>JASAUF010000644.1:0-2507500 GCA_030180095.1 Magnolia changhungtana | reverse complement strand
TGAGATAATTGAAAGTACCCTTGTTTGTCAATATATGTGAATGTTGAGTCCATCTGTCAAGTGAGCGCCAAATTGAAGACCAAGACTCATCAAGATGAAGAAGTAAGAGTGCGCTTAATAGGTAAACTAAGCCTCAACTCCCTAACCAAACCCTATTAGGTATATAGCCCAATTAAAATGAACTAATCTTACCCAAAATCATATTTACAAAACCCTTGGTAAGCTTAAATTAGAGTTATCTTAGAGATGGTAGAGAATTGTAACAAACAGGTAAATTTCATGACCTGTCGATTGCATCGAGGGAAGTTTCGATGGCATTGTATCATGTTCGATGACATCAAAATCCATGCATAATAGTACAACAACATCTGAAAAAGAAGATGGAATTATCGTTTGCATCGAAGGAGGTTCGATGACATTGAACCCACTTTGATTGCATCAACCTTGGCCACTTCCTCTATCAACTTTGATTTTAGTTTAAGTGTTATTTGATGTAATCGAAATCCCTTCGATGGCATCGAAGTAAGTTATCGATGGCATTGAAGACATCTCGATCGCATCGAAATTTGGATTAGTTTGTCCAACAAGCTTTCAAGGAAAATCTAATATTTTTTATTGCATCGAAAATCATTCGATGGCATTGAAATTCAAATTTCGATAGCATCAAAGATCTAATCGATTGCATCAAAATAGGAAAAAACTGTCAATAGCATTTTCATAGGAAAAACATTTTATTTTTGATGGGATTGATATGCTATCGATGACATCTTCGATGGAATCGAAAACTAATTCGGCTACATCGAAAAATGACTCAATCTGTCCAGCAACTAAAATATGCCTAACACCTATTTGAAAAACCTTAGTGTAGGAAGTTGATGGCATCAAATAAAGTTTGATGGAATTGAAGGATTCTTTGATGGTATCGAAGACCCTTCAATAGCATCGACAAGATTAGATTTCTGCCTGTTTTTCGACCGTTGGGATTTAACTTTATATAAACTCTCAGGTTACTTCGTAGCAAATAGAGCAAGTTTTGAAGAGAGCATGAGAGTGTTATTGCTATAGTTAATACCCCCAACCTCAAGCCCTCTTTCCCACAAGAGTTCATCATTCAATCCATTGCTTAAGCTTTTATTGACATATTCATTGCTGGAATCTTTGAATACCTAGCTCATGAGAATGTTCTCAAACTTCTAAAGATAAATCATTTATTACACAAATCTGACCAAACCCTAAACCAAAAACCTCGGAACCTTGACTGGAGCATCAGTTGGTGGTTGCAGTTCAAGGGAGTTGAAGACTCTTCATCAACAGGAAGATCTTCACTAACACATGCTAACAAGGGGCTCACTTAGTTACAAGTAAGTACTTAGAGTCCATTGAGTTTGAAGCCCCTTCATTATGCAGGATCGAGATTCAGAATTTGTTTTTAAACTCAGTAAGACTTTTTGTAGGCCTTCGACGGAAGAATACATATAGTGTTCTTGTGTAGGACTTGTTGCCTTGTGTAGGCATGTGTATTTGCCTTATGTAGACACTTAGTTCATACCTTGTGTAGGTTGTGAAAGTTTATGGTTAACTTGATTTAAAACCATTGGACAATGAAATCTGGCACACTCTAAGGTGAAGTGCGTCAATCGAGAGTGGAGTAGGCATGTAGCTAGACCACTGTATATTGCTGTGTTTGTGATGATTATTCTTGCTCATATGTATTGACTGTTGAAATGTTTACTTTATACACAATACATGTTTGATAAAATGCAACACTCATATTTCTCATTATTTTAGATTTTGAATATGAATAACTTTTTAATAATCATGCTTAACCTATTTAAAATTGGTAGAATTTATGTTTAGTGGGATTAAAGTTTTAAAAGTCCTATTCTCCGCCTTTAAGACACTTGGACATACATCTGTATTTCAATAGTAGCGGTCTTATCGCAATTTCATTTGGTATCAGAGCGGGTTCCTCTTGAAGGGTTTAACAACCTAGAGGAAGATCTTAATTGAAGTTATAATTATGTCTAAGGGAGAGGGACCATCGGTCTCTCAACTACCTAGCTTTAATAGTTCAAACTATGCATATTGGAAAGCTAGGATAAACATATTTTTGCAGTCCTTAGACCATGATGTTTGAAAAAATGTTGAAAATGGATATGTATCACCAACTGAATAAGTGGTACTTGATAATGGCACTACCATCTCTAGACCTAAACTAAAAGCAATATGGACTGACTATGGAAAGCAAATAAAAACATGTAAAGCCAAAGCAATATTGAATGCTACTTACTGTACCGTTTCACAAGAAGAATTTAACCAAATTTGTATGTGTGGAAGTTCAAAAGAAGCATGGAATTTATTGGAAACTACTCATGAAGGAACAAGCATGGTAAAGAGATCAAAGCAACAACTGTTGATAACTCAATTCGAACATATAAAAATGGATGAACATGAGACATTTATGAAGTTTTATACAAAGTTAAATGATATATGTAACTCGATGTGGGGACTTGGAAAGAGGATACCAGTACCTAAAATTTGTACAAAAATCTTGAGATCTCTACCAGAATGCTTCAACTCCAAAGTCACCACCATTAAAGAGTGTAGAAATATTGATGAAATGAAGGTAGACAAACTAGTGGGTTCTATAAAAGCCTTTGATCTAGACTTCAAAACGCCCACGAAATCTAAAAATAATGTTCTGAAAGCCTCTAAAACCATAACTCCAATTTGAGGAAGAAGAAAGTGAGAACGAAGATGTTGATGAGGAAGTGGCTCTTTTAGTCAAGCGGTTCATAAAATTCTTCAACCAAAACTGTGGAAAAACCTATAACAATAAGGGAAAACAATCAGACAACAAGTGCCAAATAGGCAAATCCTTCAAAAAATTCAAAGAACCCCAATGTTACAATTGTAGAAAGTATGACCATCTATCTTGTGAGGTCCGTATCTTAGCCCGTACCATTCCGTAGACCTCCGCGGTCCTCCCGGTCAAATTTCGGTGACCCGCGATCTATTACCAGTGTTTGTGCGTGATCTTGAGTTGTATCCTGTATTCCAGAGTCGGCTTAACCTGATACTTATACCCTAGTGACCGCGCCATCACCACGGTTCCGTTGTCGTGTATTACGCGACGAGGAGATACCCAGGCCAGGAGATGTGGGCCAGCATTCAGTTCGAGAAAAATGTCACACGTTGTGAATACCGAGGGAATCTCTACAACCCATCGTATCAATCCATCAATCAATGTTAAGTACACAACCTTACCTAGCCCATCCCTCTCCCATTCCCCAAGTCAACCCTCTCTTACACAACCCATACCCAACCCATTCATTTCTTACCACAAGTCAGCAAGCAACATGCCCTCTCATCCCATCACTCCATCTAACCACTCCTCTCTCTCTCTCATTTTCTCACTCCATTCCATGCTACCAAAGAGAGGAATCGTCCAAGCTTACCATGAGAGAGCTAGTGTGGCCCACCTTCCTACCTCCCATCTCCACCATCTAAAGTCCATTTAAACCGTTGGAATCGTTTCCTTGGAGCTCTAGGATGCATTGGCGGAAGAAGTCCAAGAAGATCTAACAGTGGGTGTTCATTATCTCGATCTTGATAATTTTAGGGCCTACTTGTTGTGGGACCCACTTGATGTATGCATTGTATAAGGGAGGGTCCAATAGTGGCGAGGTCCCTCTCCTTTACGTTTCTCTCTCTCTCTCTCTCTCTCTCTCTCTCTCGCTCCCTCTCTTTCATTTTTCCTTGGTGATGATGATGAGTGGCCCACCTATGACATATGTATTATATCCATATCGTCCGTTTTAGGAAGTATGGATCCCACCTTGATGAATGGATTAGATCCACACCGTCCATAAGTGGGCCACATGCATGTGGGACCATCTTGATGTATGTGGCTGGTGAGTCACGAGTACATGGGACACCACCATGATGCATGGATCTATGCACCATCCAGACAATGGACGGTGGCAACCACCTCAATGTATCTATATCCACACCGTCCAGCATTTCTGGACGGTGGAGCTGGGCCGTAGGTGTGGTATCAGCACCGTCCAGGCCTTGGACGATGGGACCCACCTTAGGAAATTGTTCTATATCCAGACCATCCGTCTATTGGATGGCCAGTTCTGGCCGTTTGAAACAATCACATATATTAAAATAATATATATATATATATATATGTATGTATATATAAATTTATATCATATATATCTCTCTGGTAGGCCACACGTGGTGCCCACCAGATGGGCGTGATTTATCCATGCTGTCTAGATGTCCTGGACGGTGGGGCCTACTATGATATATGTGTTGTATATCCCAACCGTCCATCTGGACGGTGGGGACCACCCAACTACGTGGCTTCTGCTGTTACTTCAGCAAGTTCTGTGTTTTGGGCATGAGGTGTGTGTTATATCCAACTGTAAATCCTCACCGTGTAAGTGGGACCATGTGATGATGTGTCGCATGATCCTGGCTGTCCAGACTACGTGGGGCGTACCATGATTTATATGTAATATACGCCGTCTATCTGTCAAGTGGACTACACTACAAAATCAGTGAAGGGTTGAACGTCCACCATTGAAACCGTTTTGGGGTCACGGAAGTTCTGGATCAATATGTAATTTGTTTTTCCCTTAAATTAGGTCTTTGTGACCTTATAAACAGAT
Source organism: Magnolia changhungtana (assembly GCA_030180095.1). Taxonomy (NCBI): domain Eukaryota; kingdom Viridiplantae; phylum Streptophyta; class Magnoliopsida; order Magnoliales; family Magnoliaceae; genus Magnolia; species Magnolia changhungtana. The sequence goes on along the minus strand of JASAUF010000644.1, from coordinate 2,502,818 downwards.
TGGATGGAAAGTCAATGTTATGGTGGGCCCCATGTGGGATCCACCTACCCTGGAGACGGATTGGCTGGGCTACCACGCACCAGCTATATTTTTTTATTGATGTCAGTAAGTTTTGTGGGTCCTGTGTGATGTACGTGATACATCCAAATCATCCATATGTCGGATGGGTGGGCCACCCTTGATGTATTTATTTTATATCCACTTCGTCCAGCTGTAGACCCCACTTGCTGCACGTGTGAGATCCACTATATTCTATGTATTTCATCCACACTGTCCAATGTTTGGACAGTATTGAATTGCATGTCTAATGTTTGAACAATGCTGATTTACATAGACAATATTTGGGCGGTGTTGATCATCATTAGAGTGCCATGTGCCCCATAGAATGATAATGTACAGTGATACACATGTTGTACTTGCAACTATTGAAATGATTTTTGGTGTAATCCAAGCTCCCACTTGAGGCCCACTTTGATATACTTGTGGCCCATTTATGAGGCCCACCATTTTTTTCTGGCCCATCCGTCAGGCACTTTGATTTATTTTGTGGCCCATCTGAGACGCCCACTTTGATATACTTGTGGCCCATCTGTGAGGGCCACCATGATGTATTTTATGGCTCATCCATCAGGCCCACTCTAATATATTTCATGGCCCATATGATGAGGCCCATTGAGATGTATTTTTGGCCCATGTATTGTGGCCCATTTGATGTATATGAGGCCCGTTGGTGTGACCCATTGATATGGCCCACTTGATGTATATGAGGCCCATTGGTGCGACCCATTGATACAACCCGTTTGATGTATATGAGGCTCATTGGTTCGGTGCATTGATATGGCCCATGGTAATTGTATGAGGCCCTTATGTGAGGCTATGGGCCCACTGTGTGTTCGGCCCTACGTGGACCTCTTCTTGGGAGCAATGTTGGTTAAATGTCCATATTGATGGGCGATGATGGTTAAATGTCCACATTGTGACCTTTCCTTAGGTTGATTGTCGAGGTCGATTCCGATTGCTGAGGCCAATTATCAAGGCCGATTCTGATTGTCGAGGCTGATTCCGATTGTTGAGGCCGATTATCAAGGCCGATTTTGATTGTCGAGGTCGATTCTGATTGTCGAGGACGATTCCAATTCTGATTGCCGAGGCTAATTATCGAGGCCGATTCTGATTGTTGAGGATGATTCTGATTATCGAGGTCGATTCCGATTGTCATGGCTGATTCCAATTGTCGAGACCGATTATCGAGGCCGATTCCGAATGTCGAGACTGATTCTGATTATCGAGTCTGATTCTGATTACCGAAGATGATTCCGATTACCATGGCTGATTCCAATTGTCGAGGTCGATTCTGATTACCGAGGCCGATTTCAATTGTTGAGGCCGATTCCGATTATCGAGCTGATTGTCAAGGCCGATTTTGATTGTTGAGGTTGATTCTGATTATTGAGGCCGATTATTGATACCAATTATGAGTACGTGATAGCATAACATCATGTACTTGCCCATACGCATCATCTGCATGTTTATTATGAGATGTGGTTGACCATTGCAAATGTCTTTGGGCAAGTTGGTATGGACTCCCTGATAGGCGGAGATTGTCTCACATGAGCACATGATATGCGCAGGATTGATGCATGACTGGATTGTATTACTCATGTATCTTGTATTGTGTGTTGTGATTAATTTATGCCCTAATAACATCAGGGCCCTAGCCTCCACAGGCATGTCGTGGATGGCTAGATGGGACACCGAAAGTGTTTGGTTCAAGCATCTGGGCACTTTGGATGTCCGTAGGTGAAAGTCCTTAAACCTCCTTGGCTAGGAGATGCTCAAATGTCTAGACCGAGTTGATTACATGAGCGCCCGAGTGCCGAATACTAGTAGGCCGCATCTTCCACTGTGTCGTGGTCGGTTGGAAGGGGGTGTGGCCTTATCCGCCAGATTCATAGTGGGAAAAACTTGGCTGAGTTTGACCAGCTCATAAATGGGTTTGCTATCGACGTGCTGGGTAGGTATTGGTTAACTACTGGCTAGGCGGATAGTGAGGTCTCTTCCACTCACCTAGTTGCACTCGATGGGGCGACAATCTGGTTGGGAGTGTACTAGACCCCAGTGATGATCCTAAAGATGTACAGTACTAATTGGTAGAGCAGGTGTAAGGCCCGTATCGTTATCCGTACTGTTCCATAGCTCCCGCGATCCTCCCCGTCGTATTCCAGCAACTCGCAACCTATAATCGACGTTTGTGCATGACCCTAAGTCATATCCTATAGATCTGAGTCGGCTCAATCCGATACTTGTACCATTATAACCACGTCGTTGCTGCAGTTCGAACGCTGCGTCTTATACATCGATGTAAGGCCCAGGCCAGGAGATGTGGGCCCGCGTTTATTTTAAAGAAATGTCGCGTAATTGTGAACCCAAGAGAATCTCTACAACCCATCCCATCAATCAATCAATTAATCAAGTGCACATCCCATTACTAGTTAAGTACAAACCCATGCTTTCTTTCTCCCCAAGACAAGCAACCTACCATAAGTCAACTCTAAAGTCAAGTACATCTATCACTCACATCCATCACTCATACCGATCACCTCTCTCTTACAACAACCCTCTCTCTCTCTCTCTCTCTCTCTCTCTCTCTCTCTCTCTCTCTCTCTCTCTTTCTCTACACATTTTTCAAGCACCAAAAGAATTAGCCGTCTAAGCACTTCCAAGGAGAGAAAAGCATGTTGTGTGTGGCCCACTTCCTACCCCAAGATCCATCATCCTAGCCCTTCAATTCTCATAATCTTCTATCAAAGTGAGACATAAGGAGTTTGGCATTCCATCGGACCAAGAAGATTGAAAAGTGGGTGTTTTATAGGCCTAGATTTCATGTTTTGATGATGGGCCAAGTGGGGCCTACCGATTGATGGTATGGATCTCACTTTGGACCCTAGGTGTGGCCGATGGCCCACCATGATTCACATGATCATTCCATGATGGGGCCATTCTCCATGGACCTCATCATGATGTTTACTTCCTAGTTTGTAAGGTGTCATCTAGACCTTCTATTTTGTTGAAGGAATCTCCACCATTGATTTTGATTTCGTGGGCCACATGTAATGGGACCCACTTGATGTATGTTGTAATTCATGGAAGGGAGGGCCCATAGTGTCGGGTTCCCTCCATTATTTGTTCTCTCTCTCTCTCTCTCTCTCTCTCTCTCTCTCTCTCTCCCCCTGATTTTATTGCCCACTTATGATGTATGTATTTCATCCACCAAGTAGACTCAACCGGGGCCCACGTTGCAGCCACCTTGCTACCCCTTTTGGAGGGTCCGGATGATGGGAAGGCACAAATATTAGGTGGACCCCAGCATGGCCATATGGGCCAGGGCCAAAACCTGTAGGACGTCTACTGTCCAGACCGTCCAACAGGGTCTGAATGCTGGTTGGGGAAAACAAAAATATTAGCTTGATTCAAAATTTCTGGTGGGCCGCTCATGTAGGCCTCACCTTGATGTATGGATCTGATCCACATTGTCCATCCCATCTCTCAGCTCATTTTAGGCGTTGAGCCAAAAAAATGAACCTAATCTGATTACCTAGCAAGCCATATAATATAAAATAATGATATTGACTGTTAAAATCTATTAGGGCCCACTTTGATGTTTCTACACACTAAAACATGCTGAATATTGGGCTTATTTGGTCTGTTATGAGCTATAGAATCCAACCAGTGGGGTGGATCCTCCTGACGCAGGCTCCACCTAGGAAAAACTATAAAAAAAAAAATAATAAATTATATATATGTGCAGCAGGCGCTGCTACTGCTGCTAACGTCCAGAGGACACTACAGTAGCATCCTACTATTGTGCTATTGGAAAGGGCAGGGTCCGTGGGTCCCAACCACAGGCCCCACCGTGTTGAGCACCCCAAAAATCAGTGGTACATGGAAGCTCAGGTGGTCCACATGTTGAGGGTCAAATATTACATATCAGACCCCAACATTACCAGATTTTACGTATATGATAATGCTTAATGGAGTATTTTAATTATATTTTTGTTACAGGATGAAGTCAGGAGCGTTGATTGAAAATTGATGTTAAAAGCGTGGATTTGACGTTCCGAAGTCACCAGAGCACAGGATGGACTCCAGAGAACCAATGGTGAAGAATGTACACGCCTGAGATCTGAGGAAAGCACGATAAAGGGGCCCGAAAAGGGTCCAGAATGCAAGATCACATGGTTCCCGTCATCCAATTAACTCGAAACTTCATACATGTGATGGGGGCCGTAAATTAACCGTACATATTAAATTTCAGCCATTGATGATCTCAAGAAGTGGTCCAACGGACAGATCAGCCCATTAATCTTCAATTTGGGGCCCACCTGATATTTGGAACTGCCTCAAACTCGGTTTTGGCAGTTGAAATTATATGAAGAAAAGGATGGACGGTGTAGATTTCTCATAAACATTATAGTGGACCCCATACATGATGCATGTACACCATGCATATACACCTCCTGCCGTGCACCGGTCGGCTGAGAGGGTCAGCGCCCGTCTTCGAAAACCAAAAAAAAAAATCATTTTTTTTTCTTTTTCTCCAGCGTCTGCAAACCGGCACCGGTCTTCGGTTGTGGGCCACCATCATGAATCAGTGATCCAATCCGGACCGTCCATCAGAGTCCAGGGAAGCTTCTCAACACTGCCTAGGTGGCAGATTTGTGAATGATCATCAATATTTAAATCCAGTCGTTCAAACGCAGGTTGGACGGTGTGATAAGATATTCTGTGGCCCGGACCAAAACGGAGAAAAAATGCATGTTTCCGACTGGTTTTCCGTTCTTATCCCAGTGAACGGAGTGGATTTCGTGATTTCCATTGTTTATGGGACCACCATCACCACAGTGCTCAATCCGCGTCCGCGTAACGAACGGTCGCTGTCCGTTTTTGCGGCGGATTGTGGGCCCCGTACGTCATCCTTCCAGACGATCCAAGTCGTTCATCGTGTAGAGGGCTTCGAGAGCTTCAAAACCATGCTGATATTCCACTCCCATGCGTACACACGTGTGCGGTACAGAGGCCACAAAAGGGCTGCCCTGCAACATTCAAATCTGATCTTTTTGTATTTTCTTCTCTGGGCTGCGTCAATGGACATTCAAAACCACCCATTCTTGATTGAAATTTCGTCTTGAATCCAATGGACGGGGTGGATTTTTCAGAAAATACCTATGTGGGGCCCACCAATCATGGCTGCAAAAATTTGCACTCCGTGTCCTGCTACGACTCTGCCACCGACTCCAGCCCTCCAACAACTATAAAAGAGGAATTATGGACGTGGAAAATTCATTCAGAGAAACAGGGAATTCTAGATCTAGAGCAAGGGAGAGAAGAAAGAGACGAAAGAGAAGAAAGAAGTGAGAGAGATCGATTGGTTTGGTGTTTTATTTTTATGAATTTTGTTTAATCTTTTTGATGGGTTTTATGGATCACTAATCTCTCACTAGGAATTTGAGATGAAGCCCCTAATTTGATTAGCTCTTGTATTGGTTGATTTACTTTGAATATTAATTAATTTGTTTCTTTCTCTAAGTGGGCTTGATTGGTTTAAATTATATACTTCTCCATCTATGAACTTGACCAAAGTATATATATGGATGTTGTTTGGATGCTTATTATAGGTGCTTGTTTCTGATCAAGAACAGGTTTCCTATAGAGGAAGAAACAGGGTGCTTTAATGAATTGTACATTCCATGTACCCGACCAAGGACATGGGATATGTTATTCATGGCATTGCTTAAAGGAATTAAACATTCTATATGCTCGATTAAGGACACAGATTGTGCTTTCTCTGTATAGGTGGTATCAATCTAGATCAAGGTGAATCAACAGACAAAACAAGGGTTAGGATAATTAGGGGTGGATTCGAAAGTCTTAGTGCTCTTTTTCTGATTAAATTTTCTTCCCTGTTCTTAATTGTTTTTTTTTCCCTAGAATTATGCTTAGTAGTTCATTCCATTATTTGTTGGATTAGTTAAGGAGAGTCATAGATTTGAATTGTGACGATTAGTCCTCGTGGGAATGATCTCGTAATACGTACCATATCTACATCTGATTCGTATACTTGCGAGTTTAACAATCATTTAAATCATGTTGGTTTAAATAAAACATCAAGTTTTTGGCGCCGTTGCCGGGGACTGTTTCGTTCCAAATTGAATTTAGGAGTCTCTCTGATCATAATTCATAGTCTTAGGATTTTACTAACTTTAGGTGAAAGTTTTTATTTTATTTTATTTTTAGAAACTAACCTATTTCTTGTTTTGTAGGGTCTTAAAATAATCTTCTAATTTTGAATTGAGGAAGGAAGCTACTAAGTGAAGGAAGAGCTTCTTAAATTTTTTTGACATCAATCATCTCCTTTCTCGGGTTCTTTCTTCCCATTCTTGTTTACATAGTTTTAACTTGTTTTTTTTTTCTAGTTCTAGTTTTATTTCTCTTAGGTTGCTTCTTAGTTTAATTTTTTCTTACATTGCAATAACATAGTTTATACTAGGACGTAGATCTCTGAATATAGAATTAGCACCGTTTGATCCTGAAATAGAAAGAACACTTCGTGAAAGATTGAGAAATAATCCTGTTGAAATGACGAATGAGAATGAAGTTAAAGCTCTCAAAGATTATTCAGCTCCTATCCAATTAAATGCGCCTTCATGCATAGTGTTGCCAACCACTACGGTGGCACACTTTGGACTTAAACCTGGAGTCATACAATTGTTGCCATCCTTTTACGGATTAGACAAGGAGGACCCATATCATCATGTGAAAGAATTCCTAGACATTTGCTCCACCTTTAAGTTCCAAAACTTCTCAGACGATTCGATCCGCCTACGCCTGTTTCCTTTTTCTTTAAAGGATAAGGCGAAAGCATGGTTGAATTCTCTAGAAGTTGGATCTATCACTACATGGGACCAACTGTCTAAGAAGTTCTTAAACAAGTTCTTCCCCGTTCACAAAACCAATGCCCTCCGTAGAGAAATTACTAACTTCACACAAAAAGAGGGCGAGCACTTTCATGAATGTTGGGAAAGATGGAAGGACTTGCTTCTTAAATGTCCTCACCATGGTTTTGAGAAGTGACAACAAGTTCAATACTTCTATGACGGTCTGACACCCCAGAACCGTCGCATTGTTGATGACACCAGTGGAGGGTCATTCATGACCAAAAGTGATGTCGAAGCATGGAACTTCTTTGAAACCTTGTGCGAAAATTCCCAGCAATGGGACTATTTAAATAGAGGTGACAGAAGTCCCTAACCACAAAAGAGAGGTGGTATATATGAGATAAGAGTCGTGCCAGAGCTGTGCGCTAAGCTTGATAACCTGACAAAGAAAGTCGATGCTCTGGTATTAAATAATGGACCTCCACAAACAGCTCAAGTCGAGGCATGTGCCACATGTTCTAGTCCTGCCCATTCTATGCAGTCTTGTCCATCTGGTGCAGCATCCCCAGAATTTCTCTCTGAACAAGTACATGCTATGAACACTTTTCAAAAACCTGAGAATGATCCTTACTCGAACACATACAACCTAGGGTGGGCTAGACATCCAAATTTCTCTTGGGCAAAAGGACCACAACAAGGAGGACCATCTGGAAATCCTCCCATGCAACCGCACCTCCAAGTTGGCAGTCAACAACTTCAACGCTTTCCACAATATCAACAACGCCTACACAATCAAGGAAACCATCTCTTGAGGATACACTCCATCTTTTTATGCGAGTTCTCTCCAATTCCAAAAAGACACCCAACAAACCTTATCGGCCAACCAAAGAAAGCTTACATGCAAATGCGCAATCCATTGCCAAGCTGGAAGTACAAATGGGTCAACTAGCTGCCACATTGAGTGAGAGAGAGAAGGGCAAGTTCCCTAGCCAACCTGAGGCTAATCCAAAGGGACAGTATGAGATTGACTCTAATTCCAACCAAGGGCAATATCATGAACAGGACAAATCGATCACTACCCTTAGGTCAGTGTAACACCCCAGATTTTTGCCAACCTGGGATTAGACGTCCTTAGGCAATGGGTCGATCCTAACACCTCATTAACTTGTCAGAACTGAATCTCATAGTCTAAAATCGCTCCTTAACCCATTTCCTTCACAAATCCCACCCTTCACTGCCATGTTCTTTCAATTTTTCTAAGAACTTTCACCCTAGACACTATCTTAAACTAGCTAAGTAGTATAACTTGGATCACTTTATACACAAACTACAAAGGACTAAGTACCACCTCGTATTTAAATCTTATAGACTAAATCCTTTAGAAATGAGACAAAGTAACTACGTGCTAAACTAGATTAGCTACGAAATCCGTTCGAATCGCTTTAAATACGATCTGCAAGACCCAAAACTTGTAGAATCATTGACGCTAGGTTACCCTAAAATCTAGGATCAATCTCATTACCCGGCTGCTCTCGGGAGCATGTTGAAATTCCGTATTAGGTCTAGACCGCACATCGGAAGTCCGATTAACACAAAGTTAAGGAACTAGGACCGCCTCACTGGACTTGACAATCATCTCAAAAATCAGGTCCATCCGATGTCCCACGGCCATTCGTTTCGATCCGGAGCGAGGGCGTGTGAAAAACACTATTCCCACCCCAAAATAAATATCAGGAATAGTGATCTGGCACCTTTCGCTTGCGCGTCAGTATTAAGCAACCTGACCGTCAGAATCCGACCAAATTACACCCTCGGATTAAGAAAAATTTCAGGAACATTTACATGTACTTGGAATTTCAGATCGTGGCCCACTGACCGTTGAACTGAAAGTGGTCCGCCACATGCGATCTGGGAATCCAATCGAGTCGAAAACGTAATCCCACATAGATCCATGTGTGGTGAGCTTAAGTCTGACGTTTGGCTCAAGGGGGGCCACCAGAAACACTCATTTGAGCTGGAAAAGTGACGAAATACCTATTTTAGCAAAGAACCCTTAAACCTGAGTCTATTTTGGGAAGGTTTTAGGCTATAAAAGGACCTTAAACCCTCTCCCATTCCAGCCATACGAATTTGGATTTGAGAGAGGGAAAAGAGAGAGAAAGTGAGGGAGATGTGGGAGGAATTCCCCGCATTTCATTCCCTCGTTTGCTATTCGGGCTCCACCGCCCGATTCTCATCGCTTTCCCGGCGATTCCGGCGTCATTTCTAGGTAATAAACCCTAACCCTAACCTGTTTGGGGGATTAGAGAGTTATAGGTTAGGAAATAGTTAACCTATTTCGTTCTCTAGGTTGCCAAACTCCCGTATACGGAAGCTTAGCGAACCTATCGACTCCGTTACGATTCTACGACATAAGGTGAGGACTTTAGGTGTATAGGTTGCGGTTTTCAACGCTTTCAATGTCAAATAATGGTAGATTCATGATCAGCATGCAATTGCACATGTACAAAGTGCTTTCCGTTTTCTGTTTCGATTAGAATTGTAGAATTTGGAATTTCACATACTCTAGGTATTCGTATAAAATACCGTATACGTATTTTTTATGAAAATGTGTTTGGCATGTTTATTTGTCGTATGGATATATGACGTATGGATAAAATACTTATTTGGCGAAAGGATTCGCCTAAATACATGTTTACTAATAAACACTATGTATGTAGAAATACGGTATTGTAAGAAGTACCGTATACATGTATATTTTAGCGATGTGTTTGTCATGATTAATTGTCGTATAAATATATTATGTGCGTATAAAATATTTTCTTGGCGAAGGGAATCGCCGTAATACATGTTTGCTTGTATACACTATGTATGTTGAAAATGCGTATTCTAGAAAATACTGTATACGTATAAATTCTGGAGATGTATTTATCATGATTAGTTGTTGTAGTAATATATTATACATGGATAAAATACTCACTTGGCTAAAGGATAGCCCTAATACATGTGTTGCTAACATACACCATGTATGTTGTACTAGTGTACTTAAGTGTTTGTGAAAATGCTTGTGTGAGCAAGTGTTTGAATGTTGATGCCTTAGGAGGGTGTTGAGATTGGATTCTCAACTACCCTAGCGACGTGTATGATTACCTCCATGAGGTTGATCACTTAAACCACTTACTTACAATACATGTGTTTGTATTCCTATTAATGTAGTGTTTTACAACATGCTTTAAATCATGCTTTATAATATGCTTATAACATGCCTACTAGCATGTTTGATTTACTTTATTTATCATGCTTGAATTACTTTGTCTATCATGCTTTACTCTACATGCTATGGATGACAAGTGATTGTGCTTGGGGCTATGATTATAGTCCAGACAATCGGTACTAGATTGGAGATCGTGGTTGAGTTTCATGTCACCACGTGAGATGTGTTCGACGAACTTGAGTCGTACTTCGGTTGGCGATAGTGGTTGGCCACGCGAAGTGCTTATGCACTTCATGTCGTTCAACTTGTTGTGCGCTCGAGCTAGCCGAGCTCGTCATGTAACCCGATTTGTCTAATGTATGTTCACCATGTTTGGTCGCTACTGCTTGAACCTAGGGTACCAAACTTACCATTGAAAACCCTATTAACCATGGTACTTCGATCCGCTAAGACTCATGAGCCGGGCATGGTGGTATGGGACACCGTGGTCGAGCTGTCGGCCTACGCTGGGGCTACGTGCCTCCCCGTAGTGACTAATGAGCAACTTAACTCGTGAGCCGATTATGGTGGTATGGGATACTATATTCGCGCTGTCAGCCTACATTGATAAGGTGATGGGGGAGTGGTGCAACCTTTGTGCGTAACAGCCCTGACAGCCCTTTGTAGTGACCGCGAGCATATTCTGAAGTCGCAGTGCACCTTAGGGTTCGCCGCGATATATATAGAGTATGAACTAGGCCTGTTTCTGTATAGTGATGAATCGTTTAAGGGGTGATGGGGGAGTGGTGCAACCTTTGTGCGTAACAGCCCTGACAGCGTCTGCAATGACCTAGAAAACACACCATCGTCTGATATTAACTAGGACTGACGACCCTAGAATGGATCATGTTTGGGAATGATACAAGGGAGGTACCTTAGTTTTCCAATCCTGCTGTTTGAAATGGACTAATTAAAAACTCGGTAATCATGCTCATCATGCATCGCATGTGCCTGGAAGATGTGGAGCACTGTGGGATGTAAGCATGCCGCGAACGTGAGATGGTGTCGCATGAGGGAGTATGTCGGTGAGGGCATCCATCATACCTACATTCATACTTGCATTAATCAGAGTAACTAGGAGTGTTTGATTTACTGCTTTATCATTACTGCTTGACTGTATTGATAACATGATAACTTATGCCTTATTGTTCCACTGAGTTAGCTACTCACTCCCACGTTACGGGACGGTGTTGTACACACCAAACAGATTTGTTGAATTTCAGATGATGGTGATGCTTATGAAGCAGAGCCGGACTACTTCTATGGTGATGGGGAGGAGTTCTCCTATCATGTAACCCTCTTGACGGGTCTCTGAAGACCTGTATTGTATTGCCTGGCCGTGGTACTGGGGATAGAAGACAGTAAACTTACACATTTGGTATATTTTAGAACTGTACTTGTATTTATTTAACCTGGTAATGTTATCACACTCTGGAGACTCATCATAGTTTATATATTTTATCTATCTTAGTCTTCCGCTTGCAAAATTAACTGTCTCCGGAGTATGATATGTTGTTTTGGCTTAATCTCACTCATGTTCAATGCACGAATACAGTCAACATTCAATCATCATTCATTTTGTTGCATAAGTGATGTTCTCGAACTCGGGAGTTGAGTTTATGCTCGACCCCCGATTTTCAGGGCGTTACAGTCAGGCAAGCAGATTAATAACAAAATAGAGATGCCTAGAGATGAATCAAATTCTAATACAGAAGATCAAGATGAAGCAGAGAGTCACACCAATGCATCCAAAGTTCAAAAGCTCTCTGACTCTCCAAGAGCCACTAATGTGCCACCCTACGTGCCCAAAGCACCCTTTCCTCAACGTCTGGCACTAATAAAGAAAAGAAATAACTTTGATGAAATCTTGGATGTATTTAAAAAAGTGCAAGTTAACATCCCGTTGCTTGACGCTATCAAGCAAGTCCCTGCTTACGCTAAGTTCCTTAAAGATTTATGCACTCAAAAGCGTAAGCAGAATGTTCATAAGAAAGTTTTTCTTGCAGAGCAGCTCAGCTCCATGATTCAACATAACACCCCTCCTAAATTTAGGGATCCAGGAGTTCCCACCATTTCTTGCGGTACAGGAGATCATAAGATCGGGAAGGCATTACTTGATTTAGGGGCGAGCGTCAATTTGTTACCATATTCGGTTTATGAGCAACTAGGACTTGGTGAGTTGAAACCGACTAAGGTAACATTACAACTGGCTGATAGATCTGTCAAGGTGCCCCGGGGTGTTATTGAAGATGTGTTAATCCAGGTTGATAAATTTTATTTTCCAAAGATTTCATAGTTATAGATACTCAGCCTGTCCAGAATCTTCATAGTCAGATCCCAGTCATCTTGGGTTGTCCATTTTTGGCCACATCTAATGCTATTATAAATTGCCGGAATGGAGTTATGAAATTGTCCTTTGGTAACATGAATATTAAACTCAATGTCTTTAATGCAGGACAACAATCTGCAGATTTGGATGACATATCTGAAGTGGACATGATCGAGAGTCTAGTGCAGGACTCCTTCCGTAAATCTTTTGAAGATCCTCTTGAGACCTGCTTAGCACAATATGGCATGGATTTTGACATCGATAGTCCCATCCACGAAGTCAATGCACTGCTCGACTCTACTCCTATATTGGAGACTGAAAAATGGAGAGCGAAAGTGGAACCTCTTCATCCCTCTGAAACTCTTCCTGACAGCACAGTTTCTAACTCTAAGAAGACAAAGGCAAGCAGGCTGCTTAATGTTCTTAAAGCATATAAGGCAGCAATTGAACGGAAGATAATGGAAATACAGGGAGTATGCCCCATAATATGTATGGATCATGTGGTGGAAATGTCGCGTGAAATGCAAAGGAAGCGTGATCCTAACATGGAAGAAGTCGTGCGAGCAGAAGTCCTTAAATTATTTGACGACAGTGTCAGTTACCTCATTGCAGATAGCACAGCTCATGGGAACTCACATCACTTGTCTAGGATCGGTTAATTAAGGTGTTGAGGTAATTTCTTTGGCGGACCCTGGTTATAAAGATTATTTCATTCATGGTCCGTTTTTGTCTGGCTGAAGATGTTAAACTTAGCGCTCCTAGGAGGCAACCCAGCCTTTTGTTTGATTATATATATATATGTATATTTTTTCTTCTTAGTTAGTTACTTCAATGTTTGTAGGTAACATTACTGCAAACCCTCACGAGACTACAACTCGTCCACTAGGGGTAACCTAGGGGTTTAAAGGCTTATTGCATGCGCTAAATGCAATCGAGAGCACCTGCGAAAGTGGTATAGGTAGGATCTTCTTTTGTTTTTCTTTTTGTTATTTTTGCTTTTGTTGATTTCTCTCTTGTGCTAACTCGCTTTTACGTTGAAATTTTTTTTTGAGAAAGTTTCTTGATTCTCCATTCAGGTATTATCTTTCCATCACTCCTCTTTTATTCTCATTGTCCCATGTGCATTGCTTACTTATTTCTTTTACATTGAGGACAATGTAGATTTTATGTTGGGGGTGGGAGATTAGGTTACCTAATCAGTATTTTTTTGGTCTTGAGCAAAATTTGTGAAAATTTTAAAATTTTTTCTGGAAGTTCTATTGAATTCAAAGTGATTTTGAAGGATAGTTGTGATTTTAACATTATAAGATACGTGATGTTGGTAACTTATGACTCTTGGATTCGGCCATCTGCTTGATTTCACAGTCAATTTTGAATTAATAATCCATGATTAGAAGTTGTAAACATTGATTGAGCCATGATTTCACATATCAGATCTCACTTACACATTAAGTTTTCAGTTCGATATTAAATGGTAACTTGGTAGTCATTAGGCATGAAAGGAACCAGCCTGAAAAATAAAATTTTTAGCATCAGTTTATAAAGAAGAATTGAAAGAGTAAGTCACATAATCGTCATCATGGGTTTTCTCCCAATTGATGAAGATTCGATTCCTCATAATTGACATGAGAAAAGATTTAGGCGACAAGTTTTCACCATAGGTTTGCTCCCTATAGGTGCAGATTTGATTCCCCTCCTTGGCATACTGTTCATAAAGAAAATCAAAAGATGGTAGAATGAAAGGTTAATCTAAAAGGCAAGTGTTGGTTTCAGGTTTGGTTGTCACGAATTACCAATGATATCATGAAATTAACAATTGGATCTCTTAATGGTTGTAAGCTGAGATTACACTATACACTTATGGAACTCAATGTTTAGAATTATTCTAATTTATGGTTTAATAGTTTGAAAATAATTATGAAATCTGCCGAGAGCTTGATTCTAAGAGAAAAATTCCACACACCAATCATGAATCTTAGAATTTTCACATCTCAGCTATCTGTTCACAAGTCACTTGAGTTTACAGGAATTGTCTTTTATTTCTGAAATTATTTTTCGCATGTTTTGCTCGGGACTAGCAAAATGCTGGTTGGGGGTTGTGTTGAGGGTCAAATATTACATATCAGACCCCAATCATTACCAGATTTTACGTATATGATAATGCTTAATGGAGTATTTTAATTGTATTTTTGTTACAGGATGAAGTCAGGAGCGTTGATTGAAAATTGATGTTAAAAGCGTGGATTTGACGTTCCGAAGTCACCAGAGCACAGGATGGACTCCAGAGAACCAATGGTGAAGAATGTACATGCTTGAGATCTGAGGAAAGCACGATAAAGGGGCTTGAAAAGGGTCCAAAATGCAAGATCACATGGTTCCCGTCATCCAATTAACTTGAAACTTCATACATGTGATGGGGGCCGTAAATTAACCGTACATATTAAATTTCAGCCATTGATGATCTCGGGAAGTGGTCCAACGGACAGATCAGCCTATTAATCTTCAATTTGGGGCCCACCTGATATTTGGAACTGCCTCAAACTCGGTTTTGGCGGTTGAATTTATATGAAGAAAAGGATGGACGGTGCAGATTTCTCATAAACATTATAGTGGACCCCATACATGATGCATGTACACCATGCATATACACCTCCTGCCGTGCACCGGTCGGCTGAGAGGGTCAGCGCAAGCGCTGACCTGACTCATCTTCGAAAACAAAAAAAAAAATCATTTTTTTTCTTTTTCTCTAGCGTCTGCAAACCGACACCGGTCTTCGGTTGTGGGCCACCATCATGAATCAACGATCCAATCCGGACCGTCCATCAGAGTCCAGGGAAGCTTCTCAACACTGCCTACGTGGCAGATTTGTGAATGATCATCAAAATTTAAATCCAGCCGTTCAAACGTAGGTTGGACGGTGTGATAAGATATTCAGTGGCCCAGACCAAAACGGAGAAAAAATGCATGTTTTCGACTGGTTTTCCGTTCTTTTCCCAGTGAACGGAGTGGATTTCGTGATTTCCATCGTTTATGGGACCCACCATCACCACAGTGCTCAATTCGCGTCCGCGTAACGAACGGTCGCTGTCCGTTTTTGTGGCGGATTGTGGGCCCCGTACGTCATCCTTCCAGACGATCCAAGCCGTTCATCGTGTAGAGGGCTTCGAGAGCTTCAAAACTATGCTGATATTCCACCCCCATGCGTACACACGTGTGCGGTACAGAGGCCACAAAAGGACTGCCCTGCAACGTTCAAATCTGATCTTTTTGTATTTTCTTCTCTGGGCCGCGTCAATGGACATTCAAAACCACCCATTCTTGACTGAAATTTCGTCCTGAATCCAATGGACGGGGTGGATTTTTCAGAAAATACCTATGTGGGGCCCACCGATCATGGCTGCGAAAATTTGCAATCCGTGTCCTTCTACGACTCTGCCACCGACTCCAGCCCTCCAACAGCTGTAAAAGAGGAATTATGGACGTGGAAAATTCATTCAGAGAAATAGGGAATTCCAGATCTAGAGCAAGGGAGAGAAGAAAGAAGAGAGAGAGAGAGAGATCGATTGGTTTGGTGTTTTGTTTTTATGAATTTTGTTTAATCTTTTTGATGGGTTTTATGGGTCACTAATCTCTCAGCTAGGGCTGAGATGAAGCCCCTAATTTGATTAGCTCTTGTATTGGCTGATTTACTTTGAATATTAATTAATTTGTTTCTTTCTCTAAGTGGGCTTGATTGGTTTAAATTCTATACTTCTCTATCTATGAACTTGACCAAAGTATATATATGGATGTTGTTTGGATGCTTATTATAGGTGCTTGTGTCTGATCAAGAACAGGTTTCCTATAGAGGAAGAAACAAGGTGCTTTAATGAATTGTACATTCCATGTACCCGACCAAGGACATGGGATATGTTATTCATGGCATTGCTTAAAGGAATTAGACATTCTGTATGCCCGATTAAGGACACAGATTGTGCTTTCTCTGTATAGGTAGTATCAATCTAGATCAAGGTGAATCAACAGACAAAACAAGGGTTAGGATAATTTGGGGTGGATTCGAAAGTCCTAGTGCTCTTTCTCTGATTGAATTTTCTTCCCTGTTCTTAATTATTTTTTTTCTAGAATTGTGCTTAGTAGTTCATTCCATTATTTGTTGGATTAGTTAAGGAGAGTCATAGATTTGAATTGTGATGATTAGTCCTCGTGGGAACGATCTCGTAATACGTACCATATCTACATCTGATTCGTATACTTGCGAGTTTAAAAATCATTTAAATCATGTTGGTTTAAATAAAACATCACAACACAACAGGAAATAGTGGTGAATTTAACATCTATCATTGAAACTTCTCTAGATTTCCAGAAGTTTTGGATAAATATGAAATTTTTTTATTTTATTTATTTATTTGGGTATGTGTGACCTTATCAACAAAGAGGATGGGAAAATAAACATTATGGTGGGCCCCACGAGGGACCCACCTATGAGGGGATTGGATTGGCTGGTGTGCCGCACAGAGCTGATGTTTACATAGCAGGTTCTGTGGAGCCCACCTTGGTGGCGTGTGTACTAGCATGTGGAGCCCTCTTTGGTGTATGTGGTGCATCCAAACTGTCCATCCAATTGGCAATTTTGTCTTAGGCTTAAGACTAAATTGAGGCAGATCTATTAGGTGGACCACATCACAGAAAATAGTGGAGAGATGAACGCCTACCATTGAAGTCCTTTTGGACCACAGCAATGTTGGATTAAATTAATATTCGTTCTTCCTCTCGACCAGGTCTTTGTGACCTTACTAACAGACTGGATGGAAAATGTGATGGTGGGCCCTAGAATTTTTATAACGATGAAAAATCATTATCTCCACTGCTATTTGTGGTATGGTCTAGATGATCTTTCGATATGATTCATTCCTTTGGAAATGCTCTAGAATGATCTCTAAATGGGTTATGACCCATTGCAATGTATATAAGGCCCATTGGTGCGACCCATTGATGTGGCCCACTTGATATATATGAGGCCTATTTGATGCGGCCCATTTGATGTATTTGAGGCCCATGGGTTAAGGCCCAATGGGATGTATATAAGGTCCATTGCAATGTGTGATTCCACCTTGGTGAATGTAATGATGTTTAAGGCGGGCCATGCCTTGGGAGCAATGATGGTTTAACATCCACATTGTAAGAATAATATTGGTTAAATGTCCGCATCGTAACTCTCCCTAGGGCCCATTGATAGGCCCATACTTGTTGATGTAGGCAGTATAGGCCCATCTTCGTTATGAGGATAGTTCATCACCATATAACATACTAGTATAACTCCATAATTCATGCTCATATGCATCATATGTATGCTTGATATGAGGAGTGATTGATCATAGCATATGCCATTGAGCAAATTATTTATGGGACTCACTGATAGGAGTTACCCACATGAGCACGTGGGTACGCGTAGGATTGCTGCATGATTGGACAGTATGACTCATGCGTCTCGCATATGTGTGACATGATCATTGTACGCCCTAGCAACATCAGGGTCATGACCTCCACAGACACATTGTGGATGGCCGGATTGGATATAAAAAAATATTGGCTTTAGCACTATTGGCACATAGGATGTCCTTAGGTGAAAATCCCATAACTTTTTTGGTACCAAGAGATGCTCCAACGTCTATATCAAGTGGATACACGAGCGCACGAGTGGCGAATACCAGTAGGCCATGTCTCCTGCTGTGTCGTGGTCGATTGGAAGGGGTTGTGGCCTTATCCGCCCGAGTAAGGGGGTTATAAGCTAAGTTGAGTTTGACTAGCTCGCAAGTAGGTCCGCTATTGACGAGCCAGGTAGGTATTGGCAAACTACTGGTCAGGTAGATAGTGTGGTCTTTTCCACTTACTGAGTTGTGTGGCTAGGGAGGCGGCAGTCAGTGTGGAGTGTACTGGACCCTGGTGATATCCCAGAGGGGAATGGTATTGATATATGTACTTGATGAGGACTAGCATGCTTGCATTGTATCTCGAATATAACATTTGACTATGTTGGCCTCGTATCGCATGGCCTTGGTATGGCTGATAGCATTCATGTCTTGCATCGTATAGCCTTGGTACGGTTGATAGTATTCATGGACTTACCCACATATTTTCTTATTACTCTGATATTGTATACTTGGCACTTGCATTGTACACACACTTGCACCACCCTCTAAGCTTTTGTAAGTATATGTACGACTGTTGTGTGCAGGTGATGTTGGATCGCTCAGCGCTAAGATACGAGTGCGCATCCAGATTATTTTGGAGCTTTTTTTATCACCTTGTATTTCCCTTTCTGCATTATACTTAAAGTGTTTGATATAGTGGATATGTGGTGATGTTGTTTTGTGACTTGGTTATACTTATGGTTATGCTCCATTACAAAATAAAAATTCATATTGAAAATCCTCCTTATAGGATCTCAGGATCGGAATCTGGCATATAAGTGTCGGGAGCCGAGAATGGGGCACTACGGAGGCTCACGGTGCCGGATTCGACGATAGAAAATTTTGTGAGCCCATTTTCTGAGTTTGGGGCATGACAATAGGAGTTGTATACTTAGCATTTTACTCATTCATTCATTCATTCACTGTCCACTCAGGCTGGTGGTGCACAACTATTTATTACGTGTACCTTCGCAATGGCCAGGATTTCGTTTGGGGTGCGTGACTAAGCTGAGATCAGGAGTTTACCACATTGAGTCTGACTATCCAAATTTAGGTATGGGACTGGTTTGGATAGAAGTCCTTTGTGATGGACCCCTTAGCCTACGATACTACGTACTATCATCTTAACTTCACACTTCAGCATAGTCATTTCATTTGCACCACATATTGCATTGCATCCATAGCATATGATATTCTGGGTTGCTACGTTTCTGCATTTATATAGACTAGATGAGGTTGATGGTATTCATGGCTCTTTAGGATTTGCATATAGTATTGCATCATCGACATCTGATATTTGGCTCTCTATGATTCTACATTTGCATAGCCAATCCGCATTGCATATTCTGATATTGAATGATTTATAGACTTATCAATATGTTTTCGCTTACTCTAATATTGTATGATTTATGCCATTATATTGCATACTTGGCATTGTATTCATAGTTCTTTAGAATTGCACATTGTATTGTATCCTCGGTATTTGACTTTGGTTCATTATTGCTTCGCCTTGCATAGCCGACCTACATTACCTTCTTAGTATGTGATAATGACTTACTATGTCTTTCCATCACATATCCTAGATGAAGTTAATGATATTTTTATAGACTTATCAGTATTTCTGCTTACTTTGGAATTATATGGTTCGTGGACTTACCAGTATTTTCGCTAACTCTGATATTGTATGATTTATGGCATTGTATTGCATACTTGGCACTAAACTTGTGCACACACTTACACCACCCTTTAAGCTTTCTATAAGCTTATGCACGATAGATGCGTGCAGGTGGCATTAGGTCGCAGCAGTGTTGAGCTTGGAGCATGCAGCAGACTTCTGGAGCTTTGATTTTAACATATGTATTTCCCTTTATGCATTATATTCCAATGTTTATATTAGTGGATATATGATGATGATGTTGACTTTGTGATTTGAGTAAACTTGTGGTTATGCTTATTGTGAGTTAAATGTACATTGGAAAGTCCTCCTTGTAGGATCCCAGGATCGGAATCTGGCGCATGGACACTAGGAGCCGAGAATGGGGTACTACGGAGGCTATCGGCACCGGATTTGGTGATTGAAATTTTTGTGAGCTCGGTTTCCGAGTTTAGGGCATGACAAAAGTTAGTATCAGAGCATAACTTGGGAATACCTAAGGATAACATTACATATCTGCTGATAGCTACCCTTCACTCTATGATTGTTGAGAACTTAGAATGGTTAGATTCTCGAGTTCGAATAACTTAGATATTTTCTGACATAGCTCAATGTTGATATTATAAGGCTGCATACTATTCCAGTTTCGATCGTTTCTGATCCAGGATTCGAAGTTCAGTTGGATCATCGTAGTATTGATGATGTGTCTTGGGAGGGCGAGGTTAAGATTATAGAGTGATAACTTCATCGTTTTGTAGATTAATTGTGCCTTGTCATATATACTTGATGATGTTTCCTCTTCCCATGTCTATTCTATAAATTTTGAGGATGAAATTTTTATTAGGAGGGGAGAGTTGTGAGGCGCGTATCCTAGTCTGTACCATTTTATAGGCTTCCGCGATTCTCCTGGTCGAATTCCGGTGACCCGAGATCTGTTACCAGCGTTTGCACGATCATGAGTTATATCCCATATTCCAGAGTCAGCTTAACTCTAGACTTGTACCCTAGCAACCGCGCCGTCATCGTGGTTCCGACGCTGTGTATTACGCACCGAGGAGATACCCGACCAGGAGATGTGGGCCCATGTTCAGTTTGAGGAAAACACCACGTGTTACGAATAGCGAGGGAATCTCTACAACACATCGCATTAATCTATCAATCAATGTCAAGTACACAATCCTACCGAGCCCATCCCTTTTCCATTCCCCAAGTCAACTCTCTTACACAACCCATACCCATCCCATTCATTTCTTACTGCAAGTCAACAAGCACCATGCCCTCTCATCCCATCACTCCATCTCATCACTCCTCTCTCTCTCTCTCTCATTTTCTCACTCCATTCCATGCTACCAAAGAGAGGAATCATCCAAGCTTACCATGAGAGAACTAGTGTGGCCCACCTTCCTACCTCCCATCTCCAACATCCAAAGTCTATCTAAACCATTGGAATTGTTTCCTTGGAGCTCTAGAATGCACTGGTGAAAGAAGTCTAAGAAGATCTAACAGTGGGTGTTCATTATCTCGATCTTGATAATTTTAGGGCTGAAAGGGCCTAGCTATATGCCTTAGAGGGGGGTGAATAGGGCAATGCTAAATAAAACTTAAAACAACGGAATAATAAAAGATATAAATAACAATGCTGAAATAATAACACTCTCAAAACATATGAAATATGAGAATGATACTAAATCAGTTCTAAGGACAACCTTACACCAAAAACCAATGGCTTATGGTAGGACAACCTTATTTCTAGAACGATCTAGAAAACACAAATGATATGGAAAATAAATCAAGAATAACTTAAAGAAATAAATCCTAAGTTATTACACCATTCAACCACACTTACTTGAAATGAAAATTACAACATTCATCCACAAAAGCAATTCACAATACTGAAGGAATAAATGAATAAAGAAATCAAGCACATCCACAACACAACGATATATAGTGGTTCGCCTGTGTGTTCACCAACTGTTAGCCAACAGCCACACAGAATGCTACTCCACTCCTAATATCCTCACACAGGGGATATTAGCATGCACTATCAAAATAGGTTTTCACAGGTTCACCCAAAACCTTCACAATTGTGTCTTTTATCTCGGGCTTACACAATCCAAAAAACCCCCACAATCTGAGTTTTCTGGCTCTCCTCAGATAACCAAAACAATGAGATTTTTCTGGCAAATCTCAAACAAAACCAGAGAAAGTAAATTACAAAGTAAAATACCTGGATCTCCTTTTGAAGTAGCCCAGTAGAACCAATCGGAGTAGATGAATGATACGTCGTTCAATGTCCAATACTCACATAAAGAATGGTTCTATGTCTAATTGATTTTAGATTAAATCAAGAAGAGCAAGGTCTATTTGATTTTGATCCCAGAAGAAGGAATATCACAAATTCCTCTTTTCTAAATAAGATTGGAATATGGATCAAAATCACAATAGAAAAATGTTAACAAAAGGAATATTAAATATGCATAATAGTTTAAAAAATAATCACAACTTATCTCAGAGTATAGCCTTAAATCGCTTGAATTAAATGGAATGGAATGAATAAACTTTGAAATTCGTGCATTATTTATAGCCTGAAAAATCCCATCTTCGACTGGTCTTAGGATCCTAGGACTGGTCGTAGCATCAAAGATTTTAAAAGATTTCCGCAGGATTAGATTAGTTGTTCTCATGACTGGTCTTAGGTAGCCTACAACTGGTCGTGGACCACCTACGACTGGTCGTGAGACTCGAGATAGGTCGCTGGAGTTCGAGTCATAGGACTACGACCGGTCAAAGGATGAGTCGTAGGACTTCCCAAGACTGGTCGAAGTAAGTCCAGGACTAGTCGAAGGAAACTAGGAAAATTCGAAAATCTGTAACAACCTAGGACTGGTCCTGAGAAACCTAAGACTGGTCGTTGCAGACCTAGGACTGGTCTTAAGATCTTTAGGACTGGTCTCAGAACAGTCACACCAAGTAAATTAAAATATTTGGATTATGTATCCAGAATGACCTATCATACAGACCAACCTAAAGTCAATCTAAGGTAAAAAAAACCTTGAAGTGAGATGGACATTGAAGTCTTGAAGGTCTGTATTCTCAGATGATCTTGAAGTAGAAGCTTGAGTCGAGTTGATGGTCTTTCTCGAGCTTGGTACATTCCTGACCTGCCTTGATGAAGTCTTCTAATCTTGAACTTGTTAGAAGCAAACTTGAAGTCTTCTATTCTTGTAGACTTCATTCATGACATGTCTTGTAAACATTCTTCATTTATGATCTTGTCTTGAAGCAGTGTGTAGTCACAAACAAGAAACACAAGAAGTACAAGACATATAGGTTTTGACACTACAAAATTTGACAACCAAAGGGATATGAAATCATAGCACTAACAATCTCCCCCTTTGTCAAATTTGTGACAAAACACATTTATAAATATAAGAGTAAAATGAAGAAAGAATCATGAGCCATCAGAGTGAAAAAAAAATACTCTACTCCCCTTAAGTGAGTAGAAACAATCAACAATATTCAAGTACTCACTCTCTCCCTTTCTCCCATTCTCCCCCTTTCCATACTACTCCCCCTTTTTGTCACAAAATGACAAGGGAAGGCCAAAGGAGAGAAGAGAACACCATATGAAGAGTCAAGATTTAATTATCAAATTAGTACAACACTTCAATGTCATCAATCCAAAACATACAACCAAAGTCATCAATCGTAATAATAATACAGAATCCATCATATTCAAACCTAAAAAAAATAATCCACCTAATCAAATCCAGATGAAGGAGCAGGGATGGTTGGATCAATCTGATGTAAACCCCTATAAATGCGACGAAGATATTTTCGCATATATTTAAATTGCATATCATGGGCTACACTCAGGTTATTAACCTTCTCCTCCAATGCACTTAGGCGTGCATCATAACCAGAAGATGGATCGTAATCAGAATCATTTTGAGAGTCAATTCAATGTCTTCAAATATATCATCCATATTTATATCAACCTGTGGAGGAAGATCAGCAGCTTCCCCTTCATTTCCTGCTTCAGCACCTTCACCACCACCTTCATAGAATTGACCAGGAAGCAAATCCAACTTCATCTTGTTTTAATTGGCATTATTGAATAAAAGATGATGAATTGGTGCCTCATTCTCAGGTAAAGCAACGAGCATATTCGTGGCTAAACAAGTCATAAGATAACCAAATGGAATATCACTATGACCCAGATGAAGACGAAACTGAATGATAAAATGACATATCAAAGAAGGTAAACAGACAACAATGCCGGACACAACAGAGTGCAATACCCGAACCATGAAGGCAGTTAACTCGGTTTTATTGCCTGACCAAGGATACACGTTTGAAGTGAAGATCCGGTGCAAAACTCTGTATCTGGGTAATAAAAATTTTGAGGGGAGCACATTTCCTTTGTGCGTCCAATGCACTTCCATATTGCATAAATCTCTTGTCAACATTTGTTTTTCCGATTCTGATGGTTTGTCATATAATGTATGAATCGGAATACCTTCATCTTTGACAGGTATATCCATAATACCTGATATCAAATGTCGATCTATCAAAAATTTCCCTTCTCTAGTAGCAATTGAGAATGTTAAATTATCAAGGGAAAAATCAGAGATACATGCAACCATACATTGTGCAATGGACTGGTATGCAGGCCCACCCCAAAACAAAATGTTAGTCCAGCCAACAGATTCAAGGAGAGGTGTAATCTCAAATTATTCAATGTGACTGAGACTTACAGGACGCTCAACGATAACTTTACGGTTACGTAAATCCCGTACATCATTTGGATCATCTTCGGGTGACCGAAGGTGCAGTCTTGTTATAGATGTAGATCTAGATGAAGATGGACCACAGGATGTTTTCTTTTTCCCCCTAACATCCATTTTCAACAAGATTTACCAAGGAGCAAGCACAAAGAACACAAGAGGTGGTGGGTTTCTCTAGATCAGATTTTTAGAGAGGAAACCTTAAACAATCAACAAAAGATGAGATCAAGCTTATGAAATTTGTAAATCAAAGCATAGAAAGCATAAATCTTCAAGAAAAATGAAGAAAAACGACTTATCTTGAAGAAAATCATGAGATCTCAAGACAGGTCAGGCCACGACTCATCGAAGGAAGAAGAGGAAATGAAGAACAAAGTGATTTTTCCCAAATTATATGATGCTCACGATCTCTACGACCGGTCAAGTTCAGTCCACGACCGGTCGAGTCAGGACCGATCATGTATGGCAAGGGCCGGTCGAGCATCGACAAAAATAAATATTTTTATGCACAAATTGAAATTTATACACATATAGTACACTATGATACATGCAGACAAGTATATTCAATTTAAAATGCACATACCAAGATCAAATTTCATTTTAGTAAACCTATTTTTGTCGAGTGGTTTAGTAAATATATCAGCAAGTTGGACATCGGTTGGAATATATTCTAAAGAGATAGCTTTTTCTTCAACTAATTCACGAATGTAATGATACCTAATGTCAATATGCTTAGTACGCGAATGCTGAATTGGATTTTTGAAAATATTGATAGCACTGGAATTATCACAATGTAAGATCATTGAATCTTGATTAATTCCATAATCGCTTAACATACGTTTCATCCATACGAGTTGTGTACATGCATATCCTGCTGCGATATACTCAAATTTAAAAGGGAAAGTGATATTAAACTTTGCTTCTTGCTAAACCAAGAAACCAAACAATTTCCAATGTAAAACAACCACCACCGGTTGATTTTCTATCATCAATATTACCACCAATCAAGATCGAATACTAATAATTTAACATTAGTATCAAAAGGATACCAAAGACCCAAATTAGTTGTACTTGCGACATATCTAATAATCCGTTTGACAAATGGTAAGATGTGAATCTTTAGGATTAGACGATATCTCGCACAAATACCAACGCTAAAAGCGATATCAGGTCTACTAGCAGTTAGATATAATAAACTACCAATCATACTACGATATAGCTTAAGATCTACATCTTTACATGTAGAGTCTTTTGAGAGTCTGAAGGTTGTACTCATAGGAGTATCAAATTTTTTACTATTTTCAAATCTAAACCTTTTAACCAAGTTTGTAGCATACTTGGTTTGAGAAATGAAGATTCCATCAGGTTGTTGTTTTACTTGTAACCCTAGGAAGTAATTTAGTTCACCAACCATGCTCATTTCGAATCTTGATTTCATCAACTCTGCAAACTCAATAGACATGTTAGAATAAGTTGATCCATAAATAATATCGTCTACATAGATCTGAACCATTAAAATCTCATTATTATGTTTCTTAACAAATAGCGTCTTATCGACACTTCCCACTTGAAAACTATGACTAAGTAAGAATTTAGTCAATTTTTCATACCATGCCCTGGGCGCTTGTTTCAGACCATAGAGACCCTTTTTGAGACGAAATACATGATCAGAAAGCTTGGGGTCTTCAAACCTTGAGGGTTGTTCTGCATAAACTTCTTCATGTAAATTGCCATTTAAGAAGGCACTCTTTACATCCATCTGATAAATTTTAAACTTTTTAAAGCAAGCGATGGAAATAAAAAGTCTGATAGATTCAAGGCGAGCGACTTGAGCAAAGGTTTCATCGTAATCGATGCCTTCAATCTAAGTGTACCCTTGTACAACCAGTCTAGCCTTATTTCGTATAATATTTTCAAGTTCATCAGACTTGTTTTTAAAGATCCATTTTGTTCCAATAATGTGTTTATCTTTAGGTCTAGGAACAAGATACCAGACATCATTACGAACAAATTGATTAAGTTCATCCTGCATAGCTACTATCCAATTTTCGTCAGAAAGAGCTTCTTTTACATTGACCGGTTCTATTTGGGATGTAAAACAAACATAATTGCATATGTTTTCAAGTTGTTTGCGTGTAAACTCCAAAGTGAGAGGATTTTCATGGATTTGATTAGTTGGATGATCTTTGACATCCCCAGGTTCGATTGAGATGAAGAGGTATCTTGATTTTCGATTATAAGAATTTCATCATCATCTGAACTCGGAGCAAGTGTATTCAAATGATCATCAATGACCACATTGATGGACTCTTGAATCACACCTGTTCTTTTATTTAGAACCCTATAGGCTCGACTGTTTAAGGAGTATCCAAGGAAAATACCTTCATCACTCTTCGTATCAAATTTTCCCAAATTTTCACGATCTCGTAAAATGTAACACTTACTGCCAAAAATTCGAAAGTATTTGACAGTAGGTTTCTTTTCGAACCATAACTCATAAGCAGTCTTATTTTCAGATTTACTAGTATAAACACGATTAATAATGTAGCAGGCAGTATTAATTACTTCGGCCCAAAGATTTTTGGAGAGCTTCATACTATTTAACATGACATTAGCCATATCCTGAAGCACTCTATTTTTTCTCTCAACTATACCATTTTGTTGAGGAGTTTTGGGTGCAGAGAATTCATGTGATATTCCCTGATCGCTACAGAATTTCTCAAAACTGCTATTTTCGAATTCAGAACCATGATCACTACGGATCTTATAAACTTGAGAACCTTTTTCATTTTGGATTCGTTTGATGATCTTCTTTACTTCATCTAGGGTTTCAGATTTGTCTTTTAAGAACGATACCCAAGTGAATCTAGTAAAGTCATCTATGATAACCAAGATGTATTTTTTCCCACCTCGACTCTCCGTTCTGGTTGGTCCAATGAAATCCATGTGGAGAAGCTCGAGAGGTCTAGATGTGGTATTGGAGTTCACTTTCTTATGAGAGCTCCTAATCTGTTTGCTCAACTGGCATTCACCACATATTTTGTCTACTTTTTGTAATTTGGGTAGACCTCTTATAAGTTCTCTTTTGCTCAATCTAAATAAGTTCCGGTAGTGTACATGTCCAAGGCGTTTATGCCATAATTCAGTCTCATTAGTATGGACCATGTAACACGATTGAGTAGATGAGCTTGTATTACTAACGATGTAGCAGTTTTTAGATGTTCTGCGACCACTTAATATAACAGAACCTTCTTTCTTAACAATCTCACAACCTTGATTAGAAAACTTTACATTATGATTGTTGTCGCATATCTGAGATATACTTAGTAGGTTGTGTTTCAAGCCCTCAACATATAATACATTTTTAAATAAGGGAAGGTTATAAAGCTGAACCATACCTTGGCCAATGATTTTGCAATTGCTTCCATCACAAAAAGTGACTGACCCATTAGTCCTGTCTTTAAGATCGGTGAATAAAGCTTTGTCGCCTGTCATATGTCTGGAGCAACCACTATCAAGGTACCACTTTGAATGACTTGTAGCTTTGAAAGCAGTGTGGGCAACCAAGCAATCAACTTTAGGAACCCATTTTAGTACTGTTTTGGGTTTAGGAGTGTAGTTGGACTTTTTTTGTCTATTGTTATATGAATGACCTATAGAGTTAAATTTTAATATGTCCTTGAGAAGATCATTAATCTTTTCAACCAAAGGATTTTGGTTTTGAAGATTGAAGTTGGCATGGCTATTTTTAGATTTTTGAAAGGTCCTTGAATTTTTTGAAAAACCTTGATAAGTGTACTTTACTTTTGAGTTTGAAGACTCTCCTTTCACAAACTTAGGAGCAATATTCTTTTGTTTAGGAGAAGTATTCTTATCATAGCCCAACCCGGATCTATTGCCACATTTTCTCGATTCGGATAACAAATTTTCTAATTTAGTATCACCTTGGGCATATCTCCAAGTGTCTTTTAAACTCAAAAGAGAAGCTACTTCATTTTTGAGTTTCTCGTTCTCGGTTTTCAAATCATCAACTTGGGAGGTTTTAATTTTTAAATCACATTTGGTCTTTTCAAAAAAATCAGAAATATGAGATTTTTCTAAGACAAGAGACTCATAATCTTCTTTAAGTTTATAAAATTTTTCCTTTTGTAATTTAAGCTTAACAGCAATTTTACAACTCTCCTTATAAAGGGCATTGTATGCATCCTGAAGATCATCTTCATTGTCACAATCACTATTTAGATTCTCTTCGCTAGTTACTTCATCATAATTTGAAAAAGTGACTTTGGCTAGAGTCATAAGGGCTTTAACATCATCTCCCACTGCTTTTGAAATCTTCTCGATTTCAAGAGGATTCCGAATCAGATGATTCATCCCAAGTAGCCAACATACTCTTTCTTTTTAATTTGTCCTTTTTAGGACATTTGTTAGCCAAGTGCCCATACTCTTGACAGTTGTAACATTGACTATCTTTCAAAGATTTTCGAGCTCTAGGTTTAGATTGTCTCTTATCGTTTGATCTTTGAAAATCTCCTTTTTTCTTATTTTTTAAAATTTTATAAAACCTTTTTACAAAAAGTGCCATATCATCTTCAGAATTTTCAAAGTCTGAAGTGCTCTCTTGTGGAATATTTTTAGATGACTTGAGAGCAATTGATTTTCCTTTTGGAGCTTTAAAGTTTATTTCATAGGTTTATAAAGAACCAACTAGTTCCTCAACCCTCATGTTATCCGTATCACGAAGTTCTTGAATCGCGGTTACTTTTGAATTGAACCGTTCAGGAAGTGAGCGTAGCATCTTTGCACATACTTTACTTTCTGGGATTCTATCACCAAGACCCCACATTGAGTTTACAATGTCATTCAATCTAGTGTAGAAGTCCATAAACATTTCATTCTCCTCCATATGATTTTTTTCAAATTTAGTTGTGAGGAGTTGGACTTTCGATTTCTTGACAATTGATGTACCCTCGTGTGTTATTTCTAAAAGATCCCATGCTTGTTTAGCATTTTCACACGAGATGATTCTTTTGAATTCATCTGGTGACAATGCACAAGTAGTTGCATTTAGTGCTTTTGCATTAGCACTACTCTCACTTTTATGAAGTGTGGTCCAAAGAGCTTAAGATATTACTTTCATTAATTTTGAACCATCTTCATCAGTTACTTCAGTGATAGGTAGTTTCCATCCGTTCACTGTGGCTAGCCACGCACTTTCATCCATGGATTTGAGAAAGATTCTCATCCTTGCTTTCCAATAAGCATAGTTTGTGCCATTAAAGGGTAGTGGCCTAGTGACAGATAGGCTATCAAAATTTGACATCTTAATATAGCTTAGATCGTTAGCTCAGAAAATAAATCCAATAAATAATCAATAAGCATGAGCTATTAGGCTCTACTTGTAACGCCCTGAAAATCGGGGGTCGAGTATGAATTCAACTCCCGAGTTCCAACGCATCACTTATGCAACATACACAATGATGGTTAAATGTTGTCCGAGTTAGAGCAATAAACATGAATGAGATTATACCAAAACAGTAAATCATACTCCAGTTCAATTGTATAAAGGCAAGCGGAAGACTGAAATTTTATATTCAAAGTATGTAAAGTAACAAAATTTTGTGAACTCCAGAGTATGAGTACTAACTGAGTACCAATATACATGTATTGTTTCTAAGTCAAAATCAAAATACAATTCTGTAGATAAGCCCTGGAATCCCCGCGATGCAGTCGGCCTAAGCATAGCCGTCAGAGTACTGCATAAAGGAGAACTCATCCTGATCCTCCTCGAAGTCGGGCTCCGGCTCTTGAACCGAGGCACCATCTATACCTGCAACAAAGTCTGGTGGGTGTTGCAAACACCGTCCCACAACATGGGAGTGAGTAGCTAACTCAGTGGAACAATAAAGCATAGGTTAACATGTTATCAATTCAATCAAGCAGTAATGATAAAGCAGTACAAATCAAACAATTCTAACTACTCTTATTAAGTGCGAAAATGAAATGACATGATGCTATATGCCTTTGCCAAACCACCCTCAAGCGACATCATCTTACGTTCGCGAATGCTTAACTCCCTCAGTGCGCCACATCTACTAAGCACATGCAGTGCGATGATGATCATGATTACCGAGTTTATTATTAGTCCATTTCAAATAGCAGTATTGGGAAACTAAGGTACCTCCCTTGTATCATTCCCAAACATGATCCATTCTAGGGTCGTAAATCCTAGTTAATCTCATATGATATTATGGTTCGAGAAGCATAGTGAAGGCATCGCAAAGGCTCACACCCGTCGGCGCGGATACAGATCTCACCGTATGCGGCTCAATTGTTGGCCGTCGCCCGAGTATAAGTCTCTCACCGTACTCGGCTCAATCACTAGCCGTCAGCTCGAGTACAGGTCTCACCGTACTCGGCTCAACTCATACTCTAGTTGTTGTGAAAGAATCGTCGCTAATCACAGACACTTAGAGTATACTCGAAGATACTACGGTGGACTCGTCGCCCGTCAGCACGAGCATAGGTCTCACAGTACTCGGCTCTCGCCGTATGTATCGATAGCTCGAATACAGTGTCCCATACTACCATAATCGGCTCACGAGTTTGGTAGCGCAATGGTCACTACGGGGAGGCACATGGCCCTCAGCCAGAGGCCGACACCGACCACGGTGTCCCATACCACCATGCCCGGCTCATGCATCTTAGCGGATCGAGGTACCATGGTTAACGGGATCGCCACTGGTAAGTTTGGTACCCTAGGTTCAAGCAGTAGCGACCAAACATGGTGAACACACATATACACTTCGGTTTACTTGACGAGCCTGACTAGCTCGAGCGCACCACAAGTTGGGCGATATGGAGCACAAAAGCACTCCGTGTGGCCAACCACTATCGCCAACCGAAATACGACTCGGGTTCGCCAGACACATCCTTTGTGGCGACATGCATCTCAGCCACAACCTCAAGTCTGGTACCGAATGTTTGGACTATAGGCATAGTCCCAAACTCGAACAGTTCTCATCAATAGCATGTGGAGTAAAGCATGATAAACAAGCAATACAAGCATGTTAGCAGGCATGTTATAAAGCATGAAGTAAAGCATGAAGTAAAGCATGTTGTAAAGCATGTTGTAAAGCACTTATACACATAGGGATACAATTACATACACATCACAAGTGAGTGGTTATAGCGAACCACCACATGGAGGGGATCCTACATGTCTCTAAGGGAGTCGGGAATCCCATATCAGCACCTCTCTAAGGCACTAACACTCAAGCATTTACACACACAAGCATCTACGCAAACACTTAGAATACACTATTCCAACATACATGATGTATGTTAGCAAGATACGTGTTAGGGCTGTCCCTTCGCCACGTGAGTATTTTACCCATGTATATCATAATCATACAAAATAATCATTACAATTGTATTTCCAAAATTCACACATATGCGGTATTTCTAGAATACACAATTTCAACATACTAGGCATTTACAAGTTAACATGTATTTCAAATGATTCCTTTCGCTAAACTAGTATTTTATCCATATATTATATAATCATACATTAAATAAACATGTCAAACATTTTTCCAAAAAAATACGTATATGGTATTTCTACGTATACCTAGAGTATGTGAAATTCCATATTCTACAACGTTAATCAAAACAGAAACTAAAGCACTTTGTACATGTGCATTTACATGCAGATCATGAATCTATCATTATCTGACATTGAAAGCGTTGAAAACCGTAACTTATACACTTAAAGTCCTCACCTTTGCCCTTGGAATCACAACGAATCAGCAAGGGTCGTTGAGCTTCCGTATATGGGAGTTTTCTAGCCTAAAGAGCGGAATCGGTTAGCTTTTACATAACCTACAACGAACTTACATCAAATCAGACCTAGAGTTAGGGTTCCTTACCTTCAAATGGAATGGATACCGTCGAGAAAACACCTGGAAAGGAGCGGTTTAGGCCGTGCGATAACCGAAAGCAGTAGGAGGAAGATCACCCACAAATTCCAAGCTCTTCTCTCTCTTTTCTCTCTCTCTCTTTAGGGTTTTATCCCAAATTCGTATGGCTGTGAGAGGGGCTATTCTAAGCTCCTTTTATTGCCAAAAACATTCCCAAAATAGACTCAGGTTCAAGGGTTACTGCTAATATAAGATATTCGTCACTTTTCCAAATTTCAAAAGAGAGGTTCTGTAGCCCTCCTTGAGCCAAACGTCGACTTAAGCTCACCACCTATGGATCTATGTGGGATTACGTTTTCGACTCGATCGGATTCCCAGATCGCACGTGGCGGACCACTTTCGCCGACGGTCATGGGCCACGATCGAAATTCCAAGTACATGTAAATGTTCCTGAAATTTTTCTTAATCCGAGGGTGTAATATGGTCGATTCGACGGTCGTGTTACTTAATACTAACGCGTTGCGAAGGTGCGATCACTATTCCTAATATTTATTTTGGGATGGGAATAGTGTTTTTCACACACCCTCGCTCCGGATCGAAACGAATGGCCGTGGGACATCGGTTGGACCTGATTTTTGAGATGATTGTCAAGCCCAGTGAGGCGGTCCTAGTTCCTTAGCTTCGTGTTAATCGGACTCCCGATGTGCGATCTAGACCTAATACGAAGTTTCGTTTCATTCCCGAGAGCAGCCGGGAAGTGAGTTTGGTTCTAAACTTTAGGGTAACTTAGAGTCACTTGTTTTGCAAGTTTTGGGTCTTGCAGATCGTATTTAAAGCGATCCCAACGGATCACATGGCTAAACGAGTTTAGCACTTAGTTAACTTTGTTAACTTTCTAAAGGATTTAATCCTAATTAATTTCTGGTCGAGGTGGTACTCGAGCCAACGTACGGAAATTTACGGGTCGTTACAATCTACCCCCCTTAAACAAAAAATTTCGTCCTCGAAATTTATACCTTTTCGTACTCCTCGAAAATCTTAGGGTAGTTCTTCCTGACCTCGGCCTCAGTCTCCCAAGTAGCTTTCTCTTCGGAATGATGTGTCCAAAGTACCTTCACAAGTGGGATGACCTTGCTACGCAGGACTGCCCTTCCCGTCCGGGATACGTGTCGGGGGCGCAACTCATACGTAGCATCCTCGCTCACCGTACTGCTCCCATCCGATGATATGCGAAGGATCAGGAACGTACTTCTTCAGCATAGATACATGAAATACGTTGTGTACAGATGCTAGTAGCGTGGGTAAAGCGAGACGATACGCCACATCACCCACTCGATCCAGTATATGAAATGGACCGATAAATCTCTGGTGAGCTTCCCCTTCTTCCCAAACCGAAGGACTCCCTTCATAGGGGAAACTCGAAGGAACACATGATCCCCGACCTCAAACTCAAGCGGTCGCCGCCTCGTACGGCGTAACTCTTCTCGCCTCGCTCGCGCTGTAAGTAATCGACGCCCGATAATGTCGACCTTCTCTCGTAGTCGCCCGTACCAACTCCGGCCAATCGACTACGCTCGCCAACCTCGCCCAACAATGCGGTGCTCTACAAGGACGACCATATAGAGCCTCATATGGCGCCATGCCAATAGTCGCCCTGAAGCCGTTGTTGTAGGCGAACTCGCATATGGAAGACAAATATCCCAAATGTCCCTGAAGTCCAACACACATGCTCGCAACATATCCTCCAGACCGATTCACCCGCTGTCCGTCCGCCCATCGGTCCCGAGGATGAAACGCCGTACTGAACTTTAACTTCACACCCATCGCCTCCTGGATACGAGTCCAGAAGATAAATGTGAACCGCGTGTCTCTGTCCGACATGATCTCTAAGGGAACTCCATACAGACGGACGATCTCTCTGATGTACAGTCTAGCCAGCTCATCTGTAGAGTTCGTAACTCTGATAGGGAGGAAATGGGCCGATTTGGTCAACCGGTCCACAATCACCCAAATGGAATCGTGTCCCTTCCTCGTCTTCGGTAGTCCGGATATGAAATCCATGGAGATGAAATCCCACTTCCACTCTGCCATGGGCATGGGTCAAGGCCCAGAGGTCGGCGATGTTCTCCCGCCTTGACCCGCCGGCACGTCGACATCGAGACACATACTCGCAAATGTGGGCCTTCATGTTATCCCACCAATATGTCCGTCTCATATCCCGGTACATCTTCGTGCTACCCGGATGCATCGCAAGCTTCGATGATGGGCGCGACTCGAGAAGCTCGCGTCTCAAGTCGTGCACATCGAACGCATAGGCGGCCACGGAATC
This sequence comes from Magnolia changhungtana, assembly GCA_030180095.1. Lineage (NCBI taxonomy): Eukaryota > Viridiplantae > Streptophyta > Magnoliopsida > Magnoliales > Magnoliaceae > Magnolia > Magnolia changhungtana. Next base: position 2,467,922 of record JASAUF010000644.1, on the reverse strand, counting down.
GTAGACCCCATCGAACCAACTCTCCACTCGGAGTCCTCGGCCGCTAGCCTCGCTCTCGGCTCGGGGACACCAGTATATCGCCCTCCTGGGCCTCAACAATCCTGTCGTCAATAAGTGGTCGCACCCGAACGTGCGCAACACACTCAAATGGCTCCTCGACAGTGAGTCTCTGCTCGAAGTCCCGTACGAACTCCACCATGTCCCACTCAGCTATCATCAGTGGTGCCGCAAATGCACCGCCTTCTTGCGGCTCAACGCGTCTGCCACAAGGTTCGCCTTGCCAGGATGGTAGGAAACCTCGAACTTGAAGTCCTTCAAGGTCTCCATCCATCGGCGTTGTCTCATATTCAAGTCTCGCTGTGTGAATATGTACTTAAGGCTCTTGTGGTCGCAGAAAAGCTCGAACTCCTCTCCGTAGAGGTAATGTCTCCAGAGCTTCAATGCAAAGATGACAGCTGCCAACTCCAGGTCATGTGTAGGGTAATTCTCCTCGTGCTTCCTTAATTGTCTCGAGGCATACGAAATCACCCTATCCTTCTGCATCAGAACACAACCCAACCCAACGCGAGACGCGTCGATATATCGTGTATTTCTCCCCTTGCTCTGGCAATACTAGCACAGGGGCGGATGTAAACTTGTCCTTCAGCTCCTTAAAAGCTGCCTTCGCCTTCTCATTCCAGGCGAACTTCAGGTCCTTCCGAGTCAACTGAGACAATGGCCTGGCGATCTTCGAGAAATCCCGAATGAAGCATCTGTAATACCCAGCTACACCAAGGAAACTCCTCACCTCAGTAACCGATTCAGGCTGCTGCCAATCCTGAACCACGGCTACCTTAGCAAGGTCCACTACTATCCCATCCTTGGACACTACATGTCTGAGGAACTTGACTTCCTCCTGCCAGAAGTCGCACTTCTTGTACTGTGCGAACAACTGGTTCTTCTTCAGTGTATCCAACACCGCTCTCAGGTGCTCCTCGTGCTCCTCCCGACTCGTAGAGTATATCAAGATGTCATCAATAAAGACGATGACGAATCGGTACAGGAAAGGCCGAAATACCCGGTTCATCAGATCCATGAACACGGCTGGTGCGTTCGTAAGGCCGAACAACATCACCAGGAACTCATAATGCCCAAAGCACGTCCTGAAGGCTATCTTCTGCACATCCTCCTCTCTCACGCGCAACTGGTGGTACCCCGACTGAAGATCAATCTTTGAGAAATACTTCGCCCCCTCAACTGATCGAATGATCATCTATCCTGGGCAAAGGATACTTGTTCTTCACCGTGACTGTTCAACCTACGGTAATCAATACACAACCGTAGCGACCCATCCTTCCTCTTCTTCACAAATAGCACAGTGCTCCCCAAGGAGACACACTAGGTCGTATAAAACCCTTGTCTACCGTATCGTCGACTGTTTTCGCAGCTCCTCCATCTCACATGGAGGCATACGATAAGCTCGGCAAAGGTGAGATGGGTGTCGCACCGGCCGTAAGATCGATTGTAAAATCAATCTCGCGTCGAGGAGGTAAACCAGAAAGTCTCAAACACGCCCGCAAATTCTCAAACCACCGGCGTATTCCTCTACCGTCGGACCATCAATCGGCACAAGTAAAGCAACAGAATAATCAACACGGTAGGGCCAACTGACCTGCACCGGAAACGTAAAGCCGTGCCGTCGTCCATAGGCCGTCACGATCCGAGTATCGCAATCTATCTCCGCCCTCATCCTGGCGAGCCAATCCATACCAAGGATAACGTCGTAGTGCCATAGTGGAGCAACAATGAGGTCGACGAGCACTGTGCTGCTACCCAAAACTATCGGACAACCCTCGCATAACCGTGTGACATCCGAACAGTCCCAGTAGCTGTAGTGAGTCTCATTCCCTTTGTGGGAATCGTAGGCAAAGATAGACGTTTAACCGCCCCACAAGAAACAATAGAAGTAGTGGACCCAGTGTCCACCAATAAGGAAACGGGAGTACCATGAATATAAGCCGTACCCTCAAAAGTCGTCAGAGCCAAGACCGACGTCTCATGTGCCTCGGAACAAGAGTGTGCACGCGAGCCTGCCATCGTCGGTTGGCCGAGGAGCCAAGGGTCGCTGTGGCGGCCTGAAGCGCGACATAGGAGGCCGGAAGGAAGGATGTGCGGGAGAGCACCAGAGCGATGGAGCCGATATGGCCCGTGGATAAGGGCGATCCACCTCTACGGTGGTGCAAATCCACTAGCCCTCATACGCGAGAAGCAACTCTCAGCAGGGTGTCCTGGTTTCCCGCAATACGTACAGGTCACCAACGGGCGTCTCACAGGAACAACTGGTGCTGCGGCCCTGAGGGGTGAATCAGCACGAGGCCTCTTGCCTAAGATAGGCCTGCTCTGTAAATCCTGGCGTGGCCTTACAACCATAGCACCACGCGATCTGGCCAATCGGTCCACATCCTGCTCGGCCGTCATAGACATGTGGACCAATGCCGCGTAGGTAGGTATACTGAGGCAGCATATCTTCAACCGTATCTCCAGTCGCAAACCCAAGATAAAACGACGCATCCGCATCTGCTCATCCACCAGTATAGTTGGGACAAAGCAGCCCAACTCTGTGAAGCGGTGCTCGTACTCCGTCACCGTCATGCCTCCCCGCCTGAGGCACAGAAACTCATCCTCCCGCTCATGCCAATACATTTGCGGGTAGTACTTCTCGTGGAACCGAGACTCGAAAGCCTCCCAGGTCCACACGAAATCTACTACGACCGTACGCAGCACACTGTCCCACCATAAACTGGCCTCCCTCTCAAACATGAAAGCGGCCAGCTCCACCTGCTCTGCCTCTGAGCAATGCAGCATCCGAAGCATCTTAGAGATGCGGTCAAGCCGAACTCGCCTCCTGGTCCCGTGAGAACCCATAAATGAGGGAGGCCTCAAGCGCTGAAATCGCTCGAGTAGACCGCGTGTACCTGCATCTCCAGTAGGAGGTGTGACGGATGTGGGCAGAGGCACATGCTCAAACCGATCAGGAGGCTCAGAAGGCTCATCAAGATGTGCAGATGTCGTAGGTGGAGTCGCACTACCACCACGGGACAAGGCCTCAACGATAGTGGCCATAAGTGCCGCCAGATGCTGCTGCCGCTCGCTTTGCCAGCTGCTTCTGCCGTCGCCGTGATCCGCCGCCGATGCATCATCAACATCACCGCTCAAACCTATCGGGCCGGCGGAGCGACACGGGAGTCATGCCGCGTAGAAGAAGACGGCCGATACTACTCACGGACCGGGGGCGTGTAAGGTGGCAGTCCACCGGTAGGACCAGCAGGAGGCTGATCAGAACCCAACCCTCGGTCCGTAGGACCGCTACTACCAGAAGGAGTCTGGTCCATAGAGCCGGTCAGAAGAAGATGTGCCGTGCTCCGTGTGTACTGCCGCGGCATGCCCTATACAACATAGGGTAGATCATTTGTGAGATAAGGCACAATACACTTCATAAAGCACTTAAGCATTCCACACATCATCAAAACAAAAGAGGCTACATGCTTTTCATTTACCCAAAATTGTCATAATACATGGAATACAGAGTTACATGAATCACGACAGAAATCACATGATAGCCAATACATCCACAACATTAAACACTTAGAACACGCTACTATCTATTACATCAACTACATGAAAACATAAACCGCCTATCACGGCAACCTAAAACAAACAACAACCACAACAACGTGGATGACTAAGCATCTGAAACAGGCGGTAGAGGAGGAGCATTCTTATCCTGCGCACAGTACAGAATGGCCTTCAACGTACGGGACACCTTCTTAAAACTCTTCTTCATGTAGGCTTCATTCTCTTCAAGCTTGGCTCGAACTTGACCAATCTCTTGCTGTAGGGCGGCTTGACCCTCCTCGAGACGGCCAAACGTGCATCCAAAGCGCACCGATCCACACCCCGCTCCCGAGTCGCAGAGGTGAACTCTCCTCGTGTCCTGAGCCTCAGGTTCTTCTTCCCGTATGTCATCACCGCGCTCCTCATCACTCTCAGCCTGGAGGTCAACACTCTCCTCACCGGCGCTATCCGACTCATCTCCAGACTCGTCGAGTCGTGTTTGCCGCTGTTGAGGGCCGATCTTCATATTCTTAAGTGTCGCCTCGCTTATGACTCGGACTGGTGCAAGGTCTTCCATGTTGAGTCTATAGCCGACATCACGAGCCATCCTACATATCGTGCACCAAATGGGAGCGAAAGATCGTTCCTGGCAGAACGAACAACCTGAACTATCTGGGATAGGATGAAAGTGGGTAGGCATATGTTGTCCCCATGTCCCATCTTGTACAAAAAGTCCACCATCAACCGAGTACACTCCGTGCGGTTACCCCACCGTGGGTATACATTGTATGTGAAAATGTGATGGAGTAAACGGAAGTCTTCGGTCATCTTTGTCGCCGCAATACAATTTCCTCGCTTCCAAGTAACTCGGCGACCACAAAGGTATCGCGTGCGGCGATCCCTTTCTCGCGCACTCCTGGAGAAGTCGTCACTAGGAAGCACTTGACCAAGTGGAATCTTCGTGATTCGAACCACCTCATCCACAGTGACTGTGCGTCTTATGCCCCTCACAGAGACAGTAAACTGAAGAGGCTCCAACGATGAATCTATGATATGAGCGTAGAAGGCGCGAACCGTGTTCTCACATGCGGGAGACTCGCCTTCAAATATAGAACTCCATCCGATATCCACCAAGTGGTCCATCATCGGGTGTAGGCCAAACATTCTTTCATCCACATGAGCTTCAAACACAACCTTGCGGCCCGCGAAGCGCCCGTATTCGATGCCTATCGGATAAGCATTTCTGACGGGATGGTCAGGATCCAGGTCTCGCTTCGACCTAAACTCCCGAATCGGTGCTAGTGCCGCCCCAACGTCGGATCTTCTTCGAGAATGGGCTAGCCTACTTGGGCCTTGCGTCATCATCGGGGTCATAGCTTTTCCTCTTTCCCATGAAAGATAGGATAGAGGAAACGGAGAAAATAGTCACCATCAAACCAAGGAGGGCCATGGAAAATTGCCAAAATGGGGGAAAAAGTGGCTGATCTCTTTGATCCACCACAAGAAACAATCCAATAGGTGTGGAAGGGGCACTAGAGGTAGGAAATGAAGGAGAAACAAGAAGAAAATGGAATGGGTTAGGAGATTGCCCGATTTTGAGCTCCAATAAGGGGTATGAGAGCTCCAACTTGAGAAAATGGGGAAAGGAGGAGGCTAGGGCTGTTGTGGAAGGTTGGGGTGTGTGGGTTATGGAAGAAAATGGAAGATTGCAAGGTTTGGAGGGATGGGTTTAGAGAAAAATCGAAAATGGGGTTTGGAGGTGCTTGGAAAGGAAGAAATGAGGGAGAAGGGTGCTCCAGCCCCTTAAATCCTAAACTTATGGGAATTTCGCACGTGCCATGGGGTGTAGGAGGTTGGGCCGACCAACCTCAGCCTTGGACCCACCCCGGAAAACCGACCGGACCGCGGTCCGCCGCCCGAGCCGCGGCGCCGCCGCGGCCGGACTTGGCCGGAGCCGCGCCGCCGCGGTGGGGATCTGCTTCCCACATGCCCAGGGTGCCAAATGCACCCTGGTTCGATCTGGACCCTTGATGGATTAACGTGGGGGGCCCCCGAACTCAGTTCAGCTCCAGAACGGTTAGTTCCGAAAAATTTCTGAACTAATCTGATTTTTCCTGATTTTTGAAGACTGATTTTGGGTGGATAGTGACCTGGACACGTCAATAGACGGTCTAGGAGTGATTTAGAGTCCGTATGTGCGGTCAGGATCGAGTACAGACTCAATCAACGCGTTCATTTTTAATGCATTTCGCCGAACGGTGAAATCGGGAGACCCTAAGACTGTTTCTATATTTTTACGCACCCTCCTAGGTTGTAACACGTCAGCGTATGTAGTGGGGACATAACTCAGGTCCGGTGTAATCAAAATCATGCTCTGATACCAACTTGTAACGCCCTGAAAATCAGGTGTCGAGTATGAACTCAACTCCCGAGTTCCAACGCATCACTTATACAACATACACAATGATGGTTAAATGTTGTCTGAGTTAGAGCAATAAACATGAATGAGATTATACCAAAACAAGAATCATACTCCAGCTTCAATTGTATAAAGGCAAGCTTTTAAGACCGAAATTTTATATTCAAAGTATGTAAAGTAACAAAATTTTGTGAACTCCAGAGTATGAGTACTAACCGAGTACCAATATACATGTATTGTTTCTAAGTCAAAAATCAAAATACAATTCCGTAGATAAGCCCCGAATCCCCGCGATGTAGTCGGCCTAAGCATAGCCGTCCGTAGTACTCGCATAAAGGAGAACTCATCCCGATCCTCCTCGAAGCTCTGCTCCGCTCCCGAACCGAGGCACCATCTATACCTGCGACAGAGTCTGGTGGGTGTTGCAAACACCGTCCCGTAACGTGGGAGTGAGTAGCTAACTCAGTGGAACAATAAAGCATAGGTGTAACGCCCTGAAAATCGGGGGTCGAGCATAAACTCAACTCCCGAGTTCCAGAACATCACTTATGCAACAAAATGAATGATGATTGAATGTTGACTGTATTCGTGCATCGAACATGAGTGAGATTAAGCCAAAACAACATATCATACTCTAGAGACAAGCCAACTTGCAAGCGAAAGACTATGATAGATAGATAAAATATATAAACTATGATGAGTCTCCGTAATGTGATAACATTACCAGTTAAATAATTACAAGGACAGCTTCTAAAATATACCTAATGTGATGACGTGTAATGTCTCCTATCCCAAATACCATAACCCCGTCAAGATAATACCAGTCTTCATAGACTGTCAGAGATACCGATAGGAGAACTCCTCCTCATCACCATAGAGTAGTCCGGCTCTGCTTCATAAGCATCGCCATCATCCGAAATTCAACAAATGCTTGGTGTGTACAACACCGTCCCGTAACGTGGGAGTGAGTAGCTAACTCAAGGGAACAATAAGGCATAAGTTAACATGTTATCGATGCATGCACAAGCAAGAATGATAAAGCAAGAATCAAGCACTCCTAGTTACTGACACGCAAGTATGAATGCAGTATAATGGATGCCCTCACCGACATACTCCCTCATGCGACACCATCTCACGTTCGCGCATGCTTACATCCCACAAGTTGCTCCACATCTTCCAGTGCACATGCGATGCATGATGAGCATGATTACCGAGTTTTTAATTAGTCCATTTCAAACAAAGCCAGGATTGGGAAACTAAGGTACCTCTCTCAGTATCATTCCCAAACATGATCCATTCTAGGGTCGTCATCCCTAGTTAATATCGACGATGGTGTATTTTCTAGGTCACTGCAGAGGCTGCCAGGGCTATTACGCACAAAAGGTTGCACCACTCCTCCATCACCCCTTAAACGATTCATCACTATACAGAAACAGGCCTAGTTCATACTCTATATATCGCGGTGAACCCTAAGGCGCACTGCAACTTCAGAATATGCTCGCGGTCACTACAAAGGGCTGACAGGGCTCTTACGCACAAAGGTTGCACCACTCCCCATCACCTTATCAATGTAGGCCGACAGTATAGTGTCCCATACCACCATAATCGGCTCATGAGTTAAGTTACTCATTCACTACGGGAGGCACGTAACCCAAACAAATTTCACCACGGTGTCCCATACCACCATGCCCGCTCATGAGTCTTAGCAGATCGAGGTACCATGGTTAAAAGGGTTTTCACCGGTAAGTTTGGTATCCTCGGTTCAAGCAAAGAGCGACCAAACATGGTGAACATACATTAGACAAATCGGGTTACATGACGAGCTCTACTGCTCGAGCGCACAACAAGTTGAACGACATGAAGTGCATAAGCACTTCGCAGGCCAACCACTATCACCAACCGAAGTACGACTCGAGTTCGTCGAACACATCTCACGTGGCGACATGAAACTCAACCACGATCTCCAATCTAGTACCGATTGTCTGGACTATAATCATAGCCCCAAGCACAATCAATTGTCATCCATAGCATGTGGAGTAAAGCATGATAAACAAAGTAACTCAAGCATGATAAATAAAATAATTCAAACATGCTAGTAGGCATGTTATAAGCATATTATAGAGCATGATATATGAGCATGTTGTAAAGCACAACACAAGCATGAGTTTGTATATATTCAGTTTCTAATCACATAGCTATTTAAGGAAATCATACACATAGTTAAAGGAGTTGAGAATCATATCTCAACACCCTTAAACATTACAATTTACTAACTACTACTTATTCAGACATTTCAACAAATACTTTAAAAATACAGGAATCAACATACATGACATAGGTTGATCAGAGAGGTATAAGGCCAAATCCTTTCACTAGGGAGTTACCCCAATCTTAACACGCATACACCCATGACTATAGTCATGGCAAGCAGAAAACCAAGTTCCATATTCATTCAAATATTTCCACAAACACTTGGGCCACACATTTTAGCATATATAGTGTGTATTGGTCGTATGGCGTGATTTAGGCAAATCCTTTCACAAAGGGGTATTGCCAATACAACCATCAATTATCCATGACAATTAGTCATGGCGATGCAGCACGAATGAGAATTCTATACTATTCATCAACACTTAGAATACAATCACATAAACATACATGGTGTATGTTAGCAAAACATGTATTAGGGCTATCCTTTAGCCAAGTGAGTATTTTATCCATGTATAATATATTACTACAACAAATAATCATGATAAATACATCTCCAAAATTTATACGTATACAGTATTTTCTAGAATACGCATTTTCAACATACATAGTGTATACAAGCAAACATGTATTACGGCGATTCCCTTCGCCAAGAAAATATTTTATACGCACATAATATATTTATACGACAATTAATCATGACAAACACATCGCTAAAATATACATGTAAACGGTACTTCTTACAATACCGTATTTCTACATACATAGTGTTTATTAGTAAACATGTATTTAGGTGAATCCTTTCGCCAAATAAGTATTTTATCCATATGTCATATATCCATACGACAAATAAATATGTCAAACACATTTCCATAAAAAATACGTATACGGTATTTTATACGAATGCCTAGAGTATGTGAAATTCCAAATTCTACAATTCTAATCGAAACAGAAAACAGAAAGCACTTTGTACATGTGCAATTGCATGCAGATCATGAATCTATCATTATATGACATTGAAAACATTGAAAACCACAACCTATACACCTAAAGTCCTCACCTTTAGTCGTAGAATCGTAACGGAGTTGATAGGTTTGCTACTCTTCCGTATTCGGCAGTTTGACAACCTATAGAACGAAATAGGTTAGCTATTTCATAACCTACAACCACCCAAGCCCCAAATCAGATTAGGGTTAGGGTTTCCTACCTTAAAACGGAGTTGATATCGGCGGAAAGCGCTCGGAAAGAGGCTGCATGCAAATTTGCCCGTGGTGATTTGGTAGCAAATGTTAGAGAGGAAGATCCTCCCACTTCTCCCTCACTTTCTCTCTTTTTCTCTCTCCCAAAACTCAAATTCGTATGGCATGTGAGAGAGGGTGCTCTAAGGCCCTTATATAGCCTAAAACATTCCGAAATTAGACTCAGTTCAAGGGGTACCGCTAATATAGGATTTTCGTCTCTTTTCCAAATCAAAAGGGAGGTTCGGTGGCCCTCCTTGAACCAAACGTCGACTTAAGCTCTCCATCTATGGATTTACGTGGGATTACGTTTTTGACTCGATCGGATTCCCAGATCGCACGTGGCGGACCACTTTCGCCCGACGGTCGGCTGGGCCACGATCGAAATTCTAAGTACATGTAAATGTTCTGAAATTTTTCTTAATCCGAGGGTGTAATTTGGTCTCGATTCTCGACTACCGTGTTGCTTAATACCGACGCCAGTAAACGAACGATGCCAGATCACTATTCCTGATATTTATTTTGGAATAGGAATAGTGTTTTTCACACACCCTCGCTCCGAATCGAAACGAATGGCCGTGGGACATCGGATGGACTTGATTTTTAAGATGAGTGTCAAGCCCAGTGAGGCGGTCCTAGTTCCTTAGCTTCGTGTTAATCAGACTTCCGATGCGCGATCTAGACCTAATACAAAGTTTCGTTTCATTCCCGAGAGCAGCCGGGAAATGAGTTTGGTTCTAAACTTTAGGGTAACCTAGCGTCAATGATTCTACAAGTTTTGGGTCTTACAGATCGTATTTAAAGCGATTCAAACGGATTTCGTAGCTAATCTGGTTTCGCACTTAGTTACTTTGTCTCATTTCTAAAGGATTTAGTCCTAAGTGAATTCCGTCGAGGTGGTACTGGCCTTTGGAGTTTGTATATAAAGTGATCCAAGTTATACTACTTAGCTAGTTTAAGATAGTGTCTAGGGTGAAAGTTCTTAGAAAATTGGAAGATCAAGGTGATGAAGGGTGAGGTTTGTGAAGGAAATGAGTTTAAGGAGCGATTTGAGGCTTTAATTGAGCATTTAAGAAGTTAAACCTGTGTTAGGATTGATCCATTGCCTAAGGACGTCTAATCCCAGGTTTACAAAAATCCGGGGCGTTACAATAGGTTAACATGTTATCAATTCAATCAAGCAGTAATGATAAAGCAGTACAAATCAAACAATTCTAACTACTCTTATTAAGTACGAAAATGAAATGACATGATGCTGTATGCCCTTGCCAAACCACCCTCAAGCGACATCATCTTACATTCGCGAATGCTTAACTCCCTCAGTGCGCCACATCTACTAAGCACATGCAGTGCGATGATGATCATGATTACCGAGTTTATTATTAGTCCATTTCGAATGCGGATTGGGAAACTAAGGTACCTCCCTTGTATCATTCCCAAACATGATCCATTCTAGGGTCGTCAATCCTAGTTAATCTCATACGATATTATGGTTCGAGAAGCATAGTGAAGGCATCGCAAAGGGCTCGTCACCCGTCAGCGCGGATACAGATCTCACCGTATGCGGCTCAATTGCTAGCCGTCAGCTCGAGTACAGGTCTCACCACACTCGGCTCAATCACTAGCCGTCACCAAGTACGTGTCTCACCGTACGACTTCAACTCATACTCTAGTTGCTTTGTGAAAGAATCGTCGCCAATCACGGACACTTGGAGTATACTCGAAGATACTACGGAGGACTCGTCGCCCGTCAAGACGAGCACGGTCTCATCAGACTTCGCTCTCGCCGTATGTATCGACAAATAATATAGTGTCCCATACCACCATAATCGGTCACGAGTTTGGTTGCGCAATGGTCACTACGGGAGGCACATGGCCCCAAAGAGGCCGACAAAATCGACCACGGTGTCCCATACCACCATGCCCGGCTCATGCATCTTAGCGGATCGAGGTACCATGGTTAATGGGATCGCCACTGGTAAGTTTGGTACCCTAGGTTCAAGTAATAGCGACCAAACATGGTGAACACACATATACACTTCGGTTTACTTGACGAGCCTGACTAGCTCGAGCGCACCATAAGTTGGGCGATATGGAGAGCAAAAGCACTCCGTGTGGCCAACCACTATCGCCAACCGAAATACGACTCGGGTTCGCCAGACACATCCTTTGTGGCGACATGCATCTCAGCCACAACCTCAAGTCTGGTACCGAATGTTTGGACTATAGGCATAGTCCCAAACTCAAACAGTTCTCATCAATAGCATGTGGAGTAAAGCATGATAAACAAGCAATACAAGCATGTTAGCAGGCATGTTATAAAGCATGAAGTAAAGCATGAAGTAAAGCATGTTGTAAAGCATGTTGTAAAGCACTTATACACATAAGGATACAATTACATACACATCACAAGTGAGTGGTTATAGCGAACCACCACATGGAGGGGATCCTACATGTCTCTAAGGGAGTCGAGAATCCCATATCAGCACCTCTCTAAGGCACTAACACTCAAGCATTTACACACACAAGCATCTACGCAAACACTTAGAATACACTATTCCAACATACATGATGTATGTTAGCAAGATACGTGTTAGGGTCATTCCTTCTTCGCCACGTGAGTATTTTACCCATGTATATCATAATCATACAGCAAATAATCATTACAATTGTATTTCCAAAATTCACACATATGCGGTATTTCTAGAATACACAATTTCAACATACTAGGCATTTACAAGCGAACATGTATTTCAGCGATTCCTTTCGCCAAACTAGTATTTTATCCATATATTATATAATCATACATTAAATAAACATGTCAAACATTTTTCCAAAAAAAAATACGTATACGGTATTTCTACGTATACCTAGAGTATGTGAAATTCCATATTCTACAACGTTAATCGAAACAGGAAATGGAAAGCACTTTGTACATGTGCATTTACATGCAGATCATGAATCTATCATTATCTGACATTGAAAGCGTTGAAAACCGTAACTTATACACTTAAAGTCCTCACCTTTGCCCTTGGAATCACAACGAATCAGCAAGGGTCGTTGAGCTTCCATATACGGGAGCTTTCTAGCCTAAAGAGCGGAATCGGTTAGCCTTTAAATAACCTACAATGAACTTACATCAAATCAGACCTAGGGTTAGGGTTTCTTACCTTCAAACGGAATGGATACCGCCGAGAAAACACCTGGAAAGGAGCGGTGTAGGCCGTGCGACAACCGAAAGCAGTAGGAGGAAGAACACCCACAAATTCTAAGCTCTTCTCTCTCTTTTTTCTCTCTCTCTCTCTCTAGGGTTTTATCCCAAATTCGTATGGCTGTGAGAGGGGATGTTCTAAGCTCCTTTTATAGCCAAAAACATTACCAAAATAGACTCAGGTTCAAGGGTTACTGCTAATATAGGATATTCGTCACTTTTCCCGCTCAAAAGAGAGGTTCTGGTAGCCCTTCTTGAGCCAAACGTCAGACTTAAGCTCACCACCTATGGATCTATGTGGGATTACGTTTTCGACTCGATCGGATTCCCAGATCACACGTGGCGGACCACTTTCAGTTCGACGGTCAGTGGGCCACGATAAAAAATTCCAAGTACATGTAAATGTTCCTGAAATTTTTCTTAATCCGAGGGTGTAATATGGTCGGATTATGACAGTCAGGTTGCTTAATACTGACGTGCAAGCGAAAGGTGCCAGATCACTATTCCTGATATTTATTTTGGGATGGGAATAGTATTTTTCACACACCCTTGCTCCGGATCGAAACGAATGGCCGTGGGACATCGGTTGGACCTGATTTTTGAGATGATTGTCAAGCCCAGTGAGGCGGTCCTAGTTCCTTAGCTTCGTGTTAATCGGACTCCCGATGTGTGATCTAAACCTAATACGAAGTTTCGTTTCATTCCTGAGAGTAGCCGGGAAGTGAGTTTGGTTCTAAACTTTAGGGTAAGCTAGAGTCACTTGTTTTGCAAGTTTTGGGTCTTGCAGATCGTATTTAAAGCGATCCCAACGGATCACATGGCTAAACGAGTTTAGCACTTAGTTAACTTTGTTAACTTTCTAAAGGATTTAATCCTAATTAATTTCTGGTCGAGGTGGTACTCGAGCCAACGTACGGAAATTTACGGGTCGTTACACTACTACCACTTGAAAGGGCCTAGCTATATGCCCTAGAGGGGGGTGAATAGGGCAATGCCAAATAAAACTTAAAACAGCGGAATAATAAAAGATATAAATAACAATGCTGAAATAATAACACTCTCAAAACATATGAAATATGAGAATGATACTAAATCAGTTATAAGGACAACCTTACACCAAAAACCAATGGCTTATGGTAGGACAACCTTATTTCTAGAATGATCTAGAAAACACAAATGATATGGAAAATAAATCAAGAATAACTTAAAGAAATAAATCCTAAGTTATTACACCATTCAACCACACTTGCTTGAAATGAAAATTACAACATTCATCCACAAAAGCAATTCACAATACTGAAGGAATAAATGAATAAAGAAATCAAGCACATCCACAACACAACGATATATAGTGGTTTGCCTGTGTGTTCACCAACTATTAGCTAACAGCCATACAAAATGCTACTCCACTCCTAAAATCCTCACACAGGGGATATTAGCATGCAATATCAAAATAGGTTTTCACAGGTTCACCCAAAACTTTCACAATTGTGTCTTTTTATCTCGGGCTTACACAATCCAAAAAACCCCCACAATTTGAGTTTTCTGGCTCTCCTCAGATAACCAAAACAATGAGATTTTTCTGGCAAATCTCAAACAAAACCAGAGAAAGTAAATTACAAAGTAAAATACCTGGATCTCCTTTTGAAGTAGCCCAGTAGAACCAATCAGAGTAGATGAATGATACGTCGTTCAATGTCCAATACTCACATAAAGAATGGTTCTATGTCTAATTGATTTTATATTAAATCAAGAAGAGCAAGGTCTATTTGATTTTGATCCCAAAGAAGAAGAATATCACAAATTCCTCTTTTCTAAATAAGATTGGAATATGGATCAAAATCACAATAGAAAAATGCTTAACAAAAGGAATATTAAATATGCATAATAGCTTAAAAATAATCATAACTTATCTCATAGTATAGCCTTAAATCGCTTGAATTGAATGGAATGGAATGAATAAACTCTGAAATTCGTGCATTATTTATAGCCTGAAAAATCCCATCTTCGACTGGTCTTAGGATCCTAGGACTGGTCGTAGCATCAAAGATTTTGAAAGATTTCCGCGGGATTAGATTAGTTGTTCTCACGACTGGTCTTAGGTAGCCTACGACTGGTCGTGGACCACCTACGACTGGTCGTGGGACTCGAGATAGGTCGCTGGAGTTCGAGTCGTAGGACTACGACCGGTCGAAGGATGAGTCGTAGGACTTCCCAGGACTGGTCGAAGCAAGTCCAGGACTGGTCGAAGGACAACCAGAAAAATCCAAAAATCTGTAACAACCTAGGACTGGTCCTGAGAAACCTAAGACTGGTCGTTGCAGACCTAGGACTGGTCTTAAGATCTTTAGGACTGGTCTTAGAACAGTCACACCAAGTAAATTAAAATATTCGGATTATGTATCCAGAATGACCTATCATACAGACCAACCTAAGGTCAACCTAAGGTCAAAAAAACCTTGAAGTGAGATGGACATTGAAGTCTTGAAGGTCTGTATTTTCAGATGATCTTGAAGTAGAAGCTTGAGTCGAGTTGATAGTCTTTCTCGAGCTTGGTACATTCTTGACTTGTCTTGATGAAGTCTTCTAATCTCGAACTTGTTAGAAGCAAACTTGAAGTCTTCTATTCTTGTAGACTTCATTCATGACATGTCTTGCCAACATTCTTCATTTACGATCTTGTCTTGAAGCAGTGTGTAGTCACAAACAAGAAACACAAGAAGTAGAAGACATATAGGTTTTAGCACTATAAAATTTGACAACCAAAGGGATATGAAATCATAGCACTAACAAGGGCCCACTTGGTGTGGGACCCACTTGATGTATGCATTGTATAAGGGAGGGTCCAATAGTGGCGAGGTCCCTCCCCTTCACATTTTCTCTCTCTTTCTCTCGCTCCCTATCTTTCATTTTTCCTTGGTGATGATGATAAGTGGCCCACTTATGACATATGTATTATATCTGGGAAGTATGGACCCCACCTTGATGAATGGATTAGATCCACACCATCCATAAGTGGGCCACATGGACGTGGGACGGTCTCGATGTAAGTGGCTAGTGAGTCACGAGTACACGGGACACCACCATGAGTATGGGTCTATGCACCGTCTAGACTGTGGATGGTGGCAACCACCTTTATGTATTTATATCCACATCGTCCAACATTTCTGGACGGTGTAGTTGGGCCGTACGTGTGGTATCCACACCGTCCAAGCCTTGGACGGTGGGACCCACCTTAGGCAATTGTTCTATATCTAGACCGTCCGTCTATTGGTTGGCCAGGTCCGGCTGTTTGAAACCATCACATGTATTAAAATAATAATATATGTATATATATATATATCATATGTACCCATTAGATGGGCGTGGTTTATCCCTGCCATCCAGATGTCCTGGATGGGGGGGGGGGGGGGGACTACTATGATATATGTGCTGTATATCCCAAACGTCCATCTAGACGATGGAGACCACTAACTACATGGTTGCTGCTGTTACGTCAGCAAGTTCTGTGGTCTGGGCATGGGGTGTGTGTTAAATCCAACTGTAAATCCTCATCGTGCAAGTGGGACCACGTGATGATGTGTAGCATGATCCAGGCCGTCTAGACTACGTGGGGCATACCATGACGTATATGTAATCTACGCCGTCTATCTGTTGAGTGGACCACACTACAAAATCATTGAACAGTTGAATGTCCACCAGTGAAACTGTTTTGGGGTCACGAAAGTTCTGGATCAATACGTAATTTGTCTTTCCATTAAATCAGGTCTTTGTGACCTTATAAATAGATTGAATGGAAAATCAACATTATGGTGGGCCCCACGTGGGACCCACCTACTGTGCAAATGAATTGGCTAGGCTACCATGGACAAGCTATATTGCTGGTTGATGTCAGTAAGTTCTGTGGGTCTCGTGTGATGTACGTGCTACATCCAAATCGTCCATATGTCGGACGGGTGGGCCACCCATGATGTATTTATTTTATATCCACTCCAACCAGCCGTGGACCCCACTTGCTGCACATGTGAGATCCACTATGATCTATGTATTTCATCCACACTATCCAATGTTTAGACGGTGCTAAATTGCATGTCCAATGTTTGAACAGTGCTGATTTACATAGATAATGTTTTGGCAGTGTTGATCATTATTAGAGTGTCATGTGCCACATAAAATGATAATGCACAGTGATACACATCTTGCACCTGCAACTATTGAAATGATTTTTGGTGTAATCCAAGCTCCCACTAGAGGCCCACTTTGATATACTTGTGGCCCATCTATGAGGCCCACCATGATGTATTTTGTGGCCCATCCATCAGGCCCACTTTGATGTATTTTGTGGCCCATTCGAGAAGGCCACTTTGATATACTTGTGGCCCATCTGTGAGGCCCACCATGATGTATTTTGTAGCACACCCGTCAGGCCCACTTTGATGTATTTTATGGCCCATATGATGAGGCCCATTGATATGTGTTTCTGGCCCATGTATTGCGACCCATTTGATATATACGAGCTCGTTGGTGCGACTCATTGATACGACCCACTTTATCTATATGAGGCTCGTTGGTGCGACCATTGATACATCCTATTTGTTGTATATGATGCCCAGTGGTGCAGCCCATTGATACGGCCCATGGTGATTGAATGAGGCCCTTGTGTGAGGCCATGGCCCTATGTGGACCACTTCTTGGGAGCAATGTTGGTTAATTGTCCACATTGATGGGAAATGATGGTTACAAGTCCACATTGTGACCTTCCCTTAAGCTCTTTGTTAGGCCAATTCTGATTGTTGAGGCTGATTCCAATTGCTAGGGCTGATTGTCGAGGCCTATTCCGATTGCTAAGGCCGATTGCAGAGGCCAATTCCGATTGTCGAGGCCGATTCTGATTGTCCAGGATGATTCTGGTTGCTGAGGCCAATTCTGATTGCCGAGGCCGATTCTGATTGTCGAAGCTGACTCCAATTATCTAAGCGAATTGTCGAGGCCGATTCCGATTGTAGAGACCAATTTTGATTGCTGAGGTTAATTGTCGAGGCCGATTCTGATTGTCGAGGCTAATTCTGATTATCGAGGCCGATTCCGATTGCCAAGGCTGATTATCAAGGTCGATTCTAATTGTCAGGGCCGATTCTGATTATCGAGGCCAATTGTCGAGGCTGATTCCGATTATCAAGGCCGGTTATCAATACCAATTATGTGTATGTGATAGCATAGCATCATGTACATGCCCATATGCATCATCTGCATGTTTATCATGAGATGTGGTTAACTATTGCATATGTCATTGGGCAGGTTGTTATGAGACTCCCTGATAGGTGGAGATTGTCTCACATGAGCGCACTGTATGCGCGGAATTGATGCATAACTAGATTATATGACTCATGTATCTTGCATTATGTGTTGTAATTACTGTACGCCCTAGCGACATCAGGGCCGTAGCCTCCATAGACAGGTCGTGGATGGCTAGATGCGACACCAAAAATGTTTGGTTCGAGCATTTGGGTACTTTGGATGTCTGTGGGTGAAAGTCCCTATACTTCTATGGCCAGGAGACGCTCTAACATCTAGACCAAGTGAATTACATGAGTGCCCAAGTGCCGAATATAAGTAGGCCGCGTCTCTTACTATGTCGTCATTGGTTGGAAGGGGGTGAGGCCTTATCCACCAGATTCATAGAGGGCAAAACTAGGTTGAGTTTGACCAGCTCATAAATGGGTCCGCTATCGACGTGCCGGGTAGGTATTTGCTGACTACTAGCCTGTCGGATAGTGAGGTCTCTCTCTTCCACTCACCTGGTTGTGCACGATGGGGCAACAATCTTGTTGTGAGTGCAATAGACCCCGGTGATGATGCTAGAGATGTACAGTACTGATTGGTGAAGCAAGAGTTGCATACTCAGCATTTTACTCATTCATTCATTCATTCACTATCCACTCGGACTGGTGGTGCATAACTATTTGTTACGTATACCTTCGCAATGGCCAAGATTTTAGTTAGGGTGTGCGACTAACCTGAGATCAGGAGTTTACCACATTGAGTCTAACTATCCAAATTTAGGTATGAGATTGGTTTGGATAGAAGTCATTTGTGATGGACCCCATAGCTTGCGATACTACGTACTATCATCCCAACTTCACACTCCAGCTTGGTCATTTCATTCACACCGCATATTGTATTACATTCGCCACATATAGTATTCTGGGTTGTTACGTTTCTGCATTTATATGTACTAGATGAGGTTGATGATATTCGTGGCTCTTCAGGATTTGCATATTACATTGCATCATCGACATCTGATATTTCGCTCTCTATGATTCTGCATTTGCATAGCCAATCCGCATTGCATATTCTGATATTGAATGATTTATAGACTTACCAGTATGTTTTTGCTTACTCTGATATTGTATGATTTATGGCATTATATTGCATACTTGTCTTGCTATTCACAGTTTTTTAGAATTGCACATTGTATTGTATCCTCGATATTTGACATTTGGTTCATTATCTCTCCACCTTGCATAACTGACCTACATTACCTTCTCAGTATGTGATAATGGCTTATTATGTCTTTTCATCGTATATCTTGGATGAAGTTGATGATATTTTTATAGACATGTTAGTATTTCTGCTTACTTTGGTATTGTATGGTTCATGGACTTACCTGTATTTCCGCTTACTCTGATATTGTATAATTTATGGCATTGTATTGCATACTTAGCACTTATCTTGTGCACACACTTACACCACCCTCTAAGCTTTCTATTCGCTTATGCATGATAGATGCGTGCAGGTGGCATTAGGTCGCAGCAGCGTTGAGCTTGGAGCATGCAGCGGACTTCTGGAGCTTTGATTTTGGCATATGTATTTCCCTTTCAGCATTGTATTCAAATGTTTATATTAGTGGATATATGATGATAATGATGTTGACTTTGTAATTTGGGTAAACTTGTGGTTATGCTTATTACGAGTTAAATGTACATTGAAAAATCCTCCTTGTAGGATCCCAGGATCGAAATCTGGCACATGGACACTGGGAGCCAAGAATGGGGTACTACGGAGGTTGTTGGCACCAAATTCGGCGATCGAAAATTTTGTGAGCCCGGTTTCCGAGTTTGGGGCGTGACATATCTACTAACTATGCAACAAAAAAAAAATCAAAAGGAAAGGTCATGGAAGCCACATGGGACAACACTAAAGACACTGAATCAAGCTTAAGTGAGACAGATAGTGATGGAGACCATAAATGATTGAAAATTCTTATAGCCTCCACCACTACTGTCATTCCAAATTTAAGGGACAATGAGGAGAGAGATGAGCAACAAATCGAAAAGGCACTCTCCTCATATGAAGGTGATGAATAAAATGAATAAGAAAGAGAAAACTTGCATGATGCATATGATCAACTTTACACACATAACATAAATGTCCTAAAAAAACTTGGCATTGCTGACAATAAAAACAAGCAGCTATAAAAGGATTTGGATGAAGCATTAGCTGTAAGTACTCATTTGGCTAATGATCTACATCAATACTATGTTAACAATGACAAACTTGAAAGGACAGTGACGTCTCATGTTTTTTAAATAAAAGATTTGAACAAATAGATTAAACATTTAGAATATGAAACTGAAAGCTAAAATTTGAAAATGTACATCTGAAATCTGAAAATCATAAGCTAAAACTGGATGTAGAAAAATCAAAACATTCAGCTGAACGTGGTCATAGGTTTTCCCAAAGTAATGAAAAACTTGAAAGACTTCTAAGGATGAGAAGAAATCTTAGGGATAAAAGAGGTTTGGGTTATGAAACTAGCAAATTAAGCCCCTCTATTGCACCTCCTATGGTTAACAAAATGCCTGCATTTAGAAGCAAAACAACAACTACTCCTATTTTACATACATGTGGTTTCACGCCCCAAACTCGGGAACCGAGGTCACGAAATTTCTAACCATTGAATCCGGTGCTGACAGCCTCTGTAGTACCCCATTCTCAGCTCCAAGCACCCATACGCCAGATTTCGATCCTGGGATCCTACAAGGAGGATTTTCGATATGGATTTTTTATTATTATTTTTGTAAAGGAGGCATAACCACAGGCATAACCAAGTCACAACAACATCATCAATGCATATCAACTAATAAAACCATTTGATTACAATGCTAAAAAGGGAAAATACATATACATGAAACAAAACTCCAAATCTCTGGCACCTACTTCTGTCTCAACACTGCTACAACCTAATGTCACCTTCACGCAACGGTCATGTATAAGCTTACTACGAAGCTTAGAGGGTGGTGTACATGTGTGCGGAAAGCATGTGCTAAGCATATAATATAAGTTTAAGCAGAATACCGGCAAGTCTATAAGTCATTCAATATTAGAGTATGCAATGCGAAGTCATAGTGAGCCAAATATCAGATACTGAGGACGCAATATAATATACAATTCTTGACGAGCCACGAATACCATCAGCCTCATCTAGGCCATATAAATGCAGAAACATAGCAACCCGAATGCCGTATGTTGTGGATGTAATGCAATATGAGGTGCGAAAGAAATGACCAAGCTGGAGTGTGAAGTCGAGATGATAGTACGTAGTATCACAAGTTGTGGGGTCCATCACATGAGACTTCTATCCAAACTAGTCCCACACCTAAATTTGGATAGTTAGACTCAACATGATAGACTCCTGATCTCAGATTAGTCGCCCGCCCTACCAAAATCTTGGCCATTGCAAATTTACACATAATGATTTGGTTGTGCACCACCAGCCTGAATGGATAATGAATGAATGGATGAATGAGCCTAATGTTGAGTATGTAACTCGTGCTCAGTAAGTCCACATATAACCACCATGACGCTTCTGATGTGGGGCAAGGTTCTGCCCCATTGTATGCACAGTAGCTTGTCAGCACAATAGCCTACCAACCACTAGTAGCTCGCCTAGGCCCTTAGGCCCCACACACATTAACGTCCGCCCACGTGTGTAATACAGATGGAGTGACACAATATCAAAACCATACATCTCTGGGATATCACCGGGGTCTAGTACACTCTGAAATTACGATAATGACCACTTTAGTTGATATGGAAATATGCCAATATGTCCTAGAGGGGGGTGAGTAGGACTTTTCAGTATTTTATAGTTATTTAAAATCCAATCAAACTAATCCTGAATAAATGTACATGCATCAGGAATTGTTCAGAGTAACTCTAACGGCTTCCAAGCCAAATAGAGGATCCAATCATAAAACTAATTGAAAGGTAAATAAGATGAAGATCATAGTTTATGATGAATGTGACTGTGTGTGAGATGTGATCTAAGATAATCAAACATGAAAGAATTTAAGGACATCACATAAGTAAAGGAAGCCAATAGCAATCTCAAATACAATCATTTTTATAGTGGTTTGACTACTTGTCTACTCTACTTTCGGCGGACGCACTCAACCCTTGAGTGTACTGTATCTCACTAAAGGAGGTTTCACAACTGGTTTACCTCAAATCGGAGGTTTTAAATCAGGTTCACCTTTATCTGGTACAACCTACACTTAGGCTGACACGACGTGTCTACACGACACAATTTATGCTCTCATGAGCAAGGGTTAACACAAAGCACCCAACTTTTAGGCCCCACTTGGAAGGATCCACACAAGGAACCTAACAGAGGCTTCACAAGAGGTTCACCTCTAACTGGAGGTTTTAAACATGTTCACCTCTAACCAGTTTATGCTCTTCATAGATCAAGGGTCCACACAAAGCAACCCCACGTACACTCCCGCCCGAGACCTCCTATGAGGACTTACAAGGGGTGAGAAACACCTTAGACCCAATCCTAAGAAGGAATGATCATAAGGGTCCTTTGGACTTCAATGATTTACATATAAGTAAATGAGCCATATTCAGCGCGTTGTCAAAGATCTCCTCCTTTGTTGATGAAGAATCTTCTGCTTCCTTGAACTGTAACTCAGAAGATGTACCAATACATGGCGACGGGTTGGGTCAAGGTTATGATGGAATCCTACTCTATTAAATATTTTCCTATAAGGGAGATAGAGTGATTCCAATCATTTATGCATTCAAGGCATCCCAGCTTAATGATTTGCAATTAAGGTGGTAGATGTAGGATCCTTGAATGCGGAAGTTCATTCCCCAATCCACTCTATTGAATGTCAATGATGAGGGTGGATTGGAGGATGAATTTCCATGAGAGAAGAGGCTTAAGGTATATGATATAAGGTTAAACACACAAAAGCACTCTTTATTTTCTCTATCCAACAACTAAGGACAAGCTCTCATTAAATAGGCAAAAGGTTCCAACAGATATAAAACAATCATATTTTTCATAGAGTTCAATATCATCGACCAAGGTCGATATCATCGAGCGTATACTCTCGATAGCATCAACTGGCCGCTCAATGATATGAACTCAAATGTCAATCGCTTTTGAATCCTTTTGCCAGCTAGTCAAGGAAATCGAACGTGTGTCGATGTTATTGAATTTTGAACTTCTATTTCATCGACACAAGGTTCGATTCCCCGACATTTGAAAATGTGAGAGACTTGCCTTTAATGAATTTCAGGTATAAAGGTATGATTGAGCATCACTCGATATCATCAAAATTTGAATATTGATGATATCGAGAGCAGTGTCGATTCATCGATAATTTGAAGGAATTTTCCTATAAGCTTGCTGGACAGTTTCTGTCCTCTTTCGATGAAATCGACCATGCCTCGATATAATCGATATTTTGAATATCGATTTTATCGAGGAACCCTCGATCCGAGAAAAACTACCTGAAAAACTTGCTGGATAGATTTGTGTCCTAGACCGATATCATCGAAGGTCTTCTGATATCATCAATATTTGAATTCTGAGGATATCGAGGAGCACTTCGATATATCGAAGCTTACATGATTTGCCTTAGCAGAACTTGGACACAACATACCTGATGTCAATTTTATCGAGTCTACTCGATGGACTCGAGATTCAAATTTCGATGATATCGGACCATCTATGATACATCAATAATGTTGTCTAGATATCTTTATGGATACTGGACATCTTTGGTCCTTGTTTCAATAAGATCAAGTGAGATTTCAAGGACATCGATAACTATGTTCGATTTCATCAAAACATGTATTGATAAATTGACAAAGGTAGAAAACTTAGAGATTTTTTTGAGTTTTGAAAAAGTTTTCTAACCATAATCCCTTAGGGCGTTCTATCCAATTTTAAGGGTTTTAATTACCTGGTCTTTTAGGACATGGGATGTGAGGCTAAGATTTACTTGTGGCGAGTTCTGGCACACATCCAGTTGAGGCAGGTGCTTGATCAATCTTCTTATAGAGCTCCTCTTTCTTGCTGCCTCAACGATCACACTAATTGACAAACCAAGGCACTTTCAATCTCCCCCTTTGTCAATTACGTGACAAAAACACCAAAACACCTTAGAATAACGTCTAGACTACTAACACCCTAAATTGTGTGTACATGGACTTTACACAATTTTATAAATTTATCTAGTTTGCACACATAAACATCAGTAGCTACTCCCCCTAACAACAATCTCCCCCTGTCGCTTTACATCTGCTCCCCCTAACACCTGCACCACCATCAACAAACGAATGCACACAATTTTCCTTCAGGGTGGATTTATTCTCACCCTTTTCGTCAATCATTGGAAAAGGATATCATAACATGTGATATTGACTGAAGCTAGAAAATATGGGAGAACCAAAGTTCAGGGAGCATAAGCATAACAGATACATGTAAAAGAAACATCTCTAGATAGAAACCATGTATGTATAGGAGATCAAGTAGAGCAGTGAAATAAGCAGATACATGCCATTAGGCAATATAACCCAGATAAAACAGGGGATCTCAAAATTTAAACAAGGCAGTAAATATCCAGCCATAATATAAAATATCCAAAAATATATACTGCCCAAGATTGGCAGTAGATTGACATCCATCCCAAAAAAAGACCCATCCATGTGCACCCACAAACAACCACAAGTATCTAGCCCATCCACAGGCATATACATATCAAAAACAAAAACTTGTCAGACTATGTAGGTTAGTAAGCCAACACATACACTCATATGATCGTAGGGCATTCAAAAAGATACTCATGCACGTACGTTAAGATGAGAGCAGGGTGGATGCGATGGCATACAAACTATCCACACTATGGCGGAGGTGTGGAGGAGGACGGTGCTATATCATCATGTCTGCAGGTGATCAGATCCCCCAATTGTTGCACCATCTGTTGCACTCCATTCACCAGTCTTTCCAAGACAGTGAACCATGCATTCATGGACTCCTTTAACTAGGTGACATCTCACTATATTGCTCCAATCCTATCCTGATCAAGCTTGAACCTTTTTACATGACTGGGTTCAAACAAAGAGGATGCTTGTTGGGGCTCAAGAGTGTCACCCTCAGCCATTCTAGCCCCTTCAGTTGGAGCGTTGCCTGCCCACCTTCTCCTTCTTCCTAAATTCCTTCCTTGGCTTGGTCTTCTAGAAATTTGTGGAACTTTAAATCCATCCTTCTAATATTGTTCTTGTTGAAGTGTTGAAGGGGAACTTCCAGATCGGTTGTTGTTAAAAAGCCGATCGCATTGCATATAGTGTGAATGATTAAAGGATAGGGAAAATGCACATCTCAAGAGGTATGACTTACATATACCAATTTGTAACGACCTGAAAATCGGAGGGTCGAGTAGTAACTCAACACCCGAGTTCCAAAACATCACTTATGCAACATAAATGCTTATGATTGAATGTTGTCTATGTGTAGTGCAATAATCATGAGTGGGATTATACCAAAACAGTAATTCATACTCCAGATTAAGTTATAAAACGCAAGTGGAAGACTGAAAGAAGTATATAAATGTATATAAAGCCAAAAACTGTTACAATCGGTCTCAGAGTATGAACACCTTACTGAGTCATCATATACATGTATTAGTTTCAAAATCGAAATGTTAAAAAAGTGGTATAACTATAATAGTAAACCCTGTAGCCTCGTCATCTGAAGGGCCTAAGCGAAGCCTCCAGAGAACTGCATGTAGGACAACTCATCCTGATCATCATAGTAATCAGGCTCAGCCTCCTGCGTCTCGTCGATACCAGCATCTAAGACAGAGTCTGGTGGGTGTTTGGAACACCGTCCCGTAATGTGGGAGTGAGTAGCTAACTTAGTGGAACAATAAAGCGTAGGTTAATATGTTATCAATTCAGTCAAGCAGTACAATTAAATACTCCTAAATACTCTTATTAATGCAAGTACGGAATGCAGTCATGATGCATGCCCTCGCCAATGCTCTCTCATGCGACACCATCTTACGTCCGCGACATGCGTTCATCCATCAGTGCTCCACAATGGCAAGCACATGCAGTGCTATGTTATGAACGTGATTACTGAGTTATTATTAGTCCTTTTCATAGAGCAATATTGGGAAACTAAGGTACCTCCCTTATATCATTCCCAAACAATGATCCATTTTAGGGCCGTCAGTCCTAGATAATCTCATACGATGATGCAGTTTTAGGTTGCTGTAAAGGGCTGTCAAGGCTGTTGCACGGCTCCCCCATCACCTTGTCAATACAGGCCTAGTGTATACTCTGTTTATTATGGAAAGACTCGTCGCCTCAACGCAGATTTAAAGTATGCTCGAGGTCACTACAAAGGGCTGTCAGGGCTATTACACGCAATCATTACACCATTCCCCCATCACCTTATCAGTGTAGGGCGGCAGCTCGAATACAGTGTCCCATACCACCGTATTTGGCTCATGAGTCTGGGTTGCTCACTGGTCACTACGGGGAGGCACATCGCCCCAGCGTAGGCCGACAGCTCGATCATAGTGTCCCATACCACCATGCCCGGCTCATGAGTCTTAACGGATTAAGGTACCAAGGTTAAGCGGGATTCACTGGTGAGTTTGGTACCCTAGGTTCAAGCAGTAGCGTCTATACATGATGAATATACAATGGCACATCAGGTTACTTGATGGGCTCGACTAGTATGAGCGCGCATTGCATCGATCGACATGAAGTGTATAAGCATTTCGTGTGGCCTAACCACTGTCGACGACCAACACACGACTCAGGTTCGTCAAACATGTCCTACGTGGCGAATGAACCTCAGCCATGACTTCAAGCCCATTACCGATTGCCTGGACTATAACATAGCCCCAATAACTTTCAATCCGTAACCAAAAAACATGTATAATAGTCAAAGTAGAATTAACTAAGTAGTTTAAACATGTTAACAAGCATGTTATAAAGCACAATATAAACAAGAAATACAAACACATAGATTTCATAAGTAAGCGATTAAATGAAATAGCTTGCATGGAGGAAATCATACACATCTCTAAGATAGTTGAGAATCCTATCTCAACACCTACCCTAAGCACTATCATCTAAGTACTTACTCTTACAAGCATTTTCACAAACACTTAGAATACACTTATTTACATACATAACACATATTAGCCAAAACATGTATTAGGGCGAATCCTTTCGCCGTGTAAGTATTACACATATATATAGCATGTACACACAGTAATTAATCATAGTAAACACACTTTCATATTTTATATGTATACGGTATTTTCTACATATACACAGAATACACTAAACACCATAATTTGCATACGTAATTGAATCGCAAAATGAACATCGCATTTTGCATATACAATAACACCCAGATCATGAATCTATCATTATCTGACATTGAAAGCTTTGAAAAACTAT
This sequence comes from Magnolia changhungtana, assembly GCA_030180095.1. NCBI lineage: Eukaryota > Viridiplantae > Streptophyta > Magnoliopsida > Magnoliales > Magnoliaceae > Magnolia > Magnolia changhungtana. The sequence continues at coordinate 2,440,477 of JASAUF010000644.1, read as the reverse complement.
AACCTAAGCGTCTAAAGTCCGCACCTTACGCCGTAGAAGCATAACGAAGTCGATAGAATCTCTAAGTCTTCGTCAAGGTTGATATGACGACCTAAAGCACGAGTTGAGTCAGGTATTTCACTACTTGTAACATTGGAAATCTTAGAACGGATTAGGGTTAGTTTTTTCTTACTTAGGAACGAAGCTGGAATTTCCAGAAAAGCTTAGATCGTGATGGTTAAGCAAGTATGGTAGCAGGGTAGAGTATCAGGAAGAATCTCTCACTCTTCTCACACTTTCTCCCTCTTTTCTCTCTTCTCTCTCCTATCAAATTCGTATGGGCTGAATGAGAGAGGGTTTAAGGTCCTTATATAGGCTTAAAACTCACTAAATTAGGAGGGTATGCTGACACAGCACATCTTCGACTGAATGTCAGGTCGCAAGCCCTCAGAAAAATGTCATATCTACATCTGCATGTCAGCAAGTATCGTAGGGTCGTATTTGCCCAACTCAGTAAATCGATGCTCATACTCGATAACTGTCATGCTTCCCTGCCTGAGGTACAAGAACTCATTCTCCCTCTCATGTCGGTAGGTCTGAGGGTAGTACTTTTCGTGGAAAAGAAACTCGAAAGCTGCCCAGGTCCATACGTAGCCAACTGCGACTGTCCGTAGGACACTATCCCACCACATACTAGCCTCCTCAAACATAAAGGTGGCCAATTCCACCTGCTCTGACTCGGTACAATGTAGCATCCGTAGCATCTTGGAGATGCGGTCTAGCCAATATTCAGCCTCCTTGGGTCTATGAGAACCTGTAAAAGTAGGAGGCCTCAAGCGCTGGAATCGCTCGAGAAGGCTACAAGTAACCAAATTCCCCATATGGTATGTAGTAGGTGCAGGCAGAGGCACATCCTCAGCCTGAGCAAAAGGCTATGCAGTCTCAGCAGGATGTACAGATGGTAAAGGTGGAGTCGCACTCCCACCCTGAGATAAGGCCCCTGCAATAGTGGTCAAGAGCTGCTGGTGCTGCTGCTGTATCAACATCATCATCTGCTCAAACCTATCAGTAGGTGGGGCAGGCTGAGGCACGTACTGTGTCAAGGAAGACGCACGGTTATGCTCACGAACCGATAGTGTATAAGGTGGTAATCCAGCTGCAGGACCAGTGGAAGGCTGAGACGTAGGTATAGTCTCACGATTCGAGCCCAAACCAGGGTCTGTACGACCATCTCTGTGAGAAGGAGCCTGATCCATCATATCGGTGAGTGTGAGGTGTGTCGTGCTCTGCATATATTTTCATGGCATGCCCTATACAACATAGTGTGCAACGCATATAAGATGAAACATAACAACACAATACACAATCACATAAGCATTCCACACACTTCTTAGCAAAAGGGACTGCATGCATTTCATTCACCAAAATTTGTCATAATACATGGGATACAAAGTTACATGAATCATGACAAAAAAATGCATGTAAGCTATTACAACCAAGGCTTTACACACTAAAAACATGCTACTACCTACTGCACTACTAAGTTCAGCAACACGAACACAAACATAACTATAGGGATGACTAGAGATCTGAGTCTGGTGAAAGAGGAGGGGCCCCCTTATCCTGTAGATAGCATAGGATAGTCTTCAGCATACGAGTCACCTTCTTGAATTTGTGTTTCACAAGGCCCCAAAAATCCATAATATTCTGCCTTAGGACTGCTTGACCCTGTCGTAGGGCAGTATGATCCTCCTCCAGTCGAGTTATACGAGCTTCCCTATCAGCTCGATCCGTGTCTTGCCTCGGTGGCGTAGGAGGGGAGCTCTCCTCTGTATCATGGGCCTCTTCTTCTTCTTCATGTTCTTCCTCTATCTCATCACCACTTCTTTCCTCAATATCCTCATCTAGATCAATACTTTCCTCCCCCTCACTATCGGACTCCTCCCCATACTCGTTGAGTCGGGCTTGGCGTTGGCGAGGACTGATCCCCATGTTGTTAAGCGTAGCATTGCTTATGATCCGGTTCAGTGCAATATCATCCATGTTAAGTCTATATCCGACCTCTCGAGTAATTTTACATACCAGACTACCGAATGGGAGTGAAATGTCATTTCTGCTAGATTGAGCGGTCTGAATTATCTGGAGTAGGGCGAACGTGGGCAGGCATAACTTATCCCCATGTCCAACCCTGTATAGGAAGTCCACCATCAAATGAGTGCATTCAGTGAGGTTGCCCCACCATGGGTACACATTGTACGTGAAAATGTAGTGAAGCAAACGGAAATCATCTATCAATCTCGTGGATGGGAGGCAGTTGCCTTTGGTGAACTAGTCGGCCATAAAGGTATTACGTACGATGGTCTCTTTCTCGCATACTCTTGAAATAATCCTCATTAGCATGTACTTCACCACGAGGAATTCTCATCACCTAGGACACCACATCCACATTGACCGTATAATCCCGCCTTACGAGGGAAATAGTAAACTGTAGAGGTTCTAGCGATGGGTCTCGAATATGGGCGTAGAAAGAATGAACCATATTCTCACATGCCTGAGACTTACCTTCGAACATGGGGCCCCACTCAACGTCCACCAAGCGGTCCATAATTGGGTGTAGCCCAAACGACCTCTCATCTACGTGAGCTTCAAGGACAACCCTATGGTCATGAAACTGACCGTATTCAAAGCCTATTGGTAGAGCTCTTTCAATTGGGATTTGGGGATCAAGGTCCCGCTTTGACCGGTGCTCACGGGCGGCGCTTGTGCTAGCCTCGGCGTGCGGCCCCCTTCTTGGACGGGTTGAGCGACTAGGCCCAGCTTCATCCATGACCCATTTTCTCTTTCCCATAAGGGAAAGAATGGTGGAAATGGAGAATAGGGCAGCCACCAGCTCGAACAATGCCACGACAAAGGAAGGAAAATGGGGAAATATGAAGAATGTTTGGGCTCCCACGAATTTGAGATGTCAAACGAGATTTGAGTGCTCAATAAATGGGAAAAGGAAGAGCACAACTGCTGTGAAGGTGGTGCACAAAAATGGAAAGAGGAAGTGGTGCACGAAAATGTAAAGAAGAATCCATGAAAGGGCGATTTGAGTGAGAAAATTGAAATTTTTGGAAGGGAAGGAGGCTTGAAAGTATAGAAAATGGAAGAGAGGAGCAAGAGGGACAAAAATAGGGGTCCCCATGAGATTTCATGGGCCCCACACGTGTCTAGGGGTGGGCCCGACATCGCCCGCGTCGGCCCAACAGGCCCGGACAGCGGTGCACCACGGTAGGCCCGGTGCCGCTGCGATCCTTTGGACTGGCCGCGGTGCCGCCGGGGTAGGGCTTTGGCCAACCCCCTCTCAGGATGTTGTTGAGGCCCCGAGTCCACCGTGGGTCCCCCCGGAGTGTACCGTTTAGCCCCCCGACTCCGCTTCGAGTCATTCCGGCCCCAAGTCTTGCATCTTTGCCCCCCCTTTTTTTTGAGTCATTTGAGTTTGGGAGGGGTTGATTCTTCTTCTAATCCTTTCGACTGATGGTCTACAAGTAAACCAAGAGTGCCTCATGCGATCACGGAGGTGTACAGACTCGATTACGGCGATCGCTTTCGGTGAACTTCGCCAATTGACGAAACCAGAACTCCTACGACTATTTCTACATGTTCTCGCACCCACCAAAGTTGAATTTGCATCAGCATACATTGTGTGACCATAACCCAGGTCATGATTTTATTCAAATCACGCTTTGATACCAACTTGTAATGCCCTAAAAATCGGGGGGTCGAGTAGCAACTCAACACCCAAGTACCAAAACATCACTTATGCAACATAAATGCTTATGATTGCATGTTGTATATGTTAGTGCAATAATCATGAGTGGGATTATACCAAAACAGTAATTCATACTCTAGATCAAGTTATAAAACGCCAGTGGAAGACTGAAAGATGTATATAAATGTAAATAAAGCAAAAAACTGTTACAATCGGTCTTCAGAGTATGAACACCTTACTGAGTCATCATATACATATATTAGTTTTAAAATTAAAATACTAAAAAAGTGGTACAACTATAATAGTAAACCCTTTTATCCCCATCATCTTAAGGGTCTAAGCGAACCCTCCAGAGAACTACATGCAGTAGAATTCATCTTGATCATCATAGTAATCAGGCTCAGTCTCCTGCGTCTCGTCGATACTTACATCTAAGACAGAGTCTGGTGGGTATCCAGAACACCGTCCCGTAACGTGGGAGTGAGTAGTTACCTCAGTGGAACAATAAAGCATAGGTTAACATGTTATCAATTCAGTCAAGTAGTAATGATAAAGCAGTACAATCAAACACTCCTAAATACTCTTATTAATACAAGTATGGAATGCAATCATGATGCATACCCTCATCAATGCTCCCTCGTACGACACCATCTTATGTTCGCAGCATGCGTTCATCCCTCAGTGCTCCACAATGCCAGGCACATGCAGTGTTATGTTATGAACGTGATTACCGAGTTATTATTAGTCCTTTTCATACAACAGTATTGGGAAACTAAGGTACCTCTCTTATATCATTCCCAAACTATGATCCATTCTAGGGTCGTCAGTCCTAGATAATCTCATATGATGATGCAGTTCTAGGTCGCTGTAAAGGGTAACCAGGGTTGTTGTACCCACTCGTTGCACCCCTCCCCCATCACCTTATCAATACAAGTCTATTTTATACTCTGTTTACTACGGGAAGACTCGTCGCCTCACTGTAGAATTAAAGTATGCTCGAGGTCACTACAAAGGGCTGTTAGGGCTATTACACGCAATCGTTACACCACTCCCCCATCACCTTATCAGTGTAGGGTGACAGCTTGAATAAAGTGTCTCATACCACTGTATTCGGCTCATGAGTCTGGGTTGCTCACTGGTCACTAAAGGAAGGCACATAGCCCCAGCATAAGCCGACAGCTCGACCACGGTGTCCCATACCACCATGCCCGACTCATAAGTCTTAGCGGATCAAGGTACCAAGGTTAAGCGGGATTCACTGGTGATTTTGATACCCTAGGTTCAAGCAGTAGCATCCATACATGGTGAACATACAATGACACATCGGGTTACCTAACGAGCTCGACTAGCACGAGCGCGCACTGCATCGATCGACATGAAGTGCATAAGCACTTCATGTGGCCTAACCACTGCCGACGACCAACACACGACTCGGGTTCGTCAAACACGTCCTACGTGGTGAATGAACCTTAGCCATGACTTCAAGCCTATTACCGATTGCCTGGATTATAACATAGCCCCAATCACATTCAATCTGTAACCAGAAAGCATGTATAATAGTCAAAGCAGAATTAACGAAGTAGTTCAAACATGTTAACAAGCATGTTATAAAGCACAATATAAACAAGAAATACAAACACATACATTTCATAAGCGATTAAATGAAACAACTTGCATGTAGGAAATCATACACATCTCTAAGGTAGTTGATAATCCTATCTCAACACCTACCCTAAGCACTATCATCTAAGTACTTACTCTTACAAGCATTTTCACAAACACTTAGAATACACTTATTTACATACATAACACATATTAGCCAAAACATGTATTAGGGCGAATCCTTTCGCCAAGTAAGTATTACACACATATATATAACATGTACACATAGTAATTAATCATGGTAAACACACTTTCATATTTTATACGTATATGGTATTTTCTACATATACACAGAATACACTAAACACTATAATTTGCATACGTAACTGAATCGCAAAACGAACATCACATTTTGCATGTACAATAACACCTAGATCATGAATCTATCATTATCTGACATTGAAAGCTTTGAAAAACTATAACCCAAGCATCTAAAGTCTGCACCTTACACCGTAGAAGCGTAATGAAGTCGATAAAATCTCTAAGTCTTCGTCGAGGTTGATATGATGACCTAAAGCATGAGTTGAGTCAGCTATTTCGTTACTTCCAACATTGAAAATCTTAGAAAATATTAGGGTTAGGTTTTTCTTACCTAGGAACGAAGCTAGAACTGTCGAAAAAGTGATTAGATCGTGATGGTTAAGCACGTATGGTAGCAGGGTAGAGTATCAGGAAGAATCTCTCACTCTTCTCACACTTTCTCTCTCATTTCTCTCTTCACTCTCATAGGGTTTCTCTCAAATTCGTATGGGCTGAATGAGAGAGGGTTTAAGGTCCTTATATAGGCTTAAAACTCACTAAATTAGACCCAAGGTCATGGTATACCTAGGTTATAGCCAAAGTGATGTTGTTCCATCTCAACGGAGCACTTCTAGAGCCCCCCCTTGAGCCAAAGGTCGGACTTAAGCTCACCGACCTTGGATCTAGGTCGAGTTAAATTTTCATTCTAGTCGGGTTCCCAGATCACACGTGGCGGACCAGTTTCAGTTCAACGGTCACTGAAAGTCGATCAGGGTTATAAGTACACAAACATGTATGGGAAATGTTCCCTGATCCGAGGGTGTATTTGGGTCAGATTCTGATGGTCTGATTGCTTATATTTAGGCCACAAGCGACAATTCTCATACTACTTAAATTATACTTATTTTCTAAAGAAAACCATGTTTTCTCACACTCCTCGCTCCAGGCTCAAGCGAATTGCCCTGGGACACTATCTAGTTTTGACTTTCGAGATGGTTGTCAAGCCCAGCAAGGCGGTCCTAATTCTATAACCTCGTATTTTTCAAACTTTCGATGTGCAGTCCAGATCTGATATGGAGTTTCGTGATGCTCCCAAGAGCAGCCAGGTAATGATATTGATCCTAAATTTTTGCGTAATGTAGTGTTAACTATTCCACAAGTTTTGGGTCTTATAGATCGTATTTAAAGTGATTAGTGCGGATTTCATATGTAATCTGGTTTATCACTAGTTAATCCTCGTCTAATTTCTAAAGGATTTGGTCCTGAGTGATTTCTGTCCGAGGTGGTACTCGGGGCTTTGTATGGAATTTTTCGAGTCGTTACACAGTTGATGAACAATCAGGGTAGAATCAGGGTAGGAAGGCAGATTTGGATCCTTATAGCTACGGAGTAAACTATCATGGCCAGGAACCCGGTGAGATTCAAACGATTGGTACTTCTAAGATATATATTGGAAGCTAAGATACCATGCAGGATACGATACCGAGGTTCCATGAACTTTGATTTTATTGCATTTCCTTGATATCAGAGGATATCACGACCATGATAGAGAAATTTGGTAACCATGGACCGGGTTTCAACGCTCTCAAGGTCCAAGTTCAGGAGGCCAATGGGTGATAATGTGAGCCCAAGGATGTTTGCAACCACTGCAAGAGTAATCTCATCACCATCAATAGAAATTGTGATAGACGGAGGGTCAGACACTAGTGAATGACAGGAGGCAAAGAAATTATAGGTTCATTTATAGTAACAAGGACTGCCAAAATCAAGTAGAGGTAGCCATCGAATTTTGGCTAACAGGGGTTCCAGATTATAGGGTTGTAGGTATTCCCTGTTGATCCTTCTCTCAAAAACTAACTTCCACCCAGAGTACTCGGCCAGTGCTGAATTCACTCTGGCAGGAGGAGGGGCCGGTATTTCAGATTGGGACTCGCCACGTGAAGTTTGGCGTGTTCGCTAGCGAGTGAGAGTCCCACATTCAGGAACCCTTGCCCTTTCGCTTGGAGCAAGGACTTTTTGTCTGGAGGATCTCGAGGATTCTCCGGGACAGGACAATTTCCCTTTGTCCTTCCCCATTTCTCGATACTCACAGAAAGGGATTTGAAGAGTTTGGAGATAAAGGGGAAGAGTTTCTTTTTGAAAATCAGGAAATACCCAGAAAAAAGTGCAAGATGGAATCTTGATGTGAGGAAGAAATGGTATTACCAGATTTGAAGGATGTCTAGAACCCACTGATGGACCTCCGGCTGAAAGGGGACAAGCAGGGAGAGAAAAAATAATTTTTAGAAGAAAACTGTGATTTTTCCTGCTCGACTACCTTTTATCGGGCCACATTCTTTGATATCATCGAACATTATTTCAATGATATCGATGGACCCAATTCGATGTTATCGAGATTGTCTTCGATAACATTCTTGATCATGTGACTTTTCAGATTCCAAAGAGGTGTTGATGATATCGATCCTTGGTTGATTTAATCGAGAGTCCACATGATTTATAGACAGACATGTCGAAGGTATATATTTTTCATTTATCAGTGTATCGGCAATTTTTCCTGTATAATTTAGTATATCTTGTGAATCAACCAGTATACACAGTAAAAAAAATTGTACAATCATTGTACAATCCAAAATTATAAACATCAGAATGTTTATATACAAAAAGATTGAGGTGAGAAACCTCAGATGTATCATTAGGAGTTTAGCAAAAGTGCATCATTTTAGCAGTTATCCAGATCTAGATGCATGACCTAGACTTGTTTTTCCATGCTTAATATTTCTAGGCATTGTTGAGGTATAAAAATATTCAATTGCAGTGGTCAGAGAATTCCATGGTGCAGAGCTTTCCCAGGGTCACTCACTCTGTATTTTGGTAAAAATCTGTATCAAGGGGTATTTTGGGTATTTTGGTAAAAATTAGTATCTGGGGGTATTTTGGTAAAAGTCAGTATCCAAGGTAGTTTGGTTATTTTGATAAAAATTAGTATCCGGGGGTATTTTGGGTATTTTGGTAAAAATCATTATCAGGGAGTATTTTGGTAAAAATCAGTATTCTGGGGTATTTTGGGTATTTTGGTAAAAATCAGTATCCAGGGGTATTTTGGTAAAAGGGAGTGAGTAAGGGTATTTCGATAAAAAGAAGTGGATGGGTATTGCCTTGTATGGAGGAAGAAGTTATATGCCACCATTTAAAGGAGAGCTTAGTGGACACCGTTGATTAAGAGAGGAAGATGGACATTATGTGAAGGGAGAAGTGGTAGTGATCACCACTATGTAAGAGAGTGAGGCCTATAAATACCCCTCCCCATGCCTCATTTGGTTATTGGAAGGAAGACAAGAAGAGAGGAAAACAAGAAGGAAGGAAGACAAGAAGAGAGGAAGACAAGAAGAGAGGAAAACAAGAAGGAAGGAAGACAAGAAGAGAGGAAGACAAGAGAGAGAGAGAGAGGAAAGAGGGGTTGCGCGAACCGGCACAACTGAAATGGGAGGAAAAGCCCTTTGCGCCACCTCTCTCTCTACTTGTCCTGAAGATAGCCTTTTCATGTCTTGATGGATACTCTTTGCACAAATACTCATGAAGGAACCCTTTGCGCAAACCCGCACAACTCAATTTTGCAAGAAAGCCCTTTGCACTGGTCGCGTAACCACTTTTGCAAGAAAACCCTTTGCGCGCAACCATTCTTGGAAGAAGCCCTTTGCGCCACTTTATGTGAAAGCTTGTCCTAAGATAGGGCTTTTCTTGTCTTAACAGATAGCCCATGCGCCACTTTTTATGGAGCATTGCAAAATGAGTTGAGCAACTCACTTTTGCAAGATATTTCATGTGCCACTTCCCATAGAGCTTGTCCTAAGACAAGCCTTATGTCATCTTAACGGATACTCCATGCGCCACATCAAGAGGAGCTTGCCCTAAGGGAAGCCTTATGTTGTCTTAAAGGAAAGTTCATGCGTCATATCAAGTGGAGCTTATCTTAAGACAAGCCTTATGTTGTCTTAAAGGAAACTCCATGCGCCACCTTGTGAGGGAACTTGTCTTGATGCATGGCTTTTGTCCTGAAGTAAGCTCCATGCATTCCATATTCCTCGAAATAAGCTCCATACACTCTACATTCCTTGCCTAGGCCTGTGTACTCCTACCCTCAGAGGGATGGCCGCTCCACATTTCAAGGGAGGATCACCACTTCACATTTCATGGGAGCTTCACATTTCAAGGGATGATCGCCGCTCCACATTTGAAGGGATGATCGCTGCTCCACATTTCAAGGGATGATCGCCGCTCCACATTTCAAAGGATGATCAAAATTGATCTTAACGGTTAGATCAAAGAAGAATGGCCGAAAGGATGATCAGAATTGATCTCAACGTTCAGATGAAAGAAGAATGACCAAAAGGATGATCGGAATTGATCTTAACGGTCAGATCAAAGAAGAATGTCCGAAAGGATGATCAGAATTGATCTCAATAGTCAGATCAAATAAGAGTGATCAAAAGGATGATCAGAACTGATCTCAACGGTCAGATCGAGGAAGAATGAACGGAAGGATGATCAAAACTGATCTCAACGGTCCGATCAAGGAAGAATGAATGGAAGGATGATCAAAACCGATCTCAATGGTCAGATCAAGGGTTTTAAGCCCACACAACCTTTCCGCCTTGGCAGGGAACATCAAAAGCGTTGAAATGCTGCCAAAATTGCTACTGGCCTGTCTTATCTTTCATTACTTTGGTTGATTGTACTCTTTTTTTTAGAATCAAGGGAATCAGAAGATGTAAATGAACTGAGAAATAAGATATCTTATGATCATTGTTCCCTCATTGAATTCTTTGTTATCATCGAATAAATCCCCTAAATCAAATGCATTTATTTTCTTGTCGAAACAGGCATACGAATCAGTTCTTCCTTTACCTTTAATGACTAGCAGTGGCTATTTGTCCGACAACCTTTCATCACTGATTTGCCTGATAAGTTAAGGATTTCGCATTCCTATTTGTTGAATGTAACCACATGCTCATTATCACATATTTGAGAAATGCTTAAAAGATTATGCGTTAATCCTTTTATGCAAAAGGCATTCTCATTTTTGAGCAAATTTATTCCTTTTATAATTCCCTGTCCAATTACCTTAGCGATGCTTCCGTCTCCATAGGTGACTATCTCATCATTAAGATTTGAATAGTTTGAAAGGAGAGATTTGTCACCCGTGACATGTCTTGAGAAACCGCTATCTAGGTACCAGTTAGTATCTTGCCTGTTATATGATTTGAGTGAGTGATAAGGCAATTTTTCTTTTCTTTCACTATCCATTTTGAGACAGGATTTTTAACTGTGGTAGTTTCTTTAATCAACTTAGGCAACTGAATCGTTTTTCCTTGTTTCACATATTCATTAGTTTGCTTGTTTAACTCAGCCACTTGATTTAATAACTCCATCATTCTGTTAGTCATTCTAGGTGGTGATGGATGTGTATTTCTTCTATCCATATTCCTAAGGGGACTCTTGCCATTTTGTATTGTTCCTCTGGTCGGTCTACATGTACCGGTATGATTTTGAACAGAATTATGTTGAGTCTTCCTAGGTGACATGCATTCAAACTTGTAATGACTAGAATCACCACATAAATGACAAACATGAGTGGTTATTGTTTTACTACCTTAAGCAGCAAATTTCTCAGCCATTGGTGCTACATTTCCAGTTTTTGTTTTAAATTTATCATATCCTAAGCCACTCTTGTCTTTACCTGGTCTTCCCATACCTAAGAGTTTTTCTAATTTCCCACCACTCTGGGAAAACTTGTAGTTTAGCTTAGCAAGTTTTTTGGATTCATTTAAATCACATAGGAGTATGTGATTTTCATTTTGAAGGAGCATGTTTTTATCTTTTAATAGCTCAACCTGTTTGTTTAGTTTTTCAGACTCGGATTTAAGGAAGATGTTGATTCTTTCTAGTCTATCATTATCTAAATAATATTGATGTAAATCATTAATTAGATGTGTATTAATTTTTAAGGTTTTATCCATATTTTTTTGTAGCAATTCCTTTTTCTTTTCAGATATTCCAAGTCTTTTAAGGATGCTGATGCTATGAACGTAGAGTTGATTGTAAGCATCCTGTAATTTATCTTGTTCTTATTCTTCCTTCTTAGTTTCCTCATTATCCGATGGAAATGATTCATTGGTTTGTGGTTCTTTAACATTCTCAGTTTTAGTGGGAATGATTGAGATAGTCGAGACCATAAGAATTTTCAGAGATTTCTAGTCTCCATCACTCTCTGAGTCACTAAATTTTGAGTTCGACTCTTCCGTATCATCCAATTTGGCAGCCATGCCTTTCCCTTAGTTTTTCAATTTGGGCATTCAGTAGACAGATGTCCAAACTTTTGACGGGTATAACATTGTGGTTCCTTGGATTTTTTACCAGATTTACCTACAAAATGTTTGTTATTCATCTGACTTCCTTTAAATGGATGGCCACAATTTTTCTTAAAGAATTTTTTGAACCGTTGAGCCAACAAAGCCACTTCTTCATATTCGTTTTCTCTTTCACTTTCAATGTCTTCATTTGTTGTATTCTTTTAAGTTTTGAGGACAATAGTTTAGATTTAGGGATTTGTTTGAAGTGTAGTTCAAATGTTTGTAGGGAACCTACTAGTTCTTCTACTTTCATTTCATCTATGTTTCTACATTCTTTAATGGTTGTTACTTTAGGATTGAACGGTTCCATTAATGATCTTAGTATTTTCCTACAGATTTTTGGAACTGGAACTTTCTCACCTAATCCATCCATGGAGTTGCAAATGATATTCAGTTTTGTGAAAAACTCAATGAAGGTCTCATGCTCTTCCATTCTGAGACTTTCAAACTGTGATGTTAAGAGTTGCAGTTTGGATCTTTTCACAGTGCTTGTTCCTTCATGGGTTGTTTTCAACAAATCCCATACTTCCTTGGCTATCCCACAAATACTGATTTGATTGAAAATGTCTTGGGACACAACACAGTAGATAGCATTCATAGCTTTAGCTTCGGATGTTTATTTTTCTTTATCGAATGATGTCCACGTTTCTTTGGATTTTAGTTTGGTGATAGCTGTGCCATTTTCAAGTACTACTTATTCGGTTGGTGGCACATATCCCCATTCAACTATATCCTAAACATCATGATCCAAAGATCTTAGAAAGTAATGCACTCTAGCCTTCTAGTATGCATAATTTGATCCATCAAATACTAGAGGTCTAGTGACCGATGAGCCCTCTCGTTTGGCCATAATACCAACTTCAGTCAAGATCACTCTCTAGGTGGTGAAACACTTAAGAGAGACCCGCTTTGATACCAATTGAAATTGCAGTAATGACCGCTCTAGTTGAAGTGGAAATATGCCAATATGTACTAGAGGGGGTGAATAGGACATTTTAGTATTTTATGGTTATTTAAAATCCTATCAAACAAATCCTGAATAAATGTACATGCATCAGGAATTCTTCAGAGTAACTCTAATGGCTTCCAAGCCAAATAGAGGATCCAATCATAAAACTAATTGAAACGTAAATAAGATGCAGATCATAGTTTATGATGGATGTGACTGTGTGAGATGTGATCAAAGATAATCAAATATGAAAGCATTTAAGGACATCACAAAAGTAAAGGAAGACAATATCAATCTTAAACACAGCCATTTTTATAGTGGTTCGACTACTTGTCTACTCCACTTCCAGCGAATGCACTTAACCCTTGAGTGTACTGGATCTCACTAAAGGAGATTTCACAAGAAGTTCACCTCAAACCGCATATTTTAAATCTGGTTCACCTCTAACCCGTACAACCTACACTTAAGCTGACACGACATGTCTACACGACACAGTTTTTCCTCCCATGAGCAAGGGTCAACACTAAGCAGCCGACTTTTGGGCCCCACTGGCCAAGGATCCACATAAGGAACCTAACAGAGGTTTCACAACAGGTTCACCTCTAACCAGATGTTTTAAATAGGTTCACCTTTAACCATTTTATGCTCTCCACAGAGCAAGGATCCACACAAGGCACCCCCATGTAGACTCCCGCCGGAGGCCTCCTATGAGGACTTGTAAGGGGTGAAAAACACCTTAAACCCATTTCTAAGAAGTAATGATCACAAGAGTCCTCTAGACTCTAATGACTTACAGATAAGTAGATGAGCCCCATTCAGTGCGTTGTCGAAGATCTCCTCCTTTGTTGATGAAGAATCTTCTGCTTCCTTGAACCTCAGCTAAGAAGATGTACCAATACATGGCGACAGGTTGGGTCAAGATTATGATGGAATCCTACTCTATTAAATATTTTTCTATAAGGGAGATAGAGGGATTCCATTCATCTATGCATTCAAGGCATCCCAGCTTAATGATTTTACATTAAGGTGGTAGCTGCAGGATCCTTGAATGTGGAAGTTCATTCCCCAATCCACTCTATGGAATGTTAATGATGAGAGTGGATTGGAGGATGAACTTCCATGAGAGAAGAGGCTTAGGGTATATGATATAAGGTTAAACACACAAAAGCACTCTCTATTTTCTCTATCCAACAACCAAGGGCAAGCTCTCATTAGGTAGGCAAAAGGTTCCAACGTATATAAAAAGGTCATATTTTTGACAGAGTTTGATATCATTAAGCAGGGTCGATATCATCGAGCATATACTCTCGATTGCATCGACTGGCTGCTCGATGATACGAACTCAAATGTCAAATGCTTTTGAATCCTTTTGTTAGCTAGTCGAGGAAATCGAACATGGTTAATGTTATCAGATTTCCAACACCGATTTCATTGACACAAGGTTCGATTCCTCGACATTTGAAAATGTGTGAACTTGCCTTTGACGAATTTCAGGTACAAATGTATGATCGAGCATCACTCGATATCATTGAAATTTGAATATCGACGATATCGAGAGTGGTGTCGATTCATCGATAATTTGAAGGAATTTTCCTATAAGCTTGCTGGACAGTTTTTGTCCCCTTTCGATGAAATTGACCATGCCTCGATATGATCAATATTTGAATATCGATTTTATTGAGTGACCCTCATTCTGAAAAAAAACTACCTGAAAAACTTGCTGGATAGATTTGTGTCTCATACCGATATCATCGAAGGTCTTCCGATATCATCGATATTTGAATTCTGAGGATATCAAGGAGCTCTTCGATATATCAAAGCTTACATGATTTTCCTTAGCATAACTTGGGCAGAACAGACCTGATGTTGATTATATCGAGTCTACTCGATGGACTCGAGATTCAAATTTCGATGATATCGAACCATCTATTGATACATCGATAATTCCGTCTAGATATCTTCGTGGTGGCTTGACATCTTTAGTCCTTATTTCGATAAGATCGAGTAAGCTTTCGAGGACATCGATAACTATGTTTGATTTCATCAAACCATGTATCGATAAATTGACAATGGTAGAAAACTTAGAGATTTTTCCGAGTTTTGAAAAAGTTTTCTAACCATAATCCCTTAGAGCGTTCTATCCAATTTTAAGGGTTTTAATTACCTAGTGTTTTGGGACATGGGATGTGAGGTTAAGATTTACCTGTGGCAAGTTCTGGCACATATCCAGTTGAGGTAGATGCTTGATCAATCTTCCTTTGGGGCTCCTCTGTCTTGCTGTCTCAACGCTCACGCTAATTGACAAACTAGGGCACTTTCACACTCCACACTGGTTGCTGTCTCCCTAGCCGTACAACCCAGTGAGAGGAAAAGACCTCATTACCCGCCTAGCCAGTAGTCTACCAATACCTACCTGGCTCTTCAACAAGGGACCCATTCGAGAGCTGGTCAAACTTAGCCTAGTTTACAGCCCCCTCACTTGGACGGATAAGGCCACACCCCCTTCACAACCGACCATGACACAGTGGAAGACGCCGCCTACTAGTATTTGGAACTCGTGCACTCATGTATCCCCTTAGTTTAGACATTGGAGCATCCTTGGTACCAAGGGATTTAGGGACTTTCAGCCACGGACATACTAAATGCCCATATGATAGAACCAAACATTTTCGATGACCCATCTAGCCATCTACAATATACTTGTGGAGGCCACAACCCTGATGTCACTAGGGTGTATAGTGAGCATGTTACACAAATGTGAGATGCACGAGTCATACCATCTAGTGCATCAAACCTGTGCGTACTATGCGATCATGTGGGGCAACTCCGTCTCACAAGGAGTGCCATAAACATCTTAGCCCAACGACATATGCTATGATCAATCATTCCTCATATCAGGCATGCAAATAATGTGTATGGGCATGTATCATGATGCAATACTAAGCATGTTCTTAGTGTGTCCTACTAGACTAAATATATAAGCATGATTATCAAATATAACAGACAATAACCTGCCCTAACTGGTATGTCACACACAAAGAGTGCGAGCTTAACAACATGCCCCAAATAAAAGTTCTTGAGGTATGTCCCACGTTATACTAACATTAGTTTCTCAAGATAATAATATAACATATATCTCAAGGTGGGGTCCACTAGAAGGATGGCGGATCTAACCCATATATCGAGATGGCTCTATACAGTAGATATACCAAATCGGATACTACATATTCTTCCATTTGCGGTAACGGGTGATGATGTACTCTCCTATAGATAGTGGGTGGCCTAGATGGCGTAGTCACATCAAGAATGGGCCTCATGGGTGAATCTAATGGGTATACAACAAGGTGAGTTGAGTGGATGCTTCTAAGTACAACAAGTGGACTTTCTCACTCTCTATCATATAATAAACTAGGCTTTCCTATGGGGTCCGATACATACACAAGGTGGGCTTTGGGGGGGTCCATTCATCTAGGACTATGAATCCTTCCACACGGATTGGGTAGCCCGCTCAACATCTTAGTAGGCCTTGGGTATGGTTACTAAACTTAGGCAAACACATGTATCTAGTTAAGCCACATTTCCTATGGAAGGCCCGGTATGAACACAAGGCGGGCTCCATAGTTCAAATAATCCTACAAGGTATGGTGGGAGGCACCATCATCAATGGGGCCCAAAGGTTTGGGATACCCCAACAAGGGGAGATGGGTATCACTTACATCACTAGGAGCCCAACGGTTTGGGTTAGCCCACTAAGAGAAGATGAGAATGGGCCTGACAATGAGCCCTAAGGAGATTACAGCGTAGACATTTAACCATCATTACTCCTAAGATAATGGGCTTAACGATGGGCCTTAGGGAGGTTTACAACAGTGGACGTTTAACCACCATTGTCTTAAGGCACGATCCATTTGGGATAGGAATCAAAATCACAACGGGACCCTTGGCCCTTAAAATTTTCAGAATGATGGATGGATAGAGTGTGCACATCACTCATACACAGTGGGCCTCACAAGGTGGCCCCATAGTGGGCGTATAACTCATACATCACAGTAGTTCCACATAAGGCGGCCCATATAAATGAATGGATAATGTGCATATAACACACGCATCATGGTGGGCCTCACACCTCACAATGGGCCTCATACAATCAAATGAGCCTCATACAATCACAATGGGCCTCATACAATCAAATGAGCCTCATACAATCACAATGGGCCTCCTACAATCACAATGGGCTTCACATACAACAAGTGGCCTGCATGCGTCACAGTGGGCCTCATATATGCAGCTAGGAGGCCTTACACATCACAGTTGGGCCTCATACATCACAAACGCCACATCACAATGGGCCTCATCACAATTGGTCTCACACAATCACAATGGGCCACATACATCTCAATGGGTGTCACATATGGGCCTCATTCACATCTCAATGGGTGTCATCATGGTGGGTAGTATACATCACAATGCCCCTTATATACATCACATTGGGCCTCACCACATGGGCCTTATATATGTCACAATGGGCCTCATCATAAGGGCTTCATAAACATCACATTGGGCCTCACCCATGGGCCTCACAAACTTCACATTAGGCCTCACACGAGGGCATCATATACATCACATACATCATGGCAGGTCCCACTGTCCCGGGTCTGGATGGTGTGGATGAAATATATAAATAATGATGGGGTCCACGTCTCGAGATCTGGACTGGATGACGTTGATAAAACACAACATCAAGGTGGGGTCCGTTCCACGTTCAAGGACTGGTTGGTGAAGATAAAACCCATACGTCAGGGCCCCACAATGTCTGGACAGTGCTGATCGAACACAAACATCAAGGTGGGGTCCCATGTCCAAGGTTTGGACAAACGAACAGACCGTGTGGATGAAACATTACATCATGGTAGGCCCCACCCCCACACGTGCAACACATGCAGGGTGGGTCCCACCGTCCTAATATGGACGGACGAACGACGTGGATTTAAAACACATACATTAGGTCAGGGCCCCACCATTTAGATGGTTAGATGGGACACAAGCATCAAGGTGGGGCCACGTGCTGGATACAGCATGCACGCTAGGTGGATCCCCACCATCCATTGCTGGATGGTGGAGGATGGAACACATACGTTAGGTGGGTCCACATGTGTGGAGCTTGAGATATCAAGCTGATATTTGTGTTTTCCTGATCGTCCAGGCCTGTTGGACGTCTAGCCGATGGACGGCCTGGATGAAACCCATCGAGGTGGTCTCACGTCTAGCAATGGATAGACGACCTAGATGAAATCCTTACATATGGTGGATCCCACTTGGACGTGGCCCACCGGGGCTTGGATCAAGCTGGTATATGTATTTTCCCTTCATCAGGGTCTGTCCCAAATTGGTCCACGCAGCAATGCTATTGGATGGTGGGCAGTAAGGTGGTTGCCACTGATGGACAACGTGGATCTAATACATTCATCATGTAACGCCCTGAAAATCGGGGGTCGAGCAAAGCTCAGCTCCCGAGTTCCAATGCATCACTTGTGCAACACAGATAATGATGATTATGATGAGAACATTGAAACATGAATGGGATTATACCAAAACAACATATCATACTCCAGAGATAGTTAAATTGCAAGCGGAAGACTGTGATAAATATATAAAATATATAAACTGTGGTGAGTCTCCAGAGTGTGATAATGTTACTAGGTTAATTAATTACAAGTACAATTTCAAAATATACCAAATTGAGGAAGTGTAATGTCTTCTATCCCAAATGCCATAGCCCCGTCAATGCAATGCCAAGTCTTCATAGACCCGTCAGAGAGTTACATGTAGGAGAACTCCTCCTCAACATCATAGTAGTAGTTCGGCTCTGCTTCATAAGCATCGCCATCACCTGCAGCTAAGACAGTCTAATTGGTGTTGCAAGCACCATCCCGTAATATGGGAGTGAGTGATCAACTCAGTGGAAAAGTAAAGCATAGGTTAACATGTTATCAAAACAGTCAACCAGTAATGATAAAGCAGTACAATTAACAATCCTAAGTACTCTTGTTAATTTAAGTATGAAATGCTATCATGATGCATGCCCTCACCGACATACTCCCTCATGCGACACCATCTTACGTTCACGGCATGCATTCGTTCCTCAGTACTCCACATCTTCCAGGCACATGCAATGCGATGATGAGCATGATTACCAAGTTGTTATTAGTCGATTTCAAACAGCAGGATTGAGAAACTAAGGTACCTCCCTTGTATCATTCCCAAGCATGATCCATTCTAGGGTCTTCAAACCTAGATAATCTCATACGATAGTGCGGTTCTAGGGCGCTGCAAAGGCTGCTAGGGCTGTTACACGTAATTGTTACACCACTCCCCCATCACCTTTTTAACGGTTCATCACTAAATTGATACAGGCCTAGTTCATACTCTATTCACCGCGGCAAAACTCGTCGCCACACCACAAATTCAGAGTATACTCGAGGTTACTACAAAGGGCTCGTCACCAATCAATGTAGGCCGATAGCTCGAATATAGTGTCCCATACCACCATAATCGGCTCACGAGTCTGGTTGCTCAATGGACACTATGGGGAGGTACGTGGCCCCAGCGTAGGCTGACAGCTCGACCACGGTGTCCCATACCACCATGCGCGGCTCATGAATCTTAGCGGATCGAGGTACCATGGTTAACAGGATTTCACTGGTAAGTTTGGTACCCTAGGTTCAAGCAGTAGCGTCCAAACATGGTGAACATACATTAAACATATCGGGTTACTTGATGAGCCACAACCAGCCGAATGACATGAAGTGCATAAGCACTTCGCGTGGCCTAACCACTGTCGCCAACTGAAGTAGGACTCGGGTTCGTCTGACATATCCTACGTAGCGAAATGAATCTCAACCACGAACTCAAGTCTGGTACCGATTATCTGGACTATAATCATAGTGCCAATCGCAATCGATCCTTATTCAGAAGCATGTGATGTAAAGCATAATAAACAAAGTAATTCAAGCATGTTAACAAACATGTCAAAAAGCATGTTACAGAGCACGATGTACATAAGAAATACAAACACATATATTTCATAGTAAGCAATTAAATTAAACAACCATCATGGAGGAAATCATATAGGTTTCTAAGGTAGTTGAGAATCCCATCTCAACACCTACTTAAAGCATAATTATCTAAGCACTTACTCTTACAAGCATTTTCACAAATACTTAGAATACACTATTTTAACATACATAGTGTATATTAGCAAAAACATGTATTAGGGCGAACCCTCTCACCAAGTAAGTGTTTTGCACATATATAATATATTCATACAGCAAATAATCATGGAAAACACATTTCTAAAATTTATACATATACGGTACTTTCTACAAATACTAGGAATACAGTATATTCAACATAGTTATCGTATAACCGAAAAGCGAAACGGACAACACTTTGTACATGTGCAATTATATACAGATCATGAATCTATCATTATCTGACATTAAAAGCGTTAAAAACCATAACCTATACAACTAAAGTACGCACCTTTTGTCGTAGAATCGTAACGAATTCGATAGGTTTGCTAAGCTTCAATATCACCTAAATTTTATGATTTGTGTCTGGTATGAAAGCACTTAGAAAAATTTGAAGGACAAGGTAGTGAAATGTGAGATTTGTGAAGAAAAAGTGAGGTTTCAAGAGAATGGTTTGAAGAAGGGATTTAAAACCCTTGAATTGAGTGTTTGAGAAGTTAAACAGGAGTTAGGATTGTCCCATCGCCTAAAGACGTCTAATTCTAGGTTGGTAAAAATCTGGGATGTTACACATCAAGATGGGCCATACATCATCATAAAAAGAGAGAGAGAAAGCGAGCGAGAGAGAGTGAGAGAGAGAGAGACGTGTGATGGAGGGCTCTGCCACTATGAGCCCTCCTAGGATTACAAAACATACATCAAATGGGTCCCACCACATATGGGCCCTTAAATCATAAAAATCAATAGTGAAAATCCCTTTCCCACCCATAAGATCAAGGTCTAGATGACCTTTTTACAACATGAAAATAAAAATCATGATGGGGTCCATGGAGAATGGTTCCACCATGGGATGAACATATGAATCGTGGTGGGCCATCGACCACACATAGGGTCCAAAGTGAGATTCATACCATCAATCGGTAGGCCCTGCTTGGCCCATCATCAAAATCACAAATCTAGTCCTATACACACCCACCTATGGTCATCTTCTTTAGCTCCTTAAAATCCTTGACTCCTAAGCTCTCTTTGATGGAGGATGCTGAAGATTGAAGGGTTGGATGGTGAGATTTGGGGGTAAGAAATGGGCCCTGATCTTGAGTTCTTTCTCTCCTTAGAATTTTCTCTCTTAGTTGCTTGGGATTTGGGTAGAGAAATGGGATTGGATGGAGTAATGGATGGGAGAGAGGGATGGTGTTGTGTAAGAAGGATGGGATGAGAGGGATGGATGGTGTTAACTTTTTGGGGCATGAGGTGGCATGGGGTATGGGTTGCCTTACATTGTTCGTAAGAGAGGGATAGGCTAGGTATGGCACTTGATTGATCGATGTGATAGGTTGGGTAGAGATTCTCTTAGAATTTACAACGCGTGGTGATTCCTTGAAATATACGCGGGCCCACAACTCCTGACCTAGGTATCGCATCAGTGCGTAAGACATGACGTTGAAACCGCGGTGACGGCCTGGTCATTAGGGTATAAGTCTTGGATCGAGTCGACTCAGATCTATGGGATATGATTTAGGGTTGCACACAAATGTTGTTTACAGGTTACGGGTCGCTAGAATTCGACAGGGAGGATCGCAGGAGTCTAAGGAACGGTACGGACTAGGATAAGGGCCTTACATGTGGAGAATTGGGATATTGTTTTGATAAGAAATGAAGGTATTTGATTTGAGGATTATCTTATTCAATAGTAACAAAGAATAGATAAAGGGAGAACAATCATCACAATATATTTTATTGATTATGAATTCATTTACATCCTCATTGTTGGGACATAAAAATAATCAAGATCAAGATGTTATGATAGATATCAAGTTGAAGAAAATTAACGAAATAAATTTTGTTGCGAGCACCTGCGCAAAGAATGTTGGTTACGCGGGGCCACGTAACACTAATAATGGTTGTGCGGATCCGTGCAACATCAGTTTGGTCACAAAAGTTCATATGGATGAGATGTTGTGCAAAGTGGGCCCCATGACACAGAGATCGAGAGTTCGCACATGTGAAGGCCTATAAATACCCCACTCCCCTCTTATTTGGACAACAACAACTGATTAGAGCTCTCTATGAAGAAGATCTCTGAATACCTCTTGACAGGTACTTTGGAGGAGAAGAGAAGAGAGGAAAGAAGAATGGATTTAATCCATTAAGCAGGATCGCGCAACAACATGTTGTTACGCGGAGATTAGTGTAGAAAGGCTGAAATACTGTCGAAATCAATAGATCTTTGTAAGAGTATACAAGTGTTTATCCTGTTATCCAGTATCCTTACATAAGAAATCTCCATTCAAGATGAATTGGAAGAGAGGGAAAGATATTCAAATCAGCACAACACTTCTCTTGCTAAGATGAATAGATCACAAGCTGAAATACTGCCGAAATTGATACCTTGACTTATTTAATACTTGTATTCTATATACTTTATCTTATAATCAAGGGATAAGAGGATGCAAATGAATTCAGAATAAATGAAATATATATTGATGTTGTTCTCTCTACTTTTTCTTTGTTATTATTAAATAAGATAACCCCAAATCAATTACTTTTGTTTTTTGTTGAAAAAAAATGGCGACTCTGTTGGGGATCATTATCTTATTTGATATTAACTTAGAGATTATAAAGATGAATTTCATCATTGTTTGGCGTCACATAGACGCGAATACGAGGACTCTCAATAGGAACATCATACTATTCATCCTAAGATAAAGTATACCCTTTATCTAAATACAAATTAGTTTTGTTTTATGACAGAATTACAATATGACATGTACATTCAAACTACAATCAATGGCGGTTATTGCAAGTAAGATGATCTTTTACTTCACACCAACTGGATTTGTTGTGGAATATGCCGGAAACCAATCTCCAAGCCGAAAGAAACAGTATGCATCAGGTAAAAATGACAAGTCCTGAGCTACTGCTGGAGTCATAACTATTTCACCGTTAGCACAAGAGAATAGTAATGAATGGATTGTTGTATCCCATAAAAGATCAAAAACTCGAATTGCCGCCATAGCTAGAACAATTCCACTAGAAAAATATCAGAGGACCCGTGACTAGAAATGCAGCCTGAAAGAACCCTACACTTGCTCCTCCAACACTGTACCCAAGAAAGTCCCCTTGCTCTCTAACGTCACAGGATTTCCCGGCCTTGCCCACCACAAATGTCCAATGGACAAGAAAAGGAAAGGGCAAATCACTTGTAAAGAATTCATTAGCCTCCACGTCTCCACAAATGAAGCCCCAACAAATCATATGACAATTAACCGAATCCTGCGGAAGTGAAAAAGAACCCTGCGAGGTTCCTCTCTTATTAAGCCCTATCACTCCAATGCACTCTTATCCCACCCCGGCAACTACCCTGTCAGGGAGTGGAGAAGCTGTTATATACATGGCGGGAACAAGTCAAAGTCTGCCACCAACTATTGACGAGCGCATGGTCGAGATGGCACAGGCTCAAAAGACTTTGATGGAAGAATGACGGAGTCTACAAGAAGCTTTAGACACACTTGCTCATACTGTGGCCCAAGTTGTGGCCCCTCCTATGATGGCCATTATGGATGGCTGTGAACAACGACTCGAAGGCTCACAACCACCAAGAGCAGGATCACATGGATCCACTCATACAGCAAGGGCAATAACATAAGAGGAAGTGCGATAGGTGGTTACAGGGGTCTTTAGGACCGAGAGAGAACGTGAGCATATTGGGAGATTCCGTTACATGACACCATATCCAAGGGAAGTGGAAGATGTGCCATTCCCAACGAACTTCAAACATCCAGGCTTCCAGAAGTTCAATGGAGATGGATCTTCAGAAGAACATCTCATGCACTTTATCACAACAATGGGTAATTTCTCTACTATTCCACAGTACGGCTTACGACTGTTTGGTTCTTCTTTAACAGGTAAAGCATTCCGGTGGTATTCCAATCTGGCGCCAAAATTAATAAGATCTTGGGAATAGATGCAAGATGCGTTTATGTCAAACTTCTTCTCATCAGATCGTGATGTCAAGATTACAAATTAGCTTTGGTGAGACAGAAAAAATGAGCCCATGGAAAAATTCATTGATAGGTGGAAAACCTTGGGGGCTCCATGCAGGCAGTTGCCTGAAGAAAAGGACTTCATGGAGACAGGAATCACATTTAGACTTACAAGCGCCAACATAAGGACCTTTCGTGACTTAACCACGAAAGCCCATGCATTGGAATTAATGACCAGGAAAATGCCAGCATTTCATTACAAAATGGGCAAAAGAGACACAACAGGCTAATGGAAAATGTTGTTGATCGAGAAAAGAAGAACGATATTCCTCGCGATAGAAGGGGATCAGAAAAAAGAGAGGAATCGAACCGCTACAGAGGGAGAATCAGTGATAAAAGGCTTAGGCCTCTCGCTTCTCATGAAGGATTTGCTTTTGAAAAGACGATGTCATCCCCATGATGAATCAATTACTGAGTATTGGGACAATTGAACTGCCCCCATCCAAGCATCCTGAAGAAGTAGGGAAAACGAAAGAAGGGAATTTTTGCCATTATCGTCGTTTGTTAGGACATCCCATGGAAAATTGGTTCACATTAAAATGCATAATACAAAAGATGATAAACAGAGGCGAAATCATAATAGGAAAAGAGAAAGAAAGAAGCAGAAAAGTAACAGTAAATGTCTTGTCTACTCAGGAAACTACTTACAAGAAGGTAGAAAGTATAAAGAAAGAAAATTGTAATGTGGGTACTATTAGATCTTCGGACGGTGCATGTAAAGCGGCAATGATTATGCTGAGGTTAGGTAAAAGAATAACAAGTCCTCTCCAGAAATAAAAAGTTGAAATGACACATAGAGAAGTGTCAGGTAAAAGAATAATAAGTCCTCTCCAGAAACAAAAAGTTGAAATGACACATAGAGAAGTGTCCTGTACAAACCACAATGATAACAGAAAAGAAGAAAAGAATAAGGTTGAAAAGTAACTTTTGATGTGGTGAGTCACTTGAAGGGTATATCAGCTCGATTAAGCATATATGATGTGCTACGGCTATCAGAAGACTTTCAATATACCCTAATTCAGGCTCTATTTGATAATGATATCAGAAAAGCACTATTGGTAGAGATGAAAAATATAGAGCAAGAAACACATAGTAGTATGCCTATCATTTCCTTCTCCGACAATGATCTGACTTGCGATAGAGAGCATAATAGACCATTTATGATTATGGGCTACATCCGCAACAAGCAAGTCAATCGGATAATGCTGGATAACGGATTTGCACTAAATCTGTTACCATTAACAGTTTGAATGAACTCGGATATTGTCGCTCCCATTTATGCCCTAGTGGAATGATGATACGGGGCTTTAATCAAGATGGACAATGCACACTGGGAAAATCACACTGATGCTCGAAATAGGAATGTTAACAACGAATGTCGTTTGTCATGTTATCAATGCCGTAACAACTTATAACCTCCTTTTGGGTAGGCCATGGATGCATTGGTATGACATTATTTCGTCCACCCTACACCAATGCTTCAAATACAACAAAGATGGAATACAGTATAAGGTGATGGCCGACACGAGACCATATACAGAAGCAAAGTCCTTCCTCTCTGATGCAAGTTATTGTGATGGATTCACACTAGAAGATGAGGAAAGAAGTGATAAGAATAAGATCGTAAAAGTTAGCCAGATGGAAATAATAGAAAATAATGTCTCAAAAATATAATTGTCTAGGAAAGTGAATATGAAAAAGAAATTTTATTTTGTACCAAACCACTTGAGACAACTAGGACAACCTCCGTTAACACTATTGTCGCCCGAGCAATTGGAAATCCTACAATCAAATTATATAATACCATTGCCATATGCTGAAAGGAATAAGTCATTCCCATCTATGCCCAAGATATTCCATGTCAGATCCAGTTTGAAGAATCCTAAGCCGATCAAATATTATGCTCCATCAGAAGCAAAGATAAAAGAAAAAGTTGATAATGAAAAGAGTAGTGAAAGGCTAACATCAAAGGATTTAGAAAGGTATAGCCCTGTTAGTAGAAGGATCATGAAAAGCATGGGTTTCAATTTTGAAGAACTGACTGGATTGAGTAATGGAAAAGGTATTTAGATATCGATTGGAGTAAAAAAAAGAAAAATGAGAAAAGTTTCGAGGATTAGGAGTAGCGTCTTCTCAAGCATAAGTAACTATGGTCACGATAGATTCGACAATCGAACAAGAAACAAATTCTGGGATAGTCAAGCATCCTGAAATAGATCTAAAATAGATAGAAGATGGGAGGCAACCAACTATCGATACTCTTCGAGAAATAAACTTGGGCACAAAAGAAGAACTACGAAATACATTTATAAATGCCAGCCTTTCCGAACAAGTGACTGATCTGTACATCAAGCTCTTGAAATAAAATAAAGATGTATTTGCCTGGACATATGCAGAAATGCTATGCCTAGAACCATTAATAGCAATGCATCGACTGAACATCTCTAAAGATAAAAGGCCAATTAAGCAGTCTTAGAGGCGATTCCATCCAGATTTAATCCCTCTAATAGAGGAAGAAGTAAACAAGTTGATTAAGGTCAGTTTCATCAGAGAAGTGAAATATCCTAAATGGATATCAAATATTGTCCCAGTGAAAAAGAAAGTGGAAAAATCAGAGTACGTGTTGACCTTAGAGACTTAAATGAGGACTGTCTAAAAGACAACTTCCCATTTCCAATAATAGAGATGCTAATCGACAGTACAATGATGTATGTCGTTATGTCCTTCATGAATGGTTATGCTGGATATAATTAGATAAGGATGGCTCCAAAAGATGAAAAGGCTACAACATTTAGAACTTCTTTGGGGATCTACTATTATAAAGTTATGCCATTTGGCCTCAAGAACGTCGGCATAACATATCATAAAGCGATGCAAAATATATACCAAGACATGATACACAAGCACGTGGAATGCTAGGTTAATGACTTGAAAGTCAGATCGAACGATCATGACGAGCACTGTGAACATCTGACCTCGGTTTTTCATCGACTCAGAAAGAAACAACTGAAGATGAATCTAGCTAAATGTGCATTTGACATATCATCTGGAAAATTCCTTGGTTTTATCATCAGACACAGAGGAATTGAAATCGACCCAAGAAAGATTAGAGCTAGCCAGGATATGCCACTGCCGAAAACATTAAAAGAATTAAAGAGTTTGCAAGGAAAATTATCATACATCTGTCACTTTATCTCCAATCTGGCCCGAAGATGTCAACCATTCGCACATCTAATGAAGAAAGGAACAGAATTTGTATGGGATCAGTCCTGTCAGAATGCATTCGACTCTATTAAGGAGTTATTGAAGCAGCCCCCATAATTAGTGGTTCCTCTAAAAGGCAAACCTCTTATTCTATATATCTCTGGAACTGAGAATTCATTGAGAGCTCTATTGACACAAGTGAATGAGCAAGGGAAAGAAATTGCGCTCTATTACCTGAGTCGGATTCTGATAGGCGCAAAATGCAATTATTCTCCCATTAACAAAGTATGTCTGGTGTTAATATGTACAGTATAAAAGTTAAGGCATTAATGTCTTTCTCACAGTATAATCCTGATTTCATAAGCAGATCCCATAAAATTCTGAATGACAAGACCGATGTTATCAGGAAGATTGGCCAAATGGATACTGTTACTTTCAGAATACACGATCACCTATAAGTGCTGAGTGTCAAATATTGCATATTTTCCCCCATTTATATCTTGATTTTATGAACATGATACTGCTTAATGGTATACTTTATGCCTATTTATGTTGGAAGGTGAGTTTAAGAGCTTGGATTGAAAAGAATGCTAAAAGCATGGATTTGATGCTTAAAGAACACCAAGGCAAAGAATGGATCTTTCAAGACCAAGATTGAAGATTTCAAGACCCAAGATCCAAGAAAACCAAGTGGAGAAGGAAGGAAGTCAAAAGAATAAATTAAGTGTTAAAATTCACTTCACAATCCGTGTCATTGACCACAGTTCGAAGACATCGAACCCAGCTTGATGACATAGAATTTTTACATGAAAATTAAGTTGGTTGCTATATGTATTGGATGTAATTATCAATGAATCGAAGTCATGTTTGATGACTAGAAGTAGATGCTCGATGACATCAAAGTCTGTTCGATGGCATCAAATTTATTGAATAATTTTGAAGCAACTCGTTGGACTATTTTGGACACATTCTCAATGGATTAAAGACCCTTCGATGGAATTGAAGGACTTCTCGATGACATCAAAGGAAGGTTCGATGGCACAAGAAATTACGCAATACGGAAAATTTAAGCAGTGCGTAAAGGCGCGACTTCTGGAATTTAAAGTACCTTTGATGACGTCAAAGGTTGTTCGATGTCATCGAACGCGTTATGCAGACTATGTAAATTGAGGTGGCTTTGTGATCTTACGCAAACTAAGTTATAAATATGGATTTCCTACGGACTTTTTGGGATATCTAAGGTTTAGAGGAGCAGAGCAAGGGGGTGGAGCTGTCATCTAAGAGTTTTTTCTTCCCTTCTTCCTAGCTTTTAATGCTTTCTTCTAAGATTTTAGATCCAATCATGTTTATGGTTGGCTTAACCTCTTAGCTTATAGCATTTTTGGGATGTTTTTCTTGTATGATTATGGTTCTTGTTGAACTTCTTTGATTCTGATTTGATATGTAAGGAATACTTTCAGTTTTTAATGGTTTGTTGTGACTCAAATTACAATAGATCTGTAATAGCTTTGAGTATCTTCCTTTTCTTATTATGAGATTGTGGGATTGATAAATCTTGTTGTTAGTCATTGTCTTTAGGGCGTGGTTTGGTGATGGAATCCCTTCCAAACCTCACAATTCTCCTTCATTGAGAATCAGGTCAATGAAAGTCCAAATTTGATTCTATTGATATATCTTCCAATTAGATAGGATAGGACTCTAATTCCATTTGTATTCCTTGAATCAAATAAGGAAACATCCTGATAGCTACAGGTGGATCCTTGGAACCCTAGTTTCATTTAGATTATTAAAATTACTTTCACAATTACTTCCTTTATTTCCAAATTTCTTACCTAGATCCTTCTCTAGTTCCAATTCTAATTACCTTTAGAATACAAACAAGATAAGTCCCTATGGATTCGACCTCAGTCTTACTAAGATTATTACTACATTGTGACCCTACACTTGGGGTTGTGAACATGTTTTTGGCGCCGTTGCCGAGGACTAACGGTTGCATTTTTCTGAGATTAATTAGTTTTGGAATTAGGTTAAGATTATGATTTATTTACTTTCTATTTTTAGGTTAGGATTTTCCTGATTTATTTTTAGAAACGAACTTGATTTTCAATTTTGTAGGATCTTAACTTAGAAATATCCAATTTGGTAACCTCTTTCCAATTCTCTCTTCTTTCGGTTCTAAGTTTCTTATTTGCTTTAGTTTATTTTTCTTTTAGATTTAGTTTCTTAACTTGGGGGCTAAGAGTGTTTCATGCCCAAGTGGGTTCGTGACAACACTCGATGTCTCTTAAGTGAAGGAGGATTGATTGAAGGGTTGCCTATCCATCACTGGATTAGACACCACCCAAGATCCTCATAGTTAATTGAAGTCATGGTTGTAAATCAACCTATAAATCTTCCAAATCCTCCTCAACCTCCAGTTGAGGAAGCCTAGGATGAGAATGAGGTGCATCAAGCACCCCTGCCTCATACCTTATGAGATTATTTACAACCGGTGGGGGTGAGAGCACCTTCCTGCATGATTTTTTCCAGAGAATGTAGGAAGTATGGATATCAAGGCAGGAGTGATCCAACTCCTTTCAAAGTTTCATGAACTTGAATATGAAAGTCCATATCTACATTTGAAGGAGTTTGATGAGATAATAGCCACTTTATACTTTCCTAATGTGACCGAGGACACGGTTTGGCTGAAACTCTTCCCCTTTTCTTTGAAAGAAAAAGCTAAGACGTGGTTACATTCACTACGTCCACGATCTATTGGTAGATGAAATGATATGACAAGGGAGTTCATAAAGAAATTCTTTCTATACCATAAAATGAACAGCCTTAGAAAGCCAATCATGAACTTCGCCCAAAAGGAAGATGCAACATTCTTCCAATGTAAGGAGCAGTTTAAGGATCTTATCGGTTCACACCCATAACATGGTTTTGAAACGTGGTTGTTCACTCCCCAAGTATAGGGTTGTGATGTAGTAATAAACTCGGTGAGATCGGGGTCGAATCCAGAGGGACTGAAACCTATATGTAATCTGAAAATAACTCGAGCTAGAACTAGGCTAAGATGAAATCTAAATCAGGGAAAATAAGGGAATAGTGGTGAAAATAATTAATCTAAAACTGTAGAATTCAAAGGTAGGGAACTAGGGTGCCAAGGATCCACTTATAGAGATCAAGGAGATCTATGCTTGATTCATGAACTCAATTGGACTTCGAATCCCATCTTCATCCAGTTGGAAGATATAACCTGAAAATTAATCTGAACTTCCTTTAATCTAGTTTTCAAGAGACAAGACGGGTGTAAATTAGAATGGATTCCATCACCAAACCATGCCCATGAGACAAAGTGAACAACAGAACTAAACCAATACATAGCCAATCAGAGAGATGTATGAATGTTAGGAAGGGTTTCGTCACCTAACCATGCCCTGGAGACGATGGTGAACAACAGGGTTTCCTGACTTCATAATTTCAATAATGAAAAGGAAATACTCAAGCCATCGCGGACCTATTGTAATGCAAGTCACAATAAACTATTAACAACTAAGGCATTCCTTATTAATCAAACCAACATCAAATTCAATTCAAAAGGAGAATCAAAGCTGTAAAGTCTGCCCATCATGGCACAAGCTTCACCTCTTAGCCCTAGCTAAGAGGTTTAGCCCAACATGGTGAGGCTAATCTCTAAAGAAAAAAAAGAAAAAATTAACTCTCTCTCCCTCACGTCTGCTTCACGTCCAAACTAGTTGTTAGATCCCCCCCTTTCCTCTTTTTCACGTCTTCTTTATAACAACCACAGGTCAGTCGGTTGGGGCTTCTGCACAAGGGGCAGTGCATAGACAGCTGGTTAAAACTATTTTTAAAAACTACCTGTGAACGCTTTCTTTGTAGTAAAACTAGCTCATAGACGTCCCTAACGTAAGATCCAAGCCATTCAGTCACCATTTTTTTGGTCGGTCATCCCCTAGAGAGATTTTTAACGGCCAGGATCATCAGACCAATCCTGGCCACGAGTGCAAATGGACTCGAATCGCCGGGTCTCGGACATGCGGAAACAGAGCAGCTTACATTGCTTTCTTGCACTGTGTTTGCTGGTGGGGCCCACTTTCTTGTTAATTTGAGAAATCCAAGCCGTCCATTAGATGTAGGATGAAAAACCGGTTGAGCAGGGATGGTTTTGATTGTCTGTTGATGCGGCCGACAGGATTCAATCATGCTGCACTATTTTGAATGCTGAAAAACAGTCCAAACAGTCCTCTTGTGACCTCTATAGTGGGCACGTGCGCTTGTGAGATTACCCAAATTCATCATGGGTTTGACCAGTTTTTGCCCCTCTGCGTGATGAATGGGTTGGATTGGACAGATGGTCCATGATGGTGGCCCACCAGCTTCCGAAAATGTCCTCTACGCCGCTGTCTACATATAAAAAAAAAAAAAGAAGAAGAAACGGTAGTTGTCGTTTTTGGAAGAAGTCGGATCCAAGGCAGTTTGGCCGTCTTGGACTCGTGGTGCACATCCGACACATATGTACCCTATGCACATCCAATATGCAGTGGGGTCCACTGTGATGATAATGAGGGATATAGTCGTCCATACTTTTCTCATATTATTTTAACAGTTGGGAGAACAATTGAGGCACATCCAGATATCAGGTGGGCCCCAAATCAGAGATTCACGGTCTGATTTGTCCATTGGGCCACTTCCAAAGGGATCCACTGGCTGAAATTCGACGTGTACTGTTAATTTATTGTCCTCAGGCCATGTATGAAGTTTCGAGCCAAATGGATTTTGAGAACCCTCTGATCTTGCATTCTGACTGACTTTCAGGCCACTTTAAGGTGAGTGGCTGGAATTTCTCTAATCCACGGCTTGTAAATCCTTGATCTTGGTCCTATGGAGTCCCGTCCAATGCCTTGGTGATGCCTGAGCGTTAAATCCATGCTTTTGGCATCCTTTCCAGTACACGCTCCTAGATTACCTTGCATTAAAAACACGATTAAAATCAACCATTAAGCAGTGTCATGTTCATAAATCCATGTAGTAAATGGGGTCTAATATGTAATATTTGACCCTCAACACAACTCCTAACCAGCATTTTGCTAGTCCCGAGCAAAGTATGCGAAATATAAATTGAGAATTATAGGACAATTTCTATGAAAACTCGAGTGGTTTTTGAGAAAGAATCCAGATCCTAGAATTTTAAGATTCATGAATGTTGGGTATTATTTTCTCCTAGATGTAAGAGCATGGTAGACTTCATAATCAAGTTCAAAGGTATTAATCTATCAATTAGAGCAATCCTAAACATTGAGCTCCATGAGTGTATATTGTAATCTCTGCTTATCATCATTAAAATTCATTTCACTATTTCATGATACCATTGGTAAGCAACAAGAGCATTCGGGACACCCAAAAACTAAATGTGCCTCACAGATCATTCTTTCATTCTTCTAGCTTTTGATTTTTCCATTAAAAGTAACGCTAAGAAGGGGAATCAAATCCTCACCTATAGGGAGCAAATTATGGTGAAGACCGTACACCCAACCTTTTTCACATATATTTATGAGGAATTAAATCTACACCTGTAGGGAGCAAACCTATGGTGAAGATTATTCGCCCAACACTTTCCAAAGGTATCTGTTTATATATATATATATATATATATATATATATATATATATATATATATATATAGCTAGGTATTTTCTTTTTCTTCAATTGATCATGACGGGTAAATTTTCCAAGCTGGTTCCTTACATGCTTAATGATTACCAAGTTGCAATTCAATATCTAACTGAAACTTCATGTGCAAGCGAGATATGTCTTGTGAAATCATGACTCAATCAATGATTAACAGTTCAAAATTAATTGTGAAATCTAACAAATAAATGAATCTAAGAGTCATAAATTACCAACATCACTTATTTTGTAATTCTAAATCCAAGATGGGCGTCAAAATTACTTCAAATTCACAAGAAAGTCTATAAAAGTTTTAAAAATTTCACAATTTTTGCTCAAGACCAAGAAAACACCGATTAAGTAGCCTAATCTCCCACTCCCAACCTAAAATCTACATTGTCCTCAATGTAAAATAAGTAAACATGTAATGCACACAGGACAACGAAAGTAAAAGATGAGTGATGGAAAGATAGCACCTGGACGAAAGAATTAAGAAGCTTTTCCACAATGATCTCATTATTAAAATAGGTTAGCACAAGAGTGAAAACACAAAGTCGACTATCTCAAAAATAATGTAAAAAGGCAACCTAACCTAATGGCATAAAACCGTCTAACCTAAAACGATATCAAGCAAACTTTCCTAGTCCTATGAAAGTAGGAGAAAAAAATACTCAATTATGCCGCAAGGTTCCTCTTTCGGCTAATATCTTGATAAGTTTCACAGTAAGTTTCTCAACAAGATCATCTAAAAGCCCCTTTTGCAATAGGCTTGGATGCCCTAGAGCATGGCGTTCCAAAGAAACTTATGTATCTCATTAAAAATTTATCGTCGATTCGCCTGAGGTATCCAAAGTATATACGATTCACCTGCGATAGAAGTAGTTTCAATGTTAGTATCCCATGGTGAATTAGAGACTACGACTATAGAAGATTCAAAAAGGTTTTCAGGAAGTGATGTAGTCTCAACACATTCTGAAGTTTCAGACTCCGCTTCAATTTTCATTCCCTCCTCCCTTAATGGTAAACAATCGAGAATTGTGGAAGAAGGGGCTTTAGAGTAAGGGTGCTCTCGGTCCGTGACAACTATCGAGGTACTATCTTGCAAGGCATCCACTATTGCTTGTATGATGGGGTTGTCAGAATCCACAAAGTGTGCCACACATGTAGTCAAAGGTTTAGGACAATTAGCTGAGAGTGACTCTTACCCTGTATAGTCAGATTGAAGATCAATAAGAGAGGAATTGATGTGAAGACTCTAGTCATTGAAGCTTCTCAGTGGAGGCATTGAATCGTCTAAAGTGTATAGCTCAGATTGTAGCCTCAACTAGGTAGTTTGTAAGTCCAAAGTCATATCAAGCAAATCATCCATCTCCCGAATCATGTCCTCATTCAATTCATGGGAATGGTCTAAACATGCATCACAAAGGTTGGAAGGGTTAGTTGAAAGTGGTTCATCCTCCACATTTAAAACATTCATGTCAAAAAGGTGGAGTAGATCACTATGGTTGACAACTTCCTGAACCTCTTGATCATTGGTAGGGACCACACTTGAGATGGAATCCCAATACTCATCATCGTCCAATTCAATGTAGTATACGCTTGGGATGGGATCACAGTCCTCATATTTTATACCGAGAGTGGGTTGAGGTTCAAATAAACTAACCTCTTCCTCATCATTGAAATCAAGTGTGTCATGTGAGTGAAGTGTGTCATTATCATTGTATTTAAAAGATACCCACATCTCTTGATCATTCCTTTGGACAATCATCAAGATTGACTCATCAGGAAATTGACCCATATGCTCATTAATGGAATCCAGCTCCTCATTTGTAATTTCAGTTTCTTCCACAAGTGAGTTTTGATCACTTTCTTCGCATTGTGCTTATAGATTGGGATGAGGCTGGGGTAACCTAGCCTCTTCCTTCTCCATAAGGTGTGACTGAATTATTAGAATTAAGGATTTGAGCAATTCACATGATTGTATGACAAGTTGATTGAACTGTTATTGTGCTTTCATGAGTTTTGAAGTGAATCCTCTTGGATTTTTTCTGATTGGGTTTCAAAGGTAGAGGACCCAAGAGAATTATCACTAAAATACATTGCTAGTTCAACTTCTTGATATTGATGTTTCTACTGATTATAGTCATACAAATCATAAGTGGAAAAATCTGATGGTTGGTAATACTTATTATCACTCATAATATAATCACACATTTTTTTCTTTTTCTTGGATGGGTGATAATAATCCTCACTCCCATAGTTATGATAACCCCAACACTCACATACTTCTTAACCGATGGAGTGTTATGCTCAGGTCGGTTCTCGATGATTGTTTCAGGAAAATTTTGAGACATAGGTGGATGTCTATCATCATCATCATACATCCCTTCGCACTATTTCGCTTGCTCAAAAGCTATCTCAGCATATTGACGTTCCCACTCATGCATATACATGGTGAAACCCTTAATCTGAATCTAATCCTAAGTGAAACCCTCAATCTGAATCTAATCCTAAGAAAAATAGAAGAAAAGATCTTACAACAGTATGGAAAGTAAGAGGAGGAAAAGTTAGAAGGAAGGTACCAAATGAGAAGTTCCTATTTTAAGATCCTGCAAAAGAAAACAAAAGAGATTAGTTTATAAAATAGAAAGTCTAAAGTTAGAAAGTTCCTATCATTGAAATAGAAAATTAGTTTCTATAAAGGAAAGTTCCCTAAACTTAGAAGGTTTTTAAAATAGAAAATCTAAACCTAAAATTAAAAAGTTTCTAAAAATAAACTAATTCCTAAAAAGGAAAGTTTCTAAAAGTAAAATAGTTCCTAAAAATAGAAAAATTCTAAAAATAATTAGGAAAGTTCTAAACCTAAAGTTGGAAAGTTCTAATTTAAAAATCTTAATCCTAAAATAAAAGGTAATGTTAGTTTCCAAAAAGGGAAGAATTCCTAAAAATAGAATATTTCTAAAATAGAAAATCGTAAAATTAGAAAACCTAATTCTAAAAATAGAAAGAGTAACGGAATTAGAAAGGGATTACCAAATTAGAAGTTTATGTCAGGATCCTACAAAAGAGGAAAAAAAGTTAGTTTCAAGAAATCAGAAAAACCTAAACCTAAAGTTAGAAAAAATCATAATCTTAAACTAATCCTAAAACTAGTTAATTTCAGAAAATGTAACTGTCAATCCCTAGCAACGGCGCCAAAAACTTGTTCACTCCCCAAGTATAGGGTTATGATGTAGTAATAAACTCGGTGAGACCGAGGTCGAATCCACAGGGACTGAAACCTGTACGTAATCTGAAAATAACTTGAGCTAGAACTAGGCTAAGATGAAATCTAAATCAGGGAAAATAAGGGAATAATGGTGAAAATAATTAATTTAAAACTGTAAATTTCAAAGGTAGGGAACTAGGGTGCCAAGGATCCACTTATAGAGATCAGGGAGATCAACGCTTGATTCATGAACTCAACTGGACTTCGAATCCCATCTTCATCCAGTTAGAAGATATAACCTGAAAATCAATCTGAACTTCCTTTAATCTAGTTTTCAAGAGACAAGACGGGTGTAAATTAGAATGGATTCCATCACCAAACCATGCCCAAGAGACAAAGCAAACAACAGAACTAAACCAACACACAGCCAATCAGAGAGATGTATGGATGTCAGGAAGGGTTCCATCACCCAACCATGCCCTGGAGATGATGGTGAACAACAAGGTTTCCTGACTTCATAATCTCAATAATGAAAAGGAAATACTCAAGCCATTGCAGACCTATTGTAATGCAAGTCACAATAAACCATTAACAACTAAGGCATACCTTATTAATCAAACCAACATCAAATTCAGTTCAAAAGGATGAATCAAAGTTGTAGAGTCTGCCCATCACGTCACAAGCTTCACCTCTTGGCCATAACTAAGAGGTTTAGTGCAACACGGTGAGGCTAAGCTCTAAAGAAAAAAAGAAAAAAAAACTAAAAGAAAAAAATAACTCTCTCTCCCTCACGTCTGCTTCACGTCTAAACTAGTTGTTGGATTCCCCCCCTTTCCTCTTTTTCACGTCTTATTTATAACAACCACAGGTAAGTCGGTTGGGGCTTCTGCACAAGAGGCAGTGCGTAGATAGCTGGTTGAGACTGTTTTTAGAAACTACCTACGAACGCTTTCTTTGTAGTAAAATTGGCTCATAGATGTCCCTAACGTAATATCCAAGCCATTCAGCCACCATGGCTTTGGTCGGTCATCCCCTGGAGAGATTTTTAACGGCCAGGATCGTCGGACCGATCATGGTCATGAGTGTAAATGGACCCGGATCGTCTGGTCTCGGACGCGTGAAAACAGAGCAGCTTACGTTGCTTTCTTGCGCTGTGCTGCTGGTGGGGCCCACTTGTTAATTTAAGAAATCCAAGCCGTCCATTAAATGCAGGACGAAAAACTGATTGAGCAGGGATGGTTTTGATTGTTTGTTGATGCGGCCCGTAGGATTCAATCATGCTTTACTATTTTGAACATTGCAAAATAGTCCTCTTGTGACCTCTATAGCGGGCACATGCGTGTGTGAGATTACCCAAATTCAACATGGGTTTGACTGGTTTTCGCCCCTCTGAGTGATGAATGGGTTGGATTGGACAAATGATCCATGATGGTGGCCCACTAGCTTCCGAAAAAGTCCTCTGCGCCACTGTCTACGCACGAGAAGAAGTCAGGTCCAAGGCGGTTTGACTGTCTTGGACTCATGGTGCACATCCGACACATGTGTGCCCTGTGCACATCCAATCTGCATCGGGGTCCACTATGATGATAATGAGGGATCTAGTCCGTCCGTACCTTTTCTCATATTATTTTAACAGTTGGGACCACAATTGAGGCACATCCAGATATCAGGTGAGCCCCAAATCAGAGATCCATGGGTTGATCAATACGTTGGGCCACTTCTAGAGGGATCCACTAGCTGAAATTAGACGTGTACAGTTAATTTTTGGTCCTCAAGCCATGTATGAAGTTTCGAGCCGAATGGATGTGAGAACCCTATGATCTTGCATTTTGACTGACTTTCAGGCCACTTTAAGGTGAGTGGCTGGAATTTCTCTAATCCCTGGCCTATAAATCCTTGATCTTGGTCCCATGGAGTCTTGTCCAATGCCTTGGTGATGCCTAAGTGTTAAATCCAGGCTTTTAGCAGCCTTTCCAGTCCACGCTCCTAGATTCACCTTGCATCATAAACACGAATAAAATCAACTGTTAAGCAGTGTCATGTTCATAAATCCATGTAGTAAATGAGGTTTAATATGTAATATTTAACCCTTAATAATGGCGCATAACAAATTTCTTTTACGATGGACTGACATCTTCCATGCGCCAATTGGTCGAGAAATGTACCATGGGGAATTCATGAACAAGAATGTCGATGATGTGTGGGATTATTTTAACAGACTTGCTAAAAATGCACAATCATGGGACATCTCCCTAAAACTTAATACCACTTCTAAGCTGGTTCAACTAAAGGAGAGGGGTGAAATGTATTTTCTGAAAGAGGAAGATGATATAAATGCTAAAGTGGCCAATCTCACAAGAAAACTCGAGGCTATGGAGCTTAAGAAAGACAAGGCTAAGGAAGTAGTTTATGGTATTTATGCGTGCAATGTGCATACTACTGAAAATTGCCCAACTATACCCGCTTTTTAAGAAATTCTGAATGAGAAATCAAATGCCGTAAATAACTAACAGAGACCTTTTAAAGGGACCACCTACAATACATGCAACTCCGACTGGAGAAACCAAATTTCAGTTGGAGGAATGAACAAACCACTATACCTTAAGGGATCCTTAACCGATTTTTGGAACAAAGGAAACCTTAGGAGGATTCGATTTCAAAACACATCCAAAATCAAGAGCTTTTCAATCAAGGCACATTACAAGCTTTTCAAGACCTCACTAAGGCCATTCAACGGATTGAGTCACATTTAATGACTAGGGAGACAGGGGTACTTCTAGCCCAACCTCTTCCCAATCCTAAACCACAATGTGAAATTAGTGACCCAAGCTCTTCAAATCAAATACAGCAAGCTAAGTCCATCACCACTCTTAAGAGTGGGAAGATAATTGGCAAAACTATTCCGATAAGGGCTGAAAAGCCTAAGGATCCGAAAGTGGATGAGAATGATGGACCTAACACTGCTCCACATGGTTTAGAACCGGAACCTCAAGGTAAACAAATTGCTCCATTTCCCCAACGATTGGTCGCACTAAAACCTCTATCTAACTCTAAGGATATTCTAGAGGTGCTTAAGCAAGTGAAGGTCAACATCCCTCTACTGGATGTTGTTAAACAAATTCCTTCATATGGCAAATTCCTAAAAGATCTATGTACTACTAAAAGATTGCAAAACATATGAAAGAATATCTTTTTGAGAGAAAAAGTGAGTGCCATCGTAAGGTAAGATGTGACATAAAAAACAAGGATCCTGATAGCCCAACCATCGCTTGCATAATTGGGAACTATCAAATTGAGCATGCGCTTCTTGATTTGGGGGTGAGTGTAAACTTCATTCCTTATTCGGTTCATGAATAAGTGGGTCTTGGTGAATTAAAACCCACCAAAACTACATTGTAACTCGTATGCCAAGAGGGGTAATAGAAGATGTGTTGGTCTAAGTTGACAAATTCTACTATCCAGTAGATTTTATCATCCTGGACACTCAACCCATCATGGACATGAGCACTCAAATTCCTGTTATACTTGGTCGTCTATTCCTTGCCACATCAAACGCAATTATTAATTGTAGGAATGGGGTCATAAGCTTATCTTTCAGGAATATAATATTAGAGTTGAATATATTTTTCAATACGGGCGAACAGTCAAAGGATGATGACGATTCCCGCGATATTAACCTGATTGATTCTTTCATGGAGGATGGAGTACTCCTGACTTTATACTCTGACCCTCTAGAGACATGCTTAGCCCACTCCCTCGATGTAAATGATGATATGGTTAGGGAGATGAATGGCTTGCTTGATGTTAAGTCAGTACTAAAGTTAATCGATAGAGGTAACAATTTGAGAATTACCCAAACCGATGTAGTGCCTCTACCATCTAGCTTCAAAGCACTGAAGCTTGACCTAAAACATTTTCCCTCAGATCTTAAATATGTCTATTTAGGT
The DNA here is from genome assembly GCA_030180095.1 of Magnolia changhungtana. Taxonomy (NCBI): domain Eukaryota; kingdom Viridiplantae; phylum Streptophyta; class Magnoliopsida; order Magnoliales; family Magnoliaceae; genus Magnolia; species Magnolia changhungtana. Next base: position 2,400,158 of record JASAUF010000644.1, on the reverse strand, counting down.
CAAGATGAGACATATCCGGTGGTGGTTTCTTCCCACCTTGAGCAAGAACAGAAGAGTATGCTTATTTTTACTCTCATTGAGGACAAAGGAGCCCTTGGATGATCAATTCCAGACCTCAAGGGAATTGACCCTTTGATTTGTACTCACCGTATTCATCTTGATGATAATGCGAAGAGCTCTTAGCAACCACAATGTTGATTAAATTCAAACATGAAGGAAGTGGTTAAAATAGAGGTTCTTAAGTTATTGGATGTGGGTATCATATACCCTATATCCGATAGTCAATGGGTGAGTCCAACTTAGGTGGTTCCTAAGAAGTCGGGAATCACCATTGTAGTCAATGCCAACAATGAACTTGTGCTAACTAGAGTTACTACTAGTTAGAGAATGTGCATTGACTACAGGAAGTTACATACCATCATAAGGAAGGACCACTTTCCTTTACCCTTCATTGATCAAATTTTGGAAAGGCTAGCTGGTCACTCCTATTACTGCTTCCTTAACAGATATTCGGGTTCTAATCAGATAGAGATAGCCCTTGAAGATCAAGAAAAAATCACTTTCACATGTCCCTTTGGCACGTTTACTTACCGAATGATGTCATTCGGACTGTGTAATGCCCTCACCACATTTTAGCGATGCGTGTTGAGTATTTTCTCTGACATGGTGGGGCAATATTTAGAGGTCTTTTGTAACGCCCCGGATTTTTGCCAACCTGGGATTAGACGTCCTTAGGCAATGGGTCGATCTTAATACCTCATTAACTTGTCAGAACTGAATCCCAAAGTCTAAAGCCGCCTTTGAACTCATTTCCTTCACAAATCTCACCCTTCATCACCTTGATCTTCAAATTTTTCTAAGAACTTTCACCCTAGACACTATCTTAAACTAGCTAAGTAGTATAACTTGGATCACTTTATATACAAACTACAAAGGCCTGAGTACCACCTCGACCAGAAATCACTTAGGACTAAATCCTTTAGAAATGAGACAAAGTAACTAGGTGTGAAACCGTATTAGCTACAAAATCCATTTGAATCGCTTTAAATACGATCTGCAAGACCCAAAACTTGTAGAATCATTGACGCTAGGTTACCTTAAAATCTAGGATCAATCTCATTACCCTACTGCTTCTCGGGAGCACATCGAAACTCCGTATCGGTCTGGACCGCACGTCGAAGTCCGAATAACTCAAAGTTAAGGAATTAGGACCGCCTCACTGGGCTCAACAAGCATCTCGGAAATCAAGTCCAGACAATGTCCCATGGCTATTCGATCGTGTCCGGAGCGAGGGAGTGTGAAAACCACCATTTCCTTTACAAAATAAATATCTTGAATAGTGATCTAGCATCATTTGTTTGCGGATCAAGATAAGCAACTGACCGTCGAATCGACCAAATTACACCCTCGGATCAGGAAAAATTTCATACACATTTACATGTACTCGGAATCTCCGATCGAGATCCGCTGACCGTTGAACTGAAACTGGTCCACCACGCGTGATCTGGAATCCCGACCAAAATGAAAACTTAATAGAATGTAGATCCAACGTTAGTGAGCTTAAGTCTAACCTTTGGCTCAAGGAGGCCCGCCAGAAGTCCTCCGTTGAGCTGAAACAGGTCCGCTTTGGTTATAACATAAGTATACTTTGACCTGGAGTCTGTTTTGGGGAATTCTTAGGCTATATAAGGACCTTAAACCCTCTCTCATGGCAGCCATACGAATTTGAGATTGAGAGAGAGAAAAGAGAGAGAAAGTGAGGGTGAAGTGGGAGCTTCTCCCTACCGTACTTCCCTGCCGCTCCACGGGCTGCACCGCCTCTTTCTAGACGCTTTTCCGGCGATGCCGACTCCGTTTTAAGGTAATAAACCCTAACCCTAGACCTGTTTTGAGGTGTATAGGCTATAGGTTATGAAATAGCTAACCGATTTCACTCTTTAGGCTAGAAAACTCCCGAATACGGAAGCTCCTCAACCCTTGTCGATCCGTTACGATTCTACGACAAAAGGTGCAGACTTTAGGTGTATAGGTTATGGTTTTCAACGTTTTCAATGTCAGATAATGATAGATTCATGATCTGCATGCAATTGTACATGTACAAAGTGCTTTCCGTTTTCAATTTCGATTAGAATTGTAGAATTTGGAATTTCACATACTCTAGGTATTCGTATAAAATACTGTATACGTATTTTTTATGGAAATGTGTTTAACATGTTTATTTGTCGTATGGATATATGACGTATGGATAAAATACTTATTTGGCGAAAGGATTCGCCTAAATACATGTTTACTAATAAACACTATGTATGTAGAAATACGGTATTGTAAGAAGTACCGTATACATGTATATTTTAGCGATGTGTTTGTCATGATTAATTGTCGTATAAATATATTATGTGCGTATAAAATATTTGCTTTGTGAAAGGAATCGCCGTAATACATGTCTGCTTGTATACTCTACGTATGTTGAAAATGCGTATTTTAGAAAATACTGTATACGTATAAATTTTGGAGATGAATTTATCATGATTATTTGCTGTAGTAATATATTATACATGGATAAAATACTCACTTGGCTAAAGGATAGCCCTAATACATGTTTTGCTAACATACACCATGTATGTTTTAATAGTGTATTCTAAGTGTTTGTGAAAATGACTGAATGAGTATAGAAACCTCATTCGTGCTCGCCATGACTAATTGTCATGGATTCATGATTGTTGTATTGGCGATACCTCTTTGACGAAAGGATTTGCCCTAAATCACGCCACGGCCAATAGACACCATATATGCTAAAATGTGTGGCCCAAGTGTTTGTGGAAATGACTGAATGAATATGGAACTTGGATTCCTGCTTGCCATGACTATCCGTCGTGGGTGTACGCGTGTTATGATTGGGGCAACTCCCTAGTAAAAGGATTTGGCCTAATGCCTATGCAATCGATATATGTCATGTATGTTGATGCATGTTTGTTTAAGTGTTTCTTGAAATGTCTGAATGAGTAGTAGTTAACAAATTGTAATGTATAAGGGTGTTGAGATATGATTCTCAACCTCTTCTAACTATGTGTATGATCTCCTTGGATAGTTGTGTGATTAGGAATTGAACATGTACAAATTTATGCTCGTGTTGTGCTTCATAACATGTTCAACTGCTTTATGATTTTAACTATGTAATGCATATGTTTAAATTTATATTTACATTGTATGATCCGTCATGAGTGATGGGGGAGTGGAGCAACGAATGCGTGCAACAACCCTGGCAGCCCTAAACGGATACTACCAGACCTTGATTGTATGAGTTGAATCTTGATTCACTATTGCTTTATCTATCTGCACTTGATTGTGTTTGGGGCTATGATTATAGTCCAGACAATCGGTACGAGAATTGAATTCGTGGCTGCGATTCATTTGCCACGTGAGATGTGTTCGACGAACCCGAGTCGTACTTCGGTTGGCGATAGTGGTTGGCCACGTGAAGTGCTTATACACTTCATGTCGTTTAACTTATTGTGCGCTCGAGCTAGCCGAACTCGTCAAGTAACCCGATTTGTCTAATGTATGTTCACCATGTTTGGTCGCTACTGCCTGAACCTAGGGTACCAAACTTACCAGTAAAATCCCTTTTAACTATGGTACCTCGATCCGCTAAGACTCATGAGCCGGGCATGGTGGTATGGGACACCGTGGTCGAGCTTGTCGGCCTACTGCCGGGGCCACCCGCCTCCCGTAGTGACCAAGTGAGTAACCATACTCGTGAGCCGAATACGGTGGTATGGGACACTGTATTCGAGCTGTCGATACTTACGGCGAGAGCCGAGTACGGTGAGACCTGTGCTCGTGCTGACGGGCGATGAGTCCTCCGTAGTATCTTCGAGTATACTCCAAGGGTCTGTGATTGGCGACGAGTCTTTCACAGTAACTAGAGTATGAGTTGAGTCGAGTACGGTGAGACTTGTACTCGAGCTGACGACTAGTGATTGAGCCGAGTACAATGAGACCTGTACTCGAGCTGACGGCCAGCAATTAAGCCGCATACGGTGAGATCTGTATCCGCGCTGACGGGTGACGAGCCCTTTACGATGCCTTCGCTATGCTTCTCGAACCATAATATCGTATGAGATTAACTAGGATTGACAACCCTAGAATGGATCATGTTTGGGAATGATACAAGGGAGGTACCTTAGTTTCCCAATACTGCTGTTTGAAATGGACTAATAATAACTCGGTAATCATGATCATCGTCGCACCGCATGTGCTTAGTAGATGTGGCGCACTGAGGGAGTTAAGCATTCGCGAACGTAAGATGATGTCGCATGAGGGTGGTTTGGCAAGGGCATACAGTATCATGTCATTTCATTCTCGCACTTAATAAGAGTAGTTAGAATTGTTTGATTTGTATTGCTTTATCATTACTGCTTGACTGAATTGATAACATGTTAACTTATGCTTTATTGTTCTACTGAGTTGATCACTCACTCCCACGATATGGGACGGTGTTCCGAACACCCACCAGACTTTGTCTGATTGCAGATGGCGACGCTACTTCTGAGGTGGAGCCGGACTTCTATGACGACGGGAATGCTTTCTCGTATATGCTATTTTCTGGCGGCTTCGTGAGAGTCGTGCCTTAATTGTCGGGGCTACAGGGATGTTGACTAGATCACACTACTCAACTTGGTATAATTTAAAATCATACTTGTAATTATTTAACCTGGTAACTTTATCACACTCTGGAGACCCACCACAGTTTATATATTTTATCTATCTATCACAGTCTTCCGCTTGCAAATTTAACTGCTCTCGGAGTATGATATGCTGTTTTGGCTTAATCTCACTCATGTTCATTGCACTAATACCGATCACATTCAATCATCATTCATTTTGTTGCATAAGTGATGCGTTGGAACTCGGGAGTTGAGTTTATGCTCGACCCCCGATTTTCAGGGCGTTACATCTTTATGAACGATTTCTCTATTTTTGGACCATCCTTCAGCGAGTGTTTGGATAATTTAAAAAATGTGTTGAAGTAATGTGAGGAAAAAAATTTGGTACTAAATTGAGAGAAGTGACATTTCATGGTTCGTAAAGGAGTTGTCCTTGAGCATATCATCTAGTCCAAGGGAATTGAGGTATATAAGGCTAAAATTGATCTCATCTCTAACCTACGTCCACCCAAGAGCATACGAGACGTGCGATCCTTCTTAGGACATACCAAATTTTACAGAAGATTCATAAAAGGACTTTAGTCACCTCTCTCGTCCTTTATGTAATCTAGTTCAAAAGGATGTAATATATGAGTAGACTGAACAATACTAAGAAGCTTTTATTAAGCTCGAAGGCATGTTAACTACCACACCTATCACGTAACCACCCGATTGAAGCATTCCTTTGGAAATTATGTGTGATGCATTCGACATGCTATTGGGGCAGTGTTAGGTGGCGAAAAGAAAAGAAGCCCTACGTTATTCATTTTGTAAGTAGAACTCTAAATCCTGCCTAAGTGAATTACTCTACTATGGAAAAGGAACTCTTAGCCATAGTATTTGCTCTGGACAAATTTAGGTCCTACTTGATTGGATCCAAGATCATCACATACACCAATCATGCGGTACTCAAGTATCTTCTTTCTAAGAATGATGCTAAGCCCCGCTTGATAAGATGGATTCTTCTACTCAAATAATTTGACTTGGAACTAAAAGATAAAAAGGGAGTAAAGAATGTAGTTGCTGACCATATTTCACTCCTTGATCTCCCTAACTCCCATGAGACAACACCTATAAACGACATGTTCCATGACGAACAACTATTTAAACTCTCTCACTCACCTTGGTTTACTGACATCGCAAATTATCTTGCTATGGTTTCACGCCGACACATTGGACTACATAAGATAAAAAGAATTCTTCGCCGAGGTACACAATTTTTCTGTGATGATCCGTATTTGTTTAAATATTACTCAGACCAAATTCTGAGGAGATGTGTGCCAGACAACGAACACCAAAGTGTCATCTCCTTCTTCCACTCTCAAGCCTGTGGTGGTCCATTTTCTGCTAAAAAGACCATGACCAAAATTCTGCAGTGTGACTTTTACTGGCCCACTATGTTTAAGGACACTCATGAGTTTTGTGAAGCTTGTGAGCATTGTAAAAAATTAAGAGCATTGTCTTGTCGAAATATGATGTCTCTAAACTCAATTCTTCTCATTGAAGCATTTGATTGCTGGGGCATCGATTTCATGGGACCGTTCCCCCAATCCTTTAAAAATTTATATATTTTGCTAGCAGTAGACTATGTCACTAAATGGGTTAAAGCGATCCTGTGCCAGAATAATGACCATCAAACGGTCATTAAATTTTTAAAAGAAAACATCATTTCCTAGTTCGGAGCGCCTTAGGCCATCATTAGTGATGGAGGCTCACATTTTTGTAATAAGCCATTTGCGAATTTAATGAAGAAATATAGCATCTCTCATAAGGTGAGCACTCTATACCACCCACAAACAAGTGGGCAAGCTGAGATTTTCAATAGGAAAATTAAATACATTCTGGAGAAAATGGTCAACCTTGATCATAAGGATTGGTCAATTCGATTGACCGATACTTTATGGGCCTAGCATACAACCTTTAAGACTCCCATTGGAATGTCTCCCTTTAGACTCGTCTATAGAAAAGCTTGCTACTTGCCTGTGGAATTGGAACATAGAGCCTACTGGGCTATTAAAAATCTGAACTTCGACCTGGAGAACGCTGACTCGCTCGCAAACTTCAATTAAATGAGCTGGAAGAGATCCAGAATGATACATACGAGAAATCAAGAATTTACAAGAATAGGATGAAGGTTTTCCATGATAGGAACATCCTTTGAAAATCATTCTTGACTAGTCAAAAAGTCCTTTTGTACAATTTTTGGTTACATCTTTTTTCGGGTAAACTCCTATCTTCTTGGACCGGCCCTTTCACTATTACTAATGTCTATCCTCATGGGGCCGTTGAGTAAAGAATCCAATAAATGGTAATGCTTTCAAAGTAAATGGACATCGGTTAAAGCCTTTTTGTTGAGAAATTCGATTCAGAGGACATGTCCATGCCTCTGATTGATCCTTTTTAACAGGATTGACCCCTTAGTTTGATGGAGGTATAGTTAGGTTTATTGTGTTCATAGGATTTAGGGCTAGGGTAGTTTGCTTCCAGTCTGTTTAGTTTTGTTTATGCTAACCCATTTCATGCTAAGATTCGAAGAAAAGCTTCAAATTTCCTTCCTCCAAGTACTATCTTTCGATCACTACTCACCTTTTTTCGTTGCCTCATGTGCATTACATGCTTATTTCTTTTACATTGAGGACAATGTAGATTTTAGGTTGGGGGTGGGGATTAGGTAAACAAATTAATATTTTCTTGTTTTGAGCAAAATTGTGGAAAATCTTGAATTTTTTTTTTCAAACTAAAAACCTGTTTGGAAAGAAATAGTTATGAGCTTAAGGATGCTTTGAGTATGATGATAAGGTAAAAAGTGAATTTTGAATTGTGGGAGTTTGATCAACTAAGTAATCTATCACCATTAAGTTCTTACATTTAATTGACTATGAGGAAGTTTGATATCATATTAATCTAAATCACAAAACACATTCAATTTAGCTTTTGTAAGTCATGCTAGAATTTCTGATTGTTAGTATGTTAATCATTCACAGATGATGAGAATCAAGTTTAGAGAATTTTATCCACCTTAAAAGAAGAAAAGAACTAGTTAAAAAATAGTGAGATAATCAAAGAGGTCATGAAAAAGAATAGAAAATGAATGAAAATGTCTCTGAAAAGAATGTAAAAGTTTGAAAAAGAATGAATAAGAGTAACCGTCAATATAAAATCAAAAACTGGAAAAAGAAGAAAAAAGAGATAAGTTTGGAATTAGCACTTGAGTTCTCGATTAATCTTCATATGATGAGCATGGCTGACATTATGAACTGATAGTATGTTCATAGGAAGTAAGTTGATAGCCACTAACACATTGAAAAAAAAAACTTGATGTATTAACTTATGATTTTAAGTGATTGATAAATAATCTACTTGATTAATTGCTTATTTGATTTGGCTCTAGGTTTTCAAAATCTCGCTTTCTCTTCTTGACTCTACTCATTCATACTTGATTACACAAAAGATTGTTTTCAGAAAAAGGGTTTTGAACTTTGAAGATTGAAGATTATTTCACGCATGTTTTGCTTGGGACTAGTAAAATGCTGGTTGGGGAGTGTGTTGAGTGTCAAATATTACATATTTTCCCATTTAAATCTTGATTTTATGAACATGATATTGCTTAATAGTATACTTTATGCATGTTTGTGTTGCAAGGTGAGTTTAAGAGCTTGGATTGAAAAGAATGTTAAAAGCATGGACTTGATGCTCAAAGAACACCAAGGTGAAGAACAGATCTTTTGAGACCAAAATTGAAGATTTCATGACCTTAAGATCAAAGAAAACCAAGTGGAGAAGGAAGTCGAAAGAACAAAGTGTTAAAATTCACTTCACAATCTGTGTCATCAACCACAGTTCGATGACATCGAAGACATCATTAGATGACATCAAAGATAGCTCCATGACATCGAATTGTTACGTGAAAATCAAGTTGGTTGCTGGACATATTGGATGCAATTATTGATGAATCGAAGTCATGTTCGATGACTCGAAGAAGATGCTCATGACATCGAAGTTTGTTCAATGGCATCGAAGGACTTCTCGATGACATCAAAGGAAGGTTCCATGACATAAGAACTTACACAGTGCGTAAAGGTACAACTTCAGGAATTTAAAGTACATTTGATGACATCGAAGGCTGTTTGATGTCATCGAACGCGTTATGCAGACTACATAAATTGAGGCGATTTTGCAACCTTACACAAACTAAGATATAAATATGGGTTTCTTACAGACTTTTTGGGATATAGAGGGTTTTGAGGAGCATAACAAAGGGGTGAAGCCGTCATCCAAGAGTTTCTTCTTCCCTTCTTCCTTGTTTTTAATGCTTTCTTCTAAGATTTTAGATCCAATCATGTCTATAGTTGGCTAAACCTCTTAGCTTGTAGTGTTTTTGGGATGTTTTTCTTAATTCTGGTTCTTGTTGAACTTCTTTGATTATGATTTGATATTTAAGGAATCTTTTCATTTTTTAATGGTTTGTTGTGACTCAAATTACAATAGATCTGTAATAACTTTGAGTATCTTCTTCTTCTTATTTTGAGATTGTGGAATTAGTAAATCTTGTTGTTAACCATTGTCTCGAGGGCATGGTTTGGTGATGGAGTCCCTTTTAAACCTCATAATTCTCCTTCATTAAAAATTAGGTCAATGAAAGTTCAGATTTGATTCTATTGATATATCTTCTAATTGGATAGGATATGACACCAATTCCACTTGTGTTCCTCGAATCAAATAAGGAAACATCTTGATAACTGCAAGTGGATTCTTGGAACCCATTTCCTTTTGGATTATTGAAATTACTTTCAGAATTACTTCCTTTATTTTCAAATTTCTAACTTAGATCTTTCTCTAGTTCTAATTCTAATTACCTTTAAAATACACACAAGATTAGTCCCTATGGATTCGACCTTGGTCGTACCAAGATTATTACACCTTACACTTGGGGTTGTGAACAATGAGCTAGCGAAAGCAGTAAAAGGACAAGTTGTAGCAGATTTCTTAGCAGCTCATACCATAGTAGATATCGAAATGATCAGTAATGATTTCTCAAATGAATAAGTAATGATGATTGAATTGCCAAACTCATGGCAAATGTACTTTGATGGTGCCTCTCGAACTTCTGGAATTGGTGCAGGAGTGATATTCATCAGTCCTCAAGGCAATTTTCTACCATATTCCTTCACACTAGGTGCGACATGTACCAATAATGAGGCCGAATATAAAACTCTCATTATATGAATGAAAATAGAATGTCAGATGAAAATAAAAGAAGTACAAATATTCAGGGACTCTAAATTAGTAATAAATCAGCTGATGATAGAATTTGAAATAGGAAAGCAGAACTCCCGATGTATTGTTGACGACCACAATAATTGCTAACACAGTTCCGTAATGTCGAAATCAGGTATATACCGTGATCCGAGAATGTAAAGGAAAATGCTTTAACTAGCTTAACTACAGCTTTATCCTGTCTTGATTGGAGTCCTCTTCAGGTAACAATCAAAGAAAAGAGGTTCTTACCATCATCTGAAGCCATCAATGAAACTGCTTAAGCACTTCCTATATCATGTTTAGAGATCACTATAGACAATTGGCACCAGCCATTTGTCGATTATGTCAATTATGATATCCTGCCAAAAGATCCATCACAAAAATTACAGATCAAGCAGAGGTTGAAAAGATTCATCATATGTAATGAAGTACTATACAAAAGATCTTATAATGAAATGTTGTTACGATGCTTGGATATAGAAGAAGAAAATTAGATATTACAAGAAGCTCATTCAGAAGAATGTGGAGCTCATCAAGTTGGTCGAAATCTATTTCATTGGATACATTGAATGTGATATTACTGGCCCACAATGTTCAAAGATGGAATCACTTACGCGAAATAATGTCATGAATGTCAGATCCATGGCGATGTCATACATGTTCTCCTGGAAGATCTTCACCAGTCAGTAGCTTCTTGGCCCTTCGTAGCATGGGGGCTTGATGTCATTGTCCCATAAACCTGGCTTCACCAAAAGGACGACAATATATTCTGGCAATAACATATTATTTCTCTAAATGGACTGAAGCAATTGCACTGCAGAATGTCAAAGAGAAAGATATCGTGAATTTCATCAGACATGATATAATATATCGTCATAGCATCCCAAAAAAGATCATCATTGACAATTGTACTAAGTTCAAGAATAGGGGTGTGGAAAAACTATGTCAGAAATTGTAACATCCCAGATTTTTTCCAACTTGGCGATGGACGTTCTTAGGCAATGGGTCGATCATAACACCTTATTGTCTTCTCAGAACTCAATCCCAAAGTCTCAAATCCCCTTTCCACCTATTTCCTTCAAAATATCACCTTTCATCAGCTTATTCTTCAAATTTTTCTAAGTACTTTTATATTAGACACAAATCCTAAAGTTTTATTGATGAAGGACAATACTTAAAATAAAATTTACTACAAATAGTAAATATATAAATAAAAATATCATAAAATAAATAATTTATTTGGATATATCAGCTTCTCCTACCCCAAATTCATATATGACACGTCACATAACTCATTTAGGAGTGGAAGATACACCCGTTTCAAAAGTCGAGTGGCAAAACTACCACCAGAGGGCCGCGGCGGCACCACGCCAATGGCGGCGAGCCACATCCACCTCCACAGCGAATCGCAGTACAACCGCCCTGACCGCCTCGTGCCGGCGGTGTACTAAAATTTGGTAGACCCTCACTGTAGTATTTTATAGTTTTCAAATTACTTCAAAAAGTCATATCTCCCTTAATATAACTCCGATTTAGGTGATTCAGAAGCCAGATTGAAGCTTGATAAGTCTAGTTTCATATAAAAATAAGTGAAAAATAAAATAAAATTTTTAATAAATAATGTGACAACTGTCCAAAAATTATTAGTTCGGGCAACTGTTACTTCTGCAATTTTTAGAATTTTTCTACAAACGAAATCTAGTGAAATTTGGTAGAGATAAAGTAGACTTAATGATGAACTATTAGAAAAATAATTAAAATAATATACTAACTAAAAGTGCTAAAATGGGGCATAGACCTACCTTAGGACCTTATTCTGTCGTAATTAGCGCAGAATTTAGTTAAGTACTAAACTAAACAATCGATGGATTTGGCTTGAACCACTTTTTATAGAAACTACAAGACCCAAAACCATTAAAATCATTAACTCAACATTACTTAAAAACCTATGATCAATTTCAAAACTTAGCTACTCAGGAGTACATTGAAACTCCGTATTGGATCTGAACCGCCCGCCGAAAGTCCAATTACCGCGAAACTATAAGGTTATGACTGCCTTATTGGGCTTAACAACCACCGTGGGAATCGAGCCCAAATAATATCCAAAAACACACAACTTGAGCCCTGATCAAAGTGTGTGAGAAATGCGAGTATCTTTGAAAAATGAACTCGAGCTTAAGTGAATTGGACAATTCGCTTACGGGCGAATTTAAAGACTTCAGACCGTCAGTTTCTAACCAAACTATATCCATGGATCAGGGAAATTTTCCTGCACATATTAGTATGCTTGTGACCCTGATCGAGTGACAATGACCATTGAACTGATACAGGTCCTCCATGATCAATCCACAAATTCGATCGGACCGAAATCATAACCTGGCCTAAATCCATTGTCAGAGAACTTAGTCCAAGCCGTTTGCGAGTAATGGGCCTCCAGATGAGTCTCGTTTACCTGAATTGGACACCCTCTTGCTATAACCTAAGTATACCATGGCCCTAGGGCCATTTACATCACTTTTGAGCCTATATAACACCCTTAACCCATCCCGCTCTCATTCCATATGAATTTCTCTAACCCTAGGAGAGAAGTGAGAAAAGAGGAGAAAAGAGGGAGGAGAAGAGAGAGAGATAGAGAGAGAGAGAGAGATCAGTAGATCGTTGTTATGATTCATTCTTAGTACTCCACGTACCGAATCACCACCCCACCATCACTGCACCATTCATTCCAACTTCATTTTGGGTAAGAAATCCTAACGCTAATCTTATGTTAGGAATCTAAATAGAGGAATCAATGAAATAGCTAACCTATTTCATGATTTAGGTAGCCGTTGTTCTGTAGACGGAAGCGTAGGATTCGAAACGAGTTTTTTGACGAAAAGTACGAACTATAAACGTTTAGGTTATGGTTTTCAAGGGTTTCAATGTCAACTAATGATTTATGTCTAACTCGATTGCTGCCATATAATCTTAGTTACGTCGTTTTCCATGAATTATACATGTGTAAACTAGGTTGAATATATTATGTATTTCACGTGCTTGTTGAAATGTTCGTATGAACATGTAAATATGATTTCTGTTATATATGACTATTAAACTATGATTCATCGTTGTCTTATGCATGTTGACATCTCTATGTAAGGATTTGCTAAGATAAGTGTTGTAACTAACCTAGTCTATATATTGGGTAAAAGGGTAGCCTAAGTGTTTGATAAATTGTTTGAATGAGTGTGAAATTCTGATTTATGCTTGTCATGACTATTGATCTAGGATTCATGTTTTTTATATGTATGACAATTCCCTTGTGAAAGGATTTGCCATAATATATGTCATAACTAATCTAGTCTATGTATTTAGTAATGTGTAGGCTAAGCGTTTGATAAAATGTCTGAATGATTTGCTTGAAGAATTATATTTAATAAGAGTGTTGATATGGGATTCTTAATTACCTTATCTAAATGTATAATTTCCTTCATGTAACCTTAATTTCAACTATACAATTTATGGATGAATTATAATGTTCGGTGACATAATTAATATGTTTGATAAAATACCCGAATGACTGTTGTACTTGGATTGTTTGTTAAATGCTTACGTGATTATCACATGTATCCATATGTTACATTTGAATAATATTAGGACTGAAATGGCCAATCTATATGTCCTATAGGGGGGTGAATAGAACTATGTCAAATTAAAATTAAAATAACGGAATGAACAATAAAGAGATAGCCTTACAATTATAAATCAATTCACAATGCTGAAATAAACTCAACCTCAATTAACAGTATTGAAAGGTTGATATGAATTCAGTTCTAAGGACAACCTTACACCATAAAAACCAAAGGTTTATAGCAAGACAACCTTATTTCTAGAACGTCCTTTGTATCAAGAACTCAATAAAAATAAATAGCAAGGAATTGAAATAGATTGCTGAATTTTAAATCTAACTTATTACAACATTTCCCACACTTGCTTGAAATATAAATATTTACAACATTCACAACATTCACAACCACACATACATTCCACAGCTTTGAATGATAAAAGATAAAAGATTAAGCAAGAATTCAATCCACAAGACAGAATTATAGTGGTTCGCCTGTGTGTTCACCAACTGTTAAATAACAGCCACACAGAATGCTACTCCACTCCTAATTCCTCACACGGGGGATATTAGCATTCACTATCAAAATAGGTTTCACAGGTTCACCTAAAACTTTCACAATTGTGTCTTTTTAACTTGGGCTTATACAATCCAAAAACCCCTCTTTCTGAGTTTTCTGGCTCTCCTCAGATAACCACACAAATGAAATTTTTTAGGCGAATCCCAAACAAAAATTAAAAGAATGGAAATTTTACAGAATTGTAAAATACCTGGATTTCTCCTCTTGTAGCAGCCCGGAAGAACCAATCAGAGTAGAAGTTCGAATATGGAAGTTCAATGTCCAATACTTACTTGAAAATGGTTCTAAGTACTAATTGATTTTAAGTTTAATGAACTTAGGGCTAGCTGTATTTGATTTTGATTTCGAGAAGAAGGAATTAAGAATTTTTCCTTTTTCTAATCAGATTAGAATGCAAATCAAAATGAAATAACAACAAGCTAACAAAAGAAAATAAAATTATGCACAATATAGCTTAAAAACAAACACAAACTTATCTTAGAGTGGAGCCCTGAATTCACTTAATATTTCAATGAAAAACTCTGAAGTTTGTGTGCTATTTATAGCTGCAGAAATTTGTCTTCGACTAGTCCTAGGGTCCCCACGACTAGTCGAAGAATAAACTGATATTTGAATTTTTTAGCGCGATCGGATAAAACCGTTGTATGACCGGTTATAGGCAGTTCACGACTGGTCGAAGGCAGTACATGACCAGTCAAGACCTCTTTACAACTGGTTGTGTGACAATTGATTTGGTCGATGGAGTTTGAATCATGGCTTTACAATTGGTCGAAGGTCGAGTCGAGACCATCCCACGACTGGTCGAGCAGACTCTAGGACTGGTTGTAGCCGAACCAAAAAAATTCGATAAATTGCAATAATTCTAGGACTGGTCCTAAAACTTCTTAGACTGGTCGAACCAATGCTAGGACTGGTCGAACAAGGTCTAGGACTAGTCTTAAAAAAGACCAAATTCATGTAATAATATTAAAATAAATTATGTAGCCAAAGTGACCTACCTGAAGGTCAATCTAAGGTTTATCATACCTGGGACATGAAGTATGGACATTGAAAACTTCATTTGCTTAGACTTTGATCATTATGAAGCTTGAGTTCTTCTTGATGCAGCTTAACTGTTTCACAAGCTTTGAAATCAATGTCATTTTGAGTTGCACTTGAGTCCCAAACTATACTTGAGTCTTGATCTTGAATACACATGAACTTGAGCTTGAGTCTTACACGTGAACTTGAGCTTGAGTCTTAAGCTTGAACTTTTCTTTAATATCTTCTATATTGTAGCTTGAAATAGCTTCATGGTGTCTCGAACAAATTTATCAAGATAAAGACACAAGACACATAGAAAGGTTTTGACACACAAAATTTGACAACCAAAGAGGAATCAAACCATACCACTTACAATCTCCCCCTTTGTCAAATTTGTGACAAAACATACTTCAACAAGAAAAGTACAACATGTATATTAACGAATCATGCACCAGTTGTCATGAACTAGCATCATACAACCTCTTGCATAATCACTTAACTTCCCATGTGTATAACTTCCCCTTAGTATAGTTCCCTCCCCCTTAGTAGTACACTACAACCATCCCATTCACATCATCAATCCAATCATAAGCCATAGAAAATTCTCAAATTTCTCCCCCTTTTTGTCAAAAATATGATAAAGGAAGAAACACAAATAGGATTGAAAAGACAGGAAAGTAATGATCAAGTCATAAGTTAGAAAAATTGAAAGTTAAGAGTACGGAACTTATCAGAAGGAGTTATAAAGTCAAGTCAGATAGAGTCAAACATAACCAGAGAAAGTAAAAAGTAATATAGTTATTACAGACCGAAGAGTTAAATCTCAATCCGATCCAAAAGGAGCAGGTATGGTAGGATCAATTTGATGAAGGCCTTTTTGTAAGCGCTTAAAATACTTGCGCATGTTTTTAAATTGCTGATTGTGGCCAACATTCATATTCTCTACCTTCTCCTCTAATGCACTTAAACGGGCATTGAAATCAGATGGCACATAGTCAGGATCATTCCCAGAGTCAGAATTCATTTCATTAAAAATATCATCCATATTGGTATCATCTGGTGGAAGATCATCACCTTCTTCATCATTCCCAGCCTCAGCCACAGATCCACCTTCACCATCAACCTGGCCTGGAGCCAATTCCAACTTCATTTTGTATATATTGGAGTTGTTGAAAATTAGGTGTTAGATAAGAGCCTCTCCGACAGGCATAGAGACATACATATTAGTGGCTAACACATTCATAGGGTACCCAAATGGAATATCACTATGACTAGGATGAATATGGAATTAAATGATAGAGGAACAAATCAAAGAGGTCAAATAGACATTAGCACCAGTAATGATTTGAGTACAAAATACGAACTGTAAGCAGAGTCAACTCAGTCTTATTTCCAGAGCGGAGATACAGATTAGAGGTGAAGATACGATGCAAAACTTTGTATCTGGGTAACAAGTATCTGGATTTGAGGGCATTCCCATTTTCAGTCCATGGTGCATTCATGTTACACAATGCTATAGTATAAACACGTTTTTTCGATTTTGACACTTTCTCAGTAAGTATACTAAGATGAATACCATCATCATTTATTGGTATATCCATAAGGCTTGAAATTAAATGTCGATCAATAGTAAAAGGCCCTCCTCCAGTAGCAATAGTAAAAGTCAGTTGCTTAGTAGAGAAATCAGTTATACATGCAACCATGGCCTATGCTATGGATTGGTATGCCAGCTCGCCCCAGCGTAAAATGTTGTCACATCCTATAGATTGAAGGAGAGGAAGGAGACTGAAAGGAGCGATATAGTTTAAATCAATGGCTTTTTCAACAATCACATTGCACATACGCAAATCACGTACATATGGTGGATCATCTTCAGGAACCCTAAGACAACGTCTAGTGATAACATTCGATCTATAAGAAGAAGCACCTCTAGGATTTTTCTTTTTACCTCTAGAGTTCATATTCTTGAAGAAATACAAGAAATTTTAAGAAAACAGAGATGGGTTTTTTTTAGATTCAGCAAATGAGGAAGAAAAACCCAACAACTTGAAGAAAGAGTTGAAATAGACAACGACAATTAAGAAATTGAAGAGAAAAGACTATGAATCTTCAAGAATAACAAAAAAAAAATGTTCTAACCTTGTTAAATCGAATAGTGGGGTTCGACTAGTCATAGCTCGGCCCGTTGGAGAAGAGGAATGAAATGAAGAAGAAGTTATTTTTTCCCAAATAAAGGCAATCAATGCGCTACACGACTGGTCATGAGACATCCTCAACCGGTCATGCCACGACTGGTCGAGCACGTCCTCGATTGGTCGTGTACCAGAAAAATAAAAAAAATATGCATTTTTCAAGAAATTTTGAAATATAAATCAATAAAGTATTTACATTATGATATAGAGATGCATGCTTAATTATTTTAAATTGCACATACCGAGATCGAATTTCAACTTATTGAACTTGCTTTTGTCGAGCGGTTTAGTGAAAATGTCAGCAAGCTAAGTCTCGTTTGGAATATATTCTAAAGATACTTCTTTTTCTTCCACTAATTCACAGATATAATGAAATCTGATGTCAATGTGCTTAGTTCGTGAATGTTGGATTGAGTTTTTTTTAATATTTATCACACTGGAATTATCACAGTATAAAACCATCGAGTCCTGTGCGATTCCATAATCACTCAATATACGTTTCATCCAAACCAGTTGAGTACATGTATTTCCAACTGCAGTGTATTCAGCCTCAGTAGTTGAGAGTGATATGGAAATTTGCTTCTTGCTAAACCAAGAAACCAAGCAGTTTCCAAAGTAAAAACAATCACCACTGGTTGATTTTCTGTCATCGATATTACCTGCCCAATCAGCATCTGAATATCCAGCTAACTGAACACGAGTATCATAAGGATACCAAAGACCCATATTAACTAAACTTGCAACATATCGAATAATTTGCTTAACAGCAGTTAAGTGAGATTCTTTAGGATTGGACTGATATCTAGCACAGATTCCAACACTTGCAGTTAAGTAAAGCAAACTACCTATCATGCTACAATACAATTTAGGATCTACATCTTTACTTGTAGAGTCTTTTGAGAGTCTTAGAGTTGTACTCATAGGAGTATCAAAATTCTTACCATTCTCAAATCCGAACTTCTTAGTCAAGTTCAAAGCTTATTTAGATTGTGAAATAAAAATTCCATCAGACTGCTGCTTTACTTGCAATCATAAGAAATAATTTAATTCCCCAACCAAGCTCATTTCAAACTTAGATTTCATCAAATTGCAAACTCAACAGTCATGTTAGTACGAGTTTATCAATAAATAATATCATCAACATAAATCTGAACCATTAAGATATCATCATTATGTTTCTTAACAAAAAGCGTCTTATCGACACTACCCATTTGAAAATTATGACTTAGTAAAAACTTAGTCAATTTTTCGTACCATGCCCTGTGAGCTTGTTTCAAACCATAGAAAGCTTTTTTAAGGCGGTATACATTATTAGTAAACTTAGAATCTTCAAACCTTGTAGGTTGTTCAACATGTACCTCTTCATGTAAATCACTATTTAAAAATGTACTCTTTACATCAATTTAATAAATTTTAAACTTTCTAAAGCATGCAATGGATATAAAAAGTATAATTGATTCAAGGCGAGCAACTAGAGTAAAGGTTTCATTATAATCAATACCTTCTATTTGAGTGTACCCTTGAACAACCAGTCTTGCCTTATTTCGAATTATATTTCCAAGTTCATCAGACTTATTTTTAAAAATTCACTTAGTTCCTATAATGTATTTATCTTTAGGTCTAGGAACAGGATACCAAACATCATTTCGAACAAACTGATTAAGTTCTTCCTGCATCGCTACTATCCACTTTTCATCAAAAAGTGCTTCTTTTACGTTTACCGGTTCAATCTGGGATGTAAAGCATACGTAATTACATATGTCTTCTAGTTGTCTTCGAGTTCGCACACCAGTGAGAGGGTTTCCAAGAATTTGATCAATTGGATGATCTTTAACAGTCATTAATTCAGAATTAATTTCACTTGATGAAGTATCTGGTTTTTTTAATTACAAGAACTTCATCATTATTTGAACTAGGTGTAGGTGTATTCAAGTGATCATCAATGACCACATTAATAGATTCTTAAATCACACCGGTCCTATTGTTTAGTACACGATATGCATGACTGTTTAAAGAGTATCCTAAAAAGATTCCTTCGTCACTCTTTGTGTCAAACTTTCCCAGATTTTCACGGTCACGCAAAATGTACCACTGGCTGTCAAAAACTCGAAAGTATTTGACAGTCAGCTTCTTATCAAACCACATTTCATAAGTTGTTTTATTATTTAATTTACAAATATAAACACGGTTAATAATGTAGTAGGCGGTATTTGCTGCCTCAGCCCATAAATTTATAGGGAGCTTCATGCTATTCAACATAACATTTCCCATTTCTTGGAGTACTCTATTTTTCCTTTTCACAATACCATTTTATTGTAGAGTTTTGGGCGCAGAGAATTCATGTGATATTCCCTGATCGCTACAGAATTTCTCAAAACCGCTATTTTCAAACTCGAATCCATGATCACTTTGGATCTTACTGACGTGAGAACATTTTTCAGTTTGAATCCGTTTGATAATCTTTTTCACTTCATCAATGGTTTCTGATTTGTCTCTTAAAAATGAAAACCAGGTGAATCTTGTAAAATTATCTACAATAACCAAGATGTATTTTTTGCCACCTCGACTTTCCATTCTAATTGGTCCTACAAGATCCATGTGGAGAAGATCGAGTGGTCTTAATGTGGTATTAGAGTTCACCTTTTTGTGAGAGCTCCTAGTTTATTTAGCATACTGACATTCACCACATATCTTGTCTACCTTTTGAATCTTAGTAGACCTCTAATAAGTTCTCCTTTGCACAATCTGTATAAATTCCGGTAGTGTACATGTCCAAGGCGTTTATGCCATTATTCTGTCTCATTGGTATGGACCATGTAGCACATTTGATTAAATGAGCTACCATTGCTTACTATATAACAGTTTTCAGAAGTTCTGCGACCAGTTAATATTACAGAACCCTTTTTATCTATAATCTCACAACATTGATTAGAAAACTTAATACTATGGTTGTTGTCGCATATTTGAGATATGCATAACAGGTTGTGTTTTAGTCCCTCAACATATAAAACATTCTTAAATAAGGGAAGATTATAAAGTTGAACCCTACCTTGGCCAATAATCTTGTAGTTGCTACCATCACCAAATGTGACTGACCCATCAGTGATATCTTTTAGATTGGTGAATAAAGCCTTGTCACCTGTCATGTGCCTAGAACATCCATTGTTTAGGTACCATTTTGAATGGCTTGTTGCTTTGAAAGCGGTGTGGGCAACCATGCAGGTAACTTTAGGAACCCATTTCAAAACTATTTTGGGTCCAAGAACATAGTTGGTCTTCTTCAGTTTATAGTTATGGGAATGACCTACTGAGTTAGATTTTAAGAGCTCCTTAAGTAAATCAACTATTTTTTCAGCCAGTGGGTTTCTGTTCTGATTTTTGAAATTGATATAGCTACGTTTAGGTTTTTGAAAAGTTTTTGTATTTTTAGAAAAACCTTGATAAGTACCTTTTTCTTTTTAGTTTGAAGCTTCTCCTTTCACAAAGTTGGGAGGAGTACTCTTCTGTTTATGAGGTATGTTTTTATCATAACCCAACTCGGATCTATCGTCACATTTTCTAGATCCGAGTAAAAGTTTTTCTAACTTTGGATCTCCTTGGGCATACCTCCATGTATCCTTCAAACTCAGAAGAGAAGATACTTCATTCTTGAGTTTTTCAATTTCAGATTTCAAATCTTCAATTAGGGAGGTTTTGAATTCCAATTCACATTTTGATTTTTCAAAACTATCTGAAATTTGGGATTTTTCTAAAATAAGTAAGTCGATGCATTCTTTGAGTTTAAAACACTTTTCTTTGTGAAGTTTAAGTTTCACAGCAATTTTACAACTTTCCTTGTTTAGGGCATTGTAAGCATCTTGAAGATCTTCTTCATTTTCTTAATCACTATTCAGATTTTCTTCACTAGTTGAATCATCATGATCTGAAAAAAGTGAACTTGGATAGAGCCATAAGAGCCTTAACTTCATTGCCCGTCTCGGTTTTAGAATCTTTTGAATCAGAAGTAGCTTCAGACTCAGATGACTCATCCCAAGTAGTCAACATACCCTTCCTTTTGGGTTTCTCCTTTTTAGGACATTTGTTTGCTAAATGCCCATATTCATTGCAGTTGTAATACTGACTGTCTTTTAAAGATTTTCAAGTTTTGGGTCTAAATTTCTTTTTATCATTTGATTGTTGAAGATCAACCATTTTCTTACTTTTGAAAATCTTATAAAACTTATTTGCTAAAAGAGCCATATCATTTTTAGAATCAGAGTTTTCTTCAGAAACAATTTTAGAAGATTTAAGTGTTATAGATTAACCTATAGGAGCTTTAAAGTTTAACTCATAGGTTTGTAAAGAACCAACTAGTTCTTCTACCCTCATATTGTCCGTATCACGAAGTTTCTGGATCGCGGTTACTTTAGAGTTGAACCGTTCAGGAAGTGAGCGTAGTGTCTTTGCACACACTTTACTTTCTGGAATTTTATCGCCATAACCCCATATTGAGTTTACATTGTCATTTAATCTTGTGTAAAAGTCCATAAACATTTCATTTTCCTCCATATGAATTTCTTCGAATTTGGTTGTGAGGAGTTGGACTTTGGATTTTTTGACAATTGATGTACCCTCGTGTGTCATTTCTAATATATCCCAGGCTTACTTTGCAGTATCGCAGGATATGATTCTTTTGAACTCATCCGGTGATAGTGCGTAAGTGATTGCATTTAGTGCTTTAGTATTTGCACTACTCTCACTTTTCTGAAGTGTGGTCCATTAGAAATATGGAGACACTCTAATAGTTTTTGAACCGTTAACTCCAGTCACTTCAGTGGCAGGAGGATTCCATTCAGTCACTGTGGCTTGCCACACACTCTCATCCATTGATTTGAGCAAGATCCTCATTCTGGCTTTCCAATAGGCGTAGTTGGAGCCATCAAAGGGTGGAGGCCTAGTGACTGATAGGCTATCAAAATTTGACATCTTATATATATAACTTAGATCGTTAACTCAGGAAATAAATACAAATAAAAAGCAATAAGAGCGAGCTATTAGGCTTTGATACCACTTGAAATAGGCAAGCTATATGTCTTAGAGGGGGGGGGGGATGAATAGAACTATGCTAAATTAAAATTAATACAACGGAATAAACAATAAAGAGATAGCCTTACAATTATAAATCAATTCACAATGCTGAAATAAACTCAACCTCAATTAACAGTATTGAGAGGTTGCTATGAATTCAGTTCTAAGGACAACCTTACACCATAAAAACCAAAGGTTTATGGCAGGACAACCTTATTTGTAGAACATCCTTTGTATCAAGAACTCAATAAAAATAAATAGTAAGGAATTAAAATAGATTGTTGAATTTTAAATCTAATTTATTACAACATTTCCCACACTTGCTTGAAATGTAAATATTTACAACATTCACAACTACACATACATTCCACAGCTTTGAATGATAAAAGATAAAAGATTAAGCAAGCATTCAATCCACAAGACAAAGAATTATAGTGGTTCACCTATGTGTTCACCAACTGTTAAACAACAACCACACAGAATGCTACTCCACTCCTAATATCCTCACACAGGGGATATTAGCGTTTACTATCAAAATAGGTTTCACAGGTTCACCTAAAACCTTCATAATTGTGTCTTTTTAACTTGGGCTTACACAATCCAAAAACCACTCTTTTTGAGTTTTCTGGCTCTCCTCAGAGAACCACACAAATGCAATTTTTCTGGTGAATCCTAAACAAAAACCAAAAGAATGGACATTTTACAGAATTGTAAAATACCTAGATTTCTCCTCTTGTAGCAGCCAGAAGAACCAATCGGAGTAGAAGTTCGAATATGGAAGTTCAATGTCCAATACTCACTTTAAAATGGTTCTTAGTTCTAATTGAATTTAAGTTTAATCAAATTAGGGCTAGCTGTATTTGATTTTGATTCCGAGAAGAAGGAATTAAGAATTTCTCCTTTTTCTAATCAGATTGGAATGTAAATCAAAATCAAATAACAATAAGCTAACAAAAGGAAATAAAATTATGCACAATATAGCTTAAAAATAAACACAAACTTATCTCAGAGTGGAGCCTTGAGTTCACTTAATTTTTTAATGAAAAACTCAGAAATTCGTGTGCTATTTATAGATGTAGAAATTCGGCTTCGACTGGTCCTAGGGTCACCACCATTGGTCAAAGAATAAACTGATATTTGAATTTTTGAGCGCAATCAGATAAAACCGTTGTACGACCGGTCGTAGCAGTCCACGATTGGTCGAAGGCAGTCCACGACCGGTCGAGACCTCTTTACGACTAGTCGTGTGACACTTGATTTAGTCGCTGGAGTTTGAGTCGTGGCTTTACGACTGGTCGAAGGTCGAGTCGAGACCATCCCACGACTGGTCTAGCAGACTCCAGGACTGGTCATAGCCGAACTAAAAATTCTGATAAATTGTAACAATTCTAGGATTGGTCATGGAACTTCTTAGACTGGTCGAACCAGTGCTAGGACTGGTCGAACAAGGTCTAGGACTAGTCTTAGAATAGACCAAATTCATGTATTAATATTAAAATGAATTATATAGCCAAAGTGACCTACCCTAAGATCAATCTAAGGTTTATCATACCTGGGACATGAAGTATGGACATTGAAAACTTCATTTGTTTAGACTTTGATCATTATGAAGCTTGAGTTATTCTTGATGCAGCTTGACTATTTCACAAGCTTTGAAATCAATGTCATTTTGAGTTGCACTTGAGTCCCAAACTATGCTTGAGTCTTGATCTTGAATACACGTGAACTTGAGCTTGAGTCTTACACATGAACTCTTCTTTAATATCTTCTAAATTGTAGCTTGAACTAGCTTTATGGTGTCTTGACTAAATTATCAAGATATAAACACAAGACACATACAAAGGTTTTGACATATAAAATTTGACAACTAAAGAGGAATCAAACCATAGCACTTACAGGGACTACAAGGTAGTTCAGGCAATCGGTAATGGTTCCCGATTGGGTGGCTGAACTAGTCTCGCCACCATGGATACGTTCGATGAATCTAAGTTGTACGATGATTGTCGACAGTGGTTAGGCCACGTGGAGTGCTTATGCGCTCTATGTCGATTAATTCAATGTGCGCTCTTACCAATCGAACTTGTCAAATAACCTGATTGGCATATTGTGTATTTACCATGTATGGGCATTACTACTTGAATCTAAGGTACCACTTACCAATGGTAGGGCATTGGTGGAGTGACCTCGAGTATAATCAATTGAACTTGCCTATCCACTACTTTCATTAGGGATGATGCCCTACAACTTGCATATCGTATGTGATTAACTAGGATTGACAGCCCTAGATAGATCCCCGTTAGGTTAATGATATAAAAGAGAAGTACCTTAGCTTCCTAAATCTGCTATATGAATAAGCCTAATTAACCACTTGGCTAACATGACCATATACTGCATTGCATGTGCCTTGGCGAGGAAGCACACATTTAGGGAGTTTTCCATGCACGACCGTGAGATGAAGTCGCTGAGGGAGTGTAGGCGAGGGCATGCATCATTTTCGCATATCATCCCTGCATTAATAAGAGTAGCTCGGATTGTTTGATGTATTATTTTATCATTACTGGTTGACTGAATTGACAGCATGTTAACATTTGCTTTATAGTACCACTAAATTAACTACTCATTCTCACCTGGGATGGCATTTTAAAACACCAACCAAACTCTGTTGTAGATGCAGGTAATGACGAAGTCTATACAGCTGAAATGGACATCATGGACGGGAGGAGGAATTCTCCTATGTTTAGATAACAGGTGGGTCTTCGTAGACATTGTTCTGATTCGACGGGATCGAAGGGATTATAGGGTTACATGGATTAGTTGGACAGTTACACTTTGATATTTTGTAAATTTTGGAATCATACATATATGTATTCAACCCTGTTACATTATCATACTCTGGAGGCAAGTAACCGCTTACTTATCTCAATACATATATTTTAGTGTAATCCTACTCATGTTTAATGCACTAATATGGACAACATTTAAACATCATTATCTATGTTACATAAGTGATGCGTTGGAACTTGGGAGTTGAGCTTTGCTCGACCCCCAATTTTTAAGGCATTACAAGTTCGTATCAAAGCTTGATTTGGATTAAACTAGATTTGGGTTATGGTAACACGACGCACACTGACGTACTTTGACTTAGGAGGGGGCGATAAAATGTATAAACAGTCGCAGGATCCCAAGTTTCACCAATGAGCTAAAGTGATTGTTGGATATAGCCGTACGCGACCAAAACCATGTAAAATGATCTTAATTCCTTCTTAGGCCGTCAAATGATGAGTTTAGACTACTACCCAGCAAATCCTGAACTCGAAACACGCCAAAGGGCGTGAATATGTGCGAGATGGGGTGAGAAAACACATCTCACGGCCATAAGGGCCCAAACCACAAAATATGGTGGGACCCACGGGTCCGCCGCACATTTCTGGTACCCCGGGAGGAGGTGGCCACCGTCCCACTACGACGGCACCGCCCACGGTCCAGTGGACCTTGGCAGCACCATGCCGACCACGGCGCACCACGGTCCACTCCAGTGAGCCTCGGCGGGCCCACCGGTCCGGCGGCCCGTGGCCCTCCAAACACATGTGTGGGCCCCCCACATGTGGGACCACCCTATTTCTCCCCTTTGCTTCATTTCTTCCATTTCCAAGCTCCCAAACCCTTCAAACCCCTATAAAATCTGATTTTTCTCTTCCAAATCTCTCTCCCATACACACTAAACTTCATCTTCTTCCATATCTTCTATTCCCTCCACCATTTTCCTCAAACTCATCTCATACAACTCCCCATCTTCCTTATTACCCACTTATTTGAGCGCAAAGCCTACATCTTTGTCTCATAACTCTCAAACTTCCCAAATCCACCTTATCCTCAAGATTTTCCAACTCAATGGCTCTTCTTGAGCTAGTGGCTGCCATCTTTTCCCTTTCCGCACTCCTTTCCCGTATGAGAAAGAAGAGGGTGTCCACGGATGAAGCCTGGCCTAGCCGCCCTACACGTTCAAGGAAGCAAACAAGTGCCGAGACTAGTGCTAGCGTCGAGCAAGAGTGAAGGATGAAGGGGGATCTCGATCCCTAAATTTCGCTCGAAGATCTCTACTGTTGGGCATCGGACTTGGTAAGTTTCGTGGTCGTAAAGTTGTATTTAAAGCACATGTTGACGAAAGGCTATTTAAGCTATATCCAGTGATGGACCTCCTGATGGAATTTGGGTAGGGTCCCATATTTGAAGGCAAGTATCATGTGTGTGAAAGCACTGTTCGAGCCTTCTACGCCCACATACGGAATGTCACACCCCAAACTTAAAAATTGGGCTCACAAAATTCTCGATCATCGAATTCGGTGTCGAAGCCTTCGTAGTACCCCATTCTCAGCTCCCAGTGCGCATACACCAAATTTCGATCCTGGGATCCTACAATGAGGATTTTCCAACGTACATTTATCGTGTAAGAAGCATAACCACAAGTTTACCCAAATCACAAAAGTAACATCATCATCACATGTCCACTAATATAAACAGTTGAATACAATGCTCAAAGGAAAATACATATATGAAAAATCAAAGCTCCAGAAGTCCGCTGCATGCTCCAAACTCAGTGTCATTGCAACCTAATGCCACCTGCACGCATCTATCGTGCATAAGCTTATAGAAAGCTTAGAGGATGGTGAAAGTGTGTGTGTAAGGTAATTGTCAAGTATATAATACAATGCCATAAACTAGACAATAATGGAATAAGTGAAAATACTGAAAAGATCATGAACTATCAGAGTAAGCGAAAATATACTAGTAGGATTGTGAATCGTACGATATCAGAGTAAGCGGAGATACTGCAAGTCTATCAATCATACAATATCAGAGTACGCAATACTGATCAGCTATGCAAATGAGGAGTCATAAAGAGCCAAATATCGATGCTGAAGATACAATGCAATATGTAAATCCTGTTAAGACTGTCTATGAGCATCCCGAATTTTGGCCAACCTCGAATTAGACGTCTTTAAGCAATGGGTCGCTCTTAACACATTATTAACTTGTCAGAACTGAATCCCACAGTCTAAAATCGCTTCTTAACCCATTTCCTTCACAAATCTCACCTTTTACTACCTTGTTCTTTAAATGTCTATAAGTACTTTCACATTAGACACTATCTTAAAGTTTAGGTGATGAAGAATAATACTTAAACTAAACATTACTATAAATAGTAAATACATAAATAAAATGGGCTTTTAACCATTACCCTTATGGAATCTCACAAAATGAATAGGTTATTTGGAACATTAGCCTCTCCTGCCCTAGGACCTTCTTCTGTTGTCATTAGGGCATGCTTTAGTTGAGTATTAATAACTTGGATCACTTTATATACAAACTACAAAGGACTAAGTACCACCTCAGACAGAAATCTTATAGGACTAAATCCTTTAGAAATTAGACAAAGTTAACAAAGTGCTACACTAGATCACAAACGAAATCTACTTGAATCACTTTAAATACGATCTGCAAGATCCAAAACTTGTAGAATCATTGACGCTAGCTTACCCTTAAATCTCGAATCAATCTCATTACCCAGTTGCTCTCGGGAGCACATTGAAACTCCGTATCAGATTTGGACTGCACGTCGAAAGTCCGATTAACGCGAAGTTAAACGGTTAGGATCGCCTTGCTGAGCTTGACAACCATCTCAGAAATCAAATCCAAATAGTGTCCCATGGCTGTTTGCTTGAGCCCGTAGTGAAGAGTGTGAGAAAATGTAGATTTCTTTAGAAATTGGGTCTCATTTAAGTAATCTGAGACTTGTCACTTGCAGGCCTGTTATAAGAAATCAGACCGTCGGAATCTGACCCAAATAAACCCTCGGATCAGGAGAAATTTCATACACATGTCCATGTACTTGTAACCCTGATCGAGTCTCAGGGACCGTTGAACTGAAACTGGTCCGCCATAGGCGATCTGTAAATCTGATTGGACCGAAAACATAACTCAACATAGATCTAATGTCTGTGAGCTTAAGTCCCACCTTTGGCTCAAGGGGGGCTTCCGGAAGTGCTTCGTTGAGACGGAACAGCCTCACTTTAGTTATAACCTAAGTATACCTTGACTTAGAGTCTGTTTTGAAGTGTTTTGGGCCTATATAAAGACCTTAAACCTTCACTCTCCCATTCCATACGAATTTGAGAAAACCTAACAGAGAGAAGAGAGAAAAGAGAGAAAGTGTGGGAGATGTGGGAGGATCTCCCTGTTGCTCTACCCTGCCACTATACAAGCCCAACCACCTCGATCTAATCGATTTTTTCAGTGATTCTGACTTCATTTCTAGGTAAGAAAACCCTAACCCTAATCTGATTTAGGGTTTCAATTGATTCAATTAGCGAAATAGCTAATATGGCTTGTGCTTTAGGTCGTTATACCGTCGTGGAAGAAAACTTAGCATTCCTACCAAATCTATTATGCTTCTACGATGTAAGGTGCGGACTTTAGATGTATAGGTGATGGTTTTCAACGCTTTCAATGTCAGATAATGATAGATTCATGATCTACATGCAATTGCACATGTACAAAGTGCTGCCTGTTTTCTGTTTCGGTTAAATATAAAAAATACGGAATTTTGTGTATTCTAGGTATTTGTAGAAAATACCGTATCTGTATAAACTTCACTGATATGATTGCCATGAGTAATTGTCGTGTATATATGTTAGTTATGGATGTATGACCTGTTTGGCAAAAGGATTCGCCCTAATACACTTTTGGGCCAACATAGCTTATATAGGGTAATGTGTGTAGTCTAAGTGTTTGTTGAAATGACTAAATAAATATGGATTTATGATTTATGCCTGCCATAAGTATTGAATGTGAGAACATGATTGATGTGTATGAGATAACTCCTTGGTATAAGGATTTGTCCTATTCTATGTTGAAATCAACATACGTCATGTATGTTGGAGTGGTGTAGTTTAAGTGTTTGAAATGTCTGTGTGAGAAACTGTGTGACGAACAAAATTTAATAGTGGTGTTGAGATAGGATTCTTAACTACCTTAGTGATGTGTATGATTTCCTTCATGTAAGTGTTTAGTTTAATCACTTACAGGTTTGTGAAACGTATGTGTTTGGATTTCCTGTTTGCATTGTGTTTTATAACATGCTTGTTAATATGTTTGAATTACTTGTTTACTTAATCCTGCCACTGACTACTTCGCATGTTTAAGTTGTATTCCATAAAATTCTTGAAGGGTGATGGGGGAGTGGTGTAACGATTTCGTGCAACATCCCTGATAGCCCTAAGCGGACAATATTGGATATTTGATTGTGTGATTTGACATCTTGATCCATTACTGCTTTAACTATTTCGTAATTGAATGTGATTGGGGCAATTGTATAGTCCAGGCAATCGGTTATGGGATTTAATTCATGGCTAAGATTCATTCGCCACGTGTGATGTGTTCAACGAACCCGAGTTGTACTTCGGTTAGCGATAGTGGTTGGCCACGCGAAGTGGTTATGCACTTCATGTCATTCAACTTGTCGTGTGCTCGAGCTAGTCGAGCTCATCAAGTAACCCGATCTGTCTTATGTATGTTCACCATGTTTAGACGCCTCTATTTGAACTTGAGGCACTAACCTTACCAGTGGAATCCCGTTAACTGTGGTACCTCGATCCGATAAGACTCATGAGCCGGGCATGGTGGTATGGGACATTGTGGTCGAGTTATCAGCCTACGCTGGGGCCAGGAGCCTCCTCGCAGTGACCATTGAGCAACTAGACTTGTGAGCTGATTATGGTGGTATGGGACACTATATTCGAGCTGTCGGCCTACACTTCTTTGATGGGTGATTGGGGAGTGGTGCAACGATTCCTTCTAACAACCCTGACAGCCCTGACTGTACCCGGTGTAGTGACCTTGAGCATACTCTAAATCTACGAAGAGGTGATGAGCCTTCCTGTAGTAAACAGAGTATAAACTAGGCCTATATTGATAAGGTGATGGGAGAGTGGTGCAACGATTCCGTGTAACAGCCCTGACAGCCCTTGCAGTGACCTAGAACCACACTATCGTATAAGATTATTTAGGATTGATGACCCTAGAATGGATGATTGTTTGGGAATGATATAAGGAAGGTACCATAGTTTCCCAATACTGCTGTTTAAAATGGACTAATAACAACTTGGTAATCATACTCATCATCGCATTGCATGTGCCTGGAAGATGTGGAGCACTGAGGGTGACAGCATGTCGCGGACGTAAGATGGTGTCGCACGAGGGAGTATGTTGGTGAGGGCACGCATCATAATCGCATTTCATCCTTGCATTAATTACAGTACTTAGGAATGTTGATTTTACTGCTTTATCATTACTACTTGACTGAATTGATAACATGTTAACCTATACTTTATTGCTCCACCGAGTCGATCACTCACTCCCACGTTACGGGACGGTGTTGTACACACCAACCAGACCCTGTTGTAGCCGCAGGTGATGGCGATACTTATGAGGCGGAGCCGAACTTTTACGATGATGAGGATGCCTTCTTGTATGTGTTGTATTCTGGCGGCTTCATGTGATCCGTGTCTTCATCGACGGGGTTATAGGGATGTTGACTAGAGGACCTTACGCATTTGGTATATTTTGGAATTGTACTTGAAATGAATTAACCTAGTAACATTATCACACTCTGGAGACTCACCACAGTTTATATATTTCATATATCTATCACAGTCTTCTGCTTGCAAATTTAACTATCTCTGGAGTATGATATGATGTTTTGTTATAATCCCATTCATGTTTCGATGCTCTCATCATAATCATGATTATCTGTGTTGTATAAGTGATGCGTTGGAACTCGAGAGCTGAGCTTTGCTCGACCCCTGATTTTTAGGGTATTACAAGATGGTATCAGAGCATGATTTTGATTAAACCAGACTTCGGTTATGGTCACACGAAGCAGTCTGACTTAGGAGGGAGCTACGGGATATAGAAACAGTCATAGGTATCCCGATTTTTCCAATTGGCGAAGTTCACTGAAAACGGTCGCCGAGATCGGGTCCATACTCATCCACAATCGCATGAGTCGACCCCAAACTACTTCTAGACCATCAAACGACGAGTGTAGATCATAAATCACCCCTTCCCAGCCGTTAGAAATCGGTAAATACGAGTATGTATCAAAAACTTCCCGAAACCACTCGAAACGGAGTCGGGGGCTAAAGGATGAAATCCTAGGGGGACCCATGGTGGACCCGAGGTACATTTGGCACCCTGGGAGGGGGGTGGCCACCGCCCTACCACGATGGCACCGCCGTCAGTCCAGAGGACCGCGGTGGCACCATGCTCACCGCGGTCGACTGCGGTCCCCTTGGGCCGGGCTGGTCGGGCCGGTGCGAGTCAGTGTCGGTCTGACCCCTAGACACGTGTGGGCCCGCAAAATTGTGTGGGAGCCCCTCTTTCTTGTCCGTTTGGCCCCTCCTTCATAAAACACCCCTCCAAGCTCTCCCTTATTCACAAAACTTCTGATTTTCTGCTTAAAATCGCCCCTCTAATGCTCCTTCCTCCGTTTTCAAACACCACGCCCACCACCCTGTGAAACCCATTTCCTTTGCTGCCTACCCTCTCCATTTCTCTCCCATTTAAGCTCTTACACTCTCCATTTTGTGGCTCAACATCGGGTAAGCTCTCCAACCATTTCCATCTCTTCATTTCTTTCTTTAATCCCTGTCATTTGGGCATGTACAACCTCTGTTGAGGCTCAAATCTGTGGAGACCCAAAGATCTCATCCCTATTCCCCCTTATTTTTGCTTTCTCATGGCTCTATTCGAGCTTATTATGGCCATATTTTCTATCTCCACCTTTCTTTCTCTCATGGGAAAGAGAAAGGGTGCCCCTCCTCCTTTGTCAGACTCGGATGCCTAGTCATCCATGCCGTTGTCTCGTAGTTGTTTGTTGCTGCGTTAGGATCTTTGTGTTTTCATGTTGATGGAATGTGTAGAATGTTTGACAAGTGTGAACTCCTTCCACCCCTCCACCATTACTCCTCTTGGCCTCACCATCTCACACCCATATGGGCACAGCAATCCACATTTTTTTTAGTGTTCCATAACTTTCACAACCTCCAAATGTTGGGACGTTTAGGGCCCGTTCGGCCAACTGCATTAGGTGAGTTCAAGGTGGATAGAATCGTAAAAGTAACAATAAATGTATGTGTAAGGTATGGTCCCTAGATTGGGTGTATCCCATGTTTTCTAATGCCATGTTTGGAATGTATGCAATGAAAAGTATATCCCGGGTTTTCCTTCCTAATTTACACTTAGAAATTCCTCATCATAGGATATGGAAATCCCATCTCATACTTTCCAACATAACGCCCATTTTCCAAAGCCTATAAAATTAATCCCCACCCGCCCTCCTACCAAACATGTCACTCCCAATCCCTAAGTGGGATTAGCAATGCAAGCCCATTAAATACAACTTAAGACCACTAGCCAAATAGGCCCTTGGAGTTTTGGACCTAGAGCAGTGCTCCTATATTTCGACAGACCTGACCGTATAGGAAATCCAACAAATGAATAATGTGAACCCCAGGATCCTCTTAACTAGTATGAACATGTGTGAAATGCTCAAGCGTAGTTAAATTCAAGTTCGGGCAACCAAATTCTGATCAGACAACTTTAACCCAAAGCGATAAAACAATTTCTTATATTAGAATGGGTATAAAATCATCTAGTGTATAAGCATAGACTTTGGAGTACAACTAGTGGATTACCGTTACTCTTAAATTAAGACTAGGCTACTGGTAACATCTTAGGGATAGGTTTTAAAGTACACTTTGTTCCGACATACGGATCAGGACATCGATTCTTGAGCCCTTGGAGTAGAAATATTTTTTAGGGGGGTAGAACGTTAAGAGCCTAATCCAGTTAAGTCAGTCTATACATTCTTTGATCTAGGTGGCACAGCAGAAGCATGGTGGACCCTTGCCCTACTGGCCCAGGATCGAAGGAAATTGATCCTGGTTATGCGTAGGTTAGGTCACCAAAGAGGATCTAAATCTTCCTTAGAACCTCAATAATGGAGTTACTAGAAAGAAAGCAATCAGGGTTTAAGTAGTAACCAATTCGTATTAACGATATAGGTCAGGTGTGAACTGAGTTACAATAGCCAAGGTCAACGCATCTACAACTATGCTCGTTGAATACGAACAGAATAGAAGCCCTAGCAAGTTCTACTATGAGAAACCATTTTAGGATGATCTAGTAAGATTTGATTTACCATTTCCTTGGACATAGATAATAACGAGGCATCTCTTAGACTAAGACCTAAAGGGCAACCAGAGAAATAGGACATTTGAACCTTTCTGTGATAGGCATTCCCTAAGTTTTTAAAGTGATCGGTCTACGGAGTTACTGAAATATAAACTGTGAAGCATTCACTGCTTGACCCAATTCTCAATCATGGGCGACTACTAATGGACTTACTGCTTGGCCGAGTAAGAGACTAGGATCTACCAGGACCAGGAAGGGATACAATGAGCTTTCTACCCTGGCCAGGTAGATGATCGATGTATCGGGATCAAGCCCACTATAACCATCTCTCCATGTTGATCAAACATTGAAAACAGCTATCTTACTCTAACTAGTTGGGAATCGAAGTCAAGACTCCAAATAGGGAAAGAAATCCATTGTAGCAAACCATCAGGATAAAAGCAAGGGATAAAGAAATAAATTTTTAAGGGGGGTAGTGCCTAAAGTGTACCAGACTAGCATGGACAATATACACCCTACCGCGCATATAAACTTAAAATCAATAAGTCTTAGGCAAATGAAATAATAAAATTCTTACTTATTACCGTTAGTCAATTTCGGGGATGAAATTATTTTTAAGGGGGGTAGATTGTAACATCCCAGATTTTGGCCAACCTGAAATTTGACGTCCTTAGGCAATGGGTCGCTCTTAACACCTTATTAACTTGTCAGAACTGAATCCCACAGTCTAAAATCTCTTCTTAACCCATTTCCTTCACAAATCTCACCTTTCACTACCTTGTTCTTTAAATGTATCTAAGTACTTTCACATTAGACACTATCTTAAAGTTTAGGTGATAAAGAACAATACTTAAACTAAACATTACTGTAAATAGTAAATACATAAATAAAATGGGCTTTTAACCATTACCCTTATGGAATCTCACAAAACGAATAGGTTATTTGGAACATTAGCCTCTCCTGCCCTAGGACCTTCTTCTGTTGTCATTAGGGCGTGCTTTAGTTGAGTATTAATAACTTAGATCACTTTATATACAAACTACAAAGGACTAAGTACCATCTCAGACAGAAATCTTACAAGACTAAATCCTTTAGAAATTAGACAAAGTTAATTAAGTGCTACACTAGATCACATACGAAATCCGCTTGAATCACTTTAAATACGATCTGCAAGACCCAAAACTTGTATAATCATTGACGCTAGGTTACCCTAAAATCTCTTATCAATATCATTACCTAGTTACTCTCGGGAGCACATTGAAACTCCGTATCAGATCTGTACCACATGTCGAAAGTCCGATTAACGCAAAGTTAAACGGTTAGGACCACCTTGCTAGGCTTGACAATCATCTCATAAACCAAATCCAAATAGTGTCCCACGGCTGTTTGCTTGAGCCCGGAGTGAAGAGTATGACAAAATGTAGATTTCTTTAGAAATTGGGTCTCATTTAAGTAATCAGAGACTTGTCACTTGCGGGCGTATTATAAGAAATCAGACCATCGGAATCTGACCTAAATACACCTTCAGATCAGGAGAAATTTTATACACATGTCCATGTACTTGTAACTAGAGCTGTACACGAGCAGGCAAAGCTCGGGTACTCGATCGACTCTACTCGGAATGCTCGACTCGATCCTCGACTCGGCTGAGTTAGAGCAGAGTACGAGCAGTTTTTTACTACT
The DNA here is from genome assembly GCA_030180095.1 of Magnolia changhungtana. NCBI lineage: Eukaryota > Viridiplantae > Streptophyta > Magnoliopsida > Magnoliales > Magnoliaceae > Magnolia > Magnolia changhungtana. The sequence continues at coordinate 2,364,791 of JASAUF010000644.1, read as the reverse complement.
CATTTTGAGTTCGAGTAGAGTACGAGCAAAGGAGTACTCGACTCGTTACTCGACTCGTTGCTCGACTCGTTACTCGAATCGTTACTCGAATCGTTACTCGACTCGTTACTCGACTCGTTACTCGACTCGTTACTCGACCAGGGCCATATATAACTCTAAATCCCTAGTAATCCCGGTCGCTTTCAGCTTTCACGCCCGCCCGCCCAAATCGAAAAAAACACCCTTCCCTTCCCTTCCCTCCCTCCCATCGGCCAGCCCCGTTCGGCCATTCCCATTTCCCTCTCTCTCTCTCCTTTCATTCCCCTGTCTGGCACGCCATCTTCTTCTTCTTTTCTCTCTCTCTCTCTCTCTCTCTCTCTCTCTCTCTCTCTCTCTCCCCTGGAGCTTGTCCCCTGTCAGCACTCCGCAGCCTACGCAGATCGTTTGGTCACCGGCTCCTCCCGCCCCGCCCATACTGCCGCGCAGCCTCGTCCCTACCCTACCCGTGCCCCTGTCCCATTGCTTTGCTCGTCCGGCCGTCCCTGGCCTGCCTGACGTAGTGACGCCCTGTCCGCGGCCTCTCGTCCCACCCACTCGCCCGGTGCCTGTCCGTCCATCAGGTAAGAATTTTGTTTTGAATACGTTGCTTTCCAAAGTTAATTTTGATGGATTACATAATCTATGTGTTAGGGGGCCCACCATTTTGTGTCCGGTGCCCCTGTCCGTCCGCAGATTTTCTTGTGTTGGCCCACCATTTTGTGTCCAGTGCCCCTGTCCGTCCGCAGATTTTCTTGTGTTGGCCCACCATTTTGTGTCCGGTGCCCCTGTCCGTCCGCAGATTTTCTTGTGTTGGCCCACCATTTTGTGTCCGGTGCCCCTGTCCGTCCGCAGATTTTCTTGTGTTGGGCCCACCATTTTCTCGTCTAGGTGCCCTCCGTCCGTCCACAAATTCGTCCCACCATTTTTAATTGGATGGTAAATAAGCACTAGGGAAACAAGTGCGCCCGAGAAGCTTTCAATGGTAGGAATAGGATGGTTAATCGAAGATTTCTTACCTTGATGTTTATTTGCCTTCTAGCCTAATTATAATGTAACATAGACCGGATCTGGGAAAATACAAATATCAAATCAACTTGATCAAAAGCTTCAACGGCTTCAAGAAGTTTTCAACGGTGGTAGTTTAATCATCATTGTGTGGCCTACTTGGCTACTTGATCCTCGGATCTGCCTTTTATTTTTAGGCCTCCATACTAAAATAATATGTCAAAATGGAAGGACGGTGTGGATAAAATCCATACACAAAGTTGCCCCTCATAGCCCTCCCCTGCTGTCATGATCTCGGGGCGACGTGGGGTTCTCACCAATCCGCGTCCCCCAATGCAAAGATGTCGGTTAAAAAACAATCCCCGAACGAAACCATTGATACGGTGATCCACACCTCACGTTAAAAAATAAGAATGGTTAAACTCTCAGGTGGGCCAAAGAAGAAACATTATATAAAAAAAATATAAATTCACGTGTTATGGTCTACCTGAGTTTTAGAGTATGGTAATATTTAATTAATGCTTTATTCCTAGTGATACAGATCAGATTAATGGATTGGATGGCATATAAACACTACGTTGCTTCCTACACAAAACAGATGGTGGTATGCTCCACCTCAACCCTTGACCAGGTGTTGAAACTCATAAAAGTCATTTCAATTTATTTACTTCTAAATTATGCTAAAAGACGTCATTTACAAGCTAATTTACTTTCATTTTATTTCCATTTGCATGAATTTATTTATACCTGAAAATAGTTAAAATAACATTTACTTTTATTTATCCACAATTTACTCCATTTACCTCTGTTCACTTCCATCCAAACTATCCTTAAAACTTTTTGAGCCACAATAATTTTGGATTAAATTGATATTAATGCTTTCGATTCCTTTAATTCATTTATTGTTTGATTGTCATCTTTTATTATTATTTGTATTGTTCTAGTTGTAGTATAAGAATCGGTTGCCCATTTGAGGATTTCTATGTTGCCGACATAGATTCGGTGTGTTCTTGGATGCATAGAAATTGCTCAAATTGTCCCTTTTTGGAGATTCGGGGTTAGATAGATTGTAATGTCTTCATTTATTCCAATTTAAATGCATATGCTGCTGGTTTCGTCTTCTCCTTTTTCTCTCTGGATATATTTCATGTATTTATTTCCGTCGTCAAATGTCCACACTTTGTGTTGATGATTGACATGGGAATCAAATACATGATTAATATATTATGGAGAGATAAGGGGAGATGCTGCCGGAATTTCGGCGTAGCATTTAAATTGGAAAATGAAGCATTACAATCCATCTAACTTTGAATGGGTGACCGATTTAGACATTAAGTAATTATGCTGTCTAGCGGTCTAGCCATCTAGGACCCTAGGTATAGCAATTAGTAGTATAACATATCGAGAACTTTATTTTATAGATGGCTAGTCAAGACGAAAGCCCAAATACCCCCTGAATGGGTGCATCGGCCACATCTCCTCTAATAGTAGAGGGAGACACAGACACGTCAACCGCATGCAAAGGGAAGAAGAAGAGATCAAGAAGTGTGGGATGATTTCAAGATGTGACGGTTAACTGCGTGTACGAAGATAAAGTGTAATAACTCGCAAAGGGTTATTCAAATAAGATTCCAGGAGGATCTACGACACATCTAATTAGACATTTGAAGACGTGTCCTAAGAAAGCAAAACTCCCTCCTCCTGCCAACAGACGCTGTCATTTACTGAAGTCGAAGGGACGACTCCCAAGGCGTAGTGTCGACTCATAAGTTTGACAAGGAGAAGCTGAATGAGTGGTTTGCTAGATTAGTGATTTTGGAAGAAAACCTTTCGAGAATGATTGAAAGTAAAGGGTTTAGGGCTTTCTGTCAATTCCTTAACCCTCGGGCCGAGAATGTCTCCCGCGTCACAGTTATGAAGATGTACGCAAAGGAGAAGATGAAATCGAAAGAAGTTTTAGCTTCAGTGACCGAATAGCTTTGACTTCGATTTATGGACGGCGTCAATCAAAGAAAATGATACATTTCATTAACCGCTCACTATGTTGATAAGGATTGGAAACTATGCAAGAGAATTTTAAACTTCAAACACCTTCCTCCTCCACATAATTGGTTTACTTATTTCAGATTGCATCTACGATTGTCTAGAAAATTTTGGGGCATTGAGAAGAAAATTTCAAAGAATAACTTTAGACAATGCTTCAGCAAATGACAAGTGTCATTTCATGCTTACGTAACCAGTTCAGGGCTACAGGAAATTTATTTTTTGAAGGAAAAATATTTCAGGTTAGATGTTGTGCCCATATTGTAAATTTGATTGTATAAGAAGGGCTGAAAGCAATCGATGACACTATAGAAAACATAAGAGAAAGTGTGAAATATATAAGGGGGTCGCCATCGAGACTGAGTGTATGGAATGACATCATCCAACGTTTGAATGTGCCATCTAAAAAAACGTTGAAGTTGGATGTCTGTACACGTTGGAACTCGACCTATGAAATGTTAGATGCGGCAATGGAATTACAACTTGCATTTCTGAATATGCGGCAGCGTGATAGAACGTATTCTTGGTTGCCGAAACACTGATGATTGGGCCAAAGCATAACAAGTTCACACATTTCTCCAAGTTTTCTACGATTGACGAAGATTTTTACTCGGGAATCGGTATCAACCGCGAATCTGTTTCTTCCGTCTCTTTGAAGAATTAAGGATGCTCTGATGAGAAAAATGTCGGTGCGGGTCCAGTTTCATACGCCAGAGATGACAGGTTGGTATGAAGACGAAGTTCGATAAATCTTGGGACGAATGTCATCCGTTGATGTCCTTGCGGTTGTTCTTGATCCCGTTGTAATATGGGATTGGTTAGCTTTATTTTCATGAAGCTTTATACTACTCTTGAAAATTAGTGGCAGCAGAGACGTCTAAGGTTCGTGAAGCCCTTGAAGATCTGTATAAATCGTATGTTAATACTTTACCTACAAATGGCAGTGTTGAAGAAAAGTAGAGATCGAATATTTACTAGACTGTAATCCGGATGTGCTAAATGAATACATATCATATTTGGCACAAGCACGAATGGGAGTTGATACTAAGGAATCGAGTTAGAAATGTATCTCAAGGAGCCAATCGTAGTGCGAAATTTGATTTGATGTGTTGGAATGGTGGAAGATGAGGGTTAGTGAATTAAAATACCCTACATTATCTGTGATGGCACGGGACATATTATCAATACCGGTTTCAACAAAGTGGCATCGTAATCCACATTCAAAGACAGGGAGCGCGGGTTGTGAGCAAGTATCGAAGCTCACTTTCGCCAAACACAGCTCTGATTGAAGCGTTGATTTGTACCATAATTGGTTGCCGATATGGGGAGGAGATATGAATGATGATGATGAAGAAGAGGAGATTGAGATTCATGACGCGTCTCTCTACCTACTGATCGATAATTATTTTCATTTTCAAATTTTTTGGTGAATGTTGAATGATCTGTAATATTATTTCATCAAGAATCGCAAACACGAAAGTGTTGGTCCTTTTGGAATGTGGTTTGGAAGACTTTGAATCATTGATATTTATTTACATATGCTGTTCATTTGCTTTTATTTTTAAATTTTGATACATTTATATTGTTTTCTTTTATTGCTATATCAAGTTCAATTTATTTATCAATATTCGATTTTTTATTAAAAATTGAATGTAGATATGTCGTCATCGAGCCATCGTCAAACATTTGGGACTATGCTTCCCTAGTTGAATCACCGCCACTGTCTGGGAAAAACAAAGATTAAGTGTGGTTTGTGTGGTGCAAAGTTTATGCACAAGACTAATCGCTTTCGCCTAGACTTGTCATGTCGAGGTGGTGATGCAAAACCATGCCCCAATGCCCCTAAGGATGTCCAAATTCTTTTTCGAGCCCTGTTAGATTCGAATAGAAGGCCTTCCACTCCATCCAAACCTTCACATACGGATCCGGTACACAAATGACATCCACAAAAGATGCGAGAGGAAGCCGATTAAAAGCTTTGGAGGAAGAACAATTCCAAATCGCCATAAAACGCGGCATGGAAGATGCTTCTAGACTTCAAATATATTCGAGTCAAAGACAACACGATGTTGAAGCGGGTCAAGTTACTCGTCGAGTACGACAAACAAGAAGAAGAAAAGAGTAACAAATTTAAATTCCTAACTCGTCTCGGTGAATTTTATAGGGCATTGGGTACTACATACAATTCTTCACATAAAGCAAGTTTGAAAAATCTAGTTGAAAGTGTAGAAGAGCACGAAGGAAAAATCTCTTCGCCTTCTGACTCAGAGGAAGTGAATCAATTTGTATATGAAAAAATAGATAGCAGTTCCGATGGATCAGATGACAATACAGGAACAGGAAGACACTCATCTTATAGAGGTTATTAGTTATAAATTGTCATTTTGAACAATGTAAAAATTAATTTCAATTTATAACTTGAACTTGGCTCAAAGCTCGAACTCGTTACTCAAACCGTACTCGAATTGGGCTCAAATTCGGACTCGGACTCAAACTCGCCTCAAAATGCACTCGGTACTCAACTCGTGTGCTCGTACTCGGACTCGACTTGAAAACTCGCACTCGGTACTCAACTCGTGTGCTCGTACTCGAACTCGCCTCGAAAACTCGGACTCGACTCGACTCGTTTACTACTCGTACTCGACTCGTACTCGGGCGAGTAGAGTACGAGCAGGGGGTCATGCTACTCGGCCGAGTAGAGCACGAGTACGAGCAGTGGTCGGTCGTTAAGAGTCGAGTACGAGTAGGGCGATACTTGACTTGACTCGACTCATGTACAGCTCTACTTGTAACACTGATCGAGTCTCAGGGACTGTTGAACTGAAACTAGTCTGCCACAGGTGATTTGTAAATTTGATCGGACGGAAAACGTAACTTGACCTAGATCCAATGTCTGTGAGCTTAAGTCCGATCTTTAGCTCAAGGGGGGCTTACGGAAGTACTTTGTTGAGACGGAACAGCCTCACTTTGGTTATAACCTAAGTATACCTTAACTTGAAGTCTATTTTGGAGTGTTTTGGGCCTATATAAGGACCTTAAACCCTCACTCTCTCATTCCATATGAATTTGAGAAAACCTAACAGAGAGAAGAGAGAAAAGAGAGAAAGTGTGGGAGATGTGGGAGGATCTCCTTGATGCTCTACCCTGCCACTATACAAGCCAAACCACCTCAATCTAATCACTTTCCCGATGATTTCGACTTCATTTCTAGGTAAGAAAACCCTAACCCTAATCTGATTTAGGGTTTCAATTGATCCAATTAGCGAAATAGCTAATACGGCTTGTGCTTTAGGTCGTTATACCGTCGTGGAAGGAGACTTAGCATTCCTACCAAATCTATTATGCTTCTACGATGTAAGGTACGGACTTTAGATGTATAGGTGATGGTTTTTAACGCTTTCAATGTCAGATAATGATAGATTCATGATCTACATGCAATTGCATATGTACAAAGTGCTATCTATTTTCCGTTTCAGTTAAATACGAAAAATACAGAATTTTGTGTATTCTAGGTATTCGTAGAAAATACCGTATCCATATAAATTTCACTGATATGATTTCCATGAGTAATTGTCGTGTATATATTCTAGTGATGGATGTATGACCTGTTTGGCGAAAGGATTCGCCTTAATACACTTTTTGGCCAACATAGCTTATGTAGGCTAATGTGTGTAGTCTAAGTGTTTGTTGAAATGACTAAATAAATATGGATTTATGATTTATGCCTGCCATAAGTATTGAATGTAAGAACATGATTGATGTGTATGAGACAACTCCTTGGTATAAGGATTTGTCCTATTCTATGTTGAAATCAACATACGTCATGTATGTTGGAGTGGTGTAGTTTAAGTGTTTGATAAAATGCCTGTGTGAGAAATTGTGTGACGAACTAAATTTAATAGTGGTGTTGAGATAGGATTCTCAACTACCTTAGTGATGTGTATGATTTCCTTCATGTAAGTGTTTAGTTTAATCACTTATAGGTTTGTGAAACGTATGTGTCTGGATTTCCTGTTTGCATTGTGTTTTATAACATGCTTGTTAATATGTTTGAATTACTTGTTTACTTAATCGTGCCACTGACTACTTCACATATTTAAGTTGTATTCCATAAAATCCGTGAAGGGTGATGGGGGGGGGGGGGGGGGTGGTGTAACGATTCTGTGCAACAGCCCTGGCAGCCCTAAGCGGACAATATTGGATATTTGATTGTGTGATTTGAAATCTTGATGCATTACTACTTTAATTATTTCATAATTGAATGTGATTGGGGCTATTGTATAGTTCAGGAAATCGGTAACGGGATTGAATTCGTGGCTGAGATTCATTCGCCACGTGAGATGTGTTCGACGAACCCGAGTCGTACTTCGGTTGGCGATAGTGGTTGGCCACGCGAAGTGCTTATGCACTTCAGGTCGTTTAACTTGTCGTGCACTCGAGCTAGCTGAGCTCGTCAAGTAACTCGATCTGTCTTATGTATGTTTACCATGTTTGGATGCCTCTGTTTGAACCTGAGGTACTAACCTTACTAGTGGAATCCCGTTAACCGTGGTACCTCGATCCACTAAGACTCATGAGCTGGGCATGGTGGTATGGGACACCGTGGTCGAGCTGTCGGCCTACGCTGGGGCCACGAGCCTCCCCGTAGTGACAATTGAGCAATCAGACTCGTGAGCCGATTATGGTAGTACGGGACACTATATTCGAGCTGTCGGCCTACACTGCTTTGATAGGTGATGGGGGAGTGGTGTAACGATTCCGCGTAACAGCCCTGACCGTACCCGGTGTAGTGACCTCGAGCATACTCTGAATCTACGGAGAGGCGATGAGCCTTCCCATAGTAAACAGTATAAACTAGGCCTGTATTGATGAGGTGATGGGGGAGTGGAGCAACAATTCTATGTAACAGCCCTGACAGCCCTTGCATCGACCTAGAACCAAACTATCATATGAGATTATATAGGATTGACGACCCTAGAATGGATCATTGTTTGGGAATGATATAAGGAAGGTACCTTAGTTTCCCAATACTGCTGTTTGAAATGGACTAATAACAACTCGGTAATCATGCTCATCATCGCATTGCATGTGCCTGGAAGATGTGGAGCATTGAGGGTGATAGCATGTCGCGGACGTAAGATGGTGTCGCACGAGGGAGTATGTTGGTGAGGGCATGCATCACAATCGCATCTCATTCTTGCATTAATTACAGTACTTAGGAATGTTGATTTTACTGCTTTATCATTACTGCTTGACTGAATTGATAACATGTTAGCCTATGCTTTATTGTTCCACTGAGTTGATCACTCACTCCCACGTTATGGGACGGTGTTGTACACACCTACCAGACCCTGTTGTAGCCGTCGGTGATAGCGATGCTTATGAGGCGGAGCAGGACTTTTGTAATGACGAGGATGCCTTCTTGTATGTGATGTATTCTGGTGACTTTATGTGAGCCGTATCTTGATCGACGGGGTTATAGGGATGTTGACTAGAGGACCTTATGCATTTGGTATATTTTGGAATTGTACTTGAAATGAATTAACCTAGTAACATTATCACACTCTGGAGACTCACCACAGTTTATATATTTCATATATCTATCACAGTCTTCCGCTTGCAAATTTAACTGTCGCTGGAGTATGATATGCTATTTTCATATAATCTCATTCATGTTTCAATGCTCTCATCATAATCATCATTATCTGTGTTGCATAAGTGATGCGTTGGAACTCGGGAGCTAAGCTTTGCTTGACCCCCGATTTTCAGGGCGTTACAGTCTAGGCCATATAAGTGCAGAAACATAGCAACCCAAGATGCCATATGCCTGCGGATGTAATGCAATATGCGATGCGAATGAAATGACCAAGTTGTAGTGTGAAGTCGGGATGATAGTACATAGTATCGTAGGCTACGGGGTCCACCAGAAAGGACTTCTATCCAAACCAATCCCATACCTAAATTTGGATAGTCAGACTCAATGTGGTAAACTCCTGATCTCAAGTTAGTCGTGTACCCAACCAAAATCATTGTCATTATGAAGGTACACAATAATTAGTTGCGCACCACTAACTTGAGTGAATAGTGAATGAATGAATGAGTATGCAACTCCTACTCGATAAGTCCACATATCATTACGGTTACTCTCTAGGATCATCCCCGGGGTCTAGTACACTCTACATGCAAGTGGAAGAGACCTCACCATCCACCTAGCCAGTAGTCAGCCAATATCTACCCGGCACGTCGATAGCGGACCCATTTACGAGCTAGTCAAACTCAGCCTACCTATGCCCCCTACCCTCGGGCGGGTAAGGTCACAACCCCTCCCAACCGACCATGACACAGTGGAAGACGTGACCTACTGGTATACGGCCCTCATGCACTCATATATCCACTCGGTCTTGACATTGGGGCATCTCCTGGCCAGGAAGTTTAGGGACTTCTATACCGCCCGTATGCGAGAACCAAACATTTTCAGTGTCCCATCTGGCCATCCGCGATATGCCTGTAGAGGTTATGGCCCTGATATCGCTAGGGCGTATAGTAATCACAACACACAATGTAAGATACATGAATCATACGATCCAGTCATGCATCAATCTTGTGCATACCGTGCGCTCATGTGAGATAACCTCTGCCTATCAGGGGGTCTCATAACAACCTACCTAATGACATATGCAATGGTCAACCACACCTCATAACAAACATGCAGATGATTCATATGGGCATGTATCATGATGCTATGCTGTCATATACTCATAATCGGTATTAATAACCAGCATCAACAATCTACCTCGACAATGTGGACATTTAACTAACATTGCCCCCAAGGAATGACCCACATAGAGCTTAACATATAGTGGACCCATGGCCTCACACGAGGACCAAAAATACAACACAATGGGCCTTACTCAAGGACCACATATACATAAAAGGATGGGCCTCTCACATGGGCATAACATAAATCATAATGGGCCCCGTTGCCTGGCCCTCAAATGCATCACAATGGGCATCATCACATATACCTCATATTCATCACATTAGGCCTTAAACACGGGCTGAATACACATCACAATGGGCCTCAAATATGGGCTGCATATACATTATATGGGTCTCAACAATCGGCCTCGGCAATCGAAATCAGTCTCGGCAATCGGCTTGAACAATTGGAATCGTCCTCAATAACTGAAATTGGCCTCAACAATCAGAATTGGCCTTAACAATCGGAATCGGCCTCGATACTCGACCTTGACAATCAGAATCGGCCTATACAATCGGCCTCAACAAATCAAAATCGACCTCGATACTCGGCCTCGACAATCAGAATCGGCCTCGACAATTGGAATCGACCTCGATACTCAGCCTCGACAGTCGGAGTCGGCCTATACAGTTAGCCTCGACAAATCGAAATCGACCTCGATACTCGCTCTCGACAATCGGCCTAAGGGAAGGTCACAATGAGGACTTTTAAACATCATTGCCCATTAATGTCGCCATTTAACTAACATTGCTCCCAAGGAGTGGTCCACATAGAGCCATACGTATAGTAGGCCCATGACCTCACACAAGGGCCTAATATTCATCACAATGGACTTCACTCAAGGGCTTAATACACATTATATTGGGCTTTATACCTGGGCCATAAATACATCACAATGGACCACGTCCCATGGGCCTCAAATACATCAATGGGCCTCAAACATGGGCCATAAATACATCTCATCAGGCCTTGCCCATGGGTATTGAATACATCACAATGGGCCTCGCCAAATAAGCCATGAATACACAACAATGGGCATAACATATATATGATAATGGGCCACAATCGTGGGACTCTCATACATCACATCGGGCCGAAAATATATCACAACGGGCCTTATCACATGGGCTAGGTATACGTCACCTTGGGCCTCAAACATGGGCCTCATATACATCATAGTGGGTTGCATCGATGGGCCGCATCAATGGGCGTCATATACACAACGGGTGGGCCCCATCTCATGCTAGCAGGTGGGCATCCTGGATACATAACACATACAAAACCGTGGGTTGCATGCTGGACGTTCAGTCCACCAACGTGGGGGCTACATGAATGGTTGGTGGATACAATGCATATCTCATGTGGGCTCCACCAGCTGGAGATAGGCGGCATAGACAAAACACAATTATCAAGGTGGACCCCACCCATTTTGGTCATTTAATCTCCACTGATTAATGATAGTGGGGCCCACGGGAGTCAAGGATCAAGCTGACATTTGTATTTCCCTACATGCAAGTTTGTGTAACCCTTGTGAATGGATTAGATGGAAAATAAACATCAAGATGGGCCATGGGAAAGTTTCAACGGTGGACATCAATGTCTCCACTGCTTCCTATGATGTGGCCCAGTGGAGATCTGGATCGGCCTCCTTTTTGGCCTCAGGCCCTAAAATTATCTAGAGAAATGGAGGGACGGTGTGGACCTGATACATAAATCATGGGGTGGTCCATGTAGCAATTGGAGATGGACGACATAGACACAAAAAAATCAAGGTGGGTCCCATGGAAACTGCTGACATCTCTCCACGTGACTAGAGATGGACGGCTAGGATACAACACTACACCATGATGGGTGGCTAGGACCAAAAACTTACATCACGGTAATATCCCACCATCGAGATGATGGACGATTGATAAAATATTACATTAGGGTGGGGGTTTCCACAGTCCCAAAGCTGGACAGTGTGGATGAAAACATACATGTTAGGTAGTCCACCATCCAACACATTTGGATGGTGCAGACCAAAAATAATTATCAAGGTGGTTCCCACATACAGATGGCAGGTGAATGCCACACGTGCATCATAGCATGCCCCATATAAATGGACGGTTTGGGTTTAAAACCGATGGAGGTGTGTATATATCACACCATTATGATTAGGCCCGGCTTGCTGACGTCCTCAAACGGACGGTTTGGATCATTTGCCGTGGGATGGTGGGCCACGTAGATGGGATCCACGGATGGATGAAACATATACATTCAAGGTGAGTCCCACGCAGGGGCCACCATAATGTTTATTTTCCACCGAATCTGTGGAAGATGAGGTCACACAGACCCAGATGAACAGGAAAAACAAATTTCATAATCATCCAAAGCTTCTGTGAAATCCAAAGGATTTCAGTGGCAGACGTTCAATGCTCAATGTTTTCCTATGACGTGGGCCACCTGAGCTTTTGTATACGGCTGATTTATGGAGGAGGCCCACAACTAGAAGGGGCCTACCAAATGCACGACGTGATGTTCAACACACAACACATGGGGCCCATGGCAGGGACCACGTCCCTGCCTACTGTCCGCGGTAGCAGCAGAGGACATTGCTACAGCGTCCTCTGGACGTCAACAGCATCAGCCTTACTTCATGCTTATTTATTTATAATTTTTTTTCTTTGGTTTTTCCGTGGTAGGGCCTGTATCAGGTGGATCCACTCCACTTATTGTATTCCATGGCTCAAGACAGTCCAAACGAGCCCAATATTCAACATGTTTTGGCGGATAAAAAAATCAAGGTAGGTCCTAACTGATTTGAACGGTACAAATCACAGTTTTCTATGGTATGGCCTGCTTGATTATCAGATTGGCTTCATTTTTTGGCTCAACGCCTAAAATTATCTGGGGAATAGAATGGACAGCGTGGATTATAATCATACATCAAGGTGGGGCCTGCATGAGCAATCCACACAAATCTTGGAATCAAACTGATATTTTGTTTTCATTCCACGTCCAGCGTCCTTGGACGCTGGATGGTTTGGGCGCACACATAATTTAAGGTGGGCCCTACTCAGGTGGGCCACCAAATGGTGGATGGTGTGGATACAACACATATAAAGTGGGCCCCGCCTACAGATGGCTTGGATAAAATACATGCTTCATAGTGGGGTCCATCCGGGTGGGCCACACGGCCCCATCATCACACAATAATAAAAAAAATAGAAGGAGAGAGAGAGAGAGATAGACACACACGTGTGATGGAGGGACCCCAACACTATGGGCTCTCCCTTTCAAGCATTCAATCATCCATCAAGTCGATCCCAATATATATGGGCCCACCAAATCAAAGATCAATGGTGGAGATTCCTTCTCCACCATAATGGAAGGTCTAGATGACCTCTATTCATGCAAGAAAAAAAATAAACATCATGATGGGGTCCATGGAGAATGGCCCCATCATGAAATGATCATGAGAATTAAGGTGGGCCATCGGCCAAACCTAAGGTCTAAAGTGAGATCCATACCATCAATCGGTACGCCTCACTTGGCCCATCATAAAAAACATGAAAATCTACCCTATAAAGCACCCACCGTTCGATCTTCTTGGTCCGATGGAACGCCGTTCTCCTTGTGCCTCTCTTTGATGGAAGATGATGAGAGATGAAGGGTTAGGATGAAGGATTTTGGGGTGGGAAGTGGGCCACACACCTCTCACTTTCTCTCTTGGAATTGTTGGACGTCCACTCTATTCTCTTACTTGGAATTTGTGTAGGGAAAGAGAGAGAGAAGGGGTGGTTGTAAGAGAGGTGATGGGTGTGAGTGATGGATGTGAGGTGATGGTGTACTTGACATGTAAGGGAGAGAGTTGACTTTTGAGTACTTGTGTAAGAGAGAGGGTGGTTGCTTGTACTTGACATGTGAAGTGATGGATGTGTACTTGATTGAGGTGATTGATGAGACAAGTTGTAGAGATTCTTTTAGGATTGTAAATGCGTGGCATTTTCCTCGAACTGAACGTGGGCCCACATCTCCTGGTCTGGGTATAGCCTCAACGCGAGAGACGAGGCGTCAAAACTACGGCGACGGCTTGGTCACAAGGGTACAAGTCTCAAGTTGAGCCAACTCTATAATACGGGACATGACTCAGGGCTGCGCGCAAACAATGATAACAAATCACGGGTCACCGAAATTAGACTGAGAGGATCACGGAAGCTTATGGAATGGTACGGTTTAGAATACGGGTCTTACACAGGATCCGCTACTAGAGCCTCTGCAGTTCACTATTCCCGTATGAAGGCGGGAAGACATAGTCGGTGTAGGTGTGATGGCCCAAATTATGGGAATTGAACGTGGAGTAGTACATGCTAGTGAATCCCATCTCACTAGTGTGCGAGAAAGAGATCACCGCACGCAGTTCCTTTGTGGCCGACTGGTTTAATGGAAGTGAGGCAATTACCTCCCATCGACTAAATTGATAAACAATTTTCGCTTGCTCCACCACATATTCACATATAATGTGTATCCTAGGTGGGGAAGCCGTACCAAATGCATTAGTTTGATGATGGACTTCCTGTACAGAACTGTACATGGAGATAAGCTGTGTTTTCCTACGTTCACCCTACTACAAATAATCCTGACCATACGCTCTATTAGGGGAGATACTTCACTCTCATTCGGCCGACTTTTATGCAAGACTGCTCATAATTTCGAATACAGACTTAACATGGATGAGCTTACGCTGATCCACTTCATTAACGACACTACACTCAACAACATGGGAATTAGCCCTCCATAACGTCAAGCCTGACTCGATGAGTATGGGGGCGAGACAGAAAGTGAAGAGGAAGAAAGTGATGAAGAAGAGGAGGAAAATGAAATAGAGGAAGGAAGTGAGGAAGAAGGAAGTGAAGAAGAGGAGGCAACCTAAGACTCTGATGGGGGACCTCCTACTACTACACATGATAACCGCCTTGATCGGGATGCCTTAGAAGCCCACATGGCTCAGATTGAAGAGAACCAGGCTGCCCTGCGACAAGAGGTCAAGGAAAATCAGGCTTATCTGAAACAAAAGTTCAAGAGGATGTCTCGTACATTGAAAACCCTCCTGTGCTATATGCAGGACAAGGGTGCTCCTCCACCTTCACTAGAGTCAGACGACTAGTCACATGTTGCAGTCGTCTTAGGGTTTTCCTTATTTCTTGCTTTCCTTTGTAATAACCTTGATAGGCCTAGTTGGTTGTTGGTGTGCTTAGTGTTTAAAGCTTTTGTTAGATTAGCTCACATGCATCTTTTGTCATGATCCATATAAGTCTACAACTCATGTGTTGTGACAATTTTAGATAAATTAAATGCATGAAGATTCTTTTGATCTGGAATGTGTAGAATGCTTAGAAATTTGAAAGTTGTTATTCGAAACCTTACACATGTTGCACCCTATGTTGTATATAGGGAATGCCTCTGAAAAACACTTGAAATATGACATGTCTTGCACTTAGCGGACCGATTGACAGGGCACCTCCCCTAAGCAATAGCCAGAAAGACCTTAGTTTGGGCCCGAATCATGAGACTGCCAAATTCTCAGCCGGCCACTGGCCCCACAAATGGGCCAACACCTTTTGCACCATCGGTTCCAGAACAGTACCACGCGTCTACCTTGATACCATACATGCCTGAGGCTACTCCTCCTCCTGATAAGCTAGAGCAGATGATGCTCCTGATGCAGTAGCAACAACATATTTGGATCACTATTACAAGGGCCCTTGCCAAAAATATGAATATGGTCCCGCCTGCATCACCTGTGCAGCCTGCTAGACATATGAATACCAACGGTCTATTTGAACGCTTCCGACCTCCCACCTTCGCGGGCACCCACTGGTCCAAGGAAGCCGAATACTAGATAGATAAGCTATTGCAGTGCACTGAGGCATAACAGGTTGAGTTGGTCACATATATCTTCGAAAAGGAGGCTAGTCTATGGTGGGACAGCATCCTACAATAGTTACTACTGGACACGTGTGGACATGGGATGCATTTGAGACTCGCTTCCATAGGAAGTACTTCCCCCTCACTTACCATAATGAAAAGGAGGGTGAGTTTTTCCGCCTCCGACAAAGAGGAATGACCATGTTAGAGTACGAGAATAAATTTATGGAGCTAGCCAGATACGCTCCTCTGATACTAGCAAATGAGCCGATGAAAATGCGACATTTTTCAGATAGGTTGCGGCCCGATATCCGCACTAGGATGTGTTGCGCTAGCATTCCTAATTACGCCGAGCTAGTCAACATGTCTCTACGAGCCGAACAAGATGGAGACAAAGTTTCTCAGACACGTATATTAATGGGCCAAATGCCTTAGCCCGAGTTACAGCACCGGCTAGTCCTAGGTAAGAAGCTACATGTAGACTCGCCTCCCAGGCTCATGACTCCGCCAACCCAGCAGAGACGAATGGGCTGTTGGTTTACATATTGTAACAAAGGGGGACACATTGACTCCTTCTGTTTTACCAAGATGAAAGACAACGGTTTCACGCCACCTCAGAAGATTGACCGTCAGCCACCACGTGTTATAGCGACTCCACCTCTACGATCTGTACCACCAGCGGAGCCATTCTATCGACCGCTCGTGCCTTGGAATAGGCCGCCTCAACGACCTATGACAATGCAACTAAATCTTCATTAAGAAGCCCGTGTACATGTACTAGTAGCAACTGCAGCGCCCTTAGCCTCCTGAGTCACTGCCCACATTTAAGGTACACGTATATTCCTGTTGGTGGATATCGGGTCCACTATTTCAATAGTATCATACTTTACAACCAAGCGTTTGGGGTTGAACACTACCCCTATGGGTGTGGTGAGAGTCCTTACCACGACAGGGACCTTCTCCGACATTACCAAGCTTTATAAGGATTGCCCGATAGACTTGGGAAGTAGAACGGTGCACATTAACCTAATTGTCTACGCGCTCATAGGCGCAATGGAAGCTTAATGGGCTAATAGTCCACTGGCCCAGGATTGAAGGAAATTGATCTAGGTTATGGTAAGGTTAGGTCACTAAATAGTAGCTGAATCTTCCTTAGAATGTTAATAATGAAGTCATCGAAGAAAAGCAATTAGGGTTCAAGTATTAAACCAATTCATATTAAAGAATAGGCCTAACAATGGATATGAGCTGAATTACAATAACCAAGGTCAGTGTATCCACCAATGCACTCGTTGAATACGAACCCAATAGAAGCCTTAGCCATTTTCGAGGACGAAATTATCCTTTAAAGGGGGGTAGATTGTAACGTCCCAAAATTTTCCCAACTTGGCGATGGATGTCCTTAGGCAATGGGTCGATCATAACACTTTATTGACTTATCAGAACTCAATCCCAAACTCTCAAATCCCCTTTCAACCCACTTCCTTCAAAATCTCACCTTTCGCCACCTTATTCTTCAAAATTTTCCAAGTACTTTCATAGTAGACATAAATCCTAAAGTTTAAATGATGAAGGATAATACTTAAACTAAAATTCACTACAAATAATAAATATATAAATAAAATGATTTTTTTACCATTAACCTTATGGAAACTCATTAAATAAATAGGGTTTTTAGATAGCTCAGCTTCTCCTATCTCAAATTCATATATGACACGTCGCATAACTCATTCTAGAGTGGAAGATACACTCGTTTCAAAAGTCGAGTGGCTGAACCACCACTAGAGGGCCGCACCCGCCTCCACATCGCACCGCGGTGCCACTGACCTGACCGTGGTGCGCTGCTGGTGCAACGAAATTCGGTGGACCCTCGTTGCAGTTTTCGACCGACTTAAAAAAGTCATATCTCCCTTAATATAACTCCGATTTAGGTGATTCAAAAGCCAAATTGAAGCTTATTTAGAACCCTATAGGCTCGACTATTTAAGGAATTTCCAAGGAAAATACCTTCATCACTCTTCGTATCAAATTTTTCTAAATTTTCACGATCTCGTAAAATGTAACACTTAATGCCAAAAATTCGAAAGTATTTGACAGTAGGTTTCTTTTCGAACCATAACTCATAAGCAGTTTATTTTCAGATTTACTAGTATAAACACGATTAATAATGTAGCAAGCAGTATTAATTGCTTCGGCCCAAAGATTTTTGGAGAGCTTCATACTATTTAACATGACATTAGCCATATCCTGAAGCACTCTATTTTTTCTCTCAACTATACCATTTTGTTTAGGAGTTTTGGGCGCAGAGAATTCATATGATATTCCCTGATCACTACAGAATTTCTCAAAACTGCTATTTTCGAATTCAGAATCATGATCACTACGAATCTTATAAACTTGAGAACCTTTTTCATTTTGGATTCGTTTGATGATCTTCTTTACCTCATCTAGGGTTTCAGATTTGTCTTTTAAGAATGATACCCAAGTGAATCTAGTAAAGTCATCTACGATAATCAAGATGTATTTTTTACCGCCTCGACTCTCCGTTCTAGTTGGTCCAATGAGATCCATGTGGAGAAGCTCGAGAGGTCTGGATGTGGTATTGGAGTTCACTTTCTTGTGAGAACTCCTAATTTGTTTGCCCAACTGGCATTCACCACATATTTTGTCTACTTTTTGTAATTTGGGTAGACCTCTTATAATTTCTCTTTTGCTCAATCTAAATAAGTTCCGGTAGTGTACATGTCCAAGGCGTTTATGCCATAATTCAATCTCATCAGTATGGACCATGTAACATGATTGAGTAGATGAGTTTGCATTACTAACGATGTAGCAGTTTTCAGAAGTTCTGCGACCAGTTAATATAACAGAACCCTCTTTATTAATAATCTCACAACCTTGATTATAAAACTTTACATTATGATTGTTGTCGCATATCTGAGATATACTCAGTAGGTTGTGTTTCAAGCCCTCAACATATAATACATTTTTAAATAAGGGAAGGTTATAAAGCTTAACCGTACCTTGGCCAATGATTTTGCAATTGCTTCCATCACCAAAAGTGACTGACCCATCAGTCCTGTTTTCAAGATCGGTGAATAAAGCTTTGTCGCCTGTCATATGTCTGGAGCATCCACTGTCAAGGTACCACTTTGAAAGCAGTGTGGGCAACCAAGCAGTCAACTTTAGGAACCCATTTCAGTACTGTTTTGGGTTTAGGAGTGTAGTTGAACATTTTCTGTCTATTGTTATATGAATGACCTATAGAGTTAAATTTTAATAGCTTCTTGAGAATATCAATAATCTTTTCAACCATAGGATTTTGGTTTTGAAGATTGAAGTTGGCATGGCTATTTTTAGATTTTTGAAAGGTCCTTGAATTTTTTGAAAAACCTTGATAAGTATACTTTACTTTTGAGTTCGAAGACTCTCCTTTCACAAACTTAGGAGCAGTATTCTTTTGTTTAGGAGAAGTATTCTTATCATAGCCCAACCCGGATCTATCGCCACATTTTCTCGATCCGGATAATAATTTTTCCAATTTAGGATCACCTTGGGCATATCTCCAAGTGTCTTTTAAACTCAAAAGAGAAGCTACTTCATTTTTGAGTTTCTCGTTCTCGGTTTTCAAATCATCAACTTGGGAGGTTTTGATTTTTAAATCACATTTGGTCTTTTCAAAAAAATCAGAAATATGAGATTTTTCTAAGACAAGAGACTCATAATCTTCTTTAAGTTTAGAAAATTTTTCCTTTTGTAATTTAAGCTTGACAGCAATTTTACAACTCTCTTTATAGAGGGCATTGTATGCATCCTGAAAATCATCTTCATTGTCACAATCACTATTAAGATTCTCTTCGCTAGTTACTTCATCATAATCTGAAAAAGTGACTTTGGCTAGAGTCATAAGGGCTTTAATATCATCTCCCGACTTGTTTTCAGAATCTTCTGATTTCGAAGAGGATTCCGAATCAGATGATTCATCCCAAGTAGCCAACATACTCTTCCTTTTTTATTTGTCCTTTTGGGACATTTGTTAGCCAAGTGCCCATACTCTTGACAGTTGTAACATTGACTATCTTTCAAAGTATTTCGAGCTCAAGGTTTAGATTGTCTCTTATCGTTTGATTTTTGAAAATCTCCTCTTTTCTTATTTTTCAAAATTTTATAAAACCTTTTTACAAAAAGTGTCATATCATCTTCAGAAATTTCAAAGTCTGAAGTGCTCTCTTGTGGAATATTTTTAGATGACTTGAGAGCAATTAATTTTCCTTTTGGAGCTTTAAAGTTCAATTCGTAGGTTTGTAAAGAACCAACTAGTTCCTCAACCCTCATGTTATCCGTATCACGAAGTTCTTGAATCACGGTTACTTTTGAATTGAACCGTTCAGGAAGTGAGCGTAGTATCTTTGCACATACTTCACTTTCTGAGATTCTATCACCAAGACCCCACATTGAGTTTACAATGTCATTCAATCTAGTGTAGAAGTCCATAAACATTTCATTCTCCTCCATATGAATTTCTTCAAATTTAGTTGTGAGGAGTTGGACTTTAGATTTCTTGACAATTGATGTACCCTCGTGTGTCATTTCTAAAAGATCCCATGCTTGTTTAGCATTTTCACACGAGATGATTCTTTTGAATTCATCCGGTGACAATGCACGAGTAATTGCATTTAGTGCTTTTGCATTGGCACCACTCTCACTTTTCTGAAGTGTGGTCCAAAGAGCATAAGATATTACTTTCATTGATTTTGAACCATCTTCATCAGTTACTTCAGTAATAGGTAGTTTCCATCCGTTTACTGTGGCCAGTCACACACTTTCATCCATAGATTTAAGAAAGATTCTCATCCTTGCTTTCCAATAGGCATAGTTTGTGCCATTAAAGGGTAGTGGCCTAGTGACAGATAGGCTTTCAAAATTTGACATCTTAATATAGCTTAGATCGTTAGCTCAGGAAATAAATCCAATAAATAAGCAATAAGCACGAGCTATTAGGCTTTGATACCACTTGAAAGGGCCAAGCTATATGCCCTAGAGGGGGGTGAATAGGGCAATGCCAAATAAAACTTAAAACAACGGAATAATAAAAGATATAAATAACAATGCTGAAATAATAACAATCTCAAAGCACATAAAATATGAGAATGATACTAAATTAGTTCTAAGGACAACCTTACACCAAAAACCAATGGCTTATGGTAGGACAACCTTATTTCTAGAACGATCTAGAAAACACAAATTATATGGAGAATAAATCAAGAATAACTTAAAGAAATAAATCCTAAGTTATTACACAATTCAACCACACTTGCTTGAAATGAAAATTACAACATTCATCCACAAAAGCAATTCATAATACTGAAGGAATAAATGAATAAAGAAATCAAGCACATCCACAACACAATGATATATAGTGGTTCGCCTGTGTGTTCACCAACTGTTAGCCAACCGCCACACAGAATGCTACTCCACTCCTAATATCCTCACACAGGGGATATTAGCATGCACTATCAAAATAGGTTTTCACAGGTTCACCCAAAACCTTCACAATTGTGTATTTTTATCTCAGGCTTACACAATCCAAAAACCCCCACAATCTGAGTTTTATGGCTCTCCTCGAGATAACCAAAACAATGAGATTTTTCTCGGCAAATCTCAAACAAAACCAGAAAGTAAATTACAAAGTAAAATACTGGATCTCCTTTTGAAGTAGCCCAGTAGAACCAATCGGAGTAGATGAATGATACGTCGTTCAATGTCCAATACTCACATAAAGAATGGTTCTAAGTCTAATTGATTTTAGATTAAATCAAGAAGAGCAAGGTCTATTTAATTTTGATCCCAGAAGAAGGAATATCACAAATTCCTCTTTTCTAAATAAGATTGGAATATGGATCAAAATCACAATAGAAAAATGCTAACAAAAGGAATATTAAATATGCACAATAGCTTAAAAAATAATCACTACTTATCTCAGAGTATAGCCTTAAATCGCTTGAATTGAATGGAATAGAATGAATAAACTCTGAAATTCATGCACTATTTATAGCCTCAAAAATCCTATCTTCGACTGGTCTTAGAAACCTAGGACTGGTCGTAGCGTCAAAGATTTTGAAAGATTTCCGCAAGATTAGATTTGTTATACTCACGACTGGTCTTAGGTAGTCTACGACCGGTCGTGGACCACCTACGACTGGTCATGAGACACCTACGACCGGTCGTGATACTTGAGATAAGTCGCTGGAGTTTGAGTCGTAGAACTACGACCGGTCGAAGGATGAGTCGTAGGACTTCTCAGGACTGGTCGAAGCAAGTCCAGGACTAGTCGAAGGACAACCAGGAAAATTTGAAAATCTGTAACAACCTAGGACTGGTCCTGAGAAACCTAAGACTGGTCGAAGCAAAGCTAGGACTGGTCTTAAGATTTCTAGGACTGGTCTTAGAACAGTCACACTAAGTAAATTAAAATATTCGGATTATGTATCCAGAATGACCTATCATATAGACCAACCTAAGGTCAATCTAAGGTCAAACAAACCTTGAGTGAGATGGACATTGAAGTCTTGAAGGTCTGTATTCTCAGATGATCTTGAAGTAGAAGCTTGAGTCGAGTTGATGGTCTTTCTCGAGCTTGGTACATTATTGACTTGTCTTGATGAAGTCTTCTAATCTTGAACTTTATAGAAGCAAACTTGGAGTCTTCTATTGTTGTAGACTTCATTCATGACATGTCTTGCAAGCATTCTTCATTTATGATCTTGTCTTGAAAACATTCTTCATTCATGATCTTGTCTTGAAGCAGTGTGTAGTCACAAACAAGAAACACAAGAAGTACAAGACATATAGGTTTTGGCACTACAAAATTTGATAACCAAAGGGATATGAAATCATAGCACTAACATATACTAACTAAAAGTGCCAAAAAGGAGCATAGAACTACAAAAGACCTTATTCTGTCGTAATTAGGGCAGAATTTAGTTAAGTACTAAACTAAACAATCGATGGATTTGGCTTGAATCACTTTCTATACAAACTACAAGACCCAAAACTATTAAAATCATTAACTCAACATTACTTAAAAACCTATAAGCAATCTCAAAACCCAGTTGCTCGAGAGCACATTGTAACTCTGTATCGGACCTGAACCGCATGTTGAAAGTCCGATTACCGTGGAACTATAAGGTTATGACCGCCTTATTGGGATTAACAACCATCAAGGGAATCGAGCCCAAATAGTATCCAGAAATGGATCAGGGTTGTTTATTTGTTTTGTAGGATTGAGTTAGGCCATGAGTCTAGATTTGAATTCGATCCGGGCTTTGAGTGGGCCACACCACTAGTCGACACTAATATTGTATTTCTGGTGAGTGTGGGCTCTGGTGCGTGCGTGGATGAATATAGGCACCATGGTTTTGACCGAAATCCCCATCCTGACACGTTGGACGACTCAGATCGTCCATCCGGATGAAGGTGGTGGCCCAGTATCACAACTGCGGTGATCGTCCACAGCTAATGTGTGAGAGAGATGGTATTTATCAGGTCAAACCTAGTTTGACCCGATGTTTGGTTTGGTGCACTGCGGTCGTGTCTGTGTTGTTTGCGCACACTACTCTAGGTGGGACCTATCGTGGTGTTTTTGGGAAATGTACCCCATCTATCCGCTTTTATATCTAATTTAAGGGGTTGAACCCAAAATTGAAGCATATCCAAAGGTCAGATGGGCCACACTACATAAAATAGCGGTCACTTATGGTTTCCACCCCTGAAACCTTTCTAGGCCTTCTAGTGATGTTGATTTGTCATCCAACCTATTCATAAGATCATACAGACATAGATGAAGGGAAATATCTTACTACTGTTGTCCGTGACCTTTGATGGATGTCAAAATTAATGGTTAAGGGGTTGATCTATTGATTGGGTCACTTATACAATAATCTACGGGCCGAAATTTGACGTGTACATTTAATTTATGATACATAGGCATGGTGTAAATTTTCACATTAGACGAATCGTGGGAACTAAGTGATCTAGAATTCAAGGATCTAGGTTAGTGGCATTATTGTAATTATTGATAATATAAGAGTTTTATGAAATCTAAGGGTTCTACATGGTTATAGGCACGCTTGAAAGTAATTCTTATAGAAGAACTTATGTCTAAATCATTATGGATGAAGGGCCATATATTAATTCAGTTCAAGGGAATGTACATGTACTAATCCATGTGATTAACGGTCGGATGACTTGATTTATAGATGATAGTTGTTCTCAAGGGTTTGATGGCTTGATCTCTGAATGGAGATCATTCCCAACAGTTAAGTTTATGTCAGGGCAAGGATGTTAGGCTAGGACAATTGGATTTGTATCGTACACACGTATATATTATGTTGAATCTTATGGTAATGCTCGAAAACTTTCAATCCTCGATTATTGGAAAGTTTAGTGCATTACACAAAGATCCAAAGAAACCAAGTATAAATGATGGAGAAAAGATTGGTAAAAGCACAAGTTAAACAGTAGAAAAATAACTAATTTCGGTGCCACTTAAGCCAATTTCAGTGCCACTAAAAGTGTATAAAATAGTCCAGCAAGAAATCAACTTAATTCAGTGTCACCTAAGCTTAATTCAATGCCATCGAAGCCAATTTTGGTAACAAGTTCGGTAGCACATTTTGCCACCTAAGTACTCTACACATACAATTTCAGATGGAGATACAATTTTGGTGCCATCGAACCAACTTCGGTGCCACCAAAATCGCGCAGAGTTGTAACGCAGGGCCGACGTGGATTGCGTAAATTGAGGCCTTTTGCAAGCGGTTTTTGAAAATTTAAAGTCGGTGCATAAGAGGGGCAACTATAAATAGGAGTCCCTAGGACATTCCTAAGCATCATCTAGGGTTTGAGGAGTGGAGCAAAAGCATAGGTAACCATTGTCAAGAGTCTTTTTTCTTCTTCCTTAGTTGTTTTTAATTGATTTTATGCTTTTCTTAAGAGTTTTTAGTTCAATCATGTCTATGTTTGGCAAAATCTCTTAGTTAAGGCTAAGAGGTGTAGCTTGTAGTGTGATTGGGA
The DNA here is from genome assembly GCA_030180095.1 of Magnolia changhungtana. Classification (NCBI taxonomy): domain Eukaryota; kingdom Viridiplantae; phylum Streptophyta; class Magnoliopsida; order Magnoliales; family Magnoliaceae; genus Magnolia; species Magnolia changhungtana. The sequence continues at coordinate 2,339,980 of JASAUF010000644.1, read as the reverse complement.
TGTTTACTTTGCTTTAATTCTTGTTTATGTTTGAATTTCATTGAATTCTAGTTGATTCTAAGGAATATTTTCAGTTTTTAATGGTTTGTTGTGACTCAAATTACAATAAGTCTGCAATAGCTTTAAATATCTTATTTTCTATTTGAGATTGTGGATTTGGTAAACCCCATTGTTTGCTATTGTCTCCTGGGCATGGTTAGGTGATGTAATCCCTTCCATTTCACCACAATTCTCCTTCATTTAGGATAGATCAATGAGAAGTTCAGAGATTTAACCATTTCTTCTTCCAACTAGATAGGATAGGACTCTGATTCTAGTTGGATCTCTTGAATTAAGCAAGGTAGCATCTCAATTGCTATAAATGGATCATTGGCACCCTAGTTCCCACCTTTAAATTTATAAAGTTTCAATTACATCCTTCACAATTACTCTTTAAACTTCTTTAAATTTATATTTACATCTTCTTCTAGCTCTACTTCTAGTTACTTTTAGAAACGTACGAGATTAGTCCTTGTGGATTCGACCTCGGTCTCACTGAGATTATTACTACATCACGACCCTACACTTGGGGTTGTGAATAAGTTTTTAGCGTTGTTGTTGGGGACTAACGGTTGTGTTTTTTCTGAGTTAAATGATAAATAACTTGAAATATGAACGTATGACCGAGTTAAATGATAAAGAACTTATTTGATTGATTGCTCAAGTGATTCAACTCTAGGTTTTCAAAATACCACTTTCATGTCTTGAGTCTACTCATTCATACTTGATTACACAAAAGATTATTTTCTAAAAAAGGTTTGAACATTGAGCATTGAAGTTCATTTTTTGCATACTTTGCTCGGGACTAGCAAAATGCTAGTTGGGGATTGTGTTGAGGGTCAAATATTACATATTATCCCCCATTTATTACTTGGTTTTATGAACATGGTAATGCTTAATGTTCTATTTTAATCAATTTGTGTTGCAAGGTGAATTTAAGAGCTTGGATTGAAAAGATCAATAATATCGATACTAGTTTCAATTCATCGATCTTTTCAAGGAATTTTCCTATAAACTCGCTAAACAGTTTTGTGTCCCAATCCGGTATCATTGAAGGTCCATCAATATCATCGAGATTTGAAATTCAAAAATATTAAGGCTCTCCTCGAGTCATCGAAAATCACTTGAACTACTTACTAGACACAAACTGACCAGATATCGATTTCATCAAGCCGTTTCGATGAACTTGAGATTCGAAAGTCAATGATATCGATCCTGTCATCGATTCATCAAGAATTCAGCCCAAGTTTCATTTTGGTTGTTGGACATCTGAAGTCCTCATTAACTTTGAGTGAGTTTCGAGGACATCGATAATAGAGTTCGATTTCATCGAAACACTATCGATAAATCGATAAAGGCTGAAAACTTAGAGATTTTCTTGATTTTGCAAAACAGTTTTCACACCTTAAACCCTGTGGATTTCATCAAAACAGTTTTCTTGATTTTATATACCTGGTGTTTTGGGACATGGGATGTGAGGCTAAGTTTACCTTTGATGTATTTGGGGCACACATCCAGTTAAGACAGCCACTTGAATGATCTTCCTATGGGGCTCACAGGTCTTGTTGACTTAACACTCATGCTAATTGACAAACCAGGGTACTTTCAATCTCCCCATTTGTCAATTACATGACAAAACACCTGAGACACCTAGAACATCATCCTAAATTGTGTGTACATAACTCTTTACACAATTTTACAATGCTACTATAAGTTTAAACACATAAATGTAGCTAATCCCCCTACCTTCATGCAGATGCTCCCTTTCACTCGCACCACCATATGTACATAAACATACACAATTTCTCCATGGTGGGATTTGTTCTCCCCCTTTTTGTCAGTCATTGGCAAAGGGGAATATAGCAATATGAGTCGACTAAAGTTGAAGCACAATTTATATTTACATCTTCTTCTAGCTCTACTTCTAGTTACTTTTAGAAATGTACGAGATTAGTTCCTATGGATTCGACCTCGGTCTCACTGAGATTATTGCTACATCGCGACCCTACACTTGGAGTTGTGAACAAGTTTTTGGTGCCGTTGCCGGGGGCTAACGGTTGTGTTTTTCTGTGACTAACTAGATTTGGAATTAGTTTAAGATTAGGGTTTTTCTACTTTCTATTTTTAGGTTAGGGTTTTTTCTAAATTATTTTAGAAGCTAACTTACTTTCTAATTTAAGGATAGAAACTTTCCTTTTCTGTTTTAGAAACTAACTTTTTAATTTTTAGAAACTTTCTTAATTTATTTTTAGAATCTAATTTCCTTTCCTAATCTGTTTAAGAAACTAATTAACTTTCTTTTTCATTTTTTAAAAACTAGGATGATTTGTTAGTTCCTTTTTATAAAGTAATTCACTTTCCTTTTTCTTTTGCAGGATCCCAATATAGAAACTTCTAACTTTGGTAACATCTTTCTAATTCACTCTCTTTCTATTTCTAGATTTTTATTTCTCTATTTCCTTTTAGGTTTAGGTTAGATTCTAAAATTGAGGGCTAAGAGTGTTTCCTGCCCAAGTGGATCCATGACAACACTCGACGTCTCTTGAGTGAAAGAGGATTAGTTGAGGGGTTCCCTATCCATCATAGGATTAGACACCACTCGAAATCCACAAAGTTAACTGAAGTTATAGCTGCCAATCAACCTCCAAATCCACCTCAATCTAGGGTTGAGGAAATCCAGGATGAGAATGAGGTGCATCAAACACCCCCGCCTCATACTTTATGATATTATTTACAACCAGCGAGGGTGAGCATGCCCTCATGTATGGTTTTTCCAGAAAGTACAGGACGTATGGATATCAAGCCAGGGGTGATCTAACTTCTCTCAAAAATTCATAGAATTAAATCTGAAAATTCATATTTACAATTGAAAGAGTTTGATGAGATCATAGCCACTTTATATTTTCCTAACGTGTCTGATGACATGGCCAGGCTAAAACTCTTTCCCTTTTCTTTGAAAGAGAAAGTTAAGACGTGGTTGCATTCGCTACGTCCTCGATCTATTGGTAGATGGAACTATATGACAAGAGAATTCATAAAGAAAATTTTCCCACACCATAAAATGAACACCCTCAAAAAGTCAATCATGAACTTCGCCCAAAAGGAAGAAGAAACATTCTTCCAATGTTGGGAGCAGTTCAAGGATCTTGTCAGTTCATGCCTACAACACAGTTTTAAAACATGACGCATTACACACTTTTTCTATGATGGACTGACATCTTCCATGCGCTAATTTGTCAAGACAATGTGCAATGGAAAATTCATGAACAAAAATGTCGATGATGTATGGGATTATTTGGACATACTTGTTGAAAATGCACAATCATGGGACACCTCTCCAAAATCAAGCACCACTTCTAGGCTCACTCAATCAAAGGAGAGGGTGCAATATACCTTCTGAAAGAGGATAATGATATCAATGCTAAAATGGCTAATCTCATAAGGAAATTCGAGGCCATGAAATTAAAGAAGGATAAGGCTAAGGAAATTGTTCGCGGTATTTTTTATTACAACATTCACACACTGAAAATAGCCGAACAATACCTACTTTTCAAGAGGTACTGAATGAAAAATCTAATGCTGTGAATAATTTCCAATGACCTTTTAATGGATCCACCTCTAATACATACAATCTTAGTTGGAGAAATCATCCAAACTTCAGTTGGAGGAATAGACAAACTGCTACTCAAGGATTCTTTAATCAAATTCAAAATCAAAGGAAACCTTAAGAGGATCCGGTTCTAAAGCATCTTCAAATTCAAGAGCTTTTCAATCAGGGTATGCTACAAGCCTTTCAAGACCTTACAAAGGTGTAACGCCCCGGATTTTTGCCAACCTGAGATTAGACGTCCTTAGGCAATGGGTCAATCCTAACACAGGTTTAACTTCCCAAACGCTCAATTAAAGCCTCAAACCTTTTTTTTAAACCATTTTCTTCACAAATCCCACCCTTCACTACCTTGTGCTTTCAATTTTTCAAAGCACCTTCGCCCTAGACACTATCTTAAACTAGCTAAGTAGCATAACTTGGATCGCTTTATATACAAACTACAATGGACTAAGTTCCACCTCAGACGAAAATCACTTAGGATTAAATCCTTTAGAAATTTGATAAAGTGAACTAGGTGCTAAACTCGATTAGTCATGAAATCCGTTAGGATCGCTTTAAATATGATCTGCAAGACCCAAAAGTTGCAGAATCATTGACGCTAGGTTACCCTAAAGTTTAGAACCAAACTCATTTCCCGTCTGCTCTCGGGAATAAAACGAAACTTCGTATTAGGTCTAGATCGCACATCGGGAGTCCGATTAACCCGAAGCTAAGGAACTAGGACCGCCCCACTGGGCTTAACAATCATCTCAAAAATCAGCTCCATCCGATGTTCCACGGCCATTCGTTTCAATTCGGAGCGAGGAAGTGTGAAAAACACTATTCCCGTGCCAAAATAAATATCTGGAATAGTGATCTGGCATCATTCGTTGACGCGTCAGTATTAAGCAACCTGACCGTCAGAATCAGACCAAATTACACCCTCGGATTAAGAAAAATTTCAGGAACATTCACATGTACTTAGAATTTCTGATCGTGGCCCACTGACCGTCGAACTGAAAGTGGTCCGCCACGTGCGATCTGGGAATCCGATCGAGTCAAAAACGTAATCCCATGTAGATCCATAGATGGAGAGCTTAAGTCTGACGTTTGGTTCAAGGAGGGCCACCAGAACCTCCCTTTTGAGCTGAAAAAGTGGCGAAATGCCTATATAAGCAGTACCCCTTGAACCTGAGTCTAATTTCGGAATGTTTTTGGCTATAAAAGGGGCTTAGAACAGCCCCTCTCACAGCCATACGAATTTTGGAGAAAAACCCTAGAGGGAGAGAGAGAAAAGAGAGAGAAGAGCTTGGGTTTTTGTGGGAGATCTTCCTCCTACTGCTTTGGACTGTTACACGGCCTATACCGCTTTATTCCAGGTGTTTTTCCAGCGGTTTCCGTCCCATTTGAAGGTAAGAAACCCTAACCCTAGGTCTGATTTGAGGTGGGATCGATGTGGGTTGTGTAACAACTAACCGATTCCGCTCTTTAGGCTAGAAAACTCCCGTATACGGAAGATTTGCTACCCTTGCTGATTTGTTGCGTTTCAAAAGGCAAAGGTGAGGACTTTAAGTGTATAAGTTACAGTTTTCACCGCTTTCAATGTCAGATAATGGTAGATTCATGATCTGCATGCAATTGCACATGTACAAAGTGCCTTCCGTTTTCTGTTTCGATTAGAATTGTAGAATTTGGAATTTCACATACTCTAGGTATTCGTATAAAATACCGTATACGTATTTTTTATGAAAATGTATTTGACATGTTTATTTGTCGTATGGATATATGGCGTATGGATAAAATACTTATTTGGCGAAAGGATTCGCCTAAATACATGTTTACTAATAAACACTATGTATGTAGAAATACGGTATTGTAAGAAGTACCGTATACATGTATATTTTAACGATGTGTTTGTCATGATTAATTGTCGTATAAATATATTATGTGCGTATAAAATATTTTCTTGGCGAAGGGAATCGCCGTAATACACGTTTGCTTGTATACACTATGTATGTTGAAAATGCGTATTCTAGAAAATACTGTATACGTATAAATTTTGGAGATGTATTTATCATGATTATTTGTTGTAGTAATATATTATACATGGATAAAATACTCACTTGGCTAAAGGATAGCCCTAATACGTGTTTTGCTAACATACACCATGTATGTTGTAATAGTGTATTCTAAGTGTTGTGAAAATGACTGAATGAGTATAGAATTCTCATTCGTGCTCGCCATGACTAATTGTCATGGATAATTGATTGTTGTATTGGAAATACCCCTTTGTGAAAGGATTTACCTAAATCACGCCATACATGGCCAATACACACTATATATGCTAAAATGTGTGGCCCAAGTGTTTGTGGAAATGATGAATGAATATGGAACTTGGTTTCCTGCTTGCCATGACTATCCGTCATGGGTGTATGCGTGTTATGATTGGGGTAACTCCCTAGTGAAAGGATTTGGCCTTATACCTCTGTGATCAACATATGTCATGTATGTTGATTCCTGTATTTTAAAGTGTTTGTTGAAATGTCTGAATGAGTAGTAGTTAGTAAATTGTAATGTTTAAGGGTGTTAAGATTGGATTCTCAACTATCCTAGCGACATGTATGATTACCTCCATGAGGTTGATCACCTAAACCACTTACTTACAATACATGTGTTTGTATTCCTATTAATGTAGTGTTTTACAACATGCTTTATATCATGCTTTATAATATGCTTATAACATGCCTACTAGCATGTTTAAATTACTTTATTTATCATGCTTGAATTACTTTGTTTATCATGCTTTACTCCACATGCTATGGATGACAATTGATTGTGCTTGGGGCTATGATTATAGTCCAGACAATCGGTACTAGATTGGAGATCGTGGTTGAGTTTCATGTCGCCACGTGAGATGTGTTCGACGAACTCGAGTCGTACTTCGGTTGGCGATAGTGGTTGGCCACGCGAAGTGCTTATGCACTTCATGTCGTTCAACTTGTTGTGCGCTCGAGCTAGCCGAGCTCGTCATGTAACCCGATCTGTCTAATGTATGTTCACCATGTTTGGTCGCTACTGCTTGAACCTAGGGTACCAAACTTACCAGTGAAAACCCTTTTAACCATGGTACCTCGATCCGCTAAGACTCATGAGCCGAGCATGGTGGTATGGGACACCGTGGTCGTCGCCGCCCCGTCGGCCTCTGGCGGGGCTACGTGCCTCCCCGTAGTGACCAGTGAGCAACTTAACTCGTGAGCCGATTATGGTGGTATGGGACACTATATTCGTGCTGTCGGCCTACATTGATAAGGTGATGGGGGAGCGGTGCAACCTTTGTGCGTAACGTACACAGCGACCCTTTGTAGTGACCGCGAGCATATTCGAAGTCGCGGTGCGCCTTAGGGTTCGCCGCGATATATAGAGTATGAACTAGGCTGTTTTACGTATAGTGATGAATCGTTTAAGGGGTGATGGGGGAGTGGTGCAACCTTTGTGTGTAACGTACCACAGCGACCTCTGCGGTGACCTAGAAAACACACCATCGTCGATATTAACTAGGACTGACGACTCTAGAATGGATCATGTTTGGGAATGATACAAGGGAGGTACCTTAGTTTCCCAATCCTGCTATTTGAAATGGACTAATTAAAAACTCGGTAATCATGCTCATCATGCATCGCATGTGCATGGAAGATGTGGAGCAACGTGGGATGTAAGCATGCGCGAATGTGAGATGGTGTCGCATGAGGGAGTATGTCGGTGAGGGCATCCATCATACCTGCATTCATACTTGCATTAATCGAGTAACTAGGAGTGCTTGATTCTTGCTTTATCATTCTTGCTTGATTTGCATCGATAACATGTTAACTTATGCCTTATTGTTCCACTTGAGTTAGCTACTCACTCCCACGTTACGGGACGGTGTTGTACACACCAAACAGTTTGTTGAATTTCGGATGATGGCGATGCTTATGAAGCGAGCCGGACTACTTCTATGGTGATGAGGAGGAGTTCTCCTATCGTATCTCTCTGACAGTCTATGAAGACACTGTATTGTCTTGTGAGGGGTTATGGTATTTGGGATAGGAGACATTACACGTCATCACATTAGGTATATTTTAGAATTGTCCTTGTAATTATTTAACACTGGTAATGTTATCACATTCGGAGACTCATCATAGTTTATATATTTTATCTATCTATCATAGTCTTCCTTGCAAGTTTAATCTTGTCTCTCGGAGTATGATATGTTGTTTTGGCTTAATCTCACTCATGTTCAATGCACGAATACAGTCAACATTCAATCATCATTCATTTTGTTGCATAAGTGAGGTTCTGGAACTCGGGAGTTGAGTTTATGCTCGACCCCCGATTTTCAGGGCGTTACAAGATGGTATCAGAGCATGATTTGGATTAAACCGGACCTGGGTTATGGTCACACGACGCACACTGATGCACTCTAACTTAGGAGGGAGCAACGGAATGTAGAAACAGTCTTAGACATCCCTGTTCCGTCTAGCGGGTAGTTCACTGAAAACAAACGCCGAAATCGAGTCTGTATTCAACCATGGTCACACGAGTCGACCCTAAAATGTTCCTAGGCCATCTATAGATAATTCTAGATTACAACTCACCTCATCCCAACAATTGGAAATTGGTAGAATAAGGGATGAACGTGATGAGGATAACTACTCCGAATCCCCGGAGCTTCTCTGGACTCCTCACAGAGACTTCTCGAATTCATGAGGAAAGAAAAGCAGAAAGTAGAAATAAATTTTAATAAATTCGAATTGATTAATGAATGATTACAAAAAAAATTGAGTTCACAGCCCTTTAAATGGGAATACCAAGTAATAGGAAGGAAATCAGAAACAAACTACAACTAAAACTCCTAGGTTGTGATGTCTACTAGTGCGCAAGGCTTTCAGCCAAAAATAGTAAGTGTCCTATTTGACTTCACCAAACCATTCTCCTAATTATTCTAAGCTCTTTACGCGATGAGCGCAACTCCTAAAGCCCAACAGATGAAGAGTAATCAAACAAAAATTACTATTTTGGTAAAACAAAATTAAAACGGGAAAATGGCCGCCAATTGGAGGGTTTTCTTGCTATAGCGGGTTGGTTGGCTTCATTAGCTCGTTCTACCCCAAATTCATATATTTTACATCGGATAACTCATTTCGGATTGCAAGTTACGTCCGATTATCCCGAAAACTACCCGAAATGGAGCGAATCGGATTCGGGGCCTCCCGCTTAGATCCGATGGGGCCCAGGGTCGAACCAGGGTGCATTTGGCACCTTGGGACCACAGAGGACACGGCCCCACCGCGGCGGCGCGGTTCCGGCCAAGGCGGACCGCGGTCAGGTGGGGATTCGGACGTGGGGCCTGGTCCTGAAGCATGGGGTCGGCCGACCTCCCCTAGCACGTGGTGGGTGCGGTTTGTCTTTGGGATTTAGGATTTTTAGGGGTTGGAGCCCCCTCTCTCTCACATCTTCCTTCCAAACGCCCTCCCCTTCTATTTCCGATTTTCTCCCTCAAACCTTTTCTCCAATCTTTCGTTCCACCATATTCGGCCATGATTCACGCACTCCCATCCATCACAAAGACCCTAACCTCCTATCCTTCCCCTCTCTTTCACATGTGAGCTCCCACCCCCCTCACTTGGAGCTCAAATTCGTGCAACCTTCAAACCTATCTCATTTCTCCCTTTTACCTTCTTCATTCCCTACCTTTTTGGCCTTTACAATCCCTGTTGAGGCTCAAGTCCATGGAGAACCAAAAACTCCAGCCCCCCATTTCCGTTATCCTCATTTTCCATGGCTCTATCCGAGCTCATCCATATGTTGTCTTGTAGTTTGCGTGGGCTACTATCTTAGGGTGGTTATGTTTTCCTGATGATAGGTGTAGTAGCTGGTAGAATGTTTTAGGTATTTGAGAACGTTTAGGGTCCGTTCGGCCAAATTACATTAGGTAAGTTTACGGTGGATAGAATTGTAAGAGTAATAATAAATGTGTATGTAGGGTATGGCCCCTAGATTGGGTGTATCCTATGTCTTCCGACACCATGTTATGAACATACGCAATTAAGAGTAAATTCCGAGAATTCCTTTCCAATAACACTTAAAAATTTTCCTATCGTGGGGTATGGAAAATCCCATCTCACGTTTTTCCAACACTAGGCTCATTTTTCAAGGCCTATAAAATTTAATCCCCTCCCACCCTCCTACCAACCATGTCACACCCAATCCTAAGGTAGGATTAGTAATGCGGTCCCATTTAATACAATTTAAGGCCACTGGCCAAATTGTGTTGAAGTGATAAAGTCCCTTGATATACATTAACCCACCACACTCTGATAGCTTAAGCTTTTGGAGTAAATGCTTGTTTAGTAGATAGGCCTATAGAGTTTGACCTAGAGCAGTGCTTCGACAGACCTGACAGTATAGGAAATCCAACCAATTAAGAACGTTAACTCTAGAACCCCCTTAGTTGGTTTGAGCATAGGTGAAGTGCCCAAGTGTAACTACATTCATGTTCGGGCAACTCAATTCCAAATGAACAAACAATTTTCTTTATTAGAAATGATATAAAATCATCTGGTGTATAAGCATAGACTTTAGATTACAACTGGTGGATTACACTACTCATCAGTTGAGCCTAGGTTCTTGTGATTAGGCTAAGAAATGTAAACGACAAAAAAATGCTAAGATAATTGAGTGATATACTTAGTGAGTCGGTTTGATTAGGTAGGAGCGAAACCCCGTTCCTTTGTTGAAATCCTCTTGATACTCATAGGCTCCTTTAATAACTCATAGGAAGGTTGTATAACATAGAAACTATTCAGGCTCATAGAAAACTTATATATCCATTAGATTTAATGTTAGGTCAAATCAATTACACCCTCAGAATTGCCTTCTCAAGGACTTAGTACAATCGGGAACACGGGGCAGAGAAACTACACATTAGCGAGGTATTCGCGGTTTGGATCGAATTCTCAATCCTGGTTGTGACCAATGAACCCTATGCTCTGATCAAGCAGAAGGTCGGGATCAGCTAGGATTAAGGACTGATACGACGATTTTCTGTCTTCGCGAGGCAGAGGGTCTATGTATCCGGCTCAGACCCACTACACAATTTTCTTTCCGTGTTGGCCCAACCATCTACAACCAAAAGTTTATGATTTTGTCCTTGAAAAGTGTTAGGAGTATATAGTTGGTAGAGACTGTCTTTTAGGCCTAAGGAATTGCCCAAATGGGCAACAGACAGTTAGGAATTAGGTCCCAAATCGCATGCCATATCGGCATACGTATTGTGCTTATGAACGTAAAAGGATAACCTGCCTATTAAGCTAGACATGATTAAATAGGAGAAGTCTGGACCACGACAAAATTCCTTGGTAGGATTAGGCATCTTGCCCCTGACATCAACCACATTACCCGTCATTTTTAGCTCCCCGATACCCATAGGTATCAACGCTATAGTACACGTCGTCGATGAAAGGCAGACCAATGTATTTCCCGTTTCATGTCAAAGATAGGTTATAAATTACACCTTGTTCCGACATACGGATCAGGACATAGCTCTTGAGCCTTGAGGGCGAAAATAAATTTTAAGGGGGGTAGAACATGATGAACCCGCTCTAATTAGGTCACCTAATACACCTCTTTGACCTGAGTGGCGCAGCGGAAACGTGGTGGACCCTACCCCATTGGCCCAGGATCGAAACGGTGCTCGATAAATACGAACATTATAGAAGCCCTAGTAAGTTCTACTATGAGAAACCGTTTTAAGATGATTTAGTAAGATTTGATTCACCCTTTCCTTGGACATAGATAATATCGAGGACTCTCTTAGACTAAGACCTAAAGGGCAACCTTAGAATAACCCATTTGAGCCTTTCAATGATGGACATTCCCTACTCTTAGAGAGTGATCGGACTACGGAGTTACTGACATCTACAACTGCGAAGTTTTCGCGGCTTGACCCAATTCCCAATCCTGGGTGACTACCGATGGACTCTCTGCTGACGAGCGGACGACCAGGATCCACCAGGATTCGGAAGGGATACGATGAGCTTCCTACCTGGCGCCCTAGATGATCGATGTATCGGGATCGAGCCCACTATTACCGTCTCTCCGTGTTGGTCAAACAATGAAAACAACTATCTTACTCTAAATTGTGGGAATTGTCGTCGAGACTCCAAATAGGTAAAGAAATAAAGGGTAGCAAACCATCAGGGTATGAGAAATGGATAAAGAATTAAGTTTTAAGGGGGGTAGACTAAAATGAACCAGCTGGTATATATCCTACCACGCGTAGGAACTCGAAATCAATAAGTCTTAGGCAAATGAAATAATAGAAATCTTTCCTTATTACCCCTTAGGCAATTTCGGGGACGAAATTTTGTTTTAAGGGGGGTAGATTGTAACGCCCCGAATTTTTGCCAACCTGAGATTAGATGTCCTTAGGCAATGGGTCAATCCTAACACAGGTTTAACTTCCCAAACGCTCAATTAAAGCCTCAAACCTTTTTTTTAAACTATTTTCTTCACAGATCCCACCCTTCACTACCTTGTGCTTTCAATTTTTCAAAGCACCTTCACCCTAGACACTATCTTAAACTAGCTAAGTAGCATAACTTGGATCGTTTTATATACAAACTACAATGGACTAAGTTCCACCTCAGACGAAAATCACTTAGGATTAAATCCTTTAGAAATTTGATAAAGTGAACTAGGTGCTAAACTCGATTAGTCATGAAATCCGTTAGGATCGCTTTAAATACGATCTGCAAGACCCAAAAGTTGCAGAATCATTGTGCTTAGGTTACCCTAAAGTTTAGAACCAAACTCATTTCCCGTCTGCTCTCGGGAATGAAACGAAACTTCGTATTAGGTCTAGATCGCACATCGGGAGTCCGATTAACCCGAAAGCTAAGGAACTAGGACCGCTTCACCGGGCTTAACAATCATCTCAAAAATCAGCTCCATCCGATGTTCCACGGCCATTCGTTTCGATTCGGAGCGAGGAGGTGTGTGAAAAACACTATTCCCATGCCAAAATAAATATCTGGAATAGTGATCTGGCATCATTCGTTGACGCGTCAGTATTAAGCAACCTGACCGTCAGAATCAGACCAAATTACACCCTCGGATTAAGAAAAATTTCAGGAACATTTACATGTACTTAGAATTTCTGATCGTGGCCCACTGACCGTCGAACGAAAGTGGTCCGCCACATGCGATCTGGGAATCCGATCGAGTCAAAAACGTAATCCCACGTAGATCCATAGATGGAGAGCTTAAGTCTGACGTTTGGTTCAAGGAGGGCCACCAGAACCTCCCTTTTGAAATTTGGGAAAAGTGGCGAAAATGCCTATATAAGCGATACCCCTTGAACTCCGAGTCTAATTTTGAATGTTTTTGGCTATAAAAGGGGCTTAGAACAGCCCCTCTCACACCATACGAATTTTGGAGAAAAACCCTAGAGGGAGAGAGAGAAAAGAGAGAGAAGAGCTTGGGTTTTTGTGGGAGATCTTCCTCCTACTGCTTTGGACTGTTACACGGCCTACACCGCTTTATTCCAGGTGTTTTTCCGGCAGTTTCCGTCCCATTTGAAGGTAAGAAACCTAACCCTAGGTCGATTTGAGGTGGGATCGATGTGGGATGTGTAACAACTAACCGATTCCGCTCTTTAGGCTAGAAAACTCCATTATACGGAAGATTTGCTACCCTTGGCGATTCGTTGCGTTTCAAAGGCAAAGGTGAGGACTTTAAGTGTATAAGTTGCGGTTTTCAACGCTTTCAATGTCGATATAATGGTAGATTCATGATCTGCATGCAATTGCACATGTACAAAGTGCCTTCCGTTTTCATGTTTCGATTAGAATTGTAGAATTTGGAATTTCACATACTCTAGGTATTCGTATAAAATACCGTATACGTATTTTTTATGGAAATGTGTTTGACATGTTTATTTGTCGTATGGATATATGACGTATGGATAAAATACTTATTTGGTGAAAGGATTCGCCTAAATACATGTTTACTAATAAACACTATGTATGTAGAAATACGGTATTGTAAGAAGTACCGTATACATGTATATTTTAACGATGTGTTTGTCATGATTAATTGTCGTATAAATATATTATGTGCGTATAAAATATTTTCTTGGTGAAGGAAATCGCCGTAATACACGTTTGCTTGTATACATATGTATGTTGAAAATGCGTATTCTAGAAAATACTGTATACGTATAAATTTTGGAGATGTATTTATCATGATTATTTGTTGTAGTAATATATTATACATGGATAAAATACTCACTTGGCTAAAGGATATCCCTAATACGTGTTTTGCTAACATACACCATGTATGTTGTAATAGTGTATTCTAAGTGTTGTGAAAATGACTGAATGAGTATAGAATTCTCATTCGTGCTTTCGCCATGACTAATTGTCATGGATAATTGATTGTTGTATTGGCAATACCCCTTTGTGAAAGGATTTACCTAAATCACGCCACGGCCAATACACACTATATATGCTAAAATGTGTGGCCCAAGTGTTTGTGGAAATGGTGAATGAATATGGAACTTGGTTTCACTTGCCATGACTATCCGTCATGGGTGTATGCGTGTTATGATTGGGGTAACTCCCTAGTGAAAGGATTTGGCCTTATACCTCTGTGATCAACATATGTCATGTATGTTGATTCTGTATTTTAAAGTGTTTGTTGAAATGTCTGAATGAGTAGTAGTTAGTAAATTGTAATGTTTAAGGGTGTTGAGATTGGATTCTCGACTATCCTAGCAACGTGCATGATTACCTCCATGAGGTTGATCACCTAAACCACTTACTTACAATACATGTGTTTGTATTCCTATTAATGTAGTGTTTTACAACATGCTTTATATCATGCTTTATAATATGCTTATAACATGCCTACTAGCATGTTTAAATTACTTTATTTATCATGCTTGAATTACTTTGTTTATCATGCTTTACTCCACATGCTATGGATGACAATTGATTGTGCTTGGGGCTATGATTATAGTCCAAACAATCGGTACTAGATTAGAGATCGTGGTTGAGTTTCATGTCGCCACGTGAGATGTGTTCAACGAACTCGAGTCGTACTTCGGTTGGCGATAGTGGTTGGCCACGCGAAGTGCTTATGCACTTCATGTCGTTCAACTTGTTGTGCGCTCGAGCTAGCCGAGCTCGTCATGTAACCCGATTTGTCTAATGTATGTTCACCATGTTTGGTCGCTACTGCTTGAACCTAGGGTACCAAACTTACCGGTGAAAACCCTTTTAACCATGGTACCTCGATCCGCTAAGACTCATGAGCCGGGCATGGTGGTATGGGACCCGTGGTCGAGCTGTCGGCCTCTGGCTGGGCTACGTGCCTCCCGTAGTGACCAAAGTGAGCAACTTAACTCGTGAGCCGATTATGGTGGTATGGGACACTATATTCGTCTTGTCGGCCTACATTGATAAGGTGATGGGGAGCGGTGCAACCTTTGTGTAATGTACCACAGCGACCCTTTGTAGTGACCGCGAGCATATTCTCGAAGTCGCAGGTGCGCCTTAGGGTTCGCCGCATGATATATAAAGTATAAACTAGGCTGTTTCTCGTATAGTGATGAATCGTTTAAGGGGTGATGGGGGAGTGGTGCAACCTTTGTGCGTAACGACCACAGCGCCTCTGCTGCGGTGACCTAGAAAACACACCATCGTCGATATTAACTAGGGTGACCGACGACCTAGAATGGATCATGTTTGGGAATGATACAAGGAGGTACCTTAGTTTCCCAATCCTGCCGTTTGAAATGGACTAATTAAAAACTTCGGTAATCATGCTCATCATGCATCGCATGTGCCCGGAAGATGTGGAGCAACTTGTGGGATGTAAGCATGCGCGAACGTGAGATGGTGTCGCATGAGGGAGTATGTCGGTGAGGGCATCCATCATGCCTCGCATTCATACTTGCATTAATCGAGTAACTAGGAGTGCTTGATTTACTTGCTTTATCATTCTTGCTTATTTGCATCGATAACATGTTAACTTATGCCTTATTGTTCCACCGAGTTAGCTACTCACTCCCACGTTACGGGACGGTGTTGTACACACCAAAACAGCAGTTGTTGAATTTCGGATGATGGCGATGCTTATAAGCGAGCCGGACTACTTCTATGGTGATGAGGAGGAGTTCTCCTATACGTATCTCTCGACGGGTCTATGAAGACCTGGTATTGTACTGACGGGGTTATGGTATTTGGGATAGGAGACATTACACGTCATCACATTAGGTATATTTTAGAACTGTCCTTGTAATTATTTAACCTGGTAATGTTATCACATTCTGGAGACTCATCATAGTTTATATATTTTATCTATCTATCATAGTCTTCCGCTTGTAAGTTTAACTGTCTCTGGAGTATGATATGTTGTTTTGGCTTAATCTCACTCATGTTCAATGCACGAATATAGTCAACATTCAATTATCATTCATTTTGTTGCATAAGTGAGGTTCTGGAACTCGGGAGTTGAGTTTATGCTCGACCCCCGATTTTCAGGGCGTTACAAAAGGCCATACAAGGGCTTGAGACAAAGAATGAGATTGGGAATAAGGGAAGCCTTCCAGCTCAATCTCTTCCCAATCCAAAACTACAATATGAGGTCAGTGACCTAAGCTCTTCAAAAGGATGAATTGCATGAAAAAGAATGAATAAGAGTAGCCGTCGATATAAAATTAAAAACTGAAAAAATAAGAAAAAGGGGGATATATTCGAAATCAGTACTTGAGTTTTTAACTAATTTTAATATGATTAACATGGCTAACATTATGAAATAATAGTATTCCCATGGGAAGTAAGTTAACATTCATTGGAAAAACTTGAAATATGAACGTATGCTTCGAGTTAAATGATAAAGAACTTATTTAATTGATTGCTTATGTGATTCGGCTCTAGGTTTTCAAAATACCACTTTCATGTCTTGAGTCTACTCATTCATACTTGATTACACAAAAGATTATTTTTTGAAAAAGGTTTGAACATTGAGCATTGAAGTTCATTTTTTACATACTTTGCTCGGGACTAGCAAAATGCTGGTTGGGGATTGTGTTAGGGGTCAAATATTGCATATTATCCCCCATTTATTGCCTGGTTTTATGAACATGATAATGCCTAATGTTCTATTTTAATCATGTTTGTGTTGCAAGGTGAATTTAATAGCTTGGATTGAAAAGAATGTTAAAAGCATGAATTTATTGCTCAAGAATCACCAAGGCAAAGGAAGGATCTTAGGAGACCAAAAACGGAGAACTTTCATGCCAAAGATCTAAGGAAATCAAGTACAAAGGATGGAGAAAAGATTGGCAAATGCACAAGTTAAACAATAGAAAAACAGCTAATTTTAGTGCCACCGAAAGTGTACAAAATAGTTCAGTAAGAAAACTGCCTAATTCCATATCACCTAAGCCTAATTCGATGCCAACGAAGCCAATTTTGGTAGCAAGTTTGTTGAGACATAAAAAAATATCTCATTCCAATGGTCAAAGAACATCATGGTGCTGATCAGCTCAAGGGGTAGTTTAGGTATTTTGGTAAAGTTCCAGCTCAAGGGGTAGTTTAGGTATTTTGGTAAAGTTCCAGCTCAAGGGGTAGTTTAGGTATTTTGGTAAAGTTCCAGCTCAAGGGGTAGTTTAGGTATTTTGGTAAAGTTCCAGCTTAAGGGGTAGTTTAGGTATTTTGGTAAAGCTTCAGCTCAAGGGGTAGTTTAGGTATTTTGGTAAAGTTCTAGCTCAAGGGGTAGTTTAGGTATTTTGGTAAAGTTCTAGCTCAAGGGGTAGTTTAGGTAATTTGGTAAAGTTCCAGCTCAAGGGGTAGTTTTAGTAAAAATCCAGCTCCAGGGATATCTATTGAGGTCATGAAAAAGTGATGAAAGGATTAAAGTAGAAGAAGATTGGAAAGCAAAGTACTAGAAAGAAGAATGTAAGAAGAAGAAGAAATGACTTTGAGATTGTTTGCGCGGGACCGTGCAAACGATATCAGTTGCGCGGGACCACGCAACTCAAAGGTCTATTGCGCGGGTCCGCGTAACCCAAAGACCAGTTGTGTGGGTTTGCATAGATGGTTTCAGAAGATTTCCTTGAACAATAGAGATTGATGTAAGATGTATCCACATCGCTAAGATTAAGGATCCACACGTGAGAGCGCCTATAAATATCCCTTCTCCTCCTTCATTTGGACGTATCGAAGATTTTGGAGAAAAGGTGAAGCATAGAAGGAGATTGAAGGTAGGAGCACAGGGCTTTGAGAGGTTGCGCGGCTATATCCTTTGTGCGGGACCGCGCGAACGGACTGACATGCAATTTGTAACAACAAAGGGCTGTTATGCTACTAAAATGGCTGAAGTGTCCAAGTTCATTCTATTCAGAGTTTGAAGGATTAAAATGAGTCGAAGAGATATTCAGACTATGTTCCTCCTAAGTCCTGGGAGATGACTTAAATCCCCGTGTTTCGACAAGGAAACAAATGTGTTTAATTTGGGGGATTTATTCAATGATAACAAAGAAAGAATAAGAGAACATTAATCACATTTATTCTGAGTTCATTTACATCCTCTGATTCCCTTGATTCTAAAAATAAAGTACAATCAATTAAAGTAGACAAGATAGTCTTATGAAAATTTCGGCAGCATTCCGACACCTATTTCAGTCATCTCCTGGTACTTAGGAGGAATGTCAATCTGATCAACCAGTCTTCAATGAAACGGAGATTTGTGCAAGCTTAAATTCTCTGATTTGACCGCTGAGATCGGTTCTGAGCATCATTTCATTCATCTTTCCTTGAATATAGAGCATCCTTCTGGTCATTCTTCTTTGAAATATGAAGAAGCCCGTTGAAATGTGGCCAGGCCCCGAAGAAATCAGGCTGATCACATCAGACGGGCCTAAAAGTTCTCCCAGAATGTAAGATCATGAGGTTGTCACTGTCCGTTCTCCTCGAAACTTTACATGAAGCCTTAGAACCACAAATTACCCGTACACGTCAAGTTTCAGCTCCTGAATCCTTGTAGAAATGGCCAAACTGACAAATCAGCCCCTGAGATCGTGATTTGGGGCCCGCTTGATATCTGGATATGCTTGAAATTTGGTCTTGACGCCTTAAATAAGCTGATAATGTGGATGGACGGAGCAAATTTCCCACAAACATCATGTTGAGGCCCATATGTATGTTGCATGTATATAGTGCATAAGTGCACAAGCCATGCACTATATATCTCAAAGTCAATCAAAGAAGCTGACCCGAGCTTCTTCTTCATTTAAGAAAACGCAACAGCGTCTTCATCCATGCAATCCATTTTTGTGTAGTGGGGCCCGTTCATCACCTGATTCGATGATCAGATCCTTTCATTCTCTCCATAGTATGGGAATTACCCTCACCTAGGTGAGCTTTTGACCCCATGCAGCTGATTGTAAAATCTGAACCGTTAATCATGAAATAGACGGCAGAACGAAAGGTCATGTGGCCCGCACCAATTCCACTTAAACAGCAGTCCTTCCTTGGTGGTTTTCCGTCGTGAATTCAATGGACAGAGTAGATTTCTTCATCTCTGTTGATCTGGGGCCCACCGAATTTCACAGAGTCGACGTATGTCGACTCTGTCAAAAACGGAGTTTCCGTCTCTTTGTTGTGGGCCACACTCGTGCCGTAAATGAAGGATCTGAGTCGTCCATCAAGTAGAGAGCGAAAAACCAATCGAAACCATGCTAAGCTTTGGTGACCATGCTCCTCTATATGATCGTTATGGCGATCATAAAACGGACCGTTAAGCCTCCATTGCAGCTTGATTATCTTGGTGGGACCCATCATCGGATGATCAAAACCAGTCTTTTACGGTCGAAATCTCGAGAGGAAACGGTGGACGATGTGGATCTTCCAAAAGGCAGCTAAAATGAGCCTCACCAGTAGCACAACGGAATGAATAAGTTTTTTTTTTCTGAAAGTTCGGCCAGTTTGCGCTGTTCCGCGCAAACCACTTCGATTGTGCGGGTCCGCGCAAAGCCATCTTCCATTACGCGGTCCGCGCAAACCACTTCACTTTGCGCGGGACTTCTTCTCTCTTTCTCCTGCCTTGCTTCTCTCTCATTCTCTGGCCCACCAACTGATCCAATCCGGTCCAACCCCTCAAATAAATCACGGAGGGGGTATTTATAGGCCCCACCACTCTTACAGAGTGGTGATCACCACCACCTATCCCTTCACATATGGACCTTCCCTTTCCTTAAACCATGGTGACCACCAACTTCCCTCTTAAATGGTGATGTACCACCTTTCTCCTTTCAAAGGACACCTTTGCACCTTTTTACCAAACTACCCTTTTCAGTGCTTTTTTCACCAACATACCTAAACTACCCCTGGACTTGGAATTTTATCAAAATACCTAAACTACCCCTGGACTTGGCATTTTATCAAAATACCTAAACTACCCCTGGACTTAGAATTTTACCAAAATACCTAAACTACCCCTGGACTTGAAATTTTACCAAACTACCCCTGGACTTGGAAATTACCAAAATAACCCCGGACATGGAAATTATCAAAATACCCCCGGACATGAAAATTACCAAAATATCCCCGGACATGGAAATTACCAAAATACCCCCGGACATGGAATATTTTTTTATGCCTCAACACCCCGACAAAATGTTGTCGAAAACAGACTGGCCTACAATTTGTAACAACAAAGGGCTATCATGCTGCTGAAATGGTTGAAGTCTTCAAGTTCCTTCTGTTCAAGTGTAAATGAGGATATTCAGCAGAAGAGCAATTCCTCCTAAGTATCTAGGAATGACTGTAATGGAACTTCCCCAGACATGAAAATTACCAAAATACCCCGGACATGAAAATTACCAAAATACCCCCGGACATGGAAATTACCGAAATACCCCCAGACATGAAAATTACCAAAATACCCCCGGACATGAAAATTACCAAAATATCCCCAGACATGGAAATTACTGAAATATCCCCGGACATGAAAATTACCAAAATACCCCGGACATGAAAATTACCAAATACCGGACCTGGAAATTAAAAATACCCCCAGGACATCTAAATTACCAAAATACCCCTGACATGAAAATTACCAAAATATCCCCAGGACATGGAAATTAAAAATATCCCGACATGAAAATTACCAAAATACCCCAGATTAAATACGGAAATGTTAAATTACCGAAATACCCACGGACATGGAATATTTTTTATGCCTCAACACCCGACAAAAAATGTCATTAAAAAAGATCGTTATAATTTGTAACAACAAATGGTCATCATCTTCTTTGAAATGGTTGAAGTCTTCAAGTTCCTTCTGTTCAAGTGTAAAGGAGGATATTCAGCAGAAGAGCAATTCCTCCTAAGTATCTAGGAAATGACTGCAATGGCGTCGGAATGCTGCCGAAATTTTTATATGGAAGACTTTGATTGATTGTACTTTGTTTTCAGAATCAAGGGAATCCGTGGATGTAAATGAACTCAGATAAATGTGATCAATGTTCTCTCATTCATTCTTTGTTATCATTGAATAAATCCCCCAAATCAAATACATTTATTTTCTTATCGAAACAAAATGGTGAATCTGATGGGGACTTATTATTCGATGATGACTTAGAAAATATTCAGAGAACATTTATCAATTTTTTTGGCGTCTGTATAAATGCCAAAATGGCGACTCTCAGTGGGAACATCCTCCCCTTCATCTCTAAAAGCAAAGTACAATTTTATTTAAATAAATTAACTAACATTCTATTATGAATGAAGGTATACCGTAGCGACCTTTCTCCAGACTAAACGTGGTTGTCTGTTCTCATCCAACGGATTTCCACCAAAAAATATCAGAGAAGATCAAGTCAGTTATGATCAAGGACAGACAATGTCAGATGAGAAGTTAGTTCGACTAAATCATTAATCAATGAATTAATGAATTCATTAGCCAATAGAGAATCCAGGGGGCATCGCCACAACTTTTTAGAATAGAAGAGAAAAGAGTTAAGAGTAAATAGAAAGCGTTAGAGAAAGCAAAGTCTGTTGTCATCAATAACAGTGAATTTCGTGAAATGGACGAGATAATCTCTATTTCACCAGTGGCTCAAGAAGATGAGGGAGAATGGAAGATGGTAATATCCAAAAGTCAGAAAGTTCGATTTGCTTCCACAAGAAGCATCATTTCGCCAAGTGCTAAGTCGATTATGCAAAGTGTCGTGAGACATAGCCCTGCTTCAGTCATACAATCATCTCATTCGAGAAAAATGGAAAGGCCCGTCACTCCAAAAGGTCTTTCAATACCATCAACTATAACCATAAACACATCTTCCATAGAATCATGGCGAGTTCAGAAAAATAAAGGGAAGACAGCCGTAACCAGTGAATGTTCACTCACAACACCTCCTGCGAAAGATTTCAAGCAAACTCATGCATTGAGAATGCTACGATTCGAGTCAGTTAGTCCTTTAAAGCAACAACACGCTGGTTTCAAATCAAATGATAGTTCATCCTCTTCAACAAAGTTAGCAACACAACACTCGTCGACATATATTAATCAGCCTGATCAGTTTTCACTAGATGAACATGCGACTGAAGAAGTCCCTAATATTCCGACAGTGATTGTTGTGAACCACACTGAACTGCAAGAAGAAGGGCCACAACCGCAATCGATTAAATTTCAAGAGCCAATGCCTAATATTACTCAGAATATAACGCAGGAAGAAATTCGGCAAATGGTTATCGAGTCTACTCATCTAGAGAATAAACAAAGTAAGAATAAAAGGTTTCGATATCTGTTAGTGCTATGATTTCATATCCCTTTGGTTGTTAAATTTTGTAGTGCCAAAACCTATATGTCTTGTACTTCTTGTGTTTCTTGTTTGTGACTACACACTGCTTCAAGACAAGATCATGAATGAAGAATGTTTTCAAGACAAGATCATAAATGAAGAATGTTTGTAAGACATGTCATGAATGAAGTCTACAAGAATAGAAGACTTCAAGTTTGCTTCTAACAAGTTCAAGATTAGAAGACTTCATCAAGACAAGTCAAGAATGTACCAAGCTCGAGAAAGACCATCAACTTGACTCAAGCTTCTACTTCAAGATCATCTGAGAATACAGACCTTCAAGACTTCAATGTCCATCTCACTTCAAGGTTTGTTTGACCTTAGGTTGGTCTGTATGATAGGTCATTCTGAATACATAATCTGAATATTTTAATTTACTTGGTGTGACTGTTTAAGACCAGTCCTAGGTCTGCAACGACCAGTCTTAGGTTTCTCAGGACCAGTCCTAAGTTGTTACAGATTTTTGGATTTTCCTGGTTGTCCTTCGACCAGTCTTGGACTTGCTTCGACCAGTCCTAGGAAGTCCTATGACTCATCCTTCGACCGGTCGTAGTCCTACGACTCGAACTCCAGCGACCTATCTCGAGTCCCACGACCAGTCATAGGTGTCTCACGACCAGTCGTAAGTGGTCCACGACCGGTTGTAGGCTACCTAAGACCAGTCGTGAGAATAGCTAATCTAATCCCGCGGAAATCTTTCAAAATCTTTGATGCTATGACCAGTCCTAGGATCCTAAGACCAGTCGAAGATGGGATTTTTCAGGCTATAAATAATGCATGAATTTCAGAGTTTATTCATTCCATTCCATTCAATTCAAGCGATTTAAGGCTATACTCTGAGATAAGTTGTGATTATTTTTTAAGCTATTGTGCATATTTAATATTCCTTTTGTCAGCATTTTTCTATTGTGATTTTGATCCATATTCCAATCTTATTTAGAAAAGAGGAATTTGTGATATTCCTTCTTCTGGGATCAAAATCAAATAGACCTTGCTCTTCTTGATTTAATCTAAAATCAATTAGACATAGAACCATTCTTTATGTGAGTATTGGACATTGAACGACGTAACATTCATCTACTCTGATTGGTTATACTGGGCTACTTCAAAAGGAGATCCAGGTATTTTACTTTGTAATTTACTTTCTCTGGTTTTGTTTGAGATTTGCCAGAAAAATCTCATTGTTTTGGTTATTTGAGGAGAGCCAGAAAACTCAGATTGTGGGGGTTTTTGGATTGTGTAAGCCCGAGATAAAAAGACACAATTGTGAAGGTTTTGGGTGAACCTGTGAAAACCTATTTTGATAGTGCATGCTAATATCCCTGTGTGAGGATATTAGAGGTGAGTAGCAATCAGTGTGGTTATTGGCTTAATAGTTGGTGAACACACAGGCGAACCACTATATATCGTTGTGTTGTGGATGTGCTTGATTTCTTTATTCATTTATTCCTTCAGTATTGTGAATTGCTTTTGTGGATGAATGTTGTAATTTTCATTTCAAGCAAGTGTGGTTGAATGGTGTAATAACTTAGGATTTATTTCTTTAAGTTATTCTTGATTTATTTTCCATATCATTTGTGTTTTCTAGATCGCTCTAGAAATAAGGTTGTCCTACCATAAGCCATTGGTTTTTAGTGTAAGGTTGTCCTTAGAACTGATTTAGTATCATTCTCATATTTCATATGTTTTGAGAGTGTTATTATTTCGGCATTGTTATTTATATCTTTTATTAATCCGTTGTTTTAAGTTTTATTTGGCATTGCCCTATTCACCCCCTCTAGGGCATATAGCTAGGCCCTTTTGAGTGGTATCAGAGCCTAATAGCTCGTGCTTATTGATTATTTATTGGATTTATTTCCTGAGCTAACGATCCAAGCTATATTAAGATGTCAAATTTTGATAGCCTATCTGTCACTTGGCCACCACCCTTTAATGGCACAAACTATGCTTATTGGAAAGCAAGGATGAGAATCTTTCTCAAATCCATGGATGAAAGTGAATGGCTGGCTACAGTGAACGGATGAAAACTACCTATCACTGAAGTAACTGATGAAGATGGTTCAAAATCAATGAAAGTAATATCTTATGCTCTTTGGACCACACTTCAGAAAAGTGAGAGTAGTGCCAATGCAAAAGCACTAAATGCAATTACTTGTGCATTGTCACCAGATGAATTCAAAAGAATCATCTCGTGTGAAAATGCTAAACAAGCATGGGATCTTTTAGAAATGACACACGAGGGTACATCAATTGTCAAGAAATCTAAAGTCCAACTCCTCACAACTAAATTTGAAGAAATTCATATGGAGGAGAATGAAATGTTTATGGACTTCTACACTAGATTGAATGACATTGTAAACTCAATGTGGGGTCTTGGTGATAGAATCCCAGAAAGTAAAGTATGTGCAAAGATACTACGCTCACTTCCTGAACGGTTCAATTCAAAAGTAACCGCGATTCAGGAACTTCGTGATACGGATAACATGAGGGTTGAGGAACTAGTTGGTTCTTTACAGACCTACGAAATGAACTTTAAAGCTCCAAAAGGAAAATCAATTGCTCTCAAGTCATCTAAAAATATTCCACAAGAGAGCACTTCAGACTTTGAAAATTCCGAAGATGATATGGCACTTTCCGTAAAAAGGTTTTATAAAATTTTAAAAAATAAGAAAAAAGGAGATTTTCAAAAATCAAACGATAAGAGACAATCTAAACCTAGAGCTCGAAAATCATTGAAAGATAGTCAATGTTACAACTGTTAAGAGTGTGGGCACTTGGCTAACAAATGTCCTAAAAAGGACAAATTAAAAAGAAAGAGTATGTTGGTTACTTGGGATGAATCATCTGTTTCGGAATCCTCTTCGAAATCAGAAGATTCTGAAAATGAGTCGGGAGATGATGTTAAAGCCCTTATGACTCTAGCCAAAGTCACTTTTTCAGATTATGATGAAGTAACTAGCGAAGAGAATCTAAATAGTGATTGTGACAATGAAGATGATCTTCAGGATGCATACAATGCCCTTTATAAGGAGAGTTGTAAAATTGCTGTCAAGCTTAAATTACAAAAGGAAAAATTTTCTAAACTTAAAGAAGATTATGAGTCTCTTGTCTTAGAAAAATCTCATATTTTTGATTTTTTTGAAAAGACCAAATGTGATTTAAAAATCAAAACCTCCTAAGTTGATGATTTGAAAACCGAGAACGAGAAACTCAAAAATGAAGTAGCTTCTCTTTTGAGTTTAAAAGACACTTAGAGATATGCCTAAGGTGATCCTAAATTAGAAAAATTGTTATCCGGATCGAGAAAATGTGGCGATAGATCCGGGTTGGGCTATGATAAGAATACTTCTCCTAAACAAAAGAATACTCCTCCTAAGTTTGTGAAAGGAGAGTCTTCGAACTCAAAAGTAAAGTACACTTATCAAGGTTTTTCAAAAAATTCAAGGACCTTTCAAAAATCTAAAAATAGCCATGCCAACTTCAATCTTCAAAACCAAAATCCTTTGGTTGAAAAGATTATTGATCTTCTCAAGGAGCTATTAAAATTTAGCTCTATAGGTCATTCATATAACAATAGACAAAAAAAGTCCAACTACACTCCTAAACCTAAAACAGTACTGAAATGGGTTCCTAAAGTTGACTGCTTGGTTGCCCACACTACTTTCAAAGCTACAAGCCATTCAAAGTGGTACCTTGACAGTGGTTACTCCAGACATCTGACAGGCGACAAAGCTTTATTCACCGATCTTGAAGACAGGACTAATGGGTCAGTCACTTTTGGTGATGGAAGCAATTGCAAAATCATTGGCCAAGGTACGGTTCAGCTTTATAACCTTCCCTTATTTAAAAATGTATTATATGTTGAGGGCTTGAAACACAACCTACTGAGTATATCTCAGATATGCGACAACAATCAAATGTAAAGTTTTCTAATCAAGGTTGTGAGATTGTTAATAAAGAAGGTTCTGTTATATTAACTGGTCGCAGAACATCTGAAAACTGCTACATCGTTAGAATTCAAGCTTATCTACTCAATCGTGTTACATGGTCCATACTGATGAGACTGAATTATGGCATAAACGCCTTGGACATGTACACTACCAGAACTTATTTAGATTGAGCAAAAGAGAACTTATAAGAGGTCTACCCAAATTACAAAAAGTAGACAAAATATGTGGTGAATGCCAGTTGGGTAAACAGATTAGGAGCTCTCACAAGAAAGTGAACTCCAATAGCACATCTAGACCTCTCGAGCTTCTCCACATGGATCTCATTGGACCAACCAGAACAGAGAGTCGAGGTGGGAAAAAATACATCTTGGTTATCATAGATGACTTTACTAGATTCACTTGGGTATCGTTCTTAAAAGACAAATCTGAAACCCGAAGATCATCAAACGAATCCAAAATGAAAAAGGTTCTCAAGTTTATAAGATCCGTAGTGATCATGGTTCTGAATTCAAAAATAGCAGTTTTTAGAAATTTTGTAGCGATCAGGGAATATCACATGAATTCTCTACGCTCAAAACTCCTCAACAAAATGGTATAGTTGAGAGAAAAAATAGAGTGCTTCAGGATATGGCTAATGTCATGTTAAATAGTATGAAGCTCTCCAAAAATCTTTGGGCCGAAGCAATTAATACTACCTGCTACATTATTAATCGTGTTTATATTAGTAAATCTAAAAATAAGACTGCTTATGAGTTATGGTTCGAAAAGAAACCTACTGTCAAATACTTTCGAATTTTTGGCAGTAAGTGTTACATTTTACGAGATCGTGAAAATTTGAGAAAATTTGATACGAAGAGTGATGAAGGTATTTTCCTTGGATACTCCTTAAATAGTCGAGCCTATAGGGTTCTAAATAAAAGAACAGGTGTGATTCAAGAGTCCATCAATATGGTCATTGATGATCATTTGAATACACTTGCTCCGAGTTCAGATGATGATGAAATTTTTATAATCGAAAATCAAGATACCTCTTCATCTCAATCTGAACCTAGAATCATCAAAGATCATCCAACTAATCAAATCCTTGAAAACCCTCTCACTGGAGTTCGTACACGCAAACAACTTGAAAACATATGCAATTATGTTTGTTTTACATCCCAAATAGAACTGGTCAATGTAAAAGAAGCTCTTTCTGACGAAAATTGGATAGTAGCTATGCAGGATGAACTTAATCAATTTGTTCGTAATGATGTCTGGTATCTTGTTCCTAGACCTAAAGATAAACACATTATTGGAACAAAATGGATCTTTAAAAACAAGTCTGATGAACTTGGAAATATTATACAAAACAAGGCTAGACTGGTTGTACAAGGGTACACTCAGATTGAAGGCATCGATTACGATGAAACCTTTGCTCCAGTCGCTCGCCTTGAATCTATCAGACTTTTTATTTCCATCGCTTGCTTTAGAAAGTTTAAAATTTATCAGATGGATGTAAAGAGTGCCTTCTTAAATGGCGATTTACATGAAGAAGTTTATGTAGAACAACCCTCAGGGTTTGAAGACCCCAAGCTTTCTGATCATGTATTTCGTCTCAAAAAGGCTCTCTATGGTCTGAAACAAGCGCCCAGGGCATGGTATGAAAAATTGACTAAATTCTTACTTAGTCATAGTTTTCAAGTGGGAAGTGTCGATAAGACGCTATTTGTTAAGTAACATAATAATGAGATTTTAATGGTTCAGATCTATGTAGATGATATTATTTATGGATCAACTTATTCTAACATGTCTATTGAGTTTGCAGAGTTGATGAAATCAAGATTCGAAATGAGCATGGTTGGTGAACTAAATTACTTCCTAGGGTTACAAGTAAAACAACAACCTGATGGAATCTTCATTTCTCAAACCAAGTATGCTACAAACTTGGTTAAAAGGTTTGGATTTGAAAATGGTAAAAAATTTGATACTCCTATGAGTACAACCTTGAGACTCTCAAAAGACTCTACATATAAAGATGTAGATCCTAAGCTATATCGTAGTATGATTGGTAGTTTATTATATCTAACTGCTAGTAGACCTGATATCGCTTTTAGCGTTGGTATTTGTGCGAGATATCAGTCTAATCCTAAAGATTCACATCTTACTGCTGTCAAACGGATTATTAGATATGTCGCAAGTACAACTAATTTGGGTCTTTGGTATCCTTTTGATACTAATGTTAAATTAGCTAGGTATTCTGATGCTGATTGGGCTGGTAATATTGATGATAGAAAATCAACCAGTGGTGGTTGTTTTTACATTGGAAATTGTTTGGTTTCTTGGTTTAGCAAGAAGCAAAGTTCAATATCGCTTTCCACTACTGAGGCTGAGTATATCGCAGCAGGATATGCATGTACACAACTCGTATGGATGAAACACATGTTAAGCGATTATGAAATTAATCAAGATTCAATGATCTTACATTGTGATAATTCCAGTGCTATCAATATTTCCAAAAATCCAATTCAGCATTCACGTACTAAGCATATTGACATTAGGTATCATTACATTCGTGAATTAGTTGAAGAAAAAGCTATCTCTTTGGAATATATTCCAACCGATGTCCAACTTGCTGATATATTTACTAAACTGCTCGACAAAAACAGGTTTACTAAAATGAAATTTGATCTTGGTATGTGCATTTTAAATTGAATATACTTGTCTGCATGTCTCATAGTGTACTATATGTGTATAAATTTTAATTTGTGCATAAAAATATTTATTTTTGTCGATGCTTGATCGGCCCTTGCCATACACGACCGGTCGTAGAGATCGTGAGCATCATATAATTTGGGGAAAATCACTTTGTTCTTCATTTTCTCTTCTTCCTTCGACGAGTCGTGGCTCGACCTGTCTTGAGATCTCATGATTTTCTTCAAGATAAGTCGTTTTTCTTCATTTTTCTTGAGGATTTATGCTTTCTATGCTTTGATTTGTAAATTCCATAAGCTTGATCTTGTCTGTTGTTGATTGTTTAGGGTTTCCTCTCTAAAAATCTGATCTAGAGAAACCCACCACCTCTTGTGTTCTTTGTGCTTGCTCCTTGGTAAATCTTGTTGAAAATGGATGTTAGGGGGAAAAAGAAAACATCTCATGGTCCATCTTCATCTAGATCTACATATATAACAAGACGGCACCTTCGGTCACCCGAAGATGATCCAAATGATGTACGGGATTTACGTAACCGTAAAGTTATCGTTGAGCGTCCTGTAAGTCTCAGTCACATTGAACAATTTGAGATTACACCTCTCCTTAAATCTGTTGGCTGGACTAACATTTTGTTTTGGGGTGGGCCTGTATACCAGTCCATTGCACAATCTATGGTTGCATGTATCTCTGATTTTTTCCTTGATAATTTAACGTTCTCAATTACTACTAGAGAAGGGAAATTTTTAATAGATCGACATTTGATATCAGGTATTATAGATATACCTATCAAAGATGAAGGTATTCCGATTCATACATTATATGACAAACCATCAGAATTGGAAAAACAAATGTTGACAAGAGATTTATGCAATATGGAAGTGCATTGGACGCACAAAGGAAATGTGCTCCCCTCAAAATTTTTATTACCCAGATATCTGAGTTTTGCACCTGGATCTTCACTTCAAACGTGTATCCTCGGTCGGCAATAAACCGAGTTAACGCCTTCATGGTTCGGGTATTGCACTCTGTTGTGTCCCAGCATTGTTGTCTGTTTACCTTCTTTGATATGTCATTTTATCATTCAGTTTCGTCTTCATCCGGGTCATAGTGATATTCCATTTGGTTATCTTATGACTTGTTTAGCCACAAATATGCTCGTTGCTTTACCTGAGAATGAGGCACCAATTCATCATCTTTTATTTAATAATACTAATTTAAATAAGATGAAGTTGGATTTGCTTCCTGGTCAATTCTATGAAGGAGGTGGTGAAGGTGCTGAAGCAGGAAATGAAGGGGAAGCTGCTGATCTTCCTCCACAGGCTGATATAAATATGGATGATATATTTGAGGACATTGAAAATGACTCCCAAAATGATTCTGATTACGATCCATCTTCTGGTTATGATGCACATTTAAGTGCATTGGAGGAGAAGGTTGATAACTTGAGTGTAGCCCATGATATGCAATTTAAATATATGCGAAAATATCTTCGTCGCATTAATAGGGGTTTACATCAGATTGATCCAACCATCCCTGCTCCTTCATCTGGATCTGATTAGGTAGATTATTTTCTTTTTTTTGGTTTGAATATGATGGATTCTGTATTATTATTACGATTGATGACTTTGGTTGTATGTTTTGGATTGATGACATTGAAGTGCTGTACTAATTTGACTCTTCATATGGTGTTCTCTTCTCTCCTTTGGCCTTCCCTTGTCATTTTGTGACAAAAAAGGGGAGTAGTATGGAAAGGGGGAGAATGGGAGAAAGGGAGAGAGTGAGTACTTGAATATGGTTGATTGTTTCTACTCACTTAGGGGGAGTAGAGTATTTTTTTTCACTCTGATGGCTCATGATTCTTTCTTCATTTTACTCTTATATTTATAAATGTGTTTTGTCACAAATTTGACAAAGGGGGAGATTGTTAGTGCTATGATTTCATATCCCTTTGGTTGTCAAATTTTATAGTGCCAAAACCTATATGTCTTGTACTTCTTGTGTTTCTTGTTTGTGACTACACACTGCTTCAAGACAAGATCATGAATGAAGAATGTTTTCAAGACAAGATCATAAATGAAGAATGTTTGCAAGACATGTCATGAATGAAGTCTACAAGAATAGAAGACTTCAAGTTTGCTTCTAACAAGTTCAAGATTAGAAGACTTCATCAAGACAAGTCAAGAATGTACCAAGCTCGAGAAAGACCATCAACTCGACTCAAGCTTCTACTTCAAGATCATCTGAGAATACAGACCTTCAAGACTTCAATGTCCATCTCACTTCAAGGTTTGTTTGACCTTAGGTTGACCTTAAGTTGGTCTGTATGATAGGTCATTCTGAATATATAATCCAAATATTTTAATTTACTTGGTGTGACTGTTCTAAGACCAGTCCTAAATATCTTAAGACCGATCCCCAGGTCCGCAATAACTTGATCTTAGGTTTGTCGGACCAGGTCCCTAGGTTGTTCTGATTTTCGATTTTCCGGTTGTCCTTCGACCGTCCCGACTTGATTCGACCATCCTGGGAAGTCCTACGACTCATCCTTCGACCGGTCGTAGTCCTACGACTCGAACTCCAAATGACCTATCTCGAGTCCCACGACCAGTCGTAGGTGTCTCACGAGCAGTCGTAGGTGGTCCACGACTGGTCGTAGGCTACCCAAGACCAATCGTGAGAACAGCTAATCTAATCCCGCGGAAATCTTTCAAAATCTTTGATGCTACGACTAGTCTGAGATCCTAAGACCAAATCGAAGATGGGATTTTTCGTGCTATAAATAATGCACGAATTTCAGAGTTTATTCATTCCATTCCATTCAATTCAAGCGATTTAAGGCTATACTCTGAGATAAGTTGTGATTATTTTTTAAGCTATTGTGCATATTTAATATTCCTTTTGTTAGCATTTTTCTATTGTGATTTTGATCCATATTCCAATCTTATTTAGAAAAGAGGAATTTGTGATATTCCTTCTTCTGGGATCGAAATCAAATAGACCTTGCTCTTCTTGATTTAATCTAAAATCAATTAGACATAGAACCATTCTTTATGTGAGTATTGGACATTGAACGACGTATCATTCATCTACTCCGATTGGTTCTACTGGGCTACTTCAAAAGGAGATCCAGGTATTTGGAAATCTCCGATTGGTTCTACTGGGCTACTTCAAAATCAATGCATGATCAGACATCTAGTGATGTGCATTTGGAAATCTTCCTAGTGAATGAAGAGAAAAAGAAGAAAGAAAGAATGAAAAGGAAAAAAAAAAAAAAAAAAAGAATACATTCTCAAAGACATAATTCATTTGGTACAAAACTGGAATAATGTGAGATGTACAGAAAAAGTTGTGGCTTCAATTTGAAGAGTCTGAACTTTCCGCTCAAGTTCTGATATATAATGGGCCTTCCACTCTGTCGAGAGAGCAACAAACTGACGATTTGCAAGAGTCCTGCATTGAGTAACATCCAAAACTGCTCAAAGGCAAATTTCAAAATCATCAAACAATCTAAACTAAATTCAAGATAGGACGATTGAAACTTCAGCCCAAATCAACATTGTAA
The DNA here is from genome assembly GCA_030180095.1 of Magnolia changhungtana. NCBI lineage: Eukaryota > Viridiplantae > Streptophyta > Magnoliopsida > Magnoliales > Magnoliaceae > Magnolia > Magnolia changhungtana. The sequence goes on along the minus strand of JASAUF010000644.1, from coordinate 2,307,242 downwards.
TTCTAAATTTAAGTGTTGGGATGTAGAGCATATATAAATGATAAATGCCATATTTTGTAGCATAAAAAAGATGGTTGACAAATAAAACTTGAATTTAAGGCACATCATACATTTCGTGTTTCAATTCATCAACCCACTGCCTAAATGTAACTAACTCCTCTGTCACCCTCACTTCATAGATCTATTATAAAAAACAACTCACATCAGATCACACAAAACCACAACATCTAAATTACATAAAAGAAAAGAATTATGTAAATAAAATTACGATGAGCATCTCCCATGAGATCACATAATAGACATATAAATGAACCCAAATTGCCTAAAAGCATCCACATGTATTTCACGTCATAATATCTTACCATTTAACAAGTAATGGTGTAAACACCACAACAATCAATCATCAAAAGCAAGTCAGTGAAGTGTGGAAGCCATACATACCAAACAAAAGATAAAAGGAAAATAGATTTTTTTTATAAAAAAAAATCCACAAACCTTGTAGCAAGAAGCGATGAAACACACTCATACAAACTATTCACATTAGGAAATCCTGCTCTGGGTTTTTGTAAAACCGCAACAAATACCTTGATATCTTTTCTAGTGAGTTGATCATTGTACCATCACAAAATAAACAAAAGACTCATTGTTAAGCTTAAAAATAAGATACCTTAGACACACTTAAAAGTACAATCCAAACCTAAGAACAAATCACTGCAAGTTTTCAAATTAGAAAGTATATGATTTTAAGCTCTAGAAACTACAATAATAATAATAATAATAATACAAATAAAAAATTTATGAATAGATCCAGCGACGAATCAAGCTAAAAAATTTATATATATATAAAAAGCTTTCCCTGTCCACGTTCCGACCACTTACTAGGTGAAATAAAAATGGCTGTCAGAGTCCATTATGCCCTTCTTGCTAAACTCGACAGTCTTTCTTTTCTCTGGTAGATATGAGAAAGTTAAGAATATATGAACAGTAGATGCTTTGTGATCAATTAACTCAAGTCTGAGACTTATGTTACATAACCACAACAGTATTGCTGCTAAACCCACTACATCTAGTAGACATCTGAATTCTCCACACAAATCTACTAAATTTAGCCAGTGAAGAAGCTACTTGTAGCCTACCCTGTGAATTATCGCCAATTTATCCAACTGGTTTGACACTCCATGCATGTTTTAGGAGTTCCATTTGGCTCCTGTACAAATCCAAAAAATTTAGCAGAACTCAAGCCTATGTGGGAAAAGTGAGCATTCAGTAGTATATGTAATGTATGTCCCTAATATTTAGATGCATTACGATAGATATCTTTCTAGGAACTCTCTTCACTCATCTCTCACAACATTCTTAGAAATCCATCTCCATGTATATACTAGCATATAGTGGGGTTCACAGGGCAACCCATTATCAACAGTGACATATTGCCTTTAACTAAAGCAATTTCTTCCTTCCAACATTTAGTTGAAAGATCAACAAGTTGAGTATAGATTGGTTTTGGAGCAATTTGCTTCCACCACATACTCAAAAAATGGCTGGGAATGGTACAAATAAAGGACATCATTGATTCACTATGATACTAAGACACCATCAAAATCACTGTTCAGATAAGGAATATCTACTCACAATGACAGAGAGTTAAGTTCCTCTGCAGTGATAAACCAATGAGGTGCTGATGCACGACCCTTTTTCTCCTGCAGATAAAACAAATGAATGCATGAAAAATAACAATGATACTTTCATCAGCCTAAATAAGAAATTTAAACTTCAAAATTGTCATGCACCAAACTCGGAAAACGGGCTCACAAAATTCCCGATCGCCGAACCCGGTGCCGACAGCCTCCGTACTACTCCATTCTCAGATCTCGACACTCACATGCCCAATTCTGATCCTGAGATCCTACTGGAGGATTTTCAATATACTTTTATCTCGTAATAAGCATAACCACAAGTTTACCCAAATCACAAAGGCAACATCATCATCATATATCCACTAATATAATTATTTGAATACAGTGCTGAAAGGGAAATACATATGTCGAAATCAAAGCTCCAGAAGACAGCTACACACTCCAAGCTCAACGCTGCTGCAACCTAACACCACCTACACGCATTTATCGTGCATAAGCTTATAAAAAGCTTAGAGGGTGGTGAAAGTGTGTGTAAGATATGTGTCAAGTATACAATAAAGCCTATAAATCATACATCATCGAGATAAGCAGAAATACTGACAAAATCATGAATCATACGATATTAGAGTAAGAGAAAATATACTGGTAAGTCCATGAATCATTCAATAACAGAATACACAATGCGGATCGACTATACAAATGTGAAAGCCAAATATCAGGTGCCGATGATGCAATGCAATATGCAAATCCTGCTAAGTCCGTCTAGGCCATATAAGTGCAAAACATAGTAACCCAAAATGCTGAGCACTGTGGATGTAATGTAATATGCAGTGTAAATGAAATGACCATACTGGAATGTGAAGTCGGGATGATAGTATGTAGTATCGCAGGCTAAGGGGTCCACCATAAGGGACTTCTATCCAAACTAGTCCCATACTTAAATTTGGATAGTCCGACTTAATGTGGTAAACTCCTGATCTCAAGTTAGTCGCGCGTCCAACTAAAATCCTGGCTATGTGAAGGTACACATAACAAATAGTTACGCACCACCTGCCTGAGTGAATAGTGAATGAATGAATGAATGGATATGCAATTCCTGCTCAATAAGTCCACATATCAGTACGGTTGCTCTTTGGAGAAAATCACTGGGGTCTATTACATTCGAAACTAACTGCCTCCTCCATGGTTGCACAACCCACCGAGTTAAAGAGACCTCACTATCCGCCTAGCCAGCAGTCTGCCAATACCTACTTGGCTCATCGATAGTGGACCCATTTACGAGCTGGTCATACTCAGCCTAGCTTATAGCCCCCTCACTCGGGCGGATAAGGTCACACCCCCTCCCAACAGACCATGACACAGTGGGAGACGTGGCTTACTGGTATTCGGCACTCTGGCGCTCATGTTCCACTCTGTCTAGATGTTGGGGCTACTCCTGGCCTCGGAGGTTCTGAGATTTTCACCCAAGGACATCCTAAGTGGCCATAGTGTTAGAACGAAGTATTTTCAGTGTCCCATTTAGCCATCCACGATGTGCTTGTGGAGGGTACGACCCTGATGTCGCTAGGGCGTACAATGATCAAGTCACACATATGCGAGATACATGAGTCATACCGTACAATCATGCAGCAATCTCACGTGTACTATGCGCTCATGTGAGGTGCTCTATCTCATAAGGAGTCCCATAAATGTCTCAGCCCAACGACTTATGCTATGAGCAAACATTCCTCATATCAAGCATACATATAATGCATATGGCATGATGCATGGAATTATATTAAGCATGTTATAAAGTGATGAGCTATCCTCGCAATGAAGATGGGCCTAGACGGCCTACACGTATAAGTATGGGCCTATCAATGGGCCTAAGGAGAGAGACTATGCAGACATTTAACCAACATCATCCTTACAATGTGGATGTCAAACCAACATTGTTCCCTAAGCACGACTCGCCATAAACATCATTACATAAACCATGGTGGAATCACATTACAATGGGCCTTATATACATCCCATTGGGCTTCGACCCATGGGCCTCCAATACATCAAATAGGCCTCATAAATATCAAGGTGGGTCTCCTCAAATAGGCCTTAACCCATGGGCTCCAAATACATCACAATGGGCTTCAACCCATGGGCCCTAACACATCATAATGGGCCTTCACCCATGGGCTCCAAAATACATGACAGGTGGGCCCTGCACCTTGGCCTCAAAACGCGCATCAGGTGGGCCCCGCTCATTAGTCAAAGATACATCTTGATGAGTCACATGTATATCAAAGTGTGCCCCTCGATTAGGCCGTAAAAATACATCAAAGTGGACCTGACGGATGGGCCATAAAGTACATCAAGGTGGGCCTCACAGATGGCCACAAAACACATCAAAGTGGGCCTCGACAACAGGCCTTATACACATCAAGGTGGGCCTCAACAACGGGCCTTGTATACATCCAGGTGGGCCTCAACAACGAGCCTCTCATACATCATAATGGGCCTCTTACACAACAGGTGGGCCTCACAAACAATAATGGTCCTGATGGGGCAACCCATGGTCTAGCCAAAACGGATGGGCGGCACATATATTCATCAAGGTAGCCTTGCACAATGGGCGTTAGCTGGATGGTATGGAGATAATATACACATCATGGTGAGACTGAACAGTTCAGGTGGGCCCAGGTCGACAGTAAGTGGGCCCTGCATTTGCACGACAGGTAGGCTTACCATCCATGGATAAAGGGTGTGGTAACAACACATATATCATGGCAGGTCTTACAAAATCTGGACGGTCATAGTGAGACACGTCTAATGGGTCTCACCATCCCATGGATGGACGGCCTACACATACCGCATATATATGGTGGGGTCCACTTGAATTTTAGATCTAACTCATTCTTTAACTCATGCCATAAAATGATACCTCAAAATGGTTGGACGGCATAAATCCAACGGATGCACCATGGTGGGTCTCACCGTCCAAGGTCTAAATGGTGTGGATATAACAAATACATCACTGGGAGGTCCCACCATCCAGTGATGTGGACGGTGTGAACCAAACACACACATCACCAGTGGTTGCCACCAAATGGATGATGGTGTGGTTACACACACATACCTCAGTGGGTCCCACGTGGGTCCCACCATAACGTTTACTTTTCATCCAATCCATTGATAAGGTCATGCAGACCTGGATTGAAGAGGAAAAATAAATTTCATAATGTTCCAAAACTTTTGTGACCTAGAAAAGGGTTTCAATGGCTAACGTTCAATCCCATTGCTTCCTACCTGTAGGCCACCTGAGTTTCAAATATGGCTGATTTTTGGGGATGGCCCACAACCTTAAGGGGCTCATAGAATGAACGATGTGGATATGCAAAACACATCACGGTGGGGCCCACTTATGGGACCATGTCCCTGGCCAGACCATCTACAGCGCAGCAGTGCCTGCTGTTGTTGCCTATTTTATTTTTTTTGTAAAAAAATGTGTTTTGTTGTGGTTTTTCACATGTGGAGCTCGCGTTAAGGGAATCAGACCCAACCATGGGTCGCTATGGCTCAAGACAAGCCAAACAAGCCTAATATTCGATATATTTTGGTGTATCAAAACATCAAGGTGGATTTCAATGGTAGACACATTGCTTGTTAAGCTATGGCCCACCGGAAAATCGGGTTGACTTCATTTTTCGGCTCAACGCCTAAAATGATTTGGAGAATGGAATGGATGGCTTAGATTAGAGCCATACATCAAGGTGGGGCCTACATGGATAGCCCTTCCCCAAAGCTTTGAAACAAAGCTAATATTTGTGTTTTCAATTCAAAGACGCTGGACGATTTGGCAAACCACGCATATAAGGTGGGCCCTGCTCAAGTGGGCCACCAAATGATGGATGGTGTGGATATAACACATATGTAAAGTGGGCACCACCTACAGATGGCTTGGACAAAATACATGCTTCATGGTGGGGTCCATCTGGGTGGGCCACACGGCCACATCATAATACAAGAAATGAAAAGGAGAGAGAGTGGGAGAGAGAGAAAGAGAGTAGGACACACGTGTAATAGAGGGACCCCGGTACTATGGGACCTCCTTCACATGATTTACAACATACATCAAGTGAGTCCCATTACATATGGGCCCACAGATCAAAATCAACGATGGAGATCCTTTATCCACCAAAATGTATGGTTTAGATGACCTATTTATGCAAAGAAGTAAACATCATGATGGGGTCCATGGAGAATGGCCCCATCATGGAATGATCATGAGAATCAAGGTGGGCCATCGACCACATCTAGGGCCCAAAGTGAGATCCATACCATCAATCGGTAGGCCTCACTTGGCCCATCATCGAAAGAATGAAATCAAAGCCTATAGAAGCACCCACGGTTCGATCTTCTTGGTCCGTTGGAAAGCCGATCTCCTTGTGCTTCACTTTGATGGAGGAAGATGGGAAATGAATGGTTAAGATGAGGGATTTTGGGATGGAAAAGTGGGCCACATAACTCACTTTCTCTCTCGAAAAACTATGGACGTGAGCCTCTTCTCTTGCTTGGAATTTGTAAAGAGAGAGAGAGAGAGAGAGAGAGAGAGAGAGAGAGTGATGGATGTGAGTGATGGGTGAGGTGATGGATGTGAGGTGAGTGATGGGTGAGGTGAGAGATGGGTTGACTTGGTGGTTGATTAACTTGTGGAGAAAGAAAGCATGGGTGTGTGTACTTGACATGAGGTGATTAATTGATTGATTGATGGGATATGTTGTAGAGATTCTCTTGAGATTGCAAACGTGCGGCATTTTCTTCGAACTGAACACCGGCCCACATCTCCCTGCCAAGGTATTGGATCGGTATGCAAGATGCAGCGTTAGAATCGCGGCGACGGTATGGTCGTAATGGTACAAGTCTTGGATTAAGCCGACTCAAATCTATAAGATACAACTTAGAGTTATGTGCAAACGTCGATTATATGTCGCAGGTTGCCGGAATTCGAAGGGAAGGATCGCGGAAGCCGACGGAATAGTACGGACTAGGATACGAGTCTTATAAAAAGATTATTGTACTAAATATATCAAAGGTTTCGGCTGAAAAATGGGGGGAAAAGATGAAGAAGAATGCAACTCAATTCAGCAGAAAATTCAACAGCAAAACCAATGGTAGAAAACAATTTAGTGGCCAAATCGAATCTACAACAGAACAATCAGATTCAAACAATCCATGGCGAACAAATCAAAATGACATCAAATGAAATGCACTTTGAATTCTCAAATTACTGAAATATCAAGCAAAACAAAATCAGAATTTTCACAAATCGAAATTGAATTCTGATACTAACCAATATAGTCTCTTTACTTTAAGCACCCATATGTCTACCAATAAAGCCCACTGGATACGCATAATCCTCCAATCTCATGGGCCGCCGATCCAAACAATGCAGTCTATTTGATCAATGATGGCCCACCAACTTCAACATCGTATGTAATGCGTAACCAAATGTATGTTACAAGCTCATGGACTAAGATATCAACATCTTCATGCAAATGGACCTCTGATACATGACTATCTTCTCTTAGACAACACCTCTATACTAATCCACAATTAGGGAATCGACACTACAAATCCCTAATTAGGGATTCGAAACTCGAAAATTCCCAATACATAAATCATTGCATAATGTTACTTAAAGGATTAAAAAATGCCAAAAAAATGCCCAAATTGATATGAATAGATAAGGAGAGAGAGAGAGAGAGAGAGAGAGAGAGATACCTGATGTTGTAGCAGAATGCTCCTTGATGTGCGGTAGATCGAGCGGAGAGAGAGATACCTGATGTTGCAGCAGAGGGCCGAGGAGATAGAGATAGAGAGAGAGAGAGAGAGAGGGAGTGGGAGAGTGAGAGAGTGAGCGAGAGAGGGAAACAGAGAGGGAGAGGGAGTGGGAGAGTGAGAGAGTGAGCGAGAGGGAAACAGAGAGGGAGAGGGAGGTAGAGAGAGAGAGGAGGGAGAGAGGAGAGGGAGAGCGGCTGAGAGGGAAACAGAGAGAGGAGAGGCAGAGAAAGGGAGGGAGAGGGAGAGGGAGAGCGCACAAGAGGGAGAGGGGCTGGAGATGGAGAAGGAGAGGCGAGAGAGGGAATGACGAGAGAGAGGGAGGGAGAGGAAGAGCGAGCGGAGAGGGAGCGGCAGAGAGAGGGAGGGAGAGGAAGAGCGAGCAGAGAGGGAGCGATAGAGAGAGGGAGACACAAAGAGGAATTAAGTTAGGTTTTTTTTTTTTTTTTTTTTTTTTTTTTTCTTTTATATATAGGACCCTGCCGACGGCCGTTAAAATTGGCCACCGGCAAAGGGTTGGCCCATCGGTCGGCTAAGGCCGCTTTTCTTGTAGTGTAATGAATATGGACTATTTTAGGCCATTGTAGTGCACAGTATGTCAAATCTAATGCACAATTGGGATTGTGGACATCTACGATGGATTAGCAATCACTCACATTGGGAGGCTCATTTTCCAAAAAACAAAAAAACAGAAAAACCAATCCACCCACAGTTCTCATGTTTGGACAGACGACAAAATCACAATGATATTTTTATATTGAGTATGACATATGCTGCCTGAGTACTGTCCTTCACTAGAGCATCAAACTTTCTTTTTTCTTACCTTCGGAGGTAGGAGACTGTTTCCGTGCTCTAGAAATTATTGTACGGTGTCTGTTTTTTTGTGTTTTTTAAAATTATTTTCTCTCTTGTTCGGCTAAATATGAATTAATTGCAAATGGTTCATGTATGCTTCATAACCAAACCATCCAAATTGTCAATCTCGTTGAAACGATCACTTGAGCAGAAATCAAGCTCAGCCACTGGCTAGGTGGGCTACCAAGTATACTTTGATCATATCGCAGTTGTCCAATTTGTTTTCTATGGTTGGGCTGAAAATATGACTAAAGTTGCAGATTTTGGACAGGTTGGATGGTGGATACATTTTACAACATTGGCATGGCACTGATATCCTAGTTGAGCTGGAATTAACAAACCAACTAGACAAGTTGTATTTCAACGCCTTTCTTTTTCGCAATGTATTTACACTTCCAACTTATCCTACACCATTTGTTTAGGAAATAAGGACCATTTATGCAGAATAATTAACCAAGCATAAACTATCAGAAAGTGTAACTCATTGAATAAGAAGGGTTTATATTCCAAAAGAATGATTATGGAGAATTTTAGGCCACCGTAGTTTCAATGTTTGACAAGCCTAATGGAGGGCTGGGATCTTAAGCATACATGCATGCATTAGCAATAGATCGTGTTGGGAGACTCATTTTTAAGGAAAACAACCCACCGCCAATTCTCATATTTGGATGGACATGATAAAATTGTAATGATGATACTTTTATATCATTGAAATGTTGAACTACAAAATAAAGTAAACTGAATTATCTTTGGATAGAAAGTTTTTATTATAATACAATGCAAAAATTAAAATGTTTGCAAATCATATATATTATATATGTTTTCTATTACATTTGTATTCAACGGTCAAATTACATGTCACTACAAGAAAGTAGGCCTTTAGCCTCAATTTTTTAGCCTCAATTGAAAAAATGGAGGCTAAATGTATTTTTTAACCTCGGTTGCTATGAAACTGAGGCTAAAAGTTCATTTTTCGCCTCAGTTGCTAAATAACTGAGGCTAAAAGTCTACTTTTTAGCCTCAGTCGCATAAGAACCGAGGCGAAAGGTCTACTTTAGCCTCAGTTCATAGAAACCGAGGCGAAAAGTCTACTTTTTAGCCTCGGTTGCTAGGAACCGAGGCGAAAGGTATACTTTTTAAATTTCATTTGCATAGGAACCGAGGCGAAAGGTTTACTTTTTAACCTCGGTTACATAGGAGCCGAGGCGAAGGTCTGCCACTTTTTAGCCTCAATTGCTAAATAATCGATGCGAAAGGTATACTTTTTAGCCTCACTTGCATAGGAACCGAGGCGAAAGGTCTACTTTTTTAACCTCGGTTGCATAGGAACCGAGGCGAAAGGTCTATTTTTTAGCCTCGGTTACATAGGAACCGAGGCGAAAGGTCTACTTTTAGCCTCATTTACATAGGAACCGAGGCGAAAGGTCTACTTTTTAGCCTCAATTGCTGTAGGAACCGAGGCGAAAGGTCTCATTTTTTAGCCTCGGGTTGCATAGGAACCGAGGCGAAAGGTCTACTTTTTAGCCTCACTTGCATAGGAACCGAGGTGAAAGGCTTACTTTTTAGCCTCTGCATGGGAACCGAGGCGAAAAGTCTACTTTTTAGCCTCACTTGCATAGGAACCGAGGCGAAAGGTCTACTTTTTAGCCTCACTTGCATAGGAACCGAGGTGAAAGGCTTACTTTTTAGCCTCGGTTGCATGGGAACCGAGGCGAAAAGTCTACTTTTTAGCCTCACTTGCATAGAACCGAGGCGAAAGGTCTACTTTTTAGCCTCGGTTCTTGGAACCGAGGCGAAAGGTATACTTTTTAGTCTCACTTGCATAGGAACCGAGGCGAAAGGCCTACCTTTTAGCCTCAGTTGCATAGGAACCGAGGCGAAATGCCTACTTTTTAGCCCCAGTCACATAGGAATCGAGACGAAAGGTCTACTTTTTAGCCTCAGTTGCTAGGACCGAGGCGAAATGTCTACTTTTAACCTCACTTGCATAGGAACCGAGGCGAAAGGTCTACTTTTTAGCCTTAGTTACTAGGAACCGAGGCGAAAGGTCTACTTTTTAGCCTCACTTGCATAGGAACTGAGGTGAAAGGTCTACTTTTTAGCCTCAGTTGCAAGGAACCGAGGCGAAAAGTCTACTTCTGATTTTACTAATTCTATGTGGCATATACAATCTCCGAGTGCATGCGCATGAACAATCTACTCTGCCAGTGTGTATTGCCCCGAGATCATATACGTTTCTAGGGGCGAGACTGTGATAAACTAGTCAATGTTCCCATGGTTCATGTGCATGTATAGCCTATTTTTGGCCTACTTTCAAGTGGCCAAGGCCCACTGTTGAAGACCCAACTGATTGAAAGGTCTTAAACATCCAAATCGGTGGCTTCAAATGGGCCAATAGAAAATTCTGGAAGGAGACTCGGCCATCCAAATTCAATGGGCAAAATCTTATGGTCGAGATCAACAGGCCAGATTTTCTGGCCGTGCTCCATAATAGTGGATCAGAACTACGGTGCAAATGGTTCGGGCTGAGACTGGCCAAACCACCAAGTTCAAACCCAGCCCAAACCACGGCCCTCTTACGGGGCCTTTGGACTCATCCCAAAGCGGGCTGGGACTCGCTTTCAGTCCTTATCAGGGCTGTCGATGGGCTGAGCCTGGAGATGGCTTACACCTGGAATTTTAAACTAGTCGGATCGACCCTGTTGACGTTGAACACTCGATTTTCCTTGGGCTGAACCCGGCGCATCAACAGCCCTAGTCATGTGACCATCAAGACAGTCCACTAGCTGTGACTTTTAGTACCGGGGCCCACCTGCACTAGAGGGACCCACCACGTTTTGGAAGGGCGTGAGATACTACAGTTCTCTGGAATATTAAACACGTCCCCCTCCCTTGGTAGGGCAACCCTGATGAACAGCTAGGATGCCATGCACACACTCCTGTGGGCCCCACCTTATAAAGGCTTGTAGAGGAACATACGTGTGGGCTTACGATCCTCAAAGTTGTAACACGTGTTTGGGATCTGAGCTTTACATGAGACGAGCTATAAAAGAAAATTCCCTCGGCTCTTTCTTAAAATCGCTCAGCTCCCTCAGCTCTCTCTCAAAATCAGGTCATTTCATACTCCCTCAGCTCTCTCTCAAAATCCTCAGAGCTCTCTCAAAATCCTCACCAAAGGAAATTCATCCTCCACACCAAGATCTCTTCGCCAATTTCGGTACTCATTCTCTCTCTCTTCTTTTATCCCAACGATTTCTCAACCAAATTCTCTCGAAAATCGAAAATCGAGTAAATCTCTCATTTTCGTGCGTTTTCCCCATTTGGCCGTTCAAAATCCAATTTCCACGTTTTTTTGGTTCGATTTGAGGAGTGTTTTTTTTTGCTGATTTCACTGAAATCTTGCTCAGGAAGTGGAAAATCCTGTCGTTTCTAGCTCATTTGCTGGATTTGAGCAGTTTCTGCATTGCAATATCTGCGATTAGGGTTTGGTGTTCGATCTGAGAGCAAAACCCTGTTCTCTGGTGTGAAATCTGCTCCTCCATTGCCGATTTCCGTGCAGGCTTGAAAAACAAGGGGCATATACACCGATTGCAGCTCCTCACCGAAGCGAACCCTAGCTCTTCTCTCTGTCTTCTCCAATATTTTTCTCGTCTTCATCAAATCTACCGTCTCTCTCTCTCTCTCTCTCTCTCTCTCTCTCTCTCTCTCTCTCCGATCATCAGATCCTCAAAAGACGGTGAGCTTTTTTCCAATTTTTTTCTACTTATGGTTTTTTTTTTTCTCAATTTTTAGTGCTTAATCTATTTTAATATGAATCTAGCTTATGTCTCTCGATTCTGAGAGATTTCATTGGATTTTGATCCGATTCTTGCTGATAGATCTATTTTCCTTTTGGATCTCATTGTTTAGAGCTTTGCTTTTTTTATTTTTGTTTTAAACTGATGATGCATATTGCCCTCCTTTTCGATTTTTTTTTCTCAGTTTGATTATTCATTTGAAGAAGTTACTCGATTCTGATTGGCATTATTTGAGGACAGAGGAAGGGTTTTAACTTTCAATCAGGTAAGCTTCCCCCTCTCATTTCTCCAAAATTTTCCACTTAGGGTTTGGTTTTTGTAATTTTTTCTTGATTTCTGGTGCTTGATTTGTTTTGATCTTGATCCAACTTATGTCTCTTTATTCTTAGAGATTTCATTGGATTTTGTTTCGATTCTTGCTGATTTAAGTTGTAATTTAGGTTTTTGTATTTAGATTTTAGAGATTTATCTAAAAGTATATCTAAAAAAAAGTTATGTCTAGCTAGCATTTTCTATGCCAGATAAGTCTAATATGGTAGAACGTAGTGCATTTTTATATGTGCATATTTCTGATGGATATTTATTCTAGGAATGAGATTTTAGACACATGCAAAAAAAAATAAAAATAAAAATCCCTCATACTGGTTGCTGCAGAATTTCTGTAAAATGCTATCTCTACTATGGTTTATGTTCACATTGTCTCATAGCAGAAATTGGATGTTTATTAAATAGAAGATTGCAATGTTTCAAATATTTATGTATATTTGTTATCTCTTTATTGTTTTATTGTAACCAATTACATTTATTTAATACGAAGGATGTGTGCAATCCCAAAGATGAATGGTTTCTAAAATACACCATAATCATTAGATCCCAATCTAGATTTTGTGGTCCTTTTTTCGATATCCACACCAAAAATATTGTTGTAATTAGTGTTGAATCATTTAGAAGCTTTTTAGAGAATTTTTTTGTAAATTAGTGTTGAATTCATTCTTTATCAGAACGTAGTCTCACTTCTAATAAACAAGGACAACAAACACCATATCCCTACGCATCCACGGAATCAAAATCTGAAATTTCTGAATTTATGATAACTTAGCTTTATTTTATCATTCCATTGCTCTAGTGAATCTGTCTTTTAATTTCATGGCATCGTATTAAGTTAGATCATTCCGTCCTACATCACTATCACTTATTCTAAAGCAAAAAAGATGTAGGAGGGATCAAGAGAACCAAATCACTAATGGGGGAAAAAAGCACGGGCATCATAACCAAATATTAGAGGTATCTCATGTAGCCCAATGACAAAATGTACAGTCAAAGGAAGTAAAATATGTACAGTTGAAAACTGGAGAAATATCAAGATGTTTGAAGTATTTAATGTAACCCAATAACAAAACCTACAGTCAAAGGAAGCAAAATATGTGCATTTGAAAACAGAAAAGAATATCAAGATGCTTATTGCTTAGGTATGGGTAATGGGTATGGACATGGATATCGGTTCCAGGTACAGATCTAGGTTGCAGAAGAGCTTCACCTCCAGATCTCAAAAGTACAAGGACATGTTGACATCTAAAATATCTTTTTATTATTAATTTATTTTACATTCTTTTATTATTTCTTTATATTATTTTTCAGTTTAATTATTTTTTAATATAAGAATTACATGCATACGAGTGAGCTACATCCAAAACAGATCCAAAGATGAAACCCATGTAGTGTAACATTCAATACATGCATACGGTTACAGGTGTTCCATTACATGGTTGAGCACTACACAAGGAGAGTTGTGAAGAAGCTGTTCTTGTTCACTCAGAAAAATGTTTTGTCCCACTATTAATCCGTGTTTCTTCATGTGGCCGATCGTTGCACAAAGATGGCTCTCCGTAAATCGCTTTCTCTTGCCCCGAAAACTAACTCTTTCATGGTTGACATGTGCATGATGTTGTGATCGAGTGTTGCATGAAGAAGGTACCCCATGAACAGTCTCCTCTTTATCCCGTGAAACACTTCCATCATGAACCTCAGGTTACATTGCGCAGTTTGCCAGTGCATGGAAAAGGTTTGGAGGCTGATTCTTCTTTGGTCTGTAGACTAGCTTTGTCATGATTAACATGTGTGTCATGTGTGGCACTCTCAAATTGAGTGTTGGAAAATGAATGCACTCCTGGAACCTGCTTTTCTTTGTCCAGAAAATCATCTCTTCCACAGCTAACCTGGTCAACAGTTTGATCAGAATCCGAAGCATGGTTTTTCCTTCCCAGGTATAGAAGTGGTAGTGCGGTAGATAGGTTCTCATTTTCACCGCTCACATTGCTTGAACTGAATGATCCGATGCATCTTCGGATTGTTCTCCTTCGATCCCCGAGTGGTCTCATGGGACTGATTTTTGTGGTTTGCATTAGATCCAGAATCGCTGGCCTGAACCTCACATCCAAATTGACCACTGTGAACATCCTCCTCCTTTTTCCTTAATGCGGCTTTTTCCCACTGTTCACGGATTTCTCCAGAAGAACCTTGCATAAGCTCACAATCGAATTCTCACTTTCGCATGATCGGATGAACTGCTCTCAGAGTCTGTATCTAAACCAAAATGATGTCTGAATGGCCCTTTTCCAGGGCACATTCTACTGCACTTTGATAATTTGAAAGGGAAGTTTCTGTCTTGGTCGTATATCTGACAGTCATCACCATCTGATTCTTCAGAAAGATGAGATTGGTTAGAACCTGAGCGTGATTTCTGGCTTGAGGTGCCATCACTTTGAAGGCCATTAAATTTAAAGTGTGGGTCCTACAATAAAACAATAAAGAGATAACAAATATACATAAATATTTCAAACATTGCAAGCTTGTATGTTACTAGTATATATTAGATATACGAGGTTAATTATTTAAATTTCTTTAAAACAACAGCCCATTTGGTAGAAGAGGTAACACTTCCAGCCGTGCTCCCTTAGTAGTAGCTAAGGGATGTGTTGGTGACTCTAGAGAAGTCCTGAAGCCTTGGCGACCAATTTATACTAGAATATAAGATAGTAGCAGGACCAATGTTGAGTAGAGTAATAACTACAGTGGATTGACATGAATTTTGGGCAGAGTATTGCATTGTTCAAAGTTGGATACAAGTGATGGATAAGAGCTGGATGCAAAAGTCAAGGTAATGTGTTGAGCAATACTTTCTCCTTCGAATTTGGATTCCTTGTAAAGTTGCATTGTTTTAAGAGTTCCCTTTGTTTCCTTGGACAATATAGGGTGAGCTTGGAATATGTTAAGGGCATGAAGGAATTCATTGAGTTTGCATTCAACAATGCTGCTAGCGAGGGGAAGATCTTATGTCCATGTGTAAAGTGCGCCAACCTCTTTTGGCGTGCTCATAAAGAAGTGGTAGATCATCTTGTGTGTGAGGGAATTATGCCGAATTACACCCGTTGGGTGTTTCATGGGAGGCGTCTTCTTCATCGACTTAGGCCACCGCAACTAGTACACATGATGATATGCCTCCACATGATGACATGCATGGATTGTTGCATGATGTGTTTGGAATATCGTGTGGATGACATGCCGACCGAGTTGCCATCACAGAGCCAATACAAGAGGAACCGAATCCCGAAGGTGAAAGATTTTTCGGTTGTTGCAAGACGCCGAACAAGCCTTGTACCCGGATGTAAGAAGTTCACGAAACTCTCTTTTGTTGTTCGAATGTATCAACTTAAGTGCTTAAATGGATGGAGCAACAAGTCATTCACTATGTTGCTTGAATTGTTGAAAGAAGCACTCCCGAGGGTGAGACGTTGCCGAGTTCCTTTTATGAGACCAAGAAGATTATTAAAGAACTGGGCCTCAGCTTATAACAAGATCGATGCATGCCCCAATGATTGCCATTGTATTGGAAGACTAATGTGAACGATGATTCATGTGGTGTGTGTGGTATATCTAGATGAAAAACGACGAACATAATTCTAATGACAATGAGGCAACAACTATTCCCTCCAAAGTTAAGAAGATTCCAGAAAGAAATTGTGGCATTTTCCATTGATACCAAGGTTACAAAGATTATTCATGGAAGCACAAAAACACTAAAAACATGAGATGGCATGACAAGGGACGAACCAATGATGAGTGCATGAGACATCCTGCGATTCTCCCGTATGGAAATCTTTTGACGAGCAACACCCGAATTTTTCATGTGATAGTCGTAATGTCGTCGCTTGGGTTAAGCAATCGATGGATTCAATCCCTTCTTCGGACGATGAGTATTGCTCATAGCACATGGCCTGTTGTTTTGATGCCGTACAATTTACCACCATGGATGTGCATGAAGCGACCTTACATCATGATGTCTCTACTTATACCAGGCCCTCATGGTGTTGGCAATAATATCGACGTGTATCTACAACCATTGATAAGAATTACTTAAATTGTGGGAGGTCGGTGTCGACACTTACGATGCATTATCGAAGTTGAATTTTCGAATGCGTCTTTGCTTTGTTATGGACTATTAGTGACTTCCCTGGATATGCAATGTTGTCGATGGAGCACAAAAGGTAAGCTCGCTTGTCCTAACCGCAATAAGGACACGAGTCCCAGTGGTTGACACATAGCCATAAGTTTTGTTACATGGGTCATCGTCGATTCTTGGATAGAGATCATAGGTATAGACATGATAAAAGGAACTTTAATGGAAAGTTTGAGTTGAGAGAGGTGTCAAAACAACTGTACTGGAAATGAAGTGTTAGCTCAAGTGAGCAAAATTAACATAATATTTGGAAAGAAGTTTGATACCAAAGTTGAAAAGAAGAGAAATCGAGACAATAATAAGGAAAAGGGAAAGGCATCTTGTTGGAAGAAGAGAAGTATCTTCTTCGATTTACCATACTGGGCAGGTGTAATATGTTACGTCACAGCCTTGATGTGATGCACATCGAGAAGAATGTATGCGACAATGTTCTTGGGACGTTGTTGAACATTGACGGAAGACAAAGGACAATGTGAAGTCTCGTCTGGACCTCCAAGAAATGAAGATAAGACGGACACTTCACCCAAAGCAGAGACCATTAGGCAAAACATATTTGCCTCCTGCGTGCTTTACAATGGCGAATAAGGAGAAGGATGATTTACTGCAGAGTCATAAAGAACATGAAGGTACCAGATGGCTATGCGAGTAATATCTCACGATGTACCAATCTCAAAATGAAGAAGATTTTAGGACTCAAGAGCCATGACACTCATGTTTTGATGCAACAAATACTTCCGATCGCCGTCAAAGGACATTACCTCCAAACGTGAGCTCAATCCTAATTGAATTAAGCGGATTCTTTAGAGATTTGTGTTCCAAGGTTGGCTTGGATGCAGGATTTCAAGTTTCTTGAATCTCGATTGCTTTAACGCTTTGCCATTTAGAGAGGATCTTTCCGTCATTCTTTGATATCATGGTGCATTTGCCTATACATTTAGCCAACGAGGCAATGTTAGTCACAAGATCTGATCACTGATGTACCCAATTGAAAGGTGTGTTTTAAGGTCTCAATATGAACTTTCATTTATCTTGTTGTAATAGATAAAATCATGTATACTTATATGTCTATTATGTGACTATAGGTACCTACAGAGACTAAAGTCCTACGTTCAAAACAAGTCGGCCAGAGGTTCGATTGCGAGGGGTACCTAGCTCAAGAATGCCTAACATTCTCGCTTCTCGACTTACATGGTGTTGAGACAAGATTCAACAGACCGATTCGAAATGAGGACTTTAGGGATGCGGCAGTAGGTCGTCCATTGGGAAAGATTGACGTGTTTATTATCGAATATGTTGATAAGACACAGGCACATAGATATGTGTTATTCAACACCAATGCGGTCGCACCATTCATTGAGTAAGAGTAGTTTTATTTGTAACGATAATTCATAAGAATCTCACTTGTTTACTACTTATTCATCGAATTGAATAAAATGCAGTGAACACAAGAAAGTGATTAAGAAGGAGATGCCCCGAAGAGCACCGAGGCTCCTAGAACGCATCCATAATGAAAAGTTTCCAGATTGGCTTGGGAAGCATGTGGACCATGTTGGGAATGATCAAGTTCAAAAGAAGTTAGAAGCTGCCCTGGGCCCTAACACTTGTTGCAAGAAGATTTAAAGGATACATCATTAATGGTTTCGTGTTTCGTACAAGAGACCGCGAGAAGGACTTGAAAACAGAATAGTGGAGTTGTAGTGATGGCAAAGACATCAAGCTTTGCAAGTACAAGTGATAGAAACCTGTTATAGGGGATGTGGATTACTATGGTGTTTTAACAGACATTATCGAGTTGGATTATTGTGGGTCCAAGAAAGTTGTATTATTTAGGTGTGATTGGGTGGATGTAAGAACTCAGTAAGGGGGAATCAAGAAGGATGAATTTGGGTTCACGCTCGTGAATTTCAAACAATTATGGCATACTTGGTGAACCATATGATGAACCATATGTCTTAAAGAACCCAAGTACAACAGTATTCTATGTCCCGATCCCATAGATTGTGATTGGCATGTTGTTATCGTGTCAAAACCAAGGGATTTGTTCGAAATGGGCATGAATGATTCGTTTGTTGATAATGATACATACCTTCGAGCTTGCCTTGCATTAATCATACATTGGAAGCGACTATGCTTGCACAATGATGATAATGTGAGTTGGGATAGGGCGGATGTGGAGGGAAACGAAGTTGACACTCTACAAAACTTATCTAATTTGATTAAAGAGGACCACAATTGGCCTGAATCTGATGATTAGGTATTGATGCCTAACACAAATGTGATGCATGCTTTTTTTTTTTTTTTATGCTCACAATTATTTGGTTAACTCCAATCTCATTACATATATTATTTTCATATTGTGAAGGAAATGAAGATGTCAACCTCCGACCATCATCATTCGAGCTTTATGGACCCGGTCCCGACCACCACGCCAGGTCGGACAGAGTTCAGATAGTTCAACACCGACTTCGGTATATAAATATATAATTTAAGTGAAGTGAAGTTAAGCTTGTAACTTTTATAGTTTTGTTCTGTTTTTGATTTAATTAAATGTAGATATTATATTTCAAATATTTAGAATGCTCATATCTATTCTTTTGTTTCATAAAGAGGGTGGTATTCATAATAGACGATTTCGAGGCCCTCACAAATCATCAAATGAGGTGGCGAACTTACCACCCAATAAACAAATGAATATCAATTGAATAAATATGGGCAGCCCATTGGACACAAGTACACCGAATTTACAAGGTGGTCAGGGCATTTTATCTAGAATGGGCGCTTAGCACCTCTTGATCACGATAGTTGGCATCATGTGCCACTATCTAATAAGAACGATATTTGGAATGAAGTAAAGGTAATATGAAATCAAAAATTCAATTACTCTTTTTGTATTTTGTATACTAAGTATAATCGATAATTGATGTATTGCAGATCAAGTGGAATATCGACGAGGAGCGTCGAAATTGGGTTATGAGGTCCATCGGAGATTCATGGAAAGAGTGGAAGAAGAGGTTAAAAAAGAACACTACAACCGATATTTGACTAATGAGGAACGACTAGCTCACATCTCGATCGAGTGGAGCCGACACACTGAAGTGGCTCGTCACCTATTGGTCAAGTGATGAAGGACAATGTAAAAATTAAACATAAAGAAAAATTATATCCATGTTGGTGTATATTGTTATTTATATTAAAATTTAGTTATTTTACTATGTCACATTATAGGCCCGCACTCAAAGGAATAAAATCAACCGCAAAGAAGCATCGTATGGCCCACACTGCTTAAGCTCAAGGAGCTTTGCTCAAGTGCGTGAAGAAGAGGTAAATTCTTCTTTGATTTTTAAACTTGAAATGCCATCATTCTGCTTTAATATGATTGTTATCAACTTATTTGTTTTTACATGGAAAAAGCGGGCAAAGAATCTTGGTGGAGAGTCTCCGATCGAGCAACGTTGTTCATAACGACCCATCGGAAGAAAGATGGGAGTGTTGTGAATGAGGAGTCGGCTCATGTTATTGTATGTAGAAATTTATCAATCATTGACATCTCAATTAATATTTTTCATTAAGTCATGATATTGAACAACTTATTTAATATTTTTCTACACTGCAGAAATGATCGAGGAGTTACGGCAACTCAACTCAACTGAGTCCTCTCGAGTAAAGCACTTTGCCGAGATGATCTTTTATCCCGGATATTGGGACCGGAGCATCCAGTCGGGTCCGCATGATGGGGTTAGGTCCCACGCTTCCACGTTATGGGGCACGAGAAATACCATTGCGAACTCGGGAGGGAGAGCGATGAGTTGCGACGACACATGAATGAGCGAGGTAGAGCAACCGGTGGAGGAGCGGATGAAAGAACAGATGGCTAAGCATCTAGAGCGGATGAAGCAATGGATGACAGAGCGAATAACGAGCGGATGGAGCAACGGATGACAGAGCGAATAACGGAGCGAGATGATGGCACGAATGAGAGATACTATGAACTTATTGGCGCAACGGATCAAACTTCGGGCAATGTACTAAATGTAGAGGCCGACTCAAGTATCCACTCATAGGATAGACCTCGAGGCCGAGGGACCTCGGTCGAAGGTTCCGAAGAATCAATAGGTAGTTTTTCTTTCGAGATTCATTTATGTGTGATCTTTTACATATATATTTATGTTTTATTACATTTCATGAGTTTTTTTGTAGTTCACCATCATGGGTTTTGTGATCTCTTTGTTTTTGTAGTTCACCATCATTGAATAGTTGGTCCTTTCTTTTTCAAGTCGTATTTATGTGTATTTATGTGTTTGACATGCGAAAGAATCGAAGAGCTGTCTTGAAATGAGGGTTGCAGATTGGAAAAAGGTGGGCCATGCTTTTTTGCTTCATGCTTTGTTTGCTTCATGCTTTGTTTCCAATTTAACCTTCTAATGGTCTTTTTGTCTATGTGCAAAGGACTGTGCCTCTTGGGGGTACTAGTTCTACCCATGCTGATTTTCTCTTGGGGGTTCTCCATGACATTGCAGGTACCTTTGGCTTTGTTTGGAGTGTCTGGGAACTATGCCTCTGCTCTGTTCCTTTCAGCATCCAAAGCTAACTTGTTGGACAAAGTTGAATCTGAGCTTCTTGACCTTGTTGAGGCTTCCAAGAAAAGTTCTGTGTTTTCACAGTTCATAAAGGACTTATCGGTGCCTGGAGAGACCAGAGTAAAGGCTATGCAGGAGATTTTTTCTGAAGCTGGATTTTTAGATATCACAAAGAATTTTTTAGGTATGACTTCTCTGCATCTAGGGATTTGTTTCTCATCTAATGAACTCGTAGCACTTGGAAATTGCTAGATAATTGAATTTATAGAAACATATCTTCGTGGGTATAAATAACATGTGACTATGGATTTATTTATTTATTAATTATTATTATTATTTTTGCATCTGAATAATGACATGAGCGGCTAATGTAGGCCCATGGCCTACTATAGTGTCCAACATATCTTGATTTCAGATCTTTGTTGTTGCTATATTAGGGCCTAAATGTTAGGAATGACCATTTACTATTTGTGGAAGATATGGGGGCTGATTTAAAGATGTAATTGATATGAGGGCTGATTTAAAGATGCGATTGAAGATTTTGAGGATTATTTCCTAGATTTGCTTTTCCCAATATTAGGCATGTTGTCATCTTAGATGGATTAGATTGATTTGAAATCGATCAGTAGTTGGGGGATTTTCATTACAGATTCATAGAGATTGTTTTTAGGGTCAATAGGGGTGGAGTTGTGCAATTCAAATTTTCTGTGTGAGGTTTAGGTATTATAAGTTTGACATCAATAAAGTTATTTCTCCCTCAATCCTAAACAAAAAGTTATTTCTCCCTCTCTAATCAAATATTCTTGTGGGTGTATTCTTATCCCTTTCTTTGTGGTTTGGGTGTCGAGATCACATTGACTCAATAACTAGGTTGCACCATTTTGGGATCAAAGTGGGTCATCTTTGGGGATTTTTGACTCTAAATAATCTTCTAATGGCTTTGAAAGGGGTGGCACAGGAAGAGTTTTCGCAATTAACCCAATTGATTTGCACACTCACAGATCAAGTGTGTCAACTCACGTATATGGTAGACAATCTCACTAATCAAGTGGGAGAGCTCCGACATGGAGGGAATACAAAGACTGAAGTTAGAGCATCTGGACACGTAGAGAAATGCCCCAACCAAGGTCCTAACCATCATCTATTTTTCTGTCCATTGGTTTTGTCTATCTCATGATAAGCAGGTCTTAAATATGCTTTGCTGCTGGGTCAAAGATCCAAATTCTGAGGCATTCAAGTTGCACCTGCCAAGGATTTTTGACTATTTGTGGCTTGCAGAAGATGGCATGAAAAGGTAATTAAACACTCTTGTGTATCTGATTGATTAGGTGCAGGCTTCACTCTTGTGCAGGCTTCACATTTCTAAAGGTGCATGGCCTTTCTGCTTGTGCAGGCTTCACTCTTGTTGTCGCAGATTCCATCAAAAACTGTTGGTAAACCAATCGATGCAAACAGATTGTACGACGCAGTGAATGTCATTCTTTCACTACGTCTCTCTCTCTCTCTCTCTCTCTCTCTCTCTCTCTCACACACACACACACACACACATGAGACCCACCCACAGAAGCAAACTAATCCATTAGGATTGTTCCATTGGGGTGATTTTTGGGTGTGGCCCATCCAAGATTGGAATCATCAGATCAACAGTGTGGATCACCAAATGTCAGGGCCCATCCTCAGGTCGTGTATCATGTAGTTCCTTGCCAAGATGTTTTTCTGATGAAAGCTAGTTAATTCCACGGATTGTTTAAATATTTTAAGTTTTTCAATTGTCTCCTTACTTTCAAAGCTATTTTAATTCTACACAGGTTTAAATGTTTAATTCCATGCATTATTTAAATATTTTAAGTTTATTTCATTATCTCCTTACTTTCAAAGCTATTTTAATTCCACACAGGTTTAAATGTTTTAAGTTTTAGTTTCAGCATGGAGATCTGTATAGGAAGAAATGAGAGCAATTTTCAGTTTTTTGATGAGTACGAATCAATTTTTCAATTGCTGATAGCTCAATTCTTCTGTATTTGTTTTTAAAATGTGGGTTCTATATGGGGTGTAGGAATTCGGATGCCAAGAAGACATGATGTTCTGTGGTGTTTGATGGCCATGGCCCTTGGGGACATTATGTAGCAAAAAGGGTCAGAGAATCTCTGCCATTGTCTCTGCTTTGCAATTGGTAGGAGACTCTTGCTATGAGCTCAATTACATCAGAATTCCTTTTGGAATCTGATAAAATGCTTAATCGATTTGACATTTGGAAGGACTCCTATTTGAGAACTTATTAAAATGAGTGATTCACTTGGGCAAATGAATCATAACCTTGAAGGTTTGAAGAGTGATCCGAATGAACTTACTAAGGGAAGGGATTGCCCTTGATTCTGAGGTACTTGTCTTGAAAGAGCAGCTAGAAATGGCACAAGCTGTTGCTGAAGAAAATGAAGCAATTGCTACAGAAGCTCGACAGGTGCTTGCTGATTCTTTTTATCATTACCTTATTTCTGATTTTTTCCCCTACTTGTGTCATGTTTGATTCTCAATGTTTTTCCTTTCGATCTCAGATGGTTGATGCAAGGAAGAACTATGCCGAAGAGGAGGAGGTGAAGCTGTTAGAGAAGTCTGTGGAAGAGCTAGAATATACCGTAAATGTATTGGAAAACAAGGTCAACTCATCAATGGTTACTGGGATATATTTAGAACGTTTCCTGCATTAGCTTTAATTCACTTAATAGTTTTCTTAAGTAGCTTTTACTTTCCATTTCTTTTAGGGGGAGCTTGTCAAAGGAGAGGCTGAAAGGCAACGGTTGCAGAGAGAGGAACTAGAAGGGGACCCTACTGAAACAGTTCATGTGGAAGGATATGTGGCAGTTCATGTGCATTTGTATTTTGTTTTGAAAACTTTAAATAGAGCATTAATTGTTTTGTTGATATTGTGGTGATTGTTATCTTGATGAATGTTAAATGGGTGAAATATGCACAGGTTCAATTATTTGTTGATTATGATATTGTTAGCTTTGATTGATAGAGAAATGAGGTCAAAAACCGAATTTAGCCTCAATTGATGCCAAAAGAGGCTAAATCCATTTTTAGTCTCGGTTTTGCCTCGGTTACATAAACTGAGACTACAACTCCCGTGGCTAAAGGCTTTAACCTCGGTTGTTGAGAATTGAGGTTAAAAATAGTTTTAGCTTCGGTTGGAGGCAACTGAGGTTAAATTTGAATTTAGTCTCAATTGGAAACAATGGAGGCTAAAATTTTGATTTAGCCTCATTTGAGAAAACTGAAGCTAAAAAGATTCTTTTAGCCTCACTTGAAGAACTGAGGCTATAAAAGTCATTTTAGCCTCGGTTGCTAAAACTGAGGCTAAAGCCTTTAGCCACGGGGGTTTCAACCTCGGTTTGGATAACTGAGGCAAAACTGAGGCTAAAGGTTTTAGCCTCAGTTTTTAACCTTTTTAGCCACGGTTTTGAACCGAGGCTAAAGCTCCCTTTTCTTGTAGTGTGTGGAATTGTGTATTTAAACCTACATTGTAAAATTATAATAATGGCACTTTTTCATTAAATTGCCAATGTAATTTGCAATTCGAACAAACCTTAAAATGATATTCCCTCACAAATAATAATTCACTACCACCCTAATAGACCAGTAGATTTTTTTAATTCGTACAAGTTTCCTTCAAATCAGACTGGTGGGGACCGACCAGGACGACATTAGGAGACACGTGACCTGGCTCTACCAATTCCATGGAGCATGATTTAAGACCACAGGTAAAGAAAAACGGGACATAAAATGCATGTATACAACACCGACTGACCATTTAACTATGGCCCACTTGTATGAGAGTACCGTAGAAGCAGGTCTTGCGCCCGTGAAGTACACCTCCATCAAAATATCCGACAGGTGGTCTAAAGTCCTGAATGCTTTCATGTGGTCGTCCACATTAGCCCACTACTTGGATTTTAGCTTTTGTGGTATCTCATCGGTTTATTATTATTATTTTATAAATGCTCCATTGCTCTAAAAGCACTCTAAGTTGTAGTGCTCCTTTGTTACATCGGTACATTTAGACAGTCAAATTCATCTATCCAGACCATTAATTGGGTCCAATGCAAATACCTTAGGCTACCATCCAAACATCTCACCAATCTGAAGAATATGTCAAATTGATTAATGGCCTGTAAAATGGACAGTCAAGATTGTTTAGACGATAATTGGTCCACTAACAATTCCATCCATCTATATGCTAGGGCCATTATTGATTGCTTATGATGATAAAGAATCACTTTTGAGAGCCAATCATAACCATTCCATCCTTTCTTGGAGGAGGGACAGCTATCGAAAATAATCTCAAATGAAGGATGGATTGGATCATCCAATTCAGTAATATTTTTGCATGGTATTCCATGAAATGTGTTACAGACTTGATATACAGTTCAGATCAACTGATTGGACTGTCCAAGTCAACTGATGCAGCTACCAGCACTATAAGTTATAATGCTCAGAAAGCACCACAGCATCTCTCTTTTTATTTTATCACTTTTGCACGGCACCTTTTCAACTGGAAATGTAATTAACAGATACAGAAAACCGTGAGACTAAGCTATGAGGATGTCACAATGACAAAAGATTCCTGCTATCGACACACTTCACACGTATGTGAGAGATATGGGCCATTCATCAAGCGGGCTTCCACTGGAGATGTACTCTAGCGAAAGAAATGGAGAGGATCAAGTCATCAGGTGAGCCGCAGACGCATTGTTGAATGTGAATCATAATTTATAAACCAGGCGGGTCAACTCGGGACTCAGACTTCGTTACTGGGTCAACTCAACACTTGTCTAATTTAGACTGGTTTTAACGAGTCATCTGAGTTAGAAAAGGGCATTTAGATAAATTTCACGAGGAAAAGATGAAGATTATACAATTATTATTTATTATTTGACCCACCTGGTTGACTTGGTATTCGCCGGGTCGACTGAAACCAGTGTGTCACTTATTCATGAGCTGACTCCGGGTTAGCAAGCGATGATATGTGAATTGTTGGTCAATTCGTTTAACCGTCCATCCATCACGTGCATTTGTAGCCTACTTAGTGACTTCTGACTTTTGGGTTGGGGCACACATTACTGGCTGACCAGATGAATGACTTGGATCTCACGAAGTTTGCCATGTAGCAATTAGATTCCTGACAAGCCATATAGTGGTAAATCTGTATTATATACGTGGCATAAAAAAATAAAAATCATGGAATCCCTTAATATGTGGAGAATATCCACTACACCAAAATCGTCGGACAGGAACGGCTGGGGTTTTGGTTTGAAAACGGCTCTAAGCCGTGTGTACTTTGAAACGGTTATAAACCGTGTTCAAATTTGTACCTGTTTTCACGACCACCATTGCTATTTCTGATATTTTGTTGGTGTGTCTCACTTGCGTTTTGGATATTCTTAATTTTTAGGATTATATTCTATAATTATATTTTAAAATAGATGGACGGATTGGATTTGTTTTGGAGACCTCTCTGGACCCCACACGACCCTAGAGGTACAGTAGTTTTTATTTACCGCAGACTACCGAATCCATTTCACCTTTTTGGGCTGAAACCCTCATTCGCATTGTCACACGACCTCCCTCTCTCTCTCTCTCTCTCTCTCTCTCTCTCTCTCTCTCTCTCTCTCTCTCTCTCTCTCTCTCTCGATCTCCCTCTTCCCCTCTTCCCCTCCCGATCTCGTATTTCCTTTTACGGCATAGATTTTCCGGGATTTTCTTTTACTATTCGGGTTGTGAAATCCATTGAATCTCTTCTCCGGAAACAAACGCCTATTCTTTCACTCTCCTTTTCCTTGAAAATTTTAGGGTTTTATCGCTTTTCTCGAGTGAAAACTACACATTACGATTTCAAGATTCGAGCTTTTCCAAGTCGATTTGATCGCATTCGATTCGATTCCCTGAAAGAAGATAGTTGATAGGCAGAGATTTCAGCGTCTAACATCGAGATACCAAGATACAAGTTGTTTTCAACAGATTCCAATGTTTTTCCCTTTGTACAGATCTTAGATTTTATTTTATTTTTCTTTGTCGTTTGATACGAATATCGGGAGATGTTCGTATTTATTCGGGAGATGTTCGGGAGATGTTCCTATTCATATTTAAAATTATGTAAGTCCCTTACGAAATTTGTGACTCTTCTTGGCATGATTGCTAGTTTCTTCATTTTAGCAAACTCTGGTGCTTCCAGTTGCATAAGGTTTTTAGTATGATCAGCTTTTTTCATTTTCTATATATATATATCGAAAATGAAATTTTAGAATTGATTTTGCTTTCTTTCATCTAGATGTGCTATTGTTTGACGTCCTGATGAGGCTGACTCATGCAATGCGGAGTCTCCATTTGAATTCCGGGCCCTGGAGGTAGCCTTGGAAGCCATTTGCCTTTTTCTTGATGCACGTACCACATGAATCGAGATGCTGCTACCCACTTTAGATGAGCTGAGTTCCAAGGTAACTGGATTCCTTTTTCAATCTGTTTACGACCTTCTAATTCATCTGAGAGACTAGAACTGTGGTGATTTGTTAGCATTTTTAAGAAAGATCTTTTCTATGTTACAAATGTGACTTGGATGATTGCCTCATTTGGGTGGGAGATATGTAGGTTGAATTTGAAAGAATTTCGGTTCGAGTAAATTGGAGTACGTTACATGCTTACATACATAAGCCCAGATAATTTCAATCCTGCCACACCTCAATGACACACGTACTTTGTCAATTTTGCCATCTTGAGTAGTTATTTATTTATTTATTATCTTGATGAACACTGTGTCTAGCCTATTTCCACCTTAGTCGATGAAACCATATAAGACTTGCTTATTTACACAAGGCACCTTAGAGGAGTTTCAGGTTGAAATGGGTGCGTCCCACTAATTTTCATGCAAGATTGAAATCTCTAAAAACAGTTTGAGTCACTTATACCCATTGCCGGTTGGCATCATGTGGATTTTGTCTTTGGTTGCAATCCTTGTTGTGAATTAAATGTTGAATGCTTTTAAATTATAGAGAATATCCTTTTAAATTCAAGAGAATATCCTTTTATTACCGCATTGCTGTTTCTTTCATCATTTGAAGTCATGGTGACTGTTTCTTACCTCAGTTTATTTCACTTGTATATTCATGTCGCTTCTTAGGTAATGGTCATAATTGCGCATTTTATGCTTGTTTGGCTTCTGCTCCAACCGTTTCACTTAGGCCACATCTGATAGTTAATTCTGGGCCTCTTGCTAAGTTCTTCTACAGCTGCCCTGATAATGCATTTTCAGTGGTTTTTATTATTCTACGAGTTAAAAAATTGGCTTAAGTATTGCATCTAACATATTTAGATCTTTGTTTCCAAAACAGATGGTGTGTTATTTCGCTTAAATTTTCTGTTGGAATTCTCAATGCAAGTTGCTTTGGCAGGAACATTGTACTCCTTTTTGCAAAGAATAGGAGCAATAGTGGTAAAATAAAGAAAATCAGCTTATTTATTTGTGATTACTTTATTAAGTCTGTAATGAATTCAATGTTTCAGTGAAGAACATCTCCACAATTGGTTCTTCTTATCTCTAGGTCTGTTCTGCAGCACTATGGATCAAAGCTTTTTGTGGTTGGAACAAGTTCACCTCTGGTAGGTCAACCCTTTCATTGTATGGATTGTTATGAGATTTAGATTAAGCCTACATGCTAGTTTAGCAGTTCTCTATGTGAAATTACTCTTGGAAACTTTTCTACTTGGTGTAGGCAAGAGCTTTGGGAGATTTATATTGTTTAGCTGTCCAAGATAGTTTCTGGATTATTAAGTTTAGATTCTGAGTTGCACAAGTCTTCTACCCAATTGGCTGCTTTTCGCTTTGAATTGCAGCCTGCTCCCGCTCCACTTCTGGATGTTTATACTTGTTAATATAATCCCACTGGCAATGCATGCAGAAGATTAGTGTGAAGATGAAATTGTTGAAGAATATTCTCAAGGAATGAAGAAAGAATCAATTCAGGGAGATTGATGAAATTGTATTCAGTGATCTGCCACTTTTGATTTTCTGTTTCTTCTCCTTGATTATCTTAGGTTTTTCAGTTCCAAAATTCAGTTAGAAACAAAGACAACTGTTTATAGTTTTCTATGAGATAAATAAGAGTGATGATAATCTAGATCTGGTGGATGAATATTTCCTGAAACAGTAAAAGAATTTGATGTCTGTTTTGTGGGTCATTAATGAAAAGATTATAATTTGTTTATGTTGAATGCCTTAGATTTTTATTTTTATTTTTCCTTTTTTCTAATCCAAGATTCTTTAGCAAACAAGTGCTACTATTTATAACTTTTCAAAAAATACAACTGTTTGTCTTTATATGCAATGAAGTAAAGAAAGCAAAATTTGCATCTGGAGGATGAATATTTGCTTGAAATAGTAATAGAATCCTAATCTATTTTCTATGTTTCTATGTTTCTTTTTCTTTTTAAAGATTAGATAAAATTGTTCTTGGCCAGATTTTAGGCTTCTTATTTGCACTCTTCAGTGATTTTTTTTGGAAGGATTTATTTTCACGTTTCAGTTGGT
The DNA here is from genome assembly GCA_030180095.1 of Magnolia changhungtana. NCBI lineage: Eukaryota > Viridiplantae > Streptophyta > Magnoliopsida > Magnoliales > Magnoliaceae > Magnolia > Magnolia changhungtana. Next base: position 2,277,465 of record JASAUF010000644.1, on the reverse strand, counting down.
TAATGGGTTATAAGATGGCTTGCATGTCTTCCTTTCTTATTTGCATTTTTTGGGAAAAACTTATCTAAACTATTTTTTGATGGACTAGATAATCCATCTGTTCCACCACTCATGTCCCATCTTGAATGGACGAAGTAATGGATGTGAGGCTTGGTAATAAAATTCAACTTTTTAATTTTCTTCTTGTGATTAGTATCATTCTTTGGGAAAAACTTATTTAAACTATTTTTCCATTGTAAGGGCCATGGTGAAACTAGCACCAGGACTGCAATACACCAGCAAGCTGATGTAGGCCTTAAACTTTGTAAGCCTTATTTAAACTATTTAAGCTGACTATCTGCTTAAACTTTATAAGCCTTACCTGCACATTTCTCATTTATGATGGTTTGTTTGGTTGCTCCATTTCACCAAACTTCATGAAATACAATGAAAATTTGCACCAAATTAGACTGATTAATCATGAGATATCATGATATTTGATGTTCAGTGCACAACCAAACACATCTTTAGTAATTAGTATCATAGTATTCTCAAAATGAATAGAAATACCATGGATTCTGTAAAAAAAAAAAAAGAAAAAAGAAAGGATGAAGACACACCTTATGGTCGGTGGCGTGATTCTTGCAACTAGAGTACTTCCACAAATTATATATGTCATTATTCATTTTGAAATAATCATGTAGTTTATTTATTTATTTATTTATTAATCGGGGTTGGTGTTAGAGTTGCACAAGAATCTTTGGAATGAAGGTAGTGGCGGTCCCATCAAGTGTACGACAAGTGTTGCCGTTATTCCATTATCGGATTGCATGCTTCATTCGCTTTTAGAGTTTCAACGAGTTGTGGGGTTTTCCAAAGATTTGAAGATTGTATATCTCTATTCAATTACTCCTCTAGTTCTTCTTTGTCGTGACACTTGATCTCTGAAGGACTTTGATTGTTTCAGGGGTGCAAAATGCATTGCCGATTGAACCCTTGTACATAAAATGTCTACTTAGCGGAATCACCCATGACACTCTGTGCCTTGAGTATAATTCCAGGCAAGTAGGACTCTTTTCTTAACTTTAACAAAGGATTCTACACCCAATAGCATCGATTGGCATTGGCATATTAGTTGAAAACTGCAAAAGATTTCGGTAGTGTTTGGTGAGCTGCTGAGTCATGGTTGGTGTACTTCCAAAGTGTCTTGACTACTTAGTACCCTTTGTGTTTGGGTTGTGAAATCTGAACTTGCTTCAAAAGCGGGCTTACATTTTCTTGATTTTTCTATTGCATTTGGGACACGGTGACTATTCTGCTGCAAATACAAAAGTTTTACTAACATGCGTGTGAAGCATTGCCCAACATTATGGAAAGTTTAGATCTCAAACAAGCATTTCATATTTGCTTGTGTGGCTGTGTGTATATGTTGAAATTACAACTATTCTCCATACTGGTTACTACCAGGGCCATTAAGTTGAAATTGCAACTTTTATGTGATATTTATATATCTTGTTTGCTGATCTTTCTTACAATGATCCCATTTTTTATGCATGTGTTCCTTTAGCTTTTGCTTGTTTCATGATTCTGTAGCTTCTAATGTGATCAGTTTATGCCTTTCTTTTCCTGTATTAGTCTTGAAGTGTTGCTTGTTCCTGTTCCCACCGACATACCCTCCCAATCACAAAATGCATGCAATTCATTTTGGACCCTCCGAACTGTGGAATATGTATAGGGCATCACTTAAATGCCACACTGGTTCAACAATCAAGATCATTTGATCAAGGGCCGCCATTTGAATGGTTAGGAGGAAAATGTTGAAAAGTCACAATCAATGTGCAGCATTTCCACCTATCGACAGATTATGATTATCTTATGAGTCTAATTTTGGGTTATGCCCCATCTTTAGTGATATATATATATATATATATATATATATATATATATATATATATATATATATATATTTGAAGGATTGCCCCATCCTTTGTGATGCCTACAACTTAGGCAGATTTGATTAAGTTCAAATGTTAAATGCATATGGTGGATGCCTCATAGTATATGTCTTGAGAAATGGAGAAAACAATCCCATGAATGTAAGAGCCGGTTCCTGATGCGGGACAGGGACAATGTAAATCTAGGTGATTACAAACCGAACATACAAGTAGGAAGTAGCTTGAAAGAAAGAAAAAAAAAAAAAAAAAAAAAAAGAGCTAGAAAATGAAATGACTGTTAGAAAAACTTCAAATAGGGCATTGTAGCTCTAAAAAAAAAAAAAAAAGGAAAAAGGAAGAAGAAGAAGAAGAAGAATGCCTATGTTTTGCTCGTGTGTCGTGTTTTGGGAAGTTCTTCTGCAAAAATTCTGTCACATTTTCTTCTTTTTATTCGGTTTCCAATTTTCAAGAAGCAAATCTTTCCTATGTTGTGTCAACTTCAAAGGATGGTTTGCCTTCCTCATTGTGGATTGAATGCACTACCTCATTGCAATTAGATCGCCAACAGGGTTACTTCCCCTCTGCATTTGCATATTCTGTTTGATAAAGTGATTCACTTAACTACAGATGCTGAAGTGATTGTGTGTATCCGCTGGGATTAGTCTCACTTAAAAAATGAGGTGGGGATGTTACAGATTGGTGAGGTAGTTTGCCAGAAATCTTGTCCAAAATCATAGGGGCGTTTTGCATATGCTTGTACTCTTTCCTTCCATTTAACTAGCATTATTTTTAACAATAGAAAATAGCTCCATTAGATAGAACTAGAAAATATCATGTTGTTAGGCTTCCAACTTATATTGCATTTAAACTACTGCTTGCTACTGTTATACTCCAATTCTGATTTTGTGAATATATCTGAATTTTTGTTTCTATTTTCAGGTAACAAGGGACCCTCGTTTTGAATCTTTATGTGGAACGCTTGACACGGATGGGTAAGCCTTGTTCCAATTATTTCTACTAGGTCCTGCACGTGAGGTCTTATGTCTTAGGTTCGATTCTTGGATCAGATGATTCATGATTATTTTCTCCATTTCTAAATCCAAAAATTGCTTCATGCAACTATTCTTTTCCTTTTGTAGTTGTAATTCTTTACTAAATTGATTGAGGAAATTATGATTCTGTGTATGATCGGATCGATCTGATGTGTGATGGAAAAGTGCACGCCCGCTCACTTGTGTTTTCCAACATTCGTTATAGTAATAGGACAGATGATTGACCAGTTAGCAAAATTGTAATATTTTTATGGAAGTTACAAAATTTAACATCCTAGTTTATAGTTCACCCAAAATTGTAACATTTTTATGAAAGTTACAAAATTTAACATCCTACTTTATCAATAGGAACAGGTCCACCACTAGGATGGTTATGATTGTTTGATGGATGTGCTTTGGGACAGGGACAGCAACAAAGAAGAAAATTGGAAGAGATCGATCAATGGTCTGGATCATGGACCACTTTCCCTCCTTTACATTAGGAGTGCAATGGACTTGATGATTAAAGTCCTCGGTTTTATTTACACCAAACAAGCCTAGTAGGGAATAAATATAATCTTACATGCCTTTTACACCAACATTGACGTTACATGCATCCAAATAAGTGATGCCGTACAAACACATTTAATGCGCTGCTAATTTCAGAATAAAGAGCTTTTCCTTGTTGTGTTCTAATGCTTGTAGGATGTCAATGCTGATTCTGTTTCAAACCTGAGGAGTGAGCTCGTACACATAACTATTCCAATGGGTGCAAGGAGAAGGCGGTGCCTACCGAGAAGCCCCGTAGTTCTGTCGATCGATCTCTAATCTAGTGGGACCCACCAGGTCGTGATTGGTTCTATATCCGTCAGGCTCCTAATAGTCAAGATGATGTGTCGGTTGTGGCTCTCGAACGATGCACTGGTGACCTCCAAATTCTGAGACAACATTGTTCCAGAGAAGCCCGTGAAAACAGACCCCATTCAAAGTTGGGCCAACCGGTCGACGGTGAAGCTCTGGAGGCCAGTGAGTCAGCAGGAATTTGGAGGCCCGACTGCAGATCACATTGATAAAAGAGAAGAAGCTGGACTCAATGAAGCTTCTGGTGAGGCTGCCGTTCGAGCTTTGTTAGATGAGAGGTCTCTGGCTCAGCGTACAATAGGTATTGAATTTGGAATGGGGGTAAAAGGAGGCTTTCTCTAGAAAAAAAATTGAATTTTGTAGGCCACTTAGCAGACCAGGTGTACTTAAAATGTCCATACAAGGTGGCCCACCTTCTATCACTCTAGTGTTTATAAACATGGTGATAGTGCTTGCCTGATCCCGTAAGGATATCAAAACCAAACATCCAAAGGCCAAGATGACAGGGTTTGGATCTCCTTGTGGAGCTTGCAAGTTCCTAAGAAGGAAGTGTGCTAGAGTTGGTTGTGGTCCTTGTGGATGACCCATGGGTCCTTTTGCTTTTTGTTTTGAGATTTGCAGATTTTAAGTTAATTGGTAAGTAATGCAAACTTTAAACAAACTCACAGATGAAAAAAACTTATTGAGGTCCAACATGGAATGCATTTTGTGCTCATCTTATTGAAGAGTCTTTTGATTTTTATTTTAATGCCCATTTTTGAATTATTGCAACCAGGTTTTTGCTAAAGGAGTAGAAGACTAGGATATTGTTATTCTAATCATTGTAAGAGCCTCCCGACTTAAAAACGAAGATGTTATTGGGATGCTTGCTGACCCGAAGGATGTAATGAAATTTCCATAGGGATCCTCTTATTTATACACGACAAATAATGCCTTCATCACTGATTCTTCCATTTCACCTCTCTTTCCATCTATACATACAAGAAGGCATGGGTGGCATTCAAGAGGTTCATTTCCTTCCATTTAATCCAACCGATAAGTGAACGGCTCCAACTTATATTGACAGTGAAGCAAAAACGCATCGTGTTAGCAAAGGTGCACTAGAGCATGTAATGTTGCCATTACCTTTGTGGTTTTCTTGTTACAAACAACTCTAATTGCCATTACCTGTGGTTTTCTTGTTACTAGAGCAGTAGATAGAAGACTTTGATCACTTACTATAGCATTCCAGGTAAAACTACTCTCCTAATCTTGTTTTCTTTTGCACATCTCTTTTGGCATTACTCTTTATCATGAACCTCATGTTTTGAATTTCCAATCATTCTTCCGTGGATACCAAGAACATAATGTAATGGTAAGATTTTCTGATTAGAAGAAATTTCTATGATTTATGTATGGTTTGAGTTTTAACCTTTTGCACTAGTACTGCTAGGGTTGTCAACAGGTTGGGTCTTAGACTACCTATACCAGACTAACAGACTTTGGGTTTGCCAGGTTTGGGTACCCATCAGGTCTTTGAACCTAGGTTTCTAGTTGGGTTTGGGTTGGCCCAGGTCAAATGAGAAAATTTACATGGTCAATGGATGTATTAGATTGCACACATATGCCATTACCTTTTATTTATTTATTTTTTGCTTTAAAAAAATTAATTGAATTGGGTTCTTCACACTGTTTTTGTTTTTGCTTTTGTTTTTGTTTTTTGCTTTTGTTGTTCCCCCCTAAATTCATGTGGGGTGCTTATGGGTTTATCTCTCTTAATTTTTTTTGTCTCCTTTTTAATGTTGTTCTTGTTGTTGATATTTTTCTCTTGGGTGTCTTATTCTTTTATGTGTGATGCTTCCAATGATACATTTTTATTTTCTTGTGGGTTGCTCCCATTTCTATTTTATTTTCATTGCTTTCTATTTTGCTTATAATAAGGCTATTTGGTTTTATTTATATCAGGCATAAGTGGACTGGTAGATATGAAGCCCATCTATGGGACAACAGCTGCAAGAAGGAAGGCCAGACTAGAAAAGGAAGGCAAGGTTAGTAAAACAATAGGGTTTCGGCATTGTTGGTTTTTCCCTTTCGCTCTTTATATATATAAAAAAATTTTTGGTTGAGTTTTTTGAATTGTTGGCCTAACTGCTAAGATATGTGGTCTGTCTGGTTGTTTGCATGTGCGATTGCAATCCAATCGAATGCCTAGCAGTTTATTTGGGTGAGCCTTCTCTTTCATTCCTTCAAGTTTTTGAAAATTTCTTTAATCATCCAATACAACATCCTGTTTGTTTATTGTACCTTTTATCCACATCAATGCAGTGGATCATGGCGAACCTGGTGAAGCATTAGGATGTGCAGGCGAAGCTGGTGGAAGAAATCGATCGGGTTGTGGGAGATGGACGAGAAAACATTGAAGAGGAGGATTTGCAGGGGATGTCATATCTGAAGGCAGCGATCAATCTTGAAAAGAGCAAGGAATCGTTAGATTATAGAAGCTTGGAAATGAAATGTTGAATTGAAATTGAAATGTGTACTAGAAAAGAAGGAAAAGATTATTGTGTGTGAATCATTATAGTCTTTTTCTTTTATTTGTGTAATTATCTAGCATATAATACAAGTAAATTACATACCTCACTCTCTCTCTCTCATACAATGAACAAAGGGGTTTAAAATTGTTCTTAAAATTTCGTCCTAAAATCTGACCGTTGGCAACATTAATAGGCATTCAAAAACGTTTCCAAAATTGTGCTTGTAATGTGACCGTTGGTACCAGAACGGTTTCAAACCGTTCCTAAAATTCCGTATCTAAAAATTAAAACGGTACCCAAAACGGTTTTGAACCGTTCCTGTTTTTCTGCGACGCCTCATTTAGGAACGGTTTGAAACCGTTCCTGAAGAATTTAGGAACGGTTTTAAACCGTTCCTAAATGACGATTTTGGTGTAGTGATCCTAAAATTACACGGTTCAGACCATCTAATTACTTGTGGTCGAAGGTACAAAACGCCAACTAACAGTCCAAAATTCAAAGTGCTATATGAGATGGTTTTTAAATTCTCCAACCAGCAAGTCGATCTGTTTCCACAGTATGGATAATTTGGATGGAGGTACATTGGGCCACGTGTACAACGGATCACTTAATATAATTTGAAATTTATGGGAAATGAAGTTGCTATGGCTGTCCATTGGCTTCAGCTGTTCAGACGGGGAATATTTTAAATTTTGAAATTGCCTGGCTCCGGCCCATTGACTGACCTAAATCTGGTCCATTGAACAGCGGTAAGAGCTGTTTGGATGTTATGTGGACTTTCAACTGCATTAAAAAATCATAATTTCAACAAAAAAAAAAAACAATCAGGAAAATGAAGATTAATGGCCCAAATTATCAGGTGGGTCCCAACATAGAAATTGTAGGTGCAACCGAAACATGTAGCAAAAGGGAGTTTTGGATCAAAATGAGGGTTTCACACTACGCCAAAATCGTGGATTTGAGATGGACCAAATCCATCGTCAAACCAAATAAATGACGAATTTCGTCCGTCGCTGTTTACTGGATTGTTTTTGTTTTCCACCTGATAAAATCCATTGTTTAATCTGCGACAGATAAGATCCGTCGCAACAAATAAAAAAATTCGTCACTGAAATTTGAAAAAAACCACCTGAATAATTCATCATTTAAAATATTGGTGATGGATAAGGTCCATTGCTAATATAAGGAGAGCGACGGACCTCAAATCCGTTCATTGTCAACTTGTTGAGAAATTAACGATGAATTTGGTCCGTCACTAAAATATCTGTAAATTTATATATATATAAAATATCGTCAAGGTTTTTATTTACTTTTTTTTTTTTTTGAATCTTACACTTGATAGTCATTCAAAAAATAATTCACAAGATTGTTTAATAAGAATCCTATTCACAAAATTGGTAATTACTCAATTCAATAAAGAGGAAATGGCCTAAGCAAAGCTAACCCAAACAACTAAATGTCTAAGCCATCATATTCATGAATACAATTACATGTGTATGCACAGTGGGTTTCTCACAAGTACACATGAAATAAAATTATAAATGAATAAAATTAAAAGATTGACAAAGAGCAAAAATCATTTTAGTACAACAAAACCATAGAGCTCACCTTTTTTAGCTTCTTATTCAAGGCTGAAAAAATCATTTTAGCACAGAGGGTCTTATCACTTATTGGGTGGATACTATATCTTCCACCAATGACAAGGCTAAAACTATAATGGGCTAGCAATCCAAAACACCATCCGAGTCAACAATCAACTCACCCATTACCAGAAAAAAATGCTTGTGTTAAGTACAAGAGCCGATATAACCATGGATTTCTTTCTTCTGCAAGTAAAGACAACCAACATTGATCTGCTACAATAGAGAACTATCAATGTCATCTCTATTTCTAGAGGGGCAAGAACAAGTGGAGTGAAACAATGGAACAACATGAAGCTAAAATTCAGGTAAATGCTAGGAGCAAACTTGGCTGGGCACCAAGTTCAATCACATGTAACTTCGATGTAATCTGTCGTGCATTGGTAGTCTTTGATGCAAAGCAAATAAGAGTCGAAGGGTTTTCATTTCCAGCAACCTTTGTACAACATACAATAAAATAGAGGATGACAAGTCAAATAACAAAAAAAAAATTAAATGGCAACTAACCAGTATATAATTAAATGGCAACTAACCAGTATATAAGAAATGGCAAGGACAAGTTGAGAGTTTTAGTGAGTGTTAGGTTGCTGGTTTCTATATTTCTCAGCTTCAGTAATTTCCTAGTTATTACAAAGAAAACATGTCTGGTTTACACTTTTTTCTTGGTTTTTACATTCCCCAAGAATTCCATTCCCTAGATTTTACTCGAAAACTTGCCTCAGCTTTTACCAGATGTTTAAAACCATATAAGAGTTGGAAAGCATGCACATGCATCTATGAACGTGTACGTCAACTTTCAAACTCCAATAGAAACTATGCATAAGATAATGACACATCAGGAAAAAAAAATGATATCATCACATGGACCATCAATAAAATGAGACCCATTCAACCCATAAGTACATAGAACATGTAAACCACACTAGAAAAATGCATTTAAACAAATATATCTAGCAATCGTTTAGTTTCACCAAATAAAAGCACATCTGCCTAAAGGGTGCAGTATATGAAAATGGATGCATTTGGAAGAGCATACTCGAAAACTGTCAAGATTGCATGGTTATTTACCGAGTTAAACTGCCATTGTCACGCCCCATACTCGGAAACAGGGCTCACAAAATTTCTGATCATCGAATCTAGTGCCGACAGCCTCTGTAGTACCCCATTCACGTCTCCTAGCGCGCATATGCCAGATTCCGATCCTGGGATCCTATAAGGAGAATTTTCCAACGTACATTTATTTCATAAGAAGCATAACCACAAGTTTAGCCAAATCACAAAGGCAACATCATCATCATATATCCACTAATATAAACATTTGAATATAGTGCTCTAGGGAAATACATATATCGAAATCAAAGCTCTAGAAGACCGTCACACTCTCCAAGTTCAACGCTGCTGCAACCTAACATTACCTGCATGCATCTATCGTGCATAAGCTTATAGAAAGCTTAGAGGATGGTGTAAGTGTGTGCACAAGGTAAGTGTCAAGTATCTAATACAATGTCATAATAATACAATATTGAAAATACTGGCAAGATTATGAATCATACGATATCAGAGTAAGCGGAAATACTGACAAGTCCATAAAAATATCGTCAACCTCATCTAGGATATGCGATAAAAAGATATAACAAGCCAATGTCATATACTGAGAAAGTAATGTAAATTGACTATGTAATGCGGAAATATAATGAACCAGATATCAAATATTGATGATACAATACAATTTGCAATTTTGAAGAGCTACAAATATCATCAGCCTCATCTAGGTCATATAAATGAAGAAACATAGCAACCCAAAATTCCATATGTCGAGGATGTAATGCAATATGCAATAGGTGGTGCGAATGAAATGACCAAGTTGTAGTGTGAAGTCGGGATGATAGTATGTGTTATAGCAAGCTATAAGGCCTATCACAAAGGACTTCTATTTAAACCAGTCTCACACCTAAATTTGGATAAATAGACTCAATGTGGTAAGTCCCTGATCTCAGGTCAGTGGCGCACCCCAACCGAAATCCTGGCCATTGCGAAAGTACACATAACAATTAGTTGCACACCACCAGCCCGAGTGGATAGTGAATGAATAAATGAATGAGTATAATGTTGAGTATACAACTCCTGCTCAATCAGTCCACAAATTAGTACTGTATATCTCTGGGATCATCACCGGGGTCTGGTACGCTCTAAGCTGACCACCACCCCAGCTAGCCGCGTAGCCCAGCTAGTGGAAAAGACCTTACTATCCACCTACCAGTAGTATACCAATGCCTACCCGGCTTGTCGATAGCGGACCCATTTAGGAGTTGGTCAAACAAAGCCTAGCTTATAGCCCCCCCAATCGGGCGGATAAGGCCAGACCCCCTCCCAACCGACCACGACAAAGTGGGAGATGTGGCTTTTTGGTATTCGACACTCGGGTGCTCATGTATCCATTTGATCTCGACGTTGGGGCGTCTCCTGGTCTCGAAGGTTTAGGGACTTTCACCCACGGACATCTAAAGTGCCTAGATGCTCGAACTCAAACATTTCTGGTGTTCCATCTAGTCATCCACGATATGCCTGTGGAGGTCACAGCCCTGATGTCGCTAGAGCGTATAGTAATAATAATCACACAATACAAGATGCATGAGTCATGTAGTCCAATCATGCATTAATTCTGCTCATACCGCGCGCTCATGTGGGATAACTTCACCTATCAGGGACTCCTATAAACCATTTGTACTATGGCATATGCAATGGTCATTCACATCTCATAATAAATATGTAGATGATGCGTATGGGCATGTATCATGATGCTATGTTGTCATATACTCATAATCGATATCAATAACCGACATCAACAATCGGCCTCGACAATGTGGGCATTTAACCAACATTGCACCCAAGGAATGACCCACATAGAGCCTAACATATAGTGGACACATGGCGTCACACAAAAGCCTAATATACATCACCATGAGCCTCACTCAAGAGCTTAATACACATCACGATGGGCCTCTCATATGGGCCTAATATATATCACAATGGGCTTCATTGCCTGACCCTTAAATGCACCACAATGAGCCTCATCACATAGGCCTCATATACATCACATTGGCCAATAAACATGGGTTGAATACACATCACAATGGGCCTCAAATATGGACTGCATACACATCACATTAGGCTTCGACAATCGGAATCGACCTTAATAATCGAAACCGGCCTCAACAATCAGAATCAGCCTCGATAATCAGAATCGGCCTTGACAATCGGAATCGGCCTCAACCTCAACAATCATAATCAGCCTCGACAATCGGCCTCGACCTCAACAATCAGAATCGGCTTAGACAATCGGCCTTAACAATTGGAATCGGCATCGATAATCAGTATTGACAATCGAAATCGGCCTCGATAATCAGAATCGACCTCAACAATCGGAATCGGCCTCGATAACCAGCCTCGACCTCAAAAATCGAAATCAGCCTCGATAATTGGAATCGGCCTAGATAATCAGAATCGGCCTCGACAATTGGAATCAGCCCGACCTCACCAATCGAAATCGGCCTTGATAATTGGAATAGGCCTCGACCTCAACAATCAGAATCAGCCTTGACAATTGGAATCGCCCTCGACAATCGGCCTCAACCTCAACAAACAGAATTGGCCTCGACAATCGGCCTTAACAATCGGAATCGACCTCGACAATCGGCCTCGACCTCAACAATCGGAATCGGCCTCGACAATTGGCCTGACAATCGGAATCGGCCTCGACCTCAATAATCGGAATCGGCCTTGACAATCAGCCTCGACAATCAAAATCGACCTTGATAATCAGAAATAACCTCGACAATCGGAATCAGCCTCGATAATTAGTTTTGGCCTCGATAATTGGAATCGGCCTTGATAATCAGCCTCGACCTCAACAATCGGAATCAGCCTCGACAATCGGCCTCGATAATCAAAATCGGTCTCCACAATCAGAATCGGCCTCCACAATTGGCCTCGACCTCAACAATCGGTATCGGCCACAACAATTGGCCTCAACCTCAACAATGAAAATCAGCCTCGACAAGTGGTCTCGACAATCAGAATCGGCCTCGATAATCAAAATTGGCCTTGACAATCGGAATCAGCCTTGACAATCGACCTTGACCTCAACAATCGAAACTGGCCTCGACAATTGGGCTCGACAATCGGCCTCAACCTCGACAATCGGAATCGTCCTCAATAATTGGCCTTGACCTCAACAATCTGAATCGGCCTCAACCTCAACAATCGAAATTGGCCTCAACCTCAATAATTAGAATTGGCCTCGACAATCAGCCTTGACAATCAGAATTGGCATCAACAATCAGCCTTGACAATCGGATCAACATCGACAATCAGAACCGGCCTCGATAATCAGAATCTGCCTCGACACTCGGCCTTGACCTCAATAATCGGAATCGGCCTTGACAATCGAAATCGGCCTTAATAATCAAAATTGACCTCGACAATCGGAATCGGTAATCGGCTTAACCAAGGGCCTAAGGGAAGGTCACAATGTGGACATTTAATCATCATTTTCCATCAATGTGGCCGTTTAACCAACATTACTCCTAAGGAGTGTCCCACATAGAGCCAAACATATAGTGGGTCCATGGCCTTACTGCAAACCCTCACGAGACTACAACTCGTCCACTAGGGGTAACCTAGGGGTTTAAAGGCTTGTTGCATACGCTAAATGCAATCGAGAGCACCTGCAAAAGTGGTATAGGTAGGATCTTTTATTTTTTGTTTTTGTTGATTTCTCTCTTGTGCCGACCTGCTTTTACGATGATATTTTTTGAGGAAGCCTCTTGATTCTCCGTCCAGGTACTATCTTTCCCTCATTCCTCTTTTATTTTCGTTGTCCCATGTGCATCGCATGATTATTTTTTTTACATTGAGGACAATGTAGATTTTAGGTTGGGGGTGGGGGATTAGGTTACTTAATCAGTATTTTCTTGGTCTTGAACAGAAATTGTAAAAAATTTTAAAAATTTTTCTGGAATTTCTGATGAATTCAAAGTGATTTTGACGGATAGTCGAGAATATGGGTAACTTATGACTCTTGGATTCAGCCATCTGCTTGATTTCACAGTCAATTTTGAATTGTTAACCCATGATTAGAAGTTTTAAGCATTGATTGAGTCATGATTCCGCATATCACATCTCGCTTACACATTAAGGTTTCGATTCGAAAATTGAATGATTAACTTGGTAAGCACTAAGCATGAAAGGAACCAGCCTGTGAAACAAAAAGTTTAGCATAAAAAAAAAGAATTGAAAGAGTAAGTCGCATAATCGTCATCATAGGTTTGCTCCCTATAGATGAAGATTCGATTCCGTATAGTTGACATGAGAAAAGAGTTAGGCGACAAGTTTTCACCATAGGTTTGCTCCCTATAGGTGCGGATTTGATTATCCTCCTTGGCACCACTGTTTATAAAGGAAATCAAAGGCTGATAGAATGAAAAGATTATCTAAAATGCTAGTGTTGGTTTCAGGTTGGATGTCACGAATTACTAATGATATCCTTAAATTGACAATTGGATCTTTTAATGTTTGTAAGCCGAGATTACACTATACACTCACGGAACTCAATGTTTAAAATTGTTCAATTTAATGGATTAATATTTTAAACTTGATTATGAAGTTTACTGTAAGCTTGATTTCAGAAGAACAATCTTCTCACCATTCATGAATCGTAGAATTTTCACATCTCAATTATCTGTTCACCCGTCACTTGAGTTTACAGGAATTGTCTTTTACTTCTAAAATTACTTTTCACATGTTTTGCTGGGGACTAGCAAAATGCTGGTTGGGGGTTGTGATCAGGGTCGAATATTGCATATCAGACCCCAGTAATTGCCTAATTTTACGTACATGATAAGGTTTAATGGAGTGTTTTAATCGTGTTTTCATTACAGGACGTAATAATGAGCATTAGACTGAAAAGAGAATTAAAAGCATGGATTTGATGATCCAAAGTCACCAGAGCACGGGATGGACTCCAGAGAACTAACATTGAAGAATTTACACTCCAGGGATCTAAGAAAATCAAGCCATTCACATTAAAGAGGCCCGAAACTGGTCCAGAATGCAAGATCACATGGTTCCCTTTATCCGATTGGCTCGAAAATTTATACATGGGATTAGGGACATAAATTAACCATACATTTCAAATTTCAGCCCTCGAATCACTATGGAAGTGTCCTAACTGACAAATCAGCCCGCAAACCGTTGATTTCATGCCCACCTAATATCTGGAATTTTCTCAAATTTGGTCTCAACGCCTTAAATGGGGAGACCAATTAAATGGATGGATTAGATTTCTCAAGAACATTGGCGTAGACCCCACCCGAATTGAGTTCGTGTACACACGTAAACGAGCTAACCGCGCACCGCACCGCCACCTTGGTCAAACCGACCACTGATCCGCGCCCGCGTTCATCAACACGGCAGTTACTGTTTCCAGCGCCCGTAAACGACGCCTGGTCATCCGTTGTGGGTCCACACCATCTATCATACCAACAATTCAGACCGTCTATCAGGTCTAAATGAAGACCATTATCACTGCTTAGGTGTCAGAGTTATAATTGATCATCATGCGTGAAATCTAATTGTTCAAACATGGAATAAACGGTGTAATAAAATATTCTGTGTACCACACCAAAATGGTGAAAAACCATGTGTTTCCGACCGAAATTCTGAGAGAAATTCAGTGAACGGAGTGGATTTCACTGAGGATTTTGATCACCGACCCCACCATCACCACAGCTGCCGTTTTCGCTCCAGCGTAACGAACGGACGCTGTCCATTTTTGCGGAAGTTAGTGGGCCCCGTACATGGTCTGTCCGGCCGATCCAAGCCATTCATCTTGTAGATAGCCGCGAATACTACAAAACTATATTGTTACTTTGCAACCATGCATGTACATGTGTGTGATACAGAGACCACAAGTGGACTGCCCGGGACGTTAAAATTTAATTTTATTGTGATTTCTTCTCTGGGCCATATTAATGGACGTTCAAAACCACTCATTCTTGACTGAAATTTCATCCTGAATCCAATGGATGGGGTGGATTTTCCAGAAAATACTTCTGTGGGGCCCGCCGATCACAGTAGTGAAAGGTTATGAAAGGTTTCGCAAATCCGCAAAAACTGACTTTTCCAGGTGGTTGTGGCCCACCATCTTTGATCATATGGTAGATCTGGACCGTCCATCATGTACAGGACCCAAGAAAGTCCTAAGGGACGATTTTTTTTTAGAATTTGAGCGAGGAAAGTGTGGAGTTTTGAAGCTCCGAACTTGGCTGCGAAAAGTTGCACTCCATGTCCTACTACGACTCTGCCACTGACTCCAGCCCTCCAGCAACTATAAAAGAGGAGTTTTGGATGTGGGAAAGGCATTCAGAAACAGGGAATCCAGATCCAGGGAGGAGATTCAGAGAAGAGAAGAAAGGAGAGAGAGAGAGAGAGATCGATTGGTTTGATTTTTTTTTATGAATTTTGTTTATCCATCTTTTTAATGGATTTTATGGGTCACTAATCTCTCAGCTAGGGCTGAGATGAAGCCCCTAATTTGATTAACTCTTGTATTGGTTGAATTTATTTTGAATATTAATTGATTTGTTTCTTTCTCTAAGTAGGCTTGATTGGTTTAAATTCTATACTTCTCCATCTATGAACTTGATCAGAGTCTATATATGGACGTTGTATGGATGCTTATTCTAGGTGCTTGTGTCTGATCAAGAGCAGGTTCCTATAGAGGAGGAAACATGGTGCTTTAATGAACTGTACATCCCTTATGCCTGACCAAGGATATGGGATATATTATTCATGGCATTGCTTAAAGGAATTAGACATTCTGTATGCCCGATTAAGGACACAGATTGTGCTTTCTCTAAATAAGTTATATCAATCTAGATTAAGGTGAATCAACAGACAAAACAAGGGTTAGGATAATTAGGGGTGGATTCGAAAGTCCTAGTGCTCTCTCTCTGATTGAATTTTCTTCCCTATTCTCAATTGTTTTTTTTTCATAGAATTGTGCTTAGTAATTCGCTCCATTATTTGTTGGATTAGTTAAGGAGAATCATAGATTTGAATTGTGACGACCAGTCCTCGTGGGAACGATCTCGTAATACGTACCATATCTACATCTGATTCGTATACTTGGGAGTTTAAAAATCATTTAAATCATGTTGGTTTAAATAAAACATCACCTCACATAAGGGCCTAACATACATCGCGTGGGTCTCGCTCAAGGGCCATATATACATCATATGAGTCGCAATACATGGGCTTCAAATACATCACACAGGCCTCATCACACGGGCCTCAAATACATCGCTTTGGGCCTCACACAAGGGCCACACAGTCATCGCATTGGGCCTCACTCAAGGGCCACATATACATCACAATGGGCCTCATCACATGATCCTAATAGGCATCGCAATGGGCCACTCACACGGGCCTAAAATACACATCACAATGGGCCGCATGACATGGGCCTAATATATATCATAATGGGCTGCATGACATGAGCCTAATGCATCACATCGGGCCTCATCAAATGGGTTGCAATCGCATCAAGGTGGGCCTTAACAGATGGGCCATAGATTCATCAAGGTAGGCCACATTTATGGACCGCACCAATGGGTCGCACCATCTACAAGTGGGCCGCATTAATGGGCCACAAATACATCCGGGTGGGCCCCATGGATGGGCCATAAATACATCAAGGTAGGGCCCACCATAACATTTATTTCCAAATCTGTTCATAAGGTCACAAAGACCTGAATCAAGAGGAAAAAATAAATACCATATTGATCTAGAATGGGTTTTAATGGTAGGCATTCAAATCCCACTGGTTTTGCGGTGTGGTCCACCTGATCAATGGCTGGACACATCATGGTGTGGCTCGCCGTGATGTATTTTGAGATCCAATGTAATGCCCCAAAAATCGGGGGTCAGTAAAGCTCAACTTCTGAGTTCCAACGCATCACTTACGCAACATAGATTGATGATGATTAAATGTTGTCCGTATTAGCGCAATAAATATGAGTGAGATTATACTAAATCAGCATATCATACTCCAGAGATAATTAGATTAAGCAATCAAAAGACTGTGATAGATATATAAAGTATATAAGTGGTTATAAACCCCTAGAGTATGATCATGTCACCAAGCTGAATATATACATATTTGTTACAAAATGTACAAAATGACAAAGTGTAATGTTCAACTAATTCGTATCCCTATAATCTCGTCGATCAACACATGGTCTACATAGACCCGCCTGATAGCTGCATATAAGAGAAGTCCTCCTCATCGTCATAGAAGTCAGGCTCCGCTTCGTAAGCCTTGCCATCATCTGCAGCTAAAATAGAGTCTAGTTGGTGTTTTAAAACACCATCCTAGAGTGGGAGTGAGTGATCAACTCAGTGGAGCTATAAGGCAAAGGTTAACTTGTTATCAATTCAGTCGAGCAATTATGATAAAGTAATGCAACAAACATTTCCTAACGACTCTGGTTAATGTAGGAATGGTACGTTATAATGATGCATGCCCTTGCCTGCACTCCCTCAGAGACATCATCTCACGATCATGCATGTAACACTCCTTACATGTGCGCTTCCTCTCTAAAGCACATGCAATGCAGTGTATGGTCGTGTTAGCCAATATTTAATTAGGCTTATTCATACAGCAGATTCAGGAAGCTAAGGTACATCCCTTTATATTATTTACCCAAACAATGATCCATCTAAGGTCGTCAATCCTAGTTAATCACATACGATAGGCAAGTTACAGGGCAACATCACCCCTAATTGAAAAGTAGTGGATAGGAAAATTTAGGTCGCTACAGAGAGGCTCGTCACCTCAGCGTAGGCTTAGTTTATACTCGAGGTCACTGCGGAAAGGCTCGTCACCTTAGCATAGGCCGACAGCTCGAATACAGTGTCCCATACACCACCATATTCGGCTCACGAGTTGGGTTGCTCACTGGTCACTACGGGGAGGCTCGTCACCCCAGCGTAAGCTGATAGCTCGACCACGGTGTCCCATACACCACCACGCCAGACTCATGAGTCTTTGTGGATCGTGGTATCATGGTTGAAACATGTCTGCATTGGTAAGTGGTACCTTAGATTCAAGGAGTAGCGTCTATACATGGTAAACACATATTAGGCCAATCGGGTTATTTGACAAGTTCGATTGGTACGAGCGCACGCTGAATTAATCGACATAGAGCGCATAAGCACTCCTCGTGGCCTAACCACTGTCGACAATCACCGTATGGCTCGGATTCACCAAACGTATCCCTTGTGACGAGACTAGTTCGGCCACTCGATCGGAAACCGTTATCAATTGCCTAGACTACTAGTAGTCTTAATCACACTTAAATGCAATAGGCAATCACAAGTGATAGTCATAACATCATTTAACAACCAATTCATATATAATTCTCATTTAAGCATTTTTAACAAACATATTGAACATGTTATCATACATACGCGTTTCATATATGCATCACGTATTTGAAATTTAGGTTACTTAAAGGAATTTATACATATAGGTAAGGTAGTTGAGAATCCTATCTCAACACCCTTAATAATTACAATCCATCAAACATTTACTCATTCAGACATTTTATCAAACACTTAGCCTACACATTAATTGTAACGCCCTGAAAATCGGGGGTCAAGTAGCAACTCAACAACCAAGTTCCAAAACATCACTTATGCAACATAAATGCTTATGATTGAATGTTGTCTATGATAGTGCAATAATCATGAGTGGAATTATACCAAAATAGTAATTCATACTCCAGATCAAGTTATAAAATGCAAGTGGAAGACTAAAATATGTATATAAATGTATAGAAAGCCAAAAACGTCATAATCGGTCTCTAGAGTATGAACACCTTACTGAGTTACCATATACATGTATTTGTTTCAAAAGTCAAAATGCCAAAAATGGTACAACTAGAATGGTACACCCTGTAGCCCCATCATCTGAATGGCATAAGCGTAACCTCTAGAGAACTGCATGTAAGAGAATTCATCCTGATCATCATAGTAATCAGGCTCAGCCTCCTGCGTCTCATCAATACCTGCATCTAAGACAGGGTCTGGTAGGTGTCCAGAACACCGTCCCGTAATATGGGAGTGAGTAGCTAACTCAGTGAAACAATAAAGCACAGGTTAATATCAAGCAGTAATGATAAAGCAATACAATCAAATACTCCTAAATACTCTTATTAATGCAAGTATGGAATGCAGTCATGATGCATGCCCTTGTCAATGCTCCCTCATGCAACATCATCTTACGTCCGCGGTATGCGTTCATCCCTCAGTGCTCCACATCTTCCAGGCACATGCAGTGCTATGTTATGAGCATGATTACTGAGTTATTATTAGTCCTTTTCATATGGCAGTATTGGAAAACTAAGGTACCTTCCTTATATCATTCCCAAACAATGATCCATTCTAGGGTCGTCAGTCCTAGATAATCTCATACGATAATGCGATTCTAGGTCGTTGTAAAGGGCTGTCAGGGCTGTTACATGCACTCGTTGCACCGCTTCCCCATCACCTTATCAATACAGGCCTAGTTTATACTCTGTTACAACTGGAAGGCTCGTCGCCTCTCCGCAGATTCAAAGTATACTCGAGGTCACTACAAAGGGATCGTACCAATCAGTGTAGGCCGATAGCTCGAATACAATGTCCCATACCACCGTATTTGACTCACGAGTCTAGGTTGCTCACTGGTCACTACGGGGAGGCACGTGGCCCCAGCATAGGCCGACAACTTGACCACGGTGTCCCATACCCCCATGCCTGGCTCATGAGTCTTAGCGGATCGAGGTAGTATGGTTAACGGGGTTACACTGGTAAGTTTGGTACCCTGGGTTCAAGCAGCAGCGTCCAAATATGGTGAACATACATTAGATAGATCGGGTTACTTGACAAGCTAGATTAGCACGAGCGTACAACCAGCCGAACGACATGAAGTGCATAAGCACTTCGCATGGCCTAACCACTGTTTCCACCGAAGTACGACTCGTGCTCATCAAACACATCCTATGTGGCGAATGAATATCAATCACGAACTCAAGTATGTTACTGATTGTCTGGACTATAATCATAGCCCCAACCACATCTAATCCTTAACCAGAAGCATGTAGAGTAAAGCAGAATAAATAAAGTAATTCAAGCATGTTAACAAGCATGTCATAAAGCATGTTATAAAGCACAATATAAACAGGAAATATAACACATATATTTCATAAGTAAGCGGTTAAATTAAACAACCAACATGGAGGAAATCATATACATCTCTAAGTTAGTAGAGAATTGTAAGACCCGTATCCTAGTCTCTACTATTTCGTCGACTCCTGTGATCCTTTCCGACGAACTCCGGCAACCCACACTGTATAATCGATGTTTGTGCGTGATCCTAAGTCATATTCTGTAGATTTGAGTCAGCTCGACCCAATACTTGTACCTTAGCGACCACGCCGTCACTGCGGTTCTAATGTCATGACTCGCGCACCAAATCGATACCCGGACTAGAAGATGTGGGCCCGCGTTCATTCCGAAGAAACGCCGCGCATTGTGAATTTCGAGGGAATCTTACGATGTCTTATCAATCAATGTCAAGTTCACACCATGTCCCAAGTACAACAACCCATCCCTCTTTTTTTCAAAAGTCAACCCTCTCTCTCCCCTCACCATCCCTCTTTTACCCCATTTTCAACTAAGCCCATACCTCCCATCACCTTTTCTTATAACACCCATCCCCTTTAATATTTTATTTCTCTCCTTCTCTCATTTTATCTCCACTCTCCCAAGCTCCATACTCCAAGCATTTCAAGAGCAACAAATGTGGCCCACTTTCCCTACCCTCTCATCCTCATCCCCACCATCAAAACCTCATCAATCTCCATCAAAGATAAAGGCAAGGAGCTTAGGAGCTTAATGGAGCAAGGAGAAGGCCTAGAGGTGGGTGATCTACCATTGATTTTTGATTTGATGGCCCACTTGTGGTGGGACCCAATTTGATGCATGTATTGTAATCATAAGAGGGGCCCATAGTGGCGGGGTCCCTCCACTACACGGATCTCTCTTTCCCTCCCTCCCTCTCTCTCTCTTTCTTTTATGAGGATGATGAGAATGATGTATGGGCCACCTGATGTACTTGCATCCACACCGTCCGGGGCCAGTGGCCCACCTTGATGATGATTTACCCACGCTGTCTGTCGAGTGGGCAGGCTCATCTGCCTGTCCATTTTGGATAGACCCGGGCGTTGGGAGGTCACGAATATCAGCTTTATAGAGAGTTATGGGCCACACGTGTGACCCACCTTGATGTACGTCTTCTACATGCAAACTGTCCTTTGATTTGGACGATGGGGCCCACCTTATGACGTTATATTTTTCGAGTCATCCACCTGTTGTGGCCTCATGGAGCAGCAGCTGCTGTTGCGATTTACGACCAGCAAGTTCTATGGGTCCTTTGATCCACGCCGTCTGATGGAGCCCACGTTGATGTATGCTTCAGATCCACACCGTCCAGATTTTTTGGACGGTGGGCTGATCTTTAGGTGTGCATTATATCCTATCCATCCAACCATCTGACAGTGGATCACACTATGATGTATATGTCTTATCTCCACCGTCCAGTGATCTGGACGGTGGACGCCATCATGATGTATGTATCCCGGGTCGTCCTTTCATGGACCTACCTCCTGCACGTGTGAAATCCTCACCGTCCAGCGAGGATGGTGGGATCCATCATGATGTGAGTGATGTATTCACATTATCCAAATACAGTGCATGGACCCCATGCTGCATGCGTTTCATCCAGCCGTCCAACTGTGGCCCCAGTGATGTATGTGCTATATCCAAACCGTCCCTCTATTTCACATCCAGACCGTCCATCGATTTTGCTGGTGGGGCCCTGCCCTGATGTATGCGTTTATCATTGCCGTACATCTAGCAGCAGATGGCTGCTGGGTTAACATCAGCAATCTTGTGGAGCCACACGTGCTATACAAGCACGGTCCGTACTTAGACGGTGTATATTCTCACCGTCCATTCGTTTTTCCCTGGCAGTGGACGAGGCCCACCTTGGAAGTATGTATTTTAGATCCACACTGTCCAGAGTGCTAGACGGTGCTGGACAATTTTTGGGTGGTGCTGTGGCCACACCGTGATGTATTTATCTCATCCACACCGTGATGTATTTGGGTGGTGCTGTTCAATGTTTAGACGGTGCAGATTTACATAGACAATGTTTGGATGGTGCTGATTTACCTGGACAATGTTTGGACAATGCTGATCATTGTTAGTGGGCCATGTGTCCCATAGAATAATAGTGTACAATGATACACATGTTACACCTACAACTATTGAAATGATTTTTTTTTTTGTGTAATCCAAGCTTTCACTTGGGCTCCACCTTGATGTATCTATAACCCTTCTATGAGGCCCATTTGATGTATTTGAGGCCCAGGTGCAGGGCCCACCTATTATGTATATTAGGCCCATATGCAGGGCCCACCTGTTGTGTATATAAGGCCCACGAGTGAGGCCCATTGTGATGTACTAAGGCCCATGGGTCGTAGCCCATTAAAAAGTATTTCTGGCCCATATGTCGTGGCCCATTGTGATGTATTTTCGACCCATGTGAGAGGGCCCATTGTGATGTATTTGAGGGTCATGTGCAGGGCCCACTTGTTATGTATTTGTGGCCCATTGTGATTGTATAAGGCCCATTGAGGTCATATGTGACCCACTGTGATGTGTTGTATTTCCACACCATCCGTCTAGGCGGTGAGCCGTGGAGCACACCATGATGTATGTATTTACAGCCACGCCGTCCATCTGTTTTGGCTGCCATGTGAGGCTTAGATGATGTGTACGGGGCCCACTTGGGACGTGCAGGGCCCATCTTAATGTGGTGTTTACGCAGCCCGTTTGGTGAGGCCAAAAGTGATGTATGAGAGGCCCATTGTGATGTATTTTTGTCCCATTTGGTAAGGCCCAATGAGATGGATTTTCGGCCCATATGGCTTGGCCATTGTGATGTTTTTGTAACCCACTTAATGAGGCCCATTATGATGTGTATTAGGCCCATGGGTTGTGGCCCGTGCAATACATTTGAGGCCCATGTACAGGGCCCACCTGTTGTGTATGTAGCCCTTGTATGAGGCCCATTGCGATGTATATTAGGCCTTTGTGTGAGGCCATGGGCCCACTTTATGTTTGACTCTATGTGGGCCACTGCTTGGGAGCGATGTTGGTTGAATGTCCACATTGATGGACAGTGATGGTTAAATGTCCACATTATAACCTCCCATTTGGCTTAGTTAGACCCATTCTCATCATTCTCTAGTGGGTTAACCCAAACAATTGGGCCCCATTGATATTGCTTGGTCCATCATCGGCCGCTCATCTGCGATTGTCGAGGCCGATTCTGATTGTTGAGGCCGATTTCGATTTGTTGAGGCCGATTGTATAGGCCGATCCCGATTGTCGAGGCCGAGTATCGAGGCCGATTATCATGACCGATTGCCGATTCCGATTGTCGTGGCCAATTGTTGATTAGAAATTGAGGCCAATGACTGATTGTCGATTCTGATTGTCGTGGTCGATTGTTGATTAGCGATCGAGGCTAATTAACATGACCGATTTACCGATTCTGATTATTGATCGATTTTGATTGTCGTGGCCGATTACCGGTTACGATCGAGGCCGATTATCATGACCAATTTCTGATTCCGATTGACGTGGCCGATTTACCAATCTCGATTGTTGAGGCCAATTGTCAATCGATTTCGATTATCGTGGCCGATTTGCCGATCTCGATTGTTGAGGTTGATTCCAATTTCGATTGTCGAGGCCGGATATCGAGGCCGATTGATGAGGCCCAATGTGATGTATATGTGGCTTGTATTTGAGGCCCATTGTGATGTGCATTCGGCCCGTGTTTGAGGCCCAATGCGATGTATATACGACCCGTATCTGAGGCCCGTTGTGATGTATATTCAGCCCATGCTTAAGGCCCAATGTGATGTATATGAGGCCTATGTGATGAGGCCCATTATGATGTATTTAAGGGCCAAGCGATGTAGCCAATTGTGATGTATGTTAGGCCCATGCGAAAGGCCCATCGTGATGTGTTAAGCTCTTGAGTGCGGCTCATGGTGTTTTATATTTAGCCCTTATGTGAGGTCATGGGTCCATTATATGCTAGGCTCCTTGTGGGCCATCTCTTGGGGAACAATGTTGGTTAAATGTCCACATTGTCGAGGTCGATTGTCGATGCCGGACTATCGATACCGACTATGAGTATGTGACTGCATAGCATCATGATACATGCTCATACGCATCATCTGCATGTTTGTTATGAGATGTGGTTGACCATTGTATATGTCATTGGGCAGACTGTTATGAGACTCCCTGATAAGTGGAGGTTGTCTCACATGAGCACATAGTATACGTGGGATTGATGCATGACTGGATTGTATGATTCATGCATCTTGCATTATGATTACTGTACGCCCTAGCGACATCAGGGCCTAGCCTCCACAGGCATATCATGGATGGCTAGATGGGATACCAAAAATATTTGGTTCTAGCATATGGGTGCCATAGATGTCCCTGGGTGAAAATCCCTAAACCTTCGGGCCAGGAGACGCCCCAATGTCGAGACCGAGTGGATATACATGAGCGTGTGAGGGCCGTATACCAGTAGGTCGCGTCTCCCACTGTGTCATGGTCGGTTGGGAGGGGGTGTGACCTTACCCGCCTGAGTGAGGGGGCAGTATGTAACGCCCTGAAAATTGGGGGTCGAGCATAAACTCAACTCCCGAGTTCCAACGCATCACTTATGTAATAAAATGAATGATGATTGAATGTTGTCTGTATTAGTGCATTGAACATGAGTGAGATTAAGCCAAAACAGCATATCATACTCCAGTGATAGTTAAATTGCAAGCGGAAGACTGTGATAAATATATAAAATATAAAAACAGTAGTGAGTCTCCAGAGTATGATAATGTTACCAGGTTAATGAATTACAAGTACAATTTCAAATTATACCAAAGGTGTAGTGTTATCTAGTCAACATCCCTATAATCCCGTCGATCAATACACGGCTCACTTGAAGCCGTCAACATACAGCTTACACGAAAAAGCAGCATTGTCGTCATAAAGGTCTGGCTCCACCTCAGGAGTAGCGTCGCCATGTGCAATCAGACAAAGTCTGGTGGGTGTTCGGAACACCGTCCCGTAACGTGGGAGTGAGTGATCAACTCAGTGGAATAATAAAGCATAGGTTAATATGTTATCAACTCAGTCAAGCAGTAATGATAAAGCAGTATAATCAAACACTCTCAAGTACTCTTATTAATGCAAGTATGAATGCAGTCATGATGTATGTCCTTACCGACATACTCCCTCGTGCGACACCATCTTACGTTCGGAGTATGCATGCATTCCTCAGTGCTCCACATCTTCCAGGCACATGCAATGCATGATGAGCATGATTACTGAGTTATTATTAGTCCATTTCAAACAGTAGGATTAGGAAACTAAGGTACCTCTCTTGTATCATTCCCAAACATGATCCATTATAGGGTCGTCAGTCCTAGTTAATCTCATACGAAGGTGTGTTTCTAGGTCGCTACAAGGGCTGTCAGGGCTGTTACATGGAATCGTTACACCACTCCCCCATCACCTTATCAATACAGGCCTAGTTTATACTCTGTTACTACGGGAAGGCTCATCGCCTCACCGTAAATTTAGAGTATGCTCGAGGTTGCTACACTGGGTACGGTCAGGGCTACCAGGGCTGTTACATGGAATCGTTGCACCACTCCCCTATCACCCATCAAAGCAGTGTAGGCCGACGGCTCGAATATAGTGTCCCATACCACCATAATCGACTCACGAGTCTGGTTGCTCATTGGTCACTACGGGAAGGCACGTGGCCCCAGCGTAGGCCGACAGCTTGACCACGGTGTCCCATACCACCATGCCCAGCTCATGAGTCTTAGCGGATCGAAGTACCATGGTTAACGGGATTCCACTGGTAAGTTTGGTACCCTAGGTTCAAGCAATAGCGACCAAACATGTTGAACATACATTAGACATATCAGGTTACTTGACGGGCCTGACTAGCTCTAGCGCACAATCAACTGAATGACATGAAGTGCATAAGCACTTCGCGTGGCCTAACCACTGTCGCCAACTGAAGTATGACTCGGGTTCGTCAAACACATCCTACGTGGCGAAAAGAGTCTCAACCACAAACTCAAGTCTGGTACCGATTGTCTGGACTATAAATATAGTCCTAATCGCAATTAATCAATATTCAAAGCATGTGGAGTAAAGCGTAATAAACAAAGTAATTCAGGCATGCTAACAAACATGTCATAAACATGTATAAAGCATGTTATAAAGCACCATATAAACAAGAATACAAACACACATACTTCACAAATAAGCGATTTAAGTAAACAACCTCATGGAGGAAATCATACATGTCTCTAAGGTAGTTGAGAATCCCATCTCAACACCCACCTAAGGCATCATCATCCAAACACTTACTCACACAAGCATTTTCACAAACACTTAGCATACACTATTTCAATATACTTAGTGTATGTTAGCAAAACATGTATTAGGGCAAGTCCTTTCGCCAAGCAAGTATTTTACGCACATATGATATATTCATACAATAAATAATCATGCCAAACACACTTCCAAAATATATACGTATACGGTACTTTCTACAATACACTATTTCTACATACATAGTGTATATTAGCATAACATGTATTAAGGCGAATCCTTTCGCCAAATAAGTATTTTATCCATATATCATATATTCATACAACAAATAATCATGTCAAACACATTTCCAAAATATATACGTATACGGTATTTTCTACAATACCTAGAATATGTAAAATTCCATATTCTGCGTCTTTAATCGAAACAGAAAACAGAAAGCACTTTGTACATGTGCAATTGCATGCAGATCATGAATCTATCATTATCTGATATTGAAAGCGTTGAAAACCATAACCTATACACCTAAAGTCCTCACCTTTTACCGTAGAATCGTAACGGATCAGCTAGGTTTGCTAAGCTTCCGTATTCGGCAGTTAGGTAGCCTAAAGAATGAAATAGGTTAGCTATTTCATAACTTACAAC
Source organism: Magnolia changhungtana (assembly GCA_030180095.1). Lineage (NCBI taxonomy): Eukaryota > Viridiplantae > Streptophyta > Magnoliopsida > Magnoliales > Magnoliaceae > Magnolia > Magnolia changhungtana. Next base: position 2,250,262 of record JASAUF010000644.1, on the reverse strand, counting down.
CCTTACAACTCCAAAAATGATTAGGGTTAGGGTTTCTTACCTAGAAATGACGTCGGAATCGCCGGAAAAGTGATTAGAATGGAGTGGTGGAGCTTGGGTGTAACACCCCGAAAATCGGAAGTCGAGTATAACTCAACTCCCGAGTTCCAACGCATCACTTATGCAACATAAATAATGATGATTAAATGTTGACTGTGTTAGAGCAATAAACATGAGTGAGATTATACCAAAATAGTAATTCATACTCCAGATCAATTGTATAAAGGCAAGCGGAAGACTGAACTATATATATGTATGTAAAAGAAATAAAATCATTTCATTCTCCAGAGTATGAACCCATCTGAGTTACCATATACATATGTATGTTTTATGAACAAAATGTCAAAAATTCAACTAAGGAGTAATCCCTGCAAGTCCCATCGATCCTGGCAGTCTAGTCGAAGCCGCCATAATACTGCATAAATGAGAACTCGTCCTGGTCCTCGTCATAGTCTGGCTTAGCCTCCTGAGTCATCAGCTCATCTAAACCTAAGACAGAGTCTGGTTGGTGTGCACAACACCATCCCGTAATGTGGGAGTGAGTAGCTAACTCAGTGGAACAATAAAGCATAGGTTAACATGTTATCAATACAGTCAAACAGTAATGATAAAGCAGTAAAATCAAACACTCCTAACTACCCTTATTAATGCAAGTATGAATGCAGTCATGATGGATGCCCTCACCACACCCTCCCTCGTGCGATACCATCTTACGTTCGCGACATGCTTTCATCCCTCAGTGCTCCACATCTTCTAAGCACATGCAATGTATGATGAGCATGATTACCAAGTTTTTATTAGTCCATTTCAAACAGCAGGATTGGGAAACTAAGGTACCTCCCTTGTATCATTCCTAAACATGATCTATTCTAGGGTCGTCAGTCCTAGTTAATATCAGACGATGGTGTGTTTTCTAGGTCACTGCAAAGGCTGTCAGGGTTGTTACAAACAAAGGTTACACCACTCCCCCATCACCTCTTTAACGATTCATCACTATACAGAAACATGCCTAGTTCATACTCTTTATACTGTGGCAAAACTCATCGCCTCACAGCAAATTCAGAGTATGCTCGAGGTCACTACAAAGGGCTGTCAGGGCTGTTACGCACAAAGGTTACACCGCTCTCCCATCACCTTATCAATGTAGGCCGATGGCACAAATATAGTGTCCCATACCACCATAATCGGCTCACGAGTCTAGTTGTTCACTGGTCAGTACGGGGAGGTACGTGGCCCCAGCGTAGGCCGACAGCTCGACCACGGTATTCCATACCACCATGCTTGGCTCATGAGTCTTAGCGGATCAAGGTACCATGGTTAACGGGATTCCACTAGTAAGTTTGGTACCCTACATTCAAGCAGTAGCAACCAAACATACATTAGACATATCGGGTTACTTGACGAGCCTGACTAGCTCGAGCGCACAATCAATTGGACGACATGAAGTGCATAAGCACTACGCGTGGCCTAACCACTATCGCCAACTGACGTACGACTCGGGTTCGTCAAACACATCTTACGTGGCGACATGAATCTCAACCACGATCTCAAGTCTGGTACCGACTGTTTGGACTATAGACATAGTCCCAAACTCAATCAATCTTTATTCATAGCATATGGAGTAAAGCATAATAAACAAAGTAATTCAAGTATGTTACGAAGTATGTCATAAAGCACGTTATAAGCATGTTATAAAGCACTGCATAAATAGGAATACATACACATATATTGCACAAGTAAGCGGTTTAAATAAACAACCTCATGGAGGAACTCATACATGTCTCTAAGGTAGTTGCGAATCCCATCTCAACACCCACCTAAGGCATCATCATCCAAACACTTACTCATTTTCACAAACACTTAGCATACACTATTTCAACATACATAGCGTATGTTGGCCAAACATGTATTAGGGCGAATCCTTTCACCAAATAAGTATTTTATCCATATATCATATATTCCTACAACAAATAATCATGTCAAACACATTTCCAAAATATATACGTATACGGTATTTTCTACAATACACTATTTCTACATATATGGTGTATATTAGCATAACATGTATTAGGGCGAATCCTTTCGCCAAATAAGTATTTCGCCAAATAAGTATTTTATCTAAGTATCATATATTCATATAACAAATAATCATGTCAAATATATTTTTAAAATATATACATATACAGTATTTTCTACAAATACCTAGAATATGTAAAATTCCATATTCTACGTCTTTAATCGAAACTGAAATCAGAAAGCACTTTGTACATGTGCAATTGCATGCAGATTATGAATCTATCATTATCTGACATTGAAATCGTTGAAAACCATAACCTATACACCTAAAGTTCTCACCTTATACCGTAGAATCGTAACGGATCAGCTAGGTTTGCCAAACTTCCGTATTCGGCAGTTAGGTAGCCTAAAGAATGAAATAGGTTAGATATTTCATAACCTACAACCCTTACAACTCCAAAAATGATTAGGGTTAGGGTTTCTTACCTTAAAACGAAGTCAGTATCGCTGGGAAAGCGGCAAGAACGGAGTGGTGGAGCTAGGGTAGGTGCAGGAAACAGTAATAGGGAGATTCTCCCACTTCTCTCACTCTTTCTCTCTCTTTTCTCACTTCTCTCTCTAGGGTTTTTCTCGAATTTATATGGCTGTGAGAGAGAGTGTTCTAAGGTCCTTATATAGCCTAAAATCTCTCAAAACTAGACCTAATGTCAATGTATACTTAAGTTATAACCAAAGTGGCATTGTTTCAGCTCAACGGAGGATTTCTGGCGGGCCTCCTTGAGCCAAAGGTCAGACTTAAGCTCATTAACACCGGATCTACGTGGAGTTAAGTTTTTGTTTCATTCAGATTCCCAGATCACGTGTGGCAAACCAGTTTCAGTTCAACGGTCAGTGGGTATCGATCCGAAATTCCAAGTACATGTAAATGTTTATGAAATTTTTCCTGATCCGAAGGTATATTTGGGTCAGATTCTGATGGTCTGGTTGCTTACAAATTGACCGCAAGTAACAAGTCTCAGATCACTATTCTAGATATTTATTTTGGAAAGAAAACAAGTGTTTTCACACTCCCTCGCTCCGGACTCAAGCGAATAGTCGTGGGACACTGTCTGGGTCTAAATTCCGAGATGGTTGTCAAGCCTAGCGAGGCGGTCCTAAGTCCTTAACCTCGTATTATTCGGGCTCCCGATGTGCGGTCCAGACCTGATACAGAGTTTCAATTTGCTCCTAAGAGCAGACGGGTAATGAGTTTGATCTTAGATTTTACAGTAACCTAGCGTCAATGATTCTACAAGTTTTGGGTCTTGTAGATCATATTTAAAGCGATTCAAACATATTTCATGGCTACTCTAGTTTAACACTTAGTTAACTTTGTCAAATTTCTAAAGGATTTAATTCTAAGTGATTTCTGGTCGAGGTGGTACTCGAGCCATTGTAAGGAAATTTATGAGTCGTTACATTGGGTAGCGGCAGGAAATAGTAGCAGGGAGTTTCTCTCACTTCTCACACTCTTTCTCTCTCTTTTCTCTCTTCTCTCTCTAGGGTTTCTCTCAAATTCGTATGGCTGTGAGAGAGAGAGTTCTAAGGTCCTTATATAGCCTAAAAATATACTAAAATAGACTTATGGGCAAGGTATACTTAGGTTATAACCAAAGTGGCCCTGTTCTGTCTCAACGGAGCACTTCTGGTAGCCCCCCTTGAGCCAAACGTCAGACTTAAGCTCACAGACACTAGATCCAGGTGGAGTTAAGTTTTCGTTTCAGTCGGATTCCCAGATCACGCGTGGCGGACCAGTTTCAGTTCAACGGTCAGTGAAACCCGATCTGAAATTCCAAGTACATGGATATGTTTATGAAATTTTTCCTGATCCGAGGGTGTATTTGGGTCAGATTCTGACGGTCTGGTTGCTTACAAAATGTCCGCAAGTAACAAGTCTCAGATTACTATTTGAGATATTTGTTTTGTAAAGAAAACAAGTGTTCTCACACTCCCTCGCTCCGGACTTAAGCGAACAGCCGTGGGACACTGTCTGGATTTGATTTCCAAAATAGTTGTCAAGCCCAGTGAGGCGGTCCTAATTCCTTAACTTTGTATTATTCGAACTTCCGACGTGCGGTCCAGATTTGATACGGAGTTTCAACATGCTCCTGAGAGTAGTCGAGTAATGAGTTTGATCCGAGATTTTAGGGTAACTTAGCGTCAACGATTCTACAAGTTTTGGGTCTTGCAGATTATATTTAAAGTGGATCAAGTGGATTTCGTAGCTAATCTAGTTTTGCACTTAGTTACTTTGTCTCATTTCTAAAGGATTTAGTCCTATAAGATTTCTATCTGAGGTGGTACTTAGTCCTTTGTAGTTGGTACATACAGTGATTCAAGTTATACTACTTAGTTAGTTTAAGATAGTGTCTAGGGTGAAAGTACTTAGAAAAATTGAACGAACAAGCTGGTGAAGGGTGGAATTTGTGAAGGAAATGGGTTCAAAAGTAGCTTTAGACTTTGGGATTGAGTTCTGACGGGTTAATAAGGTGTTAGGATCGACCCATTGCCAATGGACGTCTAATTCCATGTTGGCAAAAATCCGGGATGTTACACAGTATCTAGGTTGAGTTTGACCATCTTGAGGAATGGGTCCGCTATCGACGATCCGGGCCCGATATTGGCAGGTAGATAGTAAGGTTTCTTCCACTTACCCAGTTGTGCGCTCGGATAGGGCCGACAAGCTAACGTAGAGTGTAATAGGCCCCGGTGATGATCCCAGAGGTGAACCGTACTGATATGTGGACTTATTGAGCAGGAGTTGCATACTCATTCATTCATTCATTCAATATCCACTCGGGCGGTGGTGCGCAACTATTTATTACATGTACCTTCACATGACTAGGATTTCGGTTAGGTGCTCGACTAACCTGAGATCAGGAGTTTATCACATTGATTCTGACTATCCAAATTTAGGTATGGGACTAGTTTAGATAGAAGTCCCTTGTGATGGACCCCATAGCCTGCGATGCTACGTACAATCATCCCTACTTCACACTCCAGCATGGTCATTCCATTCGCACCACATATTATTTTACATCTATGGCAAATGGTATTTTGGGTTACTGTGTTTCTGCATTTATATGGTTTAGATACGATTAACGCTATTCGTGGACTCATCAAGAATTACATATTGCATCGCATCCTCGGCATTTGATAATTGGCTCTTTATGACTCCTCATTTGCATAGCTGTTCTATATCGCGTATTCTGATATTGATTGACTCATGGACTTGTCCGTATTTCCGCTTACTTCGTTATCATATAATTTATGATCTTGCTAGTATTTCTGTTTACTCTAATAATTCCTGCTCTTGTCAGTATTTCTGCTTACTCATGGTAATTCATGATCTTGTTAGTAATTCTGCTTATCCCGATATTGTACGATTTATTGATTACCAGTATTTTCGGTACTGTATGATGATGGTATTGTATTGAATACTTGGCACCTACCTTGTACACACATTTACACCACCCTCTAAGCTTTCTATAAGCTTATGCATGATAGATGCGTGCAGGTGATGTTAGGTTGCAGCAGTGTTGAGCTTGAAGCATGCAGTGGTTCTTCTAGAGCTTGATTTTTGACTTATGTATTTCCCTTCAGTATTGTAATTAAATGATTATATTAGTGGATATGTGATGATGATGTTGGCTTAGTGATTTAGGTATACTTGTGGTTATGCTTATTACAAGTTAAATGTACAAAAAAAATCCTCCTTGTAGGATCCCAGGATCGGAATCTGACGTATGAACGCTAGGAGCCGAGAATGGGGTACTACGGAGGCTGTCGGCACCGGATTCGGCGATCAGTATTCCTGTGAATCCGATTTTCGAGTTTGGGGCGTGACAAGAATCCTATTTCAACACCTACCTAAAGCACAATCATCTAAGCACTTACTCTTACAAGCATTTTCACAAACACTTAGAATACACTTATTAACATACATAACGTATATTAGCAAAAACATATAGTAGGGCGAATCCTTTTGCCGAGTAAGTATTACATGTATATATAACATGTACATACAGTAATTTATCATGGCAAACATACTTTCGCAATTTATACGTATACGGTATGTTTTACAAATATACAGAATACACTATACGCCATAATTCGCATACGTAACTGAAACACAAAATGAACATTGCATTGTACAAGTGAAATCGCATCCAGATCATGAATCTATCATTATCTAACATTGAAAGCTTTGAAAACCATAACCTATACGTCTAAAGTCTGCACCTTACGTCGTAGAAACGAGTAACGGACTCAGTTAAACACCAAGTCTTAATCATTGGCAGAACGGCAACCTAAGACATGAAATAGGTTAGCTATTTCATCACTTGCAACAATCATAACCCTAGAATAGATTAGGGTTAGGGTTTCTTACCTATAAACGAAGCCGTGGAAAAGCAATTAGATCGGAGTAGTTAAGCACGTAGGATAGTAGGGTAGGGTACCAGGAAGCATCTCTCACTTCACACACACTTTCTCTCTTTCTTCTCTTCTTTCTCCTAGGGTTTTCTCAAATTCGTATGGTGAGAATGAGAGAGGGTTTAAGGTCCTTATATAGGCCTAAAACTCTCCAAAACAGACTCAGGGTCAAGGTATAGTTAGGTTATGTCCAAAGCGGGTCTGTTCTGTCTTAACAGAGCACTTTTGGAGCCCCCATTGAGCTAAAGGTCGGACTTAAGCTCACTGACTATGGTCTAGGTCGAGTTAAGTTTCCATTCCAATTGGGTTCCCAGATCACACGTGGCGGACTAGTTTCAGTTCAACGGTCACAGAAACTCGATCAGGGTTACAAGTACACAGACTTATATGGGAAATGTTTCCTAATCCGAGGGTGTACTTGAGTCAGATTCCGACGGTCTAATTGTTTATATTTGGCCCGCAAACATCAAGTCTCAAATTATTTAAATTTAATTTAATTTCTAAAGAAAACCAGGTTTTCTCACACTCCTTGCTCAGGGCTCAAGCGAATAGCCTCGGAATACTATCTAGATTCGACTTCCGAGATGGTTGTCAAGCCCTGCAAGGCAGTCCTAATTATATAACCTCGTATCATTCGAAATTTCGATGTGCGGTTCAGATCTGATATAGAGATTTAATGTGCTCCCGAGAGCAGTTGGGTAATGAGCTTGATCCTAGATTTTAGGGTAACCTGACGTCAATGAGTCTACAAGTTTTGGGTCTTGCAGATTGTATTTAAAGTGATTCAAACGGATTTCATGACTAATATAGTTTAACACTTAGTTAACTTTGTCTAATTTCTAAAGGATTTGATCCTAAGTGATTTCTGCCTAAGGTGATACTCGGGCCATTGTACGGAATTTTTCGAGTCGTTACAATTTACCCCCCTCAATGAAAAATTTTGTCCTCAAAATTATTATCTTTTCATACTCCTCGAGAAGCAAAGGGTAGTTCTTTTGGATCTTAACTTCAATCTCCCAGGTAGCTTCCTCCTCTGTATGATGCGTCCACAGTACCTTCACGAGTGGAATCACCTTACTGCGTAACACCTGCTCCTTATGTGTCGGACGAGTACATATGTAGCATCGTCGCTCAACTGCACTTGCTCCCAATGGATGATGTGTGAAGGATCAGGGATGTATTTCTTTAGCATAGATACATGAAATACATTGTGCATGCCCGCGAGTGGTGTAGGCAAAGCCAGATGATATACCGCCACACCCACTTGATCAATACCTGAAACAGCCAGATAAACCGCGGCGTAAGCTTCCCCTTCTTCCAAAATCGAAGGACTCCTTTTAAAGGGGAAACTCTGAGGAATACGTGATCCCCAACCTCGAACTCAAGTGGTCGCCACCTCGTATCGGCATAACTCTTCTGTCTACTCTGGGCCATCAGGAGTCGACGCCTGATAATGTTGATCTTCTTCGAGGTTGCTTATACTAACTCCGGACCAATCAAACTGCGCTCGCCGACCTTTGCCCAGCAATACGGTGCTCTGCAAGGGCGCCCGTACAAGGCTTCGTAAGGAGCCATGCCAATACTAGCCTGAAAACAGTTGTTGTAGGCGAACTCTGCGTAGGGGAGACAGCCATCCCAACTGTTCTTGAAGTCTAAAACATAAGCCTGCAACATATCTTCTAAAATCTGATTCACCCGCTCTGTCTGCCCGTCGGTCTGAGGATGGAACGCAGTACTGAACTTCAACTTCACACCCATCGCTTCCTAGATACAAGTCCAGAAGATAAACGTGAATCGCATGTCACAGTCCGACATAATCTCCAAGGGAACTCCATGCAAACGTACTATCTTTTTGATGTACAACTCAGCCAAGTCGTCTACAGAGTTCGTCACTCTGATAGGGAGAAAATGAGCCGATTTGGTCAACCAGTCCACGATCACCCAAATAGAATCATAACGCTTTCTCATCTTCGGCAGCCCCAAGATGAAGTCCATAAAGGTAAAGTCCCACTTCCATTCAGCTATGGGCATGGGCTGTAACAGCCCGAATTTTTACCAACCTGGAATTAGATGTCCTTAGGCAATGGACCACTCCTAACACCTTATTAACTTGTCTGAACTGAATCCCACAGTTTAAAATCGCTTTTGAACCCATTTCCTTCACAAATACAACCCTTCATCACCTTGTTCTTTCAATTTTCCTAAGTACTTTCACCATAGACACTATCTTAAACTAATTAAGTATTATAACTTGGACAGAAATCACTTAGGATTAAATCCTTTAGAAATGAGACAAAGTAACTAAGTGCTAAACTAGATTAGCTATGAAATCCGTTTGAGTCACTTTAAGTACGATCTGCAAGACCCAAAACTTGTGGAATCATTGACGCTAGGTTACCCTAAAATCTAGGATCAAACTCATTACCCGGCTGCTCTCGGGAGCACTTTAAAACTCCGTATCAAGTTTGGACCGCACATCCGGAGTCTGAATAATACGAGGTTAAGAACTTAAGACCACCTTGCTGGGCTTGACAACCATCTCGGAAATCAGACCCAGACAGTGTCCCACGGCTGTTCGCTTGAGTCCGGAGTGAAGGAGGGTGAAAACACATAATCCCTTTACAAAATAAATATCTGGAATAGTGATCTGAGACTTGAAACTTGCAGTCACTTTATAAGAAACCAGACCGTCAGAATCTGACCCAAATACACCCTTGGATTAGGAAAATTTTCATAGACATTTACATGTACTTGGAATTTTGGATCGAGACCCGCTGACAATTAAACTAAAACTGGTCTGCCACGCGTGATTTGGGAATCCGACTGAGACGAAAACTTAATTCAACGTAGATCGAAGGTTAGAGAGCTCAAGTCTGAGTTTTGGCTCAAGGAGGCCGACCAGAAGTCTTCCGTTGAGCTGAAACAATAGGCAATGGGCCGCTCCTAACACCTTATCAACTTGTCAGAACTAAATCCCACAGTTTAAAATCGCTTCTGAACCCATTTCCTTCACAAATCCAACCCTTCACCACCTTGTTCTTTCAATTTTCCTAAGTACTTTCACCCTAGACACTATCTTAAACTAATTAAGTATTATAACTTGGATCACCTTATATACAAACTACAGAGGCCTGAGTACCACCTCGACCAGAAATCACTTAGGATTAAATCCTTTAGAAATGAGACAAAGTAACTAAGTGCTAAACTAGATTAGCTACGAAATCCATTTGAATCACTTTAAATATGATCTGCAAGACCCAAAACTTGTGGAATCATTGACGTTAGGTTATCCTAAAATCTAGGATCAAACTCATTACCCGACTGCTCTCGGGAGCACTTTGAAACTCCGTATTAGGTCTGGACCGCACATCGGGAGTCCGAATAATACGAGGTTAAGGACTTAGAACCGCCTCGCTGAGCTTGACAACCATCTCAGAAATCAGACCCAGACAATGTCCCACGGCTGTTCGCTTGAGTCCGGAGCGAAGGAGGGTGAAAACACATAATCCCTTTACAAAATAAATATCTGGAATAGTGATCTGAGACTTGAAACTTGCGGTCACTTTATAAGAAACTGGACCGTTAGAATCTGACACAAATACACCCTCGGATCAGGAAAAATTTCATAGACATATACATGTACTTGGAATTTCGGATCGAGACCTGCTACCGTTAAACTGAAATTGGTCCGCCACGCGTGATCTGGGAATCCGACTGAGACGAAAACTTAACTTCACGTAGATCGAAGGTTAGAGAGCTTAAGTCTAACTTTTGGCTTAAGGAGGCCCACCAGAAGTCCTCCGTTGAGCTGAAACAATGCCATTTTGGTTATAACATAAGTATACCTTAAACTTAAGTCTATTTCAGAGAGTTTTTAGGCTATATAAGGACCTTAGAGCACCCTCTCTCACAGCCATACGAATTTGGGAAAAACCCTAAGTAAGAAGAGAGAAAAAGAGAGAGAAAGCTAGAGAGTTATGGGAGAATCTCCCTCACATTTCCGATCACACACGGCCGCACCACCCCTTTCTTGTCGCTTTCCCGGCGATACTGACTCCGTTTTAAGGTAAGAAACCCTAACCCTAAATCTGTTTTGGGGTGTGAAGGTTATAGGTTATGAAATAGCTAACCGGTTTAACTCTTTAGGCTATACAACTGCCGAATATGGAAGCCTAATGAACCTAGCTGATTCGTTGCAATTCCAAGGTGTAAGGTGAGGACTTTAGGTGTATAGGTTATGGTTTTCAACGCTTTCAATGTTAGATAATGATAGATTCATGATCTACATGCAATTGCATATGTACAAAGTGCTTTCCGTTTTCTGTTTCGATTAAAGTTGTAGAATATGGAATTTTACATATTATAGGTATACGTGGAAAATACCGTATACGTATATTTTTTGGAAATGTGTTTGACATGATTATTTGTTGTATGGATATACGATATATGGATAAAATACTTATTTGGCGAAAGGATTCGCCCAAATACATGTTTTACTAATATACACTATGTATGTAGAAATACTGTATTATAAAAAGTACCGTATACATGTATATTTTAGAGATGTGTTTGCCATGATTAATTGTTATATAAATATATTATGTATGTGTAAAATACTTGCTTGGCAAAAGGACTCGCCCTGATACATGTTTGTTAACATACACTAAGTATGTTGAAATAGTGTATGTTAAGTGTTTGTGGGAATGCTTGTGTGAGTAAGTATTTGGATGTTGATGCCATAGGAGGGTGTTGAGATGGGATTCTCAACTACCTTAGAGACATGTATGATTACCTCCATGAGGTTGTTTACTTAAACTGCTTACTTGTGCAATATATGCGTTCGTATTCCTACTTCTGTAGTGCTTTACAACATGCCTTATAACATGCTTTATAACATGCTTTATATATGCTTACTAATATGCTCGGATTACTTTGTTTACCATGCTTTACTCTACATGCTACGTATAAGGTTTGATTGAGTTTGAGGATATGATTATAGTCCAGACAATCGGTACTAGAATTGAATTCGTGGCTGATTTATTTGCCACGTGAGATGTGTTCGACGAACTCGAGTCGTACTTCCGTTGGCGATAGTGGTTGGCCACGCGAAGTGCTTATGCACTTCATGTCGTTCAATTTGTTGTGCGCTCGAGCTAGCGGAGCTCGTCAAGTAACCCGATCTGTCTAATGTATGTTCACCATGTTTGGACGCTACTGCTTGAACCTAGGGTACCAAACTTACCAGTGAAATTCCTTTTAACCATGGTACCTCAATCCGCTAAGACTCATGAGTCGGGCATGGTGGTATGAGATACCGTGGTCGAGCTGTCGGCCTAAGGTGGGGCCACGTGCCTCCCCGTAGTGACCAGTGAGCAACCAAACTCGTGAACTGATTATGGTGGCATGGGACACTATATTCATGCTGTCGGCCTACATTGATAAGGTGATGGGGGAGTGGTGCAACAAAAGCGAGCAACAGCCCTGGTAGCCCTTTGTAGTGACCTCGAGCATACTCTTCATTTGCGGTGAGGCGATGAGTTTTGCTGCAGTGTAGAGAGTATGGACTAGGCCTGTTTCTGTATAGTGATGAATCGTTTAAGAGGTGATGGGGGAGTGGTGTAACCTTTGTGCGTAACGTACCACGATGACCTTTGCGTGACTTAAAAAACACATCATCGTCTGAGATTAACTAGGACTGACGACCCTAGAATGGATCATGTTTGGGAATGATACAAGGGAGGTACCTTAGTTTCCCAATCCTGCTGTTTGAAATGGACTAATAAATACTCGGTAATCCTGCTCATCATGCATTGCATGTGCCTGAAAGATGTGGAGCACTGAGGGATGAAAGCATACCGCGAACGTGAGATGGTGTCGCCTGAGGGAGGGTGTGATGAGGGCATACATCATAACTGCATTCATACTTGCATTAATAAGAGTAGTTAGGAGTATTTGATTTTACTGCTTTATCATTACTGCTTAAATGAATTGATAACATGTTAACCTATGCTTTATTGTTCCACTGAGTTGATCACTCACTCCCACGTTACGGGACGGTGTTGTATACACCAACCAGATTTGTTGAGTTTCAGGTGATGGCGATGCTTATGAAGTAGAGCCGGACTACTTCTATGATGACGAGGAGTTCTCCTATCTATATCTCTCTGACAGGTCTATGAAGACCTAGTATTATATTGACGGGACTATGGTACTTGGGATAGTGGACATTACACTTCCTCACATTAGGTATATTTTAGAATCGTACTTGTAATTAAATAACCTGGTAACATCATCACACTCTGGAGACCCACCATAGTTTATATAGGTTATTTATCTATCACAGTCTTCCACTTGCAATTTAACTGTCTCTGGAGTATGATATGTTGTTTTGACTTAATCTCACTTATGTTCAATGCACGAATACAGCCAACATTCAATCATCACTCATTTTGTTGCATAAGTGATGTTCTGGAACTCGGGAGTTGAGTTACTACTCGACCCCCGATTTTTGGGATGTTACAGATGGTATTAAAGCATGATTTGGATTAAACTGGACCTGGGTTATGGTCACACGATGCACACTGACGCACTCTGACTTAGGAGGGAGCGACGGAACGTAGAAACAGACTTAGGTTCTCTAATTTCGCCAAATAACACAATAGGTTGAGATCAATCGTAGAGATTGGATCCGTAGGCCTTAATGATTGCACGAAACGATCTCGAATCACCTCTAAGCCGTCAGTCGACAGGTTTGAGTCGTTCCCTCGAAACGAATGCCCTTAGGTTATGGGTCAACCACAACACCATACACTTCATCTCAAAGCCTAGAACCCATTTTTATCCAATTCCTTCAAAATCTCTCCTTGCACCACTTCATTCTTTAATTTTTTTCTAAATCCTTTCATACTAGATATAAATTCTAACATATAAATGATAAAGAATAATAATTAAATAAAAATTTACTATAAATAGTAAATATATGTATAAATTGGACTTTTGACTATTCAAACTTTGGAATCTAACCAAGTAAATTGGTTAATTGGATAGATCAGCTCCTCCTACCCCAAAATCATATGCCACACATCATATAAACACATTCCAGTTTGTAAATTAGTCCTAAAAATGTCTCAAATGGAGTTGGGGGCCACACTATGCGATCCAGGGGGACCCGGGGTACCATTGGCCCCTTGGGAGGGTGGAGAACACTCCCCAGCTGCGGTGGTGCATCGTCGGACAAGGCGGACCGCGGTGGACCGTGGTCTAGCGGGCCTAGGCGGGCCGCAGTTTGTTGGCTGGCCCGTTTTCGGCCACAATTTTCTATGATTTTGGTTCGATTTCAAAAAGTCATATCTCTCTCGTTATAACTCCGATTTAGGTGATTCAAAGCCATATTTAAGCTTGATAAGTATAGTTTCATATAAAAATAAGTAAAAAATATAATAAAATATTTAATATAGTTAAATATGGATCGTTGTGTCAACTATCTGAAAATTATTAGTTTGGACAGCTGCTGCTTCTAGAATTTTTAGAATTTTTCTACAAGACGAAATCTAATGAAATTTTGTGGAGAAGAAGTATACTTGATGATGAACTACTAAAAAAATAATTAAAATAATAGACCACCTAGAAATGCCAGAAAAAGGCGTAGAACTTCCCTAGGCACGTGTGGTGCCTACCAAATTTTGTGGGGGCCCCTCCTTCTTGTCCATTTGCCCCCCTCTCTCTCAAACGCCCCTCCAAGTCTCCTTTTCTCTTTGTGGTTGCTATTTTTCTCCCTCAAGCCTTTCTCCCAATCACCTAATCCCTCATCTTTGGGTACAACCTATCCACATCCATCGTTCACAGTAACACCTACCCTCTACCCTTTCCGTTTCTTTTTATTGGGCTCTTATATGCCCCATTTGGAGCTCGAAAACGTGTAAGCTCTCAACCCATCCCATCTTTTCATTTTCCCTCTTTGTTCCCTTTCATTTGCGCCTATGTAGGCTCAAGATTCTGAAACCTAACAACCCCTCTCCTATCTCCCATGTTTTCCAATACCATGTTTGAAATGTATGCAATTAAATGTAAACTCCGAGATTCCTTCCAAAGTACATTCCTAAATTCATCATCTTGGGATTTGAAAATCCCATCCCACACTTTCCAACACCAGGCTCACTTTCCAAAGCCTATAAAATGAATCCCCACCCACCCTCCTACCAACCATGCCACTCCCAATTCCGAGGAAGGATTAGCAATACAGTCTCATTTAATACAACTTAAGACCACGGGCCAAATAGTGTTGAAGTGATAAAGTCCCTTGATATACATTAACCCACCACACTCTAACAGTTTAAGCTTTTTAGAGTAAATGGTGGTTTGACAAATGGGCCCTTAAAGTTTTAGACTTAGAGCGGTGTTCCTAGATGTCGACAGGCCTGCCTGTGTAGGAAATCCAACAAATTTATAATGTGAACCTTAGGACCCTCTTAGTTGGGATGAACACATGTGAAATGCTCGAGCGTCAAGTACAGACAACTCAATTCCAGTTAGACAACGTTTGACCTTAGGCGATAAACAATTTCTTGTATTAGATATGGTATGAAATCACCTAGCGTAGGAGCATGGACTTTGGACTACACCTATGGATTTCCACTACTCCTAAATTAAGACTAGACTACCGGATACACTAGAGAAGGCCAGAGACCGATAGATGTAGCTAGGTCAAATTAATACACCTCCTTGATCTGGGTGGCACAGCGGAAGCGTGGTGGACCCTACCCCATTGGCCCAGCATCGAAACTGTGCTTGTTAAATACGAACATTATAGAAGCCCTAGCCTGTTCTACTATGAGAAACCATTTTAGGATGATCTAATAAGAGTTGATTCACCATTTCCTTGGACATAGATAATAACAAGGACTCTCTTAGACCAATGAGCAACCTTAGTAATGAGACAAGTTGAGCCTTTCAATGACGGACATTTCCTACATTTTTAGAGTGATCGGACTATGGAGTTACCGAAATATACAACTGCGAAACATTCGTGGCTTGACCCAATTCTCAATCCTGGGCGATTACCAACGGACTCACTGCTTGACCGAGCAGAAGATCAGGATCTACTAGGACTAAGAAGGGATACGATGAGCCTTCTACCCTGCTCAGGTAGATGATCGATGTATCGGGATCAAGCCCACTATAACTATCTCTCTGTGTTGGTCAAACATCGAAAACAGCTATTTTACTCTAACTAGTTGGGAACCGAAGTCAAGACCCCAATGAGGTAAAGAAATAAATTATAGCAAATCATCAGGGTATGAGAAATGGATAAAGAAATAAGTTTTAAGGGAGGTAGACCAAAATGAACCAGACTAGTATATGCCCTACCACGCATAGAAACTCGAAATCAATAAAACTTAGGCAAAAGAAATAATTAAATCTTTCTTTATTACCCTTAGCTAATTTAGGGGACGAAATTTTGTTTTAAGGGGGGTAGATTGTAACAGCCCAAATTTTTGCCAACCTGGAATTAGACGTCCTTAGGCAATGGGCCGCTCCTAACACCCTATTAACTTGTCAGAACTGAATCCCACAGTTTAAAATCGCTTCTGAACCCATTTCCTTCACAAATCCAACCCTTCACCACCTTGTTCTTTCAATTTTTCTAAGTACTTTCACCTTAGACACTATTTTAAACTAATTAAGTATTATAACTTGGATCACCTTATATACAAACTACAAAGGCCTGAGTACCACCTCGACCAGAAATTACTTAGGATTAAATCCTTTAGAAATGAGACAAAGTAACTAAGTGCTAAACTAGATTAGCTACGAAATCTATTTGAATCACTTTAAATATGATCTGCAAGACCGAAAACTTGTGGAATCATTGACGCTAGGTTACCCTAAAATCTAGGATCAAACTCATTACCCGACTGCTCTCGGGAGCACTTTGAAACTCCGTATCAGGTCTGGACCGCACATCGGGAGTCTGAATAATACGAGGTTAAGGACTTAGGACCGCCTCGCTGGGCTTGACAACGATCTCAGAAATCAGACCCAGACAGTGTCCCACGGCTGTTCGCTTGAGTCCGGAGCGAAGGAGGGTGAAAACACATAATCCATTTACAAAATAAATATCTGGAATAGTGATTTGAGACTTGAAACTTGCGGTCACTTTATAAGAAACCAGACCGTCAGAATCTGACCCAAATACACCCTCGGATCAGGAAAAATTTCATAGACATTTACATGTACTTGAAATTTCGGATCGAGACCCGCTAACCGTTAAACTGAAACTAGTCCGCCACGTGTGATCTGGGAATCTGACTGAGACGAAAACTTAACTCCATGTAGATCGAAGGTTAGAGAGCTTAAGTCTGACTTTTGGCTAAGGAGGCCCACCAGAAGTCCTCCCTTGAGCTGAAATAATGCCGTTTTGGTTATAACATAAGTATACCTTGAACTTAAGTCTATTTCAGAGAGTTTTTAGGCTATATAAGGACCTTAGAGCACCCTCTCTCACAGCCATACGAATTTAGGAAAAACCCTAAGTAAGAAAGAGAAAAAGAGAGAGAAAGCTAGAGAGTTGTGGGAGAATCTCCCGCTTGTTTCCGATCCTTAGGACAGTGCACCACCCTTTCTTGTCGCTTTCCCAGCGATACCAACTCCGTTTTAAGGTAAGAAATCCTAACCCTAAATCTGTTTTGGGGTGTGAAGGTTATAGGTTATGAAATAGCTAACCGGTTTCACTCTTTAGGCTATACAACTGCCGAATACGGAAGCCTAATGAACCTAGCTGATTCGTTGCAATTCCAAGGTGTAAGGTGAGGACTTTAGGTGTATAGGTTATGGTTTTCAACGCTTTCAATGTTAGATAATGATAGATTCATGATCTACATGCAATTGCATATGTACAAAGTGCTTTCCGTTTTCTGTTTCGATTAAAGTTGTAAAATATGGAATTTTACATATTCTAGATATACGTGGAAAATACCGTATACATATATTTTTTGGAAATGTGTTTGAAATGATTATTTGTTGTATGGATATACGATATGTGGATAAAATACTTATTCGGCGAAAGGATTCGCCCAAATACATGTTTTACTAATATACACTATGTATGTTGAAATACTGTATTATAAAAAGTACCCTATACATGTATATTTTAGAGATGTGTTTGCCATGATTAATTGTTGTATAAATATATTATGTATGCATAAAATACTTGCTTGGCAAAAGGACTCGCCCTGATACATGTTTGTTAACATACACTAAGTATGTTGAAATAGTGTATGTTAAGTGTTTGTGGGAATGCTTGTGTGAGTAAGTGTTTGGATGTTGATGCCATAGGAGGGTGTTGAGATGGGATTCTCAACTACCTTAGAGACATGTATGATTACCTCCATGAGGTAGTTTACTTAAACTGCTTACTTGTGCAATATATGCGTTTGTATTCCTACTTATGTAGTGCTTTACAGCATGCCTTATAACATGCTTTATATATGCTTACTAACATGCTCAGATTACTTTGTTTACCATGCTTTACTCTACATGCTACGTATAAGGTTTGATTGAGTTTGGGGCTATGATTATAGTCCAGACAATCGGTACCAGAATTGAATTCGTAGCTGATTCATTTGCCACGTGAGATGTGTTCGACGAACTCGAGTCATACTTCGGTTGGCGATAGTGGTTGGCCATGCGAAGTGCGTATGCACTTCATGTCATTTAACTTGTTGTGCGCTCGAGCTAGCCGAGCTCGTCAAGTAACCCGATCTGTCTAATGTATGTTCACCATGTTTGGACGCTACTGCTTGAACCTAGGGTACCAATGTAATAACCTAAATAAATTTTGACCATCGAAATTTAACCATTGATCGACATACCCAATTAGTCTGATTTGACCGTCGATCTACAAGATCAATTGGTTCAATCTCAACCATTAATTTGGACATATCCAAACCAACTGTTCATTAACTAATGAATCTAACCATACATTTAACCATTCATCCAACAATACAACCATCTAACCATCCATATGTTGAAAATAATCGGAACACTTGCCTTTGCATCTGAACTGACCATCCATCATATTGGTCATATGGCCACCAGCAATCCTACCCGTCCATCCACAACTATACCTTGGAGTCTAACCATCAATCATATAACAACGCATCTGCATATATCTATTCATCCATCTATGCATACATTAATCCATCCATCCATCTACATCATACACCTATGCACCATCAAATACATCACAACCACACATATGCACCAAACACATCACGCACATCCATCCATCTATCCATACATCCATCCGTCTATCTACTGATCCATCCATCCATCTACATCATCACAACCATAGCTTAATACTGGACACCATGTATAACAATTTCATTCATGCACACACATGTGGCACGCACACATGAGATACATGATGCACATGCACACTAGAGTTCCCACCATGAATACCTATTGCATACACACATCTCTTATACGTGTGGCACACATGCACCACATGCATCACATGCACCTGATGTTCACACACGTAACACATATAGCACATGTGCAATGTACAACCGGTGGTGCGTGCAAACCAGAGAAAATGTAACACATGTTTTAAATAGACTAATAAAGAAGAAGGAAGAGAAACGGTAAGAGTAGTAAGAGCCACTCTCTTACATGTGTTAAATATGTGAATGAAGAGGATATAAAAGGGAGGCATGAGAGACAGAAAAGGAACGTGAGGTGAGGTGAGGTGTTGTGACGTGAGAAGAGTGAGGAGAGAGAGAGAGTGTGTAACGCCCCGGATTTTTGCCAACCTGGGATTAGACGTCCTTAGGCAATGAGTCAATCCTAACACAGGTTTAACTTCTTAAACGCTCAATTAAAGTCTCAAATCGTTCCTTAAATCATTTTCTTCACAAATCCCACCCTTCACTACCTTGTGCTTTCAATTTTTCAAAGCACCTTCGCCCTAGACACTATCTTAAACTAGCTAAGTAGTATAACTTGGATCACTTTATATACAAACTACAATGGACTAAGTTCCACCTCAGATGAAAATCACTTAGGATTAAATCCTTTAGAAATTTAACAAAGTTAACTAAGTACTAAACTCAATTAGCCATGAAATCCGTTAGGATCGCTTTAAATACGATCTGCAAGACCCAAAAGTTGCGAGAATCATTGACGCTTAGGTTACCCTAAAGTTTAAAACCAAACTCATTTCCCGTCTTTCTGAATGAAATGAAACTTCGTATTAGGTCTAGATCGCACATCGGGAGTCCGATTAACCCGAAGCTAAGGAACTAGGACCGCCCCACTGGGCTTAACAACCATCTCAAAAATCAGCTCCATCCGATGTCCCACGGTCATTCGTTTCGATTCGGAGCGAGGTACTGTGAAAAACACTATTCACATGCCAAAATAAATATCTGGAATAGTGATCTGGCATCATTTGTTGACGCGTCAGTATTAAGCAACCTGACCGTCAGAATCAGACCAAATTACACCCTCGGATTAAGAAAAATTTCAGGAACATTTACATGTACTTGGAATTTCGATCGTGTTCCACTGACCGTCGAGCTGAAAGTGGTCCGCCACGTGCGATCTGGGTATCCGAATGAGTCAAAAACGTAATCCCACGTAGATCCATCGATGGTGAGCTTAAGTCTGACGTTTGGTTCAAGGAGGGCCACCAGAACTTCCCTTTTGAGCTGGAAAAGCGGCGAATATCCTATATAAGCAGTACCCCATGAACCTAAGTCTATTTTCGAATGTTTTAGGCTATATAAGGGCCTTAGAGCACCCTCTCTTACAGCCATACGAATTTGAGTTTTGGGAGAGAGAAAAGAGGGAGAAAGTGTGGGAGATCTGGGAGAAACTCCCT
Source organism: Magnolia changhungtana (assembly GCA_030180095.1). Taxonomy (NCBI): domain Eukaryota; kingdom Viridiplantae; phylum Streptophyta; class Magnoliopsida; order Magnoliales; family Magnoliaceae; genus Magnolia; species Magnolia changhungtana. Next base: position 2,229,855 of record JASAUF010000644.1, on the reverse strand, counting down.
GCTGCTGTTCTCGGCTGCTAGCGGTGCTTAACCACCTCTTTCTTGCCGCTTTCCCGGCGATTCCGGCGTCATTTCTAGGTAAGAAACCCTAACCCTAGATCTGATTTGAGTTGTATAGGCTGTGGGTTGTGTAACAACTAACCGATTCCGCTCTTTAGGCTAGAAAACTCCCGTATACGGAAGTTCTTCCACCCTTGCTGATTCGTTGCGTTTCCAAAGGCAAAGGTGAGGACTTTAAGTGTATAAGTTACGGTTTTCAACGCTTTCAATGTCAGATAATGGTAGATTCATGATCTGCTTGCAATTGCACATGTACAAAGTGCTTTCCGTTTCCTGTTTTGATTAACGGTGTGAAATATGGAATTTCACATATTCTAGGTATACGTAGAAATACCGTATACGTATATTTTTTGGATAAATGCTTGACATGTTTATTTAATGTATAATTATATAACATATGAATAAAATACTAGTTTGGCGAAAGGAATCGCCAAATTATATGTTTACTTGTAAATACGCCGTATGTTGAAATTACGTATTGTAGAAATACCGTATACGTATTTCTTTTGGAATAATATTTGACATATGTATTTAATGTATGATTATACAATACATGATTAAAATACTAGCTTGGCGAAAGGAATCGCCGAAATCTATGTTCCTTTGTAAACACTATGTATGTTGAAATTGGGTATACGTGGAAGTACCCTATACATATAAAATTTGCTGATGTGATTGCCATGTTTAATTGTTGTATGAATATGATGTATATGTATAAAATACTAGTTTGGTAAAGGGACGACCCTAACACGTATTTTGCTAACATACGTCATGTATGTTGGAATAGTGTATTCTAAGTGTTTGTGAAAATGATTGAATGAGTATAGAATCCTCATTCGTGCTCGCCATGACTAATTGTCATGGATTCATGATTGTTGTATTGGCGATACCCTTTTTGACGAAAGGATTTGTCCTAAATCACGCCACGGCCAATAGACACCATATATGCTAAAATGTGTGGCCCAAGTGTTTGTGGAAATGATTGAATGAATATGGAACTCGGATTCCTGCTTGCCATGACTATCCGTCGTGGGTGTATGCGTGTTATGATTGGGGCAACTCCCTAGGGAAAGGATTCGACCTAATGCCTATGTGGTCGACATATGTCATGTATGTTGATGTATGTTTGTTTAAGTGTTTCTTGAAATGTCCGAATGAGTAGTAGTTAGCAAATTGTAATGTATAAGGGTGTTGAGATATGATTCTCAACCTCTTTTAATTATGTGTATGATCTCCTTGATTGTTGTGTAATTAGGAATTGAACAGTATAAACTCATGCTTGTGTTGTGATTCATAACATGCTCAATCGCTTTATGATTTTAACTATGTAATGCATATGCTTAAATTTATATTTACTGTTGTATGATCCGTCATGGGTGATGGGGAGCGGAGCAACGAGTGCGTCTGTGACCACAGCGACCACTAAACGGAAAATACCATACCTTGATTGTATGAGTGGAATTCTTGATTCACTATTGCTTTATCTATCTGCACTTGATTGTGTTTGGGGCTATGATTATAGTCCAGACAATCGGTACCAGAATTTAATTCGTGGTTGCGATTCATTTGCCACGTGAGATGTGTTCGACGAACCCGAGTCGTACTTCGGTTGGCGATAGTGGTCGGCCACGCGAAGTGTTTATGCACTTCATGTCGTTCAACTTGTTGTGCGCTCGAGCTAGCCGAGCTCGTCAAGTAACCCGATTTGTCTAATGTATGTTCACCATGTTTGGTCGCCTCTACTTGAACCTAGGGTACCAAACTTACCAGTGAAATCCCTTTTAACCATGGTACCTCGATCCGCTAAGACGCATGAGCCGGACATGGTGGTATGGGACACCGTGGTCGAGCTGTCGGCCTACGCTAGGGTCATGTGCCTCCCCGTAGTGGCCATTGCGCAACCAACCTCGTGAGCCGATTATGGTGGTATGGGACACTATATTCGAGCTGTCGATACTTACGGCGAGAGCCGAGTACGGTGAGACCGTGCTGTCTTGCCGACGGCGACGAGTCCTCCGTAGTATCTTCGAGTATACTCCAAGTGTCCGTGATTGGCGACGAGTCTTTCACAAAGAACTAGAGTATGAGTTGAGCCGAGTACGGTGAGACCTGTACTGGTGACGGCTAGTGATTGGGCCAAGTACGGTGAGACCTGTACTTGAGCTGACGGCCAGCAATTGAGCCGCATACGGTGAGATCTGTATCCGCGCTGACGGGTGACGAGCCCTTTGCGATGCCTTCACTACGCTTCTCAAACCATAACATCGTATGAGATTAACTAGGATTGACGACCCTAGAATGGATCATGTTTAGGAATGATACAAGGGAGGTACCTTAGTTTCCCAATACTGCTGTTTGAAATGAACTAATAAAAGCTTGGTAATCATGAGCATCATCGCACCGCATGTGCTTTGTAGATGTGGCGCACTGAGGGAGTTAGCATTCGCGAACGTAAGATGATGTCGCTTGAGGGTGGTTTGGCAAGGGCATACAACATCATGTCATTTCATTTCCGCACTTAATAAGAGTAGTTAGAAATGTTTGATTTGTACTGCTTTATCATTACTGCTTGATTGAATTGATAACATGTAACCTATGTTTCTTGTTCCACCGAGTTGATCACTCACTCCCACGTTACGGGACGGTGTTGTACACACCAACCAGTTGTTGAGTTTCGGTGGTGGCGATGCTTGTGAAGCGGAGCTAGGACTACTTCTATGATGATAGGGGAATTCTCCTATCGTATCTCTCTGGCAGTCAATGAAGACCGATATTGTATTGACGGGGCTATGGTACATGGGATAGGAGGCATTACACTTCCTCACATTTGGTACATTTTAGAACGCACTTGCATTTATTTAACACAGTAATGTTATCACACTCGGAGACTCATCATAAGTTATATATTTTATCTATCTATCACAGTCTTCCGCTTGCAAATTTAACTGTCTCTCGAGTATGATATCTTTGTTTTGGCTTAATCTCACTCATGTTCAATGCACGAATACAATCAACATTCAATCATCATTCATTTTGTTGCATAAGTGATGTTACGGAACTCGGGAGTTGAGTTTATGTTCGACCCCCGTTTTTCAGGGCGTTACAAGATGGTATCAGAGCATGATTTTGATTAAACCGACTGGGTTATGGTCACACTACGCACTCTGACGCACTCTGACTTAGGAGGGAGCGACGGAATGTAGAAACAGTCTTAGGCATCCCTGTTCCGTCCAACGGCTAGTTCACTGAAAATGAACGCCGAAATCGAGTATGTATTCAACCATGGTCGCACGGGTCGACCTTAAAACATTTCTAGGTTGTCTAGTGAAGGGTCTAGATCACCATCCATCTCATCCCAATTATTGAGAATCAGTAGAATATGTGCAATAAACGTGATGAGGATAACTACTCCGAACCCTTGGAGCTTCTCTGGACTCCTACCAGAGACTTCTCGAATCTACAAGAGGAGAAAGCAGAAAATAGAAATAAATTCTAATAAATTCGAAACTGATTAATGAATGACAAAAAAAAAATGAGTTCGCAACCCTTTAAATAAGGATACCAGGTAATGAGAAAGAAATCAGGAACAAACTACAACTAAAACTTCTAGAATTCGCGACTTACTATATATGGGCCGTGATGTCTACTAGTGGGCAAAGTTTTCGGTCAAAAAAATAAAATAAAATAGTAAGTGTCCTAAACAACTTCACCCAACCGTTCTCCTAATTATTCTAAACTCTTTTCTCATTGGGCACAACTCCTAAAGCCCAACGGATGAAGAGAAATCAAACTAAAATTACTATTTTGGTCAAACGAAATTAAAACGGGGAAATGACTGTCAATCGGAGGCTTTTTTCGCATTTTCGGGCTGCGCAACCCGGCATAGCGGGGCTGGTTGGCTTCATTAGCTCGTTCTACCCCAAATTCATATATTTTACATCAGATAACTCATTCCGGATTGCAAGATACGTCCGGTTTGACCCGAAACGACTCGAAACAGAGTCGGGGGCCACACGCGTCGATCCGGGGGTGAAACAAGTGGGTCCAGGGTGCATTTGGCACCTTGGGACCATGGGGAACAAGTCCCCACTGCGGCGGCACGGTTCCGGCCAAGTCCGACCGCGGCGCCACCGCGCCACCGGCGGCGGACCGCGGTCCGGTGGCTTTTCCGGTGGGTTTTCAAACATGGGGTTGGTCGGCCCAGCCCCCTCTACCCCCTGGCACGTGCCATTTTGGCTGGGGTTTGAGATTTTTAGGGTTGGAGCCCCCCTCCCTCTCACATCTTCCCTTCCAAACGTCCATCCCCTCCATATCTGATTTTTCTCTCAACCCATTCCCCTAAATCACTCAATCCCCATTTTCGTCCATAACTCACCCACTCCCATTGATCACAACAAATTTTCTAGCCACCTACCCTACCCTTTCCTTTCACGTTTGAGCTCTCATATCCCCCATTTGGAGATCAAATTCATTGTGCAACCTTCAAACCCATCCCGTTTCTCCCTTGTTCCTTCTTTATTTCTTGTCATTCGTGTCTCTTCAACTCCTGTTGGGATTGTTGTCCGTGGAGTATCAAAGAAGACAGCCCCCTTTCTCTCTCCTTCCTTCATTTCCATGGCCCTTTTCGAATTGGTTACGACCATTTTCTCGATCTCATGGGATTTGGGTGCATCCCATGTTTTCCAATACCATATTTGGAGTGTAGGCAGTTAAACGTAAATCCCGGAATTTTCTTTCAAATTACACTTAGAAATTCCTCATCGTGGGATATGGAAATCCCATCTCACACTTTCCAACACCAGACTCATTTTCCAAGGCCTATAAAATTAATCCCCTCCCACCCTCCTACCAACCATGTCACACCCAATCCCAAGGTAGGATTGGTAATGCGGTCCCATTTAATACAACTTAAGACCATTGGCCAAGTAGAGATGCAGTGATAAAGTCCCTTGATACACATTAACCCACCACACTTTGATAGCTTAAACTTTTAGAGTAAATGGTTGTTTGACAAATAGACTCTTAGTGTTTTGGACCTAGAGCAGTGCTCCTAGACTTCGACAGACCTGACCGTAGAGGAAATTCAACAAATTAATAATGTGAACCTTAGTATCCTCTTAGCTGGTATGAGCATATGTGAGATGCTTGGGTGTAGTTAAATTTAACTACAGGCAACTCAGTTCTAATTAGACAACTTTGACCCTAAGTGATAAAACCCTTCCCGGTATTAGAAATGAAGTGAAGTCATCTAGTGTATAAGAATAGATTTTGGACTCACCTATGGATTCCCGCTACTCCTAGATTAAGACCAGACTACTGGTTAGGCTAAGGAAAGTAAAAGACTAATTAATTATGCTAAGCCAATTGACTAATAGAATTAGTTATTCGGCTTAACCGACTCAGACCCACTACACAACATTCCTTCTGTGTTGGCCCAACCACTTGCAACTAAAAGTTTATAATTTTGTCCCTGAAAAGTGATAGGAGTATATAGCTGATAGAGACTTTGTCTAAGGAATTGCTCAAATGGGCAACAGACAGTTAGGAATTAGGTCCCAAGTCGCATGCCATGTCGGCATACGTATCGTGCTTATGAACGTAGAAAGATAGCCTGCCTACTAAGCTAGACATGATTAAATAGGATAAGTCTGGACCGCGACAAAAAAAAAAATAAAAAAATTCCTTGGTAGAATTAGGCATCTTGCCTCAAACTCACACCCATTCGTGATAGCCCCTTTCTATAATCCTAGGTACCAAAACTGATGTAGTGGGAGACCGCATCTCATTTCGTGTCAAGGATAGGGTATAAATTACACCTTGTTCCAATGTATGGAGCAAGACATAAATCTTAAGCCTTGAGGGTGAAAATAAATTTTAAGGGGGGTAGAACATGATGAACCCGCTCTAGTTAGGTCACTTAATACACCTCTTTGACCTGGGTGTTGCAGCAGAAACGTGGTGGACCCTACCCCACTGGCCCAAGATCGAAACGGTGCTCGATAAATACGAACATTATAGAAGCCCTAGTAAGTTCTACTATGAGAAACCGTTTTAAGATGATTTAGTAAGACTTAATTCACCCTTTCCTTGGACATAGATAATATCGAGGACTCTCTTAGACTAAGACCTAAAGGGCAACCTTAAAATAAACAATTTGAGCCTTTCAATGATGGACATTCCCTACTCTTAGAGAGTGATCGAACTACGGAGTTACTGACATCTATAACTGCGAAGTTTTCGCGGCTTGACCCAATTCTCAATCCTGGGTGACTACCGATGGACTCTCTGCTGACGAGCGGACAACCAGGATCCACCAGGATTCGGAAGGGATACGATGAGCTTCCTACCCTGGCCCGGTAGATGATCGATGTATCGGGATCGAGCCCACTATTACCGTCTCTCCGTGTTGGTCAAACAATGAAAACAACTATCTTACTCTAAATTGTGGGAATTGTCGTCGAGACTCCAAATAGGTAAAGAAATAAATGGTAGCAAACCATCAGGGTATGAGAAATGGATAAAGAATTTTGTTTTAAGGGGGGTAGACTAAAATGAACCAGCTGGTATATACCCTACCACGCGTAGAAACTTGGAATTAATAAGTCTTAGGCATATGAAATAATAGAAATCTTCCCTTATTACCCTTAGCCAATTTCGAATGAAATTTTGTTTTAAGGGGGTAGATTGTAACGCCCGGATTTTTGCCAACCCTGGGATTAGACGTCCTTAGGCAATGAGTCAATCCTAACACAGGTTTAACTTCTTAAACGCTCAATTAAAGTCTCAAATCGTTCCTTAAATCATTTTCTTCACAAATCCCACCCTTCACTACCTTGTGCTTTCAATTTTTCAAAGCACCTTCGCTTCTGACACTATCTTAAACTAGCTAAGTAGTATAACTTGGATCACTTTATATACAAACTACAATGGACTAAGTTCCACCTCAGATGAAAATCACTTAGGATTAAATCCTTTAGAAATTTAACAAAGTTAACTAAGTACTAAACTCAATTAGCCATGAAATCCGTTAGGATCGCTTTAAATACGATCTGCAAGACCCAAAAGTTGCAGAATCATTGACGCTAGGTTACCCTAAAGTTTAGAACCAAACTCATTTCCCGTCTGCTCTCGGGAATGAAATGAAACTTCGTATTAGGTCTAGATCGCACATCGGGAGTCCGATTAACCCGAAGCTAAGGAACTAGGACCGCCCCACTGGGCTTAACAATCATCTCAAAAATCAGCTCCATCCGATGTCCCACGGTCATTCGTTTCGATTCGGAGCGAGGTACTGTGAAAAACACTATTCACATGCCAAAATAAATATCTGGAATAGTGATCTGGCATCATTTGTTGACGCGTCGGATTAAGCAACCCGACCGTCGAATCGGACAAATTACACCCTCGGATTAAGAAAAATTTCAGAACATTTACATGTACTTGGAATTTCGATCGTGGCCCACCGACCGTCGAATCGAAAGTGGTCCGCCACGTGCGATCTGGGTATCCGAATGAGTCAAAACGTAATCCCACGTAGATCCATCGATGGTGAGCTTAAGTCGACGTTTGGTTCAAGGAGGGCCACCGAACTTCCTTTTGAGCCGGGAAAGCGGCGAATATCTTATATAAGCAGTACCCCATGAACCTAAGTCTAATTTCGAATGTTTTAGGCTATATAAGGGCCTTAGAGCACCCTCTCTCACAGCCATACGAATTTGAGTTTTGGGAGAGAGAAAAGAGAGAGAAAGTGTGGGAGATCTGGGAGAAACTCCCTGCTGCTGTTCCCGGCTGCTAGCGGTGCTTAACCACCTCTTTCTTGCCGCTTTCCCGGCGATTCCGGCGTCATTTCTAGGTAAGAAACCCTACCCTAGATCTGATTTGAGTTGTATAGGCTGTGGGTTGTGTAACAACTAACTGATTCCGCTCTTTAGGCTAGAAAACTCCCGTATACGGAAGTTCTTCCACCCTTGCTGATTCGTTGCGTTTCCAAAGGCAAAGGTGAGGACTTTAAGTGTATAAGTTACGGTTTTCAATACTTTCAATGTCAGATAATGGTAGATTCATGATCTGCTTGCAATTGCACATGTACAAAGTGCTTTCCGTTTCCTGTTTTGATTAACGGTGTGAAATATGGAATTTCACATATTCTAGGTATACGTAGAAATACCGTATACGTATATTTTTTGGATAAATGCTTGACATGTTTATTTAATGTATAATTATATAACATATGAATAAAATACTAGTTTGGCGAAAGGAATCGCCAAATTATATGTTTACTTGTAAATGCGCCGTATGTTGAAATTACGTATTGTAGAAATACCGTATACGTATTTCTTTTGGAATAATGTTTGACATACGTATTTAATGTATGATTATATAATACATGATTAAAATACTAGCTTGGCGAAAGGAATCGCCGAAATCTATGTTCCTTTGTAAACACTATGTATGTTGAAATTGGGTATACATGGAAGTACCCTATATGTATAAAATTTGCTGATGTGATTGCCATGTTTAATTGCTGTATGAATATGATGTATATGTATAAAATACTAGTTTGGTAAAGGGACAACCCTAACACGTATTTTGCTAACATACGTCATGTATGTTGGAATAGTGTATTCTAAGTGTTTGTGAAAATGACTGAATGAGTATAGAATCCTCATTCGTGCTCGCCATGACTAATTGTCATGGATTCATGATTGTTGTATTGGCGATACCCTTTTTGACGAAAGGATTTGTCCTAAATCACGCCACGGCCAATAGACACCATATATGCTAAAATGTGTGGCCCAAGTGTTTGTGGAAATGACTGAATGAATATGGAACTCGGATTCCTGCTTGCCATGACTATCCGTCGTGGGTGTATGCGTGTTATGATTGGGGCAACTCCCTAGGGAAAGGATTCGACCTAATGCCTATGTGGTCGACATATGTCATGTATGTTGATGTATGTTTGTTTAAGTGTTTCTTGAAATGTCTGAATGAGTAGTAGTTAGCAAATTGTAATGTATAAGGGTGTTGAGATATGATTCTCAACCTCTTTTAATTATGTGTATGATCTCCTTGGATTGTTGTGTAATTAGGAATTGAACAGGTATAAACTCATGCTTGTGTTGTGATTCATAACATGCTCAACTGCTTTATGATTTTAACTATGTAATGCATATGCTTAAATTTATATTTACGCTGTATGATCCGTCATGGGTGATGGGGGAGCGGAGCAACGAGTGCGTGCGTGCAATGACCACAGCGACCTAAACGGAAAATACCATACCTTGATTGTATGAGTGGAAATCTTGATTCACTATTGCTTTATCTATCTGCACTTGATTGTGTTTGGGGCTATGATTATAGTCCAGACAATCGGTACCAGAATTGAATTCGTGGTTGCGATTCATTTGCCACGTGAGATGTGTTCGACGAACCCGAGTCGTACTTCGGTTGGCGATAGTGGTCGGCCACGCGAAGTGTTTATGCACTTCATGTCGTTCAACTTGTTGTGCGCTCGAGCTAGCCGAGCTCGTCAAGTAACCCGATTTGTCTAATGTATGTTCACCATGTTTGGTCGCCTCTACTTGAACCTAGGGTACCAAACTTACCAGTGAAATCCCTTTTAACCATGGTACCTCGATCCGCTAAGACGCATGAGCCGGACATGGTGGTATGGGACACCGTGGTCGAGCTGTCGGCCTACGCTGGGGTCATGTGCCTCCCCGTAGTGGCCATTGCGCAACCAACCTCGTGAGCCGATTATGGTGATATGGGACACTATATTCGAGCTGTCGATACTTACGGCGAGAGCCGAGTACGGTGAGACCTGTGCTCGTGCTGACGGGCGACGAGTCCTCCGTAGTATCTTCGAGTATACTCTAAGTGTCTGTGATTGGCGACGAGTCTTTCACAGCAACTAGAGTATGAGTTGAGCCGAGTACGGTGAGACCTGTACTCGAGCTGACGGCTAGTGATTGGGCCAAGTACGGTGAGACCTGTACTTGAGCTGACGGCCAGCAATTGAGCCGCATACGGTGAGATCTGTATCCGCGCTGACGGGTGACGAGCCCTTTGCGATGCCTTCACTACGCTTCTCAAACCATAACATCGTATGAGATTAACTAGGATTGACGACCCTAGAATGGATCATGTTTGGGAATGATACAAGGGAGGTACCTTAGTTTCCCAATACTGCTGTTTGAAATGGACTAATAAAAACTTGGTAATCATGAGCATCATCGCACCGCATGTGCTTTGTAGATGTGGCGCAGTGAGGGAGTTAGCATTCGCGAACGTAAGATGATGTCGCTTGAGGGTGGTTTGCAAGGGCATACAGCATCATGTCATTTCATTTCCGCACTTAACAAGAGTAGTTAGAAATGTTTGATTTGTACTGCTTTATCATTACTGCTTGATTGAATTGATAACATGTAACCTATGCTTTACTGTTCCACTGAGTTGATCACTCACTCCCACGTTACGGGACGGTGTTGTACACACCAACCAGATTTGTTGAGTTTCGGGTGGTGGCGATGCTTATGAAGCGAGCCGGGACTACTTCTATGATGATAGGGGAATTCTCCTATCTCGTATCTCTCTGGCGAGTCAATGAAGACCCGATATTGTATTAACGGGCTATGGTACATGGGATAGGAGGCATTACACTTCCTCACATTTGGTACATTTTAGAATCGCACTTGCATTTATTTAACCCAGGTAATGTTATCACACTCTGGAGACTCATCATAAGTTATATATTTTATCTATCTATCACAGTCTTCCGCTTGCAAATTTAACTTGTCTCTCGGAGTATGATATGTTTGTTTTGGCTTAATCTCACTCATGTTCAATGCACGAATACGATCAACATTCAATCATCATTCATTTTGTTGCATAAGTGATGTTCTGGAACTCGGGAGTTGAGTTTATGTTCGACCCCCGATTTTCAGGGCGTTACAGAGAGAGAGAGAGAGAGAGAGAGGTTGCTGGACATTCACGTTGGAAAGAGAGGGAGAGAGAAGAGAGAGAGAAAGGAAGAGAGAGGAAGAGAAAGAAAAGAAAAAGAAAAGAAAAGAAATTATTTTTAAGAAAAAGTGAGTTTCTCTCACTTGATATTTTATTTATTTATTTATTTTTCTTGTAACAAATTCCACTTGGTTTATTTATTTATTATTATTATGCAAATAACTCAATAATTGTGCATTTTTATTTATTTGATTCATAGTTTGTTATGTTTATTTAACATGATTTTTTTGTAGTTCTCTTTATTTTAATTAGCAAGATATGAATCAACTTGAAATTTAGATATATAAATTTACCCATGCATTAATAATTCTTTGATTTTTATTTTTATTTTTGTAATTTTAAGAAAGTTAGGATTTAGATCATCTTTTTAAAAACTTCAAGTTTAGTATACTCTTCCAGACTATCGGATCTGACGGATTGCATTATACAAATATATTTTTACGTAGAACTTTAAATCATGTATGAACAGTCAGTCTACAATGATTAGAAACAATTTGTCCTTAGAAATATTTTGTTCATGAAATATTAAAATTATATATCCTTCAAACAGTTTTGGAACACCAGAAAATAGGTGGGGCGATCAAGTCCTCTGGGTTGAAAATCCTTAAAGTGTAAATAGGTAGGGCGATCAAGACCTTTGGGTTGAAAGTCCCAGAAACCCAACTGGTACCTTTTGGAACCTCACCGTACCCTTTGAGTGGGTGAGCATGTTAGGATTGCAAAAGGTTCCCACTGCCAGGTTCGGTAGGGTTGTAGTCTGACCAGCTAACGTACAAATGGGTCCCTCACCAAGTGCCTTTTGGATGGGTGAGCATGTCATGCGAAAGGTTCCCATTGCCAGGCTAGGTGTTGTATTGGCGTGGGTGTTGGCCAACCGGTGTAAACTGGCCTTGGTGTTAAAAAGAATAAACCGCACATGTTATTATGGAGCATAACATATGTTGATTTCATTCATTCATTTTTCTTTGAATTTACATGGAAATATTTTGTTTATTAAATCTCCTCATTTGTTGTTTTGTCCAAATAGGTATTGTATCTTTTAATACCTTTATTCATGTTATATGAGGTTATTTTGAAACCTGTGTTGAGATTACTCACTAGGCTTCGCAGCTTACCCTGTTGGGATTTTAAAATTTCAGGATCGGGATCACGTGGAGGAGCTTAAAGGGATTTCTTTTATTTATTTTTGTTTCTTTATTATTTTCAAAATAAGTGTAATGAACAACATTACGATGACATGTGTTTGATGATAATCTTGAATAGTCGGAACAAGGACATTTTTCTTCTTTAAATAAATGTTTAATCATTAAAATTTTGGATTGTTATATTTTATGAATGAGATCATTTTGTCAATATATGTGGATTAGTAAATGTAAACATACAAAACATAAGTCATGCCTGTGGGTACGGAATCAGGTTCAGATATACCCAGGTGCCGGAATTCGGGGCGTGACAACCAAACTTACCAGTGAAATCCCTTTTAACTATGGTACCTTGATCCGCTAAGACTCATGAGCCGGGCATGGTGGTATGGGATACCGTGGTCGAGCTGTCGGCCTATGCTGGGGCCACGTGCCTCCCCGTAGTGACCAGTGAGCAACCAAACTCATGAGCCGATTATGGTGGTATGAGACACTATATTCGTGTTGTCGGCCTACATTGATAAGGTGATGGGGGAGTGGTGCAACGAATGCGAGCAACAGCCCTGTCAGCCCTTTGTAGTGACCTCGAGCATACTCTGAATTTGTGGTGAGGCGATGAGTTTTGCCGAAGTGTAGAGAGTATGGACTGGGCCTGTTTCTTTATAGTGATGAATCGTTTAAGCGGTGATGGGGGAGTGGTGTAACCTTTGTGCATAACAGCCCTGACAGCCTTTGCAGTGACCTAGAAAACACACCATCGTCTGAGATTAACTAGGACAGACGACCCTAGAATGGATATGTTTGGGAATGATACAAGGGAGGTACCTTAGTTTTCCAATCCTGCTGTTTGAAATGGACTAATAAAAACTCGGTAATCATGCTCATCATGCATTGCATGTGCCTGGAAGATGTGGAGCACTGAGGGATGAAAGCATGCCGTGAACGTGAGATGGTGTCGCACGAGGGAGGGTGTGGTGAGGGCATACATCATGACTGCATTCATACTTGCATTAATAAGAGTAGTTAGGAGTGTGTGATTTTACTGCTTTATCATTACTACTTGAATGAATTGATAACATGTTAACCTATACTTTACTGTTCCACTGAGTTGATCACTCACTCCCACGTTACGGGACGGTGTTGTACACACCAACCAGATTTGTTGAGTTTCAGGTGATGGCGATGCTTATGAAGCAGAGCTGGACTACTTCTATGATGATGAGGAGGAGTTCTCCTATCTGTATCTCTCTGGCACGTCTATGAAAACCTGGTATTGTATTGAAGGGACTATGGTACTTGGGATAGAAGACATTACACTTCCTCACATTAGGTATATTTTAGAATTGTACTTGTAATTAAATAACCTGGTAACATCATCACACTCTTGAGACCCACCATAGTTTATATATTTTATTTATCTATCACAGTCTTCCGCTTACAATTTAACTGTCTCTGCAGTGTGATATGCTGTTTTGGCTTAATCTCACTCATGTTCAATGCACGAATACAGTCAACATTCAATCATCACTCATTTTATTGCATACGTGATGTTCTGGAACTCGGGAGTTGAGATACTACTCGACCCCCGATTTTCGGGATGTTACATGGGCTGAAGGAGTCCAGGAGGTTAGCGATGCTCTGCCTTAACTTGTGACACATGAGACAACGGGAAACATACTCTGCAATATGGACCTTCATATTGTCCCACCAATATGATCTCTTCATATCTTGATACATCTTTGTGCTACCAGGATACATCGCAAGCTTCGAATTGTGAGCTGTCTCGAGAAGCTCCTGTCTCAAGTCCTGAATATCTGGGACGCATAGGCGGCCACGGTATCGTAGCCCCCCATCTGTTCCAACTCTCCACTCGGAGTCTACATCATCACTAGCTTGCCCACGAAGCTCAGATAACTGCTCATTGCCCTTCTGGGCCTCAATAATCTGGTCATCAATAAGCGGCTGCACTCGAACGTGTACGACACACTCGAATGGCTCCTCCACTGTGAGTTTCTGCTCGAAGTCCCGCATGAACTCCAACATATCTCACTCTTCAATCATCAATGGAGCCGCAAATATGATCGCCTTCTTGCGGCTCAACGCGTCTGCCACAAGTTTGGCCTTGCCAGGATGGTAGGAAACCTCGAACTTGAAGTTCTTCAAGGTCTCCATCCATTGGCGCTACCTCATATTCAAGTCCCGCTAAGTGAATATGTACTTAAGGTTCTTGTGGTCGCAGAAAAGATCGAACTCCTCTCTGTAGAGGTAATGTCTCCAGAGCTTCAATGCGAATATGACCGCTGCTAACTCAAGGTCGTGCGTAGGGTAATTCTCCTCGTGCTTCCCTAATTGTCTCGAGGCATACGCAATCACCCTGTCCTTCTGCATAAGGACACAACCCAAACTAATGCGAGATGCGTTAGTGTATATAGTGTACTTAATCCCTTGCTCTGGCAATACTAGCACAGGGGTGGATGTCAGTCTATCCTTCAGATCCTGAAAGGCTGCTTCCGCCCTCTCATTCCAGGTGAACTTCAGATCGTTCCGTGTCAACTGAGACAATGGTCTGGCTATCTTCGAGAAGTCCCGGATGAATCGTGGGTAATAACCTGACAGGCCCAGAAAACTCCTCACCTCAGTGATTGAACTAGGCTATTTCCAGTCCTACACTGCGGCTACCTTAGCCAGGTCCACTGCTATCCCTTCCTTGGACACTACATGTCCCAGGAACTTGACTTTCTCCTGCCAGAAGTCACATTTCTTATACCGCGAACAACTGGTTCTTCCTCAAAGTATCAAGGACTGCTTGTAAGTGTTCCTCGTGCTCTACCCAACTTGTAGAGTATACCATGATGTTATCGATAAATATGATGATGAATCGGTATAGGAATGGCTAAAATACCCGGTTCATCAGGTCCATGAACACAGCCGGTGCGTTCGTAAGACCAAACGACATCACAAGGAACTCGTAATGCCCAAAACAGGTTTTGAAAGCCATCTTCTGCACGTCTTCATCCCTGACACACATCTGATGATACCTTGACTATAAATCGATATTCGAAAAATACTTTGCCCCCCTCAACTGATCAAACAAGTCGTGTATCCTGGGCAAAGGATATTTATTCTTCACGGTCAACTGGTTCAATCTATGGTAATCAATACATAACCGTAGCGACCCATCCTTCTTTTTGACAAACAACACAGGTGCTCCCTAAGGAGACACACTGGGTCGTATAAAGCCCTTCTCTACCAGCTCGTTAATTTGTTTTCGTAATTCTTCCATCTCACATGGAGGCATCCGGTACATAGGTAATGAAATGGGGGTCGCACTGGGCACAAGATCAATTGTAAAGTCGATCTCATGCCGAGGAGGTAATCCAGGAATCATCCAGAACACATCTAAAAAGTCCTAAACTACTGGCATGTTTCCTAATATCGGCCCATCAACAGGCTTAAGTAAAGTGGCATAACATCCAATGCGGCATGTCCAACTAACCTGTACTGGAAAAGTAAAGATCGTGCCGTCAAGTCCACTGGCTGTCACGACCCGAGTATCGCAATCAATCTCTGCCTTCATCTCGATGAGCCAGTCCATACCGAGGATAATGTCGTAGTGCTAGAGGAGAGCGACAATGAGGTCAACGAATATTGTCCTGCTACCCAAGTCTACTGAGCAACCCTCACACGTCCGTGTGACATCCGAAAACGTCCCTGTAGAAGTAGTGAGTCTCACTCCCCTCGTGGGAGTAGTATGTAAAACTAGACGCTTAACTTCTGCACATGATATGATGGAAGTAATGGACCCAGTGTCCACCAATAAAAAGACAGGAGTACCTTGAACATGTGCAGTGACCTCGAAGGGCACAGGTGTTGTCTCCGGCTCTTCTGCTGTAAGCGCATGAACACGTGCCTGTTGTGGTCGTTTGGGCTGAGGTATCATAGGCCGCTGTGGTGACCTAAAGTGAGGTGCAAGTGGTCTGAAGGATGGATGTACAGGTGCAGTCCGTAGTGGTGGAGCCGTAAGGCCTGAGGGCGAGGACGATCAATCTTCTGCAGCGGTGCAAACCTACTGTCTCTCATCTGGGCAAAACAACTCTCTGTAGGGTGACCCGATCTCCCGCAGTAAGTACAAGTCACACCTCGATGCCGCATTGGAACTACTGGCACCGCAATCTTGGGAGGAGAGTCCACACAAGGCCTCTTCCCAAGGAATGGCCTGCTCTGGATATCTAGTTGTGGCATAGGAATCATAAGGCCACGAGAGCGTGTCAGTCGCTCAACATCCTACTCTGCCTGCATAGATATATGAACTAACTTGACATAGGATGGTATGCCGACACAGCACATCTTCGACCGAATATCAGGTCGCAAGCCCTCAGAAAAATGTCATATCTGCATCGGCTCATCAGCAAGTATAGTAAGGACGTATCTGCCCAACTCGGTAAAGCGATGCTCATACTCGGTAACTGTCATACCTCCTTGCCTGAGGTGCAAGAACTCATTCTCCCTTTCATGTCGGTAGGTCAGAGGGTAGTACTTCTCATGGAAATGTAACTCGAAGGCTGCCCAGGTCCATTCATAGTCAACTTACGACTGTCCATACGACACCATCCCACCACATACTGGCCTCCTTCTCAAACATAAATGTGGCCAACTTAACCTACTCTGTCTCGGTGTAATGCAGCATCCGTAGCATCTTGGAGATGCGGTCTAACCAATATTCAGCCTCCTCGGGCCTGTGAGAACTCGTAAAAGTAGGAAGCCTCAAGCGCTGGAATCGCTCGAGAAGGCCATTAGTACCCAAATGCCTCGTGGGGTATGGAGTAGGTGCAGGCGGAGGCACATCCTCAGCCTGAGCAGAAGGCTCTGCAGTCTTAGTAGGATGTGTAGATGGTGAAGGTGGAGTCGCACTCCCACCCTGAGATAAGGCCCCTATAATAGTGGCCAATAGCTGCTGCCGCCGATGATGTTACACTTGTTGCTGCTGGTGCTGCACCTGCTACTGGTGCATCATCATCAATAACTGCTCCAACCTATCTACAGCGGGGTAGGCTGAGGCACGTACTGCGTCAAGGAAGATGCACGGTTCTGCTCATGAACCGGTGGTGTATACGGTGGTAGTCCAACTGTAGGACTCGTGAAAGGCTGAGACGTAGGCATGGTCTCACGATCCGGGCCCGACCTATGGTTCGTACGACCATCTCTATGAGAAGGAGCTTGGTCCATCATATCCATGAGTGCAAGGTGTGTCATGCTCCGCGTATATTTTTGTGGCATGCCCTATACAACATAGGGTGCAACGCATGTAAGATGAAGCATAGCAACATAATACACAACCACTTAAGCATTCCACTCACTTTATAGTAAAAGAGGCTGCATGCATTTAATTTACCAAAATTGTTACAATACATGAAATACAAAGTTACATGAATCATGACAACAAATGCATGTGAGCTATTACAACCAAAGCTTCAACATCTAAAACATTCTACCAACTACTACACCCATCAACATGAAAACATAAACATCCTAAGACAGTAACCAAAACAAACTACAAGGCAACAATATGGATGTCTAAGCATCCGAGTCCGGCGATGGAGAAGGGGCACCCTTATCCTTCAGGCAGCACATGATAGTTTTCAATGCGCTAGTTACTTTCTTGAACTTATGCTTCACGAGGGCCCAAAGATCCATGACATCTTGTCGTAGGACAGTCTGACCCCGTCGTAGCTCAGTATGATCCTCCTCCAGTTGAGTAATACAAGCATCGCAAGCAGCCCGATCAATACCCTG
Source organism: Magnolia changhungtana (assembly GCA_030180095.1). Lineage (NCBI taxonomy): Eukaryota > Viridiplantae > Streptophyta > Magnoliopsida > Magnoliales > Magnoliaceae > Magnolia > Magnolia changhungtana. The sequence continues at coordinate 2,211,838 of JASAUF010000644.1, read as the reverse complement.
TGCTGATGTCGTAGGAGGGGAGCTCTCCTTTGTGTCTTGGGCCTCCTCTTCCTCTTCTTCCTATTCCTCCTCTTCTATTTCAGCCTCATCTTCCTCTTCACTCTCTTCTTCCTTGCTCTCTGTCTCATCATCGCTCTCCTCGAGTCGAGCTCGGCGTCGCCGTGGCCCAATATTCATCTAGTTGAGGGTAATCTCGTCGATATGATGAACCGGCATAGGCATCTCCGCCCCAAGACTGTAGCCAAACTGATGTGCAATCTTGCATACGAGTCAGTCGAAGGGGAGCGAGTCAGTCCTTCTAATGGAGCGTGCAGTCTTAATTATCTGTCCTAACACGAACGTAGGCACGCACAGGTTTACTCTCTTCCCCACTTGATACAAGAAATCTACCATGAGGCGCGTACACTCACTGCGATTGCTCCACCTGGGGTAGACATTGAACATGAAGATGTGATGGAGTAAACAGAAGTCGTCCGACATATCGGTCGATAGAAGACTTTTGTTCGGCTGCCACTCGACCAGTCAGCCACCATAAAGAAAACGTGTGCGACGATCCCTTTCACATACAGTCTTCAGATTCTACTCGCTACCATGCACCTCGCCAAGAGGCACATTCAGAAACTGGGATATCAATCTGACATTAACAGTGGCCAACTGATCCCTTCTACATGGAATCTTGAACTGCAAGCGTTCAAGCGTAGGCTCGTGAATGTTGACATAGAAAGTTCGAACAGAGCTCACATTGGTACGATACCTGCCATCAAATAGTGGACCCCAATGGGCTTCTTCTAGGAACTCGAACAACAGGTACTCTTCAAAGAGTTGCCCATCCACCAGAGCTTCAAAGAGGACCCTACGGCCCTCATACACTCCATTGGGTAGCTCTGCCGAAAGAGCCCGTTCAGTAGGAATCTGGGGATCAAGATCCTGCTTCGTCCGAAACTCCAGAGTGACGCTTGTGCTAGCGGCGGTGCCTCTCGGCCTCTTTGAACGCATAAGGCGACTAGGCCCAGCTTTATCCACGACCCCCTTTCTCTTTCCCATGAGAGAAAGGACGGTGGAAATCGAGAAAATGGCCGAAATGAACTCAAAGAAGGCCATGAAAGTGGAGAAAAAGGGGAAATGGGGGCTGGAGTTTTGGTTCTCCACAAGTTTGAACCTTAACAGGGATTATAAAGGCCCCAAAATACAGGGTTTGAAGAAATGAAATGAAGTAATAGGATGGGTTGAGAGCTTTCAAGGTTTTAAGCTTCAAATGAGGGGGTGTGGGAGCTCAAATGAGGAAAACGAAAAGGGTAGAGGGTAAGTGTTGCTGTGAACGATTGAGGGATGTGGGTTTTAACAGAAATTAGCGGAATGGGCGATTGAAGGGGAGGTTTGAGAGAGAAAACTGGATTTTAGAAGGAAAGGGAGAGCTTGGAGGTGGGTGTTGTGAAGGAGGGGTGCTTTAGGGGAGGTTTTAATCGACGGCCCATGTACCAGTGGGCCACCCTAGGCCCCAAAGACCATCTGCCCACACGGCCCGCCCGACCGGGTCGACTAATCGGCGAGGCCCTTGCCACTCCCTGGACTAACCGGCGATGCCTCGCCATTTGGATGAGGTCCTTGTGACCGCTAGGCCCCAAAATAGTATGGGTCCCACCCTGGGACCCTCTGAATAAGCGTGGGTAGGCCCACGACCCCGTTTTGTGTCGTTTCGAGCAATTTTGGGATGTTTCTAATACATAGTTGTACGTACCGATTTCTAACAGCTAAGATAGGGTGAATTACGATCTAAACCCGTTGTTTAATGGTCTAGAAGTGTTTTGGGGTCGACTCGTGCGATCTCGGTTAAGTACAGACTCAAACAAAATGACCGATTTCAGTGAACTTTGCCAATTGGAGAAATCGGGATACCTAGGACTGTTTTCTACATTTTCTCGCACCCTCCTATGTTGAAATGCGTCAGCGTATGTTGTGTGACCATAACCCAGGTCCGGTTTAATCCAAATCATGCTCTGATACCAATTTGTAACACCCTGAAAATCGGGGGTCGAGTAGCAACTCAACACCCGAGTTCCAAAACATCACTTATGCAACATAAATGCTTATGATTGAATGTTGTCTATGATAGTGCAATAACCATAAGTGGGATTATACCAAAATAGTAATTCATACTCTAGATCAAGTTATAAAATGCAAGCAGAAGACTAAAAGATGTATATAAATGTATAGAAAGCCAAAAATGTCATAATCGGTCTCCAGAGTATGAACACCTTACTGAGTCACCATATACATGTATTTGTTTCAAAAGTCAAAATGCCAAAAATGGTACAACTAGAATGGTACACTTGTAGCCCCGTCATCTGAATGGCCTAAGCGTAGCCTCCAGAGAACTGCATGTAGGAGAACTCATCCTGATCATCATAGTAATCAAACTCAGCCTCCTGCGTCTCATCGATACAAACATCTAAGACAGGGTCTGCTAGGTGTCCAGAACACCGTCCCATAACGTGGGAGTGAGTAGCTAACTCAGTGGAACAATAAAGCACAGGTTAACATGTTATCAATTCAGTCAAGCAGTAATGATAAAGCAGTACAATCAAATACTCCTAAATACTCTTATTAATGCAAGTATGGAATGCAGTCATGATGCATGCCCTCGCCAATGCTCCCTCATGCGACACCATCTTATGTCCGTGGCATGCGTTCATCCCTCAGTGCTCCACATCTTCTAGACATATGCAGTGCTATCTTATGAGCGTGATTACCGAGTTATTATTAGTCCGTTTCATACAACAGTATTAGGAAACTAAGGTACCTTCCTTATATCATTTCCAAACAATGATCCATTTTAGGGTCGTCAGTCTTAGATAATCATACGATGATGCGGTTCTACGTCGTTGTAAAGGGCTGACAGGGCTGTTACACGCACTCGTTGCACCGCCCCCCCATCACCTTATCAATAAAGGCCTAGTTTATACTCTGTTACAATGGGAAGGCTCGTTGCCTCTCTACAGATTCAGAGTATACTCGAGGTCACTACAAAGGGCTCGTCACGAATCAGTGTAGGCCGACAGCTCGAATACAGTGTCCCATACCACCGTATTCGGCTCACGAGTCTGGGTTGCTCACTGGTCACTACGGGGAGGCATGTGGCCCCAGCATAGGCCGACAGCTGGACCACGGTGTCCCATACCACCATGTCCGGCTTATGAGTCTTAGCGGATTGAGGTACCAAGGTTAACGGGGTTACTCTGGTAAGTTTGGTACCCTAGGTTCAAGCAGTAGCATCTAAACATGGTGAACATACATTAGACAGATCGGGTTACTTGACGAGCCAGACTAGCACGAGCGCACAACCAGCCGAACAACATGAAGTACATAAGCACTTCGGGTGACCTAACCACTGTCGCTAATCGAAGTACCACTCGGGTTCGTCAAGCACATCCTACATGGCGAATAAATCTCAACCATAAATTCAAGTCTATTACCGATTGTCTAGACTATAATCATAGCCCCAACCACATCCAATCCTTAACCAGAAGCATGTAGAGTAAAGCAGAATAAACAAAGTAATTCAAGCATGTTAACAAGCATGTCATAAAGCATGTTATAATTCACAATATAAACAGGAAATACAACACATATATTTCATAAGTAAGCGGTTAAATTAAACAACCAACATGGAGGAAATCATATACATCTCTAAGTTAGTTGAGAATCCTATCTCAACACTTACCTAAAGCACAATCATCTAAGCACTTACTCTTACAAGCATTTTCACAAACATTTAGAATACACTCATTAACATACATAACGTATATTAGCAAAAACATGTAACAGGGCGAATCCTTTCGCCGAGTAAGTATTACACGTATATATAACATGTACATATAGTAATTTATCATGACAAACATACTTTCACAATTTATAAGTATATGGTATTTTCTACAAATATACAGATTACACTATACACCATAATTCGCATACGTAACTAAACGCAAAATGAACATCGCATTATACATGTGAAATTGCATCTAGATCATGAATATATTATTATCTGATATTGAAAGCTTTGAAAACTGTAACCTATACATCTAAAGTCCGCACCTTATGCCGTAGAAATGAGTAACGGACTCAGTTAAACACCAAGTCTTAATCACTAGCAGAACGACAACCTAAAACATGAAATAGGTTAGTTATTTCATCACTTGCAACAATCATAACCCCAAAACGGATTAGGGTTAGGGTTTCTTACCTAGAAATGAAGCCGGAATCGCCGGAAAAGCGATTAGATCGGAGTAGTTAAGCACGTAGGATAATAGGGTAGGGTATCAAGAAGGATCTCTCACTTCACACACACTTTCTCTCTCTTTCTTCTCTTCTCTCTCCTAGGGTTTTCTCAAATTCATATGGTGAGAATGACAGAGGGTTTAAGGTCCTTATATAGGCCTAAAACTCTCCAAAACAGACCCAGGCTCAAGGTATACTTAGGTTATGTCCAAAGTGGGTCTGTTCCGTCTCAACGGAGCACTTCTACAGCCCCCCCTGATCCAAAGGTCGGACTTAAGCTCACTGACTATGGATCTAGGTCATTCCAATTGGGTTCCCAGATCACACGTGGCAGACCAGTTTTAGTTCAATGATCATAGAAACTCGATCAGGGTTACAAGTACACAGACTTATATGGGAAATGTTTCCTGATCTGAGGGTGTATTTAGGTTAAATTCTGACGGTTTGATTGCTTATATTTAGCCCGCAAACATCAAGTTTTAGATTACTTAAATTTAATTAATTTCTAAAGAAAACCAGGTTTTCTCACACTCCTCGCTCTGGGCTCAAGCGAATAGCCCCGAAATACAATCTAGTTTTGACTTCTAAGATGGTTGTCAAGCCCAGCAAGGCGGTCCTAATTCTATAACCTCATATCATTCAAACTTTCGTTGTGTAGTCTAGATCTGATACAGAGATTCAATGTGCTCCCGAGAGCAGTCGAGTAATGAGCTTGATCCTAGATTTTAGGGTAACCCAGCGTCAATGATTCTACAGGTTTTGGGTCTTGCAGATCGTATTTTGTAAAACCCATATTCTAGACCGTACCGTTCCGTAGGTTCCCGGGGTCTTTCCGGTTGAATTTCGGCAACCTTCGACCTGTAACCAGCGTTGCACGCGATCCTGATTCACACGCCGTCCACCCGAATCAATTCAACCTAAGACTAGTACCTTTGTGACCGCACCGTCGTCGTAGTTTCGATGCCGCGACTCGCGCTCCGAGGCGATACTCTGGCCAGGAGATGTGGGCTAGCATTCTGTGCGAGGAAAATGCCGCGCATTACGAAACCCAAGAGAATCTCTACGAGATGTCACATCAATCATCCATCAATCAATCCCATCATGTCAAGTACACATCACTTAGCACTCTTTCGTAAGTAATCCCTAAAGTCAAGAATTTCTTACACCACCCATGCCTTTCTTACACCTTTTACCCCAAAAGTCAAAAAGGTACTCTTACACCCATCACTCACCACATTAACACATCCATCACCCATCTCTCTTTACAAAACTCTCTCTTATTTTCAAACACTCCTAAGCTAGAGAAGTATCCCACGTCCAAAGCTTCTCCCATCTCTCCTAAAAACCACAAGTGTGGCCCACCCTCTCATCTCCCATCTCCACCATCCATTCCTCTCTCCTCCATTGGAATCGAAGCTAAGGAGTTAAGGAACCCACAGGAGCAAGAAGATCGAATGGTGGGTGCTTGATAAGAGTAGTTTTTCATGTTTTTAAGATGGGCCAAGTGAGGCCAACTGATCAATGGTTTGAATCTCACTTGGGACCCTAAGTTATGGTCGATGGCCCGTTTTGATCATCATGATCATTCCATGATGGAGCCATTCTCCATGGCCCCCATCATGATGTTTATTTCCTTGCTTTAGATAGGTCATCTAGACCGTCCATATTGGTGGGGAAATGATCTCCATCGTTGAGTTTCGATTTTGATGGGCCCACATGCTTTAGGGCCCACTTGATGTATGATTTATTACAAAGGAGGGCCCATAATGTCGGGGTCCCTCCATCACAAGCGTGTCCCACCCTCTATCTCTCTCTCCCCCCCTTTCCTTATGTTTTTGTATGATGATTTGACCGTGTGGCCCACTTGAATGAAACCCATCATGAAGTAAGTATTTTACCCAAGCCGTCTATGAGTGGGGTCCACCTTATGTGTGTTGTACTCACACCATTTCATCACGTGGTGGCCCACTTGAATAAAGAGGTCTGATTGTGAGGACCGTCCAGCGTCCAGGGACACTGGACATCTCTGTGAAAACACAAATTTGCTTAGTTACAAGCTCATGGGTGTGGCCCACTCATACACACCCTACCTCGATGTGTGTGTCTAATCTATGCCGTCCATTCCCTTCCCAAGCTCATTTTAAGCGTTAAACCAAAAAAATGGACTCAATCTGATGTTTTGGCGGGCCATGACATAACAAACGGTAGATTTCACCGTTAAAAATCCACCTGACGTCTCAAAATACCAAAAGATACCCAATATTGGGCTCGTTGGGTTTGTTTTGAGCCCCAGCGACTGATGGTGGGGACGGATCCACCTGATGTGGGCCCTGCACTCGAAAAATCCCAAGAACATGAGATTTCAAAAAAAAATAAAATATATATATATAGGGCGGCGCTGCTTGCACATCGACACACGAGCGATGCTTCTTTGCATTTTCACGGGCGGGCGGCCAGAGGCGAGGACCCACGCTCCGGTATGTGGGCCCCACCATGATGTATATTTTATATCCACACCATCCATGAGGTGGACCACCCCCTTAGGTGGGTCCCCTCCAAAAATCAGCCTGATCCAGATCTCAGGTGGCCCACACCACAAGAAACAACGGCAACTGAACTCTACCATTGAAACCCCTTTTGGGCCACGGAAGTTTTGAATCAATCTGATATTTGTTTTTCCTGTCCATCCAGGCCTTTATGACCTTATCAACAGGTTCGATGGCATGTAAACATTACGGTGGGCCCCAAGTGGAGCCCATATGATTCATGTGTTTTATCCCACCGCCCGCTGGACGGTGGAGCCCACAGTGTTGGCATGTGTGGGTGTGTGCGTGGGTGCGTGAGTGTATATATATATATGTATATATATTTATATATGTTTTTTTTGTATATATATTTATATATATATATATTACTGTATATATGTATATATATTATTATTGTATATATATACAAATATATTATATATTAGGTAATATACCGGATGGTGGGCTTTCATGGGCCCCACTATGATACATGGGTTGCATCCAATCCGTCTATCCATTTTGAAAGATCATTTTATGGCATGAGCTAAAGATGAGTCAGATCTATAGTCCAAGTGGACCCCACCTTAGCATGTTTTGAGGTTCATCTTAATGTATTTGTGGTAGATCATTGGGGCCCACTTTGATGTGGATGTAAGGCCCATGTCCTTAGGCCATTTGATGTATTTTAAGACCCATGAGACTAGGCCCATTTGATGTATCTAAGGCTCACGGGTTATGACCCATTGCAATGCGCATAAGCCCATTGGTGATGCCCATTAATGCGGCCCATTTGTAAGGCCCATGTGATACGACCCATTTGATGTATTTAAGGCCTAATGGGATGTACCTAAGGTCCATTGCAATGTGTGATCCCAACATGGTTTATGTAATGATGATATGACAGTTGTGCCTTGAGAGCAATGTTGGTTTGATATCCACATTGTAGAATAATATTGGTTAAATGTCCGCATTATGATTCTCCCTAGGGCCCATTGTTAGGCCCAAATTTGTAGGCCATCTAGGCCCATCTCCTTATGAACAACATCTATCCCATATAACATGTTTAGGATAGTCCCATGATTCATGATCATACGCACCATATTTATGCTTGATATGAGAAGTGACTGATCATAGCATATGCATTCGGGCAGATTCTTTAGGGGCTCCTGGTTAGGCAGTGTTGCTCTACATGAGCGCACGAGACGTGCATGATTTGTTGCATGACTGGATAATGTGATTCATGCATTCGCATCATGTGGTATGGTTATTATACGCCCTAGCGACATCAGGGCCGTAGCCGCCACAGGCATATCGTGGTTGACAGGATTGGATACGAGAAATCTTATTCTACATGGGGTGCTATAGATATCCCTGGGTAAAATCTCTAAACCCTTATGGTACCAAGAGGTTACTCCAACGTCTAGACCGAGTGGGTGCATGAGCACCGATGGCTAATTACCAGAAGGCTGCGCTTTCCACTGTGTCGTGATCAGTTGGAAGGGGGTACGGCCTTACCCGCCCGAGAGGAGGGGGCAATGCTAGGCTAAGTTTGACCAGCTCGAGGAATGGGTCCGCTATCGATGAGCCGAGCCCAATATTGGCAGGTGGATAGTGAGCACTCTTCCACTTACCTTATTGCGCGTGATGGGGCAGCAATCTGGTTTAGAGTGTACTAGACCCCGGTGATATCCCAGATTTTGAGTTGTACTGATATGTGGACTTAGATGAGGATTTGTATGCTTGAGTTGCATTTCGCATCGCATGGCCTTGGTATGGCCGACATCATTCATGTCTTGCATCGCATAGCCTTGGTACGGCTAACGGTATTCATGGATTCACTAGCATGTTCCGCATTACTCTGATACTGTATATCTGTATTACTATCTTGCGCATACACTTTCACCACCCTCTAAGCTTTCTATAAGCTTATGTACAACCGTTGTGTGCAGGTGACGCGAGGACGTAGCAGCGCTAAGGCAGGAGCATAGAGCAGATCTTTTTGGAGCTTTTTGTCCATTCTTATTGTATTTCCCTTTATGCTCAGTGTACTTGTAAAGTTTTTTATCATAGTGAAAATGTGATGGAGTTTTTTGTTGTTGTTTATGGGTTATGCCTTTGGTTATGCTTATGATGAATTAAACTGATGTTAAAAATCCTCCTTGTAGCATCCCAGGATTGGAACCTGGCGTATGGGCGCTGGGAGGCGAGAATGGGGTTCTACGGAGGCTGTCGGCACCGGATTCGGCGATCGAGAATTTTGTGAGCCCAATTTTCGAGTTTGGGACGTGACATATTTAAAGTGATTCAAGCGAATTTCATGGCTAATCTAGTTTAACACTTAGTTAACTTTATCTAATTTCTAAAGGATTTGATCCTAAGTGATTTCTGCCTGAGGTGATACTCGGGCCATTGTACGGAGTTTTCCGAGTCATTACATTAATACATAACATGACCTAACTTAGTTATAGCATATACTATGACAAATCCTTTCGTAAAGGAGTTGTCTATATACAACAAATATATAACTAAGATTAACAGTCATGGTAAGCACAAATCATAATAGCACTTTCATTTAAACATTTCAATAAACACATGGAATGCATTATATATTCAACATAGTTCATACATGTGTGATATATGAAAAGGTCGTATCTAAGTGCATATGGTCATAAACAAGTTAGTCATAAATCATTAACTGACATTGAAAGCCTTTAAAACCATAACCCAAACGTTTATAGTCTACACCTTTCGTCGGTTTACTTGTTACGAACTCGGTTCGTACACTACGTCTTTGTCTACAGCACAACAACTACCTAAACATTGAAATAGGTTAGCTACTTTATCGATTTCTCTATTTAGATTCCTAAAATAGATTAGGGTTATGATTTCTTACCCAAAAAAAAGGATTTGGATTCGATAGTGTAGCGACATGGGAGAGATTATTCGGCACATGGAGTGGTAGGAGTGAATCCCAACAACAAACCACAGATCTCTCACACTTCTCCTCACTCTTTCCTCCTCCCTCTCTCCTAAGGTTTTATGAAATTCATATGGAATGAGAGAGGAGTGGGTTTAAGGCATTATATAGGCAAGTGATGTCAACGGCCCCAGGGCCATGGTATACCTAGGATATATCTAAGGGGTGGTTGTTTCGGACCAACGGAGCTCATCTGGAGGTCCATTACCTACATACAGTCTGAAGAAAGTTCCTTGACAATGGATCTATGCCAGGTTAAGGCTTCAGTTTGATCGGATTAGTGGATCGATCGTGGAGGAGCCGTTTCAGTTCAACGGTCTTCGCCCCTCGATCAGGGCTACAAGTATACTAATAGGTGCAAGGAAATTTTTCTGATCCAAGGGTGTAGTTAGGTCAGAATCTGATGGTTTGAAACCTTAAATTTGGCCTATAAGCAAATGGCCCAATTCCCTTAAATCTGAGTTCATTTTCTAAAGATATTTACGTTTCTCACACACTTCGCTCTACGCTCAACTTGCACGTTTTTGGATATTATTTGGACTCAATTCCCGTAATGGTTGTCAAGCTCAACAAGGCAGTCATAATCGTATAAGTTCGTGGTAGTCAGACTTTCGACACGTGGTCCACGCTTGATACGGAGTTTCAATACGTTCCTGGGAACAACTCAGTTTTGAGACTGATCCTAGGTTTGTAGGAAATGTTAAGTTAGTAATTCTAATAGTTTTAGGTCTTGTAGTTCGTATATAAAGTGGTTCAAGCTAATTCCACTAATTATTCAGCTTAGCACTTAATTAATTTTTGCCTAATTTCTAAGGAATTCGATCTTTAGTGATTTCTGCCTGAGGTGATATTCGGATCTTTGTACGAATTTTTCTTAGATGTTACAATCGGAATCGACCTCGATAATCGGCTTCGACCTCAACAATCAGAATCGGCCTCGACAATCGACCTTGACAATCGGAATCGGCCTCGACAATCGGAATCAGTCTCAACCTTAATAATCAGAATCGGCCTCGACCTCAATAATCGGAATCGGCCTCGACAATTGGAATTGACCTCGACAATCGGAATCGGCCTCGATAATCGGTCTCGACCTCAACAATCAGAATTGGCCTCTATAATCAGAATCGGCCTCGACAATCATAATCGGCAATCAGCCTAACCAAGGGCCTAAGGGAAGGTCACAATGTGGACATTTAACCATCATTGCCCATCAATGTGGCCGTTTAACCAACATTGCTCCCAAAGAGTGGCCCACATAGAGCCAAACGTATAGTGGGCCCATGGCCTCACACAAGGGCCTAACATACATCACGTGGGCCTCGCTCAAGGGCCATATATACATCATATGGGTTGCAATACATGGGCTTCAAATACATCACACAGGCCTCATCACAATGGCCTCAAATACATCGCTTTGGGCCTCACACAAGGGCCACACATTCATTGCATTAGGCCTCACTTAAGGGCCACATATACATCACAATGGGCGTCATCAAATGGGCCTAATAAGCATCACAATGGGCCACTCACATGGGCCTAAAATACACATCACAATGGGCCGCATGACATGGGCCTAATACATATCACAATGGGCCGCATGACATGAGCCTAATACATCACATCGGGCCTCATCAAATGGGCCACAATTGCATCAAGGTGGGCCTTAACGGATGGCTCATAGATTCATCAAGGTAGGCCACATTTACGGACCGCACCAATGGGCCGCACCATATACAAGTGGGCCCCATCAATGGGCCACAAATACATCCAGGTGGGCCCCATGGATGGGCCATAAATACATCAAGGTAGGGCCCACCATAACGTTTATTTCCCAATCTATTCATAAGGTCACAAAGACTTGAATTAAGAGGAAAAAATAAATATCATATTGATCCAGAACGGGTTTTAATGGTAGCCATTCAAATCCCACTGGTTTTGCGGTGTGGTCCACCTGATCAATGGCTGGACACATCACGGTGTGGCCCGCCATGATGTATTTTGAGATCCAACCTATTCATAAGTTAACATAGTGATAGATGAAGTGAAAACAAATATCAGCTTAATTGGAAACTACTATGGCCTTAGAAATTTGAACGATGGATGTCACTGTTCACTATTTCAATAGTGGGGTCCACTTGAACTTGAGATCTGACCCATTCTTTATCTCATAACATGAAATGATATCTCAAATGGTTGGACGGTATGGATACAACACATGCATTATGGTGTGGCCCATCCAAATGGATGGACGACGTGGATGGGGACCCACAGACTCTGTTGACGCCAACATAGCAGAGTAGGTGGGTCCCACGTAGGGGCCACCACCATATACATAAATATAATATATATATATATATATGTAATATTAAATTAATAAAATATTAACGTCCAGGCCTTGGACGGCCTGGACAAGTGCATACAACAAAGAGTGGCTCCACACGTAGCGTGGGTCCCACCGTCCAAGGATGGTGAGGACGGTAAAAACATCAAGGTGCGTCCACGTGGGCCACCCTCATATGTAATATAATATATATATAATATAAAAAATATATATTTTTAATGTTAGCTAGTTAGTACACTCCACCGTCAATTCACACTACACTGTTAGCCACGTCCGGCATCTATGGACGTTGGACGGACGGTGTGGATATTTAGCATCAAGTCAAGGTGGGCCCCACACATTGCCATGGTGGGGTCCACGTCTAATGGTTGGACGGCTGGGAGAACACGACGTATATTTAATAAATACATCACGGTGGTCCCTGCATAGTAGCACAATAGATGGACGGTTGGATGTGCACATTCATTAATAGAAGGTGGGCCCCACATGCTGCCATGGTGGGTTCCTCATGCGATAGATGGACGACAGGATGAAACACCTATATAAAAGGTGGGTCCCATGTCCAGTCCAGCTGGACGGTGTAGATAAAACCCATACATCATGGTGTGGCCCACTATCCAACTAACTGGATGGTGTGGATGCTACACATACATCACAGTGGGGTCCACCGTCCTAGCTGGACGGTTGGATGAAACACATAAATCAAGTAGGCCACACAATTAATACAAAGGAAAAAGGGAGAGAGAGAAAGAGAGAGAGATGGTGTGATGGAGGAGAGGGACCCCGCCACTATGGGCCCTCCCTAAATAATGCATACATCAAGATGGGTCCCACCATATGTGGGCCCTCAAATCATAAAATCAAACAATAAAATCACCCACCTAAGGATCTCTTCTTCCTTCTTCTATCAACACGTTCTATGGCTCCAAAGAATGTGATCCAATGGTTAAGATGAGGCTTGAGGGGTGGGGATGGGAGGTAGGAAGCTAGGCCATGCCAAGCTTCTCTCATGGAGCTTGGACGTTGGAGTTGCTCAGAGAATGAGAGAGAGAATGAGAGTGAGAGAGAGAGAGAGAGAGGTAATGGGAGAGAAGTGATGGGAGAGGGATGGTGAGTGAGTGATGGGTGATGGGGAGTGTTGACTTTACAGTACTTAGTTGTAAGAGAGTTAAGGGTTATTTGTACTTGAGGATGGGATGTGGTACTTGACATTCGATGTGATTGATTTGATATTTCTCTTGCAATTTACAACGCGCAACATTTTCCTCGAACTGAACGCAGGCCCATATCTCATGGCCTGGGTATCGTCTCGGCGCGCGAGATGCACCGTCGAAACCGCAGCGACGGCATGGTCTTAAGGGTACAAGTTTTGGGTTGAGCCGACTTAGATCGATAGGATGCAACTCAGTGTCATGCCCAAATGCAAATTACAGGTCGCGGGTTGTCAGAATTCGACCGGGAGGACCGCAAAAGCCTACGGAACGGTACAGTCTAGGATACGTGACTCACAGCCACCTTCAACAATTTGCTGATGTAAACCTTTATGCATCAGATACTATCAGCTGATGGGGCAATGAGTCCAAGCCATATACAGTAAGGACCCTCAATGCATCTTTTAAATCCAAGTTCCACCTTTTATTTACTCTCTGGTTTGCAAATTCGTACAAGCTTTTCAATTTGTAAGGTTGGCAAACCTGAATGCATGAGAAATGAAAGAATAATCAAAAGATGGAAAGGGGAAAGTAAATAAAGACTTCATTTATTTGTTTATTTATTTATTTTATCTATGAACCAAGGGCCTATTTGGGTGTCACTCGAATAATAGACCTAGTTTCAATTCCTCCTGCCCAAAAGTTAACCAATTTTAGATTCGAGATAAGAACCAAGGGCCTATTTGGGTGCCACTCAAAATAGAGTTCATCTCATTTTAGTATGATCTCTAATCCATAATTACAATTAACTAAATTCAATTTTAAGTGGCACCTAAATAGGCTTTAACATTTAAATTGAAGCGTAATCCATTCAGAACTTACTCTCTAAGATCTTATCAAGTTCTCTTGACCATGAAGTTATCTGAATGATTTTGAGCCTCTGCGCATGGAGTTGGCTAACATTGATAAAACCCATAGGAACTAGCTCTGAGGCTATCGATAGATCAAGTAAATTAGCCCATATATTTTGTTATTTATTGATAATGAGCAGTGTTGGTAAAGAAATTGAAAAGGAAATGAGTTTATATTAGTTTTATGTGAATTTTAAAGTTTTCAAAGTTTGACGAAGAGCATCATCATTAGCCCCATGCAGCTGGGCCAACATGCATAAGTTACCTGTCTTGTTTATGCATGAGGCTATGGTTATGTAGTAGCATCAACATCCCCAATAAATGGTCAAAGATTCTATATGAGGTGTTCGTCAAATGTAGATGCTGAAAAGGAAATTATCAAGTTCTGATGTCTCAATCAATGAATAATTACTTACATTGCAGATATAAGCAAACTAGCCAACTGCCTAGATCCTACACGTTCAAATGTTGTTCCTTATTCAAGGCCCTTCTTGATAGCATCCAACCACCATTGCCCATTAGCACTCCCCTCAAGTCCTACCTACGATTAGTAGAACAGTCAATATCTATAACTAATTATGAGTACAAATTACAAGTGAGATAAAGTTATGTTGCTCCTCCAATGCTCCAATATACATTTGGTAACACTTATCAATTAGAAAATATTTTAGAAAATATTTTCAAGCTATGCCTAAAGTGAAATGAAATTGTGTGTGTGTGTGTGTGTGTGTGTGTGTGTGTGTGTGTGTGTGTGTGTATATATATATAAAGATCAACCAAAGATACAACACCAAGAACTTCCTGATGTAGATGTTTCTCGGTTACAAACATTGTAGCAAAAAGCAAAGATTGGGTTGTCCTGTAGACATGGAAATGGTTGGCATAAGATATTTGTCAAGACATTAATTACTTTGCAAACTAAAATATATAATGTGCCAATGCTCAGCCAGAACCTTGAAACATCAGTTTCATTCAACTCATTGACTCTTCTTGTAATGAACTCAATGACAACCTAAATTGCACTTTCTGCTGACTGTTTCACTTTATCACATATAGCAGTAGTGCATCCATGCATGGTGAATACAAGCTGCACAAAATCAATAAGAGATAGAGAGCTGCTCAAATTGAACTTCATGCAAATCAACAGAAACAAAAATAAAATAAAATAAGATAAAATGAAATAAATCCTTACCTCATCTTTGGTTAGCAAAATGCAAACAGAAGAAACAACCCTGTTGAAGACCTCCGACTGATCAACACAAGCATCCTACAAAAGAAATTTTGAAAGATATTTTCATGCATGATAATGTTTCATCAACATTAGTAGAATAAAGCTTATTTTACAACTAGGCAGATTCCTCAGTGACATATGTAGAATAAGCTTATTTTACAATATGTGTGGAGCCCATCATGATCTGTGCAAGGTTCCACTGTCCACCATATGTGCCCCCCTCATTTTCCTTTTGGAGGACAAATCAAGCTAACCCAAAACTCGGTATTGGACATGCAAAGAAACATAAAGTGCCCTACCACTTGATGAACATTGGGATAGAACTCAAGTGTCCCGCAATCTAATGCACATAGGGATAGAATTCGTCCATCCACCACAAAGCCAAAACACTCAAACATACCAATTCATAATATTTTTTCTCAAAATTATACTACTTAATCATTAAATATCATGAAGTTTCTTGATGATAAAGATTTTGGAAGGAAAAAGACTTACCAAAAAAATGAAGAAATTCTGATTCTTCTTTTCTACTCCCTCCAACTAACAATAGCTGAAAAAAAGAGGGAGTGCATATGGGTCCCACATGTAGATGTAAAATAAGCTTATTCTAAATAGTTGTAAAGGAACAAGCCGCAATGAAAAACAAAACTGAATCAATCAAAACACTTATCTTCAAAATACCTGTAGCAAAAAAAATGTTCACACATTATTTTTTCTCCTTTCACAAGTCACATTTGTGCAACAATCATACATGCAAGTGTAGAACAAATGTTGGAAATAATTTGATAAAAAACCTATTTTCTGCGATTTTAATCTTACAACAATGTATAACAAGGCTCTGGCTCCCATTTGAGTTAAAGAATTTGACCCGAGCTTTCGCCATAATGGGTGAGGTACTCACTTAGAACCGGGTGCATGCTTCTCATTTGAGTGAAGGAATTTATCCCCATTTCAGCCATGTGCTTGGATAACCAAGCATGATAACTTGCCCTTTCCACCAAGCATGATAACCAAAAATCTACCTTTCCACCAAGCATGATAACCAAATATCTAACCAAAAAAAAAAAAAAACCATACATGCATGTAGACAATAGTCGAACTTCAACAAAGCGTAGGTTATAGAATATTTCAACTTTCATTGGTTGATAGGAACCTTATCTGTGATTACTTTTCTAAATGTTTCTTTGTTGGCCCCCAATTGAAAGACGTACGGTTTTTCCCATCTGGGAGATTTTTGGTGCATGGAGTGTTCATACTTCATATTGACGTCTATAATATCAACGATTTGGATCATTGAGAAATAGGTCCCACTTGTACAAAACTAAAAACTTGAGCTGTACCAAATAGTCTTAGTCTGTAACTGTAAAATACCTCTACTCAAAATGCTCTCTACTAATTCAAATCATGGCAAAGTAAAGTAGATCCAAGGTAATAGAGAAGCAAACTAAAATCATATATTCTTTGAGCATTATGAGCACACATGAAAGTCGTTTCCACACGTTTAATAGACTATGTTAAATATTAATTGTTTTCATGCCCAACAGTCCTAATGCCACAAACAAGCTCATTCCCATGGCCGATTGCAGCTCATTTCAATGGTCAATCACAACTCATTTCGGTTAAAACACCTGATATATTATTGGATCAACGACAATTCAATTCTGTTCTAAATACATTTGTTGCATATGTATCCCAATTTCTCTTAATCTTTCATCTGCTAAAACTCATTTTTTACATGCTTATTGATCTCTAAACTGACTAACAGATTTTTAATAATTTAAATAGGATTGCACATTTAATCATCTAAAGTTCAGATCAACCATGCATTGTCCAAGTCGTTCAA
This sequence comes from Magnolia changhungtana, assembly GCA_030180095.1. NCBI lineage: Eukaryota > Viridiplantae > Streptophyta > Magnoliopsida > Magnoliales > Magnoliaceae > Magnolia > Magnolia changhungtana. Next base: position 2,194,581 of record JASAUF010000644.1, on the reverse strand, counting down.
AGGTTGTCCACGATCATCAAAAACAAAAGGTTTCTTCCTTCCATATCTAGCTTTCATCTTAAATTATAGCTGGTTTTGGGTCAGATGATCTACATGTTGTCATGTTAATTGGATTCTCCAAAACTCAGGCCATAGCAAACAATGAAAATCCACTGGGACCTCTAAATTCACGTGGGCTGAATTGATTATTTATTTATTTATTTATTTATTTTTGGGGGGGCATCCAAATTTCATGGTGGGGTAACTCTTTTTTGTAGAAGACAAACATCACAGTGGACCCCATGTCAGCCCTTGTAGAATAAGATTTTTCTACAAGGACCTACAGAGGAGCCTGCCCATGAAAGTTCAATGGTATTTTCCAAATTTTTTATTCATTTTCTAATGGCCATTTTGGTAGACACCAAAAATCATCAGTTCATTACATTCTAGTTGATTGTAATTTTGCATGTGTTGGCTATCATAATAATTGGTAATCCATACTAAAAAGAAATATGATCACTAGTGGCAAATTTATATTACCATCTAATTCATTCAAAGGAGTCACACCAATATGAACCTGATATTATCTACTACATACTAGTAACATACAACCAATATTTGGGCACCATACCATAAGCTACAAGAATTTCATGTTCCCCTAAACAATGTATCCTCCATTGATAACACACACACACACACACACACACACACACACAAATATATATATATATATATATATATATATATATATATATATATATATATTATAAGTTCTTTATTTTCATTTACATTCGCAAATACATTCATCATCCATCCAACTATTAACAACATTTACAAAAAATTAAAGGAAAATCCTCAGGAAGAAACTCACAAGGTAGTTAAAGATGATAAGTTTCCCAAAAAGGGGCAGCAATTGTCCACCTAGTTATTAAAAGACAAATCACTACACCAAGAAATATGTTAGTATCAGCATATAAATATTGGAAAACAAAAGGTTTCCAACTTTAGAAAGACATTCTTACAAATTAATTAATCCATTGAGGCCCTGAAAGACATCTGACAATTCTCCATTCTTCACTTAAAAGATTACCATTCGGTGACCAAGGAGAATAAAACAATCAAGAACATCAGTGAAAAGAGCAAAACAAAACAACTCACACTAGTATGATGGATATATATATAAAGATACTAGGTACACATACAAATATGACAGAAGAGTTAGTCTTGATAAGGAATCAGGGATGAATACAGCTAAAAATACAATATCAATTCAGCTAAAACCCATGGCAATTGAAACTGAAACATACATCAACCACAGATGAAACATGAAGGGACAGAGGTAAGAAAGCTTGTTGGTCTTGCTTCTTTGATCAATTATGATAAAAGTTCAAAGCTATTGAGGCTGGAAGAAAAGGTTGTGAGAAAGTAAAAATTGAAATTGGACCTGAAGTTGAAAGAATTCAAGTCATGCCACTTATTCATAGGCTTCCATGCAATCACTTGGTAGGATCTTCATCTTTCTCAAAATGGAGAACACTTGTTGACTTGGTGCCATTCCTGTTGGATTCCCCTGGAAATAACACTACTTCCTCTTGCGCCTCCATGCAGTTGTATTCCTCATTGTATCTTCATTATCTTTCTCAAATTGTGGCATTTTCCTCCTATTGTGACAGGATTGGTTTTATGCTCATCTTGGTAGTATGATGAAGGCTTATCCATCGAATCAACTGGACCCAGTCTTCATTGGACTTCAATACATACTGCACTATTGCTTTCTATGTCTGATATGGATTGAATTTATTGTCACAGTCCCCATCTCATCCACAGATTTTGGTCTGTTCAGATCGTGGGGGCTTGGTTAATGTGTTTATAACTGCTAATCTGACTGTTGATTGATCAATCTGGTCAACTGACCTTTGACCCATCTGCAGATCCATTTGTTGACACTTCCTTCAGTTCATATGTACTTCTTGAGGCTTGATGGATACCCTGGACTCTCAGTCAATGACTTCATTATGAATCCTCTCCTACCCCATGAATAAGCAAGTATTGTTCTCTGCATCATGGATCACATTTTGATTGTGTCTGAGGTCATCTAAGATGAATACAACAATGGTCTCATGGGAATGACCCACACCACACATCTTCCGAGTAGTATTGGCAAAAGATGACAGGAGTTGGATGTTATTCACACATTGGCACTGGAAAATAACCCAGATTCGTTCTCAAGATGAAAATTTCACAACCATTTCCATCAACTGTCATTGTGAATATATCTCCATCATGAATGCATGATGGAGACAATGTGAAAATCACTGTACATATTTGTTTCAAGCTTAAAACACTTTTGAGGGAGATATTCGATACTCTGGCCAAGTGTGATGGTTGATATGTAGGCACTAAGAAATTGTACATTTGGATGGTTGACTATATTTCATTTCAACCATCTGCTGCATTTCCACCAATTGGGCAGTTAAAAAAATAAATCAAATCAAATCAGTGTTACTTTTGGTTTATGATCCATCTAAATAGAGGCCCATGATTTGGATGGTTCAATTTGAGTTACTTGTATGCAGTACGCCACCCTTACAGTTTTATGGTCCCTGCATGTCAACCATCAGAGTCCGCCAGATTATCAAAGCATTTCTCAACAGTCCAGAGACGCACCTTTATTCACACTGATTTAGTTGTCAAACAAAAGCATCAGGTTGTATGATCCCTTTCAGCGCTTCAATGCTCTGAATTATCCCATACACAGGTATTGAATTTATAGGGAACAGTTAATGGAAGAAAGAAGAGAATGCAAGTCAGAGAAGAAAGAGATTTCATGAGGTCTCACCCCAAGATGATAAAAGTGGAGTCTCATCTCTAGATGCTAGAAGAATCTCACTTCTAGAAGTTCTTCTACTCATAGACAAGGTCTTAAATCGGTGTATCGAGTGTGGTATCATTCACCACTACTATGGCCCCGTATTGCCCCTGTATCAGACTGTTTTGAGCCAGTATGGGCTGGTGCAGCCATATTGTTCATGGTCTATACCGGTATGTATTGGGCATTACGTATTGAACGGGATTTTGACCTTGTTTTTAATGATTGACACTGAATTAAACACGGATATTTTCCATACTATTTTTTAGACGTTTGCCGTTTCGCCAACTATGGTTGAATATGGTTTGTAGGGTAAAGGTAAAAAGTTCGCAATTCAGGACAGTTGAGGAATAGTTGCAAGTGTAAGACAATGATGGGTGTGCAGGATTATTGGCTTATATATGCAGTTCAATGAAGGAGAGGGAGGGAGGGATCATCAGGAGGGCCTGCATTTACAGTAGTAGAACCATCGTAGGCTACTTCTGAATAAATCTTAGGTTGTCCAATGAATTCGCAATCGTTGGCCACGATCTCGAAGTTTTTCAAGATAATCGTCCTGGTCAGAGCAAATGAAAGGAGTGGAAATTGATTAGCAGGAGGAAGGAATTGGGGATTCAGTATGGCCATAATCTGGATGAACATCTTTATATGAAGATGAGAATCATGAACTCAGTTAAATGGGCCAGTATCTCTTATTCAGCAGATCAACTTTCAGTGCGATCAACATATTGCATTTGGATAAAGAACCCAATCTAATTTAAAAATCAAGGGTGAAAATTATATAATTATATTCATAAATGTGATAGGAGAGATTGAAATCATCAATCACGCATGGCAGGCATGGCTTCAATGCCCGCACTGCAACATAATTTCTTTTCAAAATTTGAATGTTTAACAAGTAGGGAGATTCCTAACAATCTTCAATTCAATCATGATTTTTCTAAAAACTAATTTTCAACTGTTTGGGAATCCCCATATTCGAAAAATGTACAGAATCTCCTAAACTTTCCTCTGTTTGGCAATGATAATGAAGTCGCAACAGATTAAACGAATGATCATTCCGTTGATGAGAAAATTCAAACGCGGCGGGATTACTGCAAGCTGAATATGAGATCCATCCGAAATAAACATTCTCATCGTAAACGGAGTCGAACAGGTCTATGACCTGAAGAATAGGCATTTCGGGCCTGCTTCCATTTGAAAGCAAAGGTACTATTCCACAACTGAGATGAACAAGTTCTGGGTTCAGATCGTAAAATAACACCTCACCAACCTTCCATGGTTGATTAAAGCGAGACGGGTCAACAGGAGCACTCCCAATTCTATTCAGATCAATGGACACATTCACGGCATTATCAACATGAGGCTTCGGTCAACCAGCGACAACATTGGCTGCATCTGCATCGTTCATAACTTGTAAATGATCACGTGATGGATGTTGATATCTGTGAATTAGAGTCTGTGCTGGATCTGGGCCGTCCGCAAGCGAACCGTTGCAAGATTGCAGATTCCTGGCATTATTGTCAAAACAGGAATAATATCACACTTCTCAGAGATTATTTCAGGTTGATCACAGCAATGAGTCTGATTACAGAAACATGAAAATTGCATGCATGGAATATATTAACTCAAATTAAACCAACTGCATTGTGGAATCCACTGTAACCAAGTCACTATCCCAAAATGAAATTGGCTTAAACCAACATGCCCTTTGACTCGTGGTGGCTTGTTGAAATAGGACAGTTGGATACTTCTTTAATTTCAAGTGTTTAAGAAATGTCCACCATTCCCATCACAATATGGCAGGCATGATAAACTGAAAAGGTGCAGGAAAAAAAAAAAAAAAACACTAATATCAATCAGAATTAACACACATGAACCTTAAGCAGAGGATATGCATTTGTAAAAGTGTAGGGCTTGTGTTGTGTAACTAATGAACAGTAATGTGGGTAAGGGATTCTCAAAGATTTTTCTGTTTGGATGGTCAATAAAAATCCAACATCTGGCCCTTTCCCCCCTCGAATGTGGGCTCTTGCTTTATTTTTTGCTAACCTCCTATTTTCAGGTCAAAGATCCAAGGGTTGGTATTGTTCCAGTGGGATATTGGGCAATACCCAACCCATGGTGGGATCCATCAGTCCGGACCACCAACACATGGGTCCCGCTTGTAAGATCTCTAGTTGTGGCTCTTTTGACAACATGGATCTTGGGCAGTTAGGAATTGGAATCCAGGATTCTGAATCCAAATCATGTTCGGCAAACCCCAAAATCCTGGATTTCAAATCATGTTTGGCAAACCCCAAAATCTTGGATTTCAAATTATGTTTGGACGGTGCAGATAAATACATCACAGTGAGCTCCACCAGATGGACGGTCGGCGTGGATCAAAGGGACCCACAAAACTTGTTGCTCGTCAACACAGTAGCTAATAGCTGGTGTGGGCCTTCCAGCCAATCCGATACGGGGTGGATTAAAACTCATACATCATGGTGTGGTGGATCACCACCGTCCAACATCATGGTGGGCCACACATAAAATAAAAAATTTAAAAAAAAAAAAAAAAAAAAGAGAAAGAAAGAGAGAGGAGTAGAGAAAAAGAGAAAGAAATCGGTGGAAATAGGAGGGACCCCGCTACTATGGGCCCCTCAAGCTTACAATCACATACATCAAGATGGGTCCCACCATATGTGGGCCTCTAATCATCAAATGGAAATAAAAAAATCACACACCATCGATCTCCTCTTCCTTCTTCTGCCAACACGATCTAGAGCTCCAAGGGGTGGATTTTAATGGTTGAGATTAACTTTGGATGGTGGGATTGGGTGGTAGGAATGTGGGCCACTCCAAGCTCTCTCATAGAGATTGGAGGAGCTTGGATGTTGGATTTTTTTTTGGGTTGCTTGGGAGATGGGTTTGAGAAATGAGAGAGAGTGGGTTGTAAGGAGAGAGAGGGATGGGTGATGGGTGGGAGAGAGGGATGAGTTGTGTAAGGGATTGTTGACTTCTGGGGTTGTCGTGTAGGAAAGGTATGGGTTGTGATGGGTTAAGTGATAGGTTGAGTGATGTGTTAAGTGATGGGTGTACTTGACTTGTACTTGACTCTTGATAGGATTGATGTAACATTTGGGTAGAAATTCTCTCGAGTTTTGCAATGCGCGGCGTTTTCCTTGAACTAAACGCGGGCTCACATCTCCTGGCCCGAGTATCGCCTCGTCCGCGAGATGCAGCGTCAGAACCATAGCGACAGTGCGGTCGCGAGGGTATAACTTTTGAGTCGAGCCGACTCTAATATACGGGACACTACTCAAGATCATGTGCAAACGCCGATAACAGATCGTGGGTCGCCGGAATTCGATTGGGAGGACTACGGAGGCCTATAGAACGGTATGGGCTAGGATACGGGTCTTACAACTCTCCCCACCTAATAAAAATTTCATCATCGAAATTTACAGAACAGACAAGGAGAGAGAAAACATCATTAAGTATATATGTCAAGGCACAATCAATCTATAAAAGGATGAAGATAGCGCTCTTTAATTTCAACCTTCCCTTCCCAAGACGCATCATCAACACTATGGTGATCCTACTGAACCTTGGATCCCGGTCTGAAACGATGGAGACTGGAACGCTAAGTAGCCTCACAATCTCAACGATATGGAGCTATATCAGAAAATCTCTAAGTTATTCAAAGTCGGGGACCTAATCATTCTAAGTTCTCAACAATCATATAGTGTAGGGTAGCTATCAGTAGATATGTGATGTTATCATCAAGTATTCCTAAGTTATGCTCTGATATCATCTTCTGTCACGCCCCAAACCCGGAAATCGGGCTCACAAAAATTTTCGATTACTGAATCCGGTGTTGATAGCCTTTGTAGTACCCCAGCGCCTATACGCCAGATTCCGATCCTGGGATCCTACAAGGAGGATTTTCCAAAGTACATTTGTCTCGTAATAAGCATAACCACAAGTTTACCTAAATCATAAAGGCAACATCATCATCACATATCCACTAATATAAACATTTGAATATAATGCTGAAAAGGAAATACATATATCAAAATCAAAGCTCCAAGAGTCCGCTGCATGCTCTAAGCTCAACGCTGCTGCAACCTAATGTCACTTGAACGCATCTATCGTTCATAAGCTTATAGAAAGCTTAGAGGGTGGTGTAAGTGTGTGCGATGCACATGCCAAGCTTATAAATATCAGAGTAAGCAGAAATACTGCAAGTCTATGAATCCTTCAATATCAGAATATGCAATGTGGGTCGACTATGTAAATGTAAAATCCTAGAGAGCTAAATATCAGATGCCAATGATGCAATATAATATGCAAATCCTGACGAGCCACGAATACCACCAACCTCATCTAGGCCATACACCAAACCTACAATTATCGCGCGATCATGTGGAGATAGCTCCGTCTCACAAGGAGTCCCATAAACATCTCAACCCAATTGCATCTGCTTTAATCAATCATCCATCACAACATGCATACAGATGATGGGGGTCCACAGAAGGACGGCGGGTCTAGTCCAAATATCAAGATAGACTCACTGATTTAAAATGCATCATGATAGTTGAGGAAAGAATCCAACTTATAGCCACCACAACATCGGACGATGCTTCCGATGTGGGGTAAAGTTCTGCCTTCACCGTGTGCACAGTAACCTGCCAATCACCGGTAGCTCGCTCAGGTCCTCATGCCCCTCCCACTCAGTGTCCTCCCAAGTGTGCCCGCCCACATGTGATCACAGTGATGGAGCATCACAATATCCCCCACCGAGGGCAGATCCAAGTCTAAGTGCAATAAGTGGGTTTCCTTACCCTCTCTATCGGGCAATAAACTAGACTTCCTATAGGGCTCAATATATACACAAGGTGGGCTCCAAGGTGTAGGTATCATGATATTATGTTGTCACATACTCATAATTGGTATCGATAATTGGCCTCGATAATCAGCCTCAACAATCGGCCTCGGCGATAGGCCTCAACAATTGGAATCGGCCTCGATAATCGGAATCAGCCTTGACAATCAGAATCGGCCTTGACAATCAGAATCGACCTCAATAATTAGAATCGACTTCAACAATCAGAATCGACCTCATCAATTGGAATCAGCCTTGACAATTGGCCTCGACAATCAGAATTGGTTTCGATAATCGACCTCGTTAGACGGACGACCGATGATGGATCGAGCAATATCAATGGAGCCCAATAATTTGGGTTAACCCACCAGAGAATGATGAGAATGAGCCTAAACAGGCCTAAGGGAAGGTCACAATGTGGACATTTAACCAACACTGGCCCATCAATGTAGACATTTAATCAACATTATTCACAAGGAGTGGCCCACATAGAGCTAAATGTATAGTGGGCCCATGACCTCACACAAGGACCTCATACAATCACAACGGGCCTTGTATACATCAAGTCAGGCCTCATCATATGGGCTGAAAATATATCAAAATATATCACAATGGGCCACATCACATGGGCCTCGAATACATTACAATGAGCTGCACCACCTGGTTCTCGATTGCGTCACAATGGCCATAACCCATGGGCCTCAATACATCACATTGGGCCTCATCATATGGCCAGGAAATATATCACAATGGGCCGTTCATACGGGCTTAATATACATCACCATGGGCCCCGAATACAACTTAATGGGCCACGTCGAAAAGGGCCATAAATACACAACAGGTGGGCCCTGCACATGTGCCTCATACATGTCAAGTGGGCTGCACCAATGGGCCGCACCAATGGGCCTCAAATACATCAAGTAGGCCGCAATACATGGCAGCACCATAAATGGTGGCAGATCGAAAGATCATCTAGACCATACCACAAATAACAGAGGAGATAATGATTTTCACCATTTAAATTTGTGGGGCCCACCACTCTATTTTTCGTCCAACCCGATTATAAGGTCACAAAGACCTGGATTAAGAGGAAAATTAAATTTCATATTGATCCAAACTTCCATGACCCCAAAAAGGATTTCAATGGTGGACGTTCACTCAACACTATTTTCTGCAGTGTGGTCCACCTGATAGACGGCTTGGATATACAACATATTCATCAAAGGTGGACCCCACCATCTAGTAGTTGCTGGACGGTGTCAATGATGATCATCAAGGTGGGCTCGGAAGATGAACGGCATGGAGATCACATACACTAAGGGGGGTCCCACGTCCCACTAAAAATGGATGGATGGTGCTGATAATACATATAAGGTGGGTCTCATGTCCCAGCTGGATATGCAATGCATAGATTTGGTGGGGTCCATGTCCAATGGACCGGACAGGAAGGCGCTGATAAAACACACACACGATCTGACCCACAGAATTTACTGGTGTCAATGCAGCAGCCACATTAGTGGGGTCCTCGATCACGTCCAGACATCTGGACCACTTGGACAAAGCAGATGGACTGTAGGGATATAACATATACTTCATGTGGGTCCCACAGACGTGGCCCACACACGCAACAACGTGCTTACATGGCACCGTCCAGATGGACGGTGCTTATGTAAAATACATGTATTAAAGATGGGTCCCACGTGGGGCCCACCAGATATAATATATAATATATAATATAATACTATATATTACATATAATATATAATACATATACATACAGCGTTGTCCACGCCCTGGACGGCCTGGATACGAGACACACATCAAGGTGGGGTTTGCATGTCCCACCTGATGGATACAAATACATCACGGCAGGGCCTGCACAACAGATGAACTGTGCGGATGTTGCACACGTGCAGCGAGTGGGGGCCGCAAATTGACAGATGGTTGGATATAACGTACACCTCATGATTAGCCCACCGTCCAGAAGTCTGGATGATGGGGATCTGAACCATACATCACGGTGGTCCTCACAGCACCGTCTAGATGAACGGTGTAGATAAATACATCACAGTGAGCTCCACCAGATGGACGATCGACGTGGATCAAAGGGACCCATAAAATCTATGCATTGCATATCCAGCTGGGACGTGGGACCCACCTAGTATGTATTATCAACACCGTCCATCCGTTTTGACCGGGACGTGGGACCCCCCTTAGTGTATGTGATCTCCACGCCGTTCATCTTCAAGGCCCACCTTGATGATCATCATAATAACTGTTCAGCAGTTGTTGGATGGTGGGGTCTATAAGTGTTATGTTTTTCTAGCTCCAATGATTGTCAAATTTTGGAGTGCCAAAACCTCTTGGAATCTGTATCTTGTTTTGTTCGTCTTCAAAGTTCAAGATGTTTCATTTTTAAGATTCAAGTACAAGTTCAAGATGATCCATTTCAAGATTCAAGCATCACAAGTACAAGACTTCAAGTACAACATCAAGTGTTAGTTCAAGCTTTCAAAGTTTCATCTAAGTCAAGATAATATACTTTACTTTGGTACTCAAAGCTTAAGGTGAAATGTAACTCAAAATATCTCAAGCTCAATCTTCGAAGTGTTTCAAAATCAAGCTTCAAAGCGTTACAAGTTCAAGCTTCAACATACTTCAAGATGTCAAGCTTCATGTACGTCTAGATCAACTATCAACCGAAGCAAAAGTTGTTTCAATGTTCAAACATCGCTTATAAGGTGTGAATGACCCTATATTGACCGTAGGTTATGTCATATTGATTGCATACTTTAATTGGGTCACTTTATAAGTGTATAGGCTATTTCTCGACTAGTCTAAGCCTATGTTCGACTAGTCTTAGTACTGGCTTGACCAGTCTAAGAAATTCCTTGACCAGTCCAAGATTTGTTACTTATTTTCGTGATTTTTTATTGGATCTTCGACTAGTCATGGAGACTGCTCGACCAGTCGTGTGAACAGTGCTCGACTAGTCGAGCAGCCTCGACTCAAAGTTTAACAACTAAATTGGGTCCCACATGACTAGTCGAGAGTAGGGTTTGACTGGTCGTGGAACGGTTTTATCTTATCGCGCCCGAATTTTTAAAAGTTTGTTGGTCCTTCGACCAGTCGAGCTGTCCCTTATATCAGTCGAGTGAACAGTTTCTGTAATTATAAATAGAACATGATTTTCAGAGTTTTTTATTCAATTCAAGCAAAATCAAGACACCACTCTGAGATATAAGTTAATGATATTCTTAAGCTATTTAGTGCTCATTTAATATTCCCTTTAATGATCTTTTTGTATTTAATTTTGTATTCTATATTCCAATCTTATTTGAAGAAATGATTTTTGTTTTTCCCTTTCTTGGAATCAAAATCAAATCAAGTAAGCCCAAAGTGATTTAATCTAAAAATCATTTAGAACTTAGAGCCTTTTCGTAAGTGAGTGTGAATTTTGAACATCTACTTCGAATCGGTTCTATCGGGCTTCATCAAAGGAGAATATCTAGATAAGTATTTTACAATTTGTGTTTTTAGTTTTATTGAGATTGTGCCAGGAAAAATCTCTTTATTTTTGGTTTGTCTGAGGTGATCTAGAAAACTCAGAGTGTGGGGTTTTTTGAATTGTGTAAGCCCACTTGAAAGATACAATTGTGAAGGTTTTAGGTGAACCTTGAAAAACCTATTTCATAGTGAACGTTGATATCCACTGTGTGAGGATATTGGGAGTGTAGTAGTTGTGTGGTTATTTTTCTAAGCAGTTGGTGTACACACAAGTGAACCACTATAGTTTCTAGTTTTCTGGTGGTTGATTGATTTTGACATTGTGAGGATGTTGTAATTTCCTTTTATGCAATTGTGGAAGAATGTTGTAATCTTTTTATGTAAGTGTGGGAATGTTGTAATAGCTTAGTTTAATTCTCTGTTATTTATTTATTCCTCTGTATCGGTTTGAGATTTTGATATACAGACCTTTCTAGGAATCAGGTTGTCCTACCATAAGCCATTAGTTTTTGGTGTAAGGTTGTCCTTAGAACAACATTTGTATCAACCTCTCAATACTTATACATTTGAGGTTATTATTTATTTTTGCATTGTGAGATTGTTTAAGTGTTATCTTTATTTATCTTTGTTTAATTTTGCATTTAAGTTTTTAATTTGGCATAGTCCTATTCACCCCCCCTCCTTCTAAGACTTTAGCTTGGCCTTTTCAAGTGGTATCAAAGCCTAATAGCTCACTTCTTCTTTTTTTTGGATTATTTTCCTGAGCTAATCGATCTGAGCTTTTTAAGATGTTAATTTTGATAGCCTTTCAATGACTAGGCCTCCACCATTTGATGGCTCCAATTATGCCTATTGGAAATCCAGAATGAGGATTTTCTTAAAATCCATGGATGAGAGCGTGTGACAAGCTACAGTGACCAATTGGACCCCTCTTACCACTGAAGTAATTGACACTAATGGATCTAAAATGATAAAAAGTCTTACCTTATTTTTCTTGGTCTACTCTCCAGAAAAATGAGAGTAGTGCCAATGCAAAGGCTTTAAATGCAATTACTTGCGCACTATCACTGAATGAATTCAAAAGAATTATATCCTGTGATACTACAAAGTAAGCTTGAGATATTTTAAAAATGACACAGGAGGGAATAACAATTGTTAAGAAATCTAAAGTCCAAATCCTCACAACTAAATTTGAGGAAATACATATAGAAGAAAGTGAAACTTTCATGGACTTTTATACAAGATTGAATGACATTGTCAACTCTATGTGGGGTCTTGGTGATAGAATCCTAGAAAGTAAAGTCTGTGCAAAGATACTGTGCTCATTACTTGAACGGTTCAATTCAAAGGTGATCACGATCCAGAAACTTCATGATACGGATAATATGAGGGTAGAAGAATTAGTTGGTTTTTTTATAAACCTATGAGTTAAACTTTAAAGCTCCTAAAGGTAAATCTATCGCCCTTAAGTCTTCTAAAAATATTTCTTAAGAAAGTAACAGTTCTGATTTAGAAAATTTTAAAGATGGTATGACCCTTTTAGCTAAAAAGTTTTACAAAATTTTCAAGAGTAAAAAGAGGGTAGATTTTCAAAAACCTATTGAAAAGAAAAGATCTAGATCTAAAACTTGGAAATCTTTAAAAGACAGCCAATGTTACAACTACCATGAATATGGGCATCTAGCGAACAAATGTCCTAAAAAGGACAAAACCAAAAAGAAAGGCATGTTGGCTACATGGGATGAATCTTCCTGCTCTGAAGCTTCTTCTGATTCAAAAGATTTTGAAACTGAGTTGGGTAATGATGTTAAAGCCCTAATGACTCTAGCTAAGATCACTTTTTCAGATAACGATAATTCAACCAGTGAAGAAAATCTGAATAGTGATAATGAAAATGAAGAAGATCTTCAAGAAGCTTATAATGCCCTATATAAGGAAAGTTACAAAATTGTTGTAAAGCTTAAACTTTAAAAAGAAAAGTTTTCAAAACTAAAAGAAAATTTTGATACTCTAGTCTTAGAAAAATCACACATTTTAGATTGCTTTGAAAAAAACTAAGTGTTAGATTTCAAAACCTCCCTAGTTGAAAACCTAAAATCTGAAAATGAAAAAACTAAAACTAGAAGTCTCTTCACTTTTGAGTTTAAAAGACACATGGATGTATGCCCAATGTGATCCCTAGTTAGAAAACCTCTTATTCGGATCCAGAAAATGTGGCGATCGATCTGAATTGGGCTATGACAAAAGGATTCCTCCCAAACATAGGAATAGCCCACTCAGATTTGTGAAAGGGGAGTCTTCAAACTTAAAAGGGAAAAGTCTGAATCAAAATTATTTAAAAAATGTTAAGTCTTTTCAAACCTTAAAATCTAAAAGTAACCATATCAACTATAAAAAATAAAATAGAAATCCTTTAGCTGAGAAAATTGTTGACTTACTTAAGGAGATCTTAAAATCTAACTCAGTGGGTCAGTCTTATAACAACTACAAACATAATAAGACCAACTATACTCCTAAACCCAAAACTGTAATGAAATGGGTTCCTAAGGTTACTTGTTTGGTTGCCTACACCACTTTCAAAGCTTCTAGCCATTCAAAGTGGTACCTAGACAGTGGATGGTCTAGACACATGACTAGTGACAAAGGTCTGTTCACCAATCTTAAAGACATGATTGATGGTTCAATCACATTCGGTGATGGTAACAACTACAGAATTGTGGGCCAAGGTACGGTTCAACTCTTTAACCTCCCTCTATTTGAGAATGTTTTACATGTAGGAGGGTTAAAACATAATTTATTAAGCATCTCTTAAATATGCGATAAAAATCATAGTGTAAAATTTACTAACCAAGGGTGTGAAATATTAAATAAAAATGGCTCTGTAATATTAACTGGTCGTAGAACTTCTGAAAACTGCTACATTGTTTGTTATTCAAGCCCATCTAATCTATCGTGTTACATGGTCCAAACCGATGAGATCGAATTATGGCATAAACGCCTCGAACATGTGTACTACCGTAACTTGTATAGATTGAGCAAAAGAGCGTTGGTAAGAGGTTTACCCAGAATATAAAAAGTAGACAAAATATGTGGTGAATGCTAGATTGGCAAACAAATCAGGAGTACTCATAAAAAGGTGAACTTCAATGCCACATCTAAACCACTCAAACTTCTCCACATGGATCTCATTGGACCAACAAGAATGGAGAGTCGAGGTGGCAAGAAGTACATTCTGGTAATTGTTGATGACTTTGAAATAGCGGTGAAGACTGCCTTAGTTGAAGAAGGAATATGCTAATATGTCCTAGAGGGGGGTGAATGGAACTTTTTAAAGTTTTTATGTTTTATCTAAAAATCCTACTTCACTAAGCCTATGATCATGCAAGTATCAGGATTACTCAAAAGTAACTCTACTGGCTTTTAAGCTTGGTAGAGGATCCAATCACAAACTATTTTAGAAGTAAGCAGTATGAAAGGTGGCTTATGATGGATATGATTGTGTAGGTGTGTGAAAAGTGATCAAATATTTAGATATGAAAATATTTAAGGAAAATCACACAATCATGAGAATAACACTCTCAAACACAGTCATTTTTATAGTGGTTCGACTACTTGTCTACTCCACTCCCAGTTGCCGCACTCAACCCTTGAGTGTACCGAATTTCACTAATGAGGTTTCCCAGGATTCACCTCAAACTTAAGGTTTTAAATCAGGTTCACCTTCAACCTTTACACGGAGGTTTCTACTCGGTTCACCTCTAACCCCGGAGTTTTACTAGTTCACTCTTAACCAGATGTTTATGCTCTCCATAGAGAAAGGGTCCACACAACGCACCCAGATGTTTATGCTCTCCATAGAGCAAGGGTCCACACAACACACGTACTATGTACACTCCCGCCGGAGGCCTCCTTGAGGACTTTAAAGGGTGAGAACTACTTAAGACCCAATCCTAGAAAGGAATGATCACAAGTGTCCTCTTGGACTCTGGATACTTATAAATATGTTGATGAGTCCCATTCAGCGCAGTGACGAAGATTTCCTCATTGTTGAAGAGTCTTCGACTTCCTTGATCCGCAACACAAAAGATATACCAGTACTAGGCTTCGGGTTGGGTCAAGGTTATGATGGAATCCTACTCTCTAAAGATTTTCCTATAGGGAAGATAAAGTAGTTCCAATCATCAAAGCATTCAAGGTATCCCAGCTTAATGATTTTCCAACAAGGTAGTAGCTGGAGGATCCTTGAATACAGAAGTTCATTCCCCAATCCACTCTATTGAATGTCAATGGTGAGGGTGGATTGGAGGAAGAACTCCCTTGAGAGAAAGGGCTTTAGATATAAGATATAAGTTGAAATACTCAAAAGCTCTCTCTTCTTTCTCTTACAGCAACAAAAGACAAGTCCTCTATATATAGGTAAAAGGTTCCAACGGATATAAAATGGTCACATTTATGACAGAGTTGAATATCATCGAGCAGGTGCGATATCATCGAGCGTATACTCTCGATAACATCGATGGTCTACTCGATGACTCGGACTCAATGTCATACGCTTTTTAAACACTTTGCCAATTGGTCGATGAATTGAAATTATTGTCGATATCATCGGATTTCGAATTCTGATTCCATCGATAACAGGATCGATCCATCAATACTTGAAAAATGAGAGAGACTTGACTTTGAAATATTTCAGGTTTTCATGAATGATCGGGGGAACCGTCGAGATCATCGGAATTTGAATTTCGATGATATTGAGATCAGAGTCGATGCATCGACAAATCCAGCGGTTTTATTTTTAAGCATGCTGATCGATTTATGTCCTTATTCGATGCAATCGACCTGGTGCCAATATTATCGATATTTGAATATCGATTCTATCGAAGGGCCCCGATCATAGTTAAAAATAACCTGAAATATCTGCTGTAAGAAATGCACGCCCTCGATCGATATCATCATTGGACCTCCGATCTTATCGATATTTGAATTCAGATCATATCGAACAGTCATCAATATATCAAAGGAATTTGAGATTTTCATTAAAAAAACAGGGGCGCCGAAAATTTGTCTGTCGATCTTATCGAGCCACTCTTCGATGGGCTCGAGTTCTGAATATCGATGATATTGATGGGTGTATTGATACATCGATAATTCGTCCAGATATGTTGTGAAGTTGCTGGACATATTTTGTGCTTATATTGATGATATCGACAGGTATATCGATACATCGATAAATCTGTCCAGATGAATATTTTTGTTACTGGACATTTTTGGTCCTCATATCGATAATATCGTTAAGGTATCGAGGACATTGACAGTGCAGGTCGATCATATCAAGGGTGCTTTGATAAAATCGACAAGGCGAGAAAAACTTAGAGATTTTCCTATTTTGTAAAAAGTTCTCACCCTAAAACCCCTAAGATGTCTATCTTGTTTTAAGGGTTTTAATTACTTGGTGTTTTAGGACATGGGATGTGAGGCTTTAGTTTTACTTGTGATGAGCTTACACACATCCGGTTGAGGTAGACGCTTGAATTGATCTTCCTATCAGGCTTTGTAGACAATCTGACCTACCACTCACGTAACTTGACAAACCAGGGCACTTTCAATCTCCCCCTTTGTCAATTACGTGACAAAATCTCCAAAACACCCTCGAGTAATATCTAGACAGACATATCCTAAATTATGTGTACATGCTTTTACATAATTTTATAAAATTTAATGAACCATGTACACAACCCAGTATTTGCTCCTCCTTACTTCAAAACTCCCCCTTTCTTGGTGCAGCTGCTCCCTCTAACACCTACAACACTATTTGATATACAATTTTCCGCTCGGGGTGTTTTGTAAATGTTCTCCCCCTTTTTTCCAATCATTGGCAAAGGTATAACAAGTGATATTGACTGAAACCTGAATTGCATGGGAGAACTGATCAGGGAGAAGTAGATCATTGATGTATAAAAGTTGTAACTTAATTCAATCAAACATTAATATCAGAATTCATGAATGCATATTAGATACGATATAACAGTTATATAGCAGTGAAAAATATTCATTAATGACATCACATGCAGTCTAAAACTTGAAAATCCAGGGGAACGAAACACAAATATGGCAAGAACAAAATTGAGCATTATATTCAGCCATAAAAGAACCAAAACTGCCCCAGACGGTAGTAAATCCCAAGCCCAAAAAAATATCCGATTATCCAAAATAGATTGCCCAAGATTGGCAACAAGTTAACAGTTATTCCAGTAAAAAACCAAGCCCACAAAAAAATTTATATTCAATTAACCAGCTTCTACCATCTTCGCGAGTCACCACGTGTGAGTAAACCAACTACTTCCTGATTTGTTTGTTAGAGAGAATCGACTTTTTCTTCAATCACGGTGAGACGTCTCTCACAATTGTGAAGTCGCTCCTCCATGCTTGCCATACTGTTCAGTAGATGACGTTCAAGATGATGATTTTGGCGATTTGTGATAGACTCTGGACTCAGCAATGGCGTTCGGTTGGATCCCCATGGATATGACGGAGGAGCATGTGGAGCAGCCGACTGCAGGGGAGCACTATTATTAGGAAGAACTAAAGGAAGACACAGTTGTTGTGCCACCTAAGCTGAATCACTGTCAAACCACTTTTCTGGATAGACTTTGTCAGATGAGACAGGAATACCCACATGATGGGCTAATTTACAGATGAGTACAGGAAAAGCTAGTGTATCCTGATGATTTCCTTGAATGACCTGAATTAGTTGCTTAAGAAGAAGTGTTGGGAGGCACACCTAAACTTCCTGATATACATCATACAACACATTTAACATAAAGGGAGATAGATGATTACCATTCACGTCACACAGATAAACATTGGACCCAAAAATGTCATGAAAGATTTTAAAAGTGGGTCCAAGATGATTAATGTGAAGAGAATTATCATCATTCCAAGAAATAATAGTTTCCTGACATAGTGAACGAGTTATCTCACCCCACACACCAAGACCATTTAGATTTCGACTAGTAACAGGAATACAAGTGACTTGGAGATCTAAAAGGTGACTCAAGGGATGGGAGTGATGTGCTTGGAGTAGTGCAATAATTCTACTTGAACACAGGGTGGATTGTCACAGATAACATGACTTTTGCTGAGGAAGTCATGGATCACTCCAATTTGATAAGTACAACCAAGATTCAGAATATTTTGCCATCTTATTACTTCTAGGAGTAGGTCTACACCGAAAGACTCGATGGTGCTATTGAGAACCAGATGTTCAACAATAGTGTCTGGATGTCTCACCGATGGAGTGAGTTGATGCAAACTGGGTTGTTTTGTTTTCCCTTTTGAAGACTGAAAAAGAGACTTACCTTTCCCTTTGTTCATGATTTTCCAGTGTAAGGGGCGAGTAAGGGAGCTCAACCAAAAGAATGGAAAGTACCGGACCAAAAATGAGATTAGACTCTAAAGTGGAAGGGATGGAAGGATAGTACTCGTTTCTTTTTAAGCTTTTAGGACCCGTTGATGGTCACTTGGCCAAGAGAATCGAGTAGAGAAGATGACAGTGAAACCCTTGAGAAAATAACCCCCTTTTTCATTTCACTAGCTTTTTATCGGGCGGCATCTGTCGATATGATCGACTATTGTTTCGATAATATCTAGAGGTTACTTATCGATTCTATCAAGTTTGTCTTCAATATCATTCTTGGCCACCCGAATATTCATATCCTAAAGAGGCATCGATGATATCGACCTTTTATCGTGTAACATCTCGAAAAATTCCGTACAAAGACCCAAGTACCACCTCAGGCAGAAATCACTCAGGATCAAATCCTTTAGGAATTAGACAAAAGTAACTAAGTGTTAAACTAGATTAGCTACGAAATCTGCTTGATCCACTTTAAATACGATCTGCAAGATCCAAAACTTGTAGAATCATTGATGCTAGCTTACCCTAAAATCTAGGATCAATCTCATTACCCAGTTGCTCTCGGGAGCACATTAAAACTCTGTATCGGATCTGGACTGCACGTTGAAAGTCCGATTACTACAAAGTTATATAATTAGGACCGCCTTGCTTGGCTTGATAACCATCTCGGAAATCAAATCCAGATAGTGTCCCGGGGCTATTTGATTGAGCCCGGAGTGAAGAGTGTAAGAAAACATGGATTTCTTTAGAAATTAAATCTAATTTAAGTAATCTAAGACTTGTCGCTTGCGGGCCTGATATAAGCAATCAGACCGTCAGAATCTGACCCAAATATACCCTCAGATCAGGGGAAATTTCATACACATGTCCATATACTTGTAACCCTAATCGAGTTCCAGTGACCATTGAACTGAAACTGGTCCGCCACGTGTGATCTGGAAACCCGACTGGAATGAAAACTTAACTCAACCGAGATCCATAGTCTGTGAGCTTAAGTCCGACCTTTGGCTCAAGGGAGGGCTTTAGAAGTACTCCGTTGAGCTGAAACATATGCCCTTTGACTATAACTTAAGTATACCTTGGCCCTAGGGCCATTTCCATCAATTTTAGGCCTATAAAAAGACTTTAAACCCTCTCTCATTCACTCCATACGAATTTGAGAAAACTCTAGGAGAGAGAAGTGAGTAAAGTGTGAGAAAGTGTGAGAGAAGTTGGAATCATTCCTAGGAATCGATCCCTGCTATTCTCTGTGCCTATCCATCACTACTGTATCGCTTTTCTGGCGATTCTGATTCCATTTTTGGGTAAGAAATCCTAACCCTAATCAGTTTTAGAGATTCAACTAGAGTAAGTGATGAAATAGCTAACCTATTTCATGTCATAGGTTGTCATTCTACCGTTGATAAAGACTTGGTGTTTAAACTGAGTCTGTTACTCGTTTCTACGGCGTAAGGTGCGGACTATAGATGCTTAGGTTATGGTTTTCAATCAATGTTGGATAATGATAGTTCATGATCTGGGTGTTATTTAACATGCAAAATGCGATGTTCATTTTATGATTCAGTTACGTATGCAAATTATGGCGTTTAGTGTATTCTATATATTTGTAGAAAATACTGTATACTACAAAATATGAAAGTGTGTTTGCCATGATAAATTACTATGTGTATATGCTATATATATGTATAATGCTTACTCGGTGAAAGGATTCTCCCTAATACATATTTTGGCTAATATGCATTATGTATGTTAAATGAGTGCAGTCTACGTGTTTGTGAAAATGCTTGTATGAGTAAGTACTTAAATGATAGTGTTTTAGGTAGGTGTTGAGATAGAATTCTTAACTACCTTAGAGATGCATATGATTTCCTCCATGCAAGTTGTTTAGTTTAATCTCTTACTTATGAAATGTATGTGTTTGTATTTCCTGTTTATATTGTGCTATATAACATGCTTATTAACATGTTCGAATTACTTTGTTAATTCTGCTTTGACTACTCCACATGCTTTCTGGTTACAGATTGAGTGTGATTGGGGCTATGTTATAGTCCAGGCAATCGGTAACAGGCTTGAAGTCGTGGCTTAGATTCATTCGCCATGCAGGACGTGTTTGACAAACCTGAGTCGTGTGTTGGTCGTCGGCAGTGGTTAGGCCACACGAAGTGCTTATACACTTCATGTCGATCGATGCAATGTGTGCTCGTATTAGTCGAGCCCGTCAAGTAACCCAATGTGCCCTTGTATGCTCACCATGTATGGACGCCACTAATTGAACCTAAGGTACCAAACTCACCAGGGAAATTTCATTTAACCTTGATACCTCGATCTGCTAAGACTCATGAGCCGGACATGGTGGTATGGGACACCGTGGTCGATCTGTCGGCTTACGCTGGGGCGACGAGCCTCCTCGTAATGACCAGTGAGCAACCCAGACTTGTGAGCCGAATACGGTGGTATGGGACAATGTATTCGAGCTGTCGGCCTACAATGTTTTGATGACAAGGCCATGATGGGTGATGGAGGAGTGGTGTAACGATTCCGTGTAATAGCCTTGACAACCCTAGACGTGCCCTTTGTAGTGACCTCGAGTATAGTCTGAGTCTACGTGGAGGCGACAACCCTTCCGTAACATCTGGAGTATAAACTAGGCCTGTAATGATTTGGCGACGAGCCCATTTCAGTGACCTAGAACCGCAACATCGTATGAGATTTACTAGGATTGACAACCCTAGAATGGATCATTATTTGAGAAATGAAATAAGGGAGGTACCTTAGTTTCCCAATCCTGCTGTATAAAAAGGACTAATATGAACTTGGTAATCATATGCATGCATTGCATTACGCGTGCGTTCAGGCGTAGCAGGTCAAGCATTGAGGCAGTGTTGTCATGTGTGAGCATGAGATAAAGTCACTGAGGGAGTATAGACGAGGGCATGTATCATACATTCATACCATTCTTGCATTAACAAGAGTACTTTGGGATGTGTGATTTACTGCTTTATTATTACTACTTGACTGAATTAATAACATGATAACCTATGCATTATTGTTCCACTGAGTTGATTACTCACTCTCACGATACGGGACGATGTTTTAAATACCAACTAGACTCTGTCTTGATTTAAGATGATGGCGTGACCCCTGAGGCGGAGCCTGATTACTACGACGATCAGGACGAGTACTCTTGCATGCAGTTCTCCGATGGCTTCGCTTAGGCTATTCGAATTGACGGGGCTACAGGGTTTTATTACAGTTGAACCATTTTTTAGACTTTTGATTTTTGTAATATTATATGTAATATTTCATGTACACAGTGACTCAGTGTTATATTCATACTCTGGAGACCGATCGTGATCTTTTGACTTTTATACGTTTATTTATATCTTTCAATCTTCCGCTTGCATTTTACAACCTGATCTGGAGTACGAATTACTGTTTTGGTATAATCCCACTATGATTAATGCACTAACATAGACAACATTGAATCATAAGCATATATGTTGCATAAGTGATGTTTTGGAACTCGGGAGTTGAGTTGCTACTCGACCCCCGATTTTCAGGGCGTTACATATCGATAAATCGAGAATGTCATATCGACAGCCATATCGAAGATGAGAATTTTCAGTTTTCAACATTCAGACGGATCTTCAAATATATTTTTCATATTTCTATCAATAGTATACTCAACAAAAATTATGTACACACACTGTACACAATAAAATTATAAACATTTGAATGTTTATACGAAAAGAGGAGGTGAAGTACCTCAGATATATCATTTGAAGTTCAACAAAAAAATTTCCTCATTTTAGCACAGGTTTAGATTCTGATACATGATCTGAACTAATTCTTTCTTACCCATTTCATTTTGTTAACCGATTTGAGTGATGGTCCAGGAGCATTGTTTCTATCCATATTCTTTAGAGGACTCTTGAAGTTTTGTACTTCTCTTGTTGACAATTTGTTAACATGATTCTGACCAGAGTCAGGTTAAGTCCTCCTAGGAGTTGCATTTAAAATTATAATCACCTAAATCACCACACAAATAACATGCTGGAGTTGTTCTGGTTTTGCTTCCAGAAGCAACAAATTTTTCAGTTATGGGGGCTGCATTTCCAGTCTTTGATTTATGTTTTTCATATCCAAGACCGCTTTTATCCTTTCCAGGTCTTCCCAATCTTAACAAATTTTCTAGTTTTTCATCAATCTGGGAAAACTTGTAATTTATCTTGGCTATCTTCTTGGATTCTTCCAGATCAAACAGGAGTGTATGATTTTTGTTTTGAAGAAGCATATTTTTATCTTCTAATTAATCAACCTGTTTGTTCAGTTTTTCAGACTCATTTTTAAGAAGAGTATTAACTTGTTCAAGTCTATCATTATCCATATGATATTGTTGTAGATCATTTATCAAATGTGTGTTGATTTCCAATCTTTATCCAAGTCTTTCTTCAGCAACTTGCTTTTGTTTTCTGCTATTTCAAGTCTTTCAAGGATATTGATGCTATGAATATAAAGTTAATTATAGGCATCTTGTAGTTTATCCTTTTCAATTTTTTCTTCTTCTTTTTCTTCAGTTTCCTCATTGTCAGATGAAAATGATTCAATGGCTAGCTGTTCTTCTTCAAATTCATTTGGAATGATCGAAGCAATGGAGACCATAAGTATTTTCAAGGATTTCTGATCTCTGTCGCTTTATGAGTCATTAGGTTCTGAATTTGACTCCTCAGTATCATCCCACTTGGTAGCCATAGCCTTGCCCTTAGTTTTTCTATTTGGGCATTCAGTAGATAGGTGTCCATACTCTTAACAGGCATAGCATTGTCATTATTTGGTCCTTTTACCAAATTTGACTGCAGAAGGTTTGTTGTTCACCTTTCCACCTCTGCAAGACCGGCTGCGATTCTTATGAAAGAATCTTCTGAATTTTTGTGCCAGCAAAGCCACTTCTTCATCTTCATCTTCCTTTTCACTTTCACTGCCCTCATGAATTGTTTTCTTTGAGGTTTTTAAGACAGTGTTTTTGGATTTTTGGGGTTGTGTGAAGTCTAGTTCAAAAGTTTGTAAGGAACCTACCAGTTCTTCTACTTTCATTTCATCTATGTTCCTACACTCCTCAATTGTTGTTACTTTGGGATTAAATCGTTCCGATAGGGATCTTAGATTTTTCCTACAAATTTTCGGTACTGGAACTTTCTCTCCCAATCCACCCACAGAGTTGTAAATAATATTCAACTTGGTAAAAAACTCTATAAACGTCTCATGCTCTTCCATTCTGAGACTTTTGAATTGTGAAGTTAGGAGTTGAAGTTTGGATCGCTTCAGAGTGCTTGTGCCTTCATGGGTTGTTTCCAATAAATCCCATGCTTCCTTGGATGTCCCACACATACTTATCTGATTAAGTATATCCTGGGACACGGCACAATAGATAGCATTCATAGCCTTGGCTTCAGATGTTTGCCTTTCTTTGTTGAATGTTGTCCACTTTTCTTTGGATTTGGGCTTTATGATTGTTATGCCACTATCAAGTACGATTTATTCAGTAGGTGGCACATATTCACTTTCAACGATATCCCAAATGTCATGATCCAAAGATCTCAGAAAGTAGTGCATCCTAGCTTTCCAGTATGCATAATTTGAGCCGTCAAATACTGGAGGTCTAGTGACTGATGAGCCCTCTCCTTTGGCCATATTCGAATCTTCAGTCAAGATCACTCTCTAGGCGGTGAAGCCCTTAAAGAGAGACCCACACTAATACCAATTGAAATAGTGGTGAAGACCGCTTGAGTTGAAGAAGGAATATGCCAATATGTCATTGAGGGGGTGAATAAGACTTTTTATAGTTTTTATGTTTTATCAAAAAATCCTACTTCACTAAGCCTATGATCATGCAAGTATCAGGATTACTCAAAAGTAACTCTACTGGCTTCCAAGCCTGGTAGAGGATCTAATCACAAACTATTTTAGAAGTAGTATGCAAGCTAGCTTATGATGGATATGACTGTGTAGGTGTGTGAAAAGTGATCAGATATTCAGATATGAAAATATTTAAGGCAAATCACACTATCATAAAAATAACACTCTCAAACACAGTCATTTTTATATTGGTTCGACTACTTGTCTACTCCACTCCCGGCTGCCGCACTCAACCCTTGAGTGTACCAAATTTCACTAAGGACGTTTCCTAAGGTTTACCTCAAACTTAAGGTTTTAAATCAGGTTCACCTTCAACCTTTATACGGAGGTTTCTACTTGGTTCACCTCTAACCTTGGAGTTTTACTGGTTCACTCATAACCAGATGTTTATGCTCTCTATAGAGAAAGGGTCTACACAACGCACCCAAATGTTTATGCTCTCCACAGAGCAAGGGTCCACACAACGCACTCACTACTTACACTCCCGCCAGAGGCCTCCTTGAGGACTTCAAAGGGTGAGAAACACTTAAGACCCAATCCTAGAAAGGAATGATCACAAGTGTCCTCTTGGACTCTGGATACTTATAAATAAGTTGATGAGTCCCATTCAGTGCAATGACGAAGATCTCCTCCTTATTGTTGAAGAGTCTTCGACTTCCTTAATCCGCAACACAAAAGATGTACCAATACTAGGCTTTGGATTGGGTCTAGGTTATTATGGAATTGTACTCTCTAAAGATTTTCCTATAGGGAAGACAGAGTAGTTCCAATCATCAAAGCATTCAAGGCATCCCAGCTTAATGATTTGCCATTAAGGTAGTGGCTGGAGGATCCTTGAATGCAGAAGTTCATTCCCCAATCCACTATATTGAATGTCAATGGTGAGGGTGGATTGGAGGATGAACTCACTTGAGAGAAAGGGCTTTAGATATAAGATATAAGTTGAAACACTCAAAAGCTCTCTCTTCTTTCTATCACAGCAACAAAAGATAAGTCCTCTATAAATAGGCAAAAGGTTCCAATGGATATAAAATGGTCACATTTTTTATAGAGTTCGATATCATCGAGCAGGTTTGATATCATCGAGCGTATAATCTCAATAGCATCGATGGTCTGCTCGATGACTCGGAGTCAATGTTATATGCTTTTGAAACACTTTGCCAATTGGTTGATGAATCGAAGTTATTGTTGATATCATCAGATTTCGAACTCCGATTTCATCGATTACAGGATCGATCCATCGACACTTGAAAAACGAGAGAGACCAGGGGAACCGTCGAGATCATCAGAATTTGAATGTCGATGATATCGAGATCAGAGTCGATGTATCGATAAATCCAACAGTTTTGTCTTTAAGCTTGCTGGTTGATTTGTGTCCTTGTTTGATGCAATCGACCTGGTGCTGATATTATTGATATTTGAATATCGATTCTATCGAAGGGCGCCCGATCATAGTTAAAAATAACCTGAAATATCTGCTGTAAGAAATGTGCACCCTCAATTGATACCATCGATGGACCTCCGATCTTATCAATATTTGAATTAAGATCATATCGGATAGTCATCGATATATCGAAGGAATTTGAGATTTTCATTAAAAAACAAGGGAACCGGAAATCTACCTGTCGATCTTATCGAGCCACTCTTCGATGGGCTCGAGTTTTGAATATCGATGATATCGATGGGTGTATCGATACATCGATAATTCATCCAGATATATTGTGAAGTTGCTGGACATATTTTGTGCTTATATCGATGATATCGATGGGTGTATCGATACATCGATAAATTCGTCCAGAATATTTAGTTGCTGGACATTTTTGGTTCTCATATCGATAATATCGTGAAGGTATCGAGGACATCGACAGTGCAGGTCGATCATATCGAGGGTTCTTCGATAAAATCGACAAGGCAAGAAAAACTTAGAGATTTTACTATTTTGCAAAAAGTTTTCTCACCCTAAAAATTCTAAGATGTCTATCTTGTTTTAAGGGTTTTAATTACCTGGTGTTTTGGGACATGGGATGTGAGGCTTTAGTTTTACCTGTGACGAGCTTGCACACATCCGGTTTAGGCAGACGCTTGAATTGATCTTCCTATCAGGCTCTGTAGACAGTCTGACCTACCACTCACGTAACTTGACAAACCAGGGTAATTTTAGACTTTACCAGACACACTTGGGTTTTCTTCTTACGAGACAAATCAGAAACTCTCGATGAAGCAAAAAGAGTACTTAAACATATCCAAATGGAAAATGAATCACAAGTCTCTAAGATCCGTAATGATCGTGGTTCGAAATTTGAAAACAGTGGTTTTGAGAAATTTTGCAGTGATCAAGGAATATCACATGAATATTTTGTGCCCAAAACACCACAACGAAATGGTAAAGTGGAAAGGAAAAATAGAGTGTTCAAGAAATGGCAAATGTTATGCTAAATTATATGAAGTTTCCTAAAAATCTTTAGTCTGAAGCCGTTAATACAGCTTGCTATATAATTAACCGAGTTTATACTAGAAAATCAAATGGTGAAACAGGTTATGAAATGTAGTTTGATAAGAAGCCTAAGTTTTTGGTAGCAAGTGCTACATATTACATGACCGAGAAAATTTGGGTAAATTTGACACCAAAGTGATGAAGGGATATTTTTAGGGTATGCTCTAAATAGTCGAGCATATCGGGTTTTTAATAAGAGGACTAGTTTAATTTAAGAGTCCATTAATGTAATTATAGACGATCACTTGAATGTACCTATCCCAAGTTCAGAAAATGATGAAGTTCTTTTAATTGATAAACCAGACTCTTCATCAAGTCAAGATAATACTGAACTGAGGACAGTTAAAGACGATCCTTCTAATCAAATCCTTGGAAACCCTCTCACTGGTGTGCGCACTTGTAGACAACTTGAAGATATGTTTAACTACATGTTCTTTACATCTCAGATAGAACCGACTAACGTAAAAGAAGCTCTTACTGACGAAAACTGAATTGTAGCGATACAAGAAGAGTTCCATCAGTTTGTAAGAAATGATGTGTGGTACTTAGTTCTAAGACCAAAAGATAAACACATTATCGGAACAAAATGGATTTTCAAAAATAAGTCTGATGAACTTGGAAATATTATAAGAAACAAGGCTAGGCTGGTTGTACATGGGTACACTCAAATAGAAGGCATCGATTTTGATTAGACCTTTGCCCCAGTAGCTTGTCTTGAATCAATTAGACTATTTATATCCATTGCTTGCTTTAGAGAGTTCAAAATATACCAAATGGATGTAAATAGTGCATTCTTAAACGACGATTTGCGTGAAGAGGTGTAAGTTGAATAACCTTCGGGTTTTGAAGATCCTAAGAATGCTAATCATGTCTATTGCCTGAAAAAGGCACTCTACGGTTTGAAACAAGCTCCCAGGGCATGGTATGAAAAGTTGACTAAGTTTCTACTAAGTCATAACTTTATAATGGAAAGTGTTGATAAGACATTGTTTGTAAAGAAACATAATGGTCACATACTAATAGTGCAAATCTATGTTGATGATATTATATATGAATCTACATGTGCTAACATGACTGTTGAGTTTGCAGATCTTATAAAGTCTAAATTTGAAATGAACATTGTTGGAGAACTAAACTATTTCATAGGGTTGCAAGTCAAACAGCTACCTGATGGTTTCTTTATCTCTCAAACCAAATATGCTCTAAACTTAGTTAAAAAGTTTGGGTTTGAGATTGGAAAAAATTTTGATACTCCAATGAGTACTACTCTAAAATCTCAAAGGACTCTACAAGTAAGAGTGTGAATCCTAAGTTATATCGCAGTATGATTGGTAGTTTACTCTATTTAACTGCGAGCCAACCTGATATTGCATTTAGTGTAGGAATTTGTGCTAGATATCAATTTGACCTTAAAGAGTCACATCTAATTGCTGTTAAGCGCATTTTATGTTATGTCGCTAGTTCAACAAATCTTAGTCTCTGGTATCCTCATGATACTAGTTTGCAATTAGCTGGTTACACCGATGCTGATTGGGCCGGTAACATTGAAGATCGAAAGTCAACCAATGGTGGTTGTTTTTTTGTAGGGAACTGTTTAACTTTTTGGCTAAGTAAGAAACAAAGTTCCATATTACTCTCCACGGTTGAGGCTGAATATGTTACTGCAGGTAATACTTGCACTCAGCTTGTGTGGATGAAAAGAATGCTGAGCGATTACGAAATTGCATAAGAATCCATAGTTTTATATTGTGATAATTCATGTGCAATTAAAATATCAAAAAATCTAATTCAATATTCACGAACTAAGCATATTAACATTAGATATCACTATATTCGTGAATTAGCAGAAGACAAAACAATTTCTTTAGATTATATTTCAACCTAGATTCAACTAGCTGACATATTCACAAAATCGCTCAATAAATGCAGGTTTTCAAAATTGAAATTTGATCTTGGTATGTACAAAATGAATTGTTGATTTGTGTCTTTTTGTATTATAATGTACATATTTTTATTTTGAAATTTTTTAGAATTTAAAATTTATGAAAAATTGTAAATTTTGTGAGGTTCACGACCAGTCGAGTACATACTCGACCAGTCATGGCATGACTGGTCGAGCATGTACTCGACCCATCGTGAAACTTGGGTTTAACCTTTTATTTGGGAAAAAATCACTTTTCTTCATTTGAGTTTTCTTCTCCAATGAGCCCTACCTCGACCGGTGGAACCCATCTTCGATTCTGTAACACCCCAGATTTTTTCTAACCTGGGATTAGACGTCCTTAGGTGATGGGTCGATCCTAACACCTTATTAACCTGTCAGAACTGAATCCCACAGTCTAAAATCGCTTCTTAACCCCTTTCCTTCACAAATCCCACCCTTCACTACCTTGTTCTTTCAATTTTTCTAAGTACTTGCACCCTAGACACTACCTTAAACTAGCTAAGTAGTATAAATTGAATCACTTTATACACAAACTACAAAGGCCTAGGTACCACCTCAAACAGAAATCTTATAGGACTAAATCTTTTAGAAATGAGACAAAGTAACCACGTGCTAAATTAGATTAGCTACGAAATCCACTAGAATCGCTTTAAATACGATCTGCAAGACCCAAAACTTGTAGAATCATTGACGCTAGGTTACCCAAAAATCTCGGATCAAACTCATTACCCGGCTGCTCTCAAGAATATCCCAAAACTCCATATCAGATCTGGACCGCACGTCGGAAGTCCGATTAACACGAAGTTAAGGAATTAGGACCGCCTTGCTGGAGTTGACAACCAACTCGGAAATCAAATCCAGCCAGTGTCCCACGGCTGTTTGCTTGAGTCTGGAGCGAGTGAGTGTGAAAACACTTATTTTCTTTAAAAATAAATATCCTGAATAGTAATCTGGCATCTCTCGTTTGCGGATCAGTTTTAAGCAACCAGACCGTCAGAATCAGACCAAATTACACCCTCGGATCAGGAGAAATTTCATACACATTTACATGTACTTGGAATCTTCGATCGAGACTTACTGACCGTCGAACAAAAACTGGTCCGCCACGCGTGATCTGAAAATCCAACTGAAACGAAAACTTAATAGAACGTAGATCTGGTGTCGGTGAGCTTAAGTCCGACCTTTGGCTCAAGGAGGCCCGCCAGAAGTCCTCCGTTGAGCTGAAAAAGTTCCGCTTTGGTTATAACCTAGGTGAACCTTATCCAGAAGTCTATTTCGGTGAAGTTTTAGACTATATAAGGACCTTAAACCCTCCCCCATTTCAGCCACACGAATTTGGGTTTGAGAAGAGAGAAAAGTGACAGAAAGTGAGGGAGATGTAGGAGGAACTCCCTGCTGCTGTTCCCTGCCGCTATTCGGGCTCCACCGCCTAATTCTCATCGCTTTCTTGGCGATTCCGGCGTCGTTTCTAGGTAAGAAACCCTAACCCTAATCTGTTTTAGGGTTGTATAGGTTGTAGGTTATGAAATAGCTAACCTGTTTCGTTCTCTAGGTTGCCAAACTCAGTATACTGAAGCTTAGCGAACCTATCGACTCCGTTATGATTCTACGACAAAAGGTGCGGACTTTAGGTGTATAGGTTATGGTTTTCAATGCTTTCAATGTTAGATAATGATAGATTCATGATCTGTATGCAATTGCACATGTACAAAGTACTTTCCGATTTCTGTTTCGATTAAAGATGCAAATTATGGAATTTTACATATTCTAGGTATTCGTAGAAAATACCGTATACGTATATTTTTTGGAAATGTGTTTGACATGATTATTTGTTGTATGAATATATGATATATGGATAAAATACTTATTTGGTGAATGGATTCGCCCAAATGCATGTTTTACTAATATACACTATGTATGTACAAATACTGTATTGTAGAAAGTACTGTATACATATGTATTTTAGACATGTGTTTGCCATGATTATTTATTGTATAAATATACTATATATGTGTAAATTATTTGCTCTGGCGAGAGGACTCGCTCTAATACATGTTTGCTAACATACACCAAGTATGTGAAATAGTGTATGTTAAGTGTTTGTGGAAATGCTTGTGTGAGCAAGTGTTTGAATTTTGATGCCTTAGGAGAGTGTTGAGATGGGATTCTCAACTACCCTAGTGACATGTATGATTACCTCTATGAGGTTGTTTACTTAAACTGCTTACTTGAAATATATGTGTTTGTATTTCTACTGATGTAGTGCTTTGCAACATGCTTTATATCATACTTTATAACATGCCTTATAACATGCCTTATAACATGCCTTATAACATGCCTACTAGCATGCTTGAATTACTTTGTTTATCATGCTTTAGTCCACATGCTATGGATGAGAATTGATTGAGTTTGGGACTATGTCTATAGTCCAGACAGTCGGTACCAGATTTGAGATCGTGGCTGAGGTTCATGTCGCCACGTGGGATGTGTTTGACAAACCCGAGTCGTACGTCAGTTGGCGACAGTGGTTAGGCCACATGAAGTGCTTATGCATTTCATGTCGTCTAATTGATTGTGCGCTCGAGCTAGTCAGGCTCGTCAAGTAACCCGATGTGTCTAATGTATGTTCACCATGTTTGGTCGCTACTGCTTGAACCTAGGGTACCGAACTTACCAGTGAAAACCCTTTTAACCATGGTACCTCGATCCGCTAAGACTCATGAGCCGGGCATGGTAGTATGGGACACCGTGGTCGAGCTGTCGGCCTATGCTGGGGCGATGGGTGATGGGGGAGTGGTGTAACGATTCCGTGTAACATCCCTGGCAGCCCTGCCTCCCCGTAGTGACCAGTGAGTAACCAGACTCGTGAGCCGATTATGGTGGTATGGGATACTATATTCGTGCTGTCGGCCTACACTGGCGTAGCCTAGCTGTGGTCCTCAGTCGGGTTGCAGCCGGGTCCCATTCTCAATAAGTGGACTGGTCGGGCTTCGAAATAGACTGCCAGTTGGTAGGACGTTAGTGAAGTGACCTCGAGCATACTCTGAATTTGCAGTGAGGCGATGAATTTTGCCCAGTGTATAGAGTATGAATTAGGCCTGTATCTGTATAGTGATGAATCGTTAAAGAGGTGATGGGGGAGTGGTGCAACGATTCCGTGTAACAGCCCTGACAGCCTCTACAGTGACCTAGAAACACACCATCGTCTGAGATTAACTAGGACTGACGACCCTAGAATGGATCATGTTTGGGAATGATACAAGGGAGGTACCTTAGTTTCCCAATCCTGCTATTTGAAATGGAATAATAACAACTCGGTAATCATCCTCATCATGCATTGCATGTGCCTGGAAAATGTGGAGCACTGAGGGATGAAAGCATGCCGCGAACGAAGAGGGTGTCGCATGAGGAAGTATGTCGGTGAGGGCATACATCATGTCATTCATACTTACATTAATAAGAGTAGTTAGGAGTGTTTGATTTTACCGCTTTATCATTACTGCTTGAGTGAATTGATAACATGTTAACCTATGCTTTATTATTCCACTGAGTTGATCACTCACTCCCACGTTACGGGACGGTGTTATACACATCAACCAGATTTGTTGAGTTTCAGGTGATGGCGATGCTTATGAAGCGGAGCCAGACTATTTCTATGATGATGAGTTCTCCTATCTGTAATTCTCTGGCAGGTCTATGAAGACCTGGTATTGTATTGGCGGGGCTACGGTACTTGGGATAGAAGACATTACACTTCCTCACATTAGGTATATTTTAGAATTGTACTTGTAATTAACTAACCTGGTAACTTTATCACACTCTGGAGACTCACCACAGTTTTTATATGTTATTTATCTATCACAGTCTTCCGCTTGAAATTTAATTGTCTCTGGAGTATGATATGCTGTTTTGGCTTAATCTCACTCATGTTCAATGTACAAATACAGTCAACATTCAATCATCATTCATTTTGCTGCATAAGTGATGTTCTGGAACTCGGGAGTTGAGTTTATGCTCAACCCCCGATTTTCGGGATGTTACAGATTCCTTCATGGTTAGTGCATTATTTTCGATTTTCTTGTAGATTCAAGTCCTTTGCACTTCCTTCTATTCTTTTATGTTGTTTATTTCATATTTTATGTTGGTTTTTGGGGTTTTCTTTCAGAAAATCTAATCTACTAGAAACCCTTCTTGCCTCTTTTGTAATCTCTGTATTCCTTGCATTCCGTATTACAAATGGAGGGTAAAACTAAGAAGAAAAGATCTCATGGTCCATTTTCATCTCGTTCGACTCCTATCACTGTACGCCACCTACGGTCGCCCGAGGAAGATCCTAGTTATGTGAAGGATATTCGATTGCGTAATGTGATAGTAGAACAAACTGTCAATGTTGATCATTTGGCTCCTTTTGATATCCTTTCTCTCCTTTAGTCTGTGGGATGGGATAACATACTACATTGGGATGGGCCGGCATACTGCTTCATTGCACAAGCTATGTATGCGTGCATTACTGATTTTTCTACTGAAAATTTGACATTTACTATTATGACGAGAGAAGGTCTAATTGATGTGGACCATCATCGTATTTCTGATTTAATGGACCTTTCAGTTAATGATGAAGGTATTCCCATTAGTTCTCTAGTGGCAAAACCCTTTAAAAATGAAAAAGCGAATGCTTACTAAGGATTTATGTAAGATAGATGTGGAATAGAGTACTGGTATTGCGCTCGCCTCCATATTTCTGTTACTCAGATACAAAATCTTTCATAGGATTTTCATTTTAAACGTTTATCCTCGATCTGGTAACAAAGCTGAACTTACTACTTTCATGGTTCATATTCTCTATTCTGTCATTTCTGGAGCCTCTGTATGTCTTCCTTATCTAATTTGTCATAGTATCATTCAGTTCCGTCTCCACCCAGGTCACAGTGACATACCTTTTGCTTATCTTATGACTGTGTTAGTCACCCATAGTTTAGTGGCTATGCTTGTTGGAGAAGCTCCCATTAATCATCTAGTCTTCATCAATTACAACATTAACAAGATGAATTTAAAGTTGGCCCCAGGCCAAGTTGATGTGGGTGCTAGTAGAGCTGCGGATGCACATGAAGAAGAAGGTGATTTACCTCCAGATGATGTTAATATGGATGACATTTTTTATGAACTTGAATCTGATTCTGCTGGTGATCCTAATTATCAGCCATCTGATTATGATGCACAGTTGCGCTCACTTGAGGAGAAGGTTGAAGGTATGCATGTGTCCCTAGAGATGGAATTTAAATATATGCGCAAATATCTTAGGCGCATTAACAAGGGACTTCATCAAATTGATCCTACCATACCCGCTCCTTCAAGTTCAGATTAGTATTTAAATGTGTTTTGTAATAACTTTTAAACTACTTGAACTTCTTTTGTTTTATGTACTTGGACATGCTTGCTTATGGATTTGGTTATCTTGGTAACTTGATCATATATTCACTTATTTCTCATTAATCTTCTATCTACTTCCTTATTTATCTACTTCATTATCATTATTAAGTTCTTTCCTTTGTCATATCTTGACAAAAAGGGGGAGAATTTATTTTATTCTATCTATCATGGTTATTTCATTTTGATAATGTACGACTATGGATAGGTGGATTTTTTTGTTATGGTAGTAAGAGTGAGTTTCGATGAGTATTGATGTGAAGCATGTTGATCTGACTAGTTTATAACTGGTTCATGATTCTTTGACCAGGTTAAAACTGGTGCATGATTCTTTATTATGTGTGTTATGCATATCTTATTATATTGAAGTGTGTTTTGTCACAAATTTGACAAAGGGGGAGATTGTAACTGTTATGTTTTTCTAACTCCTTTGATTGTTAAATTTTGGAGTGCCAAAACCTCTTGGAATCTGTATCTTGTTTTGTTCGTCTTCAAAGTTCAAGATGTTCCATTTTTAAGATTCAAGTACAAGTTCAAGATGATCCATTTCAAGATTCAAGCATAACAAGTACAAGACTTCAAGTACAACATCAAGTGTTAGTTCAAGCTTTTAAAGCTTCATCTAAGTCAAGATAATATACTTTACTTTGGTACTCAAAGCTCAAGGTGAAATGCAACTCAAAGTATCTCAAGCTCAAGCTTCGAAGTGTTTCAAAATCAAGCTTCAAAGTGTTACAAGTTCAAGCTTCAACATACTTCAAGATGTCAAGCTTCATGTACATCTAGATCAACTATCAACAGAAGTAAAAGATGTTTCAATGTTCAAACATCACTTATAAGGTATGAATGACCCTAGATTGACCGTAGGTTAGGTCATATTGATTACATACTTTAATTGGGTCACTTTATAAGCATATAGGATATTTCTCGACTAGTTTTAGCATATGTTTGACTAGTCTTAATACTGGCTCGACCAGTCCAAGATTTGTTACTTATTTTTAGGATTTTTTTGTTGGATCTTTGACAAGTCCTGGAGATTGCTCGACTAGTCGAGTGAACCGTGCTCGACCAGTCGAGCAGCCTTGACTCAAAGTCCAACAACTAAATTGGGTCCCACATGACCAGTCGAGAGCAAAGTTCGACCGGTCGTGTAGGCCACTCAATCGGTCATGGAAGCCACTTGACTAGTCGTACAATGATTTTACCTTATCGCGCTTGAATTTTTAAAAGTTTGTTGGTCCTTCGACCAGTTGAGCTGTCCCCTAGACCAGTCGAGTGAACAGTTTCTGCAATTATAAACAGAGCACTATTTTTAGAGTTTTTTTATTAAATTCAAGCAAAATCAAGATACCACTCTAAGAGATAAGTTAGTGATATTCTTAAGCTGTAGGGCTCATTTAATATTCTCTTTAATTACCTTTTTGTATTTGATTATATATTCTATATTCCAATCTTATTTGAATAGGAGATTTTTGTTTTCCCCTTTCTTGGAATAAAAATCAAATCAAGCAAGCCGAAAGTGAGTTAATGTAAAAATCATTTAGAACTTAGAACCTTTTCATAAGTGAGTATGGACATTGAACATATACGTTGAACATCTACTTCGAATCGGTTCTACCGGGCTTCATCAAGGGAGAATATCCAGATAAGTATTTTACAATTAGTGGTTTTGGTTTTATTGAGATTGTGCTGGTAAAAATCTCTTTATTTTTGGTTTGTCTGAGGTGATCCTAAAAACTCAGAGTGTGGGGTTTTTTGAATTGTGTAAGCCCTCTTGAAAGACACAATTGTGAAAGGTTTTAGGTGAACCTTGAAAAACCTATTTCATAGTGAATGCCGATATCCACTGTGTGAGGATATTAGGAGTGGAGTAGTTGTGTGGCTATTTTTCTAAACAGTTGGTGTACACACAAGCGAACCACTATAATTTATAGTTTTGTGGTGTTTGATTGATTATGACATTGTGTAGATGTTGTAATTTCCTTTTATGCAATTGTGGAAGAATGTTGTAATCTTTTTATGCAAGTGTGGGAATGTTGTAATAGCTTAGTTTAATTATTTGCTATTTATTTATTCCTCTGTATCGGTTTAAGATTTTGATACACAGACCTTTCTAAGAATCAGGTTGTCCTACCATAAACCATTGATTTTTGGTGTAAGGTTGTCCTTAGAACAACATCTGTATCAACCTCTCAATACTTGTACATTCGAGGTTGTTATTCATTTATGCATTATGAGATTGTTTAAGTGCTATCTTTATTTATATTTATTTAATTCCGCATTTAACTTTTTAATTTGACATAGTCCTATTCACCCCCCCCCCTTTAGGACTTTAACTCGGCCTTTTCAAGGTCCACCGTTGATGAATATGTTGTATATCCATGCTGTTTATCAGGTGGACCAAATTACAGAAAACAGTGTTGAGTGAACGTCCACCATTGAAACCCTTTTTGGGGTTATGTAAGTTTGGATCAATATGAAATTTATGTTTTCTCTTAATCTAGGTCTTTGTGACCTTATGATTAGGTTGGACGAAAAATAGAGTGGTGGGCCCTACAAATTTAAATGGTGAAAATCATTATCTCCACTGTTATTTATGGTATGGTCTAGATGATCTTTCGATCCACCACTATTTATGGTGTGGCCCATGTATTGCGGCCCACTTGATGTATATAAGGCCCATTGGTGCAGCCCATTGATGTAGCCCACTTGACATGTATGAGGCCCATGTGCAGGGCCCACCTGTTATGTATATTAGGCCCATGTGCAAGGCGCACCTGTTGTATATTTATGGCCCTTTTTGGCGTGGGCCATTGAGTTTTATTTGTGGCCCATGGTGATGTATATTAGGCCCATATGAGCGGCCCATTGTGATATATTTATGGGCCGTACAATGAGGCCCAATGTGATGTCTTCGAGGCCCATGGGCAAGGCCCAATGTGATGTATTCAAGGCCCATGGGCGAGGACTAATGTGATGTATTGAGGCCCATGGGTTATGGCCATTATGACGCATTCGAGGACTAGGTGGTGCGGCCCATTATGATCTATTCGAGGCCTGTGGGACGTGGCCCATTGTGATATATTTTCAGCCTATATGATGAGGCCTGACTTAATGTATATAAGGCTCGTTGTGATTGTATGAGGTCCTTGTGTGAGGCCATGGGCCCATTATACGTTTGGCTCTATGTGGACCACTCCTTGGGAGCAATGTTGGTTAAATGTCCACATTGATGGGCAGTGTTGGTTAAATGTCCACATCAAGACCTTCCCTTAATCCTGGTTAGGCCCATTCCAATCATTCTCTGGTAGGTTAACCCAAATTATTGGGCCCCATTGATACTGCTTGATCCATCATCGGTCGTCCATCTATGAATCCCGCCATGCGACGAGGCCGATTGTCGAGACCAATTCTAAATGTCGAGGCCAATTTCGATTAACGAGGCCAATTCTGATTGTTAAGGCCGATTCTGATTATTGAGGCCAATTCCTATTGTCGAGGCCAATTGTCAAGGCTGATTGTCAATTGTTGAGGCTGATTTCGATTCTTGAGGCCTATTGCCGAGGCTGATTGTTGAGGCTAATATCGAGGTCTATTACCGAGGCCAATTTCGAATCCGATTGTCGAGGACAATTATCGATCCGATTATGAGTATGTGATAGCATAACATTATGATATCTACACCTTAGAGGCCACCTTGTGCATATATTGAACCCCATAGGAAGTTTAGTTTATTACGTGATAAAGAGGGTAAGGAAGCTCACTTTTGCACTTAGACTTGGATCTGCCCTCGGTGGGGGATATTGTGACGCTCCATCACTGTGATGACATGTAGGTGGACACACTTGGGCGGACATTAAGTAGGTGGGGCATGTGGACCTAAGCGAGCTACCAGTGATTGACAGGCTACTGTGCTGGCAGGCTACTGTGTACACAGTGAATGGGAGAACTTTGTCCCATATTGAGAGTATTGTCCGATGTTGTGGTGACTATAAGTTGGATTCTTTCCTTAACTATTGTGACGCATTTTAAATCAGTGAGCCTATCTTGATATTTAGACTAGACCCATCGTTCTTCTGTGGACCCCCATCATCCATATGCATGTTGTGATGGATGATTGATTGAAGTAGATGTCATTGGGCTAAGATGTTTATGAGACTCCTTATGAGATGGAGTTATCCCACATGATCGCGCGATACGCGCAGGTTTGATGTATGGCCTAGATAAGGTTGATGGTATTCGTGGCTCGTCAGGATTTGCATATTGTATTGCATCATCGGCATCTGATATTTAGCTCTTTATGATTCTGCATTTGCATAGTCGACCCGCATTGCATATTCTGATATTGAAGATTTATAGACTTGTAGTATTTCTGCTTACTCTGATATTTATATGCTTGGCACGTGCATCACACACACTTACACCACCCCCTAAGCTTTCTATAAGCTTATGCACGATGGATGCGTATAGGTGGCATTAGGTTGCAGTAGCGTTGAGCTTGGAGTATACAGCGGACTCTTGGAGCTTTGATTTTGATATATGTATTTCCCTTTCAGTATTGTATTCAAATGTTTATATTAGTGGATATGTGATGATGATGTTGCCTTTGTGATTTGGGTAAACTTGTGGTTATGCTTATTACGAGACAAATGTACGTTGAAAAATCTTCCTTATAGGATCCTAAGATCGAAATCTGGCGTATAGGCACTGGGAGCCGAGAATGGGGTACTACAGAGGCTGTCGGCACCGGATTCAGCAATCGAGAATTTTTGTGAGCCTGATTTCCGGGTTTGGGGCATGACACCCCAAAATCTTGGATTTCAAATCATGTTTGGCAAACCTCAAAATAGCCCCTTTCAAGATCCATGAGAAAAGGTGGGGGTACAATCGGTATTGAGATTTAAATCCCTAAATCGGTATTGATATTGAGAGAGATTGAGAGAGAGAGGGAGATATCTCAAGGTCGTGAACGAGTTAGCCTTCAACTGAGCTTCAAAGAGAGAGAGAGAGAGGGCGTGTGTGGTAGGGCGTTCGACAACGGAAGATCTGTGATGGAGAGATCAGAGAGAGAGAGAGGAAGAGAGAGAGAGACAAAGAGAGAGAGAGAGAGGAGGGAGAAGGTGAAAGAGAGACAGGGAGAGAGGAGAGGGTACGATAGAGACAGAGAGAGAGAGAGGAGAGGATAGGGTGTGAGAGAGAGGGAGAGAGGAGATGCTGGAATTAGGGCAGTCTCTCTGGATGCCCTAATTCCCTCTGACGTCACCAAGTTAGGTGGGCCCCACTATGATGTATGTGTTATATCTGCACCGTCCATCCATTTTGAGATATCATTTTAAGTTATGAGCCAAAGAATGAGGTAGATAAACCCTATAGTGGACCCCCACCACAGAAAACAACGGGAGAGTGATTCCCACCGTTGAAACTATCCTAAGGCCCATCTTAATGTTTATTTGAAATCCAACCTGTTCAAAAGTTAAAAAAGACATGAAATAAGGGAAAACATAAATATCAGCTTCATCTAAAACTTTTGTGGCCATTAGAAGTTTTTAATGGTGGGCGTCACTGTCCCACTATTTTCTGTTCTAGGGTCCACTAGAGCTTTGGATTTAACTCATTCATTAGATATTGCCCTAAAACGATCTCTCTAAATGGATGGAAGGTGTGGATACAAAACATACATCATGGTGGGGCCAACGGAACTTGCTGACGTCACTTCAGTAGCTAGTCTTGCTACTCCCCCTGACACCAGCCCCGTAGCTGGTGGTCAGTGCTTTGTGGGCCCCATGATGATGTATGTATTTCATCCATTATGTTCATCCATTTTAAAAGATCATTTTAGGGATTTTATTCCAAAAATGAGAGGTATATAAATCTCAGGTGGACCACACCACATGAAAACAATAGTGATTAGATATCCATCATTAAAATCCTCCTAAGGCCCACTGTACTATTTATTTGAATCCAATCTGTTAATTAGGTCATACAGGCCTAGATGAAGAGGAAAAAAAATCATCTCGATCAAAACTTTTATGGCCCCCAAAATGTTTTTAATGGTTGACGCTCATTCAACACTGTTTCCTGTAATGTGGTCCATTTCAGATCGTGATATACCTCAGTTTTGGTTTCATGTCATAAGATGATCTTTAAAAATAGATGGACGACATGGATTAAACACATACATCATGGTGGGGTCCACAGAGCACCAACCAGCTGGTGTTAAGGGGAGTAGCCAATTTGTTCCCCTTATTTGTGGTGTGGTCCATTTAATCTTTGGATATGATTCATTTTTTGGATAATTCTCTAAAATGATCTCGAAAAATGGATGAACAGTGTGAGTTGATCCCAAATTTTCGGTAAATCCAAAACTTAAGTGGACCATGCCACACAAAACAATGTAGAATAATGATTTCCACCGTTGATACCTTCCTTGGGCCCACAGTAATGTTTATTTGCCATTCATCCTATTCGTAATGTTAAAAAGATATGAATGAAGAGAAAACACAAACATCAGCTTGATTCAAAACTTCTATGGCCTCCAAGAATTTTTCAATGGTAAAGATTCAATCACACTATTTCCTGTAGTGTAGTCCACTTGAGCTTTGGATATGCTTCCTTTTTGTTCTTTAGACCTCAAATTATTTGTTAACATGGATGAATGGAGTGGATAAAATAACAATTTTTTCAAAATCTATATTTTTTTACTCTTAATTTTTCTTCGAAAACTTTTAACAAAATATCATTTTTATTATAAAATATTTTCAAAAAAAATAAAATACAATTTCTAAATTTTTATTTTCAAAATCTCTAAAATTTTCACAAATTTTAATTTTTTCTTTTTCCAAAAATTCCAAAATGCCGATTTTTTTCTTCAAAAGCATCATTTTGTTTTCAACTTTTCAATTTTCTTTTTTAAAATGATATTTTTTTTTTCAAACTCTCTGTGTTTTTATAAATAACCTTTTCTTTTAATTTCAAAATTTGAACATTTTCAATTATTTTTCAAAATCACAAATTTTTTCAACTTCTTTATTTTTCATTTCAAAATGTTTGTTTTTCGATAAAATATCGATTTTTTAATATCGTTTTATTTTAAAATTTTCAATTCTTTCCAACTTCTCCATTTTTTTTCAAAAAACATTTTTTTCGAACTTTTCAATTTTTATCAAACTTCTCAATTTTATTTTAATTTTCAAAATACAAACTCTCATTTTCTTTTTCAAAATATTTTCATCTTTCAACATTGTAAAAAATTTCACATTAAAAAAAAATATTTTTAATTTTCTTTTTCAAATATTAGTTTTTTCTCAAAACAAATTCTTTTTCTTTTTTTTTTTCAAAATTATCAACTTTATTTAATATTCCTTTTTTTTTCCCCCACAAAATAGATTTTTATTAAATCACGATTTTTATATTTTCAAAATATCATTTATGTTCTTAAACATTATTAAATTTTATAAACTTCTCAATATTCTTTTTCATGTGATATTGCAAATCATTTAAATATTAGTTTTAAATTAAAAATAAAAAATAAAAAATTTTCACTCATTTGATATAAAAATAATATATATATATATATATATATATATATATATATATATATATATATATTGCATTCAATCAATTGTTAAAAAATAATCTTATATAGAAATATGTACAATTAAACCACTGAAATTCTATTAACAAAAAATTATTAGACTACAAAAAAACATGATTTTTCACCATATTTAAAATAAAAAATAAAAAATAAAAAAAATGTTCATGACAAAAGTCCTTTTATGACGGACCATGATCCGTTGCAAAAGCAACTAAAAACCATCGTGAATTGCTATTTTGGGCAGGAATTTACAACTAATATTCCGTCGCAAAATCAAAATTTATGACGGATAGTCCGTTGCCATTTTACGACGGATTTAGGTCCATCGCAAAATTCCACGATGTCTTGAACTACGGATTTTCGAGTAAGATGGGATTAGCAACGTACTTTTTCCTTTAGTGATGGATTAAATCTGTCGTTAAACCAAGCGTTCGTCGCAAAAATTCGTCACAAATCCACAATTTTGGTGTAGTGTCACCTCCCACCTTTGGTTTTATAATCAGTCCTAATGGTATGGTTAAGATTAGATAAAGTGGGCTGGTGTTGGCTTTGGAATGGATTCTGAACTGTTCAGGTGGGGCCAATTCAAAATTTAGATTTTTCCTTGCTCGAGCCTACCACATTGACTTAGCCCATTAAAAAGATAAGAGTTGTTTGGATGTCGTTGGATATCATGTCATCTTTGGGCTCTTAAGGGTAACTGATAATTTCCATTTCATCAAAAATCAATTAGTAAAATGGATATTTATGGCATAAAATATCAGGTTGTCCCAAAATAATTATTGTGGGTGCAATCAAAACATGTAGCAAAATGGGGGTGTTCGATTCAAATGAGAGCTTCAACTCGGTGGATTGAACCCAAACGAACCCATATGTAATGAATCTTGATCCGTGAGTAGGCTCACCTAAATTCCTATACCATAATAGAAACCCAGGTGATGTGAAGGGCATGTCTGCACGCTAATGAATATTATTGGGGAAAAATAGAACAACCTACAAAAAGAGGCAACTCTACAACCAGCACAGACCCAATGGGTTAAATTGCTTGCGAGATGCCTACTAGCAAAGAAAGATCGACCATGAAGTAGGTCGGCATAGTTATAGGTCCACATGACTACTGGCCGATCTATTGTGTAGGCTGACTCAACTATAGGTTAGCTATAGGTCAGCATGACCATAGAACGACTATAGGTCCGCCATAGCTCAGCATAGTCTCCGACAAAGTCGGCAGTGAGTATCAACCTCAAGTGAATGCTGATTTGTCGAGACCTCAAGTGAATGATAATCTGTCGAACAACTCAGTATTGCCTACCTATAAGGCATCATCCGCCTTTGCCGATCGACCTTGTCCCGAGCAACCGACTCGAAGATCTCCCGAACGACCCAAAGATCTCTCCCAAGATCTTCGGGAGATAAGATCGCATCCCGAGGATCTCGGACGCTCATTGTAACAGCCTGGATTTTTCCCAACCTAGAATTAGATGTCCTTAGGCAATGGGTCACTCCTAACACCTTATTAAT
This sequence comes from Magnolia changhungtana, assembly GCA_030180095.1. NCBI lineage: Eukaryota > Viridiplantae > Streptophyta > Magnoliopsida > Magnoliales > Magnoliaceae > Magnolia > Magnolia changhungtana. The sequence continues at coordinate 2,151,042 of JASAUF010000644.1, read as the reverse complement.
CTGTCAGAACTCAATTCCAAAGTCTAAAACCGCTTTTGAACCCATTTCCTTCACAAATCCCACCCTTCACCACCTTGATCTTTCAATTTTTCCTAAGTACTTTCACCCTAGACACTATCTTAAACTAGCTAAGTAGTACAACTTGGATCACTCTATATACAAACTACAAAGGACTAAGTACCACCTCAGACGGAAATCACTTAGGATTAAATCCTTTAGAAATTTGACAAAGTTAACTAAGTGCAAAACTAGATTAGCTATGAAATCCATTTGATACGCTTTAAATACGATCTGCAAGACCCAAAACTTACAGAATCATTGACGCCAGGTTACCCTAAAATCTAGGATCAAACTCATTACCCGACTGCTCTCGGGAGCACATTGAAACTTTGTATCAGGTCTGGACCACATGTCGGAAGTCCAAATAACATGAAGTTAAGGAATTAAGACCGCCTCGCTGGGCTTGACAACCATCTCGGAAATCAGACCCAGACAGTGTCTCACGACTATTCGCTTGAGTCCGGAGCGAGGGAGTGTGAAAACACTTGTTTTCTTTACAAAATAAATATCTCAAATAGTAATTTGAGACTTGTCGCTTGCCGGTCAGTATTAAGCAACCAGACCGTCAGAATCTGACCCAAATACACCCTCGGATCAGGAAAAATTTCATAAACATATCCATGTACTTAGAATTGCGGATCAAGATCCGCTGACCGTTGAAATGGAACTGGTCCACCATGCATGATCTAGAAATCCGACTGAAACGAAAACTTAACTAAACCTAGATCCTGTGTTCGTGAGCTTAAGTCCGACCTTTGGCTCAAGGGGGGCCGCCAGAAGTCCTCCATTGAGCTGAAACAGGTCCGCTTTGGTTATAACCCAAGTATACCTTGACCTTAAGTCTATTTTGGAGACTTTTTAGGCTATATAAGGACCTTAGAACCCTCTCTCTTACAGCCATACGAATTTGAGATTTGAGAGAGAGAAAAGAGAGAGAAAGTGTGGGAGAAGTGGGAGGATCTCCCTGATGTTCTTCCCTGCTGCTACACAAGCCCAACCACTTCATTCCAATCATTTTTCCAGCGATCCCAGCTTCGTTTCTAGGTAAGAAACCCTAACCCTAATCTGATTTGGGGTGTTGACAGTTGTAGGTTATGAAATAGCTAACCTATTTCATTCTATAGGTTGCCAAACTGCTAAATACGGAAGCTTAGCAAACCTATTGACTCTGTTACGATTCTACGACAAAAGGTGCAGACTTTAGGTGTATAGGTTATGGTTTTCAACGCTTTCAATGTCAGATAATGATAGATTCATGATCTGCATGCAATTGTACATGTACAAAGTGCTTTCCATTTTCTGTTTCGATTAAAGATGTAGATTATGGAATTTTACATATTCTAGGTATTCGTAGAAAATACCGTATACGTATAAATTTTGGAAATGTGTTTGACATGATTATTTGTTGTATGAATATACGATATATGGATAAAATACTTATTTGGCGAAAGGATTCGCCCAAATACATGTTTTACTAATATACACTATGTATGTAGAAATACTGTATTGTAGAAAGTACCGTATACATACATATTTTAGAGATGTGTTTGTCATGATTATTTGTTGAATAAATATATTATATATGCGTAAAATACTTGTTTGGCGAATGGACTCGCCCTAATACATGTTTCCTAACATACACTAAGTATGTTGAAAAAGTGTATGTTAAGTGTTTGTGAAAATGCTTGTGTGAGTAAGTGATTGGATGTTGATACCTTAGGAGGGTGTTGAAATGGGATTCTCAACTACCTTAGAGACATGTATGATTTTCTCTATGGGGTTGTTTACTTAACCGCTTATTTGTACGATATATGTGTTTGTATTCCTATTTATGTAGTGCTTTATAACATGCTTTATAACATGCTTTATGACATGCTTACTAACATGCTTGAATTACTTTGCTTATTATGCTTTACTCCACAAGCTATGAATAAGGATTGATTTAGTTTGGGACTATGTTTATAGTCCAGACAATCGGTACCAGACTTGAGATCGTGGTTAAGATTCGTGTCACCACGTAAGATGTGTTTGATGAAACCGTGTCGTACTTCAGTTGGCGACAGTGGTTAGGCCACGTGAAGTGCTTATGCACTTCATGTCATCCAAGTGATTGTGCACTCAAGCTAGTCAGGCTCGTCAAGTAACCCAATATGTCTAATGTATATTCACCATATTTGGTCACCACTGCTTGAACCTAGGGTACCAAACTTACGAGTGAAATTCCTTTTAACCATGGTACCTCGATCTGCTAAGACTCATGAGCCGGGCATGGTGGTATGGGATACCGTGGTCGAGTTGTCGGCCTACGCTGGGGCCACGTGCCTCCCTGTAGTGACCAGTGAGCAACCAGACTCGTGAGCCGATTATGGTGGTATGAGACACTATATTCGTTCTGTCGACCTACACTGATAAGGTGATGGGGAAGTGGTGCAACGAATGCAAGCAACAGCCCTTACAGCCCTTTGTAGTGACCTCGAGCAACTCTGAAATTGCGGTGAGCCTTAGAGTTTTGCCGCAGTGTAGAGAGTATGAACTAGGCTTGTTTCTGTATAGTGATGTATTATTTAAGAGGTGATGGGGGAGTGGTGTAACCTTTGTGCGTAACAGCCCTGGCAGCCTTTGCAGTGACCTAGAAAACACACCATCGTCTGAGATTAACTAGGACTGACGACCCTAGAATGGATCATGTTTGGGAATGATACAAGGGAGGTACCTTAGTTTCCCAATCCTGCTGTTTGAAATAGACTAATAAAAACTCGGTAATCATGCTTATCATGTATTGCATGTGCCTGGAAGACGTGGAGCACTGAGGGATGAAAGCATATTGTGAACGTAAGATGGTATCGCACGAGGGAGGGTGTGGTGAGGGCATCCATCATGACTGCATTCATACTTGCATTAATAAGAGTAGTTAAGAGTGTTTGATTGTACTGCTTTATCATTACTGCTTGACTGTATTGATTACATGTTAACCTATGCTTTATTGTTCCACTGAGTTAACTACTCACTCCCACGTTACGGGACGATGTTGTACACACCAACCAGATTTGTTGAGTTTCAGGTGATGGCAATGCTTATGAAGCAGAACCGGACTACTACTATGATGCTGAGGAGGAGTTCTCCTACATGTAACTCTTTGACAGGTCTATGAAGACCTGGTATTGTATTGACGGGGCTATGACACTTGGAATATTAGACATTACACTTCCTCACATTTGGTATATTTTAGAATTGTGCTTGTAATTATTTAACCTGGTAACATTATCACACTTTGGAGACTCACCACAGTTTTTATATTCTATATGTCTATCACAGTCTTCCGCTTGTAATTTAACTGTGTCTGGAGTATGATATGTTATTTTGGCTTAATCTCACTCATGTTTAATGCATGAATACAGTCAACATTCAATCATCATTCATTTTATTGCATAAGTGATGTTCTAGAACTCAGGAGTTGAGTTACTACTCGACCCCCGATTTTTGGGATGTTACACTCATAATCTCGAAGAGATCTCCGACATAACTAGAGATCCATACGGGAACATCTCTGACATATCCGACCTCTTAAATGGGGAACTCTTCCTAAGATGTGATCTTTTCTCTCGTATAAATAGGTAAGCCCTTAGCCAATGAAAGGTATGCATACTCAATCATATCGACAACTGGTGACTCTTTTCCAAAAAGATCATCTCTCACAAAGACCCAAGTTCCTGACTTAGGCATTGGAGGGTTCCCTATACTAGCCAGGGTCTCATTTGTCTCTTTCTTACATGTGTGCAAGTTCTCGAGAGTCTACTAAGGAGGGTCTACAGGAAAATTACATCAATAGTTTGGCGCCTTCCGTGGGAAACAAAATCAGAGTCGTTTCTTGCTTTACCAGAGAGACTACAATGATCAGAGGGAAGAAGAAAACCAAGATCTCCCCAGTTGTGCCTGAGCTAATGCCGCCCTTGGAGTAACTTGATAATCATCGAGGTTCCTCTTCCCAACTCCAGGCTAATTCTGGCCTTAGGAGGCAAGTTCAGCGGTCCTGTGTCAAAGGAGGTCGATTGAACTCCCTCAAATAGCAGGTTGAAATGTTGAGCAACAACATGAACTCCATGAGGTAGTTATTGGAACAACTACAGCCTCAGCACGTACAGAGGAGCAGTAAGGAGGATGAGAAAATGGGCCACAATCCTCCTCAGCCTTCGAGCATGCCCGTTGCCTCTCAAAGAAGCTGACAGCAAGGCTTGACCGAACCAACCCCATCTCACGTTTTTGGGACTACAACTTTGTCCGCTTCAGATTTACATCACGATCTAGACGGAAAGAAGAGCGGCAAAGTCCCAGTCAAAGCTACTGTCGAAAGCAGTGAGCCTTGGAAGACCGAGCTTAAGGATTTATATGGTTAGATCGGGGACATGTGACAAGCCTACCGTACAAACGTGCCGACCCCAATGGAAGCAATAATGGAGGAAACCAAGCCCCCATTTACCACTGATATCATGCGGGTGTGATTCCGGGACAGATTCTATATTCCTTAGATCACTCCCTTCTCGGGAGGTACCGACCCACTGGAACACCTAGAATCTTTTAGGTCTGGATGGAGCTACACAATGCATCGGACATAGTAATGTGCCGAACTTTCTCACTGACCTTAACTGGAGTCGCCCATCTATGGCTCAAGCAATGGAAGCCGAACTCCATCAGTTAGTTCTCCTAGCTCGGTCAGGTCTTCGTCACGAACTTCATTAGGGGAAAGAAGAGACTCAAACTGGCCTCCCATCTCCTTCACATCATCCAAAAGGATAGTGAGCTGCTGAAAGATTACATTAAGCGCTTCAACCTCGAAGCAATGAAAGAACGGAAACATTTTGAAAAGCTTACCATGACAGCAATAATGAGAGGATTGAGGGATGGCTGGTTTCTCTTTTCGCTGGACAAAAACCTACCAACAACGATGGTCGACCTACTGAACAGGTCGCAAAAATATGCTAATGCTAAAGAAGCCTGTGTCATACAAGATGCCATACAGAACAAAGCTCCTCAACAAAAGAACAACAGACGAGGGTATAACTAAGTTCGGCCACTACAAAAAGAAAGAGGAAGGACAACCAATCACGCATCAACCAATAGTAAGTTCAAGACGTATACCCCTCTCAACAAAATGGCCGAACAAGTCTTAATAGAAATTCGGAACAAGCGTATCCTTACCTGGCCTAACAAGTTGAAATCTGATCCTAATAAAAGGAGTAAAAGAAAATACTATCTTTTCCATCAGGATCATGATCATTTGACCTGCGACTGCTTTAACCTCAAGCAGGAAATCGAAGCACTCGTTCGTAGTGGTCACCTTAGAGAATACGTTAGTCATCAAGAAGATCGGGTCACGACAAAAGGCGCTCAACCCATCAATAACGAACCAGCAGATGAAATCCGCACCATCTTCGGGGGCCCTGGGGGTTGAGGAGATTCAAATCAAGCTCAGAAAGCCCATGCACGAAGCATCATTCATTCTGACTCAAAACATGAGTCCTTACCACCAGCCGACCATCGAAAGAGTAAAAAGTAGAGAACTGCAGCCCTACCTTCACCGAAGAGGATGCTCGACGAGTCCACCATCCGCATCACGATGCGCTTGTGGTTACAGTGACCATAGCAAATCGCAAGGTATTTCAGATCCTTGTAGATACCGGATCGTCGGCAGACATCCTCTTCACATAAGCATTTGACAACATGGGAGTTGGTCAGTCTAGACTTCAACCTGTCAAGACTCCACTGCTCAGTTTCTCAGGTGACAAAGTCATACCAGAAGGATCAATATAACTCCCACTAATGGCCGGAGATGGACAGAGCCAGGTAACTATGATGACCAACTTTCTGGTAGTGGACTGTTCATCTGTCTATAATGAAATCCTCGGCCATCTATCTTTCAATGCCCTGCAAGCTGTAGTCTCGACCTACCACTTAGCCATAAAATTTCCAACCGAGTAAGGTGTTAGATTGGTGAAGGGAGACCAACACAAAGCTCGACAGTGCTACATGATGGAGCTAAGGGCTTCGCACCAAGTGATGACTGTCACTTCTCTGAACCCTCATGAAGATTCTAGAGAAAGAGGCTGTCCTTCAGAAGATCTTATTCCAGTTCAACTTGATGACTCTAACCCATCTAGAATTGTCCAAATTGGGTAGTCCCTGACACCTCCACTATGGAACTAGATGATACAACCCGAAGTGTAGGGTCACGATGTAGTAATAACTCGGTGAGACTGCGGTCGAATCCACAGGGACTAAACTTGTAGCTATTACGGAAAGAACAAGAACTAGAACTGGAAGAAGATCTAAATTTAAATTATGGAATAATTAAAATAGAGTTTGAATATTGTTTATTGAAACTTATGAATTTAAAGGTGGGAACTAGGGTGCTAAGGATCCACTTGTAGCTATCAAGATGCTACCTTACTTACTTCAAGAGATGCAACTAGAATCAGAGTCCTATCTTATCTAGTTGGAAGAAGAGATGGTCAAATCTCTAAACTTTTCATTGATCTAGTCTCAATGAAGGAGAATTGTGAAGATTGGAAGGGATTCCATCACCCTACCATGCTTAGGAGACACTGGTGAACAACAGGATTTACCAATCTCACAATCTCAAATACGAAAAGAAGATATTCAAAGCTATCGCAGTGTCTATTGTAATTTGAGTGACAACAAACCATAAAAAATTGAAAATATTCCTTAAAATTAATAAGAATTCAATGAAGTTCAATATAAACATGAATCAAAGCAAGATAAACATCCCAATCATGCTACAAGTTTCACATCTTCGACCTAGCTAAGAGGTTTAGTTAACCATAGACATGATTAAAATAAAATCTCTCAAACAAAACATGAAAACAAACTAAGGAAGGATAAGAAAAACTCTTAGCGACGGCTCCTCCACCCTATAGCTCCACTCCTTAAATCCTAGATGATATCTAGGAACATCCTAGGGACTCCTATTTATAGTTGTGAAGCTCCATCTTACGCACCGCCTCAGAAATTCCGCAAACCGACTTGAATTTACGCACTCTGCTAAGCCCTGCTTTACGCATCGGTCGAACCGAAGTCGAATATGAAATGAGATATGAATCTATTTTAGCAGTTGCCCGATTTTGGTTGGACCGAGCTTGGGTTCGGTCGGGCCAAATTTAAGTTGTCGGTCAGATCGAATTAATCTCCAGTCAAACCAAATTAACTCCTTTCACCGTTGAAGCTTTTTGTGCACTTTTGGTCGCACCGAATCTTCCCTTCAGTCATACCAAAATGGGTTTCGATCGGACATATTGTCTATCGGTCGAATCAAATTAGCCTATGAATTTCATTGTTGGTTGTTGGATTATTTTGTGCAATTTCGGTCGGACCGAACTTGTCTGTTTTCTGTGGCAGATTCTGAAGTCTTTCAATTCCTTTATTCATCCTTTGTACTTGGTTTCCTTGGATCTTTGGCATGTGAATTCTCCATTATTAGTTTCCTAAGATCCATCCTTTACCTTAGTGATTTTTGAGTATCAAATCCATGCTTTTAGCATTCTTTTTAATCCAAGCTCTTTGATTCACCTTGCAACACAAACATGTATGAATTACACCATTAAGCATTATCATGTTCATAAAACCAAGATATAAATAGGGGAGAATATACAATATTTGACACTCAACACACTCCCCAACCAGCATTTTACTAGTCCCAGGCAAAACATGCGTGAACTAATCCTCAATTCTCAAAGTTTAAAACGTCATTTAGAAATTAATCTTTTGTGCAGATGAGTATGCATGGGTATAATCCAAAGAAGTGAGAGTGAAAATTTGAAAACCTAGAGCTGAATCAAGTGAGCAATCAATCAAGTATGCTCTTCACCAAGCATTCAAGATCATAACTTCACATATCAAGTTTTTCCAATGCGCTCTGTGAATTTCAACTTACTTTCCATAAAAATACTATTATTTCATAATGTTAGCCATGCTTATCACCTTAAGATTAATTGAATAATTAAGTGTTGATTCTGAACTTATCCCATTTTCCTTATTTTTCCAGTTTTTGATTTTATATTGACTGTCTCTTTTTATTTATTCATTCTTTTGAGTCTTTTCCTCATCATTCTTTTCATCATACATGACCTTTTTGTCAATCTCACCATTTTTTAACTGGTTCTTTTCATCTTTTAAAGCAGATAAAATTCTCTAGACTTAATTCTCTATATATATCAATGATTCACATACTAATAATCAGAAATTCTAGCGCAATTCACAAAAAGAAATTTGAATGTGTCTTATGATTTAGATCAACATGATATTCAAACTTTCTCTTAATTAATTTAGTGCAAGAACTTAGGTGATTGTTTACTTGGTTGATCAAACTCCAACAATTCAAAGTTCAATCTCACTCTTATCATTCTTAAAACATTCTTAAGTGCGTAAACTATCACCTTTCAAATAGGTTTTTAATTTGAGAAATTAAAATTTTTCAAAATCGTTGCTCAAAGACTAAGAAAATATTGATTAATTTACCTAAGCCACATCCCAACCTAAAATCTACATTGTCCTTAATGTAAAAAATATAAGCATGCAATGCAAATGTGACAATGAAAAGAATGGAGAAGTGATGGAAAGGTAGTACCTGAAGAAGGTGAATTGCAGCTCTTCTAGAGTTCTCAATGTGAAGATGGGTTAGCATAATGACTAAACAACTAAAAGCAAGCTATTAGTCCTAAATCCTATGAAAGCAATAAACTTAACTGCATCTAGGAGGTCAATCCTGGTACATAAGATCAATTAGAGGTAAGGACATGTCCCCTGAATTAAACTTTTTAACAAATGGTTTTAAACGATGTCCATTTACTTTAAAAACATTGCCATTCGTTGGATTCTTTATCTTGATGGCCCTATGAGGATAAACATTAGTAATAGTAAAAGGGCTGGTCCAACGAGATCAGATTTTACTCGAAAAAAGATGTAACTAAGAATTGTTCAAAAGGATTTTTTAACTGGTTAATAATAATTTTTGAAGGATGTTCCTATCATGGAACACCTTCATCCTGTCCTTGTAAATTCTCGAGTTCTCATATACGTCATTCTGGATCTCCTTGAGTTCGTTTAGTTAAAGTTTGCGCAGCGAGCCAGCGTTGTTCAAGTTAAAGTTCAAATTTTTAATAGCCTAGTAAGCTCTATGTTCCAGTTCCACAAGCAAGTGACAAGCTTTCCCATAAACGAGTGTAAAGGGAGACATTCCAATTGGGGTCTTAAATGCAGTACGGTAGGCCCATAAAGAATCGATCAAGCGGATTGACCAATCCTTGCGATCAGGGTTAACCGTCTTCTCCAGAATTTGTTTAATTTCCTTGTTAGAAATTTCAACTTGTCCACTTGTCTGCGGGTGGTATGGAGTGTTCACCTTATGAGAGATGTCATATTTCTTCATTAAATATTCAAATGGTCTATTACAAAAGTGTGAAGCTCCATCAATAATTATGGCTCGAGGTGTTCCAAACTGGGAAAGAATGTTTTCTTTTAAGAACTTAATGACCATTCGATGGTCATTGTTCCGGCACGGGATTGCTTCAACCCATTTACCGACACAGTCTACTGCTAATAAAATATACTCGTTCCCAAAGAATTGAGGGAATGGGCCCATGAAATCTATGCCCGAGCAATCAAATGGTTCAATCATTAGAATGAGATTCAAAGACATTATATTTTGATAAGATAATGCTCTCAATTGTTAGTGCACTTACCCTATACACATGTTTGTCAGTCACGTGACTAATTGTGTCAAGTAGTCAGATGGGTCCTTGGCAAATGAAGACCGATGACACAATTGGAGTAGAAGCCCAAGCTATAAGTTCAAAGTACAAAGAAGCTTCTAAAATCTTGATCTTACCCATAGATGACCTTGACCCATAATAAGAAAACCTACTTAGATTACCTATATAAGCCATTCTAAGCTCATATTTCCGATCATTCTAGAGTTGGCTTTAGAAAGTTCAGAGTTGTTGAATGAATTGCTAGACAAAAATTCAAACAAGAGAAACTATATCACATTTGGTTAGAGAAGGTGCCACCGTATATACCTTCGATGCCACCGAAAGTGCCCAAAACAGTCCAACAACATTCCAAGTTAATTCCGTAGCACCGACTAGAATTTCGGTCCCACCGACTCCTAACGAAATACAAATATTCGATGCCACAGAAAATGACAAATTTCATCCAACAACTTCAGGATCAAATTCGGTACCATCGAGAGATATTTCGGTACCACCGACTGCTATTCGGTGCCACCGAAAGTTCACTAGGTAGAACCAAAAACTAGCCCTTATAGATCTGTCGAGACTTTTCTCTATAAATATAGGACCTAAAACTTTTTGAAAAGTGTGGATTTAGGCATTTTAGAGTCTTTAGTGTATCCCAAGCTTATCCCACTCATCCTAAACTCTATCCACGCGAGATTCATGCTCCTTCATTGTGATTTCTCACTTCAATGAGCATTCAAAGCTCATATTATGAAGAACATGATCTTTAACCTGTTCTATAGTATAAGAGACCACACCCATTGGAAAATCCTCAATCTCCATGATACTCTAGAGCATCCATTAGTTAAATCTCTTAGGAAATCCATTCATAACCCTTAATAGGAGATTCAACCCACTCCCATTACCTTGGTTACCTTAATAAGAACATCATATGCAAGGTACTAGATCTTGAAGCTGAAACAAACAGGAAAATCACAGCATCGTGATCGGGGGAGCTTTGGGGAGCCGATTCAAGAATGAAAGAACAAAGATCAAGTAATCCAACACAAGTTATAAAAGAGGACTCATTCCGACAAGTAAGTGTCACTGTTAAGACTCCATAAGTCAGTCTCTATCCTCGTGTAGGATTGAGGCTAAGAGTTTCCCATCTAGAAACTTGATTAGGTGCCTAGTGTGGGACCTTGGCCCATGTGCCTAAACGTAGGTGCCTATTGTGGGACCTTGGCTGGTGTGCCTAAACTTAGGTGCCTTGTGTAGGACCTTGGCCGGTGAGCCTAAACGTAGGTTCTTAGTATAAGACCTTTGCTCGTGTGTAGAGCATAAATAGTTGAGTCCTTATATAGGGTTGTAAAGGTTAATGGTGAACCCGATCTAAAACCATTCATAGTGAAATCCGGTACACTCTAGGAGAGATTGCTGCCATCGGGATCATTTGCACATCTATTTAATCATGATTATTTAAGTTTGAATGCTTAATTATTCATGCATGATCGAATGAATGGTTAAGATTGATAGGTAGCACATTCCACAGACAAGTTCACAATAACATAGGCTAGTTGCTTTGTTTATATTTCTTTAGTAGCCTATGTAATTCGACCCTCTATTGGCTTGGAAGCCTTTAGAGTTACATTACCTTAGTTTAATTGCAAATCAGTTTAAGTAAGGTAATAAAGTTTTAAATAGGTATAATCATTGAAATGTCCTATTCACCCCCCTCTAGGACACTTGGAGTATTCCATACTTCTACTACAATGGTCTAAACTGCAATTTCACCAATTTTTGACAACGCTCATAAGCTATGCAAAACTTGTGAGTATCTTTAAACATGGTGGGTTAGTAAAAGTCATACTGTAGGATTTTGCTCATGGTTTTTTAAGCAAAAAATTGACCACCATAGGCCTGAGAGTGAGAAAAGGAGATGACACTTTGATGTTCATTGTCTGATACACATCTCCTTAGAATTTGGTCTGAGCGATATTTAAACAAATAAGGATCATCCTTGAAAAACTTACATACCTCAGCAAAGAATTTTCTCTTATCTCACGTAGTCCAATGTGTTGGTGTGAAACCTGTAGCAAGATAATCTATAATATCAGCAAACTAAGGTAGTTTGGAGAGTTTGAACAATTGTTCATTACGGAATATGTGTCTCATATTTTCAAATCAAATTCTTGGAGTAGGAGTATCCATCTTATCAAGCGGGGCTTAACATCATTCTTAGAGAAAAGGTACTTCAGCACTACATGATCAATGTAGATGATGATCTTAGATCCAATCAAATAGGACCTTTTGTCTAGAGCAAACACTACGGCTAAGAGTTCCTTCTTTGTAGTAGAGTAGTTCATTTGGGCAAAGTTTAGAGTTTTACTTGCATAGTGAATAACGTAGGGGTTCTTCTCTTTTCTCTGACCTAATATCACCCCAATAGCATAGTCAGATGCGTCGCACATAATTTCAAAAGGAATATTTCAATCGTGTGGCTACATGATAAGAATGGTAGTCAACATGACCTTGAGCTTAATGAAAGCTTCTTAGCATTGCTCAGTCCACTCAAATGAGGTGTCCTTTTGAAGTAGATTACATAAAGGATGAGTGAGGTGACTAAAGTCCTTTATGAATCGTCTGTAGAATCCAGCGTGTCCTAAGAAGGATCGCATGTCACGTATGCTCTTGGGTGGGGGTAGGTCAGAGATAAGGTCAATTTTCGCATTGTCTACCTCAATTACCTTAGATGAAATTATATATCCAAGCACTATTCTCTTGGGAACCATGAAATGACAGTTCTCCCAATTTAAAACTAAATTATTCTCTTCACATTGCTTTAACACATTTGTAAGATTTTTCAAGCACTCGCTTAAGGATGGACTAAAAACAGAGAAGTCGTCCATGAAGACTTCTAAATATTGCCCCACTATGTTAGAAAAAATACTCAACATGCATCATTGAAATGTGGAGGGAGAATTGCATAACCCAAATGGCATCCTTCGGTAAGTAAAGGTGCCAAATGGCAATGTGAATGTAGTCTTTTCCTAATCTTCACTAGCTATGCCTATCTGATAGCTGCCCAAATATCCATCGAGGAAGCAGTAATAGGAATGACCAACTAACCTTTTCAAAATTTCATCAATGAAGGGTAAAGGAAAGTGGTCATTCTTTGTGATGGTATTCAACTTTTTGTAGTCAGTGCACATTCTCCAACCAGTAGAAACTCTAGTCGGTATGAGTTCATTATCAACATTGGCTATGACGGTGATTCTGGACTTCTTAGGAACCACCTGAGTTGGACTCACGCATTGACTGTCGAATATAGGGCATATAATACCTACATCCATTAACTTAAGTACCTCTACTTTAACCACTTCCTTCATATTTGGATTTAATCGACATTGTTGTTATCAGGAGGCTTTGCATTATCCTCGAGATGAATGCCGTGAGTATAAATCAAAGGATCAATTCCCTTAAGGTCCACAATCGACCATCCAAGGGCTCTTTTATGCTCAATGAGAGTATAAATAAGCATACTCTCTTGTTCCTTCTCAAGGTGGAAAGAAATCACCACCGGGTATGTCTCATCTTGACCTAAGTAGACATATTTAAGATCAGCAAGTAAATCTTTTAGGTCAAGCTGAAAAGGGCTAGCTATATGTCCTAGAGGGGGGAGGGGGGGTTGAATAGGACTATTCCAAATTTAAAATTATACCAGTGGAATTAAACAATAAGATAGCCTTATAAATAAATAACTGAAAGATAGTACTTTAAATAAATCATAGTATAGAAATGTAAAGCAACCTCAATATTCTAGTATCGAGAGGCTGATAAAAATGATGGTTTAAGGACAACCTTGCACCATAAAAACTAAGGGTTTATGGTAAGACAACCTTACTAGAATGGTATAAGTATCAATATCTCAAACTGAAGAGGAATAAAGAAAATAACAAGAATTGAATTTCTAAACTATTACAACATTCCCACAATGCTTGAAATGTAAATATTACAACATTCACATCCACACATACATTCCACAACTTTGATTGATAAAAGATAAAAATTAAATAAACATTCAAACCACAAGACAGAATTATAGTGGTTCGCTTGTGTGTTCACCAACTGTTAAACAACAACCACACAACTTGCTACGTCACTCCTAATATCCTCACACAGGGGATATCACCGTTCACTATGAAAGTAGGTTTCACAGGTTCACCTAAAACCTTCACAATTGTGTCTTTCAAATGGGCTTACACAATTCAAAAAACCCTACTTTCTAAGTTTTCTGGCTCTCCTCAGATAACCACTAGATTGAGATTTTTCTAGCTTAATCTCAAAAAAAAAAAATCAGAATGAAGGAAATTTACAATACAGTAAAATACTTGCATTTCTCCTTTTGTAGCAACCCAGAAGAACCAATCGGTGTAGAAGTTCGAATATAGAAGTTCAATTGTCCAATACTCACTTTGAAATGGTTCTAAGTTCTAATTGATTTTAAATTATACCAGATGGGCTAACATTATTTGATTTTGATTCCAAGAAGAAGGAATACAACAATTCCTCTTTTTAATTCAGATTGGAATATAGAAACAAAATCAAATTGACAAAAGCTAACAAAAGAGAATATTAAATATGCTCAGTGCAGCTTGAAAATTAACACAAACTTATCTCAGAGTGATGCCTTGATTTTACTTAAATTCGGATTGAAAAACTCTGAAATTAGTATACTATTTATAGAAGCATAAATCGCGTCTATGATTGGTTGAGTGGCCACCACGACTGGTCGTAGGTTTAACGATATTTTGAAATTTTAAGTGCGATCGGATAAAATCGTTTCACGACTAGTCGTAGGGTGTCCACGATTGGTCATGACTAACCCACGACCGGTCGTGAGAAACCAGGAATGGTTGTTGGAGTTTGAATCGTAGCTGTAGGACTAGTCGTGAATGAGTCAGTATTGTTCCTATGATTGGTCGAACAAACTCGAGGACTGGTCAAAGCTCAACCAAAAATTTCTGAAAATTAACAACAACTTAGGACTGGTCATGGAATTTCTTGGACTAGTCGAGCCAGTTCTAGGGCTAGTCGAATAGATACTAGGACTAGTCATATAACAGACCAAATACTAATAAAAAGATTTAATTTGAATTATGTATACAAAATGACCTACCCTAAGGGTCAATCTAAGGTCATTCATACCTTGAATGTGAAGTAAAGACGTCGAATCTTTATTTCTTCATATGATGGTTGACCTCTAAAGATTATGAAACTTGAGATCTCTATAAGATGTAGCTTGAACTTGAGATCTTCAAAAGCTTGGATTTGTTGTTCTTGAGTTGTACTTCATCTTGAGTTGTATACTAACTTGAGTCTTGAACAAGATTACTTCCTTCGTTGTAGCTTGTACTTACATTTCTTGAAATGATTTGAAGTAGTTCTTCATTCTTGACTTGAAGTAAAGATGCAGTGTCTTGATCATATGAAACAACATGTTACACAAGACATAGATTGTGTTTTTGGCACCACAAAATTTGACAAACAAAGGAATAGGAAACCATAGCACTTACAATCCCGCCTTTGTCAAATTTGTGACAAAACACACTTAACAAAAATATGATTAATATGAACACAAAAGAATCATGCACTAGTTATAAAAGAAAACCAGTTACAGCCTGATTAACGAATCATGCACCAGTTGACATTCACAAATTCTTCACAAATTCTTCATTACTGACTCCCCCTGAGTAGCACACATAAATTCACCATAAAAATGATGCTACTCTACTCTCCCACAATCCATATTTATCTCCTCCATATTCATATTTATCAACCTTAAATTATTCTCCCCCTTTTTGTCACAATATGACAATGGAAGAAAGGAATAAATGGAAGTGGAAGACTAGTAAGAGAGTAATTAAATGAATAACTAGTTAAGATATGCAAGTAAAAATAAACAAATTCAAATTTCGCATAGCATTAACCAGTTGAAACAAAAGGCAGTGATACAAACTGAAGTAAATTAAAGTCCACACACTAAAAAAAGAAGTAGAAAAGTTATTACAAACCAAAGAATAAAACACTTAATCAGATCCTGAGGAAGGAGCAGGTATGGTAGGATCAAGTTGATGAAGCCCTTTGTTAATGCGCCCAAGATACTTACATATATATATATATATATTTAAATTCCAAATCATGGGCAACATTCATGTTCCCTACCTTCTCCTTAAGAGCACGTAGACGAGCATCAAAATCAGATGGCTCATAGTCAGGATCCTTTGTAGAATCTGATTCAATCTCATCAAACATATCATCCATATTTATATCATCAGGAGGAAGATCGCCACCTTCTTCATCATTCCTTGCTTCAGCACCACCACCACCCTCATCTCTTTGGCAAGGAGCCAATTTCAGCTTCATCTTGTTTATATTAGAATTGTTAAAAGAAAGATGACGAATAGGAGCCTCTTCAATAGGTATAACAACTAGCATGTGAGAAGCTAACACAGGCATAAGATAAGAAAAAGGAATATCACTGTGTCCTGGATGGAGACGAAATTGAATGATGAAATGACATATTAAAGAAGGCAGACAGACTTTAGTACTAGTGATGATAGAATGCAAAACTCGAACCACAAATGAAGTCAGTTCAGTTTTGTTACCAGAACGTGGATACAGATTTGAAGTAGAAATTCTGTGGAGAACCCTGTATTTGGGTAACAAATACTTTGAGGGGAGCACATTCCCTTTATGATTCTATTGAACATCCATATTACATGAATCTCTAGTTAACATACGTTTTTCTGTTTTACACAGTTTTTTCAACTATCGTATGAATAAGAATACCCTTGTCATTAATAGGTATGTCCATTAAAGCTTAAATCAAATGACAGTCTACCTCAAATGGACCATCTCTAGTATCAATATTAAACGTTAAATTCTCAGATGAAAATTTAGAAATACACGCAATTATGGCTCGAGCAATAGATTGGTATGCAGGCCCACCCCAATGTAAGATGTTATCCCAGCCTACAGATTGGAGAAGATGAAGGATACCAAAAGGAGCAACATGATCAATAAATACAGGTCTTTCAACAATGACATTGTGCATTCGTAAATCCCTAACATGTGTGGGATCATCTTCGAGTGAACGAAGATGGCGTCGAAAGATAGGAGCTATCTAGAAGATGATGGACTACGGAAAGTTTTCTTTTTCCCTCTAGAATCCATTTGTAATAGATTAATCAAAAAAATAAGAAAATGTAAAGATTATGGAGTGGGGCTTGCTAAGATCATATTTTTCAAGAGAATACCCCAAAATCGCAATGAAACACAAAATAAATTACTCCAAGAGTGAAAATGAAGTAATATTGACTAGAATCTCCAAGAAAAACATAAATGATGTACTAACCTTGAAGAATCAAACAGTTGGGTATGACGGGTCGTGTTACGGCCAGTTCAAGAAGAAATAGGAAATGAGGAATATGAGTTTTTCCCCAAATTTGAAGAGATTCAACGTGCTACACAACTGGTCGAGGACCATTCTCGACCGGTCATACCACGACTGGTCGAGCACATCCTCGACTGGTCGTGCACCAATAAAAACATACATTTTTCATCAAAATTTGAAATTTAAACAAATAAATTATCAAATATATATACATTATGATACATACATGCACAAATAATCAATTTAAATTCCACATTCCAAGATCAAATTTCAATTTATTAAACCTACTTTTGTTGAGCGGTTTAGTGAAAATGTCAGCAAGTTGAGTCTCGGTTGGAATGTGTTCCAATGAAATTATTTTTTCTTCCACTAATTCACGAATGTAATGAAATCTAATGTCAATGCGCTTGGTACGTGAATGTTGAATTAGATTTTTAGAAATATTTATTGCATTGGAATTATAACAATATAAAACCATTGAATCATGTGCAATTCCATAATCGCTTAACATGCGTTTCATCCAAACAAGCTGAGTACATGCATTTCTAGCTGCAATGTATTCAGCCTCAGTAATAGAAAGCGATATAGAACTTTACTTCTAACTAAACTAAGAAATTAAACAAATTTCAATATAGAAACAACCACCACTGGTTGGCTTTCTATCATTGATATTGCCAGCCCAATCAGCATCTAAGTACCCCGCTAACTAAACATTAGTATCGTATGGACACTAGAGACCTAAATTAGCAGAACTTGTGACATATCGCGTAATCCGCTTAATAGCAGTTATATGAGACTCTTTAGGGTCAAACTGATATCTACCGCAAATTCCAACACTCAAAGCAATATCAGGTCTACTAGCAGTTAAATAAAGTAAACTACTAATCATACTACGATAGAATTTAGGATCTACATTTTTATCTGTAGAGTCTTTTGAGAGTCTAAAGGTTGTATTCATAGGAGTATCAAAATTCTTATCATTCTCAAATCTAAACTTTTTTATTAAGTTCAAAGCATATTTGGTTTGAGAAATAAAAATACCATCAGGTTGTTGTTTTGCTTACAACCCTAGGAAATAATTCAATTCACCAACCATGCTCATTTCGAACTTAGATTTCATTAAATCTACAGACTTAATAGTCATGTTAGTACAGGTAGATCCATAAATAATATCATCAACATAGATTTGTACCATTAAGATATGATTGTTATGTTTCTTAACCAACAGAGTCTTATTAACACTTCCCATTAGAAAATTATGACTTAGTAAAAACTTAGTCAATTTTTCACACCATGCCCTGGGAGCTTGTTTCAAACCGCAGAGAGCCTTTTTAAGGCGGTAGACATGATCAGTGTTCTTAGGGACTTCAAAACCCATTGGTTGTTCAACATAAACTTCTTCATGCAGATCACCATTTAAGAAAGCACTCTTTACATCCATTTGATAGATTTTAAATCTTCTAAAGCATGCAATGGATATGAATAGTTTGATTGATTCAAGACGAGCTACTGGGATAAAGGTCTCATCATAGTTGATCCCTTCAATTTAAGTGTACCCCTGTACAACCAGTCTAGCCTTGTTTCGAATTATATTACCAAGTTCATCAGACTTATTTTTAAAAATCCACTTAGTTCCTATAATGTACTTATCTTTAGGTTTAGGAACAAGATACCAAACATCGTTTCTCACAAATTAGTTAAGTTCTTGCATAGCTACTATCCAATTTTCGTCAGTAAGAGCATCTTTTACATTAGCCGGTTCTATCTGGGATGTAAAGCACACGTAATTGTATATGTCTTCTATTTGTCTACAAGTGCGCACACCAGTGAGAGGGTTTCCAAGAATTTGAGTGGATGGATGATCTTTGATAGTCCTCAGTTCAGAATTAGTTTGATTTGATGAAGTATCTGGTTTGTCAATTAAAAGAACTTTATCATTATCTGAACTTGGGGTAGGTGTATTCAAGTGATCATCAATGACCACATTGATGGACTCTTGAATCACACCGGTCATCTTCTTCAGTACTCGATCTGCACGACTATTCAAAGAGTACCTTAAAAAGATACCTTCATCACTTTTAGTATCAAACTTTCACGGTCACGTAAAATATAGCACTTGCTGCCAAAAACTCAAAAGTATTCAACAGTAGGCTTCTTATCAAACCATAGTTCATAAGCAGTTTTATTATTAGATTTACTTGTATAAACCCAATTGATTATATAGCATGTCGTATTTATGGCTTCAGCCCAAAGATTTTTAGATAGCTGCATACTATTCACATTACATTAGACATTTCTTGAAGAACTCCATTTTTTCTTTCAACAATTCCATTTTGTTATGGTGCTTTAGGAGTAGAGAATTCATGATATATTCCCTGATCGCAACAAAAATTTTCAAAACTGTTATTTTTTATTTTTATCAATGATCACTAAGGATCTTACTAACTTGAGAACCTTTTTCAATTTGGATCCGTTTGAGAATCCTTTTCACTTCATCAAGGGTTTCTGATTTATCTCTTAAGAAGGTTACCCAATTGAGTCTGGTATAATCATCCACGATCACCAATATATATTTTTTTGCCACCTTGACTCTCCGTCCTGGTTGGTCCTGCAAGATTCATCTGGAGAAGTTCGAGCGGTTTTGATGTGGTATTGGAGTTCACCTTTTTGTGAGAACTCCTAGTTTATTTGCCAATCTAGCATTCACCACATATGTTGTCCACTTTTAAAAGTTTAGGTAAACATCTTATTAGTTCTCTTTTGCTCAATCTATAGAGATTACGGTATTGTACATGTCCAAGCCGTTTATGTCATAACTCAGTCTCATCGGTATGGACCATGTAACACAGTTGATTAGATGAGTTAGAATCACTCATGATGTAGCATTTTTCAGAAGTTCTACGACCAGTTAATATTATAGAACCATTTTTTTTAATATTTCACACTCTAGGTTAAAAAATTTAACACTATGATTTTTATTGCAAATTTGAGAAATGCTCAACAAGTTATGTTTTAAACCTTTAACGTACAAAACATTCTCAAATAAGGGGAGGTTAGAAAGTCAAACCGTACTTTGGCCAATAATCTTGTAGTTGCTACCATCACCAAATGTGACAAAACCATCAGTCATGTCTTTAAGAGTGGTGAAAAAACCTTTGTCACCAGTCATGTGCCTGGAGCATCCACTGTCTAGGTACCACTTTGAATGGCTTGAAGCTTTGAAAGCCATGTGGGCAACCAAGCAAGTAACCTTAGGAACCCATTTCATAACTGTTTTGGGTTTAGGAGTATAGTTGGTCTTCTTATATTTGTAGTTGTTGTAAGAATGACGCATCGAGTTAGATTTTAAGAGCTCCTTAAGTAGATTAACTATTTTCTCAGTTAAAGGGTTTCGATTTTGACTTTTGTAGTTGATATAGTTACTTTTAGTTTTGAAAGATTGAAAAGTTTTAACATTTTTAGAAAACTTTTGATTAGAACTTTTCTCTTTTGAGTTTGAGGATTCTCCTTTCACAAATTTGGGAGGAGTATTTTTCTGTTTAGGAGGAATATTTCTATCGTAGCCCAAACCAGATCGGTCACCACTTTTTCTTGATCTAAACAATAATTTTTCTAATTTTAGATCACCTTGGGCATACCTTCATGTATCCTTTAAACTCAAAAGTGAAGAGATTTCAAGTTTAATTTTTTCATTTTCAGATTTCAGATTTCAGATTTTCAATCTGGCAGGTTTTGAACTATAAATCGCATTTGCATTTTTCAAAACAATCTGAAATATGGGATTTTTCTAAAACAAGAGAATTAAAATTTTCTTTAAGCTTAGAAAACTTTTCTTTTTGAAGTTTAAGTTTAACAGCAATTTTACAACTTTTCGTCTATAGAGCATTGTAAGCATCTTGAAGATCTTCTTCATTTTCATGATCACTATTCAGATTTTCTTCACTAGTAGAATCATCATGATTTGAAAAAGTGAACTTGGCTAGAGTCATAAGGGCTTTGACTTCATTGCCCGACTCAGTTTCAGAATCTTCTGATTCAGAAGAGGCTTCAGTGCCAGAAGATTCATCCCAAGTAGCCAACATTCCTTACTTTTTAGGTTTGTCCTTTTTAAGACACTTGTTTGCTAAATGCCCATATTCTTGGCAGTTGTAACATTGACTATCTTTTAAAACTTTCCAAGTTTTAGATTTAGATTTAGATCCTTTCTTATCATTTGATTTTTGAAAGTTAACTCTCTTTTTACTTTTGAAAATCTTGTAAAACTTATTCGCTAAGAGAGCCATATCATCTTCAAAAATTTCAAAATCAGAATTTTCTTGAGAAATACATTTAGAAGACTTAAAGGCAACAGATTTATCTTTAGGAGCTTTAATATTTAACTCATAGCTTTGTAAAGACCCAACTAATTCTTCTACGCTCATATTGTCCATATCACGAAGTTCCTGGATCGCAGTCACCTTTGAGTTGAACCGTTCAGGTAGTGATCGTAGTATCTTTGCACACACTTTACTTTCTGGGATTTTATTGACAAGACCCCACATAGAGTTTACAATGTCATTCAGTCTGGCATAGAAGTCTATAAACATTTCATTTTCTTCCATATGTATTTCCTCAAATTTAGTTGTGAGGATTTGGACTTTAGACTTCTGGACAATTGATGTACCCTCGTGTGTCATTTCTAAAATATCCCAAGCTTACTTTACAGTATCACAGGATATAATTCTTTTAAACTCATTCGGTGATAGTGCGAAAGTGATTGCATTTAGTGCTTTTGCATTGGCACTACTCTCACTTTTCTGAAGAGTGGTCTAAGAAAAATAAGGTATTACTCATTAATTTTGATCCATCGATACCAGTCACTTCAGTGGTAGGAGGTATTCATTCAGTCACTGTGGCTAGCCACACGCTCTCATCCATGGATTTAAGGAATATCGTTATCATGGCTTTCCAATAGGCATAGTTAGTGCTATCAAATGGTGGAAGCCTGACGACTGAAAGGCTATTAAAATTTGACATCTTATAGATAGCTTAGATCGATTAGCTCAGGAAATAAATCCAAATAACAATAAAAACGAGCTATTAGGCTCTAATACCACTTGAAAAGGCCTACCTATATGTCCTTGGGGAGGGGGGTGAATAGGACTATGCCAAATTTAAAATTATACCAACGGAATTAAACAAGAAGATAGCCTTATAAACAAATAACTGAAAGATCATACTTTAAATAAATCATAGTACGGAAATGTAAAGCAACCTCAATATTCTAGTATTGAGAGGCTGATATAAATGATGTTCTAAGGTCAACCTTGCACCATAAAAAACAAGGGTTTAAGGCAGGACAACCTTACTAGAACGGTATAAGTATCAATATCTCAAACTAAAGAGGAAAAAAGAAAATAGCAAGAATTGAAATTCTAAACTATTACAACATTCCCACAATGCTTAAAATGTAAATATTACAACATTCACATCCACCCATACATTCCACAGCTTTGAATGATAAAAGATAAAAATTAAATAAACATTCAAACCACAAGACAAAGAATTATAGTGGTTCACCTGTGTTTTCACCAACCGTTAAACAACAACCACACAACTTGCTACTCCATTCCTAATATCCTCACTCAGGGGATATCAGTGTTCACTATAAAAATAGGTTTCACAGGTTCACCTAAAACCTTCACAATTGTGTCTTTCAAATGGGCTTACACAATTCAAAAAATCCCACTTTTTGAGTTTTGTGGCTCTCCTAAGATAACCACTAGTTTGAGATTTTTTTAGCTTAATCTCAAACAAAAACCAGAAGGAAGGAAATTTAGAATACAGTAAAATACCTGGATTTCTCCTTTTATAATAGCCCGGAAGAACCAATCAGAGTAGAAGTTCAAATATAGAGGTTCAATTATCCAATACTCACTTTGAAATGGTTATAGGTTCTAATTGATTTTAAATTAAACCAGATGGGCTAGCTCTATTTGATTTTGATTCCAAGAAGAAGGAATACAACGATTCCTCTTTTAAATTCAGACTAGAATATAGAAACAAAATGAAATTGACAAAAGCTAACAAAAGAGAATATTAAATATGCACAATGTAGCTTAAAAACTAACAAAAACTTATCTCAGAGTGATGCTTTGATTTTACTTGAATTTGGATTGAAAAACTCTGAAAGTCGTGTACTATTTACAGAAGTAAAAATCGCGTCTAGGACTGGTTGAGTGGCCACCACGACTGGTCGTAGATTGAACTACGTGTTGAAATTTTAAGCGCGATCGGATAAAACCGTTCCATGACTAGTCGTAGGGTGTCCACGATTGTTCATGACCAACCCACGACCGGTCATGAGAAACCAGGAATGGTTGCTGGAGTTTGAATCGTAGCTGCAGGACTGGTCGTGAATGAGTCGGTACTATTCCTACGACTGGTCGAGCAGACTCCAGGACTGGTCGAAGCTCAACTAAAAAACTTTAGAAATTATCAACAACTTAGGACTGGTCTTGGAATTTCTTGGATTGGTTGAGCCAGTTCTAGGACTAGTCGAACAGAGACCAGGACTAGTCTAAGAACAGACAAAATACTTATAAAATGACTTAATTTAAATTATGTATACAAAATGACCTACCCTAAGGTCAATTTAAGGTCATTCATACCTTAAATGTGAAGTAAGGACATTGAATCTTCATTTCTTCATATGATGGTTGACCTTTGAAGATTATGAAACTTATGATCTAAACAAGATGTAGCTTAAACTTGAGATCTTCAAAAGCTTCGATTTGTCATTCTTGAGTTATACTTTATCTTGAATTGTATACTAACTTGAGTCTTGAACAAGATTACTTCTTTCGTTGTAGCTTGTACTTATATTTCTTGAAATGATTTGAAGTAGTTCTTCGTTATTGACTTGAAGCAAAGATGCAGTGTCTTGATCATATGAAACAACATGCTACACAAGACATAGATTGTGTTTTCCGTACCACAAAATTTGACAACCAAAGGAATAGGAAACCATAGCACTTACACAAGCTTCGGTGCTTTGAGGCTAGAAGGTAGAGGTACTATATCAGTTTGCGGCAACTTTTCAAATTGTGGCATCTATCGGTACTTCAAGTACTGGCGTAGCATCAAGCACGACATCCATCTCGCTAATTGTATCATTATCTAAATCAGGGGAGTGGGCTAAGCATGTCTTTAGAGTGCCAGAGTATAGAGTCAAAAGCGCTTTATCTTCCATGGAAGAGACAATCATGTTAATGTCATGGGCATCATCATCATCCTCTGCGTGTTTGCTCATTTTGAAAAAAAAATATTAAGCTTTAATGTCATATTTTCGAAAGATAAATTCATAATACCATTCCTGCAATTGATAATTGCTTTAATGTACTAAGGAATGGATGACCAAGAATGACGATAATTTGAGTTCTCATATCCATACGATAAAATCTACTAGATAGTAGAATTTGTCAACCTGGACCAACACATCCTCAATTATCCCTCTCAGTACACGAACTAAGTGATCACCAAGTTGTAATGTGGTCCGGGTGGGTTTTAATTCACCAAGACCTAGTTGTTTGTAAACCTAATAGGGGATTAAGTTAACACTTGCCCCCAAGTCAAGAAGTGTGTGCTTAATCCGGTAATTTCCAATTACACAAGTGATGGTTGGGCTACTGGGATCTTTTTATTTTTACGGCACATCTTACTTGAGGATGACACTCACTTTTTCTGTAAAGAATATTTTCTTTTATATGTTTTGTTATCTTTTGGTAGTGGATAGATCTTTAAAAATTTTGACATATGAAGGTATTTATTTGACGACATCCAGTAGAGGGATGTTGACCTTCACTTACTTAAGCACCTCTAGAATATCTTGAGAGTGAGAGAGAGGTTTTAGTGCAATCAACCATTGAGGGAATGGTGTAATTGGTTTACTTTGAGGTACCGGTTTTAACCCATGTGGAGTAATACTAGGTCCATCATTCTCATCTTTTTTTTGGGTCCATAGGCTTTTTAGCCCTTATGGAATAATCTTGTCAATTGTCTTGCCACTCTTAAGAGTGGTAATAAACTTAGCTTGCTCCATTTGATTTGAAGAGCTTGGGTCACTTATTTTGCATTGCGATTTTCGATTGGGGAGAGGTTGGGCTGAAAGCATCCCTTTCCCTCCACTTGTTAAGTGTGACTCAATCCTTTGAATGGATGATTCAAACATTCCCATTATTATTTTGATATCCCGAAATGCTTGCATCATATTTTAGTTGAATAACTCTTGGTTTTGGATGTGTTTTAAAACCGGATCCTCCTAAGGCTTCTTTTGATTTAGGAGTTGAGATAGAGCCCCTTGAAGGTTAGTTGTTTGTCCATTCCTCCAACTGAAATTGGGATGGTTCCTCCAGCTAGAATTGTATGTATTTGAGGTGGGTCCACTGAAAGGTCTTTGGTAGTTGCTTATGGCATTCAATTGCTCATTCAATATTTCCTGAAAGGCAAGTATTGTTGGATAATTTTCAGTTGTATGTATGTTGCAAGCACAAATACCGCAAATAACTTCCTTAGCTTTATCCTTCTTAAGTTTCATGGCCTCGATTTTCCTTGGGAGATTGGCCCAATTAGCATTTATAACATCTTCCTCTTTTAAAACATATATTTCGCCCCTCTCCTTTAATTGAGTAGGCTTAGAAGTGGTGCTAGGTCTTTGGGAGATGTGTTGGGTCACAAAGTATATATATTTCTCTCTCTAGAAGTCTCAATGTGTGTCCATCGCCTCGTGTGGAAATTCCATTCTGATCCTTGTTAGAGTGCAAAGGTCCTTGCTAAGAAGCCCCTAGTTATGCGACCCTGGTTGTGCGCACCCTGGCCGAACTCCTATTGTGTGCCTCTACATGGATTCTTGTTGTGCGACCCTACCTAGACTCCTGTTGTGCGCCCCTACCTGGATTCCTGTTGTGTGCCCCTACCTGGATTCCTATTGTGTGCCCCTGCCTGGACTCCTGTTGTGAGCCCCTACCTGGATTCCTATTGTGTGCCCCTACCTGGACTCCTGTTGTGCGTTGGAAGCTATTGTGCGCTTGAAGTTATTGCGTGCTATAAGCTGTTGTGCACTGAAACCTGTTACGCGCTAGAAGCTATTGAGTGCTTGTCACGCCCCAGACTCGGTGATCGGACTCACAAGAAACCTGATAACCGGTTCTGGTCGCAGCAGCCTCCTTAGCACCCCATTCTTGGCTCCCGAGGGAGGATTCCGATCCTAGGATCTTACAAGGAGGGTTTTCATATTACAATTCCAATCCAATAAAGCATACCTAATATCATAGCAAGTAATTCTAATAATTAAACCAAGGAACACACTGCAAAATCTAGTAAAAATTTAAACTTTACAGGTACAAGTTTCAAAAGGAAATACATAATATAGAAAAAGGGAAGGAAAGGTCTGCAACAGGTCCTCAGCTCGTGCCAACCAAATCCACAGCTCCTCCGCTACTGTACTGACCTAGGGTCTCTTGCATGCACAAATTATGCATAAGCTTATAGAAAGCTTAGAGGGTGGTGAAAGTGTGTGACAATGGTGCATAAAAGAATAATAGGGGATGCATAAGGGTAACATGATCAATACCAGTATCACTAGCCTTACCCAGACTAAGCCATGCATGCAGGAAGCCATACCAAGGTTATACAATGCAATAAGGCTTATACAGCCGATACCAATACAATGTAAAGTAATGCCAATGCTCATAACCAGTCCGCATATCCCATACAGTTCCATAATAAGGAATACCACCGGGATTAATTCACTACATGATGACTGCCGCTCTTAAGACTGCACAGTCAAATTAGCATAAGAGACCACACTACCCACCTATGGACAGCCAATCACCAGCGAGGCTCGACGGTAGCCGACCCACTCATGAGCTAGTCAGATTTAGCCTAGTAATGCCCACTCACTTAGGCGGATAAGGCCACATCCCATCTTAACTGACTACACGACAGTGGGAGACGCTGCCTAATGGTGTAAGGCACTCGGTCGCTCGTAATTTCCACTCGGTCACGGCATTGAGGCATCCTCTAGGTACCTTGAAGGTTTAGGGACTTTCACCCAGGGATATCCTATGCACCCTAAATGCTCAAATAATATATTTTCAATGTCCACATACGGCCATCCACGAATACCCCTATGGAGGTAATGCCTTAATAAAGCAAGAGCGATAATATCTATGAGATATGATGCTAAATGCATGAATCACACATACCAATCATGCACTAGCTCCAAGCACTCAATGTGCACAAGAGGCAAATGAATGCAATCCAACCACTCAATGATTCATATGGGTCATGTGGGTGAAATAGGTGCGCCATACGGCAATGATGATGTGGAATACACTCCTCCTTCCTGAGGAGGGATCAAGTCTAGATATACAGACAAATACTCTAAGGATAAATCCTCACGTGGGGGCCCAATAGATTGGGGTAGACCACAAGGCTAAGGAATACAATATATGAGCCTAGAAGGATAAGCGGTCCTAATAAAGGTATACAGTGGGCCTTTAACCACCTATAGAAAACCCATGGGCCTACCTTAGGATCACCAAGGAGGACATCCAACCTGTAAGTGCTATAGTTGATAGCTTCACTATATTATAAAATTTGTGGTGCCAAAGACACTGTATGTATCTTGTTATAAAACTTGCATATGTGACGAACAAAGCTCTACACATGATATGTCAAGTTAAGACAAAAGTCTCACAAGATCAGCTTCGATAGACAAGCAATGTTCACAAGTCAAGAAGACTCGAGAATATGAGAATGTTCGACTTAGTTCAAGACTCAAGATTTCAAGTTAGTTTAAGACTCAAGATTTCAAGAAGCTTTCAAGTTCAAGCTACACCAAGATCTCAAGTTTCATTATGCTCAAGGTTACTAATCTTTAAGTTTTAGTGTCCTTACTTCACTATTGAGGTATGATTGACCTTAGGTTGACCTTTAGGGTAGGCCATTTTGGATACATAAGTCATATCTTTTATATAAGTGAGTTTGGTCTGTTCTAAGACTATTCTTGTTCTTTGTTCGACTAGTCCTAGCATTGCTTTGAATTGTCTTATAATTGCCTAGACCAGTAGTAAGTTTGTTGAAAAAATTTGAAATTTTTTGTTAAGCTTCGACCAGTCCTGGGGTCTGTTCGACTAGTCGTATGAACAATGTCGACTACTTGTTTAATCAGTCATAGACCTACGACTCAAACTACAACGATGAAATTTGATTTGCTTCGACTAGTCATGAGTGTCCTTCGACTAGTCCAAGGTGTCCTTTGACTAGTTGTAGACTACCTACGATCAGTCGTGAAACTACCTTATCTTATCGCGCTTAAATTTTCAAATATCTATTGGTCCTACGACTAGTCGTAGTGACTTAAGACCAGTCGAAGAAGTGATTTGCTCACCTATAAATAGAGCATGAATCTCAGAATAAAATATGAAATTCAAGATAATTTAATTCGGCCTTCTGAGAGATAAGTCTGCGCTCTATTTAAGCTAAGTGTGCATATTTAATATTTTCTTCCTTTAGCTTTTTAAATTGATTTTGTTTCTTGTATTCTAATCTAATCTGAAAAGAGGAAGTGTTGTTGTCCTTTGTTTGGAATCAAAATCAATTAAAGCTAGCCCATCTGTTTTAATTTAAAATCTTTTAGAACTTAGAACCATTATATAGTGAGTATTGGACATTGAACTTTGACATTCAAATCTCTACTCCAACATGGTTCTTTTGGGCTACTACAACAAAGAAGAAAAAATAAGTATTTTACATTTTGTATAATTTACTTTATTTGGTTTATTTGAGGTTAAGCTAGAAAAATTTCAAAGTTATTAGTTACCAGAGGAGAGCCAGAAAACTCAGAAGTTATGGTTTTTGAATTATGTAAGCCCTTTAAAAAGACACAATTGTGAAGGTTTTAGGTGAACTAGTGAAACCTATTTTGATAGTGAACACTGATATCCCCTGTGTGAGGATATTAGGAGTGGAGTAGCAAGTTGTATGGCTGTTGTTTAACAGTTGGTAAACACACAGGTGAACCACTATATATCGATGTGTTTTGTGATTTGAATGTTCTTTTAATTTCTATATTTTTAATCATTCAGATTTGGGGAATGTATATGTAGATGTGAATGTTGTAATATTTGCATTTTAAGCAAAGTGAGGAATGTTGTAATAGTTTAGAATTTATTTCTTGTTATTTCCTTTATTTCCTTTTTGTTTGAGTTTTGATATTAAATTTGTTCTAGTAAGGTTGTCCTGCCATAAACCCTTGGTTTTTATGGTGCAAAGGTTGTCCTTAGAACAACATTAGTATCAAGCTCTTTATTTTGAGGTTGCTTTACATTCCTATATTGTGGTTTGTTTTATTTTGTTAGCTATCCTATTTCTTATTTTCCGCTGTTATATTTTAATTTGGCATAGTCCTATTCACCCTCCCCCCTCTAGGACACATAACTTGGCCTTTTTAAGTGGTATCAGAGCCTAATAGCTCCCTCTTAATTATTATTCTTGGATTTATTTCATGAGCTAACAATCTAAGCTATATAAATAAGATGCCAGTCACTAGTCCTCCACCTTTTGATGGTACCAACTATGCATATTGGAAAGCCAGGATGAGGATCTTCCTCAAATCCATGGATGAAAATGTGTGGCTTGCCACAGTGAATGAATGGACCCCTCCTACCACTAAAGTAACTGGAATTGATGGTTTAAAATCAATGAGAGTAACACCTTATTTCTCATGGACCACACTTCAGAAAAGTGAGAGTAGTCCAAATGTAAAAGCACTAAATGCAATCACTTGTGTACTATCACTAGATGAATTCAAAAGAATTATATCTCGTGATTCTACAAAACAAGCTTGGGATATATTGGAAATGACACACGAGGGTACTTCAATTGTCAAGAAATCTAAAATACAAATCGTCGCAACTAAATTTGAGGAAATATGTATGGAAGAAAATGAAATGTTCATGGACTTCTATACTAGATTAAATGACATTGTAAACTCTATGCGGGGTCTAGGTGACAAAATCCTTGAAAGCAAGATTTGTGCTAAAATACTGCACTCACTTCCTAAACGGTTCAACTCTAAAGTAACCGCAATCCAGGAACTTCGTGATACAGACAATATGATGGTAGAAGAGTTGGTTGGGTCTTTACAAACCTATGAGTTAACTTTTAAAGCTCTTAAAGGTAAATCAATAGCCCTTAAGTCTTTTAAATGTATTTCTCAAGAAAATTCTGATTTTGAAAATTCTGAAGACGATATGGATCTTTTAGTGAAAAAGTTTTACAAGATTTTCAAAAGTAAAAAGAATGTTGATTTTCAAAAATCAAATGATAAGAAAAGATCTAAATCTAGATCTAAATCTTAGAAATCTTTGAAAGATAGTCAATGTTACAACTGCCAAGAATATAGGCATCTAACAAACAAGTGTCCTAAAAAGGACAAAACTAAAAAGAAAGGAATGTTGGGTACTTAGGATGAATCTTCTGGCACTGAAGCCTCTTCTGAATAAGAAGATTCTAAAAATGAGTTGGGCAATGAAGTTAAGGCCCTTATGACTCTAGCCAAGCTCACTTTTTTAGATCATGATGATTCAACCAGTGAAGAAAATTTGAATAGTGATCATTATAATGATGAAGATCTTCAAGATACTTATAATGCCCTATACAAGGAAAGTTGTAAAATTGCCGTAAAACTAAAACTTAAAAAAGAAAGGTTTTTAGGGCTTAGAGAAAGATTTGAGTCTCTTGTTTTAGAAAAATCTCATCTTTCAGATTGTTTTGAAAAATGCAAATGTGATCTAGATTTCAAAACCACCCTCATTGAAGATCTGAAATCTGAAAATGATAAACTTAAACTTGAAGTTTCTTCCCTTTTGAGTTTAAAGGATACATGGAGGTATGCCCAAGGTGATCCTAAATTAGAAAAACTTTTAACTGGATCAAGAAAATGTGGCGACCGATCTAGTTTGGGCTACGACAAAAAAAATTCTCCTAAACAGAAGAATACTCCTCCCAAGTTTGTAAAAGGAGAATCCTCTAACTCAAAAGAGAAAAGTTCAAGTCAAAAGTTTTCTAAAAATGTTAAAGCTTTTCAATCTTCCAAAATCAAAGGTAACCATATCAATTACAAAAATCAAAACCAAAACCCTTTAGTTGAAAAAATAGTTGATTTGCTTAAGGAGCTCTTAAAATCTAACTCAGTGGGTCACTCGTACAAAAATTACAAATACAAGAAGACCAACTATACTCCTAAACCCAAAACAGTAATGAAATGGGTTCCTAAAGTTACCTGCTTGGTTGCCCACACTGCTTTCAAAGCTTCAAGCCATTCAAAGTGGTACTTAGACAGTGGATGCTCAAGGCATATGACAGGCGACAAGGCTTTATTCACCAATCTTAATGATATGACTGATGGGTCAGTCACATTTGGTGATGGCAGCAACTGCAAGATTATGGGCCAAGGTACGATTTAACTTGATAACCTTCCTTTGTTCAAGAATGTTTTATACGTTGAAGGCCTAAAACATGACTTGCTTAGCATATCTCAAATATGCGATAATAACCATAGTGTGAGATTTTCTAATAAAAGTTGTAAGATTCTAAATAACAACGGTTCAGTAATATTAACTGGATGTAGAATGTCTGAAAACTGCTATATTGTAAGCAAATCCAGCTCAACTAGTCAATCTTGTTACATGGTCCATACATACGAGATTGATTTATGGCATAAATGTCTTGGACATGTACACTACCAGAATTTATATAGGTTGAGCAAATAGGAACTTATAAGAGGTCTACCCAAACTTCAAAAATTAGATAAAATATATGGCGAATGCCAGATTGGAAAACAAACAAGGAACTCACACAAAAAGGTGAACTCCAATGCCACATCAAGACCACTCGACCTTCTTCATATGGATCCGATAGGACCTACCAGGATGGAGAGTTGAGGTGGCAAAATATATATCTTGGTAATTGTAGATGATTTTACCAGTTATACATGGGTAGTCTTCTTAAGGGACAAATTTGAAACCCTTGAAGAAGGAAGAAAAGTTCTCAAAAGGATTCAAACTGAAAAAGGTTCTCAAATGAGTAAGATTTGTAGTGATCATGGATCTGAATTTGAGAATAGCGATTTTGAGAAGTTCTATAGTGACCAGGGAATATTACATGAGTTCTCAACCCCCAAAACTCTACAACAAAATGGTATAGTTGAAAGAAAAATAGAGTGCTTCAAGAAATGGCTAATGTTATGTTAAATAGCATGAAGCTCTCTAAGAATCTTTGGGTTGAAGCTGTCAATACAGCTTGTTATATCATTAACCGGGTTTACACTAGTAAAGGTAATAATAAAACGGCTTATGAAATGTGGTTCGATAAAAAGCTTACTATCAAATACTTTTGAGTTTTTAGCAGCAAGTGATATATTTTACGAGATCGTGAAACTCTGGGAAAGTTTGATACGAAGAGTGATGAAGGGATCTTTTTAGGATATTCTTTAAACAGTCGAACTTATATGCTTCTGAACTAAAGGACCAGTGTGATTCAAGAGTACATTAATGTGGTCATTAATGATCGCTTAAATACACTAGTCTCAAGTCCAGATAATGATGAAGTTATTGTAATTGATAAACCCAATACTTCATCTAATCAGACTAATTTTGAATTAAGGACTATTAAAGATCATCCAACTACATAAATTCTTAAAAACCCTCTCATTGGTGTTCGTATCCGTAAACAACTTGAGGATATATGTAATTTTGTATGTTTTACGTCAAAGATAGAACCATCTAACGTAAAAGAAGCTCTTCCTGATGAAAACTGGATAGTTGCTATGTAAGAAGAACTTAATCAATTTGTTCAAAATGATGTCTGGTATCTTGTTCCTAGACCTAAAGATAAACATATTATCGGAACAAAGTGGATTTTTAAAAATAAGTCTGACGAGCTTGGGAATATTATTCGAAACAAGGCAAGATTAGTTATATAAGGGTACACTCAAATTGCAGGTATCGATTTCGATGAAACCTTTGCCCCATCTGCTCGTCTTAAATCAATCAGACTTTTCATATCCATTGCATGCTTTAGAAAGTTTAAAATTTTTCAAATGGGTGTAAAGAGTGCCTTTTTAAATGGTGATTTACATGAAGAAGTATATGTTGAACAACCTACAATGTTTGAAGACCCTAAGTTTACTGATCATGTATACTGTCTCAAAAAAAGCTCTCTATGGTCTAAAACAAGCTCCCAGAGTATGGTATGAGAAATTGACTAAGTTTTTACTCAGTCATAACTTTCAAATGGGAAGTGTTGATAAAACATTGTTTATTAAGAAGCATAACGAAGATATCTTAATGGTTCAAATCTACGTTGATGATATTATTTATGGATCTGCCTGTACTAACATGACTATTAAGTTTGTAGATTTGATGAAATCTCAGTTTGAAATGAGCATGGTTGGGGAATTAAATTATTTCCTTGAGTTACAAGTAAAACAACGACTTGATGGAATGTTCATCTCTTAATCTAAATACGCTATGAATTTAATTAAGAGATTTGGATTTGAGAACGGTAGGAATTTTGATACTTCTATGTGTACAACCTTGAAACTCTCAAAAGATTCTTTAGGTAAAAATGTGGATCCGAAATTATATCGGAATATGATTGGTAGTTTACTGTATTTAATTATTAGTAGACCTGATATTGCTTTAAGTGTTGGTATGTGTGCTAGATATCAGTCTGATCCTAAAGAATCTCATTTAATTGTTATTAAACGAATTATGCGATATGTCGCAAGTACTGTTAATCTTAGTCTCTGGTATCCTCATGACACTAGTTTTCAATTAGCTGGGTAATCGGATGCGAACTGGGCTGGTAATCTTGA
This sequence comes from Magnolia changhungtana, assembly GCA_030180095.1. Classification (NCBI taxonomy): domain Eukaryota; kingdom Viridiplantae; phylum Streptophyta; class Magnoliopsida; order Magnoliales; family Magnoliaceae; genus Magnolia; species Magnolia changhungtana. The sequence continues at coordinate 2,116,859 of JASAUF010000644.1, read as the reverse complement.
TGATAGAAAATCTACTAGTGGTAGTTGCTTTTATATTGGAAACTGTTTAGTTTATTGGCTTAGTAAGAAATAAAGTTCTATATCACTTTCAACTGCTGAAGCTGAATATATCATAGCTGGTAATACGTGTACACAGCTTATTCGGATGAATCGTATGTTAAGTGATTATGGAATTAAATAGGAATCTATGTTATTATTTTGTGATAATACTAATGCCATAAATATTTCGAAAAATCCAATTCAACATTCTCGTACTAAGCACATTGACATTAGATTTCATTATATTCGTGAATTAGTAGAAGAAAATGTTATGTCTTTAGAATATATTACTACCGAGAATCAACGTGCTGACATTTTCACTAAACCGCTCGACAAAAGCATGTTTAACAAAATGAAATTTGATCTTGGCATGTGCATTCTAAAATAATTTTTTATGCCTATTTGTATCATATTGTATATATTTGCTAGGTTAAATTTCAAATTTTGTGAAATAAGCATGATATCAGATTTTTGGTGATGTTCGACCAGTCGAGGATTTCCTCGACCTATCGTGGCATGACCAGTCGAAGATAACCCATGACCAGTCGTAGATTGCGGTGATTGACTTAAATTGGGGAAAATTTCATTTCTTCCTTATTTTAACTTTCCTCTCCGACTAGCCGATGCCAGACCAGTTGAACCCACCTTCCAAATCCTTCGCGGTTAGTGTTCCATTTGCTTATTTCTTGTGGATTGGTGTCAAGTTTTTTCTATTGCTTTCTTAAAGTTGTCTATTTCTAGTTTTATTGAGATTTGAGATTTTTCTACTCCCAAATCTGATTTGAGAAAACTCTCTTCTTAATCCTTTGCAACTCTTAAATTCTTGTTGCAATATGATAACTAGAGGTAGAAAGACAACATCCCATGGTCCATCCTCTTCCAAATCTACTTCTCTTACTAAGCGTCATGTTCGGGCACCTGATGATGATCCGTCTTATGTTCGGGACATCAAATTGCGTAATGTTATTGTGGAACATCCAGTTGAGATTAATCATGTTGCTCCATTTGATATCCTTCCCATTCTTCAAACTATAGGTTGGGATAACTTATTGCATTAGGGTGGGCCAGCATACTGGTCCATTGCCCTGTCCATGTTCACATGCATGAGTACTTTTTCATTGGAAAATTTAACTTTTACAATAGCCACAAGAGAAGGATCATTTGACGTTGATTGTCATTTGATTTTAGCTCTTATGGAAATTCCTGTGAATGATGAGGGCATTCTTATCCATAACTTATCTGAAAAAGCCTCAGTCACTGAAAAACGCATGCTCACTAGTGATTTATGCAATTTGGATGCTCAATAGACACATAAAGGGAATGCAATCCCTTCAAAGTTTTTGTTGCCCAAATACAGAATTCTTCACAAGATCTCTGTGTCTAACTTGTATCCTCGATCTGGTAATAAATCCGAATTGACGTCCTTCATGGTTCGTGTTCTTCATGTTGTTGCCAAAGTTGCTCATATTTGCTTACCATCCTTGATTTGTCACCACATTATTCAATTTCGACTCCATCTATGTCACGGTGACATTCTTTTTGCTTATTTGATGACTATGTTGGCGACTCATATGTTAGTCGACATGCCTATTGAAGAAGCCCCTATCCATCATCTAATATTTAATAATTCTAACCTTAATAAGATGAAGCTGGATATGCTTCCTGGTCAAGGTGATGGTAATGTTGGTGGTGAAGCTGGACATGAGGAAGAAGCTATTGATCTTCCTCCTAACGATATTTACATGGATGATATTTTTGAAGAACTTGATTCTGATTCTGCAAATGACCCTAATTATTACCATCTGAATTTGATGCGTGTTTACGTGGATTGGAAGAGAAGGTTGAAAATATGAATGTTAAGATTGATAACATGAATGTTTCCCATGATTTACAGTTCAAGTATATGCACAAATATCTTAGGCGCTTAAACAAGGGCATGCATCAACTTGATAATTCCATCCCTGCTCCTTCATCTGGCTTAGATTAGTTCATTTTTTTACTGGACTGTAATAACTTTATTTCCCTACTCTCTCATTGTTTGTGAGCTTATTGCTACTTTTGACTTATCTCTATTTATGGCTTATATGACTTGGTTATCCTATCTTTTTCTCTCTCTCATTTGAACTCCTCAGCTATTTGTTTATTGATTCATTTGTCTTATTGTGACAAAAAGGGAGAGAATGGTGGATGTTTAATAGATGTATGGATATATGTTACTTAGGGGGAGTATGTGTTGAGGTGGAATATATTGAATTGCTTTGCAGGTTCATGCTATTATGAATATGTATCGGTTGATATTAACTAGTGCATGATTCATTAACTAAATATTCTGTTTTATGAAATATTTCTTATAAGTGTGCTTTGTCAGTAATTTGACAAAGGGGGAGATTGTAAGTGTTATAATTGATAGCTTCACTATATTGTGAAATTTGTGGTGCCAAAGACACTGTATGTATCTTGTTATGAAACTTGCATATGTGAAGAACAAAGCTCTACACATGATATGTCAAGTCAAGACAAAAGTCTCACAAGATCAGCTTCGATAGACAAGCAATGTTCACAAGTCAAGAAGACTCGAGAATATGAGAATGTTCGATTTAGTTCAAGATTCAAGATTTCAAGTTAGTTTAAGACTTAAAATTTCAAGAAGCTTTCAAGTTCAAGCTACACCAAGATTTCAAGTTTCATTATGCTCAAGGTTACTCATCTTTAAGTTTCAATGTCCTTACTTCACTATTGAGGTATGACTGACCTTAGGTTGACCTTTAGGGTAAGCCATTTTGGATACATAAGTCATATTCTAAGACTATTCCTAGTCTTTGTTCAACTAGTCCTAGCTCTGCTTTAACCTGTCCTAGAATTGCCTGGACCAGTCATAAGTTTGTTGAAAAAATTCAGAATTTTTTGTTAAGCTTCGACCAGTCTTAGTGTCTGTTTGACTAGTCGTATGATTAGTGTCGACTGCTTGTTCGATCAGTCGTAAACCTACGACTCAAACTACAGCAATGAAATTCGATTTGCTTCGACTAGCCATGAGTGTCCTTCGACTAGTCAAAGGTGTCCTTCGACCAGTTATAGACTACCTACGATCAGTCGTGAAACTTCCTTATCTTATCGCGCTCGAATTTTCAAATATCTGTTGGTCCTACAACCAGTCATAGCGACTTAAGATTAGTCGAAGACGTGATTTGCTCACATATAAATAGAGCACGAATCTCAGAATAAAATATGAAATTAAAGCTAATTTAATTCGGCCTTCTGAGAGATAAGTCTGTGCTCTATTTAAGCTAAGTGTGCATATTTAATATTTTCTTCATTTAGCTTTTTAAATTGATTTTGTTTCTTTTATTCCAATCTAATTTGAAAAGTGGAAGTGTTGTTTTCCTTTATCTGGAATCAAAATCAATTAAAGCTAGCCCATCTGTTTTAATTTAAAATCTATTAGAACTTAGAATCATTATATAGTGAGTATTATTGGACATTGAACTTTGACATTCAAATCTCTACTCTGACTTGGTTCTTCTGGGGCTGCTACAACAAAGAACAAAAAATAGGTATTTTACATTTTGTGTAATTTACTTTATTTAGTTTTTTTTAAGGTTAAGTTAGAAAATTCTCAAAGTTGTTAGTTATCTGAGGAGTGCCAGAAAACTCAGAAGTAAGGGTTGTTGAATTGTGTAATCCCTTTGAAAAATCACAATTGTGAAGGTTTTAGGTGAACCTGTAAAACCTATTTTGATAGTGAACGCTGATATCCCCTGTGTGAGGATATTAGGAGTGGAGTAGCAAGCTATGTGGCTATTGTTTAACAGTTGATAAACACACAGGAGAACCACTATATATCGGTGTGTTTTGTGATTTGAATGTTCTTATAATTTCTATATCTTTAATCATTCAGATTTGTGGAATGTATATGTGGATGTGAATGTTGTAATATTTGCATTTCAAGCAAAATGAAGAATGTTGTAATAGTTTAGAATTTATTTCTTGCTATTTCCTTTATTTCCTTTTTGTTTGAGTTTTAATACTCAATTTGTTCTAGTAAGGTTGTCCTGCCATAAACCCTTCATTTTTATAGTGCAAAGGAGTCCTTAGAACAACATTAGTATTAAGCTCTTTATTTTGATGTTGCTTTACATTCCTGTATTGTGGTTTGTTTTATTTTGTTGGCTATCCTATTTCTTATTTTTCGTTATTATATTTTAATTTGGCACAGTCCTATTCACCCCCCCCCCCATAGGATATATAGCTTGGCCTTTTCATAACCTCAACTGGTTCCCAAGAGGTAGCCCACCTCTAACCAAATGCGAATCAAGGCCCAAGGCCTATACCATTCATGGGCCTAGTGGGCAATCATACAAAGCCAACTCATAGGCAACATTGTGGGCCCATAAGCAAGGTTTGGGCCTAAACATAAGGGTCATAAACTGACATATTGTGGTGGGCCTAATTGGCAGCCCGATAATCCAACCATAAGGGCAATCTTTATACTTCATTCAAGTGAGTTGGGCCTTACAACTTCGCCCAAGTACAAGGTTATTTTGGTGGGCAACCAAGGGCCCAACTACTTGCATATTATGGCCCACAAACCCATCACAATAAGTAGTAAATATAGGCCCAAAGGTCAAGGGGCCTATTTAGAAAGCTCCAGGACAAAAGGGCCTAAGGAAATCCAACAATTAACTATGAACATTGATCCAATAAAAACCCAACTAGAGTGGGCCTCAAGTGTGCATTAATTTAACCCAAAGGCTCATTAGGAAAAAGACATGATATGTGTTTAAAACATTCCCAAATTTGGTGGGCCATGCTGCCCTAAAACATATAATTTATGGGGCAACAAGTTTGGGCCTGTTGCTAAAATTTTAGCCCACTTGCTTCTAGGCCTACTGGAGTCCAGCAATAAACATTAATTTATAAAATTATAATTCCCTAGTGACCCACACACATCACTGTGGGCCCCACCAGATAAATGGAGTGCATAAAACACCTAAATCGGGTGGGCCATGCTGCTTGACTGGACGTCCAACAACAATCCAATGGGCCTGGGTGTCCTTACTTGGGCGGTCCATGGGGCCATGGACGGCTGCCCCAATGGACATTAAAGTGGGTCCCATATGTGGACGTCCCATAGGGAAGTGGGCCACGTCCCCTGTGGACCACAATCTAGATGAATAGTGTGGATACAAAATACATCATGGTGGGCCATTTGGGGTTGGGACGGCCAACCATAGTTGGATGCCAGCCTAGCTAAAATGTCCAATTGTGGCTATCCATCCAGCAGTAATTTCTCCCATTTTGGTTAGAAGTGTGGTGGACCACACCCCCAAGAAGGTTCCCAATATGCTGGACCACACAATGGGCCAATAAGGAAGCCTAAAGCCCAAGCAGAACATGGAAAAGCAAAATAGACAACAAGGTAAAACAGAATTTCTGCTACACCAAATACATTGCTGTCCATATAATGTTTACCCAAGAAAGTGGGCCCAATCTTTGCTTAGAAGGGGAGGGATGAATGGCTAGTGTTTTTCTCATACAATACATCAAGGTGGGGTCCACAAAAGTGGCCCACCACTCCCAAAAACCAAGTTGAAATGTGTATTTTCCCTTCATGCATTTTGGCTGGACGGTCCAGCAAGGTGGACCGTCCACCCCTATGGACCACTCTTTTTGGGTCCCATTGCATGGACAACCTGAGGTGGACTTTGAGGTATCACAAGTTGGGGTCCACTACTCCAAGGTACACCCCATATTAGGGAAGAAAGGGGATCCAAAATATAGGTCAATCCCAAGCCAAAATTATGCTACAACAGTCCAATAAATCTGTCCCAAAATTCTTGGCAGCCATATATGGCTGGATATTCTAGCTCATATATGGGATTATACATCAATCCAAGGGTAGTGTGGCCTTCCTTGGTGGGCTCCACTAGTGTCCAAATCAAATTTCCAAGCCACGTCAGTTCCTTGCATAATTGAAGGTAGCAAATGGGACACCCAAACCGTTGGTGTAGGTGGGTATGGTCGTCCTCTGTAGCTGGATTTTTTAGATGATCTAGGTCCACTAAGTGGGCCACACACATCACCAGCAAAAATAAAAGAAAAGAGAGAGAAGAGGAAGAACATCCCGGTCATAGGGAGAAGGCTCCGCCACTAATGAGCCTTCCCCAAGACAATCACACCCGCACATTTCATTCATATACATATTACATCATGGATCTACATCATGCATGATCTATATTCAAGATGAATGGTTGGGATGCCATCCCAACCATGATGTAAGGGTCTAGATGATCCATCATGCTTAAGAAATTAGGAGAAACCTCCATGATGGGGTCCATCAAGGAGAAACCCCATGCATGGTGTTTCGACAGGAAATGAATGTGTTTCGGATGGGGAACTTTTATTCATTTGAACAAACTAACAAAGGAAAACATGGATGATAACCACTTTGTTTATTCATTCTAAGTTCTTTACATACCTTTCTCCTTTGATTCCAAATAGAATATGCATGAATATTAGAGTAAGATGAGGATTTGTCCTTCATATTATATACAGATATAAGAAGATATTAAACATAATATTGAATATTATCCAAGAAGCCATTGTACAATGTCAGAAGTCATTGTGCGTAAGCGGGGGTCATTGTGCGCTACAACTTGTTGTGCGCCGGACTCTATTGTGCGCCAGGGCCCTTTAGTGTGCTAGAGCTCTTTTGTGCACTAGCTTCTGATGTGCGTTGATAACATTGTGTGCTAGTGGTGTTGTGCACCGCACAACACCCTGCATAATAGCTGCAGACTTTACCTTTTCTTCTTTCTCTTCTAATTTATGCTCTCACTGTGATCGATTGCTCATGACCCTAGAGGGGTCAGGGGATATTTATAGCCCTCTCACACGTGTGAGTCATGTCACATAAGCTCTGTGCGCCATTCCATTGTGTGCCAACCATCGTGCGGGTTCCGTTATACACCAACCATCGTGCGGGTCTTTCATTGTGAGCTCCAACGGTCCCTGTACAAGGCCTATTTCCTCACAGTACTATCTTTTGCCGCACAAAGGTTCTCTTAATCCACACAATAATCCTCTTACCCACACAATACTTATCTTTACCTACTTTCTTCATTTTTGTGCTCCAACAGATGCCCCCTTGGTCCTGTATTTTCTTTTGAGACTTTTAAAAAAATAAAATATGGGAGCAATCTCTTAAAAATAGCATTTTGCTTTCCTCCTTTTATTATCCACCTATTTCCTCTTTTGTGCGCAAATTTATTTGCACATAATCATTATCGCACAACAACTAGCGCATAACCTGTTGTGCACAATCAACCGTGAATATCTATAAATACTGGAGTCTATTTCATTTGCGCCATTGGCCTCCACTGCTCTACTCCATACTTGTGAGATTTTATACATCCTTTGTACGATATCCTCGTTATGCGCCGCATAATGGTTGTCCCACACAAAGGCTATTCTCGACTTAATCAGATCCCGCACATTCCAGGTAGCACCCATCCATGCGCACAGTGATCTGCGCACAATGATCCGTGCACAATGATCTGTGCACATTAATTTCAGGATTACGTCATGCGTACAATGGACTGTACTTAGTTACTTTGCACATCGTGACTGTTCTGCACATCTTTTGTGTATTTTCTCTCCTTTTATCTCTTTTCATAACTCTATTCTTTTGCTAACTCTTACACAGAATCTCCAGATGGCGAGCTCTAAAAGACCATTTTCTTCTTCAAGTGCTGCTGGACAATCTAAACCATAATCTAGTGAAACCCAAAACCCTAAAAGGCCTCATTCCAATGGAAATTAAAACTCCTTTCTTAAGGAACCGACACCTATCATTGTGAATTTTGCCGATCGCATTCAACGTCTATCCGAAAATATCTGCACAGCCGTCATCATAAAAGAAATAAAGAGGCCTCCCCTTTCGGGACAAGAATCAGACTGGGAAGATTGGGTGAAATGTACCACCAACTATCGCACCGATATAACTCATCTCCCAGATGCAGAAGCTTCTCCTCCCCCAACTGTTCCCCCATGAACCAGAGCGAGGCACCCAGATGAAGTTTTATAGGAGGAAGTTTGAGAACACAATCGAAGACGCTTTCAAAATGCTTGAGAATCAGTAAAATTGGCTACCGATCCGATTAAATTTCGTAATCTGTATAAAGATGAGACCATTGCTCTTCCTCTATAACTTCAACGTCACCGTTCAATTCTTGAAAACGAGCCTAGAGACTTCATGACTCAGAACAGGCTCCTCTATATATCCAATTGGGTTATCAAAGAGCCAAACATCCTTGAGGGCTACCTTTTAGTTAAAGGTTTAACTCAGAAGACCGGCCAAGTGAGATACATGTATTTTCTTGCATTGTGCCATGATCTCCATTCTTTTTATCCTACTCATTTCTTTAAGACCATTCAACAACGCTTACACCGCCACGACTCTTTATGGGGTATGGACGAATTCAGAACATGGGGCCTCTAGACCACCCGTCCATACTACAGTGTCTGGACCAAAGCAATCCTAACAAAGTATGAGGATACTTTATGTACCACCCAAATTTACGATGCCATAGAAGCCACTTCTGAATTTTTTTCAAAAGACACAATGATTTATAAAGGCTACTTGAAATACTGGTCCTCAGTCGCAAACTCTTTCCATCTCTCAGTAGGAGAAGTGAGTATTACATTATGGGATCTTAACAGAATAGCCGACCTTCCTATCTTAGGATCTTTCCTCGACGAAGACGTTCCTTCAAATTTGGAGTTTGCTTATGTTAGACCTGATAGTGTGCCCAAAATTACAGCATCTATTATTGGGCTTTTTCAGGAAATATCTTACTTTGCTGATGTCCACAAGATCCCTCCTCTCCAGTGGCTGGCACATTTTTCTCGCTACTTAGTGTAGCATCTTAGTTTTTCTCTTTAATACTTATCTATAAATCAAAACTTGTTCATTGATTTTTCTTTGCTCTCAGGTTCTCTGGTAGTCACTGCACTGAACTAGAAGCCAATCGTAAGAAAATAAAGGGCCCAGTCAATTTCACTGCTGACACTGAACTAGCTGCCTTCCTGGCCTACTGGTTGAGCTTGGTTGTGCTTCCTAGTTCAAAAAGTTCAGATTCAATCCAGCCGACCTTATTTGTGGCAACAGGGATAATGGCTGAAGGCAAAAAGAAATATTCCTTAGCCCTTCCCGTCTTATGCTCACTGTACAGGGCTTTTGGTCATGCCGCGGTGCATTGCTCATGCCCGACGATAGGAATTACACCTACTTTTGCTCCGTGGCATTATTTCTCTGGATGGCTCGACGTTTATTTTCCTTGGACGTATAACGACCCAGAGAAAGCTTACGTTCATCCAAATCATTTACCTCCATGGTACCTTTTGAAGAGGAAAATGATAAAGAAGAGTTATGAATGGGTAACTAACAAAATCGGCAGCACAAAGTCTATTGATTTCTTCCCTTTTTACTTAGATTATCAAGCAGAAGAGAAAGACGTGGCAGCTACTAATGACTTGAAGCCTCTCGAAAGGACTTTCTTTCTCTGCATTCGCTCTTGTAATCTTCCACTAAGAGAGGGACTAGAATTCTGGCGAGAACCATATTATCCAAATCGATTCGCTAGACAATTTGGCCATGATTAAACCGTACCCCAAGCAAGTGACGAAGTCACCCGCACTATGAGGAGTTATGGAGTTGTTCCTTATAACTGGTCCTTAATATGGAAACAACTCCTGTCCAGAAATTTTGGTTTTTGGTTCGTGTTTCCTGGATACAATCACAAAGTAACAACTTCATACTCTTGGATGCGATGGTGGAGTCATCAATATCATCTAGTACATAATTGTTTTATGGTAGATCGACCTATCTGGATTCCTCCCCCTCATTTGAGGAATTACAGACTAGAATAAGGAATTGGATACTTCTACGAAAGAGATCATGCTGCAACTCCGGGACAATTTTGCTGCAAAATTATTGTTGAAGAACCCATTAGAGAATTGAAACCCCCAAACACTTTAGAGGGTTGGATTGCCTTTGGTTCTCCTCTGAATTTATTAAATCAAGAAGCAAGATCAGCCGCTCCTGCTAATGAATGCGAAGCAGCAGGCAATACTCTGTCTTCTCCTACTTCAGAAGGGAAAAATCAGCCTACGCCTACTCCTGTCGTACATCCTGTTATGGACCCTTCTACGACCTCTCAGCCTACCGATTGTACAAATACTTCAGTTACCCCTATTATAGACCTTACAGAAGTCGCAACTCATCCTACCGTAGTAACAACCCCTCCAACTATGCGTCGAATCATTATTACCATGTCTCCTATGACTCACTCTCGTACCAAGTTGTTGTCTCCCAAAGTTCCGATGCAACCAGCCCCCTTCCCCTTCTCAAGGTGCACGTCTTCTTCCTGTGAAGACTGTTTATAAAGGGAAGCAGCCCATATCTGAAGAAGATAGCTCTAGTTCGTTGGAATATTTAGCTAATATAATGAGTGAAGATACATCCCTTCCTACAAGTTTGACTGATGAAGTGAATGTTTTACTGAATGCAGATACTAATGCTGAAGTAGACGTTGGAGGATATATTGATGCTTAAGTCAGATCCCCTCTCCTTGAAACTCCAGCCACTCAACCCGACACCTCTCAACCCTTTCTGGAGACTTCGCTAGATAATGAGGAGCAACTTGATTACGGAGAATATGGCGGTACTCCTGGCAGAAACATTTTCCTTTCTTTTGATGCTTCATATTCTCCTCGTATTATGGTAACTGCTGATGTGGCAACTCGTGCAACGTTAACTTTAAGAGATGTAGAGGTTCAGTTATCAGAGACTCAAGCAATAATGGGAAATATACTTCTTCTTTCCGGTCCAGAAGAGTTTGGACCATCAATCCTTTACTCATCTGATGCCCCCATTCGAGCCAACAATTCCCCTACCATGCGTCCTTCTTCTATCCAACTGGTGGCTCGAAGCTTGGAATTCCTTCCCGACCCAGCTGACGTTCCAACGCTAAGTACTGTGAACTCGAGCGCTGTGGGGGCTCAAGAACTTTCTTTTAATGCTATTGCCACTACTGTAGTTCCCAGCTCTATCGCTGCTGCAACTCATTCAGCATCATTTACTCTTGCCCCGACCCCTGGTATATATATATATATATTTCATTTTAAACAGTCCTAATGGATATAGCTTCTCATTTTAAATTTAAACTTCTCTATCTATCTTTTTAGTTTCAGTCACTCCAACACCTAGCGGATCTGAAAGATCTAATTCAGTGGCTGCAGCTTTCGACAAACTTTCTCTAGAAAAGGTGCCCCCTCTCATGTTGGGACTTTTCAAGCATGCAATTTTTGTTATTGCCAGTACTTTTAAAGATCCGAGTCAATGGGCCTATTTGGATGGTGCCCTAGTAGTTCTTACTCCCGCAGCTTGCTTGGTACATATCGGCGTTCAAGGTCTTCATATCGCTTTGTCACAATTTTGTGACTCCATGAAGACTTTGGAGGTAGCACAAAATATGATTGTGGCTCCAGAAATTTTGAACCACCAGCAGGAATTGGCGCTTCTTAAAGAGAAACTCTCTAAATCAGGTAATACCTTTGCTAACCATAATACCGTTAATCAGTCACTCCAGGAGAAATTGATGACTTCAAAAGGAACCAAGGCAAATATTAGCACTTAGATTGCCTTTCTTGAGAAAGAAATTTTATCACTCCAGAGTCAATGGGAGGCGGCAAATTCGACCGCCTGTCACATCCAAGCAAAACTTGAGTCAAATTACTCAATTGATCAATACCATACAAGCTGACCGGTTAAGAGATGAAGAGGCTGCCACTTCATTGGCATCTGAATTGACAGGCGTCCCTGATCATGCTAACTTGATCCTTGAAGCAGAGCATGCGACTGTTATATTACATCTCAGTTGAAAGAAGAATTGCAATAATATTTGGAAGCTTTGAACATAACTAAAAATTTGTAAATTTTGCATGTAAATATTCTTTTGATATCATGATATATAATCAACTTTGCATCATAAAATATCCTAAATATATTTATTTATTCAACAATCTCAACATGATACTTTATTACAACATGCTTGTTTATTCAACAATCTCAACATGATATTTTATCGAAGCACTTTTAACAAAACTACCATATATTATGATTATTAGTGTAAGATCCTCCTATATGATTTTGTTTTGATATGCAGTACTATATTTCAGTCTAGTTAAATAATAACACATAGTTTAAGCTCTTGAGTAGTTGGAGCAATTACGGCCGTAAATGGGATTTACGCACTGGAATGGCCACAGTAACTCTCCAGAGTTCACGGGACTTTACCAGGCTACCTTAAGCACCCAATTGAAGGCTGTCGATCCATCAATGAGTAGATTTTTATATCCTTCCTCATGAGTTAATACCGAAATTAAACCGAGGATCTGGGTTTTCTTTGTCTGTGAATTCGGATCCATCGCTAGGAGAATGTTTTCTTCTCATTCATGACGTCGTCAAAGAGCTCACAAACGGCATTGGTCTTATGTATGATTGGTCACTTTAAACTAGAAATAATATATTGCCGCTGCCGTCAACTTTATGTGGTTGACTATATATAGTTCACCATACTGTCCATCCTGCACAATCGATAATTGATATTTTCACCACTACTGAAAATGTTTCTAAGAATGTCCATATTCTGTTTTAAATGATGAATCAAGTCGGTGATGATAGCAATCGTTGATAAAAATGAGCAGTATTTCGTTATAATCTTTCGTTATAACGAGCCTTTCGTGATGACAGTAATAGTTGCTTATCTTTGGACGATGATTAACAATAATCGTCGATATCAGTTGCAATCATCTACGCTTGAGATAACCATTGACAACGACAATCATTAGTGCTTCTGATATATATATACTTTGATACTTGTGCCTTTTATTCTTTCACATGAAGGAGAGTACATTACTTCATCTTTCGTAGTTCTTTTGCTTGTGAAGATAGAATATAGGGCCATAGGGCCATGCCCGTAAAGGTTATTTCATCTTTTAATCCTTTCATCTCTGATTGCCGACCCCCCCCCCCCACCTTTTATATAGAAGACTTATGTTAATCATCTTCTAAATCAAAAGGTCCCTTCATTGTTAGGGGTAATACTTTTTAAGGAAGCGAGCATTGACCGGTATACCGATGCCTCGTCCGTCTTGGTCTGTTACCCTATATGCCCCCATTAGAGTAAACTTCAGTTATTATATACGGACCGTCCCATTTAGGATCAAACTTGCCCCCTGTTCTTCGAGTGACCATTATCGATCTTTTCAACATCAAAACCAAATCCCCTTTTCTGAAGGATCGGTGTTTAGCCTTCTTATTAAAGGCTGCGAAAACTTTGGCTTGATATAATTGTAATCGCTGTTGAGCTGCCAGTCTCCTCTCATCCAGCATATATAACTCTTTGAGTCGTATTTTTGCATTTTCATCATCCGTGATTGATTGATGCACTGCTACTCTCAGTGAAGCTACTTGTACCTCGATTGGTATAACCGCCTCCACACCATAAACTAACGAATATGGGGTAGCTTGTGTTGTTGTACAATGCGTTGTTCTGTAGGCCCATAGAGCCTCTTGCAGTTTTTCATCCCAGTCTCGCTTATTCTCACTCACCGTCTTCTTCAAAAATTTTACAATCGTCTTGTTAAACGCTTCAGCAAAACCATTAGCTGGTGGATAATAAGGGGTTAAGAAAGACTGATGAATACCAAACTTCTGGCATAACTTCTCTACTCCTCTCTTCTTGAAAGGACTACCGTTGTCTGTAATGATTCTCTTTGGGATACCATGACAATATATTATCGCAGGCCGGATAAAATTAACAACACTTTCTCTTTAACATTCCGTAATGCAACTGCTTCCGTCCATTTGGAGAAATAATCTGTCACCGCTAAGATGTACTGCTTCCCCCTGAACGATAATGGATTTATAGGCCCAATAACATCGAGCCCCCTCGCAGCAAAAGGTCAAGAAGTAATCGATTGGTGAAGATCTTCAGGAGAAATATGTATGACATCCCATGGATCTAGCACTCATGACATCGCTTTGCATAACCGATCGCATCCTTAAGCATTGTTGGCCAATAATTTCTCATCGATGCACTCGGTGAAACAAATTTCTCCCAGCTTAATGTCCTCCACATTCCCCAGAATGAGCTTCCCGCAGGACTTGCAGTGCCTCATCTCCATTAAGACATCGCAACAATACTTCAGTATAAGATTTCTTGTACAATTCTTCACCACACAACATGAATCTCTTCGCTTTCTGCTTAATCTGAAATCTCGCTTCTACATTTTTCGGTAGGATATCATACTTGAGATAGTCAATGAAAGGTTGACGTCAGTCATTTATCATCACTTCCAAGCATGACACAGGTAGGACTTCCATTGTTTCCTCATTCACTTCTGCGGACGGCAAGAACCTCCTTTCTTCAATTGTTATTTGCAAAGGACATCTATTTGAATAAGACAATGCTGCTGCTAAACTGGCCAAAGCATCCGCTTTTGCGTTCTCACTTCGGGGTACATGTTTAATTTTGACATTAAAAAAACTTTCCAGCAAACACTGTGCTTTTCGACAGTATGACAAAAGCTCCGGCTTCCTTGTTTCAAACTCTATCACTACCTGATTTATAACCAGCTTAGAATCCCCATAAATCTTCAGGTCTTTTATTCCCAATTCGCTAGCTATCTCCATTACAATGATAAGGGCATTATACTCTGCTTCATTATTCATGCACGCTGCTCCTAACGTGAAGGAATAAAGTAATAAATTACCCTGTGGGGTAATGAATAGTACTCCGACACCTGCTCCTGTTGCCCGTGCTGCCCCATCAAAAAACACTTGCCAGGCTTTAAGCAATCCAGTCATCATAACTTGTTCGTCCGAAAATTCATAAAAAATGGCTTCATAATTTTTGACGGGATGAGCTACTAGAAAATCTGCCACCGTTTGCCCTTTCACTACCTTGGCTGATTCATATGTGACTGTATATTCTGATACTAGCAACATCCATTTTGCTAACCTTCCTGACAACATTGGCCTGGTGATCAAGAACTTGATAGGATCTGCTCGAGATATCAGAGTTATGTCGTGAGACAGACAATAATGTCTTAATTTTTGAACTGCAAAAACCAGCGCCAGATATATCTTTTAGATAGGTGTATAATTACATTCCATGCTGATCTTCGGCTTAGATAATAAAGCGCCGCCTCTTTCCCACTATCATTCACTTGTGCCAGCAAAGCTCCTAACGAATTCTCAGCTGCTGACATATATAAAATGAGGGGTTTTCCTTTTACAGGGGCAGTTAGCACTGGAGGTCGTTTCAACAATTCCTTTATTGCATCGAAGGCATTCTGGCAAGATTTATCCAATACAAACTCTGCTCCTTTCTTCATCAGATGAGAGAATGGCGGGCATCTTCCTACTAAGTTCGAAATAAAACGGCGGATACAGGCTAGCATGCTGTAACACCATGAAAATCAGGGGTCGAGCATAAACTTAACTCCCGAGTTCCAACGCATCACTTATACAACAAAATGAATGACGATTGAATGTTGTCTGTATTAGTGTGTAGTGAACATGAGTGAGATTAAGCCAAAATAGCATATCATACTCTAGAGACAAGTGAGATAGCAAGCGGAAGACTGTGATAGATAAATAAAATATATAAACTGTGGTGAGTCTCCAGAGTGTGATAAGGTTACTAGGTTAATGAATTACAAGTATAATTTCAAATTATACCAAGTTGTGGAAGTATAATGTCTTCTATTCCAAATATCATAGCCCTGTCAATACAATACCAGGTCTTCATAGACCTGTCAGAGAGTTACATGTAGGATAACTCCTCCTTAACATCATAGTAGTAGTCCGGCTCTACTTCATAAGCATCACCATCACCTGAAACTTAAACAAATCTAGTTGGTGTGTACAACACCGTCCCATAACGTAGGAGTGAGTGATCAACTCAGTGGAACAATAAAGCATAGGTTAACATGTTATCAATTCAGTCAAGCAGTAATGATAAAGCAGTACAATCAAACAATCCTAACTACTCTTATTTAATGCAAGTATGAAATGACATGATGAATGCCCTTGCCAAACCACCCTCATACGACACTATCTTACGTTCACGACATGCGTTCATCCCTCAATGCTCCACATCTATCAGGCACATGCAGTGCGATGATAGGCATGATTACCGAGTTGTTATTAGTCCATTTCAAACAGCAGGATTGGGAAAATAAGGTACCTCCCTTGTATCATTCCCAAACATGATCCATTCTAGGGTCGTCAGTCCTAATTAATCTCATATGATAATGTGTTTCTAGGTCGCTGCAAAGGCTGCCAAGGCTGTTACGCACAATGGTTACACCACTCCCCCATCAACTCTTTAATGATTCATCACTATACAGATACAAGCCTAGTTCATACTCTATACACCGTGGCATAACTCTAAGGCTCACCGCAAATTCAGAGTATGCTCGTAGTCACTACAAAGGGTTGTCAGGGCTGTTACGCATAAAGGTTACACCACTCCCCCATCACCTTATCAATATAGGCCGACAACACGAATATAGTGTCCCATACCACCATAATCGGCTCACGAGTCTGGTTGCTCACTGGTCACTACGGGGAGGCACATGGCCCCAGCATAGGCCGATAGCTCGACCACGGTGTCCCATACCACCATGCCCGGCTCATGAGTCTTAGCAGATCGAGGTAACATGGTTAACGGGATTTCACTGGTAAGTTTGGTACCCTAGGTTCAAGCAGTAGCATCCAAACCTGGTGAACATACATAAGACAGATCGGGTTACTTGACGAGCCGAACTAGCTCGAGCGCCCATTGAGTTGTACGACATGAAGTGCATAAGCACTTCGTGTGGCCTAACCACTGTCGACAAGCAACGCACGACTCGGGCCACGAATTCGATCCCATTACTGACTGCCTGGACTATGCAATAGCTCCAATCACATTCAATTGTAGATAGGTAAAGCAGTAATGGATCAAGATTCAAATCATATAATCAAAGTCTGATAATATCCGCTTAGGGCTGCTAGGGTTGTTGCACGCACTCGTTACACCACTCCCCTATCACCCTTCACGACACTTTTGGAATACAATTTAAACATGTGATGTAATTAGAGCAGAATTAAATAAACAAGTAATTCAAACATATTAACAAGCATGTTATAAAACACAATGCAAACAGGAAATCCAAACACATACGTTTCATGATACAGTAAGTGATTAAACTAAATAATTTACATGAAGGAAATCATACACATCACTAAGGTAGTTGAGAATTCTATCTCAACACCTTTATACATTACAAATTACTAACTACTACTCATCCAAACATTTCAACAAACAATTTAGACTACATACACCAACATACACGACGTATGTTGATCATATAGGCATTAGGCCAAATCCTTTCACTAAGGAGCTGCCTCAATTATAACACGCGTGCACCCACGACGGATAATCATGGCAAGCATGAATCCAAGTTCCATATTCATTTGAACATTTTCACAAACACTTGGGCTACACATTTCAACATATATAGCGTATAGTGGTCGTGGCGTGATTTAGGGAAAATCCTTTCATCAAAGGGGTATCACCAATACAACAATCATATATCCATGACAATTAGTCATGGCAAGCACGAATGAGAATTCTATAATCATTCAGTCATTTTCACAAACACTTAGAATACACTATTTTCACATACATAGTGTATATTAACAAAACATATATTAGGGCGAGTTCTTTCGCCAAACAAGTATTTTATCCATATATAATATATTCATACAACAAATAATCATGGCAAACACATATTCAAAATTTATACGTATACGGTACTTTCTACAAATACCTAGAGTATATAAAATTCCATATTCTTCATCTTTAATCGAAACAAAAAACAGACAACACTTTTTACACGTGCAATTGCATGTAGATCATGAATCTATCATTATCTGACATTGAAAGCGTTGAAAACCATAACATATACACCTAAAGTCTGCACCTTTTGTCGTAGAATCGTAACGAATTCAATAGGTTTGCTAAGCTTTCGTATTCGGCGGTTTGGTAACCTATATAACGAAATAGGTTAGCTATTTCATAACCTACAACTGTCAAAACCCCAAAACATATTAGGGTTAGGGTTTCTTACCTAGAAATGACGCCAGAATCGCCAGGAAAGCGATTAAAAATGAGTGGTTGTGCTTGCATAACGGCAGGGAAGCATGGTAGGGAGATCCTCCCACAACTCCCACACTTTATCTCTCTTTCCTCCCTTCTCTGTCTAGGGTTTCTCTTGAATTCATATGGCTGTGAGAGAGAGGGTTCTAAGGTCATTATATAGCCTAAAACTCACTAAAATAGACTTATAGTCAAGGTATACTTAAGTTATAACTAAAGTGACCATTTTTCAGCTCAACGGAGGACTTCTGGCGGCCCCCCGTGAGCCAAAGGTCGGACTTAAGCTCACTAACACAGGATCTAGGTTTAGCTAAGTTTTCGTTCTAGTTGGCTTCTCAGATCATGCGTGGCAAACCAGTTTCAGTTCAACAGTCAGTAGATCTCGATCAGAATTCTAAGTACATGGATATGTTTATGAAATTTTTCCTGATCCGAGGGTGTATTTGGGTCAGATTCTGATGGTCTGGTTGCTTACAAAATGTCCGCAAGTAACAAGTCTCAGATTACTATTTGAGATATTTATTTAGTAAGGAAAACAAGTGTTCTCACCCTCTCACGCTCAGAACTCAAGCGAACAGCCGTGGGACACTATTTGGGTTTGATTTCTGAGATGGTTATCAAGCCCGATAAGGCGGTCCTAATTCCTTAACTTCGTGTTAATCAGACTTCCGATGTGCAGTCGAGATCTGATACGGAGTTTTGATGTGCTCCCGAGAGCAACTGGGTAATGAGATTGATCCTAGATTATAGGGTAACCTAGTGTCAATGATTCTACAAGTTTTAGGTCTTGTAAATCGTATTTAAAGTGATTCAAACGGATTTCATGGGTAATCTAGTTTAGCACTTAGTTAACTTTGTCAAATTTCTAAAGGATTTAGTCCCGTAAGATTTTTGTCTGAGGTGGTACTTAGGCCTCTGTAGTTGGCACATACAGTGATTCAAGTTATAATACTTAGCTAGTTTAAGATAGTGTCTAGGGTGAAAGTACTTAGGAAAAATTGAAAGATCAATGTGGTGAAGGGTGGGATTTGTGAAGGAAATGGGTTCAAAAGCGGTTTTAGACTGTGGGATTGAGTTCTAACAAGTTAATAAGGTGTTAGGATCGACCCATTGCCTAAGGCGTCTAATTCCAGATTGGCAAAAATCTGGGATGTTATAATCTACCCCCCTTAAAAAAAAATTCCTCCCTGAAATTGCCTAAGGGTAATAAGGAAAGATTTAATTATTTCTTTTACCTAAGTTTTATTAATTTCGAGTTTCTACGCTTGGTAGTGTATATACTAGCCTGGTTCATTTTAGTCTAGCCCCCTTAAAACTTATTTCTTTATCCATTTCTCATACCCTGATGATTTGCTACAATTTATTTCTTTACCTCTTTGGAGTCTTGACTTCGATTCCCAATAATTTTGAGTAAGGTAGCTGTTTTCAATGTTAGACCAACACGGAGAGATGGTTATAGTGGGCTTGATCCCGATACATCGATCATCTACCGGCCAGGATAGAAAGCTCATCATATCCCTTCCGAATCCTGGTGGATCCTGGTCTTCTGCTTGTCAGCAGTGAGTCCATTGGTAGTCGCCCAGGATTGAGAATTGGGTCAAGCCGCGAATGTTTTGCAGTTGTATATTTCAGTAACTCCGTAGTCTTATCACTCTAAAAATGTAGGGAATGTCCATCACTGAAAGGCTCAAATTGTCCTATTTCTTGGGTTGCCCATTGGTGTAAGAGAGTCCTTGTTATTATCTATGTCCAAGGAAATGGCGAATCAAATCTTACTAGATCATCCTAAAATGGTTTCTCATAGTAGAACTTGTTAGGGCTTCTATAATGTTTGTATTCAACGAGCACAGTTTCGATCCTGGGCCAGTGGGTTAGGTTCCACTATGCTTCCGCTGCGCCACCCAGATCAAAGAGGTGTATTGATTTGACCTAGCTACATTTATCGGTCTCTGGCATTCTCTAATGTAACCGGTAGTCTAGTCTTAATCTAGGAGTAGTAGAAATCCATAGGTGTAGTCCAAAGTCTATGCTCATACACTAGATGATTTCACATCATTTCTAATACAGGGAAGGGTTTTATCACTTAGGGTCAAAGTTGCCTAATTGGAATTGAGTCACCCGAAATTAAATTTAACTATGGTCAAGCACTACACACATGCTCATACCAGCTAAGAGGGTCCTAAGGTTCATATTATAAATTGTTGGATTTCTCATACATTTAGGTATTTCAAAATCTAGGATTACCATTCTAGGTCCAAAACTCCATGGGCCTATTTGGCCAGTGGTCTTAAATTGTATTAAATGAGACTGTATTACTAATCCCACCTTGGGATTGGGAGTGGCTTATTTGGTAGGAGGGTGGGTGGGGATTAATTTTAATGGTATAGGCTTTGGAAAATGAGCCTTGTGTTGGAAGGTGTGAGATGGGATTTCCAAATCCTAGGATAATGAATTTCTAAGTGTAATTGGAAAATCCGAGATATACTTTTCATTGCATACATTCCAAACATGGCATTAGAAAACATGTGATACACCCAATCTAGGGACCATATCTTACACATACATTTATTGTTACTTATACAATGCTATCCACCTAACTCACCTAATGCAGTTGGCCGAACTGGTCCTAAACATCCTCAAACATCTAAAACATTCTACTAACTACTATACCCATCAACATGAAAACATAAACACCTCAAGATGGTAACCCATGCAAACTATAAGACAACAGTATGGATGATTAGGCCTCAAAGAAAATGGTCGTACAAGCTCGGATAGAGCCATGGAAAATGAAGGAAAAGGGGAAAGAGGGCTGGAGTCTCTAACTCTCCATAGATTTAAGCCTCAATAGAGGTTGTACAGGCCCAAGAGACAGGGTTCAAAGAAGGAAAGTGAAGAGATGGGAGGGATTGAGAGCTTACACGATTTGAGCTTCAAACCGGGGGGGGGGGGTGTAGGAGATCAAATGAGAGAGAATAAAGAGGGTAGGGGTGTGTATTGTTATAATCGATGGAGGTGAACGGGTTGTGACAGAAAATGACGGAATGGGTGATTGGAGGGGCGATTTTTACCAAAAATCAGAAGTTTGAAAGAGAAAAGAGAGCTTGGAGGGGTGATTTGTGAAGGAGGTATGTCATAGGGGGGTTTCAATGGACGGGACACACATCAGGGGGATCCCACAACCCCCAAACTCGATCGGCCCGACTGGCCCTCACGGCTGGGCCTGAAACCCGGTGAGGCCTTGCCGACCCGGCGAGGGCCTCGCCACCCACTGGACAAAGTGGCGAGGGATCGCCACTTGGGCAAGGTCCTCGTGACCCCTAGGCCCCGAAAAAATGTGGGTCCCACCCTGGGTCCCTCCGGAGGTGCTTCGTTTGGCCCCCGACTCCGTTTTGAGTCGTACCGGGGCCAAATTGCAAACCGGAATGATTTTATGTGATGTGTAGCATATGATTTTGGGGTAGGAGGCACTAATTTATCCGAATAACCCATTTATTTGGTCAGATTCTAAAATTTGAATGGTCAAAAGTTAATTTCTACATATTGAAAGGGCCTAGCTATATGCCCTAGAGGGGGGTGAATAGGGCAATGCCAAATAAAACTTAAAACAGCGAAATAATAAAAGATATAAATAACAATGCTGAAATAATAACACTCTCAAAACATATGAAATATGAGAATGATACTAAATCAGTTCTAAGGACAACCTTACACCAAAAACCAATGGCTTATGGTAGGACAACCTTATTTCTAGAACGATCTAGAAAACACAAATGATATGGAAAATAAATCAAGAATAACTTAAAGAAATAAATCCTAAGTTATTACACCATTCAACCACACTTACTTGAAATGAAAATTACAACATTCATCCACAAAAGCAATTCACAATATTGAAGGAATAAATGAATAAAGAAATCAAGCACATCCACAACACAACGATATATAGTGGTTCGCCTGTGTGTTCACCAATTGTTAGCTAACAGCCACACAGAATGCTACTCCACTCCTAATATCCTCACACAGGGGATATTAGCATGCACTATTAAAATAGGTTTTCACAGGTTCACCCAAAACCTTCACAATTGTGTCTTTTTATCTCGGGCTTACGCAATCCAAAAAACCCCCACAATCTAAGTTTTCTGGCTCTCCTCAGATAACCAAAACAATGAGATTTTTCTAGCAAATCTCAAACAAAACTAGAGAAAGTAAATTACAAAGTAAAATACCTAGATCTCCTTTTGAAGTAGCCCAGTAGAACCAATCGGAGTAGATGAATGATACGTCGTTCAATGTCCAATACTCACATAAAGAATGGTTCTATGTCTAATTGATTTTAGATTAAATCAAGAAGAGCAAGGTTTATTTGATTTTGATCCTAGAAGAAGGAATATAACAAATTCCTCTTTTCTAAATAAGATTGGAATATGGATCAAAATCACAAGAGAAAAATGCTAACAAAAGGAATATTAAATATGCACAATAGCTTAAAAAATAATCACAACTTATCTCAGAATATAGCCTTAAATCGATTGAATTGAATGGAATGGAATGAATAAACTCTGAAATTCGTGCATTATTTATAGCCTGAAAAATCCCATCTTCGATTGGTCTTAGGATCCTAGGACTGGTCGTAGCATTAAAGATTTTGAAAGATTTCCGCGGGATTAGATTAGCTGTTCTCACGACTGGTCTTAGGTAGCCTACGACCGGTCGTGTACCACCTACGACTGGTCGTGAGACACCTACGACTGGTCGTGGGACTCGAGATAGGTCGCTGGAGTTCGAGTCGTAAGACTACGACCGGTAGAAGGATGAGTCGTAGGACTTCCCATGACTGGTCGAAGCAAGTCCAGGACTAGTCGAAGGACAACCAGGAAAATCTGAAAATCTGTAACAACCTAGGACTGGTCCTGAGAAACCTAAGATCAGTGTCGTTGCAGACCTAGGACCGGTCTTAAGATCTTTAGGACTGGTCTTAGAACAGTCACACCAAGTAAATTAAAATATTCGGATTATGTATCCAGAATGACCTATCATACAGACCAACCTATGGTCAAACAAACCTTGAAGTGAGATGGACATTGAAGTCTTGAAGGTCTGTATTCTCAGATGATCTTGAAGTAGAAGCTTGAGTCGAGTTGATGGTCTTTCTCGAGCTTGGTACATTCTTGAATTGTCTTGATGAAGTCTTCTAATCTTGAACTCGTTAGAAGCAAACTTGAAGTCTTCTATTCTTGTAGACTTCATTCATGACATGTCTTGCAAACATTCTTCATTTATGATCTTATCTTGAAAACATTCTTCATTCATGATCTTGTCTTGAAGCAGTGTGTAGTCACAAACAAGAAACACAAGAAGTACAAGACATAGGTTTTGGCACTACAAAATTTGACAACCAAAGGGATATGAAATCATAGTACTAACACATATATTTACTATTTATAGCAACTTTTTGTTTAAGTATTATTCTTCATCATTTATACGTTAGGATTTATGTCTACTATGAAAGGGACTTAGAAAAAATTGAAGAATGGAGTGGTGCAAGGAGAGATTTTGAAGGAATTGGATAGAAAGGGGTTTTAGGCATTGAGATTAAGTGTAAGGTGTTGTGGTTGACTCACAACCTAAGGGCATTCATTTTTAAGGAAATACTCAAACCCGTCGACTGACGGCATATAAGTGGTTCGGGATCGTTTTGCGTGATCATGGGTGTGTATTGGCCCAATTTCAGCGGTCGATTTCGGTCGGTTTCGCCATTCGGTGAATTTGGAAAATTCTAAGTCAGTTTCTACGTTTCGTCACTCCCTTCTAAGTCAGAGTGTGTCAGAGTTCATCGTGTGATCATAACCCAGGTCCGGTTTAATCCAAATCATACTCTGATACTATCTTATAACACCCTGAAAATCGGGGGTCGATCATAAACTCAACTCCCGAGTTCTAACGCATCACTTACGCAACAAAATGAATGATGATTGAATGTTGTCTGTATTAGTGTAGTGAACATGAGTGAGATTAAGCCAAAACAGCATATCATACTCCAGAGACAAGTGAGATAGCAGGCGAAAGACTGTAATAGATAAATAAAATATATAAACTATGGTGAGTCTCCAGAGTGTGATAAGGTTACCAGGTTAATGAATTACAAGTATAATTTCAAATTATACCAAGTTGTGGAAGTGTAATGTCTTCTATTCCAAATACCATAGCCCCGTCAATATAATACCAGGTCTTCATAGACCTGACAGAGAGTTACATGTAGGAGAACTCCTCCTCAACATCATAGTAGTAGTCCAGCTCTGCTTCATAAACATCGCCATCACCTGAAACTCAAACAAATCTGGTTAGTGTGTACGACATCGTCCCGTAACGTGGGAGTGAGTGATCAACTCAGTGGAATAATAAAACATAGGTTAACATTTTATCAATTCAGTCAACTAGTAATGATAAAGCAGTACAATCAAACAATCCTAACTACTCTTATTTAATGCAAGTATGAAATGATATGATGAATGCCCTTGCCAAACCACCCTCATGCGACACCATCTTACGTTCGCGACATGTGTTCATCCCTCAGTGCTCCACATCTACCAGGCACATGCAGTGCGATGATGGGCATGATTATCGAGTTGTTATTAGTCCATTTCAAACAGCAGGATTGGGAAACTAAGATACCTCCCTTGTATCATTCCCAAACATGATCCATTCTAGGGTCGTCAGTCCTAGTCAATCTATACGATAATGTGTTTATAGGTCGCTGCAAAGGTTGTCAGGGCTGTTACGCACAATGGTTACAACACTCCCCCATCACCTCTTTAACAGTTCATCACTATACAGATACAAGCCTAGTTCATACTCTATACACCGCGGTAAAACTTTAAGGCTCACCACAAATTCAGAGTATGCTCGAGGTTACTACAAAGGGCTGTCAGGGCTGTTACGCATAAAGGTTACACCGCTCCCCCATCACCTTATCAATGTAGGCCGACAGCACGAATATAGTGTCTCATACCACCATAATCGGCTCACGAGTCTGGTTGCTCACTGGTCAGTACGGGGAGGCACATGGCCCCAGCGTAGGCCAACAACTCGACCATGGTGTCCTATACCACCATGTCCGGCTCATGAGTCTTAGCGGATCGAGGTACCATGGTTAACTAGATTTCACTGGTAAGTTTGTTACCCTAGATTCAAGTTGTAGCGTCCAAACATGGTAAACATATATAAGACAGATCGGGTTACTTGACGAGCCTGACTAGCTCGAGCGCCCGTTGAGTTGTACGATATGAAGTGCATAAGCACTTCGTGTGGCCTAACCACTGTCGACAAGCAACACATAACTCGAGTTCGTCAAACACGTCCTACGTGGCGAATGAATCTCAACCACGAATTTGATCCCATTACCGACTGCCTAGACTATGCAATAGCCCTAATCACATTCAATTATAGATAGGTAAAGCAGTAATGGATCAAGATTCAAATCATACAATCAAAGTCAGATAATATCCGCTTAAGGCTGTCAGGGCTGTTGCACGCGCTCGTTACACCACTCCCCCATCACCCTTCACGGCACTTATGGAATACAATTTAAACATGTGACGTAATCAGAGCAGAATTAAATAAACAGGTAATTCAAACATATTAACAAGCATGTTATAAAACACAATGCAAACAGGAAATCCAAACACATACGTTTCATGATATGGTAAGCGATTAAACTAAATAACTTACATGAAAGAAATCATACACATCACTAAGGTAGTTGAGAATCCTATCTCATCACCTTTATACATTACAATTTACTAACTACTACTCATCCAGACATTTTAACAAACAATTTAGACTACATACATCAACATACACGACGTATGTTGATCACATAGGCATTAGGCCAAATCCTTTCACTAGGGAGTTACCCCCACGACGGATAATTATGGCCAGCATGAATCCAAGTTCCATATTCATTTGAACATTTTCACAAACACTTGGGCTACACATTTCAACATATATAGCATATAGTGGCCGTGGCGTGATTTAGGGAAAATCCTTTCGTCAAAGGGGTATCGCCAATACAACAATCATATATCCATGACAATTAGTCATGGCGAGCACGAATGAGAATTCTAAACTCATTCAGTCATTTTCGCAAACACTTAGAATACACTATTTTCACATATATAGTGTATATTAGCAAAACATATGTTAGGGCGAGTCCTTTCGCCAAACAAGTATTGTATTCATATATAATATATTCATACAAAAAATAATTATGGCAAACACATTTCTAAAATTTATACGTATATGGTACTTTCTAGAAATACCTAGAGTATGTAAAATTCCACATTCTTCATCTTTAATCAAAACGGAAAACAGACAGCACATTGTACATGTGCAATTGCATGCAGATCATGAATCTATCATTATCTGACAATGAAAGCGTTGAAAACCATAACCTATACACCTAAAGTCTGCACCTTTTGTCATAGAATCGTAACAAATTCAATAGGTTTTCTAAGCTTTCGTATTCGGCGGTTTAGTAACCTATAGAAGGAAATAGGTTAGCTATTTCATAACCTACAACTGTCAAAACCCCAAAACAGATTAGGGTTATGGTTTCTTACCTAGAAATGACTCCGGAATCGTCAGGAAAGCGATTAGAAATAGTGGTTGTGCTTGCATAATGGCAGGAAAGCATGGCAGGGAGATCCTCCCACAACTCCCACACTTTCTCTCTCTTTTCTCCCTTCTCTCTTTAGGGTTTCTCTCAAATTCGTATGTTTGTGAGAGAGAGGGTTCTAAGGTCCTTATATAGCCTAAAACTCACTAAAATAGACTTATAGTCAAGGTATACTTAGGTTATAACCAAAGCGACCATTTTTCAGCTCAACAGAGGACTTCTGGCAGCCCCCTTGAGCCAAAGGTCGGACTTAAGCTCACAAACACAGGATCTAGGTTTAGCTAAGTTTTCGTTCTAATCGGCTTCTCATATCACGCATGGCGGACCAGTTTCAGTTCAACGGTCAGTGGATCTCAATCAGAAATTCTAAGTACATGGATATATTTATGAAATTTTTCCTGATTCAAGGGTGTATTTGGATCAGATTCTAACGATCTGGTTACTTACAAAATGTCCACAAGTAACAAGTCTCAGATTACTATTTGAGATATTTATTTTGTAAAGAAAATAAGTGTTCTCACCCTCTCACTCTCCGGACTCAAGTGAACAGCCGTGGGACACTATCTGGGTTTGATTTTCCAAATGGTTGTCAAGCCCAGCAAGGCGATCCTAATTCCTTAACTTCGTGTTAATCGGACTTCCGACGTGTGGTCCAGATCTGATACGGAGTTTCAATGTGCTCCCGAGAGTAACTGGGTAATGAGATTGATCATAGATTTTAGGGTAACCTAGTGTCAATGATTCTACAAATTTTGGGTCTTACAGATCGTATTTAAAGTGATTCAAACGGATTTCATGGGTAATCTAGTTTAGCACTTAGTTAACCTTGTCAAATTTCTAAAGGATTTAGTCTTGTAGGATTTCTGTCTGAGGTGGTACTTGGGCCTTTGAAGTTGGCACATACAGTGATTCAAGTTATAATACTTAGCTAGTTTAAGATAGTGTCTAGGGTGAAAGTACTTAGGAACAATTGAAAGATCAAGGTGGTGAAGGGTGGGATTTGTGAAGGAAATGGGTTCAAAAGCGATTTTAGACTGTGGGATTGAGTTCTGACAAGTTAATAAGGTGTTAGAATCGACCCATTGCCTAAGGACGTCTAATTCCAGATTAGCAAAAATCTGAGATGTTACACTTGCCCTGTAAACTTTTTAACTCTTTCAACATTTTCGGAGGGGGCATATCTTGAATAGATCACACTTTTTCCATATCTATTTCAATACCGCTTTGCCTTACTATGAAGCCCAGAAATTTTCCCGAAAATACCCTAAATGCGCATTTAGCCGGATTCATCTTCAATTGCTTCTTTCTAATCCGACGAAAGACTGATGGTAGATGTTCACGATGTTCCTGATGATTTCCTGACCTAACCACCAAATCGTCAACATAGCACTCAACATGTCTATGCATCATGTCTTAGAAATATTATACATTGCTCGCTGATATGTTGCCCCAGCATTCTTGAGACCGAAAGGCATAACTTTATAACAGTATATCCCTAACGGAGTCCTAAAAGTCATTGCCTCCTTGCCTTCAGGTGCCATCCGTATCTGATTGTAGCCAGCGTATTCATCCATAAAAGACATGACAACATACTGTGTGGTGCTATCAATTAACATTTCAGTTATAAGCAGTGGAAAATCATCTTTTGGATACGCATCATTCAAATCGCTAAAATCAACACAAACCCTTGAAAGTGCACCTACTCGCTCCCTAGTTTGTCAAGTTACGTGAATGATGGGTCAAACTGTCTACAGAGCTCGATAGGAAGATTATTTCAAGCGTCTGCCTCAACCGGATGTGTGGAAGCTCGCAATAGGCAAATCATAGCCTCACATCCCATGTCCCAAAACACCAGGTGATTAAAACCCTTAAAACAAGATAGACATCTTAGAGTTTTTTAAGTGAGAAAATTGTTTACAAAATAAGAAAATCACTAAGTTTTTCTCGCCTTTTCGATTTTATCGAAGTACCCTCGATATGATCGACCTGCACTGTCGATGTCCTCGAAACCTTAATGATATTATCGATAAGAGGACCAAAAATGTCCAGCAACTAAATATTCATCTGGACGGATTTATCGATGTATCGATACACCTATCGATATCATCGATAAAAGTACTAAATATGTCCATCAACTTCACAATATATCTGGACGAATTATCGATGTATTAATAAACATATCGATATCATCGATATTCAAATCTCGGGACCATCGAGAGTGGCTCGATAAGATCGACAGACAGATTTCTAGCGCCGCTGTTTTTTAAAGAAAATTGTAAAATTCTTTGATAGTATCGATGCTCTTCCGATATTATCTAAATTCATATATCGATAAGATCGAAGGACCATCGATGATATCAAGAGTGGGCGCGCATTTCTTATAGCAGTTATTTCAGGTTATTTTTAACTATAATCAGGGGCCTTTCGATTTAATCAATATTTAAATATCGATGAGATCAACACCAGTTCGATTGCATCGAATAAAGCCATAAACTGTCTAACAAGTTCAAAGAAAAATCAGCTGGATTTATCGATGCCTCGACTCTGATCTCGATATCGTCGACATTCAAATTCCGTGGACCTCGACAATTCCCCCGATCGTTCATGAAAACCTGAAATATCTCAAAGTCAAGTCTCTCTCATTTTTCATGTGTCGATCAATCGATCCTGTCATCAATGGAATTGGAGTTTGAAATTTGATAACATCGATAATAGCTTCGATTCATCAACCTATTAGCAAGAAGTTTCAAAAGCGTATGACATTGAGTCCAAGTCATCGAGCAAACCATCAATGCTATTGAGAGTATACGCTCGATGATATCGAACATGCTCGATGATATCAAACTCTGTCATAAATGTGACTGTTTTATATCAGTTGGAACTTTTTACCTATTTATAAAGGACTTGTCTTTTTTTGCTGTAAGAGAGAATAGAGAGAGCTTTTATGTGTTTCAACTTACATCTTATACCCTAAGCCCTTTCTCTCCAGGGAGTTCATCTTCCAATCCACCCTCACCATTGATACTCAATAGAGTGGATTGGGGAATGAACTTTCGCATTCAAGGATCCTTCATCTACTACCTTAATGTCAAATCATTGAGCTAGGATGCCTTGAATGCATAAGATTGGAACTACTCTACCTCCCTTATAGGTAAACCTTTAGAGAGTAGGATTCCATCTTAACCTTGACCCAACCCTGAGCCTAGTCTTGGTATATCTTTTGTGTTGCGGATCAAGGGAGAAGAAGCCTCTTCATCAACAAAGAGGAGGAGGTCTTCAACATTGTGCTTAACGGGACTCATTAACTTATCTGTAAGTATGTAGAGTCCAAGAGGACACTTGTGATCATTCCTTTAAAGGATTGGGTCTTAAGTGGTTCTCACCCTTTGAAACCCTCGTAGGAGGCCTTCGGCGGGAGTGTACGCTGTGGGTGCGTTGTGTGGACCCTTGCTCTGTAGAGAGCATAAACATCTGGTTAGGAGTGAACCAGTAAAACTCCAGGGTTAGAGGTGAATCGAGTAAAAAGCTCTGAGTGCGTTGTGTGGACCCTTGCTCTATGGAGAGCATAAACATCTGGTTAGGAGTGAACCAGTGAAACTCTAGGGTTAGAGGTGATCCGAGTAGAAACCTTCGTGTAAAGGTTGAAGGTGAACCTGATTTAAAACCTTAGGTTCGAGGTGAACCCTAGGAAACCTCCTTAGTGAAATCCGGTACACTCAAGGGTTGAGTGCGACAGCCGAGAGTGGAGTAGACTTATCGTCGAACCACTATAAAATGACTATGTTTGTGATTAGTTTCTCTCTGTGTGATTCATGACAATGCATTCATATTCGTATATCTGATCACATCTCTCACACACACACAGTCACATCCAATATAAACTAAATTGCATATTGCTATATCTTGATTAGTTTGTGATTGGATCCTCTACTTAGCTTGGAAGCCAGTAGAGTTACATTTGAGTAATCCTGAAAGTTGCATACATGATAGGATTAGTGTGATAGGATTTTTAAATAACTCATAAATCTTTAAAAAGTCCTATTCATCCCCCTCTAGGACATATTGACATATTCCAACTTCAACTCAAGTGGTCTTCACCGCTATTTCAATTGGTGTCAGAGTGGGTCTCTCTTTAAGGGCTTCACCGCCTAGAGAGTGATCTAGACTGAAGTTGAGAATATGGCCAAAGGCGAGGGCTCATCAATCACTATACCTCTAGTATTTAATGGCTTAAATTATGCATACTGGAAGGCTAGGATGCACTACTTCCGAGATCCTTGGATCATGACGTTTGAGATATAGTTGAAAATGGATATGTGCCACAAACAGATCAAGTTGTATTGGATAGTGGCACAACTATCACAAAACCCAAATCCAAAGAGATGTGGACGGCGTTTGATAAAGATAAACAGACTTCTGAAGCTAAAGCTATGAACGCCATCTGCTGTGTCATGTCCCAAGATATTTTCAATCAAATAAGCATGTGTGAGACATCTAAAGAAACATGGGATCTACTAGAAACAATCCATGAAGGCACAAGTACTTTGAAGAGGTCTAAACTACAACTCTTGACTTCACAGTTCGAAAGTCTCAGAATGGAAGAGCATGAGACATTTATGGAGTTTTTCACAAAGTTAAATATCATATATAACTCCATGGGTGGATTGGGAGAGAAAGTTCCGGTACCTAAAATCTGTAAGAAAATCTTGAGATCTCTATCGGAGCGGTTTAATCCCAAAGTAACAACAATTGAGGAGTGTAGGAATATAAACGAGATGAAAGTAGAAGAACTGGTAGGTTCCCTACAAACTTTTGAACTACACTTCACTCAATCCCAAAAATCCAAAAACACTATCCTAAAAACTTCAAAGAAAATAACTCACGAGGACAGTGAAAGTGAATGAGAGGATGATGATGAGGAAGTGGCTTTGCTGGCACAAAAGTTCAGAAGATTCTTTCAGAAGAATCGTGGCTGTCCTTCAAGAGGAAGAAAGGTGAACAACAAACCTCCTGCAGGAAAATTTGGTAAAAGAACCAAAGAATCTCAATGCTATGCCTGTCATAAGTATGGACACCTATCCACCGAATACCCAAACAAAAAAACCAAGGGCAAGGCAATGGCCGCCACATGGGATGATACAGATAAGTTAAATTCAGATTCTAATGACACAGAAAGCAATGAAGATCATAAATCATTGAAAATTCTCATGGTCTCCACTGCTTCGATAATTCCCACAAAATCTGAGAACGAAAAAGAACAGCAAGCCATGGAATCATCTCCATCTGATGATGAAGAAACTTGAAATGAAGAAGAAATAGAAAAAGATAAGTTGCAAGATGCTTACAATCAACTTTATACTCATAGCATCAACATTCTTAAGAGACTTGGAATCTCGAAAAATAAGAAAGTATTGCTACAAAAAGATCTGGATAAAACACTGGACATCAATTCAAACCTAATTAATGATCTACAACAATATTATGCAGATAATGAGAAGTTAGAAAGAATCAACCTATCCCTAAAAATTGAATCATTCAAACTTACTAAACAAATTGAAGTGTTAGAGATGAAAATAGGCATCTCAAGAATGAGAATCACACACTCAGTTATGACTTAGAGAAATCTAAAATTTTTGCTGAAATAAACTATAAATTTTCTCAGAGTGGTGAAAAGCTTGAAAGGATGTTAGGGATGAGAAGGCCCGGAAAGGACAAGAGTGGCCTAGGGTATGAGAAAACTAAGAAAAAACAGGAAAAGCAGCACCGACAACTAAATCATCAGCTGCTTCAGGAAGCAATATTAGAATCTCTCTTGTTTGTCACTTATGTGGTGATACGGGTCATTATGAGGTTGAATGCCTAACACCTAGACGGACTTCACATAACTCTGGACAAAAACACATTGGTAAATTCAAACCGATCAGAGAAACACAGAATGTCAAGAGTCAACCTAGGAGAAACACTCATCTATCACCACCTAAGATGAAAGAAAAGATAAAGAAGACTATTTCAAAATGGATAGAAAAAGAAAAACAAAATAGTCCTATGACTACCCTGAAAGTTCAAGCATAAAAGGACAAGTCCTAGTCATGCATCTTGACCTGGATATTTGCTGAAATGATGCAAATTTTGCTAAGCTTTAAATGATACACTTGAGGCTCTTGACCTCAAATCTTTTGTATATAAACATTTTAAATGTTTATAATTTTGCTATGACCAGTGTGTATACATAATTTTTGTTGAGAATACTGTTGATGGAAATATGAAGAGTATATTTGAAGATCTGTCTGAATGAAGAAAATTGAAAAGATCCATCTTCGATATGAGCGTCGATTGGTCACTTGTGAATGTTGATCACATCGAGTGAGAATCGATATCATCGAGGACTCTCTGGGTAGTTGAAACGTCGGGACGGTTGTTCTTCCCTAGAACTTGAAATTAAGAATCAAAACTCGGAAACAGAGAACATGATCAAAGGGATAGGTAGTCGCTGCTTGGTAAGAATCAGTAGATCAAGAAGAAGTGCCTTATCGGGTGCTCTCAGTCTTGGATATTTCATCTTTCCAAGATGGAAAAAGACAAAGGATTGTTTCATCCACAGTGTGCATCAACTGAAAAGAAGAAAGGTAAGCAGATGCAACCGCCTCTTCTCCTTCATTCAACTTAAATCTTGTGGCGGAACGAATGGTTCAAAGAAAGAGTATCGAGCCCTTTAGGATCATCGATCTTTTGAAACAAATTAGATGGGAAAATGTTGTGAACATTGGAGGAACCTTTCAACATAATCTGGTACATCAGTTTCTAAGTTTGGTTTATAATGTTGAAAATGATCGCCCAGTTATCTCTATCATGGTCATGAATCGGGTTGAATACATCAAACCAAACCGGATAAGTAGGATGATTAACATACAAATGACTGGAATAACTATATCTACTTGAAATATGAATGGTCTAGGCGTGTGGGGGGAAGTTACTCGAGCATTGTGTAATGGTGCCATAGTTCCCAGGAATGCCAAAGATGTTCTTCATGTCAAACATCTTGATCCTACCTATAGGATTCTTCACAGCATTTTTAGCTATAACGTCTATCTCTGTGAAGTCTCTTGCAATAAGCTCTCGCCATACATCCTTAACATTCTGTACAATATTCATCTGCGAATTCCAATCTACCTACCCACTCTGATCGTACAGCAACTGATCCGTGTGTCTACAGAAGCATCCATCACTATACTACCATTTCTATGTCTTCTATCTAAGCTTACACGTCAATTCAAACTGCCATCATCTCATGATCTCCCTTATCCATGTGCATGGTTCAATTATGAAGACATACGCAACCTAAACATCTATAAAAATGTGTTTTGTGGTGGTAGAACAGGTTCAATTCCAGGCAGTAGCAGTCCTGTACACAATTTCGACTCTGTTGAAGTCATTCCAAACATTCCTATATGAGACAGTGTACGAGATCTTTTGAAGGGACAAGCTCACATTGTAAAGCGACTCGATGACTGCGAAGCCTATCTTTCCGAAGTTCGACAACGACCGGTGGCCCTGCAACTCACAGCAAAACAAGTTCTGAAGTGGCTACCTACTCAATAAGCTTACTCAGAATAAACATCCATCACATCCCCAAAGTTCTTCTGAAATGCTCCAGGCCTAAATACCTTTTGAATGCCTGTGATCATATTTGTACGTGTGTTGATAGTTGAATGGCTGAGTATTTGTTTTTGGTACTGCTGTCTGGGGTAGTTTTAGGTCTTTTATGCATGTAAAAAACTCATATATTTTACTGCCATATGTGTGTTAATTTTCCCCTGGTTCATCAAGTTATGGTTTGCATATGATTGAAAATTGTTATATCTTATCTAATATGCATTCATTCTGAGATTGATGTTTGGCTAAAATGTGTTAATTTTTAAAACAACTATTATTTGCTTCTGCCTGATGGTTCTCCCATATGCTTTAACACTTCAATCAATATCACTTTGCTATACCTTTGTCAATGACTAACAAAAAGGGGGAGAACAGGTCAAAACACACCCCGAGTGGAAAATTATATATCTAATATTGTTGCAGGTGTTAGGGGGAGCAGCTGCACCAAGAAAGGGGGAGCAGATACTTCCATAATGTGTACATGGGGTAAAAAACTTGTAAAATTGTGTAACTGCATGTACACACAATGTAGGGTGTGTCTAGAAGTGTTCTAGGGTGTTTTGGGCATTTTGTCATTAATTGACAAAGGGGGAGATTGAAAGTATACCTACTTGTGCCCTAATTTGTCAAGTTACGTGAATGATGGGTCAAACTTTCTACATAGCTCGATAGGAAGATTATTTCAAGCGTCTGCCTCAACCGGATGTGTGGAAGCTCGCAATAGGTAAATCATAGCCTTACATCCCATGTCCCAAAACACCAGGTGATTAAAACCATTAAAACAAGATAGACATCTTAGGATTTTTAAAGTGAGAAAACTGTTTACAAAATAGGAAAATCTCTAAGTTTTTCTCGCCTTGTCGATTTTATCGAAGCACCCTCAATATGATCGACCTGCACTGTCGAGGTCCTCGACCTTAACGATATTATTGATAAGAGGACCAAAAAAGTCCAACAACTAAATATTCATCTGGACGGATTTATCGATGTATCGATACACCTATCGATATCATCGATAAAAGCACTAAATATGTCTAGCAACTTCACAATATATCTGGACGAATTATTGATATATCGATAAACATATTGATATCATCGATATTCAAATCTCGAGACCATCGAGAGTGGCTCGATAAGATTGACAGGCAGATTTTCGGCTCCCCTATTTTTTAAAGAAAATCGTAAAATTCTTCTATAGCATTAATGCTCTTCCGATATGATCTAAATTCAAATACCGATAAGATCGGAGGGCCAATGATGATATCGATAGTGGGCGTGCAATTCTTACAGCAGTTATTTCAGGTTGTTTTTAACTATGATCGGGGGCCCTTCGATTTAATCGATATTCAAATATCGATGAGATCGACACCAGTTAGATTGCATCGAATAAAGCTACAAACTGTCTAGTAAGTTCAAAGATAAATCAGCTGGATTTATCGATTCCTCGACTTTGATCTCAATATCATCGATATTCAAATTCCGATGACCTCGACAGTTCCCCTGATCATTCATGAAAACCTAAAATATCTCAAAGTCAAGTTTCTCTCATTTTTCATGTGTCGATCAATCGATCCTATCATCGATGGAATCGAAGTTCAAAATCCGATGACATCGACAATAGCTTCGATTCATCGACTTATTGGCAAGAAGTTTCAAAAGTGAATGACATTGAGTCTGAGTCATCGAGCAGATCATTGATGCTATCGAGAGTATACGCTCGATGATATCAAACCTGCTCGATGATATCGAACTCTGTCATAAATGTGACCATTTTATATCCGTTGAAACTTTTTGCCTATTTATAGAGGACTTTTCTTTTGTTACTGTAAGAGAGAATAGAGAGAGCTTTTGTGTGTTTCAACTTACATCTTATACCCTAAGCCCTTTCTCTCGAGGGAGTTCATCCTCCAATCCACCCTCACCATTGATATTCAATAGAGTGGATTGGGCAATGAACTTCAGCATTTAAGGATCCTTCAGCTACTACCTTAATGTCAAATCATTGAGCTAGGATGCCTTGAATGCATAAGATTGGAACTACTCTACCTCCCTTATAAGTAAACGTTTAGAGAGTAGGATTCCATCTTAACCTTGACCCAACCCTGAGCCTAGTCTTGGTATATCTTTTGTGTTGTGGATCATGGGGGCAGAAGACTCTTCATCAACAAAGAGGAGGAGGTCTTCGACATTGTGCTTAACGAGACTCATCAACTTATCTATAAGTATGTAGAGTCCAAGAGGACACTTGTGATCATTCCTTTCAAGGAATGGGTCTTAAGTGGTTCTCACCCTTTGAAGCCCTCGTAGGAGGCCTCCGGTGGGAGTGTACGTTGTGGGTGCGTTATGTGGACCCTTGCTCTGTGGAGAGCATAAACATCTGGTTAGGAGTGAACCATTAAAACTCCAGGGTTAGAGGTGAACCGAGTAGAAACCTCTTGGTGCGTTGTGTGGAACCTTACTCTATGGAGAGCATAAACATCTAGTTAGGAGTGAACCAGTGAAACTATAGGGTGATCCAAGTAGAAACCTTCATGTAAAGGTTAAAGTTGAACCTGATTTAAAACCTTAAGTTTGAGGTAAACCCTGGGAAACCTCCTCAGTGAAATCCGGTACACTCATTGGTTGAGTGCGACAGTTGGGAGTGGAGTAGACTTATCATCGAACCATTATAAAATGAGTATGTTTATGATTGCTTTCTCTATGTGTGATTCATGACAATGCATTCATATTCGTATATCTGATCACATCTCACACACACAGTCTCATTCAACATAGACTAAATTGCATATTGTTATATCTTGATTAGTTTGTGATTGGATCCTTGACTTGGCTTGGAAGCCAGTAAAGTTACATTTGAGTAATCCCGAAAGTTGCATACATGTTAGGATTAATGTGATAGGATTTTTAAATAACTCATAAATATTTAAAAAGTCCTATTCACCTCCCTCTAGGACATATTGACATATTCCGACTTCAACTCAAGTGGTCTTCACCGCTATTTCAACCCTTATCTGTCCATTCTTCTTCTTTACAAGGACTATATTTGATATCCACTTGGGATATCTAACTTTCCTAATGAACCCGACCTTTCTCTGTTTACTTATTTCTTCTTCTATTTTGGGAACTAAGTCCAGGTGAATTCGTCTCTGTGCCAGTTTAACGGGTCTCTTATCCTTAGAGATATTCAGTCGATGCATTGCCACTGCTGGCTCTAAACCTGGCATTTTCGCATATGTCTAAGCAAAGACATCTCTATTCTCTTTCAACAGGCTGATATATCGATCAACTTCTTCCTGCTGAAAATTGATATTTATAAAAGTATTTCGCGGTTCTTCTTCTGTCCCTAAATTTATTTCTTACAAGCTATCAGTTGTCGGTTGACCCCCCATCCTCCAATTACCTCGGAGCTGTCTCAGGTTTGTTAATCATGTCAAGGTCCATTTTTCTCATCTGATCAACTGTCACCATATTCACTGAAGATTCTGCCCCCAATCCATGGAAATTTCCTCATTTCCTCTAATTAACTCCAATTGGAATCTGAATTCCTTTTCCACTATTTAAGCCAACAGGTTCTTCATAGTCAAAACCCATTTTCTCCATAATTTTCTGACTTGCCAAACTATATCTTTCCAATTCTTTAGGCGTCAGGCTTCCATTTTTTATTCCAATGTCGTTTGCATCGTCCTGTTTTATTTCTGGGGGAGTATAAAACTTGATTGGTTGCGGATTTTTTGCATTAGGTTCTACACGGAACCTATTTGGCATGCGGAGAAATGATTGACTTCTTTCAGTATATGGGAGTGGTACCGTATAATTTGATTGCAGAATCACGAACTGTCTGGGTGATAGTAGTGTTAACGGCTGTTACCCAGGCTGTCGTAAATGCTTTTGGACGAAATAGAACTTCTTCTTAGCTTTTTCTTATGCAGATGATTTCATCCCTTCTTCCTTTACTATCTCTATGCAAGCATTTTGTTGGATTTGGTTGTCATCATTCTCTTTCTCTCCCCTACTGGCAAATGCATCATAATAACTAGCATCTATGAAAAAGGCTCAACTTTCATATACGGTCTTGCATCGGCTATCACTTTATGTTGTACCCCATCCTTGCAGTATTTAAAACACTAATGCTGGGTGAAAGGGATGATGCCATTCTGATGCATCCACGGTCTTCCTAGAAGAAGATTATGTGTAGTCACTACATTTATAACATGACAAATGACATGCGTAGTTAGTTCTCCTATCTCTAGTGTTATCGTTATCTTTCCAAGCGCGCGTTGCCCTTCTTGATTAAAGCCTTTTATCATCATTCCACTAGGGCGTAGGTTCGAGTGCTGATAACCTAATTTATCAAGCATCGTTAATGGCAACAGGTTCACAACGGACCCATTATCCAACATTATTCTTTTCACTTGTTTATCCCGATTGTATCCCATGATCATCAATGGCCTATTGTGTTCACCATCACAAACCAAATCTTCATCAGAGAGAGAACACTGGCAAATAATCTCTTCGTTTTTCATTTTTCAATTCGGCCATCAATACCTCCCTTATGCCTTCATCTGATAAGGCTCTAACCAGGCTTCATCGGGAGTCTTCTGATAACTTTAAAGCATCATAAACACTCAATCAGTCTGGGATACTTTTCAGATGACTTATGATATCATATGTTACTGTTCCTGTCTCTTTTCTTTTTTCTTTTCCATTGCTATCGTCGTTGCCTGTATGATCCACAGCTGCTTTGGTATTCGTTTTTTCATTCCTGGGCCTTGACGGACTACCTATTTTCCTTCCTGATCGCAAAATAGTTATGACAACCTTCCTTGTTGTCTTCGAATCATCTGCCATTGCCTTCATTTGGTAATCTTCTCGCATAGTAAGTACATTCGTTATTGCCCTCCTGTCTCTTTCCTTCTCTTTCCCAACTATTATCTCACCATTGTTTATCATTTTCTGTATAATACACTTTAGCGTATAACAATTTTCTGCCGGGTGCCCTACTAAATGGTGATAGTGACAGAAATCCCTTTCCTTTGTTTTAGATGCTTCTTCGGGACGTTTCGACAGTGGCAATTCAATCGTCCCCGCTTTTAGCAATTGATTCAACATGGGGAGTACCTCCACTTTTTCGAATGCGAAGCCCTCGTGAGCATTTAATGACTGGAATCTTTTGTCATAAAACTTTCCTCTAGGCCGACCCGACTCTTCCCTTCTTTCTGTTCTTTTACCCTTTGCTTCTCTTACTTCCTGGTTTCTTTTATCATGTTTAACTATGTTTGTGATCAATCTCTGAGATCCGTTTCTAACTGTGTCATACTTAAATGTTGACATTTTTTGCGTCATTATTTCTATAGTGTGTGCCTTTGTAGCCAAGTCGTAAAAGGTTCGTATGTCAGCACTGGTGAGGCCAAATGCTATCCTGGTCTCCATAGAATTCAAACACATTTTCACTTGTTCCTTTTCTTCTGACAATTGCCTGCAAGAAGCTCCCAACGTCTTCCACCTGTTTATGAATTTTTCCACTGGCTCTCCCTCTCTCTGTCATACTAAGGCTAACTCTAAGATGCTAACATTACGCTCTGAAGAGAAAAAATTTGACATAAATGTGTCCTGCATTTGTTCTCAAGTTCTTATCGATCCAGGTGCTAAACTGGCATACCATCTGAATGCTTTATTTGTCAAGGTAGACCCAAATAATCGAAGACAGTACTGAGGTACTGTAGCGAAGTTCCCCATGCTAGTGATGAAATGTATCAAATGTTCTTCTAGTGATCCCTCTCTGTTGAACTTTTGAAATCCTAGGTGGTTAAAATTGTTTGGGAACGGTATGTCTTCCACTTCTCTTGGATATGGCATTCGGTATTTGAATCTCCCAGTACTTTCACGTTCTCATTCTGTTCTGACTGCTTCTTTGATGGCTTGCTGTACTTCTTCCTGTGTTACTATACCTGTAGTAGGAACAGATCCATACGACCCTGTTCTCGGCTGTTGTGACCCCTCGGGGAGTTGTTCTCTCTCATTCATATTATCTATCGCTAGGGGTGTGGCCATTTGGGCAACATTATGCGCAATAGTGGCTAAAGCTTTCCTGAGAGTTCTGCATTCTTCCATCAGTGATCTTTGTGCTTCTTCCATTGCATTCACACGGTCTTTTGTGTTCAGCGTATTTTCTTGATTGGTTCTAGCCATGTGGACCGTGGCTTCTTCCCTCTTTGATGAAACCGTAGTAGGGTAGGGTAAGAATATGTCGATGAAAGAGGGCTTATGAAAGGACGAGAGGACGGGGTTTACTTTAACTTCCCTACACCTCCATTACCGCTATCTAAGCGGGGTGAAGTGGACACAAATGAATTTGCCAACACCGCTTTACCCTTTTGTACTCTTGTCCACCTAGCTTTTGGGGCAGTCAATGTCGGGAAATCATGTGACATTAGCTATGGAACTGCTTGCTCAGGGTAGATCGACGGAGGGGTGAGTTCATGAT
This sequence comes from Magnolia changhungtana, assembly GCA_030180095.1. Taxonomy (NCBI): domain Eukaryota; kingdom Viridiplantae; phylum Streptophyta; class Magnoliopsida; order Magnoliales; family Magnoliaceae; genus Magnolia; species Magnolia changhungtana. Next base: position 2,075,731 of record JASAUF010000644.1, on the reverse strand, counting down.
TCCTTTTGGCAGCGTTTTGAGTCACTGGACCTCTGACTCTACTTAGTAGTACAGTTGCTCTTGCTACTGCTACATTTTGGGCCCTGGTCCTCCTACGGGAGACAATGACGCATTCATCTTTCTCTCCTTGTGCAATTGGTGAAGCAGTCATGGCTATAGCGGCTGTTTGCAATTCCACTTGCTTGTTTATTGTCGCTTTGTCTTCATGATGTTCAATCGGTTCGTTAGCATACTCCACAACGAACCCTATCGAGGTAAAGTAGAATGCTGTGTTCTTTTGAGTAATTGTCATTGGCTGAATTAATTGTAGTATTCTTCTTGTTTCTCTTGTATATTCCTGAAAGAATATAACAAATTAGTGTTTATATTAACCCATAACCTATTTTGGAGATGAAGGGTAGGATGTTCCCACTGAGAGTTGCCATTTTAGCGCCTTAATGACGCCAAATAGTGGTAATTATCTTCTATGCAATTCCTAAGTTAATTTTTAAATGAGTATTGAAGAGTCCCCACCAGAGTCGTAATTTTGTTTCGACAGGAAACGAATGTGTTTCGGATGGGGAACTTTTATTCATTTAAACAAACTAACAAAGGAAAAAATGGATGAATAGAATATGCATGAATATTAGAGAAAAATCATGATTTATCCTTCATATTATATACAAATATAAGAAGATATTAAACATAATATTGAATATTATCCCAGAAACCATTGTACAATGTCAAAAGTCATTGTACGCAAGCAGAGGTCATTGTGCGCTACAACTTGTTGTGCGCTAGCCTCTATTGTGCGCCAGACTCTACTGTGCACCGGGGCCCTTTGGTGCGCTAAAGCCCTTTTGTGCGCTAGCTTCTGATGTGCGTCGATAACATTTTGCGCTAGTGGTGTTGTCCGCCGCACAACACCCTTCCCGCACAATAGCTACGGACTTTACCTTCTCTTCTTTCTCTTCTAATTTCTGCTCTCGCTGTGATCAATTGTTCATGACCCCACTAGAGGGGTCAGGGGGTATTTATAGCCCTCTCACATGTGTGAGTCACCCCACATAAGCTCTGTGCTCCATTTCGTTGTGCGCCAACGATCGTGCGGGTTCCGTTGTGAGCCAACCATTGTTCGGGTCTTTCATTGTGCACTCCAACGGTCTGCACACAAGGCCTATTTCCACACAATACTATCTTTTGCCGCAGAAAGGTTCTCTTAATCCATACAATAATCCTCTTACCTGCACAATGCTTATCTTCACCAACTTTCTTCATTTTTTTGCTCAAACACGTAGGACATGCATGCATAATATAGGCCATTTGGCCAGATCTAAAGGATTATGTAGGATCTCCACCATTGAGTGGTGAGTCTTACACTTCCCAAATGAAAGGAAATAAGAAGATCTATACTAGAGAAATGAATTTACACATGTAGAGCGGCACCCACCTCTTGATCTCCGCTAAAATTATATCATCTAGCTCCTAGTGCTCCAAAGAAGGTAAATTAATGGTTGAGATGGGTCTTCAATGGAGGGATGAGGAGGAAATAAGAGGAGAAGTGGCTGGAATGGTAGGGGGCTGGTGGGGACGTCCCACCCTTCTCTAGCCAGGGAGAATGAAAATGAGAAAGAGAGGAATGAGAGGGAGAGAAGGGAGAGAGAGAAAGAGAGAGTGAGAGAGAGAGAGAGAGGTGTAGTAGTATGGTGATGATTGCAAAATGGCATAGGGAAGAAAAAAAAAATCTGATTTTCTCTAGAAATGAGGTGCTTGGTTAGAGAGTCTTATGATGAGCTAGCAAAAAGGAAAGCCTAAATGAAGGCTATAGACTAGGGTTGTGTTGTGTGTGGGTAGTTGGTGGTGTATGATATGGGAGTTTGGGTGGTGTGTGTTGGAACTTGTGCATAGGGAGGGGTCATCTAGAAAAACATGTGCACCATCTCTACGTGAGCCACATGATCATGATCAAGGGCTAGAAATTGATATGCACACAACTTGTGATCTATACATCGGATGGAGGCACAAGATGCGTCATCGGAACGACAATGATGATGCGAACAAGATGGCATAGGTTTCGGTTCGATTTAGGTCAGGCCTATAAGACCGGACTTAAGGATGACAACAAACATTATCCGAGGGTAGTGGGTTACCAGGATTTGACCGGTTGAACTGCTGGACCAAGAGAAACGAAATGCACACACATACACACACATGCACTCGGGTCAAGTCTTACAGCGCTGGAAGCTATTGTGTGCAAATAGCCCTCTCACTCATGTGAGAAGTCTACAAATACCTCACTCCTCTTCTCATTTGGAGGAGGACTCCTCATTTGTAAGGGGGAAGAAGTTGGAAGAAACGCTCGTCCGCCCATTAGTAGTGTTGCACGCTGGAAGGCGTTGCACTCTAGAAGTTGTTGCGCGCTGGAAGTTGTTATTCGCTGGAAGCTATTGTGTGCACCCTATTGTGCGCGGATAGCCTTCACATGTGCAAGATGCCTATAAATACCCCTCTCACATCTAAATTTAGACAGACATAAGTTGAAGAGTCTCAAGGAGCTCCCAGAGGAGAGAGGAAAGTGGAGCATAATGAGAATGACAAAACAAAATTATGGCACAACGAGAAAGTGGCATAATGGAGTTATAGCACAACAAGAAAAGTGGCACGACGGAGTTATGGCACAATGAGAAAAGTGGAACAATGAAATTGTGGCACAACCCGAGTTTGAGAAGTCCTCGGTGTTTCCTCAATTATGCACCCACACAACCCAAGTTCGTGAAGTTTAAAGACTGTCTTAGATTGTGCACCAATATTATTGCCTAAAATGCCCTTTCCTTGATTAAGTGCTCCAGTTACCAAATTTATAAAGGGAAAGTTAAGGGAAATGTGAAGCATAGAGAGAGAACCCTAAGAGAAAGGAGAGTCTGTCCATACGATTTGAAGGATGATCAGAACCTATCGCACGATCAAATTTGGGGCTTTGAGTTTGTATAACTCATATGCCTTTGCATTGCACATCAAAAGCATCAAAATACTGCTAAAATTCCTATTAAACTACCTTCTCCTTCATTCATTGTGCCTATTCATTGTAATTTATCTTAGAATCAAGGGAATATGAGGATGTAAATGAACTCAGACTGAATAAACATTTTGTGATCATTGTTCTCTCATTCTTTCTTTGTTGTCATTGAATATTTATCCCAATCGAATGCATTTGTTTCTTGTCAAAACAAAATGGTGACTCTGCTGGGGATTCTTCTCAATGATAACTTAGAAAATATTCAGAGAACATTTATCACTTTTTGGCATTGTATAAACGCCAAAATGGAGACTTTTAATGGGAACATCCTCCCTTTCATTTGTAAGATAGAACGTTTTATCATTTGGATACTAATTGCAATTTTATATTTTGAACAAAGGTAAGAAGAAAACACCGGAAAGTAAAATTTTTTGTGATCAAGAGTAAAGAATTTCATGTAATGGATGAAATTATCTCTGTTTCACCAGTAGCTCAACAAGACGAGGAAAGATGGAGGATAGTAACATCAAAAAGACGAAGAGTTTGATCTACCTCCGCAATAAGCATCATCTCACGAAGTACATGGTCGATTATGCGAAGTGTCGTGAGACACAGTCTTGCCTCGGTCATACAATCATCTCATTCAAGAAAGATAGAAAGTCTCGTTACTCCAAACGGCCTTCCAGTACTGTTAACTACAACCGTAAAGACATCTTCTACAAAATCATTAGGAGTTCAAGAAAATAAAGAGAAGGACATTGCGACTAGCGAATGTTCGCTTACAACACCTCCTGTAAAAGATTTCAAGTAAATTCATGCATTAAGAATGCCACGATTTAAGTCAGCTAGTCCTTTAAAGCGATAGTATGCTGTTTCAAACAAAAAAATAGTTCATCTTCTTCAACATCGTCAGCAGCGTGACACTCATTTCCTCCTTCAATATCAAGATAGTCGAAGAATAAGAAAATAGAAATTTATCGGCAGACATCAATCAGCCTAACCAATTTCAACAAATAAGCACATAGCTGAAGAAGTCCCTAATTTTCCGACAGTGACTGTCATAAACAACATTGAACCACAAGTAGAAATACCACAACTGCAAGCAGTTAGATTTCAAGAACTAACACCTAATATTACTCAGAATATAACGTAAAAAGAAATCTGACAGATGGTCATCGAAACCATTCATTTAGAGAAGGAGCGAAACCAAAATAAAAGGTTTCGATATCAGGCACCATATCCCCCTGACATATAAGAAATGTTGTTTCCCACTGATTTCAAACACCCAAACTTTCAGAAATTTAATGGGAACGGATCACCAGAAGAGCATATGATGCATTTCATAACAAAGATGGGAAATTTCTATAGAGTTCCTCAATATTGTCTGCGATTATTTAGATCTTCTCTTACAGGAAGAGATTTCAGATGGTATTCAGGTTTAATCCTAGGATCTATTCATACCTGGGAACAGATGCAAGATGCTTTTATGTCGAACTTTTTCTCTTCTGATAGAGAAGTTAGTTTGACCGAACTGACCTCTATTCGCCAAGAAGAAAATGAATCAGTCGAAGAACTCATCAGTCGTTGGAGGGACTTGGGGGCGTTATGTCAACATCCTCTGTAGGAATCAGAACAAGTATAACTATGTTTAGAAAGCATAAAACCAGAACTAGCATGCTACTTGATGAGTAAAGATTGGAAAACCTTTCGTTATCTTGAAAAGATGATTGGAAGAATGTTTTCTTTTCAGCCATCATCAACCAACATCACTTAGAAAAAACAAAAAGAAAATAAAGTAGATTATCAAGATGTTGAAAGAGACAGTGATGAAGAAGATAGAAATGGTTGTGAGGTTATAATGACATATAAAAGGTCCAGGTGAAATAAAGACCATATGAAGTATTCATTTGCAAGAAAAGACATACTTCTTATGCTGAAATAATTGTTGGCTATGAAGAGTACTGAATTACCTCGGTTAAGACATCTTGAAGAAATTGAGAATACAAGAGGAATGGATTATTGTCATGATCACCACACATTTGGACATCATACAGAAAATTGTAATGCCCTCAGGAAAAAGCTACAAAAGATGAGTACTAAGGGAGAAATTGTGATGGAAGAATATGACAAAAAAGGAAGAGTGGCGATTCCAGAACATTGATAATCTTTCGAGAAAGGGAACGAGATTTTAGTGTTTGTATTGTACATCGTGCTTATGCGCAAGAAGAAAAGAAGAACTATGTAACAACATAATAAAACAAATAATCTTGATACAGAGTAATCTTCAGTCATTTATCTTCATGGGTTTTTATCTCTCAGCGACGCAAAGATGAAGAATGACTAGCAAATGAAGGAATTGAAGAAATACAATTTCTAAAATCCATCCATATACTTTCAAGCAACAAGACGAAATTATCAATCCACCTAATCCCAAATGAGGTAATTGTTGATTCTCTGAGATGATAATTGTCGATATCAATTTTTGCATGTCAAAATTGGGGCAAAAATTATTACAACGATTGAATTATTATATATTAAAGCTTAGCCTAAAATTATTATTTTATATATATTGAAAATGATTATTGCTACGATCGATGAAAGTGGCTCTAAAATTATATATATATATATATATATATATATATATATATATATATCGAAAAGGGCCATTACAAGATTATTTCTAGCCATTTATCTGCAAAGATTTATGAAGTGACAATTATATCCAGATTATCGGCAATTATCAGGCTTATAATATCAATCAAGACGTAAAGAGATTTAATATTCAAGAAGGGCGACATACTGCAGTTTAAAGATAAAGAAGTTTCGATTGCAAAGATTCTCAAAGAAAATCTTATCCAATCGAAAGGGGGCATGACAAGTAGAAAGATTAAAGGCCGTAAAAAGCAAGTTATGTGCTCCTCTTCATGTGAATGAATAAAAGGTGCAAATTTTCAAACAAAGCTCAAGCACTGACGATTGTCGTCTACGTTGATGATTTTTATCCAGCCGACATTGATGATTTTTGTCAAATTCGCCAAGTGTCAATGATTATCACCAAAATTAGCGACTATCGATGTCTTCATAAATCGCTCATATAAACTCATTTTAACAAAATTGATATCATCGCCAAGCTGATACACTATTTTAAACCTGATAAGAATGTTCTCAAAACATTATCAGCAGTGGCAAAATATCAATTATTGATTCACCAATTTTGGCAGTGGAATAAACTATATGGCCAACCACATATAAAATTGATGACACCGATGGTAGCTTATCATTATTTAAGGCAGCCTAGTCAAGCCCTTAGCAGCCAACTACATATAAGACTTATCATCATCAGCGTTATATATATTATTCGGGCAACAGTGAGAAGTCAGTGGCCCTAAAAAGCCCATATGGGCCATCACATGCATACCCATGTAGGCAGCTGACGGAGCTAATGACAAAAAGTCCATAATGGCTAATCACGTGTCAGACCAATGTCGTCTATAGAGATTCCGACAGCATCAAGGGGAATGATGAAAATACCCTCCCACGAATGGGTCTGACCTTTTAGACGAAGATAAAATCTACGTATGCTCTCTTGAGCCCTACTCTCTTAAGCCTTTGCTCTTTGAGACCTGATCTCTTGAGCCTTGGCTCTTTGAGCCCTGATCTCTTAAACCTTTGCTCTTTGAGCCCTACTCTCTTGAGCCTTTGCTCTTTGAACTCAGCCCGAAATCGGTAGTAAACTATAATTGCTCTTTAAGCCCAAGTCTTGTCCAGTCAAGTTGTGTCCAATTTAGTCCAGTTTGTTCAGGTTAAGTTCAATCTAAGCATGATAGCTTCAATACTCGAGAGCTTAAAACTATGCGGGCATCAAATGACTGAAAAAAAAAACATGATCATCTATTTACTTTAGATACGCTCAAATATGCAATTGCCTGATGAAAAACTCACATATTGATTAAACAATATGTAAAGAAATAATGTATATATAAATGCGTTTCTTTTTAATTAGGTTCAAATTACAGCAACAACAAATGCCTTCTAAATATTGGCAGTTCTCTATTCAAAGAAAATATGGGCAGTTCTCTATTCGAAAGTTCAAATCTTTGAGATCAACTAGTAGTCTTTAATTGCAATATATTTATTCTTCTGACAAGAGCTGTGAGGTCTTTTTCCTTCTTGATAATAAAGAAATATTATCTCACAAAATTCTCAAAGGTGGCAAAGAATAAACTAGCGAAGAATTATCATTCTCTTTCGGTTGATTTAAAGATTCGATTATATTCTTTAGATTTGTTAAAGAAGCAGCAAAGATTAGCCATCCTTCAAGGGTGCCAGCAGGCTTAACTAAAATATTATCTTCTGAAGAAATCTTTATGCGAAGATTGGCCTAGATAGGGGACATGATATATTTCCCTAAAGTAATCTACGCCTTGGTCTTTCTGATAGTTTCTTATACATGGTAGAGGAATCAATATGACACAATCAGCTGAGCAATAATCAAACACTAAGTAATATTGACGACCCCACCAACACACTCAATTATAAGATGTATGAACTGGAGAATTATAGCAAGTACTATGAAGCATGATCCAGCATGAACTTTCAAGAGTTGTTTTTTATATTAAGGCTCGGTTATATGGTCTGATGCCATAACTTCTTACTGTTCTAATAATAATATCACAAGACCCCAAGTATCGGATCTGATGGAGATAAGGAACAAATTTCTATCAAAAGAGATAGAATTATCATTAATAACTTTTATGGCCTTCGGAAAATTATTAAATGAAATCGAGAGAAGTCTTATCTATTTTTCTGAATCAGCAAAGGTTTAGGAAATATATACTCTTAACCAGTCTATGAAGAAATGCTAAGGAAGCACAAACTAGAAAAGACTCAGTAATTGAATTTATAAAGCCAAAAATAACGTTTTCAAAAGCACGATATAATACGAAACACGATGATAAGCACAAAGAGAAGACAACTCAATCATTATCCTATTGCAAATATTACAAATATTCTAAAAGTTTTTCAATATATACTTCATGAAACTAAATTGGAAAATTATGATATCGTGAAGTACTAATTCCAATTAATTTGCTAGGAAAGATTACCATTTGAAAGCTTGGGTCGTGCAGATCATGAATAAATGAGATAGTCGAAATAGTTATTACAGTAAGAGCAGCATTAAAGAACAACTCTCTAAACGCAGAGTTCAAAGAAAGAGTTACATAAATTAATCAAAGAGACCGTTGCAGTAGCAACATTGAAAGATAGTTCTCTGGCCAAGATACTCAAAGACGAAGTCGTCACAGCTGTTACAGTGACGGGTTTCATGAAAAGAGAATTTAGCTTCCCTATTAAAGCAACCGCTCAACACTACTGGCTGGGGGCAATTAATCTTCTGATCGACTGTGATCATTTAGCCTTTCATGCAAGCAGGGTCATCCAGTCATCCTTTAGTTGTAATTCATTCGGTTCTTCGAAGAAGATTGATCCTCCTTTTGATTTCATAAATCAATAAAAGAAGGATCGGGGGGCATTTGTTGGGGCTCAAAAATATATATATTTCTCTCTCTAGAAGTCTCAATGCGCATCCATTGCCTCAGTGTGGAAATTCCATTGTGATCCTTGTTAGAGTGCAAAGGCCCTTGCCAAGAAGCCCCTGGTTGTGCTCCCAGGGTTATGCGCTCTTGGTTGTGCACCCCCTGCCTGGACTCCTGTTGTGCGCCCTTACTTGGACTCCTGTTGCATGCTGGAAACTGTTGTACCCTGGAAGCTGTTGCGCGCTGGAAGCTATTGCACGATAGAAGTTGTTGTGAGCAAATAGGCCTCTCACACATGTGATAAGGCTCTAACCAAGCTTCGTCGGGTGTCTTCTGATATCTTCAAAGCATCATAAACACTCAATTGGTCTGGGATACTTTTCAAATGACTTATGATATCATATGTTACTGTTCCAGTGTCTTTTCTTTTTTCTTTCCCATTGCTGTCGTCATTGCCTGTATGATCCACAGCTGCTTTGGTCTTCATTTTTTCATTCCTGGGCCTTGACAGACTACCTATTTTCCTTCCTAATCGCAAAATAGTTACGACAACCTTCCTTATTGTCTTCGAATCATCCGTCATTCCCTTCATTTGGTAATCTTCTCGCATAGTAAGTACATTCGTTGTTGCCCTCCTGTCTCTTTCCTTCTCTTTTCCAACTATTATCTCGCCATTGTTTATCATTTTCTATATAATACCCTTCAGCGTATAACAATTTTCTATCGGGTGCCCTACTAAACAGTGGTAGTGATAGAAATCCCTCTCCTTTGTTTTAGATGCTTCTTCGGGACGTTTCGACAGTGGCAATTCAATCGTCCACGCTTTTAGCAACTGATTCAACATGGGGTGTACCTCCTCTTTTTTCGAATGCGAAGCCCTCGTGAGCATTTAATGACCGGAACCTTTTGTCATAAAACTTTCCTCTAGGCCGACCCGACTCTTCCCTTCTTTCTGTTCTTTTACCCTTTGCTTCTCTTACTTCCGAGTTTCTTTTATCATGTTCAACTATGTTTGTGATCAATCTCTGAGATCCCTTTCTAACTGCGTCATACTTGAATGCTGGCATTTTTTGCGTCATTAATTCTAGAGCATGTGCCTTTGTAGCCAAGTCGCAGAAGGTCCGTATGTCAGCACTAGTGAGGCCAAATGCTATCCTGGTCTCCATAGAATTCAAACACATTTTCACCTATTGTTTTTTCTTCCGGCAATTGCCTGCAAGAAGCTCCCAACGTCTTTCACCTATTTATAAATTTTTCCCCTGGCTCTCCCTCTCTCTATCATACTAAGGCTAACTCTAAGATGCTAACGTCACGCTCTGACGAGAAAAAATTTGACATAAATGCGTCCTGCATTTGTTCCTCTTATCGATCCAGGTGCTAAACTGGCATACAATCTGAATGCTTTATTTGTCAAGGTAGACCCAGATAATCGAAGACAGTACTGAGGTACTATAGTGAAGTTCCCCTTGCTAGTGATGAAATGTATCAAATGTTCTTCTAGTGATCCCTCTCTGTTGAACTTTTGAAATTCTGGGTGGTTAAAATTGTTTGGGAACGGTATATCTTCTACTTCTCTTGGATATGGCATTCGGTATCTGAATCTCCCAGTACTTTCACATTTTCTTTCTGTTCTGACTACTTCTTTGACTGCTTGCCATACTTCTTCCTGTGTTACTATACCTGTAGTAGGAACAGATCCATATGACCCTGTTCTCAGCTGTTGTGACTCCTTGGGGAGTTGTTCTCTCTCATTCAAATTATCTGTCACTGAGGATGTGGCCATTTGGGCGACATTATGCGCAAGAGTGGCTAAAGCTTCCCTGAGACTTCTGCATTCTTCCATCAGTGCTCTTTGTGCTTCTGCCATTGCATTCACACGGTCTTCCGTGTTCAGCGTATTTTCTTGATTGGTTCCAGCCATGTGGACTGTGGCTTCTTCGCTCTTTGATGAAATCATAGCAGGGGTAGGGTAAGAATATGTCGACAAAAGAGGGCTTATGAAAGGAGGAGAGGACGGGGTTTACTTTAACTTCTCTACACCTCCATTACTGCTATCTAAGCGGGGCGAAGTGGACACAGATGAATTTGCCAACACTGCTTTACCCTTTTGTGCTCTTGGCCACCTGGCTTTTGGGGCAGTTAATGTCGGGAAATCATGTGACATTAGCTGTTGAACTACTTGCTCAAGGTAGATCGACGGAGGGGTGAGTTCAGGATTCCTTTTGGCAGCATTTTGAGTCATTGGACCTCTGACTCTGCTTGGTGGTACAGTTGCTCTTGTTGCTGCTAAATTATGGGCCCTGGTCCTCCTACGGGTGACAATGACCCATTCATCTTTCTCTCCTTGTGCTATTGGTGAAGCAGTCATGGCTATAGCGGCTGTTTGCAATTCCACTTACTTGTTTACTGTCGCTTTGTCTTCATGATGTCCAATCGGTTCGTTAGCATACTTCACGATGAACCCTATCGATGTAAAGTAGAAAACTGTGTTCTTTTGAGTAATTTCCATTGGTTGAATTAATTGTAGTATTCTTCTTGCTTCTCTTGTATATTCCTAAAAGAATACAACAAATTAGTGTTTATATTAACCCATAACCTATTTTGGAGATGAAAGGTAGGATGTTCCCACTGAGAGTCAGCATTTTGGCACCTTAATGATGCCAAACAGTGGTGATTATCTTCTATGCAATTCCTAAGTTAATTTTCAAATGAGTATTAAAGAGTCCCCAACAGAGTCGCAACTTTGTTTCGACAGGAAACGAATGTGTTTTGGATGGAGAACTTTTATTCATTTGAACAAACTAACAAAGGAAAACATGGATGATAACCATTTTGTTCATTCATTCTAAGTTCTTTGCAACCCTTTTTCCTTTGATTCCAAATAGAATATGCATGAATATTATAGTAAAATGAGGAATTATCCTTCATATTATATACAGATATAAGAAGATATTAAACATAATATTGAATATTATCCCAGAAGCCATTGTGCAATGTCAGAAGTCATTGTACGCAAGCAGAGGTCATTGTGCACTACAACTTATTGTGTGCTAGACTCTATTGTGCGCCGAGGCCTTTTGGTGCATTAAAGCTCTTTTCTGCGCTAGCTTCTGATGTGCGTCGATAACATTATGCGCTAGTGGTGTTGTGCGCCGCACAACACCCTTCCTGCATAATAGCTGCGGACTTTACCTTCTCTTCTTTCTCTTCTAATTTTTGCTTTCGCTGTGATCGATTGCTCATGACCCCACTAGAGGGGTCAGGGGGTATTTATAGCCCTCTCACACATGTGAGTCACGCCACGTAAGCTCTGTGCACCATTTCGTTGTGCGCCAACCATCGTGCGGGTTCCGTTGTGTGCCAACCATTGTGCAAGTGTTTCATTGTGTGCTCCAACGGTCCGCGCACAAGGCCTATTTCCACACAATACTATCTTTTGTCGCACAAAGGTTCTCTTAATCTGCACAACAATCCTCTTACCTGCACAACGGTTATCTTTACCTACTTTCTTCATTTTTATGCTCCAACACATAGGACATGCATGCATAAGATAGGCCATTTGGCCACATCTAAAGGATTATGTAGGATCTCCACCATTGATTGGTGAGTCCTACACTTCCCAAATGAAAGGAAATAAGAAGATATAACTAGAGAAATGAATTTACACATGTAGAGGAGCACCCACCTCTTGATCTCTGCTAAAACTATATCACCTAGCTCCTAGTGCTCCAAGGAAGTTAAATTGATGGTTGAGATGGGTCTTCAATGGAGGGATGAGGAGGAAATAAGAGGAGAAGTGGCTGGAATGGTAGGGGGCTGTTGGGGACGTCCCACCCTTCTCTAGCCAGGGAGAATGTAAATGAGAAAGAGAGGAATGAGAGGGAGGAAGGGGAGAGAGAGAGAGAGAGAGAGAGAGAGAGAGAGAGAGAGAGAGAGGTGTAGTAGTATGGTGATGATTGCAAAATGGCATAGGGAAGAAAAAAAATCTGATTTTCTCTAGAAATGAGGTGCTTGGTTAGAGAGTCTTATGATGAGCTAGCAAAAAGGAAAGCCTAAATGGAGGCTATAGTCTAGGGTTGTGTAGTGTGTCAGTAGTTAGTGGTGTATGATATGGGAATTTGGGTGGTGTGTGTTAGAACTTGTGCATAGGGAGGGGCCATCTAGAAAAACATGTGCACCATCTCTGTAACGCCCTGAAAATCGGGGGTCGAGTATAAACTCAACTCTCAAGTTCGAACGCATCACTTATGCAACAAAATAAATGATGATTGAATGTGGACTGTATTCGGGCATTGAACATGAGTGAGATTAAGCCAAAACAACATATCATACTCCAGAGACAGTTAAATTGCAAGCAGAAGACTGTGATAGATAGATAAAATATATAAACTGTGGTGAGTCTCCAGAGTGTGATAAGGTTACCAGGTTAACGAATTACAAGTACAATTTCAAATTATACCAAAGGTGTAGTGTTATCTAGTCAACATCCCTGTAATCCCGTTGATCAAGGCACGACTCACTTGAAGCTGCCAGAAAACATCATATATGAGAAGGCATTCTCGTCGTCGCGAACGTTCGGCTCCACCTCAAAAGTAGCTCGCTATCTGCAATCAGACAAAGTCTAGTGGGTGTTCAGAACACCGTCCTGTAACATGGGAGTGAGTGATCAACTTAGTGGAACAATAAAGCATAGGTTAACATATTATCAACTCAGTCAAGCAGTAATGATAAAGCAGTACAATCAAACAATTCTAAATACTCTTATTAATTCAAGTATGAATGTAGTCATGATGTATGCCCTTGCCAAACCACCCTCATGCGACACCATCTTACGTTCGCGACATGCGTTCATTCCTCAGTGCTCCACATCTACCAGGCACATGCAATGCATAATGAGCATGATTACCGAGTTGTTTTTAGTCCATTTCAAACAGCGGTATTGGGAAACCAAGGTACCTCCCTTGTATCATTCCCAAACATGATCCATTTTAGGGTCGTCAGTCCTAGTTAATCCATACGATGGTGTGTTTCTAGATCGCTGCAAAGGTTGCCAGGGCTGTTACGCACAATGGTTACACCACTCCCCCATCACCTCTTTAACAATTCCTCACTATACAGATACAGGCCTAGCTCATACTCTATACACTGCGGCAAAACTCGTTGCCTCACCGTAAATTCAGAGTATGCTCGAGGTCACTACAAAGGGCTGCCAGGGCTGTTACGCACAAAGGTTATACCACTTCCCCATCACCTTATCAATGTAGGCCGACAGCACGAATATAGTGTCTCATACCACCATAATCGGCTCACAAGTCTGGTTACTCACTGGTTACTATAGGGAGGCACATGGCCCCAGTGTATGCCGACAGCTCGACCACGGTGTCCCATACCACCATGCCCGGCTCATGAGTCTTATCGGATCGAGGTACCATGGTTAACGGGATTTCACTAGTAAGTTTGGTACCCTAGGTTCAAGCAGTAGCATCCAAACATGGTGAACATACATTAGACAAATCGGGTTACTTGATGAGCCTGACTAGCTCGAACACCCATTGAGTTGTACGATATAAAGTGCATATGCACTTCGTGTGGCCTAACCACTGCTAACAAGCAACGCATGACTCGGGTTCGTTAAACACATCTTACATAGCGAAAAGAATCTCAACCACGAACTCAAGTCCGGTACCGATTGTCTGGACTATATCATAGCCCCAATCACATTCAATTACAGATAGTTAAAGTAGTAATGGATCAAGATTCAAATCATATAATCAAAGTCTGATATTATCCGCTTAGGGCTACCAGGGTTGTTGCATACACTCATTGCACCGCTCCCGCATCACCCTTCACGAATTTTTTTTTATGGAATACAACTTAAACATGTGAAGTAATTAGAGCAGAATTACATAAACAAGTAATTCAAATATGTTAACAAGCATGTTATAAAAAATAATGCAAACAGAAAATTCAAACACATATGTTTCATAAGTAAGTAGTTAAACTAAATAAACAACATGGAGGAAATTTTATACATTACTAAGGTCGTTGAGAATCCTATCTCAACACCCTTATACATTACAATTTACTAACTACTACTCATACAGACATTCCAACAAACATTTTAGATTACATACATTAACATACCTGACGTATGTTGATCACACAGGTATTAGGCCAAATCCTTTCTCTAGGGAGCTGCCCCATGGATAACACGCGAGCGCCCACGACGGATAGTCATGGCAAGCAGGAATCCAAGTTCCATGTTCATTCAGTCATTTCCACAAATACTTGGGCTACATGTTTTAGTATATATGGTGTATATTGGTCGTGGCATGATTTAGGGAAATCCTTTCGTCAAAGGGGTATCACCAATACAACAATCATATATCCATGACAATTGGTCACGGCGAGCACGAATGAGAATTCTATACTCATTCGGTCATTTTCACAAACACTTAGAACATACTATTTTAACATACATAGTGTATATTACCAAAAACATGTATTAGGGTGAGTCCTTTCGCCAAGTAAGTATTTTACGCATATGTAATATATTCATACAGAAAATAACCATGGCAAACACATCTCCAAAATTTATACGTATACGGTACTTTCTAGAATACACTATTTCGACATACATAATGTATATTAGCAAAACATCTATTAGGGCGAGTCCTTTCGCCAAGCAAGTATTTTATGCATATATAATATATTCATACAACAAATAATCATGGCAAACACATTTCCAAAATTTATACATATACGGTATTTTCTACGAATACCTAGAATATGTAAAATTCCATATTCTTCATCTTTAATCGAAACGGAAAACAGACAGCACTTTGTACATGTGCAATTATATACAGATCATAAATCTATCATTATTTGACATTGAAATCATTGAAAACCATAACCTATATACCTAAAGTTCGCACCTTTTATCGTAGAATTGTCACGAATCTGATAGGTTTGCTAAGCTTTCGTATTCGGTAGTTTGGTGACCTATAGAACGAAATAGGTTAACTATTTCATAACCTACAACTATCAAAACCCCAAAATAGATTAGGGTTAGGGTTTCTTATCTATAAACGAAGTCGGAATCACCGGGAAAGTGATTAGAACGGAGTGGTGGAGCATGGATAGTAGCAGGGAAGAAGGGCACGAAGACTCTCCCACATCTTCCACACTTTCTCTCTCTTTTCTCTTTTCTCTCTCTAGGGTTTCTCTCAAATTCGTATGGCTATGAGAGAGAGGGTTTTAAGGTCCTTATATAGCCTAAAAATACTCTAAAATAGACTTATGGTCAAGGTATACTTAGGTTATAACCAAAACGACCCAGTTTCAGCTCAATGGAGGACTTTTGGCAGCCCTCCTTGAGCCAAAGGTCAGACTTAAGCTCACTAACACTGGATCTAAGTATGACTAAGTTTTCATTTCAATTGAGATTCCAGATCACGCGTGGCAGATCAGTTTCAATTCAACGGTCAACGGATCTCGATCGGAGATTTCAAGTATATTGATATGTTTATGAAATTTTTCCTGATCCGAGGGTGTATTTGGGTCAGATTCTGACAGTCAGGTTGCTTAATACTGACCCGCAAGTGACAAGTCTCAGATTACTATTTAAGATATTTATTTTATAAAGAAAACAAGTGTTCTCACCCTCTCACACTCCGGACTCAAGCGAACAGCCGTGGGACACTGTCTGGATTTAATTTCTGAGATGGTTGTCAAGCCCAGCGTAGCGGTCCTAAGTCCTTTACTTCGTATTACTCAGACTTCCGATGTGCAGTCCAGATCTGATACGAAGTTTCATTGTGCTCCCTAGAGCAGCCGGGTAATGAGCTTGATCCTAGATTTTATGGTAACCTAGCGTCAATGATTCTACAAGTTTTGAGTCTTGCAGATCGTATTTAAAGCGATTCTAGCGAATTTCATGACTAATCTAGTTTAGCACTTAGTTAATTTTTTCAAATTTCTAAAGGATTTAGTCTTGTAAGATTTCTGTCTAAGGTGGTACTTGGGCCTTTATAGTTTGTATATAAGGTGATCCAAGTTATAATACTTAGCTAGTTTAAGATAGCGTCTAGGGCAAAAGTACTTAGAAAAAAATGAAAGAACAAGGTAGTGAAAGGTGGGATTTGTGAAGGAAATGGGTTCAAAAGCGGTTTTAGACATTGGGATTGAGTTCTTACAAGTGAATAAGTTGTTAGGATCGACCTATTGCCTAAGGACGTCTAATTCCAGGTGGGCAAAAATCTAGGATGTTACAATCTCTATGTAGGCCACATGATCATGGTCAAGGACTAGAAAATGAGATGCACACAACTTATGATCTACACATCGGATGGAGGCACAAGATGCATCATCGGAACCGCAACGACGATGCGAACAAGATGGCATAGGTTTCGGTTCGATCTAGGTCAAGTCTACATGATCAGACTTAAGGATAACTGTAAACATTATCCGTGGGTAGTGGGTCACCAGGATTTAACCGGTAGAACCGCTGGACCAAGAGAAATGAAATGCACACACATACACACACATGCACTCGAGTCGGGTCTTATAGTGCTGGAAGCTATTGTGTGCAAATAGTCCTCACTCGTGTGAGAAGTCTATAAATACCTCACCCCTCTCCTCATTTGGAGGAGGACTCCTCATTTGTAAGGGGGAAGAAGTTGGAAGAAACGCTCGTCTGCCCATCAGTATTGCTGCACGTTGGAAGGCGTTGCACGCTAAAAGTTGTTGCGCGCTAGAAGTTGTTGTTCGCTAGAAGCTATTGTGTGCACCCTATTATGCGTGGATAGACTTCACACGTGCGAGATGCCTATAAATACCACTCTCACATCTTCATTTAGACAGACAAAAGTTGGAGAGTCTCAAGGAGCTCCCAGAGGAGAGAGGAAAGTGGATCATAATGAGAATGACACAACAGAATTATGCACAATGAGAAAAGTGGCATAATGGAGTTATGGTACAATGAGAAAAGTGGCACGACGGAGTTATGGCACGATGAGAAAAGTGGCATAACGAAATTGTGGCACAACCCAAGTTTGAGAAGTCCTCGGTGTTTCCTCAATATGCACCCGCACAACCCAAGTTCGTGAAGTTTACAGATTGTCTTAGATTGTGCACCAATATTATTGCCTAAAATGCCCTTTCCTTGATCAAGTGCTCCAGTTACCGGATTTATAAAGGGAAAGTTAAGGGAAATGTGAAGCATAGAGAGAGAGAACCCTAAGAGAAAGGAGAGTCTGTCCATACAATTGGAAGGATGAGTGGAAGGATGATCAGAACCTATCGCACGATCAAGTCTAGGGCTTTGAGTTCAAATAACTGTTAAAATATTGTTAAAAGCGTCGAAATACTGTTAAAATTCCTATTAAACTACCTTCTCCTTCATTCATTGTGCCTATTCATTGTAAGCTATCTTAGAATCAATGGAATATGAGGATGTAAATGAACTCAGACTGAATAAACATCTTGTGATCATTGTTCTCTCATTCTTTCTTTGCTGTCATTGAATATTTCTCCAAATCGAATGCATTTGTTTCTTGTCGAAACAAAATGGCGACTCTGCTTGGGATTCTTCTCAATGATAACTTAGAAAATATTCAAAGAACATTTATCACTTTTTGGTGTTGTATAAACGCCAAAATGGAGACTTTTAATGGGAACATCCTCCCTTTCATTTCTAAGATAGAATGTTTTATCATTTGGATACTAATTACAATTTTATATTTTGAACAAAGGTAAGAAGAAAACACTGGAAAGCAAAATTTGTTGTGATCAGGAATAAAGAATTTCATGTAACGGATGAAATTATCTCTGTTTCACTAGTAGTTCAACAAGATGAGGGAAGATGGAGGATAGTAACATAAAAAAGATGACGAGTTCGATCTCTTAAGTCTTTGCTCTTTGAGACCTGCTCTCTTGAGCCTTGGCTCTTTAAGCCCTGCTCTCTTAAGCCTTTACTCTTTGAGCCCTGCTCTCTTGAGCCTTTGCTCTTTGAGCCCAGCCCGAAATCGGATGTAAACTATAATTGCTCTTTGAGCCCAAGTCTTGTCCAGTCAAGCTGTGTCCAGTTTAGTCCATTTTGGTCAGGTTAAGTTCAGTCTAAGCATGATAGCTTCAATACTCAAGAGCTTAAAACTATGCGGGCATCAAATGACTGAAAAAAAAAAACATGATCATCTATTTACTTTAGATACACTCAAATATGCAATTGCCTGATGACAAACTCACATATTGATTAAACAATATGTAAAGAAATAGTGTATATATAAATGCGTTTCTTTTTAATTAGGTTCAAATTACAGCAACAACAAATGCCTTCTAAATATTGGCAGTTCTCTATTCAAAGAAAATATGGGCAGTTCTCTATTCGAAAGTTCAAATCTTTGAGATCAACTAGTAGTCTTTAATTGCAATATATTTATTCTTCTGACAAGAGCTGTGAGGTCTTTTGCCTTCTTGATAATAAAGAAATATTATCTCAAAAAATTCTCAAAGGTGGCAAAGAATAAACTAGCGAAGAATTATCATTCTCTTTCGGTTGATTTAAAGATTTGATTATATTCTTTAGATTTGTTAAAGAAGCAGCAAAGATTAGCCATCCTTCAAGGGTGCCAGCAGGCTTAACTAAAATATTATCTTCTGAAGAAATCTTTTATGCGAAGATTGGCCTAGATAGGGGACATGATATATTTCTCTAAAGTAATCTACGCCTTGGTCTTTCTGATAGTTTCTTATACATGGTAGAGGAATCAATATGACACAATCAACTGAGCAATAATCGAACACTAAGTAATATTAACGACCCCACCAACACACTCAATTATAAGATGTATGAACTGGAGAATTATAGCAAGTACTATGAAGCATGATCCAGCATGAACTTTCAAGAGTTATTTTTTATATTAAGGCTCGGTTATATGGTCTGGTGCCATCACTTCTTACTGTTCTAATAATAATATCGCAAGACCCCAAGTATTGGATTTGATGGAGATAAGGAAGAAATGTCTATCAAAAGAGTTAGAATTATCATTAATAACTTTTATGGCCTCCAAGAAATTATTAAATGAAATCGAGAGAAGTCTTATCTATTTTTCTGAATCAACAAAGGTTCATGAAATATATACTCTTAGCCAATCTATGAAGAAATGCTAAAGAAGCACAAACTAGAAAAGACTCAGTAATTGAATTTATAAAGCCAAAAATAACGTTTCCAAAAGCACTATATAATGCGAAGCACGATGACAAGCACAAAGAGAAGACATCTCAATCATTATCCTATTGCAAATATTACAAATATTCTAAAAGTTTTTCAATATATACTTCATGAAACTAAATTGGAAATTTATGATATCGTGAAGTACTAATTTCAATTAATTTGGCCTGAAAGATTACCATTTGAAAGCTTGGGTTGTGCAGATCATGAATAAATGAGACAGTCGAAAAAGTTATTGCAGTAGGAGCAGCATTAAAGAACAACTCTCTAAACGTAGAGTTCAAAGAAAGAGTTACATAAATTAATCAAAGAGACCGTTGCAGCAGCAACATTGAAAGATAGTTCTCTGGCCAAGATACTCAAAGACGAAGTCGTCACAACTGTTACAATGACGGGTTTCATGAAAAGAGAATTTAGCTTCCCTATTAAAGCTACTGCTCAACACTACTGGCTGGGGGCAATTAATCTTCTGGTCGACTATGATCATTTAGTCTTTCATGCAAGAAGGGTCATCCAGTCATCCTTTAATTGTAATTTATTTGGTTCTTCGAAGAAGATCGATCCTCCATTTAATTTTATAAATCAATCAAAGAAGGATCGGGAGGCATCTGTTGGGGCTCGAAAATATATATATATATATATTTCTCTCTCTAGAAGTCTCAATGTGCATCCATCGCCTCAGTGTGGAAATTTCATTGTAATCCTTGTTAGAGTGCAGAGGCCCTTGCTAAGAAGCTTCTAGTTGTGCTCCCAGGGTTGGGCGCTATTGGTTGTACGCTCTTGGTTATGCACCCCCTGCCTGAACTCCTGTTGTGCGTCCCTACCTGGATTCTTGTTGTGCGCCCTTACTTGGACTCCTGTTGCGTGCTAGAAACTGTTGTACCCTGGAAGCTGTTGCGCGCTGGAAGCTATTGCGTGATGGAAGCTATTGTGAGCAAATATGCCTCTCACAGGTGTGAGAAGTCTATAAATATTGCATTGCTCTCCTCATTTGGAGGACTCCTCGTTTGTAGTGGTGAAGAAGTTGGAAGAGACGCTCGTCCGCCCCTTAGTAGTGTTGCACGCTAGAAGTTGTTGCCTACTGGAAGTTGTTGTGCACTGGAAGTTGTTGTGCGCATCCTATTGTGTGTGGATAACCTTCACACGTGCGAGATGCCTATAAATACCCCTCTCCCATCTTCATTTAGACAGACAGAAATTATAGAGTTTCAAGGAGCTCCTAGAGGAGAGAGGAAAGTGGAGCATAATGAAAATGGCACAATGGAATTATGACACAACGAGAAAAGTGGCACAACGGAGTTATAACATGTAACGCCCTGAAAATCGGGGGTCGAGTATGAACTCAACTCCCGAGTTCCAACGCATCACTTATGCAACATACACAATGATGGTTAAATGTTGTCTGAGTTAGCGCAATACACATGAATGAGATTATACCAAAGCAGTAATTCATACTCCAGATCAGTTGTATAAAAGCAAGCGGAAGACTGAACTGTATATATATGTATGTGAAGAAACAAAATAAATGATTCATTATCCAGAGTATGAATCCTTCTGAGTCATAATATACACGTCTGTTTATATAAACAAAATGTCAAAATAAACTAGGTACAATCCCTGTAAATCCCATCAGTCCCGTGACCTAGTCGAAGCGCCCGTGAACTGCATATATGAGAACTCCTCCTGGTCCTCGTCATAATCGGACTCCGCCTCCAGGCGTAGTCGGATCGCCTAAACACGAGGCAGTCGGTTGGTGTGCGCAACACCATCCCGTAACGTGGGAGTGAGTAGCTAACTCGGTGGAACGATAAGACATAAGTTATCATGTTATCAATACGGTCAAGCGGTAATGATAAAGCGATGAAATCAAACACTCCTAGTTACTCGATTAATGCAAGTATGAATGCGGTATGATGGATGCCCTCTCCGACATACTTCCTCAAGCGACACCATCTCACGTTCGCGCATGCTTACATCCCACGGTGCTCCACATCTTCCAGGCACATGCGATGCATGATGAGTATGATTACCGAGTTTTTAATTAGTTCATTTCAAACAAATAGGGATTGGGAAACTAAGGTACCTCCCTTGTATCATTCCCAAACATGATCCATTCTAGGGTCGTCGATCTATTTAATATCGAGACGATGGTGTGTTTTCTAGGTCACTTTGCGAGAGGCCGCCCGAGGCGTTACGCACAAAGGTTGCACCACTCCCCATCACCCCTTAAACGATCCATCACTATACAACTATACAAAAACAGGCCTAGTTCATACTCTATATATCGCGGCGAACCCTAAGGCACGCCGCAACTTCGAGAATATGCTCGCGAGTCACTACAAAGGGCGCAGCTGGTACATACACACAAAGATTGCACCACTCCCCATCACCTTATCGGTGTAGGCCGACGGCGCGAATATAGTGTCCCATACCACCATAATCGGCTCACGAGTTGAGTTGCTCACTTTGGTCACTACGGGGAGGCACGTAGCCCGCGTAGGGGCCGACGGCTCGACCACGGTGTCCCATACCACCATGCCGGCTCATGAGTCTTAGCGGATCGAGTACCATGGTTAACGGGATTTTCACTGGTAAGTTTGGTACCCTAGGTTCAAGCATTAGCGACCAAACATGGTGAACATACATAAGGCATACGGTTTACTTGACATGTTCGGCTAGCTCGAGCGCACAACAAGTTGGGCGATATGAGGCGCAGAAGCACCTCGTGTGGCCAACCACTATCGCCAACCGAAGTACGACACGGGTTCACCAACACATCGTGCGTGGCGGAACGAATCCCAACCACATCTTCAAGTCTGATACCGGATGCCTGGACTACGAACATAGTCCCAAGCTCAGTCAAATCCTAACCATAGCATGTGAAATACAGCATGTTGACATGGTAATTCAAGAACACTAGTAAGCATAATATAAAGCATAACATGAAGCATATTAATAAACAAGTCACAAAGCATGTTCAAAAGCATGTTATAAAGCATTATGTAAATAAGTATACAAATACTTATATTTCGTAAGCGAGTGGTTAGAGTGAACAACCACATGGAGAGTGTCATATGCGACTCTAAGGTAACCGAGAATCCCATCTCAGCACCTAGCTAAGATTCTAACACTTAAGCACTTACACTCACAAGTGATTTCACCAACACTTGGAATGCTGATAATTCAACATACATGACGTATGCTAGGGAAGTGTGTACTAGGGTTGTCCCTTTACCAAACTAGTATTTTATACATATACATCATATTCATACAACAATTAAACATGGCAAACACATCAGCAAATTTTATACGTATAGGGTACTTTCACGTATACCCAATTTCGACATACATAGTGTTTACAAAGGAACATAGATTTCGGCGATTCCTTTCACCAAGCTAGTATTTTAATCATGTATTGTATAATCATACATTAAATACATATGTCAAACATTATTCCAAAAGAAATACGTATACGGTATTTCTACAATACGTAAATTCAACATACGCGCATTTACAAGTAAACATATATTTTGGCGATTCCTTTCACCAAACTAGTATTTTATTCATATGTTATATAATTATACCTTAAATAAACATGTCAAGCATTTATCCAAAAAAAATACGTATACGGTATTTCTACGTATACCTAGAATATGTGAAATTCCATATTTCATACCGTTAATCAAAACAGGAAACGGAAAGCACTTTGTACATGTGCAATTGCAAGCGATCATGAATCTACCATTATCTGACATTGAAAGCGTTGAAAACCGTAACTTATACACTTAAAGTCCTCACCTTTGCCTTTGGAAACGGAACGAATCAGCAAGGGTAAAGGACCTTCCGTCTACGGGCGATTTCTAGCCTAAAGAGCGGAATCGGTTAGTCGGTATACATCCTACCTCGATTCCACCTCAAATCAGACCTAGGGTTAGGTTTTCTTACCTTCAAATGAGGCGGAAAACGCCGGGAAAACGTCTAGGATAGGGCGGTGTAGGCCGTGTAGCAAGCCAAAGCAGCAGGAGGAAGATCGGCAACGATCTCCAAGTCTTTCTCTCTCTTTTCTCTCTCTCCCTCTAGGGTTTCTCCCAAAATTCGTATGGCTGTGAGAGGGGCTGCTCTAAGCTCCTTTTATAGCCTCAAACATTACGAATTTAGACCCAGGTTCAAGGGGTACTGCCAATATAGGATTTTCACCGCTTTTCCAGCTCAAAAGGGAAGTTCTGGTGGCCCTCTTTGAACCAAACGTCAGACTTAAGCTCACCATCGATGGATCTACGTGGGATTACGTTTTTGACTCATTCGGATACGCAGATCGCACGTGGCGGACCACTTTCAGTTCGACGGTCAGTGGGCCACGATCAGAAATTCCAAGTACATGTAAATGTTCCTGAAATTTTTCTTAATCCGAGGGTGTAATTTGGTCTGATTCTGACGGTCAGGTTGCTTATCTTGCGACGCGTCAACGAACGATGCGGATCACTATTCCGGATATTTATTTTGGCATATGAATAGTGTTTTTCACACTACCTCGCTCCGATTCGAAACGAATGACCGTGGGACATCGGATAAAGGCGATTTTGAGATGATTGTTAAGTCCAGGTGGGGCGGTCCTAGTTCCTTAGCTTCGGGTTAATCGGACTCCCGATGTGCGATCTAGACTTAATACGAAGTTTCGTTTAATTCCCAGAAGCGGACGGGAAATGAGTTTGGTTCTAAACTTTAGGGTAACCTAGCGTCAATGATTCTACAACTTTTGGGTCTTGCGGATCGTATTTAAAGCGATCTAACGGATTTCATAGCTAATTGAGTTTAGTACCTAGTTAACTTTGTTAAATTTCTAAAGGATTTAATCCTAAGTGAATTCTGATCGAGGTGGTACTCGGGCCTTTGGAGTTTGTATATAAAGTGATCTAAGTTATACTACTTAGCTAGTTTAAGATAGTGTCTAGGGTGAAAGTTCTTAGAAAAATTGGAAGATCAAGGTGATGAAGGGTGAGATTTGTGAAGGAAATGAGTTCAAAGGCGGCTTTAGACTTTGGGATACAGTTCTGACAAGTCAATGAGGTATTAGGATCGACCCATTGCCTAAGGACATCTAATCCCAGGTTGACAAAATTCCGGGGCGTTACAATCTACCCCCCTTAAAACAAAATTTCGTCCCCGAAATTGGCTAAGGGTAATAAGGAAAGAGTGAATTATTTCATTTGCCTAAGACTTATTGATTTCGAGTTCCTACGCGTGGTAGGATATATACTAGTCTGGTTCCTTTTAGTCTACCCCCCTTAAAACTTAATTCTTCATCCATTTCTCATACCCTGATGGTTTGCTACCATTTATTTCTTTACCTATTTGGAGTCTTGACGATAATTCCCATAATTTGGAGTAAGATAGTTGTTTTCATTGTTTGACCAACACGGAGAGACGGTAATAGTGGGCTCGATCCCGATACATCGATCATCTACCGGGCCAGGGTAGGAAGCTCATCGTATCCCTTCCAAATCCTGGTGGATCCTGGTCGTCCGCTCGTCAGCAGAGAGTCCATCGGTAGTCACCCAGGATTGGGAATTGGGTCAAGCCGCGAAAACTTCGCAGTTGTAGATGTCAGTAACTCCGTAGTCCGATCACTCTCTAAGAGTAGGGAATGTCCATCATTGAAAGGCTCAAATTGTTTATTCTAAGGTTGCCCTTTAGGTCTTAGTCTAAGAGAGTCCTCGATATTATCTATGTCCAAGGAAAGGGTGAATCAAGTCTTACTAAATCATCTTAAAACGGTTTCTCATAGTAGAACTTACTAGGGCTTCTATAATGTTCGTATTTATCGAGCACCGTTTCGATCCTGGGCCAGTGGGGTAGGGTCCACCACGTTTCTGCTGCGCCACCCAGGTCAAAGAGGTGCAATAGGTAACCTAACTAGATTGGGCTCATAATGTTCTACCCCCCTTTAAACTTTATTTTCACCCTCAAGGCTCAAGATTTACGTCCTGCTCCGTATATCGGAACAAGGTGTAGTTTAGGATCTATCCTTGACATGAAATGGGAAATACATTGGTCTGCCTGTCATCGACGATGTGTACGATGACATTGATACCTATGGGGATCGAGAGGAGTTAAAAATGATGGGTATTGTGGTTGATTCGGGGTCAGGTGTGAGTTTGTGGCGGGATGCCTAATTCTACCAAGGAAATTTTTTTTTTTTGTCGCGGTTCAGACTTATCCTATTTAATCATGTCTAGCTTAATAGGCAGGCTATCTTTTTACGTTCATAAGCACCATATGTATGCCGACATGGCATGCGATTTTGGGACCTAATTCCTAACTGTCTGTTGCCCATTTGGGCAATTCCTTAGGCCTAAAAGACATAGTCTCTACTAGCTATATACTCCTAACACTTTTCAAGGACAAAATTATAAACTTTTAGTTGTAAATGGTTGGGCCAACACGGAAAGAAAATTATGTAGTGGGTCTGAGCCGGATACATAGATCTTCTGCCTAGCTAGGACAGAAAATTGTCATATCCTTTCTTAATCCTAGCTGATCCCGACCTTTTGCTTGATCAGAGCATAGGGTTCATTGGTCACAACCAGGATTGAGAATTCGATCCAAACCGCGAATACCTTGCTAATGTGTAGTTTCTCTGCCCCGTGTTCCCGATTGTACTAAGTCCTTGAGAAGAAAATTCTAAGGGATGTATTGATTGGACCTAACATTAAATCCAAGGGATCTATAAGTTTTCTCCAGGCGTGAATAGGTTCTACGTTAAACAAGCTTCCTAAGAGTTGTTAGAGAAGCCTATAAGTACCGAAGGGATTTAACGAAGGAACGGGGGTCTCGCTCCAACCTAATCAAGCCGACTTATGCTAGATGGTTTCTAACACAAGAAATTGGTTATCGCTTAGGGTTAAAGTTGTCTAAGTAGAATTGAGTTGCCCGAACATGAATGTAGCTACGCTTGGGCACTCCACCTATGCTCAAACCAACTAAGGGGGTCCTAGAGTTTACGTTCTCAATTAGTTGGATTTCCTATACTGTCAGGTCTGTTGAAATCTAGGAGCACCGCTCTGGGTCTAAAACTGTAAGGCCTATCTATCAAACAACCATTTACTCCAAAAGCTTAAGCTATCAGAGTGTGGTGAGTTAATGTATATCAAGGGACTTTATCACTTCAACACAATTTGGCCAGTGACCTTAAATTGTATTCAATGGGACCGCATTACTAATCCTACCTTGGGATTGGGTGTGACATGGTTGGTAGGAGGGTGGGAGGGGATCAATTTTATAGGCCTTGGAAAATGAGCCTGGTGTTGGAAACAACGTGAGATGGGATTTTCCATATCCCACGGTAATGAACTTCTAAGTGTTATGGGAAAGGAAAATCTCGGAATTTACTTTTAATTGCGTACATTCTAAACATGATGTCGGAACACATGGGATACACCCAATCTAGGGGCCATACCCTACATATACATTTATTATTACTTTTACAATTCTATCCACCGTGAACTTATCTAATGTAATTTGGCCGAACGGGCCCTAAACGTCCTCAAACATCTAAAACATCCTACCAACTACTACACCCATCAATATGAAAATGTAAACACCCAAAGGCAGTAATCCTCTTTCCCATGAGAGAGAGAAAGGTGGACATCGAGAAACTAGCCGTAATAGCCTCGAATAAGGCCATGGAAATGTAAAGAAACGGAGAGAAAAGGCTGGAGTTTTTGGTTCTCCACGAACTTGAGCCTCAACAGAGATTGCAAAGGCCCCAACTGACAGGGATTGAAGGAGGAAAAATGAATAGATGGGATGGGTTGAAAGCTTACACGAATGTGAGCTTCAAAGGGGAGGTGTGAGTGCTTAAACATGGAAGAAAGGGGTAGGGTAGGAGGTTGGGATCAATGGAGGTGAGTGAATCATGGCCGAAAATGATGGATTGAAAGATTGGAGGAAGGATTTGAGGGAGAAAATCGCAATTGGAAGGGAAGGGAGTTTGGAAGGAAAGATGTGAGAGAGAGGGGCTCCAACCCTAAAAATCCCAAACATCGGCCAAAATGGCACGTGCCGGGGGGTAGGGAGGTCGAGCCGACCAACCTCAAGCTCGGAACCCGCCGGAAAGTTGATGGGACCGCGGTCCGCCGCCGTGCAGTCAGCCGGTGGCGCCGCGGTCGGGCTTGGCCGGAACCGCGCCGCCGCGGTGGGGCCCTGTTCTTCATGGTCCCAAGGTGCCAAATGCACCCTGGTTCGACCATGGGTCCCATCGAATTTAAGTGGGGAGGCCCCCACCCGATTCGCTCTATTTCGGGTAGTTTCGGGTAAACTGGACATATCTTGCAATCCGGAATGAGTTATCGACGTAAAATATATGAATTTGGGGTAGGACGAGCTAATGAAGCCAACCAACCCTGCTATGCGGGGTTGCGTAGCCGGAATTGCGAGAAAACCCCCGATTGACGGTTATTTTCCCGCTTCAATTTCATTTTGCCAAAATAGTAATTTTTAGTTTAATTACTCTTCATCCATTGGGCTTTAGGAGTTGCGCTCATCGTGTAAAGAGCTTAGAATAATTAGGAGAATGGAATTTGGTAAAGTCAAATAGGACACTTACTATTTTTTGGCTGAAAGCCTTGCGCACTAGTAGACATCACAACCTAGGGGTTTTAGTTGTAGTTTGTTTCTGATTTCCTTCCTATTACTTGGTATTCCCATTTAAAGGGTTGTGAACTCAATTTTCTTTTTCTTTTTTTTTTTTGTAATCATTCATTAATCAGTTTTGAATTTATTAGAATTTATTTCTATTTTCTGCTTTCTCCTCTTGTAGATTCGAGAAGTCTCTGGTAGGAGTCCCGAGAAGCTCTAAGGGTTCGGAGTAGTTATCCTCATCACGTTTATTGCACATATTCTACTGATTCTCAATGATTGGGATGAGATGGATGGTGATCTAGACCCTTCACTAGACAACCTAGAAATGTTTTAAGGTCGACTCGTGCGACCATGGTTGAATACATACTCGATTTCGGCGTTCATTTTCAATGAACTAGCCGTTGACTGAACAGGGATGCCTAAGACTGTTTTCTACATTCCGTCGCTCCCTCCTAAGTCGAGTGCGTTAGAGTGCGTAGTGTGACCATAACCCAGGTCCGGTTTAATCAAAATCATGCTCGATACCAACTTGTAACGCCACACGAAAATCGGGGTCGAGTATGAACTCAACTCCCGAGTTCCAACGCATCACTTATGCAACATACACAATGATGGTTAAATGTTGTCTGAGTTAGCGCAATAAACATGAATGAGATTATACCAAAGCAGTAATTCATACTCGATCAGTTGTATAAAAGCAAGCGGAAAGACTGAATCTGTATATATATGTATGTGAAGAAACAAAATAAATGATTCATTATCCAGAGTATGAATCCTTCTGAGTCACAATATACACGTCTGTTTATATAAACAAAATGTCAAAATAAACTAGGTACAATCCCTGTAAATCCCATCAGTCCCTGACCTAGTCGAAGCGCGAACTGCATATATGAGAACTCCTCCTGGTCCTCGTCATAATCGGGCTCCGCCTCCAGAATAGTCGGATCGCCTAAACCTGAGACAGTCTGGTTGGTGTGCGCAACACCGTCCCGTAACGTGGGAGTGAGTAGCTAACTCAGTGGAACGATAAGACATAAGTTATCATGTTATCAATACAGTCAAGCAGTAATGATAAAGCAGTAAATCAAACACTCCTAGTTACTCTGATTAATGCAAGTATGAATGCAGGTATGATGGATGCCCTCTCCGACATACTCCCTCAAGCGACACCATCTCACGTTCGCGCATGCTTACATCCACATAGTGCTCCACATCTTCCAGGGCACATGCGATGCATGATGAGTATGATTACCGAGTTTTAATTAGTTCATTTCAAACGCAGGATTGGGAAACTAAGGTACCTCCTTGTATCATTCCAAACATGATCCATTCTAGGGTCGTCGGTCCTAGTTAATATCAGACGATGGTGTGTTTTCTAGGTCACTGCAGAGGCTTCCGGGTCATTACGCACAAAGGTTGCACCACTCCCCCATCACCCCTTAAACGATTCATCACGATACAACTATACAGAAACAGGCCTAGTTCATACTCTATATATCGCGGCGAACCCTAAGGCACGCTGCAACTTCAGAATATGCTCGCGGTCACTACAAAGGGCTGCCAGGGCTGTACACACAAAGATTGCACCACTCCCCCATCACCTTATCAGTGTAGGCCGACAGCGCGAATATAGTGTCCCATACCACCATAATCGGCTCACGAGTTGAGTTGCTCACTGGTCACTACGGGGAGGCACGTAGCCCCAGCGTAGGCCGACAGCTCGACCACGGTGTCCCATACCACCATGCCCGGCTCATGAGTCTTAGCGGATCGAGGTACCATGGTTAACGGGATTTTCACTGGTAAGTTTGGTACCCTAGGTTCAAGCATTAGCGACCAAACATGGTGAACATACATAAGGCATACGGTTTACTTGACATGTTCGGCTAGCTCGAGCGCACAACAAGTTGGGCGATATGAGGCGCAGAAGCACCTCGTGTGGCCAACCACTATCGCCAACCGAAGTACGACACGGGTTCACCAACACATCGTGCGTGGCGGAACGAATCCCAACCACATCTTCAAGTCTGATACCGGATGCCTGGACTACGAACATAGTCCCAAGCTCAGTCAAATCCTAACCATAGCATGTGAAATACAGCATGTTGACATGGTAATTCAAGAACACTAGTAAGCATAATATAAAGCATAACATGAAGCATATTAATAAACAAGTCACAAAGCATGTTCAAAAGCATGTTATAAAGCATTATGTAAATAAGTATACAAATACTTATATTTCGTAGGCGAGTGGTTAGAGTGAACAACCACATGGAGAGTGTCATATGCGACTCTAAGGTAACCGAGAATCCCATCTCAGCACCTACCTAAGATTCTAACACTTAAGCACTTACACTCACAAGTGATTTCACCAACACTTGGGATGCAATAATTCAACATACATGACGTATGCTAGGGAAGTGTGTACTAGGGTTGTCCCTTTACCAAACTAGTATTTTATACATATACATCATATTCATACAGCAATTAAACATGGCAAACACATCAGCAAATTTTATACGTATAGGGTACTTTCACGTATACCCAATTTCGACATACATAGTGTTTACAAAGGAACATAGATTTCGGCGATTCCTTTCGCCAAGCTAGTATTTTAATCATGTATTGTATAATCATACATTAAATACATATGTCAAACATTATTCCAAAAGAAATACGTATACGGTATTTCTACAATACGTAAATTCAACATACGGCGCATTTACAAGTAAACATATATTTTGGCGATTCCTTTCACCAAACTAGTATTTTATTCATATGTTATATAATTATACCTTAAATAAACATGTCAAGCATTTATCCAAAAAAATACGTTATACGGTATTTCTACGTATACCTAGAATATGTGAAATTCCATATTTCACACCGTTAATCAAAACAGAAACGGAAAGCACTTTATACATGTGCAATTGCAAGCGGATCATGAATCTACCATTATCTCGACATTGAAAGCGTTGAAAACCGTAACTTATACACTTAAAGTCCTCACCTTTGCCTTTGGAAACGGAACGAATCAGCAAGGGTAAAGGACCTTCCGTCTACGGGCGATTTCTAGCCTAAAGAGCGGAATCGGTTAGTCGGTATACATCCTACCTCGATTCCACCTCAAATCAGACCTAGGGTTAGGTTTTCTTACCTTCAAATGAGGCGGAAAACGCCGGGAAAACGTCTAGGATAGGGCGGTGTAGGCCGTGTAGCAAGCCAAAGCAGCAGGAGGAAGATCGGCAACTGTAACGCCCCAGATTTTTGCCAACCTGGGATTAGACGTCCTTAGGCAATGGGTCGATCCTAATACCTCATTAACTTGTCAGAACTGAATCCCAAAGTCTAAAGCCGCCTTTGAACTCATTTCCTTCACAAAATCTCACCCTTCATCACCTTGATCTTCCAATTTTTCTAAGAACTTTTACCCTAGACACTATCTTAAACTAGTTAAGTATCATAACTTGGATCACCTCATATACAAACTACAAAGGCCTGAGTACCACCTCGACCAGAAATTACTTAGGACTAAATCCTATAGAAATGAGACAAAGTGACTAAGTGCTAAACTAGATTAGCTACGAAGTCCGTTAGGATCGCTTTAAATACGATCTGCAAGACCCAAAACTTGCAGAACAAGTGACGCTAGGTTACCCTAAAGTTTAGAACCAAACTCATTTCCCGTCTGCCTTGAATGAAACGAAACTTCGTATTAGGTCTAGGTCGCACATCGGGATTCCGATTAACCCGAAGCTAAGGAACTAGGACCGCCCTCCGGGCTTAACAATCATCTCAAAAATCAGCCTTATCCGATGTTCCACGGCCATTCGTTTCGAATCGGAGCGAGGTAGTGTGAAAAACGCTATTCATAAGCCAAAATAAATATCGGAATAGTGATCGGCATCGTTCGTTGACGCGTCGGTGATAAGCAACCCGACCGTCGAATCGGACCAAATTACACCCTCGGATTAAGAAAAATTTTAGAACATTTAGATGTACTTGAATTTCGATCGTGGCCCACCGACCGTCGAACCGAAAGTGGTCCGCCACGTACGATCCGGTATCCGAATGAGTCAAAAACGTAATCCCACGTAGATCCATTGATGGTGAGCTTAAGTCCGACGTTTGGTTCAAAGAGGGCCACCGAACTTCCTTTTGGTGGGAAAAGCGGCGAAAATCCTATATTACCGGTACCCCTTGAACTCCGAGTCTATTTTCGAATGTTTTTGGCTATAAAAGGGCCTTAGAGCACCCTCTCTCACAGCCATACGAATTTGGGTTTTGGGAGAGAGAAAAGAGAGAGAAAAGAGAGAGAGGACTTGGAGATCGTTCTTCGATCTTCCTCCACCTGCTTTGGCTTGCTACACGGCCTACACCTCTCTATTCTAGACGTTTTCCGGCGTTTTCCGCCTCATTTGAAGGTAAGAAAACCTAACCCTAGGTCTGATTTGTGGTGGAATCGAGGTAGGATGTACCGACTAACCGATTCCACTCTTTAGGCTAGAAATCGCCCGTAGACGGAAGATCCATCACCCTTGCTGATTCGTTCCGTTTCCAAAGGCAAAGGTGAGGACTTTAAGCGTATAAGTTACGGTTTTCAACGCTTTCAATGTCAGATAATGGTAGATTCATGATCTGCTTGCAATTGCACATGTACAAAGTGCCTTCCGTTTCCTGTTTTGATTAACGGTGTGAAATATGGAATTTCACATATTCTAGGTATACGTAGAAATACCGTATACGTATTTTTTTTGGACAAATGCTTGACATGTTTATTTAATGTTTAATTATATAACATATGAATAAAATACTGGTTTGGCGAAAGGAATCGCCAAATTATATGTTTACTTGTAAATGCGCCGTATGTCGAAATTACGTATTGTAGAAATACCGTATACGTATTTCTTTTGGAATAATGTTTGACATATGTATTTAATGTATGATTATACAATACATGATTAAAATACTAGCTTGGCGAAAGGAATCGCCGAAACCTATGTTCCTTTGTAAACACTATGTATGTCGAAATTGGGTATACGTGAAAGTACCCTATACGTATAAGATTTGCTGATGTGTTTGCTATGTTTATTTGTTGTATGAATATGATGTATATGTATAAAATACTAGCTCGGTAAAGGGACAACCCTAGTACACACTTCCCTAGCATACGTCATGTATGTTGTACTAGTGTACTTAAGTGTTTGTGAAAATGCTTGTGTGAGCAAGTGTTTGAACGTTGATGCCTTAGGAGGGTGTTGAGATTGGATTCTCAACTACCCTAGCGACGTGTATGATTACCTCCATGAGGTTGATCACTTAAACCACTTACTTACAATACATGTGTTTGTATTCCTATTAATGTAGTGTTTTACAACATGCTTTATATCATGCTTTATAATATGCTGTTAACATGCCTACTAGCATGTTTGAATTACTTTGTTTATCATGCTTAAATTACTTTGTCTATCATGCTTTACTCTACATGCTATGGATGACAATTGATTGTGCTTTGGGCTATGATTATAGTCCAGACAATCGGTACTAGATTGGAGATCGTGGTTGAGTTTCATGTCGCCACGTGAGATGTGTCCGACGAACTCGAGTCGTACTTCGGTTGGCGATAGTGGTTGGCCACGCGAAGTGCTTATGCACTTCATGTCGTTCAACTTGTTGTGCGCTCGAGCTAGCCGAGCTCGTCATGTAACCCGATTTGTCTAATGTATGTTCACCATGTTTGGTCGCTAATGCTTGAACCTAGGGTACCAAACTTACCAGTGAAAATCCCGTTAACCATGGTACCTCGATCCGCTAAGACTCATGAGCCGGGCATGGTGGTATGGGACACCGTGGTCGTTTGCCGTCGCCGCCTCTGGCCGGACTACGTGCCTCCCCGTAGTGACCAAAGGTGAGCAACTCAACTCGTGAGCCGATTATGGTGGTATGGGACACTATATTCGCGCCGTGTCGGCCTACACTGATAAGGTGATGGGGGAGTGGTGCAATCTTTGTGTGTACAGCCCTCAGCCCTTTGTAGTGACCGCGAGCATATTCTGAAGTTGCAGCGTGCCTTAGGGTTCGCCGCGATATATAGAGTATGAACTAGGCTGTTTACGTATAGTTGTATCGTGATGAATCGTTTAAGGGGTGATGGGGAGTGGTGCAACCTTTGTGCGTAATGTGACCACTGGCGACCTCTCTGCAAAGTGACCTAGAAAACACACCATCGTCGATATTAACTAGGACCGACGACCCTAGAATGGATCATGTTTGGGAATGATCTGAGGAGGTACCTTAGTTTCCCAATCCTGCTGTTTGAAATGAACTAATTAAAAACTCGGTAATCATGCTCATCATGCATCGCATGTGCCTGGAAGATGTGGAGCACTGTGGGATGTAAGCATGCGCGAACGTGAGATGGTGTCGCTTGAGGGAGTATGTCGGAGAGGGCATCCATCATACCTGCATTCATACTTGCATTAATCAGAGTAACTAGGAGTGCTTGATTTACTGCTTTATCATTACTGCTTGACTGCATCGATAACATGTTAACTTATGCCTTATTGTTCCACTGAGTTAGCTACTCACTCCCACGTTACGGGACGGTGTTGTACACACCAAACAGTTTGTTGAGTTTCAGGTGATGGCGATGCTTGTGAAGCGGAGCCGGACTATTTCTATGGTGATGAGGAGGAGTTCTCCTATCTATATCTCTCTCGACAGTCTATGAAGACCGGTATTATCTTGACCGATTTTTGGCTATGGTATTTGGAATAGGAGACATCACACGTCATCACATTAGGTATATTTTAGAATTGTCCTTGTAATTATTTAACTCCGGAAATGTTATCACACTCGGAGACTCATCATAGTTTATATATTTTGTCTACCTATTACACAGTCTTCCGCTTGCAACTTTAACTGTCTCTCGGAGTATGATATGTTGTTTTGGCTTAATCTCACTCATGTTCACTACTCTAATATAGTCAACATTCAATCATCATCATTTTGTTGCATAAGTGATGTTCGGAACTCGAGAGTTGAGTTACTACTCGACCCCCGATTTTCAGGGCGTTACAAGATGGTATCAGAGCATGATTTTGATTAAACCGGACCTGGGTTATGGTCACACGACGCACACTGTCACACGACGCACACTGACGCACTCTGACTTAGGAGGGAGCGACGGAATGTAGAAACAGTCTTAAGCATCCCTGTCTCGTCCAACGGCTAGTTCACTAAAACGAATGCTGAAATCGAGTCTGTATTCAGCTATGGTCGCACGGGTCGACCTTATAATATTCCTAGGCCGTCTATTAAAGAGTCTAGATTACAATCCACCTCACCCCAACTGTTGAAAATAGATAGAATACGGGATAAACGTGGTGAGGATAACTACTCCGAATCCCCGGAGCTTCTCTGGACTCCTCACAGAGACTTCTTGAATCCATGAGGAAAGAAAGCGAAAAATAAATAAATTCTAATAAATCTAAAATTGATTAATGAATGAAGAAAAAAAGAGTTCGCAACCCTTTAAATAAGGATACCAGGTAATGAGAAAGAAATCAGGAACAAACTACAACTAAAACTTCTAGAATTCGCGACTTACTATATATGGGTCGTGATGTCTACTAGTGGGTAAAGTTTTCGGTCAAAAAATAAAATAAAATAGTAAGTGTCCTAAACAACTTCACCCAACCGTTCTCATAATTATTCTAAACTCTTTTCTCATTGGGCACAACTCCTAAAGCCTAACGGATGAAGAGAAATCAAACTAAAATTACTATTTTAGTCAAACGAAATTAAAACGGGGAAATGACTGTCAATCGGAGGCTTTTTTCGCAATTCCGGGCTGCGCAACCCATCATAGCTGGGTTGGTTGGCTTCATTAGCTCGTTCTACCCCAAATTCATATATTTTACGTCAGACAACTCATTCCGGATTGCAAGTTACGTCCA
Organism: Magnolia changhungtana; assembly: GCA_030180095.1. Taxonomy (NCBI): domain Eukaryota; kingdom Viridiplantae; phylum Streptophyta; class Magnoliopsida; order Magnoliales; family Magnoliaceae; genus Magnolia; species Magnolia changhungtana. Next base: position 2,039,371 of record JASAUF010000644.1, on the reverse strand, counting down.
GTTTCCCCGAAACTACCTAAAATGAAGCGAATCGGGATCGAGGGGCCAAACGGAGCACTCCCGGAGGGATCCAAGGTGGGACCCAGCATTTTTGGGGCCCAGGGGACTGGAGGAACACGTCCCCACCGCGGCGGCGCGGTTCCGGCCAAGTCCGACCGCGGCGCCACCGCGGCACCGGCGGCGGACCGCGGTCCGGTCGGTTTTCCGAGGTGGGGCCGGGGCTGAGGTTGGTCGGACTGACCTCCTACACCCCCTGGTACGTGCCATTTTGGCAATGGTTTGAGATTTTTGGGGTTGGAGCCCCCTCTCTCTCACATCTTCCCTTCCAAATGCCCTCCCCTTCTATTTCCGATTTTCTCCCTCAAATCTTTCCTCCGTCTTTCAATCCCCATTTTTATCCATAACTCACCCACTCCCATCGATCACAACAGTCCCATCCTAGCCACCTACCCTACCCCTTCCTTTCATGTTTGAGCTCTCATCTCCCCATTTGGAGCTCAAAACCGTGTAAATCGCCAAACCTACCTCATTTCTCCCTTTTACCTTCTACATTCCCTACCTTTTTGGCCTTCACAATCCCCGCTGTTGAGGCTCAAGTCCATGGAGAGCCAAAAACTCCACCCCTATTTCCCTTATCTTCATTTTCCATGGCTCTATCCGAGCTCATCCATATGTTGTCTTGTAGTTTGCGTGGGCTACTATCGTAGGGTGGTTCTGTTTTCCTGATGATAGGTGTAGTAGTTGGTAGAATGTTCAAGGTATTTGAGAACGTAGGGTCCGTTCGGCCAAATTCCATTAGGTAAGTTTACGATGGATAGAATTATAAAAGTAATAATAAATGTGTATGTAGGATATAGCCCCTAGATTGGGTGTATCCTATGTCTTCTGACACCATGTTTAGAATGTACGCAATTAAGAGTAAATTTCGAGAATTCCTTTCCAATAACACTTAGAAATTTTCTCATCGTGGGGTATAGAAAATCCCATCTCACGTTTTTCCAACACCAGGCTCATTTTTCCAAGGCCTATAAAAATTTAATCCCCTCCCACCCTCCTACCAACCATGTCACACACAATCCCAAGGTAGGATTAGTAATGCGGTCCCATTTAATACAACTTAAGGCCACTGGCCAAATTGTGTTGAAGCGATAAAGTCCCTTGATATACATTAACCCACCACACTCTGACAGCTTAAGCTCTTAGAGTAAATGGTTGTTTGACAAATAGGCCATAGAGTTTTGGACCTAGAGCGATACTCCTAGTTTTCGACAGACCTGACCGTATAGGAAATCCAACAACTTAATAATGTAAGCCCCAGGATCTTCTTAGCCGATGTGAGCATGTGTGAAATGCTCGAGCGTCAAGTACAGACAATTCAATCCCACTTAGACAACATTTGACCCTACACGATGAATAATTTCTTGTATTAGAAATGATCTAAAATCATCTAGTGTGTAAGCATAGACCTTAGATTATAACTGATGGATTACCGCTACTCATAAGTTGGGCCTAGGCTGCTGATTAGGCTAAGAAACGTAAACGACAAAAAAAAAATGCTAAGATAATTGAGTGATATACTTAGTGAGTCGGTTTGATTAGGTAGGAGCGAGACCCCGTTCCTTTGTTGAAATCCCCTTAATACTTTAGGCTTCCTTAGTAACTCTCAGGGAGCTTGTTTGACGTAGAAACTATTCACGATTAGAGGAAACTAATATATCCCTTGGATTCAATGTTAGGTCCAATCAATACATCCCTTAGAATTTCCTTCTCAAGGACTTAGTACAACAAGGAACACGGAGTAGAGAAACTACATATAAGCGAGGTATTCGCGGTTTGAATCGAATCCTCAATCCTGGTAGTGACCAATGAACCCTATGCTCTGATCAAGCAAAAGGGTCGGGATCAGCTAGGATTAAGGACTGATACGACGATTTTCTATCATCGCGAGGCAGAAGGTCTATGTATCCTACTCAGACCCACTACACAATCTTTCCGTATTGGCCCAACCATTTACAACTAAAAGTTTATAATTTTGTCCTTGAAAGGTGTTAGGAGTATATAGCTGGTAGAGACTATGTCTTTTAGACCTAAGGAATTGTCCACATGGGCAACAGACAGTTAAGACTCAGGTCCTAAATCACATGCCATGTCGGCATACATATTGTGCTTATGAACGTAGAAAGATAGCATGCCTATTAAGCTAGACATGATTAAATAGGATAAGTCTGGACTGCGACAAAATTTCTTGGTAGAATTAGGCATCTCGCTACAAACTCATACCTAACCCCGAATCAACCACAATACCCTTCATCTTTAGCTCCTTTCTATGACCATAGGTATCAATGCCATAATACACAACATTGATGAAAAGAAGACCAATGTAGTGGGAGATCGCATCCCATTTCATGTCAAGGATAGATCCTAAACTACACCTTGTTCCAATATACGGAGCAGGACATAAATCTTGAGCCTTGAGGATGAAAATAAAATTTTAAGGGGGGTAGAACATGATGAACCCACTCTAGTTAGGTCACCTAATACACCTCTTTGACGTGGGTGGCGCAACAGAAACGTGGTGGACCCTACCCCACTGGCCCAGGATCGAAACGGTGCTCGTTAACATATGCACATGATAGAAGCCCTAACAAGTTTTACTATGAAACCATTTTAGGATGATCTAGTAAGATTTGATTCACCTTCCCTTGGGACAGATAATATCAAGGACTCTCTTAGAGTAAGACCTAAAGGGCAACCTTAGAATAAACAATTTGAACCTTTCAATGATGGACATTCCCTACGTTTCTAGAGTGATCGGACTACGGAGTTACTGAAATATACAACTGCGAAGCATTCGCGGCTTGACCTAATTCTCAATCTGGCGACTACCAATGGACTCACCGCTTGGCCGAGCGAGAAGACCGTGATCCACCAGATTCGGAAGGGATACGATGAGCTTCCTACCTGGCCGTGGATGATCGATGTATCGAGATCGAGCCCACTATTACCGTCTCTCCGTGTTGGTCAAACAATGAAAACAACTATCTTACTCTAAATTGTGGGAATTGTCGTCGAGACTCCAAATAGGTAAAGCAATAAATGGTAGCAAACCATCAGGGTATAAGTCATGGATAAAGAAATAAATTTTAAGGGGGGTAGACTAAAATGAACCAACTAGTACATACCCTACCACGCGTAGAAACGTGGAACCAATAACTCTTAGGCAAATGAAATAATAGAAATCTTCCCTTATTACCCTTAGCCAATTTCGGGGACGAAATTTTATTTTAAGGGGGGTAGATTGTAACGCCCCAGATTTTTGCCAACCTGGGATTAGACGTCCTTAGGCAATGGGTCGATCCTAATACCTCATTAACTTGTCAGAACTGAATCCCAAAGTCTAAAGCCGCCTTTGAACTCATTTCCTTCACAAAATCTCACCCTTCATCACCTTGATCTTCCAATTTTTCTAAGAACTTTTACCCTAGACACTATCTTAAACTAGTTAAGTATCATAACTTGGATCACCTCATATACAAACTACAAAGGCCTGAGTACCACCTCGACCAGAAATTACTTAGGACTAAATCCTTTAGAAATGAGACAAAGTGACTAAGTGCTAAACTAGATTAGCTACATGAAGTCCGTTAGGATCGCTTTAAATACGATCTGCAAGACCCAAAACTTGCAGAACAAGTGACGCTAGGTTACCCTAAAGTTTAGAACCAAACTCATTTCCCGTCTGCTTTCGGGAATGAAACGAAACTTCAGTATTAGGTCTAGATCGCACATCGGGATTCCGATTAACCCGAAGCTAAGGAACTAGGACCGCCCCTCTGGGCTTAACAATCATCTCAAAAATCACCTTATCCGATGTTCCACGGCCATTCGTTTCGAATCGGAGCGAGGTAGTGTGAAAACGTTATTCATAAGCCAAAATAAATATCCGGAATAGTGATCGGCATCGTTCGTTGACGCGTCGAGATTAAGCAACCCGACCGTCGAATCGGACCAAATTACACCCTCGGATTAAGAAAAATTTCAGAACATTTAGATGTACTTGGAATTTCGATCGTGGCCCACCGACCGTCGAATCCGAAAGTGGTCCGCCACGTGCGATCCGCGTATCCGAATGAGTCAAAAACGTAATCCCACGTAGATCCATTGATGGTGAGCTTAAGTCTGACGTTTGGTTCAAAGAGGGCCACCAGAACTTCCCTTTTGAGCTGGAAAAGCGGCGAAAATCCTATATTACCAGTACCCCTTGAACCTGAGTCTATTTTCGGAATGTTTTTGGCTATAAAAGGGCCTTAGAGCACCCTCTCTCACAGCCATACGAATTTGGGTTTTGGGAGAGAGAAAAGAGAGAGAAAAGAGAGAGAAGGACTTGGAGATCGTTGCCAATCTTCCTCCACCTGCACTGGCTTGCTACACGGCCTACACCTCTCTATTCTAGACGTTTTTCCGGCGTTTTCCGCCTCATTTGAAGGTAAGAAAACCTAACCCTAGGTTTGATTTGTGGTGGAATCGAGGTAGGATGTGTACCGACTAACCGATTCCACTCTTTAGGCTAGAAATCCCCCGTAGACGGAAGATCCATCACCCTTGCTGATTCGTTCCGTTTCCAAAGGCAAAGGTGAGGACTTTAAGCGTATAAGTTACGGTTTTCAACGCTTTCAATGTCAGATAATGGTAGATTCATGATCTTCTTGCAATTGCACATGTACAAAGTGCCTTCCGTTTCCTGTTTTGATTAACGGTGTGAAATGTGGAATTTCACATATTCTAGGTATACGTAGAAATACCGTATACGTATTTTTTTTGGACAAATGCTTGACATGTTTATTTAATGTTTAATTATATAACATATGAATAAAATACTGGTTTGGCGAAAGGAATCGCCAAATTATATGTTTACTTGTAAATGCGCCGTATGTCGAAATTACGTATTGTAGAAATACCGTATACGTATTTCTTTTGGAATAATGTTTGACATATGTATTTAATGTATGATTATACAATACATGATTAAAATACTAGCTTGGCGAAAGGAATCGCCGAAACCTATGTTCCTTTGTAAACACTATGTATGTCGAAATTGGGTATACGTGAAAGTACCCTATACGTATAAGATTTGCTGATGTGTTTGCTATGTTTATTTGTTGTATGAATATGATGTATATGTATAAAATACTAGCTCAGTAAAGGGACAACCCTAGTACACACTTCCCTAGCATACGTCATGTATGTTGTACTAGTGTACTTAAGTGTTTGTGAAAATGCTTGTGTGAGCAAGTGTTTGAACGTTGATGCTTAGGAGGGTGTTGAGATTGGATTCTCAACTACCCTAGCGACGCATGTATGATTACCTCCATGAGGTTGATCACTTAAACCACTTACTTACAATACATGTGTTTGTATTCTATTAATGTAGTGTTTTACAACATGCTTTATATCATGCTTTATAATATGCTGTTAACATGCCTACTAGCATGTTTGAATTACTTTGTTTATCATGCTTAAATTACTTTGTCTATCATGCTTTACTCTACATGCTATGGATGACAATTGATTATGCTTTGGGCTATGATTATAGTCCAGACAATCGGTACTAGATTGGAGATCGTGGTTGAGTTTCATGTCGCCACGTGAGATGTGTCCGACGAACTCGAGTCGTACTTCGGTTGGCGATAGTGGTTGGCCACGCGAAGTGCTTATACACTTCATGTCGTTCAACTTGTTGTGCGCTCGAGCTAGGAGCTCGTCATGTAACCCGATTTGTCTAATGTATGTTCACCATGTTTGGTCGCTAATGCTTGAACCTGGGTACCAAACTTACCGTGAAAATCCCGTTAACCATGGTACCTCGATCCGCTAAGACTCATGAGCCGGGCATGGTGGTATGGGACACCGTGGTCGAGTATCGGCCTACGCCGGGCTACGTGCCTCCCCGTAGTGACCAAAGTGAGCAACTCAACTCGTGAGCCGATTATGGTGGTATGGGACACTATATTCGCGCCGTCGGCCTACACCGATAAGGTGATGGGGGAGTGGTGCAATCTTTGTGTGTACTGACCACAGCAGCCCTTTGTAGTGACCGCGAGCATATTCTCAAGTTGCGGCGTGCCTTAGGGTTCGCCGCGATATATAGAGTATGAACTAGGCCTGTTTACGTATAGTTGTATCGTGATGAATCGTTTAAGGGGTGATGGGGGAGTGGTGCAACCTTTGTGCGTAATGTACTCACAGCCACTCTGCGGACTGACCTAGAAAACACACCATCGTCGATATTAACTAGGGCCGACGACCCTAGAATGGATCATGTTTGGGAACGATACAGGGAGGTACCTTAGTTTCCCAATCCTGGCATTTGAAATGGACTAATTAAAAACTCGGTAATCATGCTCATCATGCATCGCATGTGCCCGGAAGATGTGGAGCACCGTGGGATGTAAGCATGCGCGAACGTGAGATGGTGTCGCTTGAGGGAGTATGTCGGAGAGGGCATCCATCATACCCGCATTCATACTTGCATTAATCGAGTAACTAGGAGTGCTTGATTCTTGCTTTATCATTACTTGCTTGACCGCATCGATAACATGTTAACTTATGCCTTATTGTTCCACCGAGTTAGCTACTCACTCCCACGTTACGATCGGTGTTGTACACACCAAACAGATTTGTTGAGTTTCAGGTGATGGCGATGCTTGTGAAGCAGAGCCTGGACTATTTCTATGGTGATGAGGAGGAGTTCTCCTATCTATATCTCTCTGACAGGTCTATGAAGACCTGGTATTGTACTGACGGGGCTATGGTATTTGGAATAGGAGACATCACACGTCATCACATTAGGTATATTTTAGAACTGTCCTTGTAATTATTTAACCTGGAAATGTTATCACACTCTGGAGACTCATCACAGTTTATATATTTTGTCTACCTATTACAGTCTTCCGCTTGCAACTTTAACTGTCTCTGGAGTATGATATGTTGTTTTGGCTTAATCTCACTCATGTTCACTACTCTAATATAATCAACATTCAATCATCATCATTTTGTTGCATAAGTGATGTTCTGGAACTCGAGAGTTGAGTTACTACTCGACCCCCAATTTTCAGGGCGTTACAGCAACGATCTCCAAGTCTTTCTCTCTCTTTTCTCTCTCTCCCTCTAGGGTTTCTCCCAAAATTCGTATGGCTGTGAGAGGGGCTGCTCTAAGCTCCTTTTATAGCCTCAAACATTACGAATTTAGACCCAGGTTCAAGGGGTACTGCCAATATAGGATTTTCACCGCTTTTCCAGCTCAAAAGGGAAGTTCTGGTGGCCCTCTTTGAACCAAACGTCAGACTTAAGCTCACCATCGATGGATCTACGTGGGATTACGTTTTTGACTCATTCGGATACGCAGATCGCACGTGGCGGACCACTTTCAGTTCGACGGTCAGTGGGCCACGATCAGAAATTCCAAGTACATGTAAATGTTCCTGAAATTTTTCTTAATCCGAGGGTGTAATTTGGTCTGATTCTGACGGTCAGGTTGCTTAATACTGACGCGTCAACGAACGATGCCGATCACTATTCCGTATATTTATTTTGGCATATGAATAGTGTTTTTCACACTACCTCGCTCCGATTCGAAACGAATGACCGTGGGACATCGGATAAAGTGATTTTGAGATGATTGTTAAGTCCAGTGGGCGGTCCTAGTTCCTTGGCTTCGGGTTAATCGGACTCCCGATGTGCGATCTAGACCTAATCGAAGTTTCGTTTAATTCCCGAGAGCGACGGAAATGAGTTTGGTTCTAAACTTTAGGGTAACCTAGCGTCAATGATTCTGCAACTTTTGGGTCTTGCAGATCGTATTTAAAGCGATCCTAACGGATTTCATAGCTAATTGAGTTTAGTACCTAGTTAACTTTGTTAAATTTCTAAAGGATTTAATCCTAAGTGAATTCTGGTCGAGGTGGTACTCAGGCCTTTGGAGTTTGTATATAAAGTGATCTAAGTTATACTACTTAGCTAGTTTAAGATAGTGTCTAGGGTGAAAGTTCTTAGAAAAATTGGAAGATCAAGGTGATGAAGGGTGAGATTTGTGAAGGAAATGAGTTCAAAGGCGGCTTTAGACTTTGGGATACAGTTCTGACAAGTCAATGAGGTATTAGGATCGACCCATTGCCTAAGGACATCTAATCCCAGGTTGGCAAAATTCCGGGGCGTTACATAACACAAGGAGAAAAGTGGCACAACCCAAGTTTGAGAAGTCCATGGCATTTCCTCAATTGTGCACCCGCACAACCCAAGTTTGTGAAGTTTACAAATTGTCTTAGATTGTGCACCAGTATTCTTGCCTAAAATGCCCCTTCCTTGATCAAGTGCACCAGTTACCGGATTTATAAAGGGAAAGCTAAGGAAAATGTGAAGCACAGAGAGAGAACCCTAAGAGAAAGGAGTGTCCGTCCATACGATTGGAAGGATGAGTGGAAGGATGATCAGAACCTATCGCACGATCAAGTCAGGGGCTTTGAGTTTGCGTAACTCATATGCCTTTGCGATGAACATCATAAGCATCGAAATACTGCTAAAATTCCTATTAAATTACCTTTTATTTCATTCATTGTGCTAATTCATTGTAATCTATCTTAGAATCAAGGGAATATGAGGAAGTAAATGAACTCAGACTGAATAAACATCTTGTGATCATTGTTACCTCATTCTTCCATTATTGTCATTGAATATTTTCCCAAATTGAATGCATTTGTTTCTTATCGAAACAAGATGTCCCATAATTGTGTATTTTCAACAAGTTTGTCAAAGTAATCCCACACATCATCAACATCTTTGTTCATAAATTCCCCATTGGACATCGTCTCGACCAATTGGCGCATGGAAGATGTCAGTTTATCATAGAAGAAATTTGTTATATGACATGTTTCGAAGCCATATTGTGGGCATGAACTAACAAGATCCTTAAACCGCTTCAAACATTGAAAGAATGTCTCATCTTCCTTTTGGACGAAGTTCATGATCAACTTTCTGATGGTGTTCATCTCATGGTATGGGAAGAATTTCTTTATGAACTCCCTTGTCATGTCATTCCATCTGCCAATGGATCGTGGACGTAGTGAGTGCAACCACGTCTTAGCTTTTTCTTTTAAGGAGAATGCAAAGAGTTTCAGCCTAATTGTGTCCTCAAACACATTACGAAAGTATAAAAGTGGCTATTATCTCATCAAACTCTTTCATGTGTAGATACGGACTTTCATATTCAAGTACATGTAATTTTGGAAGCAGGTGGATCACTCCTAGCTTAATATCCATATTTCCCGCATTCTCTGGAAAAATCATGCAGGAAGTTGTGCTCACCATTGCCGGTTATAAATAATCTTGTAAGGTACGAGGCAAGGGTGTATTTGCACCTCATTCTCATCCTGAGCTTCCTCAACTAGAGGTTAGGGTGGATTTATAGGTTGATTTGCAACCATCACTTCAATTGACTCTGAGGTTCACAAGTGGTGTTTAATCTATTGATGGTTAGGCAGTCCTTCGACTAATCCTCCTTCACTAAAAAGACTTTGAGTGTTATCATGGACCCACTTGGGCATTAAACACTCACATCCCTTAAACAACTAAACAAAACTAAACCTAAGAAAAGAAAACAAAATAAAGGAAATAAGAAATCTAGAAAAGATAAGAAAGAGTTGGAGAGAAGTTACCCAATTAGGATTACTATGCTAAGGTTCTACAAAAAAAGATAACAAAATTAGCTCTAGAAATAAATTCAGAAAATTCTAACCGAGAAACACAAAAGAAGAACTAATCCTAATCTTAAACCAATTCCAAAACTAATTAATCTCAGAAAGTCCCCAGCAATGGCACTAAAGACTTGTTCACAATCCCAAGTATAGGGTCGTGAATTAGTAATAACTCGGTGAGACCGGGGTCGAATCCACATGGACTAAACTTATACATATTCTGAAAAGAACTAGAACTAGAACTAAAAGAAGATCTAAATCTGAATTATGGAATAATTAAAAGTGAGTGTGAATATTGTTGATTAAAACTTATAAATTTAAAGGTAGGAACTAGGGTGCTAAGGATCCACTTGTAGCTATCAAGATGCTACCTTACTTGATTCAAGAGATGTAATTGGAATCAGAGTCCTATCTTATCCATTTGGAAGAAGAGATGATTAAATCTCTCAACTTTTCATTAATCTAGTCTCAATGGAGGAGGATTGTGAAGATTATAAGGGATTCCATCACCCTACCATGCCCAAGAGACGATGGTGAATAATAGGATTTATTAATCTCACAATCTCAAATAGGAAAAGAAGATATTCAAAGCTATCATAGTGTCTATTGTAATTTGAGTCACAACAAACCATAAAAAACTGAATGTATTCCTTAAAATCAACTTGAAATCCATGAAGTTTAATATAAATAAGAATCAAAGCAAGATAAACATCCCAATCACGTTACATGCTTCACCTCTTAGCCCTAGCTAGGAGGTTTAGTTAATCATGGACATGATTAAACAAAAATCTCTCAAACAAAACATGAAAACAAATTAAGGAAGAAGAAGAAAAAATCTTGGCAGTGGCTCCTCCAACCTTTAGCTCCACTCTTAAAACCCTAAATGATATCTAGGAACGTCCTAGGGAATCCTAATTATAGTTGTGAAGCTCCATCTTATGCACCACCTTAGAAATTCTGCAAACTGACTTGAGTTTACGCACTTTACATAAGCCCCGCTTTACGCATTGGTCGGACCCAAGTCGAATTCGAAACAAGATAGGATTCCGTTTCAGCAGTTGCCCGATTTTGGTTGGACCAAGCTTGGGTTTGATCAGACTAAACTTAAGTTGTTGGTCGGAGTGAATTAATCTTCGGTCAAACTGAATTAAATCCTTTCAGCGCTGGAGCTTTTTGGGCACTTTTGGTCGTACCGAATCCTCCCTTCGGTCAGATCAAATTGTCTATCGGTTGAACCGAATTAGCTTATGAATTTTATCATTGGTTGTTGGACTATTTTGCATGATTTTAGTTGAACCGAACTCATTTGTTTTCTGTTACAGATTCTGAAGTCCTTCAAGTCCTTTCTGCATCCTTTGTACTTGGTTTCCTTGGTCTTTGACATGTGAATTTGAAATGGCCAAGCTATATGTCCTAGACGGGGGGGGGTGAATAGGACAATGCTAAATTTAAAATAATTACAGCAGAATTTAAATAAAGAGATAACTAAATAAATTAAATCAATTCACAATGCTGAAATGAAAAGCAACCTCAATAAACAAGTATTAAGAGGTTGATACTGTAACATCCCGAAAATCGAGGGTCGAGTAGTAACTCAACTCTCGAGTTCCAGAACATCACTTATGCAACAAAATGAATAATGATTGAATGTTGACTGTATTAGAGTAGTGAACATGAGTGAGATTAAGCCAAAACAACATATCATACTCCAGAGACAGTTAAATTTGCAAGCGGAAGACTGTGATAGATAGATAAAATATATAAACTATGATGAGTCTCCAGAGTGTGATAACATTACCAGGTTAAATAATTACAAGTACAAACCTAAAATATACCAAATGTGTAAGGTCCTCTAGTCAATATCCCCGAAAGCCCCGTCGATCAGGACACGGCTCACAGGAAGTCGTCAGAAGATAACCAATACAAGCAGGCATCGTAGTCATTGCAAAGGTCCGGCTCCACCTCAGAAGTAGCGTCGCCATCTGAAATCAGACAATGTCTGGTGGGTGTTCGAAACACCATCCCGTAACGTGGGAGTGAGTAGCTAACTCAGTGGAACAATAAAGCATATGTTAACATGTTATTGACTCAGTCAAGCAGTAATGATAAAGCAGTACAATCAACACTCATAATTACTCTTATTAATACAAGTATGAATGACATGATGTATACCCTCACCGACATACTCCCTCATGCGACACCATCTCACGCTCGCGGTATGCTTTCATCCCACAGTGCTTCACATCTTTCAGGCACATGCAATGCATGATGAGCATGATTACCGAGTTTTTAATTAGTCCATTTCAAATAGCAGGATTGGGAAACTAAGGTACCTCCCTTGTATCATTCCCAAACATGATCCATTCTAGGGTCGTCAGTCCTAGTTAATATCAGACGATGGTGTATTTTCTAGGTCACTGCAGAGGCTGCTAGGGCTGTTACGCACAAAGGTTACACCACTCCCCCATCACCTCTTAAACGATTCATCACTATACAGAAACAGGCCTAGTTTATACTCTATATATCGCGACGAACCCAAAGGCACACTGCAATTTTAGAGTATGCTCGAGGTCACTACAAAGGGCTGTCAGGGCTGTTACGCACAAAGGTTGCACGGCTCCCCCATCACCTTATCAATGTAGGCCGACAACACGAATATAGTGTCCCATACCACCATAATTGGTTCACGAGTTTAGTTGCTCACTGGTCATACGGGGAGGCACGTGGCCCCAGCGTAGGCCGACAGCTCGACCACACTGTCTCATACCACCATGCCCGGCTCATGAGTCTTAGCGGATCGAGGTACCATGGTTAATGGGATTCTCACTGGTAAGTTTGGTACCCTAGGTTCAAGCATTAGCGACCGAACATGATGAACATACATAAGACACACGGGTTACTTGACGTGCTCGGCTAGCTCGAGCGCACAACAAGTTGAGCGATATGAAGCGCAGAGGCACTTCGTATTGCCAACCACTATCGCCAACCAAAGTACGACACGGGTTCGCCAAACACATCATGTGTGGCGAGATGAATCTCAACCACGATTCCAAGTCTGGTACCGGATGTCTGGACTATGGACATAGTCCCAAGCTCAATCAATTCTCAACCATAACATGTGAAGTAAAGCATGATAAACCAAGTAATTCAAGCACACTAGCAAGCATGTCATAAAGCATATTATAAAGCATGTTATGAAACAAGTTACAAAGCATGTTAAAAAGCATGTTATAGAGCACTATACAAATAGGGATACAAACACATATATTTCATAAGTGAGTGGTTAGAGTAAACAACCACGTGGAGGGTATCATACGTGACTCTAAGGTAGTTGAGAACCCCATCTCAGCACCTACCTAAGGCACTAACACCTAAGCACTTACACCCACAAGCAATTTCACAAACACTTAGAGTGCACTAATACAACATACATGACGTATGTTAGTAATATATGTATTAGGGCTGTCCTTTCTCCGAACTAGTATTTTATCCATATATATCATATTCACACAGCAAATAATCATGACAATTACATCTCCAAATTTACACGTATGCGGTATTTTCTAGAATACACAATTTCAACATACATAGTGTATACAAGGAAACATGTATTACGGCGATTCCTTTCGCAAAACAGGTATTTTATCCATATACAATATAATCATACAACAATTAATTATGGCAAACACATTTCTAAAATGTATACATATACGGTATTTTCTACGAATACCTAGAATATGTAAAATTCCATATTCTACAACTTTAATCGAAACAGAAAACGGAAAGCACTTTGTACATGTGCAATTGCATGCAGATCATGAATCTATCATTATCTGACATTGAAAGCATTGAAAACCATAACCTATACACATAAAGTCCGCACCTTGCACCTTGGAATCACAACAAATCAGCAAGGTTTGAAGGGCTTCCGTATTCGGCAGTTTTATCGCCTAGAGAGTGAAACCGGTTAGCTATTTCATAACCTATAACCTTCACTCACCCAAACAGATCTAGGGTTAGGGTTTCTCACCTTAAAACGGAGTCGGTATCGCCGGAAAAGCGTCTAGGAAGAGGTGGTGCAGCCCGTGTGGTGGTCGAAAGCAGTAGGAGGAAGATTCTCCCACAAACCTCAAGCTTTCTCTCTTTTTCCTCTCTCCTTAGGGTTTTATCCCAAATTCGTATGGCTGTGAGAGGGGCTGTTCTAAGGCCCTTATATATCCTAAAAACTCTTCGGAATAGACTTATGTTCAAGGTATACTTACCTTGTAAGCAAATCGGCATTGTTTCAACTCAAAAGAGGGTTTCTAGCGGCCCTCCTTGAGCCAAACGTCGGACTTAAGCTCACAACCCATGGATCTACATGGGGTTATGTTTTCGTCTCGGTCGGATTCTCAGATCACGCGTGGCGGACCATTTTCAGTTCAACGGTCAGTGGGCCTCGATCCGAAATTCCAAGTACATGTAAATGTTCCTGAAATTTTTCCCGATCCGAGGGTGTATTTTGGTCTGATTCTGACGGTATAGTTGCTTAATACTGATTCGCAAGCGATACATGGCAGATCACTATTCCAGATATTTATTTTATAAAGTAAATAAGAGTTTTCACACTCCCTCGCTTCGGACTCGAGCGAACGGCCGTGGAACAACGTCTGGACTTGATTTCCGAGATGGTTGTCAAGCCCAGCGAGGCGGTCCTGATTCCTTAACTTTGTATTATTTGGACTTCCGACGTGTGGTCCAGATCTGATACGGAGTTTCGAGATGCTCCCGAGAGCAGCCGGGTAATGAGATTGATCCTAGATTTTAGGGTAACCTAGCGTCAATGATTCTACAAGTTTTGGGTCTTACAGATCGTATTTAAAGTGATTGGTGCTAATTTCACAGGCACTCTAGTTTAACACTAGCTAAACCTCGCCCAATTTCTAAAGGATTTAGTCCTGTAAGATTTTTGTCTGAGGTGGTACTTAGTCCTTTGTAGTTTATATATAAAGTGATCCAAGTTATACTACTTAGCTAGTTTAAGATAGTGTCTAGGGTGAAAGTGCTTTGAAAAATTGAAAGAACAAGGTAGTGAAGGGTGGGATTTGTGAAAGAAATGGGTTTACAAGCGTTTATAGACTTTGGGATTGAGTTCTGACAAGTTAATAAGGTGTTAGGATCGACCCATTGCCTAAGGACGTCTAATCCCAGGTTGAAAAATCCGGGATGTTATAGATACAAAAGTTGTTTTAAGGACAACCTTACACCAAAAACCAAGGGTTTATGGTAGACAACCTTATTTCTAGAAAGGTCTTTGTATCAAAAACTCAAACTAAAAAGGAATAAATAAATAGCAAGGAATTGAAATAAATTGCAGGAATTTAAACCTAAATTATTACAACATTTCCACAATGCTTGAAATGTAAAAATTACACCATTCACTTCCACACATACATTCCACACCTGAACAATTAAATATAGAAAAATAAAACACACATCCACACAACACAAAGAGTTATAGTGGTTCCCCTGTGTATACACCAACTGTTTAACAATAGCCACATAGATTGTCACTCCACTCCTAATATTCTCACACAAGGGATAATAGCGTTCACTATCAAATAGGTTTTCTCAGGTTTATCTAAAACCTTTACAATTGTGTCTTTTTCAAAGGTCTTACACAATTCAAAAACCCTTACTTCTGAGTTTTCTGGCTCTCCTCAGATAACCAACAACTTTAAGATTTTTCTGGCTTAACCTCAAATAAAAGCAAATAAAGTAAATTAAACAAAATGTAAAATACCTATTTTTCTTCTTTATTGTAGCAGCTAGAAGAACCAAGTTAGAGTAGAGATTTGAATGTCAAAGTTCAATGTCCAATACTCACTATATAATAGTTCTAAGTTCTAATAGATTTTAAATTAAAACAAATGGGCTAGCTTTAATTAATTTTGATTCCAGAAAAAGGAAAACAACACTTCCTCCTTTCAGATCAGATTGGAATACCAGAAACAAAATCAATTTAAAAAGCTAAAGAAAGAAAATATTAAATATGCACACTTAGCTTAAATGGAGCACAAATTTATCTCTCAGAAGGCCGGCTTAAAATTGCTTAAGTAGTGTATAATTTTCTGAGATTCGTGATCTATTTAAAGGTGAGCAAATCACGTCTTCGACTAGTCTAGAATTCACTACGACTGGTCATAGGACCAACGGAAATTTAAAAATTCAAGCGCGATAAGATAAGGCAGTTTCACGACTAGTCGTAAGTAGTCTACGACTGGTCGAAGGTTGCTCAGGACTAGTCGAATCATGTCGAATTTCAATGCTGTAGTTTGAGTTGTAAGTCTACAACATGTCGAAGAAGTAGTCGACACTGTTCATACGACTAGTCGAACAGACCCCAGGACTGGTCGAAGCTTAATAAAAAAATACGAATTTTTATAACGAACTTACGAATGGTCCAGGCAATTCTAAGACAGGTCGAAGCAGTGCTAGGACTAGTCGAACAAAGTCCAGGACTAGTGTTAGAACAGTCCAAACTCACTTATATAAAACATATGGACTATGTATCCAAAATGACCTACTCTAAAGGTCAACCTACGGTCAAACATACCTTAATAGGGAAGTAAGGACATTGAAATTTAGCTAAATGACCTTGAGCATAATGAAGCTTGAGATCTTAGTATAGCTTGAACTTGAAAGCTTCTTGAGATCTTGAATGAACAATCTCACATCCTCGAGTCTTGACTTGTGAACATTACTTAACTATCGAAGCTGATCTTGTGAGACTTTTATCTTGACTTGACATATCATGTATAGAGCTTTGTTCTTCACATATGCAAGCTTCATAACAAGATACATACAGTGTCTTTAGCACCACAAATTTGACAATATAGTGAAGTTATCAACTATAGGAACTATAGCACTTACATAATTCTTCATTTTTGGTCTCCAAAGATTCAATTTTTGCCTTGGTGATTCTTGAGTACCAAATCTATGCTTTTAACATTCTTTTTAATTCAAGCTCTCAGATTCATCTTGCAACACAAACATGTATAAAATAGACCATTAAGCGTTATCGTTATCATGTTCATAAAACCAAGATATAAATAGGGGAGAATATGCAATATTTGACACTCAATAGCAGACGTCTTCACGTGGTCTTATGAGGACATGCTCGGCATCGACCCAAAAATCATCATGCATCGCCTGAATGTCAACCCTGACCACTGACCATTTCGATAGGAGCATCGTGTGGTTGGTCCCGAACGATATACAGTTATTAGAGAAGAAGTTGACAAACTTCTTAAAGTCAAATTTATTGAGGAAGTCTACTATCCGGACTAGATAACCAACAGAGTCTTGGTCAAGAAGTTTAATGGGAAATGACGGGTTTGTGTTGACTACACAGACCTGAACAAGGCCTGTCCCAAA
This sequence comes from Magnolia changhungtana, assembly GCA_030180095.1. Lineage (NCBI taxonomy): Eukaryota > Viridiplantae > Streptophyta > Magnoliopsida > Magnoliales > Magnoliaceae > Magnolia > Magnolia changhungtana. The sequence continues at coordinate 2,022,206 of JASAUF010000644.1, read as the reverse complement.
GATAGTTTTCCCCTTCGTCGAATTGATCAGCTTGTCGACAACACCGTAGGGCACGAACTACTTAGTTTTATGGATGCTTATTCTCGTTATAATCAAATTGTAATGCATCCATATGATAAGACAAAAATAACCTTTATCACTGACAAATGTCTTCATTGTTACCAAGTTACGCCATTTGGATTGAAAAATGCTAGAGCCACTTATCAATGGCTAGTCAATAAGAGGTTCACCCACCAAATATAGCTAAAAACGGAAGTTTACGTCGATGATATGCTCGTTAAGAGAATCAAGGCCACATATCACACTTCTGATCTTGAAGAAATGTTCCTCGTTCTTCGTAAATACAAGATAAAATTGAATCCAAGCAAATGTGCCTTCGGGGTTAGTTTGGAAAAGTTCCTCAGTTTCTTGGTCAGCCAACGAGGGATCGAAGAAAACTCTGAAAAGATCAAATCTCTGCTTGACATCAATTCATCAAAGACAATCAAAGATGTCCAACGGCTTACAGGAAGAATCATCGCACTCAATCGTTTCGTGTCCTGAGTTACACATAAATGACTTCCCTTTTTCAAGCAGCTGAAAGGAAAACAAGTAGTAGTTTGGATAGAATAATGTGAAATGGCCTTTTAAAAGCTCAAACAATATCTAGGGTCACCGCCATTACTCTCCAAACCTGAGCAAAGAGAATCTCTACTGATATACTTAGTTGTTTTCGATGTAGCAGTTAGCTTGGCCTTAATTAAGGAACATGCAGGAAAGCAATTCCCGGTATACTAAGTTAGCAAAGCCCTAGTTTCAGCTAAAACTGGATACATAAGTCTAGAGAAACTAGCCTTAGCATTAGTCATCTCTTCTCAGCGTTGTGACTATACTTCCAAGCTCACACCATCATCGTCTTGACCGATCAACTACTCCGTCAAGTGCTCCAAAAGCCCAAAGATTTAAGAAGGCTAACCAAGTGAGCGATCAAGTTAAGTAGGTTCAATATCTGTTATGCGTGAAATATTGCATAGTATCCCCCCATTTATTACTTGGTTTTATGAACATGATTGATGAGTGTCGAATGTTGCATACCAGACCCCAGTAATTGCCTAAATTTACGTACATGATAAGGCCTAACATCGGATTTTAATTATATTTTTGTTACAGGAGGAAATTAGGAGCGTGTATTGAAAAATAATGTTAAAAGCATGGATTTGACGCTCCGAAATTACCAGAGCACGGGATGGACTCCAGAGAACCAATAGTGAAGATTTTACACGCCTGGGATCGGAGGAAAGCAAGCCAAAGGGGTCCGAAAGAGGTCCAGAATGCAAGATCACATGTTTCCCGCAATCCGATCAACTCGAAACTTCATACATGGGATGAGGGCCGTAAATTAACCGTACATATTAAATTTCAGCCATTGAAGATCTCGAGAAGTGGGCCAACTAACAAATCAGCCCACAAACCATCGATTCTGGGCCCACCTGATATCTGAAACTGCCTCAAATTGAATTCTGGTGGTTGAAATTATATGAAGTAAAGGATGGACGGTGCAGATTTTTCCTAAACATTGAAGTGGACCCCACACCGTGATGAATGTACATCATGTACATTAATGCACGCCGTGCACCGAACGGCCGAAGGGTCAGCGCTTGCGCTGACCCGACTCCTCTTTCAAAACGCAGAACGACGTCCAGCGTCTTCTGCTGCCGACTGCCGGTCGTCGGTTGTGGGGCCCACACATCGCCCAAATGAGGGATCCGGACCGTCCATCAACCTCCTGGGGTAGCAATAACCCTCACCTAGGTGGCAAAAATCGAAATGAAAGCAGATATCAGATCCCAGCCGTTCAAACATGCAATGGACGGTAAGTTCAAATCTCCGTGGACCACACCTAAATCAAACAAAAATGTGTACTCCCGGACGGTTTTCGATGGCTATCTCATGAACGGAGTGGATTTTTCATCTACCCGGAGGAATGGGCCCCACCATTGCCACGGAGGATGGGTTTGCGTCCGCGAAACGCACTTCACGCTGGCGTGTTTTGCGAAAGTTTGTGGGCCCCGCACGTCACCGCCCGGTGATCCGACCTCCACCCGTCCATCGTGTAGAGGGCCACGAATACTACAAAACCATGCCGATAGTTCACTCCCATGCATACACACGTGCGTGATACTGAGAGGCCACAAAGGGCTATCCGTGACGTTCAAAACCGATCTTTTGAGATTTCTTCGTGGGCCACGTCAATGGACCTTCAAAACCACCCATTCTTGACCGAAATTTCATCCTGAATCCAATGGATGGGGTGGATTTTCCAGAAAACACCTCTGTGGGGCCCACCGATCACGGTTGCGAAAATTTGTACTCCGAGTCCTTCTACGACTGCCACCAATTCCACCATCCAAAGCCTATAAAAAGGAAGTTTTGGACGTGGGAGAGGTATTCAGATCCAGGGAATTTGAGATCTAGAGCCAGGGAGAGGAGAAAGAGAAGAAAGAGAAGGAAGAAGAGAGAGAGATTGTTCGGTTTGGTGTTTTATTTTATGAATTTTATTTAATATTTTTTATGGATTTTATGGGTCACTGATCTCTCAGCTAGGGCTGAGATGAAACCCCTAATTTGATTAGCTCTTGTATTGGTTGATTTACTTTGAATTTTAATTAATTTGTTTTTTTCTCTAAGTGGGCTTTATGGGTTTAAATTCCATATTTCTCCATCTATGAACTTGATCAAAGTATATAGATGGATGTTGTTTGGATGCTTATTACAAAAAGCCAGGTGTCTCGATCAAGAACAGGTTTCCTATAGAGGAAGAAACAGGATGCTTTAATGAATGTACATTCCATGTGCCCGACCAAGGACATGGAATTTGTTGTTCATGGCATTGCTTAAAGGAATTAGACAGTCTGTATGTCCGATTTAGGACACAGATTGTGCTTTCTCTATTTAAGTGGTATCAATCTAGATCAATGTGAATCAACAGACAAAACAAGGGTTAGGATAATTAGGGGTGGATTCGAAAGTCCTAGTGCTCTCTCTATGATTGAATTTTCTTCCATGTTCTTAATTGTTTTAGTTTTTCTTAGAATTGTGCTTAGTAGTTTATTCCTTTATTTGTTGGATTAGTTAAGGAGAGTCATAGATTTGAATTGTGACGACCAGTCCTCGTGGGATTCGACCTCGATCTTACCGAGTTTATTACTACATCACAACCCTATACTTGGGGAGTGAACAAGTTTTTGGCGCCGTTGCACGGGACCTGATTCGCTTCAAATTGAATTTAGGATTCTCTCTTATCATAATTCATAGTCTTAGGATTTTACTAACTTTAGGTTAAAGTTTTTATTTTATTTTTAGAAACTAACCTATTTCTTGTTGTGTAGGATTCTGAGATAGAAACTTCTAATTTGGTAATATCTTCCTAATTTCTTTATTTTTATTTATTTATTTTTAGAATTAGGGTTTTAATTTTTTTTTCTAATCTTTGACTTACTATTCTTAAAAACTAACTTGTTTTGTTTTGTTTTGCAGGTTTTTAACATAGGAACTTCTACTCGGTAACATCTCTCTAACTTCTCCTTTACTTTCTCGTATTCTTTGTAGGATTTTGATTTCTTCTAGATTAGACTCGAGTTAAGGTTCTACCATGGAATCGTGGGTAGATGCATATGCTTTGAGTTGGATAGGTTTTATTGGGAAATGCCCAAGGTTGTGGAATCCAACATATACCTCAAGATTTCTCTCCATCGAGAACAGACATTGAGAACCGACTAGAACGTTATGTTCCATCGGTTAATAGGTAGATACGATCATAATTATGGGAATGAGGACTATTATCAATCATCATATTCTCCCATGTATGATCAAGTATGACTATAACCAGTGGAACCATCAAAATCGGGAAGTTGAACCAACAACATATTGTAATAATTATTCTCTTGGATCCCATACCTTTGAGATCCAACCAGAAACGATCCAAGAGGATTCATGTGTTGATCCAGAACAATTCAACCAGCATGTTGCGAAATTGATGAAATCATTAGAAGCACTCAATTCGCGCATTGAAAGTATAGAGGAAGCTCGCTCATCCCAACTACAATCCAATCCAGAAATACAATACGAGGAAAGTGATCCTCACTTACTTTTAACGAAATCTGGAATTTGGAATGAGGAGTTAGATTCCATTAATGAGCATACGGTTCAATTCCCCGATGAGTCGATCTCAATGACTGTTCAAAAGGATGGGGAAGAAACATGGTTGTCTTTCAAATATAATGATGATGACACACCCCACTCACATGACACACTTGAGTTCAATGAAGAGGAAGAGGTTAGTTTATATGAACCTCAACCCAATCTGGAAATAGAATGTGAGGAAAGCAATCCCATTCCAAGTGTGCACTGCATGAAAGGAGACGATGATGCATATTGGGAAGATGATTATGAATGTGCAACCCAAATTCCCTTCGAAGCAATCTCAAATTTGGTCCAAGTCAATGATCAAGACGTACACGAAGAGGTCGGTCATAATGAGCCACTCCCCTCCCCTAACATGTCTGATTTAAAGGTAGAGGATGGGCCCCTTACAACCGACCCTTCCAACTCTTATGAAACGTATTTGGACCACTCCTCTGAATTACATGATGATATGATTCGGGAGATGGACGAGCTACTCGATATGACTCTTGAATTCGAAACCACCCAGTTGAGGCCACCATCTGAACTGTTGAATTATGACAATTCATCGCCTCTTCTGAGTAGTATCGATGAACAGAGTCCATACATCAATGCTTCGTATACTGATCTTCAATCTGTCTGTGCAGGGCTGGAGCAAGAGAGCACACATTCGTTTACCTTAGAAAATGATGGATTCCTTGGGCAGATCATCACGAGCTCTAATGTGGAAAATGAGTCACTCTCAGCTGAATGTCCCACCTCTTTGGATGATTGCTTGGCACACTTTGCAGATTCAAACGATCCCATGATATGAGACATAGTGAATGCCTTGCAAAATAATATCTCGGTAGTCATCACTGACCGAGAGGACCCTTACTCTGAAGCCCCTCTTTTCACAGATCCTGAATGTTTACCATTAAGGGAGGAGGAGCTAACAATTGAACCGAAGTCTGCTACTTCGGAATGTGTTGAGACTATGTCACTTTCTGAGAATTTTTCTGACTTTCATCTATGTGTAGTCTCTGATTCACCATGGGACACTAATTTCGAAACTTCTTCTGTCGCAGGTGAATCGTATATACTCTCGATACCTCATGTGAATCAACGAAAAAATTTTGATGAGGTACGTAAGTTTCTCTAGAATGTCATGCTCCAGGGCATCCAAGCCTATTGCAAAAATGGCTTTTGGATGATCCTGTTGAGAAATCTACTGAGAAACTTATCACGATCATCGGGAAGAGGAACCTTGGCAAAGATGACCGAGTAGTTTTTCCCTGCTTTCTTAGGACTAGGGTAGTTTCCTTTATGCTGTTTTAGGATAGACGGTAAACTTAGCGCTCCTAGGAGGCAACCCTGTCTTTTGTTTTATGTTTTTCTTCTAGTTAGTTACTTCAATGTTTGTGGGTAACATTACTGCAAACCCTCACGAGACTACAACTCGTCCACTAGGGGTAACCTAGGGGTTTAAAGGCTTGTTGCATGCGCTAAATGCAATCGAGAGCACCTGCGAAAGTGGTATAGGTAGGATTTTCTTTTATTTTATTTTATTTTATTTTATTTTTTATATATATTTGCTTATGTTGATTTCTCTCTTGAGCTAACCTGTTTTACGATGATATTTTTTTTTTTTTTTTTTTTTTTTGAGAAAGCTTCTTCATTCTCCGTCCAGGTACTATCCTTCCATCACTCCTCTTTTATTTCCGTTGTCACATGTGCATTGCATGCTTATTTCTTTTACATTGAGGACAATGTAGATTTTAGGTTGGGGGTGGGAGATTAGGTTACCTAATCAGTATTTTCTTGGTCTTGAGCAAAATTTGTGAAAATTTTAAAATTTTTTCTGGAATTTCTATTGAATTCAAAGTGATTTTGAAGAATAGTTGTGATTTTAACATTATAAGATTTGTGATGTTGGTAGTTTATGACTCTTGATTCGGCCATCTGCTTTTTCACACAAATTTTGAATTGTTAATCCATGATTAGAAGTTGTAAACATTGATTGAGCCATGATTTCACATATCACATCTCGCTTACACATTAAGTTTTTCGGTTCAATAACTGAATGATTAACTTGGTAAAAAGAAAAATCAAAAGGCTAAGTCACATAATCGTCATCATAGGTTTGCTCCCTATAGAATGAAGATTCGATTCCTCATTATTAACCTATATAAAAAAAAAAAAAAAAAAAGTTAAGCGACAAGTTTTCGCCATAGGTTTGCTCCCTATAAGTGAGAATTTGATTTCCCTCGATTCGTTCTATCGCTCATAAAGAAAACCAAAGGTTTGGTAAAATGAAAAGTTAATCCGTGAGATAAGTGTTGGTTTCAAGTTTTGATTGTCACGAATTACTAATGATATCATGAAATTGACAATTGGATCTCTTACTGATTGTCAAGTCGAGATTATACTTTACACTCGTGGAACTCAATGTTTAGGAATGTTCTAATTGATGGATTAATATTTTGAACTTGATTATGAAGTTTACCGTAAGCTTGATTCCAAGAGAAAACTCCACACACCAATCATGAACCTTAGAATTTTCAGATCTCTAAAACAATATCCGTTCGAAGTCACTTGAGTTTACAGAATTGTCTTTTATTTCTCGAAATTATTTTTCGCATGTTTTGCTCGGACTAGCAAAATGCTGGTTGGGGTTGTGATGAGTGTCGAATGTTGCATACGGACTTCAAATTGCCTAATTGCCTAAATTTACGTACATGATAAGGCCTAACATCGGATTTTAATTATATTTTTGTTACAGGAGGAAATTAGGAGCGTGTATTGAAAAATAATGTTAAAAGCATGGATTTGACGCCCAAATTACCAGAGCACGGGATGGACTCAGAGAACCAATAGTGAAGATTTTACACGCCTGGATCGGAGGAAAGCAAGCCAAAGGGGTCCGAAAGAGGTCCAGAATGCGAATCACATGTTTCCATAATCCGATCAACTCGAAACTTCATACATGGGATGAGGGCCGTAAATTAACCGTACATATTAAATTTCACCATTGAAGATCTCGAGAAGTGGGCCAACTAACAAATCAAATCCCACAAACCATCGATTCTGCCCACGATATCCAAATCGCCTCAAATTGAATTCTGGTGGTTGAAATTATATGAAGTAAAGGATGGACGGTGCAGATTTTTCCTAAACATTGAAGTGGACCCCACACCGTGATGAATGTACATCATGTACATTAATGCACGCCGTGCACCGAACGGCCGAAGGGTCAGCGCTTGCGGCTGACCCGACTCCTCTTTCAAAACGCAGAACGACGTCCGCGTCTTCTGCTGACCGCCTGGAGTTGTCGGTTGTGGGGCCCACACATCGCCCAAATGAGGGATCCCATCCCATCAACCTCCGGGGTAGCAATAAACCCTCACCTAGGTGGCAAAATCGAAATGAAAGCGTATATCGATCCCACCGTTCAAACATGCAATGGACGGTAAGTTCAAATCTCTGGTGGACCACACCTAAATCAAACAAAAATGTGTACTCCCGGACGGTTTTTCGATGGCTATCTCATGAACGGAGTGGATTTTTCATCTACCCGGAGGAATGGGCCCCACCATTGCCACGGAGGATGGGTTTGCGTCCGCGAAACGCACTTCCGCTGGCGTGTTTTGCGAAAGTTTGTGGGCCCCGCACGTCACCTGCCCGGCTGATCTGACCCGTCCATCGTGTAGAGGGCCACGAATACTACAAAACCATGCTGATAGTTCACTCCCATGCATACACACGTGCGTGATACAGAGGCCACAAAAGGGCTATCCGGCGACGTTCAAAACTGATCTTTTTGAGATTTCTTCTGTGGGCCACGTCAATGGACCTTCAAAACCACCCATTCTTGACTAAAATTTCATCCTGAATCCAATGGATGGGGTGGATTTTCCAGAAAACACCTCTGTGGGGCCCGCCTATCACGGTTGCGAAAATTTGTACTCCGAGTCCTTCTACGACTCTGCCACCAATTCCAGCCATCCAGCAGCTATAAAAAGGAAGTTTTAGACGTGGGAGAGGTATTCAGATCCAGGGAATTTGAGATCCAGAGCCAGGGAGAGGAGAAAGAGAAGAAAGAGAAGGAAGAAGAGAGAGAGATTGTTCGGTTTGGTGTTTTATTTTATGAATTTTATTTAATATTTTTTATGGATTTTATGGGTCACTGATCTCTCAGCTAGGGCTGAGATGAAACCCCTAATTTGATTAGCTCTTGTATTGGTTGATTTACTTTGAATTTTAATTAATTTGTTTTTTTCTCTAAGTGGGCTTTATGGGTTTAAATTCCATATTTCTCCATCTTGAACTTGATCAAAGTATATAGATGGATGTTGTTTGGATGCTTATTATAGGTGCTTGTGTCTGATCAAGAACAGGTTTCCTATAGAGGAAGAAACAGGATGCTTTAATGAATGTACATTCCATGTGCCCGACCAAGGACATGGAATTTGTTGTTCATGGCATTGCTTAAAGGAATTAGACATCTGTATGTCCGATTTAGGACACGGTTGTGCTTTCTCTATTTAAGTGGTATCAATCTAGATCAAGGTGAATCAACAGACAAAACAAGGGTTAGGATAGTTAGGGGTGGATTCGAAAGTCCTAGTGCTTTCTCTCTGATTGAATTTTCTTCCCTGTTCTTAATTGTTTTATTTTTTCTTAGAATTGTGCTTAGTAGTTTATTCCTTTATTTGTTGGATTAGTTAAGGAGAGTCATAGATTTGAATTGTGACGACCAGTCCTCGTGGGATTCGACCTCGATCTTACCGAGTTTATTACTACATCACAACCCTATACTTGGGGAGTGAACAATGATAATGCTTAATGTTCTATTTTAATCATGTTTGTGTTACAAGGTGATTTAAGAGCTTGGATTGAAAAGGATGCTAAAAGTATGAATTTAACACTCAAGAATCACCAAAGCTAAGGATGGACCTTGTGAGACTAAGAATGAAGAATTCACATGCCATAGATCTAAGAAAACCAAGTGAGGAATGAAGAGCATTGAAGACTTGAAGTGAAGAAAATGAATCCCGAAATTGTCCTGAAAATAAATATATTCCTGAAAGTGTCTTGAAGAAGCATATTCTGAAACTCTGGGGCATTCTGTGAAATTGCACAGAGTGAAGTCTATTTTAGGAAAGTGTGTAAATTTGAGGTGTTTTGCAAATCTATACAGACGAGGATATAAATATGGGTTTCCTATGAACTTTAGGGATATTTAGGGTTTGAGGAGTGGAGCAAAAGCATGGAGAAGTCATCGCTAAGAGTTTTTCTTCATTTCCCTTAGTAGTTTTTATGCTTTTCTTCAGAGATTTTTAGTTTAATCATGTCTATGGTTGGCTAAACCTCTTAGTTAGGGCTAACAAGTGAAGCTTGTAGCGTGATGGAATGTTTTTATTACTTTGATTCATGTTTATATTGAACTCTCTTTGATTCTAGTTTGATTATAAGGAATACTTTCAGTTTTTAATAGTTTTTTGTGACTCAGATTACAATGGATCTGCGATAGCTTTGAGTATGTTCTTTTCATGTTTTTGGATTGTGAATATAGGAAATCCTATTGTTCACCATTGTCCCTTGGGCATGGTTGGATGATGGAATCCTCCCTAATTTTCACAATTCTCTCAAATTGATTGTGGGATTGGTAAATCCTGTTGTGAGCCATTGTCTCATGGGCATGATTTTGTGATGAAATCACTTCTAGTTCTCACACCACTCTTCCATTGAGAATTAGGTCAAAGAAAGTTTAGATTTGACTTTACTTAGACATCTTCCAATTGGATAAGATGAGACTTTGATTCCAGTTGTGTTCGCGAATCAAGCATAGATCTCCCTGATCTCTATAAGTGGATCCTTGGAAACCCTAATTTCCCACCTTTGAATTTCTTAAGTTTTTCATTAAATCTCTCACAGTTATTCTCTATACTTCCAAACTTAGGTTTTTATCTTCTTCTAGTTCTAGTTTTTGGTTACTTTCAGAAAACACACGAGATTAGTCCTTGGGGATTCGACCTCGGTCTTACCGAGATCTACATTACACCCCTACACTCGAGGTTGTGAACAGGTTTTTGGTGCCGTTGCCCGGGATTAACGGTTGCATTTTTTCTGAAATTAACTAGTTTTAGAATTAGGTTAAGATTAGGGTTTTTCTATTTTCTATTTTTAGGGTTTGTTTTTTATTTTTAGAAACTTTCTAATTGTAGGATTTCTTTTATTTTTATAAACTAACTTCCTTTATAATTCTAGGTTTAGAACTTTCCTAATTAGTTTTTTTTTTTTTTTTTAGAAACTTTCCTTTTCTATTTTTAGAAACTAATTTATTTTCTAATTTTGTGATATGATAAGATAAGATAAGATAAGATAAGATAAAATATGATAGGATAGGATAAGATAAGATAACATAACATAAGATTAGATAATATCGGATAGGATAGGATAAGATAAGATAAGATAAGATATGATTAGATAAGATTAGATAGGATAAGATAAGATAGGATAGGATAAGATAAGATAAGATAAGATAAGATAGGATAATATTAGATAAGATAAGAGTTATTTCTAATTTGTTTTTAGAAACTAACTTAGCTTTCTAGGTTTAGAAACTTTCCTTTTTTGTTTTTAGAAACTAGGCTTTTTTCTTTCTTTTTTCCTTTTTTAGTTTTAAACACTAACTCATCTTTCTATTTTTAGTTTTAGAAAGTTTCTTTTTTTCCTTTTTAGAAACTAATTCACTTTCCTTTTTCTTTTGCAGGATCTTAACATAGATCTCCTCCAATCTGGTAACTTCCTTCTAACTTCTCTTCTACTTACTTTCCATATTGCTGTAGGATTTTTCTTATATTTTCTTTTAGGATTAGGTTCAGGATTAGGGTTTCACCATGTATATGCAAGAGTGAGAATGTCAATACGCTGAGCTAATTTTAGAGAATGCGAGAAATTGTGAAGGGCTGTCAGATGATTATATGAGGAAACAACCTATGTCTCAAAATTTTTCTGAAACCATTATTGAGAACTAAATGGAATAAATGCTCCACCGGTAAAGAAATCCTTATGCAATCATATGCGGGAGAACAATTACACCTCACGGATTAAGAAAATAGTACGTGAGTGTTGGGGTAATCATAACTATGGGAGTGTGAATTATTATCACCTATCAGACAAGAAGAAAACAATGATAGATTATATTATGGGTGATAATATGTATCAACAACCATAAGATTCTCCCACTTATGACCCGTATGACTATAATCAGTGGAAACATCAATGTTGGGAAGATGAACCAGCAAGAGATCATAGTGAACACTCTCTTAGGTCCACTACCTTTGAAACCTAATTAGAAATGATCCAAAAGGAGTCACTTCAAGGTTACACAGACAATTTTGCTGGCATCAGAAGAATGATAGAAGCGCTTGAATCATGCCTCGATGAGCTAATAGGGGCAAATTCACCCCAGCCTTAACCCAATCCAATTCTTCATTCCCAACTCCCTACTTATGATCAGTGGAAACATCAAGATTGGGAAGTTATATCAACAATGCAAATAGTGATAATTCTCCTGGGTCCTATACCTCTGAGATCCAGTAAGAAATGATCCAAGAGAATTCACTTTAGAATTCCATACAAACTCTAGAGCTCAGTCAGCAAAATACACTCCAGAGATTTCAAGAACTTATAAAAGATATATAGCAATGGGGTTCATGTGATGCGATTATGGAGAATACTGAAATTGAGAATGAAGAGTTGGATTGTGTTAATGAGCATATGGTTCAATTTTCGGAAGAGTCGATCTCGATGATGGTCTAAAGGAATCGTCAAGAGATGTAGGTGTCTTTCAAATATAATGTTAATGACACACTTCACTCACATGACACACTTGGTTTCAATGATGAGGGAAAGTTAGTTTATTCGAACCTCAACCCAATTTAGAAATAGAATGTGATGAAGTGCACATCCCAAGTGTGTACTGCACTAAATTGGAAAATCATGAGTATTAGGATGACGATCATGAATGTGGAGCCCAAATTCCCCTATAATCAATTTCAAGTTTGGTCTAGGTCAATGATCAAGAAGTATAAGAAGTGATCGGTCATAATGAGCTACTCCACTCATCTGACATAGCTAATTTAAATGTGGAGGATGAGCCCCTTTCAACCAACCCTTCTAACTCTTGTGAGACATGTTTAGACCGCTCCCCTGAATTGAATGATGATACAATTCGGGAGATGAACGAGTTGCTCGATATGACTTTAGAAGTTAAAACCACCCAGTTGAGGCCACCATCTGAGTTGTACACTTTTGACAATACAATGCTTTTACTGAGTAGTATCGATGTCTTCACATCAATTCTTCGCCTATTGATTCTCGATCCACTTATGAAAGGCAAGACAAGATATATCCATTGATGATTTATTCTCACTATGATGAAGAGTAAGAGATCATGCTTCCATCTACTTCTAGAGACAATGAAATCCTTAAGAAAATTATCACAAAATTCAATGAGGAAAATAAGTCACTCTCAGCTGAATTTCCCAACTCTTCGGATGATTTCTTAGCACACTTTGTAGATTCAAACGATCCCATGATACAAGACACAGTGAATTCCATGCATGACAACACCTCGGTAGTTGTTACTGACTGAGCGAACCCTTATTCTGAAACCTTTCCCTCCACAGATCCTGAATGTTTACTATCGTAGGAGGGAGAGTTGATAATTGAACTGAAGTCTAAAACTTCGGAATGTGTTGAGACTACATCATCTACTGAGAATTTTTTCTACCTGTATTCTCTAATTCACTATGGAGTACTAACATTGAAACTTTTCGGTTACATGTGAATCATATGTACTTTGGATACCTCAAGCGATTTAATGATAATTTTTTGCTGAGGTCTATAAATTTCTCTGGAAATTCATGCTCAAGGGCATCCAAGCTTATTGCAAAAAGGGCGTGTGGATTATCTTGTTGAAAAACCTACTGAGAAATTTATTAAGATATTGGCTGGAGGAGGAACCTTGTGGCATTATTAAGTAGCTTTTCCCTTCCTTTCCTAGTTTAGGATTAGTTTATTGCTTTCATGTTTGTCTAGGATAGTCAGCTTTATGCTATTTAGGATAGTTTGCTTTTCATTTGTATTAGGATAGATTGCTTTTTATTGGTTTAACTCTTGTGCTAACCCATCTTCACACTAAGACCATTGGAAAAGCCTCTAGATTCCTTTTTTAGGTACTACCTTTCCATCACTTCTCCTTTAATTTCGTTGTCTCATGTGCATCGCATGCTCATATCTTTTACATTGAGGACAATGTATATTTTAATTGGAGGTGTGGATTAGGCAAGCTAATCTGTGTTTTCTTAGTCTTTGAGCAAAAACTGTGAAAATTTTTCTGACAATTTTGTAAATTCGAGCGATTTTGAAGTTCATCCATAATTTATAAGTATAAGACACTTAATGTAGGTGATTTATGACTCTTAGGTTCGGTTACTTGTTAGATTTCACAATTAAGTTCAAGTTATTAATTCATGATTAGTATTTTTAAATATTAATTAAGTCATGATTTCATATGTCACATCTAGCTTACACATTAAGGTGTTAATTCAATATTGAATTATTAACTTGGTGATTATTAAGTATGGAAGGAACCAACTTGGGGAATTTGTCCATCATGTTCAATGAGAAAAATTTTAAAAAAAATAATAATAATAAATAAATACCCAACTAAAAAAATAATTATCGTAAAAAACAGCTACCTATTAAAGATCTTTAAAAAGGTTGACATAGCGTGAAAGTAATCGATGGAAAAATCAAAAGCTGAAAGAATGAAAAGATGAAATGTAAGGTAAGTTTTAGTTATCCTGAATGCTCTTTTGATTACCAATATTATCATGAAAATTAAGAATTGAACCTTTGATTGTGATAAGTCCAAATTTCACTATGCACCTGTGGAAATCAATGTTTAGAATTGTTCTAATTGTGGATTAATACTTTGAACTTGACTATGAAATTTACCGAGTGCTACAGTTTAGGAGAAAATAATGCTCAACATCAATGTATTTTGAAACTCTATTATCTAGATTGTTTTAAAATCACTTGACCTTATAAAAATTGTCATATGGTTCTCGAAATATTTTTCGCATACTTTGCTTGGGATTAGCAAAATGCTGGTTGGGGATTGTGTTGAGGGTTAAATATTACATATTATCCCCCATTTATTACTTGGTTTTATGAACATGATAATGCTTAATGTTCTATTTTAATTATGTTTATGTTATAAGGTGAATTTAAGAGCTTGGATTGAAAAGGATGCTAAAAGCTTGAATTTAATGCTCAAGAATCACCAAAGCCAAGGATGCATCTTGTGAGACTAAGAATGAAGAATTCATATGTCAAAGATCCATTAAAACTAAGTGAGGAATGAAGAGCATTGAAGACTTAAAATGAAGAAAATGAATTCTAAAATTGTCTTGAAAACAAACATATTCCTGAAAGTGTCCTGAAGAAGCATATTCTGAAACTCTAGAGCATTCTATGAAATTGCGAGAGTAAAGTTTATTTTGAAAAACTGCATAAATTTGAGGTTGTAACATCTCGAATTTTTCCCAACCTAGTGATAGACGTCCTCAGGCAATGGGTAGATCCTAACACCTGATTAACTTCTCAAACGCTCAATTCAAAAGTCTCAAATCCCTTTTCAAACCATTTTCTTCAAAATCTCACATTCCAGTACCTCGTCCTTCAAAAATTTCTACATGCTTTCATGTTAGACACAAATCTTAAAGTTTAGGTGATATTGATCAATACTTAACCTAAAAATTACTATGAATAGTAAGTAAATAAATAAAATGGGTTTTTAACCATTAAAATTTTGTAATCCCACGAAATAAGTAAGCAACATGGATAGATCAGCTTCTCTTACCCTAAAAACATATATTACATGTCGAATAACTCATTCCAGTTTGTAAAATACATCCATTTTACATATCGGACGGCAAAATCACCCCAAATAGGTCAAGGATCATGGAGGCATCGCCAAGTTGGCGAGGCTCGCCGACCGAGTTGGTGGATGAGGCTCACATTTTCTGCAAAAAATGCCGGCTACATGGATAGATCAGCTTTCTGCAATTTTTAAGTAGGCAACATTTTTTGCAATTTTAATCATTAAAATTTTAGAATCTCATGAAATAAGTAGGCTACATGGATAGATCAGCTTTCTGTAATTTTTAAGTAGGCAACATTTTTTGCAATTTTAATCATTAAAATTTTGGAATCTCATGAAATAAGTAGGCTACATGGATAGATCAGCTTCTCCTACCCCAAAAACATATATTGCACGTCGAATAACTCATCCCGGTTTGTAAAATACATCCATTTTATATATCGGACGGCAAAATCACCCTAAATAGGTCAGTGACCAGCGAGGGCATCGCCGAGTTGGCGAGGCCTCGTAAAAAATGCAGGTCAGGCCGCAGTTCATTGGTTGACCCATTTTGACCACATTTTCTATAATTTTGGTCTGACTTAAAAAAGTCTTATCTCCCTCATTATAACTCCGAATTAGGTGATTCAAAAATCACATTGAAGCTAGTTTCATATAAAAATAATAGAAAAATATAATAAAAATTTTAATATAGTTAAATATAGGCCATTGTGACAACTGTCCGGAAATCATTTGTTTGGACAGCTGCCGCTTCTAGAAGTTAAACAGTTAAGACTGCCTTGCTGAGCTTGACAACCATCTCGAAAGTTAAATCCAGATAATGTCCCACGGCTATTCGCTTGAGCCCGGAATGAAGAGTGTGAGAAAATATAGATTTCTTAAGAAATTAAGTCTCATTTAAGTAATCTGAGACTTGTCACTTACAGGCCTGATATAAGCAATCAGACCATTAGAATCTGACCCAAATACACCCTCGGATCAGGGGAAATTTCATACACATGTCCATGTACTTGTAACCCTGATCGAGTTGCGGTGACCGTTGAACTGAAACTGATCCGCCACGCGTGATTTGAGAATCTGACCAGAACGAAAACTTAACTAAACCTAGTTCTAGTGTTAGTGAGCTTAAATCCAACCACACACAGAAAAGGGGCAGCCAGAAGTACTCCGTTGGATCGAAACGGACCCGCTTTGGATAAAACATAAGTATACCTTGTTCCTGAGTCTATTTTGAAGAGTTTCTAAAGTATATAAGGACCTTAAACCCTCACTTTCTCATTCCATACGAATTTGAGAAAACCTATGAGAGAGAAGAGAGAAAGGAGAGAGAAAGTGTGAGAGAAGTGGGAGAACCTCCCTACTACTTTCCCCTGCCGCTCTACAAGCTTAACCACACCCTTCTAATCGCTTTTCTTGCGATTTCAACTTCATTTCTAGGTAAGAAAACCCTAACACTAATCTGATTTAGGGTTTCAGTTGATTCAATTAGCGAAATAGCTAACTTTGTGCTTTAGGTCGATATACTGTCGTGGAGGGAGGCGTAGCATTCCTACCAAACTTATTACGCTTCTACGGCGTAAGGTGCGGACTTTAGACGTATAGGTTATGGTTTCAACGCTTTCAATGTCAGATAATGATAGATTCATGATTTGTATGTCATTGCACATGTACAAAGTGCTGTCCGTTTTGTTTTTCGGTTATGCGTTAACTATGTTAAATATACTAAATTCTTTATATTTGTAGAAAGTACCGTATACGTATAAATTTTGAAAGTGTATTTGCCATGATTAATTACTATATGAAGATGCTATATATGTGTATAATACTTGGCGAAAGGGTTCGCCCTAATACATGTTTTTGCTAGTGTACGCTATGTATGTTGAAAGAGTGTATCCTAAGTGTTTGTGAAATGCTTGTAAGAGTAAGTACTTAGAGGATTGTGCTTTAGGTAGGTGTTGAGATAGGATTCTCAGTTACCTTAGAGATATATATGATTTCCTCCATGTTATTTGTTTAATTTAACCGCTTACTTATGAAATATATGTGTTTGTATTTCCTGTTTATATTGTGCTTTATAACATGCTTTATAACATGCTTGAATTACTTTGTTTATTCTGCTTCACTCTACATGCTTCTGAATAAGGATTGATTGTGTTTGGGGCTCTGATTATAGTCCAGGCAATCGGAAATGGAAATGAATGCGTGGCTGAGATTCATTCGCCATGCGAGATGTGTTCGACGAACCCGAGTCGTACTTCGGTTGATGATAGTGGCTGGCCACACGAAGTGCTTATACGTTTCATATTATTCAACTTGTTGTGCACTCAAGCTAGCCGAGCTCGTCAAGTAACCCGATCTGTCTAATATATGTTCACCATGTTTGGATGCTACTACTTGAACCTGAGGTACTAACCTTACTAGTGGAATCCCATTAAACACGATACCTCGATCTGCCAAGACTCATGAGCCGGGCATGGTGGTATAGGACACTGTGGTCGAGCTGTCAACCTACGCTGGAGCCATGAGCCTCCCCATAGTGACCATTGAGGAACTAGACTCGTGAGCCGATTATGGTGGTATGGGACACTATATTCGAGCTGTCGGCCTACACTGCATTGATGAGTGATGGGGGAGTGGTGCAATGATTCCGTGTAATAGCCCTGGCAGCCCTAACCATACCCGATGTAGTGACCTCGATCATAATCTAAATCTGCGGTGAGGCAACGAGCCTTCCCGTAGTAACAGAGTATAAACTAGGCCTATATTGATA
Organism: Magnolia changhungtana; assembly: GCA_030180095.1. Lineage (NCBI taxonomy): Eukaryota > Viridiplantae > Streptophyta > Magnoliopsida > Magnoliales > Magnoliaceae > Magnolia > Magnolia changhungtana. The sequence goes on along the minus strand of JASAUF010000644.1, from coordinate 2,004,339 downwards.
AGGTGATAGGGGAGTGGTGTAACAATTCCGTGTAATAGCCCTTGCAACTCTTGCAGCGACCTAGAAACACACCATCGTATGAGATTATCTAGGACTGACGATCCTAGAATGGATCATTGTTTAGGAATGATATAAGGAAGGTACCTTAGTTTCCCAATACTATTGTGTGAAATGGACTAATAACAACTCGGTAATCATGCTCATCATCGCATTGCATGTGCCTGGAAGATGTGGAGCACTGAGGGTGACAGCATGCCGCGAACGTAAGATGGTGCCACACGAGGGAGTATGTTAGCAAGGGCATGCATCATAATCACATCTCACCCTTGCATTAATTACAGTACTTAGGAATGTTGATTGTACCGCTTTATCATTACTGCTTGACTGAATTGATAACATGTTAACCTATGCTTTATTGTTCCATTGAGTTAGCTACTCACTCTCACATTACGGGACGGTGTTGTACACACCAACTAGACTCTGTTTGAGTTTCATGTGGCGGCGATGCTTATGAGGCGGAGCCGAACCTTTGCGATGACAATGATGCTTGCTTGTATATGCTGTATTCTGACGGCTTGATGTGAGTCATGTCTTGATCGACGGGGTTATAGGGATATTGACTAGAGGACCTTATGCATTTGGTTTATTTTGGAATTGTACTTGTAATGAATTAACATGGTAACATTATCACACTCTGAAGACTCACCACGGTTTATATATTTAATATATCTATCATAGTCTTCCACTTACAAATTTAATTGTCTCTGGAGTATGATATGCTGTTTTGGTATAATCTCATTCATGTTTCAATGCTCTCATCATAATCATTATTATCTATGTTGTATAAGTGATGCGCTGGAACTCGGGAGCTGAGCTTTGCTCGACCCCTAATTTTCAAGGCGTTACTAGATGGTATCAAAGCATGATTTGAATTAAACTGAACCTGGGTTATGGTCACACGATGTACGCTGACGCGTTTTGACATAGGAGGGTGCGAGAACAATGTAGAAACAGTTTTAGGCATCCCAGTTTTGCCCAACGGCGAAGTTCACTGAAAACGATAGCTGTAAACGAGTCTGTACTCAACCCTGGTCGCATGGGTTGACCTTAAAACACTCTTAGGCCATCTATTGATGGGTCTAGATCACAATTCATCTCATCCTAGCTGCTAAAAATCAGCAAAAGCTAGTATGTATCAGAAAGTACCCGAAACTACTGGAAATGGAGCGAAATGGGGTCGTGGGCCTACCCACGCATGTCCAGGGGTACCCAGGGTGGGACCCATATGTTTTTGGGGCCTAAGGGGCACAAGGACCTCGCCCATGTGGCGAGCCCTCGCCCACCTGTCCAGGGAGTGGTGAGGCCCTCGCCCGGTAGGCGAGGCCTCGCCGGTTAACGGGTTGGCTCAAGCGGGCCGGTCGGGCGGACCGAATTTGGGGACTAGTGTGGCCCCATGATGTGTGGTGTTTCATTTTTAAATACTCTAAACCATTGCCTCCTTCACAAAGCACCCCTCCAAGCTCTCCTTTCTCTACAAAGTTTCTGATTTTTCATAGAAAACGCCCCTCCATTTACTCCTTCCGTTTTAGTACACTACCGTTGTTATCCATTCGAAAACTCCCCCTACAGCTACGGTCTCTCTCATTTCCCTTTCATTTGAGCCTTTACCCTCTCTTTTTGGTCTCAAAATCGTGCAAACCTCAAATCCCATCTTCTCCTTCCCAGGAAATTAATTTCCTTCATCATTTTATGCTTCCAACTGCCCTCCACAGTTGCATACATCTCCCATCTTCTTCTTTTCACTTGCCTTGAGTTCATAAATCCCTCTTTGTGGCTCATTTCCTCACAACTCAACAACTCATCAAACTCCATTCCTTTTATCCCTTTCTTTCACTTCCTATGGCTCTATTTGAGTTCATTACGGCCGTATTTTCACTTTCTACCTTTTTCTCTCTCATGGGAAAGAGGAAGGGTGCACGTGAAATGGATCACCGCACATGGTTCCTTTGTGGTCGACTGGTTCAGTGGCAGCCCAACAATAGCCCTTTTAGCGACCAATATGACTGACGACTTCCGCGAATACCAATATGTCAAGGCAACAATAAATGTATGTGTAGGGTATGGTCCCTAGATTGGGTGTATCCCATGTTTTCCAATACCATGTTTGGAGTGTATGCACTTCAGAGTAAATCCTAGAATTTTCCCTTCCAAGTACACTTAGAGATTCATTATCATGGGATTTAAAAATCCCATCTCACACTCTCCCACATAAGACTCATTTTCCAAAGCCTATAAAATTAATCCCCACCCACCCTCCTACCAACCATGCCACTCCCAATCCTGAGGGATTAGCAATGCAGTCCCATTTAATACAGCTTAAGATCACTGGCCAAATAGGTCCTTGGAATTTTGGACCTAGAGTGGTGTTCCTTTTTACGAATGACCTAACAGTAGGGGAAATCCAATAGAGTGATAACGCGAACCCTGGGACCTCCTTAGTTGGTGTGGTCATGGGTGAAGTGGTCGAGCGTAGTTACATTCTAGTTCGGGCAACTCAATTCTGATCAGACAACTTTGACCTTAAGCGATAAGACAATTTCTTATATTAGGAAGGGTATAAAATCATTTAGTGTATAAGCATAGACTTTGGATTACAACCAGTGGATTACCGCTACTCCTGAATTAAGACTAGACTACTGGTTAGGCTAAGGAACGTAAAGGACTGATTAATTATGCTAAGCCAATTGAATAATAGACTTAGTTTTTCGGCTTAACTGACTCAAACTCACTACATAACTTTCCTTCCATGTTAGCCTGACCACTTGCAACTAAAAGTTTATAACTTCGTCTTTGGGAAGTATTAGGAGTATACATAGCTGATAGAGACTTTGTCTTTAGGCGACAAATAGTTAGAAAATTAGGTCTCGAACCGCAGAGCCTTTTTGGCACCCATATTGTGCCTATGAACATAGAAAGATAGCCTGCCTGTTAAGCTAGACCGTGATAAAAGTTCTCCTCTAGTAGAATTAGGCATCTTGCCACAGACTCACACCTGTCTCTAAAATTAACCACAATACCCATCATCTTTAGCTCCTTTATATGACCATAGGAACCAATGTCATAGTACACATTATCGATGGAAGGAAGACCATGTATTGGGAAATCGTATCCCATTTCATGTCAAGGATAGGTCCTAGCTTGCACCTTGTTCCGACATATGGATCAGGACATAGACCTTGAACCCTGGAGGTAGAAATAAATTTTTAAGGGGGGTAGAACATTATGAGCCCAATCTAGTTAGGTCAGCTAAGACACCTCTTTGATCTGGGTGGCACAGCGGAAGCGTGGTGGGCCCATAACCCACTGGCCCAGGATCGAAAGAAATTACTCCCAGTTATACACAAGGTTAGGTCATTAAATAGGATCTAAATCTTCCCTAGAATGTAAAGCAATTAGGGTTCAAGTGTTAAACAAATTCATAGTATAAAATAGGCCAGGTGCGAACTAATTACAATAGCCAAGGTCAACGTATATACAACTGTGCTCATTGAATACGAGCATAATAGAAGCCCTAGCAAGTTCTTATATGAAAAAAAAAAACCATTTTAGGATGATCTAGTAAGATTTGATTCACTATTTCCTTGGACATAGATAATAACGAGGACTCTCTTAGACCAAGACTTAAAGGGCAACAAAAAAAAATAGAATATTTGTACCTTTTTGTGATGGGCTTTCCCTAAGTTTTTAGAGTGATCGGTGTACGGAGTTACTGAAATATAAACTGTAAAGCATTCGCGGCTTGACCCAATTCTCAATCCTGGGCGACTACCAATAGACTCACTGCTTGGCCGAGCAAAAGAACAGGAGCCACCAGGACTAGGAAGGGATATGATGAGCTTTCTACCCTGGCCAGGTAGATGATCGATGTATCGGGATCAGGCCCACTATAACCGTCTCTCCGTGTTGGTCAAACATTGAAAACAGCTATCTTACTCTAAATTGTTGGGAATCATCGTCAAGACTTCAAATAGATAAAGAAATAAATTGCATTAACCTATCAGGGGATAAGTAAGGGATATAAGAAAATTAATTTTAAGGGGGGTAGCCTAAAATGTACTAGACTAGTATGCACAAGATACACCTTACCATGAGTAAATCGATAAGTCTTAGGCAAATGAAATAATATACATTACTTATTACCCTTAGCCAATTTCGAGGATAAAATTATTTTTAAGGGGGGTAGATTGTAACATCCTGGATTTTTTCCAACCTGGTGATAGACGTCCTCAGGCAATGGGTCGATCCTAACACCTGATTAACTTCTCAAACACTCAATTCAAAAGTCTCAAATCCTTTTTCAAGCCATTTTCTTTAAAATCTCACATTTCCTTCAAAATCTCACATTTCACTACCTCGTCCTTCAAAATTTTCTACGTGCTTTCATATTAGACACAAATCTTAAAGTTTATGTGATATTGATCAATAATTAACCTAAAAATTACTATGAATAGTAAATAAATAAATAAAATAAGTTTTTAACCATTAACCTTTTGGAATCTCACGAAATAAGTAAGCTACATGGATATATTAGCATCTTCTACCCAAAAAACATATATTGCACGTCGAATAACTCATCCCGGTTTGTAAAATACATTCATTTTACATATTGGACGGCAATCCCCCCAAATAGGTCAGTGATCGGCGAGGGTATCGCCGAGTTGGTGAGGCCTCGCCAAAAATGCAGGCCAAGGCGGGTCGCAGTTCATTGGCTGGCCCGTTTTTTACCATATTTTCTACAATTTTGGTCTGATTCAAAAAGTCATATCTCCCTCGTTGTAACTCCGAATTAGGTGATTCAAAAACCAGATTGAATCTTAATAAACTAGTTTTATATAAAAATAATAGAAAAATATAATAAAAATTTTAATATAGTTAAATGTAGGTCATTGTGATAACAGTCTGAAAATCATTAGTTTGGACAGCTGCCGCTTCTAGAATTTCTAGAATTTTTCTACAACATAAAACCTAAAGAAATTTGGTAAAGATGAAGTAGACTTGATGATGAACTACTAGAAAAATAATTAAAAAGATATACTACCTCAAATCACCAGAAAGGGGCGAGAATTGCCTTAGGATTGTATTCTGTCACAATTAGGGCAGAATTTGGTTAAGTACTAAACTAAACGATCAATAGAATTAACTCGAACCACTTTAAATACGATCTGTAAGACCCAAAACTTGTGGAACCGTTGACGCTAGGTTACCCTAAAATTTAGGATTAATCTCATTACCCGGTTGCTCTCGGGAGCATCATGAAACTCCGTTTCAGATCTGGACCGCACGTCGAAAGTCTGATTAATGCAAAGTTAAATGGCTAGGACTGCCTTGCTGGGCTTGACAACCATCTCAGAAGTCAAATCTAGACAATGTCTTACGGCTATTCGCTTTAGCCCGGAGTGAAGATTGTGAGAAAATGTAGATTTCTTAAGAAATCAAGTCTCATTTAAGTAATCTGAGACTTGTCACTTGCGGGCCTGATATAAGCAATCAGACCGTCAGAATTTGACCCAAATGCACCCTCAGATCAGGGGAAATTTCATACACATGTCCATTTATTTGTAACCCTGATCGAGTTACGGTGACCATTAGACTGAAACTGGTCTGCCACGCGTGATCTGAGAATTCGACTGGAACGAAAACTTAACTAAACCTAGATCCAGTGTTAGTGAGCTTAAATCCGACCACACATAGAAAAGGGGCCGCCAGAAGTACTCCGTTGGACATAACCTAAGTATACCTTGTTCCTGAGTCTATTTTGAAAAGTTTCTAACCTATATAAGGACCTTAAACCCTCACTCTCTCATTCCATATGAATTAGAGAAAACCTAGGAGAGAGAAGAGAGAAAAGGGGGAGAAAGTGTGAGCGAAGTGGGAGAACCTCCCTACTACTTTCCCCTGCCACTCTACAAGCTTAACCACACCCTTCTAATCGCTTTTCCAGAGATTTCAACTTCATTTCTAGGTAAGAAAACCCTAACCCTAATCTAATTTAGGATTTCAGTTGATTCAATTAGCGAAATAGCTAACTTTACTTGTGCTTTAGGTCGATATACTGTCGTGGAGGGAGGCGTAGCATTCCTACCAAACTTATTACGCTTCTACGGCGTAAGGTGCGGACTTTAAACATATAGGTTATGGTTTCAACGCTTTCAATGTCAGATAATGATAGATTCATGATTTGTATGTCATTGCACATGTACAAAGCGCTGTCCGTTTCATTTTTCGATTATATGTTAACTATGTTAAATATACTGTATTCTTCGTATTTGTAGAAAGTACCGTATACGTATAAATTTTGAAAGTGTGTTTGCCATGATTAATTGCTGTATGAATATGCTATATATGTGTATAATACTTGGCAAAAGGGTTTGCCATAATACATGTTTTTGCTAGTATACGCTATGTATGTTGAAAGGGTGTATCCTAAGTGTTTGTGAAAATGCTTGTAAGAGTAAGTACTTAGAGGATTGTGCTTTAGGTTGGTGTTGAGATAGGATTCTCAGTTACCTTAGAGATGTATATGATTTCCTCCATGTTGTTTTTTTAATTTAACTACTTGCTTATGAAATATATGTGTTTGTATTTCCTATTTATATTGTGCTTTATAACATGCTTTATAACATGCTTGAATTACTTTTTTTATTCTGCTTTACTCTACATGCTTCTGAATAAGGATTGATTGTGTTTGGGGCTCTGATTATAGTCCAGGCAATCGAAAACGGAAATGAATGCGTGGCTGAGATTCATTCACCATGCGAGATGTGTTCGACGAACCCGAGTCGTACTTCGGTTGACGATAGTGGCTGGCCACACGAAGTGCTTATGCACTTCATATTATTCAACTTGTTGTATACTCGAGCTAGCCGAGCTCGTCAAGTAACCCGATCTGTCTAATGTAAGTTCACCATGTTTGGATGCTACTGCATGAACCTGAGGTACTAACCTTACCAGTAGAATTCTGTTAACCATGGTACCTTGATCCACCAAGACTCATGAGCCAGGCATGGTGGTATGGGACACCGTTGTCGAGTTGTCGGCCTATGCTGGGGCCGCGAGCCTCCACGTAGTGACCATTGAGCAACCAGACTCGTGAGCCGATTATGGTGGTATGGGACACTATATTCGAGCTGTCGGCCTACACTGCATTGATAGGTGATGGGGGAGTGGTGCAACGATTCCGTGTAAAAGCCCTGACCGTACCCGATGTAGTGACCTCGAGCATACTCTAAATCTGCGGTGAGGCGACGAGCTTTCCCATTGTAACAGAGTATAAACTAGGCCTATATTGATAAGGTGATGGGAGAGTGGTGTAATGATTCCGTGTAACAGCCCTGACAGCCCTTGCAGTGACCTAGAAACACACCATTGTATGAGATTGTCTAGGACTGACGATCCTATAATGGATCATTGTTTAGGAATGATATAGGAAGGTACCTTAGTTTCCTAATACTGCTGTTTGAAATGGACTAATAACAACTCGGTAATCATGCTTATCATCGCATTGCATGTGCCTGGAAGATGTGGAGCACTAAGGGTGACAGCATGTCGCGGACGTAAGATGGTGCCACACGAGAGAGTTTTGTAACAAGGGCATGCATCATAATCGCATCTCACCCTTGCATTAATTACAGTACTTAGGAATGTTGATTGTATTGTTTTATCATTATTGCTTGACTGAATTGATAACATGTTAACCTATGCTTTATTGTTCCACTAAGTTAGCTACTCACTCTCACATTACGAGACGATGTTGTACACACCAACTAAACTCTGTTTGAGTTTCAGGTGGCGGCGATGCTTATGAGGTGGAGCCGGACCTTTGCGATGATAATGATGCTTGCTTGTAAATATTGTATTCTGACGGCTTCATGTGAGTCGTGTCTTGATCGATGGGGTTATAGGTATGTTGACTAGAGGACCTTACGCATTTGGTATATTTTGGAATTGTACTTGTAATGAATTAACCTGGTAACATTATCACACTCTGGAGACTCACCACAGTTTATATATTTTGTATATCTATCACAGTCTTCCGCTTGCAAATTTAACTATCTCTGGAGTATTATATGCTGTTTTGGTATAATCCCATTCATGTTTCAATGCTCTCATCATAATCATCATTATCTATGTTGCATATGTGATGCGCTGGAACTCAGGAGCTGAGCTTTGCTTGACCCCCAATTTTTCAGGGCGTTACAGAGGTGGTTTTGCGAATCTATGTGGACAAAACTATAAATATGGGTTTCCTATGAACTTTTAGGTATATATAGGGTTTAAGGAGTAGAGCAAAAGCGTGGAGAAGCTGTTGCCAAGAGTTTTTCTTCCGTTTCCTTACTAGTTTTTTGCTTTTCATCAGAGATTTTTAGTTTAATCATGTCCTTAGTTGGCTAAACCTCTTAGCTAGGGCTAAGAGGTGAAGCTTGTAGCATGATGGGATATTTCTATTGCTTTGATTCATGTTTATATTGAACTCTCTTTGAATCTAGTTTGATTATAAGGAATACTTTCAGTTTTTAATGGTTTGTTGTGACTTAAATTACAATGGATCTGCGATAGCTTTGAGTATGTTCTTTTCATGTTTTGGGATTGTGAATCTAAGAAATCCTGTTGTTCACCATCATCCCTTAAGCATGGTTGGATGATGGAATCCTCCATAATTTTCACAATTCTCTCAGATTGATTGTGGGATTAGTAAATCCTATTGTGAGCCATTGTCTCATGGGCATGGTTTTGTGATGGAATCACTTCTAGTTCTCACACCACTCTTCCATTGAGAATCAGGTCAAAGGAAGTTTAGATTTGATTTTATTGAGATATCCTCCAATTGGGTAAGTTGGGACTCTAATTCTAGTTGTGTTCGTGAATCAAGCATAAATCTCCCTGATCTCTTCAAGTGGATCCTTAGGATCCCTAGTTTCCCACCTTTGAATTTTTTAAGTTTTTCATTAAATATCTCACAGTTACTCTCTATACTTCCAGACTTAGGTTTTCATCTTCTTCTAGTTCTAGTTCTAGTTGCTTTCAAAAAACACACGAGATTAGTCACTGTGGATTCGACCTCGGTTTTATCGAGATTATTACTACATCGCAGCCCTACACTTGGGGTTGTGAATAATATCAAGTATCGACCCCGAACAACTATTAAAGGTCAGGTAGTGGCTGACTTTATTGCCCAACCAACTCCTCCACTTGGACAAGAAAAGACCTACCCAGGTTAGGACTTGTCCCTGATGTTCTACCCGATCATGCATCCAACTCCCAAGTTGATCTCAACCTACCCAAGTGGATGTTATATGTTGATTACTCATCCAACTCTAAGGCAAGTGGGGTCGAGATAGTCCTGGAGACCCTAGATCATATATGCATGCAATGTGCCTTAAGATTCAGATTTCAAGCCTCCAACAATGTAGCAGAATATGAAGTTTTGCTCATCGGACTTAAGTTGACAGCCACTATGGGAGCTTAACAGCTCAAAGTCTTCAGTGATTCCCAGTTGGTCGTCAATCAAATAGCTGAAGCATACCAAGCCAAGAAGGAACACATGAAAGCTTATCTACAGAAAGCCAAAGAATTGATAGAAGATTCTAAAATTATAATCTATCTCTAATTCCTCGAGCTGAAAATTCCAAAGCTGACTGGTTAGCAAAGCTAGCCACTATGGATGAAGATAATATTCTAAGATTCGTTCCAATCGAGTTCCTCACTAAACCGAGCATTAACGAGGCTGACCTCACCATAGACTATAAACCAAGGCATCTCGCTACACCATGGTCAATGACATCCTTTGGAAAAAAGGTTTTATCTCCCTTACATCAAATGTCTCCCACCAGATAAAGCAGAGTATGTCCTAAGGGAAACCCACGAGGGTATCTGTGGAAACCACTCCAATGGCCAAGCTTTAGCTCATAAGGTCATTCGGAAGGCATATTATTGGCCGACCATCTAGGCCGATGCTTAGCAGTTTGCTTGAAAATGTGACAAATGCTAGCGTGTCGCGAATGTACCTCGACAACCTCCCAAAGAACTCACTCCTATGACTAGGCCATTGCCATTTGCCCAGTGGAGAATCGACATCATCGGTCCTCTCCCAACAGGCAAAGGTCAAACCAAGTTTTCCATGGTCATCGTCGATTACATCACGAAATGGGCCGAAGTCGAACCTCTAGCAAAAATAACCAAGCAAAAGATTATAGAATTTTTTTGGAAAAACATCATATACAGGTTCGGGATTCCTCGCATGATCGTCTCTGAAAATAGAAAGCAGTTCGATAACAAGCAATTTAAAGAAATGTGTGAAAACCTCGGAATCCGTAATGTTTACTTCTCATCGCGAGACCCATAGGCCAATGGACAAGTCGAAGCGGTCAACAAGATAATCAAGCATCACCTCCGAACTAAGATCGAAAAAGCCAAGGGAGCATGGGCCGAGGAACTCCCTAATATCCTTTGGGCATACTGACTTACTGTTCAGACGGCCACTAGGGAAACTCCATTTTCCTTAGCTTATGGGCAGAGGCAGTCACTCCAGTAGAAATTGGATTACTAAGGGCTCAGACAAAGGCATTTGACGAAGCGTTGAACTCCGAGCTAATGGCGTTAAGTCTCGACCTTCTCGAAGAAAGGAGAGAACAAGCTCGAATCCGAACCGCTATTCGCCAACAGCAAGTGGTGCGTTTTTACAATTCCAGGGTGAATGTTAGGAGGTTCCGAGCTAGTGACTTAGTCCTTCAAAGAACCTTCTAAATACTAAGGAGCCAGGATCGAGAACCTTAGGCCTAAATTGGCAAGGGCCCTACGTGGTAACGAGTACAATCTAACCCAGATCATACTGCATGGAAGACCTGAACGGTTAGCTCATACGTCATCCCTAGAATGTTGAACATCTTAAGATCTATCATCCTTAGCAAGTTAATTCGAAGTTTACTATACGTTGTAAAGATAGTTTAAATAAAAATTCGTGGTCTGATTTCTATTGTGTTCGGTGCATCTACTAGGTCTGACCTACGGGCGATCTACCTATAGGATTTGACCTATGAACGACCTATGTACCAGATCCGACTTACCCATCGAATTTGACCAAGGTCTGATCTACCTAACTTAGAATAATCTATGAATGGGCACACCATTTTAAAAAAGTTAATTCTATTCATAAGCTCCCAAGAGCATGATTACATGAAGCTACATTGAACAAGAAAGGAAGGGGGTTACAAAAAGAAGTCGATCGTCAAGCCTCGGGGGGCTGCTCGGGAGGTGCGTCATCGCCAAATGCTTTGGAGTCTGAGTCAGCATCTTTAAAACTAGAGAGGTCTAGCTCGGGAAAGGCCTCCTTGATCTCCTCGACACACTTCGAGAAGCTCATCTGGTATAAGGAATTCTTATCTTATGAGTATGCTTTAGAAGATTTCTATTCCTTGACGGCGTCCTCTCGAGATAGGGAGACAGCTGCTCGAGCTTCTACCTTGACCATCTTAAGCCTTACCTTGGTCTCCCTGAGCTTTGCCCTAACATCCTTGAGCTTCACCTTCAGCTTGGCTTCTGCTCGGCCGACTTATCAGAAGCCTCAACAAGAAGCTTCTTCGTTGCTTCTAGCTTAGCCTCTAGAGAAGAAGCATGAGCTTCCACCGTAACTTCCGCAACACGAGACTGATTGGTTTTAGCTTCCTTCAACAAGAGCTTCTGCTTTGTCTCCCATGCTTGCCTCCCCACCTAAGCAATGTTACAATGCGCCTACAACATGCATGGGGCGAACTGCCAAAAAACAATGATAGAAAATATTTAGTACAGAATAAATAAAGAGGAAAGGAAAACACTTAAGAAGATTCACTCACCCCAAGAAGGCCCTTTATCACGGACGTAAAGATCGCGTCTAGAGGAGAATCCAATATATGGAAAAACTCATTCTTTGACATGTGTTGCTCAGCCCAAGGTAGAAGCTCCTCTATGGTCTCGTGAATGCTCCTGGGAGGACATTCCTCTTCCCCCAGAACATCAGAAGGCCTAGCAGTCAGCCTGCTGGCCTCTACAGGTTAAGCCTCAGAAGAAGGCTCAATGGCCCCTTGGACCTCCTGAAAAGGGTGAGCTCTCAGTCCTAGGGGGGGGGGGGGGTGAATAGGACTATGCCAAATAAAAAATAAATGCAGATATCTTAAACAAATATAAGCCTCAATTGCAATAGTCTTGAGATGTTGATACAAACTTTGTTCAAAGGATAACCTTACACCAAAAACAAAGGTTTATGGTAGAACAACCGGATGTCTTGAACTTAGTAGGAATAAAAAACTCAAACTAATACAAAAAGCAATATAAACAGATCTAGCTATTACAACATTCACCACAAGTACATGAAGTTTAAATACAAGCATTCACCACATCACATACATCATCATCATCAACATCAACATCCACTAAGCTCTAAGAATTATAATGGTTCAGTGTGTTCACCAACTGTCCTCAAATAGCCATACCTACTCCACTCTTAATATCCATAACCCACGGGATATTGGCTTTCACTATGAAAGAAGGTTTTCTAAGGTTCACCTTAAAACCTTTACAATTGTTTTTCAATGAGCTAACATAATTCAAACCCCAGGCTAAGATTTTCTGGCTATCTCAGTCAAAACTAAAAGAAAGATTTTTTGGGAATCCTACAAACCACAATAGAGATTTTCTGGTAATCTCACAAAACCAAAAACAGAAAAATGATATTACTTAGCTATAGATTCTCTTTTGATGTAGGTTGGTAGAACCGCTTCTTTGAAGATGAAGATGTTCAATGTTCAATGTTCAATCACTCAAATGGAAGGGTTCTAGGTCTAAATGATTTTTAAATTAATCCAACCTTATGCTAGTTTGATACAATTTCCTGGATCTCAAAAAGGGTATAATAAAATTCCCTTTTTATAAAATCAGAATGAATCAACAAGAGATCAAGAAATTGTTAATAAAAAATCTATATAAAAAGAATCTAAAATTACCTTATAATAGCTTGACAAATTGGGGGACCTTTCTCACTAAGTGGTAGCTTGATTTGGCTTGGAATTAATGAAAAAAGGTGAGAAAAGACCACTATTTATAGGCTGAAAATTGGTTCACTCGACTGGTCTAAGGTCTGCCTCGACTAGTCCTAGGAGCAACCAAATTTCAAAAATTCTAGCGCAATCTGATAAAATAGATATCAACTAGTCGAGTAGCCTGCTCAACTGGTTGAGTGGGGCTCAAATTAGTTGTTGACGTTCGAGTCATGCCAGTCTCCACGACCAGTCGAGTAGGGTGCTCGACTGGTCGAGGACCTACGAGAAAAATCCAAAAATTTGAATTAAAACCTGGACTAGTCGAAAAAAACCCTGGACTGGTCGAGCCAGTGCCAGGACTAGTCAAAAAATGACCAGGACTAGTCGAAGCAAAGCCTAAAATAAGCATAATGACCTATATTAAGTATGCAACATGAATGACCTAAACCTATAGGGTCAATTAGACATCAAATGATGAACATTGAACTTGTTGCTATGGTAGATTCAGTATATAGTATACTTGAAGTACTTGTACCTTGAACTTGTTTACTTGTAGCTTGCTCTTGACCATGTAATGCACTTAGACTTTAATCTTGCATTTGAAGTCGTATTTGCATTTGGTTTATCACTTGAACTTAAAGTATTTCTTAAACTTGAACTGGAACTCGATCTTGAAATAGAACTTGAACATGAACGTGAGCTTGAACACGAACATTAACTTGAACATGACGTAGATGTAACACTTGAAATTGATGTAGGACTTGAAGGTGAACTTTCCATCTCTTGAAGAAGTCCATCTTACCAAGGTGGTTTGTCACTATAAAATTTGATAATACAGGGTGCTTGATATAGATCATAGCACTTACAATCTCCCCTTTGTCGAATTTATGACAAAACCAACTTTATAATTATACACAAATCCACAAACATCACAATTTCACTTCACTACATTTGCAGAGAAAAATATACTCCCCCTCAATCTACTCCACCTCAATTTGACCATGGTGACTTGTAGAGTACCTGTATTAAATCAATACAAATTTTCAAAAAAGAAAAAAAAAGAAAAAAAGCAACTCTACAACATATAACCATATAATCTCATAAACATAAAACTACAAAATTCTCTCCCTTTTTGTCACAACTTGACAAAGGAATGAGTATGATAGAGATTATAACAAGATCATATGAGAGTAGTAGAAAAAGAGTTAAAGATCAGATCATAGATCAATAAAATAGTAGCATCATCAAGTTATACAGACCAAGTCCAAAAAGCTAAAGCTAAAGTTAAAGTTAAACATTAATACATGCCCAAAGATAGGAAAACTAATCCAATCCTGATGATGAAGGAGGTGGATGGATGAATCAATCTGATGCAACCCCTTAGTGATGCGTCGAAAATACTTACGCATATATTTCATTTGATTATCGTAGGATATTTTTAAGGCATCCACCTTCTCTTCCAAAGAGCGAAGATGCTCATCATACTTAGGTGGCTGATAATCAGGATCAGCCTCAATACCATCGGATTCTAATTCATCAAAGATATCTTCCATTGTGGCCTCGGTTGGTAGCACATCTCGGATGAGCGAAGGATATGCACCCGAATAGGATTGGTTCAAGAAGAGGAAGGTCTAGTAGATTTCTTCTTAGTTCTACTTCCCATTTCAATAATCAAAGAAAGAAATGCAACAAAGGAAGAAAGGGTTTCAAACTCTTCTTAGTTCTACTTTCCATTTCAACAATCAAAGAAAGAAATGCAACAAAGGAAGAAAGGGTTTCATACCCAACATATATATATTCAAAGACACCCTAGAAATCACTAGGAAAGATGAGATAAACTCAAGAATCACGTAATGGAAGAACCAAAGAACACAAATATGAAAGGAAATTGAAAATGAAGCACTTACCAAGCACTAATCGAAGGTGGGTTTGACCAGTCGGAGAAGGGGTGAGTGAGGAAGATGAGAAAATGGTGAAAAAAAGTGATTTTCTCTCACTAAAAGGGGTCCCATGCATGCTACTTGATTGGTCGAGTACATACTCGACCCGTCGAGCACATACTCGACCCGTCGAGCCACAACTGGTCGAGAATGTACTCGACCAGTTGTGTAACCTCTAAAAATCACATTTTTATTTAATTTTATTCAAAATTATTTGCATAAAAATATATAATAATAAAAACATGTAAACATGATAAACTCAATTCGAATTACACATGCCAATACCAATTTTTAATTTCCAAAACCTATACCAGTCAAGTAGTTTAGTAAATATGTCCGCAGGCTGATTTTCTGTTTATATATATTACAATGAAATGATTTTCTCTTCTACTAATTCCCGAATATAATGATACCGAATGTCAATATGTTTGGTACGGGAATGCTGGATGGGATTTTTAGAAATATAATTGCACTGGAGTTATCGCAATACAAAATCATTGTATCTTATGCAATACGTAGTCAATGAGAATTCTTTTCATCCACACAAGCTGGGTACATGTATTTCTGGCTGCAATATATTCAGCCTTAGCTATGGATAATGATACAGAACTCTGTTTCTTGTTGTGCCAGGAAACTAAACAATTCCCAACATAGAAACATCCACCACTGGTAGATTTTCTATCATCTATGTTCCCAACGCAGTCAATATTCGTATATCCCACTAATTGAACATTAGTATCGTGCAGATATCAGAGGCCTAAATTGGCCGTACTTGCGACATATCTAATAATTCTCTTGACAGCAATTAGATGAGACTCCTTAGGGTCTGATTGATATCTAGCACAGATACCTACATTGAATGTTATATTAGGTCTACTCGCAGTTAAGTATAATAAACTACCAATCATACTACGATATAACCGAGGATCTACACTTTTACCTGTGGCATTCTTAGAGAGTTTACAAGTTGTACTCATAGGAGTATCGAATTTTTTACCACTCTCAAATCCAAATTTCTTAACCAAGTTTAACGCATACTTGGTTTGAGAAATGAAAATAATGTCTTTTAGTTGTTTAACCTATAACCTAAGAAAGTAGTTCAATTCTCCCACCATACTCATTTCGAACTTGGATTTCATCAATTCTCAAACTCAATGGAGAGGTTAGCTCAAGTAGAACCATAAATAATATCATCAACGTAGATCTGTACTATTAGTCCGTGTTCATTGATTTTTTTAACAAAAAGAGTTTTATCAACACTCCCCATAACAAAATCATGACTTAGTAAGAACTTACTCGATTTCTCATACCATGCCCTGGGAGCTTGTTTCAAACCATAAAGTGCCTTTTTAAGGTGATATACATGATTAGAGTGTTTAGGATCCTCAAAACCCTTAGGTTGTTCAACATAAACCTCTTCATGTAAATCACCATTTAGAAATGCACTTTTGACATCCATTTGATATATCTTAAACTTTTTGAAACATGCAATAGATATGAACAATCTGATAGATTCAAGTCGAGATACTAGGGCAAAGGTTTAATCGTAATCATCTCCTTCTATTTAAGTGTACCCCTGTACAACCAGTCTAGCCTTGTTTCTTATTATATTTCCTAACTCATCAAATCTATTTTTGAAAATACACTTGGTTCCAATTATATGTTTATTAGTTGGTCTTGGAACCAAATACCACACATCATTCTTGACAAATTGATTCAATGCATCTTGCATGACAACTATCCAATTTCATTTGTGAGTGCCTCTTTCACGTTGGTCAGTTCAATTTGGGAAGTAAAACACACATAATTACATGTCTTCAAGTTGTTTTCGAGTACGTACACCAGTGAGAGGGTTACCTAAAATTTTATTAGTAGGATGATCTTTGACTGATCTTAGTTTAGTATTGATTTGACAAGATGAGGAGTCAGGTTTATCAAATATAGTGACCTCATCATCTTTTGAACTAGATATTAGTGTTCTCAGGTGATCATCAATCACAACATTTATTGACTCCTGAATGACATTAGTTCTCTTATTAAGAACACGGTATGCTCGACTATTTAAAGTATAACTTAGAAAAATCCTTTCTTCGCTCTTAATGTCGAACTTCCCTAAATTTTTCCGGTCTCGTAAAATATCACACTTACTTCCAAAAATTTGAAAGTATTTAACTATAGGTTTCTTATTAAACCATAGTTCATAAGCTGTTTTATCTTTTGATTTTTTAATGTAAACATGGTTTATTATATAACATGCACTATTAACATCTTCAACCCATAAGTTCTTAGGTAACTTCATGCTATTTAACATTATTTTGGCCATCTTTTGTAGCACTCTGTTCTTCCTTTCAACAACCCCATTTTGTTAAGGTGTCTTAGGAGTAGAAAACTCGTGCGAGATTTCATGACCGCTTCAGAACTTCTTAAATTTTCTATTTTCGAATTTCGATCCATGATCACTTCGGATCTTTACTACATTCATTTCTTTTTCAGTCTGAATATGCTTAAGTATTCTTTTGACTTCATCAAGAGTTTCAGAATTTTCTCTCATGAATGCAACCCAAGTAAATCAGGTAAAGTCATCTACAATTACCAAGAAATACTTCTTACCACCTCCACTCTCCATTCTGGTTGGTCCAACAAGATCCATCTGGAGAAGTTCAAGGGGATTAAATGTGGTAGTGGAGTTCAAATTTTTGTTACTACTCATTGTTTATTTACCAATTTGACATTCGCCACAAATTTTATCCATTTTCTTTAATTTGGGTAAACCTCTAATAAGATCGGCTTTGCTCAATCTATACAACTTTCAATAGTTTACATGTCCAAGGCACTTGTGCCATAATTTGCTATCATTGGTTTGGACCATATAACAAGATACTTTAGATGAGCAAGATTCACTTACGATATAACAATTCTCAGACGTCCTATGGCCATTTAATATCATACAACTTTTCTCATTTGAGATCTCGCATCCTTGATTAGTGAATTTTACACTATGCTTATTATCGCAGATTTGAGAAATACTCAAAAGATTGTGCTTAAACCCTTCTATGAATAAAACATTTTCAAAACGAGGGAGGTTAGATGTAACACCCCGGATTTTTCCCAACCTGGGATTAGACGTCCTTAGGCAATGGGTCAATCCTAACACAGGTTTAACTTCTTAAACGCTCAATTAAAGCCTCAAATCGCTCCTTAACCCATTTCCTTCACAAATCCCACCCTTTACTACCTTGTTCTTTCAATTTTTTAAAGCACCTTCGCCCTAGACACTATCTTAAACTAGCTAAGTAGTATAACTTGGATCACTTTAGATACAAACTGTAAAGGACTAAATACTACCTCAGACGAAAATCACTTAGGATTAAATCCTTTAGAAATGAGAGAAAGTAACTAAGTGCTAAACTAGATTAGCTACGAAATCCGTGTGAATTGCTTTAAATATGATCTGCAAGACCCAAAACTTGTGGAATCATTGACGCTAGGTTATCCTAAAGCCTAGGATCAATCTCATTACCCGACTGCTCACGGGAGCATCTCGAAACTCCGTATCTAATCTGGACCGCACGTCAGAAGTCTGATTAACACGAAGTTAAGGAATTAGGACCGCCTTCCTGGGCTTGACAACCATCTCGGAAATCAAATCCAGATGTCCCACGACTGTTCGCTTGAGTCCGAGCGAGAGAGTGTGAAAACACTTTTTTTCTTTAGAAATAAATATCTTGAATAGTAATCTGAGACTCGTCGCTTGCGGATCAGTTTTAAGCAACCAGACCGTCAGAATCAGACCAAATTACACCCTTGGATCAGGAGAAATTTCATATACATTTACATGTACTCGGAATCTCCAATCGAGATCCGCTGACCGTTGAACTGAAACTAGTCCGCCACGCGTGATCTGAAAATCCGACTGAAACAAAAACTTAATAGAACATAGATCCAGTGTCGGTGAGCTTAAGTCCGACCTTTGGCTCAAGGAGGCACGCTAAAAGTCCTCCGTTGAGCTGAAAAAGTCCCACTTTGGTTATATCCTAAGTATACTTTGAACAGGAGTCTATTTCAGTAAATTTTTAGGCTATATAAGGACCTTAAACCCTCTCTCATGGCAGCCATACAAATTTGGATTTGAGAGAGAGAAAAGAGAGAGAAAGTGTGGGAGATGTGGGAGGAACTCCCTGCTCCTGTTCCCTGCCGCTATTCGGGCTCCACCGCCTGATTCTTATCGCTTTCCCGGCGATTCCGACGTCGTTTCTAGGTAAGAAACCCTAACCCTAACCTGTTTTAGGGTTGTATAGGTTGTAGGTTATGAAATAGCTAACCTGTTTCGTTTTCTAGGTTGCCAAACTCTCGTATACGGAAGCTTAGCGAACCTATCGACTCCGTTACGATTCTACGACAAAAGGTGAGGACTTTAGGTGTATAGGTTGCGGTTTTCAACGTTTTCAATGTTCGATAATGGTAGATTCATGATCTGTATGCAATTGCACATGTACAAAGTGCTCTCCGTTTTCTGTTTCGATTAGAATTGTAGAATTTGGAATTTCACATACTCTAGGTATTCGTATAAAATACCGTATACGTATTTTTTATGGAAATGTATTTGACATGTTTATTTGTTGTATGGATATATGATGTATGGATAAAATACTCATTTGGCGAAAGGGTTCGCTTAAATACATGTTTACTAATATACACCATGTATGTAGAAATACGGTATTGTAAGAAGTACCGTATACGTGTATATTTTAGCGATGTGTTTGTTATGATTAATTGTTGTATAAATATATTATGTGCGTATAAATTAATTTCTTGGCGAAAGGAATCGCCGTAATACATGTTTGCTTGTATACACTATGTATGTTGAAAATGCGTATTTTAGAAAATACTGTATACGTATGAATATTGGGAGATGTATTTATCATGATTATTTGCTGTAGTAATATATTATACATGGATAAAATACTCACTTGGCTAAAGGATAGCCCTAATACATGTTTTGCTAACATACACCATGTATGCTGTAATAGTGTATTCTAAGTGTTTGTGAAAATGATTGAATGAGTATAGAATTCTCATTCGTGCTCGCCATGACTAATTGTTATGGATTCGTGATTGTTGTAGTGGCGATACCCCTTTGACGAAAGGATTTTCCCTAAATCACGCCACAGCCAATATACACCATATATGCTAAAATGTGTGGCCCAAGTGTTTGTGGGAAATGACTGAATGAATATGGAACTTGGATTCCTGCTTGCCATGACTATCCGTCGTGGGTGTACGCGTGTTATGATTGGAGCAACTCCCTAGTGAAAGGATTTGGCCTAATGCCTATGTGATCAACATATGTCATGTATGTTGATGTATGTTTGTTTAAGTGTTTCTTGAAATGTCTGAATGAGTAGCAGTTAGCAAATTGCAATGTATAAGGGTGTTGAGATATTATTCTCAACCTCTTTTAACTATGTGTATGATCTCCTTGGATAGTTGTGTGATTAGGAATTGAACATGTACAAATTCATGCTCGTGTTGTGCTTCATAACATGCTCAACTGCTTTATGATTTTAACTATGCAATGCATATGTTTAAATTTATATTTACATTGTATGATCCGTCATGGGTGATGGGGGAGTGGAGCAACGAATGCGTGCAACAGCCCTGGCAGCCCTAAACGGATACTACCAGATCTTGATTGTATGAGTTGAATCTTAATTCACTACTGCTTTATCTATCTTCACTTGATTGTGTTTGGAGCTATGATTATAGTCCAGACCATCGGTACCAGAATTGAATTCGTGGCTGCGATTCATTTGTCATGTGAGATGTGTTCGATGAACTTGTTGTGCGCTCGAGCTAGCCGAGCTCGTCAAGTGCTTATGCACTTCATGTCATTCAACTTGTTGTGCGCTCGAGCTAGCCGAGCTCGTCAAGTAACCCGATCTGTCTAATGTATGTTCACCATGTTTGGTCACTACTGCTTGAACCTAGGGTACCAAACTTACCAGTGAAATCCCTTTTAACCATGGTACCTCGATCCTCATGAGCCGGACATGGTGGTATGGGACACCGTGGCCGAGCTGTTGGCCTATGCTGAGGCCATGTGACTCCCCGTAGTGACCATTGAGCAACCCAAACTCGCGAGCCGAATACAGTGGTATGGGACACTGTATTCGAGCTGTCGATACCTACGGCGAGAGCCGAGTACGGAGACCCTACGTCTTGACAGGCCACGAGTCCTCTGTAGTATCTTCGAGTATACTCCAAGGTCTGTGATTGGTGACGAGTCCTTCACAGCAACTAAAGTATGAGTTGAGCCGAGTACGGTGAGACCTGTATTCGAGCTGACGGCTAGTGATTGAACCGAGTACGGTGAGACCTGTACTCGAGCTGACGGTCAGCAATTGAGCCGCATACGGTGAGATCTGTATCCGTGCTGACGGGTGATGAGCCCTTTGTGATGCCTTCGCTACACCTCTCAAACCATAATGTCGTATGAGATTAACTAGGACTGACGACCCTAGAATGGATCATGTTTAGGAATGATATAAGGGAGGTACCTTAGTTTTCCAATACTACTGTTTGAAATGAACTAATAATTACTCAGTAATCATGCTCATCATCGCACTGCATGTGCCTGGTAGATGTGGAGCACTGAGAGATGGACGCATTCGCGAACGTAAGATGATGTCGCATGAGGGTGGTTTGGCAAGGGCATACATCATATCATTTCATACTTACATTAAATAAGAGTAGTTAAAATTGTTTGATTGTACTGCTTTATCATTACTGCTTGACTGAATTGATAACATGTTAACCTATGCTTTATTGTTCCACTGAGTTGATCACTAACTCCCACGATACGAGACGGTGTTCCGAACACCCACCAGACTTTGTCTGATTGCAGATGGCGACGCTACTTCTGAGGCGGAACCGGACTTCTATGACGACGAGAATGCTTCCTCGTATATGCTATTTTTTGGCGGCTTTGTGAGAGTCGTGCCTTGATTGTCGGGGCTACAGGGATGTTGACTAGATCACACTACACAACTTGGTATAATTTAAAATCGTACTTGTAATTATTTAACCTGGTAACTTTATCACACTCTGGAGACCCACCACAGTTTATATATTTTATCTATCTATCACAGTCTTCCGCTTGCAAATTTAACTGTCTCTGGAGTATGATATGCTGTTTTGGCTTAATCTCACTCATGTTCATTGCACTAATACCGATCACATTCAATCATCATTCATTTTGTTGGATAAGTGATGCGTTGGAACTCGGGAGTTGAGTTTATGCTCGACCCCCGATTTTCAGGGCGTTACATTAGAGATATGAACCATACCTTGGCCAATTATTTTGCAATTGCTTCCATCACCAAAAGTGACTGATCCATCAATCATATCTTTGTAGTTGGTGAACAAATCTCTGTCACCTATCATGTGCCTTGAGCAACCACTATCTAGGTACCACTTTGATTGACTTGAAGCGTTGAAGTCGGTGTGTGTCATGCCCCAAACTCGGAAATCAGGCTCACAAAATTCCTGATCACCGAATCCGGTGCCGACAGCCCTCGTAGTACCCCATTCTCGGCTCCCAGTGCCCATACGCCAGATTTTGATTATGTGATCCTATAAGGAGGATTTTTCAACGTACATTTATCTCGTAAGATGCATAACCACAAGTTTAACCAAATCACAAAGGCAACATCATCATCACATATCCACTCCTATAGAAAATTGAATACAATGCTAAAAGAAAAAACATGAATATAATAAAATCTCCACAAAGCTCGGCCTTCATGGTCCTGTCTCAATGTTACTGCAACTTAATGACACCTGCATGCAACAGTTGTGCATAAGCCTACAAGAAGGTTAGAGGGTGGTGTATGTGTGTGCAATACATGTGCCAGGCATATAAATATTAGAGTAAGCAGAAATACTGACAAATCCATAAATACCATCAACCTTATCCAGGTTATGCAATGCGAAGACATAATAAGGAAATGTCATATACTAAGAAAGTAATGAAAATCGATCACACAATGTGGAGACATAGTAAGCCAAATGTCATATTTAGGCCATACAGTGTAGAATCATAGTAAACCCAATGTCATAAGCTAAGGGTGCAATGTTATATGCAAATGGAAAAGAAATGATAAAGCTGAAGTGTATAATCAGGATGATAGCATGTGGTATCGCAAGTTATGGGGTTCATCACAAGGGACTTCTATCCAAACCAGCCCTATACCTAAATTTGGATAGCTAGACACAACGTGGTAAGCTCTTGTTCTCAAGTTGGTCGCGTACCCAACCGAAATCATGGCCATTGCAAAGGTACACGTAATGATCTAGTTATGCACCATCAGCTCGAGTGGATAGTGAATGAATGAATGAATGAGTCAAATGGTGAGTATGTAATCCCATACTCAATACGTCCACATGTCAGTATGGCTCATCTCTACAATATCACGGGGGTCCAGTACACTCCACAATGGTTGCCACCTCCCTAGCCACACAAACAGTGAGTGGAAAAGACCTCACTATCTGCCTAACCAGTAGTCTGTCAATACCTACCCGACTCATTGATAGTGGACCCATTTGGGAGTTGGTCAAACTCAGCCTAGCTTACAACCCCCTCACCCGGGCGGATAAGGCTACACCCCCTTCCAATCGACCATGACACAATGGGAGATGCCGCCTACTAGTATTTGGCACCTAGGCGCTCATATATCTACTCAGTCTAGACGTTGGAGTCTCCTGCGGTACCAGAAGATTCTGAGACTCTCACCCAAGGATATCCTATATGCCCACAGTGCTGGAACCAAATATTTTTGGTATCCCATCTGGCCATCCACGATGAACCTGTGGAGGTCACAACCCTGATATTGCTATGGCGCCAAGTGATCATGTTACACAAATGTAAGATGCATGAGTCATACCATTTAGTCATGCATCAAACCTGCGTGTACTCCATGAACATGTGGGGTAACTCCGTCTCTTAAGGAGTCCCCTAAATAACTCAGCCCAATGGTAATGCTATGATCAACCATTCATCACAACAGGCATACAAGTGATGCGTATGTACATGTATCATGATGTAATACTAAGCATGATCTCAGTGTGTTCTACTACACTAAGTATACTAGCATGATTATCAAATATAACAAGCGACGACTGGTCTTAACCGGTATGTCACTTATAAGAATAGGGGTTGAACGATACGTTCTATTAGACATGTATAAGTCTATATGGAATGGTCCATGATAAACTATCCCAACCTATTCAAGGTACTAACATATCATATATCCTAAGGCGGGGTCCACAGAGGGATGGTGGATCTAACACACATCGCGATAGACTCTACACAGTGGATATACTAAATCTGGTCCCGCAAATTCTTCCATCTATGGCAAGGGAGGTGATGATGATGTACTAATGTCAAAGATATGCCTCACACTCATCTTAAGATGGTAAATGGACATTGGGGATGATACATACATAACACGAGGTCCTAACAATCGATTACAACGTAGGATACATCTCACGGGGTGAGTTAAGCGGATATACAACAAGTGGGCTTCCATGCTCCCTTTATCATGAACAACTAGGCTTTCCTATGAGGGCCCGATATGAATACAAGGTAGGCCTTGGTAGGATCCATACATCCAACACTATGTAACCCGACAAACAGTCCTGCTCATCATCTAAGTGGGGCCTTGGGTTTGGGTTACTAAGCTTGGACAAACACATGCATTTAGGTGGGCTACATTCCCTATGGAAGGTCCGGTACAAACACAAGATGGGCTTCAAGGCTTGGGTGGTCTTACAGGGTATGGTGGAATGCATCAATATCAAATGGGGGATAGCCCAACAAGGGAAGGATGGGTATCACTAGAATCAATGGGGCCCAGTGATTTGAGATAGCATAATAAGGGAAGATGGGTTGAAAATTAGGTATAGTGGGCCCTACAAGGTATGGTTTTCAACGGTGGATGTTTAACCACCACTATTCCTATGGTGCAGTCCACTAGGGATTTAGACCTGACTCTCAATGAGGTCCACAACCCTACGAGATCTGGAAGAATGGATGAACAATGTATAAATAACACATACATTATGGTGGGACTCTACTCAAGGTTTGGGTAAAAGGGGATGGGGAGATGAACTTCATGGTGGGCCCTAGGATGGTTCCTAATGGTGGACATAACCACCATTGCTCCCAAGTATGGCCCTTTTGGAAATCAGAATCGTAACGGGGCCCTTAACCCTCCAAATATCTAGGAGATGGATAGACAGCGTGGGCCCATTACTCATACAAGGTGGGCCTACATAAGTCAGCGGGGTTTATGGCCTAAAATGGATAGACAGTGTATGTATAACACATACATCATGGTGGGTCTCATAAAATCACAACAGAAATCATATAATCACAACGGGCCTTATACAATCATAATGGGCCTCATATAATCTCAATGGGCCGCATCTCATAGGCCTAATACACATCACAATGGGCCGCATCACATGAGCTTGATATACATCATAATGGGCCTCACTCATGGGCCACATCTCATGAGCCTCTAATACATGACAATGGGCCTCATATACATCAAGTGGACCATATCACATGGGCCGCACCAATGGGCCTCATATACATCAAGTGGGCCGCATCAATAGGCCTCATATACATCAAGTGGATTGCATCAATGGGCCGCACCAATGGGCCGCATATACATCAAGTGGGCCACATCAATGGGCCTCATATACATCACATTACGTGAAAAATGGAAAAAAAATGACGGATTTCGAGACGGTTCTGGACTGTCTCTAAATTTACTTGGTTTAAAGACGCTTTAGAGACGGCTGTAAACCGTCTCTAAAATTTTAGATGGCCCTTGACCATCCTAAATATTGTCTTAAAAATTTGAACGTCCAAAAACCATTTAAGATGGTCGTTGACCATCTTATATGCGATCATTTGAGACGATCATTGGCCGTCCGCATTAGAGACGGTCCTTGACCATCTTATACGCGGTCATCTGAGACGGTCCTTGGCCGTCTGCATTAGAGATGATCGTTGGTCGTCTTTTACCTGTAATATGAGACTATCAAAGACCGTCTCTATTAGAGACGGTCCTTAACAGTCTTATAGCCTTGTCAAAGACCATCTCTATTAGAGACGGTCCTTAGCCATCTTTTAATTGTAGTCTAAGACTGTCAAAGACCGTCTCTATTAGAGACGGTCGTTAGCCATCTTATTTCCCTGTGAAAGACCGTCTCTAGTAGAGACTGTCAAGGACCGTCTCTATTAGAGACTATCAATGACCGTCTCTATTAGAGACGGTCCTTAGCCGTCTTATAACTGTCATCTGAGACCGTTAAAGACTGTCTGCATTAGAGACAGCCATTAACCGTCTATAATGCTCAGGTCCTTACCAACCAAAAAATTATGAATTTTGACAAAAAAAAAAGAAGTTAAGAAGCTTAGAAAAAATAATTAACAATATTTATAAAAAAAACTGTGATTTTATAAAAATCAAAATTTTGAAAAAGAAAAATTAAGAACTTTGAATAATGTTGATAATTTGAAAAAAAAAATGATATTTTAAAAAAGAAAATAGTAAAAATTAAACAAAATTGCGAAAAAATTGACAAATTGTAAGAAAAATATATTTTTAAAAAAAAGAAGAAGCTAGATTTTGTATTTTGACAAAAAAAAATTAAAAAGTTATGTAGCAAGATTTCGATAAAAAGATGACATTTTGAAAAAGAAATTTAAAAAATTAAACAAAATTGTGAAAATTTTGACAAATTGAAAGAAAAAAAAAATTAAAAGAAAACTAGATTTTGCATTTTGACAAGAAAAATTAAAAAGTTATATAACAAAAGTGTGCCCACTAAAAAATGATATTTTGAAAAAGAAAATTTAAGAAATTAAACAAAATTGTGAAAAAATTGACAAATTGTAAAAAAAAAAAAATTATTTTTTAAAAAAGAAAACTAGATTTTGTATTTTGACAATAAAAATTGAAAAGTTAGATAACAAAAGTGAGATTTTGATGATATGTTGTATATCCTTGCCGCCCCTATATATGTTTCTCCAACCCATTTTTGGGTCGGGTATAAAAAATTGTGTAGATTTTGCATCTTAAGTGGACCACACCACTGGAAAGAATGATAATATAGTACCTCGCCATTAAAAATTATAAAGAGCCCATCGTAAGATTTTATTAATGTTTATTTGCAATCTAACTTGTTGATAATGTAAAGAAGATCTAGATGAAGGTAAACTACAAAGATCAAATTGATACCACAAATATCATCTTGATATAAAAGTTTTGTGGCCTTTAGATATATACACAAATAAATCATATCCAAAGATTAAATGGACTGCATCCATGTTAAGGCATGTGAAGTAGTACTGTTTTAGGCTGCAGATGAGTCGTATGCTGCACAAATTAATAGTGATTTGAAAGCAGGTGTGATATCTTTTGTTTTTGTTTTTGTTTTTTTTTTTTTTGGTCATAAGTAATCTTTTAAAACTATTCTGGTCAGTTTTAGGTTGTAATTCTGCTTCATTTGAGATCCACACAAAATAGAGAATCAACATAACCTAATGGTTACAGTGTTTTATTTATTTATTTATTTATTATTTATTTTTTTAAGTACAAGTAATGGCCCGTATTGGTGGTCGATTTCGGGTCAGGTTGGTCCCAACGTGCGTTCTGGATTGTGTTTAAAACATTGCATATGTATGCAAGTGGATAATAAAATTCTTATGTGTTTATAACATTGCATATATTTTGAGATATTTTTAATTTTATCATACCAGCATAAATGCATTGGGTCACATATATTAGAATTAAAGGTAGTGGTTAGTGGGATATGATGTATGATATTTGATGAATCAAGACATTTGACATGAGACTATTATAATAAGTAGTAGAGTTGGGCATGAGATGACTCGACTAACTCGACTCGTTCAGACCCAACTCGATCTGAACTGAATGGTGAGTCGGTTCGAACCGAGTAGGCTTCACCCAATTTGAACTCAAACCAAGTCGAGTTCGAGTTATCTAGTAACTCGACCTGACTTGACACAAAACTCGATTTGGTTAGATTCGACTCAATCCGAAACCTGACTCTAATTTGGGTGTGTGTGTGTGTGTGTGTGTGTGTGTGTGTGTGTGTGACTAGATCCGAAACATGACTCGAAATCATATGTGTGTGTGTCTATATATATATATATATATATATATATATATATATATATATATATATATATATATATATATATATATATATGGACCACAAATGAATCATATCCAAAGATTAAATGGACCACACCTAAGATAAGGGGAACATATTGGAGGCCATAAAAGTTTTGGATCGAGATGATTTTTGTTTTTCTCCTTCATCTAGGCATTTCTGACCTAGTAAACAGAATGGATGCTAAATAAATGGTATAGTGGGCCTTACAAGGATTTAAATGATGGATATCCAATCACTATTGTTTTCATGCGGTGTGGTCCACTTGATATTTATATACCTCTCATTTTTTGCCCCACCATATGATGTATGTTTTATATCCACACCTTCCATCCATTTGGAGAGATCATTTTAGGGCAATATTGAAAGAACGAGTTAAATCCAAAGCTCTAGTGGACCCTAGCACAAAAAATAGTGGGACAGTGATGCTCACCATTAAAAACTTCTAAAGGCAACAAAAGTTTTATATATATTAATCTTGTTTGCCCAATATCTTTCTGGACAATCTAATCAGTTCAAATTGAACAGTAAATAACTTCAGATGTTTAAATCAAAATTCACTCAAATTGTTGATCGATATTGTTTGCCCAATATTTTTCTCATATGTAGTATGATCGAGGCGAGTAACCATTTTTGGATGTTGGTCGATGCTCTATGAGTCCCACCATGATGTATGTGTTCATCCATGCTGTCAATCCATTTTTACAAATCATATTAGGGCCTGATACCAAAAATGAGAGGGATATAAATCTTAGGTGGACCACACCACATGAAAACAATAGTGATTGGATATCCACCATTAAAACCCTCCTAAGGCCCACTGTACTTTTTGTTTGACATCCTATCTATTGATTAGGTCATACAGGCCCAGATGAAGGGGAAAAAATATCAGATTGATCGATAAATTTATATGGCCCTTTTTAATGGTCGACGCTCATTCAACACTATTTCCTATAATGTGGTCCAGTTGAGATTGAGATATACCTCAATTTTTGTCCTACAGTGATTTTTATTTGTCATCCAACATGTTCAATAGATCACAAATACATGGATGAAGGGAAAACTAAAATATCAACTTGATCCAAAACTTCAGTGGCCTCCCAAATTTTTTTAATGGTAGACGTTTAGTTTATACTATTTCCTATGATGTGGTCTACTTCAGAATTTTATAGGCTTCAATTTTTAGCTTATGTAATAAAATTATAT
Organism: Magnolia changhungtana; assembly: GCA_030180095.1. NCBI lineage: Eukaryota > Viridiplantae > Streptophyta > Magnoliopsida > Magnoliales > Magnoliaceae > Magnolia > Magnolia changhungtana. The sequence continues at coordinate 1,974,854 of JASAUF010000644.1, read as the reverse complement.
GTTAAAATGGATGGATGGAGTGGATAAAATGAATAAATCATGGTGGGCTCCATAGGATTTACTCTATACTTTTGGGACGCCGATTTCCTGCGAAAGCCTTTCGCAGGAAGTTCCTGTGCAAGGATTCTGGATGGGGCCCACTGTGATGTTTGTTAAAAATCCAATCCATTCATCCGATTTTTGAGCTCATTTTAGGACATGAGACCGAAAATGATTAGGATAAAAAATTCAAGTGGACCATACTAGATGAAACAGTGAGGAAAGGAATTCCTACCGTTGAAACCTTCCCAGGATCCACCTTGATGTTTATATTCCATCCAAACCATTTATAAGGTCATTTTCACTGTGATGAAGTGAAAAAGCTAAGAAATTAAACTGACACAAAAGTTTTGTGGCCATATAAATGTTTCAATGTTGGTCACTAAATCTCCACTGTTTCCTCTCATGTGGCCCACTTGAGTTTTTGATCCTCCTCATTTTTAGTGGCATGTCCTAAAATGAACTCTAAAAATGGATTGACGGAGTGGCTTTCTCACAAACATCATAGTGGCCCCCATATAGAATCTTGCGCAGGAACTTCCTATGAAAGCCTTTCGCAGGAAATCTGCATCCGTACTTCTAGGAACGGATTGACTACTCCCCCTGACACTAGCCAATGACAGGTGGCCAGTGTTCTATGGCTCCTACCATGATGTATGTGTTTCATCCATGTCGTCCATATATTTTTACAGGTAATTTTATAATATGAGACCAAAAATGAGATATATGCAAATCTCAAGTGGACCACATTGTAGGAAACAGTGTTGAATGAGCGTCAACCATTAAAAATATGATCAATAGCCATAAAAGTTTTGGATCAAGCTGATTTTTGTTTTTTCCCTTCATCTGGTCCTATGTGACCAAATCAAGATGTCAAATAAAAGCTGTAGCTAAAAGTCAATTATCTGTCGGTGCACCACACATTTTGAATGTTGGATGTCCAACTGTCCACCTTTTTCTCATTTTATGGTCCATCAGAGACTTAATTAGGGCTAATTTTTGGTGATATAACTCAAAATGATGTTGAGAAATGGATAGACGGTGTGGATGAAACATATCCATCATGGTGGGGCCCATAGAGCCCTCCCCTTTCCAAAGCTATATTTATCATTTTTTGTTTTGTAAAAAGACAGTGAGTTTTGTACAAAATGTAAAATAGTGGTGACTCGTTCATGAAAATAGTGGTAATGATATAGAGTTATCCAAACCATTCAAATAATCCTTCTAGTTGTAAATGCTTAATATTTATAATTTTCTTATATAATACAATCTTAACCGTCCAGAAAATGGTCCCTCTTGCATGTACGACTGTTAACAGGTTCTTTTGTTATAAACAATGCTAAACACACATTGTTTCGGATTTGAAAGAGTTATCTTATTTAGAAGAGGATTTGCAATATCGAGCGCCATTTCTATTTTCCCATTTTTAAGTCGCGGCATCTTCCATCAATAGCATCTTCCATCGCCTCAAGCAGCGGCATCTTCCTTCACCATCGACAGTGTCATCTTCCATGGATCAGTGTCTTCAAATAGGTGAGCTTCTCTTTCCTCATTGATCGGACCCACCTGAATTGTTTTATGTGGTCCCATTATGATGTATTCCATTACGATTGGATCTATCCATCCATCATGTGGGCCACACCATTAGAATCACCGATCCCATTGTGTATGGTAACAGGCAGATTGAGGAAGATGGTATCGTGTCCTTCCTATCGGACCCAATCGGTCAAGGGCTGGAAATCATCGTAAGAGCGGTTCGTATCCTTTTTATCTCCTTTTCCCATTTTAGTACTCGTTTGGGCTTAGTATACCAAGAGAACTTGAGGCAAGAACTTGCATTGATTTATACAGATAGTTATATGGATGCGTTTGGATGGTAAAATTCGGTTTGGGTTCTTTTGGAAGGCAAGAAAGGAAAAACCGTGATTTGGGTTTTCTTCCAAATAAATATTCTTTTTCTATTGCTTAGTGTTTAATGGAGTTATTGTATTGATTCGATGATGCTTTGGTGGTGGTGTTGTGATCCTCTTGGTTGAACAAATGTGAAAATTCCTTTTTTTTTCTTTTTTTTAAGGGTGAGTTGATAGAGCGATTTGTGGGGCCCACATCTTTGTACTGTGGCAAGTGGGGGCCATGGTTCGGTGATCTAGGCCATTGGCCCAATTGGTTGGAACTCACTCCAAAAATTGCCCTGATTGGAGGATCTTGATTTCTCATATTAGGGACCATTTTTTTCTCAATCATCTCTGGGTTTCTCTTTTTAACAGGTCTGATTGTTGGGTGGATTGGTGTTGTCCTCTTCTTACTCTATTCCTCTTAACCATCTATATGCAAGATGTGGGGGATCATAATGCTAAGTGATGGGCCCCACTAGTAGTAACTAAGGCCCGTTATACAAATCATGGGGCCGAGGAATTGGATGCTCGTTCCCTAGATTCTCACAAATTGAAAGATCACAACCATCCAATCTTTGGCCTTTTCACATTGGATGTGGATTTGTTGTTTTCTCAATGCCTCATTTAGGCACATGGACGGTTCGATTTTTTCTATTTTTTGTTTCATGTTGGGCATCTAGGAAATGATCTCTTTAATGATACTAGTTGAAGTAGGTTCTGATACTTGTAAGTTTGAAATTTTCTTGAATTTCTCTTTTGGTTAGTATTTTTGGGACTTTTTGATATTTCTAGTAGGTGATAATTGGTTTTGGCCTTTAGTTTTTCATGTTTTTCTGTTATTTGTCCTTAAATTATTATGGTTTTATTTTATTTTTGTTTTTTGTTTTTTGTTTTTTTGTTCTGTTTTTTTTGTTTTTGTTTTTGTTTTTTTTTTTTTTTTTTTTTAAAAAAAAAAAAAAATTTTGAGTTAAGGAATGTTCTTTAGTGTAGCCTTTCAAATTGCTTTTGTTAGAGATTGAGCTATTCTAGCTATGATAGCTTCGATTTCATTTTCACCCATTTATTCATTGTTGTGGGGCTAGCTTTTTCATTATTCTTGTTAGAGATTGAGGCCGTTGTTCTCGACCTATATTTTTCAATAGAGAGTGATGGGTTGACTCTTTTTAGTTTCTCTTCTTTTTATTCTTTGCTTTTATGGGGATTTAATGTTCATACCTTTCATTTTTTTTTTCTTTTTTACCATGCAATGGAGGTGTGAATTGTATTATTGTTGTTTTTGTATTGTTACCATTTTTTGATGGGATGATTAAAAGGCTTGTATTTCCTTATTTCATTTTTTGAATTTATTGTCTACGATGTCCCATCACCGCCTTTTTTGTTAGATTGGGTAGATGATTATTCCATTTTTTTTTCTTTTTATGTATTCTTGCTATTTTTCAACTACTTGATGATGTGGTTAGTTACAAGTGAATTTTTTTTCAAATTTGAAAGAGATTGGGATTTGGTCTTATAGTAATTCATTTGTACTTGAATGGTAGAACTTACATAATGCAATCTCTCTTGTTACTGGTTGTTTGGATTGATCATACCTTTTACATATGAAATATCAATGCCATTAATCTCATCCAGAACAAAGACAGCAACAATTTATAACAGAAATTTCTCCAATTTTCCCTTTGCGTTGATATTTTAGCAGAACAGCTGGTTAGTTGCTCTGTTGTTGCATCTGGGGTGAACAGATGTATCCTCAATTTCGTTCTTCCTCTCTTTATTCATGAAGGTGCATGATAATGGACATATATTTGATAAATGAAAATAAGAAAAGAAATCAAGAAGTCATGAAACAATATTAAGAAAGTGCCGGGTCTTTATACTAAACAAGAAGTCGTGAAGATTCTTATGTAATTCTCATATTTTGCAGCCATACTAGCAACCACACAATAGAGCAGTTGCACGGAGAATTCAGAATATGGGATGGAAGGCTGATGGTGGTCTTTGGCTTCTAGTGCGTGGTGGTGGACTTTACCTTAGCAAAGGCACTGGGGTAAGTAAAAGAGAAGAACTTTCTCATTTTTAAAGAAAAAGAAGAAAGAGAGACTATGTGTAATGTAGATTTGTGTATCTGTATTCTTATCTAATGATGCTTGAATACTAGTATTCTTCATTTATTATTATTATTATTATTATTATTACTAAGATTACAAATGCAGGTGCGTTTGGTTCTATTAATTTTACCATTTTCATGCAAGACTGGGCATTGTCCCTTTGATGCTATTGTAGATGATATCACCAATTGGGTTGTCTTATCTATCCTATCTGATGACTTCTAAATGGATTACAGCATGGGAAAAGCTCGCCAGTTGGATTTGTAGGATAATCCAATCTGAACAATTTGTGGAGACTGGTCTATTTATTTGGGGGCCCACTCAATTCAAAGTATCATCATTGTTATATTTGGGCCTCTTGCAACTTCCAATTGTTATGTACAATTGCAGTTCAAAATATGGGTCTCAATTTTTTTAATCAAAATGATGAATGAATAACAATGGAATGGAGCATGTAATTTTATCTAAACAATGATTTAAAAAAACAAAAAAAATTTGACAGCATGAGATTGAAGGAATTTACTAGTTGCTATGGTCTTAAGATAAGCTTTTGATTGTGTGGGTGATTTGAAGTTATCGACCATGATAAATTTATCATGCTAAAATTTGCATATTCAATTTGTTCAACATGCAGCTATTTCTCATATGCTTCTCATATTTGCTAACCTTTCATTTGCAACTAGTCCATGATTAATGTTGGTGCATGCGTATTAATTAACTGAGTATATTCTTATATGGGAGATTGGTATATGAGAGGTAGATGATGCGTGGGAACCAGATTCTTTATGAAAACTTTCAGTTTCCTTTAAATCCTACTCCATTTATCATCTATCACTTCTGGCAGCCTTTTTCAAAGTCTTCACATCTTATGACTGCAAATTCCATTAGACAACATAGCCCACTAGATTATTCAAAGCACCCTTTAGTGATATTTCTTCTAGAGCATCCGGCCTCTATCATTATAGAAGCCTATTTTGAATAACAGCTATGGTTTTTGGCTAGGACAAGTTGATGCAAAAGAGTTTTAAGGTCCTCCAAATTGCAAAATCAAATGAGTAGAAAAGGAGTTGGTTCACATGTTCATCATTATTTTTCATTATTTTTCTTTTTCCTTTTAATTTTTTGATCGAATGGCTTTTCATTGACATATTCTTTTTGGAATCCGTAGTGTATGCTATTGTATTTTATTTTACAATGCACCCTTCTTGATGAAAGGCCTGGATCTTTGACAAGTGTTGTTCACCTAGATCTGTTTTCCTTTCAGATCTCATTGTTTGGAGTTTTGATTTTATTTATTTATTTTCTTTCTTTTTCATTTCAACCATCTCCACTGTATTGAAAGGCAAAGGAAAGGCCTTATTGAGGCACTCTGGCTTGATAAAAGTTGTTGAAAACATCTTTTTCTTAATGTCTTTAATCATTTTCATGGCTCTTTGAATCCTTTTATTAGAAATAATATTAGTTGACAGTTGTTGGTATGGGTAGCTAACGATGGTGGTACTCATACCAAAGAAGAAAAGGGTACAAAAACCAAGAAGAAGGTTATTACAAGGATGGTTTTATATAGCACACTTTACCCAGCCAAGGGTTTGTGACAATAAGCAACTAATAAGATTTTTGTAGATATTGTTGCATAAGGAATATGATATTGATTCATTAAGCATGAGCTACCATCTTTGAAACTGAATCCGTCATTAGTTTCTTCAAAGAAGGGGGGTTGCTTGTGCTTGAGTGGTTCTTCAATCAAATTTTTTTTTTTTGTTGATTAGTTTTGGTTCTTTCATGGTTTTAAGGGAATGGCATTGTGAGTTGTTTCATGCTTTCTAGGGAACTAGATGGTCATGATCTCTCTTTTTTTGGTTCTTTCATAGATCCAGATAAATAGTTCTTGTTGGAGTTTTCTAAAATTCTCTTGGGAAGTTCTTTTCTGGAGTTCCAGATAAATAGTTCTCAAAAGAAGCTTACCAAGATTTTAAGTTATAAAGAAGCTTACCAAAATTTTCTTCTTCTTTTGAGTGTGGATGGTTGGAATACATGTAGAATCATTAAATGTACAAACGCATGCCTTAGATCAGATTTTTGCATCTCATTTTCTATTGTTTTTATATTTTATTTTCAGCTAAATTTTTAAATGAATGGTGTCAGTTCACACTTCACAAAATTCAGACAAACGAGTGTTTGAACTATAATGGTGGTTGCTGGGAAGACAAGGCTGCCAACATTACTGGTTGTAAGGTATTAAAAGGTACAATTAGCCCAGCATACAAGTTGAGATGTTTCCATATATGCTGATAGTTGCTTTGTTTCTTCAGGATACATTCCGTGAAAGGGTTTATGAGTGTCCGTTGGTTCAGGAAGTGCAGTTTAAGGGAGATGTTTATAGCAGTTGTCAAGGTAAACCTCTCTCTCGCTCTCTAGGGTATATCCTATCTCTGTATCTCACACACACTTTCTTATAAAAGAGAGTTTTTAGGTTGTAGAAGGGTGTCCTATTTCATGGGATTGCTACTTACTAGTTTTACTTCTTTTCCATTACTCTTACCACTATGTTATATGCAGGTACATATGGTCTCCTATATATTTGTTGTATATGATTACTTGGAACTGAATGTGCAAGCCTTCAATACTAACTATAGTTGTTAGATCCATCTAATTGATGGAGGAATGGAATCGTTTATTTGAATGTAAAGCTGTCATGATATGTTCATGTGATGTGTGGACAGTCTCTATAGGTATTTCACACCCTTTTATCATACTTATCTGCAAAATGCACTTATCCACAGTGCCTTCAAATTAATTTTGATATATTCTTTGGTGGCATCAAGATCTTATATATGTGGCTTTTATCATTTATGCAAAACACGCTTATATATAGTGTTTTCAAATTGATTTTGAAACCCAGCATTGTTTCAAGAAGAACCTTCATTTTGTTTCATGAACAGAGGATGGACAAGTGATGAGCTTTTTTGTTGTATTAGAAAGAAAATTTGTTAGAAGATGTCTGAGCGAGGCACATGGCATAATTATAAGTCCTATCTCTCCATATGTCACATTGGTTATATATGAAAAGATCATCAACTATCTACCCTGTTTCAATCTAGAAAAAAAGAAGAAGCAGTATTTGGTCTATCTGGATGTATCTGACTAATAAATTGGACCTTACTGATAAATTGGAATTTTTTATTTAGTAAATGTTTTCTTGATGTACATGCACTGTAGTTCCATTGAATTCTCAACCCTATAATCATTCTGGTGATTATAATGCTAGAAATGGTTTGTTTTTGTCTAAAGTGGCTACGAGATGTAAAATTGTGAATTTTCTTGGGCTGAAAATAAATAAGAAGGAAAATATTTCTTTTTAATTGGTGAAAGCAACTTTCATGCTTTAACAAATTTCGATCTGGTGTAGCTTGTCAAATAATGTCTAGATTTTGTTCAACAACAAGGCTTGAAGAATGTGTGAGTGCTCTTTTTTTAAGCATGGTTAATTTTGATCTTTTTACTAGATGTAACATAGACTTCTCTATTACTTCTGTGTTTCCTTTCTAGTCTGGTACATTGTACTTTCATAAAAGATGCATATTGAGAACTTTTATTATAGATGAATCTTACAAGACATGGATGCTTAGTCATCAGCACCATCATCTAAGCCTTATACCAACTAATTGGGATTGGCTACGCCAATAATATTATGCACATAGACAAAAAATGCTTACAATGAATGTTTATGAGTACTTGGTAATTTTGGAGTCCTTGGTTAGGGTTTGGGCTGAAAGTATGAGTGTTGGAGTCGACGCTTTCGGAGTCCGAACTCATTCATTTGAAAAATAGAAAAATGGGAATATTAGTAAATATGGATTTTCTTGTTAAGAAGAAAATGGAAGGTAAAGAAGAGACATAACTGAAACTTTGCACTGTGAAAAGTAATATTAACCATCTTACCTTCCCCGTTGAATTTGACGTCCAGGAAATGGACCTTTTCCAGAAAACCATGGATTTAAAACTATTAAATCCTTCTCAGAAATCTGAGTTTATTGAACTGAATTGAATTGTTACAATTCAATTTTGTTAAATATCCAAACGTAAGGTTTCCATGAATTAGGCAAATGAATTCATTCTAACCCATTTTGTTAAATATCCAAACGCAAGGATTTATTATTTTTTATTTATTATTATTTTTTGTGATATGCAATAGCTTTTTAGAATTCATATATTGGTGCATACTTGTGCTCATTCACATGGACTATGACTATCTTACTTAAATTTCTTTGGTTTTTCTAATTTTTGTATCTAATTTTGAATTTCTAAGCCCTAAAACAAGGTTCGAGATGCCGTCAACAATGCTAACAGAATCCTGCAGGTCAGATTGTTGAATGGACCTGATTTTATTTAAATGATCTTGATAATCCATTTTATTTAAATGAGTAGACCCGGATGTGCATCGGAGCTATCCGGATGAGCGGGGGTCCCTGGAAGGTGGGAACCGCTGTTATGACCATGATGAAGCTGTCCATTTCCTATAGACAGCATTGGAGGGGCCTGGCCATTCGGACAAACTATTTTTATATATTTGCTCGAAATTAATGGAGTAGACCCGGATGTGCGTCGGAGCTATCCGAATGGGCAGGGGTCCCAGGAAGGTGGGAACCGCTGTTATGACTAGGATGAAGTTGTCTATTTCCTATGGACAGCATTGGAGGGGCCTAGCCATTTGGACAGGCCGTGTTTATATCTATATTTGTAGAGACCAAACCCTTAAACTAAACCACACCCTAAACCTATAACCTAAACCTATTCTCAATTCCCTAAAGCTATAACCTATAATCTAAACCTAACCGTAAACCAAAACCTATAACCTAAACCTTAACCTAAACTTAAACCCACTCCTAATCCTAATCTTAATGCCCTAACCTAAACCTAAACCTAAACTTGAAACCTAAACCCGAACCCGAACCCGAACCCGATTTCCTAAACCTAAACCTAAACCTATTCTCAATTCCCTAAACTTATAGCTTATAACCTAAACCTAAACCTTAACCTAAACTTATAACCTATAACCTAAACCTAAACTAAAACCTAAATGTAGTCTCAAATCCCTAAACCTAAACCTACACCTGATCCTAATCTCAACTCCCTAACCTAAAGGTAAACCTAAACTTGAAAACCCAAACCTAAACTAGATCCCGAACCCGAATCTGAATCCCTAAACCCTTAGCCTAAACCTGAAACCGAAATGTAAACCCGAACACGATTTCCTTTACTTAAACCATAACATATTCTCAAATCCCTAAACCTAAACCTACACCTAATCCTAATCTCAACTTCCTAACCTAAACCTAAACCTAAACTTGAAAACCCAAACCTAAACCCGATCCCAAACCCGAATTTGTATCTCTAAACCCTTAACCTAAACCTAAAACCCAAACGTAAACCCGATCTCGAACCCGAACCTGATTTCCTATACCTAAACCTAACGCATTCTCAAATCCCTAAACTTAAAAATACACCTAATCCTAAGCTCGACTCCTTAACCTAAACATAAACCTAAACTTGAAAACCTAAACCAAAACCCGATCCCGAACCCGAACCCGATTTCCTAAACCTAAACCTTAACCTATTTTCAATTCCTTAAACCTATAGCTTATAACCTAAACCTAAACCTTAACCTAATCCTAAACCCAAACCTATAACCTATAACCTAAACCTAAACCTAAAACATAAATGTATTCTCAATTCCCTAAACATAAACCTACACCTAATCCTAATCTCAACTCCCTAACCTAAACCTAAACTTAAACTTGAAAACCCAAACCTAAACCCGATCCCGAACCCGAACCCGATTTCCTAAACCTAAACCTTAACCTATTCTCAAATCCCTAAACCTAAAGCTACACCTAATCCTAATCTAAATTCCCTAACATAAACCAAAACCTAAACTTGAAAACCCAAAACTAAACCCAATCCCGAACCCGAACCCGAATTCTTAAACCTAAACCTTAACCTATTCTCAATTCCGTAAACCTATAGCTTATAACCTAAACCTAAACCTTAACTTAAACCTAAACTTATAACCTATAACCTAAACCTAAACCTAGAACCTAAATGTATTCTCAAATCCCTAAACCTAAACCTACACCTAATCCTAATCTCAACTCCCTAACCTAAAGGTAAACCTAAACTTGAAAACCTAAACCTAAACCTGATCCCGAACCCGAATCTGAATCCCTAAACCCTTAGCCTAAACCTAAAACCCAAATGTAAACCTGATCTCGAACCAGAACCTGATTTCCTTTACCTAAACCATAACGTATTCTCAAATCCCTACACTTAAACCTACACCTTAAACCTACACCTAATCCTAATCGCAACTCCCTAACCTAAACCTAAACCTAAACTTGAAAACCCAAACCTAAACCCGATCTCAAACCCGAACCTGAACCCGATTTCTTAAACCTAAACCTTAACCTATTCTCAAATCCCTTAACCTAAACCCACACCTAATCCTAATCTAAACTTCCTAACCTAAACTTAAACCTAAACATGAAAACCCAAACCTAAACCCAATCCCGAACCCGAACCTGAATTCTTAAACCTAAACCTTAACCTATTTTCAAATTCCTAAACCTAAACCTACACCTAATCCTAATCTCAACTCCCTAACATAAACTTAATCCTAAACTTGAAAACCCAAACCTAAATCCCTGAACCCGAACCCGATTTCCTAAACCTAAACCTTAACCTATTCTCAATTCCCTAAACCTATAGCTTATAACCTAAACATAAACCTTAACCTAAACCTAAACTTATAACCTATAACCTAAACCTAAACGAAAAACCTAAATGCATTCTCAAATCCATGAACCTACACCTACACCTAATTCTAATCCCAACTCCCTACCTAAACCTAAACCTGAAAACCCAAACCTAAACCCGATCCCAAACCCGAACCCGATTTCCTAAACCTAAAGCTTAACCTATTCTCAATTCCCTAAACCTATAACTTATGACCTAAACCTAAACCTTAACCTAAACCTAAACCTAAACATCACTATTCTCAAATTCCTAAACCTACACCTACACCTAATCCTAATCTAAACTCCCTAACCGAAACATAAACCTAAACTTGAAAACCCAAACTTGAATCCGATCCCGAACCCGAACCCGATTTCCTAAACCCAAACCTTAACCTATTCTCAAATCCCTAAACCTAAACCTAAACCTAATCCCAAGCTCCCAACCTAAACCTACACCTAATCCTAATCTCAACTCCACGACCTAAACCTAAACCTAACTTGAACCCAAAACCTAAACCCGATCCCAAACCCGAACCCGGTTTCCTAAACCTAAACCTTAACCTACTCTCAATTCCCTAAACCTATAGCTTATAACCTAAACTTAAACCTTAACCTAAACCTAAACCTAAACCTTAACCTATTCTCAAATTCCTAAACCTACACCTACACCTAATCCTAATCGAAACTCCCTAACCTAAACCTAAATCTAAGTTTGAAAACCCAAACCTAAAACCCGATCCCGAAACCGAACTCGATTTCCACAACCTAAACCTTAACCTATTCTCAAATACCTAAACCTAAACCTAAACCTAATCCTAATCTAAGCTCCCTAACCTAAACCTAAACCTAAACTTGAAAACCTAAACCTAAACCTAAACTTGAAAACCCAAACCTAAACCCAATCCCGAACTCGAACCCGAATTACTAAACCTAAACCTTAACCTATTTTCAAATCCCTAAACCTAAACCTACACCTATACTCGATCCCGAACCCGAACCCGATTCCCTAAACCTAAACCTTAACCTATTCTTAATTCCCCAAACCTATATCTTATAAACGAAACCTAAACCTAAACCTTAACCTAAACCTATAACCTTAACCGAAACCAAAACCTATGACTTAAAACCTAAATGTATTCTCAAATCTCTAAACCTAAACCTACACCTAATCCTAATCTCAACTCCATAACCTAAACCTAAACCTAAACTTGAAACCCAAACCTAAAACCCGATCCCGAACCCGAATCCGTTTTCCTAAACCTAAACCTTAACCTATTCTCAAATCCTTAAACTTAAACCTACACCTAATCCTAATCTAAATGCCCTAACCTAACCTAAACCTAAACTTGAAACCCCAAACCCAAACCCAATCCCAACCGAACACAAATTCTTTAACCTAAACCTTAACCTATTTTCAAATCCCAAAACCTAAACCTACACCTAATCCTAATGTCAATTCCTAACCTAAACCTAAACCTAAACTTAAAAACCTAAACCTAAACCCGATCCCGAACTCGAACCCGATTTCCTAAACCAAAACCATAACCTATTCTCAATTCCCTAAACCTATAGCTTATAACCTAAACCTAAACCCTAACCTTAACCTAAACCTAAACATGAACCAATAACCTATAACCTAAACCTAAAACCTAAATATATTCTCAAATCCCTAAACCTACACCTACACCTACACCTAATCCTAATCTCAATTCCCAACCTAAACCTAAACCAAAACTTGAACCCAAACCTAAACCCGATCCCAAACCCGAACCCGATTTCCTAAAGCTAAACCTTAACCTATTCTCAATTCCCTAAACCTATAGCTTATAACCTAAACCTAACCCTTAACCTAAACCTAAACATAAACCTTAACCTATTCTCAAATTCCTAAACCTACACCTACACCTAATCCTAGTCTAAACTCCCTAACCTAAACCTAAACTTGAAAACCCAAACCTAAACCCGATCTCGAACCCAAACCTGATTTCCTAAACCTAAACCTTAACCTATTCTCAAATCCCTAAACCTAAACCTACACCTAATCCTAATCTAAACTCCCTAACCTAAACCTAAACCTAAACTTGAAAACCCAAACCTAAACCCAATCCCAAACCCAAACCCGAATTCTTAAACCGAAACCTTAACCTATTTTCAAATCCTTATACCTAAACCTACACCTAATCCTAATCTCAACTCCCTAACCTAAATCTAAACCTAAACTTCAAAACCCAAACCTAAACCCGATCCCGAACCTGAACACGATTCCCTAAACCTAAACCTTAACCTATTCTCAATTCCCTAAACCTATAGCTTATAACCTAAACCTAAACCAAAACCTATGACCTAAAACCTAAATATATTCTCTAATCTCTAAACTTAAACCAACACCTAATCCTAATCTCAACTCCCTAACCTAAACCTAAACCTATACTTGAAAACCCAACCTAAAACCCGATCCAGAACCCGAATCGGATTTCCTAAACCTAAACCTTAACCTATTCTCAAATCCCTAAACTTAAACCTACACCTAATCCTAATCTAAACTCCTAAACCTAAACCTAAACCTAAACTTGAAAACACAAACCTAAACCCAATCCGAAACCCGAACCCGAATTCCTAAGCCTAAACCTTAACCTATTTTCAAATCCCTAAACCTAAACCTACACCTAATCCTTATCTCAACTCCCTAACCTAAACCTAAACCTAACTTGAAAACCCAAACCTAAACCCGATCGCAAACCCAAACCCGTTTTCCTAAACCTAAACCTTAACCTATTCTCAATTCCCTAAACCTTAACCTATAAACTAACTTAAACTTAAACCTATAACCTGCACTTATAACCAAAACCTAAGCCTAAAACTTAAACCTATGACCTAACCTAAACCTAAAACCTAAACCTTAACCAATAACCTAAAACATAAATGTATTCTCAAATCCCTAAACCTAAACCTACACCTAATCCTAATCTCAACTCCCTAACCTAAACCTAAACCTAAACTTGAAAACCCAAACCTAAACCCGATCCCGAACCCGAATCCGATTTCCTAAACCTAAACCTTAACCTATTTTCAAATCCCTAAACCTAAACTTACACCTAATCCTAATCTCAACTCCTCAACCTAAACTTAAACCAAACTTGAAAACACAAACCTAAACTCGATCCCGAACTCCGAACCCGATTTCCTAAACCTAAACCTTAACTCATTTCTCAATTCGCTAAACCTTAACCTATAACCTAACCTAAACCAAAACCTATAACCTCAACCTAAGCCTAAAACCTAAACCTATGACCTAAAACCTAAATGTATTCTCAAATCCCTAAACCTAAACCTACACCTAATCCTAATCTCAACTCCCAAACCTAAACCTAAACCTAAACTTGAAAACCCAAACCTAAACCCGATCCCGAACACAACCCGATTCCCTAAACCTAAACCTTAACCTATTATCAATTCCCTAAACCTATAACTTATAATCTAAACCAAAACCTTAACTTAAACCTAAACCCAAACCTTAACCTAAACCCATAACCTTAACCTAAACCAAAACCTATGACCTAAAACCTAAATGTATTCACAAATCTCTAAACCTAAACCTACACCTAATCTTAATCTCAACTCCCTAACCCAAACTCGAACCTAAACTTGAAAACCCAAACCTAAAACCCGATCCCGAACCCGAACCCAATTTCCTAAACCTAAACCATAACCTATTCTCAAATCCCTAAACTTAAACCTACACCTAATCCTAATCTAAACTCCCTAACCTAAACCTAAACCTAAACTTAAAAACCCAAACCTAAACCCAATCCCGAACGCGAACTTGAATTCTTAAACCTAAACCTTAATCTATTTTCAAATCCCTAAACCTAAACCTACACCTAATCCTAATCTCAACTCCCTAACCTAAACCTAAACCTAAAATTGAAAACCCAAACCTAAACCCGATCCCGAACTCGAACCCGATTTTCTAAACCTAAACCTTAACATAATCTCAATTCCCTAAACTTATAGCTTATAAGACCTAAAACCTTAACCTTAACCTAAACCAATAACCATAAAACCAAAACCTATAACCTATAACCTAAACTTATAACCTATAACCTAACCTTAACCTAAACCTAAAACCTTAACCTAAACCAATAACCTAAAACCTAAACCTTAACCTAAAACCTAAATGTATTCTCAAATCCCTAAACCTAAGCCTACACCTAATCCTAATCTCATCTCGCTAACCTAAACCTAAACCTAAACTTGAAAACCCAAACCTAAACCCGATCCCGAACCCGAACCCGATTTCCTAAACCTAAACCTTAACATATTCTCAATTCCCTAAACCTATAGCTTATAAGACCTAAAACGTTAACCTATAACCTATAACCTAAACTTGAAACCTATAACCTAACCTTAACCTAAACCTAAAACCTAAACCTTAACCAATAACCTAAAACCTAAACCTAAACCTAAACCTTAACCTATTTTCAAATCCCTAAACCTAAACCTACACCTAATCCTAATCTCAACTCCCTAACCTAAACCTAAACCTAACTTGAAAACCTAAACCTGAACCCGTTCCCGAACCCGAACCCGATTTCCTAAACCTAAACCTTAACCTGTTCTCAATTTCCTAAATCTTATCCTATAACCAAACCTAAACCTAAACCTATAACCTACACTTATAACCTAAACCTAAACCTATAAGCTCAACCTAAGCCAAAAACCTAAACCTATGACCTAAAACCTAAATGTATTCTCAAATCCCTAAACCTAAACCTACACCTAATCCTAATCTCAACTCCCTAACCTAAACCTAAACCTAAACTTGAAAACCCAAACCTAAACCCGATCCCGAACCTAAACCCGATTCCCTAAACCTAAATCTTAACCTATTCTCAATTCCCTAAACCTATAGCTTATAACCTAAACCTAAACCCAACCCTTAACCTAAACCTATAACCTTAACCTTAACCAAAACCAATGACCTAAAACCTAAATGTATTCTCAAATCTCTAAACCTAAACCTACACCTAATCTTAATCTCAACTCCCTAACCTAAACCTGAACCTAAACTTGAAAACCCAAACCTAAAACCCGATCCCGAACCCGAACCCGATTTCCTAAACCTAAACCATAATCTATTCTCAAATCCCTAAACTTAAACCTACACCTAATCCTAATCTAAACTCCTTAACCTAAACCTAAACCTAAACTTAAAACCCAAACCTAAACCCAATCCCGAACCTGAGCTTGAATTCTTAAACCTAAACCTTAATCTATTTTCAAATCCTTAAACCTAAACCTACACCTAATCCTAATCTCAACTCCCTAACCTAAACCTAAACCTAAAATTAAAAACCCAAACCTAAACCCGATCCCGAACCCGAACCCAATTTTCTAAACCTAAACCATAACATATTCTCAATTGCCTAAACCTATAGCTTATAAGACCTAAAACCTTAACCTTAACCTAAACCTATAACCTTAAAACCAAAACCTATAACCTATAACCTAAACTTATAACCTATAACCTAACCTTAACCTAAACCTAAAACCTTAAGCTAAACCAATAACCTAAAACCTAAACCTTAACCTAAAACCTAAATGTATTCTCAAATCCCTAAACCTAAACCTACACCTAATCCTAATCTCAACTCTCTAACCTAAACCTAAACCTAAACTTGAAAACCCAAACCTAAACCTAATCCCGAACCCGAACCCGATTTCCTGAACCTAAACCTTAACATATTCTCAATTCCCTAAACCTATAGCTTATAATACCTAAAACCTTAACCTATAACATATAACCTAAACTTGAAACCTATAACCTAACCTTAACCTAAACCTAAAACCTAAACCTTAACCAATAACCTAAAACCTAAACCTAAACCTAAAACCTAAATGTATTCTCAAATCCTAAACTTAAACCTATACCTAATCCTAATCTCAACTCCCTAGCCTAAATCTAAACTTGAAAACCCAAACCTAAACCTGATCTCAAACCCGAACCCTATTTCGTAAACCTAAACCTTAACCTATTCTCAATTCCCTAAACCTAAACCTTAACCTAAACTTAAACCTAAACCTAAACTATAACCTATAACCTAAACCTAAACCTATAACTTGAATGTATTCTCAAATCCCTAAACTTAGACCTACACCTAATCCTAATCTCAACTCCCTAACCTAAACCTAAACTTGAAAACCCAAACCTAAACCTGATACCAAACCTAAACCCGAACCCGATTGCTGTAATATTGTACCCCAATCACATGGCAACAAACAAGAATGCATCCCTTTTAACACATGCCCCTTTTTACAAAGCTTTAATTTTTGTTGTTGTTTCTATTAATTGAAACACTTTTTTACATTATTTGCTCGTATTAGTTTTATTTTAATGATCAGTTTTATTTTTAAAACGTGACCACTTTTTTTGATGAAGTTTCTGCAATTCTTCATAATTCTAAATTATAATGTTTTGTTGGTTGAATATTTTTTTATTAGATGAAAGACAAAAAGAAAATCGTTGCTGATTTTTTTTCTTTTTTTTTTTTACTTATGAAGTTAAACTTATTTATATGTATTATGCATGGATGAATGTAATGTGGATAAAATTGTTTGTGTTTGGATGAATGTAGTTTATGTTTGGATGGATTTACGTAGTTTGGGTTTAGATGGATGTGAATATGATAAAATGTTGATAAGATTGGTTTTTAACTTAAGAAGTTAAACTTATTTATATGTATTATGCGTGGATGAATGTAATGTGGATATGATTGTTTGTGTTTGGATGGATGTAGTTTATGTTTAGATGGATTTACGTAGTTTGGGTTTAGATGGATGTGAATGTGAATGTGAATGTGATGAAACATATTGTATAACAGGTGATTAGGAAGAATACTGTAACAGGTTAAATTTGAAAATGTCCTTCAAGGGTCATAAGAGACGGCCCATAGCAGTCCTTTTAAAGGATGGTCCATGACCGTCCTTTTAAAGGACAGTCTATAACCGTCCTTTGAAGGCTCATACGAGACGGTCCATCACAATCCTTTTTAAGGACGGTCCATGACCGTCCGTTTAAAGGACGGTCTATGGCCGTCCTTTGAAGGCTCATAAGAGACGGTCCATCACAGTTCTTCTTAAGGACGGTCTATGGTCGTCCTTTGAAGGCTCATAAGAGACGGTCCAAGACAGTCCTTTTAAATGACGGTCTATGGCCATCCTTTTCAGGCTCATAAGAGACGGTCCATGACAGTCCATTTTAAGGACGGTCCATGACTATCCTTTTTAGGATGATCCATGACAGTCTTTTTTTTCGTCAATAAGAATGACAGTTTTCAACCGTCCTTTAAACAATAGGACACGTCGAAATTTGACGACCTATGCGACGGTCCATGACCGTCCTTTTTGTTCATTTGAGATGGTTTTGGATAGTCTTTTTTTTCGCTGTTTTGGCATAGTGTCATGTGAGCCGCATCAATGGACCTCATATATATCAAGTGGGCCGCATCACATGGGTCGCACCATCTACACCATTCATCTACTTTAGAGATTCTTGTAGAGCATTACCCAAAAATGAATCACATCGGAAGATCATCTAGACTATACCACAAATAACAATAGAGATAATGATTTTCATCATTTGAAAATTCCAGGGCCCACCATAACGTTTATTTTCCATCCAATCTGTTCATACGGTCACAAAGACCTGAATTAAGAGGAAAAACAAATATCATATTTATCCAAAACTTCTGTGACCCCTCAAGGATTTTAATGGTAGGTGTTTAACTCTCCACTATTTTCTGCAGTGTGGTACACCAGCTAGATTTGCCTCATTTTTAGCCTTAGGCCTTAAGACGAGCTTGTCAATTAGATGGATCGTTTAGATATAATACATACATCATGTATGGGATCCCACCGTCTAGATGGACGATGAGGATAAAACACATCATGGTGGACCCACTGTCCCATCTGGACGGTGAAGCTGAAACACATACATCAACTGCCCCCCACGTCCAGATGGACAAACAGTGTATATAAGACACATATATCATATGTGGGGTCCACAGGTCCCAAACAAAAATGGATGGACGGTCTGGATATGACCCATACCTCATGATCAGACCCTGAATTTTCTGACGTCCATGCACAACAGCGCTTTGTTGCTTGTCCAACAGATGGACGGTATGGATATCACGGTCAGACCCACTCCACTTGCTAATGTCATTACAACAGTCGTAGGGCTGGTAAGGTCCATAGATGGATAGTGTGGATTAAACCCATACATCTGGTGGGTCCCACCGTCCAGACTATGGATGGTGTGGACGAAACACATACATCGTGTGGACCCACCGTCCTTGCTGACTGTGATGTAGCAACTATATGGTTGGTGTCAGTGCACACCAGCCAATCCTCTTCCTATCAGGTGGGTCCCACATGGGGCCCACCATAATATTATATATATATATATATTAATATTATATATATATATATATTAATATTATATATATATATATTAATATATATACATATAATATATTATATAATATTATATTTTTTGCAACGTCCAGGCCCTGGACAGCCTGGATGAAAATACATACCTCAAGGTGGCTCACATTGTCCAGGAGGTTGGATGGTGTGGATAATTCACATGCATCACGGTGGTCCCACGTGGGCATGCCACACGTGTTAGATCAAACTGTTATTTTGTGTTTTCCCCTTCATTCGGGCTTTACTGGATCAGGTGAGCCACACTTCATCACAAAAAGGGAGTGAGAGAGAGAGAGAGAGAGAGAGAGAGAGAGAGAGAGAGAGAGATGAGCGGTGATGGAGGGACCCCGACACTATGGGCCCTCCCTTCCATGCATTACAACATACATCAAGCGGGTCCCATTACATGTGGGCCCACCAATCAAAATCAATGGTGGAGACCCCTTCTCCACCAAAATGCAAGGTCTAGATTCATACTAGGAAAATAAACATCATGATGGGGGTCCATGGAGAATGGCCCCCATCATGGAATGATCATGAGAATCATGGTGGGCCATCGGCCACACCTAGGGTCCAAAGTGAGATCCATACCATCAATCGGTAGGCCTCACTTGGCCCATCATCAAAACCACAAATCTAGTCCTATATACACTTACCATTGGATCTTCTTAGTCCAATGGAATGTCAAACTCATTGGCTCTCTCTTTAATAGAAGATGATGAGGATTGAAGGGCTAGGATGGGAGATCTTGGGGTAGGAAGTGGGCCACACACTTAGCTTATTTTCTCTCCATAGGATTCTTCTGTCATGGTTGCTTGGAAAATGGTAGAGAATTGAGTGAAATGAGAGAGGAGTAGGGTTGTGTAAGATGGGATGAGAGGAAAGGCTAGGATATGGGCCTTATAGTGTGGGCAACCAAACAAGTAACCTTAGGAACCCATTTCATAATAGTTTTGTGTTTGAAACACTGTTGGTTTTTCTTTGCTTATAATTATTATTAATTCTCACATTTAGATTTAAGGAGCTCCATGAATAAATCCACAATTTTTTCAGTGAAAGGATTATAGGATTGCTTTCTAAAGTTGATATTATTATTATTGACTTTAGGTGCTTGAAAAGTCATTACTTTTCTAGAGTTGTTTTGGTTATTAAATTTTAAGTTATTTGCTTTTGAGTTAGAGGATTCTCCTTTGACAAATGTAGGAGCTATACTCTTATTTTTCAGAGGCATGTATTTATCATAGCCCAGACCCGATCCATCTTCACATGCTCTCGATGCGGTTAATTACTTTTCAAGTTTAGGGTCTCCCTTAGCATACCTCCATGTATCTTGAACTCAGTAGGGAAGAAATTTCACGTTTTATTTTCTCATTTTTTGTTCTTAATTTTTTCAATTCAGATGTTTTGAAATTCATATCACATTTAGTTTTTTCAAAACAATCAGAGATATGAGATTTTTCTAAAACTGTATTTTCAAAATCCTCTTTTTATTTCAGAAATTTCTCTTTTTAAAGTTTAAGTTTGACAGCAATCTTACAACTCTCCCTGTATAGGGCATTCTAGGCATCTTGAAGATCATCTTCATTATTATTTCACGGTCACTCCTCAGATTATCATATTCAGCCGAATCGTAACTTTTTGTGGAAGTACTCTGGCTAGAGTCATTAAAGCCTTGACTTCATTTGAAGTTTCAGGCTCTGATTCATCCGACTTAGAAGAAGCTTCAGAGCTAGATGATTCATCCCATGTGACTAACATGCCTTTTCGCTTTGGCTTGTCCCACTTATTTGTCAAATACCCATATTCATAACAGTTGAAACATTGGCTATCTTTTAGAAATTTTCATGTTTTAGATTTAACATTTTTCTTCTCGGAGGGTTTTTAAAAATCAACTCTCTTTTTACTTTTAAAATTTTTATAAAACTTTTTTCGCAAGTAAAGCCATATCATCCTCTGAGTTTTCACAATCGGATTTAACATTACTATCATGTGAAGTAGATTTGGATGATTTAAGAGTTATAAACTTACCTTTTGGAGCTTTGAAATTTAACTCGTATGTTTGAAGAGAACCAACAAGTTCCTCAACCTTCATGTTATCCGTGTCTTTAAGTTCCTGAATGGCGGTAACCTTGGAGTTGAATCTCTCAGGAAGTGATCATAGAATCTTTGCATAGACTTTACTTTCTAGGATGCTATCTCCAAGACCCCACATAGAGTTCATTATGTCATTTAGTTTCGTATAGAAGTTTAGTTTCGCATAGAAGTCCATGAATGTCTCATTTTCTTCCAAACGAATTTCCTCAAACCTAGTGGTGAGGATCTGAACTTTAGACTTTTTGACAATAGATGTACTCTCGTGTGTCATTTCAAGAATGTCCTAGCCTTATTTAGCAGTACTACAAGAAATGATTCTTTTGAATTCATCAGGTGATAGTGCACAAGTGATTGCATTTAAAAGCCTTACATTCGCACTGCTTTCATTTTTTGAGTAGTCCATAAATAAAAAGGTGTTTCTTTAATGGACTTGGTTCCATCACTTTCTAAAACCTCAGACATTGGTGGTTTCCATCTAGTCACTATGGCTTGCCACACGCTTTCATCGATGGATTTCAGAAATATCCTCATCCTGGCTTTCCAATAAGCATAGTTGGAGCCATCAAACGGTAGTGGCCTAGAAATAGATAGACTATCAAAATTTGACATCTTGAAAGCTTTGGATCGATAAACTCAAGAAATAAATCCAACAGGATGAGCCACTTAGCTCTGATACCACTTAAAAAGGGTGACCTCTCAGTCCTAGTGCAGATAGCTAAAACAAATAGCAACCACAATTGCAATAGTATTAAGAGGTTGATACAAACTTTGTTCAAAGGACAACCTTACACCGAAAACCAAGGTTTATGGTAGGACAACCTGATGTCTTGAACTCAGTAAGAATCAAAAACTCAAACTAATACAAGAAGCAATATAAACAGATCTAGTTATTACAACATTCAACACAAGTACATGAAGTTTAAATATAAGCATTCACTACATCACATACATCATCATCATCAACATCAACATCCACCAAACTCCAAGGATTATAGTGATTCAGTGTATTCACAAACTGTCCTCAAATAGCCACACCTACTCCACTCCCAATATCCATAACCCACGGGATATTGGCTTTCACTATGAAAGAAGGTTTTCCAAGGTTCACCTTAAAACCTATACAATTGTTTTTCAATGGGCTAACACAATTCAAACTCCACGTTGAGATTTTTTGGCAATCTCAGTCAAAACCAGACGAAAGATTTTCTGGCAATCTTACAAACCATAATAGAGATTTTCTGGTAATCTCACAAAACTAAAAGCAAAAAAATGATAGTACTTAGATGTAGATTCTCTTTTGATGTAGCTCAGTAGAACCATTTCTTTGAAGATGAAGATGTTCAATGTTCAGTCACTCAAATGGAAGGGTTCTAAGTCTAAATTGTTTTTAAATTAATGCAACCTTGGGCTAGTTTGATTCAATTTCTTGGATCTCAAAAAGGGTATAGCATAATTCCTTTTTTATAAAATCAGAATGAAGCAACACGAGATCAAGAAATTGCTAATAAAAAAGCTATATAAAAAGAATCTAAAATTTTTGTATAATACCTTGACAAATTGGGGGACCTTTCTCACTAAGTGGTAGCTTAACTTGGATTGGAATTAATGAAAAAATGTGAGAAAAGACCACTATTTATAGGCTGAAAATCAGTTCACTCGACTAGTCTAAGGTTAGCCTCATCTGGTCATGGGAGCAACCAAATTTTAAAAATTCTAGTGCAATCGGATAAAACAGACACTTGACTAGTCGAGCAAGGTACACGACTGGTTGAGTGGGGCTCAAATAAGTTGCTGGAGTTCGAGTCGAGCCCTGCTCGACTGGTTGAGCCAGTCTCCATGACCGGTTGAGAACGGTGCTCGACTGGTCGAGGACCTAACAGAAAAATCCAAAATTTTGTATTAAAACCTGGACTAGTCGAGAAAAACCCTGGGTTGGTCGAGCCAGTGCCTGGACTAGTTGAACAATGACTAGGACTAGTCAAAGCAAAGCCTAAAATAAGCATCATGACCCATATTAAGTATGCAACATGAATGACCTAAACGTATGGCCTTTCTAGGGTCAATTATACCTCAAATGATGAACATTGAACTTGCCACTATGGTAGATTCGGTAGATAGTATACCTGAAGTACTTGTAGCTTGAACTTGTTTACTTGTAGCTTGCACTTGACCATCTAATGCACTTGGACTTTGACCTTGCATTCGAAGTAGTATTTACACTTGGTCTATCACTTGAACTTGAACTAAAACTTGATCTTCAAATAGAACTTGAACATGAATGTGAGCTTGAACACGAACATTAACTTGAAGATGACATAGATGTAACACTTGAAATTGATGTATGAAATTGATGTAGGACTTGAAGGTGAACTTTCCATCTCTTGAAGGAGTCCATCTTACCAAGGAGGTTTGTTACTACAAAATTTGACAATACAGGGTGCTTGATATAGATGATAGCACTTACACTCCATAGGAGGAGCTTCCTCATGAACGGTCATCTTGACTGTCGCCTTAGCGGCAGCATGGGCAGGCTTCATCGCTACTTCCTCATCTTTGACCTCTACAATGATAGGAGATGAAGGGTCGACCCTCCCCATTCTCTTAGAGGTCGTCTTTGCCTTCTTCTTCTTCGGCACCGCAACTTCCTCAAGGGGCGACTCCTGACATTTGGAAATGGGCCTCAACAGTGGGCAAGCTTCAGGCATTTCTATATCACAACATGAGGAAACTTAATTATGAAATTCCATAAAGTTTTTCTCAATTTCTGTAGGTCGGTTAATGTAGCACCCAGGATTTTTGCCAACCTGGGATTAGACATCCTTAGGCAATAGATCAATCCTAATACAGGTTTAACTTCTTAAATGCTCAATTAAAGCCTTAAATCTCTTTTCAAACCATTTTCTTCACAAATCCCACCCTTCACTACCTTGTGCTTTCAATTTCTCAAAGCACCTTCACCCTAGACACTATCTTAAACTAGCTAAGTAGTATAACTTGGATCACTTTAGATACAAACTGCAAAGGACTAAATACTACCTCAGATGGAAATCACTTAGGATAAAATCCTTTAGAAATTTGACAAAGTTAACTAAGTGCTAAACTAGATTAGCCATGAAATCCATTTGAATCGCTTTAAATACGATCCAAGACCCAAAACTTCGAGAATCATTGACGCTAGGTTACCCAAAAATCTAGGATCAAACTCATTACCCTACGCTTGCTCGAGCATCTCGAAACTCCGTATCCGGTCTAGATCGCACATCGAAGTCCGATTAAAACGGCTAAGGAACTAGGACCGCCTCACTTTGGGCTTGACTATCATCTCAAAAATCGATCCATCCGGTATGTCCCACGGCCATTCGTTTGGATCCTGAGCGAGGGTGTATGAAAAACACTATTCCCTTTACAAAATAAATATCTCGGAATAGTGATCTGCACCATTCGCTATGCATCGGTATAAGCAACTGCACCATCGAATCGGACTAAATTACACCCTCGGATTAAGAAAAATTTCAGAACATTTACATGTGCTTGGAATTTTGGATCGTGGCCCACTGACCGTTGAACTGAAAGTGGTCCGCCACGTGCGATCTGGGAGTCCGATCGAGTCGAAAACGTAATCCCACATAGATCAATGTGTGGTGAGCTTAAGTCTGACGTTTGGCTCAAGGGGGCCACCGAAACACTCTTTTGAGTGGAACATCGCCAAAATGCTTATAATAGCAATAACCCTTGAACTCGAGTCTATTTTGGGAAGGTTTTAGGCTATAAAAGGACCTTAAACCCTCTCCCATTCCAGCCATACGAATTTGGATTTGAGAGAGAGAAAAGAGAGAGAAAGTGAGGGAGATGTGGGAGGAACTCCTCCGCTCACATTCCCTACCACTATTCGGCTCCACCGCTCGATTCTCATCGCTTTCTCGATTACGGCGTCATTTCTAGGTAATAAACCCTAACCCTAAC
Source organism: Magnolia changhungtana (assembly GCA_030180095.1). Classification (NCBI taxonomy): domain Eukaryota; kingdom Viridiplantae; phylum Streptophyta; class Magnoliopsida; order Magnoliales; family Magnoliaceae; genus Magnolia; species Magnolia changhungtana. The sequence goes on along the minus strand of JASAUF010000644.1, from coordinate 1,949,477 downwards.
CCGTTTGGGGATTAGACAGCTTGTAGGTTAGGAAATAGCTAACCTATTTCGTTCTCTAGGTTGCCAAACTCCCGTATATGGAAGCTTAGCGAACCTATCGACTCAATTTATTCTACGACACAAGGTGCGGACTTTAGGTGTATAGGTTATGGTTTTCAATGCTTTCAATGTCAGATAATGATAGATTCATGATCTGCATGCAATTGCACATGTACAAAGTGCTTTCCGTTTTCAGTTTCAATTAGAATTGTAGAATTTGGAATTTCACATACTCTAGGTATTCGTATAAAATACCGTATACATATTTTTTATGGAAATGTGTTTGACATGTTTATTTGTCGTATGGATATATGACGTATGGATAAAATACTTATTTGGCGAAAGGATTCGCCTAAATACATGTTTACTAATAAACACTATGTATGTAGAAATACGGTATTGTAAGAAGTACCGTATACATGTATATTTTAGCGATGTGTTTGTCATGATTAATCGTCGTATAAATATATTATGTGCATATAAAATAATTGCTTGGCGAAGGGAATCGCCGTAATACATGTTTACTTGTATACATTATGTATGTTGAAAATGCGTATTCTAGAAAATACTGTATACGTATAAATTTTGGAGATGCATTTATCATGATTATTTGCTGTAGTAATATATTATAAATGGATAAAATACTCACTTGGCTAAAGGATAGCCCTAATATATGTTTTGCTAACAAACACCATGTATGTTGTAATAGTGTATTTTAAGTGTTTGTCAAAATGACTGAATGAGTATAGAATCCTCATTCGTGCTCGCCATGACTAATTGTCATGGATTCATGATTGTTGTATTGGCGATACCCTTTTGACGAAAGAATTTGCCCTAAATCACGCCACGGCCAATAGACACCATATATGCTAAAATGTGTGGCCCAAGTGTTTGTGGAAATGACTGAATGAATATGGAACTTGGATTCCTGCTTGCCATGACTATCCGTCGTGGGTGTACGCGTGTTATGATTGGGGCAACTCCCTAGTGAAAGGATTTGGCCTAATGCCTATGTGATTGACATATGTCATGTATGTTGATGTATGTTTGTTTAAGTGTTTTTTTTTTAAATGTCTGAATGAGTAGTAGTTAGCAAATTGTAATGTATAAGGGTGTTGAGATATGATTCTCAACCTCTTTTAACTATGTGTATAAGGGTGTTGAGATATGATTCTCAACCTCTCCTTGGATTGTTGTGTGATTAGGAATTGAACATGTATAACTCATGCTTGTGTTGTGATTCATAACATGTTCAACTGCTTTATGATTATAACTATGTAATGCATATGTTTAAATTTATATTTACGTTGTATGATCCGTCATGGGTGATGGGGGAGCGGAGCAACGAGTGCGTGCAACAGCCCTGGCAGCCCTAAACGGATAATACCATACCTTGATTGTATGAGTGGAATCTTGATCCATTACTGCTTTATCTATCTGCAAGTTATCATGTTTGGGGCTATGATTATAGTCCAGACAATCGGTACTAGAATTGAATTCGTGGCTGCGATTCATTTGCCACGTGAGATGTGTTCGACGAACCCGAGTCGTACTTCGGTTGGCGATAGTGGTTGGCCACGCGAAGTGCTTATGCACTTCATGTCGTTCAACTTGTTGTGCGCTCGAGTTAGCCGAGCTCGTCAAGTAACCCGATCTGTCTTATGTATGTTCACCATGTTTGGTCGCTACGCCTCGAACCTAGGGGTACCAAACTTACCAAAGAAATCCCTTTTAACCATGGTACCTCGATCCACTAAGACTCATGAGCCGGGCATGGTGGTATGGGACACCGTGGTCGAGCTGTCGGCCTCCACGCCGGGGCCACGTGCCTCCCCGTAGTGACCAGTGAGCAACCAGACTCGTGAGCCGATTATGGTGGTATGAGACACTATATTCGAGCCGGTCGATACTTATGGCGAGAGCCGAGCACGGTGAGACCGTACTCGTGCCGACGGCGACGAGTCCTCCGTAGTATCTTCGAGTATACTCCAAGTCTCGTGATTGGCGACGAGTCTTTCACAAAGAATCGGAGTATGAGTTGAGCCGAGTACGGTGAGACCTCGTATTCGAGCTGACGGCTAGTGATTGAGCCGAGTACGGTGAGACTGTACTCGAGCTGACGGTCAGCAATTGAGCCACATACGGTGAGATCTGTATCCGTGCTGACGGGTGACGAGCCCTTTGTGATGCCTTCGCTACGCCTCTCAAACCATAATATCGTATGAGATTAACTAGGACTGACGACCCTAGAATGGATCATGTTTGGGAATGATACAAGGGAGGTACCTTAGTTTCCCAATACTGCTTTTGAAATGGACTAATAATAACTCGTAATCATGATCATCATCGCACCGCATGTGCTTAGTAGATGTGGCGCACTGAGGGAGTTAAGCATTCGCGAACGTAAGATGATGTCGCATGAGGGTGGTTTGGCAAGGGCATACAGCATCATGTCATTTCATTCTCGCACTTAATAAGAGTAGTTAGAATTGTTTGATTTGTACTGCTTTATCATTACTGCTTGATTGAATTGATAACATGTTAACCTATGCTTTACTGTTCCACTGAGTTGATCACTCACTCCCACGTTACGGGACGGTGTTGTACACACCAACCAGATTTGTTGAATTTCAGATGATGGCGATGCTTATGAAGCAAAGCCGGACTACTTCTATGGTGATGAGGAGGAGTTCTCCTATCATGTAACTCTCTCGACGGGTCTCTAAAGACCTAGGTACTGCATTGACGGGCTATGGTACTTGGGATAGAAGATATTACACTTATACATTTGGTATATTTTAGAACTGTACTTGTAATTATTTAACCTAGTAATGTTATCACACTCTGGAGACTCATCATAGTTTATATATTTTATCTATCTATCATCGTCTTCCGCTTGCAATTTAACTGTCTCTGGAGTAGGATATGCTATTTTGGCTTAATCTCACTCATGTTCAATGCACGAATACAGTCAACATTCAATCATCATTCATTTTGTTGCATAAGTGATGTTCTGGAACTCGGGAGTTGAGTTTATGCTCGACCCCCGATTTTCAGGGCGTTACAGTTAAAGTCCTTACCAAAGATCTTACCAGTGAGGGTGGTGTCTAGACTCGAATTAAGCAAAAGCTTAGGTTGAAGGAGTACTCTCTAAGATCTCTTCTCCTTCCCTTGTGATCTTGCTCCCCTAATCCGAGCAAGAGAGCCTGCGTCCAGCAAGGAAGGATACTTGGGAATAGATGGGACAGGAGAGAAGACATAAAAACAAGTAAAGAACACTTCAAAATTGACCAATCAAGGAAGAGCTAAGGAAAAGTTAAGTTCAAGGAATGCCAACCTGGTTCAATGAACGTTAAAGGGACCAAGTGATGATGAAAGGTCAGGTCCGCCATTTCCCAATAGTTAGAGGCCCAAAACCATTTGTTCCTCCAATTCTTTTTGGATGATGGGGGGTCTGTGATGATGACCCCTCCCATCCCTCACCAAGTAGAGAGATAATACCTACTTCGGTGAACTTTGTTAGGCTTCAACTAGTATAAGTGGAGGAATTCCTCGACGGTGAGTTCAGGATGCTCTAGTTCGGACCATCGGATGACATGGCCGATCAATGCTCTTCATTCATTGGGGATCATTTGTCTCGTGTCTAAGTCCAGATGAGCAAGCACCCACTGTACTATACCTTGTAGAGGGAGCCTAAGGCCACATTGAAGGGTGACCTGGAAGATGGCAATAACTCCCTCTGGAGGACAATCAGGAAGTTCGTCGGTCCAAGGAACTCAAAGAGTCACTGATTCGGGAATATGGTACCCTGACCTAATCCAAGCCAAGCCGGCCTCAGTAAGGGCCAAGGCTATGGGACCCTTTGTCTCCTCCTTGCTAGAGGAACCCTCTACATCCTCTTCGTCAAACAAGTTGTGATCCACCCTAACTGGCCTCTCTGTCGGGGACCTCTCCGTTACCCTTGACGACTGAGACACCCGGAAATTGGCGTCGCCCATCACCATTAACAACGATGGTATGTTCAACATTATGCGAAGTCTATTCGCCCCACTATCGCTGGCAGAGACCCCTTCCTATGAACTCAAGGAGTCATATATGGTGGTCTTTGTAGATGTTGAGAGTCGCTGACAAAGGAAAAAAGAGAGGGAGGGGGCGAATGAAGAAATGAAGCTCACCGAGGAGAAGATGTGTTTGCCCACCGGTGAGTACAGTCACCGGATATCACCTCTGGTGGCTAGGGAAGATGACTAGATGGGAAAAAACATCAATGGACCTTCTGAAACACATTACGGCTTTCCTTATATAAGAGAGCCACATGGCAGTACTTAAGTGCGCTCATCAATGTTGGTTCTGTACGACATTCCTTCGACTACCCCGTCTCAACACGTAGCGCGACCCTACGCGTCAGTCGATCCTAATATCGAGAAATAGCCACACGACATTCCCTCATTGGTCTGACGTCAAAACGATGGCCTAACAGACCATGTGCCCTCGAGCCATGATATGCCACCTCGACTACGCAGTACATGATTGCCGATGTGCCTCGACTTTTGTGTTGGCCACCATACCCAGCATTTATGATTGCATAACCCGACCTAAGCTACATCTAACTTACTTTTCGAGCCTATGAGATCAACTCGAAAGTAAGGGGGCTTACTATTGGGGGAAAAATAGAACTGACCTATAAAATAAGCCAACTCTACAACCAGCATGGACCCAATGGGTCAAACTGCTCGTGAGATGCCTACTGGTAAAGAAAGACCGACCACAAAGTAGGTCAGAATAGTAATAGGTCTACATGATTCCTGGCCGATTTATTGAGTAGGTCAGCTCAACTACAGGTCAAATATAGGTCGGCATGACCATAGAACGACTATAGGTCCGCCATAGCTCGGCACAGTCTCCGAAAAAGTAAGCAGTCGGTATCAACCTCAAGTGAATGTTGATCTGTCGAACAACTTCGTATTACTTACCTTTAAGGCGTCATCCACCTTTGCCGACCTACCTTCTCTCGAGCAACCGACCTGAAGATCTCTCCCAAGATCTTCGGGAGATAAGATTGGATCCCGAGGATCTCGAACTCCCTTAATCTTAAAGAGATCTCCGGCATAACTGGAGATCCATACGGGAAGATCTCCAACATATCCGGCCTCCTAAACGGGGAACTCTTCCTATGATGTGATCTTTCCGCACGTATAAATAGGGAAGCCCTTAGCCAGTGAAAGGTATGCATACTCAATCAAATATACGACTGGTGACTCTTTTCCAAAAAGATCATCTCCTACAAGGACCCAAGTTCTTGACTTAGGCATCGGAGGGTCCCTTGTACTAGCCAGGGTGGGTCTCCTTTGTTTCTTTCTTACCTGTGTGCATGTTCTTGAGAGTCTATTAAGAAGGGTCTATTGGAAAACTGCATCAACGAATGCTAACTGGCCCAATCCAGGAAAATTTGTAAAGCCGACGTTGCCTTCTATAACCGCCCATGCTTACATAATCACAAATAATCCTCTTAAACAGGAATACCAAACTCAAAGAATATGTTGGGTCTTGCTCTGGGCCATTATAAGCTTAAGCATGGTCCATTTACATTCTGGGCCTAAGTAGATGCCTGGTCTAAATGCATGAGTTTGAAATTTAGGCCCATACCCCGCCATAAACAGCTGTAGCTTCTTCCGTAACCCACAAACATGATGGGTGGTTCAGATCCTAAGCACTTACGATGAAGCCAGCAGATCCCGGCTCACAAACTCATTTTTAGGCTGTAGACTAACATTCCGTTGTAAATTATAATTACCTGTCAGCCAAACAGGCCCATGGATTTTTGTATTCTTACAAGTTGTATTCATTTTCTGAACTGGCAGGCACCTAAGTGCCATGAGAGAAGGCCTGTGATCAGGACCTACCAATTCGGATGGAGCATGATTTAGTACAACAGGACATAAGTTTCATGTATGCAACACCCACTGACTGCGTTTCTGTTTATTGCTCCGTCGCACACTCACAAGAGTTTCAGCACAGAGGTCATGGGTTCGAGTACCCATTGTGACGTGTATGGATGAAAAAAAAAAACCACTCCATGACCATTTAACCATGGCCCACTTATAGAAGCTGAAAATTTCCCGTAGAAGCATGTTTTATACTCGTGAAATATACCTCCATGTGCTCTATGGCCCAAATGTCCCACGGGAGATCTAGATCCTGGATGCTTTTATGCGGTTGTCCACATTAGCTGCAATTTTTGCATTGTGCCTTTCATATTGTATCAAGCCCAACCGGCTGGACCACAAGGTATGATCCACACGCAGTGGATAACTTCCAACCTGTTAAGTGCATGTAGGTTGGCCCCACCATGAGGAACAATTAGGGAAAAATCAACCCTATCTACTCATCAGGTGGGCCACTCTATAGAAATCAATGTCAAGTCCTTCATAAATAGTAAAATAAATTGTGGCCCACTCCGCGAATAGATATAGTTTATTTTTGCGCAAGGTGATATTCATGATGGCTTGAACCAATTGAACGTGTTGGATTTCTAATACACATGAAAGGTTGGAAGTTGTCCACTGGGTGGGTCATAGCTTATAGTCCATCCAATTGGCCTGCAGACTTTCTTTACCACCTTTGGATGGGATCCTTTCCTTTTGTAAATGGCAGCAAACAAAGGAAAAGGACGAGAGTACGTTGAGTGGATGACACACTTTGTAGATAACTCTGGCATAAACTTTCTATCTGTGAGAGATATGGGCCGGCCATTCATCTTGCCGGTTAATCTGCACTGCCCATTGCTGCTGAGTGTACATTGCACTCAGTAAAATTCCAATGTCAACAGAAAGCCTCACAAAAGCTAGCAGGTGTCCTAACCATATTGGTAGATGGATGGTGGGTGCATAACTAGCAAATAAGATTTGAAACAAGATAGGTTTTGCCACCCATGTGATAAAGGCATATGTTGTATCTATGTAGTCATGTATGAATGGATATCCTCTCTAGTTGAGTGTGCGTTGACAATACAACCTTTATATGCACTCATTAAATCCACATATATGAGTGGGCATCGACACTTCAGCACGGTGTGCATCTATATATGCTTATGCTTGCTACTTGTTGGTAGTGGGAGTTGATGGGTCGAGGGTGCTGGATCCATCAAGCTCTAGCAGTAAGACTATTTAAAAATAAATTTCCTGGCATGTGGTACGTTATGTTCTCATACATTTATGGGCTTTCATGTCCATACATATGCTGAATGAAATCTTATTGTTGATTCCTGGTGATATTATGAGCCGTCCAGATAACCTTTTGCGTTTGTTATAATGCAGAGTCTGATCTAAGGGATCTTAGGTCTATATAGATGCATGATGCCCATGATAGTGACCTATTTATGTGTGAGATGAAGTGCGTCTCCACAGTTTCTAACTCTTGGTGCATCAACATGGCAACAACTATACATATCTGTAACGAATTGTAATTATCAGATAAGATTAGATAACCACAGGAAAACAACTAATTCATTTTCATGGCATCTGAGAATAGAATTCAAGTTGAAAATATGGAAAGGTGGTTCTTAAAATGGGTGGAAATTAGATCACACTGTATGAGTGTGCTTAGAAACCAACCATTGGATGGAACTTAATCTCTACGTCTAAGACTAGTAAATCAGGTATATATACTTTTTTGCTTGGGACTGCGGTCCAAGTATGTCATCGTTGGTTATTGCATCTAGTATTCTAAGGGCATGTTTAGGGACTTTTATTTCAAATATATTTATAAAAGTTTGAATTTGATCACTAAATCAACTTTAATATCCCTAATTAGTATACATATGTGATGTTTGACATGATGATTGCAATGAGCCCGTTAAAATATATACTATAACAAAAAATGATGAAATTCCAAGCCTTAGATGGGCCACAAGAATACGATAGCAACCGAACGACTAACCAACATTTTTAAACTATTGATTTACATGCCAAATGTTTGGACTGCTCATATCATTCTATTGATGTAATTTTAGCGATGCAAGCAATAATTTGATTGTTTTAGAATATCATCAATGTGCGATGTGTATATAATGGATTAGTAGCTTGGTGATACCTATGTTACACGTGGGACTCTTGCCTTTAAAAGTGAGGAGAAAAAAAAAGAAAAAAAGAAAAAGAAAAAGGAGAGGATTTCAAATCTTAGCAAAAGAGAAAGATTGCCAAAAAAAAGAAGGAAAATTCGAGTATTTGAAATCCCTCGAATTCTAAATACCTCCCAATCCAAGATGCCAAGCAGTCCCTACACACTACAAGAAATCTCCGTATCAGCAGTGCACTCTCATTAGTGGCCCCAACAAAACGCCAGTGTATATATAAAATGTGCAGTGTTTTTACGTGGCCGCCTATGTACGGATAAGCCACTGCCGCTGGAATAATTAAGATAAAAAAGTCTTTTCTCATCCCGAATATCATCCCCAAATCGCGCCTACCATATTTCTCTCCAAAACCCTTTTTCCCTCCTCTCCCAAATCGCCCCATTTCCGAATTGTGCGCGCCCCAATATTTCTCTAACAAAAACTCTTCTTCCCTCTTCTCTCCCAAATCGCCACATCCACAAATCGCGCACCCCATCCCCAAATCCCGAAAGTCTCTTTCTCTCCAACGTCGACCCTCCACTCCAGCCTCTCTTGATATGGCTTCCATTTCCATTACTTGTTGAAGACGTTGATCTCTCAGCCGTTCCCCTCCTTACTGGAACACACCAAAGTCTGAGAAGGCCCGCAAGAGCAAGAAGCACCAGCAACAGTAGCTCCCCTTCTCCAACAGCTGCAACAGTATGCTACTCTCTGTCTCTCTCTCTCTCTCTCTCTAGGTTTCACCATGTTTGAAATATCTTGCAGTGTGATGGATGATATGCAAACACTTAGAAATTGCATGTATGTCATACATAGTGGAAAAATCTGATTTGCAACTTGCGGGTGGTTTGGTTTTGGGTTTTGTTCTGTTTTTTTTTTTTTTTTTTTTTTTTTTTTTTTTTTTTTTTTGTTTCTTGTTGCTTTTCCCTTTGGTTTTTGGTATGGAGTTTCAGTTCGCTATCTCAGTGGTCTATTTCTCTCTGTTCTATTTTTTTTTAATGAAGCTTCTGTTTCTCAGAGTGTGATGGATGGATTGGGTCTTGTTCCAATGTGCCAAATTGGTGTGTAGTACCCATCTATTGGAAGCTGACTCCATTGAATAGGTGGTTATTAGTTTCCAATAAAAGTGATCTTTTTTATAGGACGTGTGATTAAGGATGAGAACTACGTGACAGGTGGTGTAGATGGATGATCTAAAATGTGAACTATGTGGGCCAATCATTTCTCTAGATATAATGAATCACACTTGCAAATTTTGCTCACATCAGCAACATCCAATCCACTCATTTTTTTGGTCACATGATATACCATAAAAATTGAGAGTTGTAGTTGATGAAGAGATGGAGCAATCCCTACTTGTTCATTTAACTTGGACACTTCTTAGTTGAATGGACAGTACACCACACGTGATTCCAAACCTGTAAGCCTACCAAACATAGGCATTATAATTTCTAGGAAGTACAATGCCTACTGAAAGTTGCCCAAACAAAGAAAATATAATGGTTGGATTTTGAGATTTTGACTCAGTTACTTGAAAAATATAATACTTGAAAAATCCAGGATATCCAAACGATTCATTAGCTTTGTTCAGTGAATCGGGTTTTGAGATTTTGACTCAGTTACAGTGAGTTCATCTTGGATGGTTTGATCTAAGTCACTGTATGTTGCCAAAGTATCAAATCATTCCCTTTTTAAATGGGCCCCACAATACAAGTGGTATTCATGCATCTCAATGCAAACAGTGGGAACTTTCGCTGGTGGAACATTTGGAAAAAGATAAAGAAAAAAATCAACAGGATCTTAAGCCATTTGTGCATATGGACTCATCAGCCTGTATGTTTCCTTGGCTTTGTTTTTCCTCAGTGGATTGAAACAAGCTGCACTAACCCAACAAGCTTCTTCTCTAATGACACCCCCAACTACCAAGCCAATAAGAGTCCCCCTTGAACTTCCATATTCAATTTTCACAAGTCTAGGCACCAACAGGTCAATCTTCTCCTAGTGCTTGACATAATTAAAAATGACCAAGTTCCAACCACCACCCAATATTGAGGCATTGGTACCTTAAAACCTTCAGTAGCAGTCCTAACTTATGATGAAGTGTTCAATTCTTTCCTTCACTACAAATATCAATGACAAGATATTACAAGAAAGCTCACCTACTTTGTTCTTTCCATATTCCCCACATACAAGCTAAAGGGAGCAACCTCCATACAACTCACCGACTCAATTGGAAGGACCCTACAATCCACCATTTAAAAGATCCACAATCTACTTTGTAATGACCATGAATGTTGAGTAACTTAAAGAAGAAACCCCCAGAGTTTCCTCACTATTTATAAGTCAAAGGCTTAAGAGAGGTCTACTTTCTATAGTCAGAAGAAAGGTCTACTTACTTTTCTATAATCAGAAAAAAGGGTCTAGTTTCTATAAACAAAATGGAGCAAGAAAACATGTTAATAATCAAAGAGAGCTATATCAAATGTGCTTATTGAAAGCAAACAAGAGTTTGCAAACAAACATGTAGCACAACTTTATAATAAAAAATAAAAAAAGACAAATAATATGATTTTAGATCATTTGGTCCACAAGCTTGTTTAGTGCAAAAAATTAAATCCTAAAAATTTCACCAAAACACTAACAACTGGACCTATAAACTCTAATATGTATAACCATAAGAGAAATACAAGAAAACCATGTTTATCATATCATGATACCAGTCATAAAATAAAAAAATTAGGTCAAGAACATAGATGGCCTTACCTCAAATTTGGTGCTTCATATCTTGTAAAATGTTCGAGTCAAACATGTAAGACATAAGCAAGCAGGTGCCACATATGAAAATGATGACAATGGCAAACATGACGACAATATGATTATAACCACGAAAACCATGGCAGCAATAAATAGAATAATAACATAAATAAATAAAATTCAAGAAACAAAAAATCCACGAGGTGTAGGGATATTGTAGGAAGCAGAAAAGAAGCATTGACAGGGATTAAATCACACGCTTTTCACACAATCCCATTAGAAAACATTGATTTTCTGGATTTTCTCCACTGCAAAAGACTCTCTTCTTTAAAACAACCTACTTTTCCTTACATGATATTTCAAGCCATATGTCATCTACAAAACCATGCATTTCTAGAAAGATATCCAAACCTGAACTTAGTTTCAAACTATGATAAATCTCAGCTGCAGTACTGTAAGGCATGAAGTAGCGTTTACTATAATCACTACAAGAAAATGTGTCTTTGTTGATGGAATTTTGACCGGCGGCCATCTGTTACTGCCGGTGATGATGAGAATCTTTGGAAGAAAATGTGCTCTGTCAAGATATACCACCACTACAAGAAAGATGAGAATATTTATATTTTGACATTTAATCTCACTGTTCTTGTTACTAAGAGATTTTGGATTGATGTGTCTTGATCTATATGCATGTTTAATGCTCTTTTAGTAGTAGTATTAATGTCACTCTTTTTATATCCTAACTTGGGATTTCTAGAGCTCTACATGGTGTTGCTGCTTGTCTTTGTATACGTGAAAGTATATGTAAATTTGCGTATGTAATGTTGCTTTCTCTTTGTCATAATATGTCAGATGGTTCTTTTCTTTCTCTCTTGTTGTAACCTCCTAGAATCAATCTTGTAATTTTGCCATTTGAATCAAGAGATGTAGCTTTCATGAAGCTGTCATAGTAACTTGTAATATTGTAAGACAATTGTTAGGCATTGGTTTCATGTAGTGGAACCTTATACAATTATGCATGAGGAGTTTCCAAGAGGTGTTTCTCTTCTTTCTGTATTTGTACTTTTTACATGTATGCTGTTTATTTTCTTTTTATTGCACAATAATCTCCTTGGGCAAGTTGAAACTTAATTATATGACTATTTTGGATTTCATCTTTAAATTATACTTGTTCATTTCAACTGGCTTATTGACATGCTTGAGCAAGTAGGCCCATTGATTTTTATCTTTATTTTTGTTTAGGCTGTTTAGTTAAATTGTCTAGGATCGGGCAAAGATGGTTTTATGACTTATACTTGCTTTACTGTTTGTGTTTGTATTGTGCAAATTTCACGATTTACACAAGATGAGAACATTAATAGTTGATTTATGACTGATCGAAGTAAAGTATTTGCACTTTTTTAGTCCAAAAATGGAAATGGGTGTGGTGTTTGTAAATCAAAAGGGTTGGTGTAAATAGTTGATCCCTTTCTTCAGAGGATTAGTTGTCGAAGAGAAAGGAAAAAAAAGGAAAGAAAAAAAGAAACCAAGTTGAGTTCTATGATTGCCCATGTCTGCCATTTTTGTTTTTGGGTGAATTTAGATATCGTATTACATTTATGTATTTTGTTATATAGGACACGAAGATGGAGCAGGAATTCTAACAGGTTCACTTGCAGGATTGTCCATTTTAGCTTTAGTAGTCTTACTCAAATGGTCCAACTATTGATCATAGAAATTGAATAAACTTGCTGGAATTTCAGATTAATTGCTGAAATTTCACCATTACTTATACTTTTGTGATTAAATACTCCGATTTTCATATTTCAGTATTAAAAATTCATAATGATATGTCCTGCTTGGAGAAAATCAATATCACAAGTACAAGTTGAAAAAGCAACCTAGTTGAGTCCTTGTTCATTCCCGTTAGGCTGAAATGTTTAGTGTTTCCTTCTTACTTGCAACAATCCAGACATGTTTGTTACTAACATGTATGGATATTTTTCTTGGAAGTGGATCTACATGTTGCATAGGTAGCAGTCCTAAATATTTTTTGTTTAGTCTGAATTTGGTTTTTTGTCTAATTAGCTAGCAATCAAAGGCCTCAAATGTGTGTGTGTGTGTGTGTGTGTGTGTGTGTGTGTTATTTAAAATAACTTGTTAGTAAAGAAGCAACTTGATTTAGATTTTTGCTTCTTCTTCTTTTTGGTTTTTGGATTGTTGCAAAAGAAGGCTGCAAAACAGTGGTTTATTTTATTTTTAAATTTTTTATTTTCAAGTGGTTTGATTTGGGTTTTCTTTAAAACAGAGGCCCTTTGTCTATTTTATCAGTTAAATGATTGTTAGGCCATGCTATATCCATGATAGGTCTACAATTTAACTGATATGCATAAGACTATGCAGTTCATGATTCTCCATCATAGAAACAATCATGTTTTCCATGCCAACCTGGAATTTGTAAAACAGACCTGCTATCTAGTGGAACACATGTATACATCAAATTTGTTATGAATCAAGTTTTCTTAACTATCTATTCTTGTCTACACGTGAGGAGCACATGATTAGCCCATAGACCCGAGTTTTGGGCCAACACATATAAGTTGTGGCTCCACCTGATGAACAGTCAGGATCTCAATCATGTGTGGATCAAGAGTCCCAATGGAAAATTCTAAAACAGATTGGTTATAAGTCGATGAATACATTTCTTTTTCGTCACTATTTGGAGTGCTTCATGTAGTTTTTCCTTGTTTGATTGCAGGTTTGTATTCTTGAGTTGGGAGCTTTGTGTATCATGTCTTGACATCTTCACAAGTTCACATTTTCTTTTTTCCTTTTTGTTCTATTTTCCTTATGCAGATTCATATTTTTATAGATGAATGTGAAGTTTCCTATAAATTGTTGTGGGTGTTTTTGGTGTATGGGTTGTTGTCCATCACAAAGCATACTAAAGCATGGACATTTTTCGCATGTTGTACTAAGTGTAGGAAAATTCGATATCATGCTCAAGACAATATATATATATATATATATATATATATATATATATATATATATGGACCTAGCTTGTATAATAGGAAGTAGCTTGATTTTTCTATAGAATATTGATGTCATGTTTGGATGAACCTGTTTGAAAATGATTAAACCATTGGGAGTGAAGGGCATATTATCCCTTGATCCCATCATCTAGATGTTAACATCCAGTCCCCACATAAAAATAGCAAAGACCAGTTTTTTTTTTTTTTTCAACTAGCTATGGAAATGGGTATTCCTTTTTGTGTTAGAAATTTCTACTTAATGATGAATGTATTGCTTGTTGATTTATTTTTTTATTTTTTATTTTAAGTCGTCATCATCATCTAAGCCTAAGCCTTTATCATAGCTAGTTGTGTTAGGCTTTGTCACGAGCTGAAATATGTTCGACTAATGCTCATCATGACTTGAAAATGTAAAGCATGTAGCAATTTTGTTATACAACATTGATTTCTTTGTGACATTCATGAGGAAGTAGGACTTATTTCATTTGAAAAAAAAAAAAAATCTTCTTGAAAAAAAAACATATTACTAGTCATTTGCTATGGATTTCAATTCTTCCATTTGTAGATCAGGGGCGATTGTGGTTCTCTACATAGAGAAGGCATCTTCTCAATCCAGTGTAGTTAGTGTTGTGGAAGTCGTTGTGATCGTACAAGTAATTAAAAAACCCCCTAATTTACAGAGTTATTGATTGAGTTTCGATCTGCCTGATTTTTGGACTCTTGTCCTAATGTGAACATGAGAAACAAATGGACATAGTGGTTTGAACATGATATGAAAAGAAGGAAAGAGATAAGTGTCTCTAATTATAGTTAATAATTGTATCTAAATTCATCAGAGATGCATTTACATGAACAGATCAACTGAGTTGTTGAATATCTAATTACAATTTATAGTTGTTAATTGATCTTGCTTAATAATATTTTTATTGCTTTATTTATAGTTGGTTGGATGATGAATATACTTGTGATTGATAATAGAAATAAATAACTTACAATATATATATATATATACCCTGGAGGATTTATTTTTTAGGGGGACATGTTATTATTGTAACTTAGCTTCCTTTACTAAATGAACGGATGATAATGGGGCTTGTTTAAATTATATTAGGAAGCTTTGTCAGGCCCAGAGTGTATTTTTACTAACCCGTCCGAGTGGCTAAGGAAGATACTTATGGATAAGAGTTGGATTCATCTGCCAAGGTACCCATTTAGAAACTTCTCATTTTAGCTGTTGTGGCTTAGTGGTCAAGATGCATTCTTTTGACATATCCTCTAATTTCATTGTCTGATTTAGGGTGAGCGACGCATACTTAAATGGAGCTACGAAATTTATAGATTTTGCATTTGCAAATGCAAGTAATAGAGGGAGGATCCGATGTCCATGTAAGAACTATAACAATAACTTCTGGGTGTCTCGAGAAGTAGCATATGATCATATCGTGTGTGACGGATTTAATACAAGTTACACCTATTGGTGTTTCCATGGGGAAGTTACGTCTTCTTCCATGCCTGCTACCACAAATGTTGTAGGCAATAATCCAGATCCACACGATGATATGCATGGATTGTTACATGATGTGTTTGGTATTTCAAATCTAAATAGTGAAGAGAGTGATGCGGGCCACACGCCATACAGACCTACATTGAGGCAGAATACTGAAGCACAACAATTTTTCAAATTGGTAGAAGATGCTGATCAGGAATTGTACCTAGGTTGCAAGAAATTCACTAAGCTTTCTTTCGTTGTAAAACTATATCACATAAAGTGCCTTGGTGGTGGAGTGATAAATCATTCACCATGTTACTTGAATTGTTGAAGGAGGCTCTTCCCGAGGGTGAAATGTTGCCAAAGTCTTTCTATGAACCAAGAAGATTATTGGGGAGTTAGGCCTAAAATATAACAAAATTAATGCATGTCCTAATGATTGTATGTTGTACTGGAAGGAGGCTATCAATGAGCAATCATGTGCTATATGTGGTACTTCTAGATGAAAAATGGCTGAACATTAGTCAGATGATGAGGGATCTTCTTCGTCTGCAAAGGATCAAAAAAATTTAGCTAAGAGATTGCATAATTTTCCCTCGAAACCAAGGCTTCAAAGGTTGTTTATGTCATAAAAAACAGCTTCCTCTATGAAATGACATTAAGTAGGACGCACCGACGATGGAGCTTAAGCCCTTTTTTAACTCCACCAATACAACTTCTTGCATTGCTGGTCCCAAGCCCGAGTAAAGGAGGAGGGAAAAGGGCGTCAAGGTGAGTTGTATCATTTTCTTCCATTTTATTTTACATACAACGTTAATCTTCAGGTTACTCGACTAATTTTCAAGTCACTTGACTAATTTTCAGGTCACTTGACATAGTCGGTATGTCCCACGCTCTGTTTGGTTGTAAGTGAAATTGATCTATGTACTTTTATATGTACTTTCCCTAGTTCAAATGTTATGGTCAACAAGAATAGAGCAGCATGAATGTTGGGATAAGCATTTGTAAGCTGGTACTCAATTAGTGGACAGCTTGGATCTTGCACTTGTGTCTGATTGACACAAATGAGAGTATGTAGATGGCATGCCTTATACTTGTGTGTCTGATTAGCAAACCTCTGCAAGCAATACATGCCCTGGACATGGATTTCTTGATTGCAACCTGTGTTTGCTATCATGCAAGGCCTATGCATGGACAGGACTGGGCATGAATATGGATTAATAAATGATGTATTTTAATAAGGAGTTTGATGTATTTTAAGACGGGAGTTGATATCGTCTACACCTACCATTTTTCCAAATGGAAAAATTGACTGTATGTTAGTGACAAAGGTGGGTGTAAATTGTGGCTACTCCCTTTTTAAAATTATTGCTTAGTAGCTTCATCTGTCATACATACTTTCTTAACATGGGTTTTGTAAGATAGTTCGAAAATATTCTTGTACTATATTGCATTCGGTTCCACAAGAAAGAGGCGTTCAACTATCGAGCCTATCTTTCTCTCAGTTTTGACATGTTAAAAACTGAAGAATGCAACTGGTGCAGTAAACTGCAGTTAATTTGAATGGGAAAAAAATCTGTTTTGTACACAAGAAGCCAGGTTGCATACACTAAAATGATTATAAAATAAATAAATAAATATCTGTTCATGCACTAGATGATAACTAAACCAACCAATATTCTACATTCCTGTATTGTACAATGATACTGCAGTTCTCAGTTTAGTTCATGTAGTCTTTTGTTGTGCAACTGTTGATCTCTAATTTGCTTCCAATAGAAATTGCCTATTGTGAAGGAAAGCCATCTTTTGATTGCCCAATGTGAATGCAGGTATCGTGGCACTTGACAGTTTCATTGGGTTGTACAGGAGTTTTGTACCTAATGCAGTGAAGAATCTCCCAAACAGCAGGTTCGTTTCCATTTGATTCCATGCTATATTTTTCTAGAAAATGAAGTTCACTTTAGCTATAAAATAATCCTTCTGGTGGTGATCTATTGGATAGGCTAGTGTTTCCATTTGCATTCATAGTTAGAACTATGGGCTATAAGGAATGGCCTAGTGGTGATCTATTGGATAGGCTGTCAAGGGACTAAGTTTCATATTGCCAAATCCCAGTAAAAAGTCCTTAAAGCTAGCCCAAGCTTTGAAGACTATAGAGTTGTATTATTCTATTTCCAAAAGTAGAAAAAAAAAGCTATCTACCAAACAGGGTGAGTATAAATATCAATTGCTGATTTTTTTTAGTGTGATATTTTTACATATAAGGAAAAGATTACGAGAACACTGCATGAACCAAGGTCTAGGAAGTATCGATTTGAAGATTACTATAAACACTGCTAATCATCTTCCTGATTTGGCCACACCCTGTGCACTAGGAAGGAATGGAGACGGACATCGGTAAATGGCCAGTGACCGTAATTTCTATTTGCCATTTTTCTATTTTAAGGTTGACTTCAATTCTTCCCAATGAAAACACGATTTCATTTTATATTTTACTTTAAATACACCCATGCCTCAGTCATTGTTGTCGGTTCCAGTTAGGCAGACACATCCTAGTTAAGGACATCTATGCATTTTCTTCTCCTCAAGCATGCAATGTGGAAGAAATTAGGATGATCATCCACACTACGCCAAAACAGCAAAAAAAGGACAGTCCAAAACCGTCTCAAATGACCAAAAAGGACAGTCATGGACCGTCGCATGGGCAGTCAAATTTTGACGTGTCCTATTACTTAAAGGACGGTTGAAAACCGTCATTCTTATTGACGAAAAAGACGGTCATGGACCGTCCTAAAAAAGGACGGTCATAGTCCTTAAAATGGACTGTCATAAACCATCTCTTATGAGCCCAACAAGGACGACCATGGACCGTCCTTTAAAAAGACGGTCATGGACTGTCCTTAAAAAAGATTATCATGAATCATCTCTTATGGGCCTTCAAAGGACGGCGATAGACCGTCCTTAAAAAGGACTGTCATGGACCGTCTCATATGAGCCTTCAAAGGACGGTTATAGACATTCCTTTAAAAGGACGGTCATGGACTGTCCTTTAAAAGGACTGCTATGGGCTGTCTCTTATCACCCTTAAAGGACATTTCAAATTTGACCTGTTACAATCTTCTTCCTGATATACACCTGTTATACAATATATTTCATCACATTCACATTCACATTCACATCCTGATATACACCTGTTATATAATATATTTCATCACATTCACATCCTAATATACACCTGTTATACAATATATTTCATCACATTCACATTCACATCCTAATATACACCTGTTATACAATATATCTCATCACATTCACATTCACATCCTGATATACACCTGTTATACAATATATTTCATCACATTCACATTCACATCCATCTAAACCTAAACTCATACAATCTTCCCGATATACACCTGTTAAATAATATATTTCATCACATTCACATCCATCTAAACCAAAACTACGTAATTCCATCCAAACACACAATCTTCCTGATATACACTTGTTATACAATATATATCATCACATTCACATTCACATCCATCTAAACCCAAACTATGTAAATCCAATCAAACACACAATCTTATCCACATTACATTCATCCACGCATAATACATATAAGTTTAACTTCATAAGTAAAAAAAACAATCTTATCCACATTTCATCACATTCACATCCATCTAAACCCGAACTACATAAATCCATCCAAACATAAACTACATCCATCCAAACACAAACAATCTTATTCACATTACATTCATCCACGCATAATACAAACAAATAAGTTTAGGTTAAGGTTAGGTTATAAGCTATAGGTTTAGGGAATTGAGAATAGGTTAAGGTTTAGGTTTAGGAAATCGGGTTCGGGTTCGGGATCGGGTTTAGGTTTGGGTTTTCAAGTTTAGGATTAGGTTTAGGATAGGGAGTTGAGATTAGGATTAGGTGTAGGTGTAGGTTTAGGGATTTGAGAATAGGTTAAGGTTTATGTTTAAGAATTCGGGTTCGGGTTCGGGATTGGGTTTAGGTTTAGGTTTAGGTTTTCAAGTTTAGGTTTAGGTTTAGGTTTAAGTTAGGGAGTTTAGATTAGGATTAGATTTAGGTTTAGGGATTCGAGAATAGGTTAAGGTTTAGGTTTAGGAAATCGGGTTCGGGTTTAGGATCGGGTTTAGGTTTGGGTTTTCAAGTTTAGGTTTAGGTTTAGGTTAGGAGTTTAAATTAGGATTAGGTGTAGCTCTAGGTTTAGGAATTTGAGAACAGGTTAAGGTTTAGGTTTAGGTTTAGGTTTAGGTTAAGGCTTAGGTTATAAGCTCTAGGTTTAGGGAATTGAGAATAGGTTAAGGTTTAGGTTTAGGAAATCGGGTTCGTTCTGGATCGTGTTTAGGTTTGGGTTTTCAACTTTAGGTTTGGGTTTAGGTTAGCGAGTTGAGATTAGGATTAGGTGTAGGTGTAGGTTTAGGGATTTGAGAATATATTTAGGTTATAGGTTATAGGTTCAAGTTTAGGTTTAGGTTAGGGTTATTTAGGTTATAAGCTATAGGTTTAGGGAATCGAGAATAGGTTAAGGTTTAGGTTTAGAAATGGGTTCGGGTTCGGGATCGGTTTAGGTTTGAGTTTTCAAGTTTATGTTTAGGTTTAGGTTAGGGAGTTGAGATTAGGATTAGGTGCAGAGTTTAGGTTTAGGGATTTGAAAATAGGTTCAGGTTAAGGTTTAAGAATTCGGGTTCGAGTTCGGGATTGGGTTTAGGTTTGGGTTTTCAAGTTTAGGCTTAGGTTTAGGTTAGGTAGTTTAGATTAGGATTAGGTGTAGGTTAAGGTTTAGGGATTTTAGAATAGGTTGAGGTTTAAGGTTTAGGAAATCGGGTTAGGGTTCGGGTTCGGGTTTAAGTTTGGGTTTTCAAGTTTAGGTTTAGGTTAGGGAGTTTAGATTAGGATTAGTTGTAGGTGTAGGTTTAGGAGTTTGAGAATAGGTTAAGGTTTAGGTTTAGGTTTAAGTTAAGGTTTAGGTTATAAGCTATAGGTTAAGGGAATTGAGAATAGGTTAAGGTTTTTAGGAAATCGGGTTCGGGTTTAGGTTTGGGTTTTCAAGTTTAGGTTTAGGTTTAGGTTAGGGAGTTAAGATTAGGATTAGGTGTAGGTGTAGGTTTAGGGATTTTATAATATATTTAGGTTATAGGTTATAGGTTCAGTTTAGGTTTAGTTTAAGGTTAAGGTTTAGGTTTAGGTTTAGGTTAGGTTATACGCTATAGGTTTAGGGAATTAAGAATAGGTTAAGGTTTAGGTTTAGGAAATCGGGTTCGGGTTCTGGGAACGGGGTTTAGGTTTGGGTTTTCAAGTTTAGGTTTAAGTTTAGGTTAGGGAGTTGAGATTATGATTAGGTGTAGGTGTAGGTTTAGGGATTTGAAAATAGGTTAAGGTTTATGTTTAAGAATTTGGGTTCGGGTTGGGGATTGGGTTTAGGTTTAGGTTAGGGGATTTAGATTAGGATTAGGTGTAGGTGTAGGTTTAGGTTTAGGGATTTGAGAATAGGTTAAGGTTCGAGTTTAGGAAATCGGTTTCGGGTTCGGATAGGGTTTTAGGTTTGGGTTTTCAAGTTTAGGTTGAGGTTTAGGTTAGGGACTAGAGATTAAGATTAGGTGTAGGTTTAGGTTTAGAGATTTGACAATACATTTAGGTTTTACGTCATAGGTTTTGGTTTAGGTTAAGGTTATAGGTTTAGGTTAATGTTTAGGTTTAGGTTTAGGTTATAAGCTGTAGGTTTAGGTTATAAGCTATAGGTTGAGGGAATTGAGAATAGGTTAAGGTTTAGGTTTAGGGAATCGGGTTCGGGTTCGGGATCGGGTTTAGGTTTGGGTTTTCAAGTTTAGGTTTAGGTTTAGGTTTAGGTTTAGGTTTAGGAAATCGGTTCGGGTTCGGCATCGGGTTTACGTTTGGGTTTTCAAGTTTAGGTTTAGGTTTAGGTTAGGGATTTTAGATTAGGATTAGGTGAAGGTTTAGGTTTAGGGATTTGATAATAGGTTAAGGTTTAGGTTTAGGAAATCGGGTTCGGGTTTGGGATCGGCTTTATGTTTGGGTTTTCAAGTTTAGGTTAGGGAATTGAGATTAGGATTAGGTGTAGGTGTAGGTTTAGGAATTTGAGAATAGGTTAAGGTTTAGTTTTAGGTTTAGGTTTAGGTTTAGGTTATAATCTATAGGTTTAGGGAATTGAGAATAGGTTAAGGTTTAGGTTTAGGAAATCGGGTTCGGGTTCGGGATTGGGTTTAGGTTTGGGTTTTCAAGTTTAAGGTTTAGGTTAGGGAGTTGAGATTCGGATTAGGTGTAGGGGTAGGTTTAGGGATTTGAGAATATATTTAGGTTATAGGTTATAAGTTCAGGTTTAGGTTTAGGTTAAGGGTTTAGGTTTAGGTTATAAGCTATAGGTTTATGGAATTGAGAATAGGTTGAGGTTTAGGCTTAGGAAATCGGGTTTAGGTTCGGGTCGGGTTTAGGTTTGGGTTTTCAAGTTTAGGTTTAGGTTTAGGTTAGGGAGTTGAGATTAGGATTAGGTGTAGGTTTAGGTTTAGGATTTGTAAATAGGTTAAGGTTTAGGTTTAAGAATCGGGTTCGGGTTTGGGATTGGGTTTAGGTTTGGGTTTTCATGTTTAAGTTTAGGTTTAAGCTAGGGAGTTTAGATTAGGATTAGGTGTAGGTTAAGGTTTATGGATTTGAGAATAGGTTAAGGTTTAGGTTTAGGAAATCGGATTCGGGTTCGGGATCGGGTTTAGGTTTGGGTTTTCAAATTTAGGCTTAGGTTTAGGTTTAGGTTAGGGAGTTTAGATTAGGATTAGGTGTAGGTGTAGGTTTAGGAATTTGAGAATAGGTAAAGGTATAGGTTCAGGTTTAGGTTAAGGTTTAGGTTAAGGTTTAGGTTATAAGCTATAGGTTTAGGCAATTGAGAATAGGTTAAGGTTTCGGTTTAGGAAATCAGGTTTGGGTTCGGGATCGGGTTGAGGTGTGGGTTTTCAAGTTTAGGTTTATGTTTAGGTTAGGGAGTTGAGATTCAAATTAGGTGCAGTGTAGGTTTAAGGATTTGAGAATATATTTAGGTTATAGGTTATAGGTTCAGGTTTAGTTTTGGGTTAAGGTTAAGGTTTAGGTTTAGGTTATAAGCTATAGGTTTATGGAATTGAGAATAGGTTAAGGTTTAGGTTTAGGAAATCGGGTACGGGTTCGGGATCGGGTTTAGGTTTGGGTTTTCAAGTTTAGGTTTAACTTTAGGTTAGGGAGTTGAGATTAGGATTAGGTGCACATTTAGGTTTAGGTTTATGGATTTAAAAATAGGTTATGGTTTAGGTTTAAGAATTTGGGTTTGGGTTTGGGATTGGGTTTAGGTTTGGGTTTTCAAGTTTAGGTTTAGGTTTAGGTTAGGGAGTTTAGATTAGGTTAGATCTAGGTTTAGGTTTAGGGATTTCGAAATAGGTTAAGGTTTAGGTTTAGGAAATTGGGTTTGGGTTCGGGATAGGGTTTTCGGTTTGGGTTTTCAAGTTTAGGTTTAGGTTTAGGTTAGGGAGTTGAGATTAGGATTAGGTGTAGGTTTAGGTTTAGATATTTGAGAATACATTTAGGTTTTAGGTCATTGGATTTGGTCTAGGTTAAGGTTATAAGTTTAGTTTAAGGTTTAGGTTTAGATTTAGGTTAAGGTTTAGTTTAAGGTTATAAGCTATAGGTTCAGGGAATTGAGAATAGGTTAAGGTTTAGGTTTAGGAAATCGGGTTCGGGTTCGGGATCAGGTTTAGGTTTGGGTTTTCAAGTTTATGTTTAGGTTTAGGTTAGGGAGTTGAGATTAGGATTTGGTGTTGGTTTAGGTTTATGGATTTGAGAATACATTTAGGTTTTATTCATAGGTTTAGGTTTTAGGCATTGGTGTAGGTTATAGGTTTAGGTTTAGGTTTAGGTTTAGGTTAAGGATTAGGAAATTGAGAATAGGTTAAGGTTTAGGTTTAGGAAATCGGGTTCGGGTTCGGGATCGGGTTTAGGTATGGGTTTTCAAGTTTAGGTTTTGGTTTACGTTAGGGAGTTAAGATCGGTTTAGGTGTAGGTTTAGGTTTAGAGATTTGAGAATACATTTAGGTTTTAGGACATAGCTTTTGGTTTAGGTTAAGGTTATAGGTTTAGGTTTAGGTTAAGGTTTATGTTTAGGTTATAATTTATAGGTTTAGGGAATTGAGAATAGGTTAAGGTATAGGTTTAGAAAATCGGGTTCGGGTTCTGGATCGCATTTAGGTTTGGGTTTTCAAGTTTAGGTTTAGGTTTAGGTTAGGGAGTTGAGATTAGGATTAGGTGTAGGTTTAGGTTAGGGATTTAGGTTAAGGTTAAGGGTTTTCGGTTTAGGTTTATAAAGGGTTAGTTTAGTTATAAGCTATATTTAGGGAGAAATAGGTTAAGGTTTAGGTTTAAGAAATTGGGTTCGGGTTCGGGATCGGGTTTAGGTTTGGGTTTTCAAGTTTAGGTTTAACTTTAGGTTAGGGAGTTGGGATTAGGATTGGGTGTACGTTTAGGTTTTGGTTTATGGATTTAAAAATAGGTTATGGTTTAGGTTTAAGAATTTGGGTTTGGGTTTAGGATTGGGTTTTCAAGTTTAGGTTTAGGTTTAGGTTAGGGAGTTTAGATTAGGTTAGATCTAGGTTTAGGTTTAGGGATTTCGAAATAGGTTAAGGTTTAGGTTTAGGAAATCGGGTTTGGGTTCTAAGATAGTGTTTTCGGTTTGGGTTTTCAAGTTTAGGTTTAGGTTTAGGTTAGGGAGTTGAGATTAGGATTAGGTGTAGGTTTAGGTTTAGAGATTTGAGAATACATTTAGGTTTTAGGTCATTGGATTTGGTTTAGGTTAAGGTTATAAGTTTAGGTTAAGGTTTAGTTTAAGGTTATAAGCTATAGGTCCAGGGAATTGAGAATAGGTTAAGGTTTAGGTTTAGGAAATCGGGTTCGGGTTCGGGATCGAGTTTAGGTTTGGGTTTTCAAGTTTATGTTTAGGTTTAGGTTAGGGAGTTGATATTAGGATTAGGTGTTGGTTTACGTTTATGGATTTGAGAATACATTTAGGTTTTATGTCATAGGTTTAGGTTTTAGGCTTTGCTGTAGGTTGTAGGTTTAGGTTAAGGTTTAGGAAATTGAGAATAGGTTAAGGTTTAGGTTTAGGAAATCGGGTTCGGGTTCGGGATCGGGTTTATGTATGGGTTTTCAAGTTTAGGTTTTGTTTTACGTTAGGGAGTTAAGATTAGGCTTAGGTGTAGGTTTAGGTTTAGAGATTTGAGAATACATTTAGGTTTTAGGACATAGCTTTTGGTTTAGGTTAAGGTTATAGGTTTAGGTTTAGGTTAAGGTTTAGGTTTAGGTTGTAAGTTATAGGTTTAGGGAATTGAGAATAGGTTAAGGTATAGGTTTAGGAAATCGGGTTCGGGTTCGGGATCGCGTTTAGGTTTGGGTTTTCAAGTTTAGGTTTAGGTTTAGCTTAGGGAGTTGAGATTTGGATTAGGTGTAGGTTTAGGTTAAGGGATTTGAGAATATATTTAGGTTATAGGTTACAGGTTCAGGTTTAGGTTTTGGTTAAGGTTAAGGGTTTTGGTTTAGGTTAAAAGCTATAGGTTTAGGGAATTGAGAATAGGTTAAGGTTTAGGTTTAGGAAATCGGCTTGTGTTCAAGATCGTGTTTAGGTTTGGGTTTTCAATTTTAGGTTTAGGTTTAAGTTAGGGATTTGAGATTAGGATTAGGTGTAGGTTTAGGTTTAGGTATTTGAAAATAGGTTAAGGCTAAGGTTTAAGAATTCGGGTTTGGGTTCGAGATTGGGTTTAGGTTTGGGTTTTCATGTTTAGGTTTAGGTTTAGGTTAGGGAGTTTAGATTAGGATTAGGTGTAGGTTAAGGTTTACGGATTTGTGAATAGGTTATGGTTTAGGTTTAGGTAATCGGGTTCGGGTTCGGGTTCGGGTTTAGGTTTAGGTTTTCAAGTTTGGTTTAGGTTTAGGTTTAGGTTAGGGAGTTTAGATTAGGATTAGGTGTAGGTGTAGGTTAGGAATTTGACAATAGGTTATAGTATAGGTTTAGGTTTAGGTTAAGGTTTAGGTTATAAGCTATAGGTTTAGGCAATTGAGAATAGGTTAAGGTTTAGGTTTAAGAAATCAGGTTCGGGTTCGGGATCGGGTTTAGGTTTAGGTTTTCAAGTTTAGGTTTAGGTTTAGGTTAGGAAGTTAAGATTCGGATTAGGTGTAGGTGTAGGTTTAGGGATTTGAGAATATATTTAGGTTATAGGTTATAGGTTCAAGTTTAAGTTTAGGTTAAGGTTAAGGTTAAGGTTAAGGTTTAGGTTATAAGCTATAGGTTTATGGAATTGAGAATAGGTTAAGGTTTAGGTTTAGGAAATCGGGCTCGGTACGGGATCGGGTTTAGGTTTGGGTTTTCAAGTTTAGGTTTAAGCTTAGGTTAGGGTGTTGAGATTAGGATTAGGTGTAGGTTTACGTTTACATTTAGGGATTTGAAAATAGGTTAGGTTTAGGTTTAAGAATTTGGGTTCGGTTTGGGATTGGGATTAGGTTTGGGTTTTCAAGTTTAGGTTTAGGTTTAGGTTAGGGAGTTTAGATTAGGATTAGGTTTAGGTTTAGGTTTAGGGATTTGAGAATAGGTTAAGGTTTAGGTTTAGGAAATTGGGTTCGGGTTCTAAATAGGGATTTAGGTTTAGGTTTTCAAGTGTAGGTTTAGGTTTAGGTTTGAGAGTAGAGATTCGGATTAGGTGTACATGTAGGTTTAGGGATTTGAGAATATATTTAGGTTATAGGTTATAGGTTCAGGTTTATGTTTAGGTTAAGGTTAAAGTTTGGGTTTAGGTTATAAGCTATAGGTTTAGGGAATTGAGAATAGGTTAAGGTGTAGGTTTAGGAAATTGGGTTGGTTCGGGATCGAGTTTAGGTTTGGGTTTTCAATTTTAGGTTTAGATTTAGGTTAGGGAGTTGAGATTAGGATTAGGTGTAGGTTTAGGTTTAGGGATTTGAAAATAGGTTAAGGTATAGGTTTAAGAATTCGGGTTCGGGTTCGTGGATTGGGTTTTGGTTTGGGTTTTCATGTTTAGGTTTAGGTTAGGGAGTTTAGATTAGGATTAGGTGTAGGTTAAGGTTTAGGGATTTGAGAATAGGTTAAGGTTTAGGCTTAGGAAATTGGGTTCGTGTTCTGGATCGGGTTTAGGTTCATGTTTTCAAGTTTAGGTTTTGGTTTAGGTTTAGGTTAGGGAGTTTAGATTACGATTAGGTGTAGGTGTAAGTTTAGGAATTTGAGAATAGGTTATGGTATAGGTTTAGGTTTAGGTTAAGGTTTAGGTTTTAAGCTATAGGTTTGGGGAATTAAGAATAGGTTAAGGTTTAGGTTTAGGAAATCGGTTCGGGTTCGGGATCGGCTTTTAGTTTGGGTTTTCAAGTTTAGGTTTAGGATTAGGTTAGGGAGTTGAGATTTGGATTAGGTGTAGGCGTAGGTTTAGGGATTTGCGAATATATTAAGGTTATTGGCTATTGGTTCAGGTTTAGGTTTAAGTTAAGGTTAAGGTTTAGGTTTAGGTTATAAGCTATAGGTTTATGGAATTGAGAATAGGTTAATGTTTAGGTTTAGGAAATCGGGTTCGGGTTCGGGATCAGGTTTAGATTTGGGTTTTCAAGTTTAGGTTCAAGTTTAGGTTAGGGACTGTGAGACCTAACCCTAGTTCCCATGTTTGCATGTATGTGTGTGAGTATGCATCTTGTTCGTCATGGTCTCGCGGTCCTACCGGTCAAATTCCGGCGACCCGCGACCTTCAAATTGTGTTTATGGTCACCTTGAGTTCAGTTATGTAGACCCAACTCAGATCGACCCAAGACCTATGTCATCTCGTTCGTATCGTCGTTGCGGTTCCAACGACGCGTCTTGTGCTTCAATCCGACCTATGGATCAAAAGTTATGAGCATTTCATCATGTGGCCCACTTTTTGTAGAAAAGCATGTGGACCACCTCCATGGCACAATTTTCCACACACACACACTACACTATTGCATGGAATAAACACTACCCACCCTAAACACTACTCATACCTCACCTACCCTAGCAACATTGCTATTGTCACCATAGGTTATTATTACTTCCCTTAAAAAGATTTTCCCTCTCTTTCCCTCTCATTTCTCTCTCTCTCTCTCTCTCTCTCTCTCTCTCTCTCTCTCTCTCTTCTTCTCCACAACTTCTCTCCCATCTCCCTCTCCTCTCCAGCCCCATTTCCCCTTTAATATTCCAAATCCAACCATCTAAATCCAATCTCATCCATTGATATGGATCCCTTGGTACACTAGGAGCTAGGAGGTCCAAGTTTAGAGCAATCTAAGGTGGATGTACTCCCACGACTTAGGATTTCTATTTTATGTTCTTAGATCTCCTTTTTTGTGTGTGGGAAGTGTAGGGCCCACCAATCCATGGTGGAGATCCTACATCATCCCTTAGTTGTGGCCAAATGGCCTTTTTGATGCATGCATGTCCATGCATGGGGTTTCCCTTCTATAGGCCCCTATCATGGGGGATTACTTGGAGTTTATAGTATGATGGATCATCTAGACCCTAGAATCATGGTTTGGATGGCATCCCAACCATTGATCTTGAATCTAGAACATGCATGTGGTGGATCTATGTTGTAACATATGAATAGAATGAATGTATGGTGTGATTGATGAAGGGGAGGGCCTCAATGTGGCGGAGCCCCTCCTCTTGTGGCCGATTCTTTATTATTATTATTTTTTTCTTTATGATAAAATTCTGATCTTGCATGTATGGCCCACCTTGTAGGCCAACAAAAATCCAGACCAACCATGGAGCTTGGACGCCCATAGCGGTCCATCCTTAGACATGTGGCCCCAAAATCCACCTAGATGGGACACATGCAAGGGGTATTTGATGATATGGAAGGTCTGGACATTTGTGGGGCCCACTGGGGTGGTCCACCACACAAATTCCTGGGGTTAAACCCCATGAAAAACCATGTTTATATTTTAATCATTTCTATTACATGTTGCTGTCTAAATCTGCCTGGACAGATTTTTGGGCCACTTTGGGGCCTGATTTATGGGTCTTTGGTGAGAATAATGAAACAAAATAATATGTGATTCTTGTAGCCTTATGACCCATCTACAACCATACCAAATTTCAGCCCCATCTGACCTTCTTTGGGGTCCCAAAGGTATGGTCCAAATGAGGTGGACAGTCTGGATTTTTCTGCACTGTTCCAGCAACATTCCACCCTGGACAGGTTGGAATTCTGAAATTTATTAAAATACTTCTGGATGTCTAAAAATTATAAAAATTTACAGAGAAGTGGTCCACTCATGGTAGGACCAACCTACAAAATTTTGGGGCCAGTGGACACCTGTACACACCATGGTGGTGGCTGGACCGGCCCATTACAATATGATGTCCAGATCAGTCCGATTTTCAGGATAGATTGATTTCTTTAAATAAATTAAAATAGTTTTAAATGTCCAAAAATTTTAAAAATTTATGAAGTTGTTTTCCACCTATGATGAGAGCTAACTACCAAGTTTTAGAGCCAATGGACCCCTGTGTACACCGTGGCAAGGGCCGTACTGGCCCACCACATTGGGACGTCCAGGTCTATCCGATTTTCTGGACATACTGTTTTGTTCAAATTAATTAAAATACTTAGGAATATCTAAAAATTCTGAAATTTTGTAGAGGTGTTTCCCACCTATTGATGTATCACTCTGAAAAATTTTAACTCCAACTGACCCCATTTGGGCATCCAAAAGAATGGGCCAAGATGGTTGGCTTGCCAGAATTTTCTGCTGTGCAGTCCAGCAATATGCCTTGATAAAAATTATAATTCAAAAATGTTTCCTCTGATGGTGGGCCACCTTTTTGGGTTTTCTCTCATTTTATGCATAATGAGGGACCTTGGCCCTCAATTTCCAGAGTTTTAGAGGCCCTGGGCCCACTCCAATGGAGTGCCCAAATTTAGGATAACAACATGTTATAATTACGTTTGGCCTTTGGGCTGAAATTTTGAGGAGTGGGGCCCAACACATTGTGAAGAATCTTAGAGGTAATAATTTATACATTTAGTTCCTTAAATGTTGGGCTTAATAAATGCACTTTTGAGGCCCACCACAGTTGAATTTAATTGGGTCCATGAATGTGGCTAGTTGTTGAACTCTTTGAGCCCAATTGGGCTGAACCTTTCTAGATAGGCCCATTGAACTCTTGGGCCATTTTTACCATACTATTGTGTTGGATTAGTGGGCCAGATTACACAAGTATATGGGCCCTTGATTGCCCACCAAATCAACTTTATACTTGGGCCGGGTTGTAGGCCCAACTTACTTTACTAAGAACATGACATTTTCCCATGTGATTTGAGCAATGGGCTGCCCACTAGGCCACAATAATATATAAGATTAGTAGCTTTTATGTTGGGCCCTAACCTTTCCCCTGTGGGCCCATAGTGGTATATATGGGTTGGGCTATGTGTGTTCCCCATGGACCCATGTTTTGGATAGGCCTTGGGCCGCCTTTCTGAAGCCCAACATGAATGTATGTGGTATGTAATGGCTGTCCATTTCTTATTTCTAATGTTGTGTGGGCCTTGGGCCTTGATCCGTAATCAATTAGAGATGGGCTACCTCTTGGGGACCCATTGTGGTTGGATGTCCACATTGGTGGCCCTAAGGTAGGCCCATGGGCTTCTATGGGTGGTTAAAGGCCCACCATAGACCCTTGCTAGGCTCGTTTCATCTATTTAGGCCCATATCATTGTTCTCCTTAGTCTTATGGGCTACCCCATGTATATGGGCCCCCACTAGAGGTTGTATTCCTTATGAGGAATTGGTTAAGTACCTAGACCCTTCATGGTTAGGTAGAGAGTTCATCTTCACCTCATTGGCACCCCTATTTATCTTCATGGCCCACTCCCATACACATCATATGCATGCTTAGTTGAGGTATGATTGGTCATGGTTGTGTCATTGTGTAGGACATGTTGGTATCTCCCTAAGAGATGGATGCTTGGGATTGATGCATGGGTGATTGTGTGATTCATGCATCTGGCATTGCATAGCTTATGGATATCTGCCCTTACTTCATCAGGGCCTTGCCTCCACAGGGGTATTCATGGATGGCTGTATGTGTGGACACCGAAAATATTAGTTGAGCATACAGGGTGCATAGGATGCCCATGGGTGAAATTTCCAAAACTTCCATGGTACCAAGGATCTGCTCCAACGCCGTGACTGGGTGGAATATATGAGCGCACGAGGGCCTTATACCATTAGGCCGCGTCTCCCACTGTCGTGTAGTCGGTTGGATAGGGGTGTGGCCTTACCTGCCTGATGTGAGGAGGATTGCTAGGCTGAGTCTGACCAGCTCGTAAATGGGTCTGCTACCTTCAGGCCTTGTTGGTGATTGGTTGTCCGCAGGCGGGTAGTGAGGTCTCTTACGCTCGTTTGACTGTGCGGGGTCTGTAGAGCGGTAGTCATTCAGCAGTATAATGGACTCCGATGATTTCCATATGATCGAAAATGTATATGACTTGTGGTTTGGATATGAGCACTGACATTACTTGCATTGCATTAGCATTGGTTGTACAAGCCCCTTCATGCATTACCTTGGCATGACACCCAGTACTCATTGCATCTTATTCATGATAAGCCTGGGTAAGGCTAGTGATATCCTCATTGACCATGCTTCTCTCCTTGTATCTCCTACTACTCTTCTGTGCACCATTATCACACACCTACACCACCCTCTAAGCTTCTATAAGCTTATGCACGATTGATGCGTGCAGGATACTCTAGGCACGTAACACAGCAGTAGAGCATGGAGTAACATTTGAGGACTCCAGTGTTGCTGACCTTTCTCTCTTTTCCTTTTATCTCATGTATGTCCTTTAGACCTTATGGATGATTGTAAAAGTTCAAATTTATAGTGGATTTTGCGATGTGTGCCTTTGTTATTCTCAGATGTTCTTGCTGTGATCTTGGGTATGCTCGTATTGGAGTGATTATATCATATGAAAATCCTCCTTGTAGGATCCCGGATCGGAACCTGCCTCGAACCGAGAATGGGGTACTATGGAGGCTGTTGCGTTCAGAACCGGTCATCGGAATCCTTGTGAGTCCGGTTACTGAGTCTGGGGCGTGACAGGGACATAAGATTAGGATTAAGTGTAGGTTTAGGTTTAGGTTTAGGGATTGGAAATAGGTTAAGGTTTATGTTTAAGAATTTGGGTTCGGGTTTGGGATTGTGTTTAGGTTTGTGTTTTTAAGTTTAGGTTTAGGTTTAAAGGTTAGGGAGTTTAGATTAGGATTAGGTTTAGGGATTTGAGAATAGGTTAAGGTTTAGGTTTAGGAAATCGGGTTCGGGTTCGGGATAGGGTTTTAGCTTTGGGTTTTCAAGTTTAGGTTTAGGTTTAGGTTAGGGAGTTAAGATTCAGATTTGGTATAGGTGTAGGTTTAGGGATTTGAGAATATATTTAGGTTATAGGTTATAGGTTCAGGTTTAGGTTTAGGTTAAGGTTAAGGTTTAGGTTTAGGTTATAAGCTATAGGTTTAGGGAATTGAGAATAGGTTAAGGTTTAGGTTTAGGAAATCGGGTTCAGGTTTGGGATCGGGTTTAGCTTTGGGTTTTCAATTTTAGGTTTAGGTTTAGGTTAGGGAGCTGAGATTAGGATTAGGTGTAGGTTTAGGTTTAGGGATATGAAAATAGGTTAAGGTTTAGGTTTAAGAATTCGGGTTCGGGTTCGGGATTGGGTTTATGTTTGGGTTTTCATGTTTAGGTTTAGGTTTAGGTTAGGGAGTTTAGATTAGGATTAGGTGTAGGTTAAGGTTTAGGGATTTAAGAATAGGTTAAGGTATAGGTTTAGGAAATCGGTTCGGGTTCTGGATCGAGTTTAGGTTCGGGTTTTCAAGTTTAAGTTTAGGTTTAGGTCTAGGTTAGGGAGTTTAGATTAGGATTAGGTGTAGGTGTAGGTTTAGGAAGTTGAGAATAGGTTAAGGTATAGGTTTAGGTTTAGGTTAAGGTTTAGGTTCTAAGCTATAGGTTTAGGGAATTGAGAATAGGTTAAGGTTTAGGTTTAGCAAATCGTGTTGGGATCGGGTTTTTTTCAAGTTTAGGTTTAAGTTTAGGTTAGGGAGTTGAGATTCGATTAGGTGTAGGTGTAGGTTTAGGGATTTGAGAATATATTTAGGTTATAGGTTATAGGTTCGAGTTAAGGTTAAGGTTAAGGTTTAGGTTATAAGATATATGTTTATGGAATTGACAATAGGTTAAGGTTTAGGTTTAGAAAATCGGGTTCGGGTACGGGATCGGGTTTAGATTTGGGTTTTCATGTTTAGGTTTAATTTTAGGTTAGGGAGTTGAGATTAGTATTAGGTGTAGGTTTAGGTTTAGGTTTAGGGATTTGGAAATAGGTTAAGGTTTAGGTTTAAGAATTTGCATTCGGGTTTGGGATTGGGTTTACGTTTGGGTTTTCAAGTTTAGGTTTAGGTTTAGGTTAGGGAGTTTAGATTAGGATTTGGTTTAGGCTTAGGTTTAGGGATTTGAGAATAGGTTAAGGTTTAGGTTTACGAAATCGGGTTTGGGTTCGGGATACGGTTTTAGGTTTGGGTTTTCAAGTTTAGGTTTAGGTTTAGGTTAGGGAGTTGAGATTCGGATTAGGTGTAGGTTTAGGTTTAGGGATTTGAGAATATATTTAGGTTATAGGTTATAGGTTCAGGTTTACGTTTAGGTTAAAGTTAAGGTTTAGGTTTAGGTTATAAGCTATATGTGTAGGGAATTGAGAATAGGTTAAGGTTTAGGTTTAGGAAATCGGGTTCGAGTTCGTGATTGGGTGTAGGTTTGGGTTTTCAATTTTAGGTTTAGGTTTAGGTTAGGGAGTTGAGATTAGGATTAGGTGTAGGTTTAATTTCGAGGATATGAAAATAGGTTAAGGTTTAGGTTTAAGAATTCGGGTTCGGGTTCGGGATTGGGTTTAGGTTTGGGTTATCATGTTTAGGTTTTGGTTTAGGTTAGGGAGTTTAGATTAGGATTAGGTGTAGGTTAAGGTTTAGGGATTTGAGAATAGGTTAAGGTTTAGGTTTAGGAAATCGGGTTCGGGTTCGGATCGGGTTTAGGTTCGGGTTTTCAAGTGTAGGTTTAGGTTTAGGTTTAGGTTAGGGAGTTTAGATTAGGATTAGGTGTAGGTGTAGGTGTAGGTTTAGGAATTTGAGAATAGGTTAAGGTATAGGTTTAGATTTAGGTTAAGGTTTAGGTTATAAGCTATAGGTTTAGGGAATTGAGAATAGGTTAAGGTTTAGGTTTAGGAAATCGGGTTCGTGTTCGTGATTGGGTGTAGGTTTGGGTTTTCAATTTTAGGTTTAGGTTTAGGTTAGGGAGTTGAGATTAGGATTAGGTGTAGGTTTAATTTATGAGATATGAAAATAGGTTAAGGTTTAGGTTTAAGAATCGGGTTCGGGTTTGGGATTGGGTTTAGGTTTGGGTTTTCATGTTTAGGTTTAGGTTTAGGTTAGGGAGTTTAGATTAGGATTAGGCGTAGGTTAAGGTTTAGGGATTTGAGAATAGGTTAGGTTTAGAAATCGGGTTCGGGTTCTGGGACCCAGGTTTAGGTTCGGGTTTTCAAGTGTAGGTTTAGGTTTAGGTTTAGGTTAGGAGTTTAGATTAGGATTAGGTGTAGGTGTAGGTTTAGGAATTTGAGAATAGGTTAAGGTATAGGTTTAGATTTAGGTTAAGGTTTAGGTTATAAGTTATAGGTTTAGGGAATTGAGAATATGTTAAGGTTTAGGTTTTAGAAATCGTGTTCGGGTCCAAGATCGGGTTTAGGTTTGGGTTTTCAAGTTTAGGTTTAGGTTTATGTTAGGGAGTTGAGATTCGGATTAGGTGTAGGTGTAGGTTTAGGGATTTGAGAATATTTTTCGGTTATATGTTATAGGTTCAGGTTTAGGTTTAGGTTAAGGTTATGGTTTAGGTTTAGGTTATAAGCTATAGGCTTATGGAATTGAGATTAGGTTAAGGTTTAGGTTTAGGAAATCGGGTTCGGGTTCGGATCGGGTTTAGGTTTGGTTTTTCATGTTTAGGTTTAAGTTTAGGTTAGGGAGTTGAGATTAGGATTAGGTGTAGGTTTAGGTTTAGGTTTAGGGATTTGAAAATAGGTTAAGGTTTAGGTTTAAGAATTTGGGTTTGGGTTTGGGATTGGGTTTAGGTTTGGGTTTTCAAGTTTAGGATTAGGTTTATTTTAGGGAGGTTAGATTAGGATTAGGTTTAGGTTTAGGTTTAGGGATTTGAGAATAGGTTAAGGTTTAGGTTTAGAAATCTGGTTCGGTTCGGGATAGGGTTTTAGGTTTGGGTTTTCAAGTTTAGGTTTAGGTTCGGTTAGGGAGTTGAGATTAGGATTAGGT
Source organism: Magnolia changhungtana (assembly GCA_030180095.1). Taxonomy (NCBI): domain Eukaryota; kingdom Viridiplantae; phylum Streptophyta; class Magnoliopsida; order Magnoliales; family Magnoliaceae; genus Magnolia; species Magnolia changhungtana. The sequence goes on along the minus strand of JASAUF010000644.1, from coordinate 1,914,637 downwards.
GTAGGCTTAGGTTTTGAGATTTGTGAAAACATTTAGGTTTTAGGTCATAGGATTTGGTTTAGGTTAAGTTTATAGGTTTAGGTTAATGTTTGGTTTTAGATTTAGGTTAAGGTTTAGGTTAAGGTTATAGGTTATATGTTTAGGGAATTGAGAATAGGTTAAGGTTTAGGTTTTGGAAATCGGGTTCGGGTTCTGATTAGGTTTTGGTTTGGGTTTTAAAATTTAGGTTTAGGTTTAGGTTAGGGAGTTGAGATTAGGATTAGGTGTAGGTTTACGTTTAGGGATTTGAGAAAACATTTAGGTTTTAGGTCATAGGTTTAGGTTTTAGGATTAGGTTTAGGTTATAGGTTTAGGTTTAGGTTTAGGTTAAGGTTTAGAAATTGAGAATAGGTTAAGGTTTAGGTTTAGGAAATCGGGTTCGGGTTCGGGATCGGGTTTAGGAATGGGTTTTCAAGTTTAGGTTTAGGTTTACGTTAGGGAATTGAGATTAGGATTAGGTGTAGGTTTAGGTTTAGAGATTTGAGAATACATTTAGGTTTTAGGTCATAGGTTTTGGTTTAGGTTAAGGTTATAGGTTTAGGTTTAGGTTATAAGCTATAGGTTTAGGGAATTGAGAATAGGTTAAGGTATAGGTTTAGGAAATCGGGTTCGGGTTCGAGATCGCCTTTAGGTTTGGGTTTTCAAGTTTAGGTTTAGGTTTAGGTTTAGGTTAGGGAGTTGAGATTAGGATTAGGTGTAGGTTTAGGTTTAAGGATTTGAGAATACATTTAGGTATTAGGTCATAGGATTTGGTTTAGGTTAAGCTTATAGGTTTAGGTTAAGGTTTAGGTTTAGGTTAATGTTTAGGTTATAAGTTATAGGTTTAGGGAATTGAGAATAAGTTATGGTACAGGTTTAGGAAATCAAGTTCGGGTTCGGGATCGGGTTTAGGTTTAGGTTTATGTTAGGGAGTTGAGATTAGGATTAGGTGTAGGTTTAGGTTTAGAGATTTGAGAATACATTTAGGTTTTATATCATAAGATTTGGTTTAGGTTAAGGTTATAGGTTTAGGTTAAGGTTTAGGCTTAGATTTAGGTTAAGGTTTAGGTTTAGGTTATAAGCTATGGTTTAGGGAATTGAGAATAGGTTAAGGTTTAGGTTTAGGAAATCGGGTTCGGATTCGGGATCGGGTTTAGGTTTTGGTTTTTATGTTTAGCTTTAGGTTTAGGTTAGGAGTTGAGATTAGGATTAGGTGTAGGTTTAGGTTTAGGGATTTGAGAATACATTTAGGTTTTAGGCTTAGGTTTAGGTTTAGGTTTAGGTTTAGGTTAGGTTATTTGTTAAGGTTTAGGAAATTGAGAATAGGTTAAGGTTTAGGTTTAGAAATCGGGTTCGTGTTTAGGTATGGGTTTTCGAGTTTAGGTTTAGGTTTATGTTAGGGAGTTGAGATTTGGATTAGGTGTAGGTTTAGGTTTAGGGATTTGAAAATACATTTAGGTTTTAGGTCGTAGGTTTTGGTTTAAGTTAAGGTTATAGGTTTAGGTTTAGGTTAAGGTTTAGGTTTAGGTTATAAGCTATAGGTTAGGTAATTGAGAATAGGTTAAGGTATAGGTTTAGGAAATCGGGTTCGGGTTCGGGATCGTGTTTAGGTTTGGGTTTTCAAGTGTAGGTTTAGGTTTAGGTTAGGGAGTTGAGATTAGGATTAGGTGTAGGTTTAGGTTTAGGGATTTGAGAGTGCATTTAGGTATTAGGTCATAGGATTAGTTTTTAGGCTTAGGTTTAGGTTTTGGTTTAGGTTTAGGTTAGGTTATAGGTTAAGGTTTAGGAAAATGATGAATAGGTTAAGGTTTAGGCTTAGAAATTGGGTTCGGGTTCGGGATAGGGTTTAGGTTTTGGTTTTCAAGTTTAGGTTTAGGTTTAGGTTAAGGAGTTGAGATTAGGATTAGGTGTAGGTTTAGGTTTAGGGATTTGAGAGTACATTTAGTTATTAGGTCATTGGATTAGGTTTTAGACTTAGGTTTAGGTTATAAGTCTAGGTTTAGGTTTAGGTTAAGGTTCAGTTATAGGTTAAGGTTTAGGAAATTGAGAATAGGTTAAGCTTTAGGTTTAGGAAATTGGGTTCGGGTTCGGGATCGGGTTTAAGTTTAGGTTTTCAAGTTTAAGTCTAGGTTTAGGTTAGGGAATTGAGATTAAGATTAGGTGTAAGTTTAAGTTTAGGGATTTAGGAATACATTTAGGTTTTAGGTTTAGGTTTAGGTTATAAGTTATAGGTTATAGGTTTAGGTTTAGGTTTAGGTTTAGGTTTAGGTTAAGGTTATTAGCTATAGGTTTAGGGAATTGAGAATAGGTTAAGGTTTAGGTTTAGGAAATTGGGTTCGGGTTTGGGATCAGGTTTTGGTTTGGGTTTTCAACTTTAGGTTTAGGTTTAAGTTAGGGAGTTGAGATTATTATTAGGTGTAGGTTTAGGTTTAGGGATTTGAGAATACATTTAGGTTTTAGGTCATAGGTTTAGTTTTTATGCTTAGGCTTAGGTTTAAGTTATAGCTTAAGGTTATAAGTGTAGGTTATAGGTTTAGGTTTAGGTTAGGTTATAGGTCATGGTTTAGGGTTTATAGTTTAGGGTAAGGTATAAGTTTAGGAAATTGGGTTTGGGATCTAAGTTTAGGTTTGGGTTTTCAAGTTTAGGTTTAGGTTTAGGTTAGGAGTTGAGATTAGGATTAGGTGTAGGTTTAGGTTTAGGGATTTGAGAATACATTTAGGTTTTAGGTCATAGGTTTAGGTTTTTGGCTTTAGGCTTAGGTTTAGCTTATAGGTTTAGGTTTAGGTTATAAGTGTAGGTTATAGGTTTAGGTTTAGGTTTAGGTTTAGGTTAGGTTATAGGTTAAGGTTTAGGAAATTGAGAATTGGTTAAGGTTTAGCTTTAGGAAATCGTGTTCGGGTGCGGGATCGGGTTTAGGTTTAGGTTTAGATTAGGGTGTTGAGATTAGGATTAGGTGTAGGTTTAGGTTTAGAGATTTGAGAATACATTTAGGTTTTAGGTCATAGGATTTTGTAACGCCCCGAATTTTTGCCAACCTGGGATTAAACGTCCTTAGGCAATGGGTCGAACCTAAGACCTTACCAACTTGTCAAAACTCAATCCCACAGTCTAAAATCGCTCCTTAACCCATTTCCTTCGCAAATCCAACCCTTCACTACCTTGTGCTTTCAATTTTTCAAAGCACTTTAGCCCTAGACACTAACTTAAACTAGCTAAGTAGTAAAAATTGGATCACTTTATATACAAACTACAAAGGCCTAAGTACCATCTCAGACAGAAATCTTACAAGACTAAATCCTTTAGAAATTAAGTGAGATTTAGCTAGTGTTAAACTAGAGTGCCCGTGAAATTAGCACCAATCGCTTTAAATACGTTCTCGCAAGACTCAAAACTTGCGTAATCATTGACGCTAGGTTACCCTAAAGTTTAGAACCAAACTCATTTCCGTCCGCTTCCTGAAATGAAACGAAACTTCCTATTAGGTCTAGATCGCACATCGGAGTCCGATTAACCCGAAGCTAAGGAACTAGGACCGCCCACCGGACTTAACAATCATCTCAAAATCGCCTTTATCCGATGTCCCACGGTCATTCGTTTCGAATCGGAGCGAGATAGTGTGAAAAACACTATTCATATGCCAAAATAAATATCCGGAATAGTGATCCGCATCATTCGTTGACGCGTCAAGATTATAGCAACCCGACCGTCGAATCGCACCAAATTACACCCTCGGATTAAGAAAAATTTCAGGAACATTTACATGTACTTGGAATTTCTGATCGTGGCCCACTGACCGTCGAACTGAAAGTGGTCCGCCACGTGCGATCTGCGTATCCGAATGAGTCAAAAACGTAATCCCACGTAGATCCATCGATGGTGAGCTTAAGTCTGACGTTTGGTTCAAAGAGGGCCACCAGAACTTCCCTTTTGAGCTGGAAAAGCGGTGAAAATCCTATATAAGCAGTACCCCATGAACCTAAGTCTAATTTTGGAATGTTTTAGGCTATATAAGGGCCTTAGAGCACCCTCTCTCACAGCCATACGAATTTTGCAAGAAACCCTAGAGGAAGAGAGAGAAAAGAGAGAAGAACTTGGAGATTGTTGCCAATCTTCCTCCACCTGCATTGGCTCACCACACGGCCTTCACCGCTCCGTTCTAAGTGATTTCCCGGTGTTTTCCACCTCATTTGAAGGTAAGAAACCCTAACCCTAGGTCTGATTTGAGTTGGAATCGAGGTAGGATGTATTCCGACTAACCGATTCCGCTCTTTAGGCTAGAAATCGCTCAGTAGATCGGAAGATCCTTTACCCTTGCCGATTCGCTCCGTTTCCAAAGGCAAAGGTGAGGACTTTAAGCTTATAAGTTACGGTTTTCAACGCTTTCAATGTCGATAATGGTAGATTCATGATCCGCTTGCAATTGCACATGTACAAAGTGCTTTCCGTTTCCTGTTTTGATTAACTGTGAAATATGGAATTTCACATATTCTAGGTATACGTAGAAATACCGTATACGTATTTTTTTTTTTGGATAAATGCTTGACATGTTTATTTAAGGTATAATTATATAACATATGAATAAAATACTAGTTTGGTGAAAGGAATCGCCAAAATATATGTTTACTTGTAAATGCGCCGTATGTTGAAATTACGTATTGTAGAAATACTGTATACGTATTTCTTTTGGAATAATGTTTGACATATGTATTTAATGTATGATTATACAATACATGATTAAAATACTAGCTTGGCGAAAGGAATCGCCGGAATCTATGTTCCTTTGTAAACACTACGTATGTCGAAATTGGGTATACGTGGAAGTACCCTATACGTATAAAAGTTGCTGATGTGATTGACATGTTTAATTGCTGTATGAATATGATGTATATGTATAAAATACTAATTTGGTAAAGGGACAACCCTAGTACACACTTCCCTAGCATACGTCGTGTATGTTGAAATATTGCATTCCAAGTGTTGGTGAAATCACTTGTGAGTGTAAGTGCTTAAGTGTTAGAATCTTAGGTAGGTACTGAGATGGGATTCTCGGTTACCTTAGAGTCGTATATGACACTCTCCATGTGGTTGTTCACTCTAACCACTCGCCTATGAAATATAAGTATTTGTATACTTATTTACATAATGCTTTATAACATGCTTTTGAACATGCTTTGTGACTTGTTATTAACATGCTTCATGTTGTGCTTTCTATTATGCTTGCTAGTGTTCTTGAATTACCAAGTTATCATGCCGTATTTCACATGCTATGGTTAGGATTTGACTGAGCTTGGGACTATGTTCGTAGTCCAGGTATCCGGTATCAGACTTGAAGATGTGGTTGGGATTCGTTCCGCCACGCACGATGTGTTGGTGAACCCGTGTCGTACTTCGGTTGGCGATAGTGGTTGGCCACACGAGGTGCTTCTGCGCCTCATATCGCCCAACTTGTTGTGCGCCGAGCTAGCCGAACATGTCAAGTAAACCGTATGCCTTATGTATGTTCACCATGTTTGGTCGCTAATGCTTGAACCTAGGGTACCAAACTTACCAGTGAAAATCCCGTTAACCATGGTACCTCGATCTACTAAGACTCATGACCCGGCATGGTGGTATGGGACACCGTGGTCGAGCTGTCGACTACGCCGGGGCTACGTGCCTCCCCGTAGTGACCAAAGTGAGCAACTCAACTCGTGAGCCGATTATGGTGGTATGGGACACTATATTCGCGCCGCCGTCGGCCTACACCGATAAGGTGATGGGGGAGTGGTGCAATCTTTGTGTGTACAGCCCTGGCAGCCGTTTGTAGTGACCGCGAGCATACTCTGAAGTTGCAGCGTGCCTTAGGGTTCGCCGCGATATATAGAGTATGAACTAGGCCTGTTTCTGTATAGTTGTATCGTGATGAATCGTTTAAGGGGTGATGGGGGAGTGGTGCAACCTTTGTGCGTAATGTACCGACACCTCGCAGGTGACCTAGAAAACACACCATCGTCTGATATTAACTAGGACCGACGACCCTAGATTGGATCATGTTTGGAAATGATATAAGGGAGGTACCTTAGTTTCCCAATCCTGCTGTTTGAAATGGACTAATTAAAAACTCGGTAATCATGCTCATCATGCATCACATGTGCCTGGAAGATGTGGAGCACTGTGGGATGTAAGCATGCACGAACGTGAGATGGTGTCGCATGAGGGAGTATGTCGGAGAGGGCATCCATCATTCCTGCATTCATACTTGCATTAATCAGAGTAACTAGGAGTGTTTGATTTACTGCTTTATCATTACTGCTTGACTGTATTGATAACATGATAACTTATGCCTTATTGTTCCACTGAGTTAGCTACTCACTCCCACGTTACGGGATCTCGGTGTTGTACACACCAAACAGATTTGTTGAGTTTCATGTGATGGCGATGCTTGTGAAGCGAGTCGACTACTTCTATGGTGATGAGGAGGAGTTCTCCTATCTATATCTCTCCGACAGTCTATGAAGACCTGGTATTGTCTTGACGGGCTATGGTATTTGGGATAGGAGACTTTACACGTCATCACATTAGGTATATTTTAGAATTGTCCTTGTAATTATTTAACCTGGAAATGTTATCACACTCGGAGACTCATCATAGTTTATATATTTTGTCTATCTATTACAGCGCTTCCGCTTGCGACTTTAACTATCTCTCGGAGTATGATATGTCTTGTTTTGGCTTAATCTCACTCATGTTCAATGCACGAATACAATACGATCAACATTCAATCATCATTCATTTTGTTGCATAAGTGATGTTCTGGAACTCGAGAGTTGAGTTTATGCTCGACCCCCGATTTTCGGGCGTTACAAGATGGTATCAGAGCATGATTTTGATTAAACCGGACCTGGGTTATGGTCACACGACGCACACTGACGCACTCTGACTTAGGAGGGAGCGACGGAATGTAGAAACAGTCTTAGACATCCCTGTTCCGTCTAACGGCTAGTTCACTGAAAACGAACGCCGAAATCGAGTCTGTATTCAACCATGGTCGCACGGGTCGACCCTAAAATGTTCCTAGGCCGTCTATAGAGAATTCTAGATTACAACCCACCTCATCCCAACAGTTGAAAATCGGTAGAATAAGGGATGAACGTGATAAGGATAACTACTCCGAATCCCTGGAGCTTCTCTGGACTCCTCACAGAGACTTCTCGAATTCATGAGGAAAGAAAAGCAGAAAGTAGAAATAAATTCTAATAAATTTGAATTAATTAATGAATGATTACAAAAAAAATTGAGTTCACAACCCTTTAAATGGGAATACCAAGTAATAGGAAGGAAATCAGAAACAAACTACAACTAAAACTCCTAGGTTGTGATGTCTACTAGTGCGCAAGGCTTTCAGCCAAAATTAGTAAGTGTCCTATTTAACTTTACCAAACCATTCTCCTAATTATTCTAAGCTCTTTACACGATGAGCGCAACTCCTAAAGCCCAATGGATGAAGAGTAATTAAACTAAAAATTACTATTTTGGCAAAACGAAATTGAAGCGGGGAAATAACCGTCAATCAGGGGGTTTTCTCGCAATTCCGGGCTGCGCAACCCGGCATAGCTTGGTTGGTTGGCTTCATTAGCTCGTCCTACCCCAAATTCATATATTTTACGTCAGATAACTCATTCCTGGATTGCAAGATATGTCCGGTTTGCCCGAAACTACCCGAATAGAGCGAATCGGAGTCGGGGGCCTCCCCACTTAAATTCGATGGGACCCAGGGTCGAACCAGGGTGCATTTGGCACCTTGGGACTATGGAGAACAGGGCCCCACCGCGGCGGCGCGGTTCCGGCCAAGTCCGACCGCGGCGCCACCGCGGCACCGGCGGCGGACCGCGGTCCGGTCAGCTTTCCGGCGAAAATCCAAGCTTGAGGTTGGTCGGCCTGACCCCCTCTACCCCCTGGCATGTGCCATTTTGGCAAACGATTGGGTTTTAAAGGGCTGGAGCCCCCCTCTCTCTCATTTCATCCCTTCCAAACGCCCTCCCCTTCTATTTCCGATTTTCTCCCTCAAATCTTTCCTCCAATCTTTCATTCCACCATATTCGGCCGTGATTCATGCACTCCCATCAATCACAGTAGCCCTAACCTCCTATCCTTCCCCTCTCTTTCACATTTGAGCTCCCACCCCCCTCACTTGGAGCTCAAATTCGGGTAAGCTCTCAACTCATCCCATCAACTCATTTTCCCCTTCAATCCCTACCTTTTTGGCCTTTACAATCCCTGTTGAGGCTCAAGTTCATGGAGAACCAAAAACTCTAGCCCCCATTTCCGTTATCCTCATTTTCCATGGCTCTATCCGAGCTCATCCATATGTTGTCTTGTAGTTTATGGGCTACTATCTTAGGGTGGTTATGTTTTCCGATGATAGGTGTAGTAGCTGGTAGAATGTTTTAGGTATTTGTGAACGTTTAGGGTCCGTTCGGCCAAATTACATTAGGTAATTTTTACGGTGGATAGAATTGTAAAAGTAATAATAAATGTATATGTAGGGTATGGCCCCTAGATTTGGTGTATCCTATGTCTTCCGACACCATGTTTAGAATGTACGCGATTAAGGGTAAATTCTGAGAATTCCTTTCCAATAACACTTAGAAATTCCCCATCGTGAGTTATGGAAAATCCCATCTCACGTTTTTTTTTTCCAACACCAGGCTCATTTTCCAAGGCCTATAAAATTGATCCCCTCCCACCCTCCTACCAACCATGTCACACCCAATCCCAAGGTAGGATTAGTAATGCGGTCCCATTTAATACAATTTAGGGCCACTGGCCAAATTGTGTTGAAGTGATAAAGTCCCTTGATATACATTAACCCACCACACTCTGATAGCTTAAGCTTTTGGAGTAAATGCTTGTTTAATAGATAGGCCTATAGAGTTTGACCTAGAGCAGTGCTTCGACAGACCTGACAGTATAGGAAATCCAACCAATTGAGAACGTAAACTCTAGAACCCCCTTAGTTGGTTTGAGCATAGGTGAAGTGCCCAAGCGTAGCTACATTCATGTTCGGGCAACTAAATTCTACTTAGACAACTTTAACCCTAAGCGATAACCAATTTCTTGTGTTAGAAACCATCTAGCATAAGTCGGCTTGATTAGGTTGGAGCGAGACCCCCGTTCCTTCGTTAAATCCCTTTGGTGCTTATAGGCTTCTTTAACAACTCTTAGGAAGCTTGTTTAACGTAGAACCTATTCACGCCTGGAGAAAACTTATAGATCCATTGGATTTAATGTTAGATCAAATCAATACACCCTCAGAATTGCCTTCTCAAGGACTTAGTACAATCGGGAACACGGGGTAGAGAAACTACACATTGGCGAGGTATTCGCGGTTTGGATCGAATTCTCAATCCTGGTAGTGACTAATGAACCCTATGCTCTGATCAAGCAGAAGGTCGGGATCAGCTAGGATTAAGGACTGATACAATGATTTTCTGTCTTCGCGAGGCAGAAGGTCTATGTATCCTCGCCACCCACTACGTAACTTTCTTCCGTGTTGGCTTGACCACTTACAACCAAAAGTTTATAACTTTGTCTTTGAGAAGTGTGAGAATATATAGCCAATAGAAATATTTCCTTTTAGGCCTAAGGAATTTCCCAAGTGAGCAACAGACAGTTAGGAATTAGGTCCCAAGTCGCATGCCATGTCGGCATACGTATTGTGCTTATGAACGTAGAAAGATAGCCTGCCTATTAAGCTAGACATGATTAAATAGGATAAGTCTGGACCGCGACAAAAAAAATTCCTTGGTAGAATTAGGCATCTTGCCTCAAACTCACCCCCATTCGTGATAGCCCCTTTCTATAATCCTAGGTACCAAAACTGATGTAGTGGGAGACCGCATCTCATTTCGTGTCAAGGATAGGGTATAAATTACACCTTGTTCCAATGTACGGAGCAGGACATAAATCTTAAGCCTTGAGGGTGAAAATAAATTTTTAAGGGGGGTAGAACATTATGATCCCAATCGAGTTAGGTCACCTATTGCATCTCTTTGATCTGGGCGGCACAGCGGAAACGCGGTGGACCCTACTCCACTGGCCCAGGATCGAAACGGTGCTCGTTAGCATACACACATTATAGAAGCCCTAATAAGTTCTACTATGAAATTTTTTTTGGATGATCTAGTATGATTTGATTCACCCTCCCCTGGGACATAGATAATATCAAGGACTCTCTTAGACTAAGACCTAAAGGGCAACCTTAAAATAAACAATTTGAACCTTTCAATGATGGACATTCCCTACTCTTAGAGAGTGATCGGACTACGGAGTTACTGACATCTACAACTGTGAAGTTTTCGCGGCTTGACCCAATTCCCAATCCTGGGTGACTACCGATGGACTCTCTGCTGACGAGCGGACGACCAGGATCCACTAGGATTCGGAAGGGATACGATGAGCTTCCTACCCTGGCCCGGTAGATGATCGATGTATCGGGATCGAGCCCACTATTACCGTCTCTCCGTGTTGGTCAAACATTGAAAACAGCTATCTTACTCTAAATTGGTGGGAATTATCGTCGAGACTCCAAATAGGTAAAGAAATAAATGGTAGCAAACCATCAGGGTATGAGAAATGGATAAAGAATTATGTTTTAAGGGGGGTAAACTAAAATGAACCAGCTGGTATATACCCTACCACGCGTAGGAACTCAAAATCAATAAGTCTTAGGCAAATGAAATAATAGAAATCTTTCCTTATTACCCTTAGACAATTTCGGGGACGAAATTTTGTTTTAAGGGGGGTAGATTGTAACGCCCCGAATTTTTGCCAACCTGGGATTAAACGTCCTTAGGCAATGGGTCGAACCTAAGACCTTACCAACTTGTCAAAACTCAATCCCACAGTCTAAAATCGCTCCTTAACCCATTTCCTTCGCAAATCCAACCCTTCACTACCTTGTGCTTTCAATTTTTCAAAGCACTTTAGCCCTAGACACTAACTTAAACTAGCTAAGTAGTAAAAATTGGATCACTTTATATACAAACTACAAAGGCCTAAGTACCATCTCAGACAGAAATCTTACAAGACTAAATCCTTTAGAAATTAAGTGAGATTTAGCTAGTGTTAAACTAGAGTGCCTGTGAAATTAGCACCAATCGCTTTAAATACGTTCTGCAAGACTCAAAACTTGCAGAATCATTGACGCTAGGTTACCCTAAAGTTTAGAACCAAACTCATTTCCCGTCTGCTCTCGTGAATGAAACGAAACTTCCTATTAGGTCTAGATCGCACATCGGAGTCCGATTAACCCGGCTAAGGAACTAGGACCGCCCCACCGGACTTAACAATCATCTCAAAATCGCTTTATCCGATGTCCCACGGTCATTCGTTTCGAATCGGAGCGAGGTAGTGTGAAAAAACACTATTCATATGCCAAAATAAATATCCGGAATAGTGATCTCGGCATCATTCGTTGACGCGTCAAGATAAGCAACCCGACCGTCGAATCGGACCAAATTACACTCTCGGATTAAGAAAAATTTCAGAACATTTACATGTACTTGGAATTTCGATCGTGGCCCACCGACCGTCGAATCGAAAGTGGTCCGCCACGTGCGATCTGCGATCCGAATGAGTCAAAAACGTAATCCCACGTAGATCCATCGATGGTGAGCTTAAGTCCGACGTTTGGTTCAAGAGAGGCCACCAGAACTTCCCTTTTGAGCTGGAAAAGCGGTGAAAATCCTATATAAGCAGTACCCCATGAACCTAAGTCTAATTTCGGAATGTTTTAGGCTATATAAGGGCCTTAGAGCACCCTCTCTCACAGCCATACGAATTTTGCAAGAAACCCTAGAGGAAGAGAGAGAAAAGAGAGAGAAGAACTTGGAGATTGTTGCCAATCTTCCTCCACCTGCATTGGCTCACCACACGGCCTTCACCGCTCCGTTCTAAGTGATTTTCCGGTGTTTTCCACCTCATTTGAAGGTAAGAAACCCTAACCCTAGGTCTGATTTGAGTTGGAATCGAGGTAGGATGTATTCCGACTAACCGATTCCGCTCTTTAGGCTAGAAATCGCCTGTAGACGGAAGATCCTTTACCCTTGCTGATTCGTTCCGTTTCCAAAGGCAAAGGTGAGGACTTTAAGCTTATAAGTTACGGTTTTCAACGCTTTCAATGTCAGATAATGGTAGATTCATGATCTGCTTGCAATTGCACATGTACAAAGTGCTTTCCGTTTCCTGTTTTGATTAACGGTGTGAAATATGGAATTTCACATATTCTAGGTATACGTAGAAATACCGTATACGTATTTTTTTTGGATAAATGCTTGACATGTTTATTTAAGGTATAATTATATAACATATGAATAAAATACTAGTTTGGTGAAAGGAATCGCCAAAATATATGTTTACTTGTAAATGCGCCGTATGTTGAAATTACGTATTGTAGAAATACTGTATACGTATTTCTTTTGGAATAATGTTTGACATATGTATTTAATGTATGATTATACAATACATGATTAAAATACTAGCTTGGCGAAAGGAATCGCCGGAATCTATGTTCCTTTGTAAACACTACGTATGTCGAAATTGGGTACACGTGGAAGTATCCTATACGTATAAAAGTTGCTGATGTGATTGACATGTTTAATTGCTGTATGAATATGATGTATATGTATAAAATACTAATTTGGTAAAGGGACAACCCTAGTACACACTTCCCTAGCATACGTCGTGTATGTTGAAATATTGCATTCCAAGTGTTGGTGAAATCACTTGTGAGTGTAAGTGCTTAAGTGTTAGAATCTTAGGTAGGTGCTGAGATGGGATTCTCTACCCTTAGAGTCGCATATGACACTCTCCATGTGGTTGTTCACTCTAACCACTCGCCTACTGAAATATAAGTATTTGTATACTTATTTACATAATGCTTTATAACATGCTTTTGAACATGCTTTGTGACTTGTTATTAACATGCTTCATGTTGTGCTTTCTATTATGCTTGCTAGTGTTCTTGAATTACCAAGTTATCATGCCGTATTTCACATGCTATGGTTAGGATTTGACTGAGCTTGGGACTATGTTCGTAGTCCGTGTATCCCAGATCGACTTGAAGATGTGGTTGGGATTCGTTCTCCGCCACGCACGATGTGTTGGTGAACCCGTGTCGTACTTCTGGTTGGCGATAGTGGTTGGCCACATGAGGTGCTTCAAAGCGCCTCATATCGCCCAACTTGTTGTGCGCTCGAGCTAGCCGAACATGTCAAGTAAACCGTATGCCTTATGTATGTTCACCATGTTTGGTCGCTAATGCTTGAACCTAGGGTACCAAACTTACCAAGAAAAATCCCGTTAACCATGGTACCTCGATCCGCTAAGACTCATGAGCCGGGCATGGTGGTATGGGACACCGTGGTCGAGCCGTCGGCCTCTGCCTACGCCGGGGCTACGTGCCTCCCCGTAGTGACCAAAGAGCAACTCAACTCGTGAGCCGATTATGGTGGTATGGGACACTATATTCGCGCATTTGTCGGCCTACACCGATAAGGTGATGGGGAGTGGTGCAATCTTTGTGTGTACACCACAGCGTACCTTTGTAGTGACCGCGAGCATACTCGAAGTTGCGGCGTGCCTTAGGGTTCGCCGCGATATATAGAGTATGAACTAGGCCTGTTTCGTATAGTTGTATCGTGATGAATCGTTTAAGGGGTGATGGGGAGTGGTGCAACCTTTGTGCGTAACGGTACCACAGGCAGCCCTCTGCAAGTGACCTAGAAAACACACCATCGTCTGATATTAACTAGGACCGACGACCCTAGATTGGATCATGTTTGGAAATGATATAAGGGAGGTACCTTAGTTTCCCAATCCTGCTATTTGAAATGGACTAATTAAAAACTCGATAATCGTGCTCATCATGCATCGCATGTGCCTGGAAGATGTGGAGCACTGTGGGATGTAAGCATGCGCGAACGTGAGATGGTGTCGCATGAGGGAGTATGTCGGAGAGGGCATCCATCATATCTGCATTCATACTTGCATTAATCAGAGTAACTAGGAGTGTTTGATTTACTGCTTTATCATTACTGCTTGACTGTATTGATAACATGATAACTTATGCCTTATTGTTCCACTGAGTTAGCTACTCACTCCCACGTTACGGGACGGTGTTGTACACACCAAACAGATTTGTTGAGTTTCAGGTGATGGCGATGCTTGTGAAGCAGAGCCGGACTACTTCTATGGTGATGAGGAGGAGTTCTCCTATCTGTATCTCTCTGACAGGTCTATGAAGACCTGGTATTGTACTGACGGGGCTATGGTATTTGGGATAGGAGACTTTACACGTCATCACATTAGGTATATTTTAGAATTGTCCTTGTAATTATTTAACCTGGAAATGTTATCACACTCTGGAGACTCATCATAGTTTATATATTTTGTCTATCTATTACAGTCTTCCGCTTGCAACTTTAACTGTCTCTGGAGTATGATATGCTGTTTTGGCTTAATCTCACTCATGTTCAATGCACGAATACAGTCAACATTCAATCATCATTCATTTTGTTGCATAAGTGATGTTCTGGAACTCGAGAGTTGAGTTTATGCTCGACCCCCGATTTTCAGGGCGTTACAGATTTGGTTTAGGTTAAGGTTATAGGTTTAGGTTAAGGTTTAGGTTTAGATTTAGGTTAAGGTTTAGATTAAGGTTAGAAGCTATAGGTTTAGGGAATTGAGAATAGGCTAAGGTTTAGGTTTAGGAAATCGGGTTCGGGTTCGGGATCAGGTTTAGGTTTGAGTTTTCAAGTTTAGGTTTAGGTTTAGGTTAGGGAGTTGAGATTAGGATTAGGTGTAGGTTTACGTTTAGGGATTTGAGAATACATTTAGGTTTTAGGTCATAGGTTTAGGTTTTAGGCTTAGTTTTAGGTTATAGGTTTAGGTTTAGGTTATAAGTGTAAGTTATAGGTTTAGGTTTAGGTTTAGGTTAGGTTATAGGTTAAGGTTTAGGAAATTGAGAATAGCTTAAGGTTTAGCTTTAGGAAATCGGGTTCGGGTTCGGGATCAGGTTTAGGTTTAAGTTTAGGTTTAGGTTAGGGAGTTGAGATTTGGATTAGGTGTAGGTTTAGGTTTAGAGATTTGAGAATACATTTAGGTTTTAGGTCATAGGATTTGGTTTAGGTTATGGTTATAGGTTTAGGTTTAGATTTAGGTTAAGGTTATAAGCTATAGGTTTAGGTTTAGGTTTAGGTTAGGTTATAAGTTAAGGTTTAGGAAATTGAGAATAGGTTATGGTTTAGGTTTAGAAAATCGGGTTCGGGTTCGGGTTTGTGTACGGATTTTGGTTTGGGTTTTCAACTTTAGGTTTAGGTTAAGGAGTATATTAGGATTAGGTGTAGGTTTATGTTTAGGGATTCTGTAGTATTATCTACTATTGAACCTAGTATTTTCTACTACATACTAGTAACATACAACCAATATTGGGGCACCATACCATAAGCTACAAGAATTTCATGTCCCCCTAAACAAGGTATCCTCCATTGATAGCATATATATATATATATATATATATTAAGCTTTTTATTTTCATTTACATTCCCAAATACATTCATCATCCATCCAAGAAAATTGAAACAAGTACTGTCAATCTATCTTATCTTACTGACCGCCTTATGTTTCTTTTCACCTTTGTAACTCTCATATTTGTTGTAGTTGCTAGTTCACCATCAGTAGTCTCCCTAACCAAATCTTTGTGAAGTCCCTCCATTTGAAGCAGTGGCTGAAGTTACAAGAAGTATGACTGATTAGTCTTTCCATGTATTGAAAAAAATCAAATTCTTTATTTTTTGTTACAAGTCTACTTATAATTATCATTGGCTCTTAATGTATTTATAATGAAAATCTTAAATATCACCTTATAGTACTCCTTTGATAAATGTCCTGTTTGGAATAAATAATTTGTTTTATCATAAATGTCTTGTTTGGAACAAATAATTTGTTTTATACATACACGTGTTTTATCAAAATCTAAACATTAAATTGATAGCTTCCTGAAATACAAGAAACAATTGAAGTTAACTCAGCTAAATCAATATAATGCCTTGAGCCTTATTGCCATGCTATACTGCTGGATGGCTGGAGTGAAGGTAATCCTAACACTTCAAAGTAGGGAATTACTACCTCCGTTTTGAAAAATACAATAATCATTGCCGAAAACTATCAAGTAAATATAAAACATGGAGTAAAAACAATTCAATGACAAATAGAACCACAAGGCAGCCCATATCCAATTTTTTGGTGGCATATATTAGAAAACAATGTTACTGTCAACAATGTAACAAATATCATTTAGATTTTGAAATATTGCAAGAAATACATTTGTGAGATGAATTTATTTGCAGGCTTGGGAGTTGGATTAGAGTGAATATACCTTTCAAAAAGAGGATCTAAAGGTTTATGCTGACTCAAATTGATATTGACATGAGATGGTTGAGGAATTAGTTACTGGCATATTGCCTAGGAGAATTGAAAATAAAACCAAACCATGGATGGAAATGAGAATTACTGCTAACCTACATATTACCTGTACTCTAAAACCAACACAAATATAACTGGGAAACAATATAAGGAATAAGAAAAATGAATTTACCTGTACACATCATTAAATGTTTCCCTATAAGGAGGTGATATTATATCTTTGATAGCCACAGCCTGTATGACAGAGAAAAATGCAACCGATACAGTCTGTTACAATTCAAAGGAGAAAAAAGGATTTGTGGCTGCACCGATATTCTAGTACATTACAAATGGCTGCCTACGTACCCAAAAAGTCAGATTGGGATCAAGCCACTACGTAGTTCTTTTTAATTAACCAAGTTACTAAAGGTCATAAATTTCATATTTAACAAAGTATCATTGAACGTCGTCTTAAATCGTTTCTAGTTGGTGGATTTAAAAAAATAAATTGATGCACAATCAATGTATATTCTTGTTACATCTCATACTGCAACAAGTGACAACGTTCTGTCAATACTTCTGTTACATTTGAAATTGAAATCCTTTAGAGACTTGGTTAATAAAAAACAAATGAAAACAAGCCATAATTAATAAAAAGGATGTTAAAGATTAAATAAATAAAAAAGGCAACTTGATCAAAAAAGCATTTCATTGAATAATTAAGTTTTCGTCATACAAAATGTCCTAAAGTTCAAAAAGTTAATCAAAACTACTGAATATTCAAATTCTCATCAGGAATTTGGGCCAAACAACCATTTCACCCAATTGAATATCTTCAAATGTCCTGTCATCATTAAACAACTCTGCTGTGCGAACGTTGATATCAGATGCATTTTGGAGGGATGCCAGTATTATCTGACACCATCCGCCCACTAGCAACAATCCGACCACGGAAATCTCTCAATGGGCAAATTTGTTCCATCGATGGAGTTGTTGCAGAGTCTTCTCGAATACTCGGCTCACCAGATCGACGGTGGACCTAAAATAATGGTTTCATGTAAATAAAAATGCTACTTTTATCTTTAAAAATAATAATTATATCATTTGATCATGGCAAATATAATACTTGAGATGCAGTTGTTTCAGGAGAGCGGTGAAGTAGTTGGCTTTGAGTAATTTGTTGCCTAAGTTCAGTAAATTGAGTAATTGATGCTTCAAATTTAGCCTCAATGGATATACGTGCATTCCTCTCTGACCGAGCTTCTATAATGTAGGGGGTGACAACCTTCATAGTAGTCTTAGAAATACCCAAAGCCATGCCCCTAACCCGGCCTCTACTATCACGACCACAAACCTAAACAATAATTTTTAAGTTTAATGATGTGTGTACATTATTATTAAAAAAAAAACCAACAACAATGTATGTAAAGTGAGTAGAATTGATGGAAAACCTGTGAAACTGGGTTGTGGTCTAAATCCTTGTACTTACTGGAAGGATCATTGCTAGCTATCGATAATATTCTTTCCTATTAGAAGATAATTGTTACAATAAATCCTTCACTGTACTTAAATAAAAAAATGGATTAAAAACTAAAAAATTATTCTCACCACTGTTTCAAGATGTGTTTGTGTTGGGTAAGACCCATCAGGTCTGCTATGAGTGGCAACAAACAAGTCGGTCCTGGTGATGATAGTATTTGGATTTTCCTTTCACTGTAATTATATAAGTAAATTAGTTAACAAGAATTTATATTCATCAATTAAATTGTCAAAAAATGTAGTACAAATTACCATTTTCTCTAATGTCCTAGCAGCACCTCGTCTTCCAGACGTGTGAGGGCATTTCACCTGTGCTCTGGAAGTCTTCCCCTTCTTACGAAGATTGATTAATAATTCTGTGGATTGTAAATTAATGAAAATGTCCCAATCCTCTTGCTTTACACCAATGGGACAATTTCTTCTTCTTTCTACATCATTATCAACTTTATCATATTCCTTTCGCAGATTGTATTTCCATACCTTCCAAGCTTTGCTTACTTTCGAAAATGCATATTCTTTTAAATCATCATCGATGTCGTACGTGGCCTATTTCATTAAATTTATAATCAAACAATCTTATTGAGTAAGAATTAAAATTAAAATCAAGAAAAAACATGCTCACCAAAACTATAGACCAGATATTATCTTTAATTGCTCCAGGCACTTTGCGCCAATCAGCAAATGAAATTGGACAGTGTGTCCTACCAAGTTGCCCTAAAAATGTGTTGAAAGGCACTGATGTTTCTCCGACTGGTTGTTTATATTCATTTAATTCAAGTCTCTTCCTTATATTGCTTCCTTGGGCTGAAGCTGTTGAACCACCAAAATCCGACATAATTCCTGCAATTTTATAAAACAAAACAATATCTCATTATTATGTAATTGGCATTCTATTAATATTTTGATAGCTAAAAGATTGTAATAATCATTACTAAATAGAATTCAACTCACTTTCAAACGGATTTGAATCTTATTAGTTTCTTTTCCATTTCCTATGACGTGAGGTACTCGGCTCACTCTCCACCCATGATTTTTCCTGTACATCTTCATCTTCATCATTTAAATCATCAATTAATGAAAGTGCTGAAGAACCTACATTCCTCCTGGCCTCAAACTCAAGTGGATCTTCAAATGCATATGCATCTTTCGTCAATCTCATAGGAGCATACAGTACAACATGCCAGTCATCTCTAGTTGGATCCTTACAGTAGAAGACTTGAGCTGCTTGAGATGCAAGAATAAACCGCTCATCGTCTTCCTTTAGGTTCCGTTTAAACCTTCCTAAATTGATAAATATCAAATTTGTTTTGGGATCTATGAAACATCCATTCACTTTATCTTCAATATGCACCCAATCACAATAGAAGAGTACTACTCTGAAGTTGAAGTAGTTCAATTCGAGAATTTGTCTAATGATGCCATAATAAGTGACTTCTTCTTCTATAGGATTCCATTCCTTGGTACTTGCCCTGAAGCTAGTTAGCGCTTTCAATGAGACTCCACTATTTTGTGTTGGTCTATTCATTTCAGAATTCGCAGTGCTAAAAACATATCCATTTACTGAGTAAGTATTATATGATATGCATTTAAAGTCAGGACCATCGACAATTCTCTTAAATTAAGTCATTTCTTAATTATGTAGTTGATGTCTTAACCAAGGAATGTATTCCATTGTTTTGCCTGCTGACAGATTACCCTTTCGATTTTGTCCTGTATGTGTTTGGCCCTGGATGTATGTTTGGTACTTCCTACAAACATATATATAACAATGTTTATTAATTATATATATATAACAATGTTTATTACCATAAGCCATTTAAAAATATAAAAAAGAATAATATACTTCATTAATTTACTCCTCCCATTGATGATTTTCAATGTGATGTTGCAAAATCCATCTGCGTGCTTGTTGGTATTGCACTGTAGTAAGATCATAAACTTTTCCTTTCTTATCATTCTGGGAATCACCAGCATTTTCATCATCATTGAATATTTTTAGTCCTTGCTTATGACCTCCTATTGTATTATTAGGATAGTATTCCATACAGTACATCATAGATTCCTCTATAATGTAGCGTTCCGCAATACAGCCATCTAGGTAAGCTTGATTCATCACATACTTCTTGTATGTTCTCATCATCCTGTTAAATATTAAAATCAGGTATTGATGAAAAAATATAACCTATTTTGAAAAAGTTAATAAATTAAAACAGTTAAAGTTACCTCTCAAAAGGATACATCCATCGATATCTAACAGGTCCGTAAACTTGTGCCTCCTCCACCAAGTGCACAACAAGGTGTGTCATAAAAACGAAAAACGATGGTGGAAAATACTTTTCGAAAACACAAAATGTTTCCACTATTTTAATTTTCATTTCTTGAAGCTCCATACAATGAATTTCTTTATAACATATGACGTTAAAGAATCTTGACAATTGTATAATGGTGGCGCGCAATGACTTTTCTTTCTTGAATGAATGCATCAATAATACAGGTAGTAAGTACTGCATTAGAATGTGATAATCATGTGACTTGAGGCCCTTAAGGTGATAGTCATCCATACTGATATAATGTTTCTAGTTTGCACTATACTCTCTCGTAACTTTCAAATCACTCAAGGTTCGACAAATGAGTTCTCTTTCTGTCAAGCCCCAGCCTCAGTAACCGGACTCACAAGGATTCCGATGACCGGTTCTGAACGCAACAGCCTCCATAGTATCCCATTCTCGGCTCCTAAGGCAGGTTCCGATCTTGGGATCCTACAAGGAGGATTTTTCATAACAATATAATCATTACTAATATGAGCATACCCAAGATCACAGCAAGAACATCTGAGAATAACAAAGGCACACATCGCAAAATCCACTATAAATTTGAACTTTTACAATCATCCATAAGGTCCAAAGGACATACATGAGATAAAAGGAAAAGAGAGAAAGGTCAGCAACACTGGAGTCCTCAAATACTCAGCTCTACTCCATGCTCTACTTCACGTGTCGCTTTGCTTAGAGTATCTTGCACGCATCAATCGTGCATAAGCTTATAGAAGCTTAGAGGGTGGTGTAGGTGTGTGATAATGGTGCACAGAAGAGTAGTAGGAGATACAAGGAGAGAAGCATGATTAATGAGGATATCACTAGCCTTACCCAGGCTTATCATGAATAAGATGCAATGAGTACTGGGTGCCATGCCAAGGCAATGCATGAAGGGGCTTGTACAACCAATGCTAATGCAATGCAAGTAATGTCAGTGCTCATATCCAAACCACAAGTCATGTACATTTCCGATCATAAGGAAATCACCGGGGTCCATTACACTGCTGAATGACTGCCGCTCTACAGACCCCGCACAGTCAAACGAGCGTAAGAGACCTCACTACCCGCCTGCGGATAGCCAATCACCAACAAGGCCTGAAGGTAGCGGACTCATTTACGAGCTGGTCAGACTCAGCCTAGCAATGCCTCCTCACATCAGGCAGGTAAGGCCACACCCCTATCCAACCGACTACACGACAGTGGGAGACGCGGCCTAATGGTATAAGGCCCTCGTGCGCTCATATATTCCACCCGGTCATGGCGTTGGAGCAGATCCTTGGTACCATGGAAGTTTTGGAAATTTCACCCATGGGCATCCTATGCACCCGGTATGCTCAACTAATATTTCGGTGTCCACACATAAAGCCATCCACGAATACCCCTGGAGGCAAGGCCCTGATGAAGTAAGGGCAGATAACCATAAGCTATGCAATGTCAGATGCATGAATCACACAATCACCCATGCATCAATCCCAAGCATCTATCTCTCGGGAAGATACCAACATGTCCTACACAATGACATAACCATGGCCAATCATACCTCAACCAAGCATGCATATGATGCGTATGGGAGTGGGCCATGAAGATGAATAGGGGTGCCAATGAGGTGAAGATGAACTCTCTACCTAACCATGAAGGGTCTAGGTACTTAACCAATTCCTCATAAGGAATACAACCTCTAGTGGGGCCCATATACATAGGGTAGCCCATGAGACTAAGGAGAACAATGATATGGGCCTAAATAGATGAAACGAGCCTAGCAAGGGTCTATGGTGGGCCTTTAACCACCCATAGAAGCCCATGGGCCTACCTTAGGGCCACCAATGTGGACATCTAACCACAATTGGTCCCCAAGAGGTAGCCCATCTCTAATTGTTTACGGATCAAGGCCCAAGGCCCACACAACATTAGAAATAAGAAATGGACAGCCATTACATACCACATACATTCATGTTGGGCTTCAGGAAGGCAGCCCAAGGCCTATCCAAAACATGGGTCCATGGGGAACACACATAGCCCAACCCATATATACCACTATGGGCCCACAGGGGAAAGGTTAGGGCCCAACATAAAGGCTACTAATCCCATATATTGTCGTGGGCTAGTGGGCAGCCCATTACTCAAATCACATGGGCAATTGTCATGTTCTAAGTCAAGTAAGTTGGGCCTACAACCCGGCCCAAGTATAAAGTTGATTTGGTGGGCAATCAAGGGCCCATATACTTGTGTAATCTGGCCCACTAATCCAACACAATAGTATGGTAAAAAAGGCCCAAGAGTTCAATGGGCCTATCTAGAAAGTTCCAGCCCAATTGGGCTCAAAGAGTTCAACAACTAGCCACATTCATGGACCCAATTAAATTCAACTGTGGTGGGCCTCAAAAGTGTGTTTATTAGGCCCAACATTTAAGGAACTAAATATATAAATTATTACCTCTAAGATTCTTCACAATGTGTTGGGCCCCACTCCTCAAAATTTCAGCCCAAAGGCCAAACATAATTATAACATGTTGCTGTCCTAAATTTGGGCACTCCATTGGAGTGGGCCCAGGGCCTCTAAAACTCTGAAAATTGAGGGCCAAGGTCCCTCATCATGCATACAATGAGAGAAAACCCAAAAAGGTGGCCCACCATCAGAGGAAATATTTTTGAATTATGGTTTTTTTATCAAGGCACATTGCTGGACTGCACAGCAGAAAAATCTGGTAGTCCAACTATTTGGCCCATTCTTTTGGATGCCCAAACAGGGTCAGTTGGGGCTGAAATTTTTTAGAGTGATACTTCAATAGGTAGGACATACCCCCACAAGATTTCAGAATTTTTAGATACCCCTAAGTATTTTAATTAATTTAAATAAGACAGTCTGTCCAGAAAATCGGACAGACCTGGACATCCCAATGTGGTGGGCCAGTCCGGCCCTCGCCACGATGTGCACAGGGGTCCATTGGCCCTGAAAGTTGGTAGGTAGGTCCCACCATGGGTGGACCACAACTTCACAAAATTTTAGAATTTATCGACACCTAAAAATATTTTAGTTTATTTAAAGAAATCAATCTGTCCTGAAAATCGGACTGATCTGGACACCATATTGTAATGGGCCAATCCAGCCACCACCAGGTGTGTACAGGTTTCCATTGGCCCCAAAATTTTGTAGGTTGGTCCCACCATGAGTGGACCACCTTCCTATAAATTCTCATAATTTTTAGACACCCAAAAATATTTTAATAATTTTTGAAATTCCAACCTGTCCAGGGTGGAATATTGCTGGAATAGTGCAGAAAATCCAGACTGTCCACCTCATTTGGACCACACCTTTGGGACCCCAATGAAGGTCAGATGGGGCTGAAATTTGGGATGGTTGTAGATGGGTCATAAGGATAGAAGAATCATATATTATTTTGTTTCATTATTACCACCAAAGACCCATAAATCAGCCCCCAAAGTGGCCCAAAAATCTGTCCAGGCAGATTTGGACAGCAATATGTAATAGAAATGATTAAAATATAAACATGGTTTTTCATGGGATTTAACCCTAGGAATTTGTGTGGTGGACCACCCCATTGGGCCCCACAAATGTCCAGACCTTCCCCATCATCAAATACCCCTTGCATGTGTCCCATTTAGATAGATTTTGGGGCCACATGTCTAAGGATGGACTGCTATAGGTGTCCAAGCTCCATGGTTGGTCTGGATTTTTGTTGGCCTACAAGGTGGGCCACACATGCAAGATCAGAATTCTATCATAAAGAAAAATAAAATAAAATAAAATAAATGAAGAATCGGCCACAAGAGGAGAGGCTCCATACATTGAGGCCCTCCCTTCATCAATCACACCATACATTCCTTTTATTCTTAGGTTACAACAAAGATCCACCACATGCATGTTCTAAATTCAAGATCAATGGTTGGGATGCCATCCCAACCATGATTCTAGGGTCTAGATGACCCATCATACTATAAAATCCAAGTAATCCTCCATGATGGGGGCCTATAGAAGGGAAACCCCATGCATGGACATGCATGTATCAAAAAGGCCATTTGGCCACAACTAAGGGATGATGTAGGATCTCCACCATGGATTGGTGGGCCCTACACTTCCCACAAAAAAAAAGGAGATCTAAGAACATAAAATAGAAATCCTCCATCATAGGAGTACACCCACCTTAGATTGCTCCAAATTTGGACCTCCTAGCTCCTAGTGCACCAAGGGATCCATATCAATGGATGAGATTGGATTTAGATGGTTGGATTTGGAAGATTAAAGGGGAAATGGGGCTGGAGAAGAGAGGGAGATGGGAGAGAAGTTGCTGGAGAAGAAGAGAAGAGAGAGAGAGAGAAATGAGAGGGAAAGAGAGGGAAAATCTTTTTAAGGGAAGTAATAATAACCTATGGTGACAATAACAATGTTGCTAGGGTAGGTTAGGTATGGGTAGTGTTTAGGGTGGGTAGTGTTTATTCCATGCAATAGTGTAGTGTGTGTGTGTGGTGTGCATGGGAAATTGTGCCATGGAGGTGGTCCACATGCTTTTGTACAAAAGTGGGCCACATGATGAAATGCTCATAACTTTTGATCCATAGGTCGGATTGACGCACAAGACGCGTCGTTGGAACCGCAACAACAATACGAACGAGATGACATAGGTCTTGGGTCGATCCGAGTCGGGTCTACATGACTGAACTCAAAGTGACCATAAACACAATTCGAGGGTCGCGGGTCGCCGGAATTTGACCGGTAGGACCGCGAGACCATGATGAACAAGATGCATACTCACACACACACATGCACACATGGGAACTTGGGTCGGGTCTTACAATCCTCCCCACCAACAAAGAAATTTCGTCCTCGAAATTGACCAATCCAGGACAAAAGAAAAAAAATAAAACGCCACCATCATATAACAATCATCATACAAGGAAGGCAATACAAACAATCATATATCTATCAATCATCAAACAAATGGGGATAACGCTCTCTAATCTCGGCCTCGCGTTCCCAAGACGCCTCGGCCTCCGAATGATGACCCCATTGCACCTTCACCAAGGGAATGACCTTGGTCCTGAGGACTTGCTCCTTCCGATCGAGAATACGAATAGGCTGCTCAATGTAGGAAGCATCCTCACGGACCTCAAGTGGCTGCCAATCAATCACGGGAATAGTGTCCAACCCACATTTCTGCAACATAGAAATATGGAATATATCGTGGATCGCGGACAACTCAGGAGGTAAGGCAAGCCTATAGGCCACAGCGCCTATGCGCTTGGTAATCTCAAAAGGTCCAATAAATCTTGGGGCGAGCTTGCCCTTTACACCAAAGCGTACCACACCCTTCATAGGCGAGACCTTGAGATATACCATGTCCCCGACTGCGAACTCGAGGGGTCGACGCTGACGATCAGCAAAGCTCTTCTGCCGGCTCTGAGCGGTGCGCATCCTTTGCCTGATAACATCAATAGCCTCTGACGTCTGCAGCACAAGCTTGGGACCTAAGAGACGACGCTCTCCAACCTCGGTCCAACAACTAGGAGATCTGCACGGTCTACTATAAAGTGCCTCAAAAGGAGCCATGCCGATAGTCGCCTGATAGCTATTGTTGTACGCGAACTCTGCGAGGCGCATATGCTCATCCCAACTACCTGCAAAGTCGATTACACAAGCTCTAAGCATATCCTCAAGGATCTGGTTGACCCTTTCGGTCTGCCCATCCGTCTGCGGATGATAAGCGGTGCTGAGGCGCAAAGTGACCCCTAACGCCTGCTGGAAACTCCTCCAAAACTGAGACGTAAATCTGGAGTCTCGGTCTGAAATGATCGAAACTGGGACGCCGTGCAGTCTCACTATCTCCTCAATGAATATCCTCGCTAACCGGTCCATAGACCAGGAAGCACGCACATGAATGAAATGAGTCGACTTTGTTAAACGATCGAGGATAACCCAGATGGTATCATGACCGCGCTGAGTCCTCGGCAACCCTGCAATAAAGTCCATCGATACATGCTCCCACTTCCACTTTGGAACGCTCAACGGCTGCAAGGGACCAGGGGGCCTCTGATGGTCGGCCTTGACATGCTGGCATGTGTCACACTCGGCCACAAAACTTGCAATCTGACGCTTCATCCCCTGCCAGAAGTACTGCCTCCTCATATCACGATACATCTTCGTGGAGCCCGGGTGGATAGTAAGTCTCGATCGGTGTGCCTCGATCATCAGATCACGACGCAACTCTGGCACATTCGGGACACACAATCGGCCTTTGAAGCGTAATCCACCATCGGAACCAATCTGCCGGTCCGCTCCGCTTCCACAGATGCGGCCTCGCTTCGGTACTCTGAAGTGACTCATCTGTCACGTGAGCTTCGATCACCCTAGCCACCAAAGAGGGTTGAATCGATAAGCTCGAAAGTTGAATAATGGAAGACCGGACCGAACTCAAAGTCAAACTCTGAAACATCCTCGAGCATCTGCCACTGCCGAACCATCATATGTGCCACCAAGCCTCGTGGCTGACGGCTGAGCGCATCCGCCACCACGTTTGCCTTACCCGGGTGGTACTGAAGGTCAAAATCATAATCTTTCAGCAATTCCATCCATCGCCTCTGTCGCAGGTTCAACTCAGATTGTGAAAATAGATACTTCAAGCTCTTATGATCTGAGAAGAGCTCGAACCTGACCCCATATAGATAATGCCTCCACATCTTCAGTGCGAAGACAACTGCTGCAAGCTCCAAATCATGAGTGGGGTAGTTCAACTCATGGACCTTGAGCTGGCGCGAGGCATACGCCACTGGCTTCCCATGCTGCATTAGTACAGCACCCAAGCCAACTCTAGAGGCATCGGTGAAAACAACAAAACCCTCACTCCCATCAGGAAGAGTGAGAACAGGAGCGGACGTGAGGCGGTCCTTCAACTCCGCAAATGCCTCCTCACAAGCGTCACTCCAAATGAACTCGACGCCCTTTCGCGTCAACCGGGTCAGCGGTGCTGCAATACGGAGAAACCCTCGATAAACCGTCGATAATATCCCGCTAGACCAAGGAAGCTGCGAATCTCGGACGCGTTCGTGGGCTGGCTCCACTGACGCACTGCATCAACCTTCGAGGGGTCCACAGCGACACCCTCCCTCGTCACTACGTGACCGAGGAACTTCATCTCCTCCTGCCAAAACTCGCACTTCTCTAGCTTCGCATACAGCTGGTGGGCACGGAGGGTCTCAAGCACAATCCGCAGGTGCTCAGCATGGTCCTCTCGGGTTCTCGAATATACAAGAATATCATCAATGAATACCACCCCAAACTGATCAAGGAACGGCCGAAAAACCTCGTTCATCAGCTGCATGAATACGGCGGGCGCGTTGGTCAGTCCGAATGACATGACCAGAAACTCAAAGTGACCATAGCGTGTTCGGAAAGCCGTCTTCGGAATGTCCTCCTCTCGGACCCGAATCTGATGGTAACCGGAACGCAAGTCTATCTTGGTAAAATACTGTGCACCCTGCAACTGATTAAAAAGATCATCAATACGGGGGAGCGAGTATCGATTCTTGATGATGACTCTGTTGAGCTCACGATAATCTACACAGAGTCGCAACGAACCATCCTTCTTCTTCACAAACAATACTGGGGCTCCCCAAGGTGAACTGCTGGGACGAATAAAACCTAACTCCCGGAGCTCATCTAATCGCTCTGCCCGTTCAGCCTCAACTCTAACGGTGCCATCCGAGAGTGGGGCCTTCGAGATAGGTGCGGCACCAGGCACCAAATCAATCTGAAACTCCACCTGCCGACGAGGTGGCAAACCTGGTATCTCCTGAAACACATCCAGGTACTCACAAACAACTGGCAGCTGCTCAATACTCTCTGCGATAGAATCCTCAATGACCGAAGCCAATAAACTAGATAGCAGCTCTCCTCTGGGCTCGGCGACGAACTGGAACACTGGCAAGCCTGGGATATGAAACGTGACTGTCCTCGCGGCACAGTCCAAGATGGCACGATGCTCTGCAAGCCAGTTCATACCCAGAATCACATCAAATCCTGCCATCGGCATCATGAATAGATCGGCAGGGAGGAACATCTCGCCCACTAACACCGGGCAAGAAGGACAGCGACGAGTTAGGACAATAGACTTCCCCATGGGAGTCGAAACGGTCAAGGCCTCAGACACAGTCTCCGACGGAATACCGGTCGATCGGCAAAACTGCTCGGCCACAAAAGAATGGGAAGCACCGTCAAACAAAACATGAGCAACACAAGCGTAAACAAGAAGAATACCCTCACGACTCCACCGGTCGATGATCGCGCGGTCTGGCTCGGCGCTCGTGCGTAGAATAAAACGGCCCTGAGGGTAGGGGAAGCAAACCGGAAGACCGAGGGTCCCGGATCTCGAGCTCGTTGGCGCTATACACACAGGACCCAGGGATCGAACAACATACGGATATCCCCTCTGGCCGGTGCCGTGGGCTGCTTCTGCTGCCGCTGCTTCCGCTTGCCTCTCTCTTCTTCTCGCCGTCTCTCGCCGAGGTGGTCTACACCGGCCGCCTCGCCGGGAGGAACCCTAGGAGCAGCCGGTGGAAGCTGTGCTCTCTGCTGCTGCTGAGGAGGACGAGGAGGGGGCAACTGCGGTGACCGCTGCTGCTGAATGGGGAGAGGACACTCACGCCTTCGATGTCCGGCCTGTCCACAACCGAAGCATACACCGGAAAAGGGGTCGGAAGATGAAGCAGCTGGCGGTGCTGATGACGATGAAGAGGCTACTGACTGAACTACAGGCTGCCGATACCCTGATCTCGCCCTCGCCTCTCAGACGATGCTTTGCCAGAACCGCCGGGTGGTGCACTCCTCTTCCGGTCTCCACCGGAACTCTGCTCTCTTGATCTCTGGGTCATAGTCCAGTCCTCCTCATAAACTAGTGCCCGATGCACAACCTGGTCAAACGTCTCCAAGCAATGCCCCACCACACGACTGCGAAGGGCGGGACGCAAACCGGTCACAAAACGACGGGCCCTCATCTTCTCATCGCTGTGAGATGAGGAGCAAATCTAGACAAGGCCAAGAAACGGGCCTCATACTGAGATACAGTCATATCGCCCTGCACTAGAGTCTCAAACTCGATCGCCCGCTGGATCTGAACATGCTCAGGGAAGAACTTCTGGTCGAAGCGGGTCACAAACTCCTCCCATGTCCAAACGAACTGAGCCCCGACCATCCTGGACACGGATGACCACCAGTGTCGGGCCTCACCCTGAAGAAGGTAGGTGGCAAGGGATACTCTCTGGCCCGCAGGACACTGAATAGTGTCAAAAATCCTCGCAACCTCAGTGCGCCAAGCCTCAGCTGCAGAAGGGTCAGGATCACCACTAAACCTCGGGGATCATGTCATGGAACTCTCGGGCTATCGCACTAGCATGCGGTAAGTTAGACCGCCCTTGAAACCTCGGTGGTAGGCGGCCGACGGGTCCCCAGCAGTGCCAACCAACCAGTTATCGGTCACCTGGAAATGCTCGGCTCCTATAGGTACGATGGGGCTTGGGTGTGCACTGCCTCGCCTCGGGCGGAGGCACGGTACGGCCCGTCGGAGCGAGAGCCTCCGAAACCCAAGACAGACCGAGGAGGGGAATAGGTGGGGAATCGGAGTAGGCTGGAGCCTCAGAGAACCGAAACAAATAGGCTGAGAAGAGGGAATAGGTGGCGGAACTGGAGCAACTGGAGGTACAGGCACTACGGGCTCAACTGGGGGAGCAGGCCGGATCGGGACCTCAGGAATCGGATCCTCAACAACGGGAGCAGGATGTGCTCGAGTAGGATGGGTACCTCGGGCGCCTCGTCCACGGGCACCACGACCACGGGTGCCACGACCACGGGTGCCACGACCACGGGCGCCACGTCCACGCGTCATCGTCTATAAAATAATGACGTCGCAAGGAATCAAGACAATTATAGGCTCAATACGGAGCGAAGAGAAGAATCTCGGGACACTACTTGTCGTATGTTCTTGGCAGACATGTGATGTTATCCTGAGTTATTCCAGAATTACTTGCTATGCTCGTACTAACTCCCCGTCACGCCCGCCTCGATATGGACTCACAAGGATTCCGATGACCTGGTTCGACGCAACGACCTCCATAGTATCCCATTCTCAGCTCCTGAGGCAGGTTCCGATCTTGGGATCCTACAAGGAGGATTTTTCATAACAATATAATCATTACTAATATGAGCATACCCAAGATCACAGCAAGAACATCTGAGAATAACAAAGGCACACATCGCAAAATCCACTATAAATTTGAACTTTTACAATCATCCATAAGGTCCAAAGGACATACATGAGATAAAAGGAAAAGAAAGAAAGATCAGCAACACTGGAGTCCTCAAATACTCAGCTCTACTCCATGCTCTACTGCTGTGTCGCCTGCCTAGAGTATCCTGCACGCATCAATCGTGCATAAGCTTATAGAAGCTTAGAGGGTGGTGTAGGTGTGTGATAATGGTGCACAGAAGAGTAGTAGGAGATACAAGGAGAGAAGCATGATTAATGAGGATATCACTAGCCTTACCCAGGCTTATCATGAATAAGATGCAATGAGTACTGGGTGCCATGCCAAGGCAATGCATGAAGGGGCTTGTACAACCAATGCTAATGCAATGCAAGTAATGTCAGTGCTCATATCCAAACCACAAGTCATGTACATTTCCGATCATAAGGAAATCACCGGGGTCCATTACACTGCTGAATGATCGCGCTTTGCACCCATGTGCAGTCAAACGAGCATAAGAGACCTCACTAACCGCCTCGGATAGCCAATCACCAATAAGGCACGAAGGTAGCGGACTCATTTACGAGTGGTCAGACTCAGCCTAGCAATGCCTCCTCACATCAGGCAGGTAAGGCCACACCCCTATCCAACCGACTACACGACAGTGGGAGACGCGGCCTAATGGTATAAGGCCCTCGTGCGCTCATATATTCCACCCGGTCATGGCGTTGGAGCAGATCCTTGGTACCATGGAAGTTTTAGAAATTTCACCCATGGGCATCCTATGCACCCGGTATGCTCAACTAATATTTCCGGTGTCCACACATAAAGCCATCCACGAATACCCCTGTGGAGGCAAGGCCCTGATGAAGTAAGGGCAGATAACCATAAGCTATGCAATGTCAGATGCATGAATCACACAATCACCCATGCATCAATCCCAAGCATCTATCTCTCGGGAAGATACCAACATGTCCTACACAATGACATAACCATGGCCAATCATACCTCAACCAAGCATGCATATGATGCGTATGGGAGTGGGCCATGAAGATGAATAGGGGTGCCAATGAGGTGAAGATGAACTCTCTACCTAACCATGAAGGGTCTAGGTACTTAACCAATTCCTCATAAGGAATACAACCTCTAGTGGGGCCCATATACATAGGGTAGCCCATGAGACTAAGGAGAACAATGATATGGGCCTAAATAGATGAAACGAGCCTAGCAAGGGTCTATGGTGGGCCTTTAACCACCCATAGAAGCCCATGGGCCTACCTTAGGGCCACCAATGTGGACATCTAACCACAATTAGTCCCCAAGAGGTAGCCCATCTCTAATTGTTTACGGATCAAGGCCCAAGGCCCACACAACATTAGAAATAAGAAATGGACAGCCATTACATACCACATACATTCATGTTGGGCTTCAGAAAGGCGGCCCAAGGCCTATCCAAAACATGGGTCCATGGGGAACACACATAGCCCAACCCATATATACCACTATGGGCCCACAGGGGAAAGGTTAGGGCCCAACATAAAGGCTACTAATCCCATATATTGTTGTGGGCTAGTGGGCAGCCCATTACTCAAATCACATGGGCAATTGTCATGTTCTAAGTCAAGTAAGTTGGGCCTACAACCCGGCCCATAAAGTTGATTTGGTGGGCAATCAAGGGCCCATATACTTGTGTAATCTGGCCCACTAATCCAACACAATAGTATGGTAAAAATGGCCCAAGAGTTCAATGGGCCTATCTAGAAAGTTCCAGCCCAATTGGGCTCAAAGAGTTCAACAACTAGCCACATTCATGGACCCAATTAAATTCAACTGTGGTGGGCCTCAAAAGTGTGTTTATTAGGCCCAACATTTAAGGAACTAAATGTATAAATTATTACCTTTAAGATTCTTCACAATGTGTTGGGCCCCACTCCTCAAAATTTCAGCCCAAAGGCCAAACATAATTATAACATGTTGCTGTCCTAAATTTGGGCACTCCATTGGAGTGGGCCCAGGGCCTCTAAAACTCTGAAAATTGAGGGCCAAGGTCCCTCATCATGCATACAATGAGAGAAAACCCAAAAAGGTGGCCCACCATCAGAGGAAATATTTTTGAATTATGGTTTTTTTATCAAGGCACATTGCTGGACTGCACAGCAGAAAAATCTGGTAGTCCAACTATTTTGGCCCATTCTTTTGGATACCCAAACAGGGTCAGTTGGGGCTGAAATTTTTCAGAGTGATACTTCAATAGGTAGGACATACCCCCACAAGATTTCAGAATTTTTGGATACCCCTAAGTATTTTAATTAATTTAAATAAGACAGTCTGTCCAGAAAATCGGACAGACCTGGACATCCCAATGTGGTGGGCCAGTCCGGCCCTCGCCACGATGTGCACAGGGGTCCATTGGCCCTGAAAGTTGGTAGGTAGGTCCCACCATGGGTGGAACACAACTTCACAAAATTTTAGAATTTATGGACACCTAAAAATATTTTAGTTTATTTAAAGAAATCAATCTGTCCTGAAAATCGGACTGATCTGGACACCATATTGTAATGGGCCAATCCAGCCACCACCAGGTGTGTACAGGTTTCCATTGGCCCCAAAATTTTGTAGGTTGGTCCCACCATGAGTGTACCACCTTCCTATAAATTCTCATAATTTTTAGACACCCAAAAATATTTTAATAATTTTTGAAATTCCAACCTGTCCAGGGTGGAATATTGCTGGAATAGTGCAGAAAATCCAGACTGTCCACCTCATTTGTACCACACCTTTGGGACCCCAATGAAGGTCAGATGGGGCTGAAATTTGGGATGGTTGTAGATGGGTCATAAGGATAGAAGAATCATATATTATTTTGTTTCATTATTCCCACCAAAGACCCATAAATCAGGCCCCAAAGTGGCCCAAAAATTTGTCCAGGCAGATTTGGACAGCAATATGTAATAGAAATGATTAAAATATAAACATGGTTTTTCATAGGATTTAACCCTAGGAATTTGTGTGGTGGACCACCCCAGTGGGCCCCACAAATGTCCAGACCTTCCCCATCATCAAATACCCCTTGCATGTGTCCTATTTAGATAGATTTTGGGGCCACATGTCTAAGGATGGACTCCTATAGGTGTCCAAGCTCCATGGTTGGTCTGGATTTTTGTTGGCCTACAAGGTGGGCCACACATGCAAGATCAGAATTCTATCATAAAGAAAAATAAAATAAAATAAAATAAATGAAGAATCGGCCACAAGAGGAGGGGCTCCGCCACATTGAGGCCCTCCCCTTCATCAATCACACCATACATTCCTTTTATTCATAGGTTACAACAAAGATCCACCACATGCATGTTCTAAATTCAAGATCAATGGTTGGGATGCCATCCCAACCATGATTCTAGGGTCTAGATGACCCATCATACTATAAAATCCAAGTAATCCTCCATGATGGGGGCCTATAGAAGGGAAACCCCATGCATGGACATGCATGTATCAAAAAGGCCATTTGGCCACAACTAAGGGATGATGTAGGATCTCCACCATGGATTGGTGGGCCCTACACTTCCCACAAAAAAAAGGAGATCTAAGAACATAAAATAGAAATCCTCCATCATAGGAGTACACCTACCTTAGATTGCTCCAAATTTGGACCTCCTAGCTCCTAGTGCACCAAGGGATCCATATCAATGGATGAGATTGGATTTAGATGGTTAAATTTGGAAGATTAAAGGGGAAATGGGGCTGGAGAAGAGAGGGAGATGGGAGAGAAGTTGCTGGAGAAGAAGAGAAGAGAGAGAGAGAGAATGAGAGGGAAAGAGAGGGAAAATCTTTTAAGGGAAGTAATAATAACCTATGGTGACAATAACAATGTTGCTAGGGTAGGTTAGGTATAGGTAGTGTTTAGGGTGGGTAGTGTTTATTCCATGCAATAGTGTAGTGTGTGTGTGTGGTGTGCATGGGAAATTGTGCCATGGAGGTGGTCCACATGCTTTTGTACAAAAGTGGGCCACATGATGAAATGCTCATAACTTTTGATCCATAAGTCGGATTGACGCACAAGACGCGTCGTTGGAACCGCAACGACAATACGAACGAGATGACATAGGTCTTGGGTCGATCCGAGTCGGGTTTATGTGACTGAACTCAAAGTGACCATAAACACAATTCGAGGGTCGCGGGTCGCCGGAATTTGACCGGTAGGACCGCGAGACCATGATGAACAAGATGCATACTCACACACACACATGCACACATGGGAACTTGGGTCGGGTCTTACACTTTCAAATCTAGATAATGTGAAAGGAGCCTTAGGCAATAACAACTTTTTTTTCCTCTGGCCAATATTTTAATCTTATCTTCATAGCCATAAGATCTTGACGGGCTTGTAAACCATCCTTAGACTTGTCCTTCATGTCCATGATTGTTGCAATAAGGTTCTCAGTAACATTTTTCTCAACATGCATCACATCCAAATTTTGATGAATGGGCATATGCTCCCAATACGGCAATGTAAAGAAGATTGATCTCTTCGACCAAGCAATAAGGTTAGACTCCTCATCCGTGGTCTTCTTCCTCTTATTTCCTATATACTTTCTGAACTTGGTTTGTATATTATTCATTTTAACCATTACCTGTTCTCCAGACAAATGCTTTGGAGCCTGCCGATTTTCATCATTCCCATTGAATCGAGATCTTTAGCTCCTAAAGATATGAGCTCCTGGGAGGAATCTTCTATGCCCCATATAAGCAAACTTCTTTCCATGTTTTAGCCAAACAAAGTCAGTCTCCTCACTACAAACAGGACATGCATACTTTCCTCCTGTCCTACACCCAGAAAGATGTCCATAGGATGGAAAATCATGTATTGCCCATAATAAAATCACCTTCATTGTAAACCTGTTCTTCCCGAACGAGTCATACGTTATCGACCCTTTCCATGATTCATTTAATTCTCCAATTAATGGTTGTAAATATATGTCGATGTTATGCCCTGGACCATTTTTTTCGGGAATTAAAAGTGTTAACAGAATAAATTCCTTCCGCATGCATAAATGAGGTGAAAGATTGTATGGAACAACCATAACAGGCTAGCAACTATATGAGATGCTCATATGCCCAAAGGGGTTGAATCCGTCTGTTGCAAGTCCCAACCGAACGTTACGTGGATCCGCAATAAAATTACTAAATTTTCTATCTACAAACTTCCATATAGAAGAATCCACAGGATGACGCATGTACGAGTCATTTTTAGCCCCCTTTGAATGCCACAACATATTATCTGCAATCCATGATACGCTATAAAGTCTTTGTAACCTTGGTGTTAATGGGAAGTATCTTAGCACCTTCCATGGTACATGTGGAACTCTTGATCTTTTAACACTGTTCACTTTCCATCTGCTTGCTTTACATGTAGGACAACTTTTCCTATTACCATGCTCCTTCCAGTACAAAATACAATCATTATGGCATTCATGTATCACTTCATAGTTCATACCCAATGAACTGATCAATCTCTTTGCATTATAGGTACTATCTGGCAAAGAGTTCTCGCTTGGCAAAATCTTCTTAAGCAGTTGCAACAAACTCGTAAAGCTATTATCTGACCACTGATATTTAGCCTTCATGCTCATCAACTCAACTGTCACTGACAACTTTATATACTCACGTTTACACGATGGATATAGGGGTTGTACTGCATCCTCCCTTAGTTTATTGTACTGAGTATCATTGTCTATGTCATCTTGAGGCTGACTACCATGTTCCTCATTGACCTCATTCATACATGCATCTAAGTCATTGGGTTGAACACAACCAAAAGTATCATTAACCAAATCAACCATTCTGGGCAACAACTCTTCATTACAATTAGTCACAGATGTACTAGGAGCCTTGGCATTGATACCCATATTGGGAAGTTGTTCTCCATGAAAAAACCAAGTTGTGTATGTCTGATCTATACCATTCATAATCAAATGCTCAGAAACTATACTTAGTATTTTCTTCCCACGCACATTACAACATCTAGCACAAGGACAACTATACCAATCAACACCACTCGAATTCCTTTTCGGAAAAATAATCAACGATTCAACGCCTTTAATGTATTCATCACTCAATATATCTTTCGTCATCCAATTCTTGCTCGGGGGCGTCAAATCCATTTCTGATATCACATGCATGCAGCATATAAAAAGTGAGATACAATAAAAAAGAGGCTTTTCATAAACTGTCAAAACATGCCACACATGTGGTGTAGAAGTAAAAATTCAGAAGTTATTTAGGAAACAAGAGCAACAAAATGCAATAAACAATACAACAACTTGTGAATTATCCATGGTGTAGATCTCTAAGGCCAACTTATAAATACAAAATGCACATCTCATGGTGTAGATCTAATTAGTAAACTTATAAACAATACAACAACTTATAAATTTCAAAATACAGTAACTTATAAACAAGTTTAGGTAATTTTAAAATACAACAACTTATAAATAATACAGCAACTTGCAATAAACAATATAACAACTTGCAATAAACAATACAGCAACTTATAAATTTCAAAATACAGCAACTTATAAACAATACAGCAACTTGCAATAAACAATATAGCAACTTATAAATTTTAAAATATAGCAACTTATAAACCATGAATACATACATACAAACATGTGTTTTATCATAAAACCATACAACAACTTGGAATAAACATACATCAGATTCGATTGGTTGATGTTTATATAAACATTCAATCACCTTCATTTTGATGTGTTTTAAGAACCTATTATTTGCTTTTCTTCTCACTGCATTACCTCCCCAATGATTTCCTCAACAAAAAAAATAAGTTGTTCTTGTCATTTGCCACCTTTTTTTTGCTTTTAGAATTCTAGTATTTTTCAGTTGCCTGTTTTTAGTCCTGTTTCTGCCACTCTAATGCAACCTTGATTAATGAATTACATTTATTTCTCTAATTTGAAATGTATCTGTGCATCAACCACATAAACTAAGTTTGAAGAGAGTGGGAGAGAAGAAAATCAGCAATTTGGTTTTCCAGAATCTCAGTATTTTCAAAATTTACAGAAAATCAGCAAAATCTCTCTCTCTCTCTCTCTCTCTCTCTCTCTCTCCCTCCCTCCCTCCCTCCTTCCATGGAGTTCACCATGGTTTGCACTAGAGTTAATGTCCTGGTTCTCCTTTTGGCCCTCTCCTCATCCTGCACATTCATTCTAAGTCCAATGGATTTTGGTCCCTTGAACTTCCTCCAAAAATAACCACAGCATCTCTTAACTTTGGGAGGATCTTCTTTAATTCTCCTTCTGCGGTTCTCCAACCCCAATCCTTGAAAGAGATCCTTCAGCTCCTCAGCTTCCTATCTGCTCCCTCCTTCAGCAAGGTTACTGTTGCATCAAGAGGAGCTAGGCACTCCATCCATGACCAGGCCCAAGCAGTCAATGGCATTGTCATTGAAATGGATTCTCTACCTCCTTCCATATAAATCCACAGGAAAAGAGATGGAGAGCATAGTTTTTCTTATGCAGATGTAAGTGATGGGACCCTTTGGGTGGAACTCTTGAAGGAGAGCCTGAAACATGGCCTGGCTCCAAGATCATGGACTGATTATTTCTATCTCAGCATTGGTGGGACCCTTTCTAATGCTGGAATCAGTGGCCAGACATTTAAGTATGGCCCACAGATCAGTAATGTCCTTCAACTAGATGATTGAATGCCCACCACTTAAAACTTATAGGGGCCACTATAATATTTAATGGTACTGGGTGTTCAATCACCACTGTTCAATCACCACTGTTTTCATGTGATACGGTCCACCTGAGATTTGGACCTGCCTCATTTTTATATATATATATATATAAACAGTTTAAAATCCGCAGCAAAATCACTAAATTATATTAGCCCCACATGATCCATCATTTCCTTCTATATCCCCCACAAATTGTAAATTGTTGCTCTTGATATTTAGGGCCCAAATGTATAAATAAACAGTTCAAAATCAGCACATGCTAGGCTCTATAGTGGGTCATGGGTCTGAATAAGAAAGTTTACGGCTTTATATAAAAAAACACATACAAAAAAAAGGAAAAAGACAGAGAACATGTGGCCCTCTCGTTAGACTGTTATCTAGCCATTAAAAACAAAAAGGAAAACAAAAATACAACCACAACAACCAGCCCAAACCCCCCCAAGAAAAATGCTACTGACTTCAGCCATCGCTTGCCAAGACCAGTTCGCAACAGATCTGTGCAAAGCATTCCTAGAACCCTTTTGTCGAGAATGCAACTACTGTGTTGTTTCGCTTAAGGACTTACATTTTTTTCCCCAAAACATTAAAATTTTTAGATTGAGAATTATATGCCTTAGCAAGATGAGCAGAACTAATAGGCAAAAAGACTATATGCCTTAGCAAGATGAGCAAAACTAATAAGCAAAAAGACAAGTACGATAACAGTAAAGATCTTCCTTTTATACAGGTGTAAGATCAATCTTCCCATTATATTCGATTTAGCAAATATACACCAAATAAAAAAGAGTGACAGATTCAGATCATCTGATTCAAGCCTTCTTTGGGGATTTGGTTGCTTCAATATCTTTGCTTCAACACAATAACACCCTTTGTAGTGGACCCACCATCAAACTTGGTGATATTGATACATTGGCAATATAAACAACATTCGAATTAGATGTTTCTTGTTAATGGTTGTTGCCAAAATCTGTAAGCCCTAAAATCCCCAAATCCCTAAATGAGGGTCCACATTCGAATTGGAAATCCACAAATTTCTAAATCCCCAAATTCATAAATCAACATTAGCTTGAGAGAGATTGAGAGGGAGGGAGGGAGGGAGGGAGAGAGGGAGAGAGAAAGAGAGAGAGAGAGAGAGAGAGAGAGAGAGAGATACCTCGATTTGTGAATAGGGAGGGCCTTGGACCACTGCTCAGCCAAACGAAGATCGGCAGGCAGATAGATGGGGAGTCGAGGATGGGATTGTTTTGGTCGGGAGTCGAGATGGAGAGGGATTGAGAGAGATGGGGAGTCGAGCTGGAGAGAGAGAGAGAGGTGCAGAGAAGATAGAGAGAAACGAGCGAGAGGGCTCTTTGTAGGGGCGCTGCAATGAAAATAGGGCACCAAAAGGGGGCACTGGAACGAAATGTGGGCGTCCACTTGAGATGAAATGCGGCCCCACCCTGATTGTCGATGCTCTGTGGGCCCCACCATGATGTATGTGTTTCATCCATTCCGTTCATCCATTTTTAAAGATCATTTTATTGCTTGATCCTAAAAATGAGAGGGATACAAAACTCATGTGGATCACACCACATGAAAACAATAGTGATTGGATATCAATCATTAAAATCCTCCTATGGCCCACTATACTGTTTATTTGACATCTAATATGTTGATTAGGTCATACAGACCTAGATGAAGAGAAAAAACAAATATAAGCTTCATCCAAAACTTTAATCGAGTTGGGTCTGAACAAGTCGAGTTAGTCGAGTCATCTCGTGCCCAGCTCTACTACTTACTATAATAGCCTTATGTCAAATGTCTTGATTCATCAAATATCAGACATCATATCCTATTAACCACTAACTTTAACTCTAATATATGTGACCCAATGTATTTATGCGGGTATGATAAATTTAAAAATATCTCAAAATATTTATTGAATATTATTATCCACTTGCATACATATGCAATGTTTTAAACACAATCCAGAATGCACGTTGGGACCAACCTGACCCAAAATTAACCACCAATGCGGGCCATTGCTTGTACTTCGAAAAAAAAAAAAAAAAACAGTGTAACCACTAGGTTATGCTAATTCTCTATGTTGTGTGGATCTCAAATGAAGCAGAATTACAACCTAAAACTAACCAGAACAGTTTTAAAAGATTACTTCTGACCCCCCCCCAAAAAAAAAAAAAAAAAAAGATATCAAACTTGCTTTCAAATCACTATTAATTTGTGCAGCATACAACCCATCTGTAGCCTAAAACAGAACTACTTCACATGCCTTAACATGGATGCAGTCCATTTAATCTTTGGATATGATTTATTTGTGTATATATCTAAAGGCTCCAAAACTTTTATATCAAGATGATATTTGTGTATCCATACCATTCATCCATTTTGTCGGCTCACGGAGCACATCCAAATTTTAGCGTACTGAGTAAACTCCATGAGGTAGACCATGATTTATGTATTTGATCCACTTCGTCCATCCATTTTATCAGATAAATTTAGGACTTTATAACAAAAAATTAAGCATATCCAACACTAAATGGACCACACGACAAAAAACAAGTGTGAATTTACGGTTGAAAATTTCTTGGGGGCCACATAAGTTTTAGATCAAGCTTATTCTTATGTTTTCCATTCATCGATGTCCATATGATCTTTTGAACATGTTGGATGACAAATAAACATCATTGGGGGGCCTAGTAAGGTTTCAACAGTTGAAATCATTATTCCCATTGTTTCATGTTGTATGATCCGTTTGATCTTTTGATATGCTTCAATTTTGGGTTCAACCCCTTAAATTATTTGAAAAAATGGATGAACGGCATGGATAGACTACATAAATTCACGGTGAGCACAACATACATTGATCGAAAACTTTCTAGGCCATGTCAAAAGAAAATAGTTTTATCCTTTGATTTTCATATCACTTTTCTATGACCCATCGGAGTTTTAGATCATAGTGAAAATTAGTTCATGGGGTTTAATGGGATGTTTCATTACATGAACCGTTCGGATTAGAATCCCATGACACATGTGGAAAGGATCACACGTGCGCACGTGCACAGGTGAGCATGCGTACGAGTAACACCTAATCCACTCTCGTTTTCAAAACAAAAAAGAAAAGGAGACATTGCAATCAAACCCTACCGTCTTGGGGAGGAGTAAAGAGGGAGAGTGGTCGTTGCAGGCAGAGAGAGAGATTGCAGAGAGGGAGGGTGGCCGTTGCAGACGGAGAGAGAGAGAGAGAGAGAGAGAGAGAGAGAGAGAGAGAGAGAGAGAGATGCCAGAGAGGGAGGGCGGTCGATGTTGCAGATGGAGAGAGATTGCAGAGAGGGAGGGCGGCCATTGCAGACTGAGAGAGAGTGCATTTCTCCATCTTCCCCTCAAATCCCCAAATCTCCAGTAACTTTGAGGTATTTCTCTCTCTCTCTCTCTCTACTCTCTCTCTCTCAATCTCTCTCAATCTCACCCGAATGTTTATTTTCCATACAACCTCCAAACTTTTCAGGTCAATATTTAAAGTCTAATTCATTAATCAAGCGGCACTTTCTTTTTTACGATGTTTGTAGAAAATAATCAAAGACCACAAACTGTGAGAGAAGGGGCATGCACAACATCAAACATATGCTATGGCCAGGTATCAAAGAGGTAACCGATAACTGGTACTCTTTTTTTTTTCCATTTATATCACCAAACGATGCAAATCCTTTCTAAGATCTTGTTTTCTTATGCTCTTTTAAAGCTGCTTCAATGCCAAGGAATATGTTCTAATGCATATGTGATTAATGTCCTGAATCTCCTGATAAATCTATACTATGTCTGTTGATGTGATTGGTCCTGCCATGTACAGGATTCCCTATTGATAAATCCATACATCTATGATTAACTTTTCTGCATTTTTTTTTCATTTCTTAACTGAATAAGTAATGAAAATCTCAACTAATGGAGACACAAATAAATCATCATATATTTTTTTCGATTTGTCAATTTTTTCACAAATTTATTTAATTTGTTTAATTTTCTTTTTCAAAATATCACTTTTGTTATATAACTTTTCAATTTTTCTTGTCAAAATGCAAAATCTAGTTTTCTTTTTTAAAAATATATTTTTTCGAATTTCTCAAAATTTTCACAATTTTGTTTAATTTTTAAAATTTTCTTTTTCAAATTATCATTTTTTTATCGAAATCTTGTTATATAACTTTTTTTTTTTGTCAAAATACGAAATCTAGTTTTCTTTTTAAAAATATATTTTTTTTTTACAATTTGTCAATTTTTTCACAGTTCTGTTTAACTTCTTAAATTTTCTTTTTTAAAATATCATTTTTTTAATATCACTTTTGTTATATAACTTTTCAATTTTTCTTGTCAAAATGCAAAATCTAGTTTTCTTTTTTAAATATATTTTTTTCCAATTTG
Source organism: Magnolia changhungtana (assembly GCA_030180095.1). Lineage (NCBI taxonomy): Eukaryota > Viridiplantae > Streptophyta > Magnoliopsida > Magnoliales > Magnoliaceae > Magnolia > Magnolia changhungtana. The sequence goes on along the minus strand of JASAUF010000644.1, from coordinate 1,871,898 downwards.
TCAAATTTTTCACAAATTTGTTTGATTTTTTAAATTTTCTTTTTCAAAATATCAATTTTTTTATCGAAATCGTGTTATACAACTTTTTATTTTTTTTTGTCAAAATACAAAATCTAGTTTTCTTTTTTTTTAAAAAAAAATATAATTTTTTTACAATTTGTCAATTTTTTCACAATTTTGTTTAATTTTTTATATTTTCTTTTTAAAAATATCATTGTTTTATTGAATTCTTTTTTTTCAAAGTTATCAACATTATTCAAAGTTCTTAATTTATTTTTTTTCAAAATGTAGAATTTTATAAAATCACAGTTTTTTTTTTAAAAAAAAAAAAAAACATTGTAGAAGTTATCAACCACCCGGAGGTACCTGAGCATTAGAGATGGTCTTCCACGGTCATAGAAGACGGCAAAGGAGTAATAGTCTCTAATAGAGACGGTCATTGACAGTCTCTAATAGAGACAGTCTTTGACAGTCTCTAATAGAGATGGTTTTTGACATGGCAATAAGAGGGCTAAGGACCGTCTCTAATAGAGACAATCTTTGACAGTCTCAGATTACAAGTAAAAGATGGCCAATAACCATATCTAATATGGACAGCCAGTGACCGTCTCAGATGACCGCATATAGGACGGTTGAAGACCGTGTCTAATACGGACGGTCTTTGACCGTCTCAGATGACGTATATAAGACGGTCAGAGACCGTCTTATATTGTTTGCGGACGCAAATCATTTAAAGATAATATTAGGGACGGTCAGGAGTCGTCCCTAATTTTAGAAACGGTTTACGGCTGTCTCCAAAGTGTCTTTAAACTAAGCAAATTTAGAGACTGTCCAGAACCGTCTCTAAATATGTCATTTATTTCCATTTTTCACGTAGTGCCACTAATACAATTTGAATGTGATCTGGCTAACTATACAGAGGCTCTTTGGTATGTCGTCCAAGAGTTGATTTCAACGTCATTTGGTGAATGGCCGAGTTTAAACTACTGAAATTACTGACGGTTCTCTGTCAAAAAGGGTCATCCACATGCTCCATCTAAACAGGTATATAACAGACCCTATATAATGCATGAGGAAAACAAGAACCTTCTTCCCTTTTTGCTTTTTATAATGGACCCATGAGGCTGTAATATGAATGCATGCATTAGAAAGTTCACACTAAAAATTCTCATAGATGTAAAAATATTGTATAGGAAGTATCACATAAGAATTCTCATAGATACATAATCCAATTCGGTCCAGGAAGTATCACATAGTATTTTAATACTTAATTCAATTTTTCACTGTTGATTTCTTCCTTCTCCTATCATTTCAAAATACTAAGGCACCCATTAGTGTTAAAATATTACCAACCCACCTCCATTATTTGAAATTCACCAAATTCTCTCAATGTGTTGAAAACTTTGTTGAATGCTCCTTATGTTGAAACTGAGTGAGAATCTTTTCTTTTCCTTCTCTTTCTTTTTCTCTCTTTTTCCCTATTTCTTTTTAGTTTTAGGCATCACACGAAGATGGATACTCCAACTGGTTAGTAGTATACAGGATATTGAGTTGCATGCTAGTTAATGCTTCTGTAAAAAGGCTCATATTGAGTTGCATGCTATGATGCTTATGATGCAGTTTTATCCTTGAAGAAAATATAAGAAAAAATTGTCCACATATTTATACAAAAACAAAATCCATAGCTATTCTCCTCCATCTGCTACTTACAGGTATTTATTGGTTCCTTTTATTTTATATCAAATTTGTTTTTTGGTTATTTTATTTTATTTTGTAAACTTTTGTCTTTGCATTGGTAACTGAAGGTGGAACATTTGGGGTGGAACATTGGTAATAGAGGGGGGCTTTGCTGGTTCATATGGGGATGGATATGGACTTCATTTGGTATGGTTGTTTTTTAAAGAAATATTTATGACTGAAAATTTAATTTTAAATAGTGTAACTTAGATTATGAGTGTATATACTATTTTATTACCTAACCTCCATGCATGACAGGGTGGTGCTGACAAAGGTTCTCTATATGACATGAGTTCTGGTTCTTGGGGTACATTTGAGAAGTCTCGTCTCGAGCGTCGCTAAAGTCCGTTGATTTTTTATTTTTCTTTTCCTTCTGCTTTTTCTTGTGTCTCAATCTATAAATTTTCTGTCTATTATGTATATGTAACCTTTCATTCTCAGGCCCCCTGTAAATGAGGCTAGTTGTAAATGATTTACAGGACGTGTTTGAATGCTAATTTAATCTTATAAAGGTCTTTTGATTTAGAAGATTCAGCCTAGTAGAATTTTTAATTATTTCTATCATTTTTTCTTTTACACTGTAAATGATTTATTGGCGTTTTAAACCGATTTTACTGGCCTTTTTAATCTCTCATTTAGCATTTGTTACACCTCTCTATCGGCGTTTGTTATGTACTTTGCGGCGTTTGTTACAAAATTTACGCCTACCTATTCTGCCAGCGTTTTTGAAGCTTTTAGCGGCGTTTCATAGATTAGCGGCGCTTTTATAGTTTTGCGTACAGTTTTTACTGGCAGTTAGCAGAGTCGCTAGTAAATGATATTAAGCACCAATAAAGGCCAACTTTCAGCGGCGGCTGCCAAAAACGCTGATAAAAATAGACGAACGCTGGTAAACGATACAACGACGCCCCCCTTTTGCGGCAGCCACCCGACCACCGGTAATTCTTATACTAGCGATTTTTTGGACTTTTAGGGGCGGTTTTGACCGCCGGTAATTCCTATTTTTCTTGTAGTGACACTCCAAATACATTCTAATACCCTCCAATAACCTCCCAATCCTCGCTAGTAAACAAATCCTAATGGACAGATTGTATACCCATTTACTCTTACCAATTTCCTCGTATAGTAAGATTCATAATCCAATAGTACGAAGATCTAGGAAGAGAGTATGCGAGCATATGTCCTCTATCTACCTTTAGCACCTAAGGTGTAATAACCTGGGATTTTGGTGTGGTACACACGCACGTGAGTACATATGCTTGCATCCATTCAAAAATATTACATGTGTATATCCCTCTTAAACTCACAAGATTACCCATTCAAATAAAATTAGTCTATTCTAGCCATCTAATCTAGAGCTATGACAACATACAAAAGATGCGTAAATATTAAATTAATCTGCCTTCGATTAACCCATGATTTTTGACATAGGTTTACATCACTAATGTCATTGAAATCACAATCTAAATCAACCTGTTGAGATATGTGATATCGTAACTAAACTGTCCTAATCAATCTAATTACAAAGATGAACAAATTGCTTGATTTTCACCCTTAATCAACACGTACAAATCTTTTAACTCAATTATCAATTTGAAGTTATTCATTCATCAATGTTTACATGTACCTATATACTTATCCATTCATCAATCTAACCATCGAGAAAACTCTATATGAACAAAAGAAGCTTTCTAACTATTAAATTTCAACCTAGACTATCATATCATCGTGAAATAAACAATAGACATTATTTATCCTATTTATACCCTATCATTAACAAATCTGAATTTTATATCATAATATTAATAAATACACTTAAGAGTGTTTTACATTGTTAAAAATCTAATTCCACTAGTTACACACATATCATCAATTGTCTTAAGTTTTCCACAGTATATATGTTCAAACAGATACTAAACTTAAAAAAGAAATCTATTTCTAGGAATTCGATTATGATGAAATTTTCGATAATTCTCAATTGGTCCAATTAACCTGTACATTATCAATTTCATGATTTTACTGACAAGATGTATCATCCATCAAATTTTATGTCATATCTACAAGATGACATGCCTAGAAATCACATAAAAATATAATTTCGATTTATAGATGATTCCCAGCTCAATTTATATTTCACATCGGGTTATGTCTAGAGCTGTTCTCAGAAGTCTCTGACCATTCAGGAGGAATACTATAAATATTACTGTTTCTAAATCCAAAATACGTACAGTAGTCACATGTATAGCTTATGTCATGCATTCGCAATCGAAATATCATGATCTGATGGATGGACCTTACATTTACACTTGGACACCTCCAGGAACTTTTGGGAACCATTGATATATGATTTGAAAGTAATTTGACCGTTGAATCAAATGATTAAGATGGGTTGCAAAAAAATTAAAAAAACTAAACAAATCATTGGGAGGACCACTAGATAATATGACTAATGAACCTGATCCATGCTACATTTGAACAAAACAAAACTTGTATGAACCAGGCTTTAAATTGAATAAAACGTGTGCATGTGTGGTATACAAAATGAAAACCCGACCAATGCGCAAAAGAGATTTGAATAAGAAAGTTCAATTTTTTTATCTCTTGATCGAAGATGGATTCGAATGTGAATCCGAGTGGGAGCTCTCTTCAACCAATCTATGTTGTCCATTTGAGAGATCCATGCCGTTTAAGACTACCCAAGAGGGTAGGCATCGAACTGGATTCACAAAGAAAATCCTTCTCTCGATGTTGTGGTGAAGTAGAGAATTAGAAACCACAAATAGATGAAATCCAGATCATTTAAACAACAGTTGAAAGAATCTCTAATCTTAAACATAATGTGAGATGGTTCGAAATAGGCAATCACCATGTTATTTTCCAGATTTTCTTGGGTTATTGCAACAATACACGGAAAACAACTTAAAGCTATAAATAAAAAAATCCATCAAAGAAACCATCACGAACCTTCAGATTATGGGTCTCACAAGCTTCATAAGACCTGTCTTGGTTTTCTTGAAGAAGCAATTTGAAGAAATACATGCCAGTTCAAAATCAGCCATTACTACCCGACTTTTTTTCTCTATCAAAGCTCATAACCGCAAACTCTTATGCAATATTCGATCCAAAATCTAAGACGTTCATCAAGAAGACCACAAGATCGGCGTTTAATCCCTACAAAACAATCAAATAATAATCATAGTATGTGTTGTGGATAACAATCATAAAAGAATAATGTCAACCAACCGATTTCATGAGCATGATTTGTAATCACATCCCCTTGATGTTGAGTATCTAAGTAAAGAGACTTCCAGAAATGTCAAGTAGGGATGAAAACTCTATAAAAATGTAGGTCAACTATGAAATTTATTCAAAAAAAATCTGAGATAGGATCAAAAGAAAAGGAAGGAGAAATTGAAGGAAGAGAAGGCAAGTCACCGGACTCGATCGACTCATCTTTGAGCTTGGAGAAATTAGATTCAAGTCAGGTTATCAAGGACGAGTCACCTCACACAATTTATTTGCTAGTGATCATAGTTTCATTTCTAAAATGTGTCAAATTATCATCTTAATTTGTGTTTTCGATTCTTCTTATGTCACATAGTTGATATAACTACTCATATGGTTTTGTAGTTTTAATTTTGAGCAATTGTTGAAAATTTATAGTTATTAACTTGATTTTTTAATCAAATATTCAAAAGTTTTATGATGTGTAATTTTGACAAATTATATGGGTTTTGACGAATTTATTGAGTACTGAATATTCTTATGATGAAATTGAGATTCTAAATTGGTTTTGATGCCTTGGAAAGGCTGAAAAGTTGATGATTTGGTTTTTGATACCTAAAATGGCTAGAAAGTTGATGGCTTGGCTTTTTATTATGTTGGAGTATAAAAAATAAGAAAGTTGGAAATTCATAGTTGTGTATTGCGCGGCGCATAATGTAAGTTTGGAACGACCATTGCACGATGCACAATGACAGTCTATGCGCAACGGTATATCTGCGCAATGGATTGTTATGGTTACTTGTTGTGCAGGTAAAGAGGTTCACACGTGCAAGGGGTCTATAAATACCCCAATATTTCCTTCATTTAGAGATTAGAAGACTTACAAAGGAAAGAGGAAGAGAGAAGATTTCCCAAAAGTTCGACAAGGTATACTGAGTACCTGTTGCGCTGCGCGCAACAAGTGACTTGTACAATAGATAGTTTGTGCAACCAGATGATTTGTGCAATTAGAAGCCAGTGTTCATTCATTGCCCATGCAACGAGTCCATTACATGGACAATGGAATTTCTGATGATAAGATATCATTTCAAAGATATCGAAGTTCATGCTACAAAATTAAAGTTCTTCAAGTCTACGAGATTGTTTGGAACAACATCATTCTTGCATAATGACTTATGTGATCAGAAAATCATAGCATGATCTGGAATGCTGCCGAAATTGACATTCAACTTAGTCTTGATTATATTTTATATATTTTGTCTTAGAATCAAGGGATAAATAAATTGAGAATAAATAAATTTTGTGATGATTATTCTTCTTATACTTTCTTTTTTATTATTGAGTAAGATAATCCCCAAACAAAATACTTCTCGTTTCTTGTTAAAACAAAATGGCAACTCCACTAGGGAATCATTACCTTACTTGACATTTGAAAGTGCACCCATTCCTACACTCTTATTTGTCAATAACGTGACCCATTGTGTCAAGTAAGTCTGGTGAGCACTATAAGAAATAACGTTTTTAGCGATGAAATTTTTACCGATGAAAAAAATTTCGTCGCTAAAAGTATTGGGCATGAATATGGATTAATAAATGATGTATTTTAATAAGGAGTTTGATGTATTTTAAGAAGGGAGTTGATATCGTCCACACCCACCATTTTTCCAAATGGAAAAATTGACTGTATGTTAGTGACAAAGGTGGGTGTAAATCGTGGCTACTCCCTTTTTGAAATTATTGCTTAGTAGCTTCATCTGTCATACATACTTTCTTAACATGGGTTTTGTAAGATAGTTCAAAAATATTCTTGTACTATACTGCATTCGGTTTCACATGAAAGAGGCGTTCAACTATCGGGCCTATCTTTCTCTCAGTTTTAATATGTTAAAAACTGAAGAATGCAACTGGTGCAGTAAACTGCAGTTAATTTGAATGGGAAAAAAATATGTTTTATACACAAGAAGCCAGGTTGCATACACTAAAATGATTATAAATAAATAAATAAATAAATAAAAATTTGTTCATGCACTAGATGATAACTAAACCAACCAATATTCTACATTCCTGTATTATACAATGATACTGCAGTTCTCAGTTTAGTTCATGTAGTCTTTTGTTGTGCAACTGTTGATCTCTAATTTGCTTCCAACAGAAATTACCTATTGCGAAGGAAAGCCATCTTCTAATTGCCCAATGTGAATGCAGGTATCGTGGCACTTGACGGTTTCATTGGGTTGTACAGGAGTTTTGTACCCAATGCATTGAAGAATCTCCCAAACAGCAGGTTCATTTCCATTTGATTTCATGCTATATTTTTCTAGAAAATGAAGTTCACTTTAGCTGTAAAATAATCCTTCTGGTGGTAATCTATTGGATAGGCTGGTGTTTCCACTTGCATTCATAGTTAGAACTATGGGCTATAAGGAATGGCCTGGTGGTGATCTATTGGATAGGCTGTCAAGGGACTAAGCTTCATATTGCCAAATCCCAGTAAAAAGTCCTCAAAGCTAGCCCAAGCTTTGAAGACTATAGAGTTGTACTATTCTATTTCCGAAAGTAGAAAAAAAAAGCTATCTACCAAACAGGGTGAGTATAAATATCAATTGCTAATTTTTTTTTAGTGTGATATTTTTACATATAAGGAAAAGATTACGAGAACACTGCATACTCTCAAGTTCCAAAACATGATTAGTAAACTTATGAAATTCGAGGGTCAAGTAGCAACTCAACTCTTGAGTTCCAAAACATCACTTATGCAACATAGATAATGATGATTAAATGTTGTTTGTGTTAGAGCAATAAACATGAGTGAGATTATACCAAAACAGTAATTCATACTTCAGATCAATTGTATAAAGGCAAGCGGAAGACTGAAACTGTATATATATGTATGTAAAAGAAATAAAACTATCTCAATCTCCAGAGTATGAACCCATCCGAGTCACCATATACATATATCTATTTTATGAACAAAATGTCAAAAGTACAACTAAGGAGTAATCCCTGTAAGCTCATCGATCCTGGCAGTCTAGTCGAAGCCACCAGAATACTGCATAAATGAGAACTCATCCTGGTCCTTGTCGTAGTCCGGCTCAGCCTCCTTAGTCGTCATCTCATCTACACCTGAGACAGAGTCTGGTTGGTGTGTACAACACCGTCCCGTAATGTGGGAGTGAGTAGTTAACTCAGTGGAACAGTAAAGCATAGGTTAACATGTTATCAATTCAGTCAAGCAGTAACGCTAAAGCAGTATAATCAAACACTCCTAACTACTCTTATTAATATAAGTATGAATGCAGTCATGATGGATGCCCTTACCACATACTCCCTCATGTGACACCATCTTATGTTCGCGGCATGCTTGCATTCCTCAGTGCTCCACATCTTCTAAGCACATGCAATGCATGATGAGCATGATTACTGAGTTGTTATTAGTCCATTTCAAACAACAATATTAGGAAACTAAGGTACCTCCCTTGTATCATTCCCAAACATGATCCATTCTAGGGTCGTCAGTCCTAGTTAATCTCATACGATGGTGTGTTTCTAGGTCGCTGCAAAGGTTGTCAGGGCTGTTACGTATAATGGTTACACCACTCTCCCATCACCTCTTTAACGGTTCATCACTAAGCTGATACAGGCTTAGTTCATACTCTATACACTGCGGCAAAACTTGTCACCTCACCGCAAATTCAGAGTATACTCGAGGTCACTACAAAGAGCTCGTCACCAATCAGTGTAGGTCGACAACTCGAATACAGCGTCCCATACCACCATAATCGGCTCATGAGTCTGGTTGCTCACTGGTCACTACGGGGAGGCACGTGGCCCTAGCGTAGGCCGACAGCTCGATCACGGTGTCCCATACCACCATGCTCAGCTCATGAGTCTTGGCGGATCGAGGTAACATGGTTAACGGGATTTCACTGGTAAGTTTGGTACCCTCAGTTCAAGCAGTAGTGTCCAAACATGGTGAACATACATTAGATATATCGGGTTACTTGACAAGCCTGACTAGCTCGAGCACACAATCAACTGAACGACATGAAGTGCATAAGCACTTCTTGTGACCTAACTACTGTTGCCAACTGAAGTACGACTCGGGTTCGTCAAACGTTTCCTACGAGGTGAAATGAATCTCAACCACGAACTCAAGTCTGGTACCGATTGTTTGGACTATAAACATAGTCCCAAACGCAATCATACCTTATTCTTAACATGTGGAGTAAAGCATAATAAACAAAGTAATTTAAGCAAGTTAACAAGCACATTATAAAGCATGTAGTAAAGCATGTTATAAACAGGAATACAAACACATGTACTTCATAAGTAAGCGATTAAAGTAAACAACCAACATGGAGAAAATCATACACGTCTCTAAGGTAGTTGAGAATCTCATCTCAACACCTACCTAAGACACCATCATCTAAACACTTACTCTCACAAGCATTTTCATAAACACTTAGAATACAATATTTCAACATACAGTGTATATTAGAAAAACATGTATTAGGGCGAATCCTTTCTCCAAGCAAGTATTTTACACATATATAATATATTCATATAACAAATAATCATGAAAAACACATTTTCAAAATTTATACATATACAGTACTTTCTACAATACACTATTTCAACATACATAGTGTATATTAGCAAAACATGTATTAGGGCGAATCCTTTCGCCAAATAAGTATTTTATCCATATATCATATATTTATACAACAAATAATTATGGCAAACACATTTTCAAAATTTATACGTATACGGTACATTCTACAAATACCTAGAATATGTAAAATTCCATATTCTTCGTCTTTAATCGAAACGAAATACAGACAGCACTTTGTACATGTACAATTGCATATAGATCATGAATCTATCATTATCTGACATTGAAAGCGTTGAAAACCGTAACCTATACACCTAAAGTCCTCACATTTTACTGTAGAATCGTAACGAATACGATAGGTTTGCCAAGCTTCCGTATTCGGCAGTTTGGTAACCTATAGAATGAAATAGGTTAGCTATTTCATAACTTACAACCCTTACAACTCCAAAATAGATTAGGGTTAGGGTTTCTTACCTAGAAACATAGTTGGAATTGCCAGGAAAGCGATGAGAATGGGGTGGTGCAGCTTGTGTAGTGGCAGGGGATAGTAGTAGGGAGATTCTCCCACTTCTCTCACAATTCCTCTCTCTTTTCTCTTCTCTCTCTAGGGTTTCTCTCAAATTTGTATGGCTGTGAGAGAGAGGGTTCTAAGGTCCTTATATAGCCTAAAAACATACTGAAATAGACTTGTGGACAAGGTATACTTAGGTTATAACCAAAGCAACACTTTTCCAGCTCAACGGAGCACTTCTGGTGGGCCTCCTTGACCCAAAGGTCGGACTTAAGCTCACTAACCTTGGATCCAGGTGGAGTTAAGTTTTCGTTTCAGTCAGATTCCCAGATCACGCGTGGTGGACTAGTTTCAGTTCAACAGTCAGCGGATCTCGATCAGAAATTCTAAGTACATGAATATGTTTATGGAATTTTTCCCGATCCGAGGGTGTATTTGGGTCAGATTCTGACAGTCTGGTTACTTATAAAATGTTCGCAAGTAATAAGTCTCAGATTACTATTTAAGATATTTATTTTGTAAAGAAAATAAGTGTTTTCACACTCTCTTGCTCTGGACTCAAGCGAACAGCCGTGAGACACTGGCTAGATTTGATTTCCGAGATGATTGTCAAGCCCAGCAAAGCGGTCCTAAGTCCTTAACTTCGTATTATTCGGACTCCCGATGTGCGGTCTAGACCTGATACAGAGTTTTAATGTGTTCCCAAGAGCAGTCGGGTAATGTGTTTGATCCTAGATTTTAGGATAACTTAGCGTCAATGATTCTACAAGTTTTGGGTCTTGCAGATCGCATTTAAAGCGATTCTAGCAGATTTCATGGCTAATCTAGTTTAACACTTAGTTAACTTTGTCAAATTTCTAAAGGATTTAATCCTAAGTGATTTCTGGTCGAGGTGATACTCGAGTCTTTGTACAGAAATTTCCGAGTCGTTACAATCTACCCCCCTTAATGAAAATTTTCATCCTCGAAATTAGTACCTTTTCGTACCCCTCGAGGAGCCGAGGGTAGTTCTTTCGGATCTCGGCTTCTGTCTCCCACGTAGCCTCCTCCTCTGTATGATGTGTCCACAATACCTTCACGAGTGGAATCACCTTGGTACACAGTACCTACTCCTTCCTATCAAGGATACGTGTCGGGTGCAGCTCATATGTAGCATCCTCACTTAATTGTACATGCTCCCAGCTGATAATGTGTGAAGGATCAGGAATGTACTTCTTCAGCATAGATAGATGAAATACGTTATGTACAACCATGAGTGGTGTGGGCAAAGCGAGACGATATGCCACAACACCCACTCGATCAAGGATCTAAAATGGACCGATGAACCTCGGTGTGAGCTTACCCTTCTTCCCAAGCCGAAGGACTCCCCTCATAGGGCAACTCGGAGGAATACATGATCTCTGACTTCGAACACAAGCGGTTGCCATCTCGTATCGGCGTAACTCTTCTGCCTACTCTGCGCTGTAAAAAGTCGACCCCTGATAATGTCGACCTTCTCCGAGGTCGCTTGTCCCAACTCCGGCCCAATCAAACTGCACTCGACAACCTCAGCCTAGCAATGCGGCGCTCTGCAAGGACGACCATACAAAGCCTCATATGGACGCATGCCAATACTTGCTTAGAAGCTGTTGTTGTATGCGAATTCTGCATAAGGAAGACAGTCATCCCAACTATCCTTGAAGTCCAAGACACAGGCCCGCAACATATCCTCTAAAATCTAGCTCACCCGCTCTGTCCGCTCGTCGGTTTAAGGGTGAAACACAGTACTGAACTTTAATTTCACACCCATCGCTTCCTGAATATGAGTCCAGAAGATAGACGTGAACAGTGCATCTCTGTCCGACACGATCTCAAGTGAAACTCCATGCAGACGCACAATCTCTCTAATGTACAGCCTAGCCAGCTCTACAGAGTTCGTGACTCTGATAGGGAGGAAGTGGGCCGATATGGTCAACCAGTCCACAATCACCCAGATGGAATCGTGTCCCTTCCTCATCTTCGGCAGCCCCAATATGAAATCCATGGAAATGAAGTCCCACTTCCATTCAGATATGGGCATGGGCTGAAGCAGTCCAGGAGGTTGGCGATATTCTGCCTTGACCTGCTGGCACATTAGACAACGAGAAACATACTCTGCTATGTGGGTCTTCATGTCGTCCCACCAATAAGACCGTCTCATATCCTGGTACATCTTCGTGCTACCGGGGTGCATCGCAAGCTTCGATTTGTGGGCAGTCTCGAGGAGCTCCTGTCGCAAATCATGAATATAAGGAACACATAAGTGGCCACGGTATCGTAAACCCCCATATGTGCCAACTCTCCACTCGTAGTCCTCGGCATCGCTAGCTTGCTCTTGAAGCTCAGACAACCGCTCATCGCCCTTCTGGGCCTCGATAATCCTATCATCAATGAGTGGTCACACCCGAACATGCGCGACGCACTCAGATGGCTCCTCCACAGTGAGTTTATACTCGAAGTCCCACACGAACTCCAACATATCCCACTCTACTATCATCAGCGGAGCTGCAAATGCAATCGCCTTCTTGTGGCTCAATGCATTCCCCACATAGTTGGCCTTGCTAGGATGGTAGGAGACCTCGAACTTGAAGTCCTCAAGGTTTTCATCCATCTACACTGCCTCATATTCAGGTCTCGTTGCGTGAATATATACTTAAGGCTCTTGTGGTCACAGAAAAGCTCGAACTCCTCTCCGTAGAAGTAATGTCTCCAGAGCTTTAATGCAAAGATGACAGCTGCCAACTCAAGGTTGTGTGTAGGGTAATTCTCCTCGTGCTTCCTTAATTGTCTCGAGGCATATCCAATCACCTTGTCCTTCTGCATAAGGACACAACCCAAACCAACGCGAGATGCATAAGTGTATATCGTATACTTAACCCCTTGCTCTGGCAATACTAGCACAGGGGTGGACGTCAGTCGATCCTTCAGCTCCTAAAAAGTTGCTTCTGCCTTCTCTCATTCCAGGCGAACCTCAAATCCTTACGTGTCAACTGTGACAACGGTCTGGCAATCTTCGAGAAGTTCCAAATGAATCATCGATAGTACCCTGCCAGGCTAAGAAAACTCCTCACCTCAGTAACCGAGCCAGGCTGCTTCCAATCCTGAACCGCGGCTACCTTAGCAAGGTCCACTGCTATCCCATCCTTGGACACCACATGTCCCAGGAACTTGACTTCATCCTGCCAGAAGTCGCACTTCTTATACTGTGCAAACAACTGATTCTTCCTCAAAGTATACAACACCGCTCTCAGGCATACCTCGTGCTCTTCCCAACTTGTGGAATATATCAGGATGTCATCAATGAATACGATGATGAATCGGTATAAGAATGGCCGAAATACCCTGTTCATCAAATTTATGAACACGGCCGGTGCGTTCGTAAGACCGAACGACATCACCAGGAAATCGTAATGGCAAAAATATGTCCTGAAAGCTGTATTCTGCACGTCTTCATCTCTGACACGCAACTGGTGGTACCCTGACTGCAAGTCGAACTTCGAGAAATACTTTGCCCCTTTCAACTGATCAAACAGATTATCAATCCTGGGTAAAGGATACTTGTTCTTCACGGTGACCTAGTTCAACATACGATAATCAATACACAACCATAGTAAGCCATCCTTCTTCTTCACAAACAGTACAGGTGCTCCCCATAGAGACACACTAGGTCGTATAAAGCCCTTCTCTACCAGCCCATCAATCTGTTTCCGCAGTTCCTCCATCTCACATAGAGGCATGCGATACGTCGGTAAAGAGATGGGTGTCGCACCGAGCGTAAGATCAATGGTAAAGTCGATCTCGTGTCGAGGTGGCAACCCAGGAATCGGTGCAAAAACATTCACAAAAACCTGAACTATGGGCGTATCCTCAAGCATCGGAACATTAGTAGCCTCTAATGAAGAAGCGTAACATCGCAACTGAGTAGCATGACTGACCTGAATAGAAAAAGTAAAGGTCGTGCCATCAAGTCCATAGGCAGTCACCACCCTAGTCTCACAGTCGATCTCAGCTTGCATCTCAGTAAGCCAATCAATACCGAAGATAACGTCGTAATGGAATAGGGGGACGACGATCAGGTCAACTAGTACCACTCTACCACCCAAGTCTATCGGGCAGCCCTCACACATACTAGTAACCTCAGATAAAGTCCCTGTAGCAGTGATAACCCTCACTCCTCTCGTAGGAGCGGTAACTAGACCCAGTCGCCTAACTGCCGTGCATAAAATCATAGAGGTAGTGGACCCAGTGTCCATCAATAAGAAGACGGGAGTACCTTGGACGTGTGCAGTGACCTCGAAGGCCATAGGCACTGAAGATGTAGTATTTGGTTCCTCTGCGATAAGCGCATGAACACGCGCCTGCTGGGATCGGTTAGGCTAAGGTACCATGGGCCGTTGTGGCGGCTAAAAATGATGTGCAGGCGGTCTGAAGGACGGATGCGCAGGTGTCATTCGAAGTGGTGGAGCCGATATAGCCTGTGGGTAAGAATGATCAATCATCTGCAGCGGAGAGAACCCACTATCCCTTATCCATGCAAAACAACTCCTGACAGGATGACCCTATTTCCCGCAGTACGTACAGGTCACAATAGGGCGCCTCGTCAGAGCCACTAGCGCTACGATCCTAGGAGGGGATTCAGCACAAGGCCTCTTGCCTAGGAAAGGCTTACCCTGAACCTCTGGTCATAGTCTCGTAACCATAGCACCACGGGATCGCGTCAAGCGGTCCACATCCTGCTCTACTTGGATGGACATATAAATCAACTCCGCATAAGATGGTATGCGGACACAGCACATCTTTGACCGGATGTCAGGTTGCAATCCCTCAGTGAAGCGTTGAATCCGCATCGGCTCATTCACAAGTATAGTCTGGACAAAGCGGCTCAACTCTGTAAAGCGATGCTCGTACTCAGTGACTATCATGCATCCCTGTCTAAGGCGTAGAAACTCATTCTCCCTCTCGTGTCTGTAGGCCTGAGGGTAATATTTCTCGTGGAAATGGAACTCGAATGCTGCCCAAGTCCACACATATCCCACTGCGACGGTCCGCAGTATGCTGTCCCACCATAAGCTAGCCTCCTTCTCAAACATGAAGGCGGCCAACTCAACCTGTTCAGCCTCAGAACAATGCAGCATCTTCAATATCTTTGAGACACGGTCCAACCAGTACTCAGCCTCCTCGGGTCTGTGAGAACCCGTAAAAGTCAAAGCCCTCAAGCGTTGGAATCGCTCGAGTAAACCGTGAGTACCCACGTCTCCCTTGGGGTACGCAACAAGTGTGGGCAGAGGCACATCCTCAAACTAAGCAGGTGGCTCTATAGGCTCAGCAAGAAGTGAAGATGTCAGAGGTGGAGTCGCACTCCCACCCTGAGACAAGGCCTCAAAAATAGTGGTCATAAGTTGCTGGTGCTGGTGCTGCTGCATCTGCTACTGAGACATCATCAACATCAACTGCTCAAACCTATCAGTAGGTGGAGCAGCCTGCAGCTTATACCGCGTAGAAGAGGATGCCTGGTACTGCTCACGAACCGGGGGTGTATAAGGTGGCAAACACTAGTAGGACCAGTAGAAGGCTGATCAAAGCAAAAACCCGGGCCCCATAGGACCACCCTTGCGGGAAGGAGTCTGGTCCATCGAGTCAGTGACCAAGAGGGGTGTCATGCTCCTCGTAGATCTCCGTGGCATGCCCTATACAACATAGGGTACATTGCTTGTGAGATAAAGCATGACAGCACAATACGTAATCACTTAAGCATTCCACACACATCATAGCAAAAGAGGTTGTATGCATTTCATTACCAAAATTGTCATAATACATGAAATACAGAGTTACATGAATCATGACAGAAGATGCAGGGGAGCTAAAACAACTAAGCTTCAACTACTACAAAAACATACTATTAACTACTACATTCATCAACATGAAAACGTAAATCGCCTAATACAGTAACCAAAACAACTACAAACAACAACTTGGATGACTAAGCATCCGAGTCAGGTGATGGAGGAGGAGCATTCTTATCTTGTACACAGTACAGGATAGTCTTTAAGGTGCGAGACACCTTCTTAAAACTTCTCTTCATGTAGGCTTTGGTCACCTCAAGCTTGGCTCGGGTCTCACCAAGCTCAGCCCGAACCTGTCCAATCTCTTGCCGCAGGGCGGCCTGGTTCTCCTCAATGCGAATCATGTGATCATCTCTCGCAGCCTGAGTAGCATCCAACTCCGGTGCTCCAGGTGGAGAGCTCTCCTCAGTATCCTGGGCCTCATCTTCCTCTTCCTGGATCTCATCACCGCCTCCTTCTTCGCTTCCTACCTTGAGGTCAACACTCTCCTCGCTGGGACTATCCGACTCATCTCCAGACTCGTCGAGTCGGGCTTGCCGTTGTCGAGGGTCGATCTTCATGTTGTTAAGCGTAGCCTCACTTATGACTCGGACTGGTGCAAGGTCTTCCATATTAAGCCTATAGCTGACATCACGAGCCATCTTGCATATCAGGCGGCCAAATGGGAGCGAAAGGTCATTCCTGACAGATCGAACAACCTGGACTATCTGAAATAGGACGAACGTGGGCAGACATAAGTTGTTCCCATGTCCAATCCTGTATAGGAAGTCCACCATCAACCGAGTACACTCTGTGCGGTTACCTGACCGTGGATATACATTATATGTGAAAATGTGATGGAGTAAACGGAAGTCATCTGTCAACTTCGACGACGAAAAACAGTTTCCTCACATCCAAGAGACCCGTCGACCACAAAGGTATCGCGTACGGCGATCCCTTTCTCGCGCACTCCTGGAGAAGTTGTCATTAGGAAGTACTTCACCACGTGGGATCTTCATGATCCGAGCCATCTCAACCACAGTAATTATGTGCCTTATGCCCCTCACAGAGACCGTGAACTAAAGAGGCTCCAACGATGGGTCTATGATATGGGCGTAAAAGGCACGAACCGTGTTCTCACATGCAAGCGACTCGCCTTCAAATATAGGACTCCATTCGACGCCATCCACTAAATGGTCCATCATCGTGTGCAACCCAAACATCCGCTCATCCATGTGGGCTTTAAATACAACCCTACGGTCACTGAAACGACCATACTCAAAGCCAAATGGTAGTGCATCCCTAATCAGTAGTTGGGGATCTAGGTCTCGCTTCGACCTATGCTCCCGAACGGTGTTAGTGCCGGCTTTAACGTTAGCCCTTCTTTTGGAACAGGCTGGGCGGCTCATCCCAGCTTCATCTGTAGCAGTTTTTCTCTTTCCCATGAGAGAGAGGATGGAGGAAATGGAGAAAATGGCCGTAATCAACTCGAAAAGGGCCATGAAAATGGAGGAAAGAGAGAGAAGGGGTTGATTTCTTTAGTTCTCCACGAACTACCATCCCAATAGGTGTTGAAGAGGCCCAAATGACAGGGAATGAAGAAGGAACAAGGGAGAAATGGGATGGGTTAGAAGGTTACATGATTTTGAGCTTCAAATGGGGGTGCGGGAGCTCAAATGTGAAAGAAAGGGGAAGGGTAAGAAGGTAGGGCTGCTGTGATCGATGGATGTGTGTGGGTTATGGTCGAAAATGAAGGATGAGACGATTGAAATGGAGTTTTGAGAGAGGGGACTACAAGTTAGAGGGTTTGAAAGGGTGAAATGAGAAGTGGGGCTCCAACCGGAGAGAAATAGGGGCCCCCTGAAAATTTCGCACGCACCAAACGTATGTAAGGGTCAGGCCGACCATGACCAGGCCCGGCCCAACCCTAGTGGGCCAACCCGACCGCGGTCCCGCCGCGGTCTGCTTTGCACGGCATGCTGCCGCCGCGGTTGGGTGGTATTCCCCAACCTCCCAAGGTGCCAAATATACATTGGTTCTACCCTAGGTCCCTATAGATTTAGGTGGGGAGGCCCACGACTCCATTCTGTTCCATATCGGGTGGTTTTGAGAAATTTTTTATTTAGATTGACCTTTACTGATTTTGAACGACTGGAATTGGGTGAATTGTGATCTAGACTCATCAATAGATGGCCTAGGAATGTTTTAAGGTCGACCCGTCGACCAGGGTTGAGTACAGACTCGATTTCAGCGTCCATTTTCAGTGAACTTTGTCGTTGGACAAAATTAGGATACCTAAGACTGTTTCTTTATTATTCTCGCACCCTCCTAAGTTGTAATGCGTCAGCATACGTCGTGAGAACATAACTCAGGTCCGGTTTAATCAAAATCATGCTCCGATACTAACTTGTAATGCCCTGAAATTCGAGGGTCGAGTAGCAACTCAACTCTCGAGTTCCAAAACATCACTTATGCAACATAGATAATGATGATTAAATGTTGTCTGTGTTAGAGAAATAAACATGAGTGAGATTATACCAAAACAGTAATTCATACTCCAGATCAATTGTATAAAGGCAAGCAGAAGACTGAAACTGTATATATATTTATGTAAAAGAAACAAAACTATCTCAATCTCCAGAGTATGAACCCATCTGAGTCACAATATACATATATCTGTTTTATGAACAAAATGTCAAAAGTACAACTAAGTACTAATCCCTATAAGTCTCGTCGATCCTGGCAGTCTAGTCGGAGCCGCCATAATACTGCATAAATGAGAACTCATCCTGGTCCTCGTCGTAGTCGAGCTCAGCCTCCTGAGTCGTCATCTCATCTACACCTGAGATAGAGTCTGGTTGGTGTGTACAACGCCGTCCTGTAACGTGAGAGTGAGTAGCTAACTCAGTGGAACAATAAAGCTAGGTTAACATATTATCAATTTAGTCAAGCAATAACAATAAAGCAGTATAATCAAACACTCCTAACTACTCTTATTAATGCAAGTATGAATGTAGTCATGATGGATGCCCTCACTATACACTCCCTCATACGACACCATCTTACGTTTGGGCATGCTTGTATTCCTCAGTGCTCCACATCTTCCAGGCATATGCAATGCATGATGAGCATGATTACCGAGTTGTTGTTAGTCCATTTCAAACAGCAGTATTGGGAAACTAAGGTACCTCCCTTGTATCATTCCCAAACATGATCCATTCTAGGGTCATCAGTCCTAGTTAATCTCATACGATGGTATTTTCTAGGTTGATGCAAAGGCTGCAAGGCTGTTACGCACAATGGTTATACTACTCTCCCATCACCTCTTTAACGGTTCATCACTAAGCTGATACAGGCCTAGTTCATACTTTATACACTGCGGCAAAACTCGTCGCCTCACCGCAAATGCAGAGTATACTCGAGGTCACTGCAAAGGGCTCGTCACCAATCAGTGTAGGCCGACAGCGCGAATATAGTGTCCCATACCACCATAATTGGATCACGAGTCTGGTTGCTCACTGGTCACTACGGGGAGGTACGTGGCCCTAGCGTAGGCCGACAGCTTGACCACGGTGTCCCATACCATCATGCCCGGCTCATGAGTCTTAGTGGATCGAGGTACCATGGTTAACGGGATTTCACTGGTAAGTTTAGTACCCTAGGTTCAAGCAGTAGCATCTAAACATGGTGAACATACATTAAACATATCCGGTTACTTGACGAGCCTGACTAGCTCGAGCGCACAATCAACTAAACGACATGAAGTGCATAAGCACTTCATATGACCTAACCACTGTCGTCAACTGAAGTACGACTCGGGTTCATCAAACGCGTCCTACGTGGCGAAATGAATCTCAACCACGAACTCAAGTCTGGTACCGATTGTCTGGACTATAAATATAGTCCCAAACACAATCATACCTTATTCATAACATATGGAGTAAAGCATAATAAACAAAGTAATTCAAGCAAGTTAACAAGCATATCATAAAGCATGTTGTAAAGCATGTTATAAACAGGAATACAAACACATGTACTTCATAAGTAAGTGGTTAAAGAAAACAACCAACATGGAGGAAATCGTACATGTCTCTAAGGTAGTTGAGAATCCCATCTCAACACCTACCTAAGACACCATCATCCAAACACTTACTCTCACAAGCATTTTCACAAACACTTAGAATACACTATTTCAACATACATAGTGTACATTAGCAAAACATGTATTAGGGCGAATCCTTTTGCCAAGCAAGTATTTTATGCATATATAATATATTCATACAAAAAATAATCATGGCAAACACATTTTCAAAATTTATACGTATACGGTACTTTCTACAATACACTATTTCAACATACATAGTGTATATTAGCAAAACATGTATTAGGGCGAATCCTTTCACCAAATAAGTATTTTATCCATATATCATATATTCATACAGCAAATAACCATGACAAACACATTTCCAAAATTTATACGTATACGGTACTTTCTACAAATATCTAGAATATGTAAAATTTCATATTATTCGTCTTTAATCAAAACGAACTATAGACAGCACTTTGTACATGTGCAATTGCATACAGATCATGAATCTATCATTATCTGACATTGAAAGTGTTGAAAACCGTAACCTATACACCTAAAGTCCTCAACTTTTACCGTAGAATCGTAACGAATACGATAGGTTTACCAAGCTTCCGTATTCGGCAGTTTGGTAACCTATAGAATGAAATAGGTTAGCTATTTCATAACCTACAACGCTTATAACTCCAAAACAAATTAGGGTTAGGGTTTCTTACCTAGAAATGAAGTCGAAATCGCCGGGAAAGCGATGAGAATGGGGTGGTGCAGCTTGTGTATTGGCAGGGGATAGTAGTAGGGAGTTTCTCCCAATTCTCTCACACTTTCTCTCTCTTTTCTCTCTTCTCTCTCTAGGGTTTCTCTCAAATTCGTATGGCTGTGAGAGAGAGGGTTCTAAGGTCCTTATATAGCCTAAAAATACACTGAAATAGACTTATGGACAAGGTATACTTAGGTTATAACTAAAGCGACACCTTTTCAGCTCAACGGAGCACTTCTGGTGGGCCTCCTTGAGCCAAAGGTCGACTTAAGCTCACCAACCTTGGATCCAGGTGGAGTTAAGTTTTTATTTCAGTCGGATTCCCAGATTATGCGTGGTGGACCAGTTTCAGTTCAACGGTCAGCGGATCTCGATCAGAAATTCTAAGTACATGGATATGTTTTTGAAATTTTTCCTGATCCGAGGGAGTATTTGGGTAAGATTTTGATAGTCTGGTTGCTTACAAAATGTCCGCAAGTAACAAGTCTCAGATTACTATTTAAGATATTTATTTTCTAAAGAAAATAAGTGTTTTCACACTCTCTCGCTCCGGACTCAAGCGAACAGCCGTGGGACACTAGCTGGATTTGATTTTTGAGGTGGTTGTCAAGCCCAGCGAGGCGGTCCTAAGTCCTTAATTTCGTATTATTCGAACTCCCGATGTGCGGTCTAGACCTGATATGGAGTTTCAATGTGTTCCCGAGAGCAGTCGGGTAATGAGTTTGATCCTAGATTTTAGGATAACCTAACGTCAATGATTTTACAAGTTTTGGGTCTTGCTGATCGTATTTAAAGCGATTCTAGCGGATTTCATGGCTAATCTAGTTTAGCACTTAGTTAACTTTGTCAAATTTCTAAAGGATTTAATCCAAAGTGATTTCTGGTTGAGGTAATATTCAGGTCTTTGTACCGGAATTTCTGAGTCGTTACATAAGTGATGCGTTGGAACTCGGGAGCTGAGCTTTGCTTAACCCCCGATTTCAAGGCGTTATAAGATGGTATCAGAGCATTATTTGGATTAAACTAGACCTGGGTTATGATAACACGATGCACACTGATGCACTCTGACCTAGGAGGGAGTGATGAAATGTAGAAACAGACTTAGGTTATCCAATTTCGCCAAATAACACAACTGGTTGAGATCAACCGTAGAGATTGGACCCGATGGCCTCAATGATTGTATGAAATGATCTCAGATCACTTCTAGACCGTTAGTCGACGGGATTAGGTGAAGAATTGACCCATTTCATCCTCAAACGACCCAAAACACACAAATATAGATGAGTTGGGGCCCGAAATGACTCGAAACAGGGTCGTGGGCCAAAGGATACAATCCGGGGGGACCCACAGTGGACCCGGGGTATCATTAACACCCCGGGATGGGGGTGGCTACCGCCCTGCCCTGGTGACACTGCTGCCAGTCCAGAGGACCGCGTGCCCACCGTGGTCAACCGCGGTCCCCTTTGCCCAGGCCGGTCGGGCAAACGCGGGTCGGCATTGGGCCGACCCCTAGACACGTGTGGGGCCCATAAAATTTTGTGGGGACCCCTATTTCGTTTCCGTTTTGCCCCCTCCCTCTCAAAGCACCTCTCAAGCTCTCCCTTTTCTTAAAAACTCCTGATTTCTCTCTCAAACCCCCCTCCATTCACCCATTTCGTTAATTCCTGTCAAAACATATATACCTCCACCGTGTTCAGCAACACCTACCTCCCAGCCCTCTCATTTCCTTTCATTTGAGTTCCTACACCCCTCATTTGAGGCTCAAACTCATGTACACCTCCTAACTCATCACATCTCTTCATTTTCCTTCTTCAATCCCTTTCATCTGGGCCTTTACAACCTTCTTTGAGGCTCAAATTCGTGGAGAACCAAAGAACCCATCCTTTTTCTCCCTTTTCTCCACTTTTTCATGGCCCTATTTGAGGTTATTACAACCATTTTCTCAATTTCTACCTTCCTCTCGCTCATGGGAAAGAGAAAGGGTGCCCCTCCTCCGTCGCCAGACTTGGATGCCTAGTCATCCGTTCCGTTGTCTCGTAGTTTGTTTGTTGCTATGTTAGGACCTTTGTGTTTTCACGTTGAGAGGCTTCGTAGTGTGGTAGTTTGGTAGTATGTTTTAGAGTTTGAAGCCTTAATTGTATTAGCTCACATGCATCTTTTGTCATGGTCCATGTAAGGCTACAACTCATATATTGTGATGATTTTGGGTTAAATGAAATGCATGAAGCTCCATTTGTTATCAAATGTGAAGAATGCTTGACAAGTTGGAATTGTACTTGACAATTGTGAACTCCTTCCACCCCTCCACCATTACTCCTCTAAACCCATCTCTTACTCCTCTTGGCCTCAACATTTCACACCCATATGAGCACAAAACCCAACTTTTGTGTCTCATAACCTTCCAAATCCACAAATCCCATCTCACACTTTCCAACATAAGTCTCATTTTCCAAAGCCTATGAAATTGACTTCACTCCCATCCTACCCTCCTACCAAATATGCCACTCCCAATCCCGAGTCCCATTTAATATAACTTAATACTATTGGCCAAACAGGACCTTAGAGTTGTAGACCTAGAGTTGGTACTCCTAGATTTTTGCAAACAAATCTGGTTGTATGGGAAATCTAATAAATTGATAACGTGAACCCTAGGACCTCTTAGCTGGTATGAGCATGTGTGTGGTGCTCGAGTGTAGTTAAATTCAGGTTCAAACAACTTTTGTCCCTAAGCAATAAAAACAAATTCTTACATTAGAAATGATGTAACATCAACTAGCGTGTGAGCGTAGACTTTGAAATAAAACGAAATCATCTAGCGTATGAGTATAGACTTCAAATTAACTATTGGATTATTTTTAGGAATGTACATTAAGATTAGGCTACTAGTTATACTAAGGGACATAAAAGACTAATTATGTTAAAATCATTGAAAGGCAGATTTAGTTAGTTGACTTGATTAGGTTGGATTGAGACCCCATTCCTTCGTTAAATCCCCTTGGTACTCACAGGCTTCTTTACTAACTCTTAGGAAGGTTGTTTGATGTAGAAACTATTCACGTTCAAAGAAAACTTATATATCCCTTGGATTTAATTTTAGGTCGAATCAATACATCCCTTAGAATTGCCTTTCCAAAGACTTATTACAATCAGGAACACGGAGTAGAGGAATTATATATATATATATATATATATATATATATATATATATATATATATATATGAGCGAGGTATTCGCAGTTTGAATTATACATTAAGATTAGGCTACTAGTTATACTAAGGGACATAAAAGACTAATTATGTTAAAATAATTGAAAGGCAGATTTAGTTAGTTGACTTGAAGGTTAGATTGAGACCCCATTCCTTCGTTAATTCTTTACTAACTCTTAGGAAGGTTGTTTGATGTAGAAACTATTCACGTTCAAAGAAAACTTATATATCCCTTGGATTTAATTTTAGGTCGAATCAATACATCCCTTAGAATTGCCTTTCCAAAGACTTATTACAATCAGGAACACGGAGTAGAGGAATTATATATATATATATATATATATATATATATATGAGCGAGGTATTCGCAGTTTGAATTGAATTCTCAATCTTGGTAGTTACCAATGAACTCTATGCTCTGATTAAGCTGAAGGTCGGGATCAACTAGGATTAAGAACTGATATGACAAATTTTCTATCTTTGCGAGGCAGAAGGTCTATGTATCCGGTTCAGACCCACTACACAACTTTCTTTCTGCGTTGGCCAAACCACTTACAACCAAAAGTTTATTACTTCGTCTTTGAGACGTGTTAAGAACCTATAGCCAATAGAGATTTTTCTTTTTAGGCCCAAGGAATTTCTTAAATGGGCAATAGACAGTGAGGGATTAGGTCCTGAATTACAAACCATTATAGCATACATGTTGTGCATATGAACTCAAAAAGATAGTCTGCCTGTTAACCTATTTTGTCCAAATTCCTTATGCGTACTAATAATGTATAGATTGTCTTACAGTATTCAACTAGGCGTGATTAAAGAGGTAAGTCGGGACCATGGCAAAGGTCCTTCCCTAGTATAGTTAGGCATCTCACCACAAACTCACACCCGTCCCTGGAATCAACACAACACCCATCGTTTTAGCTCCTTTTTATAATCATAGGTACCAATGCCATAGTACACATCATCGATGGAAGGAAGACCATTGTATTGTGGGATCGTATCCCATTTTATGTCAAGGATAGGTCCTAAAGTGTACCTTATTCCGACATACGGATCAGGACATAAATCCTTGAGCCTTGAGAGTGAAAATTTATTTTTAACGGGGGTAAAACATTATGAGCCCAAGTTAGTTAGGTCGGCTAATACACCTCTTTGATCAGAGTGGTGCAATGAAACCGTGGTTGGCCCCTACCCCATTAGTCCAGGATCGAATGGAAATTTATCCAGGATACGTAAGGTTAGGTCACCAAATTGGATCTGAATCCTCCTTATAACGTCAATAATGGAGTTACTAGAAGGAAAATAATTAGGGTTTAAGTAGTAAACCAATTCATATTATAGGATAGGCCTAATAATGGGTACGAACTGAATTACAATAGCTAAGGTCAACATATCTACAACTGTGCTCGTTGAATACGAACATAATAGAAGCTTTAGCAAGTTCTACTATGAGAAACCATTTTAGGATGATCTAGTAAGGTATTGATTCAACCCTATCTCGGATATAGATTATAACGAGGACTCTCTTAGACCAAGACCTAAAGGACAACCTTAGAAATAGGCAATTTGACTCTTTCAGTGATGGGCATTCCCTAAGTTTTTTTAGAGTGATTGGATTACAGAGTTACTGAAATATACAACTGCGAAACATTCGCGGCTTGACCCAATTCTCAATCCTGGGTGACTACCAATGGACTCACTGCTTGATCGAGCAGAAGACCAGGAGCCACCAGGACTAGGAAGGGATACGATGAGCCTTCTACCCTGGTCAGGTAGATGATCGATGTATCGGGATCAAGCCCAATATAACCGTCTCTCCGTATTGGTCAAACATTTAAAACAACTATCTTACTCTAAATTGTTGGGAATCATCATCAAGACTCCAAATAGATGAAAAAATCCATTGTAGCAAACCATCAAGACATAAGTAAGAGATAAAGAAATAATTTTTAAGGGGGGTAGAGATTAAAATGTACCAGACTAGCATGGACAAGATACACCCAACCACGCATATAAATTTAAAACCAATAAGTCTTAGGTAATAAAATAATAGAATCCTTACTTATTACCCTTAGCCAATTTTGGGGATGAAATTATTTTTAAGGTGGGTAGATTGTAACACCCCGAATTTTTGCCAAACTAGATATAGACGTCCTTAAGCAATGGGTCGATCCAAACACCTTATTAACTTGTCAGAACTCAATCCCAAAGTCTACAATCACTTTTTAATCTATCTCCTTCAAATTCTCACATTTCACCACTTTGTCCTTAAAATTTTGTAAGTAATTATATATTAGACACTAAACTTAAAGTTTAGGTGATGAAGAACAATACTTAAACTAAAAATTACCATAAATAGTAAATAAATAAATAAAATAAGTTTTTGACCATTAAAATTTTAGAATATCAAGAAATAAATAGGTTATTTGGATAGATCAGTTTCTCCTACCCCAAAATCATATATTACACGTTGAATAACTCATCCCCGTTCGCAAGATATGCCCGTTTAAAAAATAGCACTGCGAGAATACCATTGGACAGTCCAGGGAACCGCGGCGCCACCGTGCTAACTACGGTGCACCGCGGTCCAGCGGGCGGGCGAACCTGATGGGCAGTACTGCCCGTTTTACGTGATTTTTCTACAGTTTTTCAACCGACTTTGAAAAGTCATATCTCCCTCGTTATAACTCCGATTTAGGCGATTTAAAAGCCAGATTGAAGCTTGATAAACCTAGTTTCATATAAAAATAAGTAAAAAAATATAATAAAATATTTAGTTAAATATAAGTCATTGTGACAACTATTCGAAAATCATTAGTTTGGACAACTACTGTTTCTGAAATTTTTAGAATTTTTCTACAATGCGAAACCTAATAAAATTTGGTGGAGGTGAATTACACTTGATGATGAACTACTAGAAAAATAATTAAAATAGTATACTAACTATAAATGCCAGAAAGGGGCTTAAAACTTCCTTAGGACCGTATTCTGTCATAATTAGGGTGGAATTTAGTTATGTGTTGAACTAAACAATCAATAGAATTAACTCGAACCACTTTAAATACGATCTGCAAGACCAAAAACTTGTAAAATCATCGACGCTACATTACCCTATAATCTAGGATCAATCTCATTACTCAGCTGCTCTTGGGAGCATATTGAAACTCTGTATCAGATCTGAACCGCACATCGAAAGTCCGAATAATACGAAGTTATAGAATTAGGACCGCCTCGCTGGGCTTGACAACCATCTCGGAAGTTAAAACCAGATAGTGTCCCGGGGCTATTCGCTTGAGCACGGAGTGAGGAGTGTGAGAAAATGAAGATTTCTTTAGAAATGTAATCTAATTTAAGTAATCTGAGACTTGTCACTTGCGGGCCTGATATAAGTAATCAGACCGTTAGAATCTGACCCATATACACCCTCAGATCAGGGGAAATTTCATACACAGGTCAGTGTACTTGTAACCTTGATCGAGTTTAGGTGACCATTGAACTGAAACTGGTCCGCCACATGTGATCTGGAAACCCGATTGGAATGAAAACTTAACTCGACCTAGATCCATAGTCAGTGAGCTTAAGTCCGACCTTTGGCTCAAGGGGGGGCTCCAGAAGTGCTCCGTTGAGATGGAACGGACCCGCTAGACATAACCTAAGTATACCTTGATCCTGAGTCTATTTTAGAGAGTTTTTAGCCTATAGAAGGACCTTAAACCCTCACTCTCTCATCCCATACGAATTTGAGAAAACCCTAAGAGAGAGAAGAGAGAAAAGAGAGGGAAAGTATGAGGGATTGCTGGAGTTTCTTCCTAGGATTCAAACCCACGTATCTACGTGCCTAACCATCACTACCAGATCGCTATTCTGGCGATTCTGACTTCATTCTTAGGTAAGAAATCCTAACCCTAACATGTTTTGGAGGTTCAAATAGAATTAAAGGTGGAATATCTAACCTATTCCCTGTTTTAGGTTGTCGTTGTGCCGCAGTAAAAGGCGTTGTATTCAAACTGATTTCGTTTCACGTCTACCGGCATAAGGTGTGGATTTTAGACGCTTAGGTTGTCATTTTTCAAAGCTTTCAATGTCGGCTAATGGTAGATTATTGACGAGGATGCTATTTCACATGTAGAACATGCTGTCCGTTTTCCATTTTGAATACATACGAAGTATATGGAATTTTATGTATTTTAGGTATTTGTAGAAAATACCGTATACGTATAAATTTTGTAAATGTGATTTCCATGAGTATTTGTCGTATATACATGCGAGTTATGGATGCAGTATCTGTTTGGCAAAAGGATTCGCCCTAATACAGGTTTTAGCCAACATATGATGTGTAGGCTAATATGTGTAGTCTAAGTGTTTGTATAAATGCTTGTATGAGTATATACGTTGTAAATAATGCTTTACTTGAGTGTTGAGATAGGATTCTCAACTAACTTAGAGATGTATATGATTTCCCCCATGTTGGTTGTTTAATTTAACCGCTTACTTATGACATATATGTGTTTGTATTTCCTGTTTATATTGTGCTGTATGACATGCTTATTAACATGCTTGAATTACTTTGTTTATTCTGCTTTACTCTACATACTTCTGGTTAAGGATTGAATGTGATTGGGGTTATGATTATGGTCCAGACGATTGGTAACAGACTTGAGTTCGTGGTTGAGATTCATTCGCCACGTAGGATGTGTTTGACGAACCCGAGTCGTATATTGGTCGACGGCAGTGGTTAGGCCACATGGAGTGCTTATGCACTTCATGTCGATCGATGCAATGTGCGCTCGTGCTAGTTGGGCTTGTCAAGTAACCCGATCTGTCTAATGTATGTTCACCATGTTTGGACGCCACTGCTTGAACCTAAGGTACCAAACTTACCAATGTAACCACGTTAACCTTGGTATTTCGATCCGCTAAGACTCATGAGCCAGGCATGGTGGTATAGGACACCGTGGTCGAGCTATCGGCCTACGCTGGGGCCACGGGCCTCCTCATAGTGACCAGTGAGCAACCTAGACTCGTGAGCCGAATATGGTGGTAAGGGACACTGTATTCGAGCTGTCGGCCTCCACTGTTTTGATGGGTGATGGGGGAGTGGTGTAACGAGTGCGTGTAACAGCCCTGACCGTGCCTGGTGTAGTACCCTCGAGCATACCCTAAATCTACGGTGAGGCAACGAGTCTTCCCGTAGTAACATAGTATAAACTAGGCCTGCATTGATAAGGTGATGGGGGAGCGGTGCAACGAGTGCATGTAACAGCCCTGGCAGCCCTTTTCAGCGACCTAAAACTACACCATCGTATGAGATTATCTAGGACTGACGATCCTAGAATGGATCATTGTTTAGGAATGATATAAGGGAGGTACCCTAGTTTCTCAATACCGCTATATGAAAATGACTAATAACAATTCGGTGATCATGTTCATATCGCACTGCATGTGCCTGGAAGATGTGGAGCACTGAGGGATGAAAGCATGCCGCGGACATAAGATGGTGTCGCACGAGGGAGTATATTAGCGAGGGCATGCATCATTATTGCATCTCATCCTTGCATTAATTACAGTACTTAGGAATGTTTGATTTGCTTGCTTTATCATTATCGCTTGATTGATTTGATAACATGTTAATATTTACTCTATGATTCCACTGAGTTAGGTACTCACTCCCACGTTACGGGATGGTGCTTGCAACACCAACCAGACTGTCTTAGCTACAGGTGATGGCGATGCTTATGAAGCAGAGCCGGACTATTACTATGATGTTGAGGAGGAGTTCTCCTACATGTAACTCTTTGGTGGGTCTATGTAGACTTAGAATTGTATTGACAGGGCTATGGTATTTGGGATAAAAGACATTACACTTTCTAATTTTGTATATTTTGAAATCAAACTTGTAATTGTTAACCTAGTGACATTCATACTCTGAGGGCTTACTATCACTTTTATATTGTTTATATACTTATTACAGTCTTCCTCTTGCACAATTTAGATGCCTTGGGAGTATGATATGCTATTTTGGTATAATCTCATTCATGTTTCAATGCTCTCATCATAATCATCATTATTTATGTTGCATAAGTGATGCGTTGGAACTCGGGAGCTGAGCTTTGCTCGACCCCCGATTTTCAGGGCGTTACAACCAGACATGTAAAATGGGCCAAATAATCTGGTCTAAATTGTGACCCAACTTATTGACTTCGTGACAACCTAAGAATTGATGTTAGTAAGTTTTGTGGGCCCCATGATAATATGTGTCAAACATCAACATCGTGGATTTGATGTGTCCCCTTTAGGATATGAGATTCTCAAAAATCATCTGTATACGAAACTCAAGTGAACCCCACCATGATGGTTGGTGCTATGTGGGCCCCACCATGATCTATGTGTTTAATCCATGCTATCCATCTATTTTTAAAGATCATCTTATGGCATGATACTAAAAATGAGGCATATCCCAATTTGAAATGGACCACATTACAAGAAATAGTGTTAAATGAGCGTCAATTATTTAAAACATTCTAGTGGCCATAAAAGTTTTGAATTGAGATGATTTTTTTCCCCCTTCATCTAAGCTTGTATGACCTAATAAATAGATTGGATGCCAAATAAAGAGTACAGTGGGCCTTACATAAGATTTTAATGATGGATATCCAATCACTATTGTTTTCATGTGGTGTGATCCACTTGATATTTATATACCTCTCAATTTTGGGCCCCACCATGATGTATATTTTATATCCACACCTTCCATCCATTTGGAGAGATCATTTTAGGGCAATATCCAAAGATAAATCTAAAGCTCTAGTGGACCCCAGCACAGAAAACAGTGGGGATAGTGACACCGATCATTAAAAACTGTTTAAGGGCCACAAAAGTTTTAGATTAAGTTGATATTTCTGTTTTACCTTATTTCATTTCTTTTTTAACTTTTGAACAGGTTAGATTTCAAATAAAAATTATGGTGAGCCTTAGGATAGTTTCAACGGTGGGAATTGCTCTTCCCACTATTTTTTGTGGTGAGGTCCACTACATATTTTTCTCTGCCTCATTCTTTGGCTCATGCCCTAAAATAATATCTCAAAATGGATGGACAGTGTGGATACAACACATACATCACAGTGGGGCCCACACAACTTGGTGACGTCACTTCAGTAGCCAACACGCTACTCAACCTATCTATGGGGCACGCCCGTGCGACAGTCTCTCTCTCACTCTCTCTTTGTCTCGCACCCACTCCCTCCTCTCGCTCTCTATGACTCTCTTCCTCTCTCTTTGATCTCTCCACCCTCTCCTCTCTCTGTCACTCTCGCATCCTCTCCCTCTTCTCTCTCTATGTCTCTCTTCCTCTCTCTCTGATCTCTCTTGCGGTCTGTTGCTGAACGCCCTACCCACACACCCCCCCCCTCTCTCTCTCTCTCTCTCTCTCTCTCTCTCTCTCTCTCTCTCTCTCTTCTCTCTGAAGCTCGGTTGAAGGTCATCACGACAATGAGGTATCTCTCTCTCTCTCTCTCTCTCTCTCTCTCAATCTCAATACCGATTTAGGGATTTGGGATTTGGGATTTGAGGATTTAGGGATTTAGGGATTTGGGGATTTAGGGATTTAGGGATTTGGGGATTTGGGGATTTAGGGATTTGAGTATTTAGGGATTTAAGGATTTAGGGTTTAAGGTGGGCCCTATTGAGTTTACTCAGTACAATAAGGGCCTGTGGTGTGTGTGTGTGTGTTATGAGTGTCGAACCTGAAATGAGTATGGAGTGGTGGATTTGGTGAACACTAAACATAGGATTTCATTGATTGAGCACTATCCTTCAATCTTTCAATCAATTTAGAAATAAAATATTTTGTAAATGATAAAGTACATGTGTGTGTGTTTTTGTGGCATGCGTGCACGTACGTCAGTACTAACATCAGTATTGAATCTGTCAGCATCATCTGTGTTGGAATTTTTTTACATGCCCTTTTAATCCATTTCCATCTTTGAAGAGCTTTATTTTATTTTCGTGTAGTTCATGGTACATGGATGTCTTCATTCAAATGAATAATGGTGCATGAATGTCTATTATTCCTGGTTTTTACTTGAACAAGAGATGTGTTCTTTCTCTTTCTTACAGGAGCTTTGCTTTCTTACTTTGTAAAACCAGTGTACCTGTCTTCCATAACTATCGGGCAATCTCCTAGCGATACTTCTCAACAACTTCTCTTTGATAATCATTTAAAAAGGGTCCTGTCTGATCATATCCTTCCATTATCTAACAAACTGTCTCGGCCTTTCCTAGTGAACGAGGTGCGAAACGTGTATGCTCAAGTTAGTGTGGACTATGGAGAGTGGGTAAAGTGAACCTTCATTCTGAAATTGTTATTATAACACTGGCAGCCGCAGTTTTGGGAGGCTCCCGTACCACCAAAGGAGTTTCAACAATCCCAAACAGATATTCCAACATTAACATGTGGGTAATTTATATATTGTTTATTTGAATCTTCCCTTGACATGTCAAGTTATGGCATTTTGATTGGATAATTTAAAAGAGTCCCCATGCATCAAGACTGTAGAATCCCACGGTTCATTTAAGCGGTGCTCATGGTTTGGTGATCCATACTGTTGACTTGATGGGCCCATCATGGATGAGGAATGCTGCATATCACCTAAGTTAAAAGATCCTAACCCATTGATATCTGGCCTATTGATAATAGCTCTGAAAAGATTGTGGTCCACAAAAAAAAAAAATGGTCAAAGATCGATTGGCTCAGATCTTCCAACCTGATTTTGGGGCACCCTCCCTACACGGTTGGGTCCATCTGTTTGGATCTCTGAACCTTGGTCTCCACTTGTCCTGATTGAGCACATGGTGTCACTATACAAGTCATGATGCTTCAGGACCTTATAATGAGACTTCCATCTCACCCTTTTTTCCTGTTTGTAGTAAGTAGTAACATTTGTTCAGGAAAACAGTGAAATTATTGGAATCTTCAATTCTCGGGTATTCTATCTGCTGGAACAAGTCTGGTTTGCATGAGGTCATTCTTGGAACAACTGGCAGAAAGCAAGGTACCTCAGCAAAAGGGGCACGATACCTATCTACGGAATCGTCTTTATGCATGTATGATGACATGGCTTCCATTTGAAAATTTTCTACTGTGCTGAATAAATTTAAACTTTTCTTGATGAAATTTGTAACCCAACTGTGAACTTACTATTGTTTTTTCAATTGATCCGTTCAAGAACTACAAGTCTATGACAAGTACTTCTCGTTGCATGGATGTACAGTATCCTATAACAAGGAGCATCTTCATCTCTGTTATAGTCTAACTTGTTTGTATTTTTCCTAATGCTAAGAGGCGACTGTTGGAGCTTTTCATTTCATTAAGATGTGAAGGCTCTACTAGATCCCTAGTGGAGGAGACTTCTTATCATGAGTTGAAGGTAATATTTGTTTTTGAGTGAATCTGTTTGCTGACCTTAACCTGAACTCAGTTGTTAACCCAAATCTGACCCTACATGGATTTCAAATTGACCTTATCAATCCAACATTGAGCATATCCATATTTCCCAACCCAATCCTCATATGACCCAACCCAAATATTTTTAGATAGAGCTGTACCAGAGTCAAACCAAGTTGAGCTTGGCATAGCTTGACTCAGCTCGACCACTAGCTGATCCTAGCTCAAACTGGTCTTAGCTCGGTCCTTGAGCCTGACTGACCAGCTCGGCTCAATTCAGTCAGCAGCTCGGGCTAGTTGAGCCGAGTTCGAGTCAGTGAAAAATGCACATGGAATTTATGGCCCTAAACTAAGCTCCATTTGTAACGCCCTGAAATTCGGGGGTCGAGTATGAACTCAACTCCCGAGTTCCAACGCATCACTTATGCAACATACACAATGATGGTTAAATGTTGTCTGAGTTAGCGCAATAAACATGAATGAGATTATACCAAAACAGTAATTCATACTCCAGCTTCAATTGTATAAAGGCAAGCGGAAGACTGAAATTTTATATTCAAAATATGTAAAGTATCGAAATTTTGTGTGAACTCAAGTATATGAGTACTAATCGAGTACCAATATACATGTATTGTTTCTAAGTCAAAAATCAAAATACAACTCTATAGATAAGCCCTGAATCCCCGCGATGCGGTCGGCCTAAGCATAGCCGTCGAGTACCGCATAAAGGAGAACTCCTCCCGATCCTCCTCGAAGTCGAGCTCCGGCTCCCGAACAGGCGCCATCTACACTGCGACAGAGTCCGGTGGGTGTTGCAAACACCGTCCCGTAACGTGGGAGTGAGTAGCTAACTCAGTGGAACAATAAAGCATAGGTTAACATGTTATCAAATCAATCAAGCAGTAATGATAACGCAGTACAAATCAAACATTTATAATTACTCTTGTTAAGTGCAAAAATGATATGACATGATGCTGTATGCCCTTGCCAAACCACCCTCAAGCGACATCATCTTACGTTCGCGAATACTTACTCCCTCAGTGCGCCACATCTACAAAGCACATGCGGTGCGATGATGCTCATGATTACCAAGTTTTTATTAATCCATTTCAACCAAAGCGGATTGGGAAACTAAGGTACCTCCCTTGTATCATTCCCAAACATGATCCATTCTAGGGTCGTCAATCCTAGCTAATCTCATACGATATTATGGTTTGAGAAGCGTAGTGAAGGCATCGCAAAGGGCTCGTCACCCGTCAGCGCTGATACTGATCTCACCGTATGCGGCTCAATTCTTCGGCCGTCAGCTTAAGTACATATCTCACCGTACTTGGCTCAATCACTAGCCGTCGGCTCAAGTACGGTCTCACCGTACTCGGCTCAACTCATACTCTAGTTACTTGTGAAAGACTCGTCGCCAATCACGTACACTTGGAGTATACTCGAAGATACTACGGAGGACTCGTCGCCGTCAAAGACGAGCACGGTCTCACTGTACTCGGCTCTCGCCGTAAGTATCGACAAATTCGAATATAGTGTCCCATACCACCATAATCGACTCACGAGTTTGGTTGCGCAATGGTCACTACGAGGAGGCACATGACCCCAGCGTAGGCCGACAAATTCGACCACGGTGTCCCATACCACCATGCCCGGCTCATGCGTCTTAGCGGATCGAGGTACCATGGTTAACGGGATTGCCACTGGTAAGTTTGGTACCCTAGGTTCAAGCAGTAGTGACCAAACATGGTGAACATACATATACACTCCGGTTTACTTGAAGGGCCTGACTAGCTCGAGCGCACCACAAGTTGAGCGATATGGAGCGCAAAAGTACTCCGTGTGGCCAACCACTATCGCCAACCGAAGTACGACTCGGGTTCGCCAGACACGTCCGTTGTGGCGATATGAATCTCAGCCACAACCGTAATTCTGGTACCGGATGCTTGGACTATAGGCATAGTCCCAAACTCAAACAGTTTTCATCAATAACATGTGGAGTAAAGCATGATAAACAATCAATACAAGCATGTTAGCAGGCATGTTATAAAGCATGAAGTAAAGCATGAAGTAAAGCATGTTATAAAGCAGGTTGTAAAGCACTATACATATAGGGATACGATTACATACACATCACAAGTGAGTGGTTATAGCGAACCACCGCGTGGAGGGGACTACATGTCTCTAAGGGAGTTGGGAATCCCATATCAGTACCTCTCTAAGGCACTAACACTCAAGCATTTACGTACACAAGCATCTACACAAACACTTAGAATACCCTATTCCAACATACATGATGTATGTTAGCAAAATACGTGTTAGGGATATCCCTTCGCCACATGAGTATTTTACCCATGTATATCATAATCATACAGCAAATAATCATTACAATTGTATTTCCAAAATTCACACATATGCGGTACTTCTAGAATACACAATTTCAACATACTAGGCATTTACAAGTGAACATGTATTTCAAATGACTCCTTTCGTCAAACTAGTATTTTATACATATATTGTATAATCATACATTAAATAAACATGTCATACATTTTTCCAAAAAAATACGTATACGGTATTCCTAGAATACACTATTTCAACATACGTAGCATTTACACATGAACATGTATTTCAGCAATTCCTTTCGCCAAATTAGTATTTTATCCACATATCATATAATCATACATTAAATAAATATGTCAAACGTTTTTCCAAAAAAAATACGTATACGGTATTTCTACGTATACCTAGAGTATGTGAAATTCCAATTTCTACAACGTTAATCGAAACAGGAAACGGAAAGCACTTTGTACATGTGCAATTGCATGCAGATCATGAATCTACCATTATCTGACATTGAAAGCGTTGAAAACCGTAACTTATACACTTAAAGTCCTCACCTTTGCCTTTTGAAACGCAACGAATCAGCAAGGGTAGTAAATCTTTCATATACGGGAGTTTTCTAGCCTAAAGAGCGGAATCGGTTAGTCGTTACACAACCCACATCGATCCTACCTTAAATCAGACCTAGGGTTAGGGTTTCTTACCTTCAAGTGGGATGGATACCGCCGGGAAACCACCTAGAACGGGGGTGTAGGCCGTGCGATGAATGGAAGCAAGAGGGAGGAAGATCGCCCACAAACTCCAAGCTATTCTCTCACTTTTCTCTCTCTCTCTCTAGGGTTTTATCCCAAATTCATATGGCTATGAGAGAGGGGCTGTTCTAAGATCCTTTTATAGCAAAAAACATTCCCAAAATAGACTCGTGTTCAAGGGTGACACTTATATAAGCATTTCGCCACTTTTCCAAATTTCAAAAGGGAGGTTCTGTAGCCCTCCTTGAACCAAACGTCGACTTAAGCTCACCATCTATGGATCTAGGTGGGATTATGTTTTGACTCAATCGGATTCCCAGATCGCACGTGGCGCACCACTTTCGCCGACGGTCGGTGGGCCACGATCAGAAATTCCAAGTACATGTAAATGTTCCTGAAATTTTTCTTAATCCGAGGGTTTAATTTGGTCTGATTCTGACGGTCAAGTTGCTTAATACTGACGTGTCAACGAATGATGCCAGATCACTATTCCAGATATTTATTTTGGAATGGGAATAGTGTTTTTCACACACCCTCGCTCCGGATCGAAGCGAATGGCCATGGAACATCGGATGGAGCTGATTTTTGAGATGATTGTTAAGCCCAGTGGGGCGGTCCTAGTTCCTTAACTTCGGGTTAATCGAACTTCCGATATGTGATCTAGACCTAATACGAAGTTTCGTTTCATTCCCAAGAGCAGACGGGGAATGAGTTTGGTTCTAAACTTTAGGGTAACCTAGCGTCAATGATTCTGCAACTTTTGGGTCTTGCAGATCGTATTTAAAGCAATCCTAACGGATTTCATGGCTAATCGAGTTTAGTACTTAGTTAACTTTGTTAAATTTCTAAAAAATTTAATCCTACGTGATTTCTGGTCGAGGTGGTACTCGACCCAATGTACGAAAATTTACGGGTCGTTACACCATTTGGCACTAATTAAGTTTTAAAGTTAGTTGTCTTCATGATATATTCCATCGTTATATTTATAAGGCATTTTATGAGATAATGCTAGTTCATATTCCTTTCTTATTTGGTTGCTAATTATTTCTAGAATTAATTACAGTAAAATCACACTCATATATTGCTAGATTTTCAATAGGTCCCACCTTTGACTACTCATCCATTTATTAGATGGTTAAAGATCATCATATTAAAATGTGAGTTCATAATAGGGGGTCATTTGTCAGATAAAATTCTTGATTGGTGTTGTTGTCATTGTGGTGGTCGATGAAGAATAGGCCAACCTAGATGAATGTTATGAAACAACCACATTCCATGACAAGTGCACCATATTTGCATATGTATGTGAATCCTCACAATGTTCTGAAACAAGCATATTCCATGACAAGTGCACCATAGCTGCATATGTATGTGAATCCTCACAATGTTCTGAAACAACCACATTCCATGACACTTTCATTTTATAGTTGTGACTTGTAATTGTGATTTGTAAGTTAGATAATTAGTTACCCATTTGAGGATTTCTATGGGGCCATACATAGATATGGTGTATTTTTTGTGGCATAAAAATCGCTCAAATTGTCCCATTTTGGACAGTTCAAGGTTAGATGGATAGTATGCTTTCATATAATCTATTTAAATGTTCATGTCTGATCCGCGGTCCATCTCCTCATTTCTCTCTGGATATGTTTATTCCGTTCCGTATCCAATGCCAAATATCTTTACATTGCTTTTGATATTTAGCATCAGAATGTAATGTAAGATCTACTTATCTGGAGAGGCATGGGGAGATGCCACCGGATTTTCGGCGTGGACGTTTAAATGAGAATATGAAATTATTACAATCTATCCAACCTTGTATGAGTAACTAATTTAGAATTTAATTGTATTAGCTTATAATTGATGGAGCAGACCCGAATGTGCGTCGGAGCTATTCGAATGTTGAGCGGGGGTCTCTGAAAGGTGGGAACCATTGTTATGACCATGATGAAGCTGTTCATTTTCTATTGACAACATTGGAGTGGCCTAGCCATTTGGATAGGACATGTTTATGTATTTACTCGAAATTAATGGAGAAGACCCGGATGTGCGTTGGAGCTATCCAGATGAGCGGGGATCCCTAGAAGGTGAGAACCGCTGTTATGACCATGATGAAGCTTTCATTTCCTATTGACAATATTGAAGTGGCCTGGTCATTTGGACATGTTGTGTTTATGTATTTGCTCAAAATTAATGGAGCAAACTCGGATGTGTGTCGGAGCTATCCGGATGAGAGGGGGTCCCTGGAAGGCGGAAACCACTATTATGACCATGATGAAACTGTTATTTTCTATGGACAACATTGGAGTGGCCTGGCCATTTGGACAAGCCGTGTTTATATATGCATTTGCAGGGACCATACCCTTAACCTATAACTTATAACCTAAACCCATACTTATAACCTAAACCTATTCTCAAATCCCAAAACCTATAACCTAAACCTAAACCTAAACGTATAACCTATAACTTTAACCTATAACCTAAACTTAAACCTAACCCTAAACCTGAACCTAAACCTATATAACTTAAACCTAAACCTAAAACTATAAC
Organism: Magnolia changhungtana; assembly: GCA_030180095.1. NCBI lineage: Eukaryota > Viridiplantae > Streptophyta > Magnoliopsida > Magnoliales > Magnoliaceae > Magnolia > Magnolia changhungtana. Next base: position 1,832,835 of record JASAUF010000644.1, on the reverse strand, counting down.
CTAAACCTATAACCTATAACTTAAACCTAAACCTAAACTTATAACCTATAACTTAAACCACTTATAACCTACACTTATAACATACACTTACAACCTACACTTATAACCTAAACCTTAACTTATAACCTAACCTAAACCTATACTTATAACCTAAACCTATTCTCAAATCCCAAAACCTACACTTATAACCTACACCTAAACCCTAAACCTAAACCTAAACATATAACCTTAATCTTAACCTAAACCTAAAACTATAACCCAAACCTACAACCTATAACTTAAACTTGAAAATCCAAACCTAAACCCGATCCTGAACTCGAACTCGATTTTCTAAACCTAAACTTGTAAACTTAACCTAAACCTATTCTCAATTCCCAAAACCTATAACCTTAAACCTAAACCTTTAGCTAAACTTAAACTTATAACCTATACCTGAACCTCTGAGACCCGACCCTGGTTCGCATGTGTGTATGTGTGTGAGTATGCATCCGATAGTGGTCCCGTGGTCCTACCGATCAAATTTCAGCGACCCGCGACCCTCCGATAGTGTTTGTAGTCATCTTTGAGTCCGGTCATGTAGATGTGACTCGGGTCGACCCTAGACTTATGTCATCTCATTCGTATCGTCGTTGTCGTTCCAACGACGCATCTTGTGCGTTCATCCGACTTATAGATCAAAAGCTGTGAGCATTTCATCATGTGGCCCACTTTTTGTACAAAAGCATATGGACCACTCTCATGGCATAAGTTTCCATGCCCACCACCCACACACACTACAACTCTCATGGAATAAACACTACCCACCCTAAACACTACCCACACCTAACCTATCCTACCAAACATTGTTTGTATCACCATAGGTTATTATTCCTTCCCTTAAAAATCTTTTTCTCCCTCTTTCCCTCTCATTTTTTCTCTTCCATATGTAAAATTTCAGCAACCTTCTCCTCATCTTCCCTCCATTTTTAAGCCACTTTCTTCCTTAATCCCCCATCATCTAGCCCTTGGAACATGATCTCAACTATAGATTTATAACCCTTGGAGCTTAAGGAGCTTGGAGATAGGAGAATTTTGAAGATTCAAGGTGGGTGTTTTTCACACATGCTAATCTCCCTTCTCTCTCTTAGTTCTTTCATTTCTTCATCTAGGGAATAAGTGGGACCCACCAATCCATGGTGGAGATCCCATCTAACCCTTTTGGATGTGGCCAATGGGCCCATCTTGTGCATGCATGACCATGCATGAGATTTCTCCCTTGAGAGACCCCTTGCATGCGAATTGCCCCTATTTTCCTAAGTATGATGGGTCATCTAGACCCTTGCATGTAGCTGGGATGACATCCCAACCCTTCGTCTCAAAGATCTAGGCCATGCATCATAAGATCTATGTTGTACATGTGTTTGTAATGTTGTTTGTGGTGATGATTATGTGGGGAAGGCTCAATAGTGCCAAAGCCCTCCCCTGATGGCCGGATACTCTTCTTTCTCTTTCCTTCTTTTCTAATCTGATGATATTATGTGTGGTCCACTTAGTGGGCCTGGATTACCCAAAAAAGCCCAGTAAGGAAGGTACATCTATACTCAACTTACACCATAGTTTAGATGCCCCTTTTTGCCACCTTAAATGTTCTTGCAAGGGTAAAAATTTGGGGGTTTGTTCTAAACAATTGTGGGGCCCACTAGGGTGGGCCATGATACCCAATTTATGGGTCAATCCCTTCCTTATTAGGTCCATACATTTAGTTTATTTCATGCATGTATTGCTGTCCAGAAATTTCTAGACAGATTTTTGCTGGACTTGGGCTTGAATTTGGGATTGATTGGGCGGACCTTTTTGTAATGCCCTGAAAATCGGGGGTCGAGCATAAACTCAACTCCCGAGTTCTAACGCATCATTTATGCAAAAAAATGAATGATGATTGAATGTTGACTGTATTAGAGTAGTGAACATGAGTGAGATTAAGCAAAAACAGCATATCATACTCCAGAGACAGTTAAATTTGTAAGCGGAAGACTGTGATAGATAGATAAAATATATAAACTATGGTGAGTCCCCAGAGTGTGATAACGTTATCAGGTTAAATAATTACAAGTAGAATCCTAAAATATACCAAATGTGTAAGGTCCTCTAGTCAATATCCCAAAAAGCCCCGTCGATCAGGACACGACTCACAGGAACCTGCCTGAACAGCATAAAGGAGGAATCCTCCTCTTTCTCATAAAAGTCCGGCTCCGCTTCGCAGCATCGCCATCATTTGAAACTCAAACAAATTTGGTTGGTGTGTACAACACCATCCCGTAACGTGAGAGTGAGTGATCAACTCAGTGGAACAATAAAGCATAGGTTAACCTAATATCAATTCAATCAAGCAGTAATGATAAAGTAGTACAATCAAACAATCCTAACTACTCTTATTAAATGCAAGTATGAAATGACATGATGAATGCCCTTGCCAAACCACCCTTATGCGACATCATCTTACGTTTACGAATACGTTCATCCCTCAGTGCTCCACATCTACCAGGCACATGCAATGCGATAATGAGCATGATTACCGAGTAGTTATTAGTCCATTTCAAACAGTAGTATTGGGAAACTAAGGTACCTCCCTTGTATTATTCCCAAACATGATCCATTCTAGGGTCGTCAATCCTAGTTAATCTCATACGATAGTGTGTTTCTAGGTCGCTGCAAAGGCTGCCAAGGCTGTTACGCACAAAGGTTACACCACTCCCCCATCACCTTTTTAACGGTTCATCACTATACAGATACAGGCCTAGTTCATACTCTATACACTGCGGCAAAACTTGTTTCTCAACAGGATCATTTAGAGGTGTGTATATGTCCTTTGAATTAAATTTCTCAACAAATGGCTTCAAACGATGTCCATTCACTTTAAAAGCATTTTCATTGTTTGAATTCTTTATCTCAACCGCCCCATGAGGATAGACGTTAGTGACTGCGAAAGGGCCGGTCCATCAAGGTTAGAGTTTACCTGGAAAGAGATGTAATTGAGAATTGCACAAAAGGACTTTTTGACCTAGTGTGAATGATTTTCGAAGAATGTGTTGGTCATGAAACACCTTCATTTTGTCCTTGTAAATTCTCAAATTCTCATATGCGTCATTCTGGATTTCCTCGAGTTCATTTAACTGAAGTTTGCACAGCGAGCCAGTGTTGTCCAAATTGAAGTTTGAATTTTTAATAGCCCAGTAGGCTCTATGTTCCAACTCCATAGGTAAGTGGCAAGCTTTCCCATAGATAAGTCTAAATGGAGACATTCCAATTGGGGTCTTGAAGGCAATACGGTAGACCCATAAAGCATCGGTTAAGCAAATTGACTAATCCTTGCGATCAAGGTTAACTGTTTTCTCCAAAATGTGTTTTTTCTAAAAGATTAGGGGAATGACCCATGAAATCGATGCCCTAGCAATCAAATGCTTCAATGATCATAATGGGGTTCAAAGACATTATATTTTGATGGGACAATGCTCCCAATTTCTGACAACGCTCACAAGCTTTACAAAACTCATGAGTGTCCTTGAACATAGTGGGCTAGTAAAAGCCGCACTGCAGAATTTTGGATGTGGTCTTTTTAGCAAAAAATTGACCACCACAGGCCTAAGAGTGATAGAAGGAGATGTCACTTTGGTATTCATTGTCTGGTACACATCTCCTTAAGATTTAGTCTGGGCAATATTTGAACAAGTACAGATCATCCCAGAAGAATTCGATTACCTTGAAGAATAAATTTTTTTTATCTTGCGCAATCCAATGTATTGGTGTGAAACCTGTGGTAAGATAATTAGCAATATCAGAAAACCAAGGTAAGTGGGAGACTTTAAACAATTGTTTGTCAGGGAACATGTCGTTTGTAGGTGTCGTCTCAAGGGAATCAGAAAGATCATGTAACATCCCCGATTTTTGCCTACCTGGAATTAGACGTGCTTAGGCAATGGGTCGCTCTTAACACCTTATTAACTTATCAGAACTGAATCCCACAGTATAAAATCGCTTCTTAACCCATTTCCTTCACAAATCTCACTTTCACTACCTTATCCTTCACAAAGTAACTAAGTGATAAACTAGATTAGCTATGAAATCCGCTTGATCCACTCTTAATACGATCTGCAAGACCCAAAACTTGTAAAATCATTGACGCTAGGTTACCCTAAAATCTATGATCAATCTCATTACCCGGCTGCTCCCGGGAGCATCTCGAAACTCCATATCAGATCTGGACCGCACATCGGAAGCCCGATTAACACGAAGTTAAACAATTAGGATCGCCTTGCTGGGCTTGACAACCATCTCGGAAATCAAATCCAAATAATGTCCTAGTGCTATTCGCTTGAGCTCGGAGTGAAGAGTGTGAGAAATATGAAATTAATTAAAAATAAAATAGAAATTTATTAAATCTGAGACTTGTCGCTTGCGGGTCAGTATTAAGCAACCTGACCGTCAGAATCAGGCCAAATTACACCTCAGATCAGAGATATTTCCCCAAACATATCCATGTACTCGGAATCCCCGATCGAGATCCACTGACCGTTGAACTGAAACTGGTCCGCCATTTGCGATCTGGAATCCTGACTGAAATGAAAACTTAGCCATACCTAGATCCAGTGTTAGTGAGCTTAAGTCCGACCGAACACAGAAAAGGGGCTGCTAGAAATGCTCCGTTGAGCTAAAATAGATGCCATTTAGACAAAACCCAAGTATATCTTGGTCTTGAGTCTATTTCAGTGTAGTTTTAGGCTATATAAGGACCTTAAAACCCTCTCTCATTCAACCATACGAATTTGAGAAAAACCCTAGGAAAAGAGAGAGAAAGTGAGAGAGTTGTGGGAGGATTCTTCCTGCCCTTTTTCCCTGCCACTACACGAGCTTAACCACTTCTTTCTAATCGCTTTCCCGGCGATTTCAACTTCATTTCTAGGTAAGAAACCCTAACCCTAATCTGTTTGGGGGTTTTGATAGTTGTAGGTTATGAAATAGCTAACCTATTTCGTTCTATAGGTTGCCAAACTGCCATATACGAAAGCTTAGAGAATCTATCGACTCCGTTACGATTATACGACAATAGGTGCGGACTTTAGATGTATAGGTTATGGTTTTCAATGCTTTCAATGTCAGATAATGATAGATTCATGATCTGCATGCAATTGCACATGTATAAAGTGCTGTCTGTTTTCCATTTCAATTAAATATGAAGAATATGGAATTTTATGTATTCTAGGTATTTGTAGAAAGTACTGTATACGTATAAATTTTAGATATATGTTTGCCATGATTATTTGTTATATGAACATATTATATATGTGTATAATACTCACTCGGCAGAAGGATTCGCCCTAATACATGTTGTTGCTAGTATACGTTATGTGTGTTAAAAGAGTGTATTCTAAGTGTTTGTGAAAATGACTGAATGAGTATAAAATTCTCATTCGTGCTTGCCATGACTAATTGTCATGGATATATGATTGTTGTATTGGCAACACCCCTTTGATAAAAAGATTTGCCCTAAATCACGTCATGCCCAATATAAACTATATATGCTAAAATGTGTAGCCCAAGTGTTTGTGGGAATGACTAAATGAACATGGAACTTGGATTCCTGCTTGCCATGACTATCCGTCGTGGGTGCACGCGTGTTATAATTGGGGCAACTCCCTAGTGAAAGGATTTGGCTTTATACTTATGTGATCACCATACATCATGTATGTTGATGTATGTAGTTTAAAGTGTTTGTTGAAATGTCTGAATGAGTAGTAGTTAGTAAATTGTAATGTATAAGGGTGTTGAGATAGGATTCTCAGCTACCTTAGAGATGTATATGATTTCCTCCATGTTGTTTGTTTAATTTAATTGCTTACTATGAAACATATATGTTTGTATTTCTTATTTACAACGTGCCTTGCAATATGCTTTATGGCATATTTGTTAACATGCTTGACTTACTTTGTTTACGATGCTTTACTCCACGTGCTTCTGAATAAGGATTGATTGTGATTGGGACTATGATTATAGTCCAGGCAATCGGTACCAGACTTGAGTTCGTGGTTGAGATTCATTTCGCCACGTAGGATGTGTCTGACCAACCCGAGTCGTACTTCAGTTGGCGACAGTGGTTAGGCCACGCGAAGTGCTTAAGCACTTTATGTCGTTCAGTTGATTGTGTACTCGAGATAGTTAGGCTTGTCAAGTAACCTAATATATCTAATGTGTGTTCACCATGTTTGGACGCTATTGTTGGAACCTAGGGTACCAAACTTACCAGTGAAATCCTGTTAACCATGGTACCTCAATCCGCTAAGACTCATGAGCCGGGCATGGTGGTATGGGAACCGTGGTCGAGTTGTCGGCCTGCGCTAGGGCCACATGCCTCCCCGTAGTGTCCATTGAGCAACCAGACTCGTGAGCCGATTATGGTGGTATGGGACACTATATTCGAGCTGTCGGCCTACACTAATTGGTGACGAGCCCTTTGCAGTGACCTTGAGCATACTCTGAATTTACGGTGAGGCGATGAGTTTTACCGCGGTGAATAGAGTATGAACAAGGCCTGTATCAATTTAGTGATGGGGGAGTGGTGTAACAAATGCGTGTAACAGCCCTGACAGCCTTTGCAGTGCCCTAGAACTACACTATCGTATAAGATTATTAGGTTTGACGATCCTAGAATGGATCATGTTTGGGAATGATACAAGGGAGATACCTTAGTTTCCCAATCCTGTTATTTGAAATGGACTAATAACAACTCGGTAATCATGCTCATCATCGCACTGCATGTGCCTGTAAGATGTGGAGCACTGAGGAATGAAAGCATGCCGCAGACGTAAGATGGTGTTACATGAGGGAGTATGTGGTGAGGGCATGCATCATGACGGCATTCCATACTTACATTAACAAGAGTATTTAGAATTGTTTGATTGTACTGCTTTATCATTACTGCTTAACTGAATTGATAACATATTAACCTATACTTTACTGTTCCACTGAGTTGATCACTCACTCACACGTTACGGGACGGTGTTGTACACACCAACCAGACTTGTTTGAGTTTCAGATGATGGCGATGCTGCGAAGCGGAGTTGGACTTTTATGAGGATGAGGAAGATTCCTCCTTTATTCTGTTTTAGGCGGCTTCCTGTGAGTCGTGTCCTGATCGACGGGGCTTCTTGGGATATTGACTAGATGACCTTACCCAACTGGTATAACTTGAAATTGTACTTGTAATTATTTAACCTGGTAACGTTATCATACTCTGGAGACTCACCACAGTTTATATATTTTATTTATCTATCAGTCTTCTGCTCGCTATCTCACTTGTCTCTAGAGTATGATATGCTGTTTTGGCTTAATCTCACTCATGTTCACTACACTAATACAGATAACATTCAATCATCATTCATTTTGTTGCATAAGTGATACGTTGGAACTCGGGAGTTGAGTTTATGCTCGACCCCCGATTTTCAGGGCGTTACAGATCAAGTCTCGAAATATGGTCAACCACTACGTTCTCTACTCTCTTTTATCCTTTATTTCTAAATCAAATTCCTGGAGTAGGAGGATCCATCTTATTAAGCGGGGCTTACCATCATTCTTAGAAAGAAGATACTTGAGTGTCGCATGATCGGCATAGATAATGATCTTGGATTCAATCAAGTAGGACCTAAATTTGTCCAAGGTGAACACTACGGCTAAGAGTTCTTTCTCCATGGTGAAATAATCTACTTGGGCAGGATTTAGAGTTCTACTTGCATAATGAATGACGTATGGCTTCTTTTATTTTCTATGGCCTAATACTGCTCTAATAGCATAGTCAGACGCATCACACATAATTTCAAAGGAAAAGTTCCAGTCGAGTGGCTACATGATAGGTGCGGTGGTCAACATACCTTTGAGCTTAGAAAAAGCTTCTTTGCATTGCTTAGTCCACTCGTATGGTACATCCTTTTGAAGTAAATTGCATAAAGGACGTGAGAGGTGACTAAAGTCCATTATGAATCTTCTATAAAATTCAGCGTGTCCTAAGAAGGATCGCACATCTCGTATGCTTTTAGGTGGGGGTATGTTAGAGATAAGATCAATTTTAGCCTTATTTACTTCAATTCCCTTGGCCGAGATGATATGTCCAAGAAGAATTCCCTTACGAACCATGAACTAGCACTCACTTCAGTACATTTTCAAAATTTTCAAGTCTTAAGTCACCCGATCATGGAGGCACTCTCTGCCTTGGGTTGCTACTGGATTCACAATCCAGTAGCAGGCCCACTTGATCTTTTCTTGATGTATATACACCCTCTATCTGGTGGGGCCCCCTGTAAATATTGTTGGCCTTCACGAGATCATTCTCACTTATTTGACTAATTTATGGGCTTTAGCAAGCCTAATAAGCTGAGTGGGCTGAATGTTTATCAAGGGGCCTTAAATGTACATTGTTATGGTTGAAACTTTATTAGACATGGGACCCACCATATTGAGAACCTGTGTGCGTGTTGGATGCTTATATTTTATAATCCTTGGGCTTAATTAGTGCATTGTTTTGGGTCACCTTTAGTGATCACATGAGGACCCCATCTTAGATCAGATTTTTGGGGCATCCCATAGGCCCAGAGTGGGTTAGGACGTCCCAGCTTGGCCCAACCATATATTGAGCTAACTTCCACCATTTGATGGACTTGTGAGCTAAGATAAGGATAGTATTGGGCCCTTGGTTGCCCACTTAAATTGCTAGTTATTAGGCTGATGTAGTTGAGCCTATTTCATCATCCAAACTTAAACTTATTTTTAGGCCATATATTATGTAAGCGGACTACCCACCAAGTCCAACTTAATACATGGATTCTATGGCCATTGGGAATTGAGCCTTGGGCCTTAATTTCTCTTTTGGGGCCCATGTTGTTAAAAGTGGTATTATATATTTTTATGGCCTATTATGAGGAATATATGTATGTGGTTACCTTTATTTGTATCTTAAATGTAGGCCTTGGGCCTTCTATCCATATAGTTCATGGTTGATATGCCTTTTTGGGGAATGGTGGTTAAATGTCCCTATTATGGACCCCTCTAGGCCCAGTTGTATTTAAGAGTAATTGGATACTCATCTTAGACTCTTACTAGGCTCATTTCTATGTTACTTAGACCCGTAGCTTGTATACTTAGTCTCATGGGCTACCCCAGGTAAATGGGCCCCCTCTAGAAGTTAGATTTCCTTGAGGATATTGTCTATTGGTTCCTTCTTGAATAGGAGGAATGTAATATACATTGTATATTGTCATATAGTGTGATTAAATTCATCCTTATGACCCAGGTACATCATTATATGCTTGGTTAACACTGTGTGTGTGGTCATAATGTGCCATTGGGCATTGTATGTTACCTTCTCTGAGGGACATAGTATTCCCTCTTGAGCACGTTGGATACTTGGAATTGATAAATGGTTGATCGTATGATTCATGCATCTGGCATTGCATAGCATATGGACAATTATCGCCCTTGCTTCATCAGGGTTGTAGCCTCCACAGTTACATCGTGGATGCCCAGGATTGGACACTGAAAATGTTACTTGAGCATACTCGGTGCATAGGATGCCCATGGGTGAAATTCTCAAAACTTCCATGGTACCAAGGATCTGCTTCAACGCCATGACCGAGTGGAATATATGAGCACGCGAGGGCCTTATACCATTAGGCCGCGACTCCCACTATCGTGTCATCGTTTGGATAGGGGTGTAGTCTTACTCACCTGATGTAAGGGGGCATTGCTAGGCTGAGTTTGACCAGCTCGTGAATGGGTCTGCTACCAATAGGCCTTGCTGGTGATTGACTGTCCATAGGCAGGTAGTGAATTCTCTTACGCTCGTTTGATTGTGCAAGGTCTGTAGAGCGGCAGTCATCCAGTAGTCTAATGGACCTCAGTGATTTCCTTATGATGGAAATGTACTTGATATGTGGATTGGATATGAGCATTGACATTACATCGCATTGCATTTACATCGGCTGTGTAAGCCTCATATTACATTACAATACTCATTACATTATAGTACTCATCGCATTACAGTACTCATCGCATTACAATACTCATTATTATATAGTCTTGGTATGACTTCCTGTATTATCGTACTTCCTTGGTATAGTTTCTTACATTCATGATAGCCTTGGTAAGGCTAGTGGTATTAGTATTGATCATGACTCCCTTCTGCATTCTCTATCTTCTTTCGAGCACCATTGTCACACACATTCACCACCCTCTAAACTTTCTATAAGCTTATGCACAATTGATGCGTCCAGGAGATCCTAGGTAGGCATCGCAGTGGCAGAGTTTGGATTCGAGCTGAGCTTGAAGACCCAGTATTGCAGACTTCCTTTCTTCCTTCTATTATCGTATGTATGTCCTTTTGGACCTCATGTAGCTTGTAAAAGTTCAAATTCATAGTGGATTTTGTGATGTGTGCCTTTGTTATTCTCAGATTTACTTGTGATCTTGGGTATGCTTGTATTGGTAATGATTATACTGTTATAAAAATCCTCCTCGTAGGATCCTAGGATCGAAACCTGCCTCAGGAGCTGAGAATGGGGTACTACGGAGGCTGTTGCTGCCAGAACCGGCCATCGGGTTCCTTGTAAGTTCGGTTACCGAGTCTGGGGCATGACAACACCTGAACCTGAACTTATAACCTTAACCCTAAACCAATAACTTGTAACCTATAACCTATAACCTAAACTCAATTCCCTAAACCTTAACCTAAACTTAAACCTAAACTTAAACCTATAACCTACACCTATAACCTAAACTCAATTCCTAAAACCTTAACATATAACCTAACCTAAACCTAAACCTATAACCTACACTTATAACCTACACCTACACCTAAACCTATAACCTTAACCTAAACATAAAACCTAAACCTACACCTAAAACATAAATGTAATCTCAATTACCTACTATAACCTACAATATTAAACTAAATCTATACTTATAACCTAAACCTATTCTCAAATCCCAAAACCTATAACCTAAACCTAAACCTATATAAACCTAAACATAAACCTAAACCTATGACCTATAACCTAAACCTATAACATAAACGATAACCTTAACCTATAACCTATAACCTATAACCTAAACCCAAACCTAAACAATCCTTAAATTGAACCCGATTTCATAAACCTAAATCTTAACCTATTCTCAATTCTCTAAAGCTATAATCTATAATCTAAACCTAAACCTAAACCTATAACCTATAACCTAAACTTAAAACTAAACCTAAACGATAACCTAAACCAATATAACCTAAACCTAAACGTATAACCTAAACCTATAAACTATAACCTAAACCTAAACCTAAACTTATAACATATAACTTAAACCACTAATAACCTACACTTACAACCTATACTTATAACTTAAACCAAAATCTATACTTATAACTTATAACCTACAACATTAACTAAACCTAAACCTGAACATAAACCCGAACCCAAACCCAAACCCGAAACTGAATTCCTAAACCTAAACCTAAATATATAACCTATAACATAAGCCTATACCTAAACCTAAACCTATATAACTTAAACTTAAACCTATAACCTTAATCTATAACCTAAACTCAATTCCCTAAACCTTAACCTATAACCTAACCTAACCTAAACCTATACTTATAACCTAAACCTATTCTCAAATCCCAATACTAACACTCATAACATACACCTAAACCATAAACCTAAACCTAAACCTAAACCTATAACCTTAACCTTAACCCTAACCTAAACTGTAACGCCTAGAAAATCGGGGGTCGAGCATAAACTCAACTCACGAGTTCCAACGCATTACTTATGCAACACAGATAATGATGATTATGATAAGAGCATTGAAACATGAATGGGATTATACCAAAACAGCATATCATACTCCAGAGAGTTAAATTTACGAGCGGAAGACTGTGATAGATATGTAAAGTATATAAACTGTGGTGAGTCTCCAGAGTATGATAATGTTACCAGGTTAATTCATTTCAAGTACAATTTCAAATTATACCAAGTTGTGTAAGGTCATCTAGTCAATATCCCAGAAAGCCCTGTCGATCAGGGCACGACTCATAAAAACCAGCCTGAAACTGCATAAAGGAGGAATCCTCCTCATCATCATAGTAATAGTCCGGCTCTGCTTCATAAGCATCGCCATCACCTGAAACTCAAACAAGTTAGGTTGGTGTGTACAACACCGTCTCATAACATGGGATTGAGTGATCAACTCAGTGGAACAATAAAGCATAGGTTAATATGTTATCAATTCAGTGAAGCAGTAATGATAAAGCAATACAATCAAGCAATCACTACAAGAAAAACGGGCAAAGGCTACGGACTAGATCCGTAGCAAAAGCCTTTTTGCTACGGATCTAGTCCGTGGCACGTCCGTCTCAATTGGTGGGGTAGCTAAAGGTCTCGCTACGGATAAAATCCGTAGCAATAGATACAATTAGCTACGGATTTAGTCCGTAGCAATAGATACATTTAGCTACGGATAATATCCGTAGCAATTAGATACCATTAGCTACGGATTTTATCCGTAGCAATATACACAATTCACTACGGATATTCTCCGAGCTATAGATAGAAATAGCTACGGTTATACAGAAATAGCTACGGGTATAATCCGTAGCAATAGATACCAAGCTTTACGATATTTGCCGCACTACATACCAATAGCTACGGATATAGTCCGTAGCTATATACCAATAGCTACGGATTATATCCGTAGCTATAGATAGTAATTGCTACCGCTACGAATTATATTTCGTAGCTATTTTCCCTGTTTTCATTGCAAGAACCTGCTATGATTGATAATTCATCTAAGCTTAATGCAATCAAAGAAAAAAAAATGATGCATTTATTACAATAGCAATCAAATCTATAATGCATCCTACATTCACATTTTTAAATAAATAATACTTCACTTTACTCAACCTATCATAAGAATTACAACTAAGGCGTGCCCTCATGCATTAAACAATGCTCGCGCTTTTACAAAATTTTCTTTCTTCAGACGGTCAAGTTCAGCAAACATAGAAGATACAGCTTCTTCTTTCCTTGAAACTGCATAAGTAACTTCTGTAGACTTCGACACAATATCACTTTCAAGTTTCAAAACCCTTCCCTTGAGAAAATGAATTTCATCATCCACTAACTTCTTTAGCTTGTCGTCACCAGTATAAAACAACAATTGTAGACACAATCAAACAAGCATGCCTTTGTACACATCTCAAAAGGAAGAAAGACCAAAAAAAAAAGAGCTGGAAAAAAACAATTATATATAAAGAAATAAAAAATGTGCCTACAAATCTTCTAAACTATAGCAAAATCCATAGGTTAGGTTATCGGTTATAAGTTTAGGTTATAAGTTATAGGTTAAGGTTTAGTTTATAGGTTTAGAAATCGGGTTCGATTTTAGGATCGGGTTTAGGTTTTGGGTTTTCAAGTTTTGGATTAGGTTTAGGTTAGGGAGTTGAAATTAGGATTAGGTGTAGGTTTAGGTTTAGGAATTTGAGAATACATTTAGGTTAAGGTTTAGGGAATGAGAATAGGTTAAGGTATAGGTTTAGGAAATCGGGTTCATGTTCAAGATCGGGTTTAGGTTTGGGTTTTCAAGTTTAGGTTTAGGTTTAGGTTAGAGAGTTGAGATTAGGATTTGGTGTAGGTTTAGGTTTAGGTTAGAGAGTTGAGATTAGGATTTGGTGTAGGAATTGAGAATAGGTTTAGGAAATCGGGTTCATGTTCAAGATCGGGTTTAGGTTTGGGTTTTCAAGTTTAGGTTTAGGTTTAGGTTAGAGAGTTGAGATTAGGATTTGGTGTAGGTCTAGATTTAGGGATTTGAGAATACATTTAGGTTAAGGTTTAGGGAATGAGAATAGGTTAAGGTTTAGGTTTAGGAAATCGATTCGGGTTCGGGATCGGGTTTAGGTTTGGGTTTTCAAGTTTAGGTTTAGGTTTAGGTTAGGAGAGTTGAGATTAGGATTAGGTGTAGGTTTAGGTTTAGGGATTTGAGAATACATTTAGGTTAAGGTTTAGGTTAAAGATTTTGGTTTAGGTTAGGTTATATGTTTTGGTCTAGGTTTAGGTTTAAGTTTTAGGTTTAGGTTATAGATTTAGGGAATTGAGAATAGTTTAAGGTTTAGGTTTAGGAAATCGGGTTCGGGTTCTGGATCGGCTTTAGGTTTGGGTTTTTAGTTTAGGATCCGGTTTAGGTTAGGGAGTTGAGATTAGGATTAGGTGTAGGTTTAGGTTTAGGTTTAGGGATTTAAGAATACATTTAGGTTAAGGTTTAGGTTATAGGTTTTGGTTTAAGTTAAGGTTATAGGTTTTGGTTTAGGTTTAGGTTATAGATTTAGGTTATTTAGAGGAATTGAGAATAGTTTAAGGTTTAGGTTTAGGAAATGGGGTTCAGGGTTTAAGGATCGGCTTTAGGTTTGGGTTTTCAAGTTTAGGATCCGGTTTAGGTTAGGGAGTTGAGATTAGGATTAGGTGTAGGTTTAGGTTTAGTGATTTGAGAATACATTTAGGTTAAGGTTTAGGTTATAGGTTTTGGTTTAAGTTAAGGTTATAGGTTTTGGTTTAGGTTTAGGTTATAGATTTAGGGAATTGAGAATAGTTTAAGGTTTAGGTTTAGAAATCGGGTTCGGGTTCGGGATCGGCTTTAGGTTTGGGTTTTCAAGTTTAGGATCCGGTTTAGGTTAGGGAGTTGAGATTAGGATTAGGTGTAGGTTTAGGTTTAGAGATTTGAGAATACATTTAGGTTAAGGTTTAGGGAATTGAGAATAGGTTAAGGTATAGGTTTAGGAAATCGGGTTCATGTTCAAGATCGGGTTTAGGTTTGGGTTTTCAAGTTTAGGTTTAGGTTTAGGTTAGAGAGTTGAGATTAGGATTTGGTGTAGGTTTAGGTTTAGGTTAGAGAGTTGAGATTAGGATTTGGGTAGGAATTGAGAATAGGTTTAGGAAATCGGGTTCATGTTCAAGATCGGGTTTAGGTTTGGGTTTTCAAGTTTAGGTTTAGGTTTAGGTTAGAGAGTTGAGATTAGGATTTGGTGTAGGTTTAGATTTAGGGATTTGAGAATACATTTAGGTTAAGGTTTAGGGAATTGAGAATAGGTTAAGGTTTAGGTTTAGAAATCGGATTCGGGTTCGGGATCGGGTTTAGGTTTGGGTTTTCAAGTTTAGGTTTAGGTTTAGGTTAGGGAGTTGAGATTAGGATTAGGTGTAGGTTTAGGTTTAGGGATTTGAGAATACATTTAGGTTAAGGTTTAGGTTAAAGATTTTGGTTTAGGTTAGGTTATATGTTTTGGTCTAGGTTTAGGTTTAAGTTTTAGGTTTAGGTTATAGATTTAGGGAATGAGAATAGTTTAAGGTTTAGGTTTAGGAAATCGGGTTCGGGTTCGGATCGGCTTTAGGTTTGGGTTTTCAAGTTTAGGATCCGGTTTAGGTTAGGGAGTTGAGATTAGGATTAGGTGTAGGTTTAGGTTTAGGTTTAGGGATTTAAGAATACATTTAGGTTAAGGTTTAGGTTATAGGTTTTGGTTTAAGTTAAGGTTATAGGTTTTGGTTTAGGTTTAGGTTATAGATTTAGGGAATTGAGAATAGTTTAAGGTTTAGGTTTAGGAAATCGGGTTCGGGTTCGGGATCGGCTTTAGGTTTGGGTTTTCAAGTTTAGGATCCGGTTTAGGTTAGGGAGTTGAGATTAGGATTAGGTGTAGGTTTAGATTTAGTGATTTGAGAATACATTTAGGTTAAGGTTTAGGTTATAGGCTTTGGTTTAAGTTAAGGTTATAGGTTTTTGTTTAGGTTTAAGTTATAGGTTTAGGGAATTGAGAATAGTTTAAGGTTTAGGTTTAGGAAATCGGGTTCGGGTTCGGATCGGCTTTAGGTTTGGGTTTTCAAGTTTAGGATCCGGTTTAGGTTAGGGAGTTGAGATTAGGATTAGGTGTAGGTTTAGGTTTAGAGATTTGAGAATACATTTAGGTTAAGGTTTAGGTTATAGGTTTTGGTTTAGCTAAGGTTATAGGTTTTTAGGTTTAGGTTTAGGTTATAGGTTAAGGATTTAGGGAATGAGAATAGTTTAAGGTTTAGGTTTAGGAAATCGGGTTCGGATTCGGATCGGCTTTAGGTTTGGGTTTTCAAGTTTAGGATCCGGTTTAGGTTAGGGAGTTGAGATTAGGATTAGGTGTAGGTTTAGGTTTAGTGATTTGAGAATACATTTAGGTTAAGGTTTAGGTTATAGGTTTTGGTTTAAGTTAAGGTTATAGGTTTTGGTTTATGTTTAGGTTATTATATTTAGGGAATTGAGAATAGTTTAAGGTTTAGGTTTAGGAAATCGGGTTCGGGTTCGGGATCGGCTTTAGGTTTGGGTTTTCAAGTTTAGGATTTAGGTTTAGGTTAGGAGTTGAGATTAGGATTAGGTGTAGGTTTAGGTTTAGGATTTGAGAATACATTTATGTTAAGGTTTAGGTTATAGGTTTTGGTTTAAGTTAAGGTTATAGGTTTTGGTTTAGGTTTAGGTTATAGATTTAGGGAATGAGAATAGTTTAAGGTTTAGGTTTAGAAATCGG
Organism: Magnolia changhungtana; assembly: GCA_030180095.1. NCBI lineage: Eukaryota > Viridiplantae > Streptophyta > Magnoliopsida > Magnoliales > Magnoliaceae > Magnolia > Magnolia changhungtana. The sequence goes on along the minus strand of JASAUF010000644.1, from coordinate 1,816,232 downwards.
GTTCGGGTTCTGGATCGGCTTTAGGTTTGGGTTTTCAAGTTTAGGATCCGGTTTAGGTTAGGGAGTTGAGATTAGGATTAGGTGTAGGTTTAGGTTTAGGGATTTGATAATACATTTAGGTTAAGGTTTAGGTTATAGGTTTTGGTTTTGGTTTAAGTTAAGGTTATAGGTTTTGGTTTAGGTTTAGGTTATAGATTTAGGGAATTGAGAATAGTTTAAGGTTTAGGTTTAGGAAATCGGGTTCGGGTTCGGGATCGGCTTTAGGTTTGGGTTTTCAAGTTTAGGATCCGGTTTAGGTTAGGAGTTGAGATTAGGATTAGGTGTAGGTTTAGGTTTAGTGATTTGAGAATACATTTAGGTTAAGGTTTAGGTTATAGGTTTTGGTTTAAGTTAAGGTTATAGGTTTTGGTTTAGGTTTAGGTTATAGATTTAGGGAATTGAGAATAGTTTAAGGTTTAGCTTTAGGAAATCGGGTTCGGGTTCGGGATCGGCTTTAGGTTTGGGTTTTCAAGTTTAGATCCGGTTTAGGTTAGGGAGTTGAGATTAGGATTAGGTGTAGGTTTAGGTTTAGAGATTTGAGAATACATTTAGGTTAAGGTTTAGGTTATAGGTTTTGGTTTAAGTTAAGGTTATAGGTTTTGGTTTAGGTTTAGGTTTAGGTTATAGATTTAGGGAATTGAGAATAGTTTAAGGTTTAGGTTTAGGAAATCGGGTTTGTGTTCGGGATCGGCTTTAGGTTTGTATTTTCAAGTTTAGGATCCGGTTTAGGTTAGGGAGTTGAGATTAGGATTAGGTGTAGGTTTAGGTTTAGGGATTTGAGAATACATTTAGGTTAAGGTTTAGGTTATAGGTTTTGGTTTAAGTTTGGTTCTAGGCTGCTAGGTTTTGGTTTAGGTTTAGGTTATAGATTTAGGGAATTGAGAATAGTTTAAGGTTTAGGTTTAGGAAATCGGGTTCGGGATCTGGATCGGCTTTAGGTTTGGGTTTTCAAGTTTAGGTTATAGGTTTTGGTTTAGGTTTAGGTTTAGGTTTTGATTTAGGTTATAGGTTATAGGTTTAGGTTAAGGTTTAAGGTTTTGATTTAGGTTTAGGCTATAGGTTTTGGTTTTGGTTTAGGTTATAGGTTTTGGTTTAGGATATAGGTTATAGGATTTGAGAATGGGTTATGGTTTAGGTTTAGAAATCGGGATCGTTAGGTTCGGGATTGGGTTTTAGATTGGGTTTTCAAGTTTAGGTTTAGGTTTAGGTTAGGGAGTTGAGATTAGGTTGGGTTTTCAAGTTTAGGTTTAAGTTTGAGTTTTCAAGTTTAGGTTAAGGTTTAGGTTTAGGTTATAGGTTTTTGAATTTGAGAATGGGTTCGGGTTTAGGCTATAGGTTTTGGTTTAGGTTATAGGTTATAGGTTTAGGTTTAGGTTTTGATTTAGGTTATAAGTTATAGGTTTAGGTTTAGGTTATAGGTTTTGATTTAGGTTTAGGCTATAGGTTTTGATTTAGGTTTAGGCTATAGGTTTTGGTTTTGGTTTTGGTTATAGGTTTTGGTTTAGGATATAGGTTATAGGTTTAGGTTATAGGATTTGAGAATGGGTTCGGGTTTAGATTATAGGTTTTGGTTTTGGTTTAGGTTATAGGTTATAGGTTTAGGTTCAAGTTATAAGCTATAGGTTTAGGGAATTGAGAATAGGTTAAGGTTTAGGTTTAGGAAATCGGGTTCGGGTTCGAGTTCAGTATCGGGTTTAGGTTTGGGTTTTCAAGTTTAGGTTTAGGTTTAGGTTAGGGAGTTAAGATTAGGATTAGGTGTAGGTTTAGGTTTAGGGATTTGAGAATAGGTTAGGTTGTAGGTTAAAGTTTAGGGAATTGAGTTTAGGTTATAGGTTTAGCTTATAGGTTATAGGTTTAGGTTAAGGTTTAGGTTGTAGTTATAGGTTTTGGGATATGAGAATAGGTTTAAGTTATAGGTTAAGGGTGTGGTCCCTGCAAATACAGATATAAACACGGCCTGTCTAAATGGCCATGCCCTTCCAATGCTGTCCATAGGAAATGGACAGCTTCATCATGGTCAGCGGTTCCCACCTTCCAGGGACCCCCGCTCATCCGGATAGCTCCGACGCACATCCGGGTCTGCTCCATTAATTTTGAGCAAATACATAAACACGGCCTGTCCAAATGGCCAGGCCCTTCCAATGCTGTCCATAGGAAATGGACAGCTTCATCATGGTCAGCGGTTCCCACCTTCCAGGGACCCCCGCTCATCCGGATAGCTCCGACGCACATCCGGGTTTGCTCCATTAATTTCGAGCAAATATATGAACACGGCCTGTCCAAATGGCCAGGCCCTTTCAATGCTGTCCATAGTTAACGAGTTGAGCACTTTACCAGGCGTGCATAGACATTCCCTCAACTAGAAAATGCACATTCCCTCAGCTAGAAAATATGAAGAGAAACATTAGAAAATCAAACAATTGCAAACGTGAAGAACATTCATAAGGCATTGCAAGGCCCAATGAAAGTAAGGAGTGAGGTTCTTCTTCAAAATTTCAAAGTGTTTTTGGATATTCAATCCGTACTACCATAGCACAAACCAAAAACACAATCCATAGTTACCAAAATTTTAAAAAAAAATAAATAAGCAATTTGAAAATTAGAACAAACAGATGGAACATAAAACCTGGAAAAAAAAAAAGGCAATTTCACCTGAAGTTCTCATTGACATGAATTGCCTTCCGTGCTCATAAAGAACAAAAGGGTTTCAGGACAAATAGCAATTAGAGTAAGTCACTAAAACAGAAGGGAAAAAAATAAAAATCATAAAAACAGAAAGGAACAGATTGACCATTTAAAGTATATTTCAAGTTCCTCATGAACCTTTTTCGCAAAATAAGACTGGGAGAATTGCATCAAATAAATAAAAACTCAAAGTTCAATTCTAATAAAGGAAACAGATTGACCAGTTTAAAGTATATTTCAAAAATTGGTATACGAGAAAGATATTTCAATTAGTAATCATAAAAGAGAAAAAAAAATCATTACTGGTAGGAAAAAAAATATATCGTTGAACCTTACCCTCATATAGCGTGCAAGTAATCCAGGTTTTCTTTGACCACTACCTACATTTTTAAGATAGATTTCCCAATCCAATCAGAGGTCACATGAGTCATGAAATAAAAATAAACAAAAAAGGTTGGCCATCCAATGAACATGTGTTTGATGCTGCTCAAGAATCATACACAAGAAACCCATGCAACCAATGCCATATTTATTTTGAGTTCCATGTTTTAGTTTCCTACAACATAAATCTTCTTCATCAGTGTTGTTTATCTTGCATTCTGACTAGTGGACAGTGAGATTCTCATAGTCTTAAACAAGGCTGATACATAACAGTGTCTACTGGATTCCACCATGATGTCTGCTGAAATCTACTCCATTCATCAGTTTTGCTTTGAATCAAGTTAGTACAAAAAATAAAAAATAAGACATTCAATGCTTAAATGGGCCACAAAATAGGAAACAGTGTGAAACACGGGCATGGTTTAACTATTAGTACTGTTTCTGTAGTGAGATTTATGTGTTGTATCCGTTGGGTCTATTTATTTGGTGAGATCATTCTAGTGGATGAGCCCAAAAATAAAACAAATCCAAAGCTCGAGTGAACTCCATTGCAAAAAACAGGAGGACAGTGACACCCATTGCTGAAACTTTCTAGGGCCTACCATGATGTTCATCTGAGATCTAACCTGTTCATAAGTTAGTATATGGAAGCCATTGATTTGACATTCCTCCTCACATTTACTGTCTTCCCATAAAAACTCTCCCAAATCACTGATGCAAGCCATTGAATCTTTGGTCTTTTCTCTATTGAATCTAAAAGGTTAGAATTTTGAATTAGGTGAAGGTTTGGAAAGAGAGGGATTTGAACCCTGACTTTAAAAGTCTGCGTAGTAGTTCCAATGCCATGCCTTGAACCATTCAGACTATCAAAAATAAAAATAAAAAAGTCTATCATTTCTGAATATCCTAGCTTAGTGTTATTAACAGTTGGCTAAACAGTTATTAACTGGCTGTTTAACCAATTTTAACTGGTAGTTTATAAATTGAATTATATGTAAGATTACAAAGATGCGACGGTCAAAACCAGTTTGAATTGGTTGTGGTCACTTACATCCCCTGTTTGTTGTTTGGTCCAGTTTTTAAGACAGCAAACTATTTTTTTTAAAGTCAACATCAGTCTTAATCAATTGGAAGAAAAAGCAACCTGGATCAGGGATATGATTGCTATACATATACAGATAAAACTACTACTCAAATGTACCCAAAACAGGGGCAAGTATCAACTATCCTCCACCTACAAACATGAAAGGACCTATTACCATCCACCATTTTCCTAACAAGGCTATATTGGAAGTTTGAAACTGATAGCTCCAGGCAGAAAGGGTCCTTGACTCTTAGAGATTCCATAAGAACATCCTAAGAAACAACACAAGTTGCCATTTTATGCAATCTGAGTCATTAATATAACACTAACGAGTCTTAATAGAAAGAATACAAGGACATCTTCTCAAGCAATTAAGTTGTTGAGCATGAGATTTCAGAATAGTAACAAATTAGTTGCAGGTGAAAATACTTGGAAAGTACATGCAGTAAAAACAACATTTTACAAAAAAAAAAAAAAAAAAACAACGTTATTTCCTCAAATTTTCCACAAAGTCAAGTAGGAATAAAAGGTAAGTAATCCAAAGTATTTTGATGTTTGAAATGCTTATACTTCTTGAATCACAATTATTTCTTTAATTTTAAGAGCTTCTTATATCTAGTGCATTAAAATATATGAAAAGTATTCTAATATGGAAGGAATTACCTCTCAAAAAAGAATATTCTGCTTTTGGATTGCTTATGAATGCAAAATCCCTAACAAGAAGGGAAATCAAAAATATCAACTGTACACCAAGGAAAACCAGCCTCATTCTTGATAGATCCTTTCTTTTATTTTGTAGAATCTCGACTTTCACAAAATGACCTTCCTTATCAAAGTCAAAAGAGTGCTTTAACAGCTTTTCAATTTATGTTGAAATTCACACTAATAAGGGTACATTCAAATTTTGAATGGCTTGGAGGCCAGCTAATATAAAGTGAACTTTCCCGCTTAATTCATGAAGTGGCATAAATTCTAAAAATAAATAAATAAAGGAAAAACAGAATGACATGTTGAAGAACTTGGGAAGAGGCTAAGTGACAAGGCTAATATCAACCATCATACTATGTAATAAAGGCACCCCATTTCTTTCTTTTCTTTTTTTCTTTTCTTTTTTCTTTTCTCTTTTTCCTTTTTTTTTTTTTTTTTTGTTCTTGAATGTATAAAATTTCCTTAAAAGTTGTCATGTTCAATACCTGTCTCAATCATGCACACGTGCACGTTCTGTCTGACGCAAATAAACAATTCTATTAGGAAACAACCTAATTTACATTTTCATTTTGTATTTTCCAGTACTTGTATACTCCTACAAAATTCCTAGCATATCTCTAGTCATATAGCTACAGTTTTCTATACGGTAAGTATGTATGAAGAAAACTTCTATCATCATACATTTTTATTTCTCATTATCTATTTGTCACATGTTGGGTTTTCCAGGGTCCTCATGTCCAACACATCAGATCCATGACTGAAACTAACGCTCATGTAGATGTTCAAGTTATATAGGCACCATAGCATGTTCAAAGTGACATACGACATGCCTGGATGTTACAATTAGGAATGTAAAGGAACATTTCTTAGAAAATGAAGCATGCATAGAAGGCTGTAAGTAACAAGAAGCATTACCTCATAGTAGTCATGTAAACCAAGGCCCTCAACATCTACAGGCTACATGCATACTGTATATGCCAATGGAGGTTATTTGTGACAACCGCGCATGATTACTAACTGCTCGAAGAGTCTATTTAACAAGACATTAGTAGACCATTTCTTTCATTTTTTTAATGCCGTCCATAGATGACAAAAAGCAACACAGGCATCTAATAATCTGTATCTAACAAAGAAGGAAATTCAGTTTTGCTTCCATCGTCAATTGAAATTTGCATTTGTTTCACACACCTTTTTCTTTGGGAAACCCCATAATGGTCGCATCTCTAAGTTGGAGGTCTCACGGATGATACCTTTTGGTAACAAATCAGTCCCATGAGGCCAACGTCGGTCCTGAAGCAACAGAAGAATACAAACCAAAGTAAACAATACTAACATTTCATTCATGAGAAAATGCAATGAAATTGAGCCCCTACGAAAGTGTTGTATCTTGCATCTATTATCAGATTGAGTAATTGGCAACAGATTAACCTTGATCATCTCCCATTTTGACATTCTCTGCACAATGGATCCCAAAACGCTTTGAATGTTAGATGTGTTTCCAAGATATTGAAATACTAGGAATATTAATGACTTAAATAAAGGACAACATCATGTGTGCCGAGTTGCGAATTTGTATCCAGACGAGTCTATGACCGAGGGGCATTCAATCAAAACATTGGATGTCCAAAACGTAATAGAGTGTCTCCCAACTGCTTTCATAGAAACAGAGACAAGTAAGGCTTAGATGTGAGAGAATGGTTTTAAGACTCGACAATTCATCCAAACTCACTCCCGAGACGAGTCGTGACTTGGCAGGGCCTCCAAATTTTTTCAATGCTGATTCATGGTGCCGAACTGTATTGGCCTCGACCGAGTTTAAGTCGACTGGATGAGTTGAATCCAAATCAAACTAGTCATAAACCAATTGTAATAACTAATATGTAGAGCGAGTGCCGAGAAAACACTATCCATAAAAACAAGTACATTGCTTAGGAAGCATTCTTTCATTTCAAAAGCCAATTTACAGCAACCTATGTAAGAAGGGTTTGCTTTCGATAATTTCTTGTACCTTATTATAAGGTAAATTCTTATCTACGGCACAGTGATTCAACCCATGATCAAGAAACCATTGGATAAGAGAAATCCACCGTCGGTTAGACATGACTTCAAAATAACCACAATTGAAAAATGACAAGTAAACAAATAAGGGCATGCAAACAGACATACCATCCATTTTTTTCAGGCACTTATTTTAACAGCTATGATCATCAAATGAGGGTGAAATTGGGGCCATGTGCATTCCATCAAATACAATTCAATACCATTTAATCCCCTGATTTCAGAATCTACTATTAAGACATGAATGGGGAGGAGGAAATGGTAATGCACTGGAGGGTATGTTACTCCATGGATTCACAAATAAAGGGCCGCCATCATCTTCTAGTGAAGGATTTCCAGTGGATCTTCTATACCATCTGCCTAGCAAGGAGCCCGGTTTACATACAGATGGGGGTGCAGGAGATGTTAATGGACGAGAGAGTGCATCATTCAATACATCAAATGGGAAAAGATCCCAACCGTTGCCTAGTACAGGAAGTGAAGTTGACAAGGTGGGTCATCATCTACAGATCAAAGAACTTAGGTCACAAGGAGAAACCACATACGGTGTGGTAGCACAGCCTAGGAAATGTTCCCAATCTGGCCAACAAAGGCATTGGATGAAAGGGGGTAGTCGATCCCGAAACTTGATTTGTTTCAAGTGTGGGAAGGTTGGACACTCGAAGAAAAACTGCACCAACTAGACAAATATGGACTTTCACATACATCCCCATAAGTGAAAAGTGGGCCACCCATGAAAATCACTCAGGCAAATCAGGTTGGTCCCCTCCATGGATGGGCCGCATCGTTGAAATCAATCGAAAGCCAATGGTCCTACTCAATGTAGGTGTGTTACTCACCTAGTGAGTCAATAGACCAAATTTTGATGACATGAAATGATTATGGTGCGACCTATATTTTGTGCAGCTGGGATGTCTTACCAGCATGATGTATTGGCATGAAAGGTGGTGGGCCCTTATGTGTTCTTTTCTCATGTTTATGGTCTATATCTACCCACATTCACATTTCTAAATAAACTTTTTTTTTCTAACCAATGATTGGTTCACACAGACTTGGACGAAGGTAAAACACAAATATCAGTTTGATCTAAAACTTTTGTGGCCTCCAAATGTTTTTAACGGTAGGTATTAAATCACCACCGTTTTTTGTGGTGTGGTACACCTGAGATCTGGATCTGCTTCTTTTTTTTACTAATGCTTCAAATAGAGCACCCGGAATAGATGTACGGCAGGGAGGGTACGATACGGTCACTAATAGCGTACTCCATCTGGTTTTACAGCTCAATTAAAGGGTTGAGTCCAAAATAAAAGCATATCCAAAGATCAAGTGGACCATACCACACGAAATAGTAGAAATAATAATTTACACGGTTGAAACCTTTTTAGGCCTTGCAGCTATTTATATTTAGTCCATCTCCGAAGAAATTTTCAATGGTAGATGTTCAATGCACACTGTTTCCTGTGGTGTGGCGTGGTCCATTTAAGCTTTAGATATGCTTCATATTTTTGGCTAAAGCTCTAAAATTATCCAATAAAATGGATGGACGGAGAGGAAACAATACGTAAATCAACTGAATTATCTCCTCAGGGAAATATAGAATGCTATCAAGCTTTTAGTTTGGCCCAACAAACTGTGCATGTTGGGCCCATTTATGGAAATTCATATTGTTCATGCGTTAGGCCCCTTGGTGTCGGGAGATAATCGGCACTGGCAGTAATTGTCCATTTTTTATATGATGTCTAGGATCATGTCATACAGGTAAAGATATAGGAATTTCTAAGTCAGTATGGCGATCCAAAGCAAGCATTTTACCCTTTGAGGAATGTTAAAATGATTCAGTTGAGGAGAATCTTCGCACACTCGCCAACATGGCATGTGTACCACATAACACTTTGTAGTTCCTAAAATTGAGCATGGTTGTGAAAGCTCTTAAATTGAGCCCCTTATTCACAAGAGCATGGTAAGAAGGAAAACAAAATCAAACACTTTGATACTCAGATGAATGATACCTAAGCACTGGGTAATTATTTAGAAATTGCATATGTGGTATAAGAGTAACTCAAATCATGACCATTTACTAGAACAGAAGAAATTGTTGAAGCTCACTGTTTAGATAGCAGAGTTTTGAAACATGGAAAATCCAAGCTTGCCCATTAGTTGGATGCTTCAGATTCATCGTCAGAGAGTCCACATGCACAGAAAAGATGCAGGCTACACAGATATCATCTGATTTAGGAAATTTATTTGATTCCTATTCTAGGTAAACCAGTGGAGCTAGCTCCATTCCATTCAAAATGGCAGAACTAGGCCCCAAATTCTAGCTAGGATTGCTTCAAGCCTGCTCAAAATGCATGAGATTACAACTAAAGATTAGCCATCAATATGAATTAAATTGGTGTCACCCTCCTTTAGCAATTTCTGTGTTGATTTGATTAACAAATATCCGCACAATTAAAAAACAACGCTAATAAACTAAAACATAACAATTGAATTGAAGCTAATTTGAGAAACTAGGCAGTGTATTAGAAATTTCCAATGATACTTTGCAAGATAGAAATCATTGGAGATATTAGAGACTGGAAATGATAGAATCAGTTTACCCAATGAGTTTACTTGTCCTTTGATCTTCTATTGCCCCATTGTTGGAACCTGGTTAGCTAGGTGCTTGGTACGAGTCAAAATGGGGTGGATTTACTGAGTCGACTCAGGTAACTCACAAATATGCCTGACCTCTTTGTTTTTCCCATATTGGATGGTCAAGTTTTGATGCTAAGTGACTGAGCCACCATTGGTGAGTGGTGAACCAGGTGCGTGATTTTTTGAAGCCGCAACACCATGAGTCACCAATAGTTGGATAGTGCGAATCCAACTTAGTGGCCAGAAGATCAGAACAGGTAATAAAAGTATAAAAATGAGCTATGTTAGAGTAAAGTAAAAGCAAGAGTTCAACAAGGAAGAGGCAGGCTCAGGACTAGGAGAACTATGTATTACAGAACATATTGAGATTCAACACATGTGAAATACAAATAGAAACCAATACGAATAACAGAATCCAGAAAAAGAAAGCGACAGAAAATCAGAAAAGTGTACCCTAAGAATACAACATCATTACCATTACTTTGAGCAGATAATCAATGCCAACAAAATACAATTGGGTATTGAAAAAAAAAAATCACAACAGGACAATCAAATAAGCTCACCTTCTTTGCTATGTTCTCAAAACTAGGCCTGCTAATGAGAGAGAAAGCAAGGAGAGAGACATCATCGCCTCTGTAGCTAAGAGGTCTCAGCCTGTTATAGTCTTCTTAACCTGCATGGAGTTTCAATTTCTTGAAAATCAGTAATTACAATGCACAAAATAGGAAGATGGTTTTGTTTTAATTTCTTTCCCAAAACCATTAAATGCTAAAAATAATTCAAATTACTAAGATTTAGCACCACTAATTCCAACAATGGATAAAACCCAAAACAGGATATGGATTTGGTTGTATATTACAATTCAAGATACTAGTTGCTTCCTTTTATTCTTCCTCTTTCCTTTTTCAATCAATGACATATCTCGCATATGTTTCTGGTACATTCACCTCCTTTAAATAATTCATCATATTCAATTCAAATTTCAAACATAGAAAAAAATAGAACGAAGAAATCTCAAAAGGAAAAAAATAAAATTCACCCGAACAGAATATCAAAAAAGAGAAAAGAAAGCGCTTAACTTTCCACATTTCCAACAATACGTTCTTTTAAAACACACACACACACACACACACACACACACACACACACACACACACAAAAGCAGAGACATTTAAACCAAGAAATTCAAAACAAAAATCAAAATTTCCATAAGAGATTATAGAAATGTACCAAAGATAACTAGATCATGAGTATTAGTTTTCCTATATCTTCCATAGAATGCACATCTCACCTCTCAACGACATGAACCTAGAAAAATTATTCCAGCAGACATGCAATTGCAGAAGTGGAAACCTCCAAGAGTGGGACCCCTCCGGAAGTGACGAACTCATCCTTAAATTGACCCTTCATTTAATATATATATATATATATATATATATATAAAAAAATTTCTACAGGATACACCTGACATATATATATATATATATATATATATATATATATATTTCTACAGGATACACCTGACATTGAGAAATGTAAATATGCATTTATAGCACTCCCGAGCTTATATTTTTTATTTGAAAAGAAACAAGCCATAAAAGATAATAAGCAATCTTTTTCTCATTTTTAATCATGTACATGTTGGGGACTCTATAACACTTTCTTCTTTTCCTAGCTTCCATCTGGAAGCATAAAGGAGCATGGAAGCAGTTTAGAGGCTAGGGAGGCTTTCAATAGCAATACTTACCATATAAATTGCTTGAACAAATTATAACTATGATATTATTAGCATGGGCTTAGAATAATTTTCAATGTGGGAATACTTCTTGAAACCGATAAACCATGACAAACATTTAAGAGACATATTTGATTCACTTCAAGCAACTCTTGAATTCTGGATTTGGACATGGCCCACTCCAGGGCCATAAATTAGATCTCTTAAAGACTCTACCTTGAGATGGTTGAGGAAGGGCAATAGTGGATTGACAGTGTAGCTATTGGAGTTAACTGTAGAATTGAGTATTAAATATACCTTAAAAATGAGTTTTGATCTCATTTAAATATATCAAATCTTGTGTTTTGATCTGCAAAACAGGCTTGAATATAGTTGAAAATGAGTTCATAGGCTTCTTATACCTTCAAATGAAGAAAATACCTTGACAACTATACAACTATCCATGACTAATTGTGAGAAATAAGATTCTGTCATAGAAAAGACATAAATCACACAAAACCTGATTTGGATCAAGAGGAATTCTTCATGATCCCATCCCCAATTCAGGAAACCGATTCAGGGTTAGAAATGGGAAAAAACCACCCAAAAACTGAAATTCGTTCTTGAAAAGAATCCCACCCAAATCCAAAAGGTTTTTTTAACAAACACAATCTGGTTTACATCATGACGCCTGAAAGAATCCTACACAAGTCCAATTCCCAATTCAGGTCGAGGGTAGAAATGCAGGGGGGAAATCAACACAGAGCCAATTCATCACTTCTCACAAGAAATCCAGTTAGGGTTACAATGACAGATGCCATGTTAATGAATCGCCAAAAAGAATTCATCGTGATTCTCAAAATTGATTATTCTAACCCAAATCCCCAATTCAAAACCCAAATCCTGCAAATTCCAATTCAAGAAAATCCCATTTCCAATTAAACGTGACAAATCCAAATCAGTAATTCCTTACCGACGCCACAACAGAAATTGCAGAACAGTCGGCTCGAGTGCTTGACATTTTCTTCGATGAAATAGAGAGGGACAACGACACCACTGCTCTCATTGACGAGCGGCGTGCACCATGTCGGCAACCCTTCGACATTGTAGTCCTCGATCTCAGCACATTCCTGGAGGAACGATCGGATATTGTTGCGAAACAGGCCCGAGTAGTCGACTGGGCAGCTAGGGTCTGCGAACGCATGGAATGCATAGGCCTTGATCTGCGGTTTTCACTTCTTGTAGGCATCAAAGATGGTAGACATGAGATAGAGTGTGGAGGTGCAGCTAGGGCGTGGGGACCTTCTTCCAATTAAAAGAGAGAGAGAGACAGAGAGAGATGGAGGTGGGGGTGCGGCTAGGGCATGGGGACCTTCTTCCAATTCGGAGAGAGAGAGAGAGAGAGAGAGAGAGAGAGAGAGAGAGAGAGAGAGAGGTGTGGCCAGGGCATGGGGGTGAGGTGGAGGTGTGAGAGGGATGTTTGAGAGAGAGGGAATGAAAAAAAAAGAAGCCCGCGTCAATGAAATAGAAAGGACCCACGCGGCTTTTTTTTTTTGTCAGATTTAGCTACGGATATATGGATTTTAGCTACGGATTAAACCCGTAGCTATATGGCTACAACTTTAAACCGTAGCTAAATTCCGCCATAGGCTGTATCCTTTGCCCGATTTTTTGGTAGTGAATCCTAACTACTCTTATTTAATGCAGGTATGAAATGACATGATGAATGCCCTTGCCAAACTACCCTCATGCGACATCATCTTACGCTCGCGACATGCGTTCATCTCTCAGTGCTCCACATCTACCAGGCACATGCAATGCGATGATGAGCATGATTACCGAGTAGTTATTAGTCCATTTCAAATAGAAGGATTAGGAAAATAAGGTACCTCCCTTGTATCATTCCCAAACATGATCCATTCTAGGGTCGTCAGTCCTAGTTAATCTTATACGATGGTATGTTTTTAGGTCGCTGCAAAGGCTGTCAGGGCTGTTACACACAATGGTTACACCACTCCCCCATCACCTCTTTAACGGTTCATCACTAAATTGAAACAGGCCTAATTCATACTCTATACATTGCGGCAAAACTCGTCGCCTCACTGCAAATTCAGAATATGCTCGAGGTCACTACAAAGGGCTGCTAGGGCTGTTACACACATTCGTTGCACCACTCCCCCATCACCTTATCAATGTAGGCCGATAACACGAATATAGTATCTCATACCACCATAATCGGCTCACGAGTCTAGTTACTTGTCACTATGAGGAGGCACATGGCCCCAGCGTAAGCCGACAGCTCGACCACGGTGTCCCATACCACCATGCCCGGCTCATGAGTCTTAGCAGATAGAGGTACCATGGTTAAAGGGATTTCACTGGTAAGTTTGGTACCCTAGGTTCAAGCAGAGGCTTCCAAACATGGTGAACATACATAAGACAGATCGGGTTGCTTGACGAGCTCGACTAGCAGGAGCCCCCGTTGAGTTGTACGACATAAAGTCAATAAGCACTTCGTGTGGCCTAACCACTGCCAACAAGCAACACACGACTCGGGTTCGTAAAAAATGTCCTACGTGGTGAATGAATCTCAGCCACGAATTCGATCCCATTACTGACTACCTGGACTATACAATAGCCTCAATCACATTCAATTGCAGATAGGTAAAGCAGTAATGGATCACGATTCAAATCATACAATCAAAGTCTGATAACATCCGCTTAGGGCTGCCAGGGCTGTTGCACGCACTCGTTATACCACCCCCCATCACCCTTTACGGCTCTTATGGAATACAACATAAACATGAATTTAAACATATGCATTACACATATAAAATCATACAATCAATTGAGCATGTTATGAAGTACAACATAAGCATGAGTTTGTATATATTCAATGCCTAATCACACAGATATCTAAAGAAATCATACACATAGTTAAAGAAGTTGAGAATCATATCTCAACACCCTTATACATTACAATTTACTAACTACTACTCATTCAGACATTTAACAAACACTTTAGACTACATAGATCAACATACACGACGTATGATGATCGCATAGGTATAAGGCCAAGTCCTTTCACTAGGGAGTTACCCCAATTATAACACGCGTGCACCCACGACGGATAGTCATGGCAAGCATGAATCCAAGTTCCATGTTCATTCAGTCATTTCCACAAACACTTGGGCTACATGTTTTAGCATGTATAGTGTATATTGGCCGTAGCGTGGATTAGGGCAAATCCTTTCGTTAAAGGGGGGAATCGCTAATACAACAATTAACATATCCATGACAATTAGTCATGGCGAGCACGAATGAGAATTCTATACTCATTCAGTCATTTTCACAAACACTTAGAATACATTATTTCAACATACATAGGGTATATTAGCAAAACATGTATTAGGGCGAGCCCTTTCGCCAAACAAGTATTTTACAAATATATAATATGTTCATACAACAAATAATCATGGCAAACACATTTCCAAAATCTATACGTATACGGTACTTTCTACAAATACCTAAAATATGTAAAATTCCATATTCTACGTCTTTAATCGAAACGAAAAACAGACAGCACTTCATACATGTGCAATTGCATGCAGATCATGAATCTATCATTGGCTGACATTAAAAGCGTTAAAAATCATAACCTATACTCCTAAAGCCCTCACCTTTTGTCGTAGAATCGTAATGGAGTCGTTGGATTCGCTAAGCTTTCGTATACGGCAGTTTGGTAACCTATAACATGCTTTCGATTAGTTATTTCATAACATACATCTATCAAAACCCCAAATCAGCTTTGGGTTAGGGTTTCATACCTAGAAACGGAGCTGGAATCGCTGGGAAAGCGACTAGATATGGGTGGTTGCGCTTGCATAACGGCAGGGAAGCATGGCAGGGAGATCCTCCCACAACTCCCACACTTTCTCTCTCTTTTCTCTCTTCTCAATCTCAAATTCGTATGGCTGAAATGAGAGAGGGTTTAAAGTCCTTGTATAGCATAAAAACTCACTAAAATAGACTTATGGTCAAGGTATACTTGGGTTATAACCAAAGCGACCCAGTTTCCGCTCAACGGAGGATTTCTGGCGGCCCCCCTTGAGCCAAAGGTCGGACTTAAGCTCACTAATATAGGATCTAGGTTTAGTTAAGTTTTCGTTCCAGTCGGCTTCTCAGATCACGCGTGGCAGACCAGTTTCAGTTCAATGGTCAGTGGATCTTGATCGGAGATTTCGAGTACATGGATATGTTTGGGGAAATATCCCTGATCCGAGGGTGTAATTTGGCATGATTCTGATGGTTAGGTTGCTTAATATTGACCCACAAGCGACAAGTCTCAGATTTATTTATTTTGAATTTAATTTAGAAATATTTTCACATTTCTCACACTCTCCGCTCCGAGCTCAAGCGAATAGCGCCGAGACACTGTTTGGATTTGATTTCCGAGATGGTTGTCAAGCCTAGCAAGGCGGTCCTAATTCCTTGACTTCGTGTTAATTAGACTTCCGACGTGCGGTCCAGATCTGATACAGAGTTTCGAGATGCTCCCGAGAGCAGCCGGATAATGAGATTGATCCTAGATTTTAGGGTAACATAGCGTCAATGATTCTACAGGTTTTGAGTCTTGCAGATTGTATTTAAAGTAGATCAAATGGATTTCGTAGCTAATCTAGTTTAGCACTTAGTTACTTTGTCTCATTTCTAAAGGATTTAGTCCTATAAAATTTCTGTCTGAGGTGATACTTAGTCCTTTATAGTTTGTATATAAAGTGATCCAAGTTATACTACTTAGCTAGTTTAAGATAGTGCCTAGGGTGAAAGCACTTAGGAAAAATTGAAAGATCAATGTGGTGAAGGGTGGGATTTGTGAACCCAAAGTGGTTTTAGACTTTGGGATTTAGCTCTGACAAGTGAATAAGGTGTTAGGATCGACCCATTGCCTAAGGACGTTTAATTCCAGGTTGGCAAAAATTTGGGATGTTACAATCTACCCCCCTTAAAATAAAATTTCGTCCCCGAAATTGCCTAAGGGTAATAAGTAAGAATTTTATTATTTCATTTGCCTAAGACTTATTGATTTCAAGTTTCTACGTGTGGTAGGGTATATACTAGCCTAGTTCATTTTTAGTCTACCCCCCTTAAAACTTATTTCTTTATCCATTTCCCATATCCTGATGCTTTTCTACAATTTATTTCTATACCTATTTGGAGTCTTGACGACGATTCCCAACAATTTAGAGTAAAATAGCCGTTTTCAATGTTTGACCAACACGGAGAGACGGTTATAGTGGGATTGATCCCAATACATCGATCATCTACCAAGCCAGGGTAGAAAGCTCATTGTATCCCTTCTGAATCCTGGTGGATCTTGGTCTTCTGCTTGGCCAAGCAGTAAGTCCATTGGTAGTCACCCAGGATTAAGAATTGGGACCCAAGCCGCGAATGCTTCGCAGTTTATATTTCAGTATCTCCGTAGACCGATCACTCTACAGACGTAGGGAATGTCCATCATTGCAAGGCTCAAATTGTCTATTTCTAAGGTTGCCCTTTAGGTCTTAGTCTAAGAGAGTCCTCGTTATTATCTATGTCCAAGGAAATGGTGAATCAAATCTTACTAGATCACCCTAAAACAGTTTCTCATAATAGAACTTGTTAGGGCTCCTATAATGTTTGTATTTAACAAGCACAGTTTCGATCCTGGGCCAGTGGGGTAGGGTCTGCCACGCTTTCGCTGCACCACCCAGATCAAAGAGGTGTATTGATTTGACCCTACTACATCTATCGGTCTCCGACCTTCTCTAATGTAACCGGTAGTCTAGTCTTAATCTAGGAGTAGTGGAAATCCATAGGTGTAGTCTAAAGTCTATTCTCATACACTATATGATTTTATACCCTTTCTAATATAAGAAATTGTTTTATATCTTAGGATCAAACGTTGTCTAATTGGAATTGAGTTGTACAGACTTAAATTTAATTACTCTCGAGCACTTCACACATGCTCATACCAGCTAAGAGGGTCCTAAGGTTCACATTGTTAATTTGTTGGATTTCTATACAGTCATGTCTGTCGAAGTCTAGGAGCACCGCTATAGGTCCAAAACTCTAAGGGCCTATTTGGCCAGTGGTCTTAAGTTGTATTAAATGAGACTGTATTGCTAATCCCTCCTCGGAATTGGGAATGGCATGGTTGGTAAGAGGGTGGGTGGGGATCAATTTTATAGGCTTTGAAAAATGAGTCTTGTGTGGGAAAGCGTGAGATGGGAGTTCCAAATTCCAGGATGAGGAATTTCTAAGTGTAATAGGAAAACCCGGGATATACTTTTTACTACATATATTCTAAACATGGCATTGGAAAAACATGGGATACACCCAATCTCGGGGCTATACCTTACACATACATTTATTGTTACCTTTACAATTTTATCTGCCATAAATCACCTAATACAATTTGGCCGAACGGGCCCTAAACGTTCTCAAACATCTAAAACATTCTACCAACTACTACACCTATCAACATAAAAACAGAAACACCCTAAGACAGTAGCCCATGCAAATTACAAGACAACATATGGATAGTTAGACATCTGAGAAGATGGTCGTACCAAGCTCGGATAGAGCCATGGAAAAGTGAATGAAAAGTGATGAAGAGAGAGGGAAAGGGCTGGAGGTTTGGTTCTCTACGGACTTGAGCCTCAACAGGGATTGTAAAGGCCCAAAAGACAGTGATTGAAGAAGAAAAATGGAAAGGTAGGATGGGTTAGGGAGCTTACACATTTTTGAGCTCCAAATGGGGCATGTAAGCACCCAAATGAGAGAAAACGGAAAGGGTAGAGGGTAGGTGTTGCTGTGAACGATGGATGTGGATAGGTTCTGGCCGAAAATGATAGATCAGATGATTGGGAAGCAGATTTGAGAGAGAGGACAGCCAGTTTAAAAAGAAATGAGAGCTTGGAGGGTGTTTTGAGAGAGAGGGGACAAAACAGACGTGAAACAGGGGCCCCCACATAATTTGGTAGGCACCACACGTGGCTAGGGGTTGGGTCGACCAAGACCAGCATAGGCCCGACCAGCTCTGCCCATCCTGACCGCGGTGACCCCAGTTCCGCCGCGGTCCACTGGAACAACCACAGTGCCGCTGCAGAAGGGCACTGTTCACCACCCTCCCAAGGGGCCAATGGTACCCCGGGTCTATCCCGGATCCCACTGGATTACATAGTGTGGCCCCTGACTCTATTTGAGGCATTTTGGGGGCCAATTTACAAACCGGAATGAGTTTATGTGACATATGGCATATGATTTTAGGGTAGGAGGAGCGAATCTATCCAACTAACCCATTTATTTGGTCAGATTTCAAAAGGTTAAGGGTCAAAACCCAGTTTATCCATTTATTTCCTATTTATGGTAAGTTTTAGTTTTGGTATTGTTCTTCTTCATTTATACATTAAGATTGGTGTGTATTATGAATGTGCTTAAAAGGAAATGAAGAATACAGTAGTGGAGGGTGAGATTTTGAAGGAATTGGATAAAAAGGGGTTTTAGGCTTTGAGGTTAAGTGTAAGGTGTTGTGGTTGACCTATAACCTAAGGACATTCATTTATAGGGAACGACTCAAACCCGTCGACTGACAGCCTAGAAGTGGTTCGGGATCATTCCGCGTGATCATGAGTGTGTATGGACCCAATCTCAGCAGTCGATTTCGGTCGGTTTCGCCGTTCGGTGAAATTGGAAAATCCTAAGTTGCTTTCTACGTTCCATCGCTCCCTCCTAAGTCAGAGTGCATCAGAGTGTATCATGTGACCATAACCCAGGTTCGGTTTAATCCAAATCATGCTCTGATACCATCTTGTAACACCCTGAAAATCAGGGTCGAGCTTAAACTCAACTCCCGAGTTCCAACGCATCACTTATGCAACACAGATAATGATGATTATGATAAGAGCATTGAAACATGAATGAGATTATACCAAAATAGCATATCATACTCTAGAGATAGTTAAATTTATGAGTGGAAGACTGTGATAGATATGTAAAGTATATAAATTGTGGTGAGTCTCCAGAGTATGATAATGTTACCAGGTTAATTCACTTCAAGTACAATTTTAAATTATACCAAGTTGTATAAGGTCATTTGGTCAATATCCTAGAAAGCCCGGTCGATCAAGACACGGCTCACAGGAACCAGCCTGAAATTGCATAAAGGAGGAATCCTCCTCATCATCATAGTAATAGTCCGGCTCTGCTTCATAAGCATTGCCATCACCTGAAACTCAAACAAGTTAGGTTGGTGTGTACAACACCGTCCCATAACGTGGGATTGAGTGATCAACTCAGTGGAACAATAAAGCATAGGTTAATATGTTATCAATTCAGTGAAGCAGTAATGATAAAGCAATACAATCAAGCAATCCTAACTACTCTTATTTAATGCAGGTATGAAATGACATGATGAATGCCCTTGCCAAACTACCCTCATGCGACATCATCTTACGCTCGCGACATGCGTTCATCTCTCAGTGCTCCACATCTACCAGGCACATGCAGTGCGATGATGAGCATGATTACCGAGTAGTTATTAGTCCATTTCAAATAGAAGGATTAGGAAAATAAGGTACCTCCCTTGTATCATTCCCAAACATGATCCATTCTAGGGTCATCACTCCTAGTTAATCTTATACGATGGTATGTTTTTAGGTCACTGCAAAGGCTGTCAGGGCTGTTACGCACAATGGTTACACCACTCCCCCACACCTCTTTAACGATTCATCACTAAATTGAAACAGGCCTAATTCATACTCTATACATTGCGGCAAAACTCGTCGCCTCACTGCAAATTCAGAATATGCTCGAGGCCACTACAAAGGGCTGCTAGGGCTGTTACACACATTCGTTGCACCACTCCCCCATCACCTTATCAATGTAGGCCGATAACACGAATATAGTATCTCATACCACCATAATCGGCTCACGAGTCTAGTTGCTCACTTGTCACTATGAGGAGGCACATGGCCCCAGTGTAAGCCGACAGCTCGACCACGGTGTCCCATACCACCATGCCCGGCTCATGAGTCTTAGCGGATCAAGGTACCATGGTTAAAGGGATTTCACTGGTAAGTTTGGTACCCTAGGTTCAAGCAGAGGCTTCCAAACATGGTGAACATACATAAGACAGATCGGGTTGCTTGACGAGCTCGAATAGCAGGAGCCCCTATTGAGTTGTACGACATAAAGTCAATAAGCACTTTGTGTGGCCTAACCACTGCCAACAAGCAACACATGACTCGGGTTCGTAAAAAATGTCCTACGTGGTGAATGAATCTCAGCCACGAATTCGATCCCATTACTGGCTACCTGGACTATACAATAGCCTCAATCACATTCAATTGCAGATAGGTAAAGCAGTAATGGATCACGATTCAAATCATACAATCAAAGTCTGATAACATCCGCTTAGGGCTGCCAGGGCTGTTGCACGCACTCGTTATACCACCCCCCATCACCCTTTATGGCTCTTATGGAATACAATATAAACATGAATTTAAACATATGCATTACACATATAAAATCATACAATCAATTGAGCATGTTATGAAGTACAACATAAGCATGAGTTTGTACATATTCAATGCCTAATCACACAGATATCTAAAGAAATCATACACATAGTTAAAGAAGTTGAGAATCATATCTCAACACCCTTATACATTACAATTTACTAACTACTACTCATTCAGACATTTAACAAACACTTTAGACTACATAGATCAACATACACGACGTATGATGATCGCATAGGTATAAGGCCAAGTCCTTTCACTAGGGAGTTGCCCCAATTATAACACGCATGCACCCACGACGGATAGTCATGGCAAGCATGAATCCAAGTTCCATGTTCATTCAGTCATTTCCACAAACACTTGGGCGACATGTTTTAGCATGTATAGTGTATATTGGCCGTAGCGTGGATTAGGGCAAATCCTTTCGTTAAAGGGGGGAATTGCTAATACAACAATTAACATATCCATGACAATTAGTCATGGCGAGCACGAATGAGAATTCTATACTCATTCAGTCATTTTCACAAACACTTATAATACACTATTTCAACATACATAGGGTATATTAGCAAAACATGTATTAGGGCGAGCCCTTTCACCAAACAAGTATTTTACACATATATAATATGTTCATACAGCAAATAATCATGGCAAACATATTTTCAAAATTTATATGTATACAGTACTTTCTACAAATACCTAGAATATGTAAAATTCCATATTCTACGTCTTTAATCGAAACGGAAAACAGACAGCACTTCGTACATGTACAATTGCATGCAGATCATGAATCTATCATTATCTGACATTGAAAGCATTAAAAACCATAACATATACAACTAAAGTCCTCACCTTTTGTCGTAGAATCGTAACGGAGTCGATGGATTCATTAAGCTTTCGTATACGTCAGTTTGGTAACCTATAACATGCTTTCGGTTAGTTATTTCATAACATACATCTATTAAAACCCCAAATCAGTTTAGGGTTAGGGTTTCTTACATAGAAACGGAGCTGGAATCGCTGGAAAAGCGACTAGATAGGGGTGGTTGCGCTTGCATAACGGTAGGGAAGCATGGCAGGGAGATCCTCCCACAACTCCCACACATTCTCTCTCTTTTCTCTCTTCTCAATCTCAAATTCGTATGGCTGTGAGAGAGAGGGTTCTAAGGTCCTTATATAGCCTAAAAACTCACTAAAATAGACTTATGGTCAAGGTATACTTAGGTTATAACTAAAGTGACCCAGTTTCAGCTCAACGGAGGACTTCTGGCGGCCCCCCTTGAGCCAAAGGTCAGACTTAAGCTCACTAATATAGGATCTAGGTTTAGTTAAGTTTTCGTTCTAGTCGGCTTCTCAGATCACTTGTGGCGGACCAGTTTCAGTTCAACGGTCAGTGGATCTCGATCGGAGATTCCGAGTACATGGATATGTTTGGAGAAATATCCCTGATCCGAGAGTGTAATTTGGCCTGATTCTAACGGTCAGGTTGCTTAATACTGACCCGCAAGCGACAAGCCTCAGATTTATTTATTTTAAATTTAATTTATAAATATTTTCACATTTCTCACTCTCCGCTCCGAGCTCAAGCGAATAGCACTGGGAAACTGTTTGGATTTGATTTTCGAGATGGTTGTCAAGCCCAGCAAGGCAGTCCTAATTCCTTAATTTCGTGTTAATCAGACTTTTGACATGCGGTCCAGATCTGATATGGAGTTTCGAGATGCTCTCGAGAGTAGCCGGGTTATGAGATTGATCCTAGATTTTAGGGTCACCTAGCGTCAATGATTCTATAGGTTTTGGGTTGCAGATCGTATTTAAAGTGGATTAAACGGATTTTGTAGCTAATCTAGTTTAACACTTAGTTACTTTGTCTCATTTCTAAAGGATTTAGTCTTATAAGATTTCTATCTGAGGTGGTACTTAGTCCTTTGTAGTTTGTATATAAAGTGATCCAAGTTATACTACTTAACCAGTTTAAGATAGTGTCTAGGGTGAAAGTACTTAGGAAAAAGTGAAAGATCAATGTGGTGAAGGGTGGGATTTATGAAGGAAATAGGTTCAAAAGTGGTTTTAGACTTTGGAATTTAGTTCTGACAAGTGAATAAGGTGTTAGGATCGACCCATTGCCTAAGGACGTCTAATTCCAGGTTGGCAAAAATCCAAGATATTACATAAACCTATAACCTATAACCTAAACCTATAACCTAAACCAAAACCTAAACTTGAATACCCAAACATAAACCCGATCCCAAACCCGAACCTTATTTCTTAAACCTAAACCTTAACCTATTCTCAATTCCCTAAAGCTATAACATATAACCTAAACCTAAACCTAACCTAAACCTATAACCTTAACCTAAACCTAAAACCTAAACCTAAACCTAAAATGTAAATGTATTCTCAAATCCTTAAACCTAAACCTACATCTAATCCTAATCTCAACTTCTTAACCTAAACTTAAACATGAAAACCCAAACCTAAACACGATCCCAAACCCGAACCCTATTTCCTAAACCTAAACCTTAACCTATTATCAATTTCGTAAAGCCATAACCTATAACCTATTCTCAATTCCCTAAAGTTATAACTTATAACATAAACCTAAACCTATAACATAAATGTAATCTCAAATCCCTAAACCTAAACCTACATCTAATCTTAATCTAAACTCCTTAACCTAAACCTAAACTTGAAAACCCAAACCTAAACTCGAACCTGAACCTGATTTCTTAAACCTAAAACTCAACCTATTCTCAATTCCTTAAACCTTAACCTATAACCTAACCTAAACCTAAACCTAAACCTATAACCTACACTTATAACCTAAACATAAACCTCGTAACCTTAACTTAAACCTAAACCTAAAACCTAAATGTATTCTTAAATCCCTAAACCTATACCTAAACCTATAACCTACAACATTAACATAAACTTATAACCTAAAATCAGAACCTACAACATTAACCTAAACCTATACTTATAACCTATACTTATTCTCAAATCCCAAAACCTATAACCTAAACCTAAACCTTAACCTAAACCTAAACTCGCAACCTATAACCTAAACCTTAACTTATAACCTATAACCTAAACCTATAACATATAACCTAAACTCAATTCCCTAAACCTTAACCCGTAACTTAATCAAAATTTAAACCTATAACCTACACTTATAACCTAAACCTAAACCTAAACCTATAACCTCAACCTAAAGATCAAACCTAAACCTAAACCTAAAACCTAAATGTATTCTCAAATCCCTAAACGTAAACCTAACCTAAACCTATAACCCACAACATTAACATAAACCTATAACTTAAAACATTAACCTAAACCTATACTTATAACCTAAACCTATTCTCAAATCCCAAAACTTATAACCTAAACCTAAACTTAAAAACCCAAACCTAAACCCGAACTCAAACCCGAACCCAAACCCGATTTCCTAAACCTAAAACTCAACCTATTCACAATTCCCAAAACTTAACCTATAACCTAACCTAAACCTAAACCTATCACCTACACTTATAATCTAAACCTAAACGTATAACCTTAACCTAAACATAAAACCTAAACCTAAACCTAAAACCTAAATGTATTCTCAAATCCTTAAACGTAAACCTATAACCTAAACCTATAACCTACAACATTAACATAAACCTATAACCTACAACATTAACCTAAACCTATACTTATAACCTAAACCTATTCTCAAATCCCAAAACCTATAACTTAAACCTAAATTGAAAACCCGAACCTAAACTTGAAACCAAACCCGATTTCCTAAACTTTTTTTTATTACACACGCACACACACCCCCACAAACTCACGCTAGTGGAATTTCACCACCCAGGGATACTCGAACCCTTGACCGGGTGCTGAAACTCCTGAGAGTCTACCTCCTGAGCAAGAGTAAGGATCCTGATTTCCTAAACTTAAACCTTAACCTAACCTATTCTCAATTCCCTAAACCTTAACCTATAACTGAAAAGGCCAAGCTATATGTCCTAGAGGGGGGGGGGGGGGGGGTGAATAGGACTATGCCAAATTTAAAATAAAATTAGCGGAAATAAATTAAACCAATAGCCTTACAATATAAATCAATTCACAATGCTAAATTTTAAATCACCTTGATAAATAAGTATTGAGAGATTGATACAAATTCAGTTCTAAGGACAACCTTACACCATAATAAACAAGGGCTTATGGTAGGACAACCTTATTTCTAGAACCTCTTTTGGATCAAGGACTCAATTTTAATATAAGTAAATGAAATAGCAAGGAATTGAAATTAAATGCGTATATAGATCTAAATTATTACAACAATCCCCACACTTGCTTGAAATGTAAATAGTTACAACATTCACATCCACTTGTACATTCCACACAATCGAATGATAAAAGATATGAAAATTAAGCAAGCATTCAATCCACAAGACAAAGAGTTATAGTGGTTCGCTTTGTGTACACCAACTATTTTCCAACACCACACAGAAATTACTCCACTCCTAATATCCTCACACGGGGATATTAGCGTTCACTATCAAATAGGTTTTCACAGGTTCACCAAAACCTTTACAATTGTGTCTTTTTCACTTGGGCTTACACAATTTAAAAACCCCTCTTTTCTGAGTTTTCTGGTTTTCCTCAGACAACCAATACAATGAGATTTTTCTGGCTCAACCTCAAACAAAACCAGTACAATGAGATTTTTCTGGCTTAACCTGAAACAAAACCAAAAGTAAATAAATTTTACAGAATTGTAAAATACTTGGATTTTTCCTTTTCTTAGCGGCCTAGGTAGAACCAATCGGAGTAGATGATTGAATGTCAAAGTTCAATTTCCAATACTCACATTCATAAGGTTCTAAATTCTAATAGATTTTAGATTTAACTCGTTGGGCGTAGCTATATTTGATTTTGATTCCAAGAAGAAGGAATAAGATAATTCCTCTTTTCAAATAAGATTGGAATATAGAAACAAAATCAAATTAAATAAGCTAGCAAAAAGGAATATTAAATAAGCACAATGTAGCTTAAAATAAACACAGACTTATCTCAGAGTGATCACTTGAAAATTCTTGAATATAATAGAGTTGAAGTGTGAAAACTCTGAATTTCGTGTTCAATTTATAGAAGCAAAAATCGTTCCTACGACTTGTCTTAGAAACCTTCGACTGGTCGTAGCTCTAGCAGATTTTTGAAATATTGAGCACGATCTTTGAAAGTCGTTCCACGACTGGTTGTGAGTACCCTACGACTGGTCGTGGGTCACCTATGACTGGTCGTAGATCCCTACGACTGGTCGTAGGACCATAGATAAAGTTGCTGGACTTTGAGTCGTAGATCCACGACTGGTCGTGGACGAGTCGAAGCCACACCTACGACCGGTCGAAGGACCTCCAAGACTGGTCGTGGGCATACCAAAAATTCCGAAAAATCTTCAACAACTTAAGACTGGTCGTGGAATTTCTTGGACTAGTCAAACCAATGCCAGGACTGGTCGAACAAGAGCTAGGACTGGTCGTAGAATAGACCAAACTTATGTAAAATAAATATTTGATTTATGTATCCAAAGTGACCTACTTAAAGGGTCAACCTAAGGTCATTCAAACCTGAATCATGTCGTATGGACATTGAACTTCAACCATTCAACGAATGTAGATGTTTGAACCATATCAGGCTTGAGATCTTGAACTTGTTATAGCTTCAAACTTGAGATCTTCATCAGCATAACAACTACTTCATGCATTGCTTATTAGTCTTGAAGTCATGAGTTGTTTCTTAAGACTTGAACATCAACATTGTAGCTTCTTGAAACTTCAACATGTAGCTTCTTGAACTTCAATATGTAGCTTCTTGAAACTTCAACATGTAGCTTCTTGAAGTATTTATGCAGTGTCTTGAATTCATATAAATCATCATACAAGCACAGGACACAGATAGATGTTTTGACACATCAAAATTTGACAACCAAAGGAGCATGAGACCATGACACTTACAATCTCCCCCTTTGTCAAATTTGTGACAAAACAACCAAGTAATAATACTTCCAATAGACATAAGAGAAGTACAAACACAACAGGTTCACAATAGAGAAGCATGCACAGATATATAGATATGATAAGTAATAACTAGCATCATTCTCCCATAACTACCCCTGAGAAGCTTAACTCCCCCTGAGTAATAGCCTACCCCTGAGAAGCTTAACTCTCCCTGAGTAATAGGAGCACATCATAAAGATCAAATTCAAATAAATCAAAAACCCCTCCAAAACTTCTCCCCCTTTTTGACACAAAATGACAAAGGAAGAAGAGCATCAATAATAATGAAAATAGGAGTTGATTCAAGAGAACATAGTGCATAATTAAAAAAGTCAGTAAGCATGTAAAGTTCAGTAAAAAAAATATTACAGACCCATTAAAAATTCAGTCAGAACCAGAAGAGGGTGTAGGATTAGATGTATCAATTTTATGTAAACCCTTAGTAATCCGCCTCATATATTTGCGTAAATATGAAAATTGTGTGTCTTGGGTAACACGAATTTGAGCCACCTGCTCTTGAAGGGAATTCAATCTTTCATCAAAATCAGAAGGCTGAAAATCAGGATCATCACCGAAGTCGATTCAAGTTCTTCAAATAAATCATCCATATTCACGTCTTCGGAAGATCACTAGCTTGAGCATTTCTGCTTCAAAGACCATCCTTTGCTACCGACATCCACTTGGCCATCAGCCAAGTCTAAATTCATCTTGTTAAGATTGGAATTATTAAAGGGAGATGATGGATGGGTTTTTCTCTAGTAGGCATAGCCACGAGCATATGATTTGCCAGCATAGTCAATAAATAACTAAAGGGTATATCACTGTGTCCAGGATGGTGACGAGACAAAATAATAGAATGACGAATTAAAGACGGTAGACATATTTTTGCACCAGAGACTACTGAGAATGCAAAACACGAACCATGAAAGCGGTGAGTTCGGTTTTATTACCGTAACGTGGATAAAGATTTGAGATGAATATCCTATGAAGTACTCAGTATGTCCGGGTAACAAATACCTTGAGGGAAGTACATGACCTTTATGAGTCCAATGAACATCCAAATTACATAAATCTCTAGTAAGCATTTTTCGTTCGGATTCTCGAGACTCATCATGTAAAATATGAATTGGAATGCTCTCATCATTGATGGTATTTCCATAATGTCAGCAATCAAATGTCGATCTACTAAAAACAATCCTTCTTGAGTATCAACTTTAAAAGTAAAATCCTCAAGAGAAAAATCACAGATACATGCAAACATGGATTGGGCAATGGACTGGTATGCAGCTCCACCCCAATGTAAGATGTTATCCCATCCCACATTCCAACAGAGGAGGGATACCAAATGAAGCAATGTGATTAATATTAACATGACGCTCAACAATAACATTGCGCATACGCAAATCCCGAGCATCGAAGGATCATTTTCGGAGAGCGAAGATGACGTTGTACAATAGAAGCTGATCTAGATGAAGAGGGACCTCGAGTAGTTTTCTTTTTACCTCTAGCATCCATTTTCAAAGAAGGATTTCAAGGAAACAATAAGATGCAAGATAGAAGAAATGAGGTTTAGATAGAACAGATTTTTCAAGATAAAACCCCAAACTTGCAATGAACGACCAAATAGATTCCACAAGAATGAGATTTGAAACACTAATAGCAAGAATCTACAAAGAAAATGTAAAAGAACCACTAACCTTGAAGTACTATGAAGGTGGGTTCGACCGGTCGTAGCTAGAACCGTTGGAGAGTAAAAAGAAATGAAGAAGAAGAGTCAAAATCCCCAAATTAAAGTGAAATCCCGAGTTTCACGACCGTGTAAGTGCTCGACCGGTCATAAGACGACGGTCGTGTACACTCACGACTGGTCGAGTACGACTCAAAATTTGCAATTTTTAAAATAATTTTCAAATTTAAGCAAATAAAACATCAAACTTATGTACATTATGATACACCAAATCACGCAAATTCAATTTAAATTGCACATACCGAGATCAAACTTTAATTTATTAAACCTGCTTTTGTCGAGCGGTTTAGTGAAAATGTCCGCAAGTTGAGTCTCGGCTGGAATGTAATCCAAATATATTAATTTTTCTTCCACTAATTCACGAATGTAATGAAATCTAATGTCAATATGCTTAGTACGTGAATGCTGAACTAGATTTTTAGAGATATTTATTACACTGGAATTATCACAAAATAAAATCATAGAATCCTGAGTAATTCCATAATCGCTTAACATTTGTTTCATCCAAACAAGTTGAGTACATGCATTTCCAGCAGCAATGTATTCAGCCTCAGCTGTTGATAGCGATATAGAACTTTGCTTCTTGCTAAACCAAGAGACAAGACAATTTCCAATGTAGAAATAACCACCACTGGTTGATTTCCTATCATCAATGTTTCCACCAACAAGATCTGCGTATCTCTATTAATTGAACATTAGTCTCATGTGGATACCAGAGACCCAGTTTAGTAGAACTTGCGACAAATCGCATAATCCGTTTAACAGCAGTTAAGTGAGATTTTTTAGGATTTGATTGATAACGAGCACAAATACCAACACTCAAAGCAATATCTGGTCTACTAGCAGTCAGATAAAGCAAACTACCAATCAAACTACGATACAATTTAGATCCACATCATTACCTGTAGAGTCTTTTGAGAGTCTCAAAGTTGTACTCATAGGAGTATCAAAATTTTTACCTTTCTCAAATCCAAATTTTTTAATTAAACTCTGAGCATATTTGGTTTGAGAGAAAAATTCCATCAGGTTGTTGTTTTACTTGCAACCCTAGAAAATAGTTTAATTCTCCAACCATACTCATTTCGAATTTAGACTTCATCAAATCTGCAAACTCAATAGTCATGTTAGTACAGGTTGATCCATAAATAATATCGTCAACATATATTTGAACCATTAGAATATCATCGTTATGTTTCTTAACAAAGAGCGTCTTATCAACACACCCCATCTGAAAATTATGACTCAGTAAAAACTTAGTTTTTCGTACCATGCTCGGGGAGCTTGTTTCAGACCATAGAGAGCCTTCTTAAGACGATACACATGATCAATAAATTTAGGATCTTCAAACCCTGTAGGTTGTTCAACATATACTTCTTCATGTAAATCACCATTCAGAAAGGCACTCTTTATATCCATTT
The DNA here is from genome assembly GCA_030180095.1 of Magnolia changhungtana. Lineage (NCBI taxonomy): Eukaryota > Viridiplantae > Streptophyta > Magnoliopsida > Magnoliales > Magnoliaceae > Magnolia > Magnolia changhungtana. Next base: position 1,786,154 of record JASAUF010000644.1, on the reverse strand, counting down.
GGTAAATTTTAATCTTCCTAAAACATGCAATGGAGATAAAAAGTCTGATTGATTCAAGACGAGCTACAGGAGCAAATGTTTCATTATATTCAATACCTTCAATTTGTGTATACCCCTGTACAACTAGTCTTGCTTTATTTCAATAATATTTCCAAGTTCATCGATTTGTTTTTGAAAATCTATTTTGTTCCAATAATATGTTTATCTTTAGGTCTAGGAAAAGGTGCCGGACATCATTTCGACAAAATCCGATTAAGTTCTTCTTGCATCGTAAGAATCCGCTTTTATCCAAAAGTGCTTCTTTTACGTTAACCGGTTCAATCTGGGATGTAAAGCATACGTAGTTACATATGTCCTCTAATTGTCTACGAAAAGCACCCAGTGAGAGGGTTTCCAAGTATTTGAGAAGTTGGATGATCTTTAATAGTCCTTAATTCTCGGATTAGTTTCACTTGATGAAATTTCTTGTTTTTCAAGTATAAGAACTTCATCATTATTCGAACTAGGGACGAGTGTATTCAAAAGATCGTCAATCACAACATTTATTGACTCTTGAATCACACCGGTCCCGTTGTTGTTCGAACTCGATATGCACGATTGTTTAAAGAATATCCTAAAAGATCCCTTCATCACTTTTAGTGTCGAACTTTCCAAATTTTCACGGTCACGCAAAATATAGCACTTCTCGCCAAAAACTCGAAAGTATTTGATGAAGGTTTTTCTCAAACCACATTTCATAAGCCATTTTATTATTAGATTTACAAATATAAACACGGTTAATAATGTAGCAGTTGTATTCATCGCTTCAAATTCTAGATTCTAGGAGCTTCATGCTATTTAACATAACATTTCCCATTTCTTGAAGCACTCTATTCTTCCTCTCGACAATTCCATTTTGTTGAGGAGTTTTAGGTGCAGAGAATTCATGCGATATTCCCTAATCGCTACAAAATTTCTCAAAACCGCTATTTTCGAACTCGGATCCATGATCACTACGGATCTTGCTGACTTGAGAACATTTTTCGGTTTGAATCCGTTTTATAATCTTTTTCACTTCATCAAGGGTTTCTGATTTATCTCTCAAGAATGAAACCCAAGTGTATCTTGTGTAATCATCTACAATAACTAAGATGTACTTTTTGCCACCTCGACTTTCCGTTCTTGTTGGTCCTATACGATCCATGTGGAGAAGCTCGAGTGGTCTTGTGGTGATATTGGAGTTCACCTTTTTGTGAGAGCTCCTAGTTTGTTTACCATACTGGCATTCACCACAAATCTTGTCTACTTTTTGCATCTTAGGTAGTCCTCTAATTAGTTCACTTTTTCTCAATCTGTATAAATTTCGGTAGTGTACATGTCCAAGGCGTTTATGCCATAATTCTGTCTCATCGGTATGAACCATGTAGCACGTTTGTTTAGATGAGATACCATTGCTTACTATATAGCAGTTTTCAGAAGTTCTGCGACCAGTTAATATTACAGAACCTTTTTCATTTATAATTTCACAACCTTGATTAGAAATTTTAACATTATGGTTGTTATCGCATATTTGAGATATGCTCAACAGGTTGTGTTTTGAACCCTCAACATATAAAACATTTTTAAATAAGGGAAGGTTATAGAGTTGAACCGCACCTTTGCCAATTATCTTGCAGTTGCTACCATCACCAAATGTGACTGACCCATCAGTCATATCTTTAAGATCGGTGAATAGAGCTTTGTCGCCTGTCATATGTCTGGAGCATTCACTGTCTAGGTACCATTTCGAATGGCTTGTAGCTTTGAAAGCAGTGTGAGTAACCAAACAGGCAACCTTAGGAACCCATTTCAGTACTGTTTTGGGTTTAGGAGAATAATTGGTCTTCTTTTATTTATAGTTATAAGAGTGACCTACTGAGTTAGATTTTAATAGCTCCTTAAGTAATTCAACAATTTTTTCAGCTAGTGGGTTTCGAATCTGATTTTTGAAATTTATATAGCTGCTTTTGTGTTTTTGAAAAGTTTTTGTATTTTTAGAAAAACTTGACTGCACCTTTTCCTTTTGAGTTAGAAGTCTCTCCTTTTACAAAATTGGAAGGAGTATTCTTCTGTTTAGGAGATGTGTTTTTATCATAGCCCAACCCGGATCGATAGCCACATTTTCTTGATCCGGATAATAATTTTTCTAATTTTGGATCACCTTGGGCATATCTCCATGTGTCCTTCAAACTCAAGAGAAGATACTTCATTTTTAAGTTTCTCATTTTCAGATTTCAAATTTTCAATTAGGGAGGTTTTAAATTCTAGATCACACTTTGATTTTTCAAAACAATCTAAATTTGAGATTTTTCTAAAACAAGGGTTTCAAAACATTCTTTAAGTTTAAAAAACTTTTCTTTTTGAAGTTTAAGTTTGACAGAAATTTTACAACTTTCCTTATATAAGGCATTGTAAGCATCTTGAAGATCTTCATCATTTTCATGATCACTATCCAAATTTTCTTCACTTGTTGAATCATCGTGATCGAAAAGGTAAACTTGGCTAGAGTCATAAGGGCCTTAAGTTCATCGCCCGACTCGGTTTTCAATTTTCTGATTCAAGAGGCTTTTAGAATCGACGATTCATCCCAAGTAGCCAACATACCCTTCCTTTTGGATCTGTCCTTTTTAGGACATTTGTTTGCTAAATGCCCATATTCTTGACATTTGTAGCATTGACTATCTTTCAATGATTTCCAAGTTTTAGACTTAGGTTTAGAACGTTTCTTTTCATTTGCCTTTTGAAAGTCGACTCTTTTCTTACTTTTGAAAATCTTATAAAACTTTTTCACCAAAAGGGCCATATCATCTTCAGACTTTTCTGAATCTGAATTTTCTTGAGTAATACTTTTAGATGACTTCAAAGCAATAGATTTACCTTTAGGAGTTTTAAAACTTAATTCATAGGTTTGTAAAGAACCAACTAATTCTTCTACCTTCATATTGTCCGTATTACGAAGTTCATGGATTGCGGTTACCTTAGAATTGAACTGTTCAGGAAGAGAGCGTAGTATTTTTGCACACACTTTACTTTTTGCGATCTTATCGCCAAGACCCCACATTGAGTTTACAATGTCATTCAATCTAGTGGAAAAGTCCATAAACATTTCATTTTCCTCCATATGAATTTCTTCAAATTTAGTTGTGAGGAGTTGGACTTTAGATTTCTTGACAATTGATGTACCTTCGTGTGTCATTTCTAAAATATCCCAGGCTTGCTTTGCGATCACAGGATATGATTCTTTTGAACTCATCCAAAGTGATAGTGCTAAGTGATTGCATTTAGTGCTTTAGCATTAGCACTACTCTCATTTTTCTCAAGTGTGGTCCATTGGTAATACGGTGTAATTTTCATAGATTTTAAACCATCAACACCAAGCCATACTTCCATGGTAGGAGGATTCCATTCAATCACCGTGGCTTGCCACACACTTTCATCCATTGATTTGAGGAAGATCCTCATTCGCTTTCCAATAGGCATAGTTGGAACCATCAAAAGGTGGAGGCCTAGTAACGAAAGGCTATCAAAATTTGACATCTTTTTATATAGCTTAGAACGTTAGCTCAGAAATAAATCCAAATAAAAAGCAACAAAAATGAGCTATTAGGCTCGATACCACTTGAAAAGGCCAAGCTATATGTCCTAGGGGGGGGGGGGTGAATAGGACTATGCCAAATTTAAAATAAAATTAGCGAAATAAATTAAACCAATAGCCTTACAATATAAATCAATTCACAATGCTAAATTTTAAATCACCTTGATAAATAAGTATTGAGAGATTGATACAAATTCAGTTCTAAGGACAACCTTACACCATAATAAACAAGGGCTTATGGTAGGACAACCTTATTTCTAGAACCTCTTTTGGATCAAGGACTCAATTTTAATATAAGTAAATGAAATAGCAAGGAATTGAAATTAAATGCGTATATAGATCTAAATTATTACAACAATCTCCACACTTGCTTGAAATGTAAATAGTTACAACATTCACATCCACTTGTACATTTCACACAATCGAATGATAAAAGATATGAAAATTAAGCAAGCATTCAATCCACAAGATAAAGAGTTATAGTGGTTCGCCTGTGTGTACACCAACTGCTTTTCCAACAACCCACACAAAGTAGCTACTCCACTCTAATATCCTCACACAGGGATATTAGCGTTCACTATCAAATAGGTTTTCACAGTTCACCAAAACCTTTACAATTGTGTCTTTTTCACTTGGGCTTACACAATTCAAAAACCCTCTTTTCTCGAGTTTTCGGTTTTCCTCGACAACCAATACAATGAGATTTTTCTCGTTCAACCTCAAACAAAACCAAGATCAATGAGATTTTTCCGCTTAACCTCAAACAAAACCAAAAGTAAATAAATTTTACAGAATTATAAAATACCTGGATTTTTCCTTTTCTTAGCAAATTCCGAGAACCAATCGGAGTAGATGATTGAATGTCAAAGTTCAATTTCCAATACTCACATTCATAAGGTTCTAAATTCTAATAGATTTTAGATTTAACTCGTTGGGCGTAGCTATATTTGATTTTGATTCCAAGAAGAAGGAATAAGATAATTCCTCTTTTCAAATAAGATTGGAATATAGAAACAAAATCAAATTAAATAAGCTAGCAAAAAGGAATATTAAATAAGCACAATGTAGCTTAAAATAAACACGTACTTATCTCGAGTGATCACTTGAAAATTCTTGAATAGAATAGAGTTTAAGTGTGAAAACTCTGAATTTCGTGTTCAATTTATAGAAGCAAAAATCGTTCCTACGACTGGTCTTAGAAACCTTCGACTGGTCGTAGCTCTAACAGATTTTTGAAATATTGAGCACGATCTTTGAAAGTCGTTCCACGACTGGTCGTGAGTACCCTACGACTGGTCGTGGGTCACCTACGACTGGTCGTAGATCCCTACGACTGGTCATAGGACCATAGATAAAGTTGCTGGACTTTGAGTCGTAGATCTACGACTGGTCGTGGACGAGTCGAAGCCACACCTACGACCGGTCGAAGGACCTCCAGGACTGGTCGTGGCGTACCAAAAATTCTGAAAAATCTTCAACAACTTAGGACTGGTCGTGAAATTTCTTGGACTAGTCGAACCAATGCTAGGACTGGTCGAACAAGAGTTAGGACTGGTCGTAGAATAGACCAAACATATGTAAAATAAATATTTGATTTATGTATCCAAAGTGACCTACTTAAAGGGTCAACCTAAGGTCATTCAAACCTGAATCATGTCGTATGGACATTGAACTTCAACCATTCAACGAATGTAGATGTTTAAACCATATCAGGCTTGAGATCTTGAACTTGTTATAGCTTCAAACTTGAGATCTTCATCAGCATAACAACTACTTCATGCATTGCTTATTAGTCTTGAAGTCATGAGTTATTTCTTAAGACTTGAACATCAACATTGTAGCTTCTTGAAACTTCAACATGTAGCTTCTTGAACTTCAATATGTAGCTTCTTGAAACTTCAACATGTAGCTTCTTGAAGTATTTATGCAGTGTCTTGAATTCATATAAATCATCATACAAGCACAGGACACAGATAGATGTTTTGACACATCAAAATTTGACAACCAAAGGAGCATGAGACCATGACACTTACAATAACTTAACCTAAACCTAAACCTAAACCTATAACCTACACTTATAACCTAAACCTATAACCTTAACCTAAATGTAAAACCTAAACCTAAACCTAAAACCTAAATGTATTCTCAAATCCCTAAACCTAAACTTATAACCTACAACATTAACATAAACTTATAACATACAACATTAACCTAAACCTATTCTCAAACCTAAACCTATAACCTAAATCCCAAACCTATAACCTACACTTATAACCTAAACCTAAACCTATAACTCCGAACCTATAACCTAAACATAAACCTAAAACTTAAACCTAAACCTAAAACTTAAATGTATTCTCAAATCCCTAAACCTAAATCTACACCTAATCCTAATTTTAACTCCCTAATCTAAACCTACACCTAATCCTAATTTTAACTCCCTAACCTAAACCTAAACCTAAACTAAACCCAATCCTAAACCCAATCTCCCGAATCAATCCCTAAACCCTTAGCCTAAACCTAAACCTATACCATAAACCTAAGCTTCTAAACCTATAACCTATAACCTAAACTTAATTCACTTAACTTAAACCTACACCTTAACCCAAACATATAACCCGAACCCGAAATCCTAAACCTAAACCTATTCTCAAATCCTTAAACCTATAACCTAAACCTAAACCTATAACCAAAACCTATAACCTATAACCTAAACCCAAACCTAAACCTATAACCTAAAACTAAACCAAAACCTTAACCTATAACCTATAACCTAAGCCCAAACCTAAACCCGATCCCGAACCCAAACCTGATTTCTAAACCTAAATCTTAACCTATTCTCAATTCCCTAAAGCTATTACCTATAACTTAAACCTAAACCTAAATGTATTCTCAAATCACTAAACCTAAACCTACACCTAATCCTAATCTCAACTCCCAAACCTAAACTTGAACCTAAACTTGAAAACCCAAACCTAAACCCGATCCTGAACCTGATTTCCTAAACCTAAACCTTAACCTATTCTCAATTCCCTAAAGTTATAACCTATAACCTAAACGTATAACCTTAGCTAAAACCTAAAACCTAAACCTAGACCTAAACTTAAAACCTAAATGTATTCTCAAATCCCTAAACCGAAACCTACACCTAATCCTAATCTCAGCTTCTTAACCTAAACCTAAACTTGAAAACATAAACCTAAACCCGAACTCGAACCTCAACCCGATTTCCTAAACTAAACCTTAACCTATTCTCAATTCCCTAAACCTTAACCTATAACCTAACCTAAACCTAAACCTATAACCTACACTTATTACCGAAATCTAAACCTATAACCTAAACAAGTAACCTTAACTTAAACCTAAACCTAAAACCTAAATGTATTCTCAAATCCCTAAACCTAAACCTATAACCTACAACATTAACATAAACTTCTAACCTAAACCTATTACCTACAACATTAACCTAAACCTATACTTATAACCTAAACCTATTCTCAAATCTCAAAACCTATAACCTACACCTAAACCTATAACCTAAACCTAAACCTTAACCTATAACGTATAACCTAAACCTTAACCTATAACGTATAACCTATAACCTATAATTCCCTAAACCTTAACCTATAACCTAACTCAACCTAAACTTAAAGCCTAAACCTATACCTAAAACCTAAATGTATTCTCAAATCCTAAACCTAAACCTACACCTAATCCTAATCTCAACTCCCAAACCTAAACTTGAAAACCCAAACCCAAACCTAAACCCGATTTCCTAAACCTAAATCAGAACCTATTCTCAATTCCCAAAACCTTAACCTATAACCTAACCTAAACCTAAACTTATAACCAACACTTATAACCTAAACCTGTAACCTTAACCTAAATGTAAAACCTAAACCTAAAACATAAATGTATTCTCAAATCCCTAAACCTAAACCTAAAACTTAAACCTATAACCTATAACCTAAACCTATAACCTTAACTTAAACCTATAACCTAAACCTAAACCTAAAACCTAAATGTATTATCAAATGTTATAAACCTAAACCTACACCTAATCCTAATCTCAACTCTTTAACCTAAACCTAAAACTTAAAAACCAAAACCTAAACCCGAACCCGATTTCCTAAACCTAAACCTTAATGTAACGCCCTTAAAATCGGGGGTCGAGTAGCAACTCAAGACTCGAGTTCCAGAACATCACTTATGCAACACAAATGCTTATGATTGAATGTTGTCTATGTTAGTGCAATAAACATGAGTGAGATTTACCAAACAATAATCCATACTCCAGATCAATGTATAAAACGCAAGCGGAAGACTGAAAGACATATATAGATGTGTATAAAAAAACAAAATGATCTCGATCTGTCTCCAGAGTATAATTAATTCACTGAGTCATCATATACATATACTGAATCAAAAATAAAATGTCAAAATAATAGTCCAACTGTCGTGATAGCCCAGTAGTCCCGTAAATCCGGATTGGCTAAGCAAAGCCGCCGGAGAACTGCATGAAGGAAAACTCATCCTGATCTTCATAATAATCAGGCTCAACTTTAAGTGAATCGTCGATACCTGGGTCTAAGACAAATTCTGGTGGGTGTCCAGAACATCATCCCGTAACGTGGGAGTGAGTAGCTAACTCAGTGGAATAATAAAGCATAAGTTAACATGTAATCAATTCAGTCAAATAGTAATGATAAAGCAGTACAATCAACATTTCTAAGTACTGTAATTAATGCAAGGCTGAGATGCGATTATGATGCATGCCCTCGCCAACATACTCTCTCGTGCAGCACCATCTTACGTCCATGGTATGCTGTCACCCTCAGTGCTCCACATCTTCCAGGCACATACAATGCGATGATGAGCATGATCACCGAGTTGTTACTAGTCCATTTCAAACAACAGTATTGGGAAACTAAGGTACCTTCCTTATATCATTCCCAAACAATGATCCATTCTAGGGTCGTCAGTCCTAGACAATCTCATATGATGGTGTGTTTTTAGGTCGCTGCAAGGGCTAACAGGGCTGTTACACGGAATCATTACAACACTCCCCCATCACCTTATCAATACAGGCATAGTTTATACTCTGTTACTACGGGAAGGCTCGTCGCCTCACCATAAATTTAGAGTATGCTCGAGGTCACTACACCGAGTACGGTCAAGGCTGTTAGGGCTGTTACACAGAATCGTTGCACCACTCTCCTATCAGCCATTAAAACAGTGTAGGCCGACAGCTCGAATATAGTGTCCCATACCACCATAATCGGCTCACGAGTCTGGTTGCTCAATGGTCACTACGGGTAGGCTCGTGGCCGCAGCATAGGCCTGCAGCTCGGCCACAGTTTCCCATACCACCATGCCTGGCTCATGAGTCTTGACGGATCGAGGTACCATGGTTAACGGGATTTCATTGGTAAGGGTAGTACCTCAGTTTCAAGTAGTAGCGTCCAAACATGGTGAACATACATTAGACAGATCAGATTACTTGACGAGCTCAGCTAGCTCGAGTGCACAATAAGTTGAATGATATCAAGTGCATAAGCACTTCGTGTGGCTATCCACTATCGTCAACCGAAGTACAACTCGGGTTCGTCGAACACATCTCGCATGGCGAATGAATCTCAGCCACACATTCATTTTCGTTTTCGATTGCCTGGACTAAAATCATAGCCCCAAACACAACCAATCCTTATTTAGAAGCATGTAGAGTAAAATATAATAAACAAAGTAATTCAAGCATGTTAACAAGCATGTCATAAAGCATGTTATAAAGCACAATATAAACAGAAAAATACAAACACAAATATTTCATAAGTGGTTAAATTAAACAAATAACATGGAGGAAATCATATACATCTCTAAGGTAGCTGAGATTCCTATCTCAACACCTACCTAAAGCACAATCCTCTAAGTAATTACTCTTACAAGCATTTTCACAAACACTTAAGATACAAACTTTCAACATACATAGTGTATAGTAACAAAAACATATATAAGGGTGAACCCTTTCACCAAATAAGTATTATATGTATACATAGCATGTTCGTACAGTGATTAATTATGGCAAGCACATTTGCAAAATTTATATGTATACGGTACTTTCTACAAATACGGGGAATATAGTATATTCAACATAGTAAACGTCTGACCGGAATACGAAACGGACAACATTTGTACATGTGCAATAACATACAGATCATGAATCTATTATTATCTGACATTGAAAGTGTTGAACACCATAACCTATACGTCTAAAGTTCGCACCTTTCACCGTAGAAGCGTAAAAAACTCGATAAATTCGCTAAGCCTTAGTATACGGCGATGTGACAACCTATAGCATGCCTTAGGTTAGTTATTTCATAACTTACAACTATCAAAATGCCAAAATAGGTTAGGGTTAGGGTTTCTTACCTAGAAACGATGTTGGAATCGCCCGAAAAATGAATAGAATGGAGTGGTTAAGCTTGCAGAATGGCAGGATAAGGTGGCAGGGAGATGCTCCCACAACTCTCACCCTTTCTCTCACTTTTCTCACTTCTCTCTCCTAGGGTTTTTCTCAAAATCGTGTGGGCTAAATGAGAGAGGGTTAAAGGTCCTTATATAGCCTAAAATCACACCGAAATAGACCTAAGGTCAAGGTACACTTAGGTTATATCCAAAGTGGACCTGTTTCAGCTCAACAGAGTACTTCTGACGGCCTCTTTTCCGCGTGCGGTCACACTTAAGCTCACCAACCTTGGATCTAGGTGGAGTTAATTTTTCGTTCCAGTCGAATTCTTAGATCACGCGTGGCAGACCAGTTTCAGTTCAACGGTCACCGACTCTCGATCGGGGATTTCAAGTACACTGCCATGTATATGAAATTTTTCCTGATCCGAGGGTGTATTTAGGTCAGATTCCGATGCTCTGATTGCTTATAATTGGCCCGCAAACGTCAAGTCTCAGATTACTTAAATTCTATCAAATTTCCAAAGAAAACCAAGTCTTCTCACACTCCTCGCTTCGAGTTCAAGCGAATAGCTGTGGGACACTGTCTGAATTTGATCTCCGAGATAGTTGTCAAGCCCAGCGAGGCGGTCCTAAGTTTATAGCTTCGTATCATTCGGACTTCCGATCTACGGTCCAAATCTGATATGGAGTTTCAATGTGCTCCTGAGAGCAGTCGGGTAATGAGTTTGATCCTAGATTTTAGGGTAACCTAGCGTCAATAATTCCACAAGTGTTGGGTCTTGCAAATCATATTTAAAGCAATTTAAACGGATTTCGTAGCTAATCTAGTTTAACACTTAGTTAACTTTGTCTAATTTCTAAATGATTTGATCTTGTGTGATTTTTGCCTGAGGTGATACTCGGGTTTCTGTACGAGATTTTTCGAGTCGTTACAATTTACCCCCCTTAATAAAAAATTTTATCCTCGAAATTAGCACCTTTTCGTACTCCTTGAGAAACTGAGGGTAGTTCTTTCGGATCCCGGCTTCTGTCTCCCAAGTAGCTTCCTCCTATGTATGATGCGGTCAAAGTACCTTCACGAGTGGAATCACTTTACTGCGCAACACCTGCTCCTTCCAGTTTAGGATATGCGTCGGACATAGTACATGTGTAGCATCATCACTCAACTGCACCTGCTCCCAATGGATGATGTGTGAAGGATCAGGAACATATTTCTTGAGCATAGATACATGAAATACGTTGTGCACGCCCGCGAGTGATGTGGGCAAAATGAGACGATAGGCCACCGTACCCACTCGGTCAAGTTTCTGAAACGGCTTGATAAACTGTAGCGTAAGCTTCCCCTTCTTCCTAAACCGAAGAACTCCCTCCATAGGGGAAACTCTGAGAAATACATGATCTCCAACCTCGAACTCAAGCAGTCACCGCCTCGTATCAGCATAACTCTTCTATCTGCTTTGTGTCGTCAGGAGCCGACGCTTGATAATGTCGATCTTCTCCGAGGACGCCTGTACCAATTTCGGCCCAATCAAGCTGCGCTCGCCAACTTCAGCCCAACAATGCGGCACTCTGCAAGGACGACCATACAAGGCCTCATATGGAGCCATACCAATACTCGCCTGAAAGTTGTTGTGTACGCAAACTGTGCATAAGGAAGACAGTAATCCCAACTGTCCTTAAAATTCAAGACACAGGCCCGTAACATGTCCTCCGAAATCTGATTCACCCGCTCCGTCTACCCGTCAGTCTAAGGGTGATAAGTAGTGCTGAACTTCAGCTTCACACCCATCGCTTCCTGGATACGAGTCCAGAAGATAAATGTGAATCACGTATCGCGGTCCGACACGATCTCTAAAGGAACTCCATACAGACGGACTATCTCTCTGATGTACAACCTGGCCAAGTCGTCTGCAGAGTTTGTGACTCTGATAGGGAGAAAATGAGCCGATTTGGTCAACCGGTCCACGATCACCCAGATGGAATCATGTCCCTTCCTCGTCTTCGGCAGCCCTAATATGAAATCCATAGAGATGAAGTCCCACTTCCATTCAGCTATGGGCATGGGCTGAAGGAGTCCAGGAGGTCGGCGATGCTCGGCCTTGACCTGCTGACACGTGAGACAACGTGAAACATACTCGTTGAGTGAATATATACTTAAGGCTCTTGTGGTCGCAGAAAAGCTCGAACTCCTCTACGTAGAGGTAATGTCTCTAGAGCTTCAATGTAAAGATGACAGCTGCTAACTCAAGGTCATGTGTAGGGTAATTCTCCTCGTGCTTCCTTAATTGTCTCAAGGCATATGCAATCACCTTGTCCTTCTGCATAAGGACGCAACCTAAGTCAACGCGAGACGGGTCAGTGTATATCGTGTACTTAACCCCTTACTCCGCCAATACTAGTACAGGGGCAGACGTCAGTCTGTCCTTCAGCTCCTGAAAAGATGCTTTTGTCTTCTCATTCCAGGCGAACTTCAAATCCTTACACGTCAACTGTGACAATGGCCTGACAATCTTCGAGAAGTCCCGAATGAAGTGTCGATAGTACCCTGCTAGGCCAAGAAAACTCCTCACCTCAGTAACCGAGACAGGTTGCTTCCAATCCTGAACCGTGGCTACTTTAACAAGGTCCACAGCTATCCCATCCTTGGACACTACATATCTCAGGAACTTGACTTCCTCATACCATAAGTCGCACTTCTTATACTGCGCGAACAACTGGTTCTTCTTGAAAGTATCTAACACCGCTCTCAGGTACTCCTCGTGCTCTTCCCGACTCCTCGAATATATCAAGATGTCATCGATAAACACGATGAAGAATCGGTACAGGAATGACCGAAATACCCGGTTCATCAAGTCCATGAACACGGCCGGTGCGTTCGTAAGGCCGAACGACATCATCAGGAACTCGTAATGCCCAAAACAGGTACTGAAAGCTGTCTTCTGCACGTCTTCATCTCTGATGCACAACTGGTGGTACCCTGACTGCAAGTCGATCTTCGAGAAATACTTTGCCCCCTTCAATTGATCAAACAAATCATCTATCTTGGGAAAAAGATACTTGTTCTTCACGGTGACCTGGTTCAACTTACGGTAATCAATACACAACCGTAGTTAGCCATCTTTCTTCTTCACAAACAGTACAGGTGCTCCCCAGGGTGACACACTAGGTCATATAAAGCCCTTCTCTACAAGCTCGTCAATCTGTTTCCGCAACTCTTCCATCTCACAAGGAGGCATCCGATACATGGGTAATGAAATGGGGGCTGCACCGGGCACAAGATCAATCGCAAAATCGATCTCACGCCAAGGAGGTAAACCAAAAATCATCCTGAACACATTTGAAAAGTCCCGAATGACTAGCATATTTCCTAACGTCGGCCCATCAACAGGCTTAATTAAAGCGGCATAACATCTAACGCGGCATGTCTAACTAACTTGTACTGGAAAAGTAAAGACCGTGCCGTCAGGTCCGCTGGCTGTCACAACCCGAGTATCGCAATCAATCTCTGCCTTCATCTCGGTGAGCTAGTCCATTCCGAGGATAATGTCATAGTGCCATAGGGGAGTGACAATGAGGTTAACGGATACTGTCCTGCTACCCAAATCAATGGAGCAACCCTCACACACCCGTGTGACATCCGAAAACATCCCCGTAGTAGTAGTGAGTCTCACTCTCCTCGTGGGAGTATTGTGTAAAGCTAGACGCTTAACTGCCGCACATGATATGATGGATGTAGTGGACCCAGTGTCCACCAATAAAACGACAGGATTATCTTGAATATGTGCATTGACCTCGAAGGCCATAGGTACAGTCTCTAGCTCTTCTGCAGTGAGCACATGAACATGTGCTTGCTGAGATCTGTTGGGCTGAGGTACCATGGGCCGTTGAGGTGGCTTGAAGCGTGGTGCAGGAGGTTTAAAAGATGGGTGCGCAGGTGAAATCCATAGTGGTAGAGCCGATAAAGCCTAAGGGTGAGGGCGATCAATCTTTTGCGGTGGAGAGAACCCGCTATCCCTCATCCGAGCAAAGTAGCTCCCAACAGGATGTCCTGGCCTCCCACAGTAACTACAAGTCACACCAGGGCGTCTCATCGGAACCACTGGTGTGGCAATCCTGGGAGGCAAATCAGTACAAGGCCTCTTGCCGAGGAAAGGCCTGCTCAGCGTATTCGGTCGTGACTTAGGCACCATAGGGCCACGAGAGCGTATCAAACGGTCTACATCTTGCTCTGCCTAAATCGTCATATGAATCACCTCCGCCTAAGATGATATACGGATACAACACATCTTCGACCGGATGTCAGGTCGCAAGCCCTCAGAAAAATGCCTAATCCGCATCTGCTCATCAGCAAGGATAGTCGGAACAAAACAGCCCAACTCAGTAAAGCGATGATCATACTCAGTAACTGTCATGCCCCCCTGTTTGAGGCGTAGGAACTCGTTCTCCCTCTCATGTTGTTAGGCCTGAGGATAATATTTCTCATGGAAGTGAAAATCAAAGGCAGCCCACGTCCATACATATCCTACTGCAATGGTCCGCAGTATACTGTCCCACCACAAGCTAGCCTCCTTCTCGAACATAAAGGCGGCTAACTCGACCTACTTAGCCTCAGTATAATGTAGCATCTTCAGTATCTTGGAGATGTAGTCTAACCAGTATTCAGCCTCCTCGAGTTTGTGAGAACCCATGAAAGTAGGAGGCCTCAAGAGCTAGAATAGCTCGAGAAGACCGCGAGTACCCACGTTCCCCGCAGTGTAGGCAGTAGGCGAAGGTGGAGGTACATCCTCAACCTGAGCAGGAGGCTTGGCAGTCTCGGTAGGGTGTGTAGATGATGGAGGTGGAGTCGCACTCCCACCCTAGATAAGACCGCCAAGAGCTGTTGGTGCTGCTGCTGCATCAGCATCATCATCTGTTCAAACCTATCAGCAGGTGGAGCAGCCTGTGGCTTATACTATGTCAAAGAGGATGCCCGGTTCCGCTCGCGAACTGGTGGTGTAAAAGGTGGCAGTCCGCCAGTAGGGCCAGCAGAAAGCTGATCTGAGCCAAAACCCAGGTCCATAGGACCACCCCTGCGGGAAGGAGTCTGGTCCATCGAATCAGTGAGCAAGAGGGGTGTCGTACTCCTCTTATACTTCCATGGCATGCCCTATACAACATAGGGTACAATGCATGTAAGATGGAGCATAACAACATAATACATAATCACTTAAGCATTTCACACACTTCATAGCAAAAAGAGGCTGTATGCATTTCATTACCAAAATTGCCATAATACATGGAATACAGAGTTACATGAATCATGATAGAAGATACATGTGAGCTAATTACAACCAAGCTTCTAAAATCATGCTAACTACTGCATCCATCAACATGAAAACATAAACCGCCTAAAGCGGTAAGCAAAACAAACTACAAACAACAACTTGGATGACTAGGCATCTGAGTCAGGCGATGGAGGAGGAGCGCCCTTATCCTGCAGATGGCACAGGATAGTCTTCAAGGTACGTGTCACCTTCTTGAACTTATGCTTCACAAGGCCTTGAAGATTATGACATCCTGCCGTAGGACGGCCTGACCCTGTCATAGCTCAACATGATCCTCCTCCAGCCGAGCAATACAAGTATCCCAAGAAGCCCGATCAGTGCCCTGCACCAGTACCATAGGAGGGGAGCTCTCCTCAGTACCTTGGGTCTCCTCATCCTCTTCTTGTTCCTTCTCTATCCTATCACCAATTCTTTCCTCACTCTGCTCCTCTAAATCAATGCTTTCCTCTCCCTCACTATCAAACTAATCCCCATACTCCTCGAGTCGGGCTTTGCATTGTCGAGGACCGATCCCCATGTTGTTAAGCGTAACATCGCTTATGATCCGATTAGGCACAATATCATCCATATTAAGTCTATAACCGACCTCTCGAGTAAGCTTACATATCAATCGACTGAACAGGAGTGAAATATCATTCCTGACAGACCGAGCGATCTGGACTATCTGGAATAGGGCGAACGTGGGCAGGCACAACTTATCCCCATGTCCAACCCTGTACAGGAAGTCTACCATCAAACGTGTACATTCAGTGTGGTTGCCCCACCGTGGATACACATTATACGTGAAAATGTAATGAAGCAGGCAAAAATCGTCTGTTAACTTCGTCGATGGGAGGCAGTTGCCTCTAGTCCAGGGAACTAGTCGGCCACAAAGGTATCGCATACGACGGTCTCTTTCTCGCACACTCTTGAAATAACCCTCATCAGCATGCACTTCACCACGTGGAATTCCCATGACCCGGGACACTAAGTCCACATTGATAGTGTAATTTTGCTCCCTAATAGAAACGGTGAACTGGAGAGGATCAAGCGATGGGTCTCGGATGTGAGCGTAGAAAGCACGAACCATGTTCTCACATGTAGGAGTCTTACCTTCGAACATAGGACCCCACTTAACGTCCACCAAGCAGTCCATGATCGGGTGTAGTCCAAACAGCCTCTCATCCACGTGAGCTTCAAGTACAACCCTGTGGCCGCCAAACCAACTGTGTTCAAAGCCAATCGGTAGTGCTCTTTCAATGAGAACTTAGGGATCTAGGTCTTGCTTTGACCTATGCTCACGGACGGCACTCGCACTAGCCCCGGCACCAGTCCTTCTCCTTGGACGGGTTGGGCGACTAGGCCCAACTTCTTCTACAGCACTCTTTCTCTTTCCCATAAGAGAAAGGATGGTGGAGATGGAGAAAATGGCCGAAATGAGCTCAAATAAGGCTATGAAAAATGAAGGATAAGTGATAGAGAGAGAAAAGGATGGAGGCTTGGTTTTCCACGGATTGGAGTCTCAACAGACGTTATAGAGGCCCCAATGTTAAAGATTGAAGGAGGAAAGTGAAAAGATAGAATGGGTGAGGAAGCTTGCACGATTTTGAGCTTCAAATGGGGGTGTGAGAGCTCAAATAAGAGAGAAGAAAGAGGGTAGGGAGGAAGGGATTGTTGTAGACGATGGAAATGGATGGGTAGGATGGATTGGGTGATTGGGAGGGCGATTTGAGAGGAAAACAGTAAATTGGAAGAGAAAATTGGCTTGGAATGGTGGGATGTGAGAATGTGGGCCAAATTAACCACATATAGGGGTCCTCATGAATTTTTGTGGGCCCCACATGTACCTAGGGGTCGGCCCGACGCCGACCCGCACCGACCCGACTAGCCCGGCCCAAGGGGACCGCGATGCACCGCGGTAGGCACGGTGCCGCTGCGGTCCTCTGGACTGTCCGCAATGCCACTGGGGTAGGACGTGGACACCCCTCTCCCAAGGTGCTAAAGACACCTCGGGTCCACCGTGGGTCCCCCCGGATTGCCTCGTGTGGCCCTCGACTCTATTTCGAATCATTTCGGGTCGTTTCGAGTATGTTCTGATACATAATGATATGTTACCGATTTTCAACAGTTGGGATTGGGTAGATTATGATCTAGACCCGTCATTTGATGGTCTAGAAGTATTTTAAGGTCGACACGTGCGACCAGGGTTGAGTACAGACTCGATCACAGTGATCGTTTTCAGTGAACTTCGCCGTTGGATGGAACTAGGATGCCTAAGACTGTTTCTACGTTGTTCTCATACCCTCCTAAGTTGAAATGTGTCAGCGTATGTCGTGAGACCATAACTCAGGTCCAGTTTCATCCAAATCATGCTCTGATACCAATTTGTAACGCCTTAAAAATCAGGGGCCGAGTAGCAACTCAACACCCGAGTTCCAGAACATCACTTATGCAACACAAATGCTTATGATTGAATGTTGTCTGTATTAGTGCAATAAACATGAATGAGATTTACCAAACAGTAATCCATACTCCAGATCAATGTATAAAATGCAAGCGGAAGACTGAAAGACATATATAGATGTGTATAAAAAAAATAAAATGATCTCGATCTGTCTCTAGAGTATAATTACTTCTCTGAGTCATCATATACATATACTGAATCAAAAATAAAATGTTAAAATAATAGTCCAACTGTCATGATAGCCCAGTAGTCCTGTAAATCCGGATTGCCTAAGCAAAGCCGCCAGAGAACTGCATGAAGGAAAACTCATCCTAATCTTCATAATAATCAGGCTCAGCCTCCAGTGAATCGTCGGTAATTTCGTCTAAGACAGAGTCTGGTGGGTGTCCAGAACACCATCCCGTTACATGGGAGTGAGTAGCAAACTCAGTGGAACAATAAAGCATAAATTAACATGTTATCAATTCAGTCAAGCAGTAATGATAAAGCAGTACAATCAACATTCCTAAGTACTATAATTAATGCAAGGATGAGATGCAATTATGATGTGTGCCCTCGCCAACATACTCCCTTGTGCGACACCATCTTACGTCTGCGGCATGCTGTCACCCTCAGTGCTCCACATCTTTCAGGCACATGCAGTGCGATGATGAGCATGATCACTGAGTTGTTATTAGTCCATTTCAAATAGCATTATTGGGAAACTAAGGTACCTTCCTTATATCATTCTCAAACAATGATCCATTCTAAGGTCGTCAGTCCTAGAAAATCTCATACGATGGTGTATTTCTAGGTCACTGCAAGGGCTGCCAGGGCTGTTACATGGAATCATTACACCACTCCCCCATCACCTTATCAATACAGGCATAGTTTATACTCTGTTACTATAGGAAGGCTTGTCACCTCACCGCAAATTTAGAGTATGCTCGAGGTCACTACACCAAGTACGGTCAGGCCTGTCAGGGCTATTACACGGAATCGTTGCACCACTCCCACATCACCCATCAAAGCAGTGTAGGCCGACAGCTCGAATATAGTGTCCCATACCACCATAATCGGCTCATGAGTCTAGTTGCTCAATGGTCACTACGGGGAGGCTCATGGCCCCAGCGTAGGCCGACAGCTCAGCCATGGTATCCCATACCACCATGCCCGGCTCATGAGTCTTGGCGGATTGAGGTACCAAAGGTTAACGGGATTTCACTGGTAAGGGTAGTACCTCAGGTTCAAGTAGTAGCGTCCAAACATGGTGAACATACATTAGACAGATCGGATTACTTGACAAGCTCGGCTAGCTCTAGTGCACAACAAGTTGAACGATATGAAGTGCATAAGTACTTCGTGTGACCAGCCACTATCGTCAACTGAAGTACAACTCGGGTTCGTCGAACACATCTCACATGGCGAATGAATCTCAGCCACGCATTCATTTTTGTTTTCGATTGCCTGGACTAAAATCATAGCCTCAAACACAACCAATCCTTATTCAGAAGCATATAGAGTAAAACAGAATAAACAATGTAATTCAAGCATATTAACAAGCATGTCATAAAGCATGTTATAAAGCACCATATAAACAGTAAAATACAAACACATATATTTCATAAGTGGTTAAATTAAACAAACAACATGGAGGAAATCATATACATCTCTAAGGTAGCTGAGATTCCTATCTCAACACCTACCTAAAGCACAATCCTCTAACTAATTACTCTTATAAGCATTTTCACAAACACTTAGGATACAGACTTTCAACATACATAGTGTATAGTAGCAAAAACATATATAACGGTGAAGCGTTTCACCAAATAAGTATTATACGTATACATAGCATGTTCATATAGTGATTAATCATGGCAAGTACATTTGTAAAATTTATACGTATATGGTACTTTCTACAAATACGGGGAATATAGTATATTCAACATAGTTAACGTCTGACCGAATACAAAACGGACAACACCTTGTACATGTGCAATAACATACAGATCATGAATCTATCATTATCTGACATTGAAAGCATTGAAAACTATAACCTATACGTCTAAAGTCCACACCTTTCACCGTAGAAGCGTAATAAACTCGATAAATTTGCTAAGCCTTAGTATACGGCGATGTGGCAACCTATAACATGCCTTAGGTTAGTTATTTCATAACTTATAACTATCAAAACCCCAAAACAAGTTAGGGTTATAGTTTCTTACCTAGAAATGATGTCGGAATCACCGGAAAAACGATTAGAATGGAGTGGTTAAGCTTACAGAATGGCAGGATAAGGTGGCAGGGAGATGCTCCCACAACTCTCACCCTTTCTCTCACTTTTCTCACTTCTCTCTCCTAGAGTTTTTCTCAAATTCGTGTGGGTTGAATGAGAGAGGGTTAAAGGTCCTTATATAGCCTAAAATCACACCGAAATAGACCTAAGGTCAAGGTACACTTAAGTTATATCCAAAGTGGACCTGTTTCAGCTCAACGGAGCACTTTTGGCAGCCCCTTTTCCACGTGCGGTCGCACTTAAGCTCACCAACCTTGGATCTAGGTGGAGTTAAGTTTTCATTCCAGTCGGATTCTTAAATCACGCGTGGCAGATTAGTTTCAGTTCAACGGTCACCGAATCTTGATCGGGGATTTCAAGTACACTGCCATGTATATGAATTTTTTCTTGATCTGAGGGTGTATTTGGGTCAGATTTCGATGCTCTGATTGCTTATAATTGTCCCACAAACGTCAAGTCTTAGATTACTTAAATTCTATCAAATTTCTAAAGCAAACCAAGTCTTCTCACACTCCTTGCTCCGGGTTCAAGCGAATAGTCATGGGACACTGTCTGGATTTGATCTCTGAGATGGTTGTCAAGCCCAGCGAGGCGGTCCTAAGTTTATAGCTTCGTATCATTCGGACTTCCGATGTGCAGTTCAGATCTAATACAGAGTTTCAATGTGCTCCCGAGAGTAGTCGGGTAATGAGTTTGATCCTAGATTTTAGGGTAACCTAGCGTCAATAATTGAACGTGTTTTGGGTCTTGCAGATCATATTTAAAGCTATTCAAATGGATTTCGTGGCTAATCTAGTTTAACACTTAGTTAACTTTGTCTAATTTCTAAAGGATTTGATCCCGTGTGATTTCTGCCTGAGGAGATACTCGGGTCTTTGTACGGGATTTTCTGAGTCATTACACTTAACCTATGCTCAATTCCCTAAACCTAAACCTTTAACCTTAACCCTATAACCTAATCTCAATTCCCTAAACCTAAACCTATAACCTAAACCTAAACCTATAACCTAAATGTATTCTCAAATCCCTAAACCTATAACCTAAACCTAAACCTATTCTCAAATCCCAAAACCTATACGTATAACCTAAACGTAAACCTTAACCTATAACCTAAACTTATACTAATAGCCTTAACCTAAACCTATTCACAAATCCCCAAACCTATACTTATAACCTAAACCTAAACCTATAACCTATACTTACAACCTTAACCTAAACTTATAACCTTAACCTAAACCTATTCTCAAATCCCAAAACCTATACTTATTACCTAAACCTAAACCTTAACCCATAACCTAAACTTATACTTTATAACCTTAACCTAAACTTATAACCTTAACCTAAACCTATTCTCAAATCCCAAAACCTATACTTATAACCTAAACCTAAACCTTAACCTATAACCTAAAACTATACTTATAACCTTAACCTAAACCTATTCTCAAATCCCAAAACCTATACTTATAACCTAAACCTAAACCTTAACCTAAACCTAAACCTATACTTATAATCTATAACCTATAACCTAAACCTTAACCTATAACATAAAGGGAATCAAATTGGAGGGTGAACATTACCCTTTACATTGTTTATATTCATGTGGTCCACTTAAAAAATGGATGGAGCTGGTTTTTGGCCCCTAAGACTAACATGGAGTGAACACTATTATAGACCCACTCAGCCGACAATCCTTTCTCTCCTTACCATTTATGCCTTGAAATTCCAACTGATCATGGGTCCTACTCTCTCTCTCTCTCTCTCTCTCTCTCTCTCTCTTTTTAGGTTAGCTGATTAGTACGCACACTGCTGTTAGTAGTCGTGAGTCCTACCTTATTGTATGTGCCATATATCCACTTTGTCCATCCGTTTTGCCAACTCATTTTGGGATGTGGTCCTAAAAATTATTTAGATCCAAATCTCAGGTGAACCACCCAATGGGGTTTAGACTCCTACCATTAAAATCTTCTTAGCGGTATTTGGGTTTCCCATCTTCTAAGTCCATGTGATCTTATCAGCAGGCTAGATGGCAAATAAACTTTACAATGGGCTTAGGAAGTTTTTAGTAGTGGGTATTCAATCATCACCATTTTCCTCTAATGTGATCAATTTTACATTTGGATCTACCTCATTCTGGGACCTTGTACTAAAATAAGTTGGCGAAACAAATTAACAATAAACGTATGTATATATATATATGTATATATATATATAAGTGGGCCCTATGGTCAAGGCCTCACCACTAAGCTAAGCAATCCGGCCCAAGATGACCGACCTTGGGATTTCCTAGTTCAAGCCCGACCCATTCACAGGCTTCAAAATTTAAGACCGGAGTACTCCAACCTAAACTCCACTCAAGGCGGCCAGGCCCAAAGGCCAACAGGCCAACCCAGTCCATTGACACCCCTATAGGTACTATGGGGTTGAGTTCTGTAGGCCCTACCATGATGTGTGTCAAACATCCACACCATGCAATGCATTGGTGGGGCACCTCTAGGTTATGGTATACCTCTACATGCACACACACATGCAGTAAAAATTTCACAGTAACCTATACTTATAACGCTTACCCACCAATGCCCCACCACCTTCGCCTTCTTCTTTGTAATTTTTTGTATTTTTGTTTATGATGTTAACTTATATGTATTTATGCGTGAATGAATGTGATGTGGATAAGATTGTTTGCGTTTAGATGAATGTAGTTTATGTTTGGATGGATTTACTATTTTGGGTTTAGATGGATGTGAACGTGAGTATGATGAAATATATTATATAACAAGTGTATATCAGGATGAATATGATGAAATATATTGTAATAGGTGTATATCAGGAATTTTATGCTGAAATTTTTTTTAAGGGACTTTTACCTACGAAATTTTTCGTAGGTAAAAGTTTTGTAAATATTTTTACCTATGAAAATTTTCATCAGTAAAAGTTCTTAAGTATTTTGTAGCGACGAAATTGTTCGTCGCTAAAAGTTTTGTAATTATTTTTAGCGACGAAAACTATTGTCGCTAGAAGTTTAACATTTATTTTTTACCAACGAAAATATTCGTCACTAAAAGTTTTGTAATTATTTTTAGCGACGAAAACTATCGTCGCTAAAAGTTTAACAATTATTTTTTACCGATAAAAATATTTGTCGCTAAAAGCTTTGTAATTATTTTTAGTGACGACAATTATCGTTGCTAAAAGTTTAACATATATTTTTTTACCAACGAAAATATTCGTCGTTAAAAGTTTTTTAATAATTTTTAGTGACGAAAACTATCGTCGCTAAAAGTTCAAATTTTATTTTTTACTGACGAAAATATTCGTCGCTAAAAGTTTTATAATTATTTTTAGCAACGACAACTATCGCCGCTAAAAGGTTAACATTTATTTTTTACCGATGAAACTATTCGTCATTAAACGTTTTGTAATTATTTTTAGCGACGACAACTATCGTCACTAAAAGTTTAACATTTATTTATATTAAAAGTTTTTAGGGACAAAAAAATTCATCGGTAAAAGTTGTATAAATATTTTTAACTACGAATAAATTTTCGTTGGTAGAAGTTTTTTAGCGACGAAACAATTCGTCGATAAAAGGCTTTTTAGCGACGAAAAAATTCATCGCTAAAATGCTCGCCTTTGCTGATGATTCAAAATTTTTGTCGATAAAAACCTTTTGTGTTGGTCTTTTAGCGACGAAAATTTTTGTCGTTAAAACTTTTTAACTACAAAAATCTGGCTTTTAGTGATGAAAATTTTCATTAGTAAAGGTGGGATTTCTTGTAGTGGTGCCGTTGAAAAATGAAGTTCGAAGACGCAACTGAAGTTGAAGAATCAAGCAACAAAAAGATGCTTCTATCCTCAACAAACCTATATACCCCCTTAGATGATCCTAAACCAAATAGGAAACTTATTTAGATCATCCCTTGAAACTACAAGCTCCATTTCATATTCCCTCAAAAATTGGTTTCAAAAAGTTGGAAACTTCTAAAACAGATAATGAAAAACAACAACTTTCGGTCCAAATGAAGATACCTTCAGTCTGACTAAAATCGCTTAAAACAGTCCAGCAAGTTTCCAAGCTAATTCGGTCCGATCGAGCTACAATTCGGTTCGACCTACTGCAACTGAAGGTAGTCTCGGTCCGATAAAAAATGAGCAAACCTAAACAACAAGGTTTGGAGTTAATTCGGTTCAACCGAACTTAACCAAATGCAATCGAAGAAAATCATCGGTCCGATCGAAAAGTGCACAAAAAGTCCAGGAACCTAAGGACTTAATTCGGTCCGACCAATGACAGTTCAGTCCGACTGAAGGACTCCTCGGTAGGACCGAAATATAGCCATTATAGATCCGTTGGAACCTTTTTTCTATAAATATAGCACCCCAGATCTTTACAGAAATCATGAATTAAGGCATCTTAGAGTCCCTGGTGCATCCCAAGCTTACCCTAGCCATCCTAGACTCTATCCATATGAGATTCATGTTCTTTTCATTGTGATTCATCATCTCAATGAGCATTCAAAGCTCTTATTAATGAAGAACATGATCTATAGCCTTCACTAGAGTATTAAGACCAAACCTATTGGTATATTCTTAGTCTCAATCATACTCTAATGCATCCATCAGTTGAATCCCCTATGAAATCCACTTGCCATCAAGTTATAAGAGATTCAACCCACTCTCATTACCTTATTTACCAAAAAAGGAGCATCATAAGCAAAGAAACCGATCGTGAAGCTGAAACATCAGATCAACCACAACATCGAGATCAGGGGAGCATCAGGGAGCTAATTGAAGCTCAACAAAGTAGAGATCAAGCAACCTACAAGCTACATTAAGAAGGGCTCATCCACTTATAAAGTAAGTATAATAGTCGAAAGAGTCCGAAACCTCTTCCTTGTGTAGGAGTTAGTTTTAGAGTTTATTTTTACAAACTCGCTAAGACCTTTTGTAGGCCTCCGATGGGAGAATACATATAGTGTCCTTGTGTAGGACTCAATATCTTGTGTAGGTATGTGTGATAGCCTTGTGTAAGCTTGCTCAAGTGCCTTGTGTAGGCATGTGTTAATGCCTTATGTAGGCATGTGTTAATGCCTTGTGTAGGAATGTGTTATTGCCTTATGTAGACAAATACTTTGTGTAGGTATGTATGATTGCCTTGTGTAGGCCATACCTTATGTAGGTTGTAAAGGTTTGAGGTAAACTTGATTTAAAATCTCTCATAGTAAAATCTGATACATTTTAGGAGAGAGTGCGTCCATTGAGAGTGGAGTAGGCACTTAGCCAAACCACTATATATGCTTGTATTTGAAGTTGTCATTTGTGCATTTACTTACTTCTTGCTTATATGATTAGATATGTATGCATGATAAGATAAATGCTTAGGATTGATAAGTAGAATATTTCATTCACCATGTTCACCATGCTATATACTAGTTGATGAATGATATAGCTTTATAAGTCTATAAGATTGGATCCTCTATTAGCTTGGAAGCCTTTAGAGTTTGATTGCTTTGTTTAGTTTAATCCAAGATTAGTTTAAGCTTTATAAGAAGGATTTTTAAATTGGCATATTTATAGAAAAAGTCCTATTCACCCCTCTTTAGGACCTTATTCATACATTCATACTTCAGTATCAGCAGTCTAAACCAAAATTTCAATATTAACTTATAAACAATTTAGAGAATTTTATCATAGTTTGGTGTCCTATTGTGAGACCCGACCCGAGTTCGCATGTGTGCATGTGTGTGTGTGAGTATGCATCTCGTTTATTTTGGTCCCGCGGTCCTACCAATCAAATTTCGGCGACCCGCGACCCTCGGATAGTGTTTGCAGTTATCCTTGAGTCTGGTTACATAGACTCGACTCAGGTCGACCCTAGACCTATGCCATCTCGTTCGTATCGTCGTTACGGTTCCAATGACGCATCTCATACATTCATCCGACTTATAGATCAAAAGTTGTGAGCATTTCATCATGTGGCCCACTTTTTGTACAAAAGCATATGGACCACTCTCATGGCACAAGTTCCCATGCACACCACCCACACACACTACAATTCTTATGGTAAACACAACCCACCCTAAATACTACCCACACCTAACCTACCCTAGCAAACATTGTTTGTATCATCATAGGTCATGATTGCTTTCTCTAACCAAGGAGGGAGAGCAATGATGACTCTCCTACAACCCTCCCTTCCTCTCTCCTCCTTCATTTATCTCATTTTCCTCTTCCATGGTGGAATGTCCACCCCTCCCACTCCCAAATTTCAGTAACTTCTCATTCCTTTCTTCCTCCATCCAGCCACCACAAACTCTTATTGACCATTAAACCTTAAAGGTTGGAGCTTGGAGTACTTAGTGTTGGTGGTAGCTTGAAGATTCAAGGTGGGTATTTTTCACAAATTCTAATCTCCTTTCCCTCTCTTAGTTCTTTTATTTCTTCATGTAGGGAATAAGTGGGACCCAATAATCCATGGTGGGGATCCCATCTAACCCTTTGGATGTGGCCAATGGGCCCATCTCGTGCATGCATGACCATGCATGAGATTTCTCCCTTGATAGACCCCTTGCATGGGGATTTTCACTATTTCCCTAAGTATGATGGCTCATCTAGACCCTTGCATGTGTTTGGGATGGCATCCCAACCCTTCGTCTCAAAGATCTAGGACATGCATCACAAGATCTAGGTTGTACATCTGTTTGTAATGTTATTTGTGGTGATGATTGTGTGGAGATAGCTAAATAGTGATGGAGCCCTCCCCCGATGGCCTGATGCTCCTCCTTTTCTTGTTGAGAGTGTTGATCATGAGTGTATGGCCCACCTTGTGGACCAACAAGATCCCAACCATCCATAGAGAGGGGATGTTTTCACAAGTCCTTCCCATTGAACATGTGGCCCCTAAATGCATAAAAATGGGTGCATGCAAGCTTGTTTTAGTGATGGGATGGTTTGGATATTTGTGGGGTCCACTTGGGTGGACCACGCCATGATTTTTAGGGGCTAGATCCCCATTTAATTATGGTTGCAATTTATTTATTTTGAAGTACATATTGCTGTCCAAATCTGCCTGGACTGACTTTTGGGCCACCTTGGGGCTTGATTTCTAGATCTTTGGTGGGAATAATAAAATAAAATAATATGTGATTCTTATAGGCTCATGACCCACCTACAACCATACCAAATTTCATCCATATTGGACCCCATTTGGGCATCTAAAAAGGCTCAGCCAACTTGATGGATTGCCAGGAATTTCTGCTTCGCAGTCCAGCAGCATAGTCCCATGAAAACAAAATTTTAAAATTATTTTCTCAGAAGGTGGGACATATTTATAGACTCCACCTTGTTATAGGATTTATGAGGGACCTTAGGTCCAAATTTCAGGAATTTTGGAGGCCCATAACCCACCCATTTAGATGGCCCAAATTCAGGACAGTTACATTTCCAGCAACATTCTACACCGGACAGATTGTAATTTCAAAATTTATTAAAATATTTTTGAATGTTTAAAAATTATGAAAATTTATAGATAGGTGACCTACTCATGTTACGATCTACCTAAAAAATTTTGGGGCCAATGGATGCCTGTACACACCATGGTGGTGGCTAGACCGGCCCACTATGATATGGTGTCCAAATCAGTCCGATTTTCAGGATATATTGATTTCTTTAAATGAAATAAACTATTTCTAGATGTTCAAAATTTTTAAAAATTTGTGGAGGTGTGTTACAGTTAAGTTAGGACCCAACTACCAAATTTTAGGGCCAATGGACCCTTTTGTATACTGTGGCAAGGGCTGGACTGGCCCACCACGTTGGGACGTTCAGGTCAGTCCAATTTTCTGGACAGAGTGTTTCATTTAAATTAATTAAAATACTTAGGAATATCCAAAAATTTTAAAATTTTCTGGGCGTGTGACCCACATATTGAAGTTTCACCCTAAATATTTATAGACCTAGCAGATATTCGAGCTGACCGTGGTATGACCTGTAAATTTGGTTCAATTTTGGGCCAAATACCCAGGCCCGTAGAACTACACACCGTGGGACGCCCCTACCTTGGGCCATTGTTGGGCCTATATTCTAGCAGCATGGGGCACTTCTAGTATATGTTATGCATTTCCCTCTCATTTGGTGGGACCCACAGTGATGTGTGTGGGTCATCAAAAAATTATACTATAAATCAATTTATTTGTTGGACTCCAACAAACCCAGAAAGCGGGTGGGCTGGAAATTTGGCAATGGGCCCAATGTTACCGCCCCATAAATGTCTATTTTGGGGCAGTATGGCCCACTAGATTTGGGGAGGATTTAAGTCAGTTATCTTACCATTTTAATTTTATTTTTGGGCTTAATTAGTGCATGATGAAAGGTCCATTCCAATTGGTTTCTCTTGGGCTAGTCTTCTAGTTAATTAATGGGCCTTGTAGCCTTGGTTGGGCTAGAACGTTTATTAGGCCGTTGGACACTTCGGCCCTATATTTACCATGTCATTGTGATGGGTCTTATGAGCCAAATACTCAAGTAGTTGGGCCCTTTCTTGCCCACTATAATAAATTCATATTTACTTGTGTTAAATATAAGGATTTCCCATACGTTGGCATAATGGGCTGCCAATTAGGCCCACCACAATGAGTGAACCCATGACCCTTATGGTTGGGCCCTAATCTTACTTAAGGACCTACTAGGTTGCGTATGTATTGGGCTTAGTGTATGGCCCACTAGGCCATGGATTGATTGGGCCTTGGACTTTTATTTACATACGTAGCAGACTACCTTTTGGGACCCAGTTGAGGTTGGATGTCCTCCTTGGTAGCCTTAAGGTAGGCCCATAGGGGCCCTTATAGGTGATTGAAGGCCCACCTTGGGCCTGGATAGGACCGTTCCTCATTAAGATCACGACTCTCCATTAACTTGTGGGTCATCGCAAAGTACTGGGCCCCCACTAGAGGATTTCTCTTCTCTCTTCCTTAGATCACCTATCTATGTGCCTAGACCTTGACCCTCCTTAGGACGGAGGATTCCATATTCCACAAGTAGTACACTTGTATTCTTGTGACCCATATGCATCATCTGTATGAATTGATTGCAATGTATAGTGGTCATTAAGGGATGAAGTTTCTCTCCTTGTGCACGTTGAGTACCTGAAGCTTGTGCATGATCTGTATGTGTACTCATGCATTGGCATCACATTTTATGATGATACCACCCTTGCTTTATCAGGGCCTTGCCTCCATAGGAACATTCGTAGATGGCCGTATGTGTGGACACCGGAAATATTACTTGAGCATACCGGGTGCATAGGATGCGCATGGGTGAAATTCTCAAAACTTACATGGTACCAGGGATCTTCTCCAACACTGTGACCAGGTGGAATATATGAGCACATGAGGGCCTTCGACTGTTAGGCCATGACTCCCACTGTCGTGTAGTCGGTTGGATAGGGGTTTGGCCTTACTCGCCTGATGTAAGGAGGCATTGCTAGGCTGAGTCTGACCAGCTCATAAATGGGTCCGCTACCTTCAGGCCTCGTTGATGATTGGCTGTCCGCAGGTAGGGTAGTGAGGTCTCTTGTGCTCGTTTGAGTATGTGGGGTCTAAAGAGCCGCAGTCATTCAGCAGTGTAAAGGACCCCGATGATTTCCTTATAAATGGAAATGTACTTGACATGTGGTTTGGATGTGAGCACTGACATTACTTGCATCACATTAACATTGGCTGTGTAAGCCCCTTCATATATTTCCTTGGTATGGCGTCCAATACTCATCGTATCATATTCATGATAAGCCTTGGTAAGACTAGTGATATTCTCATTGAGCATATTTCCCTTCTTGCATCTCCTACTATTCTTCTGTGCACCATTATCACACACTTACACCACCCTCTAAGCTTCTATAAGCTTATGCACGATTGATGCGTACAGGAGATTCTAGGCAAGCGTCGTAGCAGTAGAGAGTGGAGTATAAATGAGCATTTAAGGACTCTAGTATTGCTGACCTTTCTCTTTTTCCTTTTATCTCATGTATGTCCATTTGGACCTTATGAATGATTGTAAAAGTTTAAATTTATAGCGGATTTTGTGATGTGTGCCTTTGTTATTCTCAGATGTACTTTCTTGATCTTGGTTATGCTCATATTGGAAATAATTACGCTGTTATGGAAATCCTCCTTGTAGGATCCCATAATCAGAACCTGTCTCAGGACCCGAGAATGGGGTACTACGGAGGCTTTTGCAACTAAAACTGACCATCGGGTTCCTTGTAAGTCCAGTTATCGAGTCTGGGGCGTGACACTTATCGACTCTCAATGGGAACATCCTCCCTTTCATCTCCAAGATAAAATACACTTTTATTTAGATACTAATCGATATCATTTTACGTCCTTTGACAGCACTACAATACAATACATACGTTTAACTTGTAGCAAATGGCAACCGTTACAAGCAAGACGATCTTTTACTTTACGCCAACTGGATTTGTAGTAAAATATGCCGGTAATCAATCTCCGAGCTGTAAGAATGAGCCCGTATCGACTAAAAGTGACAAGTCTCGAGCCACCACTAGGGTTATAACTGTTTCACCATTGGCACAAGAAAACAGTAATGAATGGATTGTCATATCACATTGAAGATCGAGAACCCGAGACACTATAACTCTCAGAGCTACTCCATCATCATAGAAGATCAGAGGACCAGTGATAAGGAACACAACCAAAAAAAAAAACCCTGCACTGCTCTGGCATTATACCCAGGAAAATCTCTTTCTCCTTTGACATAGCAGGATTTTCCAACTCTGCCTGCTACAAGCAGTCGATAGACAAGGAAAGAGAAAGGCAAATCACCAAGGGAATATCCATCAGTTTTCATATCTACTCAGAATACACTTCCTCAAGTCATGTCACAATCACTTGAATTTTGTGGAAGTACAGAAGAGCCGAGCGAAACTCCTCTCTCATTATGCCTTATAATATCAACGCATTCCTGCCCCACTCCAACAACCGCTTTATCAGGAAATGGAGAAGATGTCTTGTGCATGGCTGAGACAAGCCAAGGTCCGCTACCGATTGCTGAAGATCATATAGCCGAAATGGCGCAAGCACAAAGAACATTAATGGAGGAATGCGGGAATCTCCGAGAAGCCCTGGCCACTCTCGCACATAATATAGCTCAAATTATAGCCCCTCCACTGATGGCTGCAACTGAAGGCTCATGCAATCGAGAGCGACATCGCATGGATCCGCTCCTGCACTAAGGGTAATACTCAAGAGGAAATGCAACAGTTAGTTACAGTAGCCGTCAAAACTGAGAAAGAGCGTGAGAATATTGGAAGATTCCGTTATAGAACGATGTACCCGAGGGAAGTGGAAGATGTACCATTCCTAACCAACTTCAACCATCTGGACTTTCAAAAATTCAATGGGGATGGATCCCTAGAATAACATCTCATGCACTTCAGCACAATGATGGGTAACTTCTCCACCATCTCACAATATTGTCTGCGATTGTTTGACTCTTCTTTGACAGGAAAAGCAATTCAATGCAATTCTAATCTGGCATCGGAATCAATATGAACTTGGGAGTAGATGCAAGATGTGTTCATGTCAAATTTCTTCTTGTTAGATCGTGATGTCAATATTACTAAATGGGCTTCTATGAGATAGAGAGAAAATGAACACATGGAGAAATTCATTGATAGATGGAAAACTTTGGGGGCTTTGTGCAGATAGTTACTTGAAGAAAAGGTGATGTAGGACGGCCTAATACAACCTTAAATGAGTATGGTATATGAAAGGGCAGATATATGCAATGTAAAAAAATAATAATAATAAATTATCAGCCTTATATATCATAAAACAAGAACGAAATAAGGTTAATATAGTATTGATTATGGCCATCCATCACAAACATGAAGTATTGAATCTTAAAATCTGAGTTTAGTTGGATTCGGTGAAAGATAGAACTTTCGTCTTGCAATAGGTCTGTCTAACGATCCAAGTGGATTTTCTATTCCAGAGAAATAGAAATTTCCTGGATGGGAAAATATGGAAAATTCAGAAAAGAATTGGTGGTTCTTCAGATTTAGATTTGGGTGATGGGTTTTATGTCGGGGATGAAAATATTTTGAGATATAATGACTTAGATAAAAAGAAATAAGATTTGGCTTCTAGATTTAAAGATTCTAAGAGAAAAAGAAGAGAATAGGGTTAAAGAAAAGATTACCTTGAGAAAAGAGAGAAGGAGAAAGAAGTAGGGGATGAGAAATCGTTTACCTAGGCCTCACGCCCTCTTCCAATCACTGGAAGTCGAAGCCGAAATCGTCAGAAGCAAGAAGCTCTTTTTTCTTTTTCATAAAATATTATATAACATGTTATGGGTTTAGGACAACCCTTATAAATTCATAATTACATGAAATTACCAAAATACCCCAATTAAAGAAAAGTTTCAAAAAAAAGAAATTCGCACAAAATTGTACACAAACTGTCTCAAAACTTAATTAATTCAAATGTTCATAAACTAAATGTAAATTTAAGATGCCCGATGGGCCCCTGATGGTACTGTCGTGAAGGTGGTGTAATGGAGGTGGGTCGTGACGATCCAAAGGTCCAAATGTCTCCTCTAAGCAACTTACACATGTCATGAACATATGTGTAAGGTCTTCAACCTCTAGAGTCCTGACCTGTATCCGTCATCTAACCACATTGACATGGGTAATGCACGCCTCCTGCGTTGATATACTTTGACTGACCTGGTGTCCGCATCAACTCCCCTCGACTGAGAAGATCTCGACTTCGGCAAGATAAAACTTTTGTGCTTTTCTAACAAATCTGGATCTAGTCACTACAACTCTACTTCTGTCAACCATGTATAGTCAGATGATGGTCTGTTCTTCCACTTCATTATGTACCATTGAAATCCACCGTCTCGAGTTGAAACAATTTGTTCATCCACAATTCCTTCAATTTCTTCTCTTTTCTCAGGTATAGTAGGCATAGGTGGTGTAGGTTGGGAAGAAAATCCAGAAATTGGCCAATTGTTTGTAATAAAATTAGGGGTCTATGGGATGGCTTGAACAAGGCATTACATCCTCCACATTGAATGTTGAACTAATCCCCATGCAAAGTGGAAGATCTATCACATACACATTGGACCCAATCTTTTTCAGAATATTAAATGGTCCATCACTATGTGCTTGTAACTTCTTAACGGTACCTTGCAGGAACCGTTCTGGCCTCATCCTAACCATTATATAATCACCCTCATTAAATTCTTGAATTCTACGATGTAAGTTAGCTGAAATTTTGTATTGTTCATTACTAGCATTTATCCACCTCCTAATCTCTGCATGCAACTCATGAATGTGATGGGAAAATGAATCGGCTGACTTTGAGGTCCTCTGGGTGGCTGACATAGGTAACAAATCTATGTGTAGTCTAGGTTTATAACCACTAACAATCTCGAATGGACTCATACCCGTAGACCTATTAACGGAACTGTTATATGCAAACTCGGCGACTGGCAAGACTAAGTCCCAAGTTTTAATGTATTCACCCATCAAACATCGTAGTAGATTTCTGAGACTTCGATTCACAACCTCAGTTTGGCCATCAGTTTGAGGATGGTAGGCAGACGAGAACTGGAGTCTCATACCCATCATATGCCATAATGTCTTTCAAAAATAACTAGTAAACTGGACATCCCTCTCAGACACTATGGTCTTAGGCAAACCATATAATCGACCTACCCCTTCAAAGAAAATCTTAGCTATGTTGGACGCATCTGAGGTTTTAGAACAAGGGAGAAACTGGGCCATTTTTGAGAAACGGTCCACGACCATAAATATGGAATCGTGCATTTTAATTGTCTTAGGAAGTCCAAGCATGAAATCCTGCCATGATGCGTGTGGCACTAGTAATGACGTGTACAATCCAGTATTCTTCTTCTGCTGTTTTGCCAGTTGATATGTTCGACATTGCCCTCAAATTTTGGCTACGTCTCGCTTGAGACTTGGCCAATTTCTACTAGGGAAATGGTCTTATCTCGACCAAAATGGCCAACAATACCTCCAGCATGAAGCTCCCAAACAAGAAAAATCCTAGAGGGAAGTGCAGGGAATACAAAGTCAGTCTCCTTTGAAAAGAAAACTCTTTCAACACGAACTCACCCGAACTATGCTTAGTACCTAAGAGTGACACGTATGTTCCCCCAAAATCTGGATACATGAGATACTCATCTTTCAATTGCTCAAACCTGACAACTTCTACACTCAAGGAGTTGATTAATGTTACTCTCCTACTAAGGGCATCGGCTGGTTTATTCTCGATCCCAGCTTTATGTTTCAGGACAAATGAATATTCCTAAAGAAACGCTGCCCACTTGGCATACCTTGGCTTAAGCTTCTTTTGGGAATTCAAATACCTTAAAGCCTCGTGATCAGAAAATAAGACAAATTCTTACGGTAGAAGATAATGACGCAAATGATGTAGCGATTGCACTACCGCATAAAATTCTTTGTCATAGGTGGAATATTTTTGTTTTGCCTCATTCAGTTTCTCACTGAAATAGGCAACTGGATAACCCTCTTGGCTTAGTACTCTTCCTATACCTACGCCTGAATCATCACACGTTACTTCAAAGACTTTAGAAAAATCTAGAAGACACATGATGGTAGCCTCTAGCATCTTGCTCTTAATATCTTTGAATGCCTTAGGTGCGGCCTTAGACCATATGAACTCTCCCTTTTTAATGCAATCAGTAATGGGAGCCATAATAGTGTTAAACCCTCGAATGAACCGACGATAAAATGTGGCTAAGCCATGAAAGCTTCTCACTTCATGTATATTCCGCGGTTCAGGCCAGTCAACTATGGCCTTGACTTTTTCTGTATCTGCTCTCATCCCTACAGACGACACTATGAACCTTATCAGACAAGAACGAACAATTTTTAAGGTTTGCACATAACCTCTCCGCCCTCAGGACACTACGGACCTGCGTTAAGTGGTCAAGATGCAGCTCTTTAATGGTACTATATACGAGTATGTCATCAAAATAAATCACTAAGAACTTCCTAATAAAGGGTCACAAAACATGGGTCATCATACACATAAAAGTACCGGGTGCATTAGTCAAGCCAAAGGGCATGACCAACCATTCGTACAACCCATCCTTTGTCTTGAAGGCTATCTTCTACTCATCTCCAGGGCATATGCGTATCTCGTGATACCCGCTCTGGAGGTCTATCTCAGAAAAAATGGTGGATTTGGCCATCATTTCTAACATATCATAAAGCCTCGGTATCAGAAACCGATACTTGACATTGATCTTATTAATAACTCTACTGTCCACACACATCCGCCACGTACCATCTTTCTTAGGCACTAATAGCACTGGTACGACACACGGAATCGTACTCTCACAGATGAAACCTTTTTGTAAGAGCTCATTTACCTGTCTATACAACTCTGCATGCTCTGTAGGATTCATCCTATAATGAGGAAGGTTCGGTAAAGAAGACCCCGGGATGAGATCAATGACATGTTGGATGTCCCGCACAGGTGGAAGCTCATCCGGTAAATCCTCAAGGAATACATCACTGTACTCCTTAAGAACCGAAGTCACCTCAGGGGATAACTCTACATGAACCTCGGGTGTAACTTCCTTAGCCATTAGGGCATACACCGTTGAATCATCCTATCTCTTTCTCAAACTCTTTTGCATTTATGATTTATAGAGACTTCGGAATAAATTTCCTCACTTCCTTCCTTGACTCACTCGTTTTCACATCCTTAGCCTTGTCCGTGTGGCTCTTGGGTGGCAACGGATTAATCTTGATTTTCTTGCCCTCATGTGTGAATGTACACACGTTCGAGCAACCAAACCTCCCTAAAATGACATCACTATCGTATAACCACGACCTCCCTAAAATGATGTGACCTACATCCATAGGTAAAACATCACACCACAACATGTCTTTATATGAACCAATTTGGATGGAGACTAAACACTGCTGGGACACAGGCATAGAAGACGTGTCAACCCAAGAAACCTTGTAGGGTTAAGGGTGAGGGATGGGCTTCAAACCCAAACAAGTGACTGTGCTAGCTGAGACCACGTTAGTGCAACTACCACTATCCACGATGACTTTGCAGTTTCTGTCACTGCTCTTGATAAACGTGTAGAAAATTGTGCTTCTGTGCCAATCATCACTCTCTTTGGCCTGTGCTAAAGCACATCTAATTACAGCTAGTGGTGCAGTCTCTGGTTCTTCTTCTTCATAATCACTAGCACCTATCTATGGGTGATATTCCTCAACTTCATAATCACCCATGTCATCAGCATTTTCATTTTACTCGTCTATGACTACGGCTTTCCCGCGAGTCTTTGCCATACACTGGTATGTGAAATGTCCTGTACCTCCGCACTCATAACATCTCAAATGACTACTATTGCCAGGATTGGCACCAAGGACACCTTTTCCCTTATCATCCTAAGGCTTAGGCGGTGCACTAGCTTACACCCTAGGCTAACTTTCAATGTTAGGTTTGGTTCACTGAAAACTAGATCTAACAGTAGAGTCTCGATACTCAAAGCGCCTCGTGACAGGAAACTTTAGGTAAAGCTCTAACTCCTGTACAACTTGGTAAGCCTGATACAAGTCACTCACTGCATGGGTCATAAGCACACGCTGTAGATCCATACGAAGACCCACCTTGAAACGCGCTAGCATCACTAAGGGATCCTCCTGAATATCACAGCGCATCATATACTCCTCAAATTTTGCAATGTAATCTACAATCGACATAGATCCCTGGCGTAATACTTGCCATTGATCTAGGAGCTTTTGATGGTAAGAGAGAGGAATATATTTTTCCTTTAATAACTCCTTCATCTCTACCCAATGTGCGACTGGGACACCTCCTAATCTCTCGATCCTACGCTCCGTATTTGTCCAAAATAATTTAGCTTGACCCACAAGTTTCATTTTCACAAACCGCACCTGTTAGTTCTCAGACATCTCATACCATTCGAAATAATGGTCCATGTCCGCTAACCAATCAAGAAATGATTTGGGGTCAAGACGCCCATCAAAACTAGGAGCATCTACTTTAACACTCTTTACAACCCTCTCATCAACATCATAACGGTCTTGATACTCGACAGCGGGTTGCGGATTTCACATCCCTCCACGCCCTACCCCTCTGCCACATACGCCATGACCTTTACCACAATTTCTTACCCGTTCTTCAACTACTCCCCCTACGTGAGACTATTCATCCCCTCCAATGTCGGAGATTTCTCTTAGGGATGCTTCTATCTGATCCATACGGGTATTCGTGTTCCTAGATTATGCCTCGATGGCGGCCAAACGTTGGTTGATCGTGTTCACCATCTCAGTCAACTGTTCCATATTGAAAACCAGGTGTAGACAAAATCCTCTACCGGTCTGAGTGGGCATATACAATAAGACTTAACTTAGGTTTCCTAAAACATGACTCTAAGAGATTGTTTTGGCACAAGACTATAAACACTGACGATCCTAACTTTTAGAATGATGCAAATGTGAAAAAATTCAGATTTATACTTTTTTTTCATGCAAATCTGAAATTTTCAAATTTAGACTCTATATGTGATGCATGAAACCCTTAAAAAAATAAAAAAATAAAAAATCTAGGCTCTTGATAACTCGATCTAAGATGACCCAATGCAAGAACTAAGCTTTGATACCAAAATTTGATGTAGGACAGCCTAATACAACCTTAAATGAGCATGGTATATGAAGGGGAAGATTTATGTAATGTAAAAAAAAAAAAGAAATAAAATATCATCCTTATACATCATAAAACAAGAACGAAATAAGGTTAATATAGTATTGATTATGGCCATCCATCACAAACATGAAGTATTGAATCTTAAAATATGAGTTTAGTTGGATCCGGTGAAAGATAGAACTTTCGTCTTGCAATAGGTCCGTCTAACGATCCAAGTGGATTTTCTAATCCAGAAAAATAAGAATTTCCTGGATTAGGAAATCTGAAAAATTCAGAAAAGAATTGGTGGTTCTTCAGATTTAGATTTGGGTGATGGGTTTTTTATGTGGGGGATGAAAATCTTTTAAGATCTAATGACTTAGATAAAAAGAAACAAGATTTGGCTTCTAGATCTAAAGATTCTAGGAAAAAAAGAAGATAATGGGGTTAAAGAAAATATTATCTTGAGAAAAGAGAGAAGGAGAAAGAAGTAGGGGATGAGAAATCGTTTACCTAGGCCTCACGCCCTCTTCCAATCACTGGAAGTCGAAGACGAAATTGTCAGAAGCAAAAAGCTCTTTTTCTTTTTCATAAAACATCACATAACATGCTATGTGTTTAGGGCAACCATTATAAATTCGTAATTACATGAAATTACCAAAAATACCCCTACGAAAAAAGTTTCAAAAAAAAAAAAATTCACACAAAATTGTGCACAAACTGTCTCAAAACTTAATTAATTCAAATGTTCATAAACTAAATGTAAATATAAGATGCCCGATGGCCCCCGATGATTGTGCCATGAATGTGGTGTAATTAAGGTGGGCCGTGACGATCCAATGGTCCGATCACACCATCTTCGCGATCCAATGGTCCAAATGTCTCCTCTAAGCAACTTACACATGTCATGAACACATGTGAAGGTCTTCAACCTCTAGAGACCCGACCCGTATCCGTCATTTAACCGCATTGACACGAGTAATGCACGCCTCCTGTGTTGATATACTTTGAATGGCCTGGTGTCCGCATCAAAAGGAATAAGTGAAGAAATGTCTAAACTCCATGGAAATGGGAATTGTGTTCGATCTCACAAACCCTAAGATAGGGACCTTTCGAAACCTCGCTACAAAGGCACATGCATTGGAGTTAATGGCCAAGAAAATGCTAGCATTTCAAAACATAATAGAAAGAAGAGGACTAAATAGATCAATGATTAATGTTGTTAATCAGGAAAAGGAAAGAGACATATCTCACAATAAACGAGATACAAAAAGAAGAGAAGATTCATATCGTTATAAAGGTTGTACAAATAATAAATAACTTCGATTATATGATTCTTGCAAAGGATATGTCTTCGAAAAGGAAGATGTTTTGCTGATGATGGAAAAATTATTAGTTGGTAGAACCATCAAGTTACCTCAGCCCAAATACCCAGAGGAAGCTAAAATGACAAAAGAAAAGAATTATTGTCATTATCATCGTTTCCTGGGACATTTTAAGGAAGATTGCTTCAAACTAAATGATATACTATAGAAAATGATAAAGCAAGGTGAAATAGTGATAAAAAAGGATGAAAAATAAGACAGATGTAACTATAAATATGACATCTACAATAAATTTGTCAAAGATATGGAAAGGTAAAGAGAAAACTGCTCTAACAAGAGAACTGCCAGTTGTAATACTTCGTGCAACAAGTTTTGTCAAGAATATTCTTTATTATTCATAGTTTCTTGGGCCATCCACTGAAGAAATCAGTCCAATTAATCTAGCTTCTATCTGCCAACGAGAAGACAAACCAGTTAAAGAATTCATCGATCAATGAAGAATTCTGGGAGCATCATGCCCACAACTTACAGAAGAAGAACAAGTCAAGCTATGTATAAAATGCATAAGACCGGAGATTGCACTGGGTCTTATTGGTCCAAATATACAGACCTTTTGAGATCTGATTATGAAGGCTTGCAATCTAGAAAGGATTAGTGTGAAGGTGTTTAATTCTCATATGAGCCGCCTGTTTCCAAATTTTAAAAGGACTTCAACCAATACTGCCGATGAAGAAAGAAAAATGAAGAATTGTCAAGGTGAACAAACAAACTCTGGTAAAGGAAACATAAGCAATTCCGCAGCTAAGAAGGTAAAAAAAAAAGATTCGTATGATTCAAGAACTACAGAAAGTATACATTTGAAGAAGACGATATACTTCTTATCACTACACCAAAATCGCAGATTTGCGACGGACCAAATCCGTCGTAAAACCAAATAAACGACGGATTTCGTCCGTCGCTTGATCCGTCATTTGTTCTTATCGGTCGTTTTTTCCGACGGATAAAATTGTCGTTTAATCTACGACGGATAAGGTCCGTCGCAATTCTGACGGATTAGATCCGTCGCAAAAATAAAAAATTCGTCATTGAAATTCGGAAAAACCACCAATTATTCTATGATTAAAATATTGGCGACGATAAGATCCGTCGCTAATATGAGAAGCAACGGACCTCAAATCAGTCAGTCAATTCAAATTATTTGAGAAATTAGCGACGGATTTGGTCCGTCGCTAAAATATCTAGTAAATTAAAAGAAAATCGTCATATTTATTTATTATTTTTGAATCTTACACCTGATAGTCATTCAAAAAATAATTCACACGATTGTTTAATAAGAATCTTATTCACAATTGGTGACAACTCAATTTAATAAAGAGGAAATGGCCAAAGTGACGCTAACCCAAACAACTAATCGTCCAAGCCATCCTATTCATGAATACAATTACGTGTATGCACAGTGGGTTTCTCACATGTACACATGAAATAAAATTATAAATGAATAAAATTAAAAGAATGACAGAGAACAAAAATCATTTTAGTACAACAAAACCATAGAGCTCACCTTTTTTAGCTTCTTATTCAAGGCTGAAATAGAGCACCTACAACAAAAATAGAGGGTCCTATCACTTATTGGGTGGATCCCATGTCTTCCACCAATGACAAGGCTAAAACTATAATGGAATACCAATCCAAAACATCATCTGAGTCAACAATCAACTCACCCATTACCAGGAAAAAATGCTTGCATTAGGTACAAGAGCCGATATAAAAACCATGGATTTCTTTCTCTACTGGTAAAGCCGATATAACCATGGATTTCTTTCTGCTGCAGTAAAGACAAACCAACACTGATCTGCTACAATAAAGAACTATCAATGTCATCTCTATTTCTAGAGGGGCAAGAACATGTGGAGTGAAACAATGGAACAACATGAAGTCAAATTCAGGAAAATGCTAGGAGCAAACCTGGTTGGGCACCAAGTTTAATCACATGTAACTTCGATGTAATCATCCGCATTGGTAGTCTTTGATGCAAAGCAAATAAGAAGGGTTTTCATTTCCAAAGACCCTTTATGTACAAAGATACAATAAAGTAATTAGAGGATTACAAGTCAAATAACAACAAAAAATTAAATGGCAACTAACCAAGATATAAGAAATGGCAAGGCCAAGTTGAGAGTGTGTGTTAGGTTCTTTGGTTTCTATATTTCTCGGCTAATTTCCTGGTTATTACAAAGAAAACATGTTTGGTTTACACTTTTTTGTTGGTTTTTACATTCCCAGAATTCTATTCCCCGATTCTACTCAAAAACTTGCCCCACTTTTACCAAATGTTTGAAACCATATAAGAGTTGGAAAGCATGCACATGCATCTATGAACGTGTACATCCAACTTTCAAACTCGAATAGAAACTATGCATAAGATAATGACACATCAGGAAAAAAAATGATATCACCACATGGACCATCAATAAAATGAGACCCATTCAACCCATAAGTACATAGAACATGCAAACTAAAATACATAATGTGCCAATGCTCACCAGAAACCTTGAAACATCAGTTTCATTCAACTCATTGCCTCTTCTTGTAATGAACTCAATGACAAATGACTGAATTGCACCTTCTTGATGCTTCACTTTATCACATATAGCAAGAAGAGACATCCATGCATGGTGATTACAAGATGCACAAAATCGATAAGAGAAATAGAGCTGCTCAAACTGAAATTCATGCAAATCAACGGAAACAAAAATAAAAAGAAATAAATCCTTACCTCATCTTTGGTTAGCAAAATGCAAACAGAAGAAACAACCCTATTGAAGGCCTCCGACTGATCAATAGAAGCATCCTATAAAAGAAATTTGGAAAGATATTTTCATGCATGATAATGTTTCTCTGCAACATTGGCAGAATAAGCTTATTCTACAAGTAGGCAGATTCTTCAGTGACATTTGTAGAATAAGCTTATTCTACAATATGTGTGGAACCCATCATGATCTGTGCAAGGTTCCACTTGTCCATCATGTGTCCCCCCTCATTTTCCTTTTGAGGACAAAAATCGGTGACCCAAAACTCGGTATTGGACATGCAAAGAAAAACATAAAGTGCCCTACCACCTGATGCACATTGGGATAGAACTCAAGTGTCCCGCAATTTGATGCACATTGGGATAGAATTCGTCCATCCACCACAAAGCCAAAACACTCAAACATACCAATTCATAGTATTTTTCTCAAAATTATACCTTGCTTAATCGTTAAATATCATGAAGTTTCTTGATGATAAAGATTTTGAAAGGAAAAGGACTTACCAAAAAATGAAGAAATTCGATTCTTCATTCCTAATCCCTCCAACTAACAACAAATTTGAAAAAAGAGGGAGTGCATATGGGTCCCACAAGTAGATGTAAAATAAGCTTATTCTACAATAGTTGTAAAGGAACAAGCCGCAATGAAAAACAGAATCAATCAATCAAAACACTATCTTCAAAATACCCAGCAAAAAAAATGTTCACACATTCTTTTTCTCCTTTCACAAGTCACAATTGTGCAACAATCGTACATGCAAGTGTAGAACAAATGTTGGAAATAATCTGATAAAAAACCTATTTTCTCGAGATTTTAATCTTACTAGAATGTACAACGAGGCTCCGACTCCCATTTGAGTTAAAGAATTTGACCCGAAGCTTTCGCCATAATGGGTGAGGTACTCACTTAGAACCGGGTGCATGCTTGCCATTTGAGTTAAAGAATTTGTCCCCATTTCACCATGTGCTTGGATAACCAAGCATGATAACTTGACCTTTCCACCAAGCATGATAACCAAAAATCTACCATTGCACCAAGCAACCTTAGGAACACGTTGATTCATGTGTTTTAAATTCGACAATTCCATAATTTTCTAACCATGGTCTATCCGTGTTGTGGCCCACCACACGAACAGTTTGGATTTTGTAAGCATCGGTCAGTTGTTTGTCCCATTGGAACACGTGTGCAATCAGAATTCCTCTTTTGAAATTTCTACTTTGCTTATGGACATTGAAAAAGAAAAATTGAATATGGTACTTCGGATGTTGAAAAACCAAATGAGTACGGTGGCTCTAGATTATCAGTTCTGATGTGCTATTTTTATCCTGGCAATATGTATACATGAAAGAACTACTACTTGTGGTGAGGATGGATTTCACGTTAACACCACTATGGGCCCACTGAATCTGTAGACCCTTTTGAAAGACTTTTTCAAATAACTATTATTTGAAAAAGTGGGCCACACCTAATCCAACACTAAGCCTAAGGCCAAAAAATCATGATTCCTATTATTCAAGTGGGCCACAACAAAGGAATAGTGTGGGAGAGAGAGATCCACCCTTGATTTTTACAGGTCCACTGCCATTATAATATGAAATCCACTCCAACCAAAATTTAGTCCTAATCCCCACACATAAGGCCCGTTCATAATTCATGTGGGGCCGTACCAAGGTAATTACTTAAATTAATAGGATGGCTTATTGAAAATCTTTTGAAAATGGTACCGAAATGTAAATTCTACACTTTGATTTTTTGTTTTTTTTTTTTTTTATGACGCGGATGGGCATTGAATTCCATGGTTTGTGTTGGATATAACCACATTCGGGTTGGGTATGAAACGATCTACGTGCGGCCGTTTGAAAACAGAACTGCATTTTTATTCCAAGCCCAACCATATCACAAATGACCCAAATCCGACCAAAGGAGATCTAGGACTAAAAGCCCAACAATGTAGGCCAACCCATATTATATACCAACAAGCTTCAAGAAAAAGGAAAGGAAATTTACAAAATACCTTAGTATCTTTGTATTTATAGGTAACTTTTTCAAAAAGGTTTTAATAAGTTACCCCCATTAATTAATTTAAGCAATTATTATTGGAGGCTAGGTGGGCCCCACCATGATGTTTATGTGAAGTCCATCCCGACCACCACCAGATGTGTCACCCCAAGCCCATGGCCCAAAAATCACCCCATTATGATTAAGGTGGACCACATGATTGTCCAACGTCCACCATCCAAATCGTTGACATCATGTAATCATCACAATGGGCCCTCTATAAATCAAGAGTGGATGTCTCTCCCAACTGTTTTCTTCGGTCTGCCTACCTATATCATAAGTCAACCTGATTTTCTTATCCCTAAGCCTAACATGGTATTACACGTCTAATGGTGGGAGTGGATCTTGCATACACTTGGTGAAAAATCAGGGTGAGCACTTTTTTTATTATTATTTAAATATATTAGCAAAAATTTAGAAATAGTTGGATGATGTCGCCCACTATTGATTTTTTGGGGCTCACCGCATTGTATAAGTAAAATCCACTCTTAGATATGTAATCCCACATTAGGCCCTAGGACAAAAAATCAGGCCGATCTGCAGGCCACACCAAAGAAAACAGTTAAAAGATACATTCACCCTTGATTTTTAGGCCCACTGTGATGACTATATAAAAATCCAACGTTCATCTACCTCACAATTTTTATTTATTTATTTATTTATTTATTTTAAACAAGAAGAAATCATTACTAAGAAACAGAAGTAGCATAACCTAGTTAAAATATGTTCACAAATATTTTCAAACCTTATAGGTGTGCTTGGATGGACTATTTGAATTTAGATGACAATAACTACTAGTCTAGCATTGACTCATACATATAGAGCACAAAATGAAATATCCATTTACATAGAAAGACAAAATGAAGGATAGAGTATGTTTGGTTTTGGGGCGACCCTGGAGTGGTCCCGTAGATGAAAAACCTCCTAGATGGGTCAATT
Source organism: Magnolia changhungtana (assembly GCA_030180095.1). NCBI lineage: Eukaryota > Viridiplantae > Streptophyta > Magnoliopsida > Magnoliales > Magnoliaceae > Magnolia > Magnolia changhungtana. The sequence goes on along the minus strand of JASAUF010000644.1, from coordinate 1,741,164 downwards.
ATGGCTAGCAAATAGAGGATTTATGAAGGGGGAATACATCTATATTTCATGTTCAACAAGAAATGAGCCAGTAATTCAATGTTTAGGATCTTCGAATCATAGAGATCGATTATTGTGTTTGCCATGAGGATGAGTCTCTGGCCACTAGCAATTGGATGTCTGTCCACAGAAGGTTCCATCCATTTTACATGTTGGAGCGTAAAAAAAGAATACATTGTTCCTATATATGTTTGAGACTTTTAGTCAATCATTGTGGGCTAAGGCAGCCAAACATAGGGGTTTGCCATTATTCACTGAATTGAGAAAGATTGTAAGATGGGTTGAAAAAAAGGGTATATATGACAAGATCCATCCATGAGTATTGTTATTGTAATTCATATATGAATTGATGAATATTATTATAATAGATATCATCTGCATGGGAATATATCATATGCATACTGTTTTTAATTTTTTTTTCATGCTATTGCATAAACCAAGGTAGAAATCTCTACATTCCATATATAAAATTTACATTAAAACTTAGTGAACGTCCAGAGTATAGAACCATATTTTGGATTGGTAAAAATAGCGATCTGGACAAATGAGCCATAATCAGGATCGGATGATTCAGAATGGAAAATGTAAAGGTTATGGTAATTTAGGAAGCATTATGTGGTGGTTTTATTAACTTGTATTGGTGAACGGAAAACATACACATCCTATTGCATAAACCAAAGTATAAATCTCTATGTTCTTAAGTATAAGCTTATGTTACAACAACTCGGTCAACCCCAAGAGTTCAGATTCGTAATTTTGGGTGGATGAAAATAGCAATCTGGATCTGGATTGGAAGCATGTAATCGAGGATCTCATGACTTGGAATGGAAAATGCTTGATTGGTGGTTGAGGTAACACTATGTGGTTGTTTATTCCCTTGAGATCTATTCCTCTTGCCCCTCATAGCAACAAAAATGACTCTCTTGATAACTTATGGGCCTTTCTATACCTCTTTGATTGGATGCTTTTGGGTTGTTTATCTACAATGAGGCTCAGCTATTGACGGATATTAATGTCACTTGATCTAATCGACCCCACCTTGTATGGGGGCTGCATGCCAATAAAATCTCACAGATAGGAAGATCCTAAGCCCTCCCATCTTCAGCCTACTCTCTTGAATTTGTATCAGTCCCCGGCCCCTCAAATCAGATGGTGTGGACCACCAAAACATGGGCCGATGTTATATATGCCAATAGCTTCAGAACCTTGAATTCTTTATTAAGAAGATAAGCTAACAGAAGGCACTCTTTCGTGGATATCATAATCAATGTCTTCATAGCCAAAAAAAGATATAAAGGGAGTTATTTCATACAATATCAATATTGTGATGATTTATGGACAACAGCTCTGAAACTTGCTGACTCGACTTAAAAACTCGGCCAAGACAACTTGTGAGATTTTGGTCCAAGTCGCAGTGAAAACCGAGAATTATTGCTCTTTACCAGCAAAGCAACTATGCCATTAATAAGATTACTGTATCATGATATTTACAATACTATTTAAATTGTTTATTAGGTACCAATTGTTTTTAATTTAATAATAATCAAACATCATATCAACTCGGGTCAAGTCTTTTGAGTCAACCAACCCAGCTGAACATCGAGTCGGTCTTTCAAGTTTCTGAACTATGATACACAGGCACTCAAAATTTTCACACGTGGCAACAGAAAGTACCAACTGCCATGGATTGGTGGGTAAATTTCTCAAATGAAGATTGATTGAGTGATCTTAACTTCTGATCACCGTATAATTTTCTTGTGGAATAATTTTCTTGTGGAATATACTGTTCAGTTCTTGTGGAATAATACTGTTCAGAAAGTACCAACTGCCACAGAAAAAAGAAGAATAATAGATACAAGTGTGAAAAAAGAAGAAGAAGAAGAAGAGTAAAACCTATACATTGTTTTTGGATTCCAAGGCAGTGCCATCCTGGAGTGTTTGTCGACCATCGTTATCCATTCCGAAATGAAAAGGCAATACTTGAAGATAAAGGGGGCATTGGTCACTCCAGGGACACCACATGGGCTTCCGATGCATCACCAAGGGCTTCTTGCGACATGTACATCAACGATCTACCGGAAAAAAAAAAAAAAAAAAAACTCGAGATAACCAAAAAAATCGGAAAAAAGAAAATGCAAAAATCGTGGAAAAATCAAATGGCATATATAAAACCCTAAAAATAACTGATCTCCGGGAAATTTACACCAAAACGCAGAGATTTTCTTCTATTATGATAAATCATAGAAAGGAAAAGAGGAATTTGAAACGACGTACCTGAAAATCCCCGATCGCAACTTCGTTGCAACGTAAATGAACGTTGAAAGAGGAAATCCAGCGGCTTTGTTGGAATGAAGACCGGCGTCCTCTACACAAAAGATCGATTTGGAAATCCTCTTCTAAAATTAAATGTTGCTTTCAAATACGACAATTGTGAGTTTTACATCATTTATGTTATAAACTACAATAACAACCGTATATATAAGGGACCATTTACTAGATGATTAAATAGTCTTATATAGGAAAAAAGTATAAATATTAGACATTTACAACTAGTACCATTATTTAGATGGTCTGGATAACACCATCGCATTGTCACTATTGTTATGAATAAGTCACCACTATTTTGCATCAAATATAAAACTCACACTGCTTTATCCTTTGTACAATTAATTAAAAAAAAAAAAAACAAAACATCCTTGGAAGTGGGTAACTCGTGCACTACTTCTGTCAGTGCCCACCACGAATGAATCTGGTTTATCCACGCCGTCCATTCGCTTTTTCAGATCATTTTAGGGGTTGAACCCAAAATTGATGCATATGTAAAGATCAAGTGGACCATACCACAGGAAAAAGTACAAATATTGATTTTCACCGTTGAAAACTTTCTAAGGCCCTCAGTGATGTTTATTTGTCATCCAACCTGTTCATAAGATCATAAACACATGGATTAACGGCCCCTAATAAATTTTCAACTGTAGATGTTCAATCCACACTGTTTCCGGTGGTGTGCTCCAACTGAGGATTGGATCCACTCAATTTTTTTTATTAAAGCAATGAAATTATCTGTAAAAGAGATGGACAGGAGTCGATCAAATTCATGAATGACAGTTGGGCCCACAGCTTAGCGTACTCTGGTATGCTATCCACTTCCCATCCGGTTGAGCTTTGGTCTGAAGGCTCCATCACGCGTATATGCTTTGGAAATAGGCCCGGCTACTCCCCCCTTTATCGATAATGGTGGTGGTCGGTGGTCTGTGGGCCCCACCATAATGTATGTGTTTCATCAATTCCGTCCATCTATTTTTCTAGATCATTTTATGGTATTACACAAAAAATGAGGTATATCCCAATCCCAAGTGGACCACATTATAGGAAACAGTGTTGAATGAATGTCAACAATTAAAAACTTTTGGGGCTCATAAAAGTATTGGATCAAGCTAATATTTGTTTTTTCCCTTCATCTGGGTCTTTATGACTTAATCAACATATTGGATGTCAAATAAATAGTACAAGTGGGCCTTGGTAGGATTTAAATGATGGATATCCAATCACTATTGTTTTCCGTGGTGTGATCCACCCGAGATTTATATCCCTCTCATTTTTGGGATGAAGCACTAAAATCATCTTTAAAAATGGATGAACGGATTAGATGAAATACATACATCATAGTGGGGCCCACGGAGCACCGACCACCAGCCCAGGGGCTAGTGTCGAAGGGGAGTAGCCAATCTGTCTCTATATGTTTAAACCCCGTCGTCCATCCATTTCCCAACATCATTTCAGGGTTGATACCTAAAAACGAGCTCGATATAGATCTCAGGTGGCACATGTTGCACATTGGCATGTGTGGCATAGTGGCATGTGCAGGTGTAACTAGAGATGGACAATGGCTCATTTGGCACATCGCACATACAAGGTAATTGAAGATAGACAATGGCTAATTTGGCACATTGACATGTGACACATACAAGGCAATTGTAGATGGTGGCACATTTGTATTTAAATCTTTGAGAAATATATTTCCTTCCCTCAATGGAAAATGCCTTCATTAGGGGTGAAAGTGGAAAAATGATCTCAAAAAACGGATGAACGGTATGGGTTGATCCCAAATTTTTGGTAAATCTAAAGCTCAAGTGGACCATGCCACACGAAAAGTGTGGAATAATGATTTCCACCGTTAATACCTTCCTTGGGCCCACAGTACTGTTTATTTACCATCCAACCTGTTCATAATATCAAAAAGATATGAATGAAGAGAAAACTTAATCCAAAACTTCTGTGGCCTTCAAGAAATTTTCAATGGTAGAGGTTCAATCACGCTATTTCTTGTGGTGTGGTCCACTTGAGCTTTGGATATGCTTCCTTTTTATTCTTTAGACCTCAAATTATCTGTTAACATGGATGAACGGAGTGGATAAAATAAATAAATAACGGTGGACCTCATAAAGTTTACTGGTAAGGGTAATGAGTAACTCACCTAAATGTAGTGGAGAGAGGTTTCCTTAAAACATTCATAATTATATATTGGGCCTGCCTAAATGTGATTCACATATCCAACCCGCTCATTATGTATGTCCCACTTGGATGAGGGGTCAGACCAAGTTTCAGCCGCATCCAAAACTCATGTGGGCCCCACCAAGTGCTTTTATATTTTTTAGGATGTCTTCACATGGTTTTAGATGGCATGGCCCACCTGAGTTTCAGATATCGGATGATTCATGAGATATCTCATAACCTAAAGGGGACACATCAAATGCACAGTGTTGATGTTCGACACACATCATGATGGGGCCCACAAAACTTACTAACATTAATTCTTAGGTTCTCATGAGGTCAATAAGTTGGGTTATAATTTTGACAATAATATTTGGCCCATTTTATATGTCTGGTCCATTCACTCTACTGATCAATACCCTCAATTTGACTAGTTACTCACCCTAATCAAGCTAGCTACATATGAGAAAGATATTGGGCATACAAAGATTGATCAACAATTTAAGTGAAATTTGATTTAAACATCTAAAGTTATTTACTCTTCAATCTAGACTAATTCGATTATCCAAAAATGGATAAATGTTCAATTATTGAATGTGCCTAATAATTTATTAAAAAATATTTTTTTTCCACAGATAAATTTCAATTTCCATTTAAAAATAACATTTTTTTTCAAAATGTATATTTTTTTTACTCTAATTTTTCTTTGAAAACTTTTAACAAAATATCATTTTTATTATAAAATATTTTTAAAAAAGTAATAAAATACAAATTAATTTTTATTTTCAAAATCTTTAAAATTTTCAGCAAAAAAAAATTTCCCAAAAATTCCAAAATGCCGATTTTTTTTTTCTTCAAAAGCATCATTTTATTTTCAACTTTTCAATTTTCTTTTTAAAATGATATATTGTTTTTCAAAATCTCAATGTTTTTATAAATAGCTTTTTCTTTTAATTTCAAATTTTGAACATTTTCAATTATTTTTCAAAATCACAAATTTTTTCAACTTATTTATTTTTCGTTTCAAAATGTTTGTTTTTTGATAAAGTATCGATTTTTAATATCGTTTTATTTTAAAATTTTCAATTCTTTTTAACTTCTCCATTTAAAAAATAAAAAAGCATTTTACTTGAATTTGTCAATTTTTATCGGACTTCTCAATTTTATTTTATTTTTCAAAATACAAACTCTCATTTTCTTTTTCAAAATATTTTCATTTTTCAACATTGTGAAAATTTTCACATTTTTTAAAATATTTTTAATTTTCTTTTTTAGGATATTATTTTTTTTCTCAAAATCAAATGCTTTTTTTTTTTTTTTTCAAATTTATCAACTTTATTCAATATTCTTTTTTTTCCCCCACAAGATAGATTTTTATTAAATCACGATTTTTATTTTTTCAAAATCTCATTTTTTCTCTAACATTGTTAAATTTTTTATTCTCAATATTTTTTTTTCATGTGATATTACAAATCATTTGTATTAGTTTTAAAATTTAAAAAAAATAATAATTTCCACTCATTTGTTATAAAAACAAATTTTTATTTTGTTTTTTTTATTTTTTTGCATTTAATCAATTGTTAAAAAATAATCTTATGTACAATTAAACTAGTGAAATTCTATTTATAACAATTACTAGACTACAAAAAAAAACATATTTTTCTACCATATTCTTAAAAAAATGAAAAAAAAATTAATGTTTAGGGCTAAAGGCCTTTTACGACGGACCATGATCCGTCGCAAAAGCAACTGAAAACCGTCGCGAGTGGTATTTTGGGCGGGAATTTAACCCGTCGCAAAATCAAAATTTGCGACGGATTTACTCCGTCGCTATTTTACGACGGACCAAAATCCGTCGTAAATCAGATTTTAGCGACGGATTTCGGTCCGTCGCAAAATTCCGCGACGTTTCAACTATGGATTTTCGAGAAAGACGGGATTAGCGACGGACTTTTTCCGTTAGCGACGGATTAAATCCGTCGTTAAACCAAGAGATTTTTGCGACAGACGAAGTCCGTCGGAAAAATGCGTCGCAAATCCCCACTTTTGGCGTAGTGTATGATGAACCAATTGCTGGCCATAGAGAAAATCAAATTGTCACGGCCAAAGCGCACAAAGGAAATAAAGGAAATAAGATAAAATGATTATTTCTATTATCATCATTTTCTCGAACATCGAACTAGAAACTGCTTCGTCTTAAAGAATATTTTACAAAAGATGATCGACAATGGTGAAATTATCATAAGGAAAACGTATGATGTAAGAGAGAAGGTAATGACATATAATCCTGATTGAAAGTAATCATGGTCATTTGAAAGAAAAGAAGTATTCTAATATGGACACGACTCTTGACATCTTTTTGATTTGGATGTGAAACTGCAAGACAAGTATATTCACAAAGCTGAGGGAAAATTCGATCCCAAATGGGATGATCCGTACATAATAACAAGGCATTGGTATACCTGTCAATATTAACTTTGTTAAAATATATTGTCTCTAAAGATCGTTGTAATTTTGATTATGAAGATTATCAATATAACACTTCTCAATCAAAAGGGGGCAAGACAAGTAGAATGATGAAAAAGCCTTAAAAGGCAATGTCATGTATCCTTCTCCATATATGAATGAATAAAAGGAAAATCCCCAAGTATGTCAGAGTCATCTCAAGCGTATTGTTGAGTGTCAAATATTACAATATTCTCCCCTATTTGTATCTTGATTTTATGAACATTATGAAGCTTAAAGGTATATTTTATACATGTTTGTGTTGCAAGGTGAATTTGAGAGCTTGGAATGTAAAGAATGCTAAAAGCATGGATTTGATGCTCAAGAATCACTAAGGCAAAAGATGGATCTTAGGAGGTCAAAATTGAAGAATTCACATGTCAAAAATCCAAGGAAATCAAGTGGGGAATGAAGAGAATCGAAGATTTGAAGTGAAGAAAAGGAATATGCGTGAAGTTCGAATAGCCCAAGCTCTAGTTCAACTAGCCCAAGCTCTAGCTCGACTAGCCTAAGCTCTGCTTTGACTAGCCCAAGCTCTACTTCAACTAACTCAAGCTCTTCTTCGACTAGCCCAAGCTCTGCTTTGACTAACCCAAGCTCTGCTTCGACTAGCCCAAGCTCTACCTCAACTAACCCAAGCTCTGCCTCGACTAGCCCAAGTTCTGCTTCGACCAACCCAAGAAAGTTTGGCTCGAATTCCATTAACATTATCTTTCAAATTTGCGTGACCTTCGACCAGTCGAAGATTTCTCTCGACTAGTCAAAGATGACTCTCTAACAGTCGAAGATTTCTCTTGACTAATTGAAGGTTACGTAAATTTTGCGCGGACTACGTAAATTTGAGGCAGTTTCTGAACTTTTTTAACTCGGTGCGAAAGTTGGAGTTCCCCAACTATAAATAGGAGTTCTTAGGATGCTCCAAAGAATCTTCTAAGGTTTAAGGAGTGGAGCAAAAGGGTTGAGAGCCATTGCGAAGAGGTTTTCTTCTTCTTCCTTAGTTGTTTTTATGATTTATTTAAGAGTTCTTAGTTTAATTATTTCTATGGTTGGATAAACCTCTTAGCTAGTGCTAAGAGGCAAAGCTTGTAGCATGATTAGGATGTTTACTCTGCTTTGATTCATGTTTATGTTGAACTTCACTGATTTCTAGTTGATTTTAAGGAATATTTTTAGTTTTCAATGGTTTATTGTGACTTAAATTACAATAGACATTGCGATAGCTTTGAGTATCTTCTTTTCTTATTTGAGATTGTGAGATTGGTAAATCTTGTTGTTTGCCATTGTCTCCTAGGCATGGTTTGGTGACGGAATCTCTTATAAATCTTCATAATCCTCTTCCATTGAGGCTAGATTAATGAGAAGTTTAGAGATTTGAGCATCTCTCTTTTCAATTGGATAAGATAGGACTCTGATTCCAATTAGATCACTTTAATCAAGTAAGGTATCATCTCAATAGCTACAAGTGGATCCTTGGCACCCTAGTTCCCACCTTTAAATTCACAAGTTTTAATTACATTATTCACAATTACTCTTTATATTATTTTAGATTCAGATTTAGATCTTCTTCTAATTCTAGTTCTAGTTCTTTTCAGAATACATAAAAGTTTAGTCCCTGTGGATTCGACCTCGGTCTCACCGAAATTATAACTACATCACGACCCTACATTTGGGGTTGTGAACAAGTTTTTGACGCCATTGTTGGGGACTATGGCTACATTTTTCTAATATTAATTAGTATTAGAATTAGGTTAAGATTAGGGCTTTTAGGATTCTTCAGTTTTTAGACTTTGTTTTTAGGATTTATCTTTTAATTTTCTTTTCTCTTTCTTCTTCTAACATTGCTAACATAATTTGATTGTTTTGATTTTATAGGATTTTTAATTCTAGTTCTTCTCTTCTGGTAATTTCTTCACTCTACTTACTTTCCATATTGTTGTGGATTTTTTTTTTTTTGAATTAGATTTAAAATTAGGGTTTCACCACGTATATGCAAGAGGGGGAACGTCAGTATGCTGAGTTACTTCTGGAAAATGAGAAATATTGTGAAAGGCTGTCAGATAATTATATTAGAAACAACCTATGTCACAAATTTTTTCTGAAACCATGATAGAGAATCTACCGGAATATAATGCTCCACAGATTAAGAGAATCGTACATTATTATTGGGGTGAAATATATTATCACTCATCGGATAAAAAGAAAATAATGCGAGATTATACTATAGGTGATAATGTGTACCAACAACCATCAAACTCTCCCACATATGACTTGTATGACTATGATAAGTGAAAACATCAAAATTGGAGAGATGAACCAACAAGAGATTATAATGACTATCCTCTTGGATCCCCTACTTTTGAGATCCAACCAGAAATGATCCAATAGGATTCACTTTAGAATTTTCTTCTTCACATAGAAGCTCTAGAACAATTCAATCAATTTATCACACAGTCATTCATGGACATTAGAAAATCATTAGAAGTGATTGAATCCTCCGTTCAAAGAGCTGAATTATACCTCAATGATATAGAAGAGGGTAGTTTTTCCTAGCCTCAACCCAATCCAAAAACACAACATGAAGAAAGTGATCCTAACTCGCTTGTGGAAAGTACTAAAATTGAGAATGTGGAGTTGGATTATGTTTATGAGTATACGGTTGAGTTTCCCGAAGATTCGATCTCGATGACTGCCCAAAATAAAGATCAAGAGACATGGGTTTCTTTCAAATATAATGATGCTAACTCACTCCAACCACATGACACACTTGACATTAATGAGGAGGAAGAGGGAAGTTTATTCGAGTCTCTACCCAATCTACAAACATAGTGTGAGGAAAGTGATCTCAACTCATTTGTAAACTGTATTGAATTGGACAATGATGAGGAGTTGGGGGACAATCATGAGTTTACAACCCAAAATTCCCTAGGATCGATTTCAATTATGGTTTAGGGAAATGATCATGAGGTACAGGAAGTTGTCGACCATAATGATCTACCCCACCCATCTAACATATTTGATTTAAATATGGAGGATGAGTTCCTTCCAAGAGAATCACAGGACTCTCTTAAGGTGTGCTCGGCCCACTCCCCTAATTTAGATTTTGATATGATTAGGGAGATCAACAACTTGCTAAATATGACTCTGGTATTTGAAACTACCCAGTGGAGGTCACCATTGGAACAATCATCCCTTGACGATACAATGTTTCTACTGACTAGTATTAATGAACCAAGTCTTCACATTAAATCTTCGCCTTTTGATTCTCAATCTGTCTATGTAGGGCAAGATGAGATATATCCGGTGATGAATCACTCTCACAAAAAAGAAGAGAAAGATAGCATGCTTCTCCTTACTTTCAAAGATGATGAAAGAATCCTTGCGCAGGTCATCACAGACCTCAATGTGGAGAATGAGTCCCTCTCAACCAAATCTCTTAACTCTTTGGAAGATTGCATGGCACACTTTACAAATTCAAATGATCTCAAGATATAAGATATGCTGAATGCCTTATGAGACAATACCTCGGTAGTTGATACTGACCGAAGGAATCAATTTTCTAACACCTCTCCTTCCACAGATCCTGAATGTATACCATCAAAGGAGGAGCTGATAATTGAACTGAAGTCTAAAACTTCAGAATGTGTTGAGACTACACCACCTACTGAGAACTTTTCTGAATTTCATCTACTTGTAGTCTCTGATTCACCATGTTATGGTAACATTAAAACTTTTTCTATCACAGGTGTTCACAACCCCAAGTGTAGGGTCACAATGTAGTAATAATCTCGGCGAGACCGAGGTCGAATCCACAGGGACTAATCTCATATGTTTCTGAAAGTAACTAGAAATAGAACTAGAAGAAGATGTAAATCTAAATTTGAAATATTTGGAAAGAGTAATGTTGAATAAGGTAATCGAAACATATTAATTTAAAGGTAGGAACTAGGGTCTCAAGGATCTACTTTTAGCTATTATGATGCTACCTTATTTGATTCGAGAGATCCAACCAGAATTAGAGTCCTATCTTATCCAGTTGGAGAAAGAGATGATCAATCTTTGAACTTCTCATTGATTCAGCCTCAATGGAAGAGAATTATGAAGATTGGAAGAGGTTCCATCACCCTACCATGCCCAAGGGACAATGGTGAACAACGGGATTTACCAATCCCACAATCTTAAAGAGGAAAAGAAGATATTCAAAGCTATCACAGATCTATTGTAATTGAAATCACAACAAACCATTAAAAAATGAAAATATTTCTTAAAATCAACTAGAAATCAATGAAGTTCAACATAAACATGAATCAAAGCAAAGTAACATTCCAATCATGCTACAAGCTTCATCTCTTAGACCTAGCTAAGAGGTTTCACTACCAGAAAAAGGGGCAAAGGCTATGGATAAAAACCATAGCTAAAGACCTATGGCTACTGTTATCGTCCATATCAGAACTGTAGTCGTAGGTGTAGTGACCATAGGTCAAAAAGCTATGGCTATGGATTTAATCTGTAGCCATAGACACTAATAGCTAATAGGTATAGATTTAATCCGTAGCCATAGACACTAATAGCTACAGATTACATCCGTAGCTATACTCTCTGTAGTAAAATCTACATACATCTATAGATAATATTTGTAGCTAAAAGTATGACCATATCTGTAGCTATTAGCCAAAGTGAAAAATAGCTACGGTGTTTGGATCTAAGGCTACAGCTATTAGCCGTAGCTAGCTTCTATTTTTTTAATTTTTTAAATAATGGCTCACCATTACTAGTGCATGCCCTGATAGATCAACTCATCTAAAAATTCTAAATTCAACAATAAAAGAAACATGCACAATAACTTTCATGAATTAGATCATCCAAGTTATTCCCAATTGTATGAAATTCTATACTAAGTAACACAATACTAAAATGGTTGTGACATGTTAAGGGTCAAATATTGCATATTATTCCTCATTTATTTCTTGGTTTTACAAACATAATATGACTTAATGGCATATTTTATGTGTTTGTGTTGCAAGGTGAATTTAAGATCTTGGATTTAAAAGAATGCTAAAAGTGTGGATTTAATGCTCAAGAGTCATCAAGCAAAGAATGGATCTTTGGAGACCAAGATGGAAGATTTCAAGACCCTAAGATTCAAGAAAATCAAGTAAAAAAAGAATGAAGTGCAGAAATTAGTACAAAAATTGGTGCAGAAATTCACAGGATTTAAGCTTAGATGACATTGAACAGAGTTGTTCGATGACATTGAAGGATGGTGATCGATGACATCGAAGATTCACAGAAAAATTAAGTTTAGTTGCAAGACATATTGGGTGCTCTTTTCGATGACATCGAAGCCAGTTCGATGACATCGAAGCCAGTTTGTTGATGACATTGAAGAATTACACAGAATTGTTGTGGAAGTGTGGAAATTTGATCTGATTTTGTGATTTTGCGGAACTTTGCCTATAAATAGGGGTTCCTAGGAACTTTTTGGGATATCTAAGATTTGGAGGAGCAGAACAAAAGGGCGGAACCACTTCTCAAGAGTTTTTCTTCCATTCTCCTTAGTTTTTAATGCTTTCTTCTAGGGTTTTTAATCTAATCATGTCTATGGTAGGCTAGATCCCTTAGCTAGGGCTAAGGGGTGAAGCTTGTAGCATGATTAAGATGTTTGCTTTGTTTTGATTAATGTTTTGTTAAATTCTCTTAGATTCTTGTTTGATTATGAAGGAATATTTTTAGTTTTTAATGGTTTGTTGTGACAAATTATAATAGATCTGCGATAGCTTGAGATATCTTCTTTTCCCGAATTAAGATTGTGAAATTAGTAAGTCCAGTTGTTCAACATTATCCCCTGGGCATGGTAGGATAACAAAATCCTTCCTAAGTTTCACAATTCTCTTATGATTGGTGGTGGGATTGGTAAATCCTTTTGTTTGCCTTATCTCCTGGGTATGGTTAGGTGACGGAATCACTTCCAAAATTTCACCACTCTCATCCATTGATGATTAGATCAATGAGAAGTTCAGAGATCTAACAAATCTCTTCTCACCAACTGGATAAGATAGGACTCCGATTCTAGTTGTGTCCTTGAATCATGCAAGGTAGCTTCCCAATTGCTACAAGTGGATCCTTGACACCCTAGTTCCTACCTTTAAATTCACTAGTTTTACTTACTTTAATCACAATTACTCTCTCAAATATTCCAGATTTAGGTTTTCATCTTCTTCTAATTATAGTTCTCGTTACTTTCAGAAGACACACAAGATTAGTCCCTATGGATTCGACCTCGGTCTCATAGAGATTATTACTACATCGCGACCCTACACTTGGGGTTGTGAACATGACATAATTACATACCTGAAATATAACATTTTCCATTAGCTTTCTTTGTATTTTCATCATTATCTTATAAAAAAAGAATGTCAAAGCCACCTGAAATATCACATTTTCCCTTAGCTTTCTTCATATTTTCATCATTATCCTATAAAAAGAGTATATCAAAGCCATGATGAAATTACCTCTCTATTCTAACCAAAAATGGAATAAAACAAATAACAACTAGAAAGATTGTTGTAACCATCAGCTGACTTGTACATTTTGATCCATTTAAGGACGAGACTACCTGATTTTTGAGGTAGAGATCTAAGCATTATTACCAACCAAATGGAAACATTGACTCTTATGAAGGGTTTGCGTTCGGTATCTCCTTTGGATGATTGAAGTGGACTGCAATAATGTAACATGTGACAATAAGTGAGCTACGAAAACAAAAATTCCCTAGAGGAAAATGCTGTTAGGATAATGGTCCATGCAGAATAGTAAATAGTAGTATCCATCGCTCTCTCACACAAAAAGTAACAGACATGAATTGAAGGGAAAAGGAAAAACAAGTAAACTAATTATCACAAATTCGAGTAGTCCAAATTCAGAGGGAAGAATCAGATGATTAATAGAATTAACTGAGATTACCTAGTCATGAAAGCCAAGTTGACTCAACTCGATCATGACACTGTTTTAGGTCTTCTCCTTTTCTTAACCAATAATATTTGGGTAAAGCTAATAGGGAAATTGGTTTAGCCGAAACCACGAAAGAGAAGTGCGAACTTGAAAAGTTGATCCATGGTTTCATAAGTTGATAAATCAGACTACATCTTCCTTTCTTTTCGATGGGTAGGAGAGAAGATTGCACCTTCATAAACTTGAGGCCATCAGCCATGGAACAATGGCTTTAACTTCAAGAAAATCATAGTCCATGGCTAGTTATTTAGTCTCAATTTAGAACTTGAGCAAGTATCAACTAGACATGGCTATAACTTCAAGAAAATCATAGTCCATATCTAGTAGGGAATTTAAAGATTGATAGAAATGAAATAAACAGTTACACTGTTATGATTGCAGAACTCATAAAAAGTACATTAATTTTCAAAAGGAAAGCTACAGGCATTAAGGCATTTGGAAATGCCACCAAAGTTACCTTAGAAGCGAATCTGTTAATACCATGCCTAGTGACGCTGTATGGTATGACTGACCAGCTCTCACATACTTGAAAAGAGTATTTTTCTGCACAATAAATACCCTTTTACCAACAACATACCAGAAGAAAAGAAAATGGTACTTCTATTGGCCAGTGTTTTGAATGTTTGCTAAGGAAATCAACCATTTTGAGAAGAGTGGCAAATAAAATGTTGTAAAATGATGCGGGTAAATGATCGTTTTGATAGAAGATCATGATACATCTCAGTCACAAAATCAGAACATTCCAATAAACAAGAATAGCCAAACTGTTGAAACAACTCGAATTTAAAAACTCCCAGAAAAAACCCTTGTACTAATTTGAATCTTATGTGAGCCTCTGCCCTGGCCGAATGCAGAGGCCAGGTAGAATATGAAGGTTGATGTCTGGCAGGCAACTGATTGTAAAACGTGCTTCTATGGTAAGCTAAGGATGAATTGCAAATCAACACACAAGGAACAACACAACATGGTGATTGCATGGTGTATTGATGTAATGTATAAATGCGGTGGAGTAACGAAAACTCTTGCTTACCTGGCATAGGTAGGTAGCTAACGGGATCACTTTCTCTAACATCAAGAAAAGATTTAACCTTACAAAAATCCACCTCGTCCATTTCGGTAGACCACCCTTCTTTAATGACATATGACGATAGGTTTGGTAGAGAGGAAATGGGCAAATGAAATTAACTTAGCATTCATAATCAGAAAGTAGCCCTCGGATTACATTCCTTTCAAGCCCAACATGGAAGTAATATAATTTCAGTTCTGAGCCTGGTCCCTCAATAAGAAAATTCTTGTTACCATAAAGGTAAAAGAGATAGCTTTGGTCCATTGCTTTGGTGGACAGAACGTACCTCAACTCTCCTACAGAGCTCCAGATCACTCTTAGTACAAGAAGGATCATTTTGCATCTTCAATCATGCCTTCAGACACAATTAATAGACATCTCCAACACAGGAGTTTATGATTTTTGGCTGGTGGCCTCTCCTTCAATTGAAGAAAGTTGAGGGACTACGATAGGCCCCCCACCGACCTTGTCAATGGAAAATTTTATCTTTAAAGGCTGACCTAACAAAGCCTTTCCATCCATGGCATCCTTATCACATCTAGCATATTCAGTGTAAAAACAAAAATACAAATGGATGATGCTTTCAATGGATCACTACCATTATTTGTTGAAACAGGGCATCCAGCGAAATGCATGAAACACTGGAAATGCTAAAGCAATTTTGCAAGAAAGTATCAGCCATTCGATCATGCTTTCTAATAACCTAGGTTATTCATCATTAATGTAACTTGGCAATGGAGGATAGAGTCTTTATGAAAATTCAGCTTCTAGGTGTGGCCCCATTTTAAACCAATATGGTCAAGCTATTAATGATGTTCCATGTTTGGTGGCTAGCCCCACATGGGTCATTCCTCTTTATTGACTTCAGCTATTGGAATCCATATCAATTGGGAGCCCAAACACACCACAAACTGGCAGCATTGATAACTAAACTAACAACCACTTCAAATCATAGCAACAAACAACAACTACCAAGCCTACATCTTTGTAATAATGATCTGAAACCTGGTTTCGAGTCTGTGTAAGGTCAATACCAATTTGCAATTACTCAAAAGAAGGGAATTTAGATCATTCTATGTAGGTTGTGATGCGCGGATATTTAAGGTGTGCCGACATGGAATTACAAGATTTGGGGATTGGAAGATAAAACATAATACTGATAGAAATATAATTCAAAAACAAAGGAAGAAGAAATTTAACATGATAAGATTAGAATAGCAAGGCTATGCTGCTACTTACACATATATAAAGTTTCTACAAATGGGATTTTCATGCATTTGAGATAGAGCTCCCAGCATCTCTCGCACAAATATCCCCCCGACAGAGCGGGCATACCCTGCAAAAGCACCAGCAGAGTAAGGAAACCATACAGTATCATTTACAAATCCAGACATGAAGAAAAAAGAGGGTGGAGAGATGATGATGATACCTGTGTATCTCTTTCAGCCATTTATCCACACAAAACATATGGTACTCGTGGCGGCAGGGCAACACTCTGATTTTATCTCCTTCATCATACTCAGCCAGGCAAATGTAACACCTGTGCATATTATTGATGGTAAGCATATAGCTGAGAGCTGGACCATGAACATAAACTCAGTAAATGAGAACTTTGACATTATTATTCCTGGAGGAAAACATTGACATCATTGTAGAGTGTGACAACTATTGTAGCTATCCCTGTTGAAAGGTTGTTGTAGTTATCTCTGTTTCTCATCTGAGCAAAATCTCTCCATGACCATTTTGTATACATCTCACATGCAACTAGTATTAGACGAGATTCTCAATGCACCTAGCTTCACTGAGGTCCATCCATCCAACCCATCCAATAGGATCATGCCACTATGAAAATGGGATGCCCCAAACACAGGTGATCCATCCATATTGAAATATATACACCTGCATATTGAAATGCTCATATTGATATACACCTGCATATTGAAATGTTCATATTGATATGCACTTGCATATTGAAATGTTCATGATTGATATACACCTACATATTGAAATATATGGATAAAGCATCTGCCATTTCCAAAGAGCAAAACTATATACCTCATTCAAGCACGGCCACGAAAGAACTCTAGAAATCTTGCAGTTTACTACAAGAATCCAAAACATCATAGGAACTATCTTAGGAGTCTCCTACAAAGGCACGTCTTGAATAGGTCAGATTGAGGGCAATCATGGAAAAAAAGTTTCAAAAATCTTGAGGGCAATGATCAAATAGTTAAAATGTTTCCACTTTAATCCAAACCTTTGTGTTTTTTCTTTTTATTTTGGAAATGAATCAGAACCTTACTTGAGAGGGTTTGCCAGAATTCGCTGCCGAATGGTTACAAAACTTGTCTCTTGATTGGACATTAACCAAGCTAGCGATGAATCACTGCAAAATGAAAAAGAGTTAACTGGTCATTTGTTAATAGTAGTCTTTATAGTGTTGTGAGTGTTGACTATTAAGTTATGATATCAACACTCACAACACTATAAAGTGTTGACTATTATTGTAGTCCTTTTGTTCATCACTTCACTTAGTAAAGAGGAGAGTCCCAAGAGAATAGCTTGATCACTGCCAGAAGAATGGTTGATATATGGTGGTCCCTACTTCGGGCTGCCATCCCAGCTGCCCTTGCCGGCAAGCCTTTCGAGTGAAGAGAAGGCGTGCCGAAGAGCAGAGGCTTGAAAGTGCCCGTGGGCGGGAAAAGAACACAGATGATATATTTGTCTGTGAGAGGGTCTGTACATCAAAGAGAATGCTGAAGAAGGTCGGTGCATTCTCGAAAGACCCGACTCCTAATACTTGCATCACTGTATGTGGCGTTTCCGAGCTCAATGCCTATGCTGATGCGTGTGCACGAACTGTCTGTGTCAACCAACATCAAGTGTCCAATTGGAATGATATCTGCCTTCGAAGGTGCCAGAGTGAATGCCTTAAACTCTCTTCTTCTTATTTATCATCCTAGCGTATTATTCTTCTGTTATCTTCCTTTTTTTGGGGAATTTTTTGGTTTACTAATTAAATGGAAGCTTCAGATTGCCCATGTTTGGAATTTCTCCTTTTCTATGTTCTCATATCGGTTAAATAATTGGTTGTATACATACATGGCTTTTGTCCTTGCCATGTGTTGCACTGCTGAGGGCCTTTTTTTGAGACGTTGATATGCTTAGTGCGTTAGCATTGTAATGGTTAGTTTTGAATTTTCCTTTCACTTAGTTGACACGGTAACTTATGGTGAGTTGTATTCTAGAGTTTTCCAAAAAAAAAAAAAAAAAAAAAAAAGGTTATGATATGTTTTGCGTCCACAAATATCTACTTCTTGAAAAAAAAAACAAAAAAAAAACGGATAATTAACACTAGTAAATTCATTAAGAAAAATGAAAATTCTCTACGATATATGTTAAAACTAGCGTTTTAGTAAAAATTTGCTCCTCGAGACCCAATATTGTAAGCTTCCGATGCCCACCATGAGATTTCAAGAACTCCTCCAAAACATTCCTCATTTTGAAAGCTTCTTCAAGGTAATTATCCTGAAAATATGGCATAAGAAAACACTAATTCAATAACAACATTTCTCTGGGAACAATCTTTTTTTTTTTCGTGGGAATGATCTGTAATGGTTGGTGCCTAATTTATGTCTAAAGTGCTTCCCCACTTGTGAAAATTATAGCATGATTTTGATTTTGATCGGAATTTGAACCACTAACAAATGATTAACACCTTCTGCTTGCGATTTGGGCCATGAACATATGAATAATGAGAAGCAAATATCATGAATAATGAGAAGAACATAAGTAAATCAAACCAATATACTATAAAAGTATTTTTTTTTTTTTTTTTTTTTTTGGGAAAGCCCTAATCCTTTTCCCATTATAGATTTTAGGACACCCCTAATTCCAAAATTGTTTCTCTATAATTTGCGGATTTGTAGATATATAAACAAAAAACCTAAATCTCCATTTGAGAGAAATGAGTACCTGTTGGGAAAGATGTGAAGGGCGGGAGCTGCTGGCCGCACCAGATCTGGAGATAATGATGGTGGCAATGGACATGATGCACCGAGAGGGAGAGGGAGAGGGAGATGGAAATGGAGAGGGAAAGGTAGCACAAGACAGGGAGAGGGAGATGGAGAGGGAGAGGTAGCAAGAGATGGAGAGGGAGAAGACACAAGAGACGGAGAGAGATGGAGCACACGATAGGGAGAGGGAGAATGGAGAACGAGAGAGGGAGAGGGAGATGGAGATGGAGATGGAGCACGAGACGAGGGAGATGGAAAGGGAGAGGTAGCACGAGACGGAGAGGGAGATGGAGCACGAGACGGAGAGGGACAAATGGATTGGGGAACGAGAGAGAGAGAGAGATAGAGAGAGAGAGAGAGGATTGGGGAACGAAGAGAGAGAGGGAGGAAGATGAGAGAGATGGAGCAGACCATGATGTATTTCGTTTATCCATTCTGTCAAGTAATTTTCATAAATACTTTTAGTTTATGATCCCAAAACTAAAGTAGGTTGAACACCCAAGTGCCACACCATAGGAAGCACATGTGATTTAATCTACATGTTTCCTACAGTGTGGTTCACTTGAGCCTTCGATCTAGCTGATTTTTGGTTTCATGCCCTAAAATAATATTTCAAAATAGATGGACGGCTTGGATAGAATACATATATTTTTGTAGGTCCTATAGAGCCCCTTACACCACCGTTAATTATTAATGGTGTGGCAACTCTTTACCTACAGATTAAAATCATAGTAAATACAGCTACGATTTATATCCGTAGAAAAAACTAACATGGTCTGTAGCCTTTGCCCCATTTTTTGGTAGTGTTTAGCCAACCATAGACATGATTGAACTAAGAACTCTTAAGAAAAGCATAAAAACAACTAAGGAAGAAGAAGAAAGACTCTTAGCGGCGGCTCTCCACCCTTTTGCTCAACTCTTTCAACCCCAGATAATGCCTAAGAGCATCTTAAGGACTCCTATTTATATTCGTGAAGCTCCAAAACCGTCTCAATTTATGAAGTCCGTAGCTTTTCTACATTACGCTTCAGTTGAATAGAATTAAGATTGAAAATCGCACTTTCTCGCTAAACATTTCTTCACCATTTCGGTCGCACCGAAGTTGCCTTCGGTTGCACCAAAATCGCATCTGAAGTTTATGTGTAGAGTACTTAGGTGGGACCAAAATTGGCTCAGGTAGGACTGAATTAAGCCAAAAAATCTTGATTCCTTGCTTGACTATTTTGTGCAATCTCGGTGGGACTGAAGTTGGCTTAAGTGGGACCAAATTCTTTGATTTTTCTTTTGTTTAACTTGTGCTTTTGGCAATCTTTTCTTCATCCTTTGTACTTAATTTTCTTGGATCTTTGGCATGTAAATTCTTCATTGTTGGTCTCCTAAGATTCATCTTTTTCCTTGGTGATTCTTGAGCATTAAATCCATGCTTTTAGCATTCATTTCAATGTATGCTCTCGGATTCACCTTATAGCACAAACATGTATAAAATATACCATTAAGCAGTATCATGTTCATAAAAACAAAATATAAATAGGGAAAAATATGCAATATCTGACACTCAACACAATCCCTAACCAGCATTTTTCTAATCCCAAGCAAAACACGCGTGAAGTGAACCTCAATTGTCAATGTTCAAGCCTTTTTAAGAAAACTCTCTTTTAAATGAATGAGTAGAATTAAGATGAGAAAGTGGAACTTTAAAAACCTAGAGCCGAATTATATAAGTAGTCAATTAAATAGGTTCTTTATCAATTTCTTTAAAGCATAAGTTCCTATATCTTGTTTTTTTTTTTTTTTTTCAATGTGTTCAGTGAAAATGAAATTACTTCCCATGAAAGTTCTATCGTTTCATAATGTTAGCAATGTTCATCATATCAAGAGTGGTTAAAAACTTAATTGCTGATTCCGGACTTATCCCCTTCTCCTTCTTTTTCTAGCTTTTGATTTATTTATTTTTTTTTATTGACGATCCTTTATTTTTTTTACTATTTATCCTTTTCCAGATTTTGTTTAGAATTTTTTTCATTTTTTTCCAAACTTTTTTTTTTTTATACATAACCTTCTTGTCGATCTTACTATTTTTTAACTGGTTTTTTTTTTTTTTTTTTTTAATCTTTTGAGGTGGATAAAATTCTCCACACTAAATTCTCAGCATCTATCAATAATTTACATACTAACCAATACAAATTCTAGCATAATTCACAGAAAATGAATTGAACGTGTCTTGTAATTTAAATCCACATGATATTCAAAACTTCCTCTTAATTAATTAAGTGCAAGAACTTAGGTGATATTATACTTAGTTGATCAAACTCCAACAATTCATAGTTCAATCTCAATCATATCATACTCAAAACATTCTTAAATATACAAACTATTGCCTTCCAGATAGGTTTTTTTGGTTTGAGAAAATGAAAGTTTTCAAAATTTTTGCTCAAAGGCCAAGAAGATACTGATTAATATATCTAATCCACACTCCCAACCTAAAATTTACATTATCTTCAATGTAAAAGATATAAGCATGCAATGCAAATGGGATAATGAAGAGAATGGAGAAGTGATGGAAAAATAATACCTGAAGAAGGCGAATTGCAGCTCTTTCGACGTTCTCAATGCGAAATGGGTTAGCACAATAACTAAACTATTGAAAGTAAACTATCCTAGTCCTAAATCTTATGAAAGCAATAAACCTAACTACACCTTAGATTAGGAGATTAATCTTGGTATACAGGATCAATCAGAGTATGGACATGTCCTTTGAGTCAAATTTCTCAACAAATGGCTTTAAACGATGTCTATTCACTTAAAAAATACTGTCATTGTTCAGATTCTTTATCTTGACAACCCCATGAGTATAAACATTAGTAACAGTGAAAGGGACGGTCCAACGAGACCAGAGTTTTTCCAAAAAAAGATGTAACCGAGAATTATACAAAAGGACTTTTTGACTAGTCAAGAATGATTTCCAATGGAAGTTGTTGTCAAGGAACACCTTCATCCTGTCCTTATAAATTCTCGAGTTCTCGTATGTATCATTCCTGATTTCCTCAAGTTCATTTAACTGAAGTTTGTGCAATGAGCCAGCGTTGTCCAGGTTAAAATTCAAGTTTTTTATAGTCCAGTATGCTCTATGTTCCGGCTCTTTAGGCAAGTGGCAAGCTTTCCCATAGAAGAGTCTAAAGGGAGACATTCTAATGGGGATCTTAAAAGTTGTATGATATGCCCATAAAGCATCAGTTAAACGGATTAACCAATCCTTATGATCCGGGTAAACCATTTTCTTCAAAATGTGTTTAATTTCCCTATTGGAAATCTTAGCTAACCCGCTTGTCTGCGGGTGGTATGGAGTGCTCACTTTATGAGAGATGCTATATTCCTTCATTAAATTTTCAAATGACCTATTACAGAAGTGTGATCCTCCATCACTAATGATGACATGCGGTGTTTCAACCGGGAAAGGATATTTTCTTTTAAGAATTGAATGACTGTTTTATGGTCATTGTTCCGGCATGGGATCACTTCGACTCATTTAGTGACATAGTCTACTGTTGGCAGAATGTATAAATTCTCAAAGGATCGAGGGAACGACACCATGAAATTGTTGCCCCAGTAGTCAAATGCTTCAATGATTAGTATGGGATTTAGAGGCATCATAATTCAATGGGACAACACTCACAAGCTTTGTAGAACTCATGAGTGTCTTTGAACATAGTGTTCACAACCCCAAGAGTAGGATCGTGATTGGTAAGACCAAGGTTGAATCCACAAGGACTAAACTTGTATGTTTTCTGAATTTAACTAAAACTAGAGCCAGATGAATAACTAAAGCAAAAATCTGAATGTAAATGAGTAATTTTGAGTAATGAGTAAAGTATCAATTAAAAGTGGGAATTAGGGTGTCAAGGATCCACTTGTAGCAATTAAGATGCTACCTTGTTTAATTCAAGAGATCTAACTAAAATCAGAGTCCTATCCTATCTAGTTGGAAGAAGAGACAGTCAAATCTCTGAACCACTCATTGATCTAGCCTCAATGAAGGAGAATTGTGGTAAATTGGAAGGGATTCAATCACCCAACCATGCCCACGGAACGATTGTAATTTGAAGATATTGCAGATCTATTGTAATTTGAGTCACAATAAATTAAAACTGAAAATATTCCTCAGAATCAATTAGAATTCAATGAAGTTCGAACATAAACATGAATTAATGCAAAGTAAACATCCCAATCATGCTACAAACTTCACCTCTTAACCCTAGCTAAGAGGTTTAGCCAACTATAGACATGATTGAACTAAAGTCTCTCAAATAAAGTATAAAACAAACTAAAGAACGAAGAAGAAAGCACTTAAATGGTGGCTCCACCTTTTTGCTCCACTCCTTGACCCCTAGAAGATGCCTAGGAACGTCCTAGGGACTCCTATTTATAGTTGTGAATCTCTGTCTTACGCACCGACTTGGAATTTCCACAAACCGCCTCAAATTACGCAATCTGCATTGGCCCTACGTTACAACTTTGCGTGATTTCGGTGGCACCGAAGTTAGTTCGGTGGCACCAAAATCGTATATGAAATTTTATCGTATCTGAAATTGTATGTGCAGAGTACTTAAGTGGCACTGAAATTGGCTTAGGTGGCACCGAACTGTCCTATTTTTATGTTGTTTAACTTGTGTTTTTGTTAATCTTTTCTTCATCCTTTGTACTTGGTTTCCTAGGATCTTTAGCATGAGAATTCTCCATTCTTGGTCTCTTAAGATCTATCCTTTGCCTTGATGATTCTTAAGCATTAAATCCATGCTTTTAGCATTCTTTTCAATCAAAGCTTTCAGATTCACCTTGTAACACAAACATGCATAAAATACAACATTAAGCAGTATCATGTTCATAAAACTAAGATATAAATAGGAGAAATTATGCAATATTTGACACTCAACACACTCCCCAACCAGCATTTTTCTAGTCCAAAGCAAAACATGAGTGAAATAATCTTCAATCCTCAATGTTCAAAACCTCTTTCAGAAAATGATCTTTTGTGAAATCAAGTATGGATGAGTACAATGAAGGTGAAAAAAGTGAGATTTTGAAAACCTATAGCCGAATCCCATAAGCAATCAATCAAGTAGGTTCTTTATCATTTAATTCAGGGCATAAGTTCATATACCAAGTTTTCTAATGTGCTTAGTGCAAATCAACTTGCTTCTCATAAAAATACTATCTCTTCATAATGTTAGTCATGCTCATCACTTCAAGATTGGTTGAAAATTCAAGTACTGATTCTGAACTTATCCCATTTTCTTTCTTCTTTCAGTTTTTTATTTTATATCGACGGTCATTTGTATTCATTCAATTTTTTCTTATTTTTATCTTTTTAGATGTTTCATTCTTTTTCAAGCTTTTTCAGTTTTTTCACCATACATGACCTTTTCATCGATCTCCTATTTTTTAACCGGTTCTTTTCTTCTTTTAAGGTGGATAAAATTCTTCAGACTCAATTCTCAATATCTTTCAATGATCATCATACTAACAATCAGAAATTCTAGTACTATTCACAGAAAGTAGATTGAACGTGTCTTATGATTTAGATTAACATGAAATTCAAACTTCATCTTGATCAATTGAGTACAAGAACTTAGGTGATATGTTACTTAGTTGATCACACTCCAACAATGCAAAATTCACTTTCTACCTTATCATCAAACTCAAGGCATTTTTAAGTCCACAAATTATTGTTTTCCAAATAGGTTTTTACTTGAACAACTGAAAATTTTCAACAATTTTTGCTTAAAAACAAAGAAAATACTGATTCGTTTATCTAATCCACACCCCAAACAAAAATTTACATTATCCTCAATGTACAAGATATAAATATATAATGCAAAAGAAGGAACAAAAAGAAATGAGAAGTGATGGAAAGACAGTACTTGAAGAAGGAATTCTGAGGCTTTTTCCAAGGATCTTAATGTCAATAAGGGTTAGTCATAGTAAAAAATGAAATAAATGGAAAGAAAATTATCCTAATCCTAAATTTAATGAAAGCAAATTATCATAATCCTAAATTTAATGAAAGCAGTAAACCTAACTACACCTCCGTCAGACTAGGAGGTCAATCCTGGTAAACAGGATCATTTAGAGGTGTGGACATGTCCTTTGAATCAAATTTCTCAACAAATGGCTTCAAATGATGTCCATTCACTTTGAAAGCATTTTCATTGTTTGAATTCTTTATCTCAACCGCCCCATGAGGATAGACATTAGTGATTGTGAAAGGGCCAGTCCATCGAGATCGGAGTTTACTTGGAAAGAGATGTAATCAAGAATTGCACAAAAGTATTTTTTGACCTGGTGTGAATGATTTTTGAAGAATGTGTTGGTCATGAAACACCTTCATTTTGTCCTTGTAAATTCTCAAATTCTCATATGCGTCATTCTGGATTTCCTCGAGTTCATTTAACTGAAGTTTGACAGCGAGCCAGCGTTGTCCAAATTAAAGCTCAGATTTTTAATAGCCCAGTAGGCTCTATGTTCCAACTCCATAAGTAAGTGGCAAGCTTTTCCATAGATAAGTCTAAAGGGAGACATTCCAATTGGGGTCTTGAAGGCAGTACGGTAGACCCATAAAGCATCGGTTAAGCAAATTGACTAATCCTTGCGATCAGGGTTAACTATTTTCTCCAAAATGTGTTTAATTTCCCTATTGGAAATCTCAGCTTGCCCACTTGTTTGTGGGTGGTATGGAGTGCTCACCTTATGAGAGATGTTATATTTTTTCATTAAGTTCTCGAATGGCCTATTACAGAAGTGCGAACCTCCATCACTAATGATGGCCTGAGGCATTCCGAACTAGGAAAGAATGCTTTCTTTTAAGAATCTAATGACCGTTTGATCACTTCGATCCATTTAGTGGCATAGTCTACGGCTAATAAAATGTATAAATTTCTAAAAGATTAGGGGAATGACCCCATGAAATCGATGCCCTTGCAATCAAATGCTTCAATGATCATAATGGGGTTCAAAGACATTATATTTTAACGGGACAATGCTCCCAATTTCTGACAACGCTCATAAGCTTTGCAAAACTCATGAGTATCCTTGAACATAGTGGGCTAGTAAAAGCCACACTGCAGAATTTTGGATGTGGTCTTTTTAGCAAAAAAAAAGTGACCACCACAGGCCTGAGAGTGACAGAAGGAGATGTCACTTTGGTATTCATTGTTTGGCACACATCTCCTTAAGATTTGGTCTGGGCAATATTTAAACAAGTACAAATCATCCCAGAAGAATTTGATTACCTTGAAGAAGAAATTTTTTTTATCTTGCGCAATCCAATGTATTGGTGTGAAACCTGTTGTAAGATAATTAGCAATATCAGCAAACCAAGGTAAGTGGGAGACTTTAAACAATTGTTCGTCAGGGAACATGTCGTTTATAGGTGTTGTCTCAAGGGAATCAGAAAGATCAAGTCTCGAAATATGGTCAACCACTACGTTCTCTACTCCCTTTTATCCTTTATTTCTAAATCAAATTCCTGGAGTAGGAGGATCCATCTTATTAAGCGGGGCTTACCATCATTCTTAGAAAGAAGATACTTGAGTGCCGCATGATCGACATAGATGATGATCTTGGATTCAATCAAGTAGGACCTAAATTTGTCCAAGGTGAACACTACGGCTAAGAGTTCTTTCTCCGTGGTGAAGTAATCTACTCGAGCAGGATTTAGAGTTCTACTTGCATAATGAATGACGTATGGTTTCTTTTATTTTTTATGGCCTAATGCTGCTCGAATAGCATAGTCAGACGCATCACACATAATTTCAAAGGGAAAGTTCCAGTCGAGTGGTTACATGATAGGTGCGGTGGTCAACATACCTTTGAGCTTAGAAAAAGCTTCTTTGCATTGCTTAGTCCACTCATATGGTACATCCTTTTGAAGTAAATTGCATAAAGGACGTGAGAGGTGACTAAAGTCTATTATGAATCTTTTATAAAATTCAGCGTGTCCTAAGAAGGATCGCACATCTCGTATGCTTTTAGGTGGGGGTATGTTAGAGATAAGATCAATTTTAGCCTTATCTACTTCAATTCCCTTGGTCGAGATGATATGTCTAAGAAGAATTCCCTTACGAACCATGAACTAGCAATTCTCCCAATTAAGTACCAAATTATTTTCCTCACATCACTTCGGCACATTTTTAAAATTTTCAAGCATTCACTAAAGATGGACCAAAGACAAATAAATCGTCCATGAAGACCTCTAAATATTTCCCCACTATATTGGAAAAAATACTCAACATGCATCGCTGAAAAGTGGCGAGGGCATTACATAGTCTGAATGGCATTCTTCAGTAAGCAAAGGTGCCAAAGGGACATGTGAATGTAGTATTTTCTCGATCTTTAAAAGCTATGTCTATCTGGTTGTAGCCCGAATGCCCGTCAAGGAAGCAATAGTATAAGTGACCAACTAGCCTTTCTAAGATTTGATCAATGAAGGGCAAATGAAAGTAGTCCTTTCTCGTGATAGTATTCAATTTATTGTAGTTAATGCACTTTCTCTAACCAGTAGTAACTCTAGTTGGCATGAGTTCATTCTCAGCATTGACTACCATGGTGATTCCGGACTTCTTAGGAACCACTTGAGTTGGAATCACCCATTGACTATCGGATATACGGTAGATGATACCCACATCAAATAGCTTAAGTACCTCGGCCTTAACCACTTCCTTCATGTTTGGATTTAATCTACATTGTGATTGCTGGAAGTTCTTC
The DNA here is from genome assembly GCA_030180095.1 of Magnolia changhungtana. Lineage (NCBI taxonomy): Eukaryota > Viridiplantae > Streptophyta > Magnoliopsida > Magnoliales > Magnoliaceae > Magnolia > Magnolia changhungtana. The sequence goes on along the minus strand of JASAUF010000644.1, from coordinate 1,713,276 downwards.
GTATGATCCTCAAGATGAATGTAGTGACTACAAATCAAAGGATCAATTCCCTTGAGGTCTGCAATCAATCATCCTAGGGCTCCTTTATGCTTATTGAGAGTAGCGATAATCATACTCTCCTGTTCTTACTCAAGGTGGGAAAAAATCATCACTGGGTATGTCTCATCTTGGCCTAAATAGACATATTTCAAATCAAAGGTTAGATGTTTTAGGTCAAGACTCGGCACTTTGAGGTTAGACGGTAGAGACACTACATCAGTATGGGATAATTCTTCAAATTGTGGCCTCCACTAGTTAACTTCAAGCATCGACGCAGTGTCAAGCATGACATCCATCTCCCTAACTGTATCATCATCCAAATTAGGGGAGTGGGCCAAGCACATCTCCAAAGGCTTAGAGTATAGAGTCATGATTGCTTTATCTTCCATGAAAGAATCAATCATATTAATGTCGTGGGCATCATCATCACCCTATGCCTGCTTGCTCAGATTGAAAATCATATTGAGCTCCAATGTCATATTTCCCAAAGATAAGTTCATGACTCCATTCCTACAATTAATGATTGCATTTAATGTAGCAAGGAATGGGCGACCAAGGGTGACGGGAATTTCATTGCTTATATCCATGATGGGTTGAGTATCTAGGATGATAAAATCTACTGGATAGTATAATTTACCAACATGGACCAACACATCCTAGATTATCCCTCTCGGTACATGAACTGATCGATCGATGAGTTGTAATGTGGTCTAGGTGGGTTTTTGCTCACCCAGACCTAGTTGTTCATAGACCGAGTAAGCAATTAGATTTATGCTTACTCCTAAGTCAAGAAGTGCGTGCTCAATCCAGTAGTTCCTAATTACACAAGTGATGGTAGGGCAACCGGGATCTTTGTATTATTATGACACATCTTGCTCTAGGATGACACTCACTTTTTCTGTCAAAAAGATTTCTTTTGAATGTTTTGTTGTCTTTTGGTCATGCATAGATCTTTAAGAAATTTGGCACATGAAGGTATTTGTTTAACGGCAACGAATAGAGGAATGTTGACCTTCACTTGTTTAAACACCTCTAAAATGTCCCGAGAGTTAGAGAGAGGTTTTGGTGCCATCAACCGTTTAGGAAATGGTGCAATTGGTTTACTTTGAAGTTCCGGTTCTAACTCATGTAGAGTGTTGCTAGGTCTATCAGTTTCATCTATTTTCGGGTCCTTAGACTTTTTAGCCCTTATTGGAATAGATTTGTCAATTGTTTTCCTACTCTTAAGAGTGGTGATAGACTTGGCTTGTTCCAATTGATTTGAAGAGCTTGATCAACTAATCTCATATTGTAATTTTGGATTTGGGAGAGGTTGGGCTGGAAGTATCCCTTTCTCCCCAACTGTTAAGTGTGACTCTATCTTTTAAATATATGGCACAAGCATTTCCAATGATAATCTAATATCCTGGAATGCTTGTGCCATATTCTGATTGAGTAACTCTTGGTCTTGAATATGTTAAGGATACCTTGAGGTGTAATAGATTGCCCATTCCTCCAACAGAAATTTGGATGATTTCTCCCGCTGGAGTTGTACATATTTGAGGAGGTTCCTTTGAAAGGCCTTTGAAATTGTTTACATATTTGAGGAGGTTCCTCCAACTGAAATTTGGATGATTTCATTTAGTATTTCTTGAAAAGCAGTTATTGTTAGATAATTTTCAGTTGTATGAATGCTGCAAGCACAAATACCGCAGACAACTTCCTTATCCTTATCCTTCTTAAGTTCCATGGCCTCGAGTTTCCTTGTGAGACTCGCCACTTTAGAGTTTATATCATCTTCATCTTTTAAAAGATATATTCCACCCTTCTCCTTTGATTGATTAGGCTTATATGTGGTGCTAGTTCTTAGGAAGATGTCCCATGATTGTGCAGTTTCAGCGAGTTTCTCAAAGTAATCCCACACCTCATTAGCATCTTTGTTCATGAATTCCCTATTGCACATTGTCTCGATGAATTAGCGTATGGAAGTTGTCAGTCCTTCACAAAAGAAATTTGTTATGCGCCACGTTTCAAAACTGTGTTGTGGGCATGAACTGACAAGATCCTTGAACCACTCCCAACACTAGAAGAATGTTTCATCTTCCTTTTGGGTGAAGTTCATGATTGACTTTCTGATGGTGTTCGTTTTATGATATGGGAAGAATTTTTTTATGAACTCCCTTGTCATGTCATTCCATCTGCCAATAGATCATGGATGTAGTGAGTGTAACCACATCTTAGCCTTTCTTTAAAGGACAAAAGAAAGAGTTTCAGCCTGATCGTGTCCTCAGACACATTAGGAAAATACAAAGTGGCTATTATTTTGTCAAACTCTTTCAAGTATAGATATGAATTTTTATATTCAAGTCCAAGGAATTTCGAAAGGAGTTAGATCACTCTTGGTTTGATGTCTATATTTTCTGTATTTTCTGGAAAGACCATGCAAGAAGGTGTGCTCACCCTCGTCGATTATAAATAGTCTTATAAAGCACGAGGCGGGGGTGCATGATGCACCTCATTCTCATCCTGGGCTTCCGCAACTAGAGGTTGTGGTTGATTTGCCAGTTCATTTACAGGGTGATTGGTAGCCATTACTTCAATTGTCTCCGAGGATCTCAAGCGGTGTCTAATTCTGTGATGGATAGATAATCCCTCAACTAATCCTCCTTCACTTAAAAGACGTCGAGTGTTGTCACGAACCCACTTGGGCATGAAACACTCACAGCCCTCAAGTAACTAAGCTAACCTAAACCTAAGAGAGAGAGAGAAAACTAAAGAGGTTACTGGGTTGGAGATCTTTATGTTAGAACCCTGCAAAACAGAAAATTCAGTTAGTTTCTAATAATAAAGAAAAAAATTCCTGATCTAGAAACATAAAAATAAAATAAAAAATCAATCATAATCTTAACCTAATTCTAAAATAAATTAAATTCAGAAAAATGCAACCGTTAGTCCCCGACAATGGCACCAAAAACTTATTCACAACTCCAAGTGTAGGGTTGAGATATAGTAATAATCTTGGTAAGACTGATGTCAAATCCATAGGGACTAAACTTATATGTCTTCTGAATTTAAGTAGAACTTGAGTTAGATAAAGAACTAAAGCAGAAATCTAAATTTAAATGAGTAATTTTGAGTAATGAGGAAAGTATCAATTTAAAGTGGGAACTAGGGTGCCAAGGATCCACTTGTAGCAATTGAAATGCTACCTTGCTTATTTCAAGAGATCCAACTAGAATTAGAGTCCTATCTTATCTAGTTGGAACAAGAGACAGTCAAATCTCTGAACCTCTCATTGATCTAACCTCAATGAAGGAGAATTGTGGTGAATTAGAAGGGATTCCATCACCTAACCATGCACATGGGATGATGACAATCAGCTGGATTTACCAAACCCACAATCTCAAATAGAAAAGAAGATATTTAAAGTTATTGCAGATCGATTGTAATTTGAGTCACAACAAACTATTAAAAACTGAAAATATTCCTTAGAATCAACCAGAATTCAATGAAGTTCGGACATAAACATGAATCAAAGCAAAGTAAACATCCCAATAACGTTACAAGCTTCACCTGTTATCCCTAGCTAAGAGGTTTAGCCAAACATAGACACGATTGAATTAAAGTCTTTCAAACAAAGAATAAAACAACAAAAAGAAAGCTCTTGGACGGTGACTCTGCCCTTTTACTCCACTCCTTGAACCCTAGGAGATGCCTAAGAACGTCCTAGGGACTCCTATTTATAGTTGTGAAGCCCCCTCTTACACACCGACTTGGAATTTCCACAAACTGCCTCAAATTACACAATCCGCGTTGGCCCTGCGTTACAACTCTGCGCAATTTTGTTGGCGCCGAATTTGGTTCGGTGGCACCGAAATCGTATCTAAAGTTTTATCGCATCAAAAATTGTATGTGCAGAGTACTTAGGTGGCACCGAACTGTCCTGTTGTTCTAAACTTGCCAATCTTTTCTTCATCCTTTGTACTTGGTTTCCTAGGATCTTTAGCATGGGAATTCTCCATTCTTGGTATCCTAAGATCCATCCTTTGCCGTGGTGATTCTCGAGCATTAAATCCATGCTTTTAGCACTCTTTTCAATTCAAGCTTTCAGATTCACCTTGCAACACACATGCATAAAATATAATATTAAGCAATATCATGTTCATAAAACCAATATATAAATGGGGAAAAATATGTAATATTTGACACTCAACACATAGTGAGCCAATAAAAGCCGCACTACAAAATTCTGGTCATGGTCTTTTTAGCATAAAATGACCATCGCAGGCCTGAGAATGATAGAAGGAGATGACAATTTGGTGTTCATTGTCTGGTACACATCTCCTTAGAATTTGGTCTCGACAATATTTGAATAAATATGGGTGATCCCAAAAGAATTTGCGTTCCTCAACGAAGAATTTTTTTTCTTATCTTGCATAATTCAGCGTGTTAGCGTGAAACCTGTAGTAAGATAATTTCCAATGTCTGCAAACTAATGAAGGTGGGAGAGTTTAAATAGTTGTTCATTAGGGAACATATCGTTTATAGGTATCGTCTCAAGGAATCAGAGAGATTAAGTCTAGAAAGATGGTCGGCCACTATGTTTTCTACTCCCCTTTTATCTCATATTTCTAAATCAAATTCCTGGAGTAGGATGATCGATCTTATCAAGTGAGGCTTAGCATCATTCTTAGAAAGAAGGTGCTTAAGCGCCACATGATCAGTGTAGATGATGATCTTAGATCCGATCAAGTAGGACCTAAATTTCTCCAAAGCAAAAACTACGACCAAGAGTTCCTTCTCCGTAGTGGAGTAATACACTTGGGCAAGATTAAAGTTCTACTTGCATAGTGAATAACATAGGGCTTTTTTTCTTTTCTCTAGCCTAACACCGCCCCAATAGCATAGTTAGATACATCACACATAATTTCAAAAGGAATGTTCCAGTCGGGTGGCTACATGATAGGTGTAGTGGTCAATATGCCTTTGAGCTTAGAAAAAGCTTCCTGTCATTGCTCAGTCCACTCGTATGGTACATCCTTTTGAAGTACATTGAATAAAGGATGACAGAGGTGACTAAAGAACTTTATAAATCGTCTGTAAAATCTGGAATGTCCTAAGAAGGATCGCACATCTCGTATGCTCTTGGGTGGAGGTAGGTTAGAGATAAGGTTAATTTTATCCTTATCTACCTCAATTCCCTTGGACGAGATTATATGTCCAAGAACCATTCCCTTATGAACCATGAAATGCCACTTCTCCTAATTTAGTACCAAATTCTCTTCCTCACATTACTTCAGCACATTTTTTCAGATTTTCCAAACATTCGCTGAAGGATGGGCCAAAGATAGAGAAGTCATCCATGCAGACCTCTAAATATTGCCCCACCATGTCAGAGAAAATACTCAACATGCATTGCTGAAAGGTGGCAGGGGCATTACACAATCCGAATGGAATCCTTTTGTAAGCAAATGTGCCATATGGATATGTGAACATTGTCTTTTCCTAATATTCAAGGGTTATCTCTATCTAATTGTAGCCCGAATACCCATCAAGGAAACAGTAATAAGAGTGACCAGCTAACCTTTCTAAAATTTGATCAATGAAGGGAAAAGGAAAGTGGTCATTTCTTGTGACAGTATTCAACTTACTATAGTCAGTGCACATTCTTCAACCACTAGTAACTCTACTTGGCATAGTTCATTGTTGGTATTGGCTACAATGGTGATTTCAGACTTCTTAGGAATCACCTGAGTTGGACTCACCCATTAGTTATCAGATATGGGGTATATAATACCCACATCTAATAACTTAGGTACCTCGGCCTTAGCTACTTCCTTCATGTTTAGATTTAATCTACATTGTGGTTGCTAGGAGGTCTTCACATTATCATCAAGATGAATGTTGTAAGACCCGTATCATAGTCCGTACAATTCTGTAGATTCCCACGATCCTCCCAGATGAATTTTGGCAATCTACGACCTATAACCAGCATTTGCACGCAACCCTTAGTCACACGTTGTCAACTCGAGTCAACTCAACCTGAGACTTATACCCTAGCGACCGTACCGTCGCCACGGCTCTGATGTCGCGCCTCCCGCACTGAGGCAATACTCAGGCAAGGAGATGTGGACCCGCGTTTATTTTGATGAAAACACCATGCGTTACAAAATCCAAGAGAATCTCTACCCTAATTTCACATCAATCAATCAATCAATTAATCAAGTTAAGTACACATCACATCTCCAACCCATGCTTTCTTTCTCCCCAAGAGAAGCAACCTACCCTAAGTCAACTCTCAAGTCAAGTACATCTATCACTCACATCCATCACTCATACCCATCACCTCTCTTACAACCTCTCTCTCTCTCTCTTATTCTCAACCCATTCTCCCAAGCAAGTGAGGTGGACGTCCAAGCAATTCCAAGGAGAGAACTTTGTGTGTGGCCTATCGCCTACCCCTCTCATCCCTCATCTCAACCCTCCAACCTTCATCAACCTCCATCAAAGAGAGACATAAAGAGTTTGGCATTCCATCAGACCAAGAAGATCGAATGGTGGGTGTTTTATAGGCATAGATTTCATGTTTTAATGATGGGCCAAGTGAGGCCTACCGATTAATGGTATGGATCTCACTTTGGACCCTAGATGTGGTCGATGGCCCACCGTTATTCACATGATCATTCCATGATGAGGCCATTCTTCATGGACCCCATCATGATGTTTACTTTCCTAGTTTAAAGTGGTCATCTAGACCTTCCATTTTGGTGGAGGAGGAATCTCTACCCTTGATTTTGATTTGGTGGGCCCACATGCAATCGGACCCACTTGTTGTATGTTGTAATTCATGAAAGGGAGGGCCCATAATGTCGGGGTCCCTCCATCACTCTCTCTCTCTCTCTCTCTCTCTCTCTCTCTCTCTTTCCCTGATTATGGACCATTTGTGATGTATGTATTTCATCCATATTAAGCACCAAGTGGACCTAACTGGGGCTGACGTTACAACCACCTTGCTACCACTTTTGGAGAGTCTGGATGATGGGAAAATACAAATATTAGGTGGACCTTACATGGCCAGATGAGCCAGCCCAGAACCTACTAGACGTCTGCTGTCCAAACCGTCCAGTAGGGTTTGGACGTTCCCTATTAAAAATAAAAATATCAGCTTGATTTAAAGTTTTTGGGTGGACTGCTCATGCAGGTCCCACCTCGATGTATGGATCTAATCCACGCTGTCCATCCATCGCCCAACTCATTTTAGGTGTTGAGCCGAAAAATGAAGCCAAACTGAATATCTGGTGGGCCGTATCATAGAAAACAGTGATTGTTACCGTTAAAATCTGTTAGGGCCCACTTTGATGTTTCTACACACCAAAACATGCTGAATATTAGACTCGTTTGGTCTGTCATGAGCTATAAAATCCAACTAGTGGAGTGGATCCTCCTGAAGCGGGCCCCACATAGGAAAAACTACAAAAAAAAATTTATACAACAGGCGCTACTGCTGCTGAAGTCCAGAGGACGCTACAACAGCATGCTGCTGCGCAGCTAGATGGAAAGGGCAGGGACCGTGGGTCCCAGCCATGATGTATGTGTTTTTATCAATGTCGTCCAACAATTTTGTTGGGTCGTCTATTTGCTGGACAACTAGTGGACCCCACCCCTGATGGATGTGTTCCTTCCAAACCATTCATCCTTTTTAGCAAGCTCATTTTAAGGCTTGAGGCAAAAATGAGATAGATCTATTTATTTGGTGGGCCACTGCTGATAATAGTGGAGCATTGAACGTCTACCATTGAAATCCTCTTGGTATCATAGAAGTTCTGGATTAACATGAAATTTGTTTTTCCTCTTAATTTAGGTCTGTGAGACCTTATGATCAGATTGGATGGAAAATAAATGTTACAGTGGGCCTTGGGAATTTTAATGATGGAAATCATTATCACCACTGTTATTTAGAGTGCGGTCCAGATAATCTTTTGATATGATTTATCTTTTTTTTTAATGCTCTAAGATGATCTTTAACATATGGATGAATGGTGTAGATGTGAGGCCCATTGGTGTGGCCCATTTGAAATACATGAGGCCCATTGGTGCAGCCCAAATAATGCGGCCCATGTGATGTGGCCCACTTGCTATATGAGGCCAATATGATGTATTCAAGGCCCGTGGGTAAGGCCCATTGTGATGTATTCAAGGCCCATGAGCGAGGCCCATTGTGATGTATTCAAGGCCCATGGGCATGGCCCAATGTGATGCGTATGTGGCCATGAGTGAGGCCCATGGCAATGTATATTAGTCCCTTATGTGAGGCTATGGGCCCAGTATATGTATGGCTCCATGTGGACCACTCGGGAGTGATGTTGGTTAAATGTCCACATTGATGGACAATGATGATTGAATGTCCACATTGTGACCTTCCCTTAGGCCTTATTAGGCCCATTCTCATCATTCTTTTAGCTGGTTAACCCAAATAAGTGGGCCCCATTCGCCATAGACGGATGGCTCCATGTCATCGAATTCAATATAACCATGGCCAAGGACCGATCTTTATATTATGGTTGATTGGTTGTTCATTTATGGACCCCACCTTGTTTATATGTTGATTGTCGATGCCGATTATGAGTATATGACAACATAGCATCATGATACATGCTCCTACGCATCATCTGCATGCTTGTGATGAGATGAGTGATTGATCATACCACATGCCATTAGGAAGATTGTTATGGGACTCCCTGGTAAAGGGAAATGCCCACATGAGCATGCGGAACATGCATGATTGTTGTATGACTGGATTGCGTAATTCATGCATCTCGCATTGTCTGACATGTATATTATACGACCTAGTAACGTCAGGGTCGTAGCCTCCACAGGCATATCGTGGTTAGTAGGATTGGACACTAGAAATCTTGTTCTACATGGGGTGCTATAAATGCCCCTGGGTAAAATTCCCTAAACCCTTATGGTACCAGGTGGTTGTTAGAACGTCTAGACCGAATGGATGCATGAGCGTTGAGTGCCGAATACCAGGAGGTCATGCTTTCCACTATATCGTGGTCGGTTGGAAGGAGGTGTGGCCTTACCCGCCTGAGAAGAGGGGGCAAAGCTAGGATGAGTTTGACCAGCTCGAGGAATGGGTCCACTATCGATAATCCGGGCTCGATATTGGCAGGTGGATAGTGAGGTCTCTTCTACTCACCTTGTTGCATATGATGGGGCAGCAATCTAGTTTGAAGTGTAATAGACCCCGGTGATATTCCAGAGTTGAGTTGTATTGATATGTGGACTTAAATGAGGATTGGTGTGCTTAAGCTGCATCTCGTATCGTATCACCTTGGTATGGCGGACATCATTCATACCTTGCATCGCATAACCTCGATACGGCTGATAGTATTCATGGATTCACCAGTATATTCCACATTATCTAATATTGCACAAATGTATTACTATCTCGCGCACACACTTTCACTACCCTCTAAGCTTTCATAAGCTTATGCACGACCGTTGCGTGTAGGTGACGTTGGATCGCAGCAGCGCTGAGGTAGGAGCACATAACAGATCACCTTGGAGCATTTGTCTATCATCATTGTACTTCCCTTTACACGCACTGTACTTATAAGTTTTTTATCATAATGAAAATGTGATGGAGTTTTTGGTTGTTGCTTATGGGTTATTCCTTTGGTTATGCTTGTTACGAATTGAATCAATGTTGAAAATCCTCCTTGTAGGATCCTAGGATCGAAACTTGGTAAATGGGTGTCAAGAGCCAATAATGGGGTACTACGGAGCCTGTCGGCGTTGGATTCAATGATCGGGAATTTTGTGAGCCCAATTTTCGAGTTTAGGGCGTGACAAATGTGGTGAGTACAAATCAAATGGCTCCTTTGTGTTCAATAAGAGTAGATATAAGCATACTCTCCTGTTCTTGCTTAAGGCGGGAAGAAATCGCAACTAGATGTGTCTCATTTTGACCTAAATGGGCATATTTAAGATCAGCAGGCAATAATTTTAAGTCAAGCTTTAATGCTTTGAGGTTAAATGGTAGAGGCACTACATCAGTTTGGGGTAATTTCTCAAATTGTGGCCTCCACCAGTTAACTTCAAGTGCGGTTGCAACATCAAGCAAGGCATCCACCTCCCTAATCATATCATCATCCAAATTATGGGAATGTACCAAGCACGTGTCTAAAGAGTCAGAGGATAAGGTCATCAGAGCTCTATCTTTCACAAAAGAGTTTATCATGTTAATGTCATGGGCCTCATCATCATTCTCTGCCTATCTGCTCATGTTGAAAAAGATATTGAGCTCCAAAGTCATATTTCCAAAAGACAAATTCATGACCCCATTCTTACAATTGATGATAGCATTTGATATAGCAAGGAACGGGTAGCCAAGTATGACAGTAATTTGAGTGCTCATATCTGCAATAGGGTGAGTATCCATGATGATAAAATCTACTAGATAATAGAATTTTTCATTCTTGGCCAACACATCCTCGATCGTCCCCCTCGGTACACGAACTGAGCGATCAACAAGTTGTAATGTGGTCCGGGTGAGTTTTAATTCACGTAGACCCAGTTGTTCATAGACCGAGTAAGGGATGCGATTTCCGCTCACCCCCAAGTCAAGAAGTGTGTTTTCAATTTAGTGATTCCCAATTATACAAGTGATAGTTGGACTACCAGGATCTTTATATTTTTGTGGTATACTTTGCTTAAGGATGGTATTCACTTTCTCTATCAGGAAAATTTTCTTTTTGCTACTTTACCATCTCTTGGTTGTGCATAAGTCTTTCAGAAATTTAACATATGAAGGAATGTGTTTCATAGCATCCAGAAGAGGCATGTTGACCTTCACTTGTTTCAACACGTCTAGAATGTCTTGAGAATTAACTAGAGGTTTTTAGTGCAATCAACCACTGGGGAAAGGAGCAATCGTCTTACTCGGAGGTTCTAGTTCTAATCAATGTGGAGTAATGCTGGGTCTATCGTATGTTTCTTCTTCCGGGTCCTTAGAATTTTCAGCCCTTATCAGAATAGATTTGTCAATTATTTTTGCACTCCTAAGAATGGTGATAGACTTGGCTTGCTCCATTAGATTTGAAGATCTTGGTTCACTAACTCCATATTGCGGTTTAAGATTGGGAATAGGTGTTCACAACCCTAAGTGTAGGGTCGTGATATAATAATAATCTCGGTGAGATCGAGGTAGAATCCACAAGGACTAATTTCATGAGTAATTTTGAAAGCAACTAGAAGTAAAACTAGAAGAAGATGTAAACCTAAATCTAGAAAGTAGAGGGAGTAATTGTAAGATGATGAATTTAGAAACTTAAGAATTTAAAAGTGGGAACTAGGGTTTCCAGGGATCCACTTACAGTTATTAGGATGTTTTCTTATTTGATTCAAGGTACTCAATTAGAATTTGTGTACTATCCTATCTAATTGGAAGATATTCAGTAATCTTAGATATGAACTTCCATTGACATAATTCTCAATGAATGAAAGTCGTGAGGATTGTAAGTGATTCCATCACCTAACAATACCCAGGAGACTATGGTAAACAATAGGATATATCGATCCAACAACCAACATGGGAGAATTGTGAAGAATAAAAGGGATTCCATCACTCAGCCATGCCTAAAGGACGATGAAGAACAATAGGATTTCCTATTTTCACAAACTCCAAACAGAAAAAGAAGGTACTTCAAGCTATTGCAGATTCAATGTAATTTCAGTCACAACAAACCATTAAACACTAAAAGTATTCCTTAAATATCAAACTAAAATCAAAGGAGTTTAATAATAACAAGAATTAAACAAGAAAACATCACAACCATGCTATAAGCTTCACCTCTTAGCCCTAGCTAAGGGATCTAGCCAACCATGGACATGATTGGATTAAGAACCTTAGAAGAAAATATTAAAAACTAAGGAGAAGGGAAGAAGAACTCTTGAGAAGCAGTTCCGCCTTTTTTCTCTACTCCTCCAAACCCTAGATATCCTCAAAAGACTTAGGAAACCCCTATTTATAGGCAAAGTTCTGCAAAATCGCAAAATTGGATCAAATTTACACAGTCTGTGTAAACACTACGTAACGCCTTCGATGACAGCGAAGGGGTTTGAATCAGGAAGTCACGCATTTTCTTCTTTCGTACTGTATAAGTCTCTATGTCATCGAACCGTCTTTCGATGTCATCGAGCGAAGCTTCGATCCATCATATAGGTCTTCGAGACATCGAGAATGTGTCCAAAACATTTCAGTGAGTTGCTTCAATTTCTTCAATAAATTCGATGTCATCAAGCAGTCTACGATGTCATTGAGCACCTTCCTTCGAGTCATCGAACATAACTTCAATTGATCGAGAAAAGCACCCAATATGTCCAGCAACCAACTCGATGTTCCCTCATAAACTCGATGTAATCGACTAGTGTTCAATGTCATCGAACAAATCTTCGATGTCATCGAATGGTTCTTGATGACATAGCTTTGTGATTTTTGTGCTTGTTCTTTCGACTTCCATCCTTCTCCACTTGGTTTTCTTGGATCTTGGAGTCTTGAAATCTTCAATCTTGGTCTCCAAAGATGTTACGTCTTGGAAAAATCCGTACAAAGACCCGAGTACCACCTCAGGCAGAAATCGCTAAGGACTAAATCCTTTAGAAATTAGGTGAGAGTTAATTAGTGTTAAACTAGATTTCATTCAAAATTATCACTAATCACTTTAAATACGATTTGCAAGGCCCAAAACTTGTAGAATCATTGACGTTAGGTTACCCGAAAATCTAGGGTCAAACTCTATTCCCAGTTGCTCTCGAGAGCACATTGAAACTTCGTATCGGACCTCGACCGCACGTCGAAAGTCTGATTTCTTCAGAATTATATAATGAGGATCGCTTTGCTGGACTTAACCACCACCTCGGAAATCAAGTTCAGATAGTGTCCCGAAGCTATTCGCTTAAGCCCAGAGTGAAGTAGGTGAGAAACGTGAATATCTTTAAAATTAAACTCAAACATAAGTAATCTGAGTCGTTTCGTTTGCTGGTAAGTTGTAAGGATTCTGACCGTCAGAATCTGACCCAAATATACCCTCGGATCAGAAGAAATTTCCCATACATGGCAGTGTACTTGTGGCCCTGATCGAGTTTTGGTGGCTGTTGAACGAAAACTGGTCCGCCGCGGTCGATCTGTAAATCCGATCGGACTGAAAACTTAACTCGACCTAGATCCATGGTCAGGGAGCTTAAGTCCGAACGCACATAGAAAGGGGGCCTCCAGAAGTGCTTTGTTGGATAGGAACAAGCATCCTTTGGCTATAACCTAAGTATACCTTGGCCTTAGGGCCATTTCCATCAGTTTTAGGCCTATATAAGGACCTTAAACCCTCTCTCATTCACTCCATACGAATTTGGGAAAAACCTTAGGAGAGAGAAGAGAGTAAAGAGAGAGAAAGTGAGAGAGAAATTGGTGGAGATTCCTAGTATTCCAACTTGCCTCTTCCCATGCTTATTCATCGCTACCAGATCGCTATTCCGGCGATTTCAATTCTACTATTGGGTAAGAAATCCTAACCCTAATCCGTTCTAGGGTTTCAAATAGTTAAAAGGATGAAATAGCTAACCTAGTTCATGCTATAGGTTATCATTCTGCCGGTGACAAAGACTATGTGTTTAAAACGAATCTGTTACACGTTTACCGGCATAAGGTGAGGACTATAAATGTATAGGTTATTGTTTTCAAGGCTTTCAATGTCGATTAATGATTTATAACTGACGTGGGTGCTATTTCACATGCAAAATGCGTCGTCTGTTTCACCTTACGATTATATATGAACTATGTGGAATATAGTGTATTCTATGTATATGTTGAGATGTTTGAATACATATGAAATTTGTAGTTGTGCCTAACATGATTATCTGTCGTGGATATATGCTTGTTATATATGCGACAACTCCTTAGTGAAAGGCTTTGCCCTAAATCACGTCACGACCAATATACATTATATATGTTAAAGTGTACAACCCAAGTGTCTGTGGAAATGATTAAATGAATATGGAACCCAGATTCATGCATGCCATGATTATCCGCTGTGGGTATATGCATGTGGCATACGGGGCAACTCCCTAGTAAAAGGATTTGGCCTAATACATGTGTAATCAACATACATAATGTATGATGATGTATGCAGTCTAAGTGTTTGTAGAAATGTTTGAATGAGCTAGTTGTTACTAAGGAGTACTTTCTATGAAGGTTGAGATATGAATCTCGGTTACCTTAATTATGTGTATGATTTCCTCCATGTATGTTACATTATGATGTCTGTTTTATTTATGAAATGAATGTGGGTAAAATCATATTTTTGTTGTACTTTACAACATGTTCATATGATTGTAAGAATTGAATTATTTATTCATTACTGCTTTGACTGTCTCATGTGATTACCTATTGAAATTGAATGAGGTTGGGACTATAATATAGTCCAGGCAATCAGTAATAGGCCCTGATTTGGTGGCTGAGGTTATTTTCACCACCTTGGACGTGTTCGGTGAACCCGAGTCGTACATTTGTCGTTGGCAGTGGTTAGGCCACACAGAGTGCTCACGTACTTCATGTTGATCAACTCGATGTGTGCTCGTGCTAGTCGAGCCCATAAAGTAACCCGATTGGCTCGATGTATGTTCACCTTGTTTGGATGCTACTGCTTGAACCTATGGTACCAAACTCACCAGTGAAATCCCCGTTAACCTTGGTACCTCGATCCGCTAAGACACATGAGCCGGACATGGTATTATAGGACACCATGGTCGAGCTGTCATCCTACGCTAGGGCGATGAGCCTCCCCGTAGTGACCAGTGAGCAATACCGCCTCGTGAGCTTAATACGGTGGTACGGGACACTGTATTTGAGCTGACGGCATACACTGATAAGGTGATGAGCCCTTTGTTGTGACCTCGAGCATACTCTGAACCTGTATTGAGGTGATGAGCCTTTCTGTACTAATTAGAGTATAAACTAGGCCTACACTGATCAGGTGACGAGCCCTTTCCAACAACCTAGAACCGCAACATCGTATGAGTGTTACTAGGATGGATCATTGTTTAGGAAATGATATAAGGGAGGTAGATTAGTTTTCCAATCCGGCTGTATGAAAAGTACTAATAGGAACTTAGTAATCATGTTCATGCACCGCATTACGTGTGTGTTTGGTATAGCAGGTCAAGCATTGAGGAAAGGTTGCATGCGCGATCGTGAGATGAAGTCGTTGAGGGAGCGTAGGCAAGGGCATACATCATTTTTTCATATCATTCTTGCATTAACAAGAGTACTTAGGACTTGATTACTATATTGTGTTATCATTACTACTTGACTGAATTGATCACCTGTTAACCTTTGTCTTATTATTTATTGAGTTGATCACTCACTCCCATGTTACGGAACGGTGTTTTAAACACCAACCAAACTCTGTCTTGATTGCAGATGACGACGTGACTCCTGAGGCGGAGCCTGACTTTTGTGATGACAAGGAGTCATTCTCGTATATGCATTATTCAGGCGGGTTCATGTAAGCCGTTCTGAATCGACGGGGCTTCAGGGTTCATACTTTGTAGAAGACTACCATTTTAAACATTTTGTATTTTGACATAATACTTGTAATTATTGACTTGACAACGCATACATACTTTGGGGACCTATACTAGTTTATAAGTTATACTTGTTTATTTCAGTCT
The DNA here is from genome assembly GCA_030180095.1 of Magnolia changhungtana. Taxonomy (NCBI): domain Eukaryota; kingdom Viridiplantae; phylum Streptophyta; class Magnoliopsida; order Magnoliales; family Magnoliaceae; genus Magnolia; species Magnolia changhungtana. The sequence goes on along the minus strand of JASAUF010000644.1, from coordinate 1,697,526 downwards.
TCCGCTTGCGTATTACAACTGTCCCTGGATTATGTTTTGCTGATTTGGCTTAATCTCACTCATGTTTAATGCACTAATACAGACAACATTTAATTATCTTTATCCATGTTGCATAAGTGATGCGTTAAAACTCGGTAGTTGAGGCTATGCTCAACCCTCGATTTTCAGGGCGTTACAAGTTGGTATCAGAGCATGATTTGGATTAAACTGGACCTGGGTTATGGTTACACGACATACACTGACATACTTTGACTTAGGAGGGAGCAACGGAATGTAGAAAAAGCTTTAAGATTTTCTAAATTCGCCAAGCGGCGAGACTGACCGAAATCTATCACCAAGATCGGGCCGTACTCACCCGTGATCACATGAAATGATCCCAACCCACTTCTAGACTGTCAATCGATGGGTTTATATCTCATTTTATTCCATCCCAGCCGTTTAAAATTGGTAAACATGAATTTACATCAGAATCTATTCGAAAGGACCCGAAACGGCTCAAAATGGAGTCGAGGGCCTAACGGACAATGTCTGGGGGGACCCAGGATGGGACCCACACATTTTTAGCACCCAGGGGGTAGGAGGACCTTGGCCCATCGGCGACCCCTCACCAGAACCTCTAGAGGTTGGCGAGGACCTCGCCGATTTGGCAAGACCTCGCTGCCTAGAGGGCCTGGCCGGGCGGGTCGACTCAGGCTGACGCCTCTAAGGCATTGTATGGCCCACTGATACATGTGGGGTCGATTCTAACCCCTCTTATGTTGCCTCTCATTCACAAACCACTACTCCAAGCTCTCCTTTTTTTCCAATAAAACCCAAAATCCCCACTCAAATCCCCCTCCAAGCACTCCTTCCATTTTCGTGCATCACCTACACCTCTTTCCTTTTCATTTGAGCCTACATATCCTCTTTTTGTATCTCAAGATTCTGAAATCCAACAATCTCTCTTCTATCTTCTTCATTCCTTCTCATTTTGAACACACAAGTACCATTGTGTGCTTCAACGATCTTGGCAGCCCCAAATCCACCTTATTTTCACCCTTTTATTCCATCCTAATGGCTCTTTTTAAGCTTATGACGACTATCTTCTCCCTTTCCACCATTTTTTCCCTCATGTGAAAGAAAAGGGCTCCCGTGGCAGAAGCTGGGCCTAGTCGCCCTGCTCATTCGAGGAGACCGAGAGGTGCCGTCGCGAGTACAAGCGTCAATCAGGAGTTTCAGACTAAGCGGGATCTCGATCCCCAAGCTCCTGTTGGAAGGGCCCTATTGGTAGAGTTGTCGCATGGAGTTTACGAGGGCCGTAGGGTCCTTTTTGAAGCTCATGTGGATGGGCGGCTATTTGAGAAATACTTGTTGCTCGAGCACCTGGAAGAGGCCAGGTGGGGTCCGCTATTTGAGGGCGAGTATCGTACAAATGTGGGCACTATCCGAGCTTTCTATGCTCACATTCAAGAGCATACGCTGGAGCCCTTGCAGTTCAAGACCTCATTCAGAAGAGATCGGGAGACCACAATTGACGTTGGTTTAATATCTCAGCTTATGAATGTGCCCCTTGGCGAGGTACATGCAAGTGAGCAGAATCTGAAGAGTGCACGTGAAAGGGATCACCACACGTGGCCCCTTTGTAGTTGACTGGTTCAGTGGTAGTCGAGTAATAATCTTGTAGCGACCAATATGACTGATGATTTCTGTCTACTCTATCACATCTTCACGTTCAACGTCTACCCCAGGTGGAGTAACCGTAGCGAGTGCACGCGCCTGATGGTAGATTTCTTGTATCAAGTGAGATAGTGTTCTCCACACTGTTGCGGAAGACTATGTGTTGACGTGGGAGGCTTTCGAGACACGCTTCCACGAGAAGTATTATCCTCTCACGTACCGCCATGAGAAGGAGAGTGAGTTCCCACGCTTTCGACAGGGAGGCATGATAGCGGTGGAGTATGAGAACAGGTTTACAGAGTTGGGCAGGTATGTGCCCCTGATATTAAGAGATAAGGATATGCGGATGCGACAATTTGCTGAGGGTCTACGACCAGAGATCCGCTTGAAGATGTGCTGTGCTGGCATATCTACTTATGCTGAGCTAGTCAGCATGTCCATGCGGGTTGAGTAGGATGGGGACAGATAGTCCCGTATGCGAGCACCCGTGGCCCCTAGGCCCCAATATGATTTCCCACCCAGGTCGTTCCTCGGTTAGAGGCCTAGTGCAGATTCACTGCCGAGGCTTATGGGCCCACCTACCCAGATGAGATGACCTGATGTGTGGTGTGCCTATTCTAAGAGGTCGGGCCACTGAGAGGTGAACTGTTTCACCAGGATGCGGGATAGCGGCTTCTCACCACCGTAGAGAATCAACCGCTAGGTTCCTCAAGCCATTTTAGCACCACCTTTATGGACAGCACTTGCACATCCATCCTTCAGCCCCCCTGCACCTCGCTTTAGGCCACCTCAATGGCCCATGGTTCCGTAGCCGAACCGTTAGCAACAGGCTCATGTGCACTCACTTACAGCTGAGGCATCTGAGTTGATAGATGTAGTGCCGATGGCTTTTGAGGTCACAACACATAACCAAGGTACTCCAATTTTCTTGTTGGTGGACAGTGGGTCCACTATTTTCATCATATCATGCGCAACAGCTAAGCGACTGGGGTTGGAAACTAGTCCGATGGCTGGGGTGAGGATCCTTACCACCACAGGGACTTTCTCGGATGCTACCAAGATCTATAGAGGGTGCTCGATATACGTAGGGAGCAGAACAGTGCTCGTTGACGTGATTATCACCCCGTTGCATCATTATGATGTCATTCTCGGTATGAATTGGCTCATAGAGATGAAGGTAAAGATCGACTGCGATACTAGAGTAGTGATAGCCTATGGACCAGAGGGCATGACCTTTACATTCCTAGTATAGGTCAGTTGGCCCTATCGTATTAGTTATTACACTTCCATGCTAGAGGATGTTTATGGTCCAACACTTGAGGACACTCCAGTAGTCCAAGAGTTCTCAGATGTGTTCAGGAAGATACCCGGATTACCTCCTTTGCATGAGATTGACTTTACCATTGATTTTGTGCCTGATACAACTCCCATTTCATTATCGACTTATCGTATGCCTCCATGTAAGCTGGAGGAGTTGAGGAAATAGATCGATGATCTATTATATGCAGGCTTTATACGGCCTAGCGTGTCCCTGTGGGGAGCGCCTGCATTATTTGTGAAGAAGAAAGACGGTTCACTGCGGTTATGCATTGATTATCGCCGGTTGAAACAAGTGACGGTGAAGAACAAGTATCCTTTGCCCAGGATAGATGATCTGTTTGATCAGTTAAAGGGAGCATGATATTTCTCCAAGATCGATCTGCAGTAAGGGTATCATCAGTTACACGTCAGGGATGAGGACGTGCAGAAGACAGCCTTCAGGACCAGTTTTGGACACTATGAGTTCCTCGTCATGTCGTTCGGCCTTACGAACGCACCAGCCATGTTCATGGACCTAATGAATAGGGTGTTTCAGCTGTTTTTATTTTGATTCATCATCATATTTATAGATGACATCCTGATATACTCTAGGAGTCGGGAGGATCACGAGGAAAACCTGAGAGCGGTGTTTGATACGCTCAGGAAGTACCAGTTATTTGCGCAGTATAAGAAGTGTGACTTCTAGAAGGAGGAAGTCAAGTTTTTGGGATAAGTGGTGTCCGAAGAAGGGAAAGCAGTTGACCTCGCTAAGGTAACAGCGGTTTAGGACTTGGAGTAGCCTGATTCGGTCACAAAGGTGAGGAGTTTCCTTGGTCTAGCAGGGTACTACCGTCGTTTTATCAGAGACTTATTTGAGACTGTCAGACCGCTATCTCAGTTGACATGAAAAGATCTAAAGTTCACCTGGAATGAAAAGGCAGAAGTAACTTTTCAGGAGCTGAAGGACAAGCTAACATCTACCCCTGTGCTAGTATTGCTAGAGCAACAAGTATACTATATACACTGATGCATCTTGTGTTGGTTTGGGTGGTGTTCTAATGTAGAAGGGCAAGGTTATTGCCTATCTGTCACGACAGTTGAGGAAACACGAGGAAAACTATCCTACTCACGACCTAGAGTTAGCAACCGTCATTTTTTGCTTTGAAGAGATCTGGAGACATTACCTCTACGGAAAGGAGTTTGAGCTTTTCTGCAATCACAAGAGCCTTTGCTATATATTCACTCAGAGGGACCTGAATATGAGGCAGCGACGATGGATGGAGACCTTGAAGGACTTTAAGTTTGAGGTTTCCTACCATCCTGGCAAGGCCAACCTGAAATAGCGGTGAAGACCGCTTGAGTTGAAGTAGGAATATGCCAATATGTCCTAGAGGGGGGTGAATAGGACTTTTAAAATATTTACGAGTTTATTTAAAATCCTATTTCACTAATCCTTATATATATGTGTGCAATTATCAGGATTACTCAAATGTAACTTTACTGGCTTCTAAGCTCAGTAAAGGATCCAATCATAAAGTACTCAAGAAGTAATAATGCAGACATAGTTCATGATGGATATGACTGTGTATGTGTGTGAGAGGTGATCAGATAATCAGATATGGAAGTATTTAAGAAAATCACCCAATCAAAATAACAATCTCAAATACAGTCATTTTATAGTGGTTCGACAACAAGTCTACTCCACTCCTGGTTGTCGCACTCAACCCTTGAGTGTACCGGATTTCACTAAGGAGGTTTCCCAGGGTTCACCTCAAACCTAAGGTTTTAAATCAGGTTCACCTTCAACCTTTACAAAGGTTTTACGTGGCTCACCTCAAACCCAGAGTTTTACTTATTCACTCCTAACCAGATGTTTATGCTATCCATAGAGCAAGGGTCCACACAACGCACCCGGATTTTAGACCACATAGGTCAAGGACCTACACAAGGACCTAACAGTTTATGCCTTACAAAAGAGCAAGGATCCACACTATGCACCCACAACGTACACTCCTGCCGGAGGCCTCCTACGAGGGCTTCAAAGGGTGAGAACCACTTAAGACCCAATCCTAGAAAGGAATGATCACAAGTGTCCTCTTGGACTCTAGATACTTACAGATAAGTTGATGAGTCTCGTTAAGCACAACCCCGAAGATCTCCTCCTCCTTGTTGACGAAGAGTCTTCTACTCCCTTGATCCGCAACACAAAACATATACCAAGACTAGGCTTAGGGTTAGGTCAAAGGGAAGATGGAATCCTACTCTCTAAAGATTTTCCTGTTAGGAAGATAGAGTAGATCCAATCTTATGCATTCAAGGCATCCTAACATAATGATTTGCTATTAAGGTAGTAGCTGAAGGATCCTTGAATGCGGAGGTTCATTCCCCAATCCACTCTATTGAATATCAATGGTGAGGGTGGGTTGGAGGATCAACTCCCTTGAGAGAAAGGGCTTTAGGTATAGGGTATAAGTTGAAACACTCAAAAGCTTTCTCTACGTTCTCTCACAGCAACAAAAGACAAGTCCTCTATAAATAGGCAAAGAGTTCCAACGGATATAAAACGCTCACATTTATGACAGAGTTCAATATCATCGAGTAGGTTCGACATCATTGAGCGTATACTCTCGATAGCATCGATGGTCTGCTCGATGACTTGGACTCGATGTCATACCTTTTAAAACTCTTTGCCAATTGGTCGATGAATCGAAGCCATTGTTGATGTCATCGGATTTGAACTCTGATTCCATCGATGACAGAATCGATCCATCGACACTTGAAAAATGAGAGAGACTTGACTTTAAGATATTTCAAGTTTTCATGAATGATCGGGGGAACCGCCCAGGTCATCTGAATTTGAATGTCGATGACATCGAGATCAGAGTCGAGGCATCGATAAATCTAGCTGATTTATCTTTGAACTTGCTGGACAATTTGTGGCTTTATTCGATGCAATTGATCTGATGTCGATATCATCGATATTTGAATATCGATTAGATTGAAGTGCCCCTGATCATAGTTAAAAATAACCTGAAATAACTATTGTAAGAAATGCGTACCCACTGTCGATATCATCGATGGACCTCCGATCTTATCGATATTTGACTTCAGATCATATCGGACGGTCATTGATATATCGAAAGAGTTTAAGATTTTCATTAAAAAATAGGAGAGCCAGAAATCTGCCTGTCAATCTTATCGAGTCATTCTCGATGGTCTCGAGATTTGAATATTGATGATATTGATATGTGTATCGATACATCGATAATTCGTACAGATATGTTGTAAAGTTACTGGACATATTTAGTGCTTTTATCGATGATATCGATAAGTGTATCGATATATCGATAAATCCGTCCAGATGAATATTTAGTTATTGGACATTTTGGTCCTCTTATCGATAATATCGTTAAGGTATCGATGATATAGACAGTGCATATCGATCATATCGAGGGTGCTTCGATAAAATTGACAGAGCGAGAAAAACTTAGAGATTTTCCTAATTTGCAAAAAAGTTTTCTCACCATAAAACCCTAAGATGTCCATCTTGTTTTAAGGGTTTTAATCACCTGGTGTTTTGTGACATGGGATGTGAGGCTATGATTTACCTATTGAGAGCTTCCACACATCCCGTTGAGGCAGATGCTTGAAATAATCTTCCTATCGAGTTCAGCAACCATTCTGACTCACCACACACATAGCTTGACAAACCATGGCACTAGCAGGTGTACTTTCAATTTCCCCCTTTGTTAATTACGTGACAAAATACCCAAAACACCCTAGAACACTTATAGACACACCCTAAATTGTGTGTAGATGCATTTACACAATTTTACAATTTTTCTACCCCATGTACACATTCCAGAAGTATCTTCTCTCCCTTTAAAACTCCTCCTTTCTTGGTGCAGCTGCTCCCCCTAACACCTGCAACATATTAGATATACAATTTTCCGCTCGGGGTGTTTTGAATTGTTCTCCCCCTTTTTGTCAGTCATTGGCAAAGGTATAGCAAGTGATATTGACTGAAGCTTAAAATACTTGGGAGAACCAATCAGTAGGTGGCGTTCGAGGTGATGGCTTTGACGATTTGTTATAGACTCCGGACTCAGTAGTGGCGCTCGATTGGATCCCCATGGATATGACGGAGGAGCATATGGAGCAACTGATTGTAAGGGAGCACTGTTCTCAGGAGGAATTGAGGGAAGACAGAGCGGTTGTGCCACCTGAGCAGCGTCACTATCAAACCAGTTCTCGGATAGACTTTTTCAGATGAGGCAGGTATACCAACATGATGAGTTAATTTACTGAGTATACCAACATGATGAGTTAATTTACAGATAAGTACAGGGAAAGCTAGTGTATCCTGATAATTGCCTTGAAGGATCCGAATTAGCTGTTTAAGAAGAAGTGTTGGAAGGCACACCTGAGGAAGGCACACCTGAACTTCCTGATATACATCATACAACACATTCAACACAAAGGGAGATAGCTGATTACCATTCACATCGCACGGATAGACATTGGACCCAAAAATATTGTGGAGAATTTTAAAAGTGGGTCCAAGATGATTAATGTGAAGAGAATTATCATCGCTCCTATAAATAGTAGTTCCCCGACATAGTGCACGTGTTATCTCGCCCCAGACACCAAGACCATTTAGATTCCGATTCGTAACAGGAATGCTAGTGACTTGGAGATCTAAGAGGCTGCCCAAGGTGATGGGAGTAATGTGCTTGGAGTAATGCTGTAACTCTACTTGAATGCAAGGTGGATCGTCACAAATAACCTGACTTTTGCTGAGTAAGTCATGAATTACTCTAATTTGATAAGTACCACCAAGATTCAAAATATTTTGTCATCCAATGACTTCAAGAAGTAGATTGATACCAAATGACTCGATGGCGCTGTTGAGAACTAGACGTTTAACGACAGTGTCTGGATGACTCACTGATGAAGAAAGTTGAGGCATACTCGGTTGTTTTGCTTTCCCTCTTGAAGACTGAGAAAGGGACTTACCTTTCACTTTGTTCATGATTTTTCAGTGTAAGAGGCAAGGTAAGGACAGTCAACAAAGAGAATGGAAAGTACTCAACCAGATGTGAGATTAGACTCTGGAGTGGAAAGCTGAGAGTAGAATAAAAAAAAATTATAAGAAGTACAATTCCTTCACTCAATTGCCTTTTATGGGCCAGGAGTCTTCGATTTTATCGAACATACTTTCGATTGTATCGATAAACCATATTCGAAGTTATTGGTAACTGCTTCGATAGTAGTCTTGATCCGTGACTTTACACGTTCTGATGAGTCGTCGATGACATCGACCCATGATCGATTAATCGGAAATGACAGATCGATAGGAATGAAGAAGAATATTGTTCTTTTTCAACCCTTCAAGTATATCAATATCATATTCAGCAAAATTATGTACAATTACTGTACATCAAAAGTTATAAACACTTGCATGTTTATTTACAAAAGATTGAGGTGAGAAACCTCATATATATCATTCTCCACTCAACAGAATTACATCATTTCAACAAATTTCCAGATCTAGATGCATGATCTGGACTTGTTTTCTCTGCTTAGTATTTTTAGGCATCCGTCCTTTCTTTGCCTTTGATGATGTAGCAGTGGTTGTTTGTGCGATGACACTTAATTACTGATTTTCCTGATTGATCTTGGATATCGCATTCTTCTTTGTTGAATTTGACCACATACCCATTATCACAAATTTGAGAGATGCTTAACAGATTATGTGTTAGTCCTTTTATACAAAAAAACATTCTCATTTTTAAGCAAATTAATTCCTCTTATCATTCCTTGTCCAATTACATTGGCAGTGGCTCCATCTCCATAGGTGACTATCCCTTTATGAAGGTTTTTATACTTTGGAGAGAAGAGATTTGTCACCTATGACATGCCTTGAGCAACCACTGTCAAGATACCATTTAGCCCCATTGCCTGGTAAATGATCTGAATGTGTAACAAGGAAATTTGTCTTTTCCTTAATCACCCACTTTGTGACAGGGGATTTACTTATAACAGATTTGATTTTCTTATCAGATTCAACCACTTAATTCACTGAGCCTTTCTTCTTGTCAGATAGTTTGAGTGGTGATGGTTGTATATATCCTTTGTTCAACACATCCTTTGAATCACCACTTGTCTGATCAGATGGATTTTTGCCTTTGTTGCTTCTGGAAATATCAGATTTTCCATGTGTTCCATATCCAATTCTTGTTCTAGCTTTTTCATAGCCTAAGTCATATTTGTTGTTCCCATATTTTCCCATACCAAAAGTTTTTCTAATCTCTCACTACCTTGGGAAAATTTGCAGTTTAGCTTGACTACTTTCCAGGATTCTTCTAAATCATTTTGAAGTGTATAATTGTTATTCTGAAGAATCAAGTTTTCTTCATTTAATGTTTCGACTTGTTTCTTTAATTTTTCTGACTCAGATTTCAAGGAAATGTTTGTTCTTTCAAGTCTATCATTATCTGAGTAACATTGCTGCAAATCAGTAATTAGATGAGTATTGATATTCGAAGCTTTATCCAAAGCTAATTGCAGCAATTCCTTTTTGTTTTCAACTATTCCTAGTCTTTTAATAATATTGACGTTATGAATGTAAAGTTGATTTTACGCATCTTGTAATTCATCTTGTCCACTTTCTTCCTCTTCTTCAATTTCCTCATTGTCAAATAGAAATGAGTTAGTAGCTTGTTGTTCTTCCTCAGATTTAGTTGGAATGATCGAAGCAGTGGAGACCATGAGTATTTTCAAAGATTTTTGGTCTCCATCGCTTTCTGAGTCGATAGATTCTGAATTTGATTCCTCAGTATCATTCCATGTGGCGGCCATTGCCTTGCCCTTGGTTTTTCTGCTTGGGTATTTGATAGATAGGTGTTCATACTCTCTACAGGCGTAACATTGTGGTTCTTTGGTCTTTTTACTAAATTTGCCTGCAGAGGGTTTGTTATCCATCTTTCTACCTCTAGAGGGACGGCCGCGATTCTTATGAAAGAATCTTCTGAATTTCTGTGCCAGTAAAGCTACTTCCTCATCTTCATCTTCCTTTTCACTTCCACTATCCCCATGTATTATTTTCTTTGAAGTTTTTAGGACAGTTGTTTTGGATTTAGGGGCTTGAGTGAAATGTAGTTCAAAAGTTTGTAAGGAACCTACTAGTTCTTCTACTTTCATTTCATCTATATTTCTACACTCCTCAATTGTTGTTACTTTGGGATTAAACTGTTCCGGTAGGGATCTTAGAATTTTCCTATAAATTTTTGGTACTTGAACTTTCTCTCCCAATCCACCCATGGAGTTGTACATGATGTTTAACTTTGTAAAGAACTCCATAAATGTCTCATGCTCTTCCATTCTGAGACTTTTGAACTGTTAGGTCAATAGTTGAAATTTGGACTTTTTTATAGTACTTGTGTCTTCATGGGTTGTTTCCAGTAAATCTCATGCTTCTTTTAATGTCCCACACATGCTGATTTGATTGAAAATATCTTGGGACATGGCATAGTGGATGACATTCATGGCCTTGGCCTCAGATGTTTGCTTTTCTTTGTCGAATGTCGTCACCAACTCTTTGGATTTGGGTTTTGTGATAGTTGTGCCACTGTCAAGTATGATTTGTTCAGTTGGTGGCACATATCCACTTTCAACTATATCCCAAACATCGTTATCCAAAGAACTCAGGAAGTAGTGCATCCGAGTCTTCAAGTATGCATAATTTGAGCCGTCAAATACTGGAGGTCTAGTAACTGATGAGCCATCTCCTTTGGCCATATTCCCAACTTCAGTCAAGATCACTCTTGTAACGCCCCGGATTTTTGCCAACCTGGGATTGGACGTCCTTAGGCGATGGGTCGATCCTAACACCTTATTAACTTGTCAGAACTGATTCCCATAGTTTGAAATCGCTCCTTAACCCATTTCCTTCACAAATTCCACCCTTCACTACCTTGTGCTTTCAATTTTTTTTAAAGCACTTCCGCCCTAGACACTATCTTAAACTAGCTAAGTAGTATAACTTGGATCACTTCAGATACAAACTACAAATGACTAAGTACCACCTCAGACAGAAATCTCATAGGACTAAATTCTTTAGAAATGAGACAAAGTGACTAAGTGCTAAACTAGATTAACTACGAAATCCGTTTGAATCGCTTTAAATACGATCTGCAAGACCCAAAACTTGTAGTAGCATTGACGCTAGGTTACTCTAAAATCTAGGATAAATCTCATTACCCGGCTGCTCTCGGGAGCATCTCAAAACTTCGTATTAGGTCTAGACCGCACATCGGAAGTCCGATTAACACGAAGCTAAGGAACTAGGACCGCCCCACTGGGCTTGACAATCATCTCAAAAATCAGCTCCGACCGATGTCCCACGGTCATTTATTTCGATCCGGAGCGGGGGAGTGTGAAAAACACTATTCCCATCCTAATAAAAATATCAGGAATAGTGATCTGGCATCGTTCGTTGACGCGTCGGATAAGCAACTTCGAATCGGGCCAAATTACACCCTCGGATTAAGAAAAATTTCAGGAACATTTACATGTACTTGGAATTTCTGATCGCGGCCCACCGACCGTCGAACTGAAAGTGGTCCGCCACGTGCGATCTGGGTATCCGATCGAGTCAAAAACGTAATCCCACGTAGATCCATCGGTGGTGAGCTTAAGTCTGACGTTTGGCTCAAGGAGGGCTACCAGAACCTCTCTTTTGAGCTGGAAAAGTGACGAATATCCTATATTAGCAGTAACCCTTGAACCTAAGCCTATTTTGGGAAGATTTAAGACTATATAAGGAGCTTAGAGCACCCTCTCTTCCAGCCATACGAATTTGGGTTTTGGGAGAGAGAAAAGAGAGAGAAAGTGAGGAAGAAGTGGGAGAATCTCCCGCCGTCGTTCCCTGCCATCCAACGGTGCACCACCACTTCCTTGACGTTTTCCGGCGTCACCCGACTCCGTTTTTAAGGTAGAAACCCTAACCCTAGGTCTGATTTGTAGTAGAATCGTCGTAGGCTATGTAACAACTAACCGATTCCGCTCTTTAGGCTAGAAATCTCCCGTATACGGAAGTTCTTCTACCCTTGCTGATTCGTTTCGTTTCCAAAGGCAAAGGTGAGGACTTTAAGCGTATAAGTTACGGTTTTCAACGCTTTCAATGTCGAGATAATGGTAGATTCATGATCCGCTTGCAATTGCACATGTCAAAGTGCTTTCCGTTTCCTGTTTTGATTAACGGTGTGAAATATGGAATTTCACATATTCTAGGTATACGTAGAAATACCGTATACGTATTTTTTTCGGATAAATGTTTGACATGTTTATTTAATGTATGATTATATAATGTATGAATAAATTACTAGTTTGGCGAAAGGAATCGCCAAAATATATGTTTACTTGTAAATGCGCCGTATGTTGAAATTACGTATTGTAGAAATACCGTATACGTATTTCTTTTGGAATAATGTTTGACATATTTATTTAATGTATGATTATACAATACATGATTAAAATACTAGCTTGGCGAAAGGAATCGCCGAAATCTATGTTCCTTTGTAAACACTATGTATGTCGAAATTGGATATATGTGGAAGTACCCTATACGTATAAAAGTTGCTGATGTGATTGCCATGATTATTTGCTGTATGAATATGATGTATACGTATAAAATACTAGTTTGGTAAAGGGGACAACCCTAGTGCACTTTCCTCTGACATACGTCACGTATGTTGAAATAGTGCATTCCAAGTGTTGGTGAAATTGCTTGTGAGTGTAAGTACTTAAGTGTTAGAACCTTAGGTCGGTGCTGAGATGGAATTCTCAACTAACCTAGATACATGTATGATTACCTCCATGAGGTTGTCCACTTAAACCGCGTACTTGTAATACGTGTGTTTGTATTCTTGGTTTTATAGTGTTTCATAACATGCTTACAACATGCTTTATATCATGCTTTATAATATGCTTATAACATGCCTACTAGCATGTTTGAATTACTTTATTTATCATTCTTGAATTACTTTGTGCTTTACTCTACATGCTATGGATGACAATTGATTGTGCTTGGGGCTATGATTATAGTCCGGATAATCGGTACTAGATGGAGATCGTGGTTGAGTTTCATGTCGCCACGTGAGATGTGTTCGTCGAACTCGAGTCGTACTTCGGTTGGCGATAGTGGTTGGCCACGCGAAGTGCTTATGCACTTCATGTCGTTCAACTTGTTGTGCGCTCGAGCTAGCTGAGCTCGTCATGTAACCCGATTTGTCTTATGTATGTTCACCATGTTTGGTCACTAATGCTTGAACCTAAGGTACCAAACTTACCAGTGAAAACCCTTTTAACCATGGTACCTCGATCCGCTAAGACTCATGAGCCGGGCATGGTGGTATGGGACACCGTGGTCGAGCTGTCGGCCTACGCTGGGGCTACGTGCCTCCCCGTAGTGACCAGTGAGCAACTCAACTCGTGAGCCGATTATGGTGGTATGGGACACTATATTCGCGCTGCCGGCCTACACTGATAAGGTGATGGGGAGTGGTGCAATCTTTGTGTGTACACCACAGCGACCCTTTGTAGTGACCGCGATGAGCATACTTTGAAGTTGCGGCGTGCCTTAGGGTTCGCCGCGATATATAGAGTATGAACTAGGCTGTTTTTGTATAGTTGTATCGTGATGAATCGTTTAAGGGGTGATGGGGAGTGGTGCAACCTTTGTGCGTAATGACCACAGCGACCTCTCGTAGTGACCTAGAAAACACACCATCGTCGATATTAACTAGATCGACGACCCTAGAATGGATCATGTTTGGGAATGATACAAGGGAGGTACCTTAGTTTCCCAAATCCCGTTGTTTGAAATGGACTAATTAAAAACTCGTGAATCATGCTCATCATGCATCGCATGTGCCCATGTGGAGCACCGTGGGATGTAAGCATGCGCGAACGTGAGATGGTGTCGCTGAGGGAGTATGTCTGGAGAGGGCATCCATCATACTGCATTCATACTTGCATTAATCGAGTAACTAGGAGTGTTTGATTTATTGCTTTATCATTAATGCTTGACTGCATTGATAACATGTTAACTTATGCCTTATTGTTCCACTGAGTTAGCTACTCACTCCCACGTTACGGGACGGTGTTGTACACACCAAACAGAATTGTTGAATTTCAGATGATGGCGATGCTTGTGAAGCAGAGCCGGACTACTTCTATGGTGATGAGGAGGAGTTCTCCTATCTGTATCTCTCTGACAGGTCTATGAAGACCTGGTATTGTACTGACGGGGCTATGGTATTTGGGATAGGAGACTTTACACGTCATCACATTAGGTATATTTTAGAACTGTCCTTGTAATTATTTAACCTGGAAATGTTATCACACTCTGGAGACTCATCATAGTTTATATATTTTGTCTATCTATTACAGTCTTCCGCTTGCAACTTTAACTGTCTCTGGAGTATGATATGTTGTTTTGGCTTAATCTCACTCATGTTCACTACTCTAATACAGTCAACATTCAATCATCATTCATTTTGTTGCATAAGTGATGTTCTGGAACTCGAGAGTTGAGTTTATGCTCGACCCCCGATTTTCAGGGCGTTACAACTCTCTAGGCGGTATAGCCTTTAAAGAGAGACCTGCTCTTATACCAATTGAAATAGCGGTGAAGACTACTTAAGTTGAAGTAGGAATATGTCAATATGTCCTAGAGGGGGGTGAATAGGACTTTTAAAAGATTTACGAGTTTATTTAAAATCCTATTTCACTAACCCTTATATATATATATATGTGCAATTATCAGGATTACTCAAATGTAACTTTACTGGCTTCTAAGCTCAGTAAAGTATCCAATCATAAACTACTCAAGAAGTAATAATGCAGACATAGTTCATGATGGATATGACTGTGTAGGTGTGTGAGAGGTGATCAGATAATCAGATATGGAAGTATTTAAGCAAATCACCCAATCAAAATAACAATCTCAAACACAGTCATTTTATAGTGGTCGACAATAAGTCTACTCCACTCCCGGTTGTCGCACTCAACCCTTGAGTGTACCAGATTTCACTAAGGAGGTTTCCCAGGGTTCACCTCAAACCTAAGGTTTTAAATCAGGTTCACCTTCAACCTTTACAAAGGTTCTACGCAATTCTCCTCAAACCCAGAGTTTTACTGGTTCACTCCTAACCAGATGTTTATAGTTTTCATAGAGCAAGGGTCCACACAACGTACTCGGATTTTAGATCACACAGGTCAAGGACCTACACAAGGACCTAACAGTTTATGCCCTACACAAGAGCAAAGGTCCACACTATGCACCCACAATGTACACTTCCGCCGGAGGCCTCCTACGAGGGCTTCAAAGGGTGAGAACCACTTAAGATCCAATCCTAGAAAGGAATGATCACAAGTGTCATCTTGGACTCTAAATACTTACAGATAAGTTGATGAGTCCCGTTAAGCACAACACCGAAGATCTCCTCCTCCTTGTTGACGAAGAGTCTTCTACTCCCTTGATCCGTAACACAAAAGATATACCAAGACTAGGCTTAGGGTTAGGTTAAAGGGAAGATGGAATCCTACTCTCTAAAGATTTTCGTGTTATAAAGATAGAGTAGATCCAATCTTATGCATTCAAGGCATCCCAGCATAATGATTTGCCATTAAGGTAGTAGCTAGAGGATATTTGAATGCAAAAGTTCATTCCCCAATCCACTCTATTGAATATCAATGGTGAGGGTGGATTGGAGGATGAACTCCCTTGAGAGAAAGGGCTTTAGGTATAGGATATAAGTTGAAACACTCAAAAGCTCTCTCTACTTTCTCTCATAGTAACAAAAGACAAGTCCTCTATAAATAGGCAAAGAGTTCCAACGGATATAAAATGGTCACATTTATGACAGAGTTTGATATTATTGAGCAGGTTCGATATCATCGAGCGTATACTCTCGATAGCATCGATGGTCTGCTCGATGACTCGGGCTCGATGTCATACGCTTTTAAAACTCTTTGCCAATTGGTCGATGAATCGAAGACATTGTCGATGTCATCGAATTTCGAACTCCGATTCCATCGATGACAGAATCGATCCATCGTCACTTGAAAAATGAGGGAGACTTAACTTTGAGATATTTTAGGTTTTCATGAATGATCGGGGGAACCGTCGAGGTCATTGGAATTTGAATGTCGATGACATCGAGATCAAAGTCGAGGCATCGATAAATCCAGCTGATTTATCTTTGAACTTGCTGGATAGTTTATGGCTTTGTTCGATGCAATCGATCTGGTGTCGATATCATTGGTATTTAAATATCGATTAGATTGAAGGGCCCCCGAGCATAGTTAGAAACAACCTGAAATAACTGCTGTAAGAAATGCGCGCCCACTGTCGATATCATCGATGGACCTTCGATCTTATCGATATTTAATTTCAGATCGTATCGGATGGTCATCGATATATCGATGGAGTTTGAGATTTTCATTAAAAAACAGGCGCACCGAAAATCTGCCTGTCGATCTTATCGAACCACTCTCGATGGTCTCGAGATTTGAATATCGATGATATCAATATGTGTATCGATACATCAATAATTTGTCCAGATATGTTGTGAAGTTGCTGGACATATTTAGTACTTTTATCGATGATATCAATAGGTACATCTATATATCGATAAATCCGTCCAAATGAATATTTAGTTGCTGGACATTTTGGTCCTCTTATCGATAATATTGTTAAGGTATCGAGGACATCGATAGTGTATATTGATCATATCGAGGGTGATTCGATAAAATCGACAGAGCGAGAAAAACTTAGAGATTTTTCTATTTTACAAAAAGTTTTCTCACCATAAAACCCTAAGATGTCTATTTTGTTTTAAGGGTTTTAATCACCTGGTGTTTTGGGACATAGGATGTGAGACTATGATTTACCTATTGCGAGCTTCCACACATCCCGTTAAGGCAGATGCTTGAAATAATCTTCCTATCGAGTTCAGCAGCTAGTCCGACTCACCACACACGTAACTTGACAAACCAGGGCACTAGCAGGTGCACTTTCACAACCTTGTGGCAGACGCGTTGAGCCACAAGAAGGCTATAGCATTTGTGGCTCCAGTGATGATAGTAGAGTGGGATATGATAGAGTTCGTGCGAGACTTCGATCAGAAACTCACCATGGAGGAGCCATTTGAGAGTGTCGCGGACATTCAGGTGCGATCACTTATTGATGACAGGATTATCGAGGCCCAAAAGGGCGATGAACGATTGTCTGAGCTTCGAGAGTAGGCTAGTAGTGATGAGGGCACCGAATAGAGAGTTGGTACGGATGGGGGCTTACATTACCGTGGCCGCCTATGCGTCCCAAATCTTCATGATTTGAGACGGGAGATTCTCAAGGCGGCTCATAGTTCGAAATTGGGAATGCACCCTGGAAGCACGAAAATGTATCGAGACATGAAAAGATCATATTGGTGGGACAACATGAAGGCCCGCATAGCAGACTATGTGTCCCGTTGTCTCACGTGCCAGTAGGTTAAGGCTAAACATCGCCGACCTCTTGGACTACTTCAGCTCCTGCCCATAGCTGAATGGAAATGGGATTTCATAGCGGGGCTGCCAAAGACAAGGAAGGGACATGATTCCATCTGGATGATTGTCGATCGGTTGACAAAATCGGCTCATTTCCTTCCAATCAGAGTTTCGAACATTGCAGACGAGTTGGTAAGGTTGTACATCAAGGAGATAGTGCGTCCGCATGGAGTTCCCTTGGAGATCGTGTCGGATCAAGACACTCGATTCACCTCTATCTTTTGTAATCATATCCAGGAAGCGATGGGTGTGAAGTTGAAGTTCAGTACCGCGTTCCACCCACAGCCCAACGGGCAGACGGAGCGGGTGTATCAGATTTTGGAGGATATTCTGCGGGCTTGTGTTTTGGATTTCAAGGATAGTTGGGATGAATGTCTTCCTTATGCGGAGTTCACTTACAATAACAGTTTTCATGCGAGTATTAGCATGGCTCCCTATGAGGCCTTGTATGGGTGCCTTTGCTGACCACCGCATAGTTGGGCAGAGGTTGGCGAGCGCAGTTTGATTAGCCTAGAGTTAGTACAGGCGACCTCAGAGAAGATCAATATTATCAGGCATCGACTTCTAACAGCCTAGATCAGATAGAAAAGTTATGCCGATACAAGGCGGCTACCGCTAGAGTTCGAAGTTGGGGACCATGTATTCCTCTGAGTTTCCCCCACGAAGGGAGTCCTGCGTTTTGGCAAAAAAGGGAAGCTTTATGCCGAGATTGATTGGCCCATTCCAGATACTAGATCGAGTAGGGGTGATAGCATACCGCCTTGCTTTGCCCACACCACTCGCGGGTGTGCATAAGAAATATGTTCCTGATCCTTCACATATTATCAGATGGGAGCAGGTACAGTTGAGTGAGGATGCTACATATATACTGTGACCGAAGCATGTCCTAAACAGGAAGGATTAGGTGCTATGTAGCAGGGTTATTCCACTTGTGAAAGTGTTATGGATGCACCACAGTGAAGAAGAGGCTACTTGGGAGACAGAAGCCGAGGTTCGAAAGAACTACCCTCAGATTCTCGAGGAGTACGATAAGGTACTAATTTCGAGGACGAAGTTTTTCTTTAAGGGGGGTAGATTATAACGTCTTGGAAAAGTCCGTACAAAGACCAGATGACTCACTAATGAAGTGAGTTGACGCATACTCGGTTGTTTTGCTTTCCCTCTTGAAGACTGAGAAAGGGACTTACCTTTCACTTTGTTCATGATTTTTCAGTGTAAGAGGCGAGTAAAGGTAAGGACAGTCAACCAAGAGAATGGAAAGTACTCAACCAGATGTGAGATTAGACTCTGGAGTGGAATGAATGAATGGAAGGATAATACCCATTTCTTTTGATGCTTATGGGACCCATTAATGATCTTCTGGCCGAGGATTCGAGCTGAGAGTAGAATAGAAAAATTTTCTAAGAAGTACAATTCTTTCACTCGATCGCCTTTTATTGGCTAGGAGTCTTCAATTTTATCGAACATACTTTCAATTGTATCGATAAACCATATTCGAAGTTATCGGTAATTGCTTCGATAGTAGTCCCGATCTGTGACTTTACACATTCTGATGAGTCGTCGATGACATCGACCCATGATCGATTAATCGAAAATGACAGATCGATAGGAATGAAGAAGAATATTGTTCTTTTTCAACCCTTCAAGTATATCAATATCATATTCAACAAAATTATGTACAATTACTATACATCAAAAATTATAAACACTTGCATGTTTATTTACAAAAGATTGAGGTGAGAAACCACAGATATATCATTCTCCACTCAACAGAATTGCATCATTTCAACAAATTTCTAGATCTAGATGCATGATCTGGACTTGTTTTCTCTGCTCAGTATTTCTAGGCATCCGTCCTTTCTTTGCCTTTGATGATGTAGCAGTGGTTGTTTGTGCAATGACCCTTAATTACTGATTTTCCTGATTGATCTTGGATATCGCATTCTTCTTTGTTGAATTTGACCACATACCCATTATCACAAATTTGAGAGATGCTTAACAGATTATGTGCTAGTCCTTTTATACAAAAAACATTCTCATTTTTAAGCAAATTAATTCCTCTTATCATTCCTTGTCCAATTACATTGGCAGTGGCTCCATCTCCGTAGGTGACTATCCCTTTACGAAGGTTTTTATACTTTGGAGAGAAGAGATTTGTCACCTGTGACATGCCTTGAGCAACCATTGTCAAGATACCATTTAGCCCCATTGCCTGGTAAATGATCTGAATGTGTAACAAGGAAATTTGTCTTTTCCTTAATCACCCACTTTATGATAGGGGATTTACTTATAACAGATTTGATTTTCTTATCAGATTCAACCACTTGATTCACTGAGCCTTTCTTCTTGTCAGATAGTTTGAGTGGTGATGGTTGTATATATCCTTTGTTCAACACATCCTTTGAATCACCACTTGTCTGATCAGCCGGATTTTTTCCTTTGTTGCTTCTGGAAATATCAGATTTTCCATGTGTTCCATATCCAGTTCTTGTTCTAGCTTTTTCATAGCCTAAGTCATATTTGTTGTTCCCATATTTTCCCATACCAAAAGTTTTTCTAATCTCTCACTACCTTGGGAAAATTTGCAGTTTAGCTTGACTATTTTCCAGGATTCTTCTAAATCATTTTGAAGTGTATAATTGTTATTCTGAAGAATCAAGTTTTCTTCATTTAATGTTTCGACTTGTTTCTTTAATTTTTCTGACTCAGATCTCAAGGAAATGTTTGTTCTTTCAAGTCTATCATTATTTGAGTAACATTGCTGCAAATCAGTAATTAGATGAGTATTGATATTCAAAGATTTATCCAAAGCTAATTGCAGCAATTCCTTTTTGTTTTCAACTATTCCTAGTCTTTTAATAATATTGACGCTATGAATGTAAAGTTAATTTTACGCGTCTTGTAATTCATCTTGTCCACTTTCTTCCTCTTCTTCAATTTCCTCATTGTCAAATAGAAATGATTTAGTAGCATGTTGTTCTTCCCCAGATTTAGTTGGAATGATCGAAGCAGTGGAGACCATGAGTATTTTCAAAGATTTTTGGTCTCCATCGCTTTCTGAGTCGATAGATTCTGAATTTGATTCCTCAGTATCATTCCATGTGGCGGCCATTGCCTTGCCCTTGGTTTTTCTGTTTGGGTATTTGATAGATAGGTGTTCATACTCTCTACAGGCGTAACATTGTGGTTCTTTGGTCTTTTTACCAAATTTGCCTGCAGAGGGTTTGTTATCCATCTTTCTACCTCTAGAGGGACGGCCGCAATTCTTTTGAAAGAATCTTCTGAATCTCTGTGCCAGGAAAGCTACTTCCTCATCTTCATCTTCCTTTTCACTTTCACTATCCCCATGTATTATTTTCTTTGAAGTTTTTAGGACAGTTGTTTTGGATTTAGGGGCTTGAGTGAAATGTAGTTCAAAAGTTTGTAAGGAACCTACTAGTTCTTCTACTTTCATTTCATCTATATTTCTACACTCCTCAATTGTTGTTACTTTGGGATTAAACTGTTCTGATAGGGATCTTAGAATTTTCCTACAAATTTTTGGTACTTGAACTTTCTCTCCCAATCCACCCATGGAGTTGCAAATGATGTTTAACTTTGTAAAGAACTCCATAAATGTCTCATGATCTTCCATTCTGAGACTTTCGAACTATGAGGTCAATAGTTGAAGTTTGGACTTTTTTACAGTACTTGTGCCTTCATGGGTTGTTTCCAGTAAATCCCATGCTTCTTTTAATGTCCCACACATGCTGATTTAATTGAAAATATCTTGGGACATGGCATAGTGGATGGCATTCATGGCCTTGGCCTCAGATGTTTGCTTTTCTTTGTCGAATGTCGTCAACATCTCTTTGGATTTAGGTTTTGTGATAGTTGTGCCACTGTCAAGTATGATTTGTTCAGTTGGTGGCACATATCCACTTTCAACTATATCCCAAACATCGTTATCCAAAGATCTCAGGAAGTAGTGCATCCGAGCCTTCCAGTATGCATAATTTGAGCCGTCAAATACTGGAGGTCTAGTAACTGATGAGCCATCTCCTTTGGCCATATTCCCAACTTCAGTCAAGATCACTCTCTAGGCGGTATAGCCTTTAAAGAGAGACCTGCTCTTATTCCAATTGAAATAGCGGTGAAGACTGCTTAAGTTGAAGTAGGAATATGCTAATATGTCCTAGAGGGGGGTGAAGAGGACTTTTAAAAGATTTACGAGTTTATTTAAAATCCTATTTCACTAATCCTTATATATATATATATGTGCAATTATCAGGATTACTCAAATGTAACTTTACTGGCTTCTAAGCTCAGTAAAGTATCCAATCATAAACTACTCAAGAAGTAATAATGCAGACATAATTCATGATGGATATGACTGTGTAGGTGTGTGAGAGGTGATCAGATAATCAGATATGGAAGTATTTAAGCAAACCACCTAATCAAAATAACAATCTCAAACACAGTCATTTTATAGTGGTTTGACGATAAGTCTACTCCACTCCCGGCTGTCGCACTCAACCCTTAAGTGTACCGGATTTCACTAAGGAGGTTTCCCAGGGTTCACCTCAAACCTAAGGTTTTAAATCAGGTTCACCTTCAACCTTTACAAAGGTTCTACGCAATTCTCCTCAAACCCAGAGTTTTACTGGTTCACTCCTAACCAGATGTTTATAGTTTTCATAGAGCAAGGGTCCACACAACGTACTCGGATTTTAGATCACACAGGTCAAGGACCTACACAAGGACCTAACAGTTTATGCCCTACACAAGAGCAAGAGTCTACACTTTGCACCTACAATGTACACTCCCGCCGGAGGCCTCCTACGAGGGCTTCAAAGGGTGAGAACCACTTAAGATCCAATCCTAGAAAGGAATGATCACAAGTGTCATCTTGGACTCTAGATACTTACAGATAAGTTGATGAGTCCCGTTAAGCACAACACCGAAGATCTCCTCCTCCTTGTTGACGAAGAGTCTTCTACTCCCTTGATCCGTAACACAAAAGATATACCAAGACTAGGCTTAGGGTTAGGTTAAAGGGAAGATGGAATCCTACTCTCTAAAGATTTTCCTGTTATGAAGATAGAGTAGATCCAATCTTATGCATTCAAGGCATCCCAGCATAATGATTTACCATTAAGGTAGTAGCTAGAGGATCTTTGAATGCAAAAGTTCATTCCCCAATCCACTCTATTGAATATCAATGGTGAGGGTGGATTGGAGGATGAACTCCCTTGAGAGAAAGGGCTTTAGGTATAGGATATAAGTTGAAAAACTCAAAAGCTCTTTCTACTTTCTCTCACGGCAACAAAAGACAAGTCCTCTATAAATAGGCAAAGAGTTCCAACGGATATAAAATGGTCACATTTATGACAGAGTTTCATATCATTGAGCAGGTTCGATATCATCGAGCGTATACTCTCGATAGCATCGATGGTCTGCTCGATGACTCGGGCTCGATGTCATACGCTTTTAAAACTCTTTGCCAATTGGTCGATGAATCGAAGCCATTGTCGATGTCATCGAATTTCGAACTCCGATTCCATCGATGACAGAATCGATCCATCGTCACTTGAAAAATGAGTGAGACTTAACTTTGAGATATTTTAGGTTTTCATGAATGATCGGGGGAACTGTCAAGGTCATTGGAATTTGAATGTCGATACATCGAGATCAAAGTCGAGGCATCGATAAATCCAGCTGATTTATCTTTGAACTTGCTGGACAGTTTATGGCTTTGTTCGATGCAATCAATCTGGTGTCGATATCATTGGTATTTGAATATCGATTAGATCGAAGGGCCCCCGAGCATAGTTAGAAACAACCTAAAATAATCTTTGTAAGAAATGCGCTTTCTATCAAGCCGATATCATCGATGGACCTCCGATTTTATCGATATTTAATTTCAGATCGTATCGGATGGTCATCGATATATCGATGGAGTTTGATATTTTCATTAAAAAACAGGCGCACCGAAAATCTGCCTGTCGATCTTATCGAGCCACTCTCGATGGTCTCGAGATTTGAATATCGATGATATCAATATGTGTATCAATACATCAATAATTCGTCCAGATATGTTGTGAAGTTGCTGGACATATTTAGTAATTTTATTGATGATATCAATAGGTATATCTATATATCGATAAATCCGTCCAGATGAATATTTAGTTGCTGGACATTTTGGTCCTCTTATCGATAATATCGTTAAGGTATCGAGGACATCGATAGTGTATATCGATCATATCGAGGGTGATTCGATAAAATCGACGGAGCGAGAAAAACTTAGAGATTTTTCTATCTTACAAAAAGTTTTCTCACCATAAAACCCTAAGATGTCTATTTTGTTTTAAGGGTTTTAATCACCTGGTGTTTTGGGACATGGGATGTGAGACTATGATTTACCTATTGCGAGCTTCCATACATCCCGTTGAGGCAGATGCTTGAAATAATCTTCCTATCGAGTTCAGCAGCTAGTCTGACTCACCACACACGTAACTTGACAAACCAGGGCACTAGCAGGTGCACTTTCACAACCTTGTGGCAGACGCATTGAGCCACAAGAAGGCTATAGCATTTGCGGCTCCAGTGATGATAGCAGAGTGGGATATGATAGAGTTCGTGCGAGACTTCGAGTAGACACTCACCATGGAGGAGCCATTTAAGAGTGTCGCGGACAATCGGGTGCGGTCACTTATTGATGACAGGATTATCGAGGCCCAGAAGGGCGATGAACGATTGTCTGAGCTTCGAGAGCAGGCTAGCAGTGATGAGGGCACTAAATAGAGAGTTGGTACGGATGGGGGCTTACGTTACCGTGGCCGCCTATGCGTCCCAAATCTTCATGATTTGAGACGGGAGATTCTCGAGGCGGCACATAGTTCAAAATTGGGAATGCACCCTGGAAGCATGAAAATATATCGAGACATGAAAAGATCATTTTGGTGGGACAACATGAAGGCCCGCATAGCAGACTATGTGTCCTGTTGTCTCACGTGCCAGTAGGTCAAGGCTGAACATCGCCGACCTCTTGGACTACTTCAGCTCCTGCCCATAGCTGAATGGAAATGGGATTTCATAGCGGGGCTGCCGAAGACAAGGAAGGGACATGATTCCATCTGGATGATCGTCGATCGGTTGACAAAATCGGTTCATTTCCTTCCAATCAGAGTTTCGAACTTTGCAGACGAGTTGGTAAGGTTGTACATCAAGGAGATAGTGTGTCCGCATGGAGTTCCCTTGGAGATCGTGTCGGATCAAGACACTCGATTCACATATATCTTTTGGACTCGTATCCAGGAAGCGATGGGTGTGAAGTTGAAGTTCAGTACCGCGTTCCACCCACAGCCCAACGGGCAGACGGAGCGGGTGTATCAGATTTTGGAGGATATTCTGCGGGCTTGTGTTTTGGATTTCAAGGATAGTTGGGATGAATGTCTTCCTTATGCGGAGTTCACTTACAATAACAGTTTTCATGCGAGTATTAGCATGGCTCCCTATGAGGCCTTGTATGGGTGCCTTTGCTGACCACCGTATAGTTGGGCAGAGGTTGGCGAGCACAGTTTGATTAGCCTAGAGTTAGTACAAGCGACCTCAGAGAAGATCGATATTATCAGGCATCGACTTCTAACAGCCTAAATCAGACAGAAAAGTTATGCCGATACAAGGCGGCTACCGCTAGAGTTCGAAGTTGGGGACCATGTATTCCTCTGATTTTCCCCCACGAAGGGAGTCCTGCGTTTTGGCAAAAAAGGGAAGCTTATGCCGAGATTGATTGGCCCATTCAAAATACTAGATCGAGTAGGGGTGATAGCATACCGCCTTGCTTTACCCACACCACTCGCGGGTGTGCATAAGAAATATGTTCCTGATCCTTCACATATTATCAGATGGGAGGAGGTACAGTTGAGTGAGGATGCTACATATATACTGTGACCGAAGCGTGTCCTAAACAGGAAGGATCAGGTGCTATGTAGCAGGGTTATTCCACTTGTGAAAGTGTTATAGATGCACCACAGTGAAGAAGAGGCTACTTGGGAGACAGAAGCCGAGGTTCGAAAGAACTACCCTCAGATTCTCGAGGAGTACGATAAGGTACTAATTTCGAGGACGAAGTTTTTCTTTAAGGGGGGTAGATTATAACGTCTTGGAAAAGTCCGTACAAAGACCAGATGACTCACTAATGAAGTGAGTTGACGCATACTCGGTTGTTTTGCTTTCCCTCTTGAAGACTGAGAAAGGGACTTACCTTTCACTTTGTTCACGATTTTTCAGTGTAAGAGGCGAGTAAAGGTAAGGACAGTCAACCAAGAGAATGGAAAGTACTCAACCAGATGTGAGATTAGACTCTGGAGTGGAATGAATGAATGGAAGGATAATACCCATTTCTTTTGATGCTTATGGGACCCGTTAATGATCTTCTGGCCGAGGATTCGAGCTGAGAGTAGAATAGAAAAATTTTCTAAGAAGTACAATTCTTTCACTCGATCGCCTTTTATTGGCTAGGAGTCTTCAATTTTATCGAACATACTTTCAATTGTATCGATAAACCATATTCGAAGTTATCGGTAATTGCTTCGATAGTAGTCCCGATCTGTGACTTTACACATTCTGATGAGTCGTCGATGACATCGACCCATGATCGATTAATCGAAAATGACAGATCGATAGGAATGAAGAAGAATATTGTTCTTTTTCAACCCTTCAAGTATATCAATATCATATTCAACAAAATTATGTACAATTACTATACATCAAAAATTATAAACACTTGCATGTTTATTTACAAAAGATTGAGGTGAGAAACCACGATATATCATTCTCCACTCAACATGAATTGCATCATTTCAACAAATTTCTAGATCTAGATGCATGATCTGGACTTGTTTTCTCTGCTCAGTATTTCTAGGCATCCGTCCTTTCTTTGCCTTTGATGATGTAGCAGTGGTTGTTTGTGCAATGACCCTTAATTACTGATTTTCCTGATTGATCTTGGATATCGCATTCTTCTTTGTTGAATTTGACCACATACCCATTATCACAAATTTGAGAGATGCTTAACAGATTATGTGCTAGTCCTTTTATACAAAAAACATTCTCATTTTTAAGCAAATTAATTCCTCTTATCATTCCTTGTCCAATTACATTGGCAGTGGCTCCATCTCCATAGGTGACTATCCCTTTACGAAGGTTTTTATACTTTGGAGAGAAGAGATTTGTCACCTGTGACATGCCTTGAGCAACCATTGTCAAGATACCATTTAGCCCCATTGCCTGGTAAATGATCTGAATGTGTAACAAGGAAATTTGTCTTTTCCTTAATCACCCACTTTATGATAGGGGATTTACTTATAACAGATTTGATTTTCTTATCAGATTCAACCACTTGATTCACTGAGCCTTTCTTCTTGTCGGATAGTTTGAGTGGTGATGGTTGTATATATCCTTTGTTCAACACATCCTTTGAATCACCACTTGTCGATCAAATTGGATTTTTTCCTTTGTTGCTTCTGGAAATATCAGATTTTCCATGTGTTCCATATCCAGTTCTTGTTCTAGCTTTTTCATAGCCTAAGTCATATTTGTTGTTCCCATATTTTCCCATACCAAAAGTTTTTCTAATCTCTCACTACCTTGGGAAAATTTGCAGTTTAGCTTGACTATTTTCCAGATTCTTCTAAATCATTTTGAAGTGTATAATTGTTATTCTAAAGAATCAAGTTTTCTTCATTTAAAGCTTCGACTTGTTTCTTTAATTTTTCTAACTCAGATCTCAAGGAAATGTTTGTTCTTTCAAGTCTATCATTATTTGAGTAACATTGCTGCAAATCAGTAATTAGATGAGTATTGATATTCGAAGCTTTATCCAAAGCTAATTGCAGCAATTCCTTTTTGTTTTCAACTATTCCTAGTCTTTTAATAATATTGACGCTATGAATGTAAAGTTGATTTTACGCGTCTTGTAATTCATCTTGTCCACTTTCTTCCTCTTCTTCAATTTCCTCATTGTCAAATAGAAATGAGTTAGTAGCTTGTTGTTCTTCCTCAGATTTAGTTGGAATGATCGAAGCAGTGGAGACCATGAGTATTTTCAAAGATTTTTGGTCTTCATCGCTTTCTGAGTCGATTGATTCTGAATTTGATTCCTCAGTATCATTCCATGTGGCGGCCATTGCCTTGCCCTTGGTTTTTCTGTTTGGGTATTTGATAGATAGGTGTTCATACTCTCTACAGGCGTAACATTGCGGTTCTTTGGTCTTTTTACCAAATTTGCCTGCAGAGGGTTTGTTATCCATCTTTCTACCTCTAGAGGGATGGCCGCGATTCTTTTGAAAGAATCTTCTGAATCTCTGTGCCAGTAAAGCTACTTCCTCATCTTCATCTTCCTTTTCACTTCCACTATCCCATGTATTATTTTCTTTGAAGTTTTTAGGACAGTTGTTTTGGATTTAGGGGCTTGAGTGAAATGTAGTTCAAAAGTTTGTAAGGAACCTACTAGTTCTTCTACTTTCATTTCATCTATATTTCTACACTCCTCAATTGTTGTTACTTTGGGATTAAACTGTTCTGATAGGGATCTTAGAATTTTCCTACAAATTTTTGGTACTTGAACTTTCTCTCCCAATCCACCTATGGAGTTGCAAATGATGTTTAACTTTGTAAAGAACTCCATAAATGTCTCATGCTCTTCCATTCTGAGACTTTCGGACTATGAGGTCAATAGTTGAAGTTTGGACTTTTTTACAGTACTTGTGCCTTCATGGGTTATTTCCAATAAATCCCATGCTTCTTTTAATGTCCCACACATGCTGATTTGATTGAAAATATCTTGGGACATGGCATAGTGGATGGCATTCATGGCCTTGGCCTCAGATGTTTGCTTTTCTTTGTCGAATGTCGTCAACATCTCTTTGGATTTGGGTTTTGTGATAGTTGTGCCACTGTCAAGTATGATTTGTTCAGTTGGTGGCACATATCCACTTTCAACTATATGCCAAACATCGTTATCCAAAGCTCTCAGGAAGTAGTGCATCCGAGCCTTCCAGTATGCATAATTTGAGCCGTCAAATACTGGAGGTCTAGTAACTGATGAGCCATCTCCTTTGGTCATATTCCCAACTTCAGTCAAGATCACTCTCTAGGCGGTATAGCCTTTAAAGAGAGACCTGCTCTTATTCCAATTGAAATAGCGGTGAAGACTGCTTAAGTTGAAGTAGGAATATGCTAATATGTCCTAGAGGGGGGTGAAGAGGACTTTTAAAAGATTTACGAGTTTATTTAAAATCCTATTTCACTAATCCTTATATATATATATATGTGCAATTATCAGGATTACTCAAATGTAACTTTACTGGCTTCTAAGCTCAGTAAAGTATCCAATCATAAACTACTCAAGAAGTAATAATGCAGACATAATTCATGATGGATATGACTTGTGTAGGTGTGTGAGAGGTGATCAGATAATCAGATATGGAAGTATTTAAGCAAACCACCTAATCAAAATAACAATCTCAAACACAGTCATTTTATAGTGGTTTGACGATAAGTCTACTCCACTCCCGGCTGTCGCACTCAACCCTTAAGTGTACCGGATTTCACTAAGGAGGTTTCCCAGGGTTCACCTCAAACCTAAGGTTTTAAATCAGGTTCACCTTCAACCTTTACAAAGGTTCTACGCAATTCTCCTCAAACCCAGAGTTTTACTGGTTCACTCCTAACCAGATGTTTATAGTTTTCATAGAGCAAGGGTCCACACAACGTACTCGGATTTTAGATCACACAGGTCAAGGACCTACACAAGGACCTAACAGTTTATGCCCTACACAAGAGCAAGAGTCTACACTTTGCACCTACAATGTACACTCCCGCCGAGGCCTCCTACGAGGGCTTCAAAGGGTGAGAACCACTTAAGATCCAATCCTAGAAAGGAATGATCACAAGTGTCATCTTGGACTCTAGATACTTACAGATAAGTTGATGAGTCCCGTTAAGCACAACACCGAAGATCTCCTCCTCCTTGTTGACGAAGAGTCTTCTACTCCCTTGATCCGTAACACAAAAGATATACCAAGACTAGGCTTAGGGTTAGGTTAAAGGGAAGATGGAATCCTACTCTCTAAAGATTTTCCTGTTATGAAGATAGAGTAGATCCAATCTTATGCATTCAAGGCATCCCAGCATAATGATTTGCCATTAAGGTAGTAGCTAGAGGATCTTTGAATGCAAAAGTTCATTCCCCAATCCACTCTATTGAATATCAATGGTGAGGGTGGATTGGAGGATGAACTCCCTTAAGAGAAAGGGCTTTAGGTATAGGATATAAGTTGAAACACTCAAAAGCTCTCTCTACTTTCTCTCACAGCAACAAAAGACAAGTCCTCTATAAATAGGCAAAGAGTTCCAACGGATATAAAATGGTCACATTTATGACAGAGTTTGATATCATTGAGCAGGTTCGATATCATCGAGCGTATACTCTCGATAGCATCGATGGTCTGCTCGATGACTCGGGCTCGATGTCATACGCTTTTAAAACTCTTTGCCAATTGGTCGATGAATTGAAGCCATTGTCGATGTCATCGAATTTCGAACTCCGATTCCATCGATGACAGAATCGATCCATCGTCACTTGAAAAATGAGAGAGACTTAACTTTGAGATATTTTAGGTTTTCATGAATGATCGGGGGAACTGTCAAGGTCATTGGAATTTGAATGTCGATACATCGAGATCAAAGTCGAGGCATCGATAAATCCAGCTGATTTATCTTTGAACTTGCTGGACAGTTTATGGCTTTGTTCGATGCAATCTATCTGGTGTCGATATCATTGGTATTTGAATATCGATTAGATCGAAGGGCCCCCGAGCATAGTTAGAAACAACCTAAAATAACTGCTGTAAGAAATGCGCACCCACTGTCGATATCATCGATGGACCTCCGATTTTATCGATATTTAATTTCAGATCGTATCGGATGGTCATCGATATATCGATGGAGTTTAATATTTTCATTAAAAAACAGGAGCACCGAAAATCGGCCTGTCGATCTTATCGAGCCACTCTCGATGGTCTCGAGATTTGAATATCGATGATATCAATATGTGTATCAATACATCAATAATTCGTCCAGATATGTTGTGAAGTTGCTGGACATATTTAGTACTTTTATTGATGATATCAATAGGTATATCTATATATCGATAAATCCGTCCAAATGAATATTTAGTTGCTGGACATTTTGGTCCTCTTATCGATAATATCGTTAAGGTATCGAGGACATCGATAGTGTATATTGATCATATCGAGGGTGATTCGATAAAATCGACAGAGCGAGAAAAACTTAGAGATTTTTCTATCTTACAAAAAGTTTTCTCACCATAAAACCCTAAGATGTCTATTTTGTTTTAAGGGTTTTAATCACCTGGTGTTTTGGGACATGGGATGTGAGACTATGATTTACCTATTGCGAGCTTCCATACATCCCGTTGAGGCAGATGCTTGAAATAATCTTCCTATCAAGTTCAGCAGCTAGTCCGACTCACCACACACGTAACTTGACAAACCAGGGCACTAGCAGGTGCACTTTCACAACCTTGTGGCAGACGCATTGAGCCACAAGAAGGCTATAGCATTTGCGGCTCCAGTGATGATAGCAGAGTGGGATATGATAGAGTTCGTATGAGACTTCGAGCAGAAACTCACCATGGAGGAGCCATTTGAGAGTGTCGCAGACATTCGGGTGCGGTCACTTATTGATGACAGGATTATCGAGGCCCAGAAGGGCGATGAACGATTGTCTGAGCTTCGAGAGCAGGCTAGCAGTGATGAGGGCACTCAATAGAGAGTTGGTACGGTTGGGGGCTTACGTTACCGTGGCCGCCTATGCGTCCCATATCTTCATGATTTGAGATGGGAGATTCTCGAGGCGGCACATAGTTCGAAATTGGGAATGCACCCTGGAAGCATGAAAATATATCGAGACATGAAAAGATCATATTGGTGGGACAACATGAAGGCCCGCATAGCAGACTATGTGTCCCGTTGTCTCATGTGCCAGTAGGTCAAGGCTGAACATCGCCGAACTCTTGGACTACTTCAGCTCCTGCCCATAGCTGAATGGAAATGGGATTTCATAGCGGGGCTGCCGAAGACAAGGAAGGGACATGATTCCATCTAGATGATCGTCGATCGGTTGACAAAATCGGTTCATTTCCTTCCAATCAGAGTTTCGAACTCTGCAGACGAGTTGGTAAGGTTATACATCAAGGAGATAGTGCATCCGCATGGAGTTCCCTTGGAGATCGTGTTGGATCAAGACACTCGATTCACATCTATCTTTTGGACTCGTATCCAGGAAGCGATGGGTGTGAAGTTGAAGTTCAGTACCGCGTTCCACCTACAGCCCAACGGGCAGGCGGAGCGGGTGAATCAGATTTTGGAGGATATTCTGTGGGCTTGTGTTTTGGATTTCAAGGATAGTTGGGATGAATGTCTTCCTTATGCGGAGTTCACTTGCAATAACAGTTTTCATGCGAGTATTAGCATGGCTGCCTATGAGGCCTTGTATGGGTGCCTTTGCCGACCACCGCATAGCTGGGCAGAGGTTGGCGAGCGCAGTTTGAGTAGCCCAGAGTTAGTACAGGCGACCTCAGAGAAGATCGATATAATCAGGCGTTAACTTCTGACAGCCCAGTGCAGACAGAAGAGTTATGCCGATACAAGGCGGCTACCGCTAGAGTTCGAAGTTGGGAACCATGTATTCCTATGAGTTTCCCCCACGAAGGGAGTCCTGCATTTTAGCAAAAAAGGGAAGTTTATGCTGAGATTGATTGGCCCATTCCAGATACTAGATCGAGTAGGGGTGATAGCATACTGCCTTGCTTTGCCCACACCACTCGTGGGTGTGCATAAGAAATATGTTTCTAATCCTTCACATATTATCAGATGGGAGCAGGTACAGTTGAGTGAGGATGCTACATATATATTGTGACCGAAGCGTGTCCTAAACAGGAAGGAGCAGGTGCTATGTAGCAGGGTTATTCCACTTGTGAAAGTGTTATGGATGCACCACAGTGAAGAAGAGGCTGCTTGGGAGACTGAAGCCGAGGTTCGAAAGAACTACCCTCAGATTCTCGAGGAGTACGATAAGGTACTAATTTCGAGGATGAAGTTTTTCTTTAAGGGGGGTAGATTGTAACGTCTTGAAAAAGTCCATACAATGACCCGAGTACCACCTCAGGCAAAAATCGCTAAGGACCAAATCCTTTAGAAATTAAGCGAGAGTTAATTAGTGTTAAACTTGATTTCATGCGAATTTAGCACTAATCACTTTAAATATGATCTGCAAGACCCAAAACTTGTAGAATCATTGACGCCAGGTTACCCTAAAATCTAGGATTAAACTCTATTCCTGGATGCTCTCGGGAGCACATTGAAACTTCATATCGGACCTGGACCGCATGTCAAAAGTTTGATTTTTACGAACTTATATAATTAGGATCGCCTTGCTAGACTTGACCACCACCTCGGAAATCAAGTCCAAATAGTGTCCCGAAGCTATTCGCTTCAGCCCAAAACGAAGTGGGTGAGAAACGCGAATATTTTTAAAATTAAACTTCAACTTAAGTAATCTGAGTCATTTCATTTGTGGGCAAGTTGCAAGGATTCTAACTGTTAGACTCTGACCCAAATACACCCTCAGATCAGGAGAATTTTCCCATACATGGTAGTGTACTTGTGGGCTTGATCGAGTTTCGGTGACCGTTGAACAGAAACTGGTCCGCCGCGGTCGATCTGTAAATCCGATCATACTGAAAACTTAACTCGACTTAGATCCATGGCCAGGGAGCTTAAGTCTGACCGCACATAGAAAGGGGGCCTCCAGAAGTGCTCTGCTGGATCGGAACAAGCATCCTTTGGCTATAACCTAAGTATACCTTGGCCCTAGGGCCATTTCCATTAGTTATATGCCTATATAAGGACCTTAAACCCTCTCTCATTCACTCCATACGAATTTTGGAAAAACCCTAGGAGAGAGAAGAGAGTAAAGAGAGAGAAAGTGAGAGAGAAGTTGGTGGAGATTCCTGGTATTCCACCCTGCCTCTTCTCGTGCTTATTCATCGCTATCGGATCGCTATTCCAGCGATTTCAATTCCACTATTGGGTAAGAAATCCTAACCCTAATCCATTCTAGGGTTTCAAATAGTTGAAATGATGAAATAGCTAACCTAGTTCATGCTATAGGTTGCCATTCTGCCGGTGAAAAAGACTACGTGTTTAAAACGAATCCGTTACGAGTTTACTGGCGTAAGGTGCAGACTATAAACGTATAGGTTATGGTTTTCAAGGCTTTCAATGTCGGTTAATGATTTATAACTGACGTAGATGCTATTTCACATACAAAATGTGTCGTCTTTTTTGCCTTACAATTATATATGAACTATGTGGAATATAGTGTATTCTATGTATATGTCAAGTTGTTTGATTACGTATGGAATTTGGATTTGTGACTAATATGATTATCTATCGTGGATATATGCTTGTTATATATGCGATAACTCCTTAGCGAAAGGATTTTCCCTAAATCACGTCACGGCCAATATGCGTTATATATGTTAAAGTGTGTAGCCCAAGTGTTTGTGGAAATGATTAAATGAATATGGAACCCAGATTCATGCATGCCATGATTATCCGCTGTGGGTATATGCGTGTGGCATACGGGGCAACTCCCTAGTAAAAGGATTTGGTCTAATACATTTGTAATCAACATACATTATGTATGATGATGTATTTAGTTAAGTGTTTGTAGAAATGTCTGAAAGAGCTAGTTGTTACTAAGGAGTACTTTGTATGAGGTTTGAGATATGAATCTCAGTTACCTTAATTATGTGTATGATTTCCTCCATGTACGTTACATTATGATGTCTATTTTATTTACGGAATGAATGTGGGTGACATCATGTTTGTGTTGTACTTTACAACATGTTCATATGATTGTAAGAATTGAATTATTTGATCATTACTACTTTGACTGCCTTATGTGATTACCTGTTGAAATTGAATGACATTGCGCCTATGATATAGTCCAGGCAATCAGTAATAGGCCCTGATTTGGTGGTTGAGGTTGTTTTTGCCACCTTAGATGTGTCCGGTGAATTCGAGTCATACATTCGTTGTCGGCAGTGGTTAGGCCACACGAAGTGCTCACGCACTTCATGTCAATCAACTCGATGT
Organism: Magnolia changhungtana; assembly: GCA_030180095.1. NCBI lineage: Eukaryota > Viridiplantae > Streptophyta > Magnoliopsida > Magnoliales > Magnoliaceae > Magnolia > Magnolia changhungtana. The sequence goes on along the minus strand of JASAUF010000644.1, from coordinate 1,662,727 downwards.
GTGCTCATGCTAGTTGAGCTCGTCAAGTAACCCGTTTGGCCCGATGTATGTTCACCATGTTTAGACGTTACTGCTTGAACCTATGGTACCAAACTCACCAGTTGAATCCCCGTTAACCTTGGTACCTCGATCCGCTAAGACTTATGAGCTGGACATGGTGGTATGGGACACCGTAGTAGACCTATCGGCCTACGTTGGGGCGACAAGACTCCCCGTAGTGACTAGTGAGCAATACCGCCTAGTGAATCGAATACAGTGGTATGGGACACTGTATTCGAGTTGTTATCCTATACTGATAAGGTGACGAGCCCTTTGTAGTGACCTCGAGCATACTCTGAACTTGCGTTGAGGCGACGAGCCTTTCGGTAGTAATCGAAGTATAAAATAGGCCTGCACTGATCAGGTGACATACCCTTTGCAGCGACTAGAACCGCAACATCATATAAGAGTTACTAGGACTGATGACCCTAGGATGGATCATTGTTTGGGAAATGACATAAGGGAGGTACCTTGGTTTCCCAATCCTGCTATATGAAAAGGACTAATAAGAACTTGGTAATCATGTGCATGCACCACATTACTTGTGTGTTTGGCATAACAGGTCAAGCACTAAGGAAGGGTTGCATGCGCGATCGTGAGATGAAGTCATTGAGGGAGCGTAGGCAAGGGCATGCATCATTATTTCATATAATTCTCGAATTAACAAGAGTACTTAGGACTTGATTGCTGTATTGTGTTTTCATTATGCTTGACTGAATTGATCACCTGTTAACCTTTGCCTTATTGTTCCACTGAGTTGATCACTCACTCCCACATTACGGGACGGTGTTTTAAACACCAACCAGACTCTGTCTTGATTGCAGATGACGACGCGACTCCTGAGGTGGAGCCTAACTTTCATGATGACGAGGAGGCATTCTCATATATGCAGTATTCAAGCGGGTTCATGTGAGCCATTTTGAATCGACGGGGCTTCACGTTCATACTTTGTAGAGGACTACCATTTTGAACATTTTGTATTTTGACACAATACTTGTAATTATTAACTTGGCAACGCATACATACTTTGGGGACCTATACTGGTTTATAAGTTATACTTGTTTGTTTCAGTCTTCCGCTTGCGTATTACAACTGTCCCTGGATTATGTTTTGCTGATTTAGCTTAATCTCACTCATGTTTAATGCACTAATACAGACAACATTTAATCATCTTTATCCATGTTGTATAAGTGATGTGCTGGAACTCGAGAGTTGAGGCTATGCTCGACCCCCGATTTTCAGGGCATTACAAAAGATCCCTTCTTTACTTTGGTGACTTTTGAGCAATAAATCCATACTTTTAGCATTCTTTTTAATCTAAGCCCTTAAATTCACCTTGTAACATAAACACATGTAAAATATACCATTAAGCCATATTATGTTTGTGAAACCAAGAAAGAAATGGGGGATAATATGCAATATTTGACCGTCAACACAACCCCCAACCAACATTTTGCTAGTCTCAAGCAAAATATGCAAAAAATAATCTTCAATCTCAAGTTCAAAACCTTTTTCAGAAAATAATCTTTTATGCAATCAAGAATGAATGAATAGGGATAAGACAAGATGGTAAGATTTTAAAAAGTTAGAACTGAATCAAACATGCAATTGATCAAGTATATTACTTAAATCAAAATAGAAATTTAAATATCAAGTTTTCCAATATATGTCAACTTACTTTCCATGGGAGTACTAGTGTTTCATAATGTTAGTCATGTTCATCATATAAAAATAAGTCGAAAACTCAGGTACTGATTCTGAATATACCCCCCTTTCCTTCTTTTTCCGGTTTTCAATTTTTTATTATTATCAATGGCTACTTTGATTCCTCTTTTTGAACAATTCATCTTTTTCAGAGACCTTTTTTTATTATTCTCAACGATGTTGCCATTTTTTTTCATTTTTATGGTCTTTTTGTCGATTTCCTATTTTTTACTGGTTTTTCATCTTTTAAGGTAGATGAAATTCTCCAGACTCTATTCTTAACATCTATCAATGATTCACATACTAACAATGAGAAACCCTAGCATCTCTCAAGGAAGCATCTTGGACGTGTTTTGTGATTTAAATTAACATGATATAAAAATTTCCTCTTAATTGTTCAAGAACCTTAGGTGATAATTTACTTAAATGATCAAGCTCTAACGATTTAAAGTCTAATCTCTCATTTCATCATACTCACAACATTCTTAATTACACAATTTCTTACCTTCTAAATAAAGTTCAACTCAAAATATTGAATTTTTTTTCCCTCAAAACTGAGAAAAACACTGATTAGGTTACCTAATCCCTCACACCCCTCACAAAAATCTACATTGTCCTCAGTGTACAAGAAATAAGCATGTAATGCAAATAAGGCAACGAAACGAAAGGGAATGGTGATGGAAATATAATACCTGAAGGAAGGAAATTTAAAGCTTTTTCACGAATCTCAGCATAAAAATGGGTTAGAACACAACAAAAATCAATAGAGTATACTATCCTAAACAGCAGAAAGCAAACTACCTTAGTCGTAAGAAAGCGATAAATCTGACCACACCTCCATCAGACTAGGAGGTCAATCCTGATACACAGGATCATTTAGCGGTGTGGACATGTCCCTTGAGTTGAATTTCTCAACAAATGGCTTTAACCAATCTCCATTTACTATAAAAGCATTGCCATTATTCGGATTCTCTATCTCAATAGCCACATGAGGATAGACATTTGTAACAGCGAAAGGGCCAGACCAACGAGATTGAAGCTTTTCAGGAAAAAAGATGTAACCGAGAATTGTACAAAAGGACTTTCTAGCCAGTTAAGAATGATTTTCGAAGGGTGTTCTTATCATGGAACACCTTCATCCTGTCCGTGTAAATTCTCGATTTCTCGTATGCGTCATTCCGGATCTCCTCTGGTTCGTTCAGTTGTAGCTTGCACAGCCAGCCAGCATTGTTTAAATCAAAATTTAAATTCTTAATATCCTAGTAGGCTCTATGTTCCAACTCCATAGGTAAGTGACAAGCTTTCCCATAGACAAGTCTAAAGAGAGACATTCTAATGAGAGTTTTAAATGTGGTACGGTAAGCCCATAGAGCATCGGTCAATCGGATTGACCAGTCCTTGTGATCAGGGTTAACCCTTTTCTCTAAAATTTATTTAATCTCCCTATTAGAAATATCAGCTTGCCCACTTATCTGTGGGTGGTATGGACTGCTCACCTTGTGAGAGATGCCCTATTTCTTCATTAAGTTCGCGAATGGCCTATTGCAAAAATGTGAGCCTTCATCACTAATGATGGCCTGAGGTGCTTTGAACCGGGAAAAAATATTTTCTTTTAAGAATTTAATGACCGTCTGATGGTCATTATTTCGGCACGGGATCGCTTCGACCCATTTAGTGACATAGTTTACGGCTAATAGAATGTATAAAATCCCAAAAGATTGGGGGAATGGTCACACGGAATCGATGCCCCAGCAATCAAATGCTTCGACGATCAAAACAGGGTTCAAGGGCATCATGTTTCGATAAGACAATGCTCTCAATTTCTGATAATGCTCACAAGCTTTGCAAAACTCATGAGTATCCTTGAACATAGCGGGTCAGTAAAAGCCGCACTGGAGAAATTTGGCCATGGTCTTTTAGCAGAAGAGTGACCATCACAGGGCTGAGAATGACAAAAGGAGATGACACTTTGGTATTCATTATATGTTACACATCTCTTCAAAATTTAGTTTGGGTAATATTTAAACAAATATGGATCATCCAAGAAGAATTTGCATATCACGGTAAAGAATTTCTTCTTATCTTGTGCAGGCTAATGTGTCGGCGTGAAACCTGTGGCAAGATAATTTGCAATATCAGTGAACTAAGGTGAATGGGAGACATTAAACAGTTGTTCGTCAGGAAACATATCATTTATGGGTGCCTTCTCAAGGGAATCAGGGATATCAAGTCTGGAAAGATGGTCAGCCACTACGTTTTCTACTCCCTTCTTATCTTTTATTTCCAAATCAAATTCCTGGAGTAAGAGGATCCATCTTATCAAGCGAGGCTTAGCGTCATTTTTAGGAAGAAGATAATTGATCGCCGCATGATCGGTGTAAATGACGATCTTGGATCCAATCAAGTAGGACCTAAATTTGTACAAAGCAAACACTAAGGCTAAGAGTTCCTTTTTCGTAGTAGAGTAGTTCACTTGGGTAGGATTTAGAGTTCTACTTGCATAATGAATAACATAGGGTCTCTTTTATTTTCTTTGGCCTAAAACCACCCCAAGAGCATAGTCAGATGCATTGCACATAAGTTTAAAAGGAAGGCTCCAATCAGGTGATTGCATGATAGGTGCAGTGGTTAACATGCCAATGAGCTTAGTAAAAGCTTCCTAACATTACTCAGTCCACTTGTATGGTACATCCTTTTGAAGTAGATTACATAAAGGATGAGAGATATGGCTGAAGTCCTTTATGAATCTCCTGTAAAACCTAGCGTGTCTTGAGAAGGATTGCACGTCTCGTATGCTTTTAGGTGGAGGTAGGGTAGAGATAAGATCGATTTTCACTTTATCTACCTCAATTCCGTTGGACGAGATAATATGTCCAAGAACTATTCCCTTATGAACCATGAAATGACACTTCTCTCAATTGAGTACCAAATTCTTTTCTCTGCATCTTTTCAACACACATTTAAGATTTTCTAAGCAATCGTTGAAAGATGGACCAAAGACCGAGAAGTCATCCATGAAGACCTCTAAATATCACCCCACCATGTCAGAAAAAATACTCACAATACATCACTGAAAGGTGGTGGGGGCATTGCACAGTCTGAATGACATCCTTCGGTAAGCAAAGGTGTCAAAAGGATATGTGAACGTGATCTTTTCTTGATCTTCAAGGTATATCTTGATCTGATTATAGCTTGAATATTCATCAATAAAACAATAATTGGAATGACCAGTTAGCCTTTCCAAAAAATTTGATCGATGAAGGGCAAAGGGGAGTGGTACTTCCTCGTGACGGTATTCAACTTCCTGTAGTCAATTCACATTCTTCAACCAATAGTGATTCTAGTTGGCACGAGTTCATTATTGGCATTAGATATGATGTGATTTTAGACTTCTTTGGAATCACCTGAGTTGGACTCACCCATTGGCTATCCAATATATGGTATATGATACTCACATCTAATAGCTTAAGAACTTTAACCTTAACCACTTCTTTCATGTTTGGATTTAATCTATGTTGTGGTTGCCGGGAGGTCTTCGCATTATCCTCTAGATAAATGTGGTGAGTAAAAATCAAAGGGTTGATTCCCTCGAGATCCGCGATCGACCATCCAAAGGCTCCCTTGTGCTCAATGAGAGTGGAGATGAGCATACTTTCATGTACTTGCTCAACGTGAGAAGAAATCGCCACTGAGTATTTCTCATCTTGACCTAAATAGGCATATTTCAAATTAGAGGGCAAAGGTTCTAGGTCAAGTTCCTTGAGGTAAGATGGTAAAGGCACTACATCAGTTTGGGGCAATTCTTTAAATTGTAGCATCCACCTGTTAACTTCAAGTACTGGCATTGTATCTAGCATGGTCCCCATCTCCTTAATCTGTCTTCATCAAATTCATTGGAGTGGGCCAGGCACGTCTATAGAGGGTCAGAGGATAAGGACAGAAGTGCTCTATCTTCTACGAAAGAATCAATTAAGTTAATATCGTGGGGATCGTCTTCATCCTCTAATCAGACTTTTCCCATTTGAGTTAGAAGACTCCCCTTTCACAAATCCGAGTGGAGTATTCTTATATTTGGGAGGAATACTTTCGTTATAGCCCAATCCAGATCGATCACCACATTTTCTGGATCCGGATAAGAGTTTTTTTAACTTAGGATCACCTTAGGCATACCTCCATGTGTCTTTCAAACTCAAAAGTGAAGAGACTTCTAGTTTTAGTTTTTCATTTTTAGATTTTAGGTTTTCAAGTAGGGAGGTTTTGAAATCTAAGTCACACTTAGTTTTTTCAAAGCAATCTAAAATGTATGATTTTTCTAAGACTAGATTATCAAAATTTTCTTTTAATTTTAAAAACTTTTCTTTTTGAAGTTTAAGCTTTACAACAATTTTGCAACTTTCCTTGTATAGGGCATCATAAGCATCTTGAAGATCTTCTTCATTTTCATGATCACTGTTCAAATTTTCTTCACTAGTTGAATCATCATTATCTGAAAATGTGAACTTGGCTAGAGTCATTAGGGCTTTACATCATTAGCCAACTCAGTTTCAGAATCTTCTGACTCATAGGAAGCTCTAGAGCACGAAGATTTATCCCATGTAGCTAACATACTTTTCTTTTTAGACTTGTCCTTCTTAGGACGTTTGTTTGCTAGATGCCCATATTCATGATAGTTGTAACATTAGCTATCTTTTAAAGATTACCAAGTTTTAGATTTAGATCTTTTCTTTTCAGTAGGTTTTTTGTAAATCTACCCTCTTTTTACTTTTGAAAATCTTGTAAAACTTTTTAGCTAAAAGGGCCATATCATCTTCAGAATTTTCTAAATCAGAACTGTTATTTTCTTGAGAAATATTTTTAGAAGACTTAAGGGCAATGGATTAACCTTTAGGAGCTTTAAAGTTTAACTCATAGGTCTGTAAAGAACCAACCAGTTCTTCTACCCTCATATTATCCGTATCACGAAGTTCCGAGATTGCGGTCACCTTTGAATTAAACCATTTAGGCAATGATCAGGGTATCTTTGCACAGACTTTACTTTTTGGGATTTTATCACCAAGACCCCACATAGAGTTAACAATGTCATTCAATCTTGTATAAAAGTCCATGAAAGTTTCACTTTCTTCCATACGTATTTCCTCAAATTTGGTTGTGAGGATTTGGACTTTAGATTTCTTGACAATTGTTGGTCCTTCGTGTGTCATTTTTAAAATATCTCAGGCTTGCTTTGCAGTATCACAGGATATAATTCTCTTGAATTTATCCGGTGATAGTGCGTATAAAGCCTTTGCATTGGCACTACTCTCACTTTTCTGAAGAGCGGACCAAGAAAAATAAGGTGAGACTTTTACGGTTTTAGATCCATCAGTACCAGTTACTTAAGTGGTAGCGGGGATCCAATTGGTCGTTGTGGCTTGCCACACGCTCTCATCCATAGATTTTTTTAAAATTCTCATTCTGGCTTTCCAATAGGCATAATTGGAGCAATCAAAAGGTGGAGGCCTAGTGACTGAAAGGCTATAAAAAATTGACATCTTAAAAAGCTCAGATCAATTAGCTAAGGAAATTAATCTAAAAAATAAAGCGAGCTTTAGGCTTTGATATCACTTGAAAAGGTCGAGCTAAGAGTCCTAGAGGAGGAGGGGGGGGGTGAATAGGACTATGTCAAATTAAAAAATTAAATGTAAAATTAAACAAATATAAATAAAGATAACATTAAACAATCCCATAAAGCAGAAATGAATAACAACCTCAAATGTACAAGTATTGAGAGGTTGATACAGATGTTGTTCTAAGGACAACCTTACACCAAAAACCAATGGTTTATGGTTAGACAGCCTGATTCCTAGAAAGGTCTGTGTATCAAAATCTCAAACCGATACAGAGGAATAAATAATAAAAATAACAAAGAAAATAACTAAGCTATTACATCATTCCTACACTTACATAAAAGATTACAACATTCTCCACAGATGCTAAAAAGAAAATTAGAACATTCACACAATGCCACAATCAATCAACCACCACAAGACCATAAATTATAGTGGTTCGCTTGTGTGTACACCAACTGTTTAGAAAAATAGCCACACAACTACTCCACTCCTAATATCCTCACACAGTGGATATTGGCATTCACTATGAAATAGGTTTTTCAAGGTTAACCTAAAACCTTCACAATTGTGTCTTTCAAGTGGGCTTACACAATTCAAAAACCCCATACTCTGAGTTTTCTAGATCACCTCAGATAAACCAAAAAGAAAGAGATTTTTCCTGGCACAATCTCAAAAAAACCAAAAACAAAAATGTAAAATACTTATCTGGATATTATCCTTTGATGAAGCTCGGTAGAACCAATTCGGAGTAGATGTTTAATGTCCACACTCACTTATGAAAAGGTTTTAAGTTCTAACTGAATTTTAGATTAAATCACCTTGGGCTTGCTTGATTTGATTTTAATTCTAAGAAAGGGAAAAACTAAAATCCCTTCTTCAAATAAGGGTAGTGTTTTAATTTTGCTTGAATTCAATGAAAAACTCTGAAAATCGTGCTTTATTTATAAGTGTAGAAACTATTCACTTGACTGGTCGAAGGACCAACAAATTTTTAAAATTTCTGGTGCGATAAGATAAAACCGTTCCACGGCTGGTCGAGTGGCTTGCACGACCAATCAAACCCTGCACTCGACTGGTCGTGTGGGACCCAATTTAATTGTTAGACTTTAAGTCAAGCACTCATTGCCGAAACCTTCATTCAATCGGCCGGTTAAACAAGATCTTCATGGTGTTGAAGATCCAACAAAAAATCCTAAAAATTAGTAACAAACCTTGGACTGGTCGAGAAATTTCTTGGACTGGTTGAGCCAGTATTAGGACTCCTTGAACATATCCTAAGCCAGTATATAGTGACCCAATTTAAGTGTGCAATCAATATGACCTAACCTATGGTCAATCTAGGGTCTTACATACCTTATAAGTGAAATTTTGAACATTGAATTATCATTTGCTTCGGTTAATAGTCGATATTGAAGTACATGAAGCTTGATATCTTGACTTACTTTAAATCTTGAACTTGAAGTACTTTGAAGCTTGAACTTGAAGTGCTTGTGAGTTGTATTTCACCTTGAGCTTTGACTTCTAAAGCAAAGCACATCGTCTTGACATAGTTGAAACTTTGAGACCTTGAACTATCCCTTGATGTTGTATTTGAACTTATATATCTCTTATACTTGTGATGTTTGAATCTTGAAGTGAAACATCTTGAACTTGCATGATCTTGAATAAGAATGAACTAAACAAGATATAGATTCCAAGATGTTTTGGCACTACAAAATTTGACAATCATAAGAGCTAGAAAACATAGCACTTACAAGAACTTGTTTGGGTACAGTGGGTAGTTGAATCACTTTTCCTTGTTTTATCAATTCATTTGTCTTCTGATTCAACTGAGCCACCTAATTTAGTAGTTCCTCCATTTTCTTGGTCATTTTAGGTGGAGATGGATATGTCTTGCCTTTGAGTTTGAACCTTGGTGGACTCTTGACATTTTGTATTGTTCTTTCGGTTGAGTTAGTCTAATAAAAGGTATGACATTCAAATTTCTAATGTCCTGAATCTCCACATAAGTGACAAATAGGAGTCACCCTTGTATTACTTCCTGAAACAATTGTTTTCTTAGTTGTTGTTGCTCCAGAGTTAGGAATTGGTTTAAAGTTTTCATATCCCATTCCCCTTTTATCCTCTTCTGGTCTCTCCATTCCTAGAAGTTTTTCTAATTTTTCACTGCTTCGAGAGAATTTGTAATTCAACTCAACAGATTTTTTACATTTTTTTGCATCAAGTATAAGTATGTGATTTTCATTCTTAAGACGCATGTTTTCATCTTTTAATGACTCAATCTGTTTGTTTAGTTTCACCAACTCAGATTTCAAAATTGAGTTGATTCCTCCAAGCCTATCATTATCTGAGTGGCATTGCTGAAGATCATTGATTATGTGTGTATTGGTTTCTAAAGTTTTATCTAGATCCATTTGCAGCAATCTATTCTTGTTTTCACTAATCCCATGTCTTTTAAGGATATTGATGTTATGTATGTAAAGTTGATCGTAGGCATCCTATAATTTATCCTTTTCTTCTTCTTCTTTCTCTGTTTCCACATCATCAGATGGAAATGATCCTGTGGCTTGAGGTTCTTTGATACTCTCAGTCTCTATGGGAATGTTGGAGGAAGTATATGTCATAAGGATTTTCAAGGGTTTTTTTTATCTCCATCACTCTCTGAGTCACTACATTCTGAATTTAACTCTTCAGTATCATCCCAAGTGGCTGTCATCCCCTTTCCTTTAGTTTTTCTATTTGGGCATTCAATGGACAAGTGTTCAAACTTTCGGCAAGTGTAACACTGTCTTTCTTTGGACTTTTTACCAGATTTACCTGTTAAATATTTGTTGTCCGCCTGTTTTTCTTTAAATGGTTGGCCACGGTTTTTATGGAAGAAATTTTTAAACCGTTGAGCCAAAAGAGCCACTTCCTCATCTTCATTCTCCCTTTCACTTTCATCCTCTTCATTAGTGAGCTTTGAAGTTTTGAGGACAGTATTTTTGGGTTTAGGAGTTTGCTTGAAGTGTAGTTCAAATGTTTGTAGGGAACCTACAAGTTCTTCTACTTTCATTTCATCCATGTTTCTACATTCTTCAATAGTTGTCACTTTTGAATTGAACCGTTCCGGTAGGGATCTTAGAATTTTCGTATAGATTTTTGGGATCGAAACTTTTTCTCCTAATCCACCCATGGAGTTGCAAATGATATTCAGTTTTACGAAGAACTCCATGAAGGTCTCATGCTCTTCCATTTTGAGACTTTTAAATTGTGATGTTAGGAGTTGCAGTTTGGATCTTTTCACTGTACTGGTTCCCTCATGAGCTGTTTCCAACAAATTGCATGCTTCTTTAGCTATTTCACACATACTGATTTGATTAAAGACTTCTTGGGACACAACACAGTAGATAGCATTCATTGCTTTAGCTTCAGAAGTTTATTTTTCTTTATCAAATGATGTCCATATTTCTTTGGATTTTGGTTTGGTTATAATTTATGTCATTTTTAAGTACTATTTGTTCGGTTGGCGGCACATATCCTTTTTCAACAATGTCCCAAACATCATGATCCAAATATCTCAGAAAGTAATGCATCCTAGCCTTCCAGTACACATAATTTGAACCATCAAATACAGGAGGTCTAGTTACAGATGAGCCCTCTCCTTTGACCATATTACCAACTTCAGTTAAGATCACTCTCTAGATGGTGAAGCCCTTAAGAGAGACCTGCTTTGATTCTAAGTAAATTTCTAGTAATGACCGCTTTAGTAGAAGTGAGAATATGCCAGGGTGTCCTAGAGGGGGGTGAATAGGACTTTTTAATATTTTATGATGATTTAAAACCTATCAACCCTATCCTGAATCAATATGCAAGTATCAGGATTTCTTCAATGTAACTCTAATGGCTTCCAAGCCAAATAGAGGATCCAATCATAAGTCTATTCAAAACATAAACAAGATGTAGAACATAGTTCGTGATGGATGTGACTGTGTGTGAGATGTGATTCTAATTAGTTTTAGGTAATCATGTAAACACGCATTATGAGAACATTCGAAGATATCACATAAGAAGTAAAAGTAAATTGTAATCACAAACACAGTCATTTTTATAGTGGTTTGACTACATGTTTACTCTACTTCCGGCAGACACACTCAACCCTTAAGTGAATCGGATCTCACTGATGGAGGTTTCAAATCAGGTTCACCTTAAACCAGTATAACCTAGACAAGGTTAACTCTAGGACCTAGACAAGGTACCTAACATGTCTCCACGAGACACAAGTTTATGCCCCACACAGGAGAAAGGGTCAAAACAGAGCACCCAAATTTTAGGTCACACAAGTCAAGGATCTACACAAGGAACCTAGAGTTTATGCCCTACACAAGAGTAAAGGTTAACACACAACACCTAGGTTTTAGGCCACACAGGCCAATGATCCACATAAGGAACCTAGAGTTTATGCCCTACACAAGAGCAAAGGTCAACACACAACACCTAGGTTTTTGGCCACACAGGCCAAGGATCCATACAAGGAACCTAGAGTTTATGCCCTATACAAGAGCAAAAGTCAACACACAACACATAGGTTTTAGGCAACACAAGCCAAAGATCCACATAAGAAACCTAGAGTTTATGCCCTACAGAAGACCAAAGGTCAACACACAACACCTACACGTATTCTCCCGTCGGAGGCCTCCTATGAGGACTTGAAAGGGGTAAGAATCACCTGTGACCCAATCCTACACAAAGGAATGATCAGTAGGGTCTCTAGACTCTAATGACTTACAGATAAGTAGATGAGCCCCATTTAGTACATTGATGAAGATCTCCTCCTTTGTTGATGAAGAATCTTCAACTCCCTTAATCCACAACACTTATGATGCTTCAATGTATGGCGATGGGTTGGGTTAAGGTTATGTTGGAATCCTACTCTATTAAATATTTTCCAATATTAGAGACGGAGTGATTCCAAGCATATATGCATTCAAGGTATCCCAGCTCAATGATTTGCCATTAAGGTGGTAGCTGGATGATTCTTGAATGTGGAAGTTCATTCACTAATCCACTCTATTGAATATCAATGATGAGGGTGGATTGAGGAATGAACTCCCATGAGAGAAAAGGCTTAAGGTAGGTGATTTGAATTAAACACTTGAAAGCTCTATCTATTTTCTCTACATACAACCTCAGGCAAGCTCTCATTAAATAGGCAAAGAGTTCCAACGAAAATAAAACAGTTATATTTTTTTTACAGAGATCGATATCATCGAGTAGGCTTTGATATCATCAAGCGTATACTCTCGATAGCATCGAATGGCCGCTCGATGACACAAACTCAATCTATCAAATACTTTTGAACCTTTTTGCCAATGGATCGAGGAAATCGAGTAGGCTTCGATTTCAACGGATTTCAAACTCCAATAACATTAACCCATGGATTGATTCCTCGACATTTAAAAAACTTGAGAGCGGACTTGCCTTAGGAACTGAACAGGCATCGATATGATCGAGTATCCCTCGATATCATCTGGTTTTGAATATTGATGATATCGATACCAGTTTCGATTCATCGATTTTTTCAAGAAATTTTCCTTTAAACTTGTTGAACAGCCTTGTGTCCCAATTCGATGTTATCGACCTGGTCTCGCTATGATCGATCTTTGAATATCGATATCATTGAGTGATTCTCGATACTTCAAACATTTTGAAAGACTTTACTTAAAAGCTTGCTAGATAGATTTGTGTCCCAATCCGATATCATCGAAGATCCATCGGTATCATCAAGGTTTGAATTTCGACGATATCGAGGCTCTTTTTGAGATATTGAAATTCACATGATTTTCCTTAACTGCATATTGGACACAAACTGACCAGATGTCGATTTTATCGAGCCATCTCAATGAGCTCGAGATTCGAAAGTCGATGATATCGATCATGTCATCGATTCATTGATGATTCAGTCCAAGATTCATTTTGGTTGCTAGACACCTGAAGTCCTCATTTTGATAACATCAAGTGAGTATCGAGGACATCAATAACAAAGTCCAATTCCATCGAAGCACTTATCGATTAATCGATAAAGGCTGAAAACTTAGAGATTTTCCTGATTTTGCAAAACAGTTTTCACACCTTAAACCCTATGTTGTTCGTTCCATTTTTAAGGGTTTTATGTACCTGGTGTTTTGGGTCATGGGATGTGAGGCTAAGTTTACATTTGACGAGTTCAGGCACACATCCTGTTGAGACAGACACTTGAATGATCTTCCTATGGGGTTCACTTATCTTGTTGACTCAACACTCACGCTAATTGACAAACCAGGGCACTTTCAACCCATCCCTCTCTCGCCCAAAAGTCAACCAAGCCCATACCCTCCATGTCATTTTTTCTTATAACACCCATTCCTCTCTCCCATCTCTTACCCATTCCATCTTATTTCCCAAGCAACCATGAGAGAAAAAAATCCTAAGGAGGGAAAAGAAGCTACGTGTGTGACCCACTTTCCTACCCCTAAATCTCACCATCAAACCCTTTAATCTTATGAACCAAGGAACTTAGCATTCCAAGGAGACAAGACGATTAGCGATCGATGGGTGTTTTTGTAAGATTAGATTGTATTTTGATGATGGGCCAAGTGGGGCCTACCGATCGATGGTATGGATCTCACTTTGGACCCTAAGTGTGGCCAATGGCTCACCATGATTCATATGATCATCCCTTGATGGGGACATTCTCCATGGACCCGATCTTGATGTTTATTTTCCCATTGGTGAAAAGGTCATCTAGACCTTGCATTTTTGGTGGAAAGGGATCTCCACCGTTGATCTTTTTATGATTTAGGGCCCACATAATTTAGGACCCATTTTGATGTATGTATTGTATTTACATGGCCCATATGGGACCCATATGGAGGGCTCATAGTGGCGGAGCCCCTCCCCTCCATCACTATCTCTCTCTCTCTCTCTCTCTCTCTCTCTCTCTCTCTCTCTCTCTCTCTCTCTCTCTCTCTCTCTCTCTCTCTCTCTCTCTCTCTCTCTCTCTTTCCTGTTGTGGCCCACCTTGATGAATGGATTAGAACCACACTGTCCGATCATGAGGCCCACCTTCTTGCTGCCCTTTTTGGGTAGACCCTAGATGTAAGAAATCACAAATATCAGTTTGATCCATTAGGTGGGTTAGGACCCACTATGATGTATGCATTTCATTCATATCGTCTATCAGAGGAGGCTGCTGGACTGACGTCCAGCAGCTATGGGACCCATGTGGTATGTGTTATCCCCACACCGTTCATCCATGGGACCCAGTTGCAGCACGTGTGGGGACCACCATGATGCAAGTGTTTTATCAAGGCTGCCCGTCTGGGGCCTGGATGCTGGAGCATTTAAAACATATATATATATATATAATATTATATTGTGGTGGGCCCCACCGTGGGACCCACCTACCATGGTAATGGATAGGTTGGAGTAACTTACAGTAGCTATATAGTTGTTGTATTGATGTCAGCAAGTTCCGTGGGTCTGATCACAAGGTATGAGTGATATCCACACCGCCCATCCACCGTCCAGTGGTCTGGACGGTGGGACCCACCTTTAATGTATGTGTTTCATACATATCGTCCGTTCGTGGATCCTATCCATGTGGTCCACCATCATGTGATGCTTGATCCACGTGATGTATGGGTCTTATCCACACTGTTCGTCCATTCCTAGACGTGGGACCCACCTATGATGTATGTATTTTGCAGTCACGCCGTCTAGTGTGCTAAGACGTGCGGCCCACTCGATGCATGTGTTATACAACCATGTTGTTCATCTGGTGGGCCCATTTGGGAGGTGCAGGTCCACCCGCTAGCTGTGTAGGGCCCACTTGCTGGGTGGCCCATTGTGATGTATTTGAGGCCCAAGTGGTGGGGCCCATTGTGTTATATTCGAGGCCCAGGTGGTGAGGCCCAATGCGATGTATTTGAGGCCCATGAGTGTGGTCGATTATGATGTGTATGTGGCCCAGATATGAGGCCCATTGTGATGTATTTAAAGCCCATGGATGTGGCCCATTGTGATGTATTTAAAGCCCATGGATGTGGTCCATTGTGATGTATTTGAGGTCCATGGACGAGGCCCAATGTGATGTATTTGAGGCCTATGGATGGGGCCCAATGTGATGTATTTAAGGCCCATGAATAAGGCCCATTGTGATGTATTTAAGGCCCATGGATAAGGCCCATTGTGATGTATTTGAGGCCCTTGAACGAGGCCCATTGAGATGTATTGTGGCCCTTATGTTAAGGTCCATTGTGATGTAGGAGGCCCTTATGTGAGGCCCAATGTGACGTATATGAGGCCCTTGTGTGAGGCATGTTATGGTGCATATGAGGCCTATGTGATGAGACCCAATTGTGATGTGTGGTTCCACCATAATGCATGTAATGATGTTTATGATGCCCATCCATCTCCTTGTTAGTATGAGGACCATGGACCCCCATTATAGGGTAGGTTCTAAATGGGCCATACTTTGGGAGCAATGATAGTTTAATGTCCACATTGTAAGAGAAATGGTGGTTAAATGCCCACATTGTAATCCTCCCTAAGGCCCGTTGATTAGGCTCATTCTCATCTCCTCTTAGTGGGCTAACCCAAACAGTTGGGCCCTCACCTATGATTAGTTAATACCCATTGGGCTAACCCAAACTGTTGGACCCCCATTAATAATTGTATTTTCCACCATACCCTATAGGATTGACTAAACCCAAGAGCCCACATTATTTTCATATCGGGCCTTCCATAGAAAGGTGGCCCATCTGGATGATTATTTTGCCAAAGTTTAGTGACCATACCTAAGGCCCACTTTGGTGTTGAGCAGGCTACCCAATCTCTTGGAAGGACACATAGTCCTAAGTGTAGGTGCTCCACCAAAGCACACCTTATGTACGTATCGGGCTTCCCATAGAAAAGCCTAGTTTATTACATGATATAGAGATTTAGGAAACCCAATTGTTCACCCTGTTATCTCACCTTGTGAACTCACCTTGTCATATACCCACTTGACTCACCATGAGAGGTGTATCCTACCCTGTACCCCAATTTCTAGGACTTCGTGACATGTACGTATCATCCGCACCATGCATCTCTATTCTGGGACAAGTGCGAGGTCTATCCTTAACATTAGTGTATCATTTAGACCATCCGTTACTTAGTACATCATCACCCCTTATCATAGATAGAAGAAATATAGTATTACGTTTGGTATATCCACTATGTAGAACCTATCTCAACGTATGGACTAGACTCGTTGTCCCTGTCTTGGATCATGTAAAGCCATGGAAGGCTAATATAAGACATAGCATATAGGCTCTTATAGTTGTAGAAGGAGCACGTCGTTTAGTTTATACTCGTAGTATATGACATGCCGGTGATGGTTGATTATGGATTATTATGTCTGCTCTATGAGATAATCATGCCTATGTACTTTATTACGTCATGATACATGTCTATACGTATCATATGTATGCCTGTTGTGAGGAGTGATTGATAATAACATATGTCACTGGGTTAGTTTATTATAAGACTCCTCGTGAGACGGAGTTGCCCCACATGAGCACGCTATACACACAAGTTTGATGCATGACTGGATGGTATGACACATGCACCTCGCATTTTGTGATATGACCACCGTATGCCCTAGCGACATCAGGGTCGTGGCCTCCACAGACATATTGTGGATGGCCAAATGGGATACCGAAAATCCTTTTTTACATAGGGCGCGATAGATGTCCCTAGGTGAAATTTTCTAAACCCTCATAGTACCTGAACATGCTCCAACGTCTAGACCGAGTGGATATACATGAGCGCATGAGGGTCGTATACCATTACGCTGCGTCTCTCACTGTGTCGTGGTCGGTTGGAAGGAGGTGTGACCTTATCCGCCTGAGTGAGGGGGATGTAAGCTAGGCTGGGTTTGTTTAGCTCATGAGTGGGTCCACTATCGATGAGTCGTGCTGATATTGGTAGGCAGGTAGTGAGGTCTCTTTCACTCACTTGGTTGTGCGGCTAGGGAGGCAGTGGCCAGTGTGGAGTGTCGTAGACCCTGGTGATCATCATAGAGATGTATGGTACTGATATGTGGACCTACTGAGCAGGAATTGCATACTCAGCATTTGATTCATTCATTCATTCTCTATCCACTCAGGCTGGTGGTACACAATCAATTATTGTGTGTACCTTCGCAGTGGCTAGGAATTTGGTTAGGTTGCACGACCAACATGAGATATGGAGTTTACCACATTGAGTCTGACTATCCAAATTTTAGTATGAGATTGGTTTAGATAGAAGTCCCCTATGATGGACCCCACAACTATTGATACTACGTACTATCATCTCGACTTCACACTTCATCTTGGTCATTTTCTTTCACACCACATATTGTATTTCAACCTCAGCACATCGCATTTGGGTTACTATGCTTCTGTATTGCCCAACCTGAATAAGGTTGATGGTATTGTGGACTCGCTAGGATTTGTATATTTCATTACATCCACGGTATATGGCATTTTGGGTTATTTTTGCATTTATATGGCCTAGGTAAGGCTGATGGTATTTTTGGCTCGTCAAGAATTGCATATTGTACTGCATCCTCGACATCTGATATTTGGTTCACTATGACTCCGTATTGCATAGTTGATTTGCGCTGCATACTCTGACATTAAATGACTTATAAACTTGCTAGTATTTCCGCTTACTCTGATATTTGTGAGCTTGACACTTATCTTGCGCACTCACTTACACCACCCTCTAAGCTTTCTATAAGCTTATACACAATCGTTGTGTGCAGGTGAAGTTAGGTCGCAGCAGCACTGAGGCAGGAGCTTATGGCAAATCACTTTGGAGTTTTTGTTATTTATGTATTTCCCTTGCAACATTGTACTCAAATATTTATATCAGTAGATATGTGATGTTGATGTTGTTCTTATGATTTGGGTACACTTGTGGTTATGCTTCTTTACAAAAAATTTCATACTCAAAATCCTCCTTGTAGAATCCCAGGATTGGAATCTGGCATATGGGCGCTAGAATCCAAGAATGGGGTACTATAGAGGCTATCAGCGCTGAATTCGGCTATCAAGAATTCTGTGAGCTCGGTTTCTGAGTTTGGGGCATGACAGAAGTTGGTATCAGAGCATAACTTGGGAATACTTGAGGACAACATCACATACCTGTTGATAACTACCCTACACTCTATGATTATTGAGAACTTATAATGATTGACTCCCTACCGTGTGTGGATTCAAGAGTGCTTAAGGATAATAGGCCCTTGTTCCTTTCTATAGGACATGACGCTTGAAAGAGTGAGCCAAGCGGCCCCCACATCCGAGACCAGTACAGTCCCGACCATATCAGTGAGTGCGGATCAGCTCTAGAAGATGTTCTTTAGGGGTAGGGTAGGCAACCCACGAATACATCCACCTAGGCTGAACAGGAGCACGCGAGATCCCTTCTATGCGACTTCAGGTGACTTGATCCCTCACATCTCCAGAGTGGAGATCGAAAGAGGAATGTCCCCTCCAATAGCTCCCTACAGCTGCAGTGATGGGCGTAGTGGCACATGAGCTGTCCATCCTTTTAAGCACCAATAATACCTCCAGCACCACCTCTACATCAGTTCTTAGGTGTATGCTTCGGATGTGGTGGGGTGGGGCACCGCAGGCAGGAGTGTCCCAACCCTCGGCAGCATCAGCCACACCAGCCACCAAGGCACCAGTAGCAGCATAGGCTACCACAGCAGCAGAAGCAGCGACTGCAGTACTAGCTGCCGAGGCCCCAGCAGCGGCCAAGGAAGTAATACAGGCCACCGCAATGGCAACAACTACAACAATGACCTCAGAGGGGACATACACCTCCCCGGTAGACCCAGGGCAGACTTTATGCAGTCCAGCAGGACCCTCAGGCATCAGGAGGAGTCGATGATTTGTGTGGCCAAGCCTTAAGACTGCATTGTTAGATTAGTCATTTATGGGATTGTGAGTTTGCATAGTATCCCAGTTTCAATCGTTTCTGGCCGAGATCCAATAATCGGTGGGGTCATCATAGTGTAGACGAGGTGTCTTAAGAGGGCAACGCTGATATTCGCGAGCGTTATCCCCGTCTCCTTATTGTTTGGCTGTGTTCGTGTGTTATGTTTTTAATTTTACATACTGAAATGATTTCCCTCTTTTATAAGCTACAGTTAGTTGCGTGATAGTGTAAATTTTGAGGATAAAATTTTTTATTAGGAAGAGAGAGTTGTAAGGCCCGTATCCTAGTCCGTACCGTTCATTAGACTCTCGCTATCCTCTTCATCAAATTTCAGTAACCGCGACCTATAATCGGCGTTTACGGGTGACTTTAGATTGCATCTCGTAAATCTGATCTGACTCGACTCAAGACTTATACCAGTTCGACCGCGCCGTCATCATGGTTCCAACGCCGTGTCTTGCACACTGATACGATACCCAAGCTAGGAGTTGTGGGCCCACATATATTTCAAGGAAACGTCGTGCATTGCGAATCCCATCAATCAAGTACAAGTCAAATATAACCCATACCTAGCCCATTACTCTCTTTCTAATAAGGCATAGCACCCATCCCTCTCTCACCCAAAAATCAACCAAGCCTATACCCTCCATGTCATTTTCTTACAACACTCAATCCCCTCTGCCATCTCTCACCCATTCCATCTTATTTCTCAAGCAACCATGAGAGAAAAAAATCCAAGGAGAGAAAAGAAGCTAAGTGTATGACCCACTTTCCTACTCACAAATCTCACCATCCAACCCTTCAATCTTCATCATCCTCCATCAAAGAGAGAGCTTAGGAGCCAAGGAGCATAGAATTCCAAGGAGCTAAGAAGATTAGCGATCGGTGGGTGTTTTTGTAGGATTAGATTGTATTTTGATGACGGGCCAAGTGGGGCCTACCGATCGATGGTATGGATCTCACATTGGACCCAAGGTGTAGCCGATAGCCCACCATGATTCATATGATCATCCCATGATGGGGCCATTCTCCATGGACCTCATCATGATGTTTATTTTTCCATTTGTGAAAAGGTCATCTTGGCCATCCACTTTTTATGGAAAGGGATCTCCACCATTGATCTTTTTATGATTTAGGGCCCACATGACTTAGGACCCATTTTGATGTATGTATTATATTTACATGGCACACCTAGGGAGGGCTCATAGTGGCGGAGCCCCTCCCCTCCATCGTCAACTCTCTCTATTTCCCTCTCTCTCTCTCTCTCTTTCCTTGTTGTGGCCCACCTTGATGAATGGATTAGATTGACACTATACGATCATGAGGCCCACCTTGCGGATGCCTGTTTTTGGGCAGACCCTGGATGTAGGAAATCACAAATATCAGTTTGATCTACAAGATAGGTCAGGACCCATTGTGGCCCGTCCAGGGCCTAGACACTGGAGCATTTCAATTATATAATATTGTGATGGGCCCCACTTGGGACCCACCTGTCACACCCCAAACTCGGAAGCTGGGCTCACAAAATTCTTAATCGTAGAATCCGGCACCGACAGCCTCCATAGTACCCCATTCTTGGTTCCCAGCGCCTATTCGCCAGGTTCCGATTTTGGGATGCTACGAGGATGATTTTCAACATCAGTTTGATTCATAATAACCATAACCAAAGGCATAACCCACAAACAACAACCAAAAACTCCATCACATTTTCACTATGATCAAAATTTTATAAGTACAGTGCGTGTAAAGGGAAATACAATGATGATAAATAAAAGCTCCAAAATGATCTGCCACACGCTCTAGCCTCAACACTATTGCGATCCAACGTCACCTGCACGCAACGGTCATGCATAAGCTTATGGAAAGCTTAGAGGGTGGTGAAAGTGTGTACACAAGGTAGTAATACAATTATGTTGTATCAGAGTAATGTGAAATATGCTGATGAATTCATCAATACTATTAGTCGTACCAAGGATATGCGATGCAAGGCATGAATGATGTCAGCCATACCAAGGCCATGAGATGAGAGATGCAACTCAAGCATTCGAATCCTCATCTAAGTCATTATATCAATATAGTTCAACTCTGGAAAATAACCGGAGTCTAGTACACTCCAAGCCAGATTGCCACCTCATTGCATGCAACAAGGTGAGTGGAAGAGACCTCACTATCTGTCTGCCAATATCTGGCCCGACTCGTCGATAGCGGACCCATTTCTCGAGCTGATCAAACTCAACCTAGCTTTGCCCCCTCCACTCGGGTGGGTAAGGCCGCACCCGCTTTTAACCAATTACAACACAGTGGAAAGCCTGACCTTCTGGTAATCAGCACTTGATGCTTATGCACCCACTCTGTCTAGACATTGGAGTAACCTCCTGGTACAATAAGGGTTTAGGGACTTTCACCCAAGGATATCTATAGAACCCCATGTAGAACAATATTTTTGGTGTCTAATCCTGCTAACCACAATACGCCTGTGGATGCTACGGCCTTGATGTCGCTAGGGCGTACAGTAACCATGTCACACACTATCCAGTCATGCAGCAATCCTGTGCGTATCGTGCACTCATGTAGGGCAACACCTCCTATCCGGGTGCCCATAAACAATCTGTCTGAAGACATATGCTATGATCAGTCACTTCTCATATCAAGCATGCATATGATGCGTATGATCATGAATCATGAAACTATACTAAACATGTTATATGGCGATGGATTCTGTTCGTAATGAAGATGGGCCTTGACGGTCTATAGTCTATAAGTATGGGCTTAACAAAGGGAGCCTCGGGGGAGTTACAATGCGTACATTTAACCATCATTGCTCTTACAATGTGGACGTCAAACCATCATTGCTCCCAAGGCATGACCGCCAAAAACATCATCGCATACATCATGGTAGAATCTTACATCACAATGGGCCTCATATATATCTCATTCGGCCCACAAAAGGGCCTCACATACATCTTATTGGGCCTCATATACATCGAATGGGCCGATCAAATGGGCTGAATCAAATGGGCCGATCAAATGGGCCAATTCTAATGGGTCGAATCATCTGGGCTAATCAAATGGGCCGATTCAAATGGGCTGAATCAAATGGGTTGCACCAACGGGCCTTATGTATCAATCGGGGTGCACCAACGGGCCTTATGTATATCAAATCAGGCCCACCCCTATGTATTTTTTAGATCTGACCTACTTATAAGTTATCATAGAGGTAGATGAAGTGAAGACAAATATCAGCTTAATTGGAAACTATTGTGGCCCTTAGAAGTTTGAACGATGGATGTCACTGTCCACTATTTAAATGGTGGGGTCCACTTGAACTTTAGATTTGACTCATCCTTACACTCATGCCATACAATGATATCTCAAAATGTTTGGACAGTATGGATACAGCACATGCATCATGGTGGGTCCCACATAGACGTGGCCCACCTGATGGTATAATATATTATAATATATTTATTATATTATATTAAAAGAAAGAAAAGGGGGTTAGTAGGGTGGTGCACTCCGCCGTCAGTTCTTACTTCACTGTTAGCTACACCCCATTGTCAGTTAATACTTCACTATTAGTTACTTCCACTGACAAACGGTGTGGCATATACCTCATCAAGGTGGGTCCCGCATGGCCCACCTACTTTGGATCAACCTAACATTTGTGTTTCTCATCATCTAGGTCCACTGGCACCGATTAAAAGGCATGATCAAGGTGGGCCACACCGTTTTAGATGGGTGGACAGGGTGGATGATATCATTCATCAAGGTGGGCCACAAGCCATCATACGCAAGAGAGAGAGAGACACACACACACATGAGAAGGGGAGGGACCCTACCACTATGACCCTCCCTATACAATGCATACATCAAGTGGGTCCCACAACAAGTGGGCCCTCAAATTGAATTTAACGGTGGATAACCCACCTTAGATCTTCTCTTCTTGGCTCTAATGGCTTCCTTTGCTCCTTGGCTTCAATCCCAAAGGAAGATGATGGAGAGTGAATGGTGGAGATGGGAGATGAGAGGGTTGGAAGTGGGCCACACACAAAGCTCTCTTAGAGGTTTGAAAGAGCTTAGACGTGTGATCTTTATTATTATTAATTTTTTTTGCTTGGGAAAGTGAGTTTAAGAAATGAGAGAGAGAGAGAGAGATGGGTGATGGAGTGATGGATGTGGTGAGTAATGGGTGTGTAAGAACTTTGTTGACTTTACGGGTAGATGGTGTAAGAAGGGTATGGGGTATGTAAGAAATTGTTGAATTATGAGGTTACTTGGGGATGGGTGTGAGGTGATGGTATACTTGACATGTACTTGACTTTTGACAGGATTAATTGATTGATGGATGTGACATTGGGTAGAGATTTCATTGGGTTTAGCAATGCACAGCGTTTTCTTGAACTAAATGCGGGCCCACATCTCCTGGCCAGGGTATCACCTCGGTGCGCAAGATGCGGCATCGGAACTAGTGCGATGGCACAGTCGCTAGGGTACAAGTCTCAGGTTAAGCCGACTCTAGTTTGCAGGACTCAGCTTAGGATTGCGCGCAAACATTGGATACATGTCGAGGGTTGCCAGAATTTGATAGGCAGGATCGCGGGAACCTACGGAATGGTACGAACTATGATGTGAGTCTTACACCACCTGCCATGGTAATGGATTAGCTGGAGTACCTTATAGCAACTATATAGTTGTTGTATTGACGTAAGGAAGTTATGTGGGTCTGATCACGAGGTATGTGTGATATCCACACCTCCCATCCACCGTCCATTGGTCTGGATGGTGGGACCCACCTTTAATGTATGTGTTTCATACACATCGTTCGTCCGTGGATCCCATCCACGTGGCCCACCATCATGTGATGTATGATCACACCGTCAACTTGTATGGACCCCACATGATGTATGGGTCTTATCCACACTATCCGTCCATTGCTGGACATGGGACCTAACTATGATGTATGTATTTTACAGCCACGGCGTCAGTCCGCTAGGACGTGCGGCCCACTCGATGCATGTGTTGTACGTCCATGCTATTCATCTAGTGGGGCCCATTTGGGAGGTGCAGGCCCACACGCTGGCTATGCAGGGCCCACCTGCTGGCCGTGCAGGATCCACCTGCTGGGTGGCCCATTGTGATTTATTTGGGGCCCAAGTGGTGCGGCTCATTGTGATGTATTCGAGGCCCAGATGGTGAGGCTCAATGCGATGTATTTGAGGCCCATGAGTGAGGTCCATTATGATGTGTATGTGGCTCAGGTATGAGGCCTGTTGCGATGTATTTAAGGCCCATGGATGTGGCCCATTGTGACGTATTTGAGGCCCATGGACATGGCCCATTGTGATGTATTTGAGGCCCATGGATGAGGCCCAATGTGATGTATTGGAGGCCTTTGGATAAGGCCCATTGTGATGTATTTGAGGCTCATGGATGAGGACCAATGTGATGTATTTGAGGCCTATGGATAAGGGCCATTGTGACATATTTGAGGCCCATGGATGAGGCCCAATGTGATGTATTTGAGGCCCTTGAGCAAGGCCCATTGAGATGTAAGTGAGGCCCTTATGTTGAAGCCCATTATGATGTGGGAGGCCCTTATGTGAGGCCTAATGTGACGTATATGAGGCCCTTGTGTAAGGCATGTTGTGGTGGATATGAGGCCTATGTGATGAGGCCTAATTGTGATGTGTGATTCCACCATGATGCATGTAATGATGTTTATGATGCCCATCCATCTCCTAGTTAGTATGAGGACCATGGACCCCCATTATAGGGTAGGTTCTAAATGGGCCATGGCTTGGGAGCAATGATGGTTTAATGTCCACATTGTAATAGCAATGGTGGTTAAATGCCCACATTATAATCCTCCCTAAGGCCTGTTGATTAGGCCCATTCTCATCTCCTCTTAGTGGGCTAACCCAAACCGTTGGGCCCTCACCTATGATTAGTGATACCCATTGGGCTAACCCAAACCATTGGACCCCCATTAATAATGGTGGTTTCCACCATGCCCTGTAGGATTGAGCAAACTTAAGAGCCCACATTATTTTCATATCAGGCCTTCCATAGAATGGGGCCTATTTAGATGCATGTTTTGCCCAAGTTTAGTGACCATACCCAAGGCCCACTTAGGTGTTGAGAGGGCTACCCAATCTGCTTGGAAGGACATAGTCCTAGGTGTAAGTGCTCCACCAAATTCCACCTTGTGTACGTACCGAGATTCCTATATAAAAGCCTAATTATTACGAGATATAGAGATGTAGGAAGCCCAATTTTTCACCCTGTTATCTCACCTTATGAACTCACCTTGTCATATACCCACTTGACTCACCAAGAGAGGTGTATCCTACCCTTGTACCCCATTTGTTGGGACCTTTTGACATGTATGTATCATCCGCACCGTCCATCTCTATGTTGGGACAAGTGTGTAACCTATCGAAAAATCCTGTACAAGGACCCGAGTACCACATCAGGCAGAAATCACTCAGGATCAAATCCTTTATAAATTTGACAAGGTTAACTAAGTGTTAAACTAGATTAGCCATGAAATCCGCTTAAATCACTTTAAATATGATCTGCAAAACCCAAAAATTGTAAAATCATTGACGCTAGGTTACCCTAAATTCTAGGATCAAGCTCATTACCTGACTGCTCTTGGGAGCACATTGAATCTCTGTATCAGATCTGGACCGCACATCGAACGTCCGAATGATACGGAGTTATAGAGTATGGACCGCCTTGCTGGGCTTGATAACTATCTTGGAGATCAAATCCAGAATGTGTCCCATGGCTATTCGCTTGAGCCCGGAGCGGGGAGTGTGAGAACACTTAGTTTTCTTTAGAAATCAAATCTCATTTAAGTAATCTGAGACTTGTTACTTGCAGGCCTGATATAAGCAATCAGACGGTCAGAATTTGACCCAAATACACCCTCGGATCAGGAGAAATTTCATATACATGGCAATGTACTTGAAATCCCCGATCGAGTTTCAGTGACCGTTGAACTGAAACTGGTCTGCCATGTGCGATCTGAGAATCCGACCGGAACGAAAACTTAATGTACCTAGATCCAATGTTAGTGAGCTTAAGTCCGATCACATACAGAAAAGGGGCCTCCAGAAGTGCTCTGTTGGATCAAAATGGACCCACTTTGGATATAACCTAAGTATACCTTGACCCTGAATCTATTTTGGTTATGTTTTAGCCTATATGAAACGCCCCAAAAATTGGGGGTCGAGCATAAACTCAACTCCCAAGTTCCAACGCATCACTTAAATAACAAAATGAATGATGATTGAATGTTGTTTGTATTAGTGTAGTGAACATGAGTGAGATTAAGCCAAAACTGCATATCATACTCCAGAGACAGTTAAATTTACAAGTGGAAGACTGTAATGGATATGTAAAATATATAGACTGCGGTGAGTCTCCAGAGTGTGAGAATGTTACCATGTTAATTCATTACAAGTACAATTTTAAATTATACCAAGTTGTGTAAGGTCATCTAGTCAATATACCAAAAAGCCCCATCGATCAGGACACGGCTCACAGGAACCCGCCTGAAACTGCATAAAGGAGGAATCCTCCTCATCCTCATAAAAGTCTAGCTCCGCTTCGCAGCATAGCCACCATCTGAAACTCAAACAAGTCTGGTTGGTGTGTACAATACCATCCCGTAACGTGGGAGTGAGTGATCAACTTAGTGGAACAGAAAAGCATAGGTTAACATGTTATCAAAACAATCAAGCAGTAATGATAAAGAAGTACAATCAACAATCCTAAGTACTCTTGTTAATGCAAGTATGAAATGCTGTCATGATGCATGCCCTCACCGACATACTCCCTAATGCGACACCATCTTACGTTCGTGGCATGCGTTCATTCCTCAGTGCTCTACATCTTCCAAGCACATGCAGTGCGATGATGAGCATGATTACCGAGTTGTTATTAGTCCATTTCAAACAGCAGGATTGGGAAACTAAGGTACCTCCCTTGTATCATTCCCAAACATGATCCATTTAGGGTCGTCAAACCTAGATAATCTCATACTATGGTGTGGTTCTAGGGCGCTGCAAAGGCTGCTAGGGCTATTACACGCATTCGTTACACCACTCCCCCATCACCTTTTTAACGGTTCATCACTAAATTGATACAGGCCTAATACATCGCAGCAAAACTTATCACCTCACCGTAAATTCAGAGTATGCTCGAGGTCACTACAAAGGGCTCGTCATCAATCAGTGTAGGCCGACAGCTCGAATACAGTGTCCCGTACCACCGTATTCGGCTCACGAGTCTGGTTGCTCAATGAACACTACGGGGAGGCTCAGGCTGAAGCACTCGCAATACCATGAAATTCCAGCGTAGGCCGACAGCTCGACCATGGTGTCCCATACTACCATGCCCGCCTCATGAGTCTTAGTGGATCGAGGTACCATGGTTAACGGGATTTCACTGGTAAGTTTGGTACCCTAGTTCAAGCAGTAGCGTCCAAACATAGTGAACATACATTAGACATATCGGGTTACTTGACGAGCTGGACTAGCACGAGCACACGACCAGCCGAATGACATGAAGTGCATAAGCATTTCGCATGGCCTAACCACTGTCGCCAACCGAAGTATGACTCGGGTTCGTCAGACACATCCTACGTGGCGAAATGAATCTAAGCCACGAACTCAAGTCTGGTACTGATTGTCTGGACTATAATCATAGTCCCAATCGCAGTCAATCCTTATCCAGAAGCATGTGGGGTAAAGCATAATAAACAAAGTAATTCAAGTATGTTAACAAACATGTTATAAAGCATGTTACAAAGAACAATGTACACAAGAAATATAAACACATATATTTCATAGTAAGCGATTAAATTAAACAACCATCATGGAGGAAATCATATATGTTTCTATGGTAGTTAAGAATCCCATCTCAACACCTACCTAAAGCATGATTATCTAAGCACTTACTCTTACAAGAATTTTAACAAACACTTAGAATACACTATTTTAGCATACATAGTGTATATTAGCAAAAACATGTATTAGGGCGAACCCTCTCACCAAGTAAGTGTTATACAAATATATAATATGTTCATAAAGAAAATAATCATGGCAAACACATTTCCAAAATTCATACGTATACGTTGCTTTCTACAAATACTAGGAATACAGTATTTTCAACATAGTTATCGTATAACCGAAAAGTGAAATGAACAACACTTTGTATATGTGTAATTACATACAGATCATGAATCTATCATTATCTAACATTGAAAGCGTTGAAAACCATAACCTATACACCTAAAGTCCACACCTTTTGTTGTAGAATCGTAAAGAACTCGATAGATTTGCTAAGTCATCGTATACGGTAATTTGGCAACCTATATCATGCTTTAGGTTAGTTATTTCATAACGTACAACTATCAAAACCCTAAAACAGATTAAGGTTAGGGTTTCTTACCTAGAAACGAAGTCGAAATCGCCCGGAAAGTGCTTAGATCGGGATGGTTAAGCTTGGATACGGCAGGGTAGAGCATCAGGGAGATCCTCCCACAACTCCCTCACTTTTTCTCTCTTTTCTCTCTTCTCTCTCCTAGGGTTTTTATCAAATTCGTATGGCTGAATGAGAGAGGATTTTAAGGTCTTTATATAGCCTAAAACTACACCGAAATAAACCTAAGGTCAAGGTATACTTAGGTTATGACCAAAGTGGGTCAGTTTCAGCTTAACGGAGGACTTCTGGCTGCCCCCCTTGAGCCAAAGGTCGGACTTAAGATCACTAACACTGGATCTAAGTTTAGTTAAGTTTTCGTTCCAGTCAGATTCTCAGATCACGCGTGGCGGACCAGCTTTAGTTCAACGGTCAGTGAAACTCGATTAGAGATTTCAAGTACACTGACCTGTGTTGGAATTTTTCCCTGATCCGAAGGTGTAATCTGGTCAGATTCCGATGGTCTGGTTGCTTATAAATTGTCCGCAAGTGACACATACCAGATTTCAGAAATTTGTATTTTATTTTTTATTAATTTCACATTTCTCACACTCTTTACTCCGGACTCAAGTGAATAGCGCTGAGACATTATCTGGATTTGATTTTCGAGATAATTGTTAAGCCCAGCAAGGCGGTCCTAACCGTTTAACTTCGTGTTAATCAGACTTCCGACGTACGGTCCAGATCTGATACGGAGTTTCGTGATGCTCCCGAGAGCAGCCAGGTAATGAAATTGATCCTAGATTTTAGGGTAATGTAGCGTCAATGGTTCTACAAGTTTTGGGTCTTGCAGATCATATTTAAAGTGGATCAAGCGAATTTCGTAGCTAATCTAGTTTAGCACTTAGTTACTTTGTGAAGGATAAGGTAGTGAAAGTTAGATTTGTGAAGGAAATGAAGCGATTTTAGACTGTGGAATTGAGTTCTGACAAGTTAATAAGGTGTTAGGATCGACCCATTGCCTAAAGACGTCTAATTCCAGGTTGGCAAAAATTCGGGATGTTACAATCTACCCCCCTTAAAACAAAATTTTCATCCCCAAAATTACCTAAAGGTAATAAGGAAAGATTTAATTACTTCTTTTGCCTAAGTTTTATTGATTACGAGTTTCTACGCATGGTAGGGTATATACTAGCCTGGTTCATTTTAGTCTACCCCCCTTAAAAAATTATTTCTTCATCCCTTGCTTATACCCTAATAGTTTGCTATAATTTATTTCTTTATCTATTTGGGGTCTTGACGACGGTCCCCAACAATTTAGAGTAAGATAGCTATTTTCAATGTTTGACTGACACAGAGAGATGATTATAGTGGGCTTGATCCCGATACATCGATCATCTACCTGACCAGGGTAGAAGGCTCATTGTATCCCTCCCTAGTCCTGATAGATCCTAGTCTTCTGCTCGGTCAAGTAGTGAGTCCATTGGTAGTCACCCAGGATTGAGAATTGGGTCAAGTCGCGAATACTTCGCAGTTGTATATTTCAGTAACTCCGTAGGCCGATCACTTTAAAAACTCAGGGAATGTCCATTAATGAAAGGCTCAAACTTTCCTATTTCTTGGGTTGCCCTTTAGGTCTTGTCTAAGAGAGTTCTCCTTATTATCTATGTCCAAGGAAATGGTGAATCAAATTATATTCAACGAGCATAATTATAGATACGTTGACCTTGGCTATTGTAATTCAGTTCGTACCCATTGTTAGGCCTATTGTGTAATATGAAATTATTTAATACTTGAACCCTAATTGCTTTACATTCTAAGGAAGATTCAGATCCTAGTTAGTGACCTATCTTTACGTACAGTCTAGATCAATTCCATTCGATCCTGGGCCAGTGGGGTAAGGGTCCACTATGCTTCTACTGCGCCACCCAGATCAAAGAGGTGTATTAGCCAACCTAACTAAGCCCATCATTCAATTGGCTTAGCATAATTAATTAGTCTTTTACTTTCCTTAGCCTAACCAGTAGTCTAAACTTAATTTAGGAGTAGCGGTAATCCACTGGTTGTACTCCACAGTCTATGCTTATACACTAGATGATTTTATACCCTTTCTAATATAAGAAATTATTTTATCGCTTAGGGTCAAACGTTGTTTAATTGGAATTGAGTTGTACGGACTTAAATTTAACTACTCACGAGCACTTCACACATGCTCATACCAGTTAAGAGGGTCCTAAGGTTCATATTATTAATTTGTTGGATTTCCTATACGGTCATGTCTGTCGAAATCTAGGAACACCGCTCTAGGTCCAAAACTCTAAGGGCCTATTTGGCCAGTGGTCTTAAGTTGTATTTAATGGGCTTGCATTGCTAATCCCTCCTCAGGATTGGGAGTGGCATGGTTGGTAGGAGGGTGGGTGGGGATTAATTTTATAGGCTTTGGAAAATGAGTCTTATGTGGGAAAGCATGAGATGGGAGTTCCAAATCCCAGGATGAGGAATTTTTAAGTGTAATAGGAAAACCCGGGATATACTTTTCATTGCATACATTCCGAACATGGCATTGGAAAACGTGGGATACACCCAATCTAGGGGCCATACCTTACACATACATTTATTGTTACTTATACAATGCTATCCACCTAACTCTCCTAATGCAGTTGGCCGAACGGGCCCTAAACGTCCTCAAACATCTAAAACATTCTACCAACTACTATACCCATCAACATGAAAATAAAAACATCCAAAGACGGTAACCCATGCAAACTACAAGACAACAGTATGGATGATTAGGCCTCCAAGAAAATGGTCGTACAAGCTCTGATAGAGCCATGAAAAATGAGGATGAGGGGAAACGGGAGCTAGAGTTTTTGGTTCTTCACGAGTTTGAACCTCAACAGGTATTGTGAAGGCCCAAAAGATAGTTATTGAAGATAAAAAATGGAAAGGTAGGATGAGTTAGGGAGCTTACACATTTTTGAGCTCCAAATGGGGCATGTAAGAGCCCAAATGAGAGTGAATGGAGAGGGTAAGGAGGTAGGGATGGCTGTGAATAATGGATATGGGTGGGTTATGGCCGAAAATGATAGATCGGACAATTGGGAGGCAGATTTGAGAGAGAGGACAACAAGTTTAAAGAGAAATGAGAGTTGGAGGTGCTTTGAGAGGGAGAGGACAAAAACAGAGCAAAAACAGGGGTCCCCACAAAATTTGGTGGGCACCACATGTAACTAGGGGTCGGGCCGACCCTGACCAGCACCGACCCGACCAGCCTGGCCCAACCTGACCGCAGTCGACTACAGTGACCGCGGTTCTGCCCCGGTCCACCGGACCAACCGCGGTGCCGCCGCAGTAGGGCGGTGTTCACCGCCCTCCCAAGGTGCGAAAGACACCCCAGGTCCACTGTGTGTCCCCCCCAGATTTCATCGATTTGGGCCCGACTCCATTTTGAGCAGTTTCGGGAACAATTTACAGACCAAAATGAGTTTATGTGACGTGTAGCATATGATTTTGGGGCAGGAGGCGCTAGTCTATCCAACTAACCCATTTATTTAGTTAGATTCCAAAAGGTTAACTGTCAAAACCCATTTTATCCATTTATTTCCTATTTATGGTAAGTTTTAGTTTCAGTATTATTCTTCATCATTTATACCCTAGGATTGGTGTGTATTATGAATGTGCTTTAAAAGAAATGAAGAATACAGTGGTGGAGGGTGAGATTTTGAAGGAATTGGATAAAAAGGGATTTTAGGCTTTGAGATTTAGTGTAAGGTGTTGTGGTTAGCCTACAACCTAAAGACATTCATTTCTAGGGAACGACTCAAACCCGTCGACTGATGGCCGACTTAGGTCGTTTCACGCGACCAAAGATACGTTGTGGACTAAATTACCGTATAGTCTCACCTGTCGGCGAAACTTGGGATTCGAATATGGTTTCTAGGTTTTATCGCCCCCTTCCTAATTCAGAGTGTGTCAGAGTGCGTCGTGTTACCATAACCCAGGCCCAGTTTAATCCAAATCATGCTCTGATACCATCTTGTAACGCCTTGAAAATCGAGGGTCGAGCATAAACTCAACTCCCGAGTTCCAACACATCACTTATGCAACAAAATGAATGATGATTGAATGTTGTCTGTATTAGTGTAGTGAACATGAGCGAGATTAAGCCAAAACAACATATCATACTCCAGAGACAGTTAAATTTACAAGCGGAAGACTGTGATAGATATGTAAAATATATAAACTGTGGTGAGTCTCCAGAATGTGATAATGTTAACAGGTTAATTCATTACAAGTATAATTTCAAATTATACCAAGTTGTGTAAGGTCATCTAGTCAATATCCCAGAAAGCCCCGTCGATCAGGACACGGCTCACAGGAACCCACCTGAAACTGCATAAAGGAGGAATTCCCCTCATTCTCATAAAAGTCCGGCTCCGCTTCGCAGCATCGACACCATCTGAAACTCAAACAAGTCTGGTTGGTGTGTACAACATTGTCCTGTAACGTGGGAGTGAGTGATCAACTCAGTGGAACAGAAAAGCATAGGTTAACATGTTATCAAAACAGTCAAGCAGTAATAATAAAGCAGTACAATCAACAATCCTAAGTACTCTTGTTAATGCAAGTAAGAAATGCTGTCATGATGCATGCCCTCACCGACATACTCCCTCATGCGACACCATCTTAGGTTCACGGCATATGTTCACTCCTCAGTGCTCCACATCTTCCAGGCACATACAGTGTGATGATGAACATGATTACCGAGTTGTTATTAGTCCTTTCAAACAGCAGGATTGGGAAACTAAGGTACCTCCCTTGTATCATTCCCAAACATGATCCATTCTGGGGTCGTCAAACCTAGATAATCTCAAACGATAGTGTGGTTCTAGGGCGCTGCAAAGGTCAGTCGTGGTCAACATTACACAATCGTTACACCACTCCCCCATCACCTCTTTAACGGTTCATCACTAAAACGATACAGGCCTAATACATCGTGGAAAAACTCGTCGCCTCACCGCAAATTTAGAGTATGCTCGAGGTCACTACAAAGGGCTCATCACCAATCAGTGTAGGCCGACAGCTCGAATACAGTGTCCCATACCACCGTATTCGGCTCACGAGTCTAGTTACTCAATGGACACTACGGGGAGGCTTGGGCTAACACACTCACAACACCACGAAACCCCAGTGTAGGCCGACAGCTCGACCACAATGTCCAATACCACCATGCCTGGCTCATGAGTCTTAGCGGATCGAGGTACCATGGTTAACGGGATTTCACTGGTAAGTTTGTTACCCTAGGTTCAAGCAGTAACGTCCAAACATGGTGAACATACATTAGACATATCGGGTTACTTGACAAGCTAGACTAGCATGAGCGCATGACTAGCCAAATGACATGAAGTGCATAAGCACTTCGCGTGGCCTAACCACTGTCGTCAATCGAAGTATGACTCGGGTTCGTCAGACACATCCTACGTGGCGAAATGAATCTCAACCTCGAACTCAAGTCTAGTACCAATTGTCTGGACTATAATCATTGTCCCAATCGCAGTCAATCCTTATTCAGAAGCATGTGGAGTAAAGCATAATAAACAAAGTAATTCAAGCATGTTAACTAACATGTCGTAAAGCATGTTACAAAGCACAAAGTACATAAGAAATACAAACACATATATTTCATAGTAAGCGATTAAATTAAACAACCATCATGGAGGAAATCATATATGTTTCAAAGGTAGTTGAGAATCCCATCTCAACACCTACCTAAAGCATGATTATCTAAGCACTTACTCTTACAAGCATTTTCACAAACACTTAGAATACACTATTTTAACATACATAGTGTATATTAGCAAAAACATGTATTAGGGCGAACCCTCTCACCAAGTAAGTGTTATACACATATATAATATATTCATATAGCAAATAATCATGGCAAACACATTTCTAAAATTTATACGTATGCGGTACTTTCTACAAATACTAGGAAAATAGTATATTCAACATAGTTATCGTATAACCGAAAAGTGAAACGGACAACACTTTGTATATGTACAATTACATACAGATCATGAATCTATCATTATCTGACATTGAAAGCGTTGAAAACCATAACCTATACACCTAAAGTCTGCACCTTTTGTCATAGAATCGTAAAGAACTTGATAGATTTGCTAAGTCTTCGTATACGGTAATTTGGCAACCTATAGCATGCTTTAGGTTAGTTATTTCATAACATACAACTATCAAAACCCTAAAACAGATTATGGTTAGGGTTTCTTACGTAGAAACAAAGTCGGAATTGCCGAAAAAATGCTTAGATCGGGATGGTTAAGCTTGGATACGGCAGGGTAGAGCATCAGGGAGATCCTCCCACAACTCTCTCACTTTCTCTCTCTTTTCACTCTTCTCTCTCTTAAGGTTTTTCTTAAATTCGTATGGCTGAATGAGAGAGGGTTTTAAGGTCCTTATATAATCTAAAACTACATCGAAATAGACTTAAGGTCAAGGTATACTTAGGTTATGACCAAAGTGGGTCAGTTTCAGCTCAACGGAGGACTTCTGGTGGCCCCCCTTGAGCCAAAGGTCGAACTTAAGCTCACTAACACTGGATCTAGGTTTAGTTAAGTTTTTGTTCCAGTCGGATTCTCAGATCATGCGTGGCAGACCAGTTTCAGTTCAACGATCCGTGAAACTCGATCATAGATTTCAAGTACACTGACCTATGTTGGAATATTTCCCTGATCTGAGGGTATAATCTGGTCAGATTCTAATGGTCTAGTTGCTTATAAATTGTCTGCAACTGACACATGCCAGATTTTATAAATTTATATTTTATTTTTTATTAATTTCACATTTCTCAAACTCTTCACTCCGGGCTCAAGCGAATAGCCTTAGGACATTATCTGAATTTGATTTCCGAGATGATTGTCAAGCCCAGCAAGGTGGTCTTAACAGTTTAACTTCGCGTTAATCGGACTTCCAACGTGCGGTCCAGATCTGATACCTAGTTTCGTGATACTCCCGAGAGCAGCCGGGTAATGAGATTGATCCTAGATTTTAGGGTAATGTAGCGTCAACGGTTCTACAAGTTTTGGGTCTTGCAGATCATATTTAAAGTAGACCAAGCAGATTTAATAGCTAATCTAGTTTAGTAGTTAGTTACTTTGTGGAGGATAATGTAGTGAAAGTGAGATTTGTGAAGGAAATGGGTTAAGAAGTGATTTTAGACCGTGGGATTGAGTTCTGACAAGTTAATAAGGTGTTAGGATAGACCCATTGCCTAAGGACGTCTAATTTCAGGTTGGCAAAAATCCAGGATGTTAGGATCGACCTTAAACCCTCTCTCTTTCTCACCATACGAATTTGAGAAAACCCTAGGAGAGAAAAGAGAAGAAAGAGAAAGGATGTGTGAGAGAAGTGGGAGGATCTCCCTGATACTCTACCCTGCCACTATACAAGCTTACCCACCTCTTTTTAATCGCTTTCCCGATGATTTTAGCTTCGTTTCTAGGTAAGAAACCCTAACCCTACTCTGATCTAGGGTTATGATCATTGCAAATGATGAAATAGCTAATCTATTTCATTCTATAGGTTGCCAAATTGTCGTACACGAATACTTAACAAATATATCAAGTTCATTACGCTTCTACGGCGTAAGGTGCAGACTTTAGACGTATAGGTTACGGTTTTCAAAGCTTTCAATGTCAGATAATGATAGATTCATGATCTGGATGCAATTTCACATGTACAATGCGATGTTCGTTTTGCATTTCAGTTACGTATGCAAATTACGGTGTATAGTGTGTTCTGTATATTTGTAGAAAATACTGTATACGTATAAATTGTGAAAGTATGTTTGCCATGATAAATTACTGTATGTACATGTTATATATAAGTGTAATACTTGTTTGGCGAAAAAACTCGCCCTAATACATGTTTTTGCTAGTATACACTATGTATGTTAAAATAGTGTATTCTAAGTGTTTGTGAAAATGCTTGTAGATGATTGTGCTTTAAGTAGGTGTTGAGAGAGGATTCTCAACTACCTTAGAGATGTATATGATTTCCTCCACATTGGTTGTTTAATTTAACCGCTTAATTATTAAATATATGTGTTGTATTTCTTGTTTATATTGTGCTTTATAACATGCTTTATGACATGCTTGTTAACATGCTTGAATTACTTTGTTTATTCTGCTTTACTCTACATGCTTCTGGTTAAGGATTGATTGTGATTGGGACTATGATTATAATCCAGACATTCGGTAATAGACTTAAGTTCATGGTTGAGATTCATTCACCACGTAGGATGTGTTTGACAAACCCAAGTCGTACTTCGGTTGGCGACAGTGGTTAGGCTACGCGAAGTGCTTATGCACTTCAAGTCACTTAGCTGGTTGTGCGCTCGTGCTAGTTGAGCTCATCAAGTAACCCGATCTATTTAATGTATGTTCACCATGTTTGGACACTAGTGCTTGAACCTAGGGTACTAAACTTACCAGTGGAATCCCGTTAACTGTGGTACCTCGATCCACTAAGACTCATGAGCCGGGCATGGTGGTATAGGACAGCATGGTCAAGCTGTCGGCCTACGTTGGGGCCACGAGCTTGCCTGTATTAACCATTGAGCAACCAGACTCGTCAGCCGAATACGTTGGTATGGGACACTGTATTCGAGCTATCAGCCTACACTGATAAGGTGATGGGGGAGTGGTGTAACGATTCCGTGTAATAGCCTTGGCAGCCCTTTGTAGTGACCTCGAGAGTACTCTGAGTCTACGTGGAGGCGACGACCCTTCCGTAGCAACAAGAGTACAAACTAGGCCTGTATTGATAAGGTGATGGGAGAGTGGTGCAACGATTTCGTGTAATAGCCCTGGCAGCCCTTGCAGCGACCTAGAACCACACTATCGTATGAGATTATCTAGGATTGACGACCCTAGAATTGATCATTATTTGGGAATGATATAAGGGAGGTACCTTAGTTTCCCAATACTGCTATTAGAAATGGACTAATAACAACTCGGTAATCATGCTCATCATCGCATTGTATGTGCCTGGAAGATGTGGAGCACTGAGGGATGAACGCATGCCGCGGACGTAAGATGATACCGTATGAGGGTGGATAGGCGAGAGGCATACATCACGACTGCATTTCATAGTTGCATTAATAAGAGTACTTAAGATTGTCGATTGTACTACTTTATCATTATTGCTTGACTGATTTGATAACATGTTAACCTATGCTTTATTGTTCCACTGAGTTAGCTACTCACTCCCACGTTACGGGACGGTGTTCTAGACACCCACCAGACTCTGTCTTAGATGCAGGTACCGATTCGCAGGAGGCTGATCCTGATTACTATGATGATCAGGATGAGTTCTCCTACATGCAGTTCTCTGGTGGCTTTGCTTAGGCTATCGGATTGACGGGGCTATTGGGCTATCATGACAGTTGGACTATTCTTTTGACATTATATTTTTGATTCAGTACATGTATATGATGACTCAACGAAGTAATCATACTCGGGTGACAGATCGAAATTGTTTGTTTTTATACACATCTATATACATCTTTCAGTCTTTCACTTGCATTTTATACATTGATATGGAGTATGGATTACTGTCTTTGTATAATCTCACTCATGTTTATTGCTTTAACACAGACAACATTCAATCATCATTCTCTATGTTGCATAACTGATGTTTTGGAACTCGAGAGTTGAGTTGCTACTTGACCCTCGAATTTCAGGGCGTTACAAAGTGCGAGGTCCATCCTTGACATTAGTGTGTCATCTAGACCATCTGTTCTTAGTACATCATCACCCCTTTCCATAGATAGAAGAATATGTAGTATCAGGTTTGGTATATCCACTACGCAGAACCTATCTCGATGTATGGACTAGACTCGTCGTCCCCATCTTGGATCATGCAGAGCATTGGAAGGCTAATGTAAGACATACCGCATAGGTTCCTATAGTTGTAGGAGTACGTCATTCAGTTTATACTCGTAGTATGTGACATGCTGGTGATAATCAATTGTGGATTATTGTTGTCTGCCCTATCAGATAATCATGCCTATATAATTTATTACATCATGATACATGCCAATACACATCATATGTATGCTTGTTATGATGAGTGATTGATCATAGCATATACCATCGGGTTAGTTTTTTATGGGACTCCTTGTGAGACGGAGTTGCCCCACATGAGCACATAGTATGTGCAGGTTTGATGCATGACTGGATGGTATAACTCATGCATCTCGCATTTTTTGATATGACCACCGTATGCCCTAGTGATATCAAGGCAGTCTCCTCCACAAACATATCGTGGATGGCCAGATGGGACACTGAAAATCCTTTTTTTATATGGGGCACGATAGATGTACCTAGGTGAAATTCCTTAAACTCTCATGGTACTTAAGGATGCTCCAGTATCCAGACCGAGTGACATTTAACCATAATTGCTCTTAAAATGTAGACATTTAACCACCATTACTCACAAGGTATGGCCGTTTAAAACCTATCCTATAATAGAGCCCATGATCTTTATACTAACTAAGAGTGGATGGGCATCATAAACATTATCACATACTTCGTGGTGGGCTCACATATCACAATTGGACCTTATCACATAGGCCTCATATGCACCACAATCGGCCTCATCACAAGGGCCTCATATACATCACAATGGGCCTCACACAAGGGCTTCACATACATCACATTGGGCCTCATCACATGGGCCTCACATTGGGCCTCATCACATGGGCCTCATATACATCATATTGGGCCTCACACATGGGCCTCATATACATCACAATTGGCCTCACAGGTCAGCCCTATGGTCCAGAAAAAAAATAAACGGATAGTGTGCTTACAACAAATATCAAGGTGGGCTTTATGCATCACAAATGGGCCCACAGCTGGGCCCCCCACAAACATCACAGTGGGGCCCAGAAGATTTTAATGGTGAGCATTTAATCACTACTATCCAGCAGCGTTCAGATTGCCGTTGGACAGCATGGATGAAACACATACTTCACATGGGCCCCACAGCCATTAGACGGCATGGGTGCATCACGTACATCATGGTAGGTCCCACCGTCCTGGATTTCGACAGTGTGGGTGCAATACATAAATCATGATGGGGTCCATGTCCCTGGTCTGGATGGTGTGGAATGAAACACATACAACATGTGGGTCCCAGCATCCACATGTGGATGGTGCTGGACATACAATACATTGAGGTGGGTCCCACTGTTAGGACAGTTGGATGGAACACATGCAACAAGGTGGGGTCCAGTTCACGTTCAAGGACTGGACTGGATGGTGCTGATACAACACATGCATCACGTCGGGGCCCACCGTCCCAGCTTGGATGGTGGGGACATAATACATACATTAAGGTGGGCCACGTGGATAGGGTCCACATCCCAGCAATGGACTGATGGTGAGGATAAAATCCATCCACCAGGGTGGTCCCACGTCCAGAGATGGATGGTGTGGACTATCACACATGTAGGTGGGTCCCACGTCCTAATCAGCTGGACGGTGTGGACTGCCACACATGCAAGTGGGTCCCACTCGTGTAGATAAACAGGTACATCAGGTGGGTCCATGTGGTAGCCCACCAGCTTGAAAACAAGCTGATATTCATTTTTCCCCTACGGACATGCAGCGTGGATAAATACATCACAGTGGGCCTACTACCCTGGACAGTTTGGATATAAGTACATCAGGTCGACCACACATCATCATCATAAAAGAGAGAGAAAGAGAGAGGGAGAGGGAGGGAGAGGGGGGGAGAGAGAGAGAGAGAGAGAGAGAGAGAGAGAAACGTGTAATGGAGGGGCTCCACCACTATGAGCCCCTTAATACATGCATCATACATAGATCATACATTCATCAATATGGATCCCATGATTGGGTGGGCCCTCCAATCAGAAAATCAAGGTGGGAATGTTATCCCCACCACAAATCAAGGGTCCAGATGACCCATTAAAGGTATGGATTTAGATAAACGTCATGATGGGGTCCATGGAGAATGGCCCCATCATGGCCATGCATGCATCAAGGGTGGGCCCTTGGCTACACCCAAAGGGTCAAGTAGGATCTCCACCATTGATTGGTGGGTCCTACATGCCCCTAATTAAGAGAATAAACAATCTAAAAAAGAAAATGCAAGAACTACTCCTAAACATGACACCCACCTCAAATTTCTTCCTCCTTCCACCTCAAGGTTATAGAGCTTCAAGGGAAATGTTTTAATGGTTGAGATGGGGTTTAGAGGGTTAGATTGAGAGGGATTAATGGTGGAATGTGGCTGGATTTTCTCTCCAAGGTGGGACGTCCATGAGTTCTCTCTTGCTAGGGGAGATGAGAAATGAGGAAGAAACGGAGGGAAAGAGAGATGTAATAATTGCTTGTAAAGTAATGATGATGGGTGTAAGAAGGCATGGCTAGCTTGCCATCATTATATATAAGAAATGGGCTAACAATCATAACTTGAAATTATTACAAAGCATGCTTGTAAGAGGTATGGTTGATGATGTCATCATCATGATTATTCTAGGGAAATGCACTAACTGGAATGGCCCTGCAACGTGCAGTCCACAGCCATGATAACGTGTAGGCCACATCTCACACTCTAAGCATCGGATTGGTGCACGAGATGTTACATCGGAACCTCGGCAATAGCACAGTTGTAATGGTATAGGTCTCGGGTTGAGTCGGCTCTGGTTTATAGGATACAACTCAAAGTCACTCGCAAATGCTATCTACAAGTCGCGGGTCGCCAAAATTTGACGGAGAGGATCTTATGATCCTAAGGAATGAAATGGTCACTAGGACATAGGCCTGACAGTTGAGCCGTCGGAAAGTGAATACCTAATACGTAGCAGAGTAGAAGCATCAAGGTGGTAATAACAGGTAAACAGGTGGCCTTGGTGATTTAACTCTTGACCCAAAACAACTCATTAACCTCTAGATGATTTGGACCTAATAGGATAACCCATTTTTATCATCTCTTAAGCCACAAGATCCTATATCCTATCATGTTTGGCTTAGTATTAGAGGTTTGTATTGAAATTGCAGTTTATACCGCTGATACTAGAGAATGAATATTAAATAAGGTCCTAAAAGGGGATGAATAAGACTTTTCAAATATTTTTACCAATTTAAATTGCTGATTACCTAACTTAAATAATCTTTCAATTTAAAGCAAGCAAGGCAATATAACTCTAACGGCTTTTAAGCCAGTTAGAGGTTCCAATCACAAAGGCTATTAAAAATATGCAAAAACAACAACTAGCCTAGTGTTGTGAGCTTGTGTGTGGAATGTGCTTCCTATCAATTCATTGCATTCATTCAATCATATATGAGAAGTTAAAACGTTCAAGCATATATAAGCATGATTAAACAGATGCACAAATGACAATTCCAAACACAAGCATTTATTATGGTTCAGCTACATGCCTACTCCACTGCTGGCATCCATACTCAATCCTTTAGTTCACCGGACTTCACTATCAATGGTTTTAAGAAAGGTTCACCAATAACCTTTACAGTCCTGCACTAAGGACACCAATTTATGCTCTTTGCAAGAGCAAAGGTTCTACACTAAGAACCCACATTTAGGCTCACCGGCAAAGGTCACACACTAGGCACCTACCATTTAGGCCCACCAGCCAAGGTCCCACAAAGGCACCTACGTTTAGGCCCACCAGCCAAGATCCCACATAAGGCACCTACGTTTAGGTCTACCGGCCAAGGTCCTACACAAGGAACCTAAATAAGTTTATTGATAGCAAACTCTTAGCCTCAATCTTAAATGAGGATAGAGATTAAACTTTGAACTCTTTATATTGACACTTGTTAGATTGAGTTCTCTTTTGTAGCTTGTCTTGGGTTGCTTGATCTTTGCGCTCTTATCCTTGAATCAGCTTCTCAGTGTTCCTCCGATCGCATAGCTTGGATTTTCCTGTTGGCTCAGTTTCATGATCAAGAACCTTGCATAAGATATACCTATAAAGGTGACCAAGGTAATAAGAATTGGTTGAATCTCCTATCTGGGATAATGAATGGATTTCCTAAGGGATTCAACCTATGGATGCACTAGAGTATGGTTGAGACTAAGGATATACCTATAAGTTTGGTCTCAATACTTTAGTGAAGGCTTCAAATCATGTTCTTTCATAAATAAGAGCTTTGAATGCTCATGAGTGATGAATCACAATGAAAAGAACATGAATCTCGTGTGGATAGCATATAGGATGAGAGATTAGAGCTTGGGACAACCTAGGGACTCTGAATGCCTAAATTCATACTTTCCGTAAGTTTCTAAAAGCCGCTTTTATAGATAAAAAGTTCCAATGGATAGAAAACGACTAGTTTATGGTGCTATGAAGCCAACTTCGGTATCACTGAACTTTCTTCAGTGGTACCGAAAATCTTTCGGTACCAAATTAATTCCCCAATTTGCTGATTGAAAACAGTCTATTTCGGTGGCACTAAACTTTGTTCGTCAGTGGTAGTCCGTGTCATTGAAATATCTTGTCGGTGACACCGAATTAACATTGTAGTCTTGATGGACTGTTTTGAGCCCCTTTGGTAACATCGAAGGTATATTTGGTGGTACTGAAAGTGTTATTCGGTGGTACTTTCGTCCTACCGATAGTAGACAAATTTTTCCTGTTTTGTCCATTTAATCATTCACCAACTCGGGACTTGCTAAAGCCAAGACTAAAGGATAAAAACTATGAACTTGGAATTGGCTTTGAATAGATGACCTAAGTAAGTTTTCCTATTTGGGTTAGGATCATCTATTTGCAAGGTTAAGATTATAGAAGCAGTCCTTTGTCTTCAATATGGCTTCGATGTTTCTGATATAGTTGCATCTTCGGTCTTCATTTGCCAAGAACTCATCTGACTACAAGACACAACTAGTCATGTGATTAACAAACAAGTGTGTAACGTTGGGTGCTCTTACATGTGTTGCTGAAATAAATAGCTGAG
Organism: Magnolia changhungtana; assembly: GCA_030180095.1. Taxonomy (NCBI): domain Eukaryota; kingdom Viridiplantae; phylum Streptophyta; class Magnoliopsida; order Magnoliales; family Magnoliaceae; genus Magnolia; species Magnolia changhungtana. The sequence continues at coordinate 1,618,929 of JASAUF010000644.1, read as the reverse complement.
ATCAACAACATTCGGTCTGACCAAATCAGGCCATTGCAGGACAAAAAAAACAAAACAGGAAAATCTAGCCACCGTTCAGTTGGACTCAGTCTGACCGAATGACATCTTCGGTACAACCGAAGATTACTTCGGTCGGACCTAAATGGGTCAACAAGTCCTATAAGCCTTGGCCCTAATTCGGTCCGACCAAACATAAATTTGGTCCGACCGAGTATGATTGAAAGTTAACTTCGGTGTAAGGCCCATACCCTAATTAACCCTCTGTATGTTTCGTTTTCAACGCCAACATATTTTTGGAGGACTGAATCTACGAGTTTTGATCGTTACCCTATTTTTGTACCACGATACCTTGAGACTTGTACCTTAGCAACTGCGCGACATTACGATTATTACGCTGTGCAACACGCCCCATTTCGACCCTTAGATTAGAAGTTACAATTTTGGCAAAATCCATGGTGGGCCACGCAATGCACGTGGGCCCCACTTGCACGAATCCCCATGTTATCAAATCAATCGACCCATCAATCAATCAAGCAACCCGTCAACCTATCAATCAATCAAGTAATCATCAATCCATCACTCTCTCTCCTTCCCTAAAGTCAAAGTTTACACCCCTACCTTACCAAAGTCATCATTTCTCTCAACCTTTCTTTCCATTTTTACCCATACTCTTCCTTTCTATTTCCCTCTCTACCAAAAAAATTCCTAACAATAAAAACCCCACACATATGAATTTTTTCATTCTTTTTCAAAAGCATTTTAAAGAGAGAAAGGGAGAGAGAGAGAGAGAGAGAGAGAGAGAGTGAGTGAGAGAGAGAGGATATTTGAGGGAGATCACTTCCCTTATGCCAATCCCCATCGTCCATCTTTGCATAGGAGCTTGGTGGACCATCCAATTGATGATTCAAGTCAATCCATCCATACATCCTTTTTTGTGAGTGCATGTGAGGGTCAAAACCTTCCCCTTCTTTGTGATTTCTCTATTTTGGTGGGACCTACCTTGATCATGTATCGAGTATGTGGTGGACCTCATAATAGCGGGGGGCCACCTCGATTGTCGGATCTATTTTCCTTCCTTTCCATTTCTTTTCTTATTCTCATGGTGTTGTGGGACCCACAAGTGGGCCACACTATTAGAGAACATGTCCCACACGCTATCATAGTGTGGACCACCTTGTGGGGTCCATCATGATGTTTAATTTCTATTTAAACCAGTTGATTGTGCAAACACACTTGGATGGTGAAAATACACCAAAAATGGATATGACCCAAAACTTCTTGGCCCCATCATGAGTTGGACATTCAAATGGATGGGGTGAATTTCCTAGGTGGGCCTTACATCACCCTTAAAACACAAGAGAGAGAGAGAGGGATAGTGGTACATCATCACTGGATGCAACAATGTCAAGAGACATGTCTCTGCCACCATTTACCTTCCAAAGCCACCATGTGGGCTTCTCTTGGGCCCCATCATGATGTGTGTGTGTGTGTGTGTGTATAACCATCCATTTGATTTTCCTTCCCATTTTAGTCATTGAGCTAAAAAATGAAGCTAATCTAAATCCATGGTGGGTGATACCACAAATATTAAGGGGTTGGGTTACCTACCATCATTTATTATTTTGCATGGGAGGTTTGGAGTGAGTTTTAACTAGTGGGACCCATATTAATGTATTTCTTAGATCCATAGCATATATCTATCTACTCGCTCATTTTAGCCGTGGAGCCCAAAAATCTAGTTGATCCAACCATCTAGTGGACCACACTAACCAATGGTGGGAGTGGGAGTACGCCCTTACATCAATAGTGCAGATGTGGGGTTGGGGCATCCCAACCATGGACTCCACCTTGATTTACTTTTTTAATCCACTCTGTACACCACATTCTCCATGTAAATTTAGTCTATGAGGCGAAAAATGAGACAAATCTAAGTTCCTAGTGGAACACACCAAGGAAAACAAAATCCCACTGTTGGAACTTTCTCAGGCCGATTGCTGTGTGTGTAGGTGGTGGACCTACCCATCATTAGACTCCTTTGATCCATAGAGAGTTGGATGATATAATGGATAGAATATATTATCCTCTAGTGGACCCCACATAGTAGAAAAATAAATTTACCCTACAAATCCTCCTTATAGGATCCCAAGATCGGAAGTTAGCGCATGGAAGCTGGGAGCTAAGAATGGGGTACTACGGAGGTTGTTGGCACCAGATTTGGTGGCTGAAATTTTTGTGAGCCAGATTCTCGAGTTCGGGACATGACATTTGTTAGTATTAAAGCATAAATTAGAAATACCTAAGGATAATATCATATATCTACTAACGGTTTTAAAATAACTATCCTTCACTGTATGACTGTTGTGAACTTAGCATGATTATAATCCTAATCTTGGAAATTCAGAAACGCACCCTAGGTTTCCATAGCAACTTAGTAAAAAAAATTAGCATTCCCATTTGCGAACATAAAAACTTTGAACATAGTACCCTGGTAAGAGTGTCTTGTGTAAGGTTTGGCTGTAGAGAAATTTTGAGGATGAAATTTTTTTGTTAAGAGGGTAGAGTTGTTAGACCTGTACCCTAATTAACTCTCTATATGTTTCATTTTCAATGCCAACATATTTTCAGTGGACTGAATCTATAAGTTTTGATCGTTACCTTATTTTCATACCGTGATACCCTGAGACTTGTACCTTAGGGACCGCAAGGGCGTTATGATTACAATGCCGCGCAGCACGTCCCATTTCAACCCTTAGAGTAGAAGTTACAATTTTAGCACAATCCGATGTGAGCCACGCAATGCACATGGGCCCCACTTGCACAAATCCTCATGTTGTCAAGTTAATCAACCCATCAATCAATCAAGCAACGCATTATCCTATCAATCAATTAAGTAACCATCAATCCATCACTCTCTCTCCTTCTCTAAAGTCAAAGCCTACACCCCTACTCTACTAAAGCCATCATTTCTCTCAACCTTTCTTTCCATTTTTACCCCTCTTTCTTTCTATTTCCCTTTCTACCTAAAAATTTTTCAACAATAAAAACCCCACATGTATGAATTCTCCCTTTCTTTTTAAAAAGCATTTTTAAGAGAGAGTAAGAGAGAGAGAGAGAGAGAGAGAGAGAGAGAAGATTTGAGGGAGATCGCTTCTCTTTTTCCAATCCTTACCATCCATCCTTGCCTAGGAGCTTGGTGGACCGTCCAATTGACGAGTCAAGCCAATCCATCCGTTCATCTTTCATTGTGAGTGCATGGGAGGGTCAAAACCCTCCCCTTCTTTGTGATTTCTCTATTTTGGTGGGCCCATATGGGTGGGACCCACTGTTCACTCCCCAAGTATAGGGTTGTGATGTAGTAATAAACTCGGTAAGATCGAGGTCGAATCCCACGAGGACTGGTCGTCACAAATCAAATCTATGATTCACCTTAACTAATCCAACAATTAATGTAGCGAATTGCTAACACAAATTTATGGAAAATAACTATTGAGAGTAAGGAAGAAAATTCAATCAGAGAGAGAGCACTAGGACTTTCGAATCCACCCCTAATTATCCCAACCCTTGTTTTGTCTGTTAATTCACTTTAATTTAGATTGATCCAACTTATCTAGAGAAAGCACAATCTGTGTCCTTAATCGGGCATACAGATTGTCTAATTCCTTCAAGCAATGCCATGAATAACATATCCCATGTCCAAATCGGGCATATGGAATATGCAGTTCAGTAAAGCACCCTGTTTCTTCCTCTACAGGAACCTGTTCATAATCAGACACAAGTACCTAGCATAAGCATCCAGACCACATCCATGCATAGACTCTGATCAAAGTTGATAGATGGAGAAGTATGAAATTTAAAACAATCAAGCACACTAGAGAAAGAAACAAACCAATCTAATTAAAATAAAATCAACATAGAAAAAGAGGTGTTCAAATTAGGGGTTTCATCTCAGCCCTAGCTGAGAGATTAGTTACCCATAAAATCCATTAAACATATGGATAAATAAAATTCAATAACAAACATCAAACCAATTTCTCTCTTTCTTCTTTCTTCTCTTTCTTCTCTCCTTTGCTCTAGATCTGAATTCTCCACCCTTTTCAATCTCTCGAATGCCCTTCCTCATGTTTTGCAACTCTTTTTATAGCCGATGGAGTGGTCGGAGTGGTGAAATTCGGATCTGGAAAGTCTGTCGCACGCCAAAAGAAAATTCCTTTTCGCAGCCAAGTTCAGACCTCAAAACACCATACTTTCCTCGTTCAAATTCCAACAAATACCGTCCCTTAGGACTTTCTTGGGTCCTCTACACGATAGACGGTTCGTCAGACTGTCATATGATCAAAGATGGTGGCCCACAACCGCTTAAAAACCGGATTTCCAAATTTGTGCAACACTTTCGCACCCTTTCGTTGTCGTGATCGGTGGGCCCCATGGAAGTGTTTTCTGGGAAATCCACCGTCCATTGGATTCGGACGAAATTTCATCAAGAATAGGTAGTTTTAAACGTCCCAGGATATGTCCCGGAGAAGAAAACACAAAAGATCGATTTGGACGTTGCGGAAAGCACTTTTGTGGCCTCTCATACGCACACGTGTGCACGCATGGGTATAAAATATTACCATGGTTTTGAAGTCCTCGAGCCCATCTTCAAGATGGACGGTTCGGATCATCCGTACGGGGCATGGGTGGGGCCCACTACCGTCCGTAAAACGTACTCCGGCCACGGCCGTTCGGCATTGCCGTAAACAGGACGCGGTTTCCTTTTCGCCATTGCGAAAATGGTGGGGCCCATGTGATGTTTTGTTGGAAAATCCACCCGTCTGCCCACCAAATTCCTCTCGAAAAATCGTTCGAAAAGGGATAGTTCTGGTGCCCATTGATGCGGTCCACCTGATTGTCTGTTCCACCGTCCAATATGTGTTGAACGGTTAAAAAAAACAATATTCGTTGTCTTCTGAAACACTGCCACCTAGGCGATGTTAATATGGACATTGGAAAGCTAATGGACGGTCTGGATCACACTTTTGGACCATGTGTGGGGCCCACAACAGAAACCCATCGGTCGGACGCTAATGCGCTGGAAACGGCAGTTGCCGTTTTTGAACTTTAGAAGAAGAATCGGTCAAAAGACCGTTTGACCGTCTCCTCTTAACCGTGCACGGCTGGTGCACTCAAGACTTGTACACACCTAACTCAGGTGGGGTCCTCTGTGATGTTTACGAACAATCCAATCCATCTGTCTTTTTTATCTCCCGATTAATGGGTTGGGACCAAAGTTTACGCATATCCTGTTATCGTGGGCCCAAAATCAACGGTTTATGGACTAATCTGTCAGTTGGGGCACTTTCCTAGTGATCCGAGGGCTTGAAATTTGAAATGTACGGTTAATTTATGTCCCTAGTCCCATGTATAAAGTTTCGGACTGATTGGATGGCGGGAACCATGTGATCTTGCATTCTGGACCCTTTTCGGGCCCCTTTGGCTTGCTTTCCTCCGATCTCAGGCGTGCAAAATCTTCATTATTGGTCTTCTGGAGTCCATCCCGTGCTCTGGTAATTCCGGAGAGTCAAATCCATGCTTTTAACATCATTTTCCAAGACACGCTCCTAATTTCATCCTGTAAGAAAAACACAATTAAAATATGGCATTAAGCATTATCATGTATGTAAAATCAGGTAATAGTCGGGGTCTGATATACAATATTTGACCCTCATCACAACCCCCAACCAGCATTTTGCTAGTCCCGAGCAAAACATGCGAAAAATAATTTCAGAAATAAAAGACAATTCCTGTAAACTTAAATGATGTGTGAATAGATAGTTGAGATGTGAAAATCCCACGATTCATGAATGGTGAGAAGAATTTTCTCCTGAAATCAAGCTTACAGTAAACTACATAATCAAGTTTAAAAAAAATTAATCCATTAATTAGAACAATTTTAAACATTGAGTTCCATGAGTGTATAGTGTCATCTCAATTTTCAACCATTAAGAGATTCAATTGTCAATTTCATGATATCATTGGTAATTAACAACAGAGCTCATGTCACCCAAAACTGGAACCACACTTGCCTTACAGATTAACCTTTCATTTTACTATTTTTTTGATTTTCTTTATGAATAGTATGCCAAGGAGGAGAATCAAATCTGCACCTATAGGGAGCAAACCTATGGTGAAAACTTGTCGCCTAAATCTTTTCTCATGTCTACTATAAGGAATCGAATCTTCATCTATAGGGAGCAAACCTATGATGACGATTATGTGACTTATTCTCTCAATTCTTCTTTATAGACTGATGTTAAAAATTTTGTTTTTCAGGCTGGTTCCTTTCATGCTTATTACCATGTTATCAATTAATATCGAACTGAAAACTTAATGTGTAAGTGAGATCTGAAATGTGAAATCATGGCTCGATCAATGTTTACAACTTCTAATCATGGATTAACCATTCAAACTTCAGTGTGAAATCTGCCAGACAACCAAATCCAAGAGTTATAAATTTCTCACATTCTGAATCTTGTAATTTCAAAATCACAACTATCCTTCAAAATTACTTTGAATTCAACAGAAATTCCAGAAAAATTTTAAAAATTTTCACAATTTTGCTCAAGACTAAGAAAATAATTTTCACAATTTTGCTCAAGACTAAGAAAATACTGATTAGATAACCTAATCTCCCACCCCCAACCTAAAATCTACATTGTCCTCAATGTAAAAGAAATAATCATGCGATGCACATGGGACAACGAAAATAAAAGAGTGATGGAAAGATGGTACCTGGATGGAGAATTAAGAAGCGATCTCAAGAATATCAACATAAAAGCGAGTTAGCACAAGAGAGATATCAACGAAACAAAACAATAAAAAATAAATAAAATTCTAAAAAGAAAATCCTACCTATACCACTGTCGCAGGTGCTCTCGATTGCATTTAGCATATGCAACAAGCCTTTAAACCCCTAGGTTACCCCTAGTGGACGAGTTGTAGTCTCGTGAGGGTTTGCAGTAATGTTACCCACAAACATTGAACTAACTAACAAGGAAAAAGAAATCAAATGAAATGTCAAGGGTTGCCTCCCAGGAGCGCTTGTTTAACGTCTTCAGCCAGACAAGAACGGACCATGAATTCATTAATCTTTAAGACTAGGGTCCGCCAAAGAACTTACCTCAACACGCGTTAACCAATCCCAGACAAGTGGTGCGAGTTCCCATAAACTGTGCTATCTGAAATGAGGTAATTGACACTATCATCAAACAATTTAAGGACTTCCGCTCGAACAACTTCTTCTATGTTAAGATCATGCTTCCTTTGTATTTTACGTGACATTTCCATAACATGATCCTTACATACATGGGGCACACTCCTTGTATTTCGCTATCTTCCGTTCAATTGTTTGCCTTGTATGTTCGAAGAACATTAAGCAACCCGTTCTCTATTGCCTTCTCGAGTTAGAAACTCGTGCTGTCAGAAGAGTCTCAGAAGGATGAAGAGGTTCCACCTTCGCTCTCCATTTTTCAGTCTCCAATATAGGAGTAGAGTCGAGCAATGCATTGACTTCATGGATGGGACTATCAATGTCAAAATCCATGCCCGATTGTGCTAAGCAGGTCTCAAGAGGATCTTCAAAAGATGTACGGAAGGAGTCCTGCACAAGGCTCTCGATCATGTCCACTTCAAAAATGTCGTCCAAATCCGCGGGTTGTTGTCCTGCATTAAAAACATTAAGTTTAATATTCATGTTACCAAATGACAACTTCATAACTCCATTTCGGCAATTTATAATAGCATTAGATGTGGCCAAAAATGGACGACCCAAGATGACTGGGATCTGACTATGAGGATTCTCGGATGGTGAGTATCTATAACTATGAAATCCAATTGGAAAATAGAATTTATCAACCTGGATTAGCACATCTTCAATAATACCCTGGGAACCTTGACAGATCTATCAGCCAGTTGTAATGTTACCTTAGTCGGTTTCAACTCACCAAGTCCTAGCTGCTCATAAACCGAATAAGGTAACAAATTAACACTCGCCCCTAAATCAAGCAATGCTTTCCCGACCTTATGATCTCCTATGCCGCAAGAAATGGTGGGGGCTCCTGGATCCCTAAATTTAGGAGGAGTGTTATGTTGAATCATGGAGCTGAGCTGCTCTGCAAGGAAGACCTTCTTGTGAACATTCTGCTTACGCTTTTGAGTGCATAAATCTTTAAGAAACTTAGCGTAAGGAGGGACTTGCTTGATGGCATCAAGTAACGGAATGTTGACTTGTACCTTTTTAAACACATCCAGGATTTCATCAAAATTGTTTCTTTTCTTCATTGGTGCCAGACGTTGAGGAAAAGGTGCTTTGGGCACGTAGGGTGGCACATCAGTAGTTCCTGGAGAGTCAGAGAGCTTTTGAATTTTGGATGCATTGGTGTGTCTCTCTGCTTCATCTTGATCTTCCGCTTTAGAATTTGATTCATCCCTAGGCATCTCTATTCTGTTGTCAATCTGTTTGCCTGACCTAAGGGTAGTGATCGATTTGGCTTGCTCATGATATTGTCCTTGGTTAGAATTAGAGCCAATCTCATACATCGTCCCTTTGGATTAGCCACGTTGACTAGGGAACTTGCCTTTCTCTCTCTCACTCAATGTGGCAAATAGTTGACCCATTTGTACTTCCAACTTGGCAATGGATGGATTAGCGCATTTGCATGTAAGCTTTCTTTGGTTGGCTAGTAAGGTTTGTTGGGTGTCTTTTTGGAATTGGAGAGAACTCGCATAAAAAGATGGAGTGTATCCTCAAGAGATAGTTTCCTTGATTGTGCAGTGCTTGTTGATATTGTGGAAACTGTTGAGGTTGCATAGGAGGATTTCCAGATGGTCCTCCTTGTTGTGGTCCTTTGCCCAAGAGAAATTTGGATGCCTAGCCCAACCTGGGTTGTAAGTTTCTGCGTAAGGATTATTCCCGTGTCTTTGAAAAGTGTTCATTGCATGTACTTGTTCGAAAGAAGTTCTGGGATGCTGCACTGATGGACAAGACTGCATAGGATGGGCAGGACTAGAACATATGGCACATGCCTCGACTTGAGCTGTTTGTGGAGGTCCATTATTTAATACCAGAGCATCAACTTTCTTTGTCAGGTTATCAAGCTTGGCGCACAGATCTGGCATGACTCCTATCTCATATATACCACCTCTCTTCTGTGGTTGGGGACTTCCCTCTATTTGAATAGTCCCATTGCTTGGGAATTTTCACACAAGGTTTCAAAGAAGTTCCATGCTTCGGTATCGCTTTTGGTCATGAAGGACCCTCCACTGGTGGCATCAACCATGCGACGGTTCTGGGGTGTCAGACCGTCATAAAAGTATTGCACTTGTTGCCACTTCTCAAAACCGTGGTGTGGACATTTAAGAAGCAAGTCCTTCCATCTTTCCCAACATTCATGAAAGTGCTCTCCTCTTTTTTGTGTGAAATTAGTGATTTCTCTACGAGAGCATTAGTTTTGTGAACAGGGAAGAACTTGTTTAAGAACTTCCTAGACAATTGGTCCCATGTAGTGATAGACCCAACTTCTAGAGAATTCAACCATGCTTTCGCCTTATCCTTCAAAGAGAAAGGAAACAAAGCGTAGGCGGATCGAATCGTCCGAGAAGTTTTGGAATTTAAAGGTGGAGCAAATGTCTAGGAATTCTTTCACATGATGATATGGGTCCTCCTTGTCCAACCCATAAAAGGAAGGCAACAACCGTATGACCCCGCTTGAGTTCAAAGTGTGCTTGCCGTGGTGGTGGGCAACACTATGCATGAAGGCGCATTTAATTGACAGAGCCGAATAATCTCTAAGAGTTTTAGTTCCATTCTCTTCTGCCATTTCAACTGGGATGTCTTTCAATCTTCTATGGAATGTTCTTTCTATTTCAGATCAAAAGGTGCTAGTTCTTTATCTAGAGATCTACGTCCTAGCATAAACCAAGTAACAACCTAAGAGAAAGAAAACTAGAACTAGAAATTATGCTATTCAAAAAAAAACAAGTTAAAACTATGTGAATAAGAATGGGAAGAAAGAACCAGAAAAGGAGATGATTGATGGCGAAGATTTAAGAAGCTCCTCCTTCACTTAGTAGCTTCCTTCTTCAATTCAGTAAATAAAAACAAAAACAAATCAAGTTTCCTAAAATAATGATAGAAAAATCCTAAGCAACGGTTAATTTCTAAAAAGAAAGTTTCTAAAACTAGAAAATAGAAAGTTACCAAATCCAAAGTTAGAAAGTAGAAAATTCCTAAAAATTGAAAACTTAAATCTCAAAATAGAAAGTAGAGAGGACTGGAGAATTTAGAAAGATGTTACCAATTGGAGATCTATGTTAGAATCCTGCAAAAGAAAACAAAACAAGTTAGTTTCTAAAATAGAAAATCTAAAATTAGAAATTTTCTAAAGAACAAAAAGTCAATTTCTAAAAAGGAAGGAAATCCTAGAATTGGAAAGTTACTAAAAATAAAAAGCTAAGTTTAAAATTAGAAACTAAAAATTTCTAAAAAATAAAATCCTAATTCTAAAAATAGAAATTAGAAAAAGTAAGAAACTTAGAAGGGATTACCAAATTAGCGGTTTATTTCAGGACCCTACAAAACAGGAAATATGTTAGTTTCTAAAATAAAGAAAATAACTCTAAGTTAGTAAAATCCTAAGCTATGAATTATGATAAGAGAGAATCCTAAATTCAATTTGGAACAAACAACACTTGCAAGAATCGCCGCTAAAACTTGTTCACTCCCCAAGTATAGGGTTGTGATGTAGTAATAAACTCGGTAAGATCGAGGTCGAATCCCACGAGGACTGGTCGTCACAAATCAAATCTATGATTCACCTTAACTAATCCAACGATTAATGTAGCGAATTGCTAACACAAATTTATGGAAAATAACTATTGAGAGTAAGGAAGAAAATTCAATCAGAGAGAGAGCACTAGGACTTTCGAATCCACCCCTAATTATCCCAACCCTTGTTTTGTCTGTTAATTCACTTTAATTTAGATTGATCCAACTTATCTAGAGAAAGCACAATCTGTGTCCTTAATCGGGCATACAGATTGTCTAATTCCTTCAAGCAATGCCATGAATAACATATCCCATGTCCAAATCAGGCATATGGAATATGCAGTTCAGTAAAGCACCCTGTTTCTTCCTCTACAGGAACCTGTTCATAATCAGACACAAGTACCTAGCATAAGCATCCAGACCACATCCATGCATAGACTCTGATCAAAGTTGATAGATGGAGAAGTATGAAATTTAAAACAATCAAGCACACTAGAGAAAGAAACAAACCAATCTAATTAAAATAAAATCAACATAGAAAAAGAGGTGTTCAAATTAGGGGTTTCATCTCACCTCTAGTGAGAGATTAGTTACCCATAAAATCCATTAAACATATGGATAAATAAAATTCAATAACAAACATCAAACCAATTTCTCTCTTTCTTCTTTCTTCTCTTTCTTCTCTCCTTTGCTCTAGATCTGAATTCTCCACCCTTTTCAATCTCTGAATGCCCTTCCTCATGTTTTGCAACTCTTTTTATAGCCGATGGAGTGGTGAGTGGTGAAATTCGGATCTGGGAAGTCTGTCGCACGCTTGCAAAGAAAATTCCTTTTCGCAGCCTGTCAAGTTCAGACCTCAAAACACCATACTTTCCTCGTTCAAATTCCAACAAATACCATCCCTTAGGACTTTCTTGGGTCCTCTACACGATAGACGGTTCAGATCTGTCATATGATCAAAGATGGTGGCCCACAACCGCCTGGAAAACCGGATTTCCAAATTTGTGCAACACTTTCGCACCCTTTTCGGCCGTCGTGATCGGTGGGCCCCATGGAAGTGTTTTAAAATCCACCCCGTCCATTGGATTCAGACGAAATTTCGATCAAGAATAGGTAGTTTTAAACGTCCAAGGATATGTCCCAGAGAAGAAAACACAAAAGATCAGATTTGGACGTTGCAAGCGATCCTTTGTGGCCTCTGTACCGCACACGTGTGCACGCATGGGTATAAAATATTACCATGGTTTTGAAGTCCTCGAGCCCATCTTCAAGATGGACGGTTCGGATCATCCGTACGGGGCATCGGTGGGGCCCACTACCGTCCGTAAAACGGACCGGCGGCCGTTCGTCGCTCGTCAGTAAATGGACGACGCGGTTTCCTTTTCGCCGCGAAAATGGTGGGGCCCACTGTGATGTTTTGTTGGAAAATCCACCCCCGTCCACCAAATTCCTCTCGAAAACCGTTCGAAAAGGGATAGTTCTGGTGCCCATTGATGCGGTCCACCTGATTGTCTGTTCCACCGTCCAATATGTGTTGAACGGTTAAAAAAACAATATTCGTTGTCTTCTGAAACACTGCCACCTAGGCGATGTTAATATGGACATTGGAAAGCTAATGGACGGTCTGGATCACACTTTTGGACCATGTGTGGGGCCCACAACAGAAACCCATCGGTCGGACGCTAATGCGCTGAAACGGCAGTTGCCGTTTTTGAACTTTAGAAGAAGAATCGGTCAAAAGACCGTTTGACCGTCTCCTCTTAACCGTGCACGGCTGGTGCACTCAAGACTTGTACACACCTAACTCAGGTGGGGTCCTCTGTGATGTTTACGAACAATCCAATCCATCTGTCTTTTTTATCTCCCCGATTAATGGGTTGGGACCAAAGTTTACGCATATCCTGTTATCAGGTGGGCCCAAAATCAACGGTTTATGGACTAATCTGTCAGTTGGGGCACTTTCCTAGTGATCCGAGGGCTGAAATTTGAAATGTACGGTTAATTTATGTCCCTAGTCCCATGTATAAAGTTTCGGACTGATTGGATGGCGGGAACCATGTGATCTTGCATTCTGACCCTTTTCGGGCCCCTTTGCTTGCTTTCCTCCGATCTCAGGGCAAAATCTTCATTATTGGTCTTCTGGAGTCCATCCCGTGCTCTGGTAATTCCGAAGAGTCAAATCCATGCTTTTAACATCATTTTCCAAGACACGCTCCTAATTTCATCCTGTAAGAAAAACACAATTAAAATATGGCATTAAGCATTATCATGTATGTAAAATCAGGTAATAGTCGGGGTCTGATATACAATATTTGACCCTCATCACCCACCTTGATCATATATTAAGTATGTAGTGGACCCCATAGAAGCGGGGGCCCACCCCGATGGCCGAATCTATTTCCCTTCCTTTCCTTTTTTTTTCTTATTCCCATGGTGTTATGAGAGCCACAAGTGGGCCACATTATCGGAGAGCGCGTCCTGCACGTTATCATAGCGTGGACCACCTTGTGTGGCCCACCATGATGTTTAATTTCTATTTAAACCAGTTGATTGTGTAAGAACACTTGGATGGTGAAAATACACCAAAAATGGATGTGACCAAAGCTTCTTAGCCCCACCATGAGTTGGACATTCAAATGGATGGAGTGGATTTCCTAAGTGAGCCCTACATCACCCTTAAAACACAAGAGAGAGAGAGAGAAAGGGGTAGTGGCACATTATCGCTAGATGCAACAATGTCCAGAGACATGTCTCTGCCACCAAAGCCATCATGTGGGCTTCTCTCATGGCCCCCATCATGATGTGTGTGTGTGTGTATCATCCACACAATCCATCTGATTTTCCTTCTCACTTTAGGCGTTGAGTTAAAAAATGAAGCTAATCTGAATCCCAAGTGGGCCATACCACAAATGCTAAGGGGTTGGGTTACCCACCATCATTTCTTATTTTGTGTTGGAGGTTTGGAGTGAGTTTTCACTAGTGGGACCCATATTGATGTACTTCTTAGATCCACACCATCTATCCATCTGCTAGCTCATTTTAGCCGTGGAGACCAAAAATCTAGCTGATCCAACCATCAGGTCGACCACACCACAATCGATGGTGGTAGTGAGAGCACCCCCTCCCGTCAACCATGTGGACGTGGGGTGGGGGCATCCCAACCATGGACCTCACTTTGATGTATTTTTTTAATCCACTCCGTCTACCACCTTCTCCATGTCATTTTAGGCAATGAAACGAAAAATGAGACAAATTTGAGTGCCTAGTGGATCGCACTAAGGGAAACAAAGTCCCACTGCTGGAACTTTCTAAGGCCGACTATTATGTGTGTAGGTGGTGGACGTACCCATCATTGGACTCCTTTGATCCATGGAGAGTTGGCCAATATAATGGACAGAATGGATTATCCACTAGTGGACCCCACATGGTAGAAAATAAAAAAAATATCACCTTAAAAGTCCTCCTAGTAGGATCCTAGGATCGTAACCTAGTGCAAGGGAGATGAGAGTCGAGAATAGGGTACTACGGAGGCTATCGGCACTGGATTCAGCAGTTGAAACTTTTGTAAGCCCGGTTCCCGAGTTTGGGGTGTGACATTCGGTCTGACCGAAAATGGCCAAAACTGTCCAGCAACTTTTGGTCCTTCTTTAGTCCAACCGAGAGAAAAATCGTTCCGACTAAAGATAGTTCTGTGAGACCGAAGATCTCCTTGGTGCAACCAAAATATAGCCGTTAAAGATCCATTGAGACTTTTTCCTTATAAAAATAGCATCCATATCTTTACGAAATTATGGACTTTGGCATTTTAGAGACTCTAGTGTATCCCAAGCCTAATCTATAGCCTAGAACTCTTTCCCATTGAGATTCATGTCTTCTTCTTAGTGATTCCTCACTCAAACAAGCATTCCATGCTTCTATTCAGGAAGAACATGATCTTACGCCTTCTCTAGAGTATTGAGACTAATCTTATAGATATATCTCTAGTCTTTATCATCCTCTAAAGTGTTTATCGGTTGAATCCCCTAGGTAAAACTTCTCATTAGTTATAGGAGATTCAACCCTCTCCCATCACCTTGGTCATCTTGAAGACATCAAATGCGAGGAGATTGATTGTGGAACTGAAGGCTTGGCAAAGTAGCGACAACATGATCAGAGGAGCATCGGGGAGCTGATTGATGCATGGGAGAGCAGAGATCAAACAACCCTATAGGTGAAACAAGTGGGGCTCAATCAAACAAGTAAGTTGTCATTTTTAAAGTCCATTGTTGTACTTCTTCCTTGTGTAGGTTGGAGTATAAGAGTTTGTCTTCAAACTTACCTAGATTCTTTTATAGGACCTTGACCTATTTGGTCTAATCCATGGTTCTTCTGTAGGACATAGGTTGTTGGTTAGCCAAAGGAAAAAACCAACTCCAGTCCATGTGTAGGCCTCCGGTGGGAGAATACGTATCGGGTTCAGATTAGCACCCTTGTCATTGTATAGGACGTAAAGTCTAAGTTTTTGTGTAGGGCATAAATTGGTGTGTCCTTGTGTAGGACTCGTTTCCTGGTGTAGGCTTAAGGTGGCCTTATGTAGACTTTGTGTCCTTATGTAGGACTTGTTGCCTTTTGTAGGCATCTAAGGTTGCCTTGTGTAGGCTCCTTAGTTGATCTTGTTTAGGTTGTAAAGGTTTATGGTCAACCTGATTTAAAACCATTGATAATGAAATCCGACACACTCTAGGGTGGAGTGCATCAGCCGAGAGTGGAGTAGGCACATAGCTGAACCACTATATATGATTGTGTTTGGGATTGTCTTTACGTAATTATTTAATTATGCTTATGTACCTTGAATGCTTAACTGTGATGCATGATTAGATGAATGTCTAGCATTGATAGGAATCACATCTCACACACTCATATACACTATCTTTATAGGTTAGTTGTTTTACTTGCATTTGTAGTATATTCAATGTGATTAGATCCTCTATTAGCTTAAAAGCATTTGGAGTTAAATTGTCTTGCTTAGTTTAATTGCAAATTAGTTTAAGTCAGAAAATTAGGTTTTTAAATTGGCAAAATTTTAAAAAGTCCTATTCACCCCCCTCTAGGACACTTGGACATATATTCACACTTCAGTAATAGCTACCGCAATATAAATTGGTATCAGAGCCGGTTCCTCTTAAAAGGTTTAACAACCTAGAGGGAGATCCTAACTGAAGTTGGAATTATGGCCAAAGGAGAGGGAACATTGGTCTCTCAACCACCTATCTTTGATGGTTCAAATTATGCATATTGGAAAGCAAGAATGAAATATTTTCTGCAGTCTTTGAATCATGACGTTTGGAAAATTATTGAAAATGGATATGTGCCACCAACTGAATAAGTGGTACTAGAAAATGGCACAACTATCACCAAACCTAAACTAAAAGAAAAATGGACTGCATTTGATAAAGAAAAGAAAACAAATGAAGCCACAACTATGAATGCTATTTATTGTGCAGTTTCACAAGAGGTATTTAATCAGATTAGTATGAGTGGAACTTCAAAAGAAGCATGGGATTTGTTGAAAACAACCCATGAAGGAACCAACACAGTAAAGAGGTCAAGGTTGCAGCTCTTGACATCCTAGTTTGAACACATAAAAAATGGAAGAACATGAGACATTTATGGAGTTTTTCACAAAGTTAAATGTCATATGTAACTCCACAAGGGGACTAGGAGAGAAAATTCCAGTATCTAAAATTTGTAGGAAATTTCTGAGATCCTTCTCGGAATATTTTAACTCCAAAGTCTCCATCATTGAAGAATGTAGGAATATTGATGAAATGAAAACAGATGAACTGGTGGGTTCCCTACAAACATTTGAGCTACACTTTAAGATCCCCTCTAAATGTAAGAAACTAGCCATCCTCAAATCATCATATAGGCATAAAGAAGTAAAATTTGAAAGTGATAGTGATCATGTGGACGAAGAGGAATAAGCTAATACACTAAAAAAAATCCTCAAATTTACTAGAGGGAAGAGTTGTGACAAGAAGAAGAAGAAGGTGGATAAACATAAAGGAAAATCCACTAAAAAGGTCCAATGTAACAATTATGAAGATTATGGACATATTGCCCCTAAATGCCCTTTCGAAACAAAATCTAAAGGCAAGGCAATGGCGGCAACATGGGATGATATGAAAGAATCTGAATCCATTTCAGATGACTCCTCTAAATGAGAAAGATAAAAGCCAAATGGGCATCCTATCGGGTCATGTCACACCACCCCTCTCAAGGAATTTGGAAGACCATAACTCCTCAAGGAGGTGACCTTAGAGGTCCATTTGAGTTGAATTTGTAAATTAGAGGACCATGCCTCCTATATATTGTTGAATTTGAGGATTGTAGCTTCATACCTGAACACATAGTTAAATCAAAGGATTAAGCCTTATGTTTTGCACTAAATGTTCTATTAGAGGATTTTTTTGGCCTCTAGTCATTTTAGTAATTCCATTCAAGATTTTCACTCTTTCACATATCATGGAATCCAGTCTTAAAACATAAATATATATATATATATATATATGTGTATATATATGTATATATATATAATAGTTAAATTTGTTTTTATAAATTTTTGTGTTCCAGGGATATTTTGGTCCAACCGAACTTACTTTCGGTCCGACCGAAATCGAACCAAGCTGAATATTTGAATTTATTTTTGAAAAGCTTTATGCTCCAGAAGATTTCGGTCCAACCAAAATCGAGCCGCGCTTGGTTATTTAAAAACCTTCACTGCACTATTTCTTTTTGAACTATCTCTTCTTCTTTTCTTTCCTAAGTTCTGCTGAAGGGCTACCTGACCAAAATCAGCCAAATCCAAAGTATTTCCTGGTTCTCTTCTCCAAGTCCTAAATACTATTACTCATGTTTCTTAGGATTGCTTTTCATGATAGGTTTTGCCTTTCCACTCTCATTTCTCTCTAAAATGGGGAATCCAGAGTCATCTCCTCCTAGAGAAAGTCAGACCAAGAAAAAACATAATATTGGCGAATCCTCTGGGACTAGGTAGAAACTTTATACTCCAAAGTTAGGGCAGACCTCTCGTCAAACCCCTAGACCTACATCCTCCTCAAACCTTAGCTCATCCAGACCAATACCACTAAGACGCACTGTAGCTAAATTCTTGAAAAGGAAGATTGTTTGTGAAAGGAGTGTGGATTTGGGTTGTCTTGAAAGTTTAATACCCAGGACATTGTTTCTCACCGAGGATGGCTACCTGTTCTGTCATTTGGGGGCACTATAAATGAAAATTTGGTTCGATCCTTCCTATCACATTGCACATAATATGTGGACAAAGACTTCTTAGGTTTTGAAGTAACTACGAGGGTCGCATGGTTAAGATTACTCCATATCGTAATCAACACTTATAGGGGTACCGCTATGTTCCAACAACCCACTGAATTACACTTGCGTGCAGAAGCAAAAAGGGTTGTTTGGACCAAATTTTTGTGCAATAGACAAAATATACCTTGTCATCACGGAAATGCAGTATGGGCCACCAACATGTCTCATGGTTACTGTATTCTCCATCTATCTACATTTCAAACATTTATCCTTGATATGGTAATCACACTGAACTTACACCATTCATGGTGGAGGCCCTCTATAACATTGGAAAAGGGGAGCCATTATATTTGCACACACTAATATATAATCAAATAGTCTTCACTTTCGAGTCCAACTCCACAACAATACCATTTCGCCATTTGTTGTGCAAATCGTCCCTTCAATGTGGATTCAGTGAACTTGAGGGTGCATCTCTATTGGCTTCGAAATTCACTGCGTAGAGTATTTGGAAGATGAATCTTTTCTCCATGCATGAATCTGGCTGTCCGATATCAGAAGAAGAAGAAATTCAGGACAAGGTGGACGACATTGCTGAAGCAACTACTGACACTCAGCTGCCACCCACTGCTCCTGCAGCCCCTGCCTCTCAGGATGATATTCTGGAGCGACAATCACGACTTGAGAAGATGGTGTGGTCCATGGGAGAGACAATCTACTCACTTCAGAGGTCAGTGCAGTGGATTGCGGCGCGTCATCATGCTAGCAGGATGACATCGCGAAGTGTCACCCCTTTAAATCAATTTAGTCTTAGGATATTTTGGTGTGTATGTTGTGATTATTTTTATGTCGAGATGGATATTGGAGTTTATGCCTAGATACATGTTTTTAGATATAGATAGTGTTTTAATTTTTCCTTATATTTCTATCATCTGTCTTTGTAGTTTTATAGAAAAATCTGAGGAGTTTAGCCTCATTTTGTGCCTATTTGGAATATCTGAGGATTAAACCTCATTTTGTATAAGGGTATTATAAGCTTTAAAATTATTGAACTTCGAATCACATGTTTTTAACATAGACTATCCTTGGTCATTTTTGTTTACACTAGTATATCCTTTGAATGACTTTAATTTGAATGCTCCATGCTTTCATGCATCCCTAACCCTTGTTAGTATAAGCCTTTATTAAAAAATATTTGATTTTTAAAAGTTGGTTCATATGAGATTTATTTATTTATTTATTATTATTTTATTTTTTTTTTGGTATCTCTGGTTTGGACTAACCCTTTGTCAAATACTTATAAAAAGGGGCAGAAAGATCAATCCCACCAAAACATTCGTTCTCTTGTATATGGTTTATTTGGTGTGTTGCAGGTTGATGAAGGAAGCAATTTAGGGGGAGCATTATTGTATTACATGTCCTAGTGTATCGAGTTGTAAATCATTTATATGTGACATGTAATTTAGTTTAGTTGCTTTGGTATGTCATTGGTATGCACAAAAACAAAGTATTGGTTAGGTTTTTGTCACGTAATTGACAAAGGGGGAGATTGTTAGTGCACTCATTCTTGCACCCTGATTTATCAACCATGTGAGTTATTGTGTCGCAAAGTCAATTGAGCCTTTGGAAAGTGAAGACATAGAGAAGCAGAAGTATCAAGGTGGCAAGAATAGGTAAACAAGTGGCCTTGGTGATCCTAACCCTTGACCCAAAACAATTCCTTAACCTCTAGATGATTTGGACCCAATGAGATAACCCATTTTGATCATCTCTTAAGCCACAAGATCGTATATACTATCATGTTTAGCTTAGCATTAGAGGTTTGTGTTGCTGAAATAAACAGATGAGATCAGCAAGCTTCTGTCTGACCGAAGTTGGTTTCGGTCTGACTAAATCAAGTCATTGTAGGACAAAAACAAAATGGAAAAATCTGGCCACTGTTCGGTTGGACTTGGTCTGACCGAATGACATCTTTAGTCCAACCAAAGAATGCTTTGGTTCGATCGAAATGGGCCAAAATAGTCCAGCATGCCTTGGCCTTAATTCGGTCCGACCGAACATATATTCGGTCTGATCAAAAATGGTAAAAACTGTCCAACAACTTTTGTTGCTTATTCGGTCCGACCAAGAAAAAAATTGGTCCAACCGAAGATAGTTTGGTGCTATTGAAGACCTCCTTGGTGCAACCAAAATATAGCCATTAAAGATCCGTTGGGACTTTTCGCTTATAAAAATAGTAATCAGATCTTACGAAATTTATGGATTTTGGCATTTTAGAGACTCTAATGCATCCAAAGCCTAATACATAGTCTGAAACTCTTTCCCATTGAGATTCATATCTTCTTCTTGGTGATCACTCACTCAAACAAGCATTTCATGCTTCTATTAAAGAAGAACATTATCTCATGCCTTCTTTAGAGTATTGAAACTAATCTTATAGATATATCTATAGTCTCTATCATACTTTAGTGTGTCCATCGGTTGAATCCCCTAGCTAAAATAATGTAACATCTCAGATTTTTGCCAACTTGGAGTTAGACGTCCTTGGGAAATGGGTCGATCATAACCCCTTATTGACTTCTCAAAACTTAATCCTAAAGCCTCAAATTCCCTTTCAACCCATTTCCTTAAAAAATCCCACCTTTCACTACGTTATTCTTCAAATATTTCTAAGTACTTTCATATTAGACATAAATCCTAAAGTTTAAATGATGAGATATAATACTTAAACTAAAATTTATAATAAATAGTAAATATATAAATAAAATGGGTTTTTGATCATTAAACTTTTGTAATATCATGAAATAAATAGGTTATTTGGATAGATCAGCTTCTCCTACCCCAAAATCATATATTGCATGTCAAATAACACATTTCAGTTTTCAAAATACACCCATTTCAAATATCGGGTGGCAAAATCACCACCAGACATCAAAGCAGCGTGCGGCGCCACTGCCATGACAGCGGCGGGCTGCCGGTCCACCGGATTTCGGTGGACCCTCATTGTGATTTTCTGCATTTTTTGGCTGACTTTAAAAAATCATATATCCCTCAATATAACTCCGATTTAGGTGATTCAAAAGCCATATTGAAGCTTAATAAGGCTAGTTTCATATAAAAATAAGTGAAAAATATAATTAAAATTTTAATATAGTTGAATCTAGGTTGATGTGACAACTATCCAAAAATTATTAGTTCAGACAACTGCTACTTGTAGAATTTTTAGAATTTTTCTACAATACGAAATCTAGTGAAATTTGGTAAAGATAAAGGAGACTTTATGATGAACTGTTAGAAAAATAATTAAAATAATATACTAATTAAAAGTGCCAAAAAGGGACATACAACTACCTTAAGACCTTATTTTGTTGTAATTAGGGTAGAATTTAGCTAAGTACTAAACTAAATAATCAATGGATTTAGCTTGAACCACTATCTATACAAATAGCAAAACCCAAAATCATTAATACTATTAACTCAACGTCCCTTGCAAACCTAGGAAAAATCCCAAAACCTACTTGCTCTCGGAAGCACATTGAAACTCCGTATCTGACCTGGACCGCACGTCGAAAGTCCGATTGCTACGAAACTATAAAGTTATGACCCCCTTATCGGGCTTGACAACCATCATAGGAATTGAGCCCAAATATTATCCAGAAACGCATAACTTAAGACCTGAGTGAAGTGTGTGAGAAATGCGAATATCTTTAGAAAATGAAACAAAACTTGAGTGAATTCTGTCATTCGTTCACTGACGAAATTGAAGACTTTAGACCGTCAGATTCTGACAAAACTTCACCCATGGATAAGGAAAATTTCCCTGCTCTTATCTGTATACTTGTGGCCCTAATCGAGTGACAACGACCGTTGATCTAATACGGGTCCTCCATGGTTGATCCGCTAATTCGATCACACTGAAATCATAACTTGGCTTAGATCCATGGTCAGGGAACTTACCCTACGTCGTAGGTGAGTAAAGGAACTCTGGACGAGCCTAGTTTACCCACAACAAGAGCCCTTTGGATACAAACTAGGTATACCATGGCCCTGGGGCCATTTGCAATAATTATGGGCTTATATAATGCCCTTAAACCACCCCATTTCTATTCCATACGATTTTCCCAACACCCTAGGAGAGAGAAGAGAGAAAAGAGGGGAAAAGAGTGAGGAGAGAAGGGAGAGTCAGGGAGATCATTGAAGGAATCTTCCCACACAACTCTACGTGCTAGATCACCATTTTCTTTCACTATTCAACCCTCTTCCGGCTACGATTTTAGTAAGAAATCCTAACCTTAATCCTATTTTAGGAATCTAAATAGAGGAATTGCGAAATTGCTAAACTATTTTATGATTTAGGTAGCCGTTGTTCAGTAGACAGAAGCGTAGGATTCGAACCGAGTTCGAAACAAGTTTTTTGACGAAAGGTGCAGACT
Organism: Magnolia changhungtana; assembly: GCA_030180095.1. Taxonomy (NCBI): domain Eukaryota; kingdom Viridiplantae; phylum Streptophyta; class Magnoliopsida; order Magnoliales; family Magnoliaceae; genus Magnolia; species Magnolia changhungtana. The sequence goes on along the minus strand of JASAUF010000644.1, from coordinate 1,596,381 downwards.
ATAAACATTTAGGTTATGATTTTCAAGGCTTTCAGTGTCAGCTAATGATTTATGTCTAACTTGATTGCTACCATATGATCTTAATTACGATGTATTTGATAATTTATACATGTGTGTGAACTATGTGAATATATGATGCATTCCATGTGTTTGTTGAAATGTTTGAATGAATATGAAATCATGATTTATGCTTGCCATGACTATTAACCTAGAATACATGACTATTGTGTGTATGACAACTCCTTTGTGAATGGATTTGCCATAATATATGTTATAATTAATTTAGTTCATATATGTGGTAATGTGTAGTCTAAGTGTTTGATAAAATGTCTGAATGAGAAATTGTCTGATGAATTGTATTTATTAAGCGCGGTGAGGTAGAATTCTCAACTACCTTATCTAGATGTATAATTTCCTTCATGTGGTCTAAATTTCAACTACGTGATTTATGTATAAAATGCATATGTATAATAACATATTCTATGTGTTTGATAAAATGTCTGAATGAGATATTGTTTGATAAATTGTATTTAACAAGGGTGTTGAGATAGAATTCTCAATTACCTTATCTATTTGTATAATTTCCTTTATATAATCTTAATTTCAGTAATGCAATTTATGGATGAATTGAAATTTTCGGTAGCATGTTCAATATGTTGTTAAAATGCTCAAATGGGATTTATATTTGAATTGTTTGTTAAATGTTGTTATAACTATCACATGTGAATACCTATTGCATTTGAGTATGATTGGGACAACTACGTAGTCCAGGCAATCGGTAACAATTCCTATTTGAGTGGCAGAACCAGTCTCGCCACATTGGATATGTTCGATGAATCCAGTTCGCATGATGATTATCGACAGTAGTTAGGCCATGTGGAGCGCTTATGCACTCCATGTCGATTAATTCAGCGTGCGCTCGTACCAATCGAACTTGTCAATTAACCCAATTGGCCTATTGTGTGTTTACCATGTATGGACGTTACTGTTTGAATCTAAGGTACCACTTACCAATGTAAAGCCCGTCTCAACCATGGTACCATGATCTGCTAAGACTCATGAGACGGGCATGGTGGTATGGGACACCGTGGTCGAGTTGTCAGCCTACGCTGGGGTGACGAGACTCCCCGTAGTGACTAGTGAGGAACCCAAACTCGTGAGCTAGGCATGGTGGTATGGGACACCGTGTTCGAGTTGCCGGCCTACACCGGTGCAGCCTGGCTCCGGTCCCAGTGTGGATTGGGGTGAACAGTCTGATCCGGACCCCCTTCGAAAATAACGCTCAAGTTAGTAGGGCGTTGGTGGAGTGACCTCGAGTATAAACCTTTGAACTTGCCTATCCACTACTTTTCATTAGGGGTGAGGTTGCCCTATAACTTGCCTACTGTATGTGATTGACCAGGATTGACGACCCTAGATGGATCCTTCGCTTGGGTTAATGATATAAAGGGAGGTACCTTAGCTTCTCGAATCCGCTGTATGAATAAGCCTAATCAATTACTTGGCTAACATGACCATGGACCGCATTGCATGTGTTTTGGCGAGGAAGCGCATGTTTAGGGAGTTTGTCATGCACGATCATGAGATGAAGTCGCTGAGGGAGTGCAGGTAAGGGCATGCATCATTACCGCATATCATCTCTGCATTAACGAGAGTAATTAGAAATGTTTGCTGTATTGCTTTATCATTACTACATGATTGAATTGATAACATGTTAACCTTTGCCTTATAGTACCACTGAGTTGGCCACTCATTCCCACCCTAGGACGGTGTTTTAAAGCACCACCCAGACTCTGGTTTAGATGTAGGTGATGGTGAAGTCTATACAGCAGAGTTGGACTTCGTAGGCGAGGAGGAAGGATTCTCCTATGTTCAGCTCTTAGATGGGTCTATGTAGAACTCGTGCTGATTCAATGGGATTACATGGACTTATGAATTAGTTGGACCTTTAGACTTTGATATTTTGTAAATTTTGGAACCATACATGTATATATTCAGCCTGGTAACATACTCATACTTTGGAGGTTGTAAAACACTTATATACTTTATATAGTTATCTTAGTCTTCCGCTTTCCTAATTACATTAACTCTGGTGTATGATATGTTAATTTAGTATAATCCTACTCATGTTTAAATGCATTAATATGGACAACATTTAGTCATTATTATCTATGTTACATAAGTGATATGTTGGATCTCGGGCGTTACAAGATGGTGTCAGACTATGATTTGGATTAAATTGGACCTTGGTTATAGGTAAAACGACGCACTCTAACACGCTCTGACTTAGTAAGGGGCGATGGAATCTAAAAACCACAATAGAATCCCAAATTTCACTGACGGGGGAGATTAAGAGTTGAAATGTGACCCATATGCGTTCGAGATCATGTGAAATGATCTCGATTCCTTTTTAGGCCATCAATCGATGAGTTTGAACTATGATTCGACAAATCCCAAACCTGAAACGATTAAAAAGGCATGAATACATGTGAGTCAGACCAAGGGACCAAGTGGGTCCCATGCATGTTTCCCGCACCCCGGGCGAAGGCACCGCCGACAGTCCAGGGGACCACGACAGCACCGCCCTGACTGCGGCGCGCTGCCCAAATCTCCAATGGGCCGAGGTGGGTCCGCAGTTCCAGCGGCCCATCACCCTCACCCACATGTACAGGGCCTCATTTTTATGTGAGACCACTCCATTTCTTCCCTTTTGCTTCGTTTCTCCCCATTTCAAGCTTCCAAGCCCTCCACACCCCTCCAAAATCTGATTTTCTCTCTCAAATCTCCCTCCCATATACCGCAAGCTTCTTCTTCTTCTACAATTCACTCCCACCTCCACCATTCTTCTCAAACCCATCTTGTACAACTCCCCATCTTCCCATTTCCCACCTATTTGAGCACAAAAGTTCTCTTTTGCGTCTCATAATCTCCATTTCCTCAAAACCCCTCTCATACAACTCCCTATCTTCCCTATTCGTACCCATTTGAGCACAAAACCCACATTTTTGTGTCCCTTAACCTTCACAACCTCCAAATGTTGGGACATGTAGAGTTTTGGACCTAGAGTCGGTACTCCTACATTTCGAAAGATCTGACAGTATGAGAAATCGAATAAATTAATAACATGAACCCTGGGACCTTCTTAGTTGGTATAGTCATGTGTGAAGTGCTCAAGCATAGTTAAATTCAAGTTCGGGCAACTCAATTCCAATCAGACAACTTTTGACCCTAAGCGATAAAATAATTTCTTATATTAGAATGGTACAAAGTCATCTAGCGCATGAGCGTAGACTCTGGATTACAACTACTGGATTACCACTACTCCTAAATTAAGACTAAGCTACTGGTTATACTGGGGAATGTAAATGACTGATTATGCTAAGATAATTGAAAGAGAGACTTAGTTAGTTGGCTTGATTAGGTTGAGGGGAGACCTCATTCCTTCGTTGGATCCCCTAAATACTTGTAGATTTCTTTAATAACTCTTAAGAAGGTTATTTTGATTAGAAACTATTCACACTCAGAGAAAACTTATATATCCCTCGGATTGCATCAAATCAACACACCCCTTAGAATTACTTTCTCAAGGACTTATTACAATCGGGGACACGGAGTAGATAAACTATATATAAGCGAAGTATACATGGTTTGAATCGAATTCTCAATCCTGGTAGTTACCAATGAACTCAATGCTCTGATCAAGTAGAAGATTGGGATCAATTAGGATATAGAACTGATACAACAAATTTTCTGTCATAGCTAGGCAGAAGGTATATGTATCCGGATCAAATCCACTACACAACTTTCCTTTCGTGTTGGCCCGACTACATACAACCAAAAGTTTATTACTTCGCCTTTGAGAAATGTTAAGAACATATAGCCAATGGGGATAATTTTTTTAGGCCCAGGAAGTTTCTCAAATGGGCAACAAACAGTTAGGAATTAGGTCCTGAATCACAGACCATTATGGCATACATATTGTGCATATGAACTTAGAAAGATAGTTAACCTATTTTGTCCAAATTCCTTATGTACTAATAATCTATAGATTATCTTACGGTATTAAATTGGACATGATTAAAGAGGGTAAGTTGGGACTGTAGAAAAAGTCCCTCTTTGGTAGAATTAGGCATCTTGCCACAAACTCACACTTGTCTCTGAAATCAAACACAACACCCATCATTTTTAGCTCCTTTTTATGACCATAGGTACCAATGTCATAATACACATCATCGATGAAAAGAAGGCCAATGTATTGAGAGATCGTTTCCCATTTCATGTCAAGGATAGGTCCTAAATTACACCTTGCTCCGACATACGGATTGGGACATAGATTCTTAAACCCTGAGAATAGAAACAATTTTAAAGGGGGTAGAAAAGTTATGAACCCAATGCAGTTAAGTAGGTATACATGTCTACTTGCTCATAGGTGTAGCGGAAGTGTGGTGGGCCCATGCCCCACTGGCCTAGGATCATTAGTTCAGGTAACACATATGATTAGATTACTAAGTAAGATCATATTCGTCATTGAAATGTTAGTAATAGACTCATCAAAGGGGAACAATCAGGACTCTATAACTAGACAAAGTCACGTAAGTTGATCGAATCACTAAAGAATAATAAGCCTAACAATGGGAACGAGCGGAGGTCAGTGTATCCCCAAATGTGTTCGTTAAATACGAACTTAATAGGAGCTTTAGCCAATTTCAAGGTGGAAAAGTTTTATGGAGGGTAGACAAAAGTGAGCCAGACTAGCATAGGTAGTATACACCCTACCGCATATGTAAACTTGAAATCAATAAAACTTAGGCAAAAAAATAATAAAATCTTTACTTATTACCCTTAACCAATTTCAGGGACGAAACTATTTTTAAGGGGGGTGGATTGTAACGTCCCGGATTTTTTCCAACTTGAAGTTAGACATCCTTAGGCAATGGGTCGATCATAACCCCTTATTGACTTCTCAGAACTCAATCTTAAAGCCTCAAATCCCCTTTCAATCCATTTCCTTCAAAAATCTCATCTTTCACCATGTTATTCTTCAAAATTTTCTAAGTTAATTTATATTAGACACAAATCTTAAAGTTTAAAAAATGAAGGACAATACTTAAACTAAAATTTACTATAAATATTAAATATATAATCAAATATGTTTTTGACCATTAACCTTTTGGAATCTCAAGAAATAAATAGGTTATTTGGATAGAACAGCTTCTCCTACCCCAAAATCATATATTGCACATCGAATAACTCATTTTGGTTTTCAAAATATACCCATTTCAAATATCGGGTGTTAAAATCACCACCAGACATTACAGCAGCATGTGGCGCCACTGCCCTGACCGCGGCGCGTCGCCGGTGAATCGAATTTTGGTGGACCCTAGGTACGAATTTCTGCATTTTTCAACCGATTTCAAAAAGTCATATCTCACTCAATATAACTCCAATTTAGGTGATTTAAAAGCTAGATTGAAGCTTGATAAGTCTAGTTTCATATGAAAATAAGAGATAAATATAATAAAAATTTTCATATAGTTGAATCTAGGTTGATGTGACAACTATGCACAAATTATTAGTTCGGACAACTGCTAGTTCTAGAATTTTTAGAAATTTTCTACAATAGGAAATCCAGTGAAATTTAGTAGAGATAAAGTATACTTGATGATGAACTAGTAAAAAAATAATTACAATAATATACTAACTGAAAGTGCCAAAAAGGGACATAGAACTACCCTAGGACCTTATTCTGTTGTAATTAGGGTGAAATTTAGTTAAGTACTAAACTAAACAATCGATGGATTTGGCTTGAACCACTATCTATATAAATGGGAAGAACCAAAATCATTAATACTATTGAATCAACGTCCCTTACAAACCTAGGGGAAATCCTAAAACCCAATTGATCTCGGGAGCACATTGAAACTCCTTACCGGACCTGAACCGCGTGTCAAAAGTCTGATTCCCGCGATATTATATGGTTATAATCGCCTTATAGGGCTTAAAAACTATTACAAGAATCGAGCCCAAATAGTATCCAGAAACGTACAACTTAAGCCCTGAGCGAAGTGTATGAGAAACGCGAATATCTTTAAAAAATGAACCATAACTTAAGTGAATTGGGCCATTCGTTCATGGGCGAAAATGAAGACTTCAGACCGTCAGATTCTTACCAAACTTTACCCATAGATCAGGGGAATTTTCCTGCTCTTATCCATATACTTGTAGCCTTGATCGAGTGACAACGATTGTTGATCTGATACGGGTCCTCCACGGTCAATCCACTAATCCGATCGCACCGAAATCGTAACCTGGCTTAGATCCATGGTCAGGGAACTTACCCTATGTCGTAGGTGAGTAATGTACCTCCTGACGAAACCCGTTTACCCGAAACCCTAGGATAGTTATACAAACCAGGTATATCATGGCCCTGGGGCCATTTGCATCAGTTCTGGGCCTATATAATACCCTTAAACCACCCCATTTCTATTCCATACAATTTTCTCCAAACCTTAGGAGAGAGAAGAGAGAAAAGGGGGGAAAAGAGTGAGGAGAGAAGGGAGAGTCTGGGAGATCGTTGTAGGAATCGTCCCACATGACTCTACGTGCTAGATCGTCATTTTCTTTCATTATCCAACCCTCTTTCGACTACGATTTTGGTAAGAAATCCTAACCCTAATCTTGTTTTAGGAATCTAAATAGAGGAATCGACAAAATAGCTAACCTATTTCGTGATTTAGATAGCCGTTGTTCTATAGACGAAAGCGTAGAATTCGAATCGAGTTTGAAATGAATTTTCCCATGAAAGGTGCATATTATAAATGCTTAGGTTATGGTTTTCAACGCTTTTAATGTCAGTTAATGATTTATGTCTGATTTCTGCCATATGATCTTAGTTACGATGTATTCGATAATTTATACATGTGTGTGAACTATGTGAATATATGATGCATTCCATGTGTTTGTTGAAATGTTTGAATGAATATGAAATCATGATTTGTGCTTGCCATGACTGTTAACCTTGAATACATGATTGTTGTGTATATGACAACTCCTTTATGAATGGATTTGCCAAAATATATGTTATAACTAATTTAGTTCATATATGTGGTAATGTGTAGTTTAAGTATTTGATAAAATGTCTGAATGAGAAATTGTCCGACGAATTGTATTTATTAAAGGTGTTGAGATAGGATTCTCAATTACCTTATCTAGATGTATAATTTCCTTCATGTAGTCTAAATTTCAACTACGTGATTTATGTATAATAACATGTTCTATGTGTTTGATAAAATGTTTGAATGAGATATTATTGATGAATTGTATTTAATAAGGGTGTTGAGATAGAATTCTCAATTACCTTATCTATATGCATAATTTCCTTCATATAATCTTAATTTCAACTATGCAATTTATGGATGAACTGAAATGTTCGATAGCATGTTCAATATGTTATTAAAATGCTCAAATGGGATTTATATTTGAATTATTTGTTAAGTGTTGTTATGACTATCGCATGTTAATACCTTTTGTATTTGAGTAGGATTGGGATTGCTACGTAGTCCAGGCAATCGGTAACAATACCTATTTGAGTGGTGGAACCAGTCTCACCACATTGGATATGTTCGATGAATCTGGGTCGCACGATGATTATCGACAGTAGTTAGGCCATGTGGAGTACTTATGCATTCCATGTTGATTAATTCAGCGTGAGCGCGTACCAATCGAACTTGTTAAAAGACCCGATTGGCCTATTGTGTGTTTACCATGTATGTATGTTATTACTTGAATCTAAGGTACCACTTACCAACGTAAAACCCATCTCAACCATGGTACCACGCTCCGCTAAAACTCATGAGCCGGGCATGGTGGTATGGGACATAGTGGTCGAGCTGTCGGCCTACACCAGGGTGATGAGCCTCCCCATAGTGACCAGTGACCAACCCAAACTCGTGAGCCGGGCATGGTACTATGGGACACCGTGTTCAAGTTGTTAGCTTACACCAGCACAACCTAGCTATTGTCCCAGTGTGGGTTTGGGTGAACGGTCTGATCTGAACCCCCTTCTAAAATAGCACTCCAGTTGGTAGGGCGTTGGTGGAGTGACCTCGAGTATAAACTTTTGAACTTACCTATCCACTACTTTTCATTAGGGGTGATGCTGCCCTATAACTTACCTACTATATGTGATTGACTAGGATTAACGACCCTAGATGGATCCTTCTCTTGGGTTAATGATATAAAGGGAGGTATCTTAGCTTCTCGAATCTGTTGTATGAATAAGCCTAATCAATTACTTGACGAACACGACCATTCACCGCATTGCATGTGCTTTGGTGAGGAAGCGCATGTTTAGGGAGTTTGCCATGCACGATCGTGAGATGAAGTCACTGAGGGAGTGTAGGCGAGGGCATGCATCATTACCGCATATCATCCCTGCATTAACAAAAGTAGTTAGAGATGTTTGTTGTATTGTTTTATCATTACTACTTGATTGAATTGATAACATGTTAACCTTTACCTTATAGTACCATTGAGTTGGCCACTCATTACCACCCTGGGATGGTGTTTTAAAACACTACCTAGACTCTGGTTTAGATGTGGGTGATGGCGAAGTCTATACAGTGGTGTTGGACTTCGTAGGCGAGGAGGAAGGATTCTCCCACGTTTAGCTCTCAGACGGGTCTATGTAGACCCCGTGCTGATTTAACGGGATTACAGGGACTTATGCATTAGTTGGACCTTTACACTTTGATATTTTGTAAATTTTAGAACCATACATGTATATATTCAGCCTGCTAACATACTCATACTTTGGAGGTTGTGAAACACTTGTATACTTTTTATATTTATCTCAGTCTTTTGCTTACCTAATTACATTAACTCTGGAGTATGATCTGCTAATTTAGTATAATCCCACTCATGTTTGAATGCATTAATATGGACAACGTTTAATCGTCATTATCTATGTTGCATAAGTGATGCGTTGGATCTCGGGAGTTGAGTTTTGCTCGATCCCCGAAATTCACGGCGTTACAAGATGGTGTCAACACATGATTTGAATTAAATTAGACCTAGGTTATAGGTAGCACGACGCATTCTGACACACTTTGACTTAGGAAGGGGGCGATGAAATCTAGTAACCACATTAGATTCCCAAATTTCACCGATGGGCGAGATTGACAATTGAAATGTGACCCGTACGCGTCCGAGATCATGAGAAATGATCTTGATTTCTTTTTAGGCCATCAATCGACGATTTTGAACTATGATTCGACAAATCTCAAACCTAAAATGAATAAAAAAGCATGAATACGCATGAGTTAGACTAAGAAAGCACATCATACGGGTCAAGGGGCCCAAATCCCAAAATTTTGAGGGACCCCATGTTTCTAGCACCCCAGGAGGGGTGTGGCCACCGCCCCAGGGAGGAGGCACCACCGGTAGTCCAGGGGACCGTGGCGACACCGCCCTGACCGCAGCACGTGCCCCAGATCTGCAGCGGGCTGCAGCGGGCCCCTAGTTCTGGCGGCCCGTTGCCCTCACCCACATGTGTGGGGCCTCATTTTCATGTGAGGCCACTCCATTTCTTCCCCTTTGCTTCGTTTCTCCCCATTTCAGGCTTCAAAGCCCTCCACACCCCTCTAAAATCCGATTTGCTCTCAAATCTCCCTCCCATACATCCCAAGATTCTTCGTCTTTTACATTTCACTCCCACCTCCACCATTCTTCTCAAACCCATCTTATACAACTCCCCATCTTCCTATTTCCCCCCTATTTGAGCACAAAAGTTGTCTTTTGTGTCTCATAATTTTCATTTCCTCAAAACCCCACTCATACAACTCCCTATCTTCCATATTCTTACCCATTTGAGCACAAAACCTATATTTTTATGTCCCATAACCATCACAACCTCCAAATATTGGGACATTTAGAGTTTTGGACCTAGAGTCGGTACTCCTATATTTCGAAAGATTTAATAGTATGGGAAATCCAATAAATTAATAACATGAACCCTAGGACATCCTTAGCTGGTATGGTCATGTGTGAAGTGCTCGAGCGCAGTTAAATTCAAGTTCAAGCAACTCAATTCCAATCAGACAACTTTTGACCCTAAGTGATAAAACAATTTCTTGTATTAGAAATGGTATAAAGTCATCAAGCATATGAGCGTAGACTCTAGATTATAACTATTAGATTACCGCTACTCCTAAATTAAGACTAGACTACTGGTTATACTAGGGAATGTACAAGACTGATTATGCTAAGATAATTGAAAGATAATTAAAAGAGAGACTTAGTTAGTTGGCTTGATTAGGTTGGAGGGAGACCTCTTTCCTTCATTAAATCCCCTAGATACTTGTAAGTTTCTTTAATAACTCTTAGGAAGGTTGTTTTGATCAGAAACTATTCATGCTTAGATAAAACTTATATATCCCTCGTATTGAACGTTAAGTCAAATCAACACGCCCCTTAGACTTGCCTTCCCAAGGACTTATTACAATCAGGAACACGGAGTAGATAAACTATATATAAGCGAGGTATTCACGTTTTGAATCGAATTCTTAAACCTGATAGTTACCAATGAATACAATGCTCTGATCAAGCAAAAGAGCGGAATCAACTAGAATTAAGAACTGATACGACAAATTTTCTGTCATAGCTAGGCAGAAGGTCTATGTATCCAGCTCAGACCCACTACACAACTTTACTTCTGTGTTGGCCCGACCACTTACAACGAAAAGTTTTTTACTTTGCCTTTGAGAAGTGTTAAGAACATATAGCCAATGGGGATATTTTTTTAGGCCCAAGAAATTTCTCAAATGGGCAATAAACTGTTAGGAATTAGGTCCCACATCACAGACCATTCAGGCATACATATTATGCATATAGTTAACCTATTTTGTCCAAATTTCTTATGTACTAATAATCTATAGATTATCTTACGGTATTAAACTGGACATGATTAAAGAGGGTAAGTCGGGACCGTAGAAAAAGTCCCTCTTTGGTAGAATTAGGCATCTTACCACAAACTCACACCCGTCCCTGAAATTAACCACAACACCCATCATTTTTAGCTCTTTTCTATGACCATGGGTACCAATGCCATAATACACATCATTGATGAAAAGAATACCAATGTACTGAGAGATCATTTCCCATTTCATGTCAAGGATAGGTCCTAAATTACACCTTATTCTGATATACGGATCGAGACATATATTCTTGAAGCCTGAGAGTAGAAACAATTTTAAGGGGGGTAGAAAAGTTATGAACCTAATGGAGTTAAGTAAGTATACACGTCTAGCCGCTCATAGGTGCAGCGGAAACGTGGTGGGCCCATGCCCCACTGGCCCAGGATCGTCAGTTCAGGTAACACATATAGTTAGATTACTAAGTAAGATCATATTAGTCCTTGAAACGTTAGTAATAGACTCATCAAAGGGGAACAATCAGGACTCTATAACTTGACAAAGTCATGTAAGTTGATCGGGTCACTAAAGAATAATAGGCCTAACAATGGGAACGAGCGGAGGTCAGTGTATGCCCAAATGCGCTCGCTAAATACGAACTTAATAGGAGCCTTGGCCAATTTCATGGTAAAAAGTTTTTAAGGAGGGTAGAGTAAAGTGAGCTAGACTAACATAGATAGTATACACCCTACCATGTATATAAACTTGAAATCAATAAAACTTACGCAAAAGAAATAATAAAATCTTTACTTATTACCCTTAGCCAATTTCAGGGATGAAACTATTTTTAAGGGGGGTAGATTGTAACGTCTCGAATTTTTGCCAACTTGGAGTTAGACGTCCTTGGGCAATGGGTCGATCATAACCCCTTATTGACTTCTCAGAACTCAATCCTAAAGCCTCAAATCCTCTTTCAACACATTTCCTTCAAAAATCCCACCTTTCACGAAGTTATTCTTCAAATTTTTCTAAGTACTTTCATATTATACACAAATCCTAAAGTTTAAATGATGAAGGACGGTACTAAAACTAAAATTTACTATAAATAGTAAATATATAATAAAATGGGTTTTTGACCATTAAAGTTTTAGATTCTCTAAAAATAAATAGGTTATTTCAATAGAGCAACTTCTCCTACCCTAAAATCATATATTGCACATCGAATAACCCATTCTGGTTTTTAAAATACACCTGTTTTAAATATCAGGTAGCAGAATCACCATCAGACATCATAGCAGCACGTGGCGCCACCGGCCTGACCGCGGAGGGCCGCCGGTGCACCAGATTTCGGTGGACCCTCACTGCTATTTTCTAAATTTTTTGACCAGTTTCAAAAAGTCATATCACCCTCAATATAACTCCAATTTAGGTGATTCAAAAGCCAAATTGAAACTTGATAAGTCTAGTTTCATACAAAAATAATTGAAAAATATAATAAAAATTTTAATATAGTTGAATCTAGATGATGTGACAACTGTTCAAATATTATTAGTTCAGACAACTGTTAGTTTTATAATTTTTAGAATTTTTCTACACCATGAAATCTAGTGAAATTTGGTAAAGATAAAGTAGACTTGATGATAAACTATTAGAAAAATAATTAAAATTATATACTAACCAAAAGTGCCAAAAAGGGGCATAGAACTCCCTTAGGACCTTATTATGTCGTAATTACAGTGGAATTTAGTTAAGTACGAAACTAAATAATCAATGGATTTGGCTTGAACCACTACCTATACAAATGTCAAGATCCAAAATCATTAATACTATTGACTCAACATCCCTTATAAACTTAGGGGAAATCCCAAAACCCAATTGCTCTCGGGAGCACATTGAAACTCCGTATCGAACTTAGACCGCACGTCAAAAGTCTGATTGTCATGAAACTATGAGGTTAAAACTGCCTTATCGGGCTTGATAACCAATGCGGGAATTGAGCCCAAATAGTATCCAGAAATGCACAACTTGAGCATTGAGTGAAATGTGTGAGAAACTCGAATATCTTTAGAAAATGAACCAGAACTTAAGTGAATTGGGCCATTCGTTCATGGGCAAAATTGAAGACTTCAGACCGTCAAAGTCTGACCAAACTTCACCCATGTATCAGGGAAATTTCCCCGCTCTTATCCGTATACTTGTGGCCCTGATCAAGTGATAATGATCGTTGATCTGTTACGGGTCCTCCACGATTGATCCACTAATCCGATCACACCAAAATCGTAATATGGCTTAGATTCATGGTCAGAGAACTTACCTTACGCCGTAGGTGATTAATGGACTTCCGGACGAGCCCCGTTTACCCAAAACAGGCGCCCTTTGGATACAAACTAGGTATACCATGGCCTTGGGGCCATTTGCATCAATTTTGGGCTTATATAATGCCCTTAAACCACCCCATTTCTATTCCATAAGATTTTCTCCAAACCCTCGGAGAGAGAAGAGAGAAAAGAGGGGAAAAGAGTGAGGAGAAAAGGGAGAGTCTGGGAGATCATTGCAAGAATCCTCCCACATGACTCTAAGTGCTAGATCGCCATTTTCTTTCACTATCCAACCCTTTCCAGCTACGATTTTGGTAAGAAATCTTAATCCTAATCTTGTTTTAGGAATCCAAATAGAGGAATCGATGAAATATCTAACCTATTTCATGATTTAGGTAGCCGTTGTTCTGTAGACAGAAGCGTAGGATTCAAACCGAGTTCGAAACGAGTTTTCTGACGAAAGTTGCGGACTATAAACGTTTAGGTTATGGTTTTCAAGGCTTTCAATGTCAGTTAATGACTTATGTTTGACTTGATTGCTGCCATATAATCTTAGTTACGATGTATTCGATAATTTATACATGTGTGTGAACTATGTGAATATATGATACATTCCATGTGTTTGTTGAAATGTTCGAATGAATATGAAATCAAGATTTGTGCTTGCAATGACCATTAACCTAGAATACATGATTGTTGTGTGCATGATAACTCCTTTGTGAAGGGATTTTCCATAATATATGTTATAACTAATTTAGTTCATATATGTGGTAATGTGTAGTCTAAGTGTTTGATAACGAGTCTGAATGAGAAATTGTCTGATGAATTGTATTCATTAAGGGCGGTGACATATGATTCTCAACTACCTTATCTAGATCTATAATTTCCTTCATGTAGTCTAAATTTCAACTATGTGACTTATGTATAAAATGCATATGTATAATAACAAGTTCTATGTATTTGATAAAATGTCTGAATGAGATATTGTTTGATGAATTGTATTTAATAAGGGTGTTGAGATAGAATTCTCAATTACCTTATCTATATGTATAATTTCTTTCATATAATCTTAATTTCAACTATGCAATTTATGGATGAATTGAAATGTTTGGTAGCATGTTCAATATGTTATTAAAATGCTCAAATGGGATTTATATTTGAATTGTTTGTTAAATGTTGTTATGACTATTACATGTGAATACCTTTTGTATTTGAGTATGATTGGGACTACTAAGTAGTCCAGGCAATCGTTAATAATTCCTATTTGAGTGGCGGAACCAGTCTCGCCACATTGGATATGTTCGATGAATCCAGGTCGCATGATGATTATCGATAGTGGTTAGGCCACATGGGGTGCTTATGCACTCCATGTCGATTAATTTAGCGTACGCTCATACCAATCGAACTTGTTAAATAACCCGATTGGCCTATTATGCGTTTACCATGTATGGACATTATTGCTTGAATATAAGGTACCACTTACCAATATAAAACCCGTCTCAACTATGGTATCACGATCCGCTAAGACTCATGAGCCAAGCATGCTGGTATGGGACACCGTGGTTGAGCTGTCAGCCTACGCTAGGGTGACGAGCCTCCCCGTAGTGACTAGAAAGTAACCCAAACTCGTGAGTCAGGCATGGTGTTATGGGACACCGTGTTTAAGATGTCGGCCTATACCGGCGTAGCCTAGCTATGGTCCTAACGTGGGTTGGGGTGAACTGTCTGATCTGGACCCCCTTTGAAAATGGCGCTCCAGTTGGTAGGGAGTTGGTGGAGTGACCTCGAGTATAAACTTTTGAACTTGCGTATCCACTGCTTTCATTAGGGGTGATGTTGCCCTCTAACTTGCCTATTGTATGTGATTGACTAGGATTGATGACCTTAAATAGATCTTTCGCTTGGGTTAATGATATAAAGGGAGGTACCTTAGCTTCTCAAATCTGCTGTATGAATAAGCCTAATCAATTACTTGGCTAACATGACCATAGACCGCATTGCATATGCTTTGGCAAGGAAGCGCACATTTAGGGAGTTTGCCAAGCACGATTGTGAGATGAAGTCGCTGAGGGAGTGCAGGCAAGAGCATGCATCATTACTACATATCATCCCTGCAACAACAAGAGTAGTTAGAGATGTTTGTTGTAGTGCTTTATCATTACTGCTTGATTGAATTGATAACATATTAACCCTTCCCTTATATTACCACTGAGTTGGCCACTTATTCCCACCTTAGGACAGTATTTTAAAATACCACCTAGACTCTAATTTAAATGCAGGTGATGGCGAAGTCTATACCGTAGAGTTGGACTTCGTAGGTGAGGATGAAGGATTCTCCTATGTTCAGCTCTCCGACTGGTCTATGTAGATTCTATGCTGATTCGACGGGATTACAGGGACTTATGGATTAGTTGGACCTTTACACTTTGATATTTTGTAAATTTTGGAACCATATATGTATATATTCAGCCTGGTAACATACTCATAATCTGGAGGTTGTGAAACACTTATATACTTTATATATTTATCTCGGTCTTCCACTTGCCCAATTACATTAACTCTTGAGTTTGATATGCTAATTTAGTATAATCCCACTCATGTTTAAATGCATTAATATGGACAACATTTAATCGTCATTATCTATATTGCACAAGTGATGCATTGGATCTCGGGAGTTGAGCTTTGCTCGACCCTCAAAATTAAGGGCGTTACAAATAACTTATCATTAGTTATAGGAGATTCAACCCTCTCTCATCACCTTGGTCATGTTGAGGACACATCAAATGCAAGGAATGTTGATTAAAACTATCAATTGAAAGGTGGGAACTCGGGTGCCAAGGATCCACTTGTTGTTATCAGGATGCTACCACTTTGATTCAAGAGAAACAAATGGAATTGGAGTCTTATCCTATCCAATTGGAAGATGAAACAATTATACCAAATCTAAACTTTTTATTGATCTAGTCCTCAATGAAGGAGTATTATGAGGATTGGAAGGGATTCCATCACCCTACCATGCCCAGGAGATGATGGTGAACAACAGGATTTACCAATCTCACAATCTTAAAACAAGAAAAGAAGATATCCAAAGCTATCACAACATCTATTGTAATTTGAGTCACAATAAATCATAGAAAACTGAAAATATTCATTTAATATCAAACTAAAAATCAATAAGGTTCAAGAAAAATAAGAATCAAAGTAAGAAAAATCATCCCAATATGCTACAAGCTTCACCTCTTAGCCCTATCTAAGAGGTTTAGCTAACCATAGACATGATTGGATCTAAAACTCTAAAAGAAAGCATTAAAATTAAATAAGGAAGGAAGAAAAACTCTTTGGAGGCTGCTCCACCCCTTAGCTCTGCTTCTTAAAACCTAATTCCTATTTAAAAATCCTTAGAAAACCCATATTTATAGTTTTTTCAATCTAATTTCGGAAAACCGCCTCAAATTTATGTACTCTGCGTAACTCTTTGTAACACCTTTGATGTCATCGAATGTAACTTGAATCGAGAAGTCGTGCCTTTTTGGACTGCATAATGCCTTTCATACTACATAACTCTTCATGTCATTGAATGTACCTTCGATGTCAGCAAACTTCCTTCGATGAATCGAGAATGTGTCCAGCATGTTCCAACGAGTTGTTCCAAAATTCAACAAAAATCTCAATATCATCAAACTGCCTTCGAGAATTGCATCCAATTTCTCCAATGACCAACTTTATTTTCATATAATGCTTCGATGTCATCGACCCGTGCTCGATGTCATCGAACATTGGCTTTGATGTCATCGAACGACGGTCAATGACATAAACAGTGTGAATTTTTGCACTTGGTTTCCTTAGATCTTAGGGTGGGTCTTCAACTTGGTTTCCTTCCTTCTCCACTTGGTTTCCTTAGATCTTAGGGTGGGTCTTCAAATCTTCAATCTTGGTCTCCTAAGATCCATTCCTTGCCTTGGTGATCCTTGAGAATCAAATTCATGCTTTTAACATTCTTTTCAATCCAATCTCTTAAAGTCACCTCGCAATACAAACATGTATAAAATATACCCATTAAGCATTATTATGTTCATAATACTAAAATATAAATAGGGGGAAATATGCAATATTTGACACTCAACACTAGTCCCAAGCAAAACCTGTGAAAGATATTTCGAAAACCAGTGTATAATTTCCATAAGCCCAAGTGGTTTTAAAAACAATCCATATTATAAAAATCTAAAATACATTAATGTCGAGCACTACTTTCTCCTAAACTCTAGTACTTTTTAAATTTCCTAATCAATTTCAAAGTATTAATCCTGTAATTTGAACAATTCTAAACATTGAGTTCCATGGGTGCATAGTGAAGTCTAGACTTATCACAACCAAAGGTTTACTTCTCTATTTTCATGATAACATTGATAATCAAAAGAGTTCAAGTAACCAAAACCTAAACCAACATTTGCCTTACAATTCAACATTCTATTATTCCAGATTTTGATTTTTCCATCGATGGCTTTCACACTATTTCACTTTTTTCTTCTTTTCAACAGTCCTTAATGAACTTTAATAGGTAGCCCTTTTCGACAATAAATATTTTTTTGTTGGGTATTTTCTTTTTCTCATTTTTTTTATTGAACATGACGGACAAATTCCCCTGGTTTTAGTTCCTATCATTCTTAATAATCATCAAGTTAACAATTCAACATCAAACTAAAACTTTAATGTGTAAGGTAGATGTGACATGTGAAATCATGACTCAATCAACGTTTAAAACTTTTAATTAAGAATTAATAACTTAATTTTGAAATCTATCAAATAAGTAAAATCTAAGAGTCATAAGTCATCAACATTAAGTATCTTATAATTTTAATCTATGGATTAATTTCAAAATCACTTAAATTCACAAATATTTCAATAATTTTGAAGAATTTTAGCTCAAAAACTTAACAATTTTACTCAAATTCAATGAATTTTTGTTAGGAAACTTGTCACGTCGCAAACTCAAAAACTAGGCTCACAAAATTCTCAATCACCAAATTTGGTGTCACAGCCTCCTTAGTACCCCATTCTCGGCTCCCAGCGCCCATACACTAAATTCCGATCCTGGGATCTTACGATGAAGATTTTCAAACGTACATTTATCTCGTAAGAACCATAACCACAAGTTTACCCAAATCACAAAGGCAACATCATCATCACATATCTACTAATATCAAAAACTTGAGTACATATGAAAGGAAAATACAAGGTAGATGCCAAAAGCTCCGGAAGCTTTGCCTCACGGTCCTACCTCAGCTCAACTATGGCCTATCATCACTTGCACGCATCTATCATGCATAAGCTTATAGAAAGCTTAGAGAGTGGTGTACATGTGTGCGCAAGATAAGTGTTAAGCACACAAATATCAGAGTAAGTGAAAACATGCTGATAAGTCTATAAATACCATCAGCCTTATCTAGGCTATGCGATGCAAAAACATAATAAGTCATTATCATATAATGAGGAAGCAATGTAGATCAATTATGCAATGTAGAGACATAGTAAGCTAAATATCATATACTGAGGATGCAATGCAATATGCAAATCCTGACGAGTCCATGAATACTGTCAACCTCATCTAGGCTATAACATAATAACCACTACAAGAAAAATGGGCAAAGGCTACGGCTAAAAACCGTAGCAAAAGCCATTTTGCTACAGATATAATCCGTAGCACGTCCGTAGCTATTAGTGGGGCAGCTAAAAGTATAGTTACGGATTATATCCGTAGAAATAGACACCAATAGCTACGGATATAATCCATAGCAATAGATACCAATAGCTACGGATATAATCCATAGCAATAGATACCAATAGCTACAGATTATA
This sequence comes from Magnolia changhungtana, assembly GCA_030180095.1. Taxonomy (NCBI): domain Eukaryota; kingdom Viridiplantae; phylum Streptophyta; class Magnoliopsida; order Magnoliales; family Magnoliaceae; genus Magnolia; species Magnolia changhungtana. Next base: position 1,577,297 of record JASAUF010000644.1, on the reverse strand, counting down.
TCTGTAGCAATACCTTTAGCTATCCCACTAATAGCAACGGACGTGCTACGGATCATATCCATAGCAAAAGGAATTTTATCCGTAGTAATAGATACTAATTACACTAATGATATCTGTAGCAATAGATACCAATAGCTACGAATTATATTTGTAGCCATTTATTTTACAATTGTAATAATACGACCTGTTTCCATTACAAGAACCTGCTGTGATTGATAACTCATCTAAGCTTAATGTTGATAGAAATAGTACATAAAATGCAATTAGAAAAAAAATGATGCATTTATTACAAATAGCAATCAAATCATATAATGCATCCTACTTTCACATTTCTAAATAAACAATACTTCACTTTACTTAACCTATCATAAGAATTGCAACTAAGGCGTGTCCTCATGTGCAAGAAACAAATACACTTCAACACTGCATTCCATAATTCTCACATTTTTACAGAATTTTCTTCCTTCAGACGGTCAATTTCAGTAAATGCAGAAAATAGAGCTTCTTCTTTCCTTGAAACTGCATATGTAACTTCTGTGGACTTTGACACAAGATCACTTTTAAGTTCTGAAACCCTTCCTTTGAGAAAATGAACTCTATCCTCCACTTACTTATTTAGCTTGTTAGCTTGTATAAAACAGCATTTATAAACACAATCAAACAAGCATGCCTTCGTACACATCTCAAAAGGAAGAAAGATAAAAAAAAAGAAAAAAAAAAAGCAATACTTATATATGAAGAAATCAAAATTGTACCTATAAATCTTCTAAACTATGGCAAAATCCAGCACGAGTAATGTGTTCAAACCTAGGATGGACTTTTAAACTCAAAACCTAGGTTTAGGTTAAGGTTATAGGCTTAGGTTTAGGTTTTAGGTTTATGTTATGTTTAGGTTATAGGTTATAGGTTATAGCTTTAGGGAATTGAGAATAGGTTAAGGTTTAGGTTTAGGAAATTGGGTTCGGGATCAGGTTTAGGTTTGGGTTTTCAAGTTTAGGTTTAGGTTTAGGTTAGGGAGTTGAGATTAGGATTAGGTGTAGGTTTAATTAGGTTTAGGTTAGGGAGTTGAGATTAGGATTAGGGTAGGATTAGGATTAGGGATTTGAGAATACATTTAGGTTTTAGGTTTAGGTTTAGGTTTTAGGTTTTAGGTTTAGGTTATAAGTTTAGGTTTAGGTTTTGGGTTTAGGTTATAGGTTATAAGTTTGGTTTAGGTTTAGGTTTAAGTTTAGGTTTAGGTTAAAGCTTTAAGGAATTGAGAATAGGTTAAGGTTTAGGTTTAGAAAATCGGGTTTGGGTTTGAGATCGGGTTTAGTTTGGGTTTTCAAGTTTAGGTTTAGGTTAAGGAGTTGAGATTAGGATTAGGTGTAGGTTTAAGTTTAAGAATTTGGGAATACATTTAGGTTTTTGGTTTAGGTTAAGGTTATAGGTTTAGGTTAGGTTTAGGTGTATGTTATAGGTTATAGCTTTAGGGAATTGAGAATAGGTTAAGGTTTAAGTTTAAGAAATTAGGTTTGGGTTTAAGATCGGGTTTAGGTTTGGGTTTTCAAGTTTAGGTTTAGGTTTAGGTTAGGGAGTTGAGATTAGGAATAGGTGTAAGTTTAGGTTTAGGGATTTGAGAATAAATTTAGGTTTTAGGTTTAGGTTTAGGTTAATGTTAGGTTATAGGTTATAAGTTTAGGTTTAGGTTTAGGTTTAGGTTAAGTTTTAATGAATTGAGAATAGGTTCTGGTTTAGGTTTAGAAAATCGGATTCAGTTTGAGATCGAATTTAGTTTGGGTTTTCAAGTTTAGGTTTAGGTTAAGGAGTTGAGATTAGGATTAGGTGTAGGTTTAAGTTTAAGAATTTGAGAATACATTTAGGTTTTAGGTTTAGGTTAAAGTTATAGGTTTAAGTTAGGTTTAGGTGTAGGTTATAGGTTATAGCTATAGGGAATTGAGAATAGGTTAAAGTTTAGGTTTAGGAAATCGAGTTCGGTTTCGAGATCGGGTTTAGGTTTCGGTTTTCAAGTTTATGTTTAGGTTTGGGTTAAGGAGTTGAGATTAGGATTAGGTGTAGGTTTTGGTTTAGGGATTTGAGAATACATTTAGGTTTTAGGTTTAGGTTTAGATTTTAGGTTTTAGGTTTGGGTTAAGGTTAGGTTATCGGTTATAAGTTTAGGTTATAGGTTATAGGTTATGGGTTAAGGTTTAGTTTATAAGTTTTGGTTTAGGTTAAGGTTTAGGTTTAGGTTATAGGTTTAGGTTAAGGTTTAGGTTTAGATTATATGTTATAGGTTATTGGTTATAGCTTTAAGGAATTGAGAATAGGTTAAGGTTTAGGTTTAGGAAATCGGGTTCGGGTTCGGGACCGGGTTTAGGTTTGGGTTTTCAAGTTTTGGCTTATGTTTAGGTTAGGGAGTTGAGATTAGGATTAGGTGTAGGTTTAGGTTTAGGGATTTGAGAATACATTTATGTATTTGGTTTAGGTTTAGGTTTTAGTTTATAGGTTTAGGTTATAAGTTAAGGTTATATTATAGGTTAAGGTTTAAGTTTAGGCTAAGGTTTAGGTTTAGGTTATAGGTTTTGGGATTTGAGAATAGGTTTAGGTTAAGGTTATAAGTTTAGGTTTAGGAAATCATGTTCGGGTTCGCGATCGGGTTTAGGTTTGGGTTTTCAAGTATAGGTTTAGGTTTAGGTTAGGGAGTTGAGATTTGGATTAAGTGTAGGTTTAAGTTTAGGGATTTGAGAATACGTTAAGGTTTAGGTATAAGATATCAGGTTCAGGTTGGAGATCGGGTTTACGTTTGGGTTTTAGGTTTACGCTTCGGATTTAGGGATTCAAATTTGGGTTTGGGATCGGGTTTAAGTTTAGGTTTTGGTTTTACGTTTAGGTTAAGGTTATAGGTTTAAGTTTAGGTTATAAGTGTAGGTTATAGGTTTAGGTTTTGGTTAGGTTATATGTTACGGTTTAGGGAATTGAGATAGGTTAAGGTTTAGGTTTAGGAAATCGGGTAGGGGTTTGGGTTCGGATTCAAGTTTAGGTTTGGGTTTTCAAGTTTAGGTTTAGGTTAAGGAGTTGAGATTAGGATTAGGTGTAGGTTTAGGTTTAGGGATTTGAGAATACATTTAGGTTATAGGTTATAGCTTTAGGAATTGATAATAGGTTAAGGTTTAGGTTTAGGAATTAGGGATCGGTGTTCGAGATCGGGTTTAGGTTTGGGTTTTCAAGTTTAGGTTTAGGTTTAGGTTTAGGGATTTGAGAATACATTTAGGTTTTAGTTTAGGTTTAGGTTTTAGTTTATAGTTTAGGTTATAGGTTAAGGTTAGGTTATAGGTTAAGGTTTAGTTTTGGGTTAAGGTTTAGGTTTAGGTTATAGGTTTTGGGATTTGAGAATAGGTTTAGGTTAAGGTTATAAGTTTAGGTTTAGGAAATCGTGTTCTAGTTCGGGATCGGGTTTAGGTTTGGGTTTTCAAGTTTAGGTTTAGGTTTAGGTTAGGGAGTTGAAATTTGGATTAAGTGTATGTTTAAGTTTAGGGATTTGAGATTATGTTAAGGTTTAGGTATAGGAAATCGGGTTCGGGTTCGAGATCGGGTTTATGTTTGGGTTTTAGGTTTAAAGCTAAGGATTTAGGGATTCGATTCGTGTTCGTGATCGGGTTTAGGTTTGGGTTTAGGTTTTACATTTAGGTTAAGGTTATAGGTTTAAGTTTAGGTCATAAGTGTAGGTTATAGGTTTAGGTTTAGGTTAGGTTATAGGTTACGATTTAGGAATTGAGAATAGGTTAAGGTTTAGGTTTAAGAAATCGGGTTCGGGTTTGGGTTCGGATTCGGTTTTAGGTTTGGGTTTTTAAGTTTAGGTTTAGGTTAAGGAGTTGAGATTAGGATTAGGTGTAGGTTTAGGTTTAGGGATTTGAGAATACATTTAGGTTTTAGGTTTAGGTTATAGGTTTTAGCTTTAGGGAATTGAAAATAGGTTGAGGTTTAGGTTTAGGAATTCGGGATCGTGTTCGAGGATCGGGTTTAGTTTTGGGTTTTCAAGTTTAGGTTTAGGTTTAGGTTAGGGAGTTGAGATTAGGATTAGGTGTAGGTTTAGGTTTAGGGATTTGAGAATACATTTAAGTTTTAGGTTTTAGTTTAAAGGTTTAGGTTATAGGTTAAGGTTAGTTTGTAGGTTAAAGTTTAGGTTTAGGTTAAGGTTTAGGTTTAGGTTATAGGTTTTGAGATTTGAGAATAGGTTTAGGTTAAGGTTATAAGTTTAGGTTTAGGAAATCGTGTTCGGTTCGGGATCGGGTTTTTGTTTGGATTTTCAAGTTTAGGTTTAGGTTTAGGTTAGGGACTTGAGATTAGGATTAGGTGTAGGTTTAAGTTTAGGGATTTGAGAATACGTTAAGGTTTAGGTATATGAATTGAGTTCGGGTTCGTGATCGGCTTTACGTTTGGGTTTTAGGTTTAGGCTAAAGATTTAGGGATTCAAATTCGGGTTTAGGTTTAGGTTTAGGTTTTATGTTTAGGTTAAGGTTATAGGTTTAAATTTAGGTTATAAGTGTAGGTTATAGGTTTAGGTTTAGGTTAGGTTATAGGTTACGGTTTAGGGAATTGAGAATAGGTTAAGGTTTAGGTTTAGGAAATCGGGTTCGTTGGGTTCGGATTCGGGTTTAGGTTTGGGTTTTCAAGTTTAGGTTTAGGTTAAGGAGTTGAGATTAGGATTAGGTGTAGGTTTAGGTTTAGGGATTTAAGAATACATTTAGGTTTGAGGTTTAGGTTTAGGTTTAGGTTATAGGTTATAGCTTTAGGGAATTGAGAATAGGTTAAGGTTTAGGTTTAGGAATTCGGGATCGGGTTCGAGTTCGGGTTTAGGTTTGGGTTTTCAAGTTTAGTTTTAGGTTTAGGTTAGGGAGTTGAGATTAGGATTAGGTATAAGTTTAGGTTTAGGGATTTGAGAATACATATAGGTTTTATGTTTAGGTTTAGGTTTTAGTTTATAGGTTTTGGTTATAGGTTTAGGTTATAGGTTAAGGTTAGGTTATAGGTTAAAGTTTAGGTTTTGGTTAAGGTTTAGGTTTAGGTTATAGGTTTTGGGATTTGAGATTAGGTTTAGGTTAAGGTTATAAGTTTAGGTTTAGGAAATCGTGTTCCGGTTCGGGATCGGGTTTAGGTTTGGGTTTTCAAGTTTAGGTTTAGGTTTAGGTTAGGAAGTTGAGATTATGATTAGGTGTAGGTTTAAGTTTAGGGATTTGAGAATACGTTAAGGTTTAAGTATATGAAATCAGGTTTGGGTTCGAGATCGGGTTTACGTTTGGGTTTTAGGTTTAGGCAAAGGATTTAGGGATTCATATTTGGGTTCGAGATCGGGTTTAGGTTTAGGTTTAGGTTTTATGTTTTGGTTAAGGTTACAGGTTTAGGTTTAGGTTATAAGTGTAGGTTATAGGTTTAGGTTTAAGTTAGGTTATAGGTTACGGTTTAGGGGAATTGAGAATAGGAAATGGACAGCTTCATCATGGTTATAACAGCGGTTCCCACCTTCCAGGGACCCCCGCTCATCCGGATAGCTCCGACGTACATCCGGGTCTAATCTATTAATTTTGAGCAAATACATAAACATAACATGTCCCTAGGATCCACCGAATTCGTCTGATCTAGGGATCCAAGGAAGCTAACCTTGAATGTGGAAAACCACAAACCCATTATGTTAAAACCAAAGAATAAGTCGCTAAAGAGACGAGTCACTAAACAAATACGTTGGAGTTGGAAGTAAAGGGTAGGCTCTTACTAGAAAGGATTTACTTGTCTGATCAGATGGCAACGATGGATTTGTGAAATCCCTGCAAATAAAAAGTGAGTCTTAATAGCAGTAGCATTAAGCTGACAATCAATAAGGCCCCTTAAGTATAAAATTTTCAAGCCATAGAAAGCTAAATGTATGAGAAGCCACAGAAACCTAAATGTATGAGTCAACCTTCGACAAGAATGCCTCAGCTCCATTGGATTCAGCTTTGACCTTTGGACACTCTTCTTCCTCCTCGTCTTCCTCATTGAATGAGTATGTAACATCCTTAACTAACTTGGAGCTGATCGAAGTCACAACTTCTGCAGCCAACCAGTGCACAAATGTCAGTCTGGTTGAAAGTATTTTAGAGGTATTTCGACTAAGATTTGGGGCTAGCTGAAGGATGTGTTTCAGCTCCATTGTGTGGCCTGGTTTCAGCCTAAGGTTGAGGCCTGTTTCAGCTCCCTTGTGTGGCCTGAAGAAGGCTTAGTTTCAGCCCAAGGTTGTGTAACGGCCGAAAAATCGGGGGTCGAGCATAATCTCAACTCTCGAGTTCCAACGCATCACTTATGCAACATAATGAATGATTATTGAATGTTGTTTGTATTAGTGCATTGAACATGAGTGAGATTAAGCCAAAATAGCATATCATACTCCAGAGACGATTAACTTTTGCAAACGGAAGACTGTGATAGATATATATATATATATATAATATAAACTATGGTAAGTCTCCAGAGTGTGATAATGTTACCAGGTTAACGAATTACAAGTATAATTTCAAAATATACCAAATTGTGTAAGGTCATCTAGTTGACATCCCTGTAACCCCGTCGATCAAGACACGGCTCACATGAAGCTGCCAGAAACAGCATATACAAGAAAGCATCCTCGTCGTCACAAAATTTTGGCTCCGCCTCAGAAGTAGCGTCGTCATCTGCAATCAGACAAAGTCTGGTGGGTGTTTGGAACACCGTCTCGTAATGTGGGAGTGAGTGATCAACTTAGTGGAACAATAAAGCATAGGTTAACATGTTATCAAAACAGTCAAGCAGTAATGATAAAGCAGTACAATCAACAATCCTAAGTACTCTTGTTAATGCAAGTATGAAATGTTGTCATGATGCTTGCCCTCACCAACATACTCCCTCATGCGACACCATCTTACGTCTGTGGCATGCTTTTATTCCTTAGCGCTCCACATCTTCCAGGTACATGCAGTGCGATATGAACATGATTACCGAGTTGTTATTAGTCTTTTTCATATACCAGGATTGGGAAACTAAGGTACCTTCCTTATATCATTCCCAAACAATGATCCATTCTAGGGTCGTCAGTCCTAGACAATCTCATATGATGGTATGTTTCTAGGTCACTGTAAGGGCTGTCAAGGCTATTACACGGAATCGTTACACCACTTCTCCATCACCTTATCAATACAGCCTTAGTTTATACTCTGTTACTACGGGAAGGCTCGTCGCCTCACTGTAGATTTAGAGTATGCTCGAGGTCACTACACCAGGCACAGTCAAGGCTGTTACACGGAATCGTTACATCACTCCCCTATCACCCATCAAAATAGTGTAGGCCTACAGCTCGAATACAGTGTCCCATACCACCATATTCGGCTCACGAGTTTGGTTGCTCACTGGTCACTATAGGGAGGCACATGGCCCCAACGTAGGCCGACAGCTTAACCACGGTGCCTCATACCACCATACCCGGCTCATGAGTCATAGCGGATCGAGGTACTGAGGTTAACGGGGTTGTACTGGTAAGTTCGGTACCTTAGGTTCAAGCAGTAGCGTCCAAACATGGTGAACATACATTGGACAGATCGGGTTACTTGACGAGTTTGACTAGCTTGAGCGCACGACAAGTTGAACAACATGAAGTGCATAAGCACTTCGCGTGGCCAACCACTATTGCCAACCGAATACGACTCGGGTTCGTCGAACGCATCTCATCTGGCGAATGAATCTCAGCCACGAATTTAATCCCCTTACCGATTGCCTGGACTATACAATAGCCCCAATCACATTCAATTATGAAACAATTAAAGTAGTAATGGATCAAGACTTCAAATCATACAGTCACATATCCAATATTGTCTGCTTAGGGCTGCTAGGGCTGTTGCACGGAATTGTTACACCACTCCCCCATCACCCTTCACAGATTTTATGGAATACAACTTAAACATGTGAAGTAGTCAGAGTAGAATTAAATAACCAAGTAATTCAAACTTATTAATGAGCAGGTTATAAAACACAATGCAAACAGGAAATCCAAACACATACGTTTCATAAACCAGTAAGTGATTAAACTAAACACTTACATGAAGGAAATCATACACATCACTAAGGTAGTTAAGAATCCTATCTCAACACCCGTATACATTACAATGTACTAACTACTACTCATTCAGACATTTCAACAAACACTTTAGAATACATACATCAACATACCTGATGTATGTTGATCACATAGGTATTACGCCAAATCCTTTCACTAGGGAGCTGCCCCATGGATAACACGGTTGCACCCACGACGGATAATCATAGCAAGCGTGAATCCAAGTTCTATATTCATCTAAACATTTTTACAAACACTTGGGCTACACAATTTAACATATATAGCGTATATTGGTTGTGTCGTGATTTAGGACAAATCCTTTCGTCAAAGGGGTATTGCCTATACAACAATTATATATCCATGACAATTAGTCATGGCGAGAATGAATGTGAACTCTAAACTCATTCGGTCATTCTTACAAACACTTAGAATACACTCTTTTAACATACATAGCGTATACTAGCAAAAACATGTATTAGGGCAAATCCTTTCGCCGAGTGAGTATTATACATATATATATATAGTATGTTCATACAGTAATAAATCATAGCTAACATACTTTCAAAATTTGTACGTATACGGTATTTTCTACGATTATACAGAATACACAATATACCATAATTTGTATACGCAAAATGAAAATTGGTTTGTGCATATACAATCACACTCAGATAATGAATCTATCATTATCTGACATTGAAAGCATTGAAAACCATAACCTATATGTCTAAAGTCCGCACCTTTTGTCGGTAAACTTGAACCGGAACCAGTTTGAACCCAACTGCTTTGTCTACGGCACAACGATAACCTGAATCATGAAACAGGTCAGCTATTCCATCACCTACACTCTTGGAAACTCTAAAACAGCTTAGGGTTAGGTTTTCTTACGTACGAACGAAGCCGGAATCGCTGGAAAAGAGATTAGATCGTGATGATTAATCACGTAAGATAACAGGGTAGAGCACCGAGAAGAATCTCTCACTTCTCTCACACTTTCTCTCTCTTTTCTCTCCTCTCTCTCTTAGGTTTTTCTCAAATTCGTATGGGATGAGAGAGTGAGGGGTTAAGGTCCTTATATAGGCTAAAAACTCACCAAATTAGACTCAGGGCCAAGGTATACTTAGGTTATAGCCAAGGGGAGATTGTTCCCTCTCAACCGAGCACTTCTGGAAGCCCCCCTTGAGCCAAAGGTCAGACTTAAGCACACAGACTATGGATCTAGGTCGGGCAAAGTTTTCGTTCCAGTCGGGTTCCCAGATCACACGTGGCGGATCAGTTTCAGTTCAACGGTCACCAAAACTCGATCAGGGTTACAAGTACATGGACATGTATATGAAATTTCCCCTGATCCGAGGGTGTATTTGGGTTAGATTCTGACGGTCTGATTTCTTATATCAGGCCCGCAAGTGACAAGTCTCAGATTACTTAAATTAGACTTGATTTCTTAAGAAATCTACATTTTCTCACACTCTTCAATCTGGGCTCAAGCGAATAGCCATGGGACATTATTTGGATTTGACTTCCGAGATGGTTATTAAGCCCAGCAAGGTGGTCCTAATTCTATAACTTCGTATTATTCAAACTTTCGATGTGCGGCCCAAATCTAATACAGAGTTTCGTGATGCTCCCGAGAGCAACTGGGTAATAAGATTAATCATAGATTTTAGGGTAATCTAGCGTCAATGATTCTACAAGTTTTAGATCTTGCAGATCGTACTTAAAGTGATTAGTATGGATTTCGTATGTGATCCGGTTTAACATTTCGTTAACTTTGTCTAATTTATAAAGGATTTAGTCCTATAAGATTTCTGTCTGAGGTGATACTTAGTCCTGTAAGATTTCTGTCTGAGGTGGTACTTAGGGCTTTGTAGGTTGTATATAAAGTGATCCAAGTCATTAAATCACACCCTAATTACAACAGAAGAAGATCCTAGGGTAGAAGAGGCTGATGTTCCAAATACCTATTCATTGATGATTCCATAAGGTTAATGGTCAAAAGCCTATTTTATTTATGTTTACAGTAATCTTGAGTTTGAGTATTGTTCTTCATCACCTAAACTCTAAAATTTATGTCTAATGTGAAAATATTTAGAAAGATTTAAAGAACGAGGTGGCGCGAGGTGAGATTTGTGAAGGAAAAGGGTTAAAAAATGATTTTAGACTTTAGGACTGAGTTCTGACAAGTTAATAAGGTGTTAGGATCGACCCATTGCCTAAGAACGTCTAATTCCAAGTTGGCAAAAATCCGGGATGTTACAATCTACCCCCCTTAAAAATAATTTCATCCCCGAAATTGGCTAAAGGTAATAAGTAAGAATTCTAGTATTTCATTTGCCTAAGACTTATTGATTTCATGTTTATATGTGCGGTAGGGCGTATATTGTGCATGCTAGTCTAGTACATTTTTGACACTACCCCCCTTAAAAATTTATTTCTTTTATCCTTGTTTATCCCCTAACATGTTGATACAATTTATTCCGTCATCTATTTGACGTATTGACGACAATTCCCACCTATTTAGAGTAAGATAGTTGTTTTTAATGTTTGACCAACACGGAGAGACGGTTATTGTGGGCTTGATCCTGATACATAGATCATCTACCTAGCCAGGGTAGAAAGCTCATCGTATCCCTTCCTAGTCCTGGTAGATCCTAGTCTTCTGCTCGGCCAAGCAGTGAGTCCATTGGTAGTCGCCCAAGATTGAGGATTGGGTCAAGCCGTGAATACTTCGCAGTTGTATATGTCAGTAACTTCGTAGTCCGATCACTCTAAAAATGTAGGGAATGCCCATCATTGAAAGGCTCAAATTTCCTATCTATAAAGTTGCCCGTTAGGTCTTGGTCTAGGAGAGTCCTCGATATTATCTATGTCCAAGGAAATGGTGAGTCAAATCTTACTAGATCATCCTAAAATGGTTTCTCATAGTAGAACTTGCTAGGGCTTTTATTATGTTTGTATTCAACGAGCACAGTTGTAGATGCGTTGACCTTGGCTATTGTAACTTAGTTCGCGCCCAGCCTATTCTGTACTATGAATTTATTTAATACTTGAACCCTAATTGATTTCCTTCCATGACTTCATTATTGGCATTCTAAGGAAGATTTAGATCATATTTAATGACCTAACCTTGAGTATAACTGGGAGTAATTTCTTTCGATCCTGGCAAGTGGGGCAAAGGCCAACCATACTACTGTTGCGCCTATGAGCGGGTAGACATGTATATCTACTTAACTCAACTGGGTTCATAACTTGTCTACCCCCCTTAAAATTGTTTCTATTCTCAGGGTTCAAGAATTTGTACATCGATCTGTATGTCAGAATGAGTTGAAATTTGAAACCTATCTTTGGTATGACATGGGAAGCAATTTAGCAATACATTGGTCTTCTTTTCACCGATGATGCGTATTATGACATTAGTACCTATAATTATAGAGAGGAGCTAAAGATGATGGGTATTGTAGTTGATTTCAGGGGCAGGTATGAGTTTGAGGCAAGATGCCTATTCTACTAAGGAGTTTTGTCACGATCTAGACTTATCCTATTTAATCATGTCTAGCTTAACAGGCAGGTTATCTTTCTACGTTCATATGCACAATATGTATGCCGATATGGCATGTAATTTGGGACCTAATTCCTAACTGTCTGTTGCCCATTTGGGAAATTCCTTAGGCCTAAAAGACAGTCTCTATCGGCTATATACTCTTAATACTTCTCAAAGATGAAGTTATAAACTTTTAGTTGTAACTAAGTCTATTATTCAATTAGCTTAGCATAACTAATTAGTCATTTACCTTCCTTAGCCTAACCGGTAGTCTAGTCTTAATTTAGGAGTAGCGGTAATCCACTAGTTGTAATCTAAAGTCTATGCTTATACTCTAGATGATTTTATACCCTTTCTAATATAAGAAATTGTCTTATCGCTTAGGGTCAAGGTTGTCTGATCGGAATTGAGTTGCCCGAACTAGAATGTAACTACGCTCGAGCACTACACACATGCTCATACTAGCTACGAAGGTCTTAGGGTTCACGTTCTCACTTTATTGGATTTCTCATACTGTTAAGTCGTTCGAATCTAGGAACACCACTCTAGGTCCAAAACTCCAAGGGCCTATTTGGCCAATGGTCTTAAGTTGTATTAAATGGGCTTACATTGCTTATCCCACCACAAGATTGGAAGTGGCATGTTTGGTAGGAGGGTGGGAGGGGATTAAAATTAATTTCATATGCTTTGGAAAATGAGCCTTGTGTTGGAAAGTGTGAGATGGGATTTCCAAATCCCATGATGATGAATTTTTAAGTGTAATTTGAAAGGAAATCTCAGAATTTACTTTTAATTGCATACATTCCAAACATGGTGTTGGAAACCATGGGATACACCCAATCTAGGGACAATACCTTACACCTACCTTTATTGTTACCTTTACAATTCCATCCACCGTAAGCTCACCTGATGCAGTTGGCCGAACGGGCCCTAAACGTCCTCAAACATCTAAAACGTTCTACCAACTACTACACCCATCAACATGAAAACATAAATATCCAAAGACGGTAACCCATGCAAACTACAAGACAACAATATGGATGACTAGACATCCGAGAAAATAACCGTACTAAGCTCGGATAGAGCCATGGAAAAGTGAAGAAAATGGAGGAAAGGGATGAGATCCTCGGGTCTCCACAAGGGAGGTTGTAAAGGATCAAATAAGAGTGGATAATAAGGGAAAATGTTATGATAGGGTGGGCTAGTGTGTTCACACGAGTTTGAGACTCAAATGGGGGGTGTAAGATCTCCAATGAGAGAGAATAAAGAGGGTAGGAGGATAGGTATTGCTGCAAATGATGGGGGTGTGTGGGTTTTAACAGAAAATGACGTAATGGGTGATTGGAGGGGAGGTTTGAGAGAGAAAATGGAAATTTTGAGGGAAAGGGAGAGCTTGGAGGGTCACTTTGTGAAGGAAGTGTGCATTTGGGGGGGGGGGTTTAATGAACGACCCATCTACCAGGGGGTCCCATTAGGCCCCAAAGGCCATTGGCCTGAGCGACCAGCCCGGCCGAGCCTACTGATCGGTGAGACCTTACCGACCTGGCGAGGGCCTCACCACCCCTTGGACCAACTGGTGATGCCTCACTATTTTGGCGAGGTCCTCGTGACCCCTAGGCCACAAAAAGGTGCGGGTCCCCCTGTAAGTGCTCCGTTTGGCCCCCAACTCCATTTAAGGCATTTTCGAGGCGAATTTGTAAACCAGAATGAGTTTATGTGACGTGTAGCATATGATTTTGGGGTAGGAGGTACTAATCTATCCAACTAACCCAATTATTTGGTTAGATTCCAAAAGGTTAAGGGTCAAAACCCATTTTATCAACTTATTTCCTATTTCTGGTCAGTTTTAGTTTCGGTATTGTTCTTCATCATTTATACCCTAGGATTGGTGTGTATTATGAATGTGCTTATAAGAAATGAAGAATACAGTGCTTGAGGGTAAGAGTTTGAAGGAATTTGATAAAAAGGGGTTTTAGGCTTTAAGATTAAGTGTGGACATTCTTTTCTAGGGAACGAATCAAACCCGCCGACTGACGGCCTAGAGGCGACTTAGGTCGTTTCACGTGACCCAAGACACGTTATGGACTAAATTACCGTATAGTCTCACTTGTCGGTGAAACTTATGATTCTAATGTGGTTTCTAAGTTTTATCGCCCCTTTCCTAATTTAGAGTACATCAGAGTGCATCGTGTTACCATAACCCAGGCCCAGTTTAATCCAAATCATGCTCTGATACCATCTTGTAATGCCCTGAAAATTGGGAGTCGAGCATAATCTCAACTCCCGAGTTCCAACGCATCACTTATGCAACATAATGAATGATTATTGAATGTTGTTTGTATTAGTGCATTCAACATGAGTGATATTAAGACAAAACAGCATATCATACTCCAGAGACAATTAACTTATGCAAGTGAAAGACTGTGATAGATATATACAATATATAACTATGGTAAGTCTCCAGAGTGTGATAATGTTACCAGGTTAACGAATTACAATTATAATTTCAAAATATACCAAATTGTGTAAGGTCATATAGTCGATATCCCTATAACCCCGTCGATCAAGACACGACTCACATGAAGCCGCCAGAAAATAGCATATATGAGAAAGCATCATCGTTGTCACAAAAGTCTGGCTCCGCCTAAGAAGTAGTGTCGCCATCTGCAATCAGACAAAATCTGGTGGGTGTCCGGAACACCGTCCCGTAATGTGGGAGTGAGTGATCAACTCAGTGGAACAATAAAGCATAGGTTAACATATTATCAAAATAGTCAAGCAGTAATGATAAAACAGTACAATCAACAATCCTAAGTACTCTTGTTAATGCAAGTATGAAATGCTGTCATGATGCATGCCCTTGCCAACATACTCCCTCATGCGACACCATCTTATGTCCGCGGCATGCTTTCATCCCTCAGTGCTCCACATCTTCCAGGTATATACAGTGCGATATGAACATGATTACCGAGTTGTTATTAGTCCTTTTCATATAACAGGATTGGAAAACTAAGGTACCTTCCTTATATCATTCCCAAACAATGATCCATTCTAGGGTCGTCAGTCCTAGACATCTTATATGATGGTATGTTTCTAAGTCACTGCAAGGGCTATTAGGGCTATTACATGGAATTGTTACACCACTCCCCCATCACCTTATCAATACAGGCCTAGTTTATACTCTGTTGCTACGGGAAGGCTCGTCGCCTCACCATAGATTTAGAGTATGCTCGAGGTCACTACACCGGGCACGATCAGGGCTGTTACATGGAATCATTACACCACACCCCCATCACCTATCAAAATAGTATAGGCCGACAGCTTGAATACAGTGTCCCATATCACCATATTCGGCTCACGAGTGTGGTTGCTCACTGGTCACTACCGGGAGGCACATGGCCCCAGCGTAGGCCAACAGCTCGACCACGGTATCCCATAGCACCATGTCCGGCTCATGAGTCTTAGCGGATCGAGGTACTAAGGTTAACGGGGTTGCACTAGTAAGTTCGGTATCTTAGGTTCAAGTAGTAGCGTCCAAACATGGTAAACATACATTGGACAGATCGGGTTACTTGACGAGCTTGACTAGCTCGAGTGCATGACAAGTTGAATGATATGAAGTGCATAAGCACTTCGCGTGGCCAACCACTATCGCCAACCGAAGTACGACTCGGGTTCGTCGAACACATCTCACGTGGTGAATGAATCTCAGCCACGAATTCAATCCCGTTACCGATTGCCTGGACTATACAATAGCCCTAATCACATTCAATTACGGAAGAATTAAAGCAGTAATGGATCAAGATTTCAAATCATACAGTCACATATCCAATATTGTCCACTTAGGGCTGCTAGGGCTGTTGCACGGAATTGTTACACCATTCCCCCATCACCCTTCACGGATTTTATGGAATGCAACTTAAACATGTGAAGTAGTCAGAGCAGAATTAAATAACCAAGTAATTCAAACATATTAATGAGCAGGTTATAAAATACAATGCAAACAGGAAATCCAAACACATACGTTTCATAAACCAGTAAGTGATTAAATTAAACACTTATATGAAGGAAATCATACACATCACTAAGGTAGTTAAGAATCCTATCCCAACACCCTAATACATTACAATTTACTAACTACTACTCATTCAGACATTTCAACAAACACTTTAGACTATATACATCAACATACCTGACGTATGTTGATCATATAGGTATTAAGCCAAATCCTTTCACTAGGGAACTGCCCCATGTATAACACGCGTGCACCCACGACGGCTAATCATGGCAAGCATGAATCCAAGTTCCATATTCATTTGAACAATTTCACAAACACTAGGGCTAAACAATTTAACATATATAGCGTATATTGGTCGTGGCGTGATTTAGGGCAAATCCTTTCGTCAAAGGGGTATCGCCTATACAACAATTACATATCCATGACAATTAGTCATGGCGAGCACGAATGTGAATTCTAAACTCATTCGGTCATTCTCACAAACACTTAGAATACACTCTTTTAACATACATATCGTATACTAGCAAAAACATGTATTAGGGCGAATCCTTTCACTGAGTGAGTATTATACATATATATAGCATGTTCATACAGTAATAAATCAGGGCTAACATACTTTCAAAATTTATACATATACGGTATTTTCTACGATTATACAGAATACACAATATACCATAATTTGTATAAGCAAAACGAACATTGGTTTATGCATGTACAGTTACACTCAGATCATGAATCTATCATTATCTGACATTGAAAGCGTTGAAAACCATAACCTATACATCTAAAGCCTGCACTTTTTGTTGGTAAACTTGAACCGGAACCAGTTTGAACCCAACGCCTTTGTCTACGGCACAACGACAACCTGAATCATGAAACAGGTCAGCTATTCCATCACCTACACTCTTTGAAACTCTAAAACAGCTTAGGGTTAGGTTTTCTTACCTATGAACGAAGCTGGAATCACCGGAAAAGCGATTAGATCGTAATGATTAATCATGTAGGATAGCAGGATAGAGGACCGGGAAGAATCTCTCACTTCTCTCACACTTTCTCTCTCTTTTCTCTCTTTTCTCTCCTAGGTTTTTCTCAAATTCGTATGGGATGAGAGAGTGAGGGCTTAAGGTCCTTATATAGGCTAAAAACTCACTAAATTAGACTCAAGGCCAAGGTATACTTATGTTATAGCCAAAGGGAGACTGTTCGTCTCAACCGAGCACTTCTGGAAGCCCCCCTTGAGCCAAAGGTCGGACTTAAGCTCACAGACTATGGATCTAGGTCGGGCTAAGTTTCCGTTCTAGTCGGGTTCCCAGATCACACTTGGCGGACCAGTTTCAGTTCAACGGTCACCGGAATTCGATCAGGGTTACAAGTACATGGACATGTATATGAAATTTTCCCTGATCCGAGGGTGTATTTGGGTTAGATTCTGACCGTCTGATTTCTTATATTAGGCCCGCAAGTGACAAGTCTCAGATTACTTAAATGAGACTTGATTTCTTAAGAAATCTACATTTTCTCACACTCTTCACTCCGGGCTCAAGCGAATAGCCGTGGGACATTATCTGAATTTGACTTCCGAGATGGTTGTCAAGCCTAGTAAGGTGGTCCTAATTCTATAATTTCATATTATTCGAACTTTCGATGTGCGTCCCAAATCTGATACGGAGTTTCGTGATGCTCCCCAGAGCAACTGGGTAATAAGATTAATCCTAGATTTTAGGGTAATCTAGCGTCAATGATTCTATAAGTTTTGGATCTTACAGATCATATTTAAAGTGATTAGTACGGATTTCGTATGTGATCTGGTTTAGCATTTCGTTAACTTTGTCTAATTTTTAAAGGATTTAGTCCTATAAGATTTCTTTCTGAGGTGATACTTAGTCCTGTAAGATTTCTGTTTGAGGTGGTACTTAGGGCTTTGTAGGTTGTATATAAAGTGATCCAAGTTATTAAATCACGCCCTAATTACAACAGAAGAAGATCCTAGGGCAGGAGAGGCCGATGTTCCAAATACCTATTCGTTGATGATTCCATAAGGTTAATCGTCAAAAGCTCATTTTATTTATGTTTACAGTAATTTTGAGTTTGAGTATTGTTCTTCATCACCTAAACTCTAAAATTTATGTCTAATGTGAAAGTATTTAGAAAGATTTAAAGAACGAGGTGGCGCGATGTGAGATTTGTGAAGGAAAAGGGTTAAAAAGCGATTTTAGACTTTGGGATTGAGTTCTGACAAGTTAATAAGGTGTTAGGATCGACCCATTGCCTAAGGACGTCTAATTCCAGGTTGGTAAAAATCCAGGATGTTAGAGGTTGAGGCCTGTTTCAGCCTAAGGAAGAAGGAAAATAAGAGAAGTTCAGTTGTCCTTTTAAGATGGAATCTAGACTTTTCATCCTTAATGACAGATTAGTCTTATCTCTTGAAAAACATAACTAATCCACCAAGAAGAAGAAGGAAAATAAGAGAAGTTCTACAATAAATTAATGATTGATTATTTCGGTATTTTCCCACTAAGAAATGTTAGTTGTCTCTCTATATAAATGGCACTTCTTCTTCTTCTTCTTCTTCTTCTTCTTCAAATTCAACTAGAAATGGAATTAGTCAAATTCACTTAAAACAAGATGGGACTAATCCAACTTTAGATTAGTTTTAGTTGGGGGTTGCTTAATTATTGCAATCTGAATCGAATTTCCATATCCAACAGTCTCTAGCTAACTGATGAATGAACAAGCACTTACCTTGCTCTTGATGATAAGAGGATTGAAGTTAAGTTTGAGATGATCGGAAAGCAATACCCCAAAGAAAGCTGTGTCCTTAACCATTGCACTTGATTTCGCCTGCAAATTGATGTATTAGTCATAAGAAAAAATAGAAAGTGTAGCTATACTAGCAATGCAATTGAAACATTATAACATGGATTAATTGATGACAAATTTGTTAAACTATACAATGACATCAAGAAGCTCATTTCGCAAAGTCATCTACAAACATTGAGAGAAAGCAATCATTTGGCTTGGTCAGGTTTGTCAAACTACATATAAATAGAAGAAATTAGGTGGAAAATGGAAATGATAAATGAATTTGTAGGATTCAAGTTTTAAAGCTCCTTTGTCAAAGACAAACTTCCACTAATGTTGCAATAAAGTGCACCATCACCACCCATTTTTGCTCTTCTTTCTTTTTTCCCTAATTCATGTAAAACAAGTCTATGATTGACATAATGGTCATATTAGTGGCCAGATTCATTTCATGATGAATCATAACCCATGCCCCTTTCTATGATGCAATTTTACATACTGTAAATAGAAACACAAAGTAATGTAAAAATAAAATAAAACAATGACTAACAACAATGCTTAACAAAAGAGGGACTTGATTTCATAAAATATATATCACTTAATAATTTTCCATTACTTTCAACAAATTCTGCAGTTATCAAAAGGAAACAAATGATTTTGTAACATTGGCATAACAAAGTGAAGACCCAAAGTTAAGAACACAGAAGATGAGAAAAACTTGGATACTCTGGCAGTGTTATGGGTGAAACACGGGAACTTATAAATTACTTAGATATTGCACATGTGACATAGGCACAACTTATTGTATCTAGTGCATATGTGTCATGAACCAAAAATTAAGCTTGACTGATCATCTGGTGAAATAAAATAATGAAGAAAGAAGCATGTAGAATTCTACTTTATAGTCAAAAGACCAACTCACTTGAAGCTTACACGTCCAACTTCCTTTGTGATGTTTCTTGATAAAGTAAAGGAAAAAAGAAAAAAAAAAGGGTGCAACGAAACCATTAATTCAAATGCATAGCATGTACATGTGCAAGTGCATGAGCCTGTGCATGCCAATATAAAAGAAAACACGTAGGATTCTAGATGTCTATTCTCAGCAACCAACTGTTCTTGTTGTGGAAATTCTAATGTGCTGCAACTGATCATGCAATGAACACACTACTATAGAAGGCAATATTGTGTGGCAGTGCATTTGGTCCACTTTTATCCCTTTAAGGATGTCTTTTGTGCATGTTTGTGTGACGGGGCTTTAGTCCTTGAAACTGGGCTGTCTCCCAGTGATCCTAACCATCTAGATAATGAGTCTTGTTTTGTATCATGGATAGAAAACCATAAAAATCTTTTACTTGGATTATCTTAACACTTCGAAATTCAGCTCTTTTGCTTTGAAAATGGATGCTTTCCATAACCTTTGTATAATCAAAAGATTGAATCATTCAATCTGAGAGATTGTTTCGGGACTCCATACTACAAGAAGGAGCACTTTGAAGCATTTAGTAAATCTTGATGTTCAGCCACCACGTAATCTCATGTTTTTTTTTAAAAAAAAAAATAAAAAAAAAATTAAGAATGAAAATCTCAAACATAGAAGAATTGTTCTGCATGTATTGCAACAACATATGCTTGAATCTGAAAAATGTGATTGTTGCAAAGTTTCAAAACTACATGTTTGAAACCAAAACTATGGAAATGAAGAAGAATATAATAGAAATGATAGTAGTCTTAAAAAAAAAAAAAAAAAAAAAGACAGTAGAAAAAGGAAATGAAGAAGAAGAAAGGAAAACGACCTTTTTACCCATGATTTATGCATCTTCTTTTGCGGCCTTTGAAGTCACTCTCTCTGCAAGCAATCTTCTCCTTAAACAATCAACAGTTCTTGCTTCTCCTTCCATCATCTTCTCTTTGAAAGGAAAAAATAGCCAAATTTATCATATTAATCCCACACATCCAAGTTTGCTCTAATTGATAATTGAATTTGAATTTGAATAGTATGTAGAATGATAATTGAATTGAATCACAGGAATTAAAGCTTAACAGAGAGGAATTGAAAAAAAAAAAAAAAAAGAAGAAGACGGAAACTGCAAATTCAGATGATTTTGAGTCTGAATTAAAATACATAATATGCAATGCCAACCTCTTTCAAAATAGAATAATGATACCTGATGCAAGATCCTTTTTTTTTTTTTTTTTCCATTTTCTCTGTTTCCTTTAGTTCAATTCAACTGAGCATGCCTTGCATCCAAACACGTCTTACGTTTAATATAACAACCTCGCCAAAATCTATGGCCCATAAGACATAAGCATTGACATGTGGATCCACTTTACATTTCTTTTTGTCAATGAAAAAACATAGCTTAACCATTCGGTTTGTGCTTTGGGTGTATTTAGTAGTGGACTGTCTTTTATTTATACATTCAGACGAGAAAAAAAGTTAGTAATCCGGCAGAGTTGATGGATGAAAGGCAGGCACTTAAAAATTGCTAAAAAAATTACATACTTGGAATGCTAGTAATTAAGTTAAATTGTCCAAACCTGGAATGCACGTTGATGGCAGGGCTCACACGCATGTGGAATTAGCAAATCTCTTTCCAATTTTGGCAAACTTTGTTTCAAAGACCTGCTTTTCTATATCATCAAGGTTGTCCATTAGTTTCAACCAAAAAAGGAATGGTAAATCAAACTTGCATAGAAGTATGAACTCGAATTGACATTCGTAGAGATTCCAAAAGAAAAAAGAAAAGTGCAGATGAAACAACAATGTTTTTCATCTGGCTGAAATAAAAGAATTAGTTCTTATGCCATTAGCCAAAGTAACAACATTTTTTTAAAAGAAAAATATGTAAAAGAAACCTCTTTCAAAGCTACACCTAGAATTACAACAAAATGAAACAAAAATAGATGTGTTTTTATGATTTGTTTTGGCTGGAAAAAAAATAGTTCTCATGCCATTAGCCAAAACATCTTTCAAAGCACCTTGATTCCTTGTACTTTGTTCGAGTAAGGTAAGATAAAGTCAGTTTAAATTGCCAATGAAGGTAAGATAAAGTCAGTTTAAATTGCCAATGCTTTCTCAATGTATATAAACTCATAAGATTGTTATTTGTTAATTCAAGTGAAGTATCAAGGAAGGAGATGGGCTGACTGTTTGGCATCCCATCACAAAAATACGTTGTGGGTGTGAGGAACTGTATGGTGATATGCAAGTTTGTACATGTAGGAGCCTTGATTTAGGAATCTCGACCCTTGATCTAAAGGAATCCAGAATAGATGCGTAATTAGATGATTATAACACTTGGATCATTGGCCCATCCAAATGGTTTGAGAAAAAACATTTAGAATCCCATGAGGCTCTTAGTCAGATTGGTCCGATTGGCTAGCAATGTACATAAACAGGGGGCCCACACATCAGGCCTCACTCACAATAATTTTTTTTTTCACTGTTAACCACAAAGCAAGGGTACAATCTAAGTATATAAGGCTTAGAAGCAAACCATACACCTGATGCATAAAATACATACAATAACAACACTAGCAGACTCAACCTTGTGGAGCCGCAACAGTAAATTTCTAGTTTCAGTATGTTTGTTATTACAAGTAATTTGACAGGCAACGGATGATGATAGTGGTAGATAAAGAGAGGTGGGTTATGCAAACAAAACCCAAATCAAGAAATCAGAGTTCCAAACCAAAGAAAAACCTCTCCAATTGTTTATAAGACTCTTGCTAGTGTTTCTCAGGAAGTTCTTGAAGCCAAAACACAAACACCGCTGAAAATCATTCTTCCCGACTCCTCTACATCTTCTTTTCCCAATCACTCATGGCCCATGGGAACGTAATTCCAAAGACCCATATAAGAAAAACTCAATGCAAAACATAAATCACAATCTGGAAAACGCATCCCAATTATCAAAGTATTCTCCAATTCATTCCTTTCTACTGTCTTTCTACAACTGCCGAAAACCTAAACAATCTCTGTAACTGCTCTAATAAAGAAAAACCCCAAAATTTCAAATCAATAAAGAAAACCCAAATCCCCAAATCCCTCAAACCCAAATCTTTCAGCCAAACGCTTCCCAAATCTTTAGACGCCTTCTTTTTCACCCAATAAAGAAAACCCAAATCTCAAAATCCTCAACACTCAAAACCTAAATCCAAATAACACCAAGAATTAGATTCTTTCTTTCTTATAAATCAAAATAGAAAAAAAGAAGGAGAGGAGAGATGCAATTAAATACAAGAGATAAAATAAAGGAAAGAGTTAGAAAGATAGGAACCAGAGCTTCTTCTTTTTCTTTCCTTTTCTTCTTGAAATCCTGATATTTGCACCCCTTCTTATTGTTAACACACCCTCACAACAATGACTATAGAGGGGAGTGGACTCACTTCGGTCGGTGGAAGGTTGGATGGCCGAATGGGCTAGCCTCTTCTCGTCGAGCTCCTCTCCACGTCTCTCCCTCTATTTGTATGAGAATGGAAGGAGAAAGGAAGAAGGGGAGGAGGTAGGACGATATGAGAGAGAGAGAGAGAGAGACGGAGAGAGATAGAGAGAGTAGAGGTAGGGCCGGCGCACGCCCTAGCTCGTTGTGGACGCGAGAGAGAGGGAAAGTGAGGGTTTGGGTTTTGGGAGGTGGGGCGTGCGCGCGGGAGATAAGGGCGAACGAAATTTCAGGGGTGACGGATGACACTTTAAGTACCTAGTTTTAGCACTCGTGGGGCCCACCGTGATGTATGTTATTTATCCACTCCGTCCATTCATTTTAATGGATCATTTTAACAGTTGATCCAAAAAATCAGTCAGATCGAAGCTGTAAGCAGACTACATAACATATTAACGATAAAAAATTATTTTTTATTATTTCTTATGGTGTGATCCACTTAGACCTTTAATGTACATAATTTTTTGGCTCACCCACTGAAATTATATATCAGAATTTATGGGCGGTTTAGATCAAACGCATATATTCCAATGGGCCCCATGGAGCCCCTTAAATACCATCAATATCTAATAAGGTTATGGTCAGAAGGTAAGTTTTAGCTATAGATAACTAGGTTTTAGCTACAGATTAAGTCTGTAGCAAGTATAACTAAGGTTTATATCCATAGCAAAAAACAAACATGGTCTCCTTTGCCCCTTTTTTTGGTAGTGAACCCAAAATGCCATATGCCACGAATGCAATGCAATATGTGGTGCGAATTGAAAAGGTCGAACTAAGAGTCCTAGAGGGGGGGGGTGAATAGGACTATGCCAAATTAAAATTTAAATGTGGAATTAAGAAAGAAATAAAGAAAGATAACACTTATCAAATTCAAATAGCAGAAATAAATAACAACCTCAAATGCACAAGTATTAAGAGGTTGATATAGATGTTGTTTTAAGGACAACCTTACACCAAAAATCAAAGGCTTATGGTAGGACAACCTGATTCCTAGAATGGTCTATGTATCAAAGTCCCAAACCAATACAAAGGAATAAAGAATAAAACAGAAATAAATATCTACTGCTATTACAACATTCACCACATGTGCAAAAGATAAATTACAATCATTCACCATAAATGCATGATAATAAACATTCACCACAACTCCAGCAATTATAGTGGTTCACTTGTGTGTACATCAAATGTTAGAAAACAACCACACAACTACTCCACTCCCAATATCCTCACCCACGGGATATTGGCTTTCACTATGAAATAAGTTTTCTAAGGTTCACCCAAAACCTTCACAATTGTGTTTTCAAAGGGCTACCAATTAAAAACCCCACTCACTGAGATTTTCTTGCTATCTTAGTCAAAACCAAAAATGAAAGATTTTCTGGCAATCTTATAAACCAAATACGAAAAATTGAAATTATACTTATCTGAAGAAAGTACTTCGTTGTAGCCCTGTAGAACCGCTTCTTTGGTGAGGTAGAATGTTCAATGTTTAATCTCTCAAATGATAGGGTTCTAGGTCTAAATAAATTATAATTTAAATCCAACCTTAATCTACTTTGGATACAACTTCTTGGATCTCACAAAGGGTTAAATTCAAAAATCCCTTTCAATATCAAATAAAATGGAATCAAGAGATTAAAGAATTAAATAATCAAAAAGCTATAAAAATAATTTATAAATACCTCACAATAGCTTCATAATAATGGGGATCGAGTTCTCAGAAATGTAACTTTAATATCTTTGGAATGAGTTATCAAACTCTAAAATTCGTCCTCAATTTATAGGCAAAAATATTGTTCACTCGACTGGCCCCGTGATCGGTTCGACTGGTCGAAGGATCAACAATATTTCAAAATTTCTGACGTGATAAGATAAGATCGTTACTCGACTGGTCGAGCCCTGCACTCGACTAGTCGAGTGGGACCAGAAATGCTTGTTGGACTGCATGACTGGTCGAGCACTGTTCACTCGACTGGTAGAGGATCCAATAGAAAATTCCAAAAAATCCACAATAACTTTAGACTGGTCAAGAAAATTCTTGGACTGGTCGAGCCAGTGTATGGAATAGTCAAACCATGACTAGGACTAGTCGAAAAAATGACCTATAAAATTATCAAATGACCTTAATATAAATGAAAATTGTATGACCTATCCTAAGGTCAATCTAGGGTCAAACAAACCTTATTCGTGAGATTAAAACATCACATATCATTCTCTTGAAGTAGTTAAAGCTTGAAGACTTTGATCTAGTACTTGAACTTCTTGATATTGTTCTTGAACTTCTTGATCTTGTATTTGAACTTCTTGATCTTGTACTTGAATGTAGACAAGATTGGTAAGGATGACATGAAGTTGATCTTACAATAAGAGTTAAAAAAGATATAGATTCCAAGAGGTTTTGGCACTACAAAATTTGACAAACCTAGGAGCTAGATAAGATAGCATTTACAATCTCCCCCTTTGTCAAATTCGTGACAAAACAGACCAAGACCAAGGAATCATACACCAGTTAGATCAATAAAGAATCATGCACCACTTAAAAATTGGTCAGTAAACCAATACTCCCCCTTAATACATTACTCCACAGAATCCAAGAGTAAAGAAGACATTTGCAATACCTGTATGTGAACAAATAAAGATAAAATAAAAAAATAACCACTTCTCCACATATTTTCTCCAAATCTTCCATTCCATAGAATCCAAAATCATTAAATAGACATGCCAACACAAATTCTCCCCCTTTTTGTCATAATATGACAAAGGAAAGAACATATAAACGATGGAAATATAAGAGTAGAATAAGAGCAATGAGTAATGAGATGTAACGCCCTGAATTTCAAGGGTCGAGCAAAGCTCTGCTCCCGAGATTCAAAACATCACTTATGCAGTATGGATGATGAAATTCAGATTTCATCCATGTTACTGAGTTAAGCATGCATGGGATTATACCAAAATAACATATCATACTTCGGATATAATCAAGTTAAGCAAGCAAAAGTCTAAAACATATCTATTTAAGCATGTAGGTGTTTCGCAAAACCTCATCCAGAGTATGAGTATGTAACTGGGTCCAATACATACATGTATGGTTCCAAAATGAACAAAGTGGAAATGCAAATGTGTCCAACTAAGCCCAAATATCCTAGTGATCCCTGCGTATCTGCCTGAGGTCTACATTGACCCACCCGAGAGTTGAAAGTAGGAGAATTCCTCCTCCTCGTCTAAGAAGTCCTGCTCTATTACATAAACTTCATCTGCACCTGCATCTAAGTCAGAGACTGTTTGGTGTTTTAAAGCACTATCCCAGAGTGGGAGTAAGTGATGAACTCAGTGGTTCTATAAGGCAAAAGTTAACATGTTATTAAGTCAATCAATTAGTAATGATAAAGAAATCATAACAATCACTTCCTAACTACTCTTTTTAATGCAGGAATGGAGTGCAAGTATTGATGTATGCCCTCGCATCGAAGCTCCCTCACGAGTGACTCCGACAACTTATTTCGCATATGACAACATTTCCTTAAAATGGTGCAACTCCATTACCTTTTAAGCACATCCTAACTAATGTTGTGTAATGCATGATCGTGTTAGCCAAATAATTAATTAAGTTTATTCATACAACAAGTTTGGGAAGCTAGGGTACCTCCCTTTATATCATTGACCCAAATTGAAGGACCATGTAGGTTCGTCACTCCTAGTCAAACACATACGATAGGCAAGTTGTAAGGTCATCACTCCTAATTAAACACATACGATAGGCAAGTTATAAGAAATTTATATTCGTGATCACTACGAGGAGGGTTGTTACGCCAGCTTAGGCCAACAGCACAAACACGGTGTCCCATACCACCATGCTCGGCTCACGAGTCTTAGTTGTTCACAGGTCACTACGGGGAGGTTCGTCACCCCAGCCTAGGAGGACAGATCGAACACGGTGTCCCATACCACCATGCCGGACTCATGAGTCTTAGCGGATCGTGGTACCATGGTTAAAGTGGATCTTTACATTGGTGAGGGGTACCTTAGATTTAAGCAGTCGCGTCCATACATGGTAAACACCTAATAAGTCAATCGATTCGTTAGGCAAGTTCGAATGGTACGAGCACACGCTGACTTAATCGACATAGAGTACATAAGCACCTCTCGTGGCCTAACCACTGTCGATAATCGTTGTGCGACCCAGATTCATCGAGTATACCCAATGTGGAGAGACTAATTCAGTCACCCGAACAAGGACTGTTACTGATTGCCTGGGATACATTGTAGCATCAATCCTACTCATATGCAGCTAACAAACACATGTGATATTCATCTTAGTATTTAACAAACACTCCAAGTGGATTCCTCATTTGGGCATTTCATCAAACGCATCGATCATGTTACCAAACACTCCAAGTGGATTCCTCATTTGGGCATTTCATCAAACACATCGATCATGTTACCAAACACTTGCATTTTATCAATTAATTACATGGAGGAAAATATGATTATATGAAGGAAATTATACACATACATAAGGCAGTAAAGAATCTTATCTTAATACTCATAGCAAATACAAATCATCAACAATTTCTCATTCAGGCAATTCATCAAACACATGGACTAGGTTAGTTATAACATATGTTTTATCAATTCCTTATACAGAGAGATCAACATGCATATGACAATGATGAATCCTAGATCAGTAATCATGGTAAGCACAAATCATTTTCAAATGTTCATTTAAACATTTCAACAAACACATGGGATGCATCTTTTACTCATCACAGTTCATATGTGTATATCATAGAAAAATTGACGTATTTTAGACAATATGGTAGCAATCAAGTCAGACGTATTTATAGTCCACACCTTTCGTTAGTATGCTCGACTCATAGTCACTCCAAACTCTATGTTTTCGAAAATGAAACGTCGGGCACCTAAATGATGAAACTGGTTAGCTAGGTTGACGAACAACTATCTTAGATCTCTACAATGATATTAGGGTTAGTATTTCTTACCCGAAATCATAGCCGAACGAGATTTGGTAGCGCAACGGGGTGATGATTTGGCATGTGGATTCGTGGAAGAATGTTTCTACACTGATCTCCTAAAGTCCTTCCTCTCTCTTTCCTCTTTTCTCCTCTTTTCTCCTCTCTCTCCCTTAGGGTTTTACAAAATTCGTATATGGGAGAGAGAGAGAGAGAGAGAGAGAGAGTGTGTGTGTGTGTGTGTGAAATGTGGGCTATTTATAGGCCCATTTGTGATGCAAATGGCCCTAGGGCCACTTTATACATTGTTTATACCCTAGGAGCGGCTGTTTTTTAGGAACAGGGCTTATAGGGAGGCCTACAACTCATCTACGTCATAAGGTATACTCCCTGACAATGGATTCATGCTAGGACACGATTTCGGTGCGATTGGATAAGCCGATCGATGATGGAGAACCGGTGTTAGATTAATGGTCGTATGTACTCAATCGGGGCTACGGTTTTACGGATAGGTGTAGGAAAATTTCCTTTCCCCATAGGTGAAGTTTGGTGACAAACTAACGGTCAGAAATCCTCAACTTTACATACGAGCAAACGGCCCAATTCACTTAAGTTTGAGTCCATTTTATAAAGATATTCGTGTTTCTCACGCACGGTTACTCACAGCTCAAGTTGGGCGTTTCTGGACACTATCTGGACTTGATTCCCATGATGGTTGTCAAGCCCAGTAGGATGGACATCTTCCTATAATTTCGCGGTCACCGGGCCCCCGACGTGCGTTCTAAGTCCGTTACAGAGTTTCAATGTACTTCTGAGAGTGACAGGCCCTTGTGATTTCTCCTAAGTCTTAAGATGACATTGAGTCATTGGTACTCATGGTTTTAAGCCTTCCATTTGTGAAAATAGTAGCCCAAGCTTAATCCACCAATTATTTAGTATTCAACTTAATCCCGTCGAATTTATATGACAAGATGCGGTCTTTGGGTTGTTCTACCTGAGGTGGTACTTGGGTCTTTATAAAGATTTTTCCGAGATGTTACAATCTACCCCCCTTAAAGAAAAATTTTGTCCCTGAAATTAGTACCTTTTCATACTCCTTGAGGATTAGTGGGTAGTTCTTCTGGGCTTCAGCTTCCATTTCTTAAGTATCCTCCTCCTCGGTGTGGTGTGTCCATAACACTTTCACGAGCGGGATGACCTTACTGCACAATCCTTGCTCTTTCATATCTAGAACTCGTGTGGGCTGCAATACATAGGTAGTGTCTTCTCTTAGCTGCACTTGATCCCACTTGATAATATAGGTAGGGTCAGGAAAATATTTCTTCAGCATCAATACATGAAATACGTTATGCATGCATGCGAGTGGTGTGGGCAAGGCGAGACGGTATGCCACTACGCCCACTCGGTCTAAATCTGAAATGGCCTAATGAACCTCGGCGTTAGTTTCCCTTTCCTGTCAAAATGAAGTACTCCTTCATTGGGGAAACTTGAAGGAATACATGGTCCCCAACTTCAAATTTCAACTATCTCCATCTCATATCAGCATAGCTCTTCTGCCTACTCTGAGCCGTAAGGAGTTGACGCCTGATAGTGTCAATCTTTCCTCAGGTCGCCTGAACCAGGTGTGGGCCAACTAAGATCTTCTAGCCAACTTCTGGCCAACAATGCAGAGCCCGACATGGGCGTCCATACAAGGCTTCGTAAGGAGCCATGCCAATGCTTGCTTGGAAACTATTGTTATAGGCAAATTCGGCATAAGGGAGACAGTCATCCTTGAAGTCAAGTACGCATGTACGTAACATGTCCTCGAGTATTTTATTTACCCGCTCCATCTACCCATCAGTTTGTGGGTGGAATGGGGTACTAAACTTCAGCTTCACCCCCATTGTCTCTTGTATTCAAGTCCAGAACATAAACGTGAATTGTGTGTCTCGATCCAACACAATCTCTAGAGGAACCCCATGCAGTCGCACTATCTCCTTAATATACAGCTTGGCCAGGTCATCTACCGAATTAGAAACCCGAATAGGGAAGAAATGGGCTGACTTCTTTAACCGGTCCACAATCACCCAAATGGAGTCATGCCCCTTTTTCGTCTTGGTAACCTAGAAATGAAATCCATGGATATGAAATCCCACTTCCACTCAACTATGGGCATGGGATGAAGTAAACCAGGGGGTCGGCAGTGCTTGGCCTTAATTTGCTGGCACGTGAGGCATCAGGACATAAAATCTGCTATGTGGGCCTTCTTATTGTCCCACCTATATGAATGCTTCAAGTCTCGATACACTTTCGTACTACCCGGATGCATTGTCAACTTTGAATTGTGAGCAGCTTCTAAAAATTCTCTCCTCAAGTTGTGAAGGTTCGGGATGCATAGGCGGCCACGATACCGCAAACCTCCATCTAAGTCAATCCTCCACTCGATTCTTCACTGTCGCTTGCATGCTCTCTCATCTTCTTTCTGATCCACAATGATTCAGTCATCAATAAGTGGTTACACGTGGAAGTGTACGACGCTCTCGAATGACTCCTCCACTGTCAGTCTCTGTTCAAAATCTCTCACAAACTTCACCATAATCCACTCTCCTACCATCAGTGGAGCTGCAAATTCTATAGTTTTCATGTGGCTCAACGCATCGGCCATAAGGTTGGCCTTGCTATGATGGTAGGAGACTTCAAACTTGAAGTCTTTTAAGGTCTCCATCCAACGGTGTTACCTCATATTCAGGTCCTTCTGTGTAAAGATGTATTTGAGGCTCTTATGGTCGCAAAAGATTCGAACTCCTCACCATAGAGGTAATGTCTTCAAAGCTTTGATGCGAAAATGACCGCTGCTAAGTCTAGGTCATGAGTGGGGTAATTTTCTTCGTGTTTCCTCAACTATCGTGAGGCATAGGCAATCACCTAATCCTCCTACATAAGTACACACCTCATACAGACTCGAGAGGCATTGGTGTAAATAGTATATTTGACTCCTTACTCTGGCAGTACTAGCACGGGCGCAGACGTCTGCTTGTCCTTTAATTCTTAAAAGGCTGCCTCTGCTTTCTTATCCATGCAAATTTAAAATACTTTCGAGTAAGTTGAGACAACAGTGGGGCTATCCTAGAGAAACCTTTAATGAATCGGTGATAATAGCCGGCAAGTCCGAGGAAACTCCTCACTTCTGTAATTGAGCCATGCTGCTCCTAGTCTTGTACCGCAGTCACCTTGGCAATGACCACAGCGATTCCTTCCTTGAAAATTACGTGTCCTAAGAACTTGACTTCTTCCTTTCAGAAGTCAACGACTGCTCGTAAGTGCTCTTCGTGATCTTTCCGACTCTTTGAGTATACAAAATGTCGTCTATGAATATGATGACGAATCAGTAAAGATACGGTTGAAATACTCAGTTCATGAGATCCATGAATACGGTCAGTGCATTAGTAAGTCCAAACGGCATCACGAGGAATTCGTAGTGCCTGAAGCTGGTCCTTAAAGCTATTTTCTGCACGTCTTCATTCCTGACACGCAACTGATGATACCCGGAGTGTAAGTCTATCTTAGAAAAATACTGAGCCCCTTTCAATTGGTCAAACAGGTCATCTATCCTAGGCAGAGGACAATTGTTCTTTACCGTGATGTGATTTAGCCTTCGATAATCTATACACAACAACACAAGTGCTCCCCAAGGAGATAAGCTCGACTGTATAAAACCTAGAGTCAATAAATCATCAATCTGCTTCCTTAATTCCTCTATTTCACATGAAGGCATATGGTACATCGGTAAAGAGATAGGTGTTGCACCTGGCACAAGGTCGATGGTAAAGTCGATCTTGTGCTGAGAAGATAGTCTAGGGATCGTTCTGAACACGTCTGTGAAATCTTGGACTACTGGAGTGTCCCCAAGTGACGGACTATCATAATTTTTCAATAGGAAAGCATAACAATGAATGCGGTAAGCACAACTGACCTAAACTGCGATGGTAAAGGTCGTGCCATCGTGCCCATGGGCTTCACGAATCTGGTTTCACAGTTAATCCTCTGCCTTCATTTTAGTGAGACAATCAATGTTGACGATGATGTCGTAATGATATATTTGGGTTACAATCAGGTCAATGCACACCACTCTGCTCCCTAAGTCTATCGGGTAACTCTTCAAAGCTTAGTAACATCTGAGAAGGTCCCTGTTGCGGCGATGACCTTCACCCCAAACATAGGGGTAGTGTCCAACCCTAATCGGTTGACTTAAAGCATGCTATGTCACGCCCCAAACTTGAAAACCAGGCTCACAAAATTCTCGATCACCGAATTAGGTGCCGATAGCCTCCATAGTACCCCATTCTCCACTCCCAGCGCCCATACGCCAAATTCCGATCTTTGGATCCTACAAGGAGGATTTTCCAATGTACATTTAATTCATAATAAGCATAACCACAAGTATACCCAAATAAAAAAAGCAACATCATCATCATATATCCACTAATATGAACATTTGAATACAATGTTGAAAGGGAAATACATTGTTAAAAATCAAAGCTTCAGAAGACAACTACACGCTCCAAGCTCGACGCTGCTACAACCTAACGCCATTGCACACATCTATCATGCATAAGCTTATAAAAAGCTTAGAGGGTGGTGTAAGTGTGTGCGATGCGCATGCCTAGTATCTAGTACAATGTCATAATCATACAATATCGAAAATACTAGCAAGATCATGAATAATATGATATTAGAGTAAGCGAAAATACTGATAAGATCATGAATCATATGATATCAGAGTATGTAATGCGGATTGACTATACAAATGCGGAATCATAGAGAGCCAAATATCAGATGTCGAGGGTATAATGCAAAATATAAATCCTGCTAAGTCCGTCTAGTCTATATAAGTACAGAAAACATAACAACCCAAAATATCATATGCCTGCGGATGCAATATGTGATGCGAATGAAATGACCAAGCTGGAGTCTGAGGTCAGGATGATAGTATGTAGTATCACAGGCTATGGAGTCCATCATAAGGGACTTCTATCCAAACTAGTCTCATACTTAAATTTGGATAGTCTGACTCAATGCGGTAAACTCCTGATCTCAAGTTAGTCGCAGCCTAACTGAAATCCTGACCATAAGAAAGTACATATAACATATATTTGCGCACCACCAGCCCGAGTGGATAGTAAATGAATGAATGAATGAGTATGCAATTCCTGCTCAATAAGTCCATATATCAGTACGGTTCCTCTCTCAGTGAATCACTGGGGTCTATTACACTCTAAACCAGATTGTCGCCCCATCACGCGCAACAAGGTGAGTGGAAGAGACTTCACTATCTGCTTGCCAATATCGGGCTCAGCATGTCGATAGCGGACCCATTCCTAGAGCTGGTCAGACTTAGCCTAGCTTTACCCCTCCTCTCGAGTAGGTAAGGCCGCACCCCCTTCCAACTAACCACAACACAGTGGGAGATGTGGCCTAATGGCATACAACCCTCATGCTTTTATATATCTACTCGGTCTAGAAGTTGGAGCAACTTTGGAACTAAGAGGGTTTAAGGACATTCACCTAGGGATATCTATAGCACCCCATATAGAACATATTTCTGTTGTCCCATCTGGCCATCCACGATATGCCTGTGAAGGCTACGACCCTGATGTCACTAGGGCGTACGGTAATCATAATCACACAATGCGAGATGTATGAGTCACACAGTCTAATCATGCATCAATCTTGTGTATACCGTGCGCTCATGCGGGGCAATTCTGCTTATCAGGGACCTATAAACAATCTACCCGAAAGCATATGCTATGATCAGTCACTCCTCATATCAAGCATACATATGATGCGTAAGAGCATGAATTATGGAACTATACTAAACATGTTATATGGTGATGGATTCTATTCATAACGAAGTGGGCATAGACAACCTACACACTATAAGTATGGGCCTAACGATGGGCCTTAGAGAGAGTTGCAATGCGGACATTTAGCCATCATTGCTCTTACAATGTGGATGTCAAACATCATTGCTCCCAAGGCATGACCGCCAAAAACATCATCACATACATCATGGTGAAATCTCACATTATAATGGGCCTCACATACATCACTTTCAGCCCACACAAAGGCCTCATATATGTCTCATTGGGCCTCATATACATCAAATGGGCCACATCAAATGAGCTACAACAATGGGTCGAATCAAATTAGCTGAATCAAATGGTTTGAATCAAATAGGCCGATTCAAATAGGCCGAATCAAATGGGCTAAGTCGAATGGGCCGAGTTGAATGGGCCGATTAAATGTGTCAAGTCAATGGGACGAATCAAATGGGCCGATCAAATGGGTTGAATTAAATGGGCTGAATCAAATGCACCATTCATCCATTGTTAGAGATCATTATAGAGCATAAAAAAAAATGAATCATATCCAAAGGGTCATCTAGACCATATCACAAATGGCAGTGATGATAATGATTTCCACCATTAAATTCCAGTGGGCCCACCATGGTATTTATTTTCCATCCAGTCTGTGCATAAGGTCACAAAGACCTGGATATAGAGGAAAAATGTGGTCCACTTGATATTGGATCTACCTTATTTTTAGTCTCACGCCTGAGATAAGGTCGCCAAATGGATGGATGGTAGGGATACAACACATGCATCATGGTGGGGCCATACCTGGAGTGGTATGCCAGTTGATGGACGGTTGAGATGGAAAATAGTTGGACGACAAGAAATGAAACTCATACATTAGGGTGGCGTCCTCGTCCAAAATGGACGGACGACATGGATGTGAAAATACATCAGGGGTGGGGTCCACCCACGTGGCCCACCTAAGACAGCTCGCTAGATGAATGGATGGACGGTGTGGGTAGAACAATACATCAAGGTGGGGCTCATGAGGTACGGCAGATGGATGGATGGTTAAGTATAACACATAGCTGGTGGGACCCATAAGCTGCAGACATCAACTACAGCACACACACACACACACACACACACACACATACATACATATATATATATATATATCCATATATATAATATACTATAATATAATATATATATATATATATAAGATATATTATAATATCATGTATATAAACATCTTTAAAATGCCCA
Organism: Magnolia changhungtana; assembly: GCA_030180095.1. Taxonomy (NCBI): domain Eukaryota; kingdom Viridiplantae; phylum Streptophyta; class Magnoliopsida; order Magnoliales; family Magnoliaceae; genus Magnolia; species Magnolia changhungtana. The sequence continues at coordinate 1,542,317 of JASAUF010000644.1, read as the reverse complement.
CCGTCCAGACCCTCTGGACGTTTTGGATGGTGGCATCTAACACATCCATCATGGTGGGTCCACACATGTGGCCCACCTCAATACATATGCTATATGAATATAATAAATATTAATATTATCTCTCTTTTTTTGTGTTAACTGGTTGTACACTCCACTGTCAGTTCACACTACGTTGTTAGCCACACACCACTGTTAGTTTGCACGCGTCACTGACGGATGGCATGGATTCAACACAGGCATCATGGTGGGTCCTACATGGACATGGCCACTTGTTTGGATTTACCTGCTACTTGTGTTTTTCCTTCCGTCTAGGCCCGGTAACGTGCTAAACGGTGTAGATCCAACACATCCATCAAGTGGGTCCCACAAAGGTGGATGGCATGGATAAGTTACATACTTTATGGTGGACCACACACACACACACACCATCCATACAAGAGAGAGAGAGAGAGAAATGGTGAGATAGAGGGACCCCGCCACTATGGGCCCCTCTCTACATTGCATACATCAATGTGGGTCCCACAACAAGTGGGCCCTAAAATTGAAATCAATGGTGGATCACCCACATATTGCACTCCTCCTTTAACTCCTTGGGCTCCTATGCTCCATGCCTTCAATTTTAATGAGGTAGATGATGAATGATTGGTTGAGATGGGAAATGAGAGGGTAGGAAAATGGGCCACACTTGGATTTGGGAGAGAGCATGGATGTTGGAATTTTTGTTGCTTAAGAATGGGTTTGAGAAATGAGAGAGAGGGGGTTGTAAGGAGAAAGAGAGAGATGGGTGATGGAGTGATGGGTGAGGTGAGTGATGGGTGTGTAAGAGCTTTGTTGACTTTTGGGGTAATTTGTGTAAGAGGGGTATGGGTTGGGTAAGGGATTGTTGACTTATGGGGTTGCTTGGGGATGAAGTACGAGGTGATATGTACTTGACCCTTGATAGGATTGATTGATGATTGATGTGATATTAGGTAGAGATTCTTTTGGGTTTTTCAACGCGCGACGTTTTCCTTGAACTGAATGTGGGCCTACATCTCCTGGCCCGGGTATCGCCTTAGCGCCTGAGACGTGGTGTCGGAACCATGGCGATAGCGCAGTCACAAGGGTACAAGTTTCGAGTCTAGCTGACTCTGATATACGGGACACAACTTGGGATTGAGCGCAAATGCCGATAACAGATCGGGGGTCACTAGAATTCGACCGGGGGGAACCAGAAGCTTATGGAATAGTACAGGCTAGGATACGGGCCTTACAGCTCTCCCCTCCTAATAAAAATTTTATCCTCAAAATTTATAGAACAGACAAGGAAAGAGGAAACATCATCAAGTATATAAGTTAAGGCACAATCAATCTACCAAAGGATGAAGATAGCTCTCTCTAATCTCAACCTTGCCCTCCCAAGACGCATCATTAACTCTATGATGACCCTACTAATCTTCGGATCCTAGATTAGAGACAATTGAAACTGGAATACTATGCAACCTCACAATCTCAAAGGTAGGGAGCTATATCAGAAAATCTCTAAGTTATTCGAACTCGAGGATCTAATCATTCTAAGTTATAAACAATCATAAGGTGCATGATATCTATCAATAGATATGTGATGTTGTCTTTAGGTATTCCCAAGTTATGCTCAAATATCATCTTCTGTCATGCCCCAAACTCGAAAACCAGGCTCATAAAATTCCCGATTGCCGAATCTGATGACGACAGCCTCGTAGTACCCCATTCTCAGCTCTTAGCGCCCATATGCCAGATTTCGATCTTGGGATCCTACAAGGAGTAATTTTCAATGTACATTTAATTCGTAATAAGCCACAAGTATACCCAAATAAAAAAGGCAACATCATCATCACATATCCACTAATATAAACATTTGAATACAATGCTGAAAGGGAAATACAGATGTTTAAAATCAAAGCACTAGAAGAGTGTTGCACACTCCAAGCTTAACGCTACTGCAACCTAATACCACCTGCATGCATCTATCGTGCATAAGCTTATAGAAAGTTTAGAGTGTGGTGTAAGTGTGTACGATGCACGTGCCAAGTATCCAATACAATGCCATAATCATACAATATCAGAAATACTAGCAAGATCATGAATCATACAATATCAGAGATAGCGTAAATACTGACAAGATCATGAATCATACGATATTAGAGTATGCAATGCAAATTAGCTATATAAACGCGGAATCATAGAGAACCAAATATCAGTTGTCGAGGGTACAATGAAATATGTAAATCCTGCTAAGTCCGTCTAGGCCATATAAGTACAAAAAACATAACAATCCAAAATGTCATATGCCTGCGGATGCAATATGCGATGTGAATGAAATGACCAAGTTAGAGTGTGAGGTCGGGATAATAGTACGTAGTATCACAGGCTATGGGGTCCATCACAAGGGACTTCTATCCAAACTAGTCTCATACCTAAATTTGGATAGTCAGACTCAATGTGGTAAACTCCTGATCTTAAGTTAGTCGCACGCCCAACTGAAATCCTGACCATAAGAAGGTACATGTAACATATAGTTGTAAACCACCGGCCTGAGTGTATAGTGAATGAATGAATATGCAATTCCTGCTTAATAAGTTCATATATCAATACGGTTCCTCTCTAGGAGAATCACTGGGGTCTATTACACTTCAAACCAGATTGTCAGCCCATCACGCACAACAAGGTGAGTAGAAGAGACCTCACTATCCGCCTGCTAATATCGGGCTCAGCTCGTCGATAGCAGTTCAATTCCTCGAGCTGGTCAGACTCAGCCTAACTTTGCCCCCTCCTCTTGGGCAGGTAAGGCCGCAGCCCCTTCCAACCGACCATGACATAGTGGGAGATGTGGCCTAATGGTATACGACCCTCATGTGCTCATGCATCCACTTGATCTAGACATTGAACCAACCTCTGGAACTAAGAGGGTTTAGGGACTTTCACCCAGGGATATCTATAGCACCCCATGTAGAACATATTTTCGGTGTCCCATCTAGCCATCCACGATATGCCTGTGGAGGCTATGACCCTGATGTCACTAGGGCGTACGGTGATCATAATCACACAATGCGAGATGTATGAGTCACACGAACCGTTCATGCATCAATCCTGCGCATACCGTGCACTCATGCGGAGTAACTCTGCCTATCAAGGAGCCTATAAACAATCTGCCCAAAGGCATATGCTATGATTAGTCACTCCTCATATCAAGCATAGATATAATGCGTATAAGCATGAATTATGGAACTATACTAAACATGTTAAATGGTGATGGATTTTGTTTATAACGAAGATGGACTTAGATGGCCTGCAAACTACAAGTATGGGCCTAACGATGGGCCCTAGAGAGAGTTACAAAGTGGACATTTAACCATCATTGCTCTTATAATGTGGACATCAAACCATCATTGCTCCCAAGGCATGATCGCCAAAAACATCATCACATACATCATGGTGGAGTCACACATCGCAATGGGCCTCACAAACATCTTATTCAGCCCATACAAAGGCCTCACATACATCGCATTCGGCCCACACAAAGGCCTCATATACGTCTCATTGGGCCTCATATACATCAAATGGGCCACATCGTATGAGCTTCACCAATAGGTTGAATCAAATGGTCCGAATCAATTGGGCTGATCAAATGGGCCGATCAAATGGGCCATTTCAAATAGGCCGAATCAAATGGTCCAAATTAATTGGCCCTATCAAATGGGCCAAGTCAAATAGGCTGAGTCAATGGGCCGAATCAAATGGGCTGATCAAATGGGCCGAATCAAATGCATCATTCATCCATTGTTAGAGATCATTATAGAGCATAAAAAAATGAATCATATTCAAAGGATCATCTGGACTATACCATGAATGGCAGTGGGTATAATGATTTCCACCATTAAATTCCAATGGGCCCACCATGGTATTTATTTTCCATCCAGTCTGTGCATAAGGTCACAAAGACCTAGATATAGAGGAAAAATAAATATTATATTGATCCAGAACCCTATAATCCCAAAGGGTTTTTAATGGTGGGCGTTCATCCCACTGTTGTCGGCAGTGTGGTCCATTTGATATTGGATCTGCCTTATTTTTAGTCTCAAGCCTTGAGACGAGGTCACCAAATGGATGGATGGTAGGGATATAGCACATGCATCATGGTGGGGCCATAACTGGCGTGACACGCCAGTTGATGGATGGTTGAGATGGAAAGTAGTTAGACGGCATGGAATGATACTCATACATCAGGGTGGCATCCTCATCCAAAATGGACGGACGACATGGATGTGAAAATACATCAGGGGTGGTGTCCACCCACGTGGCCCACCTAAGACAGCTCACCAGATGAATGGATGGACGGTGTGGGTAGAAAAATACATCAAGGTGGGGCACATGTGTTATGGCGGATGAATGGACAACTAGGTATAACACATACCTGGTAGGACCCACAAGCTACAGACATTAGCTGCAGCATATATATATATATATCCATATATATAAGATATATTATAATATTATGTATATAAACATCTTTAAAATGCCCACCGTCCATACCTTCTAAACATTCTAAATGGTGGGATCTAACACATCCATCATGGTGGGTCTACACGTGTCCCACCTCAATACATATGCTATATCAATATAATAAATATTAATATTATCTCTCTTTTTTTTAATGTTAGCTTGTTGCACACTCCACCGTCAGTTCACACTAGACTATTAGCCACACCTCACCGTCAGTTTGTACGTTCCACTGACGGATGGTATGGATTCAACATTGGCATCATGGTGGGTCCCACATGGACGTGGCCCTCCTGTTTGGATCTACCTGATATTTGTGTTTTTCCTTCCATCCAGGCCCGGTAATGGGTTGGACGGTGTAGATCCAACACATCCATCAGGTGGGTCACATGAAGGTGGATGGCATGGATAAGTTACATACTTCATAGTGGACCACACACACACCATCCATCTAAGAGAGAGAGTAAGAGAGAGAGAGAGAGAGAAAGAAAGAGAGAAATGGTGAGATAGAGGGACCCTACCACTATGGGCCCCTCTCTACATTGCAACATCAATGTGGGTCCCACAACAAGTGGGCCCTAAAATTGAAATCAATGGTGAGTCGCCCACCTATTGCACTCCTCCTTTAGCTCCTTGGGCTCTTATTCTCCTTGCCTTCAATTTTAAAGGAGGTAGATGTTGAATGAATGATTTAGATGGGAGATGAGAAGGTAGGAAAGTAGGCCACACTTGGATTTGAGAGAGAGCTTAGACGTTGGAATTTTTGTTGCTTGGGAATGGGTTTAAGAAATGACAGAGAGAGGGTTGTAAGGAGAAAGAAAGGAATGGGTGATGGAGTGATGGGTGAGGTGAGTGATGGGTGTGTAAGAACTTTGTTGACTTTTGGGGTAGTTTGTGCAAGAGGGGTATGGGTTGTGTAAGGGATTGTTGACTTATGGGGTTGCTTGGGGATGTGGTGTGAGGTGATTTGTACTTGACATGTACTTGACTCTTGCTGGGATTGATTGATTAATTGATGCGATATTCTGTAGAGATTCTCTTTGGTTTTGGAACACGAGGCATTTTTTTTAAACTAAACGCGGGCCCACATCTCCTGGCCCGAGTATCGCCTCGGTGCATGAGACACGGCGTCGGAACTACGGTGATGGCACGATTGAAAGGGTAAACATTTCGAGTTGAGCCGACTTTTGATATATAGGACATGACTCAAGATTGTGTGCAAACACAGATAACATATCGCGGGTCGCCAAAATTCGACCGGGGGGACCAAGGAAGCTTATAGAACAATATAAGCTAGGATACAGGCCTTACATGCTATCATAGAAAGAGTGGACCTAGTGTCCACTAACATGAATACAGGTGTACCTTGGATGTGGGCAGTGACTTCAAAGGCTAGCGGTACTGTAACCGCTGATTCAGATGCTTCGGTAGCAAGTGCATGTACGGGAGCTTGTTGTGGGCGGTTAGGCGGCGCTGTCATATGCTGTTGAGGTGACCTATTTCAGGATACAAGAGGTCGATTGTATGGTTGTGTCGGTGCCATGGCTTGTAAAGGAAGGGCTGAAATAGCGTGCGGTGGCTGGTGATTAATCCTTTAGGTCTTGGTATAAGAGAGTCCTTGTTTTAATTTATGTCCAATGTAGGGGTTAATAAATATCCTAATATGCTTATGGTCAAAGATCATCGTAAAATGGTTTCTAATAGTATAAAATTTTATATGTATATCACCATTTTGATCTTATGACTAGTGGGTTATGAGCAGATTGTACATCGGTTTCATTAACTTCGAGAGGGAATGAAGAATCGAGAATTCTAAAATATTTCAGTGGGTTGGAATATTAGCAACATAAGGCCGCGGAAAAGGAAAAAGGAGGGATATCTCCTTGACACGGTATGAACCTTAAATTCACAAGAGAATTAAAAAAAAAAAACTTGTAATATTTTACTGTAGTTCGCCTCTAACATGAGCTTATGGAGTATTAAACTATGAAACTCAATCCTACTCAAGGGTCCTAATTTAATTGCACAAAAACAACTTAAACAAAAATATATATGTATATATATATATGTGTGTGTGTGTGTGTGTGTGTCTGTATGTATGTATAATAAAATTTAACCATAGGATGATTCCTAGTATGATTATAAATAATTCCTAAATAGACACCAAATACTAAACTTTAATATGAAAAGATATGACTAGTCTATTGGCAATTCGAAGTTGTAGAAATTTTTGGTTTCAACCCTTCTATTATTTATAACATATTTGTCACCTTTAGTTACCATATTATTTTTATAATTTTTATAGTAATCCATTATTAAGCTTACTTTTATTTCACAAAATTTCGTTTCATTCGAAGTTTGATAAAAATTATAAAAATTTGGGAAGTACTAGTTGTCCAAGACCAACGATTTTCTAATGATTCCATAATGTCGTTATTCCTTGTAACATTTTTTATATTTTCAGTTAGTGAAATATTTTTAAAATTTTTATGGTGGTTTATCATTAAGTTTAAAGTCATCTCAAAATTTTTTAGTTCATTTGGAGTTGTAGAAAAATTATTAAATTCTAGAAGTTGGACAGTTGTCAAAGTGTCCAAGATTTAATTATATTAAAATTTTAATTTTATTTTTAATTATTTTTATATGAAACCAGACTTATCAAGCTTCAATCTAACTTTTGAATCACCTAAATCAGAGTTATATTGAGGGAGATATGACTTTTTGAAGTTGACCGAAAAATATAAAAAATTGCAGAAATTTGGCAATGTGCTTGATCTGGCAGCCTTGCCACAAGACTTCATTGGGTTTCCAAGCAAGTGCACGCTGATTGGGCGGTGCCACCGCAACCCTCTGGTGGTCCTGATGGTGGTTCTGCCACTCAATTTTTGAAATGAGTATATTTCTCAATCCTTAATGAGTTACTCGACATGCCATATATGATTTTAGGGTAGGAGAAGATGCTCTATCCAAATAACCTAACTATTTTATGAAATTTCATAAGTTTAATGGTCAAAAGTCTGTTTTATTTATATTTTTACTATTTATAGTAAATTTTAGTTTAATTATAGTTCTTCATCCTTTAAGCTTTAGGATTTGTGTCTAATATGAAAGTACTTAGAAATATTTGAAGAATAAAGTGGTGGAAGGTGAGATTTTAAGAAAATGAGTGTTTTAGAGTCTTATGTGATGGATTTGTGCTCAAATGAGTATGAGGGGAGAAATGTAAAGGAAGATTAGAAGAGATTGAGGTGAGAGGGTTTAGAATGCAAGTAAAAAGTGGATTTAGAAGCATGGAAATGGAAATTTGAGAGAGAGGGGGGGTTTGGAGAGCTAGAGGAGTGTTAAAAATATGTAAAATGAAGAAAAGAGGGGTTGTGGGGTCATATAAGTGGACCCCCACAGGTGGGAGGGGCCCATCCCGTCGAACTAGCAGCGGTGCACCACCGATCTCGCGCCGCTGCCGCGCCCCGCTGGCCATGCCGGTGGTGGCTACCCACCTCCGGTGGTTGTTTGTGTGCCATAAGGCCCCCTGGGCCCCACTAAACTTAGTGGTTTGAGTCCTTAAGCCCGTCGGGTCCACGCATCCTGGTCCAACGGTCGTGTATTCGTGCCACCTAAATCCGTCTTATGTTTGAAATTTGTCAACTGACAATTCAAACCCGTCGATTGATGGCCCAGAGGCGACTTAGGTCACTGCACATGATCTAAGTCCCTCAATTATATGTCGTTGACAAAACTACAACGCTTGGTCTCGTCTTTTGGTGAAACCTTTGGGATTCTAGTGTCGTCTCTAAATTCCATCGCCCCCTTCTTAAGTCAGAGAGCGTCAGAGTGGCATATAGTCCAGTTTAATCCAATTCATGTTTTGATAACAACTTGTAACGCCCTGAATTTTGAGGGTCAAGCAAAGCTCTACTCTCGAGAATCAGAACATCATTTATGTAGTATGGATGATGATATTTAGATTTTGTCCATGTTACTAAGTTAAGCATGCGTGGGATTATACCAAAACAACATATCATACTCCAAATATAATCAAGTTAAGCAAGCAGAAGTCTAAAACATATTTATTTAAGCATGTAGGTGTTTCACAAAACCTCATCCAGAGTACGAGTATGTAACTGGGTCCAATATATACATGTATGGTTCCAAAATGAACAAAGTGAAAATGTAAATGTGTCCAACTAAGCCCAGATATCCCAGTGATCCCTGCATATCGGCCCGAGGTCTACATTGACCCACCCGAGAGTTGAAAGTAGGAGAATTCCTCCTCATCCAAGAAGTCCTGCTCCACTGCATAGACTTTATCTGCACCTGCATTTAAATCAGAGTTCAGTTGGTGTTTTAAAACACCGTCCTAGAGTGGGAGTGAGTGATGAACTCAGTGATTATATAAGGCAAAAGTTAACATGTTATCAAGTCAATCAAGCAGTATTGATAAATAAATCATAACAATCACTTCCTAACTACTCTTTTTAATGTAGGAATGGAGTGCAAGTAATGATATATGTGAAACGGCCTAGCTATATGTCCTAGAGGGGGGGTGAATAGGACTATGCCAAATAAATGTTATAACAGCGGAATCAAAAAACAATATGATAGCCAAAATAAATCACAATGCAGGAAAGTAAAACAACCTCAAAAATTTGATCTTGAGGGATTGATACAAATGTTATTCTAAGGACAACCTTTCACCAAAAACCAGAGTTTATGGTAGGACAACCTTATTTCTAGAAAGATCTTTGTATCAAATCTCAAACCAAAGAGGAATACAGAATTAAGCACAAATTGAAATAAAGTGTAATCACAAATGTATTGTTCTAGGGATAGCCATACACCATAAAAATGGCAGGGCAACCTTGCTGGAACAACTTTAAAGGAAATTTAAATTCAAGCAGATAAAGGAATAGCAGAAAGTAAATTCTAAATTATTACAAAATTCCCACAATGCTTGAATTAAACGATTACAACATTCACCACCACACATACATCCCACAAATGAATATTAAAGATTAGAAATGTAAATCATTCAACCACAACACAAGGGATTATAGTGGCTCGCCTGTGTGTTCACCAATTGTTAAACAACAGCCACATAGAATGCTACTCCACTCTAATATCCTCACACAGGGGATATTAGCGTTCACTCACAAAATAGGTTTTCACAGGTTCACCCAAAACCTTTACAATTGTGTCTTTGTCTGTGGGCTTACACAATAAAAAAACCCCACTTCTGAGTTTTCTTGGCTCTCCTCAGATAACCAATACAACAAGATTTTTCTGGCAAATCTAGAAAGAAACCAAAACAGAAAGAAATTTACAATTAAACATAAAATACCTGATTAACTCCTTCGTTGTAGCAGCCCGGTAGAACCAAATCAGAGTAAATGGTTGAATGTTCAAGTTCAATGTCCAGTACTCAATTACAATGGTTGTAGTTATAATATATTTTAAATTAGACCAAATAGGGCTTGTCTTAATTGATTTTGATTCCAAAGAAAGGGAATAACAATTCCTCTTATCAAATTAGATTGGAATAGCAGAAACAAAATCAATTAAATAAAGCTAAAGAAAGAGAGTATAAAATAAGTACACTTAGCTTAGATGGAGCACAAAACTACTTCTCAGAAGTTTGACAAAGATTGGCTTGAATGGATTAATTAATTGCTTGAATTCTTCTAAGTTTCGTGCTCTATTTATAGGTGAGCAGATCGCATCTTTGACTGGTCTAAGGAGCTCTTCGACTAGTCGAAGAAATAACAGATTTGAAAAAAATCAGGCGCGATAAGCTTTAACCGTTCTACGACTGGTCGAAGGCCTCATTCGACTGGTCGTAGGTCACCTTCAACTGGTCAAAGGTCTCCTTCGACTGGTTGAAGACCTTGTAAATTATCGCTGGACTTTGAATCGAAGATTTACGACTGGTCATAGAAACAGTCGACACTGTTCCTTCGACTGGTCGAAGACCTCCTTCGACTGGTCGAAGCCTAACAGAATTTATCCGAATTTTGTAACAAAATTACGACTAATCAAGGAATTTCTTGGACTGGTCGAAGCAAAGCTAAGACTAGTCGAAGAAAGCCTAGGACAAGTCCTCGAACTGCCCAAACACAAGTGTCATATACATATGACTTATGTATCCAAAATGGCCTACTTCTAAGGTCAACCTATGGTCATTCAAACCCCAATCAAGAAGTAAGGACATTGAAAACATTAGGAACAAGTGACCTAGAAGTTTAAGCCTTGAAGTCTTGATGTAGCTCAACCTCGAAAGTGACTTGAGTTCTATACGAACTACTTTGTACTCTTCTTAAAGTCTTGTATTCTTGAGTCTTGTCTTGAGAGCAATACTTGAAGTCAAGGTTGATCTTTGTACTTGTAATCTTTACTTGTTGTGAGCTTTGCTTGTTTATGAATGTTGATCTTTAGAAAGAGCTTCACTAAAGCAAGTTATATAATAGTGTTTTTGTCACCACTAATTTGACAACATACAGGGATATAAACTATAGCACTTACAATCTCCCCCTTTGTCAAATTAGTGATAAAACACATAACAAGTCATAACCAAGATAAAAGTAAAATCACCGGATTGAGTTAAAGAAGAGTTAGAGATAAAACATAAACCAGTTGACATCAACTCTGGCTTACCTGCAAATTAAATCAATATCTAACATTAAACCTATCTAACATTAAACCATTCTTAAACCATTCCAAACATACTCCCCCTAAGTAACATAACCATTCTCCCCCGTTTTGTCACAATATGACCAATAAAATAACAATATAAAGGGATATATGAGAGGAAATAAGATGAGATATGAGATAATAGCATAGTTATTACAAACTAGAAAATCCCATATAAACTAGTTAGAATTAGAACTAGAAGACGGAGCAGGAATAGAGGGATCAAGTTGGTGCATGCCTTTGTTTAATCGCCGAAGATATTTCCGCATGTACTTGAATTGAGAATCATGAGCAACAGACATGTTTTCTATCTTTTTATTCAAATTTTCAACTTTACCCTCCAATGCACTCAAACGTGCATCAAAATCAGATGGTACAAAATCTCGATCATTTGTTGAATTAGAATCCAGTTCCTCAAAGATATCATCCATATTAATGTCATCCCCCGCTTCTTCATGACCAGCACCACCACCATTACCACCTTGTTCAGGAAGTAATTCCAGCTTCATCTTATTGAGATTAGATTTGTTGAAAATCAAATGATGAATAGGTGCCTCATTAACTGGCATATTGACCAACATATGTGTAGCTAATACAGTCATTAAATAACTAAAAGGGATGTCACTATGACCAGGATGGAGTCTAAACTGAAGAAGGAAATGACAAATTAAGGATGACAGACAAATCTGAGTACCACTGGAAATAGCATAAATAATACATACCATAAATGAGGTCAAGTCAGTTTTATTACCTGACCGAGGATACAGATTAGACACAAAGATTCTGTGGAGTACTCTGAATTTGGGTAACAAATACCTTGCGGGAAGCGCATCCCCTTTTTTAGTCCAGTGAACATCCATGTTGCACAAGTCTCTAGTGAGCATACGCTTTTCAGATACAGAGGGTTTATCAGTCAAATTAGGAATAGGAATACCCTCATCATTCACGGGAATATCCATAAGGGCTGAAATTAAATGACGATCAATTTCAAATGGCCCTTCACTAGTAGATATTTTAAAAGTTAAATTATCCAGTGAGAAGTCACTAATACATGTAAACATGGATTGAGCAATGGACTGGTATGCAGCCCCACCCCAATGCAATAAGTTAACCCAACCTACAGCTTCAAGCAAAGGAAGGATATGAAAAGGTGCAATATGGTTAATATCAACATGATGTTCAACAATAACATTACGAGCTCTAAGGTCTATAACATAAGAAGAATCATTAGTAGGCTCAAGAAGATGACGTTTGGTCAATCTGGAGGAAGAAGAAGGACCACGGGAAGTAGATTTTCTACCTCTAGAAGCCATATGCAGCAATAATAATAAGGAAATAAGAAAATGCAAAGGATTGAGAAATGGGTTTACTCAAAACAAATTATTCAAAATCAAATCCCCAAATCTCAATGAAATCCTAAATAGAAAGCTTCAAGTTAGAAAAGAGAGCAATCTAGACACTGATTTGCAAGAAAAACGTAAATGGAACACTAACCTTGAAGAACAAGAATGGTGGGTTCGACAAGTCGAAGCTCTACTCCTAGAGAAAAAAAGAAATGAGGAAGAAAGCAAAAATCCCCAAATTTAAGTGATTTCTGAGATCTACGACTGGTCGTAGGTATCTACGACCGGTCGTAGGTCGACTGGTTGAGTAAACTCACGACAAGTCGAATATACTCACGACAAGTCGAAGGAAGTCCATAAAAACATATTTCTTACAATTTTTAAAGAAAATGGAATTAAACCTAGCAAATATATACACTATGATACATGTAGGCATAAATAATCATTTTGAAATACACATGCCAAGATCAAATTTCATCTTATTAAACCTAATTTTATCAAGAGGTTTTGTGAAAATATCAGCTCTCTGATCTTCAGTAGGAATATATTCTAGAGATATAACTTTTTCTTCTACCAATTCCCTAATATAATGAAATCTAATGTCAATGTGCTTAGTACGAGAATGCTGAATAGGATTTTTTGAAATATTTATTGCACTGGAATTATCACAATGCAATAACATAGAATCCTGTTTAATTCCATAATCACTTAGCATTCGTTGCATCCAAACAAGTCATGGTACATGCATTACCGGTATGCGATATACTAAACCAATTTTCACTGCTGAAAGTGATATAGAATTTTGTTTCTTACTAAACCAAGAAACTAAACAATTTTCAATGTAAAATCAACCACCATCGGTTGATTTTCTATCATCTAGATTACCAAATTAATCAAAGATCTCGAGTACCCAAAGAAGTTGGACACTAGTCTCATGAGGATACTAGAGACCAAGATTTATAGTACTTGCAACATATCTAATAATTCACTTAACAGCAATCAAGTGAGATTCTTTTGGATCAGATTGAAATCTTGCGCAAATACCAACACTTAAAGAAATATCAGGTCTACTAGCAGTTAAATATAACAAACTACCAATCATACTCCGATAAAGTTTTGAATCAATATTTTTACCATTATAGTCTTTTGAGAGTTTCAGGGTAGTACTCATAGGAGTATCGAAATTCTTACCATTCTCAAATCCAAATCTCTTGATTAGATTCAAGGCATACTTAGATTGAGAGATGAATATTCCTTCAGGTTGCTGCTTAACTTGCAAACTAAGAAAATAAGTTAATTCCCCAACCATAATCATTTCAAACTGTGATTTCATCAAGTCTGCAAACTCAGTAGTCAAGTTAGTACAAGTTGATCCATAGATGATATCATCAACATAAATCTGTACTATTAAGATATGATCATTATGTTTTTTAACAAATAGAGTTTTATCAACAGATCCCATTTGAAAATTGTGACTTAAAAGAAATTTTGTTAGTTTCTCATACCATGCCCTAGGTGCTTATTTTAATCCATAAAGTGTCTTTTTAAGCCGATACACATGATCAGTATTTTTGGGATCTTCAAAACCCATTGGCTGTTCAACATATACTTCTTCATGTAAAACGCCATTTAGAAAAGCACTTTTCACATCCATTTGATATATTTTTATTTTTCTAAAACATGCAATGGATATAAATAGCCTGATAGATTCAAGACATGCTACTGGTGCAAAAGTTTCATCTTTCCTTCTATTTGAGTATAACCTTGTACCACTAGTCTAGCCTTGTTTCTAATTATATTTCCACTTTCGTCCGACTTATTTTTGAAAATCCATTTTGTTCCAATGATGTGTTTGTCTTTAGGTCTTGGTACAAGATACCAAACATCATTTCTTACAAATTGATTAAGTTCTTCTTGCATTGCAACAATCCAGTTTTCATCAGCAAGAGCTTCTTTTACATTGGATGGTTCTATTTGGGATGTAAAACATACATAATCACATAAATCCTCAAGTTGTCTATGGGTGCGAACACCAGTGAGAGGGTTTCCAAGAATTTGAGTGGTTGGATGATCTTTAACAGTCCTCAATTCAGATTCAGTCTGATTTGATGAAGTATCGGGTTTATCAATGATTAGAACTTCATCATTATCTGAATTAGAGATTGGCTTATTTAAGTGATCATCAATGACAACATTGATGGATTCTTGAATCACACCAGATCCTTTTGTTAGAACCCTATAAGCACGACTGTTTAAGGAATATCCTAGAAAAATCCCTTCATCACTCTTTGTATCGAATTTTCCCAAATTTTCACGATCACGTAAAATATAGCATTTGCTGCCAAAAACTCGAAAGTATTTGACAAGAGGGCTTTTTGTTGAACCATAATTAATAAGCCGTTTTATTATTATCTTTGCTAGTATAAACTCGGTTAATAATATAGCAAGCTGTATTTACAGCTTCAGCCCAAAGATTTTTAGAGAGCTTCATGCTATTCAACATGACATTAGCCATTTCTTGAAGCACCCTATTCTTTCTTTCCACAATTCCATTTTGTTGTGGAGTTTTGGGAGCTGAGAATTCATGTAATATTCCTTGGTCGGTACAGAACTTCTCAAAATTGCTATTCTCAAATTCAGATCCATAATCACTACGAATCTTACTGATTTGAGAAGATTTTTCAGTTTGAATCCTTTTGAGAACTTTTCTTACTTCTTCAAGGGTTTCAGATTTATCCCTTAAGAAGACTACCCAAGTGTATCTGGTAAAGTCATCAACTATTACCAGAATATACTTTTTACCACCACGACTTTTCGTTCTAGTAGGTCCAATTAGATCCATGTGAAGAAGTTCGAGTGGTTTTGATGTGGCATTTGAATTCACCTTTTTGTGTGAGTTCCTTGTTTGTTTGCCTATCTGGCATTCACCACATATTTTATCTAATTTCTGAAGTTTGGGTAAACCTCTTATAAGTTCTTGATTGCTCAATCTATATAAATTTTGATAATGAACATGTCCAAGACGCTTGTGCCATAAATCAGTCTCGTCTATATGAACCATATAACATGTTTGATTAGATGAGCTGGATTCACTAATAATATAACAATTTTCAGACGTTCTACGTCCAGTTAATATTACAGAACCCTTATTATTTAGTATCTCACAGCTTTGATTAGAGAACCGAACACTATGGTTATTATCACATATCTGAGATATGCTAAGTTATGTTTTAGGCCTTCAACATATAAAATATTTTTAAATATAGGAAGATTAAAAAGTTGAACAGTACCTTGGCCTATAATCTTACAGTTGCTACCATCACCAAATGTGACTGAACCATCAGTCATATCTTTTAGATCCGTGAATAAAGCTTTGTCACCTGTCATATGCCTAGAGCATCCACTGTCTAGGTACCACTTTGAATGACTTGTTGCTTTGAAAGCAATGTGAGCAACCAAGCAGGTGACTTTTGGAACCCATTTCATAACTGTTTTGGGTTTAGGAACATAGTTGGTCTTCTTTTGTTTATAGTTATAAGAATAACCTATAGAGTTAGATTTTAGGAGCTCCTTGAGTAAATCTACTATCTTTTCAGCTAGTGGATTTCGTTTCTGATTAAAGTTGACATGGCTGCTTCCAGGTTTTTGAAGAGTTTTTGGGTTTTTAGAAAAACCTTGATAAGTATTTTTCCCTTTTGAGTTTGAGGACTCTCCTTTCACAAACATAGGAGGAGTATACTTTTGTTTAGGAGATAAATTTTTATCATAGCCCAGCTCGGATAGATCGCCACATTTTCTTGATCCGGATAAGAGTTTTTCTAACTTTGGATCACCTTGGGCATATTTCCATGTGTCCTTTTGACTCAGAAGAGAAGATACTTCCTTTTTGAGATTTTCAATCTCAGATTTCAAATCAACAATTAAAGAAATTTTGAATTCCAAATCGTATTTTATTTTTTCAAAACAATCTGAAATTTGTGATTTTTCTAAGACAAGTGATTCAAAACATTCTTTGAGTTTAGAAAACTTTTCTTTTTGAAGTTTAAGTTTGACAGTAAATTTACAACTTTCTTTGTATAGGGCATTGTAAGCATCTTGAAGATCATCTTCATTTTCATATTCACTACTCAGATTTTCTTCACTTGTTGAGTCATTATCTGAAAATATGAATTTGGATAGAGTCATAAGTGCTTTAACTTCATTCCCTAACTCAGTTTCAGAATCTTCTGATTCAGAAGAAGTTTCAGAATCAGATGATTCATCCCACGTAGCCAACATACTCTTCTTCTTGGGTTTGTCCTTTTTAGGACATCTATTTGCCAAATGCCCATATTCTTGACAGTTGTAACATTGACTATCTTTCAAAGATTTTTGAGATTTGGGTCTAAACTTCTTTTTATCGTTTGATTTTTGGAAATCAACCATTTTCTTGCTTTTAAAAATCTTGTAGAATTTCTTAGCCAAAAGAGCCATATCATCTTCTGAATCAGAATTTTCTTCTGAATTACATTTAGAGGATTTTAGAGCAATCGGTTTACCTTTAGGAGCTTTAAAGTTTAACTCGTAGGTTTGTAAAGAACCAACTAATTCCTCTACCCTCATATTATCCGTATTACGAAGTTCCTAGATCGCGGTTACTTTAGAATTGAACCGTTCAGGAAGTGAGCGTAATATCTTTGAACACACTTTACTTTCTGGGATTTTATCGCCAAGACCCCACATTGAGTTTACAATGTCATTTAGTCTAGTGTAAAAGTCCATAAACATTTCATTTTCCTCCATATGAATTTCTTCAAATTTGGTTGTAATGATTTGGACTTTAGACTTTTTTACAATTGATGTACCCTCGTGTGTCATTTCTAGTATATCCCAGGCTTGTTTCGCAGTATCACAGGATATGATTCTTTTGAACTCATCCGGTGATAGTGCGCAAGTGATTGCATTTAGTGCTTTAGCATTGGCACTATACTCACTTTTCTGAAGAGTGGTCCATAAATAATAAGCAGGTACAGACATAGTTTTTAAACCATCGGATTCAGTTACTTCAATGGTAGGAGTTTTCCATTCAGTTAGTGTGGCTCACCACACACTCTCATCCATTGATTTTAGGAAGATTCTCATTCTGGCTTTCCAATAGGCATAGTTGGAGCCATCAAATGGTGGAGGCCTTGTGACTGAAAGGTTATCAAAATTTGACATCTTTTTAAATAGCTTAGATCGTTAGCTCAGGAAATAAATCCAAATAAATAGCAATAAGAATGAGCTATTAGGCTCTGATACCACTTGAAAAGGCCTAGCTATGTGTCTTAGAGGGGGGGTGAATAGGACTATGCCAAATAAATGTTATAACAGCGGAATTAAAAAATAATATGATAGCCAAAATAAATCACAATGCAGGAAAGTAAAACAACCTCAAAAATTTGATCTTGAGGGATTGATACAAATGTTATTCTAAGGACAACCTTTCACCAAAAACCAGAGTTTATGGTAGGACAACCTTATTTCTAGAAAGATCTTTGTATCAAATCTCAAACCAAAGAGGAATACAGAATTAAGCACAAATTGAAATAAAGTGTAATCACAAATGTATTGTTCTAGGGACAGCCATACACCATAAAAATGGCAGGGCAACCTTGCTGGAACAACTTTAAAGGAAATTTAAATTCAAGCAGATAAAGGAATAGCAGAAAGTAAATTCTAAATTATTATAAAATTCCCACAATGCTTGAATTAAACGATTACAACATTCACCACCACACATACATCCCACAAATGAATATTAAAGATTAGAAATGTAAATCATTCAACCAAATTACAAGGGATTATAGTGGTTCGCCTGTGTGTTCACCAACTGTTAAACAACATCCATACAGAATATTACTCCACTCCTAATATCCTCACACAGGGGATATTAGCGTTCACTCACAAAATAGGTTTTCACAGGTTCACCCAAAACCTTTACAATTGTTTCTTTGTCTATGGGCTTACACAATAAAAAAACCCCACTTCTGAGTTTTACTGGCTCTCCTCAGATAACCAATACAACAAGATTTTTCTAGCAAATCTTGAAAGAAACCAAAACAGAAAGAAATTTACAATTAAACATAAAATACCTGATTAACTCCTTCGTTGTAGCAGCCTGGTAGAACCAAATCAGAGTAAATGGTTGAATGTTCAAGTTCAATGTCCAGTACTCAATTACAATGGTTCTAGTTCTAATATATTTTAATTAGACCAAATAGGGCTTGTCTTAATTGATTTTGATTCCAAAGAAAGGGAATAACAATTCCTCTTATCAAATTAGATTAGAATAGCAGAAGCAAAATCAATTAAATAAAGCTAAAGAAAGAGAGTATAAAATAAGCACACTTAGCTTAGATGGAGCATAAAATTGCTTCTCAGAAGTTTGACAAAGATTGGCTTGAATGGATTAATTAATTGCTTAAATTCTTCTGAGTTTCGTGCTCTGTTTATAGGTGAGCAGATCGCATCTTCGACTGGTCTAAGGAGCTCTTCGACTAGTCGAAGAAATAACAGATTTGAAAAAAATCAGGTGCGATAAGCTTTGACCGTTCTACGACTGGTCGAAGGCCTCCTTCGACTGGTCGTAGGTCACCTTCGATTGGTCGAAGGTTTCCTTTGACTGGTTGAAGACCTTATAAATTATTGTTCGACTTTGAATCGAAGATTTACAACTGGTCGTAGAAGCAGTCGACACTGTTCCTTCGACTGGTCGAAGACCTCTTTCGACTGGTCGAAGCCTAACAGAATTTATCCGAATTTTGTAACAAACTTATGACTAATCGAGGAATTTCTTGGACTGGTCGAAGCAAAGCTAGGACTAGTCGAAGAAAGCCTAGGACAAGTCCCCGAACTACCCAAACACAAGTGTCATATACATATGACTTATGTATCCAAAATGGCCTACTTCTAAGGTCAACCTATGGTCATTCAAACCCCAATCAAGAAGTAAGGATATTGAAAACATTAGGAACAAGTGACCTAGAAGTTTAAGCCTTGAAGTCTTGATGTAGCTCAACCTCGAAAGTGACTTGAGTTCTATACGAACTACTTTGTACTCTTCTTGAAGTCTTGTATTCTAGAGTCTTATCTTGAGAGAAATACTTGAAGTCAAGGTTGATCTTTGTACTTGTAATCTTTACTTGTTGTGAGCTTTGCTTATTTATGAATGTTGATCTTTAGAAAGAGCTTCACTAAAGTAAGTTATATAACAGTGTTTTTGTCACCACTAATTTGACAACATACAGGGATATAAACTATAGCACTTACAGTATGCCCTCGCATCGAAACTCCTTCACAAGCGACTCTGACAACCTATTTCACATATGACAACACTACCTCAAAATGGTGCAGCTCCATTGCCTTTTAAGCACATCCTAACTAATGCGGTGCCATGCATGGTCGTGTTAGCTAAGTAATTAATTAAGTTTATTCATACAACAAGTTTGGGAAGCTAGGGTACCTCCCTTTCTATCATTTACCTAAATTGAAGGATCCATCTAGGTTCATCACTCCTAGTCAAACACATATGATAGGTAAGTTGTAGGGTCATCACTCCTAATTAAACATATACGATAGGCAAGTTACAAGAAATTTATACTTGCGGTTACTACGGGGAGGCTCGTCACCCCAACGTAGGACGACAGTATGAACACGGTGTCCTATACCACCATGCTCTACTCACGAGTCTTAGTTGCTCACAGGTCACTACAGGGAGGTTCATCACCCCAGTGTAGGCCAACAACTCGAACACGGTGTCCCATACCCGGCTCATGAGTCTTAACGGTTCGTGGTACTATGGTTAAAGTGGATCTTTACATTGGTGATGGATACCTTAGATTTAAGTAATCGCGTCCATACATGGTAAACACCCAAAAGGTCAATTGATTTGTTAGGCAAGCTCGATTGATATGGGCACACGCTGACTTAATCGACATGGAGTGCATAAGCACCCCTCGTGGCCTAACCACTGTTGACAATCGTCGTGTGACCCAAATTCATCGAGTATACCCGGACTGTTACTGATTGCCTGGGCTACATTGTAGCCTCAATCCTACTCATATGCAGCTAACAAACACATGTGATATTCATCTTAGTATTTAACAAATAATCTAAGTGGATTCCTCATTTGGGCATTTCATCAAACACATCGATCATGTTACCAAACACTTGCATTTTATCAATTAATTTCATGGAGGAAAATATGATTACATGAAGGAAATTATATACATACATAAGGCAGTAAAGAATCCTATCTTAATACTTGTAGTAAATACAAATCATCAATAATTTCTCATTCAGGCAGTTCATCAAACACATAGACTAGGTTAGTTACAACATATGTTTTATCAATTCCTTATACAGAGAGATCAACATGCATATGACAATGATGAATCCTAGATCAGTAATCATGGTAAGCACAAATCATTTTCAAATGTTCATTCAAACATTTCAACAAACACATGGGATGCATCTTTTACTCATCACAATTCATATGTGTATATCATACAGAAATCGACATATCTAAGATAATACGGTAGCAATCAAGCCAAATATAAATTAATAGATGACATGAAAGTATTGCATTTTATCAATTAATTACATGGAGGAAAATATGATTACATGAAGGAAATTATACACATACATAAGGCAGTAAAGAATCCTATCTTAATACTCGTAGTAAATATAAATCATCAACAATTTCTCATTCAGGCAGTTCATCAAACACATAGACTACGTTAGTTACAACATATGTTTTATCAATTCCTTATACAGAGAGATCAACATGCATATGACAATGATGAATCCTAGATCAGTAATCATGGTAAGCACAAATCATTTTCAAATGTTCATTCAAACATTTCAACAAACACATGGGATACATCTTTTACTCATCACAGTTCATATGTGTATACCATATAAAAATCGACATATCTAAGACAATACGGTAGTAATCAAGTCAAATATAAATTAATAGATGACATGAAAGTATTGATAACCGCAACCTAAATGTTTATAATCCGCAACTTTCGTTAGTATGCCTGACTCGGACTTGGTCCAAACTCTACGTTTTCGAAAATGGAATGACAGGCACCTAAATGATGAAACTGGTTAGCTAGGTTGACAAACAACTATCCTGGATCTCTATAACGATATTAGGATTAGTATTTCTTACCCAAAATCGTAACCGAATGAGATTTGGTAGCGTAACGGGGTGGTTACTTGGCGTGTGGATTCATGGAAGAAGGTTTTTGCACCAATCTCCCAAAGTCCTTCCTCTCTCTTTCCTCTTTTCTCCTCCTTTCTCCTCTCTCTCCCTTAGGGTTTTGCAAAATTTGTATATGGGAGAGAGAGAGAGAGAAAGAGAGAGAGAGAGAGAAATGAGAGCTATTTATAGGCCCAATTGTGATGCAAATGGCCCTAGGGCCACTTTATACATTGTTTATACCCCGGGGGCAGCTGTTTTTTATGAACAGGGCTCATAGGGAGGCCCACGACTCATCTATGTCATAGGGTACACTCCCTGACAATAGATCCATGCTAGGACACAATTTCGATACGATCAGATAAGCTAATCGACCGTAGAGAACCAGTGTTAGATCAACGTTCGTACATACTCAATCGGGGCCACGGTTATATGGATAGGTGTAGGAAAATTTCCTTTCTCCATGTGTAAAGTTTGGTCACAAACTAACGGTCAGAAATCCTCAACTTTGCATACAAGCGAATGGCCCAATTCACTTAAGTTTGAGTCCATTTTTTAAAGATATTGACATTTCTCACACACTTCACTCACGGTGCAAGTTGGGCGTTTCTGGACACTATCTAGGCTTGATTCCCTCATTAGTTCTCAAGCCCAGCAAGACGGACATTTTCCTATAAATTCACAGTCACTGGGACCCCAACGTGCGTCTTAGGTCCGTTACAGAGTTTCGATGTACTCCCGAGAGCGACAGGCCATTGGGATTTCTCCTACGTCTTAAGATGACATTGAGTCATTGGTACTCATGGGTTTAGGCCTTCTCATTTGTGAAAATGGTCGCCTGAGCTTAATCCACCAATTATTTAGTATTTAACTTAATCTCATCTAATTTATACGACAGGATGCGGTCCTTAGGTTATTTTGATTGAGGTGGTACTCAGGTCTTTGTACGGATTTTCTAGGATGTTATATGAGAGTAAGAAGTTTAAGAGAACATAAACATTGTCAAAATAAACATTAAAACATGTCCACAATAACAAGAAAACATGTCCGATCTTATAGATTTAAGAGAAATTTAAGTATAAAAGTTATTACAAATCAGAAATTCAACACTAATTTGAACTAGAGGATGGAGGAGCAGGTATGGAAGGGTGTATTTGATGTAGTCCCTTGTTAATGCGCCTAAGATATTTGCGCATGTATTTTAATTGAGTTTCTTGGGACACATACATACCTTCTACCTTTTCCTCAAGGGAACGTAAACGTTCATCAAAATTAGACGGCTGAAAATCAGGATCAGCTACAGAGTCTGATTCAATCTCATCAAATATGTGATCCATATTAACATCATCTGGAGGTAAAGCATCCTCCTCTTCAGTTGCTTCAGCTACTCCTCCAGCACCTACATCAACTTAGCCTAGAGCCAACTTTAAATTCATCTTATTTATGTTTGAGTTGTTGAAGGGAAGATGGTTAATGGGAGCTTCTCCAACAGGCATAGCCACTAGATTATATGTGGCTAAGACAGTCACAAGATAGGCAAATGGAATGTCACTGTGACCTAGATGGAGATGGAACTGAATCATGATGCAACAAATAAATGATGGAAGACACACAGAGACACCAGTAACAATAGAGTGAAGAATGCGGACCATGAAAGTAGTGAGCTCAGTCTTGCTACTGGATCTAGGATAGACATTAAAAATGAATATACGATGGAAAACCCTATATCTGGGTAACATAAATTTGGAACCAAGCGCATTCCCGGAACTCCATTCTGCATTCATGTTGCATAACACTCTAGTTAGCAATCTTTTCTCAGATTCAGACGGTTTTGCTATAAGAGTATAAATGGGAATCACATCATCATTAACTGGAAGATCCATCAATCTAGATATTAAATGATGGTCCACATCCATGGGACCTTCTCTAGTAGTAATTGTAAACATTAGATTCTCAGAAGAGAAGTCAGTTATGCAACCATACATGGCATGTGCAATGGAACGGTATGCCGGACCGCCCCAATTTAAAATGTTATCCCATCCTACAGATTGAAGGAGAGGAACAATGCCAAAAGGTGTTAAATGATCAGAGTTGACCGTCCGTTCAATAATCACATTGTGAAATCGAATATCCCACACATACTCGGGATCTTCTTCGGGTGACCGAAGATGGCGCACCATGATTGGAGGGGAGCAAGAAGAAGAAGGATCATAAGAACCTTTCTTTTTATTTATACTTTTCATTACAACAAGAAAGATAAGGATTACAAGCAATGTAAGAAAGGAAATAAGGGTTTTAAGAAAATCATATTTTTAGCTAGAAAACTCAATAAAGCACCATAAACCTTGAAATAAACAACAAAAACAAGAAAATGGAAGAGCAAAGAACTCAAATCTACAAGGAAATAAAAAATGATACACTAACCATGGAGGAATCGAAGGTGGGTTCGACCGGTCATGGTAGGGTTGGTTGGAGAAGATGAAGCAAATGAAAAAAGAATTCTTTTTAAGTAATAAAAACCCCCAAACCCGAGCGGGTCGACTGGTCGAGTACATACTTGACCAGTCGTGCCACGACTGGTCGAGTGTGTACTCAACTGGTTGTGTACCACAAAAATTTAGCAATTTTTACTATATTTTAAATTTAAAATTTCTCAAAAATAAATAAAATAAAACATACAATATATTACAAATAAACATAAACATTTCAGTTCATATTGCACATACCCATATCTAGTTTCAACTTAGCAAGCCTGTTTCTATCAAGCGGTTTTGTAAATATGTCTACAAGTTGATTTTTAGTCTGAATATAATTCACAGAAATAATCTTGTCTTCTACCAATTCACGAATATAATGATATCTAATGACAATATGCTTAGTTCGTGAATGCTGAATTGGATTTTTATAAATGTTAATTGCGCTAGAATTGTCATAATACAAAACCATAGTATCTTGCACAAATCCGTAATCACTTAACATTCTCTTCATCCACATAAGTTGGGTACAAGCATTACCGGCTGCTATATACTCAGCCTCAATTGTGGAAAGAGATATAGAACTTTGTTTCTTACTATGCCTAGAAACTAGGCAGTTCCCGACATAAAAACATCCACGGCTAGTAGACTTGCGGTCATCAATATTACCAGCCCAATCAGCATTGGAATAACCAGCTAATTGAACATTAGTATCATAAGGATACTAAAGGCCACGTGTGGTCAAACTTGTGACATATCTTAAAATGCGCTTTATAGCAATTAGTTGGGACTCTTTAGGGTCCGATTGATATCTAGCACAAATTCCTACTCTAAATGCAATATTAGGTCAGCTCACAGTTAAATATAATAAACTACCTATTAGGCTGTGATACAACTTAGGATCTACACTTTTACCTGTTGAATCCTTACAGAGTTTAAGTGTTGTACTCATAGGAGTATCGAAGTTCTTACCGCTCTCAAATCCAAATTTTTTCACCAAGTTTAGAGCATACTTGGTTTAAGAGATAAATATCCCATCAGCAAGTTGTTTCCCTTACTGACCTAAAAAATAGTTCAATTCTCCTATCATGCTCATTTTAAACTTGGACTTCATTAAATTTGCAAACTCAATAGACATGTTAGCACAAGTAGATCCACAGATAATGTCATCAACATAAATCTGCATTATTAAAATGTGATCATTGTATTTCTTTACAAACAGTGTCTTATCAACACTCCCCATTACAAAGTTATGACTTAGTAAAAACTTAGTCAAATTTTGATACCATGCCCTAGGAGCTTATTTTAAACCATAGAGTTCCTTTTACGGGTGATAAACATGGTTAGTATGTTTAGGGTCTTTGAAACCCTTAGTTTGTTCTACATATACTTCCTCATATAGATCACCATTCAAGAATGAACTCTTGACATCCATTTTCTAGATTTTAAAATTTTCGTAACACGCAATGGATATGAACAGTCTGATAAATTCAAGATGAGCTACTGGGGTAAACGTTTCATCATAATCGATGCCTTCTATTTGAGTGTACCCTTGTACAACCAGTCTCACCTTATTTCTTATAATGTTACCTAATTCATCAGACTTATTTTTAAAGATCCACTTAGTTCCAATTATATGTTTATGATCAGGTCTAAGAACCAAATGTCATACATCATTTTGTATAAATTGATTAAGCTCATCTTGCATAGCTATAATCCAGTTTTCATCAGCAAGTGCATCTTTTACATTGGCCGACTCAATTTGAGAAGTGAAGCAGACATAGTTACAAATGTTTCAAAGTTGTTTACGAGTGCGCACACCAGTGAGAGGATTCCCAAGTATTTAATTAGTTTGATAGTCTTTAATTGATCGTAGTTCAGTGTCATTATTTTGACTAGATGAAGAGTCTGGTTTATCAAATAATGAGACTTCATCATCTTTTGAACTAGAGATAAATGTATTCAGATGATCATCTATGACAACATTAATGGATTCCTGAATTACATCGGTCCTCTTATTGAGAACACGATATACTCGACTGTTTAGATCATATCCTAGGAAAATACCTTCATCACTTTTAGTGTCAAATTTTCCAAAATTTTCCTGGTCATGTAGAATATAGCATTTGCTACCAAAAACTCGAAAATATCTGACTGTTAGTTTCTTATTGAACCACAGTTCATATGCAGTCTTATTATTCGATTTTCTAGTATATACATGATTAATAATATAACAAGCAGTGTTTACAAGTTCAGCCCAAAGATTTTTAGGAAGTTTCGTGCTATTTAACATAACATTAGCCATCTCTTGAAGTATACAATTTTTTCTTTCAACAACCCCATTCTGTTGAAGTGTATTAGGAGCAGAAAATTCATGTGATATTCTGTCATCGTTACAAAACTTCTCAAAGCTGCTATTATAAAATTCAGAATCATGATCACTTCGTATTTTAATAACGGGTGATTCCTTCTCAGTTTGGATACACTTGAGTACCCTTTTCACTTCATTGAGAGTTTCAGATTTCTCTCTCATGAAAACTACCCATGTAAACCTGGTAAAATCATCTAATATTACCAGAATATATTTTCTACCACCTCAACTCTCCGTTCTAGTAGGTCCAACTAGATCCATTTGGAGGAGCTCAGGAGGTTTGGATGTGGCACTAGAGTTCACTTTCCTGTGAGTTCTTCTAGTTTATTTTCCAATATGACAATCCACTACGCTAAAACTGTGAAAAAAGGACAGTTCAAAATCGTCTCAAATCTCAATAAATTACGGTTTTGAATTGTCGCATGGGCCATCCTATTTTATTGTGTCGTATTAGTTAAAGGATGGTCATGGACCATCATTAAAGATAGACATTAAAAGGACATTTATGGACCGTCTGTAAAGAAGGACAGTTATGGACCGTCTGTAAAGAAGGGCGGTCATGAACCATCATTAAAGATGGACAATAAAAGGACTGTTATGGACCGTCTCTAATGCTAGATGGTTACAAACCCTCTAAAACACTGATGGTATGTGGCTGTCAGGGTACATTTAACATCTTTAAAAAAGGACGGTTATGGACTGTCTCAAAATTCTTGCATTAAAAAAAATTAGTGGCAATTTTCTTTTTGTGTTTATTTCATCTAATTAAAAAATATTCAACCAACAAAACATGGTTATAATTTAGAATTAAGAAGAATTGTTAAGCTTAAATAGAAGCTTAAATGGACAAGGAAATAATAAAGAAAAATATTCCAATTCAAGTTACTAGAAACAACAACAAAAATTAAAGCTTTGTAAAAAGAGGCATGTGTTATAGGGATACCTCGTTGATTCTCATGCATAATAGTCCAACGATGATGAGAACAAGAATTGTGGCACAAGGGTCCACAAATACGACAATGTTATCCTGCAAAGAAATAGAATAGTATTAGATGTTATTGCACTTGATCAAATTGAACCATTAATGTACTTAATCAGAATGCACACAAAGTTCGGATTTAAGCTATAGTTTAGCAAAGGTTTGCACTGCCATACATGAATGATAAGGAAGCTTAGAAGAGCTCAAAAACTAATCAAGCCCTATCTTTTCCTTTGTAACAAAATATGTACAATCTTATGAAAATTAATCAATGAATTAAAAGAAGGTTTGAAAAAAAAAAAAAACTACAGTATTCATTTAATGAGATGGCCTTCACAGTCTACAAACTTCTAATATAATGACATTATAAAATCTAGTAGCATAAAACAAAAGGCTATTAAATTCATGGGTTCTATGGTCCACATGAATTTTCAACTGTGAAGCATTTATAAAGTTTTGGAAATTTAATTTCACGATATTGGCAAACTATTTTTACTATCAAGTGTTTAGCCAAATCAACTTTTAACATTTCCATAGCCAAAAGTCAAATCCATAGCAACTTCCATAACCCATTACAGACCTCTAAATCACTAGCCACATCTGTTTTACTCCTAACACTACAAGAAAAGGGGGCTTTAGCCTCGGTTCAAAACCGTGGCCCGTAACCTGACCTGACCTGAATTTTAATCAGAAAAACTGAATCCAACCCCAATTCCTCTATGCTCAACCCTAAAGAGGCTGAACCCTACACAAATCATGCTGAATTTGCTCAACCCGAACCAATCAGGTTGAAGTTTTTGAACCCTAGCTAATCAATGCAAATGGCTGATTAGTAGCCTGTATTGTGCCATTAGATAAGACATGAGAGTCTACCAATAACAAATTGTATGTGTAACAATATATAGGGAGATTGACAACATTAGAAGTGATAGGACACAATTTTGTATGTGAAACAGAAAGCAACTAACAGCTGAAAGGATCAACATTTGTATGTATAATTCTACAAGGAAACAATAACAACAACAACAACAACAACATTGTTTTACAAGTATAAACAACTAACACTAAGATAGTTGACTGCTTCCAAACTTTTTACAATGAATATAGTCATCTTCTACTAGCACTAAGATAGTGACATGCTATACACTTTACCAACTAAAATAAATACAAAATAAAACTATGAGAGTGAAACTCTAAAAAAGAAAAATAAGGAACAAAAAAAAAGACAACTATGAACATTTTGATTGATATTTATCTTTAGTGATGGATGTTCTGCTGTGTCACATGTTTGATGTAAATGCTATTCTATCTAGCTCCTATGATTGTCAAATTTTGTAGTGCCAAAACTTCTTGGAATCTGTATCTTGTGTAGCCCATCTTCATATTCAAGATCAAGCAATTCAAGTGCAAGTTCAAGATGTTTCAATTCAAGATTCAAGCAGCACAAGTATAAGAACAAGAGATTCTTATACAAGTTCAAGTACTAGATCAAGTTTTCAAGCTTCAACTATATCAAGACAGTGTGCATTACTTTAAGAATTCAAGCTCAAGCAATCTTCTCAAGCTTAAAGCTCATATACTCAAGTTGAAACACAAGTCACAAGTACTTCAAGTTCAAGCTTTAAAGTACTTCAAGATGTCAAGCTTCATGTACTTCAAGATCAACTATCAACCGAAGCGAATGATGTTTCAATGTTCAAATATCACATATAAGTTATGAATGACCCTAGATTGACCATATATTAGTTAATATGGATTACATACTTAATTTGGGTCATTATATAATTTTATAAGCTTTCTCTCGACTAGTCTTAGCCTATGTTTGACTAGTCCTAGTATTGACTCGACCAGCCTAAGAATTTCCTCGACCAGTCGAAGGTTTGTTACTAATTTTTGAGATTTTTAGTTGGACCCTCGACCAGTTGAGTGAACAGTGATCGACCAGTCGAGTAGGCTCGACTTAAAGTCTAGCAACCATTTTTGGTCCCACTCGACCAGTCGAGCAAGCCACTTGACCAGTCATGGAACAGTCTTATCTTATCGCGCCCAAAATTTTGAATTCTTGTTAGTCCTTTTACCGGTCGAACCGACCACTGGGCCAGTCGAGTGAACAGTAATTTTTCCTCTAAATTGAGGATGAATTTCAGAGTTTTTTTTTCAATTCCAAGATAATTAAGACACCACTATGAGAGATAAGTTTGTAATATTCTTAACCTATATTGTGTTCATTTAATATTCTTTTTAATTTAGCTTTTTGTATTTGATTTTAAATTCTCTATTCCAATCTTAATTGAAGAAGGGATTTAAGTGTTTCCCTTTTTAAGTGGTATCAAAGCCTAATAGCTCGCTTTAATTTTTAGATTAATTTCCTGAACTAATCGATCTGAGCTTTTTAAGATGTCAAATTTTGATAGCCTTTCAGTCACTAGGCCTCTACCTTTTGATGACTTTAATTATGCCTATTGGAAAGCCAGAATGAGGATTTTTTTTTAAAAAAATCCATGGATGAGAGCGTGTGGCAAGCCACAGTGACCAATTGGACCCCTCTTACCATTGAAGTGACTGGTACTGATGGATCTAAAGCTGTAAAAGTCTCACCTTACTTTTCTTAGACTGCTCTTCAGAAAAGTGAGAGTAGTGTCAATGCAAAGGCTTTAAATGCAATTACCTGAGCACTATTACCGGATGAATTCAAGATAATTATATCCTGTCATACTGCAAAGCAAGCCTGAGATATCTTGGAAATGACACACGAGGGTACAACAATTGTCAAGAAATCTGAAGTTCAAATCCTCACAACCAAATTTGAGGAAATACGTATGGAAGAAAGTGAAAAGTTCATGGACTTCTATACAACATTGAATGACATTGTCAACTCTAATTGGGGTCTTGGTGATAGGATCCCAGAAAGTAAAGTCTGTGCAAAGATACAACGCTCATTGCTTGAATGGTTCAATTTAAAAGTAACTGCGATCTAGGAACTTCGTGATACGAATAATATGAGGGTAGAAGAAATGGTTGGTTCTTTACAAACCTACGAGTTAAACTTTAAAGTTTCTAAAGGTAAATTCATCGCCCTTAAGTCTTCTAAAATTATTTCGCAAGAAAATAGTAATAATTTTGATTTAGAAACTTCTAAAGATGATATGGCTCTTTTAGCTAAAAAGTTTTATAAGATTTTCAAAAGTAAAAAGAGGGTTGATTTGTAAAAACTTATTGAAAAGAAAAGATCTAAATCTAAAACTTGAAAATCTTTAAAAGACAGCCAATGCTAAAACTGCCATGAATATGGGCATCTAGCAAACAAATGTACTAAGAAGGATAAGTCTAAAAAGAAAAGTATGTTGGCTACATGGGATGAATCTTCCTGCTCTGAAGTCTTTTCTGAGTCAGAAGATTCTAAAATCAAGTCGGCTAATGATGTTAAAGCCCTAATGACTCTAGCCAAGTTCACTTTTTCAGATAATGATGATTCAACCAACGAAGAAAATCTAAATAGTGACCATGAAAATGAAGAAGATCTTCAAGTTGCTTATGATGCCTACAAGGAAAGTTACAAAATTATTGTAAAGCTAAAACTTCAGAAAGAAAAGTTTTCAAAACTAAAAGAGAATTTTAATAATCTAGTCTTAGAAAAATCACACATTTCAGATTGCTTTGAAAAAACTAAGTGTGACTTAGATTTCAAAACCTCCCAAGTTAAAAACTGAAAATCTGAAAATGAAAAGCTAAAACTAGAAGTCTCTTCGCTTTTGAGTTTGAAAGACACATGGAGGTATGCCCAAGGTGATCCTAAATTAGAAAAACCTTTTATCCGGATCCAGAAAAATGTGGCGAATGATCTGGATTGAGCTATGAGAAAAGTATTCCTCCCAAATATAAGAATACTCTACCTAAATTTGTTAAAGGGGAGTCTTCTAACTTAAAAGGGAAAAGTCTGAATCAATATAATTCTAAAAATGCTAAGACTTTTCAGACCTTAAAACCTAAAAGCCACCATATCAACTATAAAAATCAGAATCATAATCCTTTAGCTAAGAAAATGGTTGATTTACTTAAGGAGCTCTTAAAATCTAACTCAGTGGGTCAGACTTATAATAATTATAATCATAAGAAGACCAACTATACTCCTAAACGCAAAATTGTAATGAAATGAGTCCCTAAGGTTACTTGTTTGGTTACCCACACTGCTTTCAAGTCTTTAAGTCATCCAAAGTAGTACCTAGACAATGGTTGCTCCAGACATATGACAGGTGATAAAGGTCTATTTACCAATGTTAAAGACACGACTGATGGTTCAGTCACATTTGGTGATTGTAGCAACTGTAAAATTATTGGCCAAGGTACTGTTAAGCTCTTTAACCTCCCTCTATTTGAGAATGTTTTATATGTAGAAGGGTTAAAACATAATTTATTAAACATCTCTCAAATATGCAATAATAATCATAGTGTAAAATTTACTAACCAAGGGTGTGAAATTTTAAATACAAATGGTTTTATAATTTTAACTAGTTGCGGAACTTCTGAAAACTACTACATTGTTTGTGATTCAAGTTCATCTAATCTATCGTGTTACATGGTCCAAACCGATAAGACTGAATTATGGCATAAGCACTTAAGACATGTACACTACTACAACTTGTATAGATTGAACAAAAGATAATTGATAAGTGGTCTACCCAAAATACATAAAGTGGATAAAATATGTGGCGAGTGCTAGATTGGTAAACAAACTAGGAGTGCTCACAAAAAGGTGAACTCCAAAGCTACATCTAAACCACTCAAACTTCTCCACATGGATCTCATTGAACCAACTAGAACGAAGAGTTGAGGTGGCAAGAAGTATATTATGGTGATTGTTGATGACTTGACCAGGTATACTTAGGTAGTCTTCTTATGAGAGAAATCAGAAACTCTCGATGAAGTAAAAAGGATACTTAAACGTTTCCAAACGGAAAAAGAATCACAAGTCTCTAAGATTCGTAGTGATCATGGTTCTAAATTTGAAACTATCGGTTTTAAAAACTTTTGCAGTGATCAGGGAATATCACATGAATATTCTACGCCCAAAACACCATAACAAAATGGGGTAGTGGAAAGGAAAAACATAGTGCTTTAAGAAATGACAAATGTAATGCTAATAGTATGAAGCTTCCTAAAAATCTTTGGGTTGATGCCGTAAATACTGCTTGTTATATAATTAACCGCATTTATACTAGAAAATCAAATAGTAAAATGGCTTATGAAATGTAGTTTGATAAGAAGCCTACTGTCAAATACTTTTAAGTTTTAAGCAGCAAGTGCTACATTTTACGTGACCGAGAAAATCTGGGTAAATTTGACACCAAAAGTGATGAAGGGATATTTTTAGGGTATGCTCTGAATAGTCGAGTATATCGGATTCTTGACAAGAGGACTGATGTAATTCAAGAGTCCATTAATGTGGTTATAGATGATCACTTGAATACACCTATCTCAAGTTTAGAAAATGATGAAGTTCTTTTAATTGATAAACCAGACTCTTCATCAAGTCAAAATAACACTGAACTGAGGACAGTTAAAGACCATCCATCTAATCAAATCCTTGAAAACCCTATCACTGGTATGCACACTCATAAACAACTTAAAGATATATGTAACTACGTGTGCTTTACATCTCAGATAGAACCGGCTAACGTAAAAGAAGCTCTTACTGATGAAAACTGGATTGTATCAATGTAAGAAGAGCTCAATCAGTTTATAAGAAATGATGCTTGGTACTTAGTTCCAAGACCAAAACATAAACACATTATCAAAACAAAATGGATTTTCAAAAATAAGTCTGATGAACTTGGTAATATTGTTAGAAATAAGGTTAGGTTGGTTGTACAAGGGTACACTCAAATAGAATGCATTGATTATGATGAGACATTTGCCCCAGTAGCTCATCTTGAATCAATTAGACTATTTATATCTATTGCATGCTTTAAAAAATTCAAAATATACCAAATGGATGTAAAGAGTGCATTCTTAAACGGCGATTTACATGAAGAAGTGTATGTTGAACAACCAACGGATTTTGAAGACCCTAAGATACTAATCATGTCTACCGACTGAAAAAGGCACTCTATGGTTTGAAACAAGCTCCCAGGGCACAGTACTTAAAGTTTACTAAGTTCTACTAAGTCATAACTTTATAATGGGAAGCATTGATAAGGCATTGTTTGTAAAGAAACATAATGATCATATACTAATAGTGCAAATCTATGTTAATGACATTATCGATAGATCTACCTGTGCTAACATGACTGTTGAGTTTGTAAATCTTATGAACTCTAAATTTGAGTTGAGCATGGTTGGAAAACTAAACTATTTCCTAGGGTTGCAAGATAAACAGCTCCTTGATGTTTTCTTTATCTCTCAAACCAAATATGCTCTGAACTTAATGAAAAAGTTTGGATTTGAGAGTGGAAAAAAATTTAATACTCCAATGAGTACTACTCTAAAACTCTCTAAGGATTCAACATGTAAGAGTGTGGATCTTAAGTTGTATCGTAGTATGATAGGCAGTTTACTTTATTTAACTGCAAGCTGACCTAATATTACTTTTAGCGTAGGAATTTGTGCTACATATCAGTCTGACCCTAAAGAGTCACATCTAATTGCTATTAAGCAGATTTTGCGATATGTCGCTAGTTCAACTAATCTTGGTCTCTGGTATCCACATGATACTAATGTGCAATTAGCTGGTTACACGGATGTTGATTGGGCTGGTAACATCGATGATCGTAAATCAACCAGCGATGGTTGTTTCTATGTCGGGAACTGTTTAGTTTCTTGGCTAAGTAAGAAGGCTAAGTAAGAAACAAAGTTCCGTATCGCTCTCCACAGCTGAGGCTGAATATATTGCTACTGGTAATGCATGTATTTAGCTTGTGTAGATGAAAAGAGTGCTAAGCGATTATGAAATTGTGCAAGAATCCATGGTTTTATATTGTGATAATTCAAGTGCAATTAATATCTCTAAAAATCCAATTCAACATTCATGAACCAAGCATATTGACATTAGATATCATTATATTCATGAACTGGTGGAAGACAAGATAATTTCATTGGAATATATTCCGACTGAGACTTAACTTGCAGACATATTCACAAAATCGCTCGACAAAAACAAGTTTACAAAATTGAAATTTGATCTTGGTATGTGCAATATGAACTAATGATTTATGTTTTTCTGTATCATAATGTATATATTTATTATTTTGAAATTTTAAAATTCAAATTAATGAAAAATTACAAATTTTCAGTGTTGCACGACCAGTCGAGTAAACACTCGACCAGTCGTGGCTCAACCGATCAAGTATGTACTTGACCAATCGTGAAACTAGGGTTTTGATTTTTATTTGAGGAAAATCACTTTTTTTCTTCATTTGGTCCTTCTTCTCCAACGAGCCCCACCACGACCGGTCGTACCCATCTTCTATTCCTCCACGGTTAGTGCATTATTTTTAATTTCTTTGTAGATTCAAGTCCTTTGCACTTCCTTTTCTTCATTTGTGTTGTTTATTTCAAGGTTTATGATTGTTTGGTGGGTTTTCTAGCTATAAATCTTTTTTCCTTGAAACCCTTCTTACCTCTTTTGCAATCCTTGTATTCCATGATTTCTTTGTTGCAATAGAAGGTAGAAGCAAGAAGAAAGGATCTCGTGGCCCCTCTTCTTCTCGCTCGGCTTCTATCATGGTGCGCCATCTTCGGTCACCCGAAGACGATCCCAAGTATGTGCAGGATATTCGCTTACGTAACGTGATAGTAGAGCAGACTGTTAACATTGATCATTTAGCACCTTTTGGTATCTTTCCTCTTCTTCAATCTGTAGGATGGGAAAACATTTTACATTGGGGTGGTCCTGCATTCCGCTTTATTATGCAAGCCATGTATACTTCTCTAATGAAAATCTTACATTTATAATTACTACTAGAGAAGGTCCAATTGATGTGGACCGTAACCTCATTTCTGGATTAATGGACCTTCCAGTTAATAATGACAATGTTCCCATTAGTTCTCTTGTAGCAAAAACTTCTGAATCTGAGAAGCGAATGCTCACTAGAGTTTTATGTAATATGGATGAGGAATGGAGTACTGGAAATGTGCTCGCTTCCAAGTTTATGTTACCTAGATATAGAGTTCTTTATAGGATTTTTATTTTAAATGTTTATCCTAGATCTGGTAACAAAACCGAGCTTACTATATTCATGGTTCGTATTCTTCATTCTATCATTTCTGGAGTCTCTGTGTGTCTTCCTTCTCTTATTTGTTATATCATGATTCAGTTCCGTCTCTGTAACGACTCGTAAATTTTCGTACAATGGCTCGAGTACCACCTCGACCAGAAGTCACTTAGGATTAAATCATTTAGAAATTTGACAAAGTTAACTAACTGTTAAACTAGATTAGCCATGAAATCCGTTTGAATCGCATTAAATACGATCTACAAGACCCAAAACTTGTAGAATCATTGATGCTAGGTTACCCTAAAATCTAAGATCAAACTCATTACCAGACTGCTCATGGGAACACATTGAAACTCTGTATCAAGTCTGGAGCGCACATCGGGAGTCCAAATAATACGAGGTTAAGGACTTATGACTGCCTCGCTGGGCTTGACAACCATTTCGGAAATCAAACCCAGACAGTGTCCCACGGCTGTTCGCTTGAGTCCGGAGCGAAGGAGTGTAAAAACACATGTTTCCTTTACAAAATAAATATCTGGAATAGTGATCTGAGACTTGATACTTGCGGTCAATTGGCAAGCTACTAGACCATCAGAATCTAACCCAAATACACCATCGGATCAGGAAAAATTTTAGAAACATTTACATGTTCTCGGTATTTCGGATCGAGGTCCACTGACCATTGAACTGAAACTGGTCTGCCACGCGTGATCTGGGAATCCGACCGAGACGAAAACTTAACTCCATGTAGATCCAAGGTTAGTGAGCTTAAGTCTGACTTTTGGCTCAAGGAAGCCCGTCAGAAATCCTCCGTTGAGCTGAAACAAGGCCACTTTGGTTATAACCCAGGTATACCTTGTCCTTAAGTCTAATTCAGAGAGTTTTTAGGCTATATAAGGACCTTAGAATCCCCTCTCTCACAGCCATACGAATTTAAGAAAAACCCTAAGTGAGAAGAGAGAAAAAAGAGAGAAAGCTAGAGAGTTATGAGAGATCCTTCCTACTACCATCCCCTGCCGCTACACAAGCTGCACCACCTATTTCTCATCATTTTCCTGGCAATATCGACTTTGTTACTAGGTAAGGAACCCTAACCCTAACCTGTTTTGGAGTTGTGAAGGGTGTAGGTTATGAAATAGCTAACCTATTTCATTCTTTAGGCCACCAAACTGCCGAATACAGAAGCCTAGCAAACCTAGCTGATTCGCTGCGATTCCACGGTGTAAGGTGAGGACTTTAGGTGTATAGGTCAGGGTTTTCAACACTTTCAATGCCAGATAATGATAGATTCATGATCTGTATACAATTGCACATGTACAAAGTGCTTTCCATTTTCTATTTCGCTTAAAGATGTAGATTATGGAATTTTACATATTCTAGGTATTCGTAGAAAATACCGTATATGTATTTTTCTTGGAAATGTGTTTGACATGATTATTTGTTATATGAATATAAGATATATGGATAAAATACTTATTTGGTGAAAGGATTCACCCTAATGCATGTTTTCCTTATATACACTATGTATGTAAAAATACTATATTGTGGAAAGTACCGTACACGTATATATTTTAGAGATATGTTTGTCATGATTATTTGTTGTATAAATATATTATATATGCGTAGAATACTTGCTTGGCAAAAGGAAAAGGACTTGCCCTAATACATGTTTGCTAACATACACTAAGTATGTTGAAATAATGTATGTTAAGTGTTTGTGAAAATGATTGTGTGAGCAAGTGTTTGGATGTTGATGCCTTAGGAGGGTGTTGAGATGGGATTCTCAACTACCTTAGAGACATGTATGATTACCTCCATGAGGTTGTTTACTTAAACCGCTTACTTTGCAATATATGTGTTTGTATTCCTATTTATGTAGTGCTTTATAAACATGCTTTATAACATGCTTTATGACATGCTTACTAACATGCTTGAATCACTTTGTTTACCATGCTTTACTCCACATGCTACGAATAAGGTTTAATTGAGTTTGGGACTATGTCTATAGTCCAGATAATTGGTACCAGATTTAAGATTGTGGCTGAGGTTCATGTTGCCACGTAAGATGTGTTTGACGAACTCGAGTCGTACGTCAGTTGGCGACAGTGGTTAGGCCACGCGAAGTGCTTATGCACTTTATGTCATTCAATTGATTGTGCGCTTGAGCGACTCAGGCCCGTCAAGTAACCCGATATGTCTAATGTATGTTCACCATGTTTGGTCGCTACTGCTTGAACCTAGGGTACCAAACTTACCAGTGGAATCCCGTTAACCATGGTACCTCAATCCGCTAAGACTCATGAGCACGGCATGGTGGTATGGGACACCGTGGTCGAGCTGTCGGCCTACACTGGGGCTACGTGCCTCCCCGTAGTGACCAGTGAGCAACCAGACTCGTGAGCCGATTATGGTGGTATGGGACACTATATTCGAGCTGTCGGCCTACACTACTTGATGGGTGATGGGCGAGTGGTGCAATGATTCCGTGTAACAGCCCTGGCAGTCCTGACTGTATCCGGTGTAGTGACCTCGAGCATACTCTAATTCTACGGTGAGGCGTCGAGCCTTCCCGTAGTAACAGAGTATAAGCTAGGCCTGTATTGATAAGGTGATGGGGGAGTGGTGCAACGATTCTGCGTAACAGCCCTGGCAGCCCTTGCAGTGACCTAGAAACACACCATCGTATGAGATTGTCTAGGACTGATGACCCTAGAATGGATCATGATTGGGAATGATACAAGGAAGGTACCTTAGTTTCCTAATCTTGTTGTTTGGAATGGACTAATAACAACTCGGTAATCATGCTCAGCATGCATTGCATGTGCCTAGAAGTTGTGGAGCACTGAGGGATGAAAGCATGCTGCGAACGAAGATGCTGTCGCATGAGGGAGTATGTCAGTGAGGGCATCCATCATAACTACATTCATACTTGCATTAATAAGAGTAGTTAGGAGTGTTTGATTTTACTGCTTTATTATTACTACTTGACTGTATTGATAACATGTTAACTTATGCTTTATCGTTCCACTGAGTTAGCTACTCACTCCCATGTTACGGGACGGTGTTGCGCACACCAACCAGACTCTGTCTCTGGTTTAGATGAGCTGACGACTCAGGTGGCGGAGCCAGACTACGATGAGGACCAGGCCGAGTTCTCATACATGCAGTACTCTGGCTACCAGGATCGACGGGTCTTGAACGGATTACTCCTTAGTTTAATTTTTGACATTTTGTTCATAAAACAAACATATGTATATGGTGACTCAGATGGGTTCATACTCTGGAGAATGAAATGATTTCTGTTTCTTTACATACATATATATACAGTTCAGTCTTCCGCTTGCCTTTATACAATTGATCTGGAGTATGAATTGCTATTTTGGTATAATCTCACTCATGTTTATTGCTCTAACATAGACAACATCTAATCATCATTATTTATGTTGCATAAGTGATGCGTTGGAAGTCGAGAGTTGAGTTATACTCGACCCCCGATTTTCAGGGCGTTACAAGTTAGTATCAGAGCATGATTTTGATTAAACTGGACCTGAGTTATGTTCCTACGACGTACGCTGACGCATTACAATTTAGGAGGGTGTGCGAAAATATAGAAACAGTCTTAGGCTTTCCCGATTTCGTCATTTAGCGAAGTTCATAAAAAACGAGCGTTTTGATCAAGTTCGTACTCGATCCAGATCGCACGAGTCTATTCCAAATTACTTCTAGACTGCCTATTGACATGTCTAGATCACAATACACCTCATCCCAGCAGTCAAAAATCTGTAAATACTTGTATGTATCTGAAGGTACCCGAAATCGAGCGAATCGGGGTCGGGGGCCTATCCACGTTGATCCAGGGGTACCCAGGGTGGAACCCAGTGTTTTTTGGGGCCTAGGGGACTGGTGGACCATGCCCATGGGGGCCACCCTTTGAAAACTAAAAAATTTCTCGGTGAGGCCTCGCCACTTTCTGGGCTGGGCTGGGCCCGCGGCTCAGGCCGATCACCTTTGGTGGTCCCAAATACCCTCTGACCTAGCTCTCGTTCCCTTTCCATCTCCCAAAACATTACCTCCTTCACAAACCTCCCCTCCATGCCATTTTCTTTCTCCAACCATGCTGTTTCTCTTCAAAACCGCCCTTCCAATCCTCCTCCCTACTGATTTCGACCACAACCAACCCATCCCCATCATCCACAGAAGTTCTCTCCTCCATTTCCTCTCCGTTTCTCTCATTTGGACCCCCACACGCCCATTTGAAACCTAAAAATTGCTTGAGCTTTCTCACCCACCTAATCTTTCTACAACGTCTGTTGGGACCCAAGTCCATGGAGAACCCATATTTCCAGCCCCTTCTCTCCTTTTCCTTCATTTTTCATGGCCCTTTTTGAAGTCGTTACGGCCATTTTCTCCATCTCCACCATCCTCTCTCTGATGGGCAAGAGAAAGAGCGCCGCTGATGAGGCTGGGCCTAGTCGCCCTACACGATCAAGGCGGCCGAAAGACACCACCACTAGCTCGAGCTTTGCCTGAAAATTTCGAACAAAGTGGGACCTTGATCCCCGGATTCCTGTTGAACGGGCTCAGTTGGCGACACTACCTCATGGAGTGTATGAGGACCGCCGAGTTCTTTTCGAATCCCAGGTGGATGGTCGGCTCTTCAGTGAATACTACTTGTTTGAGCAAGGGAAGGCGGCCCACTGGGGTCCACTATTTGAGGCTAGAGGTCGCGCAAATCCTGGTACTGTCTGAGCCTTCTACGCCAACATTCGTGAGCCTACACTGGACCCTTTACAGTTTCGGCTCTTGGTTGGGGTGGATCTGTTTGTCACTGTTGATGTGAGAGTATTACGTGGCTTATGAATATGCCTCTTGGTGACGTACATGCTAGCGAGCAGAATCTGGGGACTGTTAGTGAAAAGGATCATCACACACGTTACCTATGTGGTGGCAAACTGGCTAAGTGGGAGCCGAACAAAAGCCTGCTAGCATCCCACATGTCAGACGACTTCGACCTACTACATCATATCTTCACATACAATCTCTACCCCAGGCACAGTAATCGCAACGAGTGCACGCGACTCATGGTAGACTTTCTGTACCAAGTGGGGCAGGGGGCGAACTTGTGCGTGCCTACATTCATGTTGCGACAGATCATAAATATTGCACGCTTCACCAGGAGCTCTGATTCGCTTCCTTTCGGCCGCCTCATATGAAGGATTGCACGGGAGTTTAGCTACAGTCTGGGGGTGGAAAGGCCAGTACCAATCCACCAGATCGATGAAAGTACCTCCATCAGATGGAACTTGGGGCGCGGCGCAGACGAGCCTGACACGAGGAGAGTGAGGATGAAATAGTGAGTGAAGAAGAAGAGATTGAGCATGGGAGTGGCGATGAAATAGGAGAAGAAGAAGAGGAACCTGAGGCTCAGGATACAGAGGAGAGTTTACCTCCTACGACTCATGAGCAGGGTACCAATCGGGCTTTCATAGATGCGCGTTTAGCCTGTCTCGAGGAGGGCCAAGCCGCCCTGCGACAGGAAGTTGAGCGGGTCAAAACCAAGCTTAGCAAGATGTCTCGCACCTTGAAGGCTATCCTGTGCTATCTACAGGACAAGAATGCTCCTCCTCCATCACCTGATTTGGATGCCTAGTCATCCAAGCTATTATTTGTGGTTGTTTTGGTTACCGCATTAGGCGGTTTATGCTTTCATGTTGATGTTATAGCAGTTAGTAGTATGTTTTAAGTGTTTGATGTTATAGATGTAATTGGCTCACATGTAATTTTTGTCATGATTCATGTAACTCTATA
Organism: Magnolia changhungtana; assembly: GCA_030180095.1. Lineage (NCBI taxonomy): Eukaryota > Viridiplantae > Streptophyta > Magnoliopsida > Magnoliales > Magnoliaceae > Magnolia > Magnolia changhungtana. The sequence goes on along the minus strand of JASAUF010000644.1, from coordinate 1,500,701 downwards.
GTCCATGTATTATGACAATTTTGGGTAAATGAAAAGCATGTGGCCTCTTTTGCTATGAGATGTGTGGAATGCTTAAAGTGCTTATATGATGTTGCTATGCTTTATCTCACCAATGTTGCACCCTATGTTGTATAGGGCATGCCACGACAGTATAGGCGGAGCACGGCATACCTCCTTCTTACTGGCTCGATGGACCAGACTCCTTCTAGTAGAGGTGGTCCTACGGACCGAAGGTTAGACTCTGATCAGCCTCCTGCTGGTCCTACTGGTGGACTACCACCTTATACACCCCCAGTTCGCGAGCAGCACCGGGCATCATCATCTGCACAACATGACCCACAGGCTGCTCCACCTACTAATAGGATTGAGCAGTTGATTTTAATGATGCATCAGTAGCAGATGCAGTAGCACTAGCAGCTTATGACCACTATTGCTGAGGCCTTATCTTAGGGTGGGAGTGTGACTCCACCTCTGACATCTGTACATCCTGCTGAGCATACAGAGCTTCCTGCTCAGTTTGAAGATATACCTCTACCCACACCCGCTGCACCTCCTACTGGAGATGTTGGTACCCGCGGCCTACTCGAGCGATTCCAGCACTTGAGGCCTCCCTCATTCATGGGTTCTCACAGACCCGAGGAGGCAGAGTTTTGGCTAGACCGCATCTCCAAGATGCTACAGATGCTGCACTGTACTGAGGCAGAGCAGGTCGAGTTGGCCACTTTCATTTTTGAGAGGGAGGCCATTCTGTGGTGGGACAGTGTACTGCGGTCTGTCGCAGCGGACTATGTGTGGACGTGGGTGACATTCGAGTTTCGGTTCCACGAGAAGTATTACCCGCAGACCTATAGACATGAGCGGGAGGATGAGTTTTTACGCCTCAGGCAGGGAGGCATGACGGTTACTGAGTACGAGTACCACTTCACAGAGTTGGGCCGCTTTGTCCCGACTATCCCGGTTGATGAGCAGATGTGGATGCGTCATTTTTCTAGGGGTTTGCGACCTGATATATAGTCAAAGATGTGCTGCATCACTATACCTTCTTATGCGGAGCTGGTGCACATGTCTATGATGGCCGAGCAGGATGTTAATTAGCTGGCCCGTTCTCGTTGTACTATGGTTACGAGACCACGACTGGAGGTACAGATCAGGCTATCCTAGGCAAGAGGCCTCGTGCTGACTCGCCTCCCAGGATCGCAGCGCCAGTGCCTCCGGTGGGGCACCTTATTGTGACCTGTATATATTGCGGGAGATAGGGTCATTCTATTGGGAGTTGTTTCACACGGATAAAGGATAGTGGGTTCTCTCCGCCGCAGATGATTGGTCGTTCTTGCCCACAGGCTTTATCGACTCCACCTTTGCAGACTGCCCCTGCTCATCCTTCGTTCCAACCTCCTGTATCACGCTTCAGGCCGCCTCAACGGCCCTTGGTTCCACAGTCGAATCGTCAGTAGCAGGCTCGAGTACATACGCTTGTTGTTGAGGCACCTGAGACGTCGATTTCAGCCCCGACAGCTTTTGAGGGTACGACCCACATCACGGCACTTCCGTCTCCTTATTGGTGGACACTTGGTCCACTACTTCTATTATTTCATATGGGGCAGTTAAACGTCTATCTTTGCGTACTATTCCCATGAAGGGATTGAGATTCACTACGGCCACTGGACTTTTTCCGATGTCGCACGGATATGTGAGGGTTGCTCTGTGGATTTGGGTAGCAGTACAGTGCTCGTCGACTTCGTTGTTGCTCCGCTATGGCACTACGACGTTATCCTCGATATGAACAGGCTCACTAAGGTGAGGGCAGAGATAGATTGTGATACTCGGGTCGTGACGGCCTATAGATCTGACGGCACAGCTTTCACGTTTTCAGGGCAGGTCAGTTGGCCCTGCCGTGTTGACTATTATACTGCTTTATTAGCGCTGGTCGATGATCCGGCATTAGAAGATACGCTGGTGGTTCGAGAGTTTGTAGATGTGTTTAAGACTATTCCTGGTTTGCCTCCTCAGCGCGAGATTGATTTTACCATTGCTCTTACGCCTAGTACGACACCATCTCATTACCGACTTATTGTATGCCTCTATGTGAGATGGAGGAGCTGCGAAGACAGATTGACGAGCTAGTAGAGAGAGGTTTCATACGATCTAGTGTGTCTCCTTGGGGGGCACCTATCTTATTTATGAAGAAGAAGGACGGGACGCTTCGGTTATGTATTGATTACCGTAAGTTGAACCAGGTCACGGTGAAGAACAAGTATCCTTTGCCCAGAATAGATGATCTGTTTGATCAGTTGAAGGGGGCGAAGTATTTTTTGAAGATTGATCTGCAGTCAGGGTATCATCAGCTACGGGTCAGAGATGAGGACATACAGAAGACGGCTTTCAGGACATGCTATGGGCACTACGAGTTTCTAGTGATGTCGTTCGGTCTTATGAACGCACCGGCCATGTTCATAGACCTGATGAACCGAGTACTTCGACCATTCCTATACCGATTCGTCATCGTCTTTATTGATGACATTTTGATATACACTACGAGTTGGGAGGAGCATGAGGAGCACCTGAGAGCGGTGATGGATACGTTGAAGAAGAATCAGTTATACGCGCAGTATAAGAAGTGCGACTCCTGGCAGGAGAAAGTCAAGTTCCTCGAACATGTGGTGTCCAAGGATAGGATAGCAGTGGACCTTACTAAGGTAGTCGTGGTTCAGGATTGGCAGCAACCTGGCTCGGTTACCGAGGTGAGGCGTTTCCTTGGTCTGGTAGGGTATTATAGGCGCTTCATTCGAGATTTCTCGAAGATTGCCAGGCCGTTGTCTCAGTTGACACGGAAGGATCTGAAGTTCGCCTAGAATGAGAAGGCGGAAGCAGCTTTCAGGGAGCTGAAGGACAGGTTGACGTCCGCCCCTATGCTAGTATTTCCAGAGCAAGGGGTGAAGTACACAATATACACTGACGCGACTCACGTTGGTTTGGGTTGTGTCCTTATGCAAAAGGACAGGGTGATTGCATATGCCTCGAGACAATTAAGGAAGCACGAGGAGAATTACCTTACACACGACCTGGAGTTGGCAGTTGTCATCTTTACATTGAAGCTCTGGAGACATTACCTCTACGGAGAGGAGTTCGAGCTTTTCTGCTACCACAAGAGCCTTAAGTATATATTCATGCAGCGAGACTTAAATATGAGACAACGCCGATGGATGGAGACCTTGAAGGACTTCAAGTTCGAGGTTTCCTACCATCCGGGCAAGGCGAACCTTGTGGCTGACGCGTTGAGCCGCAAGAAGGCTATAGCATTTGCGACTCCGTTGATGATACCAGAGTGGGACATGGTTGAGTTTGTGCGGGACTTCGAGCAGAGACTCACCGTGGAGGAGCTATTTGAGTGTGTTGCGCATGTTCGGGTGCAACCACTTGTTAATGACAGGATCGTTGAGGCCTAGAAGGGCGATGTGCGGTTGTCTAAGCTTCGAGAGCAAGCTAGCGATGTCGAGGACTCCGAGTGGAGAGTTGGTTCTGATGGGGGTCTATGATTCCGTGGCCGCCTATGCGTTCCTGACATACCTAACTTGAGACATAAGCTTCTCGAGTCTGCCCATAACTCGAAGCTTACGATGCATACTGGTAGCACGAAAATGTACCAGGATATGAGACGGTCGTATTGGTGGGATAACATGAAGGCCCACATCACTGAGTTCGTTTCTCGTTGTCTGACGTACTAGCAGGTCAAGGCAGAACACCGCCAACCTCCTGGACTACTTCACCCCATGCCCATAGCAGAGTGGAAGTGGGACTTCATCTCCATGGATTTCATATCAGGGTTACCGAAGACGAGGAAGGGACACGATACCATTTGGGTGATTGTGGACTGGTTGACCAAATCGGCTCATTTCCTCCATATCAGAGTCACGAACTTTGTAGACGAGCTGGCTAGGCTGTACATCAGAGAGATTGTGCGTCTGTATAGAGTTCCACTTGAGATCGTGTCAGACAAAGACACTCGGTTCACATCTATCTTCTGGACTCGTATCAAGGAAGCGATGGGTGTGAAGTTGAAGTTCAGTACGGCATTTCATCCTCAGACTGATGGGCAGATAGAGTGGGTGAATTAGATTCTAGAAGATATGTTGCGAGCATGTGTGTTGGACTTCAAGGATAGTTGGGATGACTGTCTTCTTAATGCAGAGTTCGCCTACAACAACAGCTTCCAGGCGAGTATTGGTATGGCGTCATATGAGGCCCTGTATAGTCGTCCTTGTAGGGCACCGCATTGTTGGGCTGAGGTTAGCGAACGTAGTCTGATCGACCCAGAGTTGGTATAGGCGACCACAGAGAAGGTCGACATCATCAGGTGTCGGCTTCTTACAGTGCAGAGCAGACAAAAGAGTTACGCCGATATGAGACGGCGACCGCTTGAGTTCAAGGTCGGTGACCATGTGTTCCTTAAAGTTTCCCCTATGAAGGGAGTCCTTCGGTTCGGGAAGAAGGGGAAGCTCACACCGAGGTTTATCGGTCCGTTTCAGATAGTAGATCGAGTGGGTGTTGTGGCTTATCGTCTCGCTTTGCCCAAACCGCTTGCAGCTGTACACAACGTATTTCATGCATCTATGCTGAAGAAGTACATTCCTGATCCTTCACATATCATCAGATGGGAGTAGGTACAGCTGAGCGAGGATGCTACATATGAGCTGCGTCCGATGCGTATACTTGACAGGAAGGAGTAGGTACTGCGTAGCAAGGTCATTCCACTTGTGAAGGTACTATGGACGCATCATTTAGAGGAGGAAGCTACTTGGGAGACTGAGGTCGAGGTCAGAAAGAACTACCCTCAGATTCTCGAGGAATATGAAAAGGTACAAATTTCGAGGACGAAATTTTTGTTTAAGGGGGGTAGATTGTAACAACTCGTAAATTTTCGTATAATGGCTAAAGTACCACCTCGACCAGAAGTCACTTAGGATTAAATCCTTTAGAAATTTGATAAAGTTAACTAACTGCTAAACTAGATTAGCCATGAATCCATTTGAATTGCTTTAAATATGATCTACAAGACCTAAAACTTGTAGAATCATTGACGCTAGGTTACCCTAAAATAAAGGATCAAACTCATTACCTGACTGCTCACGGGAACACATTGAAACTCCATATCAGATCTGGACCGCACATCGGGAGTCCGAATAATACGAGGTAAAGGACTTAGGACCGCCTCGCTGGGCTTGACAATCATCTCGGAAATCAGACCCAGACAGTGTCCCATGGCTGTTCGCTTGAGTACGGAGCAAAGCAGTGTGAAAACACATGTTTCCTTTACAAAATAAATATCTAGAATAGTGATCTGAGACTTGATACTTGCGGTCAATTTGTAAGCTACTAGACTGTCAGAATCTGACCCAAATACACCCTCGAATCAGGAAAAATTTTAGAAACATTTACATGTTCTCGGTATTTCGGATCGAGGTCCGCTGACCGTTAAACTGAAACTGGTCCACCACGCCTGATCTGGGAATCTGACTGAGATAAAAACTTAACTCCACGTAGATCCAAGGTTAGTGAGCTTAAGTCCGACTTTTGGTTCAAGGAGGCCTGCCAAAAATCCTTTGTTGAGCTGAAACAAGGCCACTTTGGTTATAACCCAGGTATACCTTGTCCTTAAGTCTATTTCAGAGAGTTTTTAGGCTATATAAGGACCTTAGAATCCCCTCTCTCATAGCCATACGAATTTGAGAAAAACCCTAAGTGAGAAGAGAGAAAAAGAGAGAGAAAGCTAGAGAGTTGTGGGAGATCTTTCCTACTACCATCCCCTGCTGCTACACAAGCTGCACCATCTATTTCTCATTGCTTTCCCGGTGATACCGACTCCGTTACTAGGTAAGGAACCCTAACCCTAACCTATTTTGGAGTTGTGAAGGGTGTAGGTTATGAAATAGCTAACATATTTCATTCTTTAGGCCACCAAACTGCCGAATACGGAAGCCGAGCAAACCTAACTGATTCGTTGCGATTCCACGGTGTAAGGTGAGGACTTTAGGTGTATAGGTTACGGTTTTCAAAGCTTTCAATGTCAAATAATGATAGATTCATAATCTACATGCAATTGTACATGTACAAAGGACTTTCCGTTTTCTGTTTCGATTAAAGATATAGATTATGAAATTTTACATATTCTATGTATTCGTAGAAAATACCGTATACGTATTTTTTTTTAGAAATTTGTTTGACATGATTATTTGTTGTATAAATGTACGATATATGGATAAAATACTTATTTGACGAAAGGATTCGCGCTAATGCATGTTTTCCTTATATACACTATGTATGTAGAAATATTGTATTGTGGAAAGTACCGTATACATATATATTTTAGAAATGTGTTTGTCATGATTATTTATTGTATAAATATATTATATATGCATAGAATACTTGCTTGGCGAAAGGACTCGCCCTAGTACATGTTTGCTAACATACACTAAGTATGTTGAAATAGTGTATGTTAAGTGTTTGTGAAAATGCTTGTGTGAGCAAGTGTTTAGATGTTGATGCCTTAGGAGGGTGTTGAGATGGGATTCTCAACTACCTTAGAGACATGTATGATTACCTCCATGAGGTTGTTTACTTAAACCGCTTACTTTACAATATATGTGTTTGTATTCCTATTTATGTAGTGCTTTATAAACATGCTTTATAACATGCTTTATAACATGCTTTATGACATGCTTACTAACATGCTTGAATCACTTTGTTTACCATGCTTTACTCCACATGCTACGAATAAGGTTTAATTGAGTTTAGTACTATGTCTATAGTCCAGATAATCGGTACCAGATTTGAGATCGTGGCTGAGGTTCATGTCGCCACGTAAGATGTGTTTGACAAACCCGAGTTGTACATCAGTTGGTGACAGTGGTTAGGCCACACGAAGTGCTTATGCACTTCATGTCGTTCAATTGATTGTGCGCTCAAGCTAGTCAGGCCCGTCAAGTAACCTGATATGTCTAATATATGTTCACCATGTTTGGTCGCTATTGCTTAAACCTAGGGTACCAAACTTACCAGTGGAATCCCGTTAACCATGTTACCTCGATCCGCTATGACTCATGAGCCGGGTATGGTGGTATGGGACACTATGGTCGAGCTGTCGGACTACGCTGGGGCTACGTGCCTCCCCATAGTGACCAGTGAGCAACCAGACTCGTGAGCCGATTATGGTGGTATGGGATACTATATTCGAGCTGTCGGCCTACACTACTTGATGGGTGATGGGGGAGTGGTGCAATGATTCCGTGTAACAGCCCTGACCGTATCTGGTGTGGTGACCTCGAGCATACTCTAATTCTACGGTGAGGCGACGAGCCTTCCCGTAGTAACAGAGTATAAGCTAGGCCTGTATTGATAATGTGATGGGGGAGTGGTGCAACGATTCCACGTAATAGCCCTGGTAGCCCTTGCAATGACCTAAAAACACACCATCGTATGAGATTGTCTAGGACTGACGACCCTAGAATGGATCATGTTTGGGAATGATACAAGGAAGGTACCTTAGTTTCCCAATCCTGTTGTTTGGAATGGACTAATAATAACTTGGTAATCATGCTCAGCATACATTGCATGTGCCTGGAAGATGTGGAGCACTGAGGGATGAAAGCATAACGCAAACGAAGATGGTGTCGCATGAGGGAGTATATCAGTGAGGGCATCCATCATAACTGCATTCATACTTGCATTAATAAGAGTAGTTAGGAGTGCTTGATTTTACTGCTTTATCTTTACTACTTGACTGTATTGATAACATGTTAACCTATGCTTTATCGTTCCACTGAGTTAGCTACTCACTCCCACATTACGGGATGGTGTTGCGCACACCAACCAGACTCTGTCTCAGGTTTAGATGAGCCGACGACTCAAGAGGCGGAGTCAGACTACGATGAGGACCATGGCGAGTTCTCATACATGCAGTACTCTAGCGGCTTCGACTAGGCTGCCAGGATCGACGAGTCTTGCAGGGATTACTCCTTAGTTTAATTTTTGACATTTTGTTAATAAAACAAACATATGTATATGGTAACTCAGATGGGTTCATACTTTGGAGAATGAAATGATTTCTGTTTCTTTACATACATATATACAGTTCAGTCTTTCGCTTGCCTTTATACAATTGATCTGGAGTATGAATTGTTGTTTTGGTATAATCTTACTCGTGTTTATTGCTCTAACACAGACAACATCTAATCATCATTATTTATGTTGCATAAATGATGCGTTGGAACTCGGGAGTTGAGTTATACTCGACCCCCAATTTTCAAGGTGTTACAGTCTCCACCCAAGTCACAGTGATATACCTTTTGCTTATCTTATAACTGTATTATCTACCCATAGTCCAGTGGTTAAGCCTGTTGGAGAAGCTCCCATTCACCATCTACCCTTCAACAACTCTAACATTAACAAGATGAAATTGAAGTTGGCCCTAGGCCAAGTTGATGTGAGTGCTGAAGGAGCAGCTAAAGCAAATGAAGAAGAAGATGTTTTACCTCCAGATGATGTTAATATGGATGGCATTTTTTTATGAAATTGAATCCGATTCTACTGCTGATCCTGATTATCAGCCATCTGATTTTGATGTACATTTGTGCTCACTTGAGGATAAAGGTATGCATGTGTCCCAAGAAATGCAATTTAAACGTATGCACAATATCTTAGGGGCATTAACAAGGGACTTCATTAAATTGATCCTTCCATACCTGCTCCTTCTTCTGGTTCGGATTAGTTTTGAGTATTTGATATGTAATAACTTTTAATTCTTGAATTTCTTCTTGTGATTGGACATGTTTTTAATGGTTATCTTGTCACTATGTTATCTTAACCTTACCTCTCTCATTGCTCTTGTATTTCCATCATCATTTATAGGTTCTTTCCTTTGTCATGTTGTGACAAAAAGGGGGAGAATTAATCCTGACATGCTTATTTCATTATGATAAATGTGGAGAATGAATGTGGAACTGTGGAGAATGTGGTTAGGTGATAGGTAGCAATTTTTTCTTCAATTATCCTCTTAAATTCTATGAAGTAAGGTATTAAGGGGGAGTATTGATTTGCAGTCTTTAACTGGTGCATGATTCTTTGACCAGGTTATAACTGGTGGATGATTATTTAACCAAGTTATAACTGGTGCATGTTTCTTTATTATGCATCTATGATATTTTTATTTATTTTGTTTTGTCACGAATTTGACAAAGGGGGAGATTGTAAATGCTATTCCATCTAACTCCTATGATTGTCAAATTTTGTATTGCTAAAACCTTTTGGAATCTGTATCTTGCATAGCTCATCTTCATATTCAAGATCAAGCAATTCAAGTACAAGTTTAAGATGTTCCAATTCAAGATTCAAGCAGCACATGTATAAGAACAAGAGATTCTTATACAAGTTCAAGTACTAGATCAAGTTTTTCAAGCTTCAGGGTCCTTACGCTTACCCGGGTGGTTGACTCCTAGGAGTTTCAACACCGGGTCAAGGGTTCGATTACCCACCAGTGGTGAAATCCCACGGCGTGGGTTTGTGGGGTGTGTGTGCGTGTATAAGTGTGTGTGTGAGGGGTGTGTGTGCGTGTGTTAAAAAAAGTTTTCAAGCTTCTACTATATCAAGACAGTGTGCGTTACTTTAAGAATTCAAGCTCAAGTAATCTTCTCAAACTTAAAGCTCATATACTCAAGTTGAAACAAAAGTCACAAGTACTTCAAGTTCAAGCTTCAAAGTACTTCAAGATGTCAAGCTTCAAGATCAACTATCAACCAAAGTGAATGATGTTTCAATGTTCAAATATCAAATATAAGGTATGAATGACCCTAGATTGACCATAGATTAGGTCATATGGATTGCATACTTAATTTAGGTCATTATATAATTTTATAGGCTTTTTCTTGACTAGTCTTAGCCTATGTTTGACTAGTCCTAATACTGGATCGACCATTACAAGAATTTTCTCGACTAGTGCAAGGTTTGTTACTAATTTTTAGGATTTTTAGTTGGACCCTCGACCAGTCCTGGAGACTGCTTGACCAGTCGAGTGAACAGTGCTCAACTAGTCGAGTTCAACTCAAAGTCCAGCAACCATTTTTGGTTCCACTCGACCAGTCGAGCAGGCCACTCAACCAGTCGAGTAAGCCACTCGACCAGTCATGAAACAGTCTTATCTTATCGCGCCCGAAATTTTGAATTCTTATTAGTCCTTCAACCAGTCGAACCGACCACTGGGCCAGTAGAGTGAACAGTAATTTTGCCTATAAATTGAGGATGATTTTCAGAGTTTTTCATTCAATTTCAAGATAATCAAGACACCACTCTGAGAGATAAGTTTGTGATAAGTGTTCATTTAATATTCTTTTTAATTTAGCTTTCTGCATTTGATTTTGAATTCTCTATTCCAATCTTATTTGTAGAAGGGATTTAAGTTTTCCCCTTTCTTGAGATCAAAATTAAATCAAGCTAGCCCAAGGTGATTTAAGTTTTCATAAATGGGTGTGAACATTGAACATCTACACTAAATTGGATCTACTGGGCTTCGTCAAAGGTGAATATCGAGATAAGTATATTTACATTTTTGTAAATCTCTTTTTAATTTTTTTTGAGGTTGTACTAGAAAAATCTCTCTTTCTTTTTTGGTTTGTCTGAGGTGATACAGAAAATCTCAAAGTGTGGGGTCTTTAAATTGTTTAAGCCCACTAGAAAGACACAATTATGAAGGTTTTAGGTGAACCTTGAAAAACCTATTTTATACTGAAAGCCAATATCCACTGTGTGAGGATATTGGGAGTGGAGTAGTTGTGTGACTTTTTTTTTTAACAGTTGGTGTACACACAAGCGAACCACTATAATTGCTGGAGTTGTAAATGGTTGAATGTGCCTAAGTGTGTGATTGTTGTAATTTATTTTTTCAGCATTTATGGTGAATGATTGTAATTTACTTTCAGTATATGTGGTGAATGTTGTAATAGCAGTAGAATTTTATTTATGTTTTATTCTTTATTCCTCTATATCGGTTTGAGATTTTGATATACAGATTGTTATAGGAATCAGGTTGTCCTACCATAAGCCATTGGTTTTTGGTGTAAGGTTGTCCTTAGAACAACATTTGTATCCTCTCAATACTTATGCATTTGAGGTTGTTATTCATTTTTGCTATTTGAATTGTTAAGTGCTATCATTGTAAATTTTCTTTCTTATTCTGTATTAAAAATTTTATTTTGGCATAGTCCTATTCACAAACCCCCCCCCTTCCTTTAGGACTCTTAGCTAGGCCTTTTCATTTGATAGTGTCTCCAAATTTTGAGATTGTGAAGAATAACATGGCAATAGCCTTGACAAACTCAGGAACAAAGGTGGGTTTCATTTCAAGGTCTTACATAGCAAGTTATCGGAATATCTCCATATAGCAAGTTGTTTAAGCCTAGATGTCGAGAATGGAATATCTCTATATAGAAAGTTACCAGATAAATTCCCCAAAAGAAAACAAAACAACACAAATTTCAAATAAATCCTCCATTACATTCTCAATTGCATCAGTCCCCTGTTTTTAATGTATGAGAAAAGTGGAGATATAGGGAAAACACGACCAATGGTCCATATGCAATACATGTAAATGGCCCAACCAATGAATGGATCAAATTGGTTTTTACCTTATTAACTATCTGATTTTTGAATCTTTCAGGATGCAACTTTCGTTCCGAGTGAAATGCATAAGATACTTGAGCGTCCATTCCTGTATGAAACAAGACAGAATTGTTTGCTATGTCATGAGAGTATTTTGATGTAACATCTGATACCCATTTATAAGAATAACTTTCAAAGATATATTTATTCTAGGACTAAAAAACATATCTTTCTCAAGCTAAATAAAATGAAGAAAACATAACAATGAAATTTCTACACATCTGAAACTACATAAGAAAGATGCTTCGTACTTTAAAGGCTATTACATACAATGAAAAAAAAAGGTGACAGAGCCACTACAAAACTAACAGTGACAAACAGATCTCAGCATGCTAAAAGCATCTTGAATGGGGCCACCCTTGACCAGCAGTCCTATAAACTCTAACAAGGATAAGTGGTACTATAAATAATTGGGCAAAAGAAAGTTCATACCCAAGCTAAAGTAGTTCTAGAATACCCTACGAAAAGTGTGGTAACCTTCGTGAGAAGAGGCCACCCTTAAGCGAGTAAGTAATTAAATAAGATACTAATATCAGAAATTAGTTTCCCCATTATTTAATTAGATAAAATCAATCCATGTTTCATATGAAAATATTCTCTGTTCTTTCTAAGTACTTATGTGAACAATGAAACAAGAAAACTTGCAAAAATAGATAAAACAATTATGACATGCTGTGGAAAGATAGATATTAAGGTATTCAAAAAGTAATAGTGGCCGTAACAGCCAACCTTTTGGCCATTACAATACAAACTGTAATAGCCGTTATGGCCCGTGTAACATCCATTACGGCCATATAACATTCAACATATGAGGTTCATGTACCAATCAACAGGAATCATACCACCTCCACACCCATTTCATAGATATTTGATATGTCCTTGGGTCAATGTGAACCTTCATTCAATCATTTCTAATAGATCACAAAAAGGGATTAAAAAAAAAAAAAGCAAGAAAAGCTTGGGAAGTTGATAACAGATCTGTGGCTTAAATCGGCTGGATAAGTGCAATTATTTGGAAGAAGATGAATTAGATTTCTACTGTGAAAGTGCTACATTTAACTAGTTGAAATATTGTGTTTCGCATAGATGGATGATTTCTACACCAACTATCAAATAGGGGGTGTGCATGTCCATATTGTATTTTTCATTGCCTTACCAATCAAACAAAAGGCATTGAAACAGATGTAGCAACAAAAACCAAGGATTAAAAAATAGATTTGCATATCATACCATTCACCGAGAGATTTAGGGCATCCACATATAAACCAATCCCAAACCCAAACAAGAAAAAAAATCCAAAATATATGCAAAAAATTATATCCAGATCTATAGATGAGGAAATAAAATAAAATTAAATTAAAAAAAAAACAGTTAATATCATTTAAGAAAAACCAGTTAAAAAAAAAACTATAAATTTAAATTTATCAAAGAGAGGATACTAAATTATCTCTTTTTCATTAAAGCATTTAAACATACATTTGAAATGCATGTTAATGGGGATTTTTTTTTAGTCTCCAAAATCACCTCTAGTCACAAGCTCCAAATCCACCTCCAGCCGCAAATCTGAAACCCTTGTTGCTGCATCTCCAACCTACCATCTCCAATCTCCAAAAACCCTTGATAACAGTTGTGCATTTGTTGGAAACCATCTCTAATCTCTGAAAACCCACAAATAAAAAATTCTAAAATAAAAATGCAAACAAAAGATAGATAAATATGCACAAATCAAAAAGTTGGAAGGTTGGCTTCATCGCCGGCTGTCATCTCGTTGGATCTGAGTTGCAAAAGGTTGCAATGGCATCCCAAAGTGCTTCACAGGAGAGAGAGAGAGAGAGAGAGAGAGAGAGAGAGAGAGAGAGAGAGAGAGAGAGATCATCGGAGGAGATAAACTGATTTTGATCGAGAGGGAGAGAGCAAAGAGGAAATCAAGAGAGGGAAGGAAACGGATCGGCTTCTCACTAGAAGGAGTTTGCGTACTGTCAGTAGGCTAAGCATACTGAGTAAACTCTGTGGGGGCCACCATCATTCATACATTTTATCAAATCTGTCCATCTATTTTATTATATAATTTTAGTGCTTTAAACAAAAAATTAATCATATAAAAAGTTCAAGTGGACCACACTACCTGAAACAGTGTGAATTAAAGTCTACCGTTGAAAAGTTCTTTGGGGCCCATAGAAGTTTTAGATCAAGATGATATTTGTGTTTTCCATTCATCCATGTCTTTTTAATCTTATGAACAGTTTGGATGACAAATAAACATCACTGGGGGCCTTATAAATATTTCAAGGATGGAAATTAATATTTACATTGTTTCCTTTGATATGGTCTACTTGAGATTTTGATATACTTTAATTTTGGGCTCCACCCCTAAAATGATCTAGAAAAATGGATGGACGACGTGGATGAACCATATGAGTTCACAATGGGTCCAACAGAGTTTACTCATCAGTACCATAAGAGCACACTGAATAACTTCGTAGGCATTTTGATTTCCTTCTCACCCTGCCACTGGCCAGTGGCTAGTGGTCGGTGCTCTGTGAGCCCCACCATGATGTATATGTTTCATCCATGCCGTCCACCCATTCTTACCAATCATTTTATGGTATAAACCCAAAATTGAGGTTGGTGGACCACAAAGTGCTAATTGAATGCCACCATTAAAAACTTCTTGGGGCCCACAAAAGTTTTGGATCAATCTGATATATGTTTTTTCACTTCATTCAATTTTTTTTGACCTAATCAGTAGGTTAGATGTCAAACAACCATTGCAGTGGGCCCTAGGAGGTTTTTAATGGTGGACATTCAATGAAAAAAAATTTTCCATGGTGTGGTCCACCTGAGATTTAGATCTATCTCATTTTAGGATTAAGACATAAAATTATCTTTCAAAATGGATGGACAGTGTGAATAAAACACATACATCATGGTGGGGTCCACATAGCACAGACCACTAGCCACTTGGATATAGTGGCAGCGTAACTGGCCAAACCACATTCGGATTCTAGGACGCAGATTAGATACTAATAGGTTGAGTAGCGAGTCGGCTACTAGAGTGACTTCACCATGTTCTGTGGGCCCCACTATGATGTATGTATTGTATCCACACCATCCATCTACTTTGAGATATTATTTTAGGGCATGAGCTAAAGAACGAGGCAAAAAAAAAAAAAGATGTAGTGGACCCCACCAGAGAAAATAGTGGGGAGAGTGACTCCCACCGTTAAAATTATCCTAAGGCCCACCATAATTTTTATTTGAAATCCAACCTATTTAAAAGTTTAAAAAGATATGAAATAAGGTAAAACACAAATATCATATTGATCTAAAACTTTTGTGGCCTTTAGAAGATTTTAATGGTGGGCGTCACTGTCCCCACTATTTTCTATGTTGGGGTCCACTGGAGCTTTGGATTTAACTCATTTAACTCATTCATTGGTTATTGCCCTAAAATGATATCTACAAATGGATGGAAGGTGTGGATACAAAACATACATTATGGTGGGCCCCATGGAACTTGGTGACGTCACTTCAGTAGCAAGTCTTGCTGCTCAACTTGTCAGCAGCTAATCCGTGCCTTGGATTCTGGATGGAACCGGATTGCGTAAACTCAGTAACCTAAGCGTATTGAGTAAATCCTGTGGGCCCACTATGATTTATTTATTTTATCCACTCTGTCCATCCATTTTAAAATATAATTTTATTGCATGAGCGAAAAAATGAAGCCTATAAAAATCTAAAGTGGACCACATCATAGGAAACAGTATGAATTGAACGCTTACTATCGAAAAATTCTAGGAGGCCACGGAAGTTTTGGATCAAGTTAATATTTTGGTTTTCCCTTCATCCATATATTTGTGATCTTATGACCAGGTTGGATGACAAATAAACATCACTGCGGGCCATAGGAAGATTTCAATGGTGGAAATCATTGTTCCCACTATTTTCTTGTGGTATGGTCCACTTGAGCTATGGATATGCTTCAATTTTGAGCTCAACCACTAAAATGATTTGAAAAAATGGATTGACGGTGTGGATAAACCAAATACATTCACTATATCATTGCTAACTAGATACGGCAAGGTATAGGATGCAATCTGCGTACTTTCGAATTCCACCATCTAAGAAGGGGGATTGAACGTCTACCATTGAAACCCTTACAGGGTCACGAAAGTTTCGGATCAATATGAAATTTGTTTTTCCTATTCATCCAGGTATTTGGACCACACCACATGAAACAGTGTTGATTGAATATCCAACATTTGATCTTTGTAATTTACCTTAATCTAGATCTTCTTTACATTATCAACAAGTTGGATTGCAAATAAACATTATTAAAACCTTACGATGGGCTCTTTATAATTTTTAATGGTGAGGTACTATATTACCACTCTTTCTAATTGTGTGGTTCACTTAAGATTTAAATCTACACAATTTTTTATACCCCACCCAAAAATGGGTTGAAGAAACATATGAGCGGCAAGGATATACAACATATCATCAAAATCTCACTTTTGTTATTTAACTTTTCAATTTTTCTTTTCAAAATACAAAATCTCATTTTCTTTTTTTAAAAATATTTTTTTTGGTAGTTGTCAATTTTTTCATAATTTTGTTAATCTTTTTAATTTTCTTTTTCAAAATATCATTTTTTTTCAAAATTATCAACATTATTCAAAGTTCTTAATTTTTTTTTCCAAAATCTAGATTTTTATAAAATCACTGTTTTTTTTTTAATCTAAATTATTCGCAAACATTGTTAATTATTTTTCTAAGCTTTTTAACTTTTTTTTAAAATATTCATAATTTTTTTGAACTTCTCAATTTTCTTTTTCAATATGTCAATTATATATCAAAATCTCTATTTTTTTTATCTCATTTTTTTCGAACTTCATTTCCTAAAATATCGATTTTTAATAAAATAAGGAGGTACAGTGAGAAACTAATAAAATAAGGAGGTAAAGTGAGAAACTAATGGACAACCTAGATACGTAATACATACATGAAGGAGGCCTCCACAGTAACCCCACATTAAAGCATGTTCATGGTAGTGGAAGGGTAAGACGGTCTTTGACAGTCTCATATGACCACTATAAGACAGTTAAGGATTATCTCTAATGCAGACGGTCTTTGATAATCTCAAATGATCACTATAAGACAACTAAGGACTGTTTCTAATGCAGACAGTCTTTGACAGTCTCAAATGACCACAAAAAGACAACAAATGACCGCCTCTAATGCAGACGGTCCTTGACTGTCTCGGATGACTGCCTATAAGACAGTAAAGGACCATCTCTAATGCAGACGATCTTTGATAGTCTTAGATGACCACTATAAGACAACTAATGACCATCTTTAATGTGGACGATCCTTGACCATCTCAGATGACTGCCTATAAGACAACTAAGGACCGTCTTTTATTCTAGACGGTCGATAACCATCTTTTCTCCACAGTTATCAACGGATTTTAACCATCTTAAATGATTCGTGGACATTCAACATTTATAAGATGATTTTGGTTCATATTATAGACGGTTAAGAGCCATCTAAAATTTTAGAGACGCTTCATAGTCGTCTTTAAACCAAGGAATTTTAGAGACACTTCACAACAGTCTCAAAATTTGTCTTATTTTCCCCTTTTTTCACGTAGTGATCGCCACAGATTTTATCCATTTTCTTTAACTTAGGTAGACCACATATTACTTCACCTTTGCTCAATCTATAGATATTATGATAGTGTACATGTCCTAGGCATTTATGCCACAGATCGGACTCATTGGTTTGCACCATGTAGCACGATAACTTAGATGAGCTTGAGTTACTGACCATATAACAGTTCTCAGAAGTTCTGCGACCAGTCAATATCATAGAACCATTCTCATTAGAAATTTCACACCCTTGATTGTTGAATTTGACACTATGTTTATTATCATAGATTTGTGATATACTTAAGAGATTATGCTTAAGACTTTCTACAAACAAGACATTCTCAAATAGTGGAAGATTAAAGAGTTGAACCGTACCTTGGCCAACAATTCTGCAACTGCTATTATCACTGAAAGTGATTGCACCATCAACCATATCTTTGAGATTGGTGAACAAATCTTTGTCACCTGTATATGTCTAGAGCATCCACTGTCTAGGTACCACTTTGATTGACTTGAAGCCTTGAAAGTAGTGTGAGCAACCAAACAAGTAACCTTAGGGACCCATTTCATTACAGTTTTGGGTTTTGGAACATGTTGGTTTTTTCTTTTTGTACTTGTTATATATTCTACCATTTGAGTTGGATTTAAGAAGCTCCTTCAGTAAATCGACAATTTTCACAGCTAAGGGATTAATATTCTAATTTCTATACATGATATGGTTGCTTTTAGGTTTCATAGCCTGAAAAGTTTTAGGATTTTTATAACTGTTTTGATTTAGACTCTTCCCTTTTGAGTTAGAGGATTCCTCTTCAATAAACTTAGGATGAGTAGGCTTATTTTTCAGAGGGGTATATTTATCGTAGCCCAGACCAGATTGTAACATCCCAGAAAAGTCCGTATAAAGACCCGAGTACAACCTCAGGCGGAACAACCCAAGGACCACACCCAGTTGTATAATTTAAGTGGGAGTTAATTAAATGCTAAGCATTTGGTGGGTTAAGCTTAGGCCACCATTTTTCACAAGTGGGAAGGCCTGGAATTAGGAGTACCACTGGCCTAATGCCACCTGAAGATCTAAGAGAAGTCCCAAGGGCCTGTCGCTTTCGGGAGTACACAAAAACTCCATAAGGGATCTAGACCGCACGTTGGGGGTCCAATGACCTTGAAATTATAGGACAATGTCCGTCCTGCTAGGCTTGATAATCATCAAGGGAACCAAGCCCAGATAGTGTCTAGAAATGCCCAACTTGAACCGTGAGTTAAGAGCGTGAGAAATGCAAATATCCTAAGAAAATGAACTGAAACTTATGTGAAGTGGGTGGTCTGCTCTTACGTAAAATTAGGGATTTCGAACTATTGGTTTATGACCAAACTTCACAGTAGGAGAAAGGAAATTTTTCTGCACATATCCGTATAACCGTGGCCCCGATTGGCCACGTATGACAGTTGATCTAACACAGGCTCTCCACGGTCAATCAGCTTATCCGATCACACCGAAATTGTGTCCTAGATTGAATCCATTGTTAGGGAGCATACCCAATAACATAGATGAGCAGTAGGCCTCCCTAAGAGCCATGTTCATCAGAAATGGTCGCCCACAGGGTATAAACATAGTACAAAGTGGTCGTGGGGCCATTTGCACCTTGTCTGGGGCTATAAATAGCTCCCAACACACCCCCTCTCTCCCAAATACGAATTTGCTAAACCATAAGAAAAGAAGGAATAGAAAAGAGAAAAGAGAGAAGAGGAAGTTTGGGAGTCGTTGCAACTGTGGGAAATCTTCGCCCATGGATCCACGTGCCTAATCACCGCCACATTTCACTACCAAAACTCTTCCTAGTGCAACTTGGGGTAAGAAAAACTAAACCCTATAGTGATGTAAGTCTCCTAAATGGTTTTTCTCCAACCTAGTTAACCTGTTTACTCAATTAGGCGACCAAAGTTCTTTCCTTGGAAACATAATCGTAGGACCAAGTTCGAGTCGAGCCTACTACCGAAAGGTGTGGACTATAAACGCTTAGGTTACAGTTTGTCAATGCTTTCATTACAGCTAATGATTTATGTTTGCCATGATTGCTACTGTATTGTCTTAAACATGTCAATTTCTATATGTGATACACCTATGAACTGTAATAAGTACATGACACAACTTATGTGTTTAATGAAATGTTTAAATGGGGAATAGAAAATGATTAGTGCTTGCCATGTTTGTTAATCTAGGATTCATTGATGTCATATGCACATGTATTTCTCTGTGTAATGATTAATAAAATGTAAGTTGTAGCTAATGTAGTTCATGTGTTTGATAAATTGTCTAAATGAGAAATAATTAATGATTTGTACTTGCTATGATTATTAAGGTAGGATTCTTTGTGGCCTGATGCATATGTATATTTTTTCTCTATGTAACCAATTGAAAAAATGCAAGTTGTAATTAACATGATCTATTTGTTTGACGAAATGCCCAAATGAGAAATTCACTAGGATTGCTTATTGAATGCTAATATATTATATATATATATATATATATATATATATATATATATATATTATACGTGGGTGTTACTAGCATTTGGATAGGAATGAAGCTATAATCGTAGTCCAAGCAATCGGTAAACGCCCATGTTTGGGTGGCCGAATTAGTTTAGCCACCTTGGGTAAACCCGAAATATACGGGTCATACGATGACTGCTAATAGTGGCTAGGCCACGAGGGGCGCTTATGTTCTCCATATCGATTAAGTCAGCATGCACTCATACCAATTAAGCTTGCCTAATGAACTGGTTGACCTATTGTGTGTTTACCATATATGGACGTGACTATTTGAATCTAAGGTACCCCTCACCAATGTAAAGATCCACCTTCAACCATGGTACCACGATCCTCAAGACTCGTGAGCCAGGCATGGTGGTATGGGACATCGTGTTTGGGCTGTCAGCTTATGTTGGGGTGACGAGCCTCTTCGTAGTGACCGCGAGTACCACTTCTTGTAACTTGCCTATCGTATGTGTTTATCTCGGAGTGACGAACTTAGACGGATCAAAACACAGGAATAAGACCACTGCGGTTGTCCGATGCCTAATGTTCGATTTTGGTCAATTTTAAAAAGGGAGGTACCCCATCTTTCCAAACTTACTGGATGAATGAACATAATTAATCACTTGGCTAACATGACCATGCATCGCACCACATTAGTTAGAATATGGTGAAAAGGCATTGGAGTTGCACCTTTGAGGAAGTGTTGTCATGTGCGATATAGGCGGTCAGAGTGGCATGTTGAGGGAGTATTGATGAGTTAGGGCATGCATCATTACATACACTCCATTCTCGCATTAAAAAGAATAGCTAGGAAGTGATTATTTATGATTGCTTTATCATTACTGCATTGATTGACTTGATAACATGTCTAACTTTTGCCTTATAGAACCACTGAGTTGATCACTCACTCCCACTTTGGGGCAATGTTTTAAAACACTAACCAGACACTAATGTAGATGCAGGTACGGATGACATCTAATGCATTGGAGCAGGACTTCTTGGATGAGGAGGAATTCTCCTACTTCCAACTCTCGGGCGGGCCAATGCAGGCCACATACCGTTACGCAAGGAACACTAGGCATATGGGCTCAGTTGGATACTACATTTACATTACCACATTTTGTTCATTCTAAAATTCTATATGTATATATTAAAACCAATCGTGAACTCACTCACTAGAAGAAATTTTGTGAGACACGTACCTATTTATACGGATATGTTTTAGATTTACGCATTTGCTTAACTTCATTAAATCTGGAGTATGATACGCTATTTAGAAAAATTCTATGCATGCTTAATCAATCAATATGAAAGAAATCAAAACATTATCTTCCACAGGACATAAGTGATGTTCGGAATCTCAGGATTCCAGCTTTGCTCGACCCTCAAAATTCAGGGCGTTACAAGTTGGTATCAGATCATGAATTGGATTAGACCGGACCTGG
Organism: Magnolia changhungtana; assembly: GCA_030180095.1. Classification (NCBI taxonomy): domain Eukaryota; kingdom Viridiplantae; phylum Streptophyta; class Magnoliopsida; order Magnoliales; family Magnoliaceae; genus Magnolia; species Magnolia changhungtana. The sequence continues at coordinate 1,479,364 of JASAUF010000644.1, read as the reverse complement.
GGTAATAGGTTATCATGACACACTCTAACTTAGGAAGGGGGCGATAGAACTTAGAGATGACATTAGAATCTTAAGGCTTCCTCGACAGACGAGACCAAGCACTGTAGTTTGGTCAACGACTTATAGCTGAGAGACTTAGATCATGTGCAATGACCTAAGCCGCCTTTGATTAGAGATAGCAAACCATGTCGACCTGACTTGGGTACATTAGGGCTAACTGGTGCAAGTAGCTAACGAGGCCGAGACGACCTAGCCGTTGAACTTCATAGTTCAAACCAAACGTAGATTCTGTCATGCCCCAAACTCGGAAACCGGGCTCACAAAATTCCCGATCGCCGAATCCAGCGCCGACAGCCTCCGTAGAACCCCATTCTCGGCTCCCAGCGCCCATACGCCAGGTTCCGATCCTGGGATGCTACAAGGAGGATTTCTAGTAATCAATTTAATTCATAATGAGCATAACCACAAGCATAACCCACGAACAATAACCACAAGAACACCATCACAAAATCCACTATGAACAAAAACTTTAAGTACAAGGCGTAAGAAAGGGAAATACAAAATAGTGCTAATAACAAAAACTCCAGAAGCTCGGCTGCACACTCCAACTGCGGCGAGACTACTGACTAAGGTTGGCGTCACTGCACGCATCAATCGTGCATAAGCTTTGGTCAGGGTGGTGTAAGTGTGTGCGCATATGAGCGTGCTCGAATGCGGGGTCGAGTAATGCGGGATCGTGCCATGAGTACATGAATGCGATCCATTCTATGCAAAGACAAGATATGAGTGCAATACCAAGACCATGCGATGCAAGATGCAAAGCATGTCAATCCTATACAAGTTATCGGTCCGGATAATCACCGGGGTCTAGTACACTCTACGCCGCTTGCCGTCCCTATCCGGACGCACAACCGGAAGAGCGAAAGAGACCTCACTATCCGCTTTGCCAATATCGGGCCCGGCTCGTCGATAGCGGACCGATTCCTCAAGCTGGTCAAACTCAACCTAGAAATTGCCCCCTCACTCGGGCGGGTAAGGTCACACCCCTTTCCAACACCACGACACGGTGGGAGACGCGACCTCTGGTACTCGGCCCTCATGCGCTCGTACATCCACTCGATCTCGACGTTGGAGTCATCCTCGTACCATCGGGTTTAGGGATTTTCACCCGTGGGACATCTATGGCTCCCGTATGCTAGAACCAAACATTTTCGATCCAATCCACCCACCCACGATGTGTTTGTGGAGGCTATGGCCCTGGTGTCGCTAGGGCATACAAGCTTACAATCACACAATGCAAGTGCATGAGTTACACTACCGATGCAACATCTGCGTAAACCATGCGCTCATGCAGAGGCACTCCTCTATCGTGGAGCAGTATGTGTTTGCCGAAGGCATATGCTATGATCACACTCCTCATACCATCATACATATGCGTATGATAATGAATCATGAATCTATACTAAACATGTATATAGGGATGGGCTCTGCGTATCACAGAGATGGGCCTAGACGGCTTGCAGAGTACAAGTATGGACCTATCGGTGGGCCTAGGGAGAGTCGTAATGCGGACATTTAACCAACATTACTCGTACAATGTGGACGTCAAACCAACATTGTCCCCCAAGGCATAACCTATCATCAAACATCATTACACATACTATGGAGGAATCCCTCATTGCAATGGACCCTAAGGACATCCTGTTGGGCCTCGACCCATGAGCCTTACATTCATCAAATGGGCCGCATCATATGGGCCTTTTATAAATCAAGTGGGCCACATCAAAGGGGCCTTATGTACATTGTAATGGGCCATATCCCCACGGGCCTTTGAATACGTCACAATGGGCCTTGTAACATGGGCTTCAAATACATTGAATGGGCCCCCTCACAACATAGGCCTTATAAATATTAAGGTGGGCCTCAACAACAGGCCACAAATACGTCAAATGTGGGCCTCAACAAACGGGCCACAAATATCTCCAGATGGGCCTAATCACATGGGCCTTACATGTATACTGAGGTGGGCTACACCAAAATACAAGTGGTGATGATGATTTCCACCATTAAAATCCTTAGGGCCCACCATAACATTTATTTCTCGTATGATCTGTTCATAGGGTCACCAAGAACTTGGTGGCCCACGGGTCTAATGGTGGACGTTCAATCGTCACTGTACATTGTGGTCCACATGATAAATAGATCTATCTTATTATTTTTTTTTTTGGCCCCAAGCCTTAATACAAGCTTGCCAAATGGTGGAATGTTTGGATGCAACACAAGTATCATGGTGGGGTCCACATGAGGGCCCACCATAATAATATAACATATAATTTATATAATATATATATATATATATACAGTATCATATATGATATAATATATATATATATATATATACACACACACATACATATACACATGCACCCACATACACTCATACACACACACGCATGCACACACACGCACGCACGCGCACGCACACACGCACACGTATGCACACACACGTGCACTCCCCACACGCCCACCGTCCCAACAAACATCACAGTGGGTACCACCGTCCAGGCGGACGGTGGTAAGAAAACACATGCATCATTGTGGGTCCCATGTGGGGCCCACCCTTATGTTTAAACACCATCCATCCCATTCATGAGGTCACGCAGACCCATATGAAGGGTAAAAATAAATTTCAGCCTTATCCAGAACTTCTGTGGGCCCAAAAAAGGATTTCAATGGTAGAGTTCAATCATCACTGTTTCTTATGGTGTGGGCCAACTGAGGTCCAGATAGGCCTGAAATTTGGAGGGGACCCACTTCAAAGAGTGGCCCACCACATGAATGGTGTGGATACAAAATATACACCATGGTGGGGCCCACGGCTGGAGCCGTGGGACCACCCCGTTGCTGCCTTGACGTCCGCGCGGCGTCACCTCCTCTCAAGAAGAAGCAGCCTTTCCAACTTCATGTGATATTTTTATTTTTATTTTTTTGAAAACACCTTTTTCAAAGGTTTTCATGTGTGGGGTCCACTTCATCTAAATTCACCTCAGCCATTGGTTCCCACGGCCTATAACAATCGTAACAAGCCCAATATTGGGCATATATCGGAACGGAAACAATAGGGCAGTTTCAATGGTAAGGAAGTCTGTTTCCCACGCCATGGCCCACCAAAAATTCGGATCGGCATCATCTTTTGGCTCAACGCCTAAAATGATCAGTAGAATAGAATGGACGGTGTGGATTGACTACATACATCAAGGTAGGGTCTAAATGAACCACCCTCTCCAAGGCTTGAGAAACAAGCTTATATTTGTGTTTTTCCCCGGCGAGGTCCAAATGCGTCCCCCTGGGCCGGATGGCTCGTGGGCCCCGCTTCTGTGGACCACCAAGGGTGAATGGTGTGGGTTCAATGCAAAGGAAGTGGGCCCCTCTTACCGATGGCTTGGATAAACCACATACTTCATGGTGGGGTCCATCCAGTGGACCACATGACCATATCATCATCATAAAAATGAAAAAAAGAGAGTGAGAGGGAGAGGGAGAAAAAGAGAGAGAAGGTAGGACACACGTGTGATGGAGGGACCCCGACACTATGGGCCCTCCCTTGCATCCAATCATACATACATAAAAAAAATTAATCAAAGTGGGCCATCGGCCACATCTTAGGGTCCAAAGTGAAATCCACACCATTGATCGGTAGGTCCCACTTGGCCCATCATAAAAACATGAAAAACCTATCCTATAAAGCACCCACCGGTTGATCTCTTCTGTCCGTTGGAACGCCACCCTCCTCGTGCTCCTCTTTGATGGTGGAGATGGGAAATCAAGGGCTAGGATAAGGGATTTTTGGGAGAGAAAAGGTGGGTCACACAACTCATTTCATTTATTTTTTTGCACTTGGGGAGAGCTTGGACGTGAGCTCCTTTTAGTTGCTTGGAGTTGTGTTGGGAAAGAAAAAGAGAAAGAGAGATAAGGAGAGAGAGTGATGGATGTGAGGTGAGTGATGGGTTGATGGATGTGGTACTTGACTAGGTATGGGTGTGTAAGAGAGAGGGTAAGAAAGAGTTGACTTTGGAGAGAGAAAGCATGGGTTGTTTGTACTTGACATTGATTGAAGTGATTGATTGATTGATGTGATTGATTGATTGATGGGATTGATTTGACATTGTGTAGAGATTCTCTCGGGATTGAGAAAGCGCGGCGTTTCTTCGAAATAAACACCGACTCACATCTTCTGGTCGTGGTATCGGATCGGTGCGTGAGTCGCGGCGTTGGAACATGCCGACGTGCGGTCGCAATGATATAGGTCTCGGATTAAACCGGCTGACCTAAAGGATACGACTTACGATCGATCGCAACATCGATTATCAGTCGTGGATTGCCGGACTTCGATGGAAATGATCGCAGGATTCATCGGAACAGTGCGATCTAGGATACGGGTCTTACAGATTCTCACCAACCTTAGTTCTAACTGAGGAAAGAAACCTAAGTGTAACCTAGAAGATTTTTAGGTTTGTCTAGGTCATCAGTTGACAATTTTTTAATCTGAGACGGACCTAGAAGATGCGATGAAACGTCCTTTGGACCACGATGAGTGGACCCGACCTACCTAAGGGTTAAACCAATGGATTTAGTGGGGCCTAGGGGGTCCCACAGAGTGAGAACAACCACCCAAGAGGGGTGACCACCTCCAAAAGCTCCAGTGGAGCGTGGTGGCACCTCCAAATCGGCGGTGAACTGCCAGACCCTCCACGGGAGCGCGGCGGCCCCGCCGGATTGGCGGCGCACCTTCGGACACTCTAGGGGAGCCTGGCGGTGCCGCCAGATCGGCAGTGCGCTGCCACCGACCTGAACATGTGGCCCCCTCCCACGTATGGGGGTCCACTTATACAGCCCTACCTCTCTCTTTTTGCTCATTTTCACCCCTTTTCAAACCCCTCTACCCTTCCTAAACCTCCTCAAACCCTATTTTGCACCCACAAGTCTCATCTTTTCTTTGCATTCTCCACCCCTCCAACTCAATCTCTCCTAATCTTCCTTTGCATTTCTCCCCTCTTGCTCATTTGAGCACAAATCCATCACCTAGGACTCAAAAACACTCATTTTCTCAAAATCCCACCTTTCCATACTCTTTTTCACCTCCATGGCCCTTTTTGAGATAGTGGCCGCCATTTTCTCCATATCTACGCTTCTTTCCCTTATGGGGAAGAAGGGAGCGACCTCGGACGAGGCTGAGCCAAGTCGTCCGTGTCTTTCCAAGAAGAAGCAACTACCAGTGTAAGTTTGAGTGCCGGGCGGAGGTCAAAACGAGACCTTGACCCCCAAATCCCAATAGAGAGGTCTTTACCGGGGGACATCAACCTCGGTAAGTTTCGCCAACATAAAGTTGTCTTTGAAGCTCATATGGATGAGAAATTATTTGGAATGTACCTGGTGCTTGACCACCTTATGGAGCATGGATGGGGTCTCATTTTTAAAGGAAAGGCACACGCTAGTGAGGGCTCTGTGCAGGCCTTCTACGTGCACATGAAGGACCCTACTCTTAATCCTCTCTAATTTATTACTCCTCTGGGGAGAACAGAAACTAGGGTTGATGTGGACATCATAGCCTGCATTATGGGAGTAGAGCGCAGTGTTGTGCATGCCAATAAGACTAATCTCATTAAAGGGTGGGAGAGAGATCGCCTCACACGCTTCCTTTGCGGCTAACTCGCTAATTGGAAGTGAGAGAATAACCTCAAAATGACATGCGTGACTGATGATTATCGCCTACTCCACTATATCTGCACATACAATGTGTATCCCAGATCGAACAATCACACGGACTGCATGAGATTTATAGTGGAATTCATGTACCGAGTAGGATAGGGAGATAAGGTGTGCCTGCCTACTCTTGCCTTGACCTAGATAGTGAAAGCGGCGCAATCTACTCAGGGGGACTCATCCCTCCCATTTGGCCGACTGATTTGCAAGATTTCCCGTAACTTTGGGTTCAGGCTCCACATGGATAATCTCGCTCCTATCCACTACATCAATGAGAGAACCCTCAACAACATCAATATAGGTCCCAGACAACGCCAGGCCCAACTTGAGGAATTAGGGGATGAGATAGAAGAGGAGACAGAAGAAGAGGAAGAAAGTAAGGAAGAGGAACAAGAGGAAGAGGTGGGGGCTCAGGACTCCTACTAGGGGCCTCCCACCCCTCACGACAACGGCTAGGATAGGGCCGCCCACGACGCTTGCCTGGCTAAAATTGAGGAAAACCAAGAATATCTAAATAAGAAATTCAAGAGGATGTCCCGCACTCTGAGGGCCCTCCTGTGCTGCATGTAGGATAAGGGAGCATCTCCACCTTCACCAGAATTGGAGGATTAGGCGGCTAGCATGTGGTTGTTTCTTTTTGTACCCTATGTTGTATATAGGGAATGCCTCCTAAGACCAGTCGGGGCAAGACACATCTCCCACCTGGTGGGTTCGTTAACGGAGCCCCTCTCCCGAATGATAGCCAACAGGGCCCTAGTTCACGTCCAGGTAGCAAGGCAATGCCAGACTCACAACCGGCCACTGGCCCCACAGATGGGTCAATGCCAAGTGCGCCACCAGTTCTAGGTTAGAACCACGCCTCTTCGTTGGCGCCACCTATACCTCAAGCAGCCCCTCCCCCAGATAGATTAGAGTAGATATTTCTTTTGATGCAACAGTAATAATAAGTCCTAGCAACTATAGTAGGGGCCATTGAATATGAATGTGGCCCCGTCGATGCAACACATACAGACCACCGGGGCAATGGCTGCATGCGGGTTGTTTGAGCATTTTCAACGCCTTCATCATCCCACGTTCGTGAGTACCCATAGACCCGAGGAGGCTGAGTATTGGTTATATCAAATATCTATGATGATAAGGCCATTACACTGCTCTGAGGTAAAACAATTCGAGCTTCTAATGTACATGTTCGAGAAAGAGGCTAGCTTATGGTGGGATAGTGTTCTACGAACCATTCCCACATGGTTTGTGTGGATTTGGATTCGAGACACGTTTCCATGAGAAATACTTTCCCCTCACCTATCGCAATGAGAAAGAGGGCGAATTTCTCCGCCTCAAGCATTGGGGAATGATAGTGGAGGAGTATGAGAACTGCTTCACGAAGCTAGCTAAATATGCTCCCTTGATCTTGGCTAATGAGCCCATGAGGATGCGGCGATTCTCGGAGGGTTTGCAGGCTGACATCCGTACCAAGATGTGTTATGCTAGCATCCACATGTATGTTGAACTGGTGAACATGTCCCTGCAAGTTGAGCAGGATGGTGAGTGAGTGTCCCAAGCATGCTTACCAATGGGCCTGAGGCTTAAGCCCGAATTGCAAGCCCAACTGCTTCTCGGCAAGAGGCCGCGTATGAACTCACCTCCCAGACTGATGGCTCTGCCGGCCCAGCAAAGGCCTTCCGATCACACGTGCACCTACTGCGGCAGAGTGAGTCACATTGACCCCTTCTGCTTTACTAAGATGAGAGACAACGGCTACACGCCGCCTGAAAGGGTTAACCGCTAACCCCCGCATGCTATTTTAACCCCTCCTTTGTGAGACGTGGCACAGGCGTAACCATACAATCGGCTTCCTGCATCCAGAAATAGGCTGCCACATCAGCCCATAAGAGCGCCGCCTAACCACCCGTAACAAGCCCGCGTACATGTACTCGCCGCCGAATTAGCTAAATCGGTGGTTGCAGTACCGCTAACATTTGAAGTCACTTCCCATGTCCAAGGTACACCTGTATTCCTTTTAGTGGACACCGAGTCCACTGTTTCTATGGCATCATGCTCTGTAGTCAAGCGATTAGGGTTGAATGCTACCCCTATGATTGGGGTGAGAGTCATCGCCACAGTAGGTACCTTCTTAAACACCACTAAACTCCATAAGAGTTGCCCGATAGATAGCAGAGTGGTGCACATTGACCTGATTGTAACCAAGATTTATCATTATGACATCATCCTCGGCATGGAGTGGCTCACCGAAATGAAGGCAGATATTGATTGTGAGACCAAATTGGTAAAAGCCCATGGGCCCGAGGGCACGACCTTCACCTTCCCCGTTCAAGTCAGTTGTCCCTTTTGGGTCCTTTGTTATGCTTCCTCATTAAAAAATTATGATGGTCTGTCACTTGGGGACACGTCAGTGGTCCAAGATTTCAAGGACGTGTTCAGAACCATCCTTGGACTACCTCCTCAGCGCAAGATCGACTTTACCATCGACCTTGTGCCTGGTGCAACACCTATCTCCTTGCCGATGTACCGCATGCTTCCGTGTGAGATAGATGAATTGAGGAAACAGATTGATGATTTATTGGACTCGAGCTTTATACAGCTAAGCATATCTCCTTGGGGAGCTCCCATATTATTTGTGAAAAAGAAGGATGGATCGCTACGATTGTGTACAGACTATCGTAGGCTAAATCACGTTATAGTAAAGAACAAATATCCTTTGCCTAAGATGACCTATTTACCAATTGAAGGAGGCTTAGTACTTCTTTAAGATAGACTAATAGTCCGGGTATCATTGGTTACACGTCAGTAGTGGAGATGTGCAGAAAACAGCTTTTAGGACTAACTTCGGGCACTATGAATTCCTCGTGATGCCATTTGGACTTATAAATGCACTGGCCGTATTCATAGATCTCATAAACTAGGTGTTTCGGCCGTATCTTTACCGATTCATCATCGTATTCGTAGACAACATTTTGATATACTCAAAAGGTCGAAAGATCATGAAGAACACCTACTAGCAATCCTTGATACTCTTAGGCAGAATCATTTGTTTGCACAGTACTGCAAATGCGACCTCTGGAAGGAAGAAGTCAAGTTTTTGGGACACGTAATTTACAAAGAAGGAATCGTCGTGGACCTTGCCAAGGTGACCGCAATACAGGACGGGGAGCAGCCCGGCTCGATTACAAAAGTGAGGAGTTTCCTCGGGCTTGCCGGCTATTATCGTCCATTCATTAAAGATTTCTCCAAGATAGCCCAGCCATTATTCCAACTTACTCGGAAAGATCTTAAATTTGCTTGGAATGAGAAGGAAGAGGCGGCCTTCCAAGAATTAAAGGACAAGCTGATGTCTGCGCCCGTACTATTACTGCTAGAGCAGGGGCTGAAATATACTATGTACACCGACTCCTCTCGAGTCAGTTTGGGGTGTGTACTTATGCAGAAGGATAGGGTGATCGCCTATGCCTCTCAACTGTTGAGGAAACACGAAGAAAATTACCCCACTCACGACCAAGAGTTGGTGGCAGTCATTTTCGCATTGAAGCTTTGAAGCCATTACCTCTACGGCGAGGAGTTCGAGCTCTTTTGCAACCATAAGAGCCTCAAGTACATGAAAGAGTTTAAGTTTGAAGTCTCCTACCAGAGGGACCTGAACATAAGAGCCTCAAGTTCGAGCTCTTTTACACAGAGTGACCTGAATATGAGGCAGCGCCGTTGGATGAGACATTGAAAGACTTCAAGTTTGAAGTCTCCTACCATCCTAACAAGGCCAACCTTGTGGCCGATGTGTTGAGCTGCAAGAAAACCACAAAATTTGTAGCCCCACTAATGGTAAGAGAGTGGAATATGGTGGAGTTCTTACGAGATTTCGAATGGAGGCTAACAGTGGAAGAGCCATTCGAGAGTGTCGCACACCTCCACGTACAACCACTTATTGATGATCAAATCATTGTGGCTTAGAAAGAAGATGAGTTATTGTTGAAGATGAGAGAGCGTACAAGCGACAATGAAGAATCAGAATGGAGGATTGGCTTAGATGGGGGGTTGCGGTATCGTGGCCACCTATGTGTCCCGAGCCTTCACTACTTGAGGAGAGAAGTTCTAGAAGCTGCACACAATTCAAAGTTGGCGATGCATCTGGGTAGTACAAAAATATATCGGGACGTGAAGCGTTCGTACTGGTGGGACAACATAAAGGCCCAAATAGAAGATTGTGTCCCGATGCCTCACGTGTCAGCAAGTCAAGGTCGAACACTGCCGACCCCTAGGTTTACTTCAGCCCATGCCGGCCCATTTCCTCCCGATTTATGTTTTTAATTCAGCAGATGACCTAGCCAAGCTGTACATTAAGGAGATAGTACGATTACATAGAGTTCCTTAGAGATTGTGTTGGATCGAGACACTCGGTTCACGTCTATTTTCTGGACTCGAATTCAAGAGGTGATGGGGGTGAAACTGAAATTCAGTACCATGTTTCACCCTCAGACTGATAGGCAGACGGAGCGGGTAAATCAGATACTCGAGGACATGTTACGAGAGTACATACTTGACTTCAAGGATAGCTGAGATGATTGTCTCCCTTATTCTGAATTTGCTTATAACAACAATTTCCAAGCAAGCATTGACATGGCTCCCTACGAAGCATTGTATGGACGCCCATGTGGGCTCCCCATTGTTGGGCGAAAGTTGGCAAGAAGGGCTTAGTTAGCCCAGACCTAGTTCAGGCGACCTCGAAAAATATAGATATTATCAGATGTCGACTCCTTACGGCCCTGAATAGGCAAAAGAGCAACGCTGATATGAGATGGAGGCTGTTATAATTCAAAGTTGGGGACCGTGTATTCCTCAAGGTTTCTCCAATGAGGGAGTACTCCATTTTGGTAAGAAAGGGAAGCTCACACCGAGATTCATTGGGCCTTTCCAGATTTTGGACCGAGTGGGTGTGGTGGCATACCGTGTTACCTTGCCCACACCACTCATAGGCATGCACAACGTGTTACACATATCAATGCTGAAGAAGTACATCCCCGACCCTACTCATATCATCAGGTGGGAGCAAGTAGAACTAAGGGAAGACGCTACCTATGTACTGCGGCCCACACATGTTCTAGATAGGAAAGAATAAATGTTGCGAAGCAAAGTCATACCACTCGTGAAAGTGTTATGGACGCACCACACTGAGGAGGAGGCTACTTGGGAGACGGAAGCTGAGGTCTGTAATAACTATCCACAAATCCTCCAGTACGAAAAGGTACAAATTTCGAGGATAAAATTTTCTTTAAGGGGGGTAGATTATAACGTCCCGAAAAAATCTGTACAAAGACCCGAGTACAACCTCAAGCGGAATAACCTAAGGAACACACCCAGTTGAATAATTTAGGGGGAGTTAATTAAAGGCTAAGCATTTGGTGGGTTAAGCTTGGGCCACCATTTTTCACAAGTGGGAAGGCCTAGAATTAAGAGTACCACTGGCCCAATGCCACGAGAATATCTAAGATAAATCCCAAGGGCCTGTCGCTCTTGGGAGTACACAGAAACTCCGTATTGGACCTAGACCTCACGTCAGGGGTCTGATGACCTTGAAATTATAGGACAATGTCCGTCCTACTGAGCTTGACAACCATCGTGAGAACTAAGCCCAAAGAGTGTCTAGAAATGCCCAACTTAAACCGTGAGTTAAGAGCAAGAGAAATGAAAATATCCTAAGAAAATGAACTGAAACTTAAGTGAATTGGGCCGTCCGCTCCTACGCAAAGTTGACGATTTTGGACCGTTGGTTTATGACCAAACTTCACAGTAAGAGAAAGGAAATTTTCCTGCACATATTCGTATAACCGTGGCCCCGATTGGACACGTATGACCGTTGATCTGACACAAGCTCTCCACGGTCAATTGGCTTATCCGATCACACCGAAATCGTGTCCTAGAGTGGATCCATTGTCAGAGAGCGTACCCTATGACATAGATGGGCCATTGTAATGCCCTGAAAATCAGGGGTCGAGCATAAACTCAACTCTCTAGTTCCAACGCATCACTTATGCAACATAATGAATGATGATTGAATGTTGTCTGTATGAGTGCATTGAACAAGAGTGAGATTAAGCCAAAACAACATATCATACTCCAGAGATAATTAAATTTGCAAGTGGAAGACTGTGATAGATATATAAAATATAAACTATGGTAAGTCTCTAGAGTGTGATAAAGTTACCAGGTTAAATAATTACAAGTACAATCCTAAAATATACTAAGTTGTGTAATGTCATCTAGTCAATATCCCAGAAAGCCCCGTCGATCAGGACACGGCTCACAGGAACCAGCCTGAAACTGCATAAAGGAGGAATTCTCCTCATCCTCATAAAAGTCCGGCTCCGCATCGCAGCATCGCCATCATCTGAAACTCAAACAAGTCTGGTTGGTGTGTACAACACCGTCCCGTAATGTGGGAGTGAGTGATCAACTCAATGGAATAATAAAGCATAGGTTAACATATTATCAAAACGGTCAAGCAGTAATGATAAAGCAGTACAATCAAACAATCCTAACTACTCTTATTTAATGCAAGTATGAAATGACATGATGAATGCCCTTGCCAAACCACCCTCATGTGACACCATCTTACGTTCGCGATATGCGTTTATCCCTCAATGCTCCACATCTACCAGGCACATGCAGTGCGATGATGAGCATGATTACCGAGTTGATATTAGTCCATTTCAAATAGCAGTATTGGAAAACTAAGGTACCTCCCTTGTATCATTCCCAAACATGATCCATTTTAGGGTCGTCAGTCCTAGTAAATCTCATACGATCATGTGTATCTAGGTCACTGCAGAGGCTACCAGGGCTGTTACGCACAATGGTTACACCACTCCCCCATCACCTCTTTAACGGTTCATCACTATACAGATACAGGCCTAGTTCAAACTCTATACACCGTGGAAAAACTCGTCGCCTCACCGTAAATTCAGAGTATGCTCGAGGTCACTACAAAGGGCTGACAGGGCTATTACATGCATTCGTTGCACCACTCCCCCATCACCTTATCAATGTAGGCCGACAGCATGAATATAGTGTCCCATACCACCATAATCGTCTCAGAAGTCTGGTTGCTCACTGGTCACTACGGGGAGGCACGTGGCCCCAGCGTATGCCGACAACTCGACCACGGTGTCCCATACCACCATGCCTGGCTCATGAGTCTTAGCGGATCGATGTACCATGGTTAACGGGATTTCACTAGTAAGTTTGGTACCCTAGGTTCAAGTAGTAGCGTCCAAATATGGTGAACATACATTAGACATATCGGTTACTTGACGAGCTCAGCTAGCTTGAGCGTACAACGAGTTGAACGATATGAAGCACATAAGCACTTCGTGTGGCCAGCCACTATCGCCAACCGAAGTACGACTCGGGTTCGATGAACACATCTCTCGTGGTGATAGAATCTCAACCACAAATTCCATTTCATTGCAGATTGCCTGGACTATACAATAGCCCCAATCACATTCAATTGCAGATAGTTAAAGCAGTAATGGATCAAGATTCAAATCATACAATCAAAATCTGATAATATCCGCTTAGGGCTGCCAGGGCTATTGCACGCACTCGTTACACCACTCCCCCATCACCCATGACGGATCATACAAGGTAAACATGAATTTAAACATATGCATTACATAGATAAAATCATACAATCAGTTGAGCATGTTATGAAGTACAACACAAGCATGAGTTTGTACATATTCAATTCCTAATCACACAGATTTCAAAAGAAAGCATACACATAATTACAGGAGTTGAGAATCATATCTTAACACCCTTATGCATTACAATTTACTAACTATTACTCATTTAACATCTCAACAAACACTTTAGACTACCTACATCAACATACATGACATATGTTGATCACATAGGTATTAGGCCAAATCCTTTCACTAGAGAGTTGCCCCAATTATAACACACATGCACCCACGACGGATAGTCATGGCAAGCAGGAATCCAAGTTCCATGTTCATTCAGTCATTTCCACAACCACTTGGGCTACACGCTTTAGCATATATAGTGTATATTGGACGTGGCGTGATTTAGGGCAAATCCTTTCGTCAAAGGGGTATCGCCAATACAAAAATCATATATCTGTGACAATTAGTCATGGTGAGCACGAATGAGAATTCTATACTTATTCAGTCATTTTCACAAACACTTATAATACACTATTTTCACATACATAGTGTATATTAGCAAAACATATATTAGGGCGAGTCCTTTCGCCAAACAAGTATTTTACGCATATATAATATGTTCATATAGCAAATAATCATGGAAAACACATTTTCAAAATTTATACGTATACGGTACTTTCTAGAATACACTATTTCAACATACATAGTGTATATTAGCAAAATATGTATTAGGGCGAGTCCTTTCGCCAAATAAGTATTTTATCCATATATAATATATTCATACAACAAATAATCATGGAAAACTCATTTCTAAAATTTATACGTATACGGTACTTTTTACAAATACCTAGAGTATGTAAAATTCAATATTCTTCATCTTTAATCGAAACGGAAAATAGACAGCACTTTGTACATGTGCAATTGCATGCATATTATGAATCTATCATTATCTAACATTGAAAGCATTGAAAACCATAACCTATACATCTAAAGTCCGCACCTCTTTCCGTAGGATCGTAACGAATACAATAGGTTTGTTAAGCTTCCGTATTCGGTAGTTTGGTAACCTATAGAATGAAATAGGTTAGCTATTTCATAACCTACAACTGTCAAAACCCCAAAATAGATTAGGGTTAGGGTTTTTTTACCTAGAAATGAAGTCGGATTCACCGGAAAAGCGACTAAATAGGGGTGGTTGAGCTCGTGTAGCGGCAGGGAAGCATGGCAGGGAGATCCTCCCACTTCTCTCACACTTTCTCTCTATTTTCTGTCTTCTTAATCTCAAATTCGTATGGCTGTGTGAGAGAGGGTTCTAAGGTCCTTATATAGCCTAAAACTTCACTGAAATAGACTAAGGTCAAGGTATACTTAGGTTATAACCAAAGTGAAGTTGTTTCAGCTCAACGAAGCACTTTTGGCGGCCGCCCTTAAGCCAAAGTCAGACTTAAGCTCACTAACACAAGATCTAGGTTTAGTTAAGTTTTCGTTCCAGTCGGCTTCTCAGATCATGTGTGGCGGACCAGCTTCAGTTCAACGGTCAGTGAATCTCGATCGGAGATTCTGAGTACATGGATATGTTTATGAAAATTTTCTTGATCCGAGGGTGTATTTGGGTCAGATTCTAACGGTCTGGTTATTTACAAGATGTATGCAACTAACAAGTCTCAGATTACTATTTGAGATATTTATTTTGTAAAGAAAACAAGTGTTCTTACACTCTCTCGCTCCGGACTCAAGCGAACAGCCATGGGACACTGTCTGGATTTCATTTCCGAGATAGTTATCAAGCCCAGCAAGGCGGTCCTAATTCCTTAACTTCATGTTAATCGGACTTCCGACGTGCGGTCTAGATCTGATACAGAGTTTCAAGATACTCCCAAGAGCAACTGGGTAATGAGATTGATCCGAGATTTTAGGGTAACCTAGCGTCAATGATTCTACAAGTTTTGGGTCTTACAGATCGTATTTAAAGTGGATCAAGTGGATTTCGTAGCTAATCTAGTTTAGCACTTAGTTACTTTGTCTCATTTCTAAAGGATTTAGTCCTGTAAGATTTTTGTCTGAGGTGGTACTTAGGCCTTTGTAGTTTGTATGTAAAGTGATCCAAGTTATACTACTTAGCGAGTTTAAGATAGTATCTAGGGTGAAAGTACTTGGAAAAATTGAAAGAACAAGGTGGTGAAGGGTGGGATTTGTGAAGGAAATAGGTTCAAAAGCGGTTTTAGACTTTGGGATTGAGTTCTGACAACTGAATAAGGTGTTAGGATCGACCCATTGCCTAAGGATGTCTAATTCCAGGTTAGAAAAAAATCTAGGATGTTACAATCTACCCCCCGTAAAACAAAATTTTGTCCCCGAAATTTCCTAAGGGTAATAAGGAAAGATTTAATTATTTCATTTGCCTAAGACTTATTGATTTCAAGTTTCTACGCGTGGTAGGGTATATACTAGCCTGGTTCATTTTAGTCTACCCCCCTTAAAACTTATTTCTTTATCCCCTGCTTATATCCTGATGGTTTGCTACAATGGATTTCTTTCCCTATTTGGAGTCTTGACGACAATTCACAACAATTTAGAGTAAGATAGTTATTTTTAATTTTTGACCAACACGGAGAGATGGTTATAGTGGGCTTGGTCTCGATACATCGATCATCTACCTGGCCAGGGTAGAAAGCTCATCGTATCCCGTCTGAATCCTGGTGAATCCTGGTCTTCTGCTCGTCCGTAGTGAGTCCTTTGGTAGTCGCCTAGGATTGAGAATTTGGTCAAGCTGCGAATGTTTCGCAGTTGTATGTTTCAGTAACTCCGTAGTCCGATCACTCTAAAAACGTAGGGAATGTCCATCATTGAAAGGTTCAAAATATCCTATTTCTTGGGTTACCCATTGGTCTAAGAGAGTCCTCGTTATTATCTATGTCCAAGGAAATGGTGAATCAAATCTTACTTGATCATCCTAAAACGGTTTCTCATAGTAGAACTTCCTAGGACTTCTATAATGTTCGTATTCAACGAGCATAATTTCGATCCTGGGCCAGTGGGGTAGGGTCCACCACGCTTCCGCTGCGCCACCCAGATCAAAGAGGTGTATTGATTTGACCTAGCTATATCTATCGGTCTCTGGTATTCTCCAATGTAACCAGTGGTCTACTCTTAATTTAGGGGTAATGGAAATCTATAGGTGTAGTCCAAAGTCTATGCTCATACGCTAGATAATTTCACATCATTTCTAGTACAGGAAGGGTTTTATCACTTAGGGTCAAAGTTACCTAATTGGAATTGAGTTGTACGGACTTAAATTTAACTACTCTAGAGCACTTCACACATGCTCATACCAGCTAAAAGGGTCCTAAGGTTCACATTATAAATTTGTTGAATTTCCTATACAGTCAGGTCTGTCGAAATCTAGGAGCACCGCTCTAGGTCTAAAACTCCAAGGGCCTATTTGTCAAACAACCATTTACTTTAAAAGCTTAAGCTGTCAGAGTGTGGTGGGTTAATGTATATCAAGGGACTTTATCACTTCAACACTATTTGGCCAGTGGTCTTAAGTTGTAGTAAATGGGACTGTATTACTAATCCCACCTTGGGATTTAGAAATAGCATATTTGGTAGGAGGGTGAGTGGGGATAAAAATTAATGGTATAGGCTGTGGAAAATGAGCCTTGTGTTAGAAAGTGTGAGATGGGATTTTTAAACCCCATGATGATGAATTTCTAAGTGTAATTTGAAAGAAAAACCCAGGATATACATTTCATTGCATACAATCCAAACATGGCATTAGAAAACATGGGATACACCCAATCTAGCGGCCATACCTTACACATACATTTATTGTTACTTTTACAATTCCATCCACCTAATCTCATTTAATGTAGTTGGCCGAACGGCCCTAAATATTCCAACCTTTGGAGGTCGTGAAGAAGACGGTGGAAATGGAGAAAAAGGTCGTATTCAACTCGAATAAGGCCATGGGAAGTGAAGGAAAAGGAGAAAGAGGGCTGGAGTCTCTAACTCTCCACGGATTTAAGCCTCAACAGAGGTTGTACAGGCCCAAGAGACTGGGTTCGAAGAAAGAAAGTGAAGAGATGGGAAGGATTGAGAGCTTACACGATTTGAGCTTCAAACGGGGGGTGTAAGAGCTCAGATGAGAGAGAATAAAGAGGATAAGGGGTGTGTGTTGTTATAAACGATGGAGGTGAACGGGTTGTGACAGAGAATGACGGAATGGGTGATTGGAGGGGCAATTTTTGCCAAAAATTAGAAGTTTGAAAGATAAAAGAGAGCTTGGAGGGGTGAAGGAGGTATTCCATAGGGGGGTTTTAGTCGACGGCCCATACACCAGGGGGTTCCCCAACCCCCCAAACTCGATTGGCCTGACTAGCCTGCCCAGCTAGGCCCAAAACCCGGTGAGGCCTCACCGACCGGGCGAGGGCCTTGCCACCCATTGGATAAAGTGGCAAGGGATTGCCACTTGGGCGTGGTCCTCGTGACCCCTAGGCCCCCAAAAACTCTGGGTCCTACCCTGGGTCACCCCGGAGGTGCTCCGTTTGGCCCCCGACTCTGTTTTGAGCCATACTGGGGCCAACTTGTAAACTGGAATGATTTTATGTGATGTGTAGTATATGATTTTGGGGTAGGAGGTGCTAATCTATCCAACTAACCCATTTCGTTCATGAGATTCCATAATTTGAATGGTCAAAAGTCCAATTTCTACCTATATTTACTATTTATAGTAAATTTTTGTTTAAGTATTATTCTCCATCATTTATATGTTTAGGATTAATGTCTAGTATGAAAGGACTTAGAAAAAGTTAAAGAATGAGGTGGTGAAAGGAGAGAATTTGAAGAAATTGGATAAAAGGGGTTTTAGGCTTTGAAATGAAGTGAAAGGTGTTGTGGTTGACCCACAATCTAAGGGCATTCGTTTCTAGGGAATGACTCAAACCCGTCGACTGATGGCCTAGAAGTGGTTCGGGATGGTTTCGCATGATCATGGGTATGTACGGGCCTAACTCAATGGTCGGTTTCGGTCGGTTTCGCCGTTCGGCGAATTTGGAAAATCATAAGTTGGTTTCTACATTCCGCCACTCCCTCCTAGTCAGAGTGCATCAGAATACGTCGTGTGACCATAACCCAGGTCCGGTTTAATCTAAATCATGCTCTGATACCATCTTGTAATGCCCTGAAAATCGGGGGTCGAGCATAAACTCAACTCCCGAGTTCCAAAGCATCACTTATGCAACATAATGAATGATGATTGAATGTTGTCTGTATGAGTGCATTGAACATGAGTGAGATTAAGCCAAAACAGCATATCATACTCCAGAGACAGTTAAATTTGCAAGCAGAAGACTGTGATAGATATATAAAATATAAACTATGGTAAGTCTCCAGAGTGTGATAAGGTTACCAGGTTACAAGTACAATCCTAAAATATACCAAGTTGTGTAATGTCATCTAGTCAATATCCCAAAAAGCCCTGTCGATAAGGACATGGCTCACAGGAACTAGCCTGAAACTGCATAAAGGAGGAATTCTCCTCATCCTCATAAAAGTCCGGCTCCGCATCGCAGCATCGCCATCATCTGAAACTCAAACAAGTATGGTTGGTGTATACAACACCGTCCTATAACGTGAGAGTGAGTGATCAACTCAGTGGAACAATGAAGCATAGGTTAACATATTATCAAAACGGTCAAGCAGTAATGATAAAGCAGTACAATCAAACAATCCTAACTACTCTTATTTAATGCAAGTATGAAATGACATGATGAATGCCCTTGCCAAACCACCCTCATGCTACACCATCTTACGTTCGCGATATACATTCATCCCTTAGTGCTCCACATCTACCAAGCACATGCAGTGCGATGATGAGCATGATTACGGAGTTGTTATTAGTCCATTTCAAACAACATTATTGGAAAACTAAGGTACCTCCCTTATATTATTCCCAAACATGATCCATTCTAAGGTCGTCAGTCCTAATAAATCTCATACGATAATGTGTTTCCAGGTTATTGCAGAGGCTGTCAGGGCTGTTACGCACAATGGTTACACCACTCCCCCATCACCTCTTTAACGGTTCATCACTATACAGATACAGGCCTAGTTCATACTCTATACACTGCAGCAAAACTCGTCACCTCACTGCAAATTCAGAGTATGCTCGAGGTCACTACAAAGGGCTGTCAGGGCTATTACATGCATTCGTTGCACCACTCCCCCATCACCTTATCGATGTAGGCCGACAGCACGAATATAGTGTCCCATACACCATAATCGGCTCACGAGTCTGGTTGCTCACTGGTCACTACGGGGAGGCACGTGGCCCCAGCGTAGGCCGACAGCTTGACCACGGTGTCCCATACCACCATGCCCGACTCATGAGTCTTAGCGGATCAAGGTACCATGGTTAACGGGATTTCACTGATAAGTTTGGTACCTTAGGTTCAAGCAGTAGCGTCCAAACATGGTGAACATACATTAGACATATTGGGTTACTTAACGGGCTCAGCTAGCTCGAGCGCACAAGGAGTTGAATGATATGAAGCGCATAAGCACTTCATGTGGCCAGCCACTATCGCCAACCGAAGTACGACTCGGGTTCAATGAACACATCTCTCGTGGCGACTGAATTTCAACCACGAATTCCGTTTCATTGCCGATTGCCTGGACTATATAATAGCCCCAATCACAATCAATTGTAGATAGTTAAAGCAGTAATAGATCAAGATTCAAATCATACAATCATAGTTTGATAATATCCCTTAGGGCTACCAGGGCTATTGCACGCACTCGTTACACCACTCCCCCATCACCCATGATGGATCATATAACGTAAACATAAACTTAAACATACGCATTACATAGATAAAATCATACAATCAGTTGAGCATGATATGAAGTACAACACAAGCATGAGTTTGTACGTATTCAATTCCTAATCACACAGATTTCTAAAGAAAGCATACACATAATTACAGGAGTTGAGAATCATATCTCAATGCCCTTATGCATTACAATTTACGAACTATTACTCATTCAACATCTCAACAAACACTTTGGACTACCTACGTCAACATACATGACATATGTTTATCACATAGGTATTAGGCCAAATCCTTTCACTAGGGAGTTGCCCCAATTATAACACGCGCGCACCCATGACGGATAGTCATGGCAAGCAGGAATCCAAGTTCCATGTTCATTCAGTCATTTCCACAACCACTTGGGCTACACGTTTTAGCATATATAGTGTATATTGGCCGTGGCGTGATTTAGGGAAAATCCTTTGGTTAAAGGGGTATCGCCAGTACAACAATCATATATCTGTGACAATTAGTCATGGCGAGCATGAAAGAGAATTCTATACTCATTTAGTCATTTTCACAAACACTTAGAATACACTATTTTCACATACATAGTGTATATTAGCAAAACATATATTAGGGCGAGTCCTTTCGCCAAACTAGTATTTTACGCATATATAATATGTTCATACAGCAAATAATCATGGCAAACACATTTCCAAAATTTATACATATACGGTAGTTTCTATAATACACTATTTCAACATAGATAGTTTATATTAGCAAAACATGTATTAGGGCGAGTCCTTTCGCCAAATAAATATTTTTCCATATATAATATATTCATACAACAAATAATCATGGCAAACACATTTCCAAAATTTATACGTATACGGTACTTTCTTCAAATACCTAGAGCATGTAAAATTTCGTATTCTTCATCTTTAATCGAAACGGAAAACAGACAACACTTTGTACATGTGCAATTGCATGCAGATCATGAATCTATCATTATCTGACATTGAAAGCATTGAAAACCATAACCTATATATCTAAAGTCTGCACGTCTTTCCGTAGGATCGTAACGAATACGATAGGTTTGTTAAGCTTCCGTATTCGGTAGTTTGGTAACCTATAGAATGAAATAGGTTAGCTATTTCATAACCTACAACTGTCAAAACCCCAAAACAGATTAGGGTTAGGGTTTCTTACCTAGAAATGAAGTTGGATTCGCTGGGAAAGCGACTAGATAGGGGTGGTTGAGCTCGTGTAGCGGCAGGGAAGCATGGCAGGGACACTTCTCTCACACTTTCTCTCTCTTTTCTCTCTTCTCAATCTCAAATTCATATGGCTGTGAGAGAGAGGGTTCTAAGGTCCTTATATAGCCTAAAACTTCACTGAAATAGACCTAAGGTCAAGGTATACTTTAGTTATAACCAAAGTGAAGCTGTTCCAGCTCAACGGAGCACTTCTGTCAGCCTCCCTTAAGCCAAAGGTTGGACTTAAGCTAACTAACACTGGATCTAGGTTTAGTTAAGTTTTCGATCCAGTTGGCTTCTCAGATCACGTGTGGCAGACCAGTTTTAGTTCAACGGTCAGTGGATCTCGATTGAAGATTTCGAGTAAATGGATATGTTTATGAAATTTTTCCTGATCCGAGGGTATATTTGGGTCAGATTTTGACGGTCTGGTTGCTTACAAAATGTCCGTAAGTAACAAGTCTCAGATTACTATTTGAGATATTTATTTTGTAAAGAAAACAAGTGTTCTCACACTTTCTCGCTCCAGACTCAAGTGAACAGCCGTGGGACACTGTCTGGATTTAATTTCTGAGATGGTTGTTAAGCCCAGCTAGGCGGTCCTAATTCCTTAACTTCGTGTTAATCAGACTTCGGACGTGCGGTCCAGATCTGATACGGAGTTTTGAGATGCTCTCGAGAGCAACTAGGTAATGAGATTGATCCGAGATTTTAGGGTAACATAGCATCAATGATTCTACAAGTTTTAGGTCTTGCAGATCATATTTAAAGTGGATCAAATGGATTTCATAGCTAATCTAGTTTAGCACTTAGTTACTTTGTCTCATTTCTAAAGGATTTAGTTCTGTAAGATTTCTGTCTGAGGTAGTACTTAGGCCTTTGTAGTTTGTATGTAAAGTAATCCAAGTTATATTACTTAGCTAGTTTAAGATAATATCTAGGGTGAAAGTACTTAGAAAAATTGAAAGAACAAGGTGGTGAAGGGTGGGATTTGTGAAGGAAATGGGTTCAAAAGCGGTTTTAGACTTTGGGATTGAGTTCTGACAACTGAATAAGGTGTTAGGATTGACCCATTGCCTAAGGACGTCTAATTCTAGGTTAGCAAAAAATCCAGGATGTTACAGCCATGGACCTCCATAAGAGCCCTGTTCATCAGAAATGGTTACCCACAAGGTATAAACATAGTACAAAGTGGCCTTGGGGCCATTTGCAACTTGTTTGGGGCTATAAATAGCTCCCAACACACCGCCTCTCTCCCAAATACGAATTTGCTAAACCCTAAGGAGATAAGGAATAGAAAAGAGAAAAGAGAGAAGAGGAAGTTTGGGAGATCGTTGTAACTGTGGGAAATCTTCGTCCATGGATCCACTTGCCTAATCACCGCTACGTTTTGGTACCAAAACTCTTCCGGCTACGACTTACGGTAAGAAATACTAAGCCCTATAGTGATGTAGGTCTCCTGGATGGTTTTTCTCCAACTTAGCTAACCCATTCACTCGATTAGGTGACCAACATTATTTCCTTGGAAACATGGTCCTAGGACCGAGTCTGAGTCGAGCATACTACCGAAAGGTGCGGACTATAAATGCTTAGGTTACGGTTTGTCAATGCTTTCATTATATCTAATGATTTATAGTTGTCATGATTGCTATCGTATTGTCTTAAACACGTTGATTTTTATATGTGATACACTTATGAACTGTAATAAATAAATGATGCAACTTATGTGTTTGATGAAATGTCTAAATGGGGAATAGAAAATGATTAGTACTGGCCATGATTGTTAATCTAGGATTCATTGTTGTCATATGCACATGTATTTCTCTATGTAATGAATTGATAAAATGTAAGTTGTAGCTAACATAGTTCATGTGTTTGATAAATTGTCTAAATGAGAAATAGTTGATGATTTGTACTTGCTATGATTATTAAGGTAGGATTCTTTGTGGCCTTATGCATATGTATATTTTTCTCTATGTACTCAATTGATAAAATGCAAGTTGTAGTTAACAATGAGAAATTCACTATGATTGCTTATCGAATGCTGATATATATATATATATATATATATATATATATATATATATATATATACATGTGAGTGTTAGTAGCATTTGGATAGGAATGGGGCTACAATCGTAGTCCAGGCAATCGGTAAACATCTATGTTTAGGTGGCCGAATTAGTCTGGCCACCTTAGGTAAAACCCAAAAGATATGGGTCGTACGACCACTGCCGATAGTGGCTAGGCCACGAGGGGCACTTATGCGCTCCATGTCGATTAAGTCAGCGTGCGCCCGTACCAATCAAGCTTGTCTAATGAACCAGTTGACATATTATGTATTTACCATGTATGAACGTGACTGTTTAAATTAAGGTACCCCTCACCAATGTAAAGATCCAACTTCAACGATGGTACCACTACCCTCAAGACTCATGAGCCGGGCATGGTGGTATGGGACACCGTGCTCTGACTATCGACCTATGTTGGGGTGATGAGCCTCCCCGTAGTACCCCGAGTACCACTTCTTGCAACTTGCCTATCGTATGTGTTTATCTAAGAGTGGCAAACCTAGATGGATCAAAACACAGGAATAAGGCCACTGCGGTTGTCCGATGCCTAATGTTCAATTTGGGTCAATATTAAAAAGGGAGGTACCCTAGCTTCCCAAACTTACCGGATGAATGAACATAATTAATCACTTGACTAACATGACCATACATCGCACCGCATTAGTTAGAATGTGGTGAAAAGGCGTTGGAGTCATACCTTTGAGGCAGTGTTGTCATATGTGAAACAAGCTGTCAAAGTCGCTTGTTTAGAGAGTGTTGATGTCAAGGGCATGCATCATTACCTACACTCTATTCTCACATTAAAAAAGAATAGCTAGGAAGCGATTGTTTATGATTGCCTTATCATTACTACATTGATTGACTTGATAACATGTATAACTTTTACCTTATAAAACCACTGAGTTGATCACTCACTCCCACTCTGGGACGGTGTTTTAAAACAATTAGAGCAGGGCTTCTTAGATGAGGAGGAGGAATTCTCCTACTTCCAACTCTTGGGTGGGCCGATGTAGGCCACGTACTGTTACGCAGGGAACGCTGGGCATTTGGTCATAGTTAGATACTATATTTACACTACCACATTTTGTTCATTCTGAAATTGTATATGTATATATTGAACCTAGTCGCGGATTCATACTCTGGAAGAAATTTTGTGAGACACGTATCTATTTATACAGATATGTTTTGGATTTACACATTTACTTAACATCATTAAATTTGGAGTATGATATGCCGTTTAGTAAAATTTTATGCATGCTTAATCAATCAATATGGAAGCAATCAGAACATTATCTTCCATAGGACATAAGTGATGTTCGGAATCTCAGGATTCGAGCTTTGCTCAACCTTCGAAATTCGGGACATTACACAGATCAATCCCCACATTTCCTTGTTCGGTTAGGAGTCTTTCTAGTTTAGGATCACCCCGGGCATACCTCCAAGTATCCTTCATACTCGAGAGAGAAGAGACTTCTAGTTTCAGCTTTTCATTTTCAGATTTGAGATTTTCAATTTGAGATGTTTTGAAATCTAAATCGCACTTAGTTTTTTTTTAAACAATCAGATAGATGCAATTTTTCTAAAACTAGAGTATCAAATTTTCTTTTAGCTTCAAAAACTTTTCTTTTTGAAGTTTTAATTTTACAGTTATCTTGCAACTCTCCCTGTATAGGGCATTGTATGCATCTTGTAAATCTTTATCATTTTTTAGGATCGCTTTTCAGATTTTCATTATAAGTTGAATCACAACTTTCTGAGGAAGTGACTCTGGATAGAGTTATTAAGGCCTTAACCTCATCAGTAGACTCAGATTCAGAATCATCTGACTCAGAAGAAACTTCAAAGCAAGATGATTCATCCCATGTAACCAACATACCTTTCCTTTTAGGTTTGTCCTTCTTAGACATTTATTTGTCAAATGCCTGTATTCATGGCAGTTGAAACATTGGCTATCTTTAAGTGATTTCCAAGTTTTAGATCTACCCTTTTTCTTCTCAGAGGGTTTTTGAAAATTAACTCTCTTTTTTCTTTTGAAAAATTTGTAAAACTTCTTAGCTAAAAGTGTCATATCAACCTCTGAATTTCTGCAATCAGAATTATTAGAATTATGAGAAATATCTTTAGAAGATTTTAGGGCTATGGATTTACCTTTAGAAGCCTTAAAATTTAACTCGTATGTTTGTAAAGAATCAACAAGTTCTTCAACTTACATATTATTTGTATCATGAAGTTCCTGAATGGCGGTGACTTTTGAATTGAACCTTTCAGGCAATGAGCGTAGTATCTTTGCACAGACTTTACTTTCTGGGATGTTATCTCCAAGACCCCACACTGAGTTGACTATGTCATTTAACTTAGTATAGAAGTCCATGAATATTTCACTTTCTTCCATACATATTTCCTTAAACCTAGTTATGAGGATTTCAAGTTTAGATTTCTTGATAATAGTCGTACCCTCATGTGTCATTTCTAAGATTTCCCAAGCTTGTTTTACAGTATCACAAGATATAATCCTTTTGAATTCATATGGTGATAGTGCGCAAGTAATTGTGTTTAAAGCCTTGGCATTGGCACTGCTCTCATTTTTCTGAAGAGTGGTCCAAGTATTATAAGGTGCAACCTTGAGAGTTTTAAAACCATCAATACCTAGAACTTCAATGGTAGGTGGGTTTCACCTAGACACTGTGGATTGCCACACATTTTCATCGATAGACCTTAAAAAAATTCTCATCCTGGCTTTCCGATAGGCATAATTGGAACCATCAAATGGTGGTGGCCTAGTAATTGAAAGGCTATCAAAATTGACATGATATAAGCTCAGATCAGTTAGCTCAGGAAATAAATCTAAATAAATGAGCTATTAGGCTCTGATACTACATGAAAAGGCTGAGCTAAGAGTCCTAGAGGGGGGGGGGGGGGGGGGGGGGAGGTAAATAGGACTATGCCAAATTAAAATTTAAATATGGAATTAAGAAAGAAATAGAGAAAGATAACACTTATCAAATTCAAATAACAGAAATAAATAGCAACCTCAAATGCACAAGTATTGAAAGGTTGATACAAATGTTGTTCTAAGGACAACCTTACACTAAAAACCAAAGTCTTATGGCAGGACAACCTGATTTTGAGAACGTTTTGTGTATCAAAGTCCTAAACCAATACAGTGGAATAAACAATAAAACATAAATAAATATCTATTACTATTACAACATTCACCATATGTGCAGAAAATAAATTACAATCATTCACCACAAATGCACAATAATAAACATTCACCATAACTCCAGTAATTATAGTGGTTCGCTTGTGTGTACACCAACTGTTACAAAACAGCCACACAACTACTCCACTCCCAATATCCTCACCCACAGGATATTGGCTTTCACTATGAAATAGGTTTTCTAAGGTTCACCCAAAACCTTCACAATTGTGTTTTCAAAGGGCTACCACAATTAAAAACCCCACTCACTGAGATTTTCTGACTATCTGAAAGATTTTTTTGGCCATCTTACAAACCAAATACAAAAAATTGAAATTATACTTGTTTAAATAAAGTACTTCATTGTATCCCGGTAAAACTGCTTCTTTGGAGATGTAAAGTGTTCCATGTTCAATGTTCAATCTCTTAAATGATAGGGTTCTAGGTCTAAATAAATTTTAATTTTAATCCAACCTTAGGCTACTTTAGATTTTACTTCTTGGATCTCACAAAGGGTTAAATTCAAAAATCCCTTTGAATATCAAATAAAATGGAATCAAGAGATCAATTATAGGCAAAAATATTGTTCGCTTGATTGGCCCAGTGTTCAGTTCGACTAGTCGAACGACCAACAACATTTCCAAATTTCTGGCGCGATAAGATAAGATCGTTACTCGACTGGTTGAGTGGCCTGCTCGACTGGTCGAGTGGGACCAGAAATGCTTGCTGGACTTTGAGTCGAGCCTACACAACCGGTCGAGCACTGTTCACTCGACTGGTCGAGCAGTCTCCAGAACTGGTCGAGGATCTAACAAAAAATTCTGAAAAATCTACAACAACCTTAGACTGGTCGAGAAAATTCTTGGACTGGTTGAGCCAGTGTCTAGACTACTCAAACCATGACTAGGACTACTAGAAAAATGACTTATAAAATTATCAAATGACCTATTATATAAAAGCAAATTGTATAACCTATCTTAAGGTCAATCTGGGGTCAAACAAACCTTATTTGTGAGATTGAAACATCACATATCATTCTCTTGAAGTAGTTGAAGCTTGAAGACTTGATCTAGTACTTGAACTTCTTGATGTTGTTCTTAAACTTCTTGATCTTGTATTTGAACTTCTTGAGCTTCTTGATCATGTACTAGAATGTAGACAAGATTGGCAAGGATAACATGAAGTTGATCTTACAATAAGAGTTAAACAAGATACAGATTCCAAGAGGTTTTGACACTACAAAATTCGACAAACCTAGGAGTTAGATAAGATAGCATTTACATGAATGAAATGACCAAGCTAGAGTGTGAAGTCGGGATGATAGAACGTAGTATCGCAGGCTATGGGGTTCATTATAAGAGACTTCTATCCAAACCAGTCTCATACTTAAATTTGGATAGCTAGACTCAATGTGGTAAACTCCTGATCTCAGGTTCGTCGCGCGCCCCAACTGAAATCCTGGCCATTGCGAAGGTACACAATAATTAATTGTGCACCACCAGTCTGAGTGTATAGTGAATGAATGAATTTATCAGATGCTGACTATGCAACTGCTACTTAGTAAGTCCACATATTAGTATCGTACATCTCTGGGATCATCACCGGGGTCTAGTACACTCCAAGCAGGTTACCGCCCCTGCCAGCCGCGCAACTCAGCGAGTAGAAATGACCTCACTACTCGCCTGCCAATATCGGCCTAACTCGTCGATAGCGTACCCATTTGTGAGTTGATCAAACTTAGCCTAGCTTATAGCTCCCTTGGTGGATAAGGCTACACCCCCTCCCAACCGACCATGACATAGTGGGAAGCGCGGCCTCCTGATACTCGTCACTCGATGCTCATGTCTTCCACTTAGTTTAGACGTTAGAGTATCTCCTGGTACCAAAAAGGTTCTGGGACTTTCACCCAAGGATATCATATGTGCCCACAGTGCTAGAGCCAATATTTCCGATATTCAATTCAGCCGTCCACAATGTGCCTATGGAGGCCACGACCCTGATGTTGCTAGGGTGTACAATGATCATGTCACACAAATGTGAGATGTATGAATCACACTGTCCTGTCATGTAGCAATCCTGTGCATACCACGCGCTCATGTGACTCCCATAAACAATCTACCCAATGACATATGCTATGATCAATCACTCCTCATATCAAGCATACATTGATGTGTATGGGCATGAATCATGGAGTCATACTAAACATGTTATATGGTGATGAACTATCTTCATAACGAAGATAGGCTTAGACTACCTGCACATAACAAGTATGGGCCTAACAACGGGCCCTAGGGAGAGTTACAATGCAGACATTTAACCATCATTGCTCTTACAATGTAGACGTCAAACCATCATTGCTCCCAAGGCATGGCCCACCATAATCATCATTACATACATCATAGTGGAATTGCACATCGCAATGAACCTCATGTACATCACATTCGGCCTCACATAAAGGCCTCACATACGTCTCATTGGGCCTCACTCATGGTCCTTATATACATCACATTGGGCCTCAACCCATGAGCCTCAAATACGTCACAATGGGCCTCATATGTATCAAGTGGGTAGCATCCATGGGCCACACCAATGGGCCTCATGTACATCAAGTGGGCCACATCACATGGGCCACACCAAAGGGCTTCATATACATTAAGTAGGCCACGTCACATGGGCGGCAGCAATGGGCCTCATCCACATCAAGTGGGCCGCATCCACGGGCCACACTAATGGGGCTCATATACATTAAGCCAGGCCCACCGTTCTAGGTGAACTATCTGAAATTGCAGTAAAGACCGCTTTATTAGAAGTGAGAATAGGTCAGATTGTCCTATAGGGGGGTGAATAGGACTTTATAAAAATTTTATGATGATTTAAAATTCTATTATCATAACCCTGATTTAACAAATTCCTACCATGATATTTCCAATTTAACTCTAATGGCTTCCAAGCCAAATAGAGGATCCAATCATAAGACTACCAAGTAATTGAACAATATGTAGTCTCAGCCTATGATGAATAAACAATACAATTATGGGTGTGTGTGGGATGTGATTCTTATCAATTCTAAATACTCATGTTAGCATGCTTTATGAAAACATTTAGAGAAAACATACAAGAGTAATGCTCAAATAACAATCCCAAACATAGTCATTTTATAGTGGTTCGGCTACGTGCCTACTCCACTTCCGGCAGATGCACTCAACCCTTGAGTGTACCGGATCTCACTAATGGAGGTTTTAAATCAGGTTCACCTCTAACCTTCACAACCTACATAAGGTCGACTCTAGGACCTACATAAGGAACCTAGACATGTCTCCACGAGACACAAGTTTATGCCCCACACAGGAGTAGTGGTCAACACACAACACCCGGGTTTTATGCTCTACACATGAGCAAAGGATCCATACAAGAAACCTAGGGTTTTAAGCAACAAAGCCGATGATCCACACAACGAACCTAAAGTTTATTCTCCACACAAGAGCAAAGGTCAACACACACCACCCAGCGTTTTAGGCCACATAGGCTAAGGACCTACACTAAAGACCTAAGTTTATGCACACCAAGAGCAAGGGTAAACACATAGCACCCACACGTATTCTCCTGTCAGAAACCTCCTATGAGGACTTGAAAGGGGTGAGAATCACCTGTGACCCAATCCTACACAAAGGAATGATCAGCAGGGCCTCTGGACTCTAATGACTTACAGATAAGTAGATGAGCCCCATTAAGCACGTTGATGGAGATTCCTGCTTTGATGATGAAGAATCTTCGGCTCCCTTAATCCGCAACACTTATGATGCTCCAATGTAAGGAGACGGGTTGGGTCAAGGTTATGTTGAATCCTACTCTATTAAATATTTTCCTAATTTAGAGATGGAGTGATTCCAAGCATCTAAGCAATCAAGGTATCCCAGCTCGATGATTTGCCATTAAGGTGGTAACTGGATGATCCTTAAATGTGAAAGTTCATTCCCCAATCCACTCTATTGAATATCAATGATGAGGGTGGGTTGAAGGATGAACTCCCATGAGAAAAAGAGTTTAGGGTAAATAGTATGCAAGACTCTCTCAAGGCTCTCTCTATTTTTCTCACTACAGCAACCAATAACAAGCTCTCCTTAAATAGGCAAAGAGATCCAACGGTAATAAAATAGTCAGATTTTTTATAGAGTTCGATATCATCGATCCATCTTCGATATCATTGAACCTATACTTTCGAAGACATCGAGGGATGGATCAATGATATGAACTCGTTTGACAATCACCGTTGAAACCCTTCTACACTGATCGATCATATCGATTATGCTTCGATTTCATCGAATTTCAAACTCTGACTTCATCTACCCATGGTTTGATTCGTCGACAATGAAAAACAAGAGAGCAGGCTAAGAATTGAGATAGTAGGCTTCGATATTATCGATCCTCCTATGATGTCATCGATATTCAAATGTTGATGATATCGATATCGAGTTCGATTCATCGATATTTTATAGCAGATTTTCCTATAAGCTCACTGGACACTCCATTGTCTGAATTCGATAAAAATGACCTAGGTTCAATATGATCGATATTTGAATGTCGATATTATCGAAGGAGTCTCAATTCCTCGAATCATTTAAAGAGGTTTTTCCTAAAAATCTTGCTGGCCAGTTTGGTCCGTGTAACGCCCTGAAAATCGGGGGTCGAGCATAAACTCAACTCCCGAGTTCCAGAACATCACTTATGCAACAAAATGAATGATGATTAAATGTTGACTGTATTCGTGCATTGAACATGAGTGAGATTAAGCCAAAACAGCATATCATACTCCAGAGACAGTTAAATTACAAGCGGAAGACGATGATAGATAGATAAAATATATAAACTGTGATGAGTCTCCGAGTGTGATAACATTACTAGGTTAAATAATTACAAGTACGGTTCTAAAATATACCAAATGTGTAAGTGTAATATCTTCTATCCCAAGTACCATAGCCCCGTCAATGCAAGTGGGTCTTCAGAGACCCGTCGAGAGTTACATGATAGGAGAACTCCTCCTCATCACCATAAAAGTAGTCCGACTTTGCTTCATAAGCATCGCCATCATCTGAAATTCAACAAATCTGGTTGGTGTGTACAACACCGTCCCGTAACGTGGGAGTGAGTGATCAACTCAGTGGAACAGTAAAGCATAGGTTAACATGTTATCAATTCAATCAAGCAGTAATGATAAAGCAGTACAAATCAAACAATTCTAACTACTCTTATTAAGTGCGAGAATGAAATGACATGATGCTGTATGCCCTTGCCAAACCACCCTCATGCGACATCATCTTACGTTCACGAATGCTTAACTCCCTCAGTGCACCACATCTACTAAGCACATGCGGTGCGATGATGATCATGATTACCGAGTTATTATTAGTCCATCTCAAAACAAGGCGGATTGGGAAGCTAAGGTACCTCCCTTGTATCATTCCCAAACATGATCCATTCTAGGGTCGTCAATCCTAGTTAATCTCATATGATATTATGGTTCGAGAAGCATAGCGAAGGCATCGCAAAGGGCTCGTCACCCATCAGCGCGGATACAGATCTCACCGTATCTTTGCTCAATTCTTGGCCGTCGGCTTGAGTACGGGTCTCACCGTACTCGGCTCAATCACTAGCCGTCGGCTCGAGTACGGGTCTCACCGTACTCGGCTCAACTCATACTCTAGTTGCTGTGAAAGACTCGTCGCCAATCACAGACCCTTGGAGTATACTCGAAGAACTACGGAGGACTCGTCGCCCGTCAGCACGACCACAGGTCTCACCGTACTTGGCTCTCGCCGTAAGTATCGACAGCTCGAATATAGTGTCCCATACCACCATAATCGGCTCACGAGTCTGGTTGCTCACTTTGGTCACTACGGGAGGCACGTGGCTCCGGCGTGGCCGACAACGGCTCGACCACGGTGTCCCATACCACCATGCCCGGCTCATGAGTCTTAGCGGATCGAGGTACCATGGTTAAAAGGGATTTCACCGTAAGTTTGGTACCCTAGGTTCAATCAGTAGCGTCCAAACATGGTGAACATACATTAGACAGATCGGGTTACTTGACGAGCTCGGCTAGCTCGAGCGCACAACAAGTTGAACGACATGAAATGCATAAGCACTTCACGTGGCCAACCACTATCGCCAACCGAAGTACGACTCGGGTTCGTCGAACACATCTCACGTGGCAAATGAATCACAGCCACAAATTCAATTCTGGTACCGATTGTCTGGACTACAATTATAGCCCCAAACATGATAACTTGCAGATAGATAAAGCAATAATGGATCAAGATTTAACTCATACTATCAAGGTATGGTATTATCTGTTTAGGGCTACCAAGGCTGTTGCACGCACTCGTTGCTCCGCTTCCACATCACCCATGACGGATCATACAACGTAAATATAAATTTAAACATATGCATTACATAGTTATAATCATAAAGCAGTTGAGCATGTTATGAATCACAACACAAGCATGAGTTTATACATGTTCAATTCCTAATCACACAACAATCCAAGGAGATCATACACAGTTAAAAGAGGTTGAGAATCACATCTCAACACTCTTATACATTACAATTTGCTAACTACTACTCATTCAGACATTCCAAGAAACACTTAAACAATCATACATCAACATACATGACATATGTCGATCACATAGGCATTAGGCCAAATCCTTTCCCTAGGGAGTTGCCCCAATCATAACACACGTACACCCACGACGGAATTCATGGCAAGTAGGAATCCAAGTTCCATATTCATTCACATTTCCACAAACACTTGGGCCACACATTTTAGCATATGTGGTGTATATTGGCCGTGGCGTGATTTAGGGCAAATCCTTTCGTCAAAAGGGGTATCGCCAATACAACAATCATGAATCCATGACAACTAGTCATGGCGAGTACGAATGAGAATTCGGTACTCATTCAATCATTTTCACAAACACTTAGAATACACTATTACAACATACATGGTGTATGTTAGTAAAACATGTATTAGGGCTATCCCTTAGCCAAGTGGGTATTTTATCCATGTATAATATATTACTACAAAGAAATAATCATGATAAATTCATCTCTCAATATTTATACGTATACAGTATTTTCTAGAATACGCATTTTCAACATACATAGTGTATACAAGCAAACATGTATTACGGCGATTCCCTTCGCCAAGCAAATGTTTTATACGCACATAATATATTTATACGACAATTAATCATGACAAACACATCACTAAAATATACATGTATACGGTACTTCTTACAATACCGTATTTCTACATACATAGTGTTTATTAGTAAACATGTATTTAGGCGAATCCTTTCGCCAAATAAATATTTTATCCATACGTCATATATTCAAACGTCAAATAAACATGTCAAACACATTTCCATAAAAAATACGTATACGGTATTTTATACGAATACCTAGAGTATGTGAATTTCCAAATTCTACAATTCTAATCGAAACAGAAAACAGAAAGCATTTTGTACATGTGCAATTGCATGCAGATCATGAATCTATCATTATCTGACATTGAAAGCGTTGAAAACCATAACCTATACACCTAAAGTCCGCACCTTGTGTCGTAGAATCGTAACGGAGTCGATAGGTTCGCTAAGGTTCCGTATACGGGAGTTTGCGATCTAAAGAACGAAACAGGTTAGCTATTCATAACCTACAACCTATACAACCCTAAAACAGATTAGGGTTAGGGTTTCTTACATAGAACGACGCCGAAATCGCCGGAAAGCGATGAGAATCGAGGCGGTGGAGCCCGAATAGCGGCGAGGAACAAGACGGGAATTCCTCCCACATCTCCCTCACTTTCTCTCTTTTTCCCTCTCTCAAATCCAAATTCGTATGGCTGGAATGGGAGAGGGTTTAAGGTCCTTTTATAGCCTAAAACCTTTCCAAAATAGACTCGGTTCAAGGGTTACTTTGCTAATATAGGTATTTCGTCACTTTTCCAAATTTCAAAAGAGAGGTTCGGTGGCCCTCCTTGAGCCAAACGTCGACTTAAGCTCACCACACATGGATCTATGTGAGATTACGTTTTCGACTCGATCGGATTCCCGATCGCACGTGGTGGACCACTTTCAATTCAAAAAATTCCAAGCATATGTAAATGTTCCTAAAATTTTTCTTAATCCGAGGGTGTAATTTAGTCTGATTTTGACGGTCTGGTTGCTTAATACTGATGCGCAAGCGAATGGTGCCAGATCACTATTTCAGATATTTATTTTGTAAAGGGAATAGTGTTTTTCACACTCCCTCACTCCGGATCCAAACGAATGGCCGTGGGACATCGGTTGAACCTGATTTTTGAGATGATAGTCAAGCCCAGTGAGGCGGTCCTAGTTCCTTAACTTGGTATTATTCGGACTCCCGATGTGCGGACCAGATCAGATACGGAGTTTCAAGATGCTCCCGAGAGCAGCCGGGTAATGAGTTTGATCCTAGATTTTTGGGTAACCTAGCGTCAATGATTCTACAAGTTTTGGGTCTTGCATATCGTATTTAAAGCGATTCAAATGGATTTCATGGCTAATCTAGTTTAGCACTTAGTTAACTTTGTCAAATTTCTAAAGGATTTAATCCTAAGTGATTTCCGTCTGAGGTAGTATTTAGTCCTTTGCAGTTTGTATCTAAAGTGATCCAAGTTATACTACTTAGCTAGTTTAAGATAGTGTCTAGGGTGAAGGTGCTTTGAGAAATTGAAAGCACAAGGTAGTGAAGGGTGGGATTTGTGAAGAAAATGGTTTGAAAAGAGATTTGAGGCTTTAATTGAGCGTTTAAGAGGTTAAACCTGTATTAGGATTGATCCATTGCCTAAGGACGTCTAATCCCAGGTTGGCAAAAATCTGGGGTGTTACAGTCCGAAATCTACAACATCAAAGGTCCATCGATATCATCGGAGTTTGAATTCCAAGGATATCGAGGCTTCGTTCGAGTCATCGATAATGTACAATTTGCCTTAGAAGCTTGTTAGACATAAACAGACCAGAAATCGATTATATTGCGTTGTCTCGATGAACTCAAAATTTGAATGTCGATGATATCGAATGTTACATCAATTCATCGATAATTTAGTCCAGAGATCAATTTGGTTGCTGGACACAAATAGACCTCAATTCGATGATATCGATTGTATTCCGAGGACATCGATAACTGGTGTTCGATCTCATCGAGGTGGTCTCGATATATCGATAAAAGCAAAAAACTTAGAGATTTTCCTGATTTTGCAAAATAGTTTTCATACTTTAAAACCTATATTGTTCTATCCTCTTTTAGGAAATTTATATACCTGGGTGTTTTGGGACATGGGATGTGAGGCTAAGTTTACCTTTGACTAGCTTAGAGTACACATCCAGTTGAGGAAGATGCTTGAATGATCTTCCTATGGGGCTCACTTGTCTTGCGAACTCAACACTCACGCTAATTGACAAACTAGGGCACTTTGAATCTCCTCCTTTGTCAATTACGTGACAAAACACCTAAAATCCTATAACAACTTCTAGACTAACACCCTAAATTGTGTGTACATCAACTTTACATAATTTTAGAAATATGTTATTGAGTTCACACACAAGATTGTAACATTCAGTAGTAGTTGCTCCCCCTATCTTCGTGCAGCTGCTCCCCCTAACACCTGTACCACCATACATACATAGATACACACAATTTTGTCCATGTTGGGATTTGTTCTCCCCCTTTTTGTCAGTCATTGGTAAAGGGCAATATATCAATATTAGTTGACTAAAGTTGAAGCATACAGACATGGGAGAATCAAGGTTAAAGGAGAGCTATGATTTCTCAACAACAGATAGCAGGATATCTTTAAACATTAGAAATCACAATCCAGCTCACAAACTAAATGGATATACAATAATTATTAGGAGAGAAGTCACAAAGTAGTCCGCAACATCTATGGGCAGAGAATAATTTGCAGAAGGACATGCATCTTTATCAGAAAATGTTGTAAACATCATACTAAGGATAGGCATAAAAAATATATAGATTATCGAACAGCCATCAGAATATCCAAAATAAAAACTACCCAAGTTTGGCAGTTTTAAACATCCATCCCAAACCAATGCAACCAAATATCTCACCCAACCATAGGCATACCAAAAATACAAGTATTTTCCTCATTTAGAGGATATCCATAAACCACAAGAAAAACTTGTTAGACTTTTCATGTTAGTTAGCCACCATATACACACATAAGAACGTAGGGCATTAAAAAAATACCCATGCTCGTACGTGCAGATGAGTAGTCTGTGTATGTGGTGGCAAGAGAGCTATTGACTCCATGGTGCTAGTGCTGATGAGGATGGTGCCGTGTCATCTTGACGGCAGGACATTAGATCAACGAGCTGTTATACTGTGTGTTATAGTACATTGAATTTGTCCTCGATCTCAGTCAGGTGCCTCTCGCAGTTGTGAAGACGCTCTTCAATATCGGTGAGTCCTCTCAGTAGGTAGTGCTCAATTTTGGTCTAATTGTGCCTTGGGTGACTGACTGAGGCTGGACTTTTGAGAGGTGTGCGATTCGAGCCCAATGGAGTCAGATGTTGACTGTTTTCAGCATCATGAATTGGTAGAGGAGGACTAACCAATTGAGAGGAGGTGGTCAGAAGTAATAGCTGAAGAGTATCATCATTGAAACATACCTCCTGTTGTATTACATCGGATATGGATGGAAGTCCCAAAAATTTTGCAAGCTTATAAATGAGGTATGGAAAAGGAAGTGTGGCAAGGCCTTCTCCTTTAACAATATGAATAAGCTATCCTAAAATGAGAGTAGGTAGGCACACGGGAATCTCCAGGTAGACGTCATACGAGACATTGAGCATGAAAGAAGAGAGATGTATTCCTGAGATGTGACATGGATACGCATTGGTGCCAAAAATGTCATGCATGATCTTATAGGTAGTCTCAAGATTGTTAACACAAGGAAGGTTTCCCTCGGTTCTAGGAATAGTGAGACCGTTACATAGAGCACGGGTTATCTCTCTCCCCCCACCCCTAACGCATTCAGATTGCGTTCTGAGATGGGTACCCGAGTGACATCGACATCCGACACAAGTCTGAGTAGCACAGGATGGATAATTTTGTTCTAATTTCCAACTCTAAGACTGATGCTCGATGGATCTTCACAAATGTAATGCAACATTGAAAGAACTGCCGAATAAGTTCATATTGGTAGGTTCCTCCCATTTTTAGTATTTTCTCCCATCTGATGATTTCCAACATTAGGTCTATACCATATGGTTAAATATAGCTGAGAAGGACAACACGGTTAGCAATAACAGCCTTCTCCCACTCAGGACGTTTGGGAAGAGACCCATGCGCTACCATTTTGCCCTTCCTGAATTTTTTGCCTTTCGAAGGTTCATCAAGGACTTCCTTACCTTTTCCTTTCACCATCCTTCCTCTTTTGAGATAGATTTTCCTCCTTTTTGAGATGGACGTGCTTGAGATGGGGGAAAGAGGATGACAAGACACTATAGGGAAGATATTGATTTAGATTTGCACTATGTCGGCTGGGTTGTTATACAGAGTTCGTCAATGATATCGACTCTGTGTCGATGTCATCAATCAAGAACTCATAATGACATTGAATTCTGATCTGATGACCATTGGGAGTAACTAAAGGTCTTTCCAACATTTCAGCTTCTCGGGATTGCTCGATAGCATCAATTCTACATCGATCTCATCAACTTCCTTAAGTCGATGTTATCGAAGACATCTTCGATAACACTTTATAACGTGTAATGTTTTGGATTCTGAAAGGTTGGTGATGAAATTGATATCTACTTGATACAATTGAGGATCAGCTTGATTTATCGATTGACTTATTAAAGAGAAAAAGTTTGACATTGATTTGAGCACTTCGATGATCTTCCTTATATGCATATCATAGTATATTTTCATATCAGCTTATATACACATCAAAATTTGTACAAAAAGGTAGTGAACCCAAAAATTATAAACACCTTGCTATGTTTATGAGCAAAAAGAGTTTTTAAGGTATAGAAACCTTATATATATCATGATAATTTTCAAAAATAAAAAATGTATCATTTCACACATCCATTCAGGTCTAGATGCCATGACCTGAACTTGTTATCCTTGCTCAATTGACATTAGGCATATGGATCAACCGTCCCATTTCCTTTGATGACATAATAGTGGTCATTAGTGCGAAGACCTTTCATAACTGAATTTCCTGATAGGTCCAGGATCTTGCACTATAACTTGTTGAATGTAACCACATGCTGGTTGTCACATATTTGAGAAATGCTTAAAAGGTTGTGTGTTAGACCTTCTACATAAAAGGCATTCTCATTTTTGATCATTTCTAATCCAACAATCTTTCCATGCCCTAATACTTAGTGTTGTTTCCATCTCCAAAGGTGACTACCCCATTATCAAGATTTGAATAATTTGAGAGAAGGGATTTGTCTCCCGTGACATGTCTTGAGCATCTGTTGTCTAAATACTATTTAGCACTATTGCCTTTTTTAAGATTTGAGTGAGTCACAAGGGAATTTTTCTTTCCCTTAACCACCCATTTTGTAGTAAGCTTTCATGAGGATGGTTCTTTCATTTTGCTAGGAACTTATTTGGGTACATTGGGTAACTGAATCAATTTTCCTTATTTTATCAATTCATCCATTTTCTGATTCAGTTGAGCCACCTT
This sequence comes from Magnolia changhungtana, assembly GCA_030180095.1. Lineage (NCBI taxonomy): Eukaryota > Viridiplantae > Streptophyta > Magnoliopsida > Magnoliales > Magnoliaceae > Magnolia > Magnolia changhungtana. Next base: position 1,439,829 of record JASAUF010000644.1, on the reverse strand, counting down.
ACTTAGTAGTTCCTCCACTTTCTTGGTCATTTTAGGTGGAGACAAATATGTCTTACCTTTGGGTATGAACCTTGGTGGACTCTTGATATTTTGCACTGTTCTTCCGATTGGTCTATATTTACCAGTAAAGTTCATACTAGATTCAGGATGAGTCCAATCAAAGGTATGACATTCAGATTTGTAATATCCTGAATCTCCACATAAGTGACAAATAGGAGTAACCCTTATATTACTTCCTGAAGTAGCTGTTTTCTCTGTCGTTGTTGCTGCAGGGGTAAGAATTGATTTGAAGTTTTCATATCCTAATCCCCTTTTGTCCTTTTGTGGTCTTCCCATTCCCAGAAGTTTTTCTAATTTTTCATTGCTTTGGGAGAATTTGTAACTCAGCTCAACAGATTTTTTGGATTTTTCGGCATTAATTATGAGTGTGTGATTTTCATTCTTAAGACGCACGTTTTCATCTTTCAATGATTCAACCTGTTTGTTTAATTTCACCGACTCAGATTTCAGAAATGAGTTGATTCTTTCAAGCCTATCATTATTTGAGTGGTATTACTGAAGATCATTAATTATGCGTATATTGGTTTCTAAAGTTTTATCTAGATCTATTTTCAACAATTTATTCTTATTTTCACTAATCCTAAGTCTTTTAAGGATATTGATGCTATGTATGTAAAGTTGATTATATGCATCCTGTAATTTATCCTTTTCTTTGTCTTCTTTCTCTATTTCCTCATCATCAGATGGAAATGATCATGTGGCTTGAGGTTCTTTGATTTTCTCAATCTCTATGGGAATGTTGGAGGATGTAGAAGCCATAAGGATTTTTAGGGATTTTTGGTCTCCATCACTCTCTGAGTCACTACATTCTAAATTTAACTCTTCAATATCATCCCATGTGGCTGCCATCACCTTTCCTTTGGTTTTTCTATTGGGGCATTCAGTGGACAGGTGCCCAAACTTTCGAGAAGTGTAACACTATGGCTCTTTGGACTTTTTACCAGGTTTACCTGTATAATACTTGTTGTCCGACTGTTTTCCTTTAAATGGTCTGCCATGGTTTTTATGGAAGAATTTTCTAAACAGTTGAGCCAAAAGAGCCAATTCTTCATCTTCATTTTCTCTTTCACTTTCATCCTCCTCATTTATGGTGATCTATTTTGAAGTTTTAAGGGCATTATTTTTGAATTTGGGAACAAGTTTAAAGTGTAGTTCAAATGTTTGTAGGGAACCTGCGAGTTCTTCTACTTTCACTTCATCCACATTTCTACACTCTTCGAGAATTGTTACTTTGGAGTCGAATCGTTCCGTTAGGGATCTTAGTATTTTCCTACATATTTTTTTTTTTACACCGGAACCTTCTCTCCCAGTCCACCCATGGAATTACAAATGATATACAATTTTGTAAAGAATTTCATGAAAGTCTCATGATCTTTCCTTCTAAGACTTTCAAACTGTAATGTTAGGAGTTACAGTTTGCATCTTTTTACTGTGTTAGTTCCCTCATGAGTTGTTTCCAACAAGTCTCATGCTTGTTTAGCTGTTCCACACATACTGATTTGATTAAAGACTTCTTGGAACACAGAACAGTAGGTAACATTCATTGCCTTAGCTTCAGAAGTTTGTTTTTCTTTATCGAATGCTGTCCACATTTCTTTAGATTTTGGTTTGGTGATAGTTGTGTTATTTTCAAGTGCTATTTGTTTGGTTGGCGGCACATATCATTTTTCCACAATGTCCCAAAGATCTCAGAAAGTAATGCATCCTAGCCTTCCAGTAAGCATAATTTGATCCACCAAATACAGGAGGTCTAATTACAGATGAGCCCTCTCCTTTGGTCATATTACCAACTTCAGTTAAGATCACTCTTTAGGCAGTGAAGCTCTTAAGAGAGACCCGCTTTGATACCAATTAAAATTGTGGTAAAGACCGCTTTAGTAGAAGTGGGAATAGGTCAAAGTGTCCTAGAGGGGGGTGAATAGGACTTTATAAAAATTTTATGATGATTTCAAAATTCTATTATCATAACTCTGATTTAACAAACTCCTAACATGATATTTCCAATTTAACTCTAATGGCTTCCAAGCCAAAAGAGGATCCAATCACAATACTTCCAAGTATTTGAACAATATGTAGTCTTAGCCTACGATGAATAAACAATATGACTGTGAGTGTGTGTGGGATGTGATTCATATCAATTCTAAATAATCATCTTAGCATTCTTTATAAAAACATTCAGAGAAAACATATAAGAGTAATGCACAAATAATAATCCCAAACACAGTCGTTTTATAGTGGTTCGACTACATGCCTACTCCACTTCCGGTAGATGCACTTAACCCTTGAGTGTACCAGATCTTACTAACGGAGGTTTTAAATCAGCTCACCTCTAACCTTCATAACTTATAAAAGGTTGACTCTAGGACCTACACAAGGAACCTAGACGTGTTTCCATGTGACACAAGTTTATGCCCCACACAGGAGCAATGGTCAACACACAACACCCGGATTTTGTGCTCTACACACGAGCAGAGGATCCACATAAGAAACCTAGGGTTTTAGGCCACACAAGCCAAGGATCCACACAAGGAACCTAAAGTTTATGCCCTACATAAGATCAAAGGTCAAAACATAACACCTAGGGTTTTAGGCCACACAGGCCAAGGACCTACACTAAGGACCTAAGTTTATGCTCACCAAGAGCAAGGGTCAATACACAGCACCCACACGTATTCTCCCGTCAGAGGCCTCCTATGAGGACTTGAAAGGGGTGAGAATCACCTGTGACCCAATCTTATATAAAGGAATGATCAGTAGGGTCTCTAAACTCTAATGACTTACAGATAAGTAGATGAGCCCCATTAAGCACGTTGATGAAGATCTCGGGTCAAGGTTATGTTGGAATCCTACTCTATTAAATGTTTTCCTATTTTAGAGACGGAGTGATTCCAAGCATCTAATCATTCAAGGTATCCCAGCTCAATGACTTTCCATTAAGGTGGTACCTAGATAATCCTTGAATGCTGAAGTTCATTCCCCAATCCACTCTATTGAATATCAATGATGAGGGTGAGTTGGAGTATGGACTCTCATGAGAAAAAGAGCTTAGGGTAAGTAGTATACAGGACTCTCTCAAGGCTCTCTCTATTTTTCTCACTACAGCAACTAATAACAAGCTCTCCTTAAATAGGCAAAGAGATCCAATGGTAATAAAATAGTCAAATTTTTTACAGAGTTCGATATCATCAATCCATCTTCAATATCATCGAACGTATACTTTCGAAGACATCGAGGGACGGATCGATGATATGAACTCTTCTGACAATCACCATTGAAACTCTTATACACTGATCGATCATATCGAACATGCTTCGATTTCATCAGATTTCGAACTTCGATTTCATCGACCCATGGTTCGATTCCTCGACAATGAAAAACAAGAGAGTAGGCTAAGAATTGAGACAGCAGGCTTCGATATTATCGATCCTCCCACGATGTCATCGATATTCAAATGTCGATGGTATCGATATCTTGTTCGATTTATCAATTCTTTATAGCAGATTTTCCTATAAGTTCGATGGACACTCCAATGTCCGAATTCGATGAAAACGACCTAGGTTCGATATGATCGATATTTGAATATCGATATTATCGAAGGAGTCTCGATTCCTCGAATCATTTAAAGAGGTTTTTCCTAAAAAGCTCGCTGGCCAGTTTTGTCCGAAATCGATAACATCAAAGGTCCATCGATATCATCAAAGTTTAAATTCTGAGGATATCGAGGCTTCGTTTGAGTCATCGATAATATACGATTTACCTTAGAAGCTTAATGGACACAAACTGACCAGAATTCAATTATATCGAGTCGTCTCGATGATCTCAAAATTTGAATGTCGATGATATCGAATGTTACATCGATTCATTGATAATTTAGTCCAGAGATCAGTTTGGTTGCTGGACACAAATAGACCTCAATTCGATGATATCGATTGTATTCCGAGGGCATTGATAACCGGTGTTCGATCTCATCGAGGTGGTCTCGATATATTGATAAAAGCAGAAAAGTTAGAGATTTTACTGATTTTACAAAATAGTTTTCATACTTTAAAACCTATGTTGTTCTATCCTCTTTTCAGAAATTTATATACCTGGTTGTTTCGGGACATGGGATGTGAGACAAAGTTTACCTTTGACGAGTTCGGAGTACACATCTAGTTGAGGCAGACACTTGAATGATCTTCCTATGGGGCTAACTTCTCTTGCGGACTCAACACTCACGCTAATTGACAAACCAGGGCACTTTCACTATCTACACCATACATCTATTTTTAGAGATCATTTTAGAGTATTTCCCAAAAATGAATCATATTAAAAGGTCATCTGGACCATACCACAAATGGCAGTGGAGATAATGATTTTTACCATTAAAAATTGATAGGACCCACCATAACATTTATTTTCCATCCAATCTTTTCATAAGGTCACAAAGACCTGGTTTAAGAGGAAAAACAAATATCGTTTTGATCTAGAACTTCTACGACCACCAAACAGCTTTAATGGTGGGCGATCAATCTTCACTGATTATTGCGGTGTGGTCCACATGACAAACAGTTGGATAAAATATATATATCATCTAACACATACATCAATCCGGTCCTCAGGACCTGCTGACGCTGCTATAGCAGCTTATGCAGTTGTGCATCATACACCAGCCAATCCCCCTAGTGGGTCTCACATCGTGGCCCACCAGAGATTGAATCTGCTTCATTTTGGACTGTGGTGTACTCCACCTGATATATGAATCTGTCTCATTCGGAATTGGGATGAACAATGTGGATATGGCACATACCTCGTGCGTGGGACCCACATGACTTGTTGACGTATGCAGAAGTTACCTGATGCTGGTGGGGACCACAAATGGATGGTGTGGATAAAACCCACACAGCACGTGGGGTCCATTCGGATGGACGATGTGGATCAAACCCACACAACTTGCTGTCATCAAAACCACAGCGAGGTAGGGTCCCTAGCGAATGGATGGACGGTTTAGATAAAATACTTTCATAACGGTAGATCCCACCGTCCATGTTGGACGGTGAGAATGACACACATGTCCACGTGTGGGGCCCACACTGCTGGGCAACATGGATAAACGACATATATCATGGTGGGTCCCACGTGTGGGGCCCACAGAACTTGCTGGCTGGAATACAACAGATATATAGCTGGTGACAGTGTACACCAGCCAATCCCTTTCCATTAGGTGGGTCCCACGTGGGGCCCGCCATAATATATATTATAATATTATATTATATATATATTATTATTATTATTTATTAAAGACATGCCAGCGTCCAGTGTCTTAGGCAGACCATGGATGAAGGGACAATAAATACTAGCATGATCAAAAATCTGGTGGGTCACATGTGCATGGGACCCACCAGATGTGAACGTAACGAATCCGATGCTGGCAACCTCCGTAGCACCCCATTCTTAGCTTCCAGCGTCCATACGCCAGATTCTGATCCTGGGATCTTACGAGGCTTGTCCAATGTACATTTAGCTCGTAAAAAGCATAACCACAAGTTTTCCCAAATCACAAGGCAACATCACCATCACATATCCACTAATATAGTCATTTGAATACAATGTTGATAGGAAATACATATATCAAAATCAAAGCTCTAGAAAACGGCTGCACGCTCCAAGCTCAATGCTGTTGCGACCTAACACCACCTTCATGTATTTATCGTGCATAAGCTTATAGAAAGCTTAGAGGGTGGTGTAAGTGTGTGCACAAGGTAAGTGCCAAGTATTCAATGTAATACAATATCAGAAATATTGGCAAGATCGTGAATCATACGATAACAGAGTAAGCGAAAATACTAACAAGTCCATAAGTCATACAATATTAGAGTACGTAATACAAATCAACTATGCAAATGAGGAGTCATAGAGAGCTAAATATCAAATGCTGAGGGTACAATGCAATATGTAAATCCTGTTAAGTCTGTCTAGGCCATATAAGTACAGAAAACATAACAACATAAAATGTCATATGCTTGCGGGTTCAATATGCGATGCGAATGAAATGACCAATCTAGAGTTTGAAGTCTGGATGACTGTACATAGTATCAAAGGCTATGGGGTGCATCACAAGGGACTTCTATCCAAACCAATCTCATACAGGTTAGTCGTGTGCCCAACTAAAATCTTGGCCATGCGAAGGTACACGTAATAAATAGTTACTTACCACTAGCCCGAGTGGATAGTGAATGAATGAATGAATGAGTATGCAATTCCTGCTCAATAAGTCCACTTATCAGTATGGTTCCTCTTTGGAATCATCATTGAAGTCTAGTACACTCCACAATGGCTACCACCTCCCTAGCCGTACAACCAGTGAGTGAAAACCTCACTATCCGCCTAGCTAGCAGTCTGTCAATACCTACCCAGCTCGTCGATAGCAGACCCATTTATGAGCTGGTCATACTCAGCCTAGCTTACAACCCCCTCACTTGGACGGATAAGGCCACACCCGCTCCTGACTGACTACGACATAGTGGGAGACGTGGCCTACTGGTATTCGGCACTCGGGCGCTCATGTATCCACTCGGCCTAGATGTTGGGATGTCTCCTGGCCTTGAAGGTTTAGGGACTTTCACCCACGGACATCCAAAGTGCCCAGATGCTCGAACCAAACATTTTCGGTGTCCCATCTGGCCATCCACGACATGCCTGTGGAGGCTACGGCCCTGATGTCGCTAGGGCGTACAATGATCATCTCACACATATGCGAGATGCATGAGTCACACCGACCAGTTATGCAGCAATCTTGTGTGTATCACGTGATCATGTGGGGCACTCCATCTCATAAGGAGTCCCGTAAATGTCCCAGCCCAATGGCTTATGCTATGATCAAACATTCCTCATATCAAGCATACATATGATGCATATGGACATGAATCATGGAGTTATACTAAGCATGTTATATAGTGATGAACTATCCTTACAACAAGGATGGGCCTAGACGGCCTACAATAATAAGTATGGGCCTATCAATGGGCCCTAGGGAGAGTTACAATGTGGACATTTAACCAACATTATTCTTACAATGTGGACGTTAAATCATCATTGCTCCCAAGGTATGGCCCATCATAAACATCTTTACACAAACCATGGTGGAATCACATATTACAATGGACCTTATGTACATCCCATTGGGCCTCAAATATATCAAATGGGCCGCAACACATGGGCCTCATATATATTAAGGTGGGCCTCAAAAACGGGCCACAAATGCATCAAGATGGGCCTCATCACATGGGCCTCATATATATCTAGGTGGGCCTCAATGAACGGGCCACAAATACATCAAGATGGGCCTCATAAGGCAGCCCATGATTTGGGAAAAATATATGGATAGTGGGTCAAACACATACATCATGGTCGGTCCCATATGCTAAGGCAGACGACGTGGATAAAACATGCATCATGCGGGGTCCATAGCCCCTGAACGGTGTGGATATATGCCACATGAATCAAGGCAAGCCCCACAGACCTTGGTAACGTCACTCCAGTAGCCATATAGCTGGAGTGATGTCCACCAACCATCTCACCTCCCACATGTGGGGATGGTGAGGATAAAACACTTACATCAGTGGGTCCCACATGGGGCCCACCATAATGGCTATCTACCATCCAATCTGTTAGTAAGGTCACATAGACCCAGATAAAGAGGAAAAACAAATTTCATAATGATCCAAAACTTATGTGACCTAGAAAGGGTTCCAATGATAAACGTTTAATCCCTCACTATTTCCTGCCGTGTGGGCCACCTGAGTTCCAGGTACAACTGATTTTTGGGGTGGCCCACTACCCTAAGGAGGCCTACCAAATGCATGGTGTTGATGTCCAACACACCTCACGGTGGGGCCTACGCATGGGACCCACGTCCCTGCCCTCCTTTCACATCCCAGCGCAGCAGCACTTGCTGCATCTTGTTTTATTTTAGTATTATTTTTTAAAATAGATTCTTTTCACGGTTTTTCCTATGTGGGGCCTGCATCGGGAGAATCCGACCCAGCCGTTGCATTCTATGGCTCAAGACAACTTGAATGAGCCCAATATTCGATATGCTTTAGTGTAAAGAAACATTAGAATGGATTTTAATGGTAAAAACTACTATTTTCTATGTTATGGCCCGCCAGATAACCGGATTGGCTTCATGTTTCGGCTCGACACCGAAAATGATCTGGGGAATGGGATGGATGGCGTGGATCATGTTCATACATCAATGTGGGACCTACATGGGCGGCCCACCCCAAAGCTTTGAAATCAAAATAATATTTTTGTTTTTAGTTCACATCCAGCGTCCTTGGACGCTAGATGGTTTTGGGCATAACACATATATTTAAGGTGGGCCCTTCTCAGGTGGGTCACCAAATGGTTGGGTGGTGTGGATAAGACATATATCAAGTGGGGTACATCCGGGTGGGCCACACGACCACATCGTCACACACAACAAAAGTGAAAGAGAGAGAGAGAGGGAGAAAGAGAGACCGAGTGATGGAGGGACCTCGACACTATGGGCCCTCCCTTCCATACATCACAACTTATATCAAGTGGATCCCATTACATGTGGGACCATCGATCAAAATTAATGGTGGAGATCCTTTCTCCACCAAAATGTAAGGTCTAAATGACTCTATTCATGCAAGGAAAATAAATATCATGATGGGGTCCATGGAGAATGGCCCCATCATGGAATGATCATGAGAATCAATCGGTAGGCCTCACTTGGCCCATCATCAAAACATGAAAATCTAACCTATAAAGCACCCACCGTTCGATCATCTTGGTCCGATGGAATGCCGAGCTCCTTTTGTCCCTCTTTGATGGAAGATGATGAGAAATGAAGGGCTAGGATGATGGATCTTAGGAGAGGAAGTGAGCCACACAACACTCTCTCTTTTCTCTCTTTTGAAAGTTCTTGGACGTGCACCTCCTTGCTTGCTTGGAAAATGAGAAGAGAAAGAGAGAGAGAGGGTGATTGTACGAGAGGTGATGGATGTGAGTGATGGATGTGAGGTGATAGTTGTACTTGACATGTATGGGTATGTAAGAGAGAGAGAGGGAGAGAGTTAAATTTAAGGTTGCTCTTGTACTTGACATGAAGTGATTGAATGATTGATTAATGGGACATATTGTAAAGATTCTCTTGGGATTGCAAACATGCGGTGTTTTCTCGAACCGAACACGGGCCCATATCTCTTGGCCACAGTATCGAATTGGTGTGCAAGACGCGGCGTTGAAACTGCAGCGATGGTGCGGTCGCAGTGGTATAAGTCTCGTATCAAGCCGACTCAGATCTATGGGATAAGACTTAAGGTCGTACGCAAACGTCGATCATAGCTCGTGGGTTACAGAAATTTGATGGGAAGGATCGTGGAAGCCTATGGAATAGTATGGACAAGGATACGGGTCTCACACCCACCGTTGTGATATTGTCCGCTTTAGGGTCTCCCCCGTACGGCTTTAAAATGCATCGCAACAGTTAAGGGAGAGCCTCCACATATAGCCAGGACTTCGAATGACTACCCAAGCGATGTGGGACAGAGTTCCGTCACAGTCACCTGTAACAGTAGCTCGCCTAGCGCGATAGCTCACCCAGGCACCCAGCCCCGTCCACATCATGCCTGCCCACATTGGAGAAGGGATCGGGGCATCACAATCTCCCACCGTTGGAACAAAGTCGTCCTCGGCTCTGATAAAACCTACCCCAACCTAAAATCTACATTGCCCTCAATGTATAAACATATGCAATAAGAGCAAAATTGAGAGTAATGAAAATAAAGGGGAGTAGATGAAGAGTACCTGTGAAGTGAATACGATCTTCTAATAGAATGTGGTTTTAATGACTAAACTAAACTGCGAAAAATAAACTAATCTTAAGAAAGAAAATAAATTCAATCCTAAACTAGGAAAGAAAGGGGAAACTACTCATTCATGTTATAAGGATCCTCCTCCAGCCAGTATCTTGATAAATTTCTCAGTAGATTTCTTAACTAGATCATCCAAAAGCCCTTTTTGCAATAAGCTTGGATGCCCTGGAGCATGAATGTCTAGAGAAATTTTTAAACCTCAACAAAAGGTTTCATTTTAATCTCCTGAGGTGTCCAAAGTGGATAATATTCACCTATGACATAAAAATTTTCAATGTTAATACACCGTGATGAGTCAAAGACTACAAGTAGATGAAATTAAAAAAAAAAAAATCTCAGTAAGTGGTGGTAGTCTCAAAACATTCCGAAGTTTCAGACTTTGGTTCAATTTCTAACTCCTCCACTTCTAATGGTAAACATTCAAGATTTGTGGAAGGAAGCTCTTCAGAAAATTGATTCCCTCAGTCAATATCAATAATTGAGGTATTGTCTTGCAAGATATCCACGATTTCTTTTATCATATTATTATTAGGATCTGCAAAGTATGCCAATCAGTCTTCCAGAGAGTTGAGAGGAGCTCATTCTCCGCATTAAGATCTGTGATGATATGTCCAAGGACTCCATGTCTTTAAAAATAGAGGAAAGCATGCTTTCTTGCTCTTCATCTTAGTGAGAGTAAATCATCACCGAAGACATCTCGTCTTGCCCTACATAGATGGATTGTGGATTAATAGGCAAAGATTTAATATGAGAACTCGATTCCTTGATAATAATCAATAAAGGCCTTGTATCATCAAGGGGTGATGGCTCAAATGGTGGCCTCCACTAGGTAGTTTCAAATACCGAAGTCATATTGAGCAAGTCTTCCATCTCCCTAATCATAACATAATTTAAATCAGGGGAGTGGTGTGAGACCCGTATCCTAGCCCGTACCAATCCATAGGCTCCTGCAGTCTTCCCGGTCGAATTCCGACAACCCACGACCTACGGATTTTATTTACACTGACCCTTAAGTTTAATCATGTAAGCCCGACCCAGACCAACCCGAAATTAGCGCCATAGCGACCGCCTTGTCACCGCGGTTCTAACGTCGTGTCTCGTGTGGCAATTCGTGTTGTACATCAAAAGATATAGGTCGCGCCCTACTTGGACTATTGATTGTGTTTTGGTGGGACCCACCTATCACAATGGCACTTTTCCCAGGGCTAGGGTGACATCACCCTAAGCCATCCATAATTTTTTTTAGTCAAAGCAATAATGACCCTATCCCATAATTACTCCCTTTTCCCCAAAACATTTATTACCTAGCTAAGAGAGAGAGAGAGAGAGCTATCATCATTACTCTCTCTCCTTCATCTCTCTCTTCCTTTTTTTCATTCTCCATTCCACCATTGTAGCAAGACCTTAGACGTCCCAAGCTCTCCAAAATTCCCAACCCTCACTCACCTTAGATCCCCCATATCCGCCCATCAAAAACTCACCTCCACCGTTGAAGGGGACCCCTTGGAGCTTTGGAGCACTAGGAGGAATAAGGAAGGTGTGTGCTTCTTTCTTTCTATCTCTCTCCCTCTCTCTATCATTTTGTGTGATGATGTGGCTGTGTGGCCACCCGGATGGACCTCACTTTGATGTATGCCTTATCCATACCATCCACCATTTTTGTGGCCCACATGAGCGGGGCCCACCTTACACTCGTGGGGTGCCCAAACCATCCAGCGTCAAGGGACACTGGACATTAAAATGAAAACACAAACACTAGCTTTGATTCAAAACTTTTGGAAAGGCCACCATGTAGGCCCCACCTTGATGCATGTTGTGAATCCAAGCCGTCCATTCCGTTCCTCAGATCATGTTAGTCATTGAGCCGAAAGATGAAGTCAATCCGAGGTTCTGGCGGGCCATAACATAACAAATGGTGGTTTTCGCCGTTGTAATCTTCCCTGATAGTACTATGCACCAAAAAATACTCAATATTGGGCTTGTTTGGCTTGTTTGGAGCCAGGGGACACAATGGATGGGTTGGATTCACTTGGAGCAGGCCCTGCGTAGGAAAAACCCCAGGAATTTTAGATTTTTAAAATAAATATAATAATAACACAAGAGCTTTCTTTTTCTTCTTCTTTCTTACAAAGACAGGTAGCAGTGTCCCAAGCGATTGACGGCGGACGAGATATAGGGCCCCACGGCCCCAGCCGTGGGTCCCACCGTGATGTTTGTTATCATCCACGCTGTTCATTTTGTGGGTACCTTAGGGAAGTGGGTCCCATCCAAAAATTAGTAACATCCAAGGCTTAGTTGGCCCACATTATAGGAAACATTGAGTTTGAATGACTACCCTTGAAATTCATTTTTGGGCCCACAACAGTTTTGGATCATTATGAAATTTGTTTTTTTCCTATTCATGCGGGCCTGTGTGACCTTATCAATAGATTGGATGACAGATAAATGTTCACTCCCCAAGTATAGGGTTGTGATGTAGTAATAAACTCGGTAAGATCGAGGTCGAATCCCACGAGGACTGGTTGTCACAATTCAAATCTATGATTCTTCTTAACTAATCCAACGAATAATGAACTAAACTGCTAAGCACAATTTTAGGAAAAACAATTAAGAACAGGGAAGAAAATTCAATCGCACTAGGACTTTCGAATCCACCCCTAATTATCATAACCCTTGTTTTGTCTGTTGATTCACCTTGATATAGATTGATACCACTTAAATAGAGAAAGCACAATCAGTGTCCTAAATCGGGCATCAGTGTCTAATTCCTTTAAGCAATGCCATGAACAATACATCCCATGTCTTTGGTCGGGCACATGGTATGCAAAATTCATTAAAGCACCTTGTTCCTTCCTCTATAGGAAACCCGTTTTGATCGCACCCAAGCACTGTAATAAGCATCCAAACAACATCCATCTATACTTTGGTCAAGTTCATAGATGGAGAAGTATGGAATTTAAACCCATAAAGCCCACTCGTCAGAAAGAAACAAATTAAATAAAATTCAAAGTAAATCAACCAATACAAGAGTTGATCAAATTATGGGCTTCATCTCAATACTATTTGAGAGATTAGTTACCCATAAAATCCATAAAAATATTAAATAAAATTCATAAATTAAAACTCCAAACCGAGACAATCTCTCTCTTTCTCCTTCTCTTTCTTCTCTCCCATCCCAATTCTCCGATCTGAATGAATCTCCCACGTCCAAAACTTCCCTTTATAGCCAATGGATGGTCGAATCGGTGGCAGAGTCGTAGACGGACTCGAAGTGTAATTTTTCGCGGTACCGTGATCGGTGGGCCCCACGAGTGTTTTTTCTCGGAAAATCCACCCCATCCATTGGATTCGGGATGAAATTTCATCAAGAATGGGTGGTTTTGAAGGTCCATTAGCACGGCCCACAAGAAATCTCGAAAAGATCGGTTTTGAACGTCGACGAGTAGCATTTTGTGGCCTCTACGCACACGTGTGTACGCATGGGAGTGAAATCTCGATGGTTTTGTAGTTCTCGTGGCCCTCTACGCGATGGGCGCTCGGATCGGTCGGACGGATGTACGGGGCCCACTAAATTCCTGGAAAGTCGGCAACAGAAGACGCCACGCTGACGGAGCGAACCATCCTCCGTTGACAATGGTGGGTCCCATTCCTCTGATCAAATGCCAAATCCATTCCGTCCACTGAGATGGGAACGGAAAACCGGTTGGGAACGCAGATTTTTGAGTGATATTTGTGGTGGCCAACAGAGTTTTGAACTCACCGTCCAACCTGCGTTTAAATGACTAGATTCCAATCTTGATGATCTTTTACGATTCCGACACCTAGGCGAGGGCAACTGCCACCCCAGGAAGCGGATGGACGGATCGGATTGTCCATTTGGATACTAAATGGGCCCCACAATCAACGACCGCATCGGACGGCGTTAACGCTGGACGGGAGAGAGACGAGCGCGGGTCAGCGCCATGCGCCGACCGACCGCCGTCAGTCCGGACCGCCGGTTGTGTACTCTATGTACACTCCCATACACATGGCACTCGGTGATGTTTACGAAATCTACTCCGTCCATCCTCTTTATCTCCTTATTTCAACAATAGACCAAATTTGGGACATATCCTCGCTATCGTGGGCTCAAGTGATGATTTTAGGGGTGATCTTACCGTTGGGGCACTTCCATAGTGATCCAAGAGCTGAAACTTGATATGTACGGTTAATTTATTGCCCTCATCTCATGTATGAAGTCTCGAACTGATCGGATGGCGGGAACCATGTGATTTTGCATTCTTGACCAATTTCGGGCCTCTCTAACGTGAACGGTTTGATTGCATCAGGTCCCTGGCATATAAATTCTTCATTATTGGTTCTTTGGAGTCCATCTTGTGCTCTGGTGGCTTTGGATCATCAAATCCATGCTTTTAACATCATTTTTCAATACACGCTCCTGATTTCATCCTGTAATAAAAACATGGGTAAAATCTGGCATTAAACACTATCATGTATGTAAAATTAGGCAATTGCTGGGGTTTGATATGCAATATTCGACCCTGATCAATAAACGTTGTGGTAGGCCCCACTATGACCCACTATGGTGTATGTGTTTAACCCACACCGTCAACCGTCCCTGGATGATGGGACCCACTCCACGTGTGGGGTTTCCCTTGATGTATGTGAGTGTCCAGGCCATTCAGGGCCTGGACGGTGCTGTTTATTAAATATAATATTGATATATTATATTATATTAATATCATTAGATCGCAGCAGCGCTAAGGCAGGAGCGCACGTCAGATTATTTTGGAGTTTTTTATCACCCTGTATTTTCCTTTTCGCATTGTACTTAAAGTTTTTGATATAGTGGATATATGGTAATGTTGTTTTGTGACTTGGTTATGCTCCATTACGAAAAGAAATTTCATATTGAAAATCCTCCTTGTAGGATCCCAAGATACGAATCTGGCATGCGAGTGCCAGAATCCTAGAATGGGGCACTACGGAGGCTGTCAGCGCTGGATTCGGAGATCAAAAAATTTTATGAGCCCGTTTTCTGAGTTTGGGGCGTGACAGAAGTTTTGTGAGCCTGTTTTTCAAGTTTGGGGCATGACAATCTGGGTCAAGAAAATGTGGCGACCGATATGGTTTAGGCTACGATGGAAATATTCCTCCTAAACAGAAGAATCTCTTCCCAAACGTCAAACTCAAAAGGGAAAAGTACAAATCATTTTTTTTTTAAATACTAAAGCTTTTCAAAAACCTAAAAGCAACTATATCAACTATAAAAATCAGAACCAAAACCCTTTAGCTGAAAAAATAGTTGATTTATTTAATGAGCTCTTAAAATCTAACTCAGTGGGTCATTTCTACAACTACAAACATAAGAAGACCAATTATACTCCTAAAACCAAAACAGTTTTGAAATGGGTTCCTAAGGTTACATGCTTGGTTGCCCGCACTACTTTCAAAGCTTCAAGTCATTCAAAGTGGTACTTAGACAGTGGACGCTCAAGTCATATGATTGGTGATAAAGGTTTATTCACCGATCTCAAAGACATGGCTAATGGTTCAGTCACATTAGGTGATGGTAGCAACTACAAGATTATTGGTGTCACGCTCCAAACTCGGAAAACGGGCTCACAAAATTCTTAATCGCCGAATCCAGTGCCGACGGCCTCTATAGTGGCCCATTCTCAGATCCCGGTACTCACTTGCCAGATTCCGATCCTAGGATACTATAAGGAGGATTTTCAGTATGATTTTTTTTAATGGAGCATAACCACAAGCATAACCAAGTCAGAAAATAACATCACCACATATCCACTACATCAAAAACTTTAAGTACAATGCGGAAAGGGAAATACAAGGTGATCAAAAACTCTAAAATAATCTGACATGCACTCCTGCCTCAGCGCTGCTTTGATCCAACGACACCTGCACGCAACGGTCGTGCATAAGCTTACAAAAGCTTAGAGGGTGGTGTACGTGTGTGCGCAAGGCAAGTGCCAAGTGTACAATATCAAAGTAATGCGAAAATATGTGGTAAGTCCATGAATGCTACCAGTTGTACCAAAGCTATATGATGCAAGGCATAAATGCTATCGGCCACCCCAAGGCCATGCGATGCAAGGCCTATGTTGCCAAATGTCATATGAGAGATGCAAAGCAAGCATGCCAATCCTCATCAAGTACACATATCAGTACAATTCCTCTCTGGATATTACTGGGGTCTAATACACTTCATATTGACTGTCTCCTCCCTAGCTACACAGCCAAGCAAGCGGAAGAGACCACACTATCCATCTGACCAGTAGTCTACCAATACATACCCAACTCGTCGATAGTGGACGCATTTGTGAGTTGGTCAAACTCAGCCTAGCTTATAGCCCTCTTACTTGGGCAGATAAAGCCACACCTCCTTCCAACTGACCACGACACAATAGGAGATGCGGCCTATTGGTATTTAGCACTCGAGCGCTCGTGTATCCACTTTGTCTAGATATTGGAGCATCTCCTGGTACAAATGGGTTATGTGATTTTCACCCAAGGACATCCTAAGTGCCCACAATGTTAGAGCGAATATTTCAGGTATCCGATACGACCATCCACGATGTGCCTATGGAGGCCACGGCCCTGATGTTGCTAGGGCGTGCAGTAATCACGACACACAATGTAAAATGTATGAGTCGCACCATCAGTCATGCAGCAATCCTGCGCATACCACGCGCTCATGTGGGTAACTCCTATCAATGAGTCCCATAAGTAATCTGCCCAATGGCATATGCTATAATCAGTCACTACTCATATCAAGCATACATATGATGCGTATGGCATGAGGGATGGAATTATACTAAGCATGTTATAAACTAATGAACTATCCTCAAAACGAAGATGGGCCTAGACGGCCTACACTTAACAAGTATGGGCCTATCAATGGGCCCTAGGGAGAGTCGTAATGCGGACATTTAATCAACATTATACTTACAATGTAGGTGTCAAACCATCATCGCTCCCAAGGCATAGCCCATTATAAATATCATTACATCGACCATGGTGGAATTACACATTGTAATGGACCTTAGGTACATCCCATTGGGCCTTAAATACATCAAATGAGCCATATCACATGGGCCTTATGTTCATCAAGTGGGCCACATCAATGGGCCACACCAATGGCCTTATGTACATTACAGTGGGTCATAACCCATGGGTCTTAGAATACATCAAAATGGGCCTAATCACATGGACCTTATATATATCAGATGGGCCACACCAAAGATAAGTGGAGATAGTGATTTTCCATCATTAAGATTCCCAAGGCCCACCAAAACATTTATTTTCTACCCAATCTGGTCATAAGGTCACATAGACCTGGATTAAGAGGAAACAAATTTCCTAATGATCTGAACTTTTGTGACAACAAAAGAATTTCAATGGCAGGAACTCAATCCCCACTACTTTTACAATGTGGTCCACTTGATCCTAGATCTGCCTCATTCTTTAGCTCATGCCATGAATTAACTTCAAAATGGTTGGATGGCTTAGATGTAACACACATGCATCATGAAGTGGGTCCCATATAGATGGACAACATAGATGATACCAGTGGGACCCATGGAACTTAATGACGCCACTCCAGCAGAGGTACACCAGCCGTGCACTCCCATAAGTATGGGGATGGTGTGGATGAAACGTAACATCAGTGGGTCCCACGTGAGGCCCACCATAATGTAAATTTTCCACCCAACCATTGATAAGGTCCCACGGACCTGGAGGTAGAGGAAAAATAAATTTCATATTGACTCAAAACTCAAAAGATCTCAATGGCAGTCGTGCAATTACCACTGTTTCCTATTGTGTGGGCCACCTGAGCCATGTATATGGCTGATTTTTTGAGGGGCCCACCTAATGAACAGTTGGATGACAAACACACATCATAGTGGGGCCCATGGCTGGGACCGTGGGTCCCTGCTGTCTACCCGCCCAAACGTTACAGGTGCTACCTGCGCGCCTCTGGCAGCAGCAGCGTCTGCTGCAGATGTTTTATTTTTTTTTAATCGGATTTTTTTATGGTTTTTCAGGCGTGTGGCCCGCATCGGAAGAATCCACCTCGCCCACTGGTCCCCATAACTCAAAACAAGCTAAACAAGCCCAATATTCAGTATATTTTGGGGTATAAAAATGACAGGGGGTATTTCAACGGTAAAAACACTGCTTGCTATGCTATGGCCCACCAAAAAATCGGATCAGCTTCACTTTTCGGCTCAACACCTTAAATAATCTGAAGAATAGGATGAACAGTATGGATTACATTCACGCATCAAGGTGGGGCCTACACAAGTGGCCCACCCCAAATGCTTTACACCAAGCTAATATTTGTGTTTTCCATTCGACGTCCAGCGTCCAAGGACGTTGGATGGTTGTGCATTTCAAGTGGGCTGCCCATGTGGGCCACCAAATGATGGATAGTGTGATACAACACTTATAAAGTGAGCCCCACCTATAGATGACTTGGATAAAATACATGCCTTATGGTGGGGTCCATTTGGGTGGGCCACACGGCCACATCATCACAAACAACAAGAAAAAATGAAAGAGAGAGGGAGAAAGAGAGAGAGAGAGAGAGAGAGAGAGAGAAACACGTGTGATGGAGGGACCCCGACACTATGGGCCCTCCTTTGCAATCAATCATACATCAAGTGGGTCCCATAACACGTGGGCCCATCAAATCAAAGATCAACAAAGGAGATTCCTTCTCCACCAAAATGGAAGGTCTAGATGACCTCTAGCCATGTAAAGAAAATAAACATCATGATGGGGTCCATGGAGAATGGCCCCATCATGGAATGATCATGGGGATTAAGGTGGGCCATCGGCCACACCTAAGGTCCAAAGTGAGATCCATACCATTAATCGGTAGGCCTCACTTGGCCCATCATCAAAACATGAAAAATCTAGCCTAATAAGTACCCACTAGTTAATCTTCTCGGTCCGTTGGAACGCCGGTCTCTTTGTGCTTCACTTTGATGGAGGGTGATGAGAGTTGAATGGCTAGGATGTAGGTTTTTGTGGTGGGAAGTGGGCTACACAACACTCTTTCTCTTTTTCTCTCCTTAGAAAAACTTGGACGTGTGCACCTCTTGGTTTGCTTGGAATTTGTGTTGAGAGAGAGAGAGAGAGAGAGAGAGAGAGAGAGAGGTGTGGTGGTTGTAAGAGAGATGTAAGTGATGGATGTGAGGTGAGTGATGGGTGAGGTAAGAGATTGGTTGACTAATGGGGTTTGCTTGACTTGTAGAGAAATAAAGTATGGGTTGTGTACTGACATGAGGTGATTGATTGATTGATTGAGTGACTAACTGATGAGACATGTTGGAGAGATTCTCTTGGGATTGCAAATGCATGGTGTTTTCTTCGAAATAAACGCCAGCCCACATCTCCCCACCAGGGTATCAGATCGGTATGCAAGATAGAGAATTGGAACCATGATAATTGTGCAGTCGCAATGGTACAAGTCTTGGATTAAGTTGACTCAGATCTACGGAATATGACTTAGGGTCACACGCAAACGTCGATTAAAGGTCGCAGGTTGCCAGAATTCAACGAGAAGGATCACGGGAGTCGACGGAACAGTACGAACTAGGATACGGGTCTTATAATTGGCCAAGGTATGGTTCAAGTCTTTAACCTTACCTTATTTAAGAATGTTTTATACGTTAAAGGATTAAAACACAACCTGTTAAGCAAATCTCAAATATGCGATAATAATCATAGCGTAAAATTTACTAATCAAGGTTGTGAATTTTTAAATAAAAAGAGTTCTGTAATATTAACTGGTAGTAGAACTTCTGAAAACTACTATATTGTTAGTGATTTTAGCTTATCTACTCAAACGTGTTACATGGTCCATACTAATGAGTCTGAGTTATGACATAAACGCCTTGGACATGTACACTAACAAAATCTGTACAGATTGAGCAAAAGAGAACTGATAAGAGGTCTACCTAAATTACAGAAAGTAAACAAAATATGTGGTGAATGCCAGATTGGCAAACAAACTAGGAGTGCTCACAAAATGGTGGACTCCACTGCCACATCTAAACCTCTCAAACTTCTCCACATGGATCTTATAGGTCCAACCAGGATGGAGAGTCAAGGTCGCAAAAAATATATACTGGTTATCGTGGATGATTATAGTAGATTCACTTGGGTAGCCTTCTTAAGGGATAAATTAGAAACATTTGATGAAGTAAAAAGAGTTCACAAACGAATCCAAACTGAAAAATGTTCTCAAGTCTGTAAGATCCGTAGTGATCATGAATCAAAATTTGAGAATATCAGTTTTGAGAAATTCTGTAGTGATTAAGGAATATCACATGAATTCTCTGTGCCCAAAACACCACAATAAAATAGAATTTTTGAAAGAAAAAATAGAGTGCTTCAAGAAATGGCTAAAGTAATGTTGAATAGTATAAAGCTATCTAAAAATCTTTGGTCTGAAGCGGTGAATACTACCTGCTATATAATCAATCGGGTTTATACAAGTAAATTTAATAATAAAATGACTTATGAAATGTGGTTTGATAAGAAGCATACTGTCAAATACTTTCGAGTTTTTCGCAGTAAGTGCTATATTTTACATGACCGTGAAAATCATGAGAAGTTTGACACTAAAAGTGATGAGGGGATCTTTTTAGGGTATTCTTTAAACAGTCGAGCATATCGTGTACTGAATAAGAGGACTAGTGTTATTCAAGAATCCATCAATGTAGTCGTTAACGATCACTTGAATACACCTGACTCAAGTTCAGATAATGATGAAGTTCTTTTAATTGACAAACCAGATACTTCATCAAATCAAATTAACTCTGAACTGAAGACTGTTAAAGATCATCTAACCACTCAAATTCTTGAAAACCCTCTCACTGGTGTGCGCACTCATAGACAACTAGAAGATATATGTAATTACATGTGCTTTACATCCCAAATAAAATTGGAAAACGTAAAAGAAGCTCTTACTGACGAAAATTGAATTGTTGCAATATAAGAAGAGCTTAACCAATTTGTGAGAAATAATGTTTGGTATCTTGTTCTTAGACCTAAAGATAAACATGTTATCGGAACTAAGTGGATTTTCAAAAATAAGTCTAATGAACTTGGTAATATAATTTGAAACAAGGCTAGACTGGTTATACAAGGGTACACTCAAATTGAAGGAGTCGAGTATGATGAAACCTTTGCCCCAGTAGCTCGTCTTGAATTAATCAGACTATTTATATCAATTGCTTGTTTTAAAAAGATCAAAATATATCAAATGGATGTAAAGAGTGTCTTCTTAAATGGTGATCTACATAAAGAAGTGTATGTTGAACAACCAATGGGTTTTGAAGACCCTAAGAACTCTGATCATGTCTATCATCTTAAAAAGGTTTTCTATAGTTTAAAACAAGCTCCCAGGGCATGGTACGGAAAATTGACTAAGTTTCTACTAAGTCATAATTTTCAAATGGGAAGTGTTGATATGACTCTTTTTGTTAAGAAACATAACGATCATATCTTAACGGTGCAAATCTATGTTGATGATATTATTTATGGATCTACCTGTACTAACATGACTGTTGAGTTTACAGATTCAATGAAATCTAAGTTTCAAATGAGCAAGGTTGGGGAATTGAATTATTTCTTAGGGTTTCTGAAAAAGGTCAAGCTATATGTCCTAGAGGGGGGGTGAATAGGACTATGCCAAATTTAAAATAAAATCAGCAGAAATAAAGTAAACCAATATCCTTACAATATGAATTAATTCACAATGCTAAATTTTAAATCACCTTGATAAATAAGTATTGAGAGATTGATACAAATTCAGTTCTAAGGACAATCTTACACCATAATAAACAAGGGCTTATGGTAGGACAACCTTATTTCTAGAACATCTTTTGGATCAAAGACTCAATTTTAATATAAGTAAATGAAATAGCTAGGAATTGAAATTAAATGAAGAAGTATAGATCTAAATTATTACAACAATCCCCACACTTGCTTGAAATGTAAATAGTTACAACATTCACATCCACTTGTACATTCCACACAATCGAATGATAAAAGATATGAAAATTAAGCAAGCATTCAATCCACAAGGCAAAAAGTTATAGTGGTTCGCCTGTGTGTACACCAACTGTCTTTCAACAGCCACACGAAGCTACTCCACTCTAATATCCTCACACGGGGGATATTAGCGTTCACTATGAAATAGGTTTTCACAGTTCACCAAAAACCTTTACAATATGTCCTTTTCACTTGGGCTTACACAATTTAAAAACCCTCTTTTCTGAGTTTTCTCGGTTTTCCTCAGACAACCAATACAATGAGATTTTTCTGGTTCAACCTCAAACAAAACCAGTACAATGAGATTTTTTTGGCTTAACCTCAAACAAAACCAAAAGTAAATAAATTTTACAGAATTGTAAAATACCTGGATTTCTCCTTTTCTTAGCAGCTCGGTAGAACCAATCGGAGTAGATGATTGAATGTCAAAGTTCAATTTCTAATACTCACATTCATAAGGTTCTAAATTCTAATAGATTTTAGATTTAACTTGTTGGGCGTAGCTATATTTGATTTTGATTCCAAGAAGAAGGAATAAGATAATTCCTCTTTTCAAATAAGATTGGAATATAGAAACAAAATCAAATTAAATAAGCTAGCAAAAAGGAATATTAAATAAGCACAATGTAGCTTAAAATAAACACAGACTTATCTTAGAGTGATCACTTGAAAATTCTTGAATTGAATAGAGTTGAAGTGTGAAAACTCTGAATTTCGTGTTCAATTTATAGAAGCAAAAATCGTTCCTACGATTGGTCTTAGAAACCTTTGACTGGTCGTAGCTCTAACAATTTTTTTGAAAAATTAAGCGCGATCTTTGAAAGTCGTTCCATGACCGTCGTGAGTAACTACGTCGTGGGTCACCTACGACCCAGTCGTAGATCCTTACGACCGGTCGTAGGACCATAGATTACGTTCTTGGACTTTGAGTCGTAGCT
The DNA here is from genome assembly GCA_030180095.1 of Magnolia changhungtana. NCBI lineage: Eukaryota > Viridiplantae > Streptophyta > Magnoliopsida > Magnoliales > Magnoliaceae > Magnolia > Magnolia changhungtana. Next base: position 1,416,860 of record JASAUF010000644.1, on the reverse strand, counting down.
CCACGACCCAGTCGTGGACGAGTCGGCCACACCTACGACCCGGTCGAAGGACCTCCAGATCGGTCGTGGGCGTACCAAAAATTTCAAAAAATCTTCAACTACTTAGGGTAGGTCGTGGAATTTCTTGGACTAGTCGAACCAATGCCAGGACTGGTCAAACAAGAGCTAGGGTCGGTCGTAGAATAGACCAAACTTATGTAAAATAAATATTTGATTTATGTATCCAAAGTGACCTACTTAAAGGGTCAACCTAAGGTAATTCAAACCTGAATCATGTCGTATGGACATTGAACTTCAACCATTCAATGAATGTAGATTGTTTAAACCATATCAGGCTTGAGATCTTGAACTTGTTGTAGATTCAAACTTAAGATCTTCATCAGCATAACAACTACTTCATGCATTGCTTATTAGTCTTGAAGTCATGAGTTGTTTCTTAAGACTTGAACATCAACATTGTAGCTTCTTGAGACTTCAACATGTAGCTTCTTGAACTTCAATATGTAGCTTCTTGAAAAGTTTAACTTGTAGCTTCTTGAATGTTTATGCAGTGTCTTGAATTCATATAAATCATCATACAAGCACAGGACACAGATAGATGTTTTGACACATCACAAATTTGACAACCAAAGAAGCATGAGACCATAACAGTTACAATCTCCCCCTTTGTCAAATTTGTGACAAAACACCCAAGTAATAATACGTCCAATAGACATAAGAGAAGTACAAATACAACAGGTTCACAATAGAGAAGCATGCACAGTTATATAGATATGATAAGTAATAACTAGCATCATTCTCCCATAACTACCCCTGAGAAGCTTAACTCCCCCTGAGTAATAGCCTAAGTAATAGAAGCACATCATAAAGATTAATAGGAGTACATCATAAAGATTAATTCAAATAGATCAAAAGCCTCCAAAATTCTCCCTCTTTTTGACACAAAATGACAAAGGAAGAAGAGCATCAATAATAAACAAAAAAAAAAAGTTGATTCAAGAGACCATAGTGCATAATTCAAAAAGTCAGTAAGCACGAAAAGTTCAGTAAAAAAAAAAATATATATTACAGACACATCAAAAATTTAGTCAGAACCAGAAGAGGGTGCAGGATTAGATGGATCAATTTTATGTAAACCCTTAGCAATCCGCCTCATATATTTACAAATATGAAAATTGCGTGTCTTTGGTAACACGAATTTGAGCCACACACTCTTGAAGGGAATTCAATCTCTCATCAAAATCGGAAGGTGAAAATCAGGATCATCGGTAGTCTGATTCAAGTTCTTCAAATAAATCATCCATATTCACGTCTTCAGGAAGATCACTAGCTTGAGCATTTCCTGCTTCAGCACCACTGCTACCAGCATCCACTTGGCCATCAGCCAATTCTAAATTCATCTTGTTAAGATTGAAATTATTAAAAGGGAGATGATGGATGGGTTTTTCTCTAGTAGGCATAGCTACGAGCATATGATTTGCCAGCATAGTCAATAAATAACCAAAGGGTATATCACTATGTCCAGGATGGTGACGAGACAAAATAATGGAATGACAAATTAAAGAAGGTAGACATATTTTTGCACCAAAGACTACAGAATGCAAAACACGAACCATGAAAGCAGTGAGTTCGGTTTTATTACCAGAACGTGGATAAAGATTTGAGATGAATATCCTATGAAGTACTCGTATGCGGGTAACAAATACCTTGAGGGAAGCACATGACCTTTATGAGTCCAATGAACATCCAAATTACATAAATCTCTAGTAAGCATTTTTCGTTCGGTTCGAGAGACATCATGTAAAATATGAATTTGAATGCTCTCATCATTGTGCAGTATTTCCATAATGTCGAATCAAATGTCGATCCACTAAAAACAATCCTTCTTGAGTATCAACTTTAAAAGTTAAATTCTCAAGAGAAAAATCACGAGATACATGCAAACATGGATTGGGCAATGGACTGGTATGCAGCTCCACCCCAATGTAAGATGTTATCCCATCCCACAGATTCCAACAGAGGAAGGATACCAAATGAAGCAATGTGACTAATATTAACAGGACGCTCAACAATAACATTGCGCATACGCAAATCCCGAGCATCAGAAGGATCATTTTCGGGAGAGCGAAGATGACGTTGTACAATAGAAGCTGATCTAGAAGAAGATGGACCTCGAGTAGTTTTCTTTTTACCTCTAGCATCCATTTTCACAGAAGGATTTCAAGGAAACAACAAGTTGGAAGAAATGGGGTTTAAATAAAATAAAATTTTCAAGATAAAACCCCAAACTTGCAATGAACGACCAAATAGATTCCACACGAATGAGATTTGAAACACTAATAGCAAGAATCTGTAAAAGAACCACTAACCTCGAAGTACTATGAAGGTGGGTTCGATCGTTCGTAGCTAGTGTAAGTGTTATGGTCTCATGCTTCTTTGGTTGTCAAATTTGTGATGTGTCAAAACATCTATCTGTGTCCTGTGCTTGTATGATGATTTATATGAATTCAAGACACTACATAAATACTTCAAGAAGCTACAAGTTGAACTTTTCAAGAAGCTACATGTTGAAGTCTCAAGAAGCTACAATGTTGATGTTCAAGTCTTAAGAAACAGCTCATGACTTCAAGACTAATAAGCAATGCATGAAGTAGTTGTTATGTTGATGAAGATCTCAAGTTTGAAGCTACAACAAGTTCAAGATCTCAAGCCTGATATGGTTCAAACAATCTACATTCGTTGAATGGTTGAAGTTCAATGTCCAAACGACATGATTCAGGTTTGAATGACCTTAGGTTGACCCTTTAAGTAGGTCACTTTGGATACATAAATAAAATATTTATTTTACATAAGTTTGGTCTATTCTACGACCAGTCCTAGCTCTTGTTCGACCAGTCCTGGAATTGGTTCGACTAGTCCAAGAAATTCCACGACCAATCCTAAGTAGTTGAAGATTTTTCAGAATTTTTGGTACGCCCACGACCGGTCGTAGGTGTGGCTTCGACTCGTCCACGACCAGTCGTGGAGTTACGACTCAAAGTCCAGCAACGTAATCTATGGTCCTATGACCAGTCATAAGGATCGACGACCAGTCGTAGGCTACTCACGACCAGTCGTGGAACGACTTTCAAAGATCGCGCTTAATTTTTCAAAAATCTGTTAGAGCTACGACCAGTCGAAGGTTTCTAAGACCAGTCGTAGGAACGATTTTTGCTTCTATAAATTGAACACGAAATTCAGAGTTTTCACACTTCAACTCTATTCAATTCAAGAATTTTCAAGTGATCACTCTGAGATAAGTCTGTGTTTATTTTAAGCTACATTGTGCTTATTTAATATTCCTTTTTGCTAGCTTATTTAATTTGATTTTGTTTCTTTATTCCAATCTTACTTGAAAAGAGGAATTATCTTATTCCTTCTTCTTGGAATCAAAATCAAATATAGCTACGCCCAACAAGTTAAATCTAAAATCTATTAGAATTTAGAACCTTATGATTGTGAGTATTAGAAATTGAACTTTGACATTCAATCATCTACTCCGATTGGTTCTACCGGGCTGCTAAGAAAAGGAGAAATCCGTATTTTACAATTCTCGTAAAATTTATTTACTTTTGGTTTTGTTTGAGGTTAAGCCGAAAAATCTCATTGTCTTGGTTTTGTTTAAGGTTGAGCGAAAAAATCTCATTGTATTGGTTGTCTCGAGGAAAACCGAAAACTTCGAAAAAGAGGGTTTTGAATTGTGTAAGCCCAAGTGAAAAGACACAATTGTAAAGGTTTTTGGTGAACTGTGAAAACCTATTTCATAGTGAACGCTAATATCCCCCGTGTGAGGATATTAGAGTGGAGTAGCTTTACAGTGTGGTCATTGAAAGACAGTTGGTGTACACACAGTGAACCACTATAACTCTTTGCCTTGTGGATTGAATGCTTGCTTAATTTTCATATCTTTTATCATTCGATTGTGTGGAATGTACAAGTGGATGTGAATGTTGTAACTATTTACATTTCAAGCAAGTGTGGGGATTGTTGTAATAATTTAGATCTATACTTCTGCATTTAATTTCAATTCCTAGCTATTTCATTTACCTATATTAAAATTGAGTCCTTGATCCAAAAGATGTTCTAGAAATAAGGTTGTCCTACCATAAGCCCTTGTTTATTATGGTGTAAGGTTGTCCTTAGAACTGAATTTGTATCAATCTCTCAATACTTATTTATCAAGGTGATTTATAATTTAGCATTGTGAATTGATTCATATTGTAAGGATATTGGTTTACTTTATTTCTGCTGATTTTATTTTAAATTTGGCATAGTCCTATTCACCCCCCCTCTAGGACATATAGCTTGGCCTTTTTCAAGTGGTATCAGAGCTTAATAGCTCATTTTTGTTGCTTTTTATTTGGATTTATTTCCTGAGCTAACGATCTAAGCTATATAAAAAGATGTCAAATTTTGATAGCCTTTCAGTTACTAGGCCTCCACCCCTTGATGGTTCCAACTATGCCTATTGGAAAGCCAGAATGAGGATCTTCCTCAAATCAATGGATGAAAGTGTGTGGCAAGCCACAGTGACTGAATGGAATCCTCCTATCATGGAAGTAACTGGTGTTGATGGTTCAAAATCTATGAAAATTACACCGTATGACCAACGGACCACACTTCAGAAAAATGAGAGTAGTGCTAATGCTAAAGCACTAAATGCAATCACTTGCGCACTATCACCTGGCAAGCCACAGTGACTGAATGGAATCCTCCTATCATGGAAGTAACTGGTGTTGATGGTTCAAAATCTATGAAAATTACACCGTATTACCAATGGACCACACTTCAGAAAAATGAGAGTAGTGCTAATGCTAAAGCACTAAATGCAATCACTTGCGCACTATCACCGGATGAGTTCAAAAGAATCATATCCTGTGATACTGCAAAGCAAGCCTGGGATATTTTAGAAATGACACACGAAGGTACATCAATTGTCAAGAAATCTAAAGTCCAACTCCTCACAACTAAATTTGAAGAAATTCATATGGAGGAAAATGAAATGTTTATGGACTTTTACACTAGATTGAATGACATTGTAAACTCAATGTGGGGTCTTGGCGATAAGATCCCAGAAAGTAAAGTGTGTGCAAAAATACTACGCTCTCTTCATAAATGGTTCAATTCTAAGGTAACCGCAATCCAGGAACTTCGTGATACGGACAATATGAAGGTAGAAGAATTAGTTGGTTCTTTACAAACCTATGAATTAAGTTTTAAAGCTCCTAAAGGTAAATCTATTGCTTTGAAGTCATCTAAAAGTATTACTCAAGAAAATTGATTCTTAAAAGTCTCAAGATGATATGGCCCTTTTGGCGAAAAAAGTTTTATAAGATTTTCAAAAGTAAGAAAAGAGTCGACTTTCAAAAGGCAAATGAAAAGAAACGTTCTAAACCTAAGTCTAAAACTTGGAAGTCATTGAAAGATAGTCAATGTTACAATCATCAAGAATATGGGCATTTAGCAAACAAATGTCCTAAAAGGACAGATCCAAAAGGAAGGGTATGTTGGCTACTTGGGATGAATCGTCGATTAAAGCCTCTTCTCGAATCAGAAAATTCAAACCGAGTCGAGGCGGTGAACTTAAGGCCCTTTTGACTCTAGCCAAGTTTACTTTTTCAGATCACGATGATTCAACAAGTGAAGAAAATTTGGATAGTGATCATGAAAATGATGAAGATCTTCAAGATGCTTACAATGCCTTATATAAGGAAAGTTGTAAAATTGTCATCAAACTTAAACTTCAAAAAGAAAAGTTTTTTAAACTTAAAGAATGTTTTGAAACCCTTGTTTTAGAAAAATCTCAAATTTCAAATTGTTTTGAAAAATCAAAGTGTGATCTAGAATTCAAAACCTCCTAATTGAAAATTTGAAATCTGAAAATGAGAAACTTAAAAATGAAGTATCTTCTCTTCGAGTTTGAAGGACACATGGAGATATGCCCAAGGTGATCCAAAATTAGAAAAATTATTATCCTGGATCAAGAAAATGTGGCGATCGATCCGGGTTGGGCTATGATAAAAACACATCTCCTAAACAAAGAATACTCCTTCCAATTTTGTGAAAGGAGAGACTTCTAACTCAAAAGGAAAAGGTACAGTCAAGTTTTTCTAAAAATACAAAAACTTTTCAAAAACACAAAAGCAACTATATAAATTTCAAAAATCGATTCGAAACCCACTAGTGAAAAAATTGTTGATTTGCTTAAGGAGCTATTAAAATCTAACTCAAGAGGTCACTCTTACAACTATAAACAAAAGAAGACCAATTATTCTCCTAAACCCAAAACAAGATCTTGAAATGGGTTCCTAAGGTTGCTGTTTGGTTGCTCACACTGCTTTCAAAGCTACAAGCCATTCGAAATGGTACCTAGACAAAGTGGATGCTCCAGGACATATGACAAAGCGACAAAGCTCTATTCACCGATCTTAAAGATATGACCGATGGGTCACACATTTGGTGATGGTAGCAAATCGCAAGATAATTGCAAAGGTACGGTCCAACTCTATAACCTTCCCTTATTTAAAAATGTTTTATATGTTGAGGGTTTAAAACACAACCTGTTGAGCATATCTCAAATATGCGATAACAACCATAATGTTAATTTTTCTAATCAAGGTTGTGAAATTATAAATGAAAAGGGTTCTAATAATATTAACTGTCGCAGAACTTCTCGAAACTGCTATATAGTAAGCAATGGTAGCTCATCTGAACAAACATGCTACATGGTCCATACCAATGAGACAGAATTATGGCATAAACGCCTTGGACATGTACACTACCAAAATTTATACAGATTGAGCAAAAGTGAACTAATTAGAGGACTACCTAAGATGTAAAAAGTAGACAAGATTTGTGGTGAATGCCAGTATGGTAAACAAACTAGGAGCTCTCACAAAAAGGTGAACTCCAATATCACCACAAGACCACTCGAGCTGCTCCACATGGATCTTATAGGACCAACAAGAACGGAAAGTCGAGGTGGCAAAAAGTACATCTTAGTTATTGTAGATGATTACACAAGATACACTTGGGTTTCATTCTTGAAAGATAAATCAGAAACCCTTGATGAAGTGAAAAAGATTATAAAACGGATTCAAACTGAAAAATGTTTTCAAGTCAGCAAGATCCGTAGTGATCATGGATCCGAATTCGAAAATAGCGGTTTTGAGAAATTTTGTAGCGATCAGGGAATATCGCATGAATTCTCTGCACCTAAAACTCCTCAACAAAATGGAATTGTCGAGAGGAAGAATAGAGTGCTTCAAGAAATGGGAAATGTTATGTTAAATAGCATAAAGCTCCCTAGGAATCTCTGGGTCAAATTTGAATGAATACAACTGCTACATTATTAACCGTGTTTATATTTGTAAATCTAATAATAAAACGGCTTATGAAATGTGGTTTGAGAAAAGACTTCTCAAATACTTTCGAGTTTTTGGCAGTAAGTGCTATATTTTGCGTGACCGTGAAAATTTGGGAAAGTTCAACACTAAAAGTGATGAAGGGATCTTTTTAGGATATTCTTTAAACAGTCGTGCATATCGTGTTCTGAACAACAGGACCGGTGTGATTCAAGAGTCAATAAATGTTGTGATTGACGATCTTTTGAATACACCTGTCCCTAGTTCAGATAATGATGAAGTTCTTATACTTGAAAAATAAGAAATTTCATCAAGTGAAACTAATCCAGTTAAGGATCATAAAGATCATCCAACTTCTCAAATACTTGAAACCCTCTCACCGGTGTGCGCACTCGTAGACAATTAGAGGACATATGTAACTACGTATGCTTTACATCCCAGATTGAACCGGTTAACGTAAAAGAAGCACTTTCGGATGAAAACTGGATTCTTGCGATGCAAGAAGAACTTAATCAGTTTATAAGAAATGATGTCTGGCACCTTGTTCCTAGACCTAAAGATAAACATATTATTGGAACAAAATGGATTTTCAAAAACAAATCTGATGAACTTGGAAATATTATTCGAAATAAAGCAAGACTAGTTGTACAGGGGTATACACAAATTGAAGGTATTGACTATAATGAAACATTTGCTCCTGTAGCTCATCTTAAATCAATCAGACTTTTTATCTCCATTGTGTGTTTTAGGAAGATTAAAATTTACCAAATGTAAAGAGTGCCTTTCTGAATGGTGATTTACATGAAGAGGTATATGTTGAACAACCTACAGGGTTTGAAGATCCTAAATTTACTGATCATGTGTATCGTCTTAAGAAGGCTCTCTATGGTCTGAAACAAGCTCCCAGAGCATGGTACGAAAAACTGACTAAGTTTTTACTGAGTCATAATTTTCAGATGGGGTGTGTTGATAAGACGGTCTTTGTTAAGAAACATAACGATGATATTCTAATGGTTCAAATATATGTTGACGATATTATTTATGGATCAACTTTGTACTAACATGATTTATTGAGTTTGCATTTGATGAAGTCTAAATTCGAAATGAGCATGGTTGGAGAATTAAACTATTTTCTAGAGTTGCAAGTAAAACAACAACCTGATGGAATTTTTATCTCTCAAACCAAATATGCTCAAAGTTTAATTAAGAAATTTGGATTTGAGAAAGGTAAAAATTTTGATACTCCTATAAGTACAACTTTGAGACTCTCAAAAGACTCTACGGGTAATGATGTGGATCCTAAATTGTATCGTAGTTTGATTGGTAGTTTGCTTTATCTGACTGCTAGTAGACCAGATATTGCTTTGAGTGTTGGTATTTGTGCTCGTTATCAATCAAATCCTAAAGAATCTCACTTAACTGCTGTTAAACGGATTATGCGATATGTCGCAAGTTCTATTAAACTGGGTCTCTGGTATCCACATGAGACTAATGTTCAATTAGCCGGGTACGCAGATGCTGACTGGGCTGGAAACATTGATGATAGGAAATCAACCAGTGGTGGTTGTTTCTACATTGGAAATTGTCTTGTTTCTTGGTTTAGCAAGAAGCAAAGTTCTATATCGCTATCAACAGCTGAGGCTGAATACATTGCTGCTGGAAATGCATGTACTCAACTTGTTTGGATGAAACGAATGTTAAGCGATTATGGAATCACTCAGGATTTTATGATTTTATTTTGTGATAATTCCAGTGCAATAAATATCTCTAAAAATCTAGTTCAACATTCACGTACTAGGCATATTGACATTAGATTTCATTACATTCGTGAATTAGTGGAAGAAAAATTAATATATTTGGATTACATTCCAATCGAGACTCAACTTGCGGACATTTTCACTAAACCGCTCGACAAAAGCAGGTTTAATAAATTAAAATTTGATCTCGGTATGTGCAATTTAAATTGAATTTACATGATTTGGTGTATCATAATGTACATAACTATGATGTTTTATTTACTTGAATTTGAAAATTATTTAAAAATTTTACAAATTTTGAGTCGTACTCGACCAGTCGTGAGTGTACACGACCGGTGGAGTCTTCTGACCTATCGTCAACACTTACACGACCGTCGTGAAACTCGGATTTCACTTTAATTTAGAGATTTTGACTCTTCTTCTTCATTTCTTTTTACTCTCCAACGGTTCTAGCTACGACCGATCGAACCCACCTTCATAGTACTTCAAGGTTAGTGGTTCTTTTGCAGATTCTTGCTATTAGTGTTTCAAATCTCATTCTTGTGGAATCTATTTGGTCGTTCATTGCAAGTTTGGGGTTTTATCTTGAAAAATCTATTTTATTTAAACCCCATTTCTTCCAACTTGTTGTTTCCCTGAAATCTACGTGAAAATGGATGCTAGAGGTAAAAGAAAACTACTCGAGGTCCATCTTCTTCTAGATCACTTCTATTGTACAACGTCATCTTTGCTCTCCCGAAATGATCCTTCGATGCTCTGGGATTTGCGTATGCGCAATGTTATTGTTGAGCGTCATGTTAATATTAATCACATTGCTTCATTTGGTATCCTTCCTCTGTTGGAATCAGGGATGGGATAACATCTTACATTGGGGTGGAGCCGCATACCACCATTGCCCAATCCATGTTTGCATGTATCTGTGATTTTTCTCTTGAGGATTTAACTTTTAAAGTTGATACTCAAGAAGGATTGTTTTTAGTGGATCGACATTTGATTGCTTTGACATTATGGAAATACCATCAATGATGAGAGCATTCCAATTCATATTTTACATGACAGTCTCTCGAGATCGAACGAAAAATGCTTACTAGAGATTTATGTAATTTGGATGTTCATTGGACTCATAAAGGTCATGTACTTCCTCAAGGTATTTGTTACCCGCATACGAGTACTTCATAGGATATTCATCTCAAATCTTTATCCACGTTCTCGGTAATAAAACCGAACTCACTTTTCATGGTTCATGGTGTTTTTGCATTCGTAGTCTTTGGTGCAAAAATATGTCTACCTTCTTTAATTTGTCATTCCATTAGTTTGTCTCATCACCATCCTGGACATAGTGATATACCCTTTGGTTATTTATTGACTATGCTGGCAAATCATATGCTCGTAGCTATGCCTACTAGAGAAAAACCCATCCATCATCTCCCTTTTAATAATTTCAATCTTAACAAGATGAATTTAGAATTGGCTGATGGCCAAGTGGATGCTTGGTATAGTAGATGGTCTTGAAGCGAAAATGCTCAAGCTAGTGATCTTCCGAAGACGTGAATATGAATGATTTATTTGAAGAACTTGAATCGACTCTACGGTGATGATCCCGATTTTCACCTTGATTTTGATGAGAGATTGAATTCCCTTCAAGAGCAGGTGGCTCAAATTCGTGTTACCCAAGACACGCAATTTTCATATTTACACAAATATATGAGGCGGATTGCTAAGGGTTTACATAAAATTGATCCATCTAATCCTGCACCCTCTTCTGGTTCTGACTAAATTTTTGATGTGTCTGTAATATTTAATTTTTTTTTACTGAACTTTTCGTGCTTACTGACTTTTTGAATTATGCACTATGCTCTCTTGAATCAACTCCTATTTTCTTTATTATTGATGCTCTTCTTCCTTTGTCATTTTGTGTCAAAAAGGGGGAGAAGTTTTGGAGGCTTTTGATTTATTTGAGCTTTTGAATTTAATCTTTATGATGTGCTCCTATTACTCAGGCTATTACTCAGGGGGAGTTAAGCTTCTCAGGGGTAGTTATGGGAGAATGATGCTAGTTATTACTTATCATATCTATATAACTGTGCATGCTTCTCTATTGTGAACCTGTTGTGTTTGTACTTCTCTTATGTCTATTGGAAGTATTATTACTTGGGTGTTTTGTCACAAATTTGACAAAGGGGGAGATTGTAAGTGTTATGGTCTCTTACTTCTTTGGTTATCAAATTTGTGATGTGTCAAAACATCTATCTGTGTCCTGTGCTTGTATGATGATTTATATGAATTCAAGACACTGCATAAATACTTCAAGAAGCTACAAGTTGAACTTTTCAAGAAGCTACATGTTGAAGTCTCAAGAAGCTACAATGTTGATGTTCAAGTCTTAAGAAACAGCTCATGACTTCAAGACTAATAAGCAATGCATGAAGTAGTTGTTATGTTGATGAAGATCTCAAGTTTGAAGCTACAACAAGTTCAAGATCTCAAGCCTGATATGGTTCAAACAATCTACATTCGTTGAATGGTTGAAGTTCAATGTCCATACGACATGATTCAGGTTTGAATGACCTTAGGTTGACCCTTTAAGTAGGTCACTTTGGATACATAAATCAAATATTTATTTTACATAAGTTTGGTCTATTCTACGACAGTCCCTAGCTCTTGTTCGACCATCCTGGCATTGGTTCTACTAGTCCAAGAAATTCGACCAGTCCTAAGTAGTTGAAGATTTTTTGGAATTTTTGGTACGCCCACGACCAGTCCTGGAGGTCCTTCGACCGGTCATAGGTGTGGCTTCGACTCGTCCACGACTAGTCGTGGAGTTACGACTCAAAGTCCAGCAACGTAATCTATGGTCCTACGACCAGTCGTAAGGATCGACGACCAGTCGTAGGTGACCCACGACCAACCGTAGGCTACTCCACGACCCGGTCAAATGGAACGACTTTCAAAGATCACGCTTAATTTTTCAAAAATTGTTAGAGCTACGACCCGGTCCGAAGGTTTCTAAGACCAAATCGTAGGAACGATTTTTGCTTCTATAAATTGAACACGAAATTGAGTTTTCACACTTCAACTCTATTCAATTCAAGAATTTTCAAGTGATCACTCTGAGATAAGTCTGTGTTTATTTTAAGCTACATTGTGCTTATTTAATATTCCTTTTTGCTAGCTTATTTAATTTGATTTTGTTTCTTTATTCCAATCTTACTTGAAAAGAGGAATTATCTTATTCATTCTTCTTAGAATCAAAATCAAATATAGCTACGCGCAACAAGTTAAATCTAAAATCTATTAGAATTTAGAATCTTATGATTGTGAGTATTAGAAATTGAACTTTGACATTCAATCATCTACTCCGATTGGTTCTACCAATTCTGCTAAGAAAAGGAGAAATCCGTATTTTACAATTACAGTAAAATTTATTTACTTTTGGTTTTGTTTGAGGTTAAGCTAGAAAAATCTCATTGTCTTGATTTTGTTTGAGGTTGAGCGAGAAAAATCTCATTGTATTGGTTGTCCGAGGAAAACCGAAAACTTCGAGAAAGAGGGTTTTTGAATTGTGTAAGCCCAAGTGAAAAGACACAATTGTAAAGGTTTTTGTGAACTCAGAAAACCTATTTCATAGTGAATGCTAATATCCCCCGTGTGAGGATATTAGAAGTGGAGTAACTACGTGTGGTGGTTGAAAGATAGCTTGGTGTACACACAGGTGAACCACTATAACTCTTTGCCTTGTGGATTGAATGCTTGCTTAATTTTCATATCTTTTATCATTCGATTGTGTGGAATGTACAAGTGGATGTGAATGTTGTAACTATTTACATTTCAAGCAAGTGTGAGGATTGTTGTAATAATGTAGATCTATACTTCTGCATTTAATTTCAATTCCTAGCTATTTCATTTACTTATATTAAAATTGAGTCCTTGATCCAAAAGATGTTCTAGAAATAAGGTTGTCCTACCATAAGCCCTTGTTTATTATGGTGTAAGGTTGTCCTTAGAACTGAATTTGCATCAATCTCTCAATACTTATTTATCAAGGTGATTTATAATTTAGCATTGTGAATTAATTCATATTGTAAGGATATTGGTTTACTTTATTTCTGCTGATTTTATTTTAAATTTGGCATAGTCCTATTCACCCCCCCTCTAGGACATATATCTTGGCCTTTTTCAGCTAGAACCGTTGGAGAGTAAAAAGAAATGAAGAAGAAGAGTCAAAATCCCCAAATTAAAGTGAAATCCCGAGTTTCACGACTGGTCGTGTAAGTGTTCGACCGATCAGTAGTACGACTTGGCCGTCGTGTACACTCACAATGACTGTCGAAAGATGCGACTCAAAATTTGCAAAATTTTTAAATAATTTTCAAATTCAAGAAAATAAAACATCATAGTTATGTACATTATGATACAATAAATCATGTAAATTCAATTTAAATTGCACATACCGAGATCAAATTTTAATTTATTAAACTGCTTTTGTCGAAAGCAGTTTAGTGAAAATGTCCGCAAAGTTGAGTCTCGGTTGGAATGTAATCCAAATATATTAATTTTTCTTCCACTAATTCACGAATGTAATGAAATCTAATGTCAATATGCTAAATGCGTGAATCTTTGAATCGGATTTTTAGAGATATTTATTGCCTTTGGAATTATCACAAAATAAAATCATAAAATCCTGAGTGATTCCATAATCGCTTAACATTCGTTTCATCCAAACAAGTTGAGTACATGCATTTCCAGCAGCAATGTATTCAGCCTCAGCTGTTGATAGCGATATAGAACTTTGCTTCTTGCTAAACCAAGAAACAAGACAATTTCCAATGTAGAAACAACCACCACTGGTTGATTTCCTATCATCAATGTTTCCACCAACCAGATCGACATCTGCGTGCATTCGCTAATTGAACATTAGTCTCATGTGGATACCAGAGACCCAGTTTAATAGAACTTGCGACATATCGCATAATCCGTTTAACAGCAGTTAAGTGAGATTCTTTAGGATTTGATTGATAACGAGCACAAATACCAACACTCAAAGCAATATCTGGTCTACTAGCAGTCAGATAAAGCAAACTACCAATCAAACTACGATACAATTTAGGATCCACATCATTACCCGTAGAGTCTTTTGAGAGTCTCAAAGTTGTACTGATAGGAGTATCAAAATTTTTATCTTTCTCAAATCCAAATTTCTTAATTAAACTTTGAGCATATTTGGTTTGAGAGATAAAAATTCCATCAGGTTGTTGTTTTACTTGCAACCCTAGAAAATAGTTTAATTCTCCAACCATGCTCATTTCGAATTTAGACTTCATCAAATCTGCAAACTCAACAGTCATGTTAGTACAGGTTGATCCATAAATAATATCGTCAACATATATTTGAACCATTAGAATATCATCGTTATGTTTCTTAACAAAGAGCGTCTTATCAACACACCCCATCTGAAAATTATGACTCAGTAAAAACTTAGTCAGTTTTTCGTACCATGCTCGGGAGCTTGTTTCGAACCATAGAGAGCTTTCTTAAGACGATACACATGATCGGTAAATTTAGGATCTTCAAACCACAGCAGGTTTTCAACATATACCTCTTCATGTAAATCACCATTCAGAAAGGCACTCTTTACATCCATTTGGTAAATTTTAATCTTCCTAAAACATGCAATGGAGATAAAAAGTCGATTGATTCAAGACGAGCTACGAGGAGCAAATGTTTCATTATAGTCAATACCTTCAATTTGTGTATACCTGTACAACTAGTCTTGCTTTATTTCGAATAATATTTCCAAGTTCATCGATTTGTTTTTGAAAATCCATTTTGTTCCAATAATATGTTTATCTTTAGGTCTAGGAACAAGGTGCCGGACATCATTTCGACAACCTGATTAAGTTCTTCTTGCATCGCAAGAATCCGATTTTCATCCGAAAGTGCTTCTTTTACGTTAACCTAGGTTCAATGCTGGGATGTAAAGCATACGTAGTTACATATGTCCTCTAATTGTCTACGAGTGCGCATACCGGTGAGAGGGTTTCCAAGTATTTGAGAAGTTGGATGATCTTTAACAGTCCTTAATTCAGGATTAGTTTCACTTGATGAAATTTCTTGTTTTTCAAGTATAAGAACTTCATCATTATCTGAACTAGGGACAGGTGTATTCAAAAGATCGTCAATCACAACATTTATTGACTCTTGAATCACACCGGTCTGTTGTTCATAACACGATATGCACGATTGTTTAAAGAATATCCTAAAAGATCCCTTCATCACTTTTAGTGTCGAACTTTCCCAAATTTTCACGGTCACGCAAAATATAGCACTTCTTTGCCAAAAACTCGAAAGTATTTGACAAGGCTTTTCTCAAACCACATTTCATAAGCCATTTTATTATTAGATTTACAAATATAAACACGGTTAATAATGTAGCAGGCTATATTCACTGCTTCAGCCCAGAGATTCCTAGGGAGCTTTATGCTATTTAACATAACATTTCCCATTTCTTGAAGCACTCTATTCTTCCTCTCGACAATTCCATTTTGTTGAGGAGTTTTAGGTGCAGAGAATTCATGCGATATTCCCTGATCACTACAAAATTTCTCAAAACCGCTATTTTCGAATTCGGATCCATGATCACTACGGATCTTGCTGACTTGAAAACATTTTTCAGTTTGAATCCATTTTATAATCTTTTTCACTTCATCAAGGGTTTCTGATTTATCTTTCAAGAATGAAACCCAAGTGTATCTTGTGTAATCATCTACAATAACTAAGATGTACTTTTTGCCACCTCGACTTTCCGTTCTTGTTGGTCCTATAAGATCCATGTGGAGCAGCTCGAGTGGTCATGTGGTGATATTGGAGTTCACCTTTTTGTGAGAGCTCCTAGTTTGTTTACCATACTGGCATTCACCACAAATCTTGTCTACTTTTTGCATCTTAGGTAGTCCTCTAATTAGTTCACTTTTGCTCAATCTGTATAAATTTCGGTAGTGTACATGTCCAAGGCGTTTATGCCATAATTCTGTCGCATTGGTATGGACCATGTAGCACGTTTGTTCAGATAAGCTACCATTGCTTACTATATAGCAGTTTTCAGAAGTTCTGCGACCAGTTAATATTACAGAACCCTTTTCATTTATAATTTCACAACCTTGATTAGAAAATTTAACATTATGGTTGTTATCGCATATTTGAGATATGCTCAACAAGTTGTGTTTTAAACCCTCAACATATAAAACATTTTTAAATAAGGGAAGGTTATAGAGTTGAACCGTACCTTTGCCAATTATCTTGCGATTGCTACCATCACCAAATGTGACTGACCCATCAGTCATATCTTTAAGATCGGTGAATAATGCTTTGTCGCCTGTCATATGTTTGGAGCATCCACTGTCTAGGTACCATTTCGAATGGCTTGTAGCTTTGAAAGCAGTGTGAGCAACCAAACAGGCAACCTTAGGAACCCATTTCAGTACTGTTTTGGGTTTAGGAGAATAATTGGTCTTCTTTGGTTTATAGTTGTAAGAGTGACCTACTGAGTTAAATTTTAATAGCTCCTTAAGTAAATCAACAATTTTTTCAGCTAGTGGGTTTCGAATCTGATTTTTGAAATTTATTTAGCTGCTTTTGTGTTTTTGAAAAGTTTTTGTATTTTTAGAAAAAACTTGACTGGTACCTTTTCCTTTTGAGTTAGAAGTCTCTCCTTTCACAAAATTGGAAGGAGTATTCTTCTGTTTAGGAGATGTGTTTTTATCATAGCCCAACCCGGATCGATCGCCACATTTTCTTGATCCTGGATAATAATTTTTCTAATTTTGGATCACCTTGGGCATATCTCCATGTGTCCTTCAAACTCGAAGAGAAGATACTTCATTTTTAAGTTTCTCATTTTCGATTTCAAATTTTCAATTAGGGAGGTTTTCAATTCTAGATCACACTTTGATTTTTCAAAACAATATGAAATTTGAGATTTTTCTAAAACAAGGGTTTCAAAACATTCTTTAAGTTTAAAAACTTTTCTTTTTGAAGTTTAAGTTTGACAGCAATTTTACAACTTTCCTTATATAAGGCATTATAAGCATCTTAAAGATCTTCATCATTTTCATGATCACTATCCAAATTTTCTTCACTTGTTGAATCATCGTGATCTGAAAAAGTAAACTTGGCTAGAGTCATAACCTTAAGTTCATCGCCCGACTCGGTTTAAATTTTCGATTCGAAGAGGCTTCAGAATCGACGATTCATCCCAAGTAGCCAACATACCCTTCCTTTTGGATCTGTCCTTTTTAGGACATTTTTTGCTAAATGCCCATATTCTTGACAGTTGTAACATTGACTATCTTTCAATGACTTCCAAGTTTTAGACTTAGGTTTAGAACGTTTCTTTTCATTTGCCTTTTGAAAGTCGACTCTTTTCTTACTTTTGAAAATCTTATAAAACTTTTTCGCCAAAGGGCCATATCATCTTGAGACTTTTCAATCTGAATTTTCTTGAGTAATACTTTTAGATGACTTCAAAGCAATAGATTTACCTTTAGGAGCTTTAAAACTTAATTCATAGGTTTGTAAAGAACCAACTAATTCTTCTACCTTCATATTATCCGTATCATGAAGTTCCTGGATTGTGGTTACCTTAGAATTGAACCGTTCAGGAAGAGAGCGTAGTATTTTTGCACACACTTTACTTTTTGGGATCTTATCGCCAAGACCCCACATTGAGTTTACAATGTCATTCAATCTAGTGTAAAAGTCCATAAACATTTCATTTTCCTCCATATGAATTTCTTCAAATTTAGTTGTGAGGAGTTGGACTTTAGATTTCTTGACAATTGATGTACCTTCGTGTGTCATTTCTAAAATATCCCAGGCTTGCTTTGTAGTATCACAGGATATGATTCTTTTGAACTCATCCGGTGATAGTGCGCAAGTGATTGCATTTAGTGCTTTAGCATTAGCACTACTCTCATTTTTCTGAAGTGTGGTCCATTAGTAATATGGTGTAATTTTCATAGATTTTGAACCATCAACACCAGTTACTTCCATGATAAGAGGATTCCATTCAGTCACTGTGGCTTGTCACACACTTTCATCCATTGATTTGAGGAAGATCCTCATTCTGGCTTTCCAATAGGCATAGTCGAAACCATCAAAGGGTGGAGGCCTAGTAACTGAAAGGCTATCAAAATTTGACATCTTTTTATATAGCTTAGATCGTTAGCTTAGGAAATAAATCCAAATAAAAAGCAACAAAAATGAGCTATTAGGCTTTGATACCACTTGAAAAAGGCCAAGCTATATGTCCTAGAGGGGGGGTGAATAGGACTATGCCAAATTTAAAATAAAATCAATGAAATAAAGTAAACCAATATCCTTACAATATGAATCAATTCACAATGCTAAATTTTAAATCACCTTGATAAATAAGTATTGAGAGATTGATACAAATTCAGTTCTAAGGACAACCTTACACCATAATAAACAAGGGCTTATGGTAGGACAACCTTATTTCTAGAACATCTTTTGGATCAAGGACTCAATTTTAATATAAGTAAATGAAATAGCTAGGAATTGAAATTAAATGCAGAAGTATAGATCTAAATTATTACAACAATCCCCATACTTGCTTGAAATGTAAATAGTTACAACATTCACATCCACTTGTACATTCCACACAATCGAATGATAAAAGATATGAAAATTAAGCAAGCATTCAATCCACAAGGCAAAAAGTTATAGTGGTTCGCCTGTGTGTACACCAACTGTCTTTCAACAGCCACACAGAAAGCTACTCCACTCCTAATATCCTCACACAGGGGATATTAGCGTTCACTATGAAATAGGTTTTCACGGAGTTCACCAAAAACCTTTACAATTGTGTCTTTTTCACTTGGGCTTACACAATTCAAAAACCCCTCTTTTACGAGTTTTCTCGGTTTTCCTCGGATAACCAATACAATGAGATTTTTCTGGCTCAACCTCAAACAAAACCAGTACAATGAGATTTTTCTGGCTTAACCTCAAACAAAACCAAAGTAAATAAATTTTACAGAATTGTAAAATACTTGGATTTCTCCTTTTCTTAGCAACCCGGTAGAACCAATCGGAGTAGATGATTGAATGTCAAAGTTCAATTTCTAATACTCACATTCATAAGGTTCTAAATTCTAATAGATTTTAGATTTAACTTGTTAGGCGTAGCTATATTTGATTTTGATTCCAAGAAGAAGGAATAAGATAATTCTTCTTTTCAAATAAGATTGGAATATGGAAACAAAATCAAATTAAATAAGCTAGCAAAAAGGAATATTAAATAAGCACAATGTAGCTTAAAATAAACACAGACTTATCTCAGAGTGATCACTTGAAAATTCTTGAATTGAATAGAGTTGAAGTGTGAAAACTCTGAATTTCGTGTTTAATTTATAGAAGCAAAAATCGTTCCTACGACTGGTCTTAGAAACCTTCGACTGGTCGTAGCTCTAACAGATTTTTGAAAAATTAAGCGCGATCTTTGAAAGTCGTTCCACGACTGGTCGTGAGTAGCCTACGACTGGTCGTGGGTCACCTACGACTGGTCGTAGATCCTTACGACTGGTCGTAGGACCATAGATTACGTTGCTGGACTTTGAGTCGTAGCTCCACTACTGGTCGTGGACGAGTCGAAGCCACACCTACGGCCGGTCGAAGGACCTCCCGGGGATCGGTCGTGGCGTGGGCCCGGTCGTGGGTGTACCAAAAATTCAAAAATCTTCAACTACTTAGGGTGGTCGTGGAATTTCTTGGACTAGTCGAACCAATGCCGGGCCGGTCGAACAAGAGCTAGGGCCGGGTCGTAGAATAGAATAGACCAAACTTATGTAAAATAAATATTTGATTTATGTATCCAAAGTGACCTACTTAAAGGGTCAACCTAAGGTCATTCAAACCCGAATCATGTCGTATGGACATTGAACTTCAACCATTCAATGAATGTAGATTGTTTGAACCATATCAGGCTTGAGATCTTGAACTTGTTGTAGCTTCAAACTTGAGATCTTCATCAGCATAACAACTACTTCATGCATTGCTTATTAGTCTTGAAGTCATGAGTTGTTTCTTAAGACTTGAACATCAACATTGTAGCTTCTTGAGACTTCAACATGTAGCTTCTTGAACTTCAATATGTAGCTTCTTGAAAAGTTCAACTTGTAGCTTCTTGAAGTATTTATGCAGTGTCTTGAATTCATATAAATCATCATACTAGCACAGGACACAGATAGATGTTTTGACACATCACAAATTTGACAACCAAAGAAGCATGAGACCATAACACTTACAGTTTCAAGTAAAACAACAACCTGATGGTTTTTTATTTCTCAAACCAAATATGCTTTGAACTTGATTAAAAAGTTCAGATTTGAGAATGGTAAAATTTTTAATACTCCTATGAGTACAACTTTAAAACTCTTAAAGGACTCTACAAGTAAAAGTATAGATCTTAAATTATATCGTAATATGATTGACAGTTTACTTTATTTAACTGCAAGTAGACCTGATATTGCTTTTAGTGTTGGTATTTGCGCTAGATATCAATCTGATCCTAAAGAGTCTCATCTAATTATTGTTAAGCAGATTATGCGATATGTCGCAAGTTCAGCTAATTTGGGTCTCTAGTATTCCCATGCTACTAGTGTTCAGTTGGCTGGGTACACAGATGCTAATTAGGCTGATAATATCGATGATAGGAAATCAACTAGTGGTGGTTGTTTCTATATTGAAAATTGTGTAGTTTCTTGGTTTATCAAGAAGCAAAGTTATGTATCGCTCTCAACTACTGAGGCTGAATACATCATAGCTAGAAATGCATGTACTTAGCTTGTATGGATGAATATAATGTCAAGCAATTATGGAATTGCACAGGATTCTATGGTCTTATATTGTGATAATTCTAGTACAATAAATATTTCTAAAATTCTAATCCACCATTCACATACCAAGCACATTGACATTAGGTATCATTACATTCGTGAATTAGTGGAAGAAAACATAATTTCATTGGAATACACTCCTACCGAGACTCAACTTGCTGACAATTTCACTAAACCGCTCAACAAAAGCAGGTTTAATAAATTAAAATTTGATCTTCATATGTGCATTTTAAATTGATTATTCATGCTTATATGTATCATAATGTATATATATTTGACAATTTATTGGTTTAAATTTTAATTTTTTATAAATATTGCATATTTTTGTTGATACACGACCAATTGTGGATGTACTCGACCAGTCATGGTATGACCAATCGAGGATGGCCCATGACCAGTCGTGTAGCGTGCTGGACCTTTTTTTTTTGGAAAAAATTACTTTCTCCCTCATTTCTTATTTCTTCTTCAACAGGTCGAAGCACGACTAGTCATACCCAACTGTTCGATTCATCAAGGTTAGTGCATTATTTCTGTTATTCTTGTAGATTCAAGCTCTATTCACTTTATTTTCTTCCTTGGAGTGCTTGATTTCAAGTTTCCTTTAAGTTTTTGGGATTTTCTTCTCCAAAATCTGATTTTGAAGAAACCCACTCTACATCTTTTTACACCCACTTAATTCCTTCATTTCTTAGTTGTAAATGGATACTAGAGGTAAAAAAGAAAACTTCCCGTGGTGCTTCCTCATCTCGATCAACTGTAACAAGGTGCCACCTTTGGTCACCTGAAGATGATCCCTCCCATGTGCGGGATTTATGATTGCGCAATGTTATCATTGAACAACCTGTCGATCTTGAACACATTGCTCCTTTTGACCTCTTTCAATTTTCCAAGTTGTAGGATGGGCTAACATTCTACATTGGGGTGGGCTTGCATACCAGTCTATTGCGCAAGTTATGTTTGCGTGTATTTCTGAATTTTTGACTGGGAATTTAATGTTTAAAATTGCAACTAGAGAAGGTCCATTTGACATAGACCGTCATCTAATTTTGGCTTTAATGGACGTACCTGTTAATGACAATGGTATTCCTATTCACACTTTAGATGAAAAACCGTCGAAATCAGAAAAATGTGTGCTCACTAAAGCATTATGCAACATAGATGCCCAATGGACTCATAAGGGGAATGCGCTCGCCTCAAAGTTCTTGTTACCCAGATACAGGGTTTTGCATCGAATATTTATTTCCAATCTACATCCACATTCGGGTAACAAAACTGAACTGACTTTGTTTATGGTTCGTATTTTGCATTTCATCATCTCTGGTGCAAATGTTTGTCTGCCTTCTTTAATATGTCATTCCATCATTTAGTTTCGTCTCCATCCAGGACACAGTGATATTCCATTTACCTATCTTATGACTATGTTAGCTACTCACATGCTAGTTGTTATGCCTATTGGAGAGGCTCCTATTCATCATCTTATTTTCAACAATTCTAATATAAGTAAGATGAAATTAGAATTGGCACCTGGCCAAGTAGATGTTGGTGGTGGTGGAGCTGAAACTGGGAATGTAAAAGAAGGTGGCGATCTCCCTCCTGATGATATAAATATTGATGACATTTTTTAATGAAATTGAATCAGAATCTGGAAATGATCCTAACTATGAGCCATCTAATTTTGATGCACGTCTATGTGCACTTGAGGAGAAGGTAGAGAACATGAATGTTGCCCATGATTTGCAATTTAAATATATGCGCAAGTATCTTAGGCGGTTAAATAAGAGCCTTCATCAAATGGATCCTACCATACCTGCTCCTTCTTCAGGATCTGATTAAGTGTTTTATCCTTTGATTTGTGATAACTTTTATACTACGTTGTTTTTGTTGGTATATGAACTTTGATTTTACTTTAGGTTGTTGGTTAATGATATGTGAACTTTGAATTTGCTTATACTTCTTTCATATCTTGACTACTTCTCTCCTTTATTACTCTCTTATACATTTTCCTCTTCCATATCTTAATTGCTTCCTTTGTCATATTGTGACAATAAGGGGGAGAATATTTATGTTTGTTTGCTTATGGATATGGATGGATTGTGAAAAGTATCAAGAGGCATTGTTTATATATATATATATATATATATATATATATATATATTGTAACATCCCGAAAATCGAGGGTCGAGTAGTAACTCAACTCTCGAGTTCTAGAACATCACTTATGCAACAAAATGAATGATGATTGAATGTTGACTGTATTAGAGTAGTGAACATGAGTGAGATTAAGCCAAAACAGCATATCATACTCTAGAGACAGTTAAATTTGCAAGCGGAAGACTGTGATAGATAGATAAAATATATAAACTATGATGAGTCTCTAGAGTGTGATAACATTACCAGGTTAAATAATGACAAGTACAATCCTAAAATATAACAAATGTGTAAGGTCCTCTAGTCAATATCCCAGAAAGCCCCGTCGATCAGGACACGGCTCACATGAAGCCGTCAGAAGACAACCAATACAAGCAGGCATTGTAGTCATTGCAAAGGTCCGGCTCCGCCTCAGAAGTAGCATCGCCATCTGAAATCAGACAATGTCTGGTGGGTGTTCGAAGCACCGTCCCGTAACGTGGGAGTGAGTAGCTAACTCAGTGGAACAATAAAGCATAGGTTAACATGTTATCGACTCAGTCAAGCAGTAATGATAAAGCAGTACAATCAAACACTCTTAACTACTCTTATTAATGCAAGTATGAATGACATGATGTATGCCCTCACCGACATACTCCCTCATGCGACACCATCTCACACTCGCGGCATGCTTTCATCCCACAGTGCTCCACATCTTCCAGACACATGCAATGCATGATGAGCATGATTACCGAGTTTTTAATTAGTCCATTTCAAACAGCAAGATTGGGAAACTAAGGTACCTCCCTTGTATCATTCCCAAACATGATCCATTCTAGGGTCGTCAGTCCTAGTTAATATCAGACGATGGTGTGTTTTCTAGGTCACTGTAGAGGATGTCAGGGCTGTTACGCATAAAAGTTACACCACTCCCCCATCACCCCTTAAACGATTCATCACAATACAGAAACAGGCCTAGTTCATACTCTATATATCGTGGCGAACCTTAAGGCGCACTGCGATTTCAGAATATACTCGAGGTCACTACAAAGGGCTGCCAGGGCTGTTACGTACAAAGGTTGCACTGCTCCCCCATCACCTTATCAATGTAGGGCGACAGCACGAATATAGTGTCCCATACCACCATAATCGGCTCACGAGTTTGATTACTCATTGGTCACTACGGGGAGGCACATGGCCCCAGCGTAGGCCGACAGCTCGACCACGGTGTCCCATACCACCATGCCCAGCTCATGAGTCTTAGCGGATCGAGGTACCATGGTTAACGGGATTCTCACTGGTAAGTTTGGTACCCTAGGTTCAAGCATTAGCGACCGAACATGGTGAACATACATAAGACACACTAGTTACTTGACATGCTCGGCTAGCTCGAGCGCACAACAAGTTGAGCGATATGAAGCGCAGAAGCACTTTGTGTGGCCAACCACTATCGCCAACCGAAGTACGACACGAGTTCGCCAAACACATCATGTGTGGCGAGATGAATCTCAACCACAATTCCAAGTCTGGTACCAGATGTCTGGACTATGGACATAGTCCCAAGCTCAATCAATGCTCAACCATAACATGTGAAGTAAAGCATGATAAACAAAGTAATTCAAGCACACTAGCAAGCATGTCATAAAGCATATTACAAAGCATGTTATGAAACAAGTTACAAAGCATGTTAAAAAGTATGTTATAGAGCACTATACAAATAGGGATACAAACACATATATTTCATAAGCGAGTGGTTAGAGTAAACAACCACGTGGAGGGTATCATACATGACTCTAAGGTAGTTGAGAACCCCATCTCAGCACCTACCTAAGGCCCTAACACCTAAGCACTTACTCTCACAAGCATTTTCACAAACACGTAGAGTACACTATTTCAACATACATGACGTATGTTAGAAAAATACGTATTATGGTTATCCTTTCTCCAAGCGAGTATTTTATCCGTGTATATCATATTCATACAGCAATTAATCATGACAATTACATCTCTAAAATTTATACATACACGGTATTTTCTAGAATACACATTTTCAACATACATAGTGTGTACAAGCAAACATGTATTACGGCGATTCCTTTCGCCAAATAAGTAATTTATTCATATATTATATAATCATATGACAAACAATCATGGCCAACACATTTCCAAAATATACATGTATACAGCACTCCTTACAATACAGTATTTCTACATACATAGTGTGTACAAGCAAACATGTATTACAGTGATTCCTTTCGCCAAATAAGTAATTTATTCATATATTATATAATCATACGACAAACAATCATGGCCAACACATTTCCAAAATATACATGTATACGACACTCCTTACAATACAGTATTTCTACATACAGTGTATATTAGTAAAACATGTATTTAGGCGAATCCTTTCGCCAAATAAGTATTTTATCCATATATCGTATATCCATACAACAAATAAACGTGTCAAACACATTTTCAAAAAAAAAATACATATACGGTATTTTCTACGAATACCTAGAATATGTAAAATTCCATATTCTACAACTTTAATCGAAACAGAAAACGGAAAGCACTTTGTACATGTGCAATTGCATGCAGATCATGAATCTATCATTATCTGACATTGAAAGCGTTGAAAACCATAACCTATACACCTAAAGTCCGCACCTTGCACCTTGGAATCACAACAAATCAGCAAGGTTTGAAGGGCTTCCGTATTTGGCAGTTTTATCGCCTAGAGAGTGAAACCGGTTAGCTATTTCATAACCTATAACCTTCACTCACCCAAACAGATCTAGGGTTAGGGTTTCTCACCTTAAAACGGAGTCGGCATCGCCGGGAAAGCGTCTAGGAAAAGGTGGTGTAGCCCGTGTGGTGGTCGAAAGCAGTAGGAGGAAGATTCTCCCACAAACCTCAAGCTTTCTCTCTCTTTTTCCTCTCTTTCCTTAGGGTTTTATCCCAAATTCGTATGGCTGTGAGAGGGGCTGTTCTAAGGCCCTTATATAGCCTAAAAACTCTCAGGAATAGACTTATGTTTAAGGTATACTTACCTTGTAAGTAAATCGACGTTGTTCTAGCTCAAAAGAGGGTTTCTGGCGGCCTTCCTTGAGCCAAACGTCGGACTTAAGCTCACAACCCATGGATCTACGTGGGGTTATGTTTTTGTCTCGATCGGAATCCCAGATCACGCGTGGCGGACCACTTTCAGTTCAACGGTCAGTGGGCCTCGATCCGAAATTCCAAGTACATGTAAATGTTCCTGAAATTTTTCCCAATCCGATGGTGTTATTTGGTCTGATTTTGACGGTCTGGTTGCCTAATACTGATCTGCAAGCGAGTGGTGCCAGATTACTATTCAAGATATTTATTTTGTAAAGAAAACAGTGGTTTTCACACCCTCTCGCTCCGGACTCCAGCGAAAGGCCATGGGACATCGTCTGGACTTGATTTCTGAGATGGTTGTCAAGCCCAGTGAGGCGGTCCTAGTTCCTTAACTTCGTATTATTCAGACTTCCGACGTGCGGTCCAGATCTGATATGGAGTTTTGAGATGCTCCCGAGAGCAACCGGGTAATGAGATTGATCCTAGATTTTAGGATAACCTAGCGTCAATGATTCTACAAGTTTTGGGTCTTGCAGATCGTATTTAAAGCGATTCAAATGGATTTCGTGGCTAATTTGGTTTCGCACTAGCTAATCCTCGCCTCATTTATAAAGGATCTAGTCCTATAAGATTTCTGTCTGAGGTGGTACTTAGTCCTTTGTAGCTTGTATCTAAAGTGATCCAAGTTATACTACTTAGCTAGTTTAAGATAGTGTCTAGGGCGAAAGTGCTTTGAAAAATTGAAAGAACAAGGTAGTGAAGGGTGGGATTTGTGAAGGAAATGGGTTAAGGAGCGATTTTAGATTGTGGGATTCAGTTCTGACAAGTTAATAAGGTGTTAGGATCGACCCATCGCCTAAGGACATCTAATCCTAGGTTGGCAAAAATTCGGGATATTACATATATATGTGTGTGTGTGCGCGCGCGCGCTACTCGGGGGGAGTAAGTAACAAGGTGTTTTGCCTACTTCATGATGATGTGTGCTAGTTGGTGCATGATTCTTTAACAAGGCAATAACTGGTTTTCTTTTATAACTGGTGCATGATTCTTTATGTGTATATTGGTTATATTATTGTTGAGTGTGTTTTGTCACAAATTTGACAAAGGGGGAGATTGTAAGTGCAATGGTTTCATGCTCCTTTGATTGTTAAATTTTGTGGTGCCAAAACCTCAATCTGTGTCTTATGTAGCATGTTGATATACATATGTTCAAGGCATTGCATCACAATGCTTCAAGTCAAGAACAATGATCTACTTCAAGAAATGCAAGATCAATTACATTGTTTTCTTCTCTAAAGCATCAGAGTTTTAAAGCTACATCGAAGACGAAATCTTGTTCAAAGAGTGTAGGTGAAGTACAATTCATGGACTATGAATTCAAGCTTCTGAAGATTTTAAGCTTCATCAAGTGTCGAGGTCTCAAGCTTCTTGAATTTCAAAATCATCTGAAGAAGAGAAGGTTCAATGTTCATACTTCATGGTGAAGGTATGATTGACCTTAGATTGACCTTAGGGTAGGTCATTTTGTATACATAATTCAAATTGAATCACTTTACATGTATTTGGACTGTTTTAAGACTAGTCCTGAACCCTGTTCGACTAGTCCTAGCACTGGCTCGACTAGTCTAAGAAATTTCAGGACCAGTCCTATGTTGGTTGTAATTTTTCAAAATTTGTTGTTCGTCTACGACCAGTCCTGGAGACTGTTCAACCGGTCGTGTGAACAGTGCACGACTCGTTCACGATCAGTCTAGTAGACACGACTCAAACTACAGCAACGAATTCTGGTTCCTCACGACCAGTCGTGGAGGGCTCACGACCGGTCGTGAAGAGCCTTCGACCAGTCATGGAACGGTTTTATCTGATCGCGCTCAAAATTTAAAAATCTGTTCGACCTTTGACCAGTCGTAGTGTCCACAAGACTAGTAGAAGATACGATTTCTAAAACTATAAATAGAGCACGAATTTCAAAGTTGATATCTAATTCAAGTAAAATCAAGACATCACTCTTAGAGATAAGTTTGTGTTATTGTTAAGCTACATTGTGCTTATTTAATATTCTCTTTTGTTAGCTTTTCATATTTGATTTTGTTTCTGTATTCCAATCTAACTTGAAAGAGGAATTATGATATTCCACTTTTTGGAATCAAAATCAAATAAAGCTAGCCCAACTGGTTTAATTTAAAATCAAGTAGAACCTAGAACCATTTCAAACTGAGTGTGGACATTAAACTTCTATATTCGAACTTCTACTCTGATTTGATTCTTTCATGCAGCTACAAAAGGAGAAATCCAGGTATTTTACATTTGTATAAATCTTTTATTGTATTGGTTTCTTTTGAGATTAAGCCAGAAAAATCTCATTGTTTTGGTTATCTGAGGTGAGCTAGAAAACTCAGAGTGGAGTTTTTGGATTGTGTAAGCCTATTTAAAAGACACAATTGTGAGGGTTTTAGGTGAACCTGGAAAAAACTATTTTAATAGTAAACGCTAATATCCCCTGTGTGAGGATATTAGGAGTGGAGTAGCAAGCTGTGTGGCTGTTGTTTAACAGTTGGTGTACACACAGGCGAACCACTATAACTCTTTCTGTTTGGCGGATGTGTGATTTATTTTCTATATCTTTTATCATTCAATTTTGTAGGATGTATGTGTGGATGTGAATGTTGTAATATTTACATTTCAAGCATTGTGGGGAAGGTTGTAATAGTATAGATTTCAATTCTTATTATTTCCTTTTTATTTCTCTACAATTTGAGTTTTTAATTCTCTATTTGTTCTAGTAAGGTTGTCCTTGCCATAAACCCTTGGTTTTTATGGTGAAAGGTTGTCCTTAGAACAATTAGAATTTGAGGTTGCTTTACATTATGTATTGTGGATTGTTATCTTTCCTTTACTTTGCTATCTTATTGTTTAATTCCGCTGGTATTATTTTTAAATTTGGCAGTCCTATTCACCCCCCTCTAGGACATATAGTTTGGCCTTTTCACTTGCCAATATAATCGGATCCTATCCATCCGAAATTTGGATCGATCAATCACTATTGTTATTTCATCGCATTACATTTTCTATGTGCAAGAACTACTCTTATTCCTCAAAAATTAGTCAGATCTTGTGAAGTAAAGACCGTACATCCGTACGGGCAGAGTGGGTGCCTAATACATTCACTATCTGTAACTGTAGTCCCTTAGTCGAAATCTTTGGAACATAAATCTACGAGTCATCTTAGGGCTGAGGATCTTCGGGTTCACAATCCTAAGCATTTCTATGGGTCTAACGACTATAAAATCGTAATAATTGGTTAGTGGCGACTCTGGTCAAATATAATACCCTTTACACCCTCAATCAAAAGCTATTGAGCAAGGTAACCAGTGGATAAGAGTCGATATCCCATCTCTTCAAAAAAATCCATCATCAAGCGTCCACACTTCCAAAACGGTCCAACAAGTAAATATTTTTTTTTTCCATTTTCTCAATGATATTGAGCTTCTGTCAATGGCATCGACACATGTTTGATGGTATCGAATATTATGTCTATGACATCAACCGACTATGTTAACGATGGATTTAAAACATTAACAACAACCACGTGAACCAATATGAAACCGAGAGGCAACATAGGTCATCAAAACATATCCACTTTACCTGATGTGGAATATGGTGACGAAGATAGTTGGTCTTGGAGGCCATCTTATGGATGGTTCACATCCAAAGCTCAAACTGACATAGTCATCAGGTCGATGTACTCATAATTCTAATTCTCTCTCTCTCTCTCTCTCTCTCTCTCTCTCACACACACACACACACACACACACACATATATATAGTGCCAGTCTCCTACAAACCATACTCACGGAATTTATGTGCAAGCCTTCGTGTACTCCGTAGGATGAAGAGAGCGGTTGGGATTCCACTGCGTTGCGAAAGAGAGTCTTAAAAAAAAGACTCTCTTACTATCACGCCCCAAACCTAGAGATTAGACTCACAAGAATCCCAATCGCTGAATCCGGTGTCGGCAGCCTCTGTAGTACCCTATTCTCGGCTCTCAGCGTCTATACGCTAGATTCCGATCCTAAGATCCTACAAAGAGGATTTTTCAAAGTACATTTTTCTCGTAAGAAGCATAACCACAACTTTACCCAAATCACAAAGGCAACGTCATCATCACATATCCACTAATATAATCATTTGAATATAATGCTAAAAAGGAAATACATATATCGAAAATCAAAGCTCCAAAGGTCCACTACATGCTTCAAGTTCCACGCTGTTGAAACCTAACGCCACCTGCACGCATCTATCATGCATAAGCTTATAGAAAGCTTAGTGGGTGGTGAAAGTGCATGACTAGAATATGCGTGCTCAGAATGTAATATCAGAGTAAACGGAGATACCAATAAGTCCACAAGCCATACAATATCAGAGTAAGTAAAAATATTGACAAGTCCATGAGTTATTTAGTATCAGAGTAAGCCATATAAATCAGTTATGAAAATGAGGAGTCAAAGATAGCCAAATATCAGATGGCGAGGGTACAATGCAATATGTAAATCCTGCTAAGTCCATCTAGGTCATATAAGTATAGAAACATAGCAACTCAAAATGTTAAATGCTGCGGATGCAATGCAATGTGCGATGCGAATAAAATGAACAAGCTGGAGTGAATTCGGGATGAGAGTACGTAATATCGCAGGCTATGGGGTCCATCACAAGGGACTTCTATCCAAACCAGTCCCATACCTAAATTTGGATAGTCAGACTCAATGTGGTAAACTCCTGATCTCAAGTTAGACGTGCGCCCCAACCGAAATCTCGAAGGTATACATAACAAATAATTGCACACCACCAACTCGAGTGAATAGTGAATGAATGAGTATGCAACTCCTGCTCAATAAGTCCACATATCAGCACCGTACATCTCTGGGATCATCATCGGGGTCTAGTACACTCCAAGCTGGCTACTACCCCAGCCGGCCATGTAGCCCAGTGAGTGGAAAAGACCTCACTACCCACCTGCCAGTAGTATACCAATGCCTACCCGGATTGTCGATAGCAGACCCATTTGGGAGTTGGTCAAACTCAGCCTAACGTATGGCCCCCTCACTCACACGGATAAGGCCACACTCCCTCCCAACCGACCACAACACAGTGGGAGACGCGACCTACTGGTATTTGACACTCGGGCGCTCATGTATCCACTCGGTCTAAACGTTGGAGCGTCTCCTAGCCTCGGAGGTTTATGGACTTTCACCCAAAGACATCCAAAGTGTCCAGATGCTTGAACCAAACATTTTTTATGTCCCATCTGGCCATCCACGACATGCCTATGGAGGTCACAGCCCTGATATTGCTATGGTGTACAATAATCACAATCACACAATGCAAGATGCATGAGTCATGTAGTCCAATCATGCATCAATCCTGCGCATACCGTGTACTCATGTGGGATAACTCCACCTATCAGGGAGTCTCATAAACCATCTGTATTATGGCATATGCAAGGGTCAATCACATCTCACAATAAACATGCAGATGATGCGTATGGGCATGTATCATGATGCTATGCTGTCATGTACTCATAATCAATATCAATAACCGGCCTTGACAATCGGCCTCAACAATATGGACATTTAACCAACATTGCCCCCCCCCCCCCCCCCCCCCTCGAGGAATGACCCACATAGAGCCAAACATATAATAAGCCCACGGCCTCACACAAAGGCCTAATATACAACACAATGAGCCTTACTCAAGGGCTACATATATACAACAGGTGGGCCCTGCTCATGGGCCTCAAATACATGACATGTAGGCCCTACACATGGGTCTCGAAAACATCAAATGGGTCATGCATCATGGGCCTAATACATATCACAATGGGCCTTGCCCATAGGCCACAAATACATCACAGTGGGCCTTGCCCATGAGCCATGAATACATCACAATAGGCCTTGCCCATGGGCCTCAAATACATCACAATGGGCCTCAACACATGAACCTCCTATTCATCACATTAGGCCTTAAACACGGGCTGCATATACATCACACAAGCCTAATACACATCACAATGGGCCTCAACTATGGGTTGCATATACATCATATAGGTCTCGACAATCGGCCTTAGCAATCGAAATCGGCCTCGATGATTGAAATCGAACTTAACAATTGGAATCGACACTCAGAATCGGCCTCGATGATTGAAATCGAGCTTAACAATCGGAATCGACACTCAGAATCGGCCTCGACACTCGGCCTCGACAATTGGAATCGGCCTATACAATCGACCTCGACAATCGGAATCGTCCTATACAATCGGCCTCGACAAATTGGAATCGGTCTCGATACATGGCCTCAACAATTGAAATTGGCCTCGACAATCGGAATCAGCCTATACAATTGGCCTCGATAATCGGAATCGGCCTCGACAATCAGAATCAATCTATATAATCAGCCTTGACAAATCGGAATCGACCTCGATACTTAGCCTCGATAATCGGAATCGACCTCGATACTTAGCCTCGATAATCGGAATCGACCTATACAATCGGCCTCGACAAATCAGAATTGACCTATACAATCGGCCTCGATAAATCAGAATCAGCCTATACATCGGCCTCGACAAATCAGAATTGGCCTATACAATCGACCTCGACAAATCAGAATCGGCTTATACAATCGACTTTAACAAATCAGAATCGGCCTCGACAATCGGAATCAACCTATACAATCGGCCTCGACAAATCAGAATTGGCTTATATAATCGGCCTCGACAAATTGGAATTGCCCTTGATACTTGGACTCGACAATTGGAATCGGCCTCGATAAATCGGAATCGGCCTTGACAATCGGAATCGACCTATACAATCGGCCTCGATAAATTGGAGTCGGCCTATACAATCGACCTCGACAAATCAGAATCAACCTATACATTCGGCCTCAACAAATCGGAATCCACCTCGATACTCGGCCTCGACAATCGGAATTGGCCTATACAATCGGCCTCGATAAATCGGAATCGGCCTCGATAAATCGGAATCAGCCTCGACAATCAGAATCGGCTTATACAATCGGCCTTAACAAATACGAATCGACCTATACAATCGGCTAAATAAGGCCTAAGGGAAGGTCACAATATGGACATTTAACCTTCATCGCCCAGCAATGTGGACATTTAACCAACATTGCTCTTAAGGAGTGGCCCACATAGAGCCAAACATCATAGTGGGCTCATGGCCTCACACAAAGGCCTAATATACATCACTATGGGCCTCACTTACGAGCCTAATACACATCATATTAGGCCTCAATTACATCACAATGGGCCTCGCCAAATAGGCCATGAATACACAACAATGGGCCTAATATATATCACAATGGGCTACAACCCACGGGCTTCGAATACGCGTTGGCCCCATCACATGGGCCATTAATACATCTCAATGGGCCACAACCCATGGGCCTCAGATACAACAAGTGAGCTGCATCAATGAGCCACACCAATGGGCCTTATACATCACATTGGGCCTCACTACTTGGGCCTGATATACACCACATATGGGCCTTACATATGGGCCAGAATTACATCAAGTTGGCTGCATCAATGGGCCATAAATACATCACGTGGGCTTGATTTAAAGGCCACAAATACATCACGACGGGCCTTATATAATGGCCTTATACATCAGATGGGCCTCACCACATGGACTTAATACACAACACAATGGGCCTCATACCTGGGCCTCAATTACATCAAAAGGGGCTGTAGGGATGGGCCATAAATACTTCCGGGATGGCCCCATGGATGGGCATAAATTTTTCAAGATGGGGCCCACCATAATGTATATTCTCCATCCAGTTTGATCATAAGGTCACAAAGACATGGATTAAGAGGGAAAACGAATGTCATGTAGATTCAAAACTTCTGTGACCCAAAAAGGGTTTCAATGGTAGCCGTTCAATCCTCCACTGCATCTATAGTGTGGTCCACCTAATAGATAGTGTGGATATACAACATATTTATCAAAGGTGAGTCCAACCGTCCAGCCATATGGACGGTGCGGACAGCACGTGCGCCACAGCAAGCCACCGTCCCAAATATCTGGACGGTGATGGATGAAACACACACCATGGTGGACCCATGACTGGACGGTTCAGATAAAATACTTGCACCATATGGGTCAGCACCATCTGGACGGTCCGGATCGCTGGGTGCCTGGACGGTCTAGATAAGATGCATAAATCAAAGTGAGCCCACAGAACCACTGGACAGTGTGGATTTAAATCCATACATCTGGTGGGTCCTTTAGATGAACGGTGTGATCATAACACAAACATCAAGGTGGGTCCACGTGGTGGCCCACACCTGATATTTGTAATTTCCCTCCAGCAGCAGGCATATACAGCATACATCACCTGGACTCCACACCCAAGCCATGGACGGTGTGGATCGCTGGTAAAACGTACATCAGGTGGGACCCAGAACTTGTTGACCTCAATCAACATGGTGGGCCCCACGTTATGTACAGCATGGATTTAATACATACATCAACACCTGGACGACGTGACTATAAAAATTCATCATGATGGTCCTCATCGTCCAGATCACTGGACGGTGCGGATCCAACACATATCTCATAGATGGGTCCCATAGGACCGTCCAGCACGTACGGACGGCCTGGTTATGAAACACATATCATAGCGGTCCCTACCAACTTGATGACGTCAATACATCAACTATATAGCTCATGTAAGGTACATCAGCCAATCGACTTTCCCATAGATGGGTCCACATGCAGGGTGGACTAGGATGTACAACCAGTGTGGCTCCACCGTCCAAACAACTGGACGGTGTGGATCTGGCCCATAATAGAGATGGACGGTTAGGATATGATACCTATGACCAGAGCCACAAAAACATGTTAAATCCATACGTGAATGGACAGTTTGGATATAGCAATACCTCGTGGTGAGACCCATCATCCACGTGTCTGGACGGTGTGGATCTCACATGTCTCTGGCCCACCACGTGGAAATGGATGAACGGTATGCAAGGCATCCCTCTAGTGGGGCCACCTCCACACATGCAACACGTGTGGAGTGGTCCCACATGGGCGGTTGGAGTATAATACATACCTCATGTCAGGCTTCAAAACATAGCCTGTATAGCTGGTGGAGGTACTCTAGCATCCATCTTCCACCAACGTCCAAGTGGACAGTTTAGATGAACAGGCACCGCGGTGGGTCCACACGTGTGGGACCGACCAGATGGACAGCTGCTATACGTGCTTTCCTGATTGTCCAGTCCTACAAACAACCTAGATGAGGCATTACATTAAGGTAGGCTCCACAGCATGGATGAGACGTATGCATCATTGGTGGGCCACACATTAAGAGAGAGAGAGAAGGAGAGAGAAAGAGATCGGAGTAGCGGAGGGACCCACCACTATGGGCCACTCATACAAATCATACATCAAGATGGGTCCCACCACAAGTGGACCCTAAAATCATCAAATCCAAGCAAAAATTATAAATCTAACCCTAGAAAAACACCCACCTCAAGATCTCTTCTTCCGCCAAGGCATCCTAGAGCTTCATGGAACATGATTTAATGGTGTGGATGAGATTTAGAGGTTGGGATTAGGTGGTAGGAAGGTGGGCCACACTAGCTCTCTCTCATGGAGATAGCTTGGACGATTGCTCTCATGGTAGCATGGAATGGAATGAGAAAACGAGAGAGAGAGAGAGAGAGAGAGAGAGAGAGAGAGAGAGAGAGAGAGAGAGAGAGAGAGAGAGGACTGGTGAGATTGAGTGATGGGATGAGAGGGCATGGTGCTTGTTGACTTGCGATAAGAAATGAATGGGATGGGTATGGGTTGTGTAAGAGAGAGTTGACTTGGGGAATGGTAGAGGGATGGGCTAAGTACGGTTGTGTACTTAACATTGATTGATGGATTGATGTGATGTGTAGTAGAGATTTCCTCGGTATTCGCAACGCGCGGCATTTTCCTCGAACTGAATACGAGCCTACATCCCCTGGCCTGGGTATCGCCTCGGCATGTAATACGCGGCGACGACGAGGTTGCTAGAGTACAAGTTTCGGGTTGATCCGACTCTGGAATATGGGATGTAACTCAAGATCGAGCGTAACTGCTGATTATGGATTGTGGGTTGTCGGAATTCGACCAGGAGGACCGCGGAAACTTACGGAACAGTACGAGCTAGGATACTGGTCTTACACTTACCTTCACACCGAGGGAGGCAGATTAGCTACTACTAAGTTGAGCAACGAGACCTAAGTGACGTCACCAAGTTTTGAGGGTCCACCTTGATGAATTTGTTATATCAACACCGTCCATCTAGTTTTAGAAATCATTTTAGGACATGAGAAAAAGAATGAGCATATCAAAAGTTGGAGTAGACCTCACCACAGAAAACAATAGGGAGAGAGACACCCACCGTTGAAACCTTCCTAAGGTCTACTCTGATGTTTATTTAAGATCTAACCTATTCATAAGTTAACTTAGACATTAAAGAATGGAAAACACTAATATTAGCTTGATCGAAAAACTTTTGTGGCCCTTAAAAGTTTTTAATGGTAAGCATCACTCTCTCCACTATTTTCTGTGGTGGGCTCCACTCAAGCTTTTGATCTGATTCATTCTTTAGCTCATGCCATAACATGATCTCTACAAATGGATGGACAGTATGGATACAACACATACATCATAGTGAGGCCCACATAATTAGGTGATGTCACTTCAATAGCAAGTCTACTTAACTAGTCAGTTTTGGACGGTGATTGCGTCCTATACCCGTCCGGATGGGCAGGGCTCTACGAGGTGGATAGTAATGTTTACATGCCATAAGTAGCCCTGCGAGGTCAACAATAATGTTTACATGACATCCATACCATTTATAACATCATTTCTACAGAGATAACTAAAAACAAAAATATTATGTTGATTCAAAACTTATGTGGCCCCATGAATATTTAAACCGTGGACATTCAATCCTCGTGTTTTCACTACACCTGAGTATTGGATCCAGCTCATTATTTACCCCATATCATAACATGATCTCAAAAAATAGAATGGGATGAATTTCTCAAAAACATCACGGTGCACCCCACCTAGGTTCTAGCGTAGGAACTTGATGCAAAAGGCTTAGGCAGGAAATCGGAAAACGGGTTGGCCGATAACCGACTAGCCAATGGCTAGTGGTCGATGCTCCGTGAGCCCCACCATGATATGTGTGTTTCATCCATTCAGTCCACCCATTCTTTTATATCATTTCATGATATGAGCCTAAAAATGAGGTTGATCCAAATCTCGAGTGGACCGCAGAGTTTTGATTGAATGCCCACCATTAAAAACTTCTTGGGGCTGCAAAAGTTTTGGATCAAGCTGATATATATTTTTTCACTTCTTCCAAATTTGCATGACCTAATCAATAGGTTAGATGTCGAATAACCATTACAGAGGCCTAGGAGGTTTTTAATGGTGGACTTTCAATCAAATTTCTTTTCCATGGTGTGGTCCACCCGAGATTTAGATCCACCTCATTTTTGGTATCAATATATAAAATTATCTTTAAAAATGGATGGACGGCGTGGATAAAACTCATACATCATTGTGGGGTCCACATAGAACCGACCACTAGCCACCTGGATAGTGGCAACGTACTATCCAAACCACGTCCAGAGGTCTGGATTGGAAGTGGATTGCGTGTTGAGTAACTCAGTACCCTAAGTGTATTAAGTAAAATCTGTGGGGCCTACCGTGATTTATTTATTTTATCCACTCCGTCCATCCATTTTATCATATAATTTTATTTGGATGAGTTCAAAACTTAAGCCTATAAAGATCTTAAGTGGACCACATCATAGGAAACAGTATGAATTGAACATCTACCATTGAAAAATTCTAGGAGGCCACAGAAGTTTTGGATCAAGTTGATATTTTAGTTTTCCCTTCATCCATGTATTTGTGATCTTATCAATGGGTTGAATGACAAATAAACATCACTATGGGCCATAGGAAGATTTCAACGGTGGAAATCATTATTCCCACTGTTTCTGTGGTATGGTCCACTTGAGCTTTAGATATGCTTCAATTTTGGGCTCAACCATTGTAATGATATGAAAAAACGGATCGACGGTGTGGATAAACCAAATACATTCACTGTGGGCTCAACGATAAGAGCGTACTAAGTAACTCAGTACCAATTCGATTTTGTCTTGATCAGACGTTGTACCACACATGAGTGGATTGGATTGGCTGCCCCTGCCACTAGCCATGTGGCCCCACTATGAAGTATGTCTTTTATCCATGCCCTTTGTTCACTCCCCAAGTATAGGGTTGTGATGTAGTAATAAACTCGGTAAGACCGAGGTCGAATCCCAAAGGACTGTAACTTGTACGTTATCTGAAACTAAGTAGAAATAGAACTAGAATGAGATGAAATCTAAATCGATTATAATTTTAAGAATGATGATGAAATATTAATCTAAAACTTGGGAAAAATCAGAGAAGGGAAACTAGGGATTCAGAGGATCCACTTGTAGAGATCAGGGAGAACTACACTTGATTCATGAAAATCCACTGAACTTCCTTTGATGTAATTTTAAAAAGATGAAAGGTATATGAATTAGAATGGATTCCATCACCAAACCATGCCCAGGAGACAAAGCAAACAACAGAATTAAACTAATTACCAACCAATCAATGTATGAAGGTTAGGAAGGGTACCGACATCCAACCATGCCCAGGAGACGATGGTGAACAACAGGGCTTCCTGACGTCATAAACATAAGGGAAAAAGAACATGCTCAAAGCCATTGCAGACCCATTGTAATTTCAGTCACAACAGACCATTAAAGACTGAAAACATTCCCTTAATAAATTAAATCAAAATTCATTCAGTTAAACAAAAGGCACAAGCAAAGAGGCCTCCCATCACGCTACAAGCTTCACCTCTTAGCCCTAGCTAAGAGGTTTAGCCACACATGAGTGGACTAGATCTCATGAAAGAAGGAAAAAATAAAAACGAAAAAATTAACAACTAGAGTAAACTTTCCCTGTCTCTTTCTCTGCTCCACCTCCACGCTCCAGCCTCTCCCAGGATCTGAATGGCTTTCCCGCGCCCAAAACTTCCCTTTTATAGCCGCTGAATGGCTGGAATTCGGTGGCAGAGTCGTAGAAGGACTCGGAGTACAAATTTTCGCAGCCGTGATCGGTGGGCCCCACAGAGGTGTTTTTTGGAAAATCCACCCCGTCCATTGGATTCAGAACGAAATTTCAGTCAAGAATGGGTGGTTTTGAAGGTCCATTAGCACGGCCTACAGAAGAAATATCAAAAAGATCAGATTTGAACGTCGCGGAGCAGTCCACTTTTGGTTTCTGTACCACGCACGTGTGTACGCATGGGAGTGGAATCTCAGCATGGTTTTGTAGTGCTCGAACCCATATACACGATGGACGGCTCGGATTTTCCGGAAGATTGACGAGTGGGGCCCACTGTCTTCGCAAAACGGCCAGCGGCCGTGCGATACGCGGACGCGGATCTCCTTCCATGGTGATGGTGGGTCCCACTTCTTCGATCAAACTACAAATCCACTCCGTCTATTGCATAGAGGAGGAAAAACCGTTTGGGAATGCAAAGTTTCGCCTTTTTTTGATGAGGCCCACCTGTCTTTCTGCGCCACCGTCCGTCTGATGTTTGAACAGATGGGATCTGATCTCTGATTTCATCTCAATTTTTGCCACCTAGGCAATGGTGGTGGGCGCCCTCGGAAGCGGATGGACGGTTTGGATTGTCCATTTGGACACTAGGTGGGACCCACAACCGACGACCTCCGTCGCCTTCGGCGACGCCGGAGAAGACGCAGCCTTGGTCGGCGCACGCGCAAGCCCGACCGATCCGTCCGTGGTCCGGTGTGCTGGCCGGCGCACGTGCTCAATGTACACACGCCTTAGTACACATGGCCCACCGTAATGTTTACAAGAAATCTACTCCGTCCATCCTCTTTATCTCCCTAATCAATGGGTTGGGACCAAAGTTGAGGCATATCCTGTTACCAGGTGGGCCTGAAATCAACGATTCGTGGGCTGATTTGTCAGTTGGAGCACTTCCCGAGATCATCAATGGTGAAATTTGACGTGTACTGGTTAATTTATGATCCTTAGGCCGTATATGAAGTTTCGGATCAACGGATGGTGGAAACCCCGTGTTCTTGCATTTTGGGCCGACTTTCGTGCCACTTGAACTTCGTGATTTTCTGGGTCTCTGGCGTGTAATTCCGTTGATCTTAGTCCCCTGGGTCCGTTCCTTGCTCTGGTAAATTCTGAGTGTCAAATACACACTTTTAATACCCAAGTTCAGTTTAAGCCCCTAAATACATCCTGCATCGAAAACGCAATTAAATTAACCCGTTAATCAGTATTATATTTGTAAATTCAGGCAATAAATAGGGTCTGATATGCAATATTTGACCCTCAACACCCTTAAACTAACTCTAAATCCAATTAATTTCAGAAAATCGTAGCCGTCAGTCCCCGGCAACGGCGCCAAAAACTTGTTCACTCCCCAAGTATAGGGTTGTGATGTAGTAATAAACTCGGTAAGACCGAGGTCGAATCCCAAAGGACTGTAACTTGTACGTTATCTGAAACTAAGTAGAAATAGAACTAGAATGAGATGAAATCTAAATCGATTATAATTTTAAGAATGATGATGAAATATTAATCTAAAACTTGGGAAAAATCAGAGAAGGGAAACTAAGGATTCAGAGGATCCACTTGTAGAGATCAGGGAGAACTACACTTGATTCATGAAAATCCACCGAACTTCCTTTGATGTAATTTTAAAAGATGAAAGGTATATGAATTAGAATGGATTCCATCACCAAATCATGCCCAGAGACAAAGCAAACAACAGAATTAAACTAATTACCAACCAATCAATGTATGAAGGTTAGGAAGGGTACCGACATCCAACCATGCCCGGAGACGATGGTGAACAACAGGCTTCGACGTCATAAACATAAGGGAAAAAGAACATGCTCAAAGCCATTGCGGACCCATTGTAATTTCACCACAACAGACCATTAAAGATCGAAAACATTCCCTTAATAAATTAAATCAAAATTCATTCGCTTAAACAAAGGCACAAGCAAAGAGGCCTCCCATCACGCTACAAGCTTCACCTCTTAGCCCTAGCTAAGAGGTTTAGCCACACATGAGTGGACTAGATCTCATGAAAGAAGGAAAAAATAAAAACGAAAAAATTAACAACTAGAGTAAACTTTCCCTGTCTCTTTCTCTCCGCTCCACCTCCACGCTCCACCTCTCCCGGATCTGAATGGCTTTCCCGCGCCCAAAACTTCCCTTTTATAGCCGCTGAATGGCTGGAATTCGGTGGCAGAGTCGTAGAAGGACTCGGAGTACAAATTTTCGCAGCCGTGATCGGTGGGCCCCACAGAGGTGTTTTTTGGAAAATCCACCCCGTCCATTGGATTCAGAACGAAATTTCAGTCAAGAATGGGTGGTTTTGAAGGTCCATTAGCACGGCCTACAGAAGAAATATCAAAAAGATCAGATTTGAACGTCGCGGAGCAGTCCACTTTTGGTTTCTGTACCACGCACGTGTGTACGCATGGGAGTGGAATCTCAGCATGGTTTTGTAGTGCTCGAACCCATATACACGATGGACGGCTCGGATTTTCCGGAAGATTGACGAGTGGGGCCCACTGTCTTCCGCAAAACGGCCAGCGGCCGTGCGATACGCGGACGCGGATCTCCTTCCATGGTGATGGTGGGTCCCACTTCTTCGATCAAACTACAAATCCACTCCGTCTATTGCATAGAGGAGGAAAAACCGTTTGGGAATGCAAAGTTTCGCCTTTTTTTGATGAGGCCCACCTGTCTTTCTGCGCCACCGTCCGTCTGATGTTTGAACAGATGGGATCTGATCTCTGATTTCATCTCAATTTTTGCCACCTAGGCAATGGTGGTGGCTGCCCCTGGAAGCGGATGGACGGTTTGGATTGTCCATTTGGACACTAGGTGGGACCCACAACCGACGACCTCCCGTCGCCTTCGCTGACGCTGGAGAAGACGCAGCGAGCGCGGGTCAGCGCCCGCGCTGACCGTCCGTGTGGTCCGGTGTGCAGCCGGCGCACGTGCTCAATGTACACACGCCTTAGTACACATGGCCCACTGTAATGTTTACAAGAAATCTACTCCGTCCATCCTCTTTATCTCCCTAATCAATGGGTTGGGACCAAAGTTGAGGCATATCCTGTTACCAGGTGGGCCTGAAATCAACGATTCGTGGGCTGATTTGTCAGTTGGAGCACTTCCCGAGATCATCAATGGCTGAAATTTGACGTGTACGGTTAATTTATGATCCTTAGGCCGTATATGAAGTTTCGGACTGAACGGATGGTGGAAACCCTGTGTTCTTGCATTTTGGCTGACTTTCAGGCCACTTGAACTTCAGTTTCGTGATTTTCTCGGGTCTCTGGCGTGTAATTCCGTTGATCTTAGTCCCCTGGGGTCCGTTCCTTGCTCTGGTAAATTCTGAGTGTCAAATACACACTTTTAATACCCAAGTTCAGTTTAAGCCCCTAAATACATCCTGCATCGAAAACGCAATTAAATTAACCCGTTAATCAGTATTATATTTGTAAATTCAGGCAATAAATAGGGTCTGATATGCAATATTTGACCCTCAACACCCTTAAACTAACTCTAAATCCAATTAATTTCAGAAAATCGTAGCCGTCAGTCCCCGGCAACGGCGCCAAAAACTTGTTCACTCCCCAAGTATAGGGTTGTGATGTAGTAATAAACTCGGTAAGACCGAGGTCGAATCCCAAAGGACTGTAACTTGTACGTTATCTGAAACTAAGTAGAAATAGAACTAGAATGAGATGAAATCTAAATCGATTATAATTTTAAGAATGATGATGAAATATTAATCTAAAACTTGGGAAAAATCAGAGAAGGGAAACTAAGGATTCAGAGGATCCACTTGTAGAGATCAGGGAGAACTACACTTGATTCATGAAAATCCACTGAACTTCCTTTGATGTAATTTTAAAAAGATGAAAGGTATATGAATTAGAATGGATTCCATCACCAAATCATGCCCGGAGACAAAGCAAACAATATAATTAAACTAATTACCAACCAATCAATGTATGAAGGTTAGGAAGGGTACCGACATCCAACCATGCCCATGAGACGATGGTGAACAACAGGGCTTCCTGACGTCATAAACATAAGAGAAAAAGAACATGCTCAAAGCCATTGCAGACCCATTGTAATTTCAGTCACAACAGACCATTAAAGACTGAAAACATTCCCTTAATAAATTAAATCAAAATTCATTCAGTTAAACAAAAGGCACAAGCAAAGAGGCCTCCCATCACGCTACAAGCTTCACCTCTTAGCCCTAGCTAAGAGGTTTAGCCACACATGAGTGGACTAGATCTCATGAAAGAAGGAAAAAATAAAAACGAAAAAATTAACAACTAGAGTAAACTTTCCCTGTCTCTTTCTCTGCTCCACCTCCACGCTCCAGCCTCTCCCAGGATCTGAATGGCTTTCCCGCGCCCAAAACTTCCCTTTTATAGCCGCTGAATGGCTGGAATTCGGTGGCAGAGTCGTAGAAGGACTCGGAGTACAAATTTTCGCAGCCGTGATCGGTGGGCCCCACAGAGGTGTTTTCTGGAAAATCCACCCCGTCCATTGGATTCAGAACGAAATTTCAGTCAAGAATGGGTGGTTTTGAAGGTCCATTAGCACGCCTACATAAGAAATCTCAAAAAGATCAGATTTGAACGTCGCGGAGCAGTCCACTTTGGCTTCTGTACCACGCACGTGTGTACGCATGGGAGTGGAATCTCAGCATGGTTTTGTAGTGCTCGAACCCATATACACGATGGACGGCTCGGATTTTCCCGAGAAGATTGACGAGTGGGGCCCACTTGTCTTCCGCAAAACGGCCAGCGGCCGTGCGATACACGCGGACGCGATCTCCTTCCGTGGTGATGGTGGGTCCCACTTCTTTGATCAAACTACAAATCCACTCCGTCTATTGCATAGAGGAGGAAAAACCGTTTGGGAATGCAAAGTTTCGCCTTTTTTTGATGAGGCCCACCTGTCTTTCTGCGCCACCGTCCGTCTGATGTTTGAACGGATGGGATCTGATCTCTGATTTCATCTCAATTTTTGCCACCTAGGCAATGGTGGTGGCTGCCCCTGGAAGCGGATGGACGGTTTGGATTGTCCATTTGGACACTAGGTGGGACCCACAACCGA
Source organism: Magnolia changhungtana (assembly GCA_030180095.1). NCBI lineage: Eukaryota > Viridiplantae > Streptophyta > Magnoliopsida > Magnoliales > Magnoliaceae > Magnolia > Magnolia changhungtana. Next base: position 1,372,233 of record JASAUF010000644.1, on the reverse strand, counting down.
CGACCTCCCGTCGCCTTCGCAGACGCTGGAGAAGACGCAGCGAGCGCGGGTCAGCGCCCGCGCTGACCGTCCGTGTGGTCCGGTGTGCAGCCGGCGCACGTGCTCAATGTACACACGCCTTGGTACACATGGCCCACTGTAATGTTTACAAGAAATCTACTCCGTCCATCCTCTTTATCTCCCTAATCAATGGGTTGGGACCAAAGTTGAGGCATATCCTGTTACCAGGTGGGCCTGAAATCAACGATTCGTGGGCTGATTTGTCAGTTGGAGCACTTCCCGAGATCATCAATGGCTGAAATTTGACGTGTACGGTTAATTTATGATTCTTAGGCCGTATATGAAGTTTCGGAATCCGAACGGATGGTGGAACCCCGTGTTCTTGCATTTTGGGCCGACTTTCGTGCCACTTGAACTTCGCTTTAGTGATTTTCTCGGGTCTCTGGCGTGTAATTTCGTTGATCTTAGTCCCCTGGGGTCCGTTCCTTGCTCTGGTAAATTCTGAGTGTCAAATACACACTTTTAATACCCAAGTTCAGTTTAAGCCCCTAAATACATCCTGCATCGAAAACGCAATTAAATTAACCCGTTAATCAGTATTATATTTGTAAATTCAGGCAATAAATAGGGTCTGATATGCAATATTTGACCCTCAACACAACCCCCAACCAGCATTTTGCTAGTCCCGAGCAAAATATGCGAAAATTAAGTTAAGAATTACGAGACAATTCTTATGAAGCCGAGTGACATTTTGAAAAACAATCCAGATATGAGAAATCTTAAGATTCATGAATGTTGATTATCAATTTCTCCTGGCCTCTCATACACGGTGAATTTCATAATCAAGTTCAAATATTAATCCATAAACTAGAATAATAAACATTGAGTTCCATGGGTGTAAGTGAAATCTCAGCCTATCATCATTAAGAGATCAAATTGTCGATTTCATGATATCATTAGTAATCAATCGGAAAATTCATAACTACCGTCACCTAAACCAGTACTTTGCCTCATAGATCATTTTTTTTATTTGCAAACTTTTTTTTTTCTCAAGATGGGAATCAAATTTTTACTCATAGGGAGCAAACCTATGGTGAAAATAGTCGCCCAGCTCTGTCTAACTGTTGATCATAAAAAATCAAATCCACACCTATAGGGAGCAAACCCATGGTGTAATTCTCTTTCTCTCTTTTTTTTTTTTTATATCCTGATGGCCAAATCTTTTAGGCTGGTTTCTTTCATGCTCAGTGATTACCAAGTTAATCATTCAATATCAAACTGAAATCTCAATGTGTAAGTGAGATGTGGTATGTGAAATCATGACTCAATCAATGTTTATAACTTCTAATCATAGATTAATAATTCAAACTTAACTGTGAAATCTACAGATAATTGAATCCAAAAGTCATGAATTACCAACAATACGTATCTTGAAATTCTAAATCCAGGATATCTTTCAAAATCACTTCAAATTCACAAGGATTTCCAGAAAAAATTTGAAAATTTCACAATTTTTGCTCAAGACCAAGAAAATACTGATTAGGTATACTGATTAGGTTACCTAATCTCCTACCCCCAACCTAAAATCTACATTGTCCTCAATGTAAAAGATATGAGCATGGAATGCACATGGGACAACAAAAGTAAAAGAGAAGTGATGGGAAGATAGTACCTGAATGATGAATCGTGAGAGACTTTCCAAAAGATCGCAGCATGGAATCCGGTCAGCACGAGAGAGAAAGCAGAATAACAAAAATAAAATCCTATCTATACCACTTTCGCAGATGCTCTCGATTGCATTTAGCGTATGCAACAAGCCTTTAAACCCCTAGGTTGCCCCTAGTGGATGAGTTGTAGTCTCGTGAGGGTTTGCAGTAATGTTACCCACAAACATTGAACTATCTAGAAAAATGAAAGAAATGGAAAAAAGCTGGGTTGCCTCCCAGGAGCGCTAAGTTTAACGTATTCAGCCAGACCAAAGCAACTAGTCTAGTCCTATGAAAGCAATAAACCTACCTATACCTCCATCAGACTGGGAGATCGACCCCGGTAAACAGATCAGTCAGAGGCATGGACATATCCTCTCGAATCAAATTTCTCGACAAATGGCTTTAAGCGATGTCCATTTACTTTAAACTCCTTGCCATTGTCGGGGTCTCTTATCTCGACAGCCCCATGAGGATATGCAGTAACAACAATGTAAGGGCCGGTCCAACGAGATCGAAGCTTACCCGGAAAGAGATGTAATCGAGAATTATACAAAAGGACTTTCTGGCCTGGCGTGAATGATTTTCGTAGAATATGTTGGTCATGAAACGCCTTCATCCTGTCCTTGTAAATTCTCGAATTCTCGTATGCGTCATTCCGGATTTCTTCAAGTTCATTTAATTGAAGTTTGCATGAAGAGCCAAATAAGTTGTTCGATTGAAATTTAAATTTTTGATTGCCCAAGAGGCTCTATGTTCCAACTCCACAGTAAGTGGCAAGCCTTCCCATAGACGAGTCTAAAGGGAGACATTCCAATAGGGTTTTAAAAGCAAGATTTTAAGACGCCCATAAGGCATCGGTCAATCGAATTGACCAATCCTTACTTGAGGGTTAACCGTTTTCTCCAAAATGTGTTTGATCTCCCTATTAAAATCTCACTTGCCCACTTGTCTCGTGGGTGGTATGGGTGCTCACCTTATGAGAGATACCATATTTCTTCATTAAACTCTCGAATGGCCTATTACAAAAGTGTGAGCCCCCATCACTAATAATGGCTCGAGGCGTTCCAAATCGGAAAGGATGTTTTCTTTTAGAATTTAATGACCGTGCGATGGTCATTATTCCGACACGGAATCGCTTCGACCCATTTAGTGACATAGTCTACAAAGAAGCAAAATATATAAATTCCCAAAAGATTGGGGGAATGGTCCCATGAAATCGATGCCCCAAAGAATCAAATGCCTCTATGATAAGAATGGGATTCAAGGGCATCATATTTCGACGGACAATGCTCCCAATTTCGACAACGCTCACAAGCTTTGCAAAACTCATGAGTGTCCCCGAACATAGTGGGCCAATAGAAGCCACACACAGAATCTTGGCCGTGGTCTTTTTTGCGTAAAAGTGACCACCACAGCCCGTGAGTGACAAAAGGAGATGACACTCGATGCTCATCATCCGGCACACATCTCCTCAAAATTTGGTCCGGGCAATATTTAAACAAGTATGGATCATCCCGTAAGAATTTGCGTACTCGGTGAAAAATTTCTTCTTATCTTCAAGGCAAATTCAATGTGTCTCAGTATGGAACCCGTAGCAAGATAATTAGCAATATCGCCGAACCAAGGTGAATGGGAGACTCGAATGCAGCTTGTTCATCGTGGAACATGTCATTGATATGGGTCTCTTCAAGGGAATCGAGGTATTAAGGCGAGAAAGGTGATCGGCCACTACGTTCTCTACTCCCTTTTATCTTTAATTTCCAAATCAAATTCTTGGAGTGAAGGATCCATCGTATCAAGGGCTTAAATCATTCTTGGAAAGAAGATACTTCAAAGGTCGCATGATCCGTATAGATAATGATCTTGATCCGATCGTAAGACCTAAATTTGTCCAAGGCGAACACTACGGCTAAGAGTTCTTTTTCCGTAGTCGAGTAGTTCACTTGGGCAGATTTAAAGTCCTACTCGCATAATGGATGACGTAGGGCCTCTTATCTTTTCTCTGCCTAGAACCGCTCCAAGAGCATAATCGAGGCGTCGCACATAAGCTCAAAAGGAAGGCTCCACGGTGGTCGCATGATGGGTGCAAGGTTAACATGCCTTTATTGCTTGGTGAAAGCTTCTTGGCATTGCTCGGACCACTCGTATGGAACATCCTTTTGAAGAAGATTACATAAAGGACGAGAGAGGAGACTAAAGTCCTTTATGAATCGCTCAGAAAACCCGCGTGTCCTAATAAGGATCGCACGTCCCCGATGTTCTTGGGTGGAGGTAGGTTAGAGATAAGATCGATTTTTGCCTTATCTACCTCAATTCCTTGGACGAGATGATATGTCCAAGGACAATCCCCTTATGAACCATGAAATGGCACTTCTCCCAATTAAGTACCAAGTTCTTTTCTTCGCATCTTTTCAACACACATTTAAGACTTTCCAAGCACTTGCTGAAAGATGAACCATAGACAGAGAAATCGTCCATGAAGACCTCTAAATATTGCCCCACCATATCAGAAAAGATACTCAACATACATCGCTGAAAAGTGGCAGGGGCATTACATAGTCCAAATGGCATCCTTCTGTAAGCAAAGGTGCCGTAGGGACATGTAAATGTGGTCTTTTCCCCGGTCCTCGGGGGCAATTTCAACTGATTATAGCCCGAATACCCGTCAAGAAAACAAGAATAGGAATGACCAAATTAGCCTTTCCAAGATTTGATCGATGAAGGGCGGAGGAAAGTGATCCTTCCTCAGTGACGGTATTCAACTTTCTCGTAGTCAATGCACATTCTCCAACCAAGAGTGACTCTAGTTGGCACGAGTTCATTATTAAGCATTGGCTACGATGGTGATTCCGACTTCTTAGGAACCACCCGAGTTGGACTCACCCATTGACTATCGATATAGGGTATATGATACCCACATCCAATAGTTTAAGAACCTCGGCTTTAACCACTTCCTTCATGTTTGGATTTAGTCTACGTTGTGGTTGCCGAGCGGCTTTCGATTTTCCTCAAGATATATGTGGTGAGTACAAATCGAGGGATCGATTCCCTTGAGGTCCGCTATCGTCCATCCTAGGGCTCCTTTATGCTCAATGAGAGTAGATATGAGCATACTCTCCTGTTCTTTCTCCAGGGGCGAGAGATCACCACCGGGGTATGTCTCATCTTGACCTAAATAGGCATATTTCAAATCGAGAGGGCAAAGGTTTTAGGTCAAGCTTCTAAGCCTTGAGGTTAGACGGTAGAGGCACTACATCATTTTGTGGCAATTCTTCAAATTGTGGCCTCCACCTTAACTTCAAGCACGGCAGATGATCAAGCAAGGCACACGTCTCCCTAATCATATCATCATCAAACTCATGGGAGTGGGCCAGCACGTCTCTAGAGGATCGAGGATAAGGTAAGGGGTGTCCTATTCTTCCACGAAAGTATCGATCATGTTAATGTCGTGGACATCGTCATCATCCTCTCGTGCTGTCCGTTATTGAAAAAGATATTTGATTCCAATGTCAAATTTCCAAAAGACATAGTCATGACACCATTCCTGCAATTGATGATTGCATTTGATGTGGCAAGGAATGGGCGACCAAGAATGACGGGAATCTGAGTGCTCATGTTGTTGATGGGTTCGGTGTCCAAGATGATAAAATCTATAGGGTAGTAAAATCTATCGACTTGGACTAACACATCCTCAATAATCCCTCTTGGTACACGAACAGCCTGATCGGCAAGTTGTAGTGTGGTTAGGGTAGGTTTTAACTCACCCAATCCTAACTGTTTGTATACCGAGTAGGGGATTAGATTGACGCTCGCTCCTAAGTCAAGAAGTGCGTGATCAATTCGATGGTTCCCGATTACACATGATATGGTTGGGCTACCGGATCCTTGAATTTCTCGCACATCTTGCTTCAGGATGGCACTCACTTTCTCACCAAGAAGATCTTCTTTTGAATGCTTTGTCGTTTTTGGTTGTACATAGGTCTTTCGTAAATTTGGCATATGAAGGAATCTGTTTTACGACATCAAGTAGAGGAATGTTGACTTTCACTTGTTTCAACACCTCCGAATATCCTCGAGAGTTAGAAAGACGTTTTGGTGCAACCAACCGTTGGGGAATGGAGCAACCGGCTTCTCTAGAAGTTCCGGTTCTAAATTTTGTGGGACATCACGAGATCCATCATTATTGTCCTCTTCTGTTCTTGAGATTTTTCAGTGCCTAACCTAAGGGTTTTATCAATGATCTTCCCACTCCTAAGAGTGGTGATAGATTTAGCGTGTCCCATTTGATTTGAAGAGCTCGGGATCATTTATCTCGTATTGCGGTTTAGGATTGGGGCGGTTGTGCAGAAGCATCCCCTTTTCTATAACCGTCATACGTGAATCTATTTTCTCGCATAAAGTCACGCACGCACCGCCCGAGTCGCTCTTGTATGGGATTTGGAACCTGGTTCTTCTTGAGGTTTCCCCGATTTTGGTTTTGATTAAAGAAATTTTGAGGGGTAGCAGTTTGTCCATTCCTCCAACTAAGATTTGGATGATTTCTCCAACCAGATTGTATGTATTGGAGGTAGATCCATTGAAAGGTCTTTGATAGTTATTTACGGCATTAGCTTGCTCATTCAACACTCCTCGAAAGGCGTATATGGTAGGACAATTTTCGCTTGTGTGAATGTTGCAATCACAGATGCCACAAACAATTTCATTAACCTTCTCCTTCTTTCCTTCCATGGCCTCGACTCTTCGAGTGAGATTAGTCACTTTAAAATTTACATCGTCCTCTTCTTTCAGAGATATACTCCACCTTTCTCCTTAGATTGAGTTGGCTTAGGCGTGGTGTTTGATTTTGGGTAATGGTCCCATGATTGTGCATTCTCAAGCAGTCTATCGAGGTAATCCCATACCTCATCGACCTCTTTATTCATGAATTCACCATTACACATTGTCTCGACCAGGTTGGCGCATGGAAGATGTCACCATCATAGAAGAAATTTGTAATGCGCCACATTTCAAAACCGTGTTGTGGGCATGAATTGACAAGATCCTTGAACCTTTCCCAACATTGGTAGAATGTTTCATCTTCCTTTTGGGCAAAGTTCATGATTGCTTTCGAGGGTAATTGTTTTATGGTGTGGGAAAATTTTCTTTATGAATTCCTCTCTGCAAATCATTCCATGTGCCAATGGATCTAGGACGCAGTGAATGTAACCACGTCTTAGCCTTCTCTTTCAAGGAAAAAGGAAAGAGTTTCAGCCTGATTGTATCCTCGGATACATTGGGAAAGTATAAGGTGGCTATGATCTCATCGAACTCTTTCAAATGTAAGTATGGACTTTCTGATTCAAGCCCATGGAATTTAGGAAGGAGTTGGATAACTCCTGGCTTGATGTCCATATGTCCTGTGTTTTCAGGAAAAATCATGCATGAGGGCGTGCTCACCCCCGCCGGTTGTAAATAATCTCGTAAGGTACGAGGCGGGGGTGCTTGAAGCACCTCATTCTCATCATGTACTTCCTCATCCATCTGTTGAGGTAGTGCTTGAGGTTGATTTTCAGCATAACCTCAATTAACTCAGGGGAATTCGAGCGGTGTCTAATCCTGCGATGGACAAATAACCCCTCAACTAACCTCCTTCACCAAGAGACGTCGAGTGTCGTCACGGGCCCACTTGGGCATGAAACACTCGCAGCTTAAATTCTAAACCTAATCCTAAGAAAGACAATGAAAATCTAGAAGGAAAGAGAAAGTTGGAAGGAGATTACCAACTTGAAGTCCCTAAGCTAAAGACTCAAGCAAAACAAAACAAAATAAGTTAGTTTTTAAATAGAAGAAATATCTAAAGCAAACCAAATCTAAAGAGTTAGAAAATCTAGAAAATCAGAAAGAGTTTACCAAATTGGAAGTTCTATCTTAACAACCTACAAAATAGAAAATAAGTTAGTTCTATGAATAAAAAAAAAATAGAAAACAAAATTAAAAATTAAAATTAGTAAAATCCTAATCTTAAACTAACTCTAAATCCAATTAATTTCGAAAATCGTAGTCACAACACTGCAAGAACGGCGCTAAAACTTGTTCACTCCCAAGTATAGGGTTGTGATGTAGTAATAAACTCCGTAAGACCGAGGTCGAATCCCAAAGGACTGGAACTTGTACGTTATCTGAAACTAAGTAGAAATAGAACTAGAATGAGATGAAATCTAAATCGATTATAATTTTAAGAATGATGATGAAATATTAATCTAAAACTTGGGAAAAATCAGAGAAGGGAAACTAAGGATTCAGAGGATCCACTTGTAGAGATCAGGGAGAACTACACTTGATTCATGAAAATCCACTGAACTTCCTTTGATGTAATTTTAAAAAGATGAAAGGTATATGAATTAGAATGGATTCCATCACCAAATCATGCCCAGGAGACAAAGCAAACAACAGAATTAAACTAATTACCAACCAATCAATGTATGAAGGTTAGGAAGGGTACCGACATCCAACCATGCCCAGGAGACGATGGTGAACAACAGGGCTTCCTGACGTCATAAACATAAGGGAAAAAGAACATGCTCAAAGCCATTGCAGACCCATTGTAATTTCAGTCACAACAGACCATTAAAGACTGAAAACATTCCCTTAATAAATTAAATCAAAATTCATTCAGTTAAACAAAAGGCACAAGCAAAGAGGCCTCCCATCACGCTACAAGCTTCACCTCTTAGCCCTAGCTAAGAGGTTTAGCCACACATGAGTGGACTAGATCTCATGAAAGAAGGAAAAATAAAAACCAAAAAATTAACAACTAGAGTAAACTTTCCCTGTCTCTTTCTCTGCTCCACCTCCACGCTCCACCTCTCCCCAGATCTCGAATGGCTTTCCCGCGCCCAAAACTTCCCTTTTATACCGAATGGTCTGAATTCGGTGGTGAGTCGTAGAAGGACTCGAGTACAAATTTTCGCAGGCCGTGATCGGTGGGCCCCACAGAGGTGTTTTTGGAAAATCCACCCCGTCCATTGGATTCGAACGAAATTTCGGTCAAGAATGGGTGGTTTTGAAGGTCCATTAGCACGGCCTACGAAGAAATATCAAAAGATCGGTTTGAACGTCGCGGAGCGATCCACTTTTGGTTTCGTACCACGCACGTGTGTACGCATGGGAGTGGAATCTCAAGATGGTTTTGTAGTGCTCGAACCCATATACACGATGGACGGCTCGGATTTTCCGGAAGATTGACGAGTGGGGCCCATCGTTGTCTTCGCAAAACGGCCAGCGGCCGTGCGATACGCGGACGCGGATCTCCTTCCATGGTGATGGTGGGTCCCACTTCTTCGATCAAACTACAAATCCACTCCGTCTATTGCATAGAGGAGGAAAACCGTTTGGGAATGCAAAGTTTCGCTTTTTTGATGAGGCCCACCTGTCTTTCTGCGCCACCGTCCGTCTGATGTTTGAACAGATGGGATCTGATCTCTGATTTCATCTCAATTTTTGCCACCTAGGCAATGGTGGTGGCTGCCCCTGGAAGCGGATGGACGGTTTGGATTGTCCATTTGGACACTAGGTGGGACCCACAACCGACGACCTCCCGTCGCCTCTCGCCGACGCTGGAGAAGACGCGACGCGCGGGTCGCCCGCCCGCGCCGACCGTCCGTGTGGTCCGGTGTGCAGCCGGCGCACGTGCTCAATGTACACACGCCTTAGTACACATGGCCCACTGTAATGTTTACAAGAAATCTACTCCGTCCATCCTCTTTATCTCCCTAATCAATGGGTTGGGACCAAAGTTGAGGCATATCCTGTTACCAGGTGGGCCTGAAATCAACGATTCGTGGGCTGATTTGTCAGTTGGAGCACTTCCCGAGATCATCAATGGCTGAAATTTGACGTGTACGGTTAATTTATGATCCTTAGGCCGTATATGAAGTTTCGGACTGAACGGATGGTGGAAACCCTGTGTTCTTGCATTTTGGCTGACTTTCAGGCCACTTGAACTTCAGTTTCGTGATTTTCTCGGGTCTCTGGCGTGTAATTCCGTTGATCTTAGTCCCCTGGGGTCCGTTCCTTGCTCTGGTAAATTCTGAGTGTCAAATACACACTTTTAATACCCAAGTTCAGTTTAAGCCCCTAAATACATCCTGCATCGAAAACGCAATTAAATTAACCCGTTAATCAGTATTATATTTGTAAATTCAGGCAATAAATAGGGTCTGATATGCAATATTTGACCCTCAACACCCTTCATCCATTTTTAAAGATCATTTTAGAGCTTAATACAAAAAATGAGACGGATATAAATCAAAGGTGGACCACACCACAAGAAAACAATAGTGATTGGATATCCACCATTAAAATCCTACTAAGGCCCACTATACTATTTATTTGACATCCAATCTGTTGATTAGGTCATACAAACCTGGATGAAGGGAAAAAAAACAAAGATCAACTTGATCCAAAACTTTTATTGCCCCAAAAAGTTTTTAATGGTAGACTTTCAATCAACACTGTTTTAATCTCTCCCTATTGTTTTCAGTGGTGGGGTCCACTCCAGCTTTCGATATGCTCATTCTTTTTCTTATGTCCTAAAATAATCTCTAAAACTGGATAGACGGTGTAGATACAACAAATACATCAAGGTGGGCCCACAAAACTTGGTAATGTCACTTCAAGTCTTGCTACTCAACTTGACAGTAGCTAATCCACCTCCCTCGGCATGAATGTAGGAGAGAATCGAAGACTCTCTCTTTCTCGACTCAGTCGAGTCCCAGCCGCTCTCCTCATCCTACGGCGTACATGAAGGCTCGCACATAAATTCCATGCGGTACGGTTAGTAGGAGACCGGCAATATATATATATATATATATATATATATATATATATATATATATATATATATATATATATATAACCGTACGTGCAATTGCATCTTCCTGAAGTTAGCCGTGTCGGCCATTCATTGGCGACCTGACTGAGTCAACACGGACTCAGTTCCGATCCGGTTTGGCCCCACGAGTTAGGATGAAGAACATTGGGTGACTTGGCCAAGTCTTGACTCGACTCAGGACCAAATGAATCAGTTCGAGTCCCCGAGTCTTAAAACCACGTTGTGGACCAACTGTAGGAATTATGGATCTTACGCATCAACAAATGCACAATTTGCAGACATGCAATATTCTGTACATGTGGGACCATCATATGGTGATCCCAACCGTTGATCAGATGGAAGCCGCTGGGTGCAGAGGATTCCAAATTCTTTTGAGATTGTAGGATCCTAACCCTTTAATCAATGGTTATAGACTGACGACAAGGATAAAAATAAAAATAAAAATGGGATAAGTTCATATTCAACAGAAAATCCAACATCCAAGTGATCTGGATCATCCAATCTGGTATTCACATTGGGGTCCATTGGACAAATGCTCCTACACATACAGACTCTGCGCGCCACAAGCAGTACAGCATGCTCCATTCTAATTATCTAATTATTATTTAAGAGATTTCTTCTCCACTAAGTAATTCTTTATAGAAATTTTTGCTCCAGTTAATAAAGAGTAGTCAACCAAGCATTTGGTCCACCTCCCTTCCTTCCCTCATTTAAATGCGTTATTCAAAGGTTCCCTACATTAATTGAGAAGGCATTGGACTAATGAAACGTCACTCGTCACAAATGGATCACAATGAAAATAATGGATGGAATGATTTAGCCGGTCAATCTAAAAGAAAAAAAAATAAAAAATCAATGATACAAAGAGTAATACACGGTTGGCTTGGGACAATGACATACCAAATAGTCACTTATCCACAGTAGAATCCCTCACCCACAACGTATTCACGTGAAGACACCGAATGATCTAATTAGCTAATTAATTTATTAAAAATAATGTTGAGTAACTAATTTATTAAGAATAATGTTAACTATTAGTCGAGAGATTTTCATTCCACTAATTAACCTTTATTATATAAAATTCTTTCAAATTAATGAAGTTTTAAAAGTAGTCACCAAGCTAGCAATTGGGCCACCTTACTTTCATCAATAGAAAGACCCACTCACTAAGTTAGACGCTCTTCATTTGAATTCAAAAGTTTCGAAAGGCATTTGACTAAAGGGCAAGTTTGGTTAAGCATTTACCACGTTGACCAGTGCACTAAAACTGATGAGGAGAAAAACCAGAGATGCTAAAATTTGTGGGGGCTATTTTAATGTATGGGTGTGATCCACACCATCCATTCGTTTTAGCAGCTCATTTTAAAAAGAAGGCAAATCCAAAGTGCATGTGGACCACAAGAAAAAATACAATGAAAATCGAACACCTATAATTGGAAATTTTTTGAGGGCCACAAAAGTTTTGGATTAAGCTAATATTTTTGTTTTTAGTTCATCAATGACTTTCTAAACCTATGAACAGGTTGGATGAGAGATACACATCATTATGTGTCATCAATGACCAATTTTAATACTTGACTATGCAATCTACCTCATTTTTGGGTTCGTGCCCTAAAATGAACTAGTAAAATAGATCGATGGTGTGGATCAAAAACATACATCATGGTGAGGCTTACAGATTTTACAAAGGCAATAATCTCCTTCAATACGGTTTCATTTTTTAGGCAAAATTATCTCTCTGCCCGAATGGATATTAAAAGTATTCATTATGATATACTTGAACCAAAGAAGCCCTAAAGAAAATCACTGATCACAAATTGGCGACAATAAGTAATGGTTAAAATGATTCTTTCTGTCCAGAAAAATCTAACTGGGGCGACACATGCCAAATTGTCATTGGTTATCAAACACATGCTCTCGTCCATTTAATGGGTCTGGCAGTGGTCCCCAAAATACACTGATTCAACATTCGTTGATGCTAGACAGACATCGATTTCTTCCTGACAAGAGAAGCTACTTTCGAATATTAATGCCGAGTCAATGTTCTTTGTGTCCTTAGCAGAAAAAATCCCTGTGATTCTACCATTGGCAATTGGCAAATGAATTAATAGATGGGACACGTTTTTTTTTTTTCATTTATTTTTCAAACAACCTTTGAAAATCATGATCCCTGGATTGGAGTAACTTCTGCACTTTGATATATCTAAAGTAGGCCAATCAAGCTATTTTGTTGGTTTATATCCACGTATCACTGTGCTAATTTGTAAGTGATACAAATATATCGGTTTAAATCTTTAGAAGACCGAATCTGAGGAATACAACCACAGGTCCACGCTTATTTCTTCCTTTCTTTCTTTCTTTTTTTATTTTTTTATTTTTATTTTTTCTTATTTTTCATTGTGTGTGTGCAGTCTGCATTTTATGTACCTGGCACGTGTACGGTAAGGGAGGAGATCTGCCGCTACATTTTGATGCCTACCACCTTACCATCATTGGCAACTGTCCCTTTCTCTCCTCACCCAGTTGGAAATGCCTTTTGAGATGCCTTCTGAGATATTTCGTCTCTCTTATTCATCCGGCCTCCTTCCATTCAAATGTTTTCTTTTTCTTTTTTCGGTCAACGACACCATCCAATTAGACAGTCTTTGGCCATTTGGATTGAAAGTTGCTTAATATAAACTGCTTATGCCGCTACTAGCTTATCTTGGTTTCTACTTATTAAATAAAATAAATATGTTCGGTAAATAATACTTTTCAGTCAAAAAGTAGACAAGCATTTTTGGCTCTAAACAACATAAGTAATTATCCCCCAAGTCGAGTCATTTTGATCCCCCTCACATTCACCATTCATCATTTGAGGCTAACCTTTGATGTGAACCATTCATTTGTGTAGGTCAGATGTGGGTCATCTATCATGTGGGGCACACCTTCGATATGGGTCACTCATCATTAGTGTCAACCTTTGATGTGGGCCCATGTTGATGTGGATTATCCATTATGTGAGGCTCACCATTATTAATTGCCATCATGTGGAGCCCAAAATTGATGTAGACTTTCCATTATGTGCCCCACATTCAATGTGGGTTGCCTATCATGCAGGGCTCACCTTGGATGTGTGCCTTTTATCATTATGGGTCGATCTTTGATGTGGACCGTCCATCATGTGGAGCCCAACTTCAATGTCCGCTATGTATCACGTGGAGCCCACCTATGATGTGGATTGTCCATCAGGTAGGCACCACTTTTGAACTGGGTCATCCATCATATTAGCCAGCTTTGTATTTTGGCTTTTTATCATTATGGGCCAACCTTTGATGTGGACCATCCCCATATGTGGGTCCACTAATATGGGGTCATTGTTATGACTACCCCAAGTGCAGGGCTACGATGTAGTAATTACTCTGTAAGACAGAGGTCGTACCCACAAGGACTTGCTATTGTGCGATTTATAAAATATGTTAGAATTAGAATTAGAATATAAATTATCTACTAATATCTAGTTTAAAGAGTAATTGTAGAAGAAACTATTAGGAATAGAATACTACATTGTCAAGGATCCACTTATAACTTTCTTAATGTTAATCTACTTGATTCAATTATATTACACAATTGGAATCGAAGTCGTATCCTATCTAGTTGGATAAGACTTGATTCAATTATATTACACAATTGGACTTGCATTTTACTCTGTAAGTCACTTATAACTCCATAACTCATTGCTTTACTCTTTCTACCCTAATTCATATTCAAAAACTCCTAAAACATCCCTTTATATAGCCATGATTCACACCGAGTTGATTTTACACAGTTATTGTAGATTCGATGGCACCGAGCTTCTATCGAATAGTCCGGGTGAAATTAGGAAACTGTCTAGCAACAAACTTTCGAGTTTGTGAATTTTTTAAATGTAATTGATCCTCCTTCGATGGCATCGAAAAAGTGTACAAATATATCCGACAAAAAAAATTGAATTTTTATTATTTTTGCAATGCGATCGAAAGTGGCTTTAATGACATCGACACTTACTTTGATGGCATCGACGGTGTCATCACTATCACCGAAGAGTCGATTTTTGCACTTTTAATCCTCGATTTTCTTCCTTACTTGCTTAGTTTCCTTAGATCCTGGACTCATGAATTCTTTAATCTCGACCTTCATAGATCCAATCATTCGCTTGGTAATTCTTTGAGCATTAAATTCATGCTTTAAGCATATTCATGTTCATAAAACCAATGCATAACAAGGAAAAATACACAATATTTGACACTCAACTGTCATCTATCATGTGGGACCCACCTTTTATATAGATAGTCCATCATATGAACTCCACTTATAATATATATAGTCTACCATGTGGGGCTTCCTTTGATATGGACCATGAGAGAGAGCCTCCTTTGACACAGTCCATGAGAGAAAGGAAGAAAAGTCATAAGTTGAAAGCTAAAAAATAACTTATGAAAATACTTAACTTTTAGCTAATAAGTTACTTTTACAATGATGCATACCAAGCTAACTTAAGGGAAAAAAGTAACGTAATTACTTAACATAATTTAAAATGTAAGTTATTTGATAGTGTCCATATGGGTACTTATGCCATAAGTAGCTTATCTTGGTTTCTACTTATTTAGTTGATAAGCATTTTTGGTAATGAATATACTTATCAATGAAAAAGTATAAAAACACATGGTTTCCAATATCATAAGTAATTATCCCTCAAGTTTATTTAGTCCCCCTCACATCCACCATCCATTACATGGGGCTAACGTTTGATGCGGACCATTTATTGTATAGGCCCCACCTTTGATGTGTGTCGTCCATCATACAATGCCCACCTTGGATGTGGGCCATTCATTATTATAGCCCAAACGTTAATGTTCACCATTCACTGTGTAGGGCCTAGGACCCACATTTGATGTTCTTCATCCATCAAGTGTGGCCTACCATCAATGTTATTGTCCATAATGTGAGGCCCACATTGAATATCCACCACTCATCTATGCAACCCACCTTTAATGTGAATCATCCATCATGTGGGGCCCACATATGATGTAGGCCTTCCATCATGCAAGGCCCACCTTGGATATGGGCCACTCATCATTTGGCCTGACCTTTGATGTGGACTGTCCATCATGTGGGGCCCACCAATGTTAATTGCCCATTATGTGGAGCCCACCTTTGATGTGTACTATCTATCATGTGGGCCCCAACTACAATTTTAGTTGCCCATCATGAAGGGCAAGCCTTGGATGTGGGTCATTCATCATTAGGGGTCGACCTTTGATAAGGATCGTCCATCATGTGGGCCCCACCTACAATTTAGGTTGCCCATCATGAAGGGAAAGCCTTGGATGTGGGTCATTCATCATTAGGGGTCAACCTTTGATAAAGACCGTCCATCATGTGGGGCTACCTCAATATGGGCCATCCATCATGTGGGGCGCCTAGCTTCAATGTCCATTGTCCATCATGTGGAGCCCACCTTTCATGTTGATTGTCAATCATGTAGGCTCCACCTTTGAAGTGGGTCATCCATCATACCATCTCACTTTGTATGTGTGCCTTTTATCATTATGGGTAGACCTTTGATGTGGACTATCCATATGTGGGCCTACATTAATATGGGCTCATACATCATGTGGGGCCCACCTTTTATGTGGATCGTCCACCATGTAAGCCCTACCTTCAATGTGGACAGTCTACCATGTGGGGCCTCCTTTAATATAGAAAGTTAGACAGGCTCCTTTGACATGTACCATGAGAGAGAGAAATAATGGAGTCATAAGCTAAAAAGGAAAAAAAAAAAAAAAAGAAAAGAAAAGAAAAGAAAAGAAAATTTAGTTTTTAAGTAGCTTTTAGCACATAAGTTACTTTTTTCATTTATGCTTATCAAACTAACTTATTATTATTATTTTTTTAAGAAAAAAAAAAGTGAAAAGGCGAGCTTAAGAATTCCTGGGGGGGGGGGGGGGGTGAATATGATTATGCTAAATAATTAAATAAAGAGCTGAATAATAAATAAATCAGAGATCTCAATCATATTGAAATATTGATTCAAACTGATTTGTAGGACAACATTCACCGAAATAAGTTTAGGCAGGACAACCTTATTTCATAAACATAATAAGAATCAAAATTCTAAACTAAGCAAGAGTAAATTAAACTATCTATTAGAAAATGAAAAGGGCGAACTCTCAGTCCTAAAGGGGGGGAGGGGGGTGAATAAGACTATGCCAAATAAAAATAATTACGAAATATAAATGAAGATAGCTTAATCAAATAACAATCTCAATTACAATAATATTGAGAAGTTGATTCAAACATTGTTCAAAGGACAACCTTACACCAAAAACCAAAGTTTATGGTAAGACAACCCGATTTCTTAAACTTGGTAAGGATAAAAAACTCAAACTAAAACAAGAGGCAAAATAATGAAATCTAGCTATTACAACATTCACCACATGTACATGAAATAGATACAATCATTTACCACTTATACATCACATATATCAACCACAAAACACTAGAAATTATAGTGGTTCGGTGTGTACACCAGTTGTTCTCAAACAGCCACACCTACTCTGCTCCCAATAATCACAACCCACGTGATATTGGCTTTCACTATAAAAGAGGGTTTTTTAAGGTTCACCTTAAAACTTTTACAATTGTGTTTTCAATAGGCTACTACAATTAAAAACCCCGCGCTGAGATTTTCTGGCTATCTCAGTTAAAACCACAATAGAGATTTTCTACCAATCTCAAAAATCAAAAGCAATTTAAACAAAATACTTATCTGAAGATTCTGCTTGATGTAGCCCGGTAGAATCACTTCTTTTGAATATGAAGATGTCCAATGTTCAATCACACATATAGAAGGGTTCTAGGTCTAAATGAATTTTAAATTAATCCAACCTTGGGCTACTTTGATTTAATTCCTTGGATCTTAAAACGGGTAGAGAAGAACACCCTTTTATAAAATCAAATTGAAGCAAAAAGAGATCAAGAAATTAGAAATTAAAAAGCTATAAAAAGAATCTTAATTTATCGACCAAGATCTTGACAATCACAGGGGCTTTTCTCTCAAAGTGGAGGCTTGATTTGGCTTTTCTTTCAATGAAAAAAGAGTCTTCTATTTATAGGCTGAAAAACAGTTCCTTCGACTGGTCTAAGGTCATCTTTGATTGGTATAAGATTCAACCAAATTTCAAAATTTCTAGCGCATTCGGATAAAACCGTCCCTCGACTGGTCAAGTGGCCTGCTCAACTGGTCGAGTGGGGCCAAAATAAATTGCTGGAGTTCGAGTTGAGCCCTTCTCGACTGGTTGAGCCACTGTCCACGACTGGTTGAGCAGGGTGCTCAATTGGTCGTGTCCCTACCAGAAAAATACAAAATTTTGCAAGAAATCTTAGACTGGTCGAGCTAGAGCCTGGACTAGTCGAATATAGGCTAGGACTAGTAGAAATATAGCATATAACAAGCACAATAACCCATACTAAATGTGCAATATGAATGGCCTAAACCTAAGGTCTTTCTAGGGTAATTTATACCTGGAATATTGAACATTGATCTTGTAGCTTTAGTTGCTTCGGTTGATATTCA
This sequence comes from Magnolia changhungtana, assembly GCA_030180095.1. Lineage (NCBI taxonomy): Eukaryota > Viridiplantae > Streptophyta > Magnoliopsida > Magnoliales > Magnoliaceae > Magnolia > Magnolia changhungtana. The sequence goes on along the minus strand of JASAUF010000644.1, from coordinate 1,354,055 downwards.
ACTTGATTTACTTGAAGCTTGATCTTGTACACTTGAAGCTTTAACTTGATCTTGACCATGTAGTGCACCTGGACTTGAACTAGCACATAAACTTGAAGTAGCACTTGAACTTAGTCTTGCTCTTGAACTTGAACATGCACTTTAACTTAAACTTTGAAATAAAACTTGCACTTGAACTAGAAGTAGCACTTGAAGTTGATCTTGAACAAGGTAGAACAATCTTCATGACTTGAGCTTTGTAGTACATCTTCTTATGAAGGTGAACTTTCCATCTTTGAACAAGTCCATCATTCTAAAGTGGTTAGTCACTACAGAATTTGACAACACAGGGTGCTTGATATACAACATAACACTTACAATCTCCCCCTTTGTCAAATTCATGACAAAACCAACTTAGATGATTATAATACAAACTTCACAAGATGCACAAGTTCACAAACTTCATAACTTCACTTCACAACATAATACTCTTTTAAATAAAAACTCCCCGTCAGTCTACTCTCCCTCAAACTGAGCATGGCGACTTATGGAGAACCTGTATTAGCAAATACAAGTATCCAAAAAAAAATACCATTCCACTCTACGCCATACAATCAATGATCGTAACCACAAAACTCTCCCCATTTTTATCACAACTTGACAAAGGAAGATATAAATATAGAGATCGAATGTAAATGTGATTACGATAACAGAAGAGAATATCATAAAAAAGAGTTAGCATATAGAACATACTAAAGGGTCATCATCATCAAGTCATACATAACTAGTGAAAAAGTGAAAGATAAAGTTAAAGTTATACATACCCAAACATCAATAAAGAGAACTAATCTGATCCAGATGAAGAAGGAGGTGGAATGGATGGATTAATTTGATGGGGTTCCTTGGTTATGCTACGAAAGTACTTACACATATATTTCATAGATGATTTGTGGTTCTCATGCAGACCGTCCTTAGAAATTTTTAGTTCATCCACCTCCTCCAAAGCGCGAAAGCACTCTTCAAACTGAGGTGGCTGAAAATCAAGGTCAGCCTCAACATCATCTGATTCTAGTTCATTAAAAATATCATTCATCATTGTGTCGGTTGGTAAGGTGTCTTCTTCTTCAACTTCCACTGCTTCCTCATCTCTTTAGCTAGGATTGAGCTTCATGTTCATTTTGTTAATATTAGAATTGTTGAAAGGAAGAACCGCAATAGGAGCATCACTAGGTGGCATGACCATATTACAATGTAAAGCCAAAGTGGTCATCAAGTAAGCAAATTGAATATATCCGTGGCCCAGATGAAGATAGAATTGAATGATAATATAGCCAATTAAGGACTGAAGACAAATAGGAATACCTGAATGTAGAATGCGAACCGTGAAAGAAGTCAATTCAATTTTGTTGCCAAAACGGGGATAAACATTCACAATGAAGATACGATGAAGTACCATGTATTTGGGCAACATTTGATTGGCTTGAAGTGCATTCCCCGCACTCCATTCAAAGTTCATGCAACATAATTTACGGGTTAACGATCAACGTTCCGATTTAGTCATTTTTTTTTACTACGGTTGGTATCGGAATACCATCATCGTTAACATTAACATGAAGCAAACCTGAAATTAAAAATCGATCAACTTGAAATGTACCTTGTCATACCCCAAACTCGGAAACCGAGCTCACAAAATTTTTGATCACTGAATCTGGCGCCGATAGCCTTCATAGTACCCCATTCTCGACTCCTAGTACCTATATACCAGATTTCGATCCTGGGATCCTACAAGGAGAATTTTCAACATGAATTTGTTTCATAATAACTATAACTATAAGCATGACCCACAAACAACAACCAACAACATCATCACATTTCCACTATAATAAAAATTTTTGATGTACATGCATAAAGGAAAATACAAGATAATATCGGAACTCAAAAGCTTGGCTGAATGCTCCTACTCCTGCTTGACTACATCCTAGCGTCACCTGCAAGCAACAGTCGTGCATAAGCTTATAGAAAGCTTAGAGGGTGGTGTAAGTGTGTGCGCAATATAAGCGTGCTCAGAATGCAATATCAAAGTAATGCAGAAAATGCTGGCGAATCCATGAATACTATCAGCCGTATCAAGGCTATGCGATGCAAGACATGAATGTTATTTTCCATATCAAGGCTATGATATGATGCAAGGCCTACATGGCCAATGTCATATGCAAGGCACAGTTCAAGCATACCAATCCTCATCTGAATCCATATATCAATCCAACTCATCTTTGGAGCATCATATATCAGTACAATTCTCACTTTGGACAATCACTAGGGTTTAGTACACTCTACGCCAACTTGCCACCCCTATTCGAGTGCACAACTAGGTAAGTGGAAGACACCTCACTATCTGCTTACCAATATCGGGCCCGGCTCGTCAATAGCGAACCCATTCCTCAAGTTGATCAAACTCAACCTAGACATTGTCCCCTCACTCAAGTGGGTAAGGTCACACCCCCTTCCAACTGACCATGACACAGTGGGAGATGTGACCTACTGGTATACGGCCCTCATACTCTTATACATCCACTCGGTCTCGACATTGGAGAATCCTCCTAATACCATAAGGGTGCGGGGACTTTCACCCAAGGGCATCATTGCGTCCTAGTACTTAGAACCAAGTATTTTTAGTGTCTAATCCTATCATCCATGATATACCTGTGGAGGTCATAACCCTAATGTCGCTAGGGTACACAGTAACCATATCATACAATGCAAGATGCATGAGTCATACAATCCAGTCATGCATCAATCTTGCGTGTACTGCGCACTCATATAGGGTCACCCCATCTATTAGGGAGTCCTATAAACAATCTGCCCAATGACATATGCTATGATCAAACACTTCTCATAACAAGTATACGAATTATACGTATGGGTATGTATCATAATGCTATGCTAACACATACTCAGTGATAATCGGCCTATATATATGGCGGGGTCCATAGGAAGATAGCAAATCCATAACATGAAGGTCAACCCTCAACTATGGATATACCAAATCTGATAGCACGGATCCCTCCATCTACGATGATGATGTACTCTCCTTATATCAAGTGTGGGCCTAGATGGCCCACTCATATCAAGAATGTGCCTAACAATTATGGGGGGCCAATGATTTGGGTTAGCCTGCTAATGGGAGATGAGAATGGGCCTAACAACAGGCCTTAGGGAGGGTTACAATGCGGACATTTAACCACCATTGCCCTTACAATGTGGACATTTAACCATCATTGCTCCCAAGGCATGGCCTATTTTAATACCAACTAGGAAGATGAATGGGCATCATAAACATCTTTACATACATCATGCTGAAATCACACATCACAATTGGGCCTCATATACATCACCTTGGGCCTCACACAAGGGCCTCACATTACATCACATTGGGCCTCATACAAGGGCCGCATATACATCACCTTGGGCCTCACTCATGGGCCTCATATACATCACATTAGGCCTCATCTCATGGGCCTTACATACATCATACTGGGCCTCATACACAATACAACTGGGCCTCATGAACATCCCATGATTCTAGGCACAATGGGAGGATGGTAAGTGTGTGAAACACATACAAAATAGTGGGCCTAATGGGGCAGCCCATGGTTTGGTAAAAAATGGATGGGCAACATGTATATCATATACATCAAGGTGGGCCTTACAGGTCAGCCCCTATGGTCTAGAAAGTTAGGTGGAGAATGTGCTCACAACACACACATTAAGGTGGGCCTGATGCATCACCAAATGGGCCTCATGTGACAGCCCATGGTCCAACCAAATTAGATGGGCAACAAATAAATACATCATTGTGGCCCTGCACATGCCAGATGGGCCCCACTAGATGGACAACCTAGATATACAACACATCCATTTTAGTGGGCCGTCTGCCCCGAACGGCGAGGATGAAACACGTACAACATGGTGGGCCCACGTCCAGCCCATCTGGATGGCGTGGATGAAACACTTACATCATGGTCGATCCAATGATCAGGATGGTCTAAATGACCACATACACATGGTGGGGCCCACGTCCAGCAATGGACGATGTGGATATACATCATGATGGGGTCCACGTCCAGAGATGGACGGTCTGGGTAAAATCCATAAATCATGGTGGGTTCCCATCGTCCCATGCAAACAGTGTGGATATATAACACACAATCACAAGGTGGGCCCCACCCCCACACATGTAGCATGTGTGGGATGGGTCCCACGTCTAGAGAATAGATGGACGGCATGAATAAAAAACATACATGAGGTGGGTCCCACCGTCCAGTTGGTTAGACGATGTGGATATATACATCAAGGTAGGCTCCACCGTCCAGGGGTCTGGACAGTGAATGGCTTGGATGAAACGTATACTTCATAGGTGGGTCCACACGTGTAGGGTCCACCAGCTTTAAACAAAGCTAATATTTATGTTTTCTCTTCATGTAGGCTTGTCCAGACAGACAGGCAGCAAGCCCGTCCTCTGGATAGTCCAACAAGGTGGGCCCAATACATGGACGACATGGATATGATACATACTTCATGGTGGGGTCCATCAGGGTGGACCACATGGCCTTAGGATCAGGCCAACATCTGTGTTTTTCCCCCATCCAGGCTGGCCCGAAATGGACAACAAAGTGGGCTCCACCAGTTAGACGTCCAGAAAATTCTAGACGGTGGCTATCCCATACTTGCAACATCAGGTGGGCCACACACATCATCACAAAAAAATATATATAAGAGAGAAAGAGAGAGAGAGAGAGAGACGAAGAGAACGGTGGTGGTGGGAGGAACTCCGCCACTATGAGCTCCCCTCATGCATACACATGTACACTAAGTGGGTCTTACATAGATGGCCATACATAAAAAAATTCTGGTGGGGAAATGCCATTTCCACCACATAAATCAGGGCCTAGGTGGCCATACCCTAATGAATAACATAGAAACTTCATGGTGGGATCCATGGAGAATGGTCCCACCATGGGTAGATACATGCATGATGTGATGGGCCTTAGGCCACATCTAGGGACCAAGATGGGATCTCCACCATTGATTGGTGGGTCCCACTTGCCCCATGCTAAAGAAAATAAAGATCCATGGAGAATATGAAAGAAATATGTCATAGGAAGCACCCACCTAAACTTCTTCTTCTTCCCTATGCTCCAATGCTCTTAGGAAGCTCTTTTAATGGTGGAGATGGCCTCTTGATGGTTGGATTGGTGGGGAAATTAGGTGGAAGAGGGCTGGACTTTGGGAACTTGCTTGGATGTCCCAAGCTCTCTCTTGCAATGGAGGATGAGAAATGAAGAGAAAGAGGGAGGGAGAGAGAAAAGAGAGAAAGAGGCAATGATTGCTAGCTCTCTTAGTTAGGCAATCATTAGTTGTAAGAGGGGTGTAAGAAAGCATGGGGGCTAGCAATTATTGTTTTGTAAGAGGCATGGGGCTAAGGGTTAGGGTAGGGTGGCTATAGCTAGGGTGATATCATCACCCTCATGATTACCTAGGGAATGGTGCCATATGGAATAGGTGAGTCCCGTAATGTGCGATCCACGACCATTATAATACACAGGCCATATCTTATGATCTAAGCATCACATTGATGCACGAGATGTAGCGTTGGAACCACGGTGACAATACGGTCGCAATGGCATAGGTCTCGGGTTGAGTCAGCTCGGGTTCATAGGTCGCAACTCAGGGTCGCTCGTAAATGCATCTACATGTCATGGGTTGCCAGAATTCGACCAAGAGGACTGCGGGATCCTACGGAACATCGAGATGCTAGAACATAGGCCTGACATACCTTCTCTAAAGCTAATAGAGAAAGTTAAGTCTTCAAAAGATACGTCGCTAATGGAAGTGAACATCCCTTGTGCAATGGAGCGGTATGCCGATCTGCCCCAATTCAAGATGTTTTCCCAACCTACAACGGTAAGGATGGGAATAAGCTGAAATTGAGCAAGGTGATTTGAATTAACTAAACGATGAACAATAATCCTGCGATTACGAAGATCCAGCACTTACTCGGGGTCTTCCTCAGGAGGATGTAGGGTTCTCACCCTAATAGGAGTGGATCGAGAGGAAGAAGCTCGAGTAGCTTTCTTCCTAGATCATCCTTCCATTGCAAGATTAAAATGAAGAAATAGAACAATGGAATGAAGGGTTTCAAACACAAAAGATTTTTGTCTAAAAACCCTTAGAAATCACAAGAAAAGTTCAAATCGACTCTAAAATCTAGCAATGTGTGTATTAAAGAACCTAAATATGAAAGGAAATAAAAAATGGAGCACTTACAATGTACCGATCAAAGATGGGTTCGACGAGTCGAAAGGGGTCCGAGTGAGGAAGAAGATAAATGTGAAGAAAAAGATGATTTCTCTCACATAAAGGCTCCCAACCGCGCAACTCGACCGATCGAGTACATGCTCGACCTATCGAGACACAACTGGTTGAGGACGTGCTCGATCGGTCGTACAAGCACTCAAAATTCAGAATTTTTATATAAATTTTATTCAATAATTATTTACATAAAAATATAAAAATAAAACATGCAAATATATCATGATAAACTCAATTAGAATTACACATGCCAATATCCATTTTCAATTTAGAAAACCTATTCCTATCAAGTGGTTTAGTAAAGATGTCAGCAAGTTGATTTTCTGTTTGAATGTATTCCAACGAAATACTTTTATCTTCAACCAATTCCCAAATATAGTGATACCAAATGTCAATATGCTTTGTATGGGAATTCTGGATGGGATTTGTAGATATATTAATTGTGCTAGAGTTATCGCAATCATTGTATCTTGCACAATTCCATAGGCATTAAGCATTCTTTTCATCCATACAAGTTGGGTAGAAGCATTTCCAGTTACAATGTATTCAGCCTCAACTATGAATAATGATATGAAACTTTGTTTCTTATTGTGCCAGGAAACTAAACAATTCCCAACATAAAAACATCCATTACTGGTAGATTTTCTATCATTTATGTTCCTAGCCCAGTCATCATCCGTATAACCAGCTAATTGAACATTTGTATCATACGGATACCAGAGGCTTAAACTAGCCGTACTTATGATATATCTAATAATGCACTTGATGGCAATAAGATGAGATTCCTTAGGATCTGATTGATAACTAGCACAGATACCTACACAGAATGTTATATCAGGATGACTTGTAGTTAAGTATAACAAACTACCAATCATACTACGATATAACTGAGGATCTATACTTTTACCTATTGAATCTTTTGAGAGCTTGAGAGTCATACTCATAAAAGTATCAAATTTATTATCATTGTCAAATCTAAATTTCTTAACCAAGTTTAAGGTATACTTGGTTTGAGAAATGAAGATACCGTCTTCTAATTGTTTAATCTGTAAGCTAGAAAGTAGTTTAGTTCTCCCACCACACTCATTTCGAACTTGGATTTCATAAGCTCTATAAACTTAGTGGACAAGTTAGAGAAAGTAGAACCATAGATAATATCATCAACATATATTTATACTATTAGTATGTGTTTATTATATTTTTAACTAAAAAAGTTTTATCAATACTCCCCATAACAAAATTATGACTTAGAACTTAGTCAATTTTTCATACCAAGCCCCGGGAGCTTGTTTCAAACCATAAAGTGCCTTTTTAAGGTGATACACATGATTAGAGTGTTTGGGGTCCTCAAAACCCTTAGGTTGTTCAACATAAACCTCTTCATGTAGATCACCATTTAAGAATGCACTTTTAACATCTACTTGATAAATCTTAAACTTTTTAAAGCACGCAATGGATATGAATAATCTAATGGATTCAAGACGATCTACTAGGGTAAAGGTTTCATCATAATCGACTCCTTCTATTTGAGTGTACCCTTGTACAACCAGTCTAGCCTCGTTTCTGATTATATTTCCTAATTCATCAGATTTATTTTTAAAAATCCACTTAGTCCCAATTATATGTTTATCAGATGGTCTTGGAACCAAATACCACACATCATTCCTAACAAATTGATTCAATTCATCTTGCATGGCAACAATCCAATTTTCATTGGTGAGTACCTCTTTTACGTTGGCTGGTTTGATTTGGCAAGTAAAACACACATAATTGCATATGTTTTTCAATTTTTTTCAAGTACGCACACCAGTGAGTGGATTACCTAAAATTTGATCAATAGGATGGTCTTTGACTGATCTTAGTTCAGTATTTATTGGATAAGATGAGGAGTCAGGTTTTTCAATTATATTGACTTTATCGTTTTCTAAAATAGATGTTGGGGTGTTCAGGTGATCATCAATAACAACATTTATAGACTCATGAATGACACAAGTTCTTATTTTAAGAACATGATATGCTCGACTATTTAGAGCATAACCTAGGAATATCCCTTCACCACTCTTAGTATCGAACTTCCCTAAATTTTCTCGATCTCATAAAATGAAGCACTTACTTTCAAAAATTCGAAAGTATTTAACTGTAGGTTTCTTATTAAACCATAATTCATAAGCCGTTTTATCTTTAGATTTTCTAATGTAAACACGGTTTATAATATAGCGTGCAATATTAACAGCTTCGGCCCATAAATTTTTGGATAACTTCATGCTATTTAACATTACATTTGCCATCTCTTGTAGCACTCTGTTTTTCCTTTCAACGACCCCATTTTATTGAGGTGTCTTAGGAGCTGAAAACTCATGCGAAATACCATGATCACTACTGAACTTCTCAAAATTACTATTTTCGAATTTCGACCCATGATCACTTCGAATCTTAACAACATTTATTTGTTTTTCGTTTTGAATACACTTGAGTATTCTTTTAACTTCATTGAGAGTCTCAAAATTTTCTCTCATGAACCCAAGTAAATCTGGTAAAGTCATCCACAATTACCAAGAAATACTTCTTACCACCTCTACTATCCGTTTTGGTTAGTCCAACAAGATCCATATGGAGAAGTTCAAGAGGTTTGGATGGGTAGAGGAGTTCACTTTCTTGTGACTACTCCTTGTTTGTTTTCCAATTTGACATGCGCCACATATTTTATCCATTTTCTTTAATTCGGGTAGACCTCTAATAATATCGGCTTTACTCAATTTATACATATTTCGGTAGTTAACATGTCCAAGGTTTTTGTGCCATAATTCGTTTTCATTAGTTTGGACAATGTAATAAGATACTTTAGATGAGAAAGATTCATTAATAATATTGCAATTTTCAGATGTTCTACGACCATTTAATATCAACAACCTTTCTCATTTGAGATCTTGCATCCTTGATTTGTAAATTTAACACTATGCGTGTTATCGCAGATTTGAGAGATACTCAAAAGATTGTGCTTAAGCCCTTCTACAAATAAAACATTTTCAAAAGGAGGAAGGTTAGAAATTTGAACCATACCTTAGCCAATTATCTTGTAGTTCCTTCCATCACCAAAAGTGACTAAGTCATCAGTCATTTCTTTGTAGTTGGTGAACAATCTCTGTCACCTGTCATGTGTCTTGAGCAACCACTGTCTAGGTACCACTTTGACTAACTTGAAGCCTTGAAGGTAGTGTGGGCAACAAGAAAAGCAACCTTAGGAACCCATTTCATCGTTATTTTGAATTTTGGAGCACTGTTGGTTTTCTTTCGCTTGATATTATTTTGTCTATTAACTCTCATATTAGAGTTAGATTTGAGAAGCTCCTTGAGTAAGTCCACAATTTTTTTAGCTAAAGGATTATAGCATTGTTTTCTGAAGCTGACATTATTAGTATTGACTTTATATGCTTGAAAAGTTTTTACATTTTTAAAGTTGTTTTGATTATTATATTTCAAGCCATTTCTTTTTGAGTTAGAGGATTCTCCTTTGACAAATGTATGAGATACACTCTTATTTATTTTTTTTAGCTATGTCTTTGACATAGCCCAGACCCAATTTGTCTACACATTTTCTAGATTTGGTTAATAACTTTTCAAGTTTAGGGTCTCCATGGGCATACCTCCATGTATCCTTTGAACTCAATAGGGAAGAAACTTCAAGTTTTAGTTTCTCATTTTCTGTTCTTAATTTTTCAAGTTCAGAAGTTTTGAAACTCAAATCGCATTTTTCTTTTTCAAAACAATCAGAAATATGAGATTTTTCTTAAACGAAAATTTTAAATTCCTCTTTTAATTTCGGAAAATTTTCTTTTTGAAGTTTTAACTTGACAACAATCTTACAACTTTCCTTGTATAGGGCATTATAGGCATCCTGAAGATCATCTTCATTTTCAGGGTCACTCCTCAGATTTTCATATTCAGTTGAATCACAACTATCCGTGAAGTGACTCTGGATAGAGTCATTAAAGCCTTGACTTCATTTGAAGTTTCAGGTTTTGATTCATCCGACTTAAAAGAAGCTTCAGAGCTGGATGATTCATCCCATGTGGCTAACATGCCTTGTCTCTTTGCCTTGTCTCTTTTTGGACACTTATTTGCCAAATGCCCATATTCATGGTAGTTGAAACGCTGACTATCTTTTAGAGATTTTCAATTTTTAGATTTACCCTTTTTCTTCTTAGAGGGTTTTTGAAAATCTACTCTTTTCTTACTTTTAAAAATCTTATAAAACTTTTTTAGCAAGTAAAGCCATATCATCCTCTGAGTTTTCACAATCAGAATTAATATCATTATCTTTTGAAATAGATTTGGATGATTTAAGAGCTATGGACTTACTTTTTGGGGCTTTGAAATTTAAATCGTAAGTTTGAAGTGAACCAATAAGTTCCTAACCTTCATATGATCTGTGTCTCTAAATTCCTGAATGGCAGTCACCTTGGAATTAAATCTCTCAGGAAGAGATTACAATATTTTTACATAGACTTTTTTTTCTGTGATACCATATCCTAGACCCCACAGAGTTAACTATGTCATTTAGTTTCGTATAAAAGTCTATTAAAGACTCATTTTCTTCCATATGAATCTCCTCAAACCTAGTGGTGAGGATCCGAACTTTAGACTTTTTTACTATAGTTATTCCCCAGTGTGTCATTTCAAGAATGTCCCAGGCTTATTTAGCAATATCACAAGAAATGATTCTTTTGAATTCATCAGGTGATAGTGCATAAGTGATTGCATTTAAAGCCTTGGCATTAGCACTGCTCTCATTTTTCTGAAGAGTAGTCCACATGTAGAAAGGTGTTTCCTTAAGAGACTTGGTTCCATCACTGCTTAGAACCCAGACATCGGTGGATTCCATCTAGTCACAGTGGCTTACCGAACGCTTTCATCAATGGATTTCAGAAAAATCCTCATTTTGGCTTTCCAATAAGCATAGTTTGAGCCATCAAACGGTGGTGGACTAGTAATAGATAGGTGTAGACACCCCACCCAGGTTAATATCTTGAGGAGGCTAAGACTATCTAGGAAAAATGATCATACCTCGAACCAAACCCTAATCCCAGCCTAAATCAAACCCTGACCCAAAAATCCCCAAAACTCTCAACCGCAACCCAAAATCATGATCCAAGCCGTTCAATATACATATAGCCTCGCCTATACCCTATACCTTGTCCAGACCCCCCTATCTGTATCGAAATCCACCACTTTGAGCCACAAAAATCCAAAAAAGTAGACCATCGGACGAACCAAAGAACCACAGGAAACCCGCACGCCCGAGCCTGACCCGAACCAGGCTCAAGCGGCTGTATAACTTCTGCCTGCGGTACTTCGAGTTCTGCCGCTCGTAACTTGCGTGTGGACAGCTGTCCTAGCATCCAAAAGTCAACTTTACCATAGAATTACCCATTCAAGATTTACTATTTACCTTTTTACCAGCCCTAAAATCCAATAGGAATGTGCCATGTGCCATCTCTCTCCTCTCCACAAATCACCACCTGCCACGTTAGCATTTACCTCCCCTTTTACCCTCTATTTACCAGAAAGCCATTGGAGAGGGCTATAAATAGCCCTCTCCTCTTCTCATTTAGACACAACACAACAACCAAGGGAGAGAAAGTTAGAGTGAAAGAGAGTGAGAGTAAAAGAGAGTGAGTGAGGAAGAGAGTGAAGGAGAGGGAAGAAACTCTCAAACCTTCAAAGCCCAAACCTTTTGAGCCACCCCCTAGCCTTCCTTTTAAACCTCCCAGCCCCTAAGCCTTCATTAGTCATTTTTCAGTTCATGTCTTAGCCTACTCAAGATCAAACCAAAGACCTATTCACCTTACATGCATTCATCATGACATCATTTCTCCTCTCAACCTCCCTGCTTCTCTAGATCTCTACTGAACGTATGCTCTGTGACTTGCCATACACCGGATCCTGTCACATCAGAAATTCCTAGAGACCTAGTCCATTCTCTTTATCGCTTGATACAAACATCATATCTGCCTTCTAGACATACCGTTGGACGTATGCTCTGTGGTCTGCCAAAATTTTGGATCTTTCCACATCAGAAATCCATGTGTGACTAGTCCTATCATGACCATAGCATCTATCATCCCTTAAGATTATTCTACGACACTAAGTAGAGACCGTACATTTGTACGGGCAGAGAGGGTGCCTAACACCTTCCCTCTTTGTAATTGAGGTCCCTTACTTAGAATCTCCGATCACAGACCAGGAGTCGATTTAAGGAAGGAGAGTCTTTAGATTTCTCTAACTTTGCGTGTTACGTGGCTCTAGCCGACCGCAGGATTCTAAGATTTTTCGGCTAGTGGCAACTCCAACAATAAAAAATCAGCCTAATCCCATAACAAATGCTAAATCAGCGTGGATGTTGAACATCAGTGTCTACAGAATGGCGACTCCATTGGGGATATGCTAGCTCGCACTAGTTGAAACCCGACTCGAAAACGTGTGATATTTTAATCTCAATGGACATCATCTTTGCATTCATATAAAAGCAAAAAAGATCTTCGGCCTGTTCTTCCTTAGGCAGATAATCGAACCATGACCACTCGATCCCGTGCAGCCATGGCCTCTCAAGCTACCTATGAAGAAGAACAAACTCCTCAACCAACTCCCGAAACATCCTCACCCGCACCTGCACCTGCACCCTCACCATTACCAGCACCTCAAACAGACCCACAAGTCAATACCACTATGTAAGAAATGGTCCAAAGCCTTCGAACAATACAAGAGTTACTACTTCGCCTAGTGCCAAATGCTACACCAAATGCACAGGCAACCTAACCTAGCGTACAAAAAAGTTCACTCCCTCAGACACCTTTTGCCTTCTCTCTCATTCCTCCAACAAATCCTGTACTCCCTCTCCTAGAAGATTTAGTACAAGATCAATAACAACCAGTAATAGGGAGCAACCCTCCCACACATCTCTACTCAGCACATCACAACAATTCAGTTACAACACATGGCAACCACAGACAAGAACTAGCGGATGCCCAAGAAGGGGGCCAGTTTCGAGTCCAACTCACTCCCCCTAACGGGAGTAACATTCCGGAATTGGCAGATACCTTAGGTGGGAACCATTTTCAAACATCACACCTTCCTTCGAAAGGGAGTGGTGTTCAATTTCAGCTACCTCCTGCCACAGAGAGTCCACCATCTTTCTAGGAACTGCCCATTCTTGATCCATATGAAGAGGAAGCAGCACAAGCCCTACAGCAAGGGGCAAGATATCCGCAACAGGGTAAGTTGAAAATTGAGGAACTATGAGAGCAGTTACAAATAGTGCAAAATCAGCTACAAAGACAGCAAGGAGTGGATCATCCATCCACCAAGTTCAGAGATCTTTGTCCCTTCCCAGACACCCGGGTACCTCCAAACTTCGAGGTACCAAAATTTAAAAGGTATGACGGTAGTGGGTGCCCTACAACACACTTAAAAGTAATTTGTGGGGAACTCAAAGCGATAGCAGGGAACGATGGAGCCTTGATACAGCTTTTCCAAAAATCCCTTAAGGGTGACGCTTTGGATTGGTATACAACGCTAGACAGCCATCAAATCAGAACCTGGGGAAAACACTCCCAGGCATTCATTGACAGGTTCTCATACAACCTAAACATGGCTCCAAGAAGGTCTGACCTGGCTGCCTTAAGACAAAAAAACGATGAATCCTTATCAGCATTCGTCGGAGGATGGCTAGCCATGGAAGCTCGAATGAGAAACCCCATCGATGACAAGGAGCAGATATCCATGATTGTACATCTGGCAAATCCTAACATTTCAGGATATCTAATCTCGTATCTGTACGTAAATTTCTCCCAACTCATCCGAGCTGGAGAACAAGTAGAAGATGGGATCAGGGTTGGGACCATTTCCCCATAGCCACACCAGGCCCCTTCAATCAAGAGAAACAAAGTCGACGGGAAACCTGTAGGATATGGAAATGGAAACAACACTGCTCCCACTCAGCGTACTACGGAAGTGAACAACATCATCGTTAACACTCAAGGCAATCAGTATGCTCCACAACCAGAGCCACGACAAGGCAGACAGTACCAGTCACAGTCAAATAGTCAGTACCAACCCCAACAAACCCAGCAGGGATAGCAAACACAACCGTCTCAACAACAATCGCAATAGCTTAGGGGGAATGCGTAAGGTCTATACAAGTAGGGAATGTTAGCAAGAAAGTTCACCCCGTTAGCACAAACATACAGTCAGGTTTTGACTATGTTAATGCAAAAGCAACTTCTGACACCACTCCAACTGCGGCTTCCTCCTAACCCTCTGCCACCTGGTTACAATGAAAATCACTATTGCGCATATCACCAGGCTCCAGGGCACTTAACGGACCGCTGCTTCACCTTGAAACATGCGGTCCAAGACTTGATCGAAAGCCAGAAGATTGCAATCACCCCACAGGCCAACAATACATCTCAGGCCAATATTCTCCAAAATCCCCTGCCATCGCATCAAACAGGACCCAACACACTAAGCACCTCTACTGTCAACCACATTGAAGGAGGACAGCCCGCATACTCCTCTCCACATCATTTCATACAAGCAATCATGCCCGACACAGCAAACCAGACATGGGAACACAAATAGGTGCCATCGCCTAGGCTTCTTGTATTCCTTGAAGCAGCACTAGCCACTCAACCTCTTATTTTTCTAGAAGCAGCTTCCATAACACAACCTCTTGTATTCCTTGAAGTAGCACCAACGATACAGTCTTTTATAACCCTGGAAGCCACACCCAACAGGTCACACCCTCAACATCTTACCTCCCAAGGGACACATTCAGTTCCATCCCCGGTATATCCAAAAAGGTCAAACCCTAAACCCATTGTCCTCCCAATAGGTCTCCCTAATCCTACCCCGTTAACCCTGCAAGGGGCACCCCTAGTTCAAGCCCTAAAATTCTTGATTCCTCACCAACTGGCACATGCCCAAAGGATTCCTCCCACACATCAAAAAGAGGAAGAAGACTCCACCACCAAAATTGGTCAAGGACTGGTAACGTCTCAAGAGAAATCACCAAGTCTGTCACAAACAATTCTAGTTACAGCTTCCCCGCCTCAAGAACCAATGATATACCTAGAAGGAAGGACGATTCCTTCCTATGATCCAAAGCCAGTCCCATGACATTACCTAGAATGTGACGAAGTGGGTAATAACGGGATGTATTTCAGGAGAGATAACTAGAACCTGAGGAACTTTGCTAGGAACCGCTAGTAAAACAGACGCTGCTTATGATATAACAGCCCAACTCAAAAACATTCCTACACAAATATACATCTGGGAACTCCTGTGAGCCCATATTCAAGCTACTATAAAAGAGCTCTGTTGAGGCATAAATATATATATATATATATATATATATCATTGTAGTGGTTAAAGAATCTCATGGTAAAGTTCCAGCTCAAAGGGTAGTTTAGGTATTTTGGTAAAGTTCCAGCTCAAAGGGTAGTTTAGGTATTTTGGTAAAGTTCCAGTTTAAATGGTAGTTTAGGTATTTTGGTAAAGTTCCAGCTCAAAGGGTAGTTTAGGTGTTTTGGAAAAAGATTGGAAGAAAGGAAGAAAGAATTGGTTCTAAGGACACTTTGTGCGGGACCGCACAAAGTAGGGAAACCTTTTGTGCGGACCCGCACAAAGTAGGAACTGAACTTGTGCGGACCCGCACAAAGTAAACAGGTTTGCGCGGACTCGCACAAAGTAAACAGGTTTGCGCGGACCCGCACAAAGTAGGCAGGTTTGTGCGGACCCGCACAAAGTAGGCAGGTTTGTGCGGACCTGCATAAAGTAGATATTTTACATGGATCGCTGCAGTATATCATTTATGCGTACCGATACCGGAACCCTATGGGTGCCGATCTAAAAAAAAAAAAAAATGCCAAGCAGTAGCCATATGACGGTGGTGTAAAAATGGTTGGGAGTTATTTAGTCCCACATCGCCCAAGTCGAAGTTTTACACTTGTGAAAATGCCTATAAATACCCCGCTCTCTCTCTAAAAAGGTGGTGAGAAGACTTCAGAGCAAAAGAAGAGTGAAGAAGAAAATCAAAGGTAGGAGGCTCCTGCGTCAGTTTGTGCGGACCCGCAAAAGTGGTGCACCATTTGTGCGGACATCTGTGCAGTTTGTGCGGACTCGCGCAAAGTGTGCGGGTTTGTGTGGACCAAGCAAGCAAAGTATGTAGGTTTGTGCAGACATCGTACAGAAACCGATCGAGACACTCAATAACAACAATGGGACTTGTCATGTCAACCGAAAACGGCTAGGGTCTTTAAGTTCTTCCTATTCAAGAGAGAAGGAAGAGTCATCGACAGAAAGGCAAATTCCTCCTAAGTTTGGGAGATGATTAAAACAGGCGCCGGAATGCTGCCGAAATTTTCATAAGACTATCTTGTCTACTTTGATTGATTGTACTTTGTTTTCAGAATCAAGGGAATCTGAGGATGTAAATGAACTCAGAATAAATGTGATCAATGTTCTCTCACTCTTTCTTTGTTATCATTGAATAAATCCCCCAAATCAAACACATTTGTTTCCTTGTCGAAACAAGCTCGCCAAAAGAATGGAATGACGATTGTCAAGCGAGGCCTTTGACAAGATCAAAAAGTATCTGCTAAATCCCCTAGTGCTCATGCCACCTACTCCAGGTAGGCCATTACTGCTATATATCTTCGTCACAGAAGAAGCAATCGGATGTGTTCTTGGCCAACATGACGACACAAGAAGAAAAGAGCAAGCAATCTATTATCTAAGTAGACGATTTACGAGCTATGAAGCCAAATACTCCAGCTTAGAAAAGACTTGCCTTGCCTTAGTCTGGGCCACACAACGGCTACGACAGTATATGGTCACTCACCCAATCCTTCTGCTCGCTCACATGGACCCATTAAAGTACCTGTTCAAGAAACCAACACTAACAGGTAGGATCGCAAAATGGCAACTATTGTTTTCTGAGTTTGACATCACCTACGTCACTTAGAAGGCAATTAAGGGGCAAGCACTGGCCGACCAGTTAGCAGCCCACTCCCTGTCGGACTACCAACCACTGAAGACCTTCTTCCCAGACGAGGATATCCTCCTGATTGAGGGAGAAAAAGAAAGAAAGGCAGGAGAATGGACACTCTTCTTCGATGGAGCTGCAAACTCGAAGGGGAGTGGAGTAGGCGCCATACTCTACTCTCCCGAAGACGTCCCAGTTCCCATATCCAGAAGGCTGCCATTCCAATGCACTAATAACGTGGCTGAGTACGAAGCGTGCATCGCTGGTCTAAGAGAGGCCATAATCCTCAACGTGAAGAAGTTACGAGTCTTCGAGGACTCGCAGCTCATCATCAACTAGATAAACGGTGATTAGAAGACCAAATATGAAAAGCTGATCCCATATCACGTCTATCTAGAAAATCTAATCTAAGAATTTGAAGAGATCACTTTCTCCTACATGCCTCGAATCAAGAATCAATTTGCAGATGCCCTAGCTACCCTCGCTTCGATGCTGGAGGTCCTAAAAGGAGTCGCTGAATGGGAACTCACTGTCAAACTTCAGGAGGAACCTGCATTTTGCCTACAAATCGATGAAGCTGAGCTACCCTCGAATGATCAGCTGTAGTATACAAACATCAAGGAATATCTCGAGAATCAGAAGTACCCAGAAGGAGTAGCCCCAGCTGATCGACGTACTATCCAACGCCTGTCAGCATAATTCACGATTACTAGGGATATCCTCTACAAACGATCCTTCAACCAAAAAATTCTCCACTGTGTAGATGAGACAGAAGCAGCACAGATTATGTCCGAAATCCACGAAGGACTATGCGGCCCACACATGAATGGACATACGATGGCAAAGAAGATCCTACGACTCAGCTATTATTGGCTTACAATGGAGACAGATTGCTGCAAACACGTTAGTAAATGCTTTAAGTGTCAGGAACATGCAAATCAGATCCATGCACCCACTTTCGAACTTTATAACCTGACATCACCATGGCCCTTCTCTATATGGAGATTGGACATCATCGGCAAGATCAGCCCCAAAGCATCAAACGGGCATGAGTACATCCTGGTGGCAGTAGACTACTTCGCCAAATGGATAGAGGCAGCATCCTACACTACCTTCACACGTCCCATGTGGTCAAGTTTATGACGAACAACATCATCAGCCGATATGGGATCCATCAGGCCATCATCACTAACAACGGAACCCCGTTCGTCAATAAAAGGATGGGTGAATTCCTCAAAAAATTCCAAATTCAACGTCATCGGTCAAGCCTCTATCATCCTCAAATGAACGGTGGGGTTAAAGCTGCAAACAAGACCATCATCGCATACTGAGAAGATGGTGAAGACATATCGTGATTGGTCAGAAATGCTTCCCTATGCACTCTGGGCCTATCAAACGTCTGTACGGTCTGCTACAGGCGCAACTCCATACGAACTAGTATACAGAATGGAAGCAGTGCTGCCGGTCGAAATCAAAATCCCATCACTGCGGATATTGCTAGAAAGTGAAGTCGAAGAAGGTGAGTGATAACAAGCAAGATACGATCAACTACATCTGGCAGATGAAAAGTGCATGCGGGCGCTAAGCCACTCCCAATGTTATCAGAGAAGGATCGCCTGGGCTTACAACAAGAGGGTCCGAAAGATGAGCTTCAAAATCGGTGACATGGTCATGAAGCGTATCTTGCTACCGCACTTACCAGACCCGAGAGGAAAGTTCAAACCCTCGTGGGAAGGACCGCTGATCATCGGAGAAGTACTCCCAGGAGGCACCCTTTATCTCACCAATCTAAAGGGGGAAGATCTTCCTGAGCCCATCAACGCCGATAATGTGAAAATCTATCATGGGTAACCATACCTAACCTTGTCAATGATCACAATCGTAAGGTTATATCCCTCACTTCTCCACCAAAAAGAAATAATGTGTATCCTCCACCTCTCACATTAGAAACACCAGTCGTCTCTCCCAAAAAAAAAAAAAAACAATAAAAAAGAAGAAAAAAATAAGGAAAGAAAGAAAAGAAAAAAAAAAAAGAAGAAAAAGACATGAAATCTCAAAAAGAAAACTCAAATGGAAGAGAGTAAGTCCCTCCCATACCCCCACATAAGCCAACCAAAAAGTAGCTTATAATTATATTCAAAGACAAGGACATGAAGGTAACCAGCTAGCCGGTTATGAAGGAAGTTTCTTCATCATTCACATCACTCCAAAAAAAAAAAGAAAAAAAGAAAAAGAAAAGAGGCATGCCCAAGCAAGAGGGGCGAGGTGAAAACCCAAAAAAGGCATCTCGAGTAAAAACAGCGGTATGTAGCGGACTTGGTGAAAATCTGAAAGGACGCCAAGGGTAAAAATAGCACAGCTGCCAAGGGGCATGAAAGATCAAAAACCTGGGACGTAGTGAAAATCTGAAAGGACGCTACGGGCAAAAATGACGGGAAAAGCCAGACATAGCGAAAACCCGAAAGGGCGCTATGGACAAAAATGGCTAGAAAAAGAAAACAAAAATAAAGTGCAAGTACAGAAGAAACTGAGGCAGCCGAAGTCATAACGAGATGCAAGGAAGGATCAGCTTCAGATCAGTACTCTATCAAATTCTGCTCAAATCCAAGGATGCAATCTCCAACGCCCTCTCCTAGAACCAAAACCCTAAAGATACAATCCAGCTTACTGCACACAATGTGGGCTGAGCCAAAAATTTTGATCCTAATCATTCGAAGCACAAATCTAAACGCAAGCACGACACAAACAAAATATTTCTTTTAAAAGTCTTTTTACAAGTACACTACTTTTTCCTTTCTCATATTTCAAAAAATAAAAATCCTTCATGCATACAAAAAATAAGCAGCTGATCAACATCAAAGGGCCATAGGTAAGCTCCTACCTCTCGTATAATGATAATCTCTGCCTGAGCCTCTCTACCTCCATGTGCAGGTAGAAGACCTCGTCCGCAAACATGTTGTCATCATACTGTCGTCCCACTGCTAGGCGACGAGCCATATCCTCACATGTATGGTAGAGGATAGCAATCTCGGAGATCAAGTGACTATGTGTGGCCAGCAAGAAGGAAGGATCAATGAAAGGGCGTTCCTCAAAGGCCTCAAAAGAATCATCAACACATGAGGAAGATAAAGAGGCATCGCCTACCATATCTTTGTCAGCAGCCTCATCCTCTAAATAACAACCAGGAACCTGGCGGTACACTGACTGCTCAGCCACCCATCGCTGATATGGTACGATCGCCATGGGAGGAGCCCAGGACTCAAAATCCAACGCTACCGCATCTAAAGAACCCTGCCAAGAAATCCAGACTTGCCTATACAGGGCCGTCAAGTCAGATGGAAGAAGGGCGTGCCCAAATCCAGAAAAGGCAAAGTTTAGGATATCCTGTCAAAAACCAAACTGCTGAAGAAACCGCACAGGGTGGTAAGAACAATATACCTGAAGCCCTAACAGCAGTAAAGGGGTATGAGTAGCGCTACAAATCAGTGGTGAACGATAGAGCTAGGAAGCCTCCCAACTGACCTCCCACCCCTGCAACTGATAGAGCATGCTATGATACAATGGCTCTATGGCCTCAGCACTCAGGGGAAGGCGATCGAGCAGAAGGGACAACACATTGCCACGGTGGGGATCAGGCCACACAAGCGGAGGGGTTATAAAGAGATGCTCCCATAGCCACACCTGCAAGATGGCATGACTCAAGAGGCAAACAAAAGAACAGCACTAGGCAAAGGAAGAGGAAAAGAGTGGAAAATACCTGAAGGAAAGTATAACAACCTCAGAGGATGCGGGTCCGCCCCAACGAACACTCAATCAGCCATAGGAAGAGCTCTGCCAACACCACAGAAATGATGCTCCTGCGATGCAATGCACAACAAAATACATCCAACAAAGCACCCAACGACGATCGCCTCCATCCTGAGAAGAGCAGCTCAGCCAAGACACAAAATATCAGCCCGTTCAAGCACTGGAGCTAGCGATCAGACCTAAGGGCACCTCGAGAAGTAGAGCAACAACATCTCGAGAGACAACTCACTAGTCACACCCTCTAAATTAGGGAGAGCCGTAAGAAATCCAAACCAAGAAATCAGATCGGAAGAACAAATTGGCTTAGATGAGGGAATGTAAGGTTCTCGGTGAGAGGAAGGCCCGACAAGCGTAAAAACTCCTCCAATGATGGGCCCAACTCCAGGTCATTGAATGAGAACAGGTTCAGGGACGAAACCCAATCATATAGCATCGCACTCAAAAGTCGTCAGTCCAAGTGAACTCGGTGGAAGTGGAGAACCTCCCGAAAGCCCAAGGAACTCAACTCGAAGATCTTAGACTCGGTCAAGCTCTCAATCCAGATATGTAGTCGCTCAAAACAGGTCCCTCACGGCTGCAATTGACAAGTCCAAACAGGCACACCCTCAACAATCTAGATCCTTGGGTCAGCAGGAGAATAGTAAAAAATGGGCATCCTCTCGTCCAGCAAGTCTATCTCATGGTAACAAAAGAAACCAGTATCGCCCATAGCATCGCGCAAAGTGTCTTGAAAGACCGCAACAAGCGGGCCCGAGCCGCCAACAACTGTCACATCCAAAGCTATCTGAAACACGCACGTCCCAGGAATCGTAACGCCCAAAGCGTCCAAATGACTGACAAGACATGTATCCTGATCCCCGACAGCAGCTGACTGCCCCATCACTGTCTCGAAGCCTGCGCCGAAGATTTGGCCCAATCCATCTGTTGGAACTCCATTAATAGTCAGATCCAAGCCATCCAAACCGCTAGGATAGGGCTAGCCACCCACCCAATCCTGTGCCACCATATCCATATCATCCATCATCACCATACCACCATCTACACCACCCATCTAAGCCTGATGACCCCCATCCATACCATCCACCATCATGATGCCATCATCCACACCGCCCATAGCCATTGATCCATCAATCAAGCCATCCCTCACTATCATCGTACCATCCTCATCATCCAATCCATTCATCATATCAACAAAACCCAGAGGCCAATCTACAATAACCCCATCAAATCCCTCCAACCCAGCCAACCCAAAGCCATTAATAGAAAAAGAATCCAAACCATGAATGGCACTCACCTCTCCAAAGGGGGCCATTACTCCTCCACCACCCCCATCAATCCATCCATAAATGGATCTATCTTATCATTTATGGGGCTACCAACTCCTCCACCATTTAAGGACCCATTAAAACCACCATCATTACTAGCCATGATGATTAGAAAGAGAAGAGACAAAGGGGAAGGGACAAAAAAGGAAAAAAACAAAGGAGAAGAAAGAAGATAGGACAAAGGAAATGATCAAAGGGTATGGACGGACGAGAATAAACGAAAACGGAGACAGGAAGAATGAACAGAGAAGAAGGGCAAGTGCTGGAAGAAAAGAGGAATGGAGGCGGCGATCTGATTACTGCCTGTGGTACACCGACTACCGCCCTCAGAACTGACATTCTTACATCGCTGCCACACTGACAGAGCAGAACAAGCATGCAAAAGTCTTCAGGTGGAATACCAACTACCGCCCGTGGCAGTCTGACTGCCGCTTGGGCTCATTTTTAGGCAAATTTTAGGGAGGGCCCGTTATGTAGATCCAGGACCTCAAAACAAGTATCTATGTGATCAAAAGGAGTTGCAAAGTTGATCAAAAGACAGTGCGAGAAGGCAACATCGAACAAGCTACATTTCATATAAACATTAGGTTACATAAGGCAAGGACACAGGATTACATGATATAATGAGCTAATCATCATTAGGAAGATAAGAGTCGGTGTCCTTGCGATAAAAGTGAGGCCCTAAAATCCCTCCTCCGACAAAACGCATGCCACCACCAGGAGCATAACCAGGATGCAAGATCAGGCCTATGGCATGTTGCTCGCACCAAGAACTGTACTATATATTAGGATCAACGAAAGTACTGGCATCGTAACCCTCCAAAGTGGCAGCTAACTCCCTCGGGGGTATAGATCTCCAGTCAAATGGGCCCAAAGGTGGGCTTCGTGGCACCATAGGACTATCGATCAACTGCCAGAAAAGCCTCTCCCAGATACCATTTTGTCATACGTGGATGTTCTAGAATGTGACGACGCTGCGAGGCCTGAAAAGCCTCCTAAGCATCTAGAGTAAGCGCCTCATTCGATCGAAGATATGGCCTGGTGTGGAACTGCAAAAGAGAATGGTTAAAGGTCGGCAGGAAAACAAAGAAAGCACATGACCAGTACATGATAAGCAAGTCACTCACGTCATCGAGAACAAGGGCATCAATATTCGACCTCCAGGTGAGATCTGAAAACAGATGCGTATGGCTGCGGTTATCCTTGTACCACACCATCATGCGAAGAAATGGAGGCGAATAGTCGATCAGGGTGGGCGCTAGGTGACGAAAGTGGTCAAAAAAGAAGACCTGCGAAAAACCACCATCAGATAAGGCACACCAGATCGTCCCCGAAGAAAGCAAGGCAAAAAGGATGACAAGAAGGTACCTCGATGACTGGGTAAAAGCCAGTCAAGGATCGGCTGATACAGCGGTTGACCTTGTCCAACCCTTCATATAAATGGGTCAGGAGGGCTGCATTCCAGTTGTACGGGGTGGGAAAAGTGATGTCTACCATGAGCGACAACAGACGAGAACTCACGAGCTCATTCCCATGACAGAAAATCATCGCACTCGTGGTGTACAAGATCAAGGCCCGGGCTTTCACCATAGCCGCGGCCTCGGTCTCAGGGATGCGTCTGGCAAAGTTTGATGATAGCCAGAGGAGTTTGAACTGAGGACCGGTAAAATCAGTAGCATCTGGCATCATCCCCAACATCTTCATCCAGTCATCTTCAGTAGGCATTGAAAGGTCATCCTTGAAAGGTACAGATCTTCCATCATATCGCAGGCCCAGTTGCATGTATATATCATATAGAGTAATACCCCACTCTCCAAAAGGTAGCTGGAACGTATGGGTCTCAGGATGCCACCACTCAATCAAAGCAGACAAAAGAGACATGTTTATCCTGCTCAGACGAACTCAGAACAGATGAGCAAAGGGGGTGCGCTCCAAGACCTCAAGGAATAATGGCTGCGGGTCATGGAACGAACCAGGCCAATGCGTCCTAACTCCTCGTCCTCTCAAGACTGCAAGCACACCACCTTCCCAGGCCAGGTCAGACAGGTGCCGGCCCTCTCTAGGCACATAACATGGATCAGTCGACTGACGGGAAGAACTAACCTCATTTCTACCACGGCAAGGCATGCTGCACAAGTAAGGTACACAAGTACCCATCTAAGACCACAACATAACAACCCATTTCAAAAAGCCCAAGTCCATTTCAAGGCCCATTTCCAAGGAGACCCGTTCTAAAGCCCATCTCAAGGCCCATCACAAAAGCCAATCTCAAGGCCCATTACAAAAGCCAATCTCAAGGCCCATTACTAAAGCCCATCTCAAGGCCCATTCTAAAGCCCATCTCAATGCCCATTACAAAAGGCAATCTCAAGGCCCATTACAAAATCCCATCTCAAGGCCCATTCCAAAGCCCATCTCAAGGCCCGTTACAAAAGCCAATCTCAAGGCCTGTTCTAAAGCCCATCTCAAGGCCCATTACAAAAGCCCATCTCAAGGCCCATTCAAAAGCACATTTCAAAGGTCCATTTCAAAGCCCATTTCAAAGGACCATCTCAAAGCACACATTAAAGCCCATGTCCAGGGCCCATATCAAGAGGCCCATCTCCAAGACAGCTTTCATAAATCCATTTTCAAAGGCTCTTGTTGCTTTGAAGTAGGCCCACCTCCACCACACATCTCAATAAATGCATCTGGACTAGTTAAGATCTTGATACAGGGCCCACTTAGAAAATCCCACCTGTCCATCATTCACCACAAATGGCCAACCGTCATGATTTACATCGTCCATACTCACAAGTGGGCCCCAAATCATCCATCTAGTAGTTCAGATCATCACTAAAAAAGAAACATAAGAAATCATCAAAACAAATAAATTTCTAGGAGTGGGGCCCTTTTCTTATCACACCCCACTCCACTAACAACAAAAAAAATTGAAAAATAAAAAATAAAAATATATATATATATATAATCTAGGCAACCGTTTGGCCCAAAAACAAATAAGTTCAATAAGATCCAACGATCAGATCAATCAGGATGGTCCAACGGTCCTAATTATGGCCCTCTCCAAACCCAAAAAAGAAATCTAACCCATCCAAAAGCTCCATAAACGAATGGCCTAACAAGGCCCATGCAAAACTTGATGGCCAACATTACCTAAAACTAAGAAAAGAAAGAAAATTATATGGAGAAAATAGGTTGAAAAATCCTCTCAAAATGGCTTCCAAGGACCACAATGGGTCTCTAGACGTCCCAAAGCCAGATTCAAATAATGGATGAGGTTGCACCAGACGGACCAATGCATGGCTCGGACCGCTGGACAAAAGGGGTGACCGGCAGTAGCTTGACTGCCCAGGTGGTAGTCCGATCGCTGCCCGACCAAAAGTTTGCATGGGGTAGCGGGTTGTCCCCTACGGCGGTCTAAGTAACTGGTTTTGCTCTCTAACCGCTAGACAATACTCAGAAAATTTTTAAAAATAAACTCCAAACTTCCCATATTTCCAAAAATAGTCCCAAATTTGTAAAAGTTGCCAAAATAGACCCAAGTTTTCAAAAGTCACCAAAACAGTCCTAGATTTTTAAAAAAGAAATACCAAAATAGACCCCCAAATTTTTTTTAAAAAAAATCAGAATTTTTTTTTAAAAAAAGATATAATCTTTACCATCCGTAAGGTCGAACGGATCTTTCCTAAATTCAAGAGTACTCCAAAAAAATAGTAACTTATTAGAAGAAGTTATCTGACTCTTCTGCAAATAAAATCAAACGACGACGCCCACCCACGAAATCGAACGGATATTTTTCAAAAAAACCAAAAAATATATTTTCAAATAAAACCCCCAAGGAGCCTAGTCCGAAGGGGATAGTTTTCAAAAGGTTTACAAGACGCATGCGGCATGCAGTACACTGAGGAATCTTCCATATTCTCTAGTTGCGGCCAGTGTAAACACCTAAATAAGATTCGATCTCTTTTGATTTCCCCGGACAATGATCGAATCCGTACATGATACACGTACAATTGACCCGATCTTTATATTTAGACAGTTGTATGAATGCTAGTAGAAATGATTGGATCTATCTCTGGAAAGAATAATCAAACTTGAAGTGACAACAATCCATTGTAACCAAAGTATCAAAATCAGAAGATTGCATGGTAAAAGATTACCTGCACATACCTAGTCCAGGATGTTCGCAAAATTTGATCGAGTCCAAGTTGGCGTAGTGAGTTCCCCGTAAGGCCGCACCAACGCGCAGGGCAGCTAACCACTTTGACGATCAAATGGAATGAATACTCCTAGGGTGATTACGTAGCAAAGGAATGACAAACCTAACTATATGGGAGTCGTCGTAAAGCCACAATAAATGCGCAGAGGCCCTTACTTTTCAGACTCACCCTCCAATGTTGTTAACAATCTAACATGAAAGGGTTGTGATTGGTGATCCGTAAAGCCGCGACGAATGCGCAGGGAACAATCACAACGTTTTCCTCAACCTTCGTGATGTGTGCAAGTCATCTTTCTCTAAACAGTCAACCGCTCATGATACAATGGCAGGCAACAGATTTGAGTCACCATCCTTTCTGACCAGGAGGGTGGGGTGTCCACTCACTTTGGCCTTCAGTTGTTTGCAACCTCGGCCAAAGAGGGGCATCTGTAGACACCCCACCCAGGTTAATATCTTAAGGAGGCTAAGACTATCCAGGAAACATGATCATACCTTGAACCAAACCCTAATCCCAGCCTAAATTAAACCCTGACCCAAAAATCTCCAAAACTCCTAGCCGCAACCCGAAATCATGATCTAAGTCGTTTAATATACATATAGCCTTACCTATACCCTATACCCTGGCCAGACCCCCCTATCCATACCGAAATCCACCACTTTGAGCCACAAAAATCTAAAAAAGGAGACCATCGGACGAACCAAAGCATCACAGGAAACCCGCATGCGCGAGCCCAACCTGAACCAGGCCCAGGTGGTAGTCTGACTGCCCCTTACGGTACTTCAAGTTTCGCCGCTCGTAACCTGCATGTGGACAGCTGTCCCAGCATCCAAAAGTCAACTTTACCATAGAATTACCCATTCAATATTCACTATTTACCTTTTTACCAGCCCTAGAATCTAATAGGAATGCGCCATGTGCCATTTCTCTCCTCTCCAGCAATCACCACCTGCCACGTCAGCATTTACCCCCCTCTTACCCTCTATTTACCAGAAAGCCATTGGAGAGGGCTATAAATAGCCCTCTCCTCTTCTCATTTAGACACAACACAACAACTAAGGGAGAGAAAGTGAGAGTGAAAGAGAGTGAGAGTAAAAGAGAGTGAATGAGGAAGAGAGTGAAGGAGAGGGAAGAAACTCCCAAACCTTCAAAGCCCAAACCTTTTGAGCCGGCCCCTAGCCTTCCTTTCAAACCTCCCAGTCCCTAAGCCTTCATTAGTCATGGTTCAGTTCATGTCTTAGCCTACTCAAGATCAAGCCAAAGACCTATTCACCTTACATGTATTCATCATGACATCATTTCTCCTCTCAACCTCCCTGCTTCTCTAGATCTCTACTGAACGTATGCTCTGTGACTTTTCATACACTGGATCCTGTCACATCAGAAATTCATAGAGACCTAGTCCATTCTCTTTACCTCTTGATACAAATATCACATCTGCCTTCTAAACACACAGCTAGACGTATGCTCTGTGGTCTGCCGAAATTTTGGACTTTCCACACCAAAAATCCATGTGTGACTAGTCCTATCATGACCACAACATCTATCATTCCTTGAGATTATTCTACCACACTAAGTAGAGACCTTATGTTTATATGGGCAGAGAGGGTGCCTAACACCTTCCCTCTTTGTAAATGAGGTCCCTTACTTAGAATCTCCGATCACAAACCAGGAGTTGATTTAAGGAAGGAGAGTCTTCGGATTTCTCTAACCTTACGTGTTCCATGGCTCTAACCGACCGCAGGATTCTAAGATTTTTCGGCTAGTGGCGACTCCAACAATTACAAATAAGCTTAATCCCATAACAGATGTTAAATCAGCGTGGACACCGAACATCCGGTGTCTACAATAGGCTATTAAAATTTGACATATTAAAAGCTTTAGATCGATAACCTCAGGAAATAAATGCAAAAGAATGAGCAACTTAGCTCTGATATCACCTAAAAAGGGCGAGCTCTCAATCCTAGGGGGGGTGAATAGGACTATGCCAAATAAAAATAATTACGAAATATAAATGAAGATAGCTGAACCAAATAACAATCTGAATTGCAATAGTATTGAGAAGTTGATTCAAACATTGTTTAAAGGATAACCTTACACCAAAAACTAAAGTTTATGGAAGGACAACCTAATTTCTTGAACTTAGTAAGGATCAAAGACCCAAACTAAAACAAGAGGCAAAATAATGAAATCTAGCTATTACAATATTTACCACATGTACATGAAATAAATACAATCATTCACCACTCATACATCACATATATCAACTACAGAACACCAGAATTTATAGTGGTTCGGTGTGTACACCAATTGTTCTCAAACTGCCACACCTACTCCACTCCCAATAATCATAACCCACGTGATATTAGCTTTCACTATGAAAGAAGGTTATCCAAAGTTCACCTTAAAACCTTTACAATTGCATTTTCAATAGGCTACCACAATTAAAAAACCCCGCATTGAGATTTTTTGGCTATCTTAGTGAAAACCACAATAGAGATTTTTTGGCAATCTCAAAAACCAAAAGCAATTTAAATAAAATACTTATTTGAAGATTCTACTTGATGTATCTCGGTAGAACCGCTTCTTTTGAAGATGAAGATGTCCAATGTTTAATCACACATATAGAAGGGTTCTATGTCTAAATGAATTTTAAATTAATCCAACCATGGGCTACTATGTTTAATTCCTTGGATCTCAAAAGGGGTAGAGAAGAACACCCTTTTATAAAATCAGATTGAAGCAAAGAGAGCTCAAGAAATTAGAAATCAAAAAGCTATAAAAAAAAAATCTTAATTTATCGGACAATAGCTTGACAATCACAAGGCCTTTTCTCTCAAAGTGGAGGCTTGATTCGGCTTTTTTTTTTCAATGAAAAAAGCTGAGAAAAGTTCTCTATTTATAGGCTGAAAAATAGTTCCTTCGACTGGTCTAAGGTCATCTTCAATTGGTCTAAGATTCAACCAAATTTCAAAAATTCTAGCGCAATCAGATAAAACTATCCCTCGACTGGTCGAGTAGGGCCAAAATAGCTTGTTGGAGTTCGAGTCGAGCCCTTCTCAACTAGTTGAGCTAGTGTCCACGACTAGTTAAGCAGGGTGCTCAACTAATCGAGACAGTGTCCATGACTAGTTGAGCAAGGTGGTTGACTGGTCGTGACCCTACCAGAAAAATGTAAAATTTTGCAACAAATCCTGGATTGGTCGAGAAAAACTTTGCACTAATCAAGCCAGAGCTTGGACTAGTCGACCATAGGCTATGACTAGTCAAAATAGAGTCTATAACAAGCATAATAACCCATACTAAATGTGCAATATGAATGACCTAAACCTAAGGTCTTTCTAGGGTCATTTATACCTAAAATATTGAACATTGATCTTGTAGCTTCAGTTGCTTCAGTTGATCTTCAACTTGATTTACTTGAAGCTTGATCTTATACACTTGAAGCTTTAACTTGATCTTGACCATGTAGTGCACTTGGACTTGAACTATCACATAAACTTGAAGTAGCACTTGAACTTGGTCTTACTCTTGAACTTGAACATGCACTTTAACTTGAACTTTGAAATAGAACTTACACTTGAACGTGAAGTAGCACTCAAAGTTGATCTTGAACAAGGTAGAATAATCTTCATGACTTGAGCTTTGTAGAACATCTTCTTACGAAGGTGAACTTTCCATCTTTGAACAAGTCCATCATTCTAAAGTGGTTAGTCACTACGGAATTTGACAATATAGGGTGCTTGATATACAACATAGCACTTACAGAAACATTCACCACTTTAGCATAAAAGACATTACAACCATTCACCACAAAAATAATAAAAGCATTCACCATAACACCAAGAATTATAGTGGTTCGGTGTGTCAACAACTGTTCTCAAACAGTCACACCTACTCCACTCCCAACATTACTAACCATGTAATCTCGGCTTTCACTATGAATAGGGTTTTCAGAGGATCACCTTAAAACCTGATACAGTTGTAATTTTATCGAGCTATCACAAACAAAGAAACCCCTCATTAAGATTTTCTGGCTTATCTCAGAAAAATAAACAATGAGATTTTCTGGCTATCTCAGAAAAATTAAATACAAAATGAAAGCATATACTTATCTTCACTGTAGAAGAAGTCATAACCATAAAACTGCTTTTCTTGAATGTCGAATGTTTAATGTTCAGTCCAATAGAAAAGGTCTAGAGTTCTATTGATTTTAATTAGATTTAAAATAATAGCTACTCTTATTAATTCCTTTAAATCTCAAAAAAGAAGAGTATTCACTCTCTTTTTATAATTAGAATGATTAAATTAGAGATTAAGGAATTAAACAAAAAAGCTATAAAAAGATTTACAAATACCACTTGATAGCTTGACAATAACTGAGTCTTCTTTCTCTTTAGCAGAAGGATTTTAATAGACTTAAATTGTAATTTTGGATTTTGTTGCTTTGACTCATCTAAGATAGTCTTCGACTTGTCTAAGCACAGGATTTTGTTCCAACAGATTTTCAGATTTAAGCGGGATAAGATCTAACGAATCTTCGACTGGTTGAAGGCTTTGTTCGACTGGTCAAATGTGGTTTTTGATTGGTCGAACAGGGTCTTCGACTGGTTGAAGAAGCTAAAATCTGAACTGAATTTTTTGTTGGACTTCGAGCCAGGAAACACTTGACTGGTTAAGGAGTTTCCTTCGAATGGTCAAGGAGTCTACTTGACTAGTCGAAGGAGCAACAAACTTTCTGTTTTACTCTGGTTAGAACTAGGACCGGTCGAGAAATTCTTAGGCTAGTCGAGCCAAAACTTAGGCTGGTCAAAACTCAACCATTTACAGGTATGAAAACCCAATTTTAAATATCTTTTAAAAGCACCTAAACCTAAGGTCTTTCTAGGGTTTATCATACCTGTATGGATTGAACTTCATAAAATTGAAGCATATTAGAGACTTGAACTTCTCTAAGGAGCTTAATCCTTTATTAAAACTCTAGTAGATCGAGCTTGATCTTTCACTTGTTCTAGGCTTGAACCTTGAACTTGAACCAACTTGAAGATCACTTGATAAGATGTTTTGACAAGATGAAAT
The DNA here is from genome assembly GCA_030180095.1 of Magnolia changhungtana. Classification (NCBI taxonomy): domain Eukaryota; kingdom Viridiplantae; phylum Streptophyta; class Magnoliopsida; order Magnoliales; family Magnoliaceae; genus Magnolia; species Magnolia changhungtana. The sequence continues at coordinate 1,322,235 of JASAUF010000644.1, read as the reverse complement.
TTGACAAAGTGTAAAATGTGCTTTAAACAATATAGCACTTACAATCTCCCCCTATGTCAATTTTGTGACAAAACACTTAGTATTACAATAATTAGAATGAAGTCCTACCTCCTCACTCCTGTTGTAGAGTATTGTTGAAGATTACAAAACTTTTATTACTCCCTCTCAATTTGTACTTTCCCTGTATTATGACATATAACATTCCATATCTATTCCAAAGCATTCTCCAAGCATTTAAGCATATATTCATGTATCATTCATATATCATATATGCAAAACATGCCATTCTTCAAGTAAGAACTAACCTTCATATATGCAAAACATGCCATTCTTCAAGTAAGAACTAACCCTCTCATATGCTTAAATATGCCATTCTTAAAGTAAGAACTAACCCTCTCCCCCTTTTTGTCATAAGATAACAAGGGAAGGTATAGTTTTACCTAACAAGTATATGACATATACAATTAATAGACACAGAAACATATCCACTTGAAACATAATAGAAGAAATAAAGCATATGAATACCAATGAGAGTAGCATATGAAATTGTCAATATAGGAAAATAAGCATTCAAGGAGTTTAGAAGAGTGTAAAGAAGTTATCAAGAAAACCAAGTAAAGTTAAAGTTATACAGTCCCATAAATATAAGAAGTAAAATGAAATGAACTCAGTCGGATCCAGATGATGGAGCAAGCATAGAGGGATCAAGCTGATGCAAACTCTTGGCGATACAATGGCAGTACTTTTTCATGTACTTCATTGATGATTTTTGAGTTTGAACTACACCGTCCTGTGAGACCCGTAGAGCCTCAACCTTCTCCTCCAATAATTTAAGTTGATCATTAACCTGAGAAGGTTAATAGTCTGGATCTTCTGGATCATCCGACTCATTAAGCTCAGTATATATGTCGTCCATCGAAGTGTCTTCAGGTGCAAGTGCTTCCTCCTCTTCTTCTTCGTCACGTTGACCAGGAAGAAATTCTAAATTCATCTTATTCAAATTGGTGTTGTTAAATGGTAATACCGACTCCGGTGCCTCAGACGGAGGAATGGCGACATTACAATGTAAAGCAATGCATGTCATGAGGGAGGCAAATGGAATAGAACCATGACCAGGATGAAGACAATGAAATTACGGCAATGACCGCTTTAGTTGAAGTAGAAATAGGTCAAAGTGTCCTAGAGGGGGGTGAATAGGACTTTATAAAATTTTACGATAGTTTAAAATCCTATTACCATTATCTTGATCTAAAACAATGATTTATCAAGATATCTGTATCTTAACTCTAAAGGCTTCCAAGCCTAATAGAGGATCCAATCATAAGACTATTCAATATCTAAGAAATACATAAATTTAGTCTATGATGGATGGACAAAGTGACTGTGTGTGAGATGTGATACTTATCAGTTCTAAATAATCATGCATCATGTGATTATTCAAAGTATACATAATAACAGAATATGCAAATAACAATCTCAAACACAATCGTTTTATAGTGGTTCGGTTATATGCCTACTCCACTCCTGGCGGACGCACTCAACCCTTAAGTGTACCGGATCTCACTAATGGAGGTTTCAAATCAGGTTTACCTCAAACCAGTACAACTTACACAAGGCTGACTCTAGGACTTACACAAGGTACCTAACATGTCTCCATGAGACACAAGTTTATGCCCCACACAGGAGCAAGAGTCAACACACAATACTCGGATCTTATGCCTTACAGAAGAGTAAAGGATCTACACAAGGAACTTAGAGTTTATGCCCTACATAATAGCAAAGGTCAATACACAACACCTAGGTTTTAGGCCACACAGGCAAAGGAGTTACACTAAGAACCTAAGTTTATGCTCACCAAGAGCAAGGTTAACACACAACACCCACACGTATTCTCCTGTTGGAGGCCTTTTATGAGGACTTGAAAGGGGTGAGAATCACCTGTAACCCAATCCTACACAAAGGAATGATCAGTAGGGTCTATGGACTCCAATGACTTACAGATAAGTAGATGATCCCCATTAAGCATGTTGAAAAAGATCTCTTCCTTTGATGATGAAGAATCTTCAGCTCCATTGAACTGCAACACTGAAAATGCTCCAACGTATGGCGACGGGCTGGGTCAAGTTTATGTTGGAATCCTACTCTATTAAATATTTTCCTATTTTAGAGACAGAGTGATTCCAAGCATTTAAGCATTCAAGGTATCCAAGCTTAATGATTTTCCATTACGGTGGTAGTTAGATGATCCTTGAATGCGAAAGTTCATTCCCAAATCTACTCTATTAAATATCAATGATGAGGGTGGGTTGGAGGATGAACTCCCATGAGAAAAAGAGCTTAGGGTAAATAGTATGTAGGACTCTCAAGGCTCTCTCTATTTTTCTCACTACAGCAACTAATAGCAAGATCTCCTTAAATAGGCAAAGAGATCTAACGGTAATAAAATAGTCAGATTTTTTGATAGAGTTCAATATCATCGATCCATCTTCAATATCATCGAACGTATACTTTCGAAGACATCGACGGACAGATAGATGATATGAACTCTTCTGACAATCACCATTAAAACTCTTATACCCAGATCGATCATATCGAACATGCTTTGATTTCATCAGATTTCGAACTCCGATGTCATCGACTCATGGTTCAATTCCTCAACAATGAAAAATAAGAGTGCAGGCAAAGAATTGAGACAGTAGGCTTTGATATTATCGATCCTTCCACGATGTCATCGATATTCAAATGTCGATGATATCGATACCTAGTTCGAGTCATCGATCATTTATAGCAGATTTTCCTATAAGTTCACTGGACACTCCATTTTCTGAATTCGATAACAATGACCTAGGTTCGATACGATCGATATTTGAATATTGATATTATCGAAGGAGTCTCGATACCTCGAACCATTTACAAAAGATTTCCCTAAAAAGTTTGTTGGACAGATTTGGTCCGAAATCGATAATATCGAAGGTCTGTCGATATCATCGGAGTTTGAATTCCAAGGATATCGAGGCTTCCTTCGAGTCATCGATAGATGTATGATTTGCCTTAGAAGCTTGCTGGACACAAACAGACTAGGATTCAATTATATCGAGCCGTCTCGATGATCTCGAAATTTGAATGTCGATGATATTGAATGTTCCATCGATTCATCGATAATTTAGTCCAGAGATGAGTTTGGTTGCTGGACACAAGTAGTCCTCAATTTGATGATATCGATTATATTCTGAGGACATCGATAACTGTTGTTCGATCTCATCGAGGTTGTCTCGATATATCAATAAAAGCTAAAAACTTAGAGATTTTCCTGATTTTCAAAATAGTTTTCATACTTTAAAACCTATGTTGTTCTATCCTCTTTTAGGGAAGTTATATACCTGGGTGTTTTGGGACATGGGATGTGAGGCTAAATTTACCTTTGAGGAGTTCGGAGTACACATCCAGTTAAGGTAAACACTTGAATGATCTTCCTATGGGGCTCACTTGTCTTGCTGACTCAACACTCATGCTAATTAACAAACCAGGGCACTTTCAATCTCCCCCTTTATCAATTACGTGACAAAACACCTGAAATCGTAGAACAACATCTAGACCAACACCTTAAATTGTGTGTACATGAACTTTACACAATTTTACAAATATTCTATTGAGTTCACACACAGGATTGTAACATTCAGTAGTAGCTGCTCCCCATATCTTCTTACAGTTACTCCCCCTAACACCTGCACCACCATACATACATTGATACACACAATCTTGTCCATGGTGGGATTTGTTCTACCCCTTTTTGTTAGTCATTGGCAAAGGGCAATATAGCAATATTAGTTTACTAAAGTTGAAGCATACAAACATGGGAGAACCAAGGTTAAAGGTGATCGGTGATTTCAAAGACAAATAACAACAATACTAGAGATCATAAATTAGTTCACAACATCTATGGGCAGAGAGTAATTTGCACAGGAACAAGCATCATTATCAGAAAAATGTTGTAAACATCTAAACTTGGTAGAGGATGGGCATCAAATATATAGATATAGATTATCGATCAGCCATCAAAATATAAACATTGCCCAACCTTGGCAGAATTTAAACATCCATACCAAAATAAGATAACCTATCCAAATAACAAGCCCAACCATGGACATATTAAAATAAGCATTCTCCTCAGCTAGAGGACTATCATCTCAAAAAAAAAAAAAACTCTAGTGTGGTACACCATTGTGGTCCATCCAAGGACCGACAAGCACACAAACTGACACACTATACAAGTCAATAGGTCATCACATACACTCATAAGTACTTAGGATAAGAAAAAAGATATCCATATCCTCAGTATGAGTGATGAGCAGGTGTATGTGATGAGCAAAATAAAATCATGGGGCTAAGCCTAATGGTGTTGTGTCATCTCTTCGACAGGTCAGTAGGTCGACGAGTTGCCATGTCGTATGTTACAGTCCAGCAACCATCCTTTCCAATGCTAAAAGTTGCTTACTGTTAAGGGTCAAATATTGCATATCAAACCTCATTTATTACCTGGATTTATGAACATAATACTGTTTAACAGCCTGTTGTAATCATGTTTATGATGCAAGGTGCAATTACAAGCTGGAACTGGAAAGGATGATAAAAGCATAGATTTAATGCTCTGATGACACTAAAGGCAAGGGACGGACTCCACCGGACCACGATTGACGGAATTACTTGCCAGAGATCTGCGAAAATCGAGAAACTGAAGCTCAAGTGGCCCAAAAATTGTCCAGAATGCAGGATCACAGGGTTTCCACCATCCGTTTAACTCGAAACTTCATGCATGGCTTGAGGACCATAAATGAACCATACACGTCAAATTTCAACTCTTGGTTCATTGTGAAAGTGGGCCAACGGACAGATCACCCCATGAATATCTGATTTGGGGCCCACCTGATTGCTGGATATGCTTCAATTTTGGTTTCAACCCATTAAACGGGGTACTAAAATAAATGGACGGCATGGATTCCTCATATACATCACCGTGGGACCCACATGTGCATTGCACGTGTACAGCGTGGGTGCTCCAGCCGCGCACCAGTTTCCAAGAACTCGGTCAGCAATTGCTGACCGAGGATTTCTTTAAAAGATCCTGAAAACGGACAGTAGCCGCACGCTGATTTCCATTTTTTTGCTAGTGGGGTCCACTCATCATTGGGTTCGATGATCCTAACCGTCCAATCACCTCGGAGAATAGCCACGACCACAGCCATGCTGAACTTTTGGTCTCATGGCGAACGCGTATCTTATCCAAACGGAGAATGGACGATACAATTTAAAGTTTCGTGGGCCACACCAAAATCAATTAAATCTCGTCATTCCTTAACGGTTTTTCATCAGGAGTTCAATGTACGGTGTGGATTTCTGATTAGAATTCGATCATGGACCCCACCAATATCCCAGCGCAAGATTTTACAAGCTCTGTTTGAGCGTTCGAGAAATCCGGGAGAGTTGGTGTGTTGTGCATCAGAACTGGACATCATGGACGTGATCTGGACCATCCATTGGCTTCCTAACAGGCTTCTTATCACTGCCTAGGTGGCAGAATTTCAGACTACAGCGGAGGATGGTTTTTCAACCGTTCAAACATGAGTTGAACGACAGCAAGAAAAGCTCTGTGGGCCACACCGAAACTGAAAAGAAATCGACCCTTCCTGACTGAAATTCTGAGGGGAGTGCGGTGGACGGAGTGGATTCGTCAAAATAATACTGAAGTGGGTCCCACCATCGTCACTACGTAAAGAATATGCAGTCACTATCACAACCGGACGCTGTCCATGATTTGCGGGCAGTCGTGGGCCACGCTCATAGCTTTCTTCAACAATTCACACTGCCCATCAGGTGCGGGTCCCAATTTTGATCAACCCCTCAGTTGTTGCTCGGAAATCAAAGGCTACTCGGAGACACAAGATCTGCTGCAACTTGACTATGCGTAGGAGTCTCGCTCAAAAAGATAAAAAAGGAAACTCCAGTTCCTGTTTCAGACGGACGTGAAGTCTTTTGCAGAAGAGGCACTGCAAAACTGACTCTTCTTTGGCCAACTTCTCGGAGCTTACCGTCCCTTGCATGCTATAAGAAAGAGGGAGATAAGGAAACTAGGAGAGGAGAGCTTGGCTGGAGACGTGAAGCACGGGGAGGGATTGTGTTTTTTTTTTTTCTGTTTTTGTTTTTATTTTTTTCTTCTTTTCTTTTCTTTTCTTTCTTTAGAGATTAGCCTAATTATGTTTAGGTCAGGCTAAACCTCTTAGATAGGGCTAAGAGGTGAAGCTTGAAGCGTGATGGGAGAGTTTATGCTTGTGCCTTTTGTTAAACTAAATGGGTTTTGATTTAATTTCATTATGGGAGTATTTTTTAGTTTTTATGGTCTGTTGTGACTGAAATTACAATGGGTCTGCAATGGCTTTGAGTATTTCCTTTTTCTTTCATGTTTATGACATCAGGAAGCTCTGTTGTTCACCATCGTCTCCTGGGCATGGTCGGATGACAGTACCCTTCTTAACCTTCATGGCATGTTGATTGGTTGGTAATTAGTTTAATTCTGTTATTTTCTTTGTCTCCTAGGCATGGTTTGGTGATGGAATCCATTCTAATTCATACACCTTTCATCTCTTGAAAACTATATCAATGGCAGTTCAGTAAATTTTTATAATTCGGGAGACCGGCATAAGATCTCCCTGATCTCTACAAGTGGATCCTTTGAATCCCTAGTTCCCTTCCTCTGAATTTCTCTATGTCTTAGATAATTATTTCATAATTATTCTCTAAATTTTATTCAGTTTAGATTTCATCTTAGTCTAGTTCTAGTTCTACTTAGTTTCAGATTACATACAGGTTTCAGTCCCTGTGGATTCGACCTCGGTCTTACCGAGTTTATTACTACATCACAACCCTGCACTTGGGGAGTGAACAAGTTTTTGGCACCGTTGTCGGGGACTGACGGCTACGTATTTCTAAAATTAATTATTTTTAGAATTAGTTTAAGATTAGGATTTTACTAACTTTATTTTTAGATTATTTATTTATTTATTTATTTTTTATTTTTAGAACTAACTTTCCTGTCTTGTAGGGTCGTTGATAGATCTTCTAACTTGGTAACTTCGTCCTAATTTCTTTACTTTCTTTATTTTTTAGATTAGGTCTTATCCCCTAGATACTAACTTGGTTTGTTTTGTTTTGCAGGGTATTAACATAGGAACTTCTAAATTGGTAACATCCTTCTCACTTCTCTTCTGTTTACCTTCCATATTGATATATGAATTTTATTTTATTCTAGGATTAGACTCAGAGTTAAGGTTCTACCATGGAAGCGTGGGTACGTGCATATGCTGAGATGGATAGGAGATATTGGGGAATGCCTGAGGATTGTGGAATTCAACGAATACCTTAAGATTTCTCTCCATCAAGAACAGACATTGAGAACCGACTAGAACGTTATGTTCCATCGGTTAATAGGGCCATATACGATCGTAATTATGGGAATGAGGATTATTATCAAACATCATATTCTCCCATGTATGATCAGTATGACTATAACCAGTGGAACCATCAGAACTGGGAAGATGAACCAACAACATGTTCTAATAATTATTCTCTTGGATACCCTACCTTTGAGAACCAACCAGAAACGATCCAAGAGAACTCATTACAGCATAATATGGAGTGTCTTGTGGAAATTAGAAAAGCAATGGAAGCACTCAATTCGCGCCTTGAGAGGATAGAGGAAGCTCGCTCATCCCAACTACAATCCAATCCAGAAATACAATGTGAGGAAAGTGATCCTCACTCGCTTTTGACGAAATCTGGAATTTGGAATGAAGAGTTGGATTTCATTAATGAGCATACGGTTCAATTCCCCGATGAGTCGTTCTCAATAACTGTTCAAAAGAATGATGGAGATACATGGGTGTCTTTCAAATACAGTGATGATAACACACTTTCCTTACATGATACACAGGATCTCAATGATGAGGTAGAGGTTAGTTTATTCGAACCTCAACCAAATTTAGAATGTGAGGAAAGCGATCCCATCCCAAGTGTGCACTGCACAGAATTAGATGATGATGCATATTGGGATGATGATCATGAATGTTCAGCCCCAGTTCCTCTGGAATTAATCTCAAGTTTGGCTCAGGTCAATGATCAAGAAGTGCACGAAGTGAGCGGTCATAATGAGCTACTCCACTCACCTGACATCTCTGATTTAAAAGTGGATGAGCTCCTTACAACCAACCCTTCTATCTCTTGTGAGACATGTTTGGACCACTCCCCTGAATTACATGATGATATGATTCGGGAGATGGACGAGCTACTCGATATGACTCTTGAATTTGAAACCACCCAGTTGAGGCCACCATCTGAACTGTTGAATAATGACGATTCAATGCCTCTTCTGAGTAGTATCAATGAACAGAGTCAGCACATCAATGCTTCGTATACTGATCCTCAATCTGCGTGCGTGATGAGCAAGAGAGCACACTTTCGTCTACTTTTAAAGACGATAGAATCCTTGAACAGATCATCACACACTTCAATGTGGAGAATGAGTCACTCTCAATTGAATGTCCCAATGCTTTGGATGATTGCTTGGCACATTTTGCAAACTCAAATGATCCCATGATAAGAGACATAGTGAATGCCTTGCAAGACAATATCTCGGTAGTCATTACTGACCGAGAGAACCCTTACTCTGAAGCCCCTCCTTCCACAGATCCTGAATGTTTACCATTAGGGGAGGAGGAGCTGAAAATTGAACCGAAGTCTGCTACTTCAGAATATGTTGAGACTATACCATTTCCTGAAAATTTTTCTAAATTTTCTCTACCTGTAGTCTCTGATTCACCATGGGATACTAACTTCGAAACTTTTTCTGACACAGGTGAATTATATATACTTTGGGTACCTCAAACAAATCAACCTCAAATTTTTAATGAGGTATATAAATTTCTCTGGAATGTCATGCTCCAGGGCATCCAAGCCTATTGCAAAAAGGGTTTTTGGATTATCCTGTTGAGGAACTTACTGAGAAACTTATCAAGATATTGGCTGGAAGAGGAACCTTGCGGCATGATCGAGTAGTTTTTCCCTACTTTCATAGGACTAAGGTAGTTTTCTTTATGTTGTTTTAAGATAGACGGTAAACTTAGCGCTCCTGGGAGGCAACCCAACTTTTTAATTCATTTCAATTTTCTAGTTAGTTAGTTAATGTTTGTGGGTAACATTATTGCAAACCCTCACGAGACTACAACTCGTCCACTAGGGGTAACCTAGGGGTTTAAAGGCTTGTTGCATGCGCTAAATGCAATCGAGAGCACCTGCGAAAGTGGTATAGGTAAGATTTTATTTTTGTTAGTTTTGTGTTACTTTCTCTCTCGTGCTGATTGGATTCCATGTTGCGATCTCTTGAAAAATCTCTTTCGATTCGTTATCCAGGTACTATCTTCCCATCACTTTTTCTTTACTGTCGTTGTCCCATGTGCATTGCATGTTTACATCTTTTACATTGAGGACAATGTAGATTTTAGGTTGGGGGTGGGAGATTAGGTAACCTAATCAGTGTTTTTCTTAGTCTTGAGCAAAAATTGTGAAAATTTTTAAATTTTTCTAGACTTTCTAGTGAATTCGAAGTGATTTGACAACCATCTTTGATTTAGAATTTCAGGATATGGAAGGTTGGTGATTTACTACTCTTGGATTCAGTAGCTGTTAGATTTCACAGTTAAGTTGAATTGTTAATCCATGATTAGAAGTTGTAAACATTGATTGAGTTATGATTTCACATACCACATCTCGCTTACACATTGAGGTTTCAGTTTGATATTGAAGGGTTAACTTGGTAATCACTAAGCATGGAAGGACCCAGCTTGAAAATTTGCCTGTCATGATCAATTGAAGAAAAAGAAAATATAAATGCCTTTGGAAAGGGGTGGGCGAATAATCTTCACCATAGGTTTGCTCCCTATAGGTGTGGATTTAATTCTCTATGGATGATATATGAAAAAGGTTTAGGTGTACGGTCTTCACCATAGGTTTGCTCCCTATAGGTGAGGATTGGACTCCCCTTCTTGGCGTTACCTTTAATGAAAATAAAAAATAAAAAAAAATCAAAGGCTGAAAGAAAGAAAAAAGAATGATCTATGAGGGACCTTTTAGTTTAGGTTTTGGTTGTCCTGAATGCTCTTATGGTTACCAACGTTATCATGAAAAAAAAATGAATTGAATCTTAATGATGATAAGTTAAGATTACACTATACACCCATGGAACTCAATGTTTAGAATTAGCCTAATTGATGGATTAATATTTTTTTAACTTGACTATGAAGTTTACCCTACACTTGAGCTCAGGAGAAATTAATGCCCAACATTCATGAATCTTAAAATTCTAGCATCTGGTTTATTTCATTCAAAAATCACTCGAGTTCATAGAAATTACCCTATAACTCTCAACTTATTTTTCGCATACTTTGCTCGGGACTAGCAAAATGTTGGTTGGAGGTTGTGTTGAGGGTCAAATATTGCATATCAGACCCCATTTATTACCTGGATTTATGAACATAATACTGTTTAACGGCCTGCTGTAATCATGTTTATGATGCAAGGTGCAATTACAAGCTGGAACTGGAAAGGATAATAAAAGCATAGATTTAATGCTCTGATGACACTAAAGGCAAGGGACGGACTCCAGCGGACCACGATTGACGGAATTACTCGCTAGAGATCCGTGGAAATCGAGAAACTGAAGCTCAAGTGGCCCAAAAATTGTCCAGAATGTAGGATCACAGGGTTTCCACCATCCGTTCAACTCGAAACTTCATGCATGGCTTAAGGACCATAAATGAACCATACACGTCGAATTTCAGCTCTTGGTTCATTATGAAAGTGGGCCAATGGACAGATCACCCCATGAATATTTGATTTGGGGCCCACCTGATCGCTGGATATGCTTCAATTTTGGTTTCAACACATTAAATGGGGTACTAAAATAAATGGACGGCATGGATTCCTCATATACATCACCGTGGGACCCACATGTGCATTGCACGTGTATAGCGTGGGTGCTCCAGCCGTGCACCAGTTTCCAAGAACTCGGTCAGCAAGAGCTAACCGAGGATTTCTTTAAAAAAATCCTGAAAACGGACTGCAGCCGCACGCTGATTTCTATTTTTTTACTAGTGGGGCCCACTCATCATCGGGTTCGATGATCCTAACCGTCCAATCACCTCGGAGGATAGCCACGACCACAGCCATGCTGAACTTTTGGTCTCATGCAAGCGAACGCGTGAGTATCTTATCCAAATGGAGAATGGACGATACAATGCAAAGTTTCGTGGGCCACACCAAAATCAATTAAATCTCATCATTCCTTAATGGTTTTTCGTCAGGAGTTCAATGGATGGTGTGGATTTCTGATTAGAATTCGATCATGGACCCCACTAATATCCCAGCGCAAGATTTCACAAGCTTTGTTTGAGCGTCCGAGAAATTCGGGAGAGTTGGTGTGTTGTGCATCAGAACCGGACATCATGGACGTGATCTGGACCATCCATTGGCTTCCTAACAGGCTTCTTATCACTGCCTAGGTGGCAGAATTTCAGACTACAGCGGAGGATGGTTTTTCAACCGTTCAAACACTAGTTGAACGGTAGCAAGAAAAGCTCTGTGGGCCACAACAAAACTGAAAAGAAATCGACCCTTCCTGACCGAAATTCTGAGGGGAATGCGGTGGACGGAGTGGATTCGTCAAAATAATACTGAAGTGGGTCCCACCATCGTCACTACGTAAAGAATATGCAGTCACTGTCGCAACCGGACGCTGTCCGTGATTTGCGGGTAGTCGTGGGCCACGCTCATAGCTTTCTTCAACAATCCACACTGTCCATCAGGTGCGGGTCCCAATTTTGATCAACCCCTCAGTTGTTGCTCGGAAATCAGAGGCTACTCGGAGACACAAGATCTGCTGCAACTTGACTATGCGTAGGAGTCTCGCTTAAAAAGAAAAAAAAAAAGGAAACTCCAGTTCCTGTTTCAGACGGAAGTGAAGTCTTTTGCAGAAGAGGCACTCCAAAACCGACTCTTCTTTGGCCAACTTCTCGGAGCTTACCGTCCCTTGCATGTTATAAGAAAGAGGGAGACAAGGAAACCAAGGGAGGAGAGCTTGGCTGGAGACGTGGGGCTTGGACGTGAAGCATAGGGAGGGATTGTGTTTTTTTTCCTATTTTTGTTTTTATTTTTTTCTTCTTTTCTTTCTTTAGAGATTAGCCTAATTATGTTTAGGTCAGGCTAAACCTCTTAACTAGGGCTAAGAGGTGAAGCTTGAAGTGTGATGGGAGAGTTTACGCTTGTGCCTTTTGTTAGACTGAATGGGTTTTGATTTAATTTCATTATGGGAGTATTTTTTAGTTTTTAATGGTCTGTTGTGATTGAAATTACAATGGGTCTACAATGGCTTTGAGTATTTCCTTTTTCTTTCATGTTTATGACATCAGGAAGCCCTGTTGTTCACCATCGTCTCCTGGGCATGGTCGGATGACAGTACCCTTCCTAACCTTCATGGCATGTTGATTGGTTGGTAATTAGTTTAATTCTGTTGTTTTCTTTGTCTCCTTGGCATGGTTTGGTGATGGAATCCATTCTAATTCATACACCTTTCATCTCTTGAAAACTATATCAATGGCAGTTCAGTATATTTCCATAATTTGGGAGACTGGCATAAGATCTCCCTGATCTCTACAAGTGGATCCTCTGAATCTCTAGTTCCCTTCCTCTGAATTTCTCTACGTCTTAGATAATTATTTCACAATTATTCTCTAAATTTCATTCAGTTTAGATTTCATCTTAGTCTAGTTCTAGTTTTACTTAGTTTCAGATTACGTATAGGTTTCAGTCCCTGTGGATTCGACCTCGGTCTTACCGAGTTTATTACTACATCACAACCCTGCACTTGGGGAGTGAACACTTACCGTGCTTATCAAGCTTATCTTCAATCCGTGTCATTCCTCGCATCATTGTCCCAACCCGATCCTGATGTAATTTATGATGATGAGTTAGTGTAGATTCAGGTGTAGTTGGAATAGGTCGTGTCTCCTAAGGTTTTCCTTCATTAGGTGTTGTGCCTTCTTCAATCTCTGCTTCTTCATGTATCTCTTCCTCGGGTTGTCCTTCTATATACAGATGAAACTTAAGATCCATCTTTCATATATCGACCTTATTGAAATGTTGCATTGGACGCTCAGGATCGTTTGTTATGGGTAGTCCAATTTGATCACACAATACATGGATGATATGAGGAAAAGATAGTTGAGTTGCTCTAGAGGTGAAAATGACACAGGTTAATTGGTGGAGAATTAAAGTGGGCAGACATAACTTAATACCAGACACGATGCTGTATAGAACCAAGACCATGTAGGAGGTGAGATCAGCTCGATTTATCCCTCTAGGGTTTGTGGAGAAAATCCCATGAAAAGCTCTGTATTTTGGAGACATGTATTTTGCTTTAAGAGTGTTCCCTTGATGCCATGGGATATCTCTTTCTTAACAAAGAAATATGGTGACTTTAAATCGGTTTGTTGATTTCTCGAGGTCAAGACTAGATAGACCAATAGGAGACAAGGTAAGACCAAATATATTGGCAATGGATTCTGTTGTGATTTCAACACTTTCTTCTCCCACAGAGACAGTTATCGATGGAGGATCAAGGATTGGAGAATGACAATACGCAAGAAAGCGATAGGTCCTTTCATCATGACAAATACCACTAAAGTCCAAAATGGGCAACCAATCGACTACATCCAAAAGAGATTCTAGATTGTATGTTTGAATGAAGTCCCTATTAATCCATCGTTTATGTACCAAACTCCTCCCAACATATTTTTCCAATACATTCGCATTTGAAGGAGGAATTAATGCAGTCGGTGGAGGAGCAGGTGCTGCTGCAGGAATCTCACCATGTGACGTTTGTCTTGCAATGGTTCCACGGCTGTGACCAAGTAATGAGGATGCTCTGGCCCTTTCTTGCAGAGCCAGAGATTTCTGCTGTGTAGGACGGGATGATTCTCCTACAATCGAGGCTTTTCCCAAGTTTTTGGACATGATTAATTGACAACAGGTGAAGGAAGACAGAAAGTTAACCAGGAATAAACGATTAAATAGTTGTCTTAACAGAAATTCGATCAAACTATGTTATACCAAATTGAAGGTATGATACCTTTGAATGGAGGAAGTAAACGTTGGGGATCCTCAGATTTCAAGGGGCAGACAACCAACCAGGATAACGGAAATGTTCTAGAAGACGAACTACCCAAATGAAAATGGCAAAAGTGAAAAGTAAAAAGACTTTTCCCACTTGCCTGACTTTTATCAGGCGGAATTGTTCGATGTCATCGAACATTCTTCAATCTCATCGAGAGACGTAAATCGATGTTATGAAAGAGGTCTTCAATAACGCTTTATAGCATATGAGGCTTCGAAGTATGAAGGATCATTGATGAAATCGATATATATATATATATATATATATATATATATATATATATTCGATCTAATCAAGGACTAGTCCGATTCATCGACAGACTTATCAAAGAGAAAAGGTTGGACATTGATTTGCTCACTTTGAAGATTTGCATATCATAGTATATTTTCATATCAGCAAGTATACACATCAAAATTTCTACAAAACATTGAAGTAAAAAAAATAAAATTATTAACACCTATTATGTTCATGTGCAAAAAGAGTTTATAAGGTATAGAAACCTTAGAATATCCTGATTATTTCCAAAAGTGCATCACTTCACACATCCATCCAGGTCCAGTTGCCATGGCCTGGACTTGTAACCCTTGCTCAATAGACATTAGGCATATAGATCAACCTTTCCCCTGCCTTCAATGACATAACAGTGGTCACTGGTGCGAAGACCCTCCATAACCAGTTTTCCTGATAAGTCCAGGATCTTGCATTTTAGTTTGTCAAATGTAACCACATGCTTGTTGTCACATATTTGAGAGATGCTTAAAAGGTTGTGAGTTAGTCCCTTTATGCAAAAAGCATTCTCACTTTTGAGCATCGTCATTGCTTCTATGGTTCCACGCCCTACTACCTCAGTGGTGCTTCCATCACTATAAGTGACTATCCCATCATCAAGATTTGAGTACTTTGAGAGAAGGGATTTGTCACCTGTGACATGTCTTGAGTACCCGCTGTCTACGTACCGTTTAGTACTATTTCTTGTTTTAAGATTTGAGTGAGTCACAAGGCAATTTTTCTTTCCCTTAACCACCAATTTTCTGGTAGAGGATGGCTCTTTCATTTTACTAGGAACTTGTTTGGGTACAGTGGGTAGATGAATCACTTTTCCTTATTTTATCAATTCATTTGTCTTCTGATTCAATCGAGCCACCTGACTTAGTAGTTCCTCCATTTTCTTGGTCATTTTAGGTGGAGATGGATGTCTTACCTTTGGGTATGAACCTTGGTGGACTCTTAACATTTTGAACTATTCTTCTGATTGATTTATATTTACCAGTAAAGTTTAAACCGGAATCAGGATGAGTCCAATCAAAGGTATGACATTCAAATTTGTAATGTCCCAAATCTCCACATAAGTGACAAGTAGGAGTCACCCTTATATTACTACCTGAACTAGTTGTTTCCTTAGTTGTTGTTGCTGCAAGGGTAGGAATTGGTTCGAAGTTTTCATATCCTAATCCCCTATTGTCCTTTTGTGGTCTCCCCATTCCTAGAAGTTTTTCTAATTTTTCACTGCTTTGGGAGAATTTTTAACTCAACTTAATAGATTTTTTAGATTTTTCTGCATTTAATATGAGTGTGTGATTCTCATTCTTAAGACCCATGCTTTCATCTTTCAATGACTCAATATGTTTGTTTAATAAGATCCGTATCCTAAATCGTACCGTTCCATAGGCTTTTGCAGTCCTCCCGGTCGAATTCCGGTAACCATCGACCTATATCCAACGTTTGCACATAATCCTAAGCCGAGTCCTATATACCGAAGTCAGCTTGACCTGAAACTTGTATCTTAGCGACCGCGTCGTCACCACGGTTCCAATGTCGTGTCTCATGCGCCGATACAATACCTAGGCTAGAAGATGTGGGCCCACATTCATTTAGAGGAAAACACCGCGTGTGCAAATTCTAAGAGAATCTCTACAACCTATCCCATCAATCAATCAATCAAGTCAAGTCAAGTACACACCATACCACAAGTACAAGTAACCCATTTCTCTCCCATTCCCAAAGTCAACTCTCACTCTCTCCACCTATTCCTTTCTTACAACCCCATCACCCATCACCCATCATCCCATCCCTTTTCGCCCATCACTTCTCTCTCCCTCTCATTTTCTCTCTTCACTCCCAAGCAACAAAAATATCCCATGTCCAAGCCTCCCTAAGCTCTCCCAAAAC
This sequence comes from Magnolia changhungtana, assembly GCA_030180095.1. NCBI lineage: Eukaryota > Viridiplantae > Streptophyta > Magnoliopsida > Magnoliales > Magnoliaceae > Magnolia > Magnolia changhungtana. The sequence continues at coordinate 1,305,791 of JASAUF010000644.1, read as the reverse complement.
AATAAGTGTGGCCCACTTTCCCACCCTCTCATCTCCCATCTCAACCATTAATTCATCATCTACCTCCATCAAAATTGAAGGCAAGGAGCATAGGAGTCCAAGGGATCAAGGAGGAAGGCAATAGGTGGGTGATCCACCATGAATTTCATTTTTAGACCCCACTTATGATGGGACCCATTTCGATGTATATGTTGAAATCAAGAGGGGCCCATAGTGGCAGGGTCCCTCTATCTCCGCTCTCTCTCTCTCTCTCTCTCTCCATCTCTCTTTCATTTTTTGTGGTGACGATGAAGTCATGTGACCCACCCGAAGGGACCCCACCTTGAAGTATATATCATATCTGTGTCGTCCAAGCATTAGGTCCACCTTGTTAGACTATCCAGTGGACTGGATTGCTGCCCATCCGTCTGGACAGGCCCAGATGAAGAGGTAACACAAATATCAACATTATACAATTGATGTGGGCCACACGTGTGGACCCACCATGATAGATACATTAGATCCCATTGTCCAAAACGTCCAGAGGGTCTGGACGGTGGGCACTTTAAATGTGTATATAAATGATATTATAATATATCTTAACATATTATATTATATTATATGTAAGTGTTATGGTTTTCTATTCTCTTGGTTTTCAAATTTTGTGGTGCCAAAAACACAATCTATGTCTTGTGTAGCACGTTGATTCATTTGTTCAAGACACTCCATCATTGCTTCAAGTCAAGAATGAAGAACTACTTCAAATCATTTTAAGAAATGCAAGTACAAGCTATAACGAAAGAAGTGATCTTATTTAAGACTCAAGTTAGTGTACAACTCAAGATGAAGTGTAATTCATGCTCTAGATGATCTCAAATTCAAGCTACATCAAGTAGAGAGATCTCAAGCTTCACAATCTTCAAAAGATCAACTATCATCTGAAGAAATGAAGTTTCAATGTTCATACTTCACATTCAAGGTATGAATGACCTTAGATTGACCTTAGGGTAGGTCATTTTGTATACATAATTCATATTAAATCTTTTATAGGTATTCGGTCTGTTATAAGACCAGTCCTGGACTTTGTTCAACTAGTCCTAGAACTGGCTCGACCAGTCCAAGAAATTCCAAGACCAGTCATAAGTTGTTGCAAAATTTTGAAATTTTTTAGTTGAGCTTCGACCAGTCCTAGAGTCTTCTCGATCAGTCGTAAGAATAGTGTCGACTCATTCACGACCAGTCCTTCAGCTACGACTTAAACTCTAGGAATCATTCTTGGTTCCTCACGACCAGTCGTGGGTTGGTCACGACCAGTCGTGAAGGCCTCACGACCAGTCGTAGACACCCTATGACCAGTCGTGGAACGGTTTTATCCGATTGTGCTTAAAATTTCAAAATGCAGTTCGACCTAGGACTAGTCGTGATGGCCACATGACCAGTCGTAGACATAATTTCTGTATCTATAAATACAACACAAATTTTAGAGTTTTTCAATCTGAATTCGAGTAAAATTAAGGCATCACTCTGAGATAAGTTTGTGTTAATTTTTAAGCTAAGCTACACATATTTAATATTCTCTTTTGTTAGCTTTGTTAATTTGATTTTGTTTTATATTCCAATCTGATTTGAAAAGAGGAATTGTTATATTCCTTCTTCTTAGAATCAAAATTAAATAGATCTAGTCCATTAGGTTTAATTTAAAATCAATTAGAACTTAGAACCATTTTAAAGTGAGTATTGGACAATTAAACTTTTATATTCGAACTTCTACTCCGATTGGTTCTTCCGGGCTGCTACAAAAGGAGAAATCTAGGTATTTTACATTTGTGTAAATTTCCTTTGCTTTTTGTTTCTTTGAGATTGAGCAAGAAAAATCTCATTGTGTTGGTTATCTGAGGAGAGCAAGAAAACTTAAAAAGTGGGGTTTTTGAATTGTGTAAGCCCATTTGAAAGACACAATTGTGAAGGTTTTAGGTGAACCTGTGAAACGTATTTTGATAGTGAACGTTGATATCCCCTGTGTGAGAATATTATGAGTGGAGTAGCAAGCTGTGTAGCTGTTGTTTAACAGTTGGTGAACACACAGGCGAACCACTATAATTCTCTATCCTGTGGTTTGAATGTTTATTTAATTTTTATCTTTTATCATTCAAAGTTGTAGAATGTATGTGTGGATGTGAATGTTATAATATTTACATTTCAAGCATTGTTGGAATGTTGTAATAGTTTAGAATTTCAATTCTTGTTATTTCCTTTATTCCTATTTAGTTTGAGATATTGATACTTATACCATTCTAGTAAGGTTGTCCTACCATAAACCCTTGGTTTTTATGGTGCAAGGTTGTCCTTAGAACATCATTCATATCAGCCTCTAAATACTAGAATATTGAGGTTGCTTTACATTTCCGTACTGTGATTTATTTAAAAGTACTATCTTTCATTTATTTGATTGTAAGGCTGTCTTATTGTTTAATTGTTTAAAGGATACATGGAGGTATGCCCAAGGTGATCCAAAATTAGAAAAATTATTGTCTGGATCAAGAAAAAGTGGTGACTGATCCGGTTTGGGTTATGATAGAAATATTCCTCCTAAATAGAAGAATACTCCTTCCAAGTTTGTGAAAGGAGAGTCCTCAAACTTAAAAGAGAAAAGTTCTAATCAATTTTATTTTTTTAAAATGCTAAAACTTTTTAAAAACCTAAAACCAACTATATCGACTATAAAAATCAAAACTGAAACCCTTTAGCTGAGAAAATAGTTGATCGACTTAAGGAGCTCTTAAAATCTAACTCAGTAGGTCATTCTTACAACCTACAAACATAAGAAGACCAACTATACTCCTAAACCCAAAATAGTTATGAAATAGGTTCCTAAGGTTACTTGCTTGGTTGCCCACACAGCTTTCAAAGCTTTAAGCCATTCAAAGGGGTACCTAGACAGTGGATGCTCCAGGCACAAGACTAGTGATAAAGGTTTGTTCACCACTCTTAAAGACATGACTGATGTTTCGGTCACATTTGCTGATGGTACCAACTGCAAGATTATTGGCCAAGGTATGGTTCAACTTTTTAACCTCCCCTTATTTGAGAATGTTTTGTATGTTGAAGGTTTAAAACATAACTTGTTAAGTATTTCTCAAATATTCGATAAAAATCATAGTATTAAATTTTCTAACCTAGGGTGTGAAATATTAAACAAAAATGGATCTGTAATATTAACTGGTCGTAGAACTTCTGAAAACTGCTATATCGTAAGTGATTCTAGCTCATCTAATCAACTGTGTTACATGGTCCATACCAAGGAGACCGAGTTATGGCATAAATGGCTTGGACATGTGCACTACCACAATCTCTATAGATTGAGCAAAAGAGAACTAATAAAACGTCTACCTAAACTTTAAAAAGTTGACAAAATATGTGGTGAATGCCAGATTGGCAAGCAAACTAGGAGTTGTCACAAAAAGGTGAACTCCAATGCCACGTCAAAACTGCTCGAACTTCCCCAAATGGATCTTGTAGGACTAACTAGGATGGAGAGTCAAGGTAGTAAAAAATATATACTGGTGTCGTGGATGATTATACCAGATTCACTTGGCCAACCTTCTTAAGAGATAAATCAGAAATCCTTGATGAAGTAAAAAGGATTCTCAAACAGATCCAAATTGAAAAAGGTTCTCAAGTTAGTAAGATTCGAAGTGATCATGGATCAGAATTCGAAAATAGTAGTTTTGAGAAATTCTGTTGCGATCAGGGAATTTTTCATAAATTCTCTGCACCTAAGACACCACAATAAAATGGAATTGTTGAAAGAAAAAATAGTGTTCTTCAAGAAATGGCTAATGTAATATTGAATAGTATGAAGTTATCTAAAAATCTTTGGGCTGAAGTCGTAAATAATGCCTGCTATATAATCAACCGGGTTTATACAAGTAAGTCAAATAATAAAGCCACTTATGAACTATGGTTTGATAAGAAGCTTACTGTCAAATACTTTCGAGTTTTTGGCAGCAAGTCCTATATTTTACATGACCGTGAAAATTTGGAAAAGTTTGATACTAAAAGTGATGAAGGTATCTTTTTAGGGTACTCTTTGAACAGTCATGCATTTAGTGCACTGAACAAGAGAACCTGTGTGATTCAAGAGTCCATTAATGTGGTTATTGATGATTACTTGAATACACATGTCCCAAGTTCAGATAATGATGAAGTTCTTTTAATTGACAAACCAGATACTTCATCAAATCAAACTAATTCTGAACTGAGGACTATCAAAGATCATTCATCTACTCAAATTCTTAGAAACCCTCTCACTGGTGTGTGCACTCATAGACAAGTAGAAGATATATGCAATTACATGTGCTTTACATCCCTGATTGAACCGAATAATGTAAAAGAAGCTCATACTGACGAAAACTAGATAGTAGCTATACAAGAAGAACTTAACCAATTTGTGAGAAATGATATTTGGTATCTTGTTCCTAGACCTAAAGATAAACACATTATAGGAACTAAGTGGATTTTCAAAAATAAGTCTGATGAACTTGGTAATATAATTTGAATCAAGGCTAGACTAGTTGTACAAGGGTACACTCAAATTGAAGGCATCAAGTATGACGAAACCTTTGCCCCAGTATCTCGTCTTAAATTAATCAGACTATTCATATCCATTGCATGCTTTAGAAAATTCAAAATTTATCAAATAGATGTAAAGAGTGCTTTCTTAAATGGCGAACTACATGAAGAAGTTTATGTTGAACAACCAACGGGTTTTAAAGACCTTAAGAATATTGATCATGTCTATCACCTTAAACAAGCTCTATACAGTTTGAAACAAGCTCCCAGGGCATGGTACAAAAAATTGACTAAGTTTTTACTAAGTCATAATTTTCTAATGGGAAGTGTTGATAAGACACTGTTTGTTAAGAAACATAACAATCATATCTTATTGGTGCAAATCTATATTGATGATATTATTTATGGATCTATATGTAATAATATGACTATTGAGTTTGCGGATTTAATGAAATCTAAGTTTGAAATGAGCATGGTTGGGGAATTGAATTATTTCCTAGGGTTGCAAGTAAAACAACAACCTGATGGTATTTTTATTTCTCAAACCAAATATGCTTTGAACTTAATTAAAAAGTTCGGATTTAAGAATGGTAAGAATTTTGATACTCCTATGAGTACAACATGAAGACTCTCAAAAGACTCTGCAGGTAAAAATGTAGATCTTAAATTATATCGCAGTATGATTGGTAGTCTATTTTATTTAACTGCAAGTAGACCAGATATTGCTTTTAGAGTTGGTATTTACGCTAAATATCAGTCTAACCCAAAAGAATCTCATCTAACTATTGTTAAGTGGATTATACGATATGTCACAAGTTCTACTAATTTGGGTCTCTGGTATCCATACGATACTAGTGTTCAGTTGGCTAGGTACTCAGATGCTGATTAGGTTAGTAATATCGATGATAGAAAGTCAACCAGTGGTGGTTATTTTTATATTGGAAATTATTTAGTTTCTTGGTTTAGTAACAAGCAAAGTTCTATATCGATTTCTATTGTTGAGGCTGAATACATCGTACCTGGAAATGCATGTACTCAGCTTGTTTGGATGAAACGTATGTTAAGCGACTATGGAATTGTACAGGATTCGATGGTTTTATATTGTGATAATTCTAGTGCAATAAATATTTCTAAAAATCCAATTCAGCATTCTCGTACTGAGCACATTGACATTAGATTTCATTATATTCGTGAATTAGTAGAAGAAAAAATAATTTCATTGGAATACATTCCAACCATGACTCAACTTACTGACATTTTCACTAAACTGCCCAACAAAAGCAAGTTTAATAAATTAAAATTTGAACTTGGTATGTGCAATTTAAATTGATGATTCGTGTCTATGTGTATCATAGTGTGTGTGTGTGTGTGTATATATATATATATATATATATATATATATATATATATTGGTTTACATTTCAAATTCTTATGAAAAATGTATATTTTTCTTGTTCACGACCAGTCGAGGATGTGCTCGACCAGTCGTGGTACGACCGGTCGAGTACGGTCCTCGACCAGTCGTGTAGCATATTGAATCCCTTAAAAATTTGGAAAAAACTCATCTTCCTCATTTCCTATTTCTTCTTCAACAGGCCGTAGCACGACTAGTCATACCCAACTGTCTGATTCCTCAAGGATAGTACATCATTTGTGTTTTTCTTGTAGATTCTAGTTAATATTACTTCATTTTCACTCTTGGAGTAATTTATTTTCTGTTTCATTGTGATTTTGGAGTTTTCTCTTGAAAAATCTGATCTATCAAAACCCCACTCCTCATCTTTCGAATCTACTTGTTTCTTTGATTAATCTATTGCAAATGGATGATAAAGGCTCCTATCACTCGGCGCCATCTTCGTTCATTCGAAGATGATTCCACACATGTACGGGATTTGCGAATGCGCAATGTCATTGTTGAAAGACCTGTATTTATTGATCATATTGCTCCTTTTGGTATCCTTCCACTTCTTCAATCTGTAGGCTGGGATAACATCCTACATTGGGGTGGGCCTGCATACCAATTTATTGCTTGGGCCATGATTGTATGTATTTCTAAATTTTCATCTGATAATTTAACATTTAATATAGCAACAAGAGAAGGTCCATTTGAGGTAGACCGTCATCTGATTTTGGCTCTCATGCACATACCTGTTAATGACAAGGGTATTCCTATTCATACTCTAGTTGAAAAACCGTCTGAAATAGAAAAACATATGTTAACTAGAGATTTATGTAATATGGATATTCAATTGACTCATAAAAGGAATGCACTCCCTGCAAAGTATTTGTTACCCAAATACAGGGTTCTCCACAGAATCTTTACTTCAAATCTGTATCCATGTTCTGGTAATAAAACTGAACTGACTTTATTTATGGTTCGGGTTTTGCATTCTATCATCACTGGTACTAAAGTCTGTCTACCTTCTTTAATATGTCATTTCATTATTCAGTTTCGTCTCCATCCAAGACACAGTGATATTCCATTCGCTTATCTTTTGACTGTGTTAGCTTATCACATTCTAGTTGTTATGCCTGTTGAACAAGCTCCTATTCATCATCTTATTTTTAACAATTCTAATATAAACAAGATGAAGCTGGAATTGGCTCCTGGCCAAAGAGATGTAGGTGGTGGTGGTGCCGAAGTAGGGAATGAAGAAGAAGGTGGCGATATTCCTTCTGATAACATAAATATGGATGATATTTTTTATGGAACTGAATCAGATTCTACTAATGATCTTGACTATGAGCCATCTAATTTTGATGCACGTCTACGTGCACTTGAGAAGAAGGTAGGGAACATGAATGTTGCCCATGATTTGTAATTTAAATATATGCGTAAGTATCTTCAGCGCATTAACAAGGGACTTCATCAACTTGATCCTACCATGCCTGCTCCTTCCTCAGGATCTGATTAAGTGTTTAATTCTTTGGTTTGTAATAACTTTTATACTACTTTTGTTGGTGTGTGGACTTTGATTTTACTTCAATTTGTATGACTAACCTCTGTTTCAGTCGGTTACTGATATGTAACCTTTGAATCTGTTTATATTACTTGCATATCTTAACTAGTTACTCTTTTAATTACTCTCTTATTGGTCTTCCACTTTCATTTATTCCTTTCTTCCTTTGTCATATTGTGACAAAAAGGGGGAAAGTCTGTTTTTGAGTGATAAATATGGAATGTATATGGATTGTGGGGGAGTAGCATAATTTTTATGGATTTTTTGTGTGCTACTCAAGAGGAGTAAGTAATGATTAATTTGTGCTTGTTAATGACAACTGGTGCATGATTCGTTAACCAGGCTGTAACTAGTTACTTTTATAACTGGTGCATGATTCTTTGTGTTCTTATTGATTATATCTTTCTTAAGTACGTTTTGTCACAAATTTGACAAAGGGGGAGATTGTAAGTGCTATGGTTTCCTATTCCCTTGGTTGTCAAATTTTATGGTGCCAAAAACACAATATATGTCTTGTGTAGCATGTTGATTCATATGTTCAAGACACTCCATCCTTGCTTCAAGTCAATAACGAAGAACTAATTCAAATCATTTCAAGAAATGCAACTACAAGCTACAACAAAAGAAGTGATCTTGTTCAAGACTCAAGTTAGTGTACAACTCAAGATGAAGTGCAATTCAAGCTTTAGAAGATCTCAAATTCAATCTACATCAAGTAGAGAGATCTCAAGCTTCACAATCTTCAAAAGATCAACTATCATCTTAAGAAATGAAGTTTCAATGTTCATACTTCACATTCAAGGTATGAATGACCTTAGATTGACCTTAGGGTAGGTCATTTTGTATACATAATTCATATTAAATCTTTTATAAGTATTTGGTCTGTTCTAAGATCAGTCCTGAACTTTGTTCAACTAGTCCTAGAACTGGCTTGACCAGTCCGAGAAATTTCAAGACCAGGCCTAAGTTGTTGCAAATTTTAAAAAATTTTTGGTTGAGCTCGACTAGTCCTAGAGTCTTCTCGACCGGTCGTAGTAATGGTGTCGATTCATTCACACCAATCCTTCAACTACGAATCAAACTCTAACAACCATTCCCGGTTCATCACAACCAGTCATGGGTTGGTCACGACCAGTCGTGGAGGCCTCACGACCAGTCGTGGATACCCTACGACTAGTCATAGAACAGTTTTATCTGATCACGCATAAAATTTCAAATTCAGTTCGACCTAGGACTAGTCGTGGTGGCCACACGACCAGTCATAGACATGATTTCTGCATCTATAAATAAAACACAAATTTCAGAGTTTTTCAATCCAAATTTAAGTAAAATCAAGGCATCAATCTGAGATAAGTTTGTGTTAATTTTTAAGTTAAGCTGTGCATATTTCATATTCTCTTTTGTTAGCTTTGTTAATTTCATTTTGTTCTATATTCCAATCTGATTTGAAATGAGGAATTGTTGTATTTCCTCTTCTTGGAATCAAAATCAAATAGAGCTAGCCCATTTGGTTTAATTTAAAATCAATTAGAACTTAGAACCATTTTAAAGTGAGTATTGAACAATTGAACTTCTATATTCGAACTTCTACTCCGAATGATTCTTCCGGGTTGTTATAAAAGGAGAAATCCAGGTATTTTATATTTATGTAAATTTCCTTTGCTTTTAATTTCTTTTAAAATTGAGGTAGAAAAATCTCATTGTGTTGGTTATCCGAGGAGAGCCAGAAAACTTAGAAAGTGGGATTTTTGAATTGTGTAAGCTCATTTGAAAGATACAATTGTGAAGGTTTTAAGTGAACCTGTGAAACCTATTTTGATAATGAACGCTAATATCCCCTGTGTGATGATATTAGGAGTGGAGTAGCAAGTGGTGTGGCTGTTGTTTAACAGTTGGTGAACACACAGGCGAACCACTATAATTCTCTATCTTGTGGTTTGAATGCTTATTTAATTTTTATCTTTTATCAGTCAAAGCTGTGGAATATATGTGTAGATGTTAATGTTGTAATATTTACATTTCAAGCATTGTGAGAATGTTGTAATAGTTTAGAATTTCAATTCTTGTTATTTCCTTTATTCCTCTTTCGTTTGAGATATTGATACTTATACCGTTCTAGTAAGGTTGTCCTACCATAAACCCTTGGTTTTTATGGTGCAAGGTTGTCCTTAGAACATCATTCGTATTAGCCTCTCAATACTAGAATATTGAGGTTGCTTTACATTTCTGTATTATGATTTATTTAAAAGTACTATCTTTCATTTATTTGATTGTAAGGCTATCTCATTGTTTAATTACGCTAGTATAATTTTAAATTTGGCATAGTACTATTCACCCCCCCCCCCCTCAAAGACATATAGTTAGGCCTTTTCAAGTGGTATCAGAGACTAATAGCTTATTTTAATTATTATTTGGATGTATTTCCTAAGCTAATCGATCTAAGCTATTTATAAGATGTCAAATTTTGATAGCCTTTCAGTCACTAGGCCTCCACTATCATATGGCTCCAACTATGCCTATTGGAAAGACAGGATGAGGATGAGAGCGTGTGGCAAGCCACAATGACTGAATGGATCCCTCCTACTACTGAAGTAACTGGTATCGATGGATCAAAATCAATTAAAGTAACACCTTATTTTTCTTGGACCACTCTTCAGAAAAGTGAGAGTAGTGCCAATGCAAAAGCACTAAATGCAATCACTTGCGCACTATCACTGGATGAGTTCAAAAGAATTATATCATGTGATGCTGCAGAGCAAGCTTGGGATATTTTAGAAATGATACGCGAAGGTACTTTAATTGTTAAGAAGTCTAAAGTCCAAATCCTCACAACAAATTTTGAGGAAATACATATGGAAGAAAATGGAACGTTTATGGACTTCTATACTAGATTGAATGACATTGTAAACTCTATGTGGGGTCTTGGCGATAAAATCCTAGAAAGTAAAGTGTGTGCAAAGATACTACGCTCACTACCTGAACGGTTCAACTCAAAGGTGATTGCGATCCAGGAACTTTGTGATACGGACAATATGAGGGTAGAAGAATTAGTTGGGTCTTTACAAACCTACGAGTTAAATCTTAAAGCTCCTAAAGGTAAATTTATTGCCCTTAAATCTTCTAAATGCATTTCTCAAGAAAATTCTGATTTTGAAAATTCTGAAGATGATATGACTCTCTTAGCGAAAATTTTTTACAAGATTTTCAAAAGTAAAAAGAGAGTTAACTTTCTAAAATCAAATGATAAGAAAATATCTAAATCTAAATCTAAAACTTGAAAATCTTTAAAAGATAGTTAATGTTACAACTGCCAGGAATATGGGCATTTAGCAAACAAGTGTCCTAAAAAGGACAAACCTAAAAAGAAAGGAATGTTGGCTACTTGGGATGAATCTTCTAGCACTGAAGCCTCTTCTGAATCAGAAGATTCTAAAACCGAGTCGGGGAATGAAGTCAAAGCCCTTATGACTCTAGCCAAGTTCACTTTTTCAGATCATGATGATTCTACTAGTGAAGAAAATCCGAATAGTGACCATCAAAATGAAGATCTTTAAGATGCTTACAATGCCCTATACAAGGAAAGTTGTAAAATTGCTGTTAAACTTAAACTTCAAAAAGAAAAGTTTTCAAAGCTTAAAGAAAATTTTGATTCTCTTATTTTATAAAAATCCCATATTTCAGATTATTTTGAAAAATGCAAATGTGATTTAGAATTCAAAACCTCCCAGATTGAAAATCTGAAATCTGAAAATGAAAAACTTAAACTAGAAATCTTTTCACTTTTGAGTTTAAAGGATACATTGAGGTATGCCCAAGGTGATCCAAAATTACAAAAATTATTGTCTGGATCAAGAAAAAGTGATGACCGATCTGGTTAGGGCTACGATAAAAATATTCCTCCTAGATAGAAGAATACTCCTCCCAAGTATGTGAAAGGAGAGTCCTCAAACTCAAAAGAGAAAAGTTCTAATCAAAATTTTTTTAAAAATACAAAAACTTTTCAAAAACCTAAAAGCAACTATATCAACTATAAATATCAAAACTGAAACCCTTTAGCTGAGAAAATAGTTGATCTACTTAAGGAGCTCTTAAAATCTAACTCAGTGTGTCATTCTTACAACAACTACAAACATAAGAAGACCAACTATACTCCTAAACCCAAAATAGTTATGAAATGGGTTCCTAAGGTTACTTGCTTGGTTGCCCACACAGCTTTCAAAGCTTCAATCCATTCAAAGTGATACCTAGACAGTGGATGCTCCAAGCACATGACTAGTGACAAAGGTTTGTTCACCACTCTTAAAGACATGACTGATGGTTTAGTCACATTTGGTGATGGTAGCAACTACAAGATTATTGGCCAAGGTACGGTTCAACTTTCTAACTTCCTCTTATTTGAGAATGTTTTGTACGTTAAAGGTTTAAAGCATAACTTGTTAAGCATTTCTCAAATATGCGATAAAAATCTTACTATTAAATTTTCTTACCTGGGGTGTGAAATATTAAACAAAAATGGATCTATAATATTAATTGGTCATAGAACTTCTGAAAACTGCTATATCGTAAGTGATTCTAGCTCCTCTAATCAACTGTGTTACATGGTCCATACCAATGAGACCGAGTTATGGCATAAGCACTTTAGACATGTGCACTATTGCAATCTCTACAGATTGAGTAAAAGAGAACTAATAAGAGGTCTACCTAAACTTCAAAAAGTAGACAAAATTGTGGCGAATGCTAGATTGGCATGCAAACTAGGTATTCTCATAAAAAGGTGAACTCCAATGCCATGTCAAAACCACTCGAACTTCTCCACAGGGATCTTGTAGGACTAACCTAGATGAAGAGTTGAGGTGACGAAAAATATATACTGGTGATCGTGGATGATTATACCAGATTCACTTGGGTAACCTTCTTAAGAACTACCAAAAAATTGAGCAATGGCTATGGAGGTTAAAAGCTTTTAGCTACGGATTAAATCCGTAGCTATAGCCTAAGTGTTCTATAGCTAAAGCGTTCCTCCTCACCTAAATCATATTAAATATAGATGGTGTTTAAGGGGATCCATGAGGTCCATTGGAATATATGTGTTTGATTTAAGCCGTCCAAAAATTCTGATATATAATTTTAGTGCATGAGCCCAAAAATTATATAGATTAAATATCTAAGTGGACCACACCATAAGAAATAATATAAATTAAATTTCTACTATTAATATGTTGTGTGGTCTCCTTACAGATTCGATCTAACTCATTTTTTGTATCAGCACTTAAAATAATAATTTAAAATTAATGGACGGAGTGGATATATGAAATACATCACAGTGGGCCCCACGGTCCTAAAACCATAAAACGTGCATGGAGCCGTCCGTCACGCACCCCTCCAAATCCCAAACCCCTCCAAAAACAAAACCGTCCTGTCCGCCATTTTCTCCCGCGCACTGACGAAACCCATCTCTCAAGCTCTCTCTCGATCTCTCTCTCTCTCTCTCTCTCTCCATCTCTCAAGCTCTCTCTCTTGGGAGAACAGATAGATCTTTCGCTGCTAGCCATTAGGGGTTTTTCTTATTCTTCTCAATATTCATCATCTGCAAATGGCTTCGGATCAATTCAAATCCCATCTAATCCAACCTCCTCCACGAACCCTAAATGTCTAGAAGTTCGCTGAATCCCGAGCTCCCGAGCTTGAATCCCTGCACAGCATCGTCTCCAGCCGTTTAAACCACAATTTCTGATCTCGCCTCAATAAAAGGTATAGAATGACCAGATCACGAAGAACCGGTTGAGAAAGAGGTGGAAACTAGGGAAGATTGATGAGGGCAGGGGTTCAGTGGCGGAGAAAGATGGGAAGTAGGTTTCTCGTCAGATTCGGAGGAGAATTGAGTTTAAGAGCAATCCGGCATTAGGATTTTGTGTGTCGGGAGACGGGTCGAAGAGGTTTAGGATGCATGTTTGGCAAACAAAGCGGTTTGAGATGACCAAGCGGTGGGGGTATTATTTCCGTTGGGATTGCAGGGAAGGTAATGTTGTTTTTTCTTTTCTCTTTCTTTTTCAAAATTCTTATTTTCTAAGGTTTTTTTTCCTTCAAAATTCTTATTTTCTAAGTTTTAGGGTTTTGGTTTTTATGTTTGGTATTGTTGGTATTGGAGCTCTGTATGAATGGAGGAAAAGGAAAACTATGATACACTCTCAGAGTGTAATGGACAATACGCATACACATAGAAATTACTTTGAAATTAAATATGTAGCATACAAGTAATTCAAATTAACTTGTGCAAATTATGGGCCCTGGTTTAAATGTATCATGAACTAAGAATTATGCTTATTTGATTATCTGAACTTTGTATGAATGGAGGAAGACAAAAACTTTAACACTCTGGCAAAGGGTAATGGATGATACGCATGCACACATAGAAATTGCATATGTGGCATACAAGTAATTCAAATTAAACTGTCTAAATTATGTGTCGTAGTTTAAATGTATCATGAACAAAGAATTATGCTTATTTGATTACCTAACTATCAGTTGGTGGACATTTATTGACCGGTTAAAGTTGTATAATGTCCCAATGGTTCTGTTTCAACAAACAAGTGTCCATGAATCATATGTTAGGATTGCTCAACCAATTTGATTTTGGCACTTCGACTTAGCGACAGTGACCTCCAAAAATTTATCAGTTTAATTTGAGTAACATGTACAATTTTTTAGTGTCTATGTATGAAGCATAATAGTCTGCTAGATTATTAAATGACTCCCCATGGAGGAATGCATAGTGTACGGTGTACCAGCTCAGATGAGATGCACAAAGGGTGCACTTATCAGAGCATATGTCAAATTTACAAATGTGTGAGATTTGTAAAGTTCATTAGGCAGGGTGCACTACGAGCATTCCCTTCCCCGAAATCAGTGTGGTCCATTCGTGAGGCGGACCACATTACTATGAGAAAAATGGATGATTAGGAAAAAAAGGATTGATAGTCTGTACAATGACTATAGAGTGCATGTCCTACTTGATGCGTGGACTTTTGATTTGATGTTGGTTTAGAGTCTGCCCTACCTGATCAATGGAGAGGATCACATGTGTGTTATGTTTGTGTGTGTGCCATGAAGCCCTTTGTCCATTTCCCATAAGCTTACATTTCCATATGCATGTTTATTGAGATTCACAAGCATTTCTTGCCATTTATGGCGCTCCAATTATTGCTCGTCAGGAGTTTGTGGCTATGTGGTGATTTGGACTAGTCATTTGAATGTTATAAAGCCCTAAGAACCTTGTTTTTGACAAGGAACTGTTTGAACCATCTGGTTCTGGAGTCATTCATGTTGAAGTTGACTAGACAAACTTTCTGGATCACTGCATTGAAAAGCACAAGAGGCGAGTAACAATGGTGAGTGATAATGGCATGCAACAATAGCAAATTCATGTTTCTTATTATTAGATTTATGTCTCATATGATTGTCAAAATGTGCATGTTTAAAGTTATTTGCCCCTGAGTTGTAAAAACATCATAATTGGTTGATTTTGAAAATCTATGTAAGGTAAGCATATCAATCCTATGATCGCCTATTTCTTATTTTCTTTTACATAAATTACCTATTAATATGTGTAAATGTTTTAGATATGGAGACAAGGCAGTGAGCTCTAACTGTAATATGATCACTATAAGAGAGAAGTGTAAGATATATGGAAATAGTTTTAAATCATATAATATAAGGATTGTCTGAGTAATTCCACAATGGAATGTTTGGACGCACCCTTGAATTCAATTTCAATAACTAGTTAAGGAAGGTGAAAATGACCAAATTGCAAAAATAAATTGTAATACCACTCAAAGAGAAATTTTTTTTCAAGCCATATGTAATCCTCACAGTTCATTCTCCTCCTCAAGGTAAAATTATAACTTATTTTTGTTTCTTTTCCTTTCAAGCGATGTCACAGCTATCCATATTGAAAATAGGCCTTGTTTGTTGCAATCAGGGCTCTCTCAAGCAATCCAAACTGTTGGAGTTGACAGGGGTGTTCTTAGGCACATGTAGGAACTTCATTGGTGGGAAATGCCTAATTACTTCTCTTCACTTTCAAATTGAGTGTCTAGATGCCAATTTTGTTACCTTCAAATTGGAGTTGCAAGGAACCCAACGAAGTTTGGGCGAATGGTCTTCACCATAGGTTTGCTCCCTATAGGTGAGGGTTCGATTCCCCTCCTTGGCTTTACCTAATACATGTGGTTGTGGGTAAATGCGTGTATCTGCAGGGATTAGTCTCACTTCAAAAAAGAGGTGGGGACAACCTGTGTCTTCAAAATAAAACATAAAAAATTGGAGTTGCAAGGAATGTAAACTACTCACTATGAATGCTAGGAACCTTCATTAGTTTGTCCTTTTCTTGATTAACTGAATGTTTGGCAATTATTCCCAATGCACACCACATGTGCATCCAACCAATGTTTTACAATCCTGAATGGAATGGACTGTTGGATTGTGTTGGACTTGGATCAGAAGTGGACCGAAAAACAATCTAGTTCACTTGAAACTCAGGTCAACCGAGTTGGTTGAGAAATCAAACATTTACATTTGTGAAACTTGAACCTGTGATCTCATTTCAATTGGGGAAGGTATTATGCACTTGACAAGAGGCATTTTGGATGTTTACTCTATTTATTTTATTTGATCTTATGTATGGTACATAAACCAGATGTCCTGTATTGGAATGATTCGACACGGTTGACCACTGGTAGGACTGGACAATCAATTAAAACAGTTTGGTGTCTGGTCCAGTTTTCCAAAAAAACTCCAACAGAATGAAAGAAATTAATTAATGCTTCTCCTAGTAAACTTGTTTTTAGGTATGCATGCCTGACACGCCAGTTTTTGTTGGCATGGGCTTTGCTTTTTATACACGATGGGTTGGTTACTTTCCACTAGATCTCTGCAGCGGCTGCTTGTCCTCTGCCATATTTGTTAGTTTCTGCTAGGTCTCTGCACCGGCTACTTGTCCGCTGCTATATATTTGTATTGCTTTTTCCGATATGCTTTGCAAGTTGCAATTTACTGGAAGTATCGCAGTATCATTATATGTTGAAAACCTTATTATTTATGTTCTTCAAAGGAAGAGGTTCGAGGTCTGTCTTGAAGTGGCTAAGAAATGGAGCCCTCATACATGATGCAAGTTACAACTGTGTTGTCCAATTGGAGGGTCCAGAGGCAGGCATTCCCTTTTCTTTGGAACTTACGAACTTTTGGCTATAGTTCTATTCCCTGTCAATATGATGGCTTTCCCAGATGATTCATTGCAAATTTATCCTTGTTTTTCTTTTAATGACTCTTTGGGTAGGGTATTTGGGGCAAGGATTTAAAATCTCCCCTATTGTTTTTCCAAAATCCAAACCCTAATAAATCCATGTATTCTCAAATCCCCTGAAACTAGAGACTTGAGAAATCCACATTTTTTGAGGAGTTGAGGATTTGTAATAGCTTTATTTGAGGGGTTTTGACCTGCAGCGGCATAGATGTGTTGCCCACCCAATGAGTGGTTGGGCCTGATTTTTGGCCCTTGACATGTTCAACACTAGGGCCATTGTCAATATATCACTCATGGTCAATCGGGGTCGTTGCGCATTCGTCTTTTCATTTGGGGGTGTCTCTGTCGTGGCATATGTCATATTGATGGTTGCAATTTATTTTTATGCAAGGATGGATGGCTTGGGTCATGTGATAGACTTCATGATGGACGGCTTGGGCCCACATGGTGTATACTAAGGCCCACGTGATGGACTGCTAGAACCACATGAAGGACCATGAAAATAATCTCATTTTGTTACAAAGTTCTAATAATGGACTTGTACCAAAAAGAAAACAAAAGTATTTAAGGATTGACATCCGTGGATTTGCAGCTGGATTACCAAGCAACACATATTGGAACTTGCCAAATCCAAATTCAAGGCAAATCAACGAATTTGAGAAGTTCTTATTATATGGATTTGCCAATCCACATTCACAGTCGTCGACCCCAAACAGGGCTTTGGGGCTATTTGGATGCAATTAAAGTTGTATTCTGGACAAATTGTCTAGATCACGTTGTCTTGGATATCTAGGTTATGTTGTCTTAGACCAACTATTTTGTTTACTATTTGTTAAACACCCTAGAGCAACAAGTAAAATTGGATTGTGGCACACTTGGGAACTTAAGATGAATAGTGGCACATGTAGTACTTGTGGTGCATGTGCACATTGGCACATGTGTCATATGTAAGGCACTTAAAGATTAATGGTAGCACACATGGCACCTATGAGGCGCTTGAACATGGTTGGTCGCACATGTGACACATTTAACACATGGGATGCATATGCATAGATCATTTTATTCCTGCATATGCACTGAATTAGGGATGAGCTTCCTTATCTTTATTTTACCTTTTTCGAAGAGACATGCTATCCTTGTTTTATTCCACCTTTTGGGGACATTATCCTTATTTTTATTGGTTCTTGTGCATAAATGGGTAGAAAAATGATGGATAGCCCATTTTCCCCAAACAGCCTGTGCCAGACACAACTTTCTTGCATCCAGACGACCCTAGGTATTTGTTAACATCCTTGATGCCAGGTTCATTATTAAGAAAAAATCGATGTAGCTGCTATGCACTTTGTTGTTTTATTTTTGTAATATATGTGCAGAAATTAAGTGTGTTAATTTTTATTTTTTATTATTATTATTATTATTATTATTATTATTATTATTATTATTATTATTATTATTTTTTGGTATCTTTCCAGGAATCACTTTTGAAAGTTTTTAGAATGGTGATGGTTCTGCCACCATCATTACCTTCGGAAGAATCATCCAATCCTGTCTATTGTGGAGTCTGTTATGGAAATGTTATGGTAAGTTGCTTCTTCAGTAAGAACACATCTAGTCACTTTATGAAAGAATGATCATGTAAACAGATGAACTGTGAGCTATCTAATTGTGCAGCTTCATCATGTCAGAGCTCCTATTTGTCAACTAATTGCCCCTGTGACCTTCATGTGGCGGCCTTTCTCAAGCGTCCATATAGATATTGCTGTTGAAAATGATTTAAATTTAAATGGACATTGCATGAGTGAGAAAAGTGAATGTAGTACTTCATATCCGGATGTTGAACGGGGGTCCTTGGAAGGTGGGAACCACTGTTATGACCATGATGAAGCTGTCCATTTCCTATGGACAGCATTGGAGCGGCCTGGCCATTTGGATAGGCCATATTTATGTATTTGCTTAAAATTAATGGAGCAGACCCAGATGTGCGTCGGAACTATCTGGATGAGCAGGGGTCCCTGGAAGGTGGGAACTGCTGTTATGACTATGATGAAGCTGTTCATTTCC
Organism: Magnolia changhungtana; assembly: GCA_030180095.1. Taxonomy (NCBI): domain Eukaryota; kingdom Viridiplantae; phylum Streptophyta; class Magnoliopsida; order Magnoliales; family Magnoliaceae; genus Magnolia; species Magnolia changhungtana. Next base: position 1,286,918 of record JASAUF010000644.1, on the reverse strand, counting down.
TATGAACAGCATTGGAGGGGCCTGACCATTTGGACAGGCCGTATTTATGTATTTGCTCAAAATTAATGGAGCAGACCTGGATGTGCGTTGGAGTTATCCGGATGAGCGGGGGTCCTTGGAAGGTGGGAACCGTTGTTATGACTATGATGAAACTATCCATTTCCTATGGACAGTATTGAAGGGGCCTAGCCATTTGGACAGGCTGTGTTTATATCTGTATTTGCAGGTACCACACCCTTAACCTAAACCATACCCTAAACCTATAACCTAAACTTATTCTCAGTTCCCTAAATCTATAACTTATAACCTAAACCTAACCCTAAACTAAAACCTATAACCTTAACCTTAACCTAAACCTTAACAAAAACCTAAACCTATACTTATAACCTTAACCTAAACTATAACCTTAACCTATAACCTATACTTATAACCTTAACCTAAATCTATTCTCAAATCCCAAAATCTATACTTATAACCTAAACATAGACCTTAATCTAAACTTAAACCTATACTTATAACCTATAACCTATAACCTAAACCTTAACCTATAACCTAAACCTTAACCTATAACCTATAACCTAACCTAAACCTTAAGCTATAACCCAAGCCTAAACTTATAACCTATAACCTAAAACTTAAACCTGATCCGGAACCCGAACCCTATAACATATACCTAGACCTTAACCTAAATCTAAACCTAAACCTATAACCTATAACCTAAACCAAAACCTATAACCTAAACCAAAACCTATAACCTAAACCCGAACTCAAACTCGAACCCGAACCCAAATCCCTAAACCTTAACCTAAACATATAACCTATAACCAATAACCTAAGCTATACCTAAACCTAAAACCTATACCTAAACCTAAACCTATAACTTAAACCTAAACCTATAACTTATAACCTAAACCTATAACGTTAACCTAAACCTATAACCTAAACCTAAACCTAAACTTATAACCTAAACCTATTCTCAAATCCCAAAACCTATAACCTAAACCTAAACCTCAACCTATAACCCAACCTAAACCTATACTTATAACTTAAACCTATTCTCAAATCCCAAAACCCATAACCTAAACCCAAACCTTAACCTAAACCTATAACCTATAACCTAAACCAAAACCTATAACCTAAACTCAACCCAAACCCGAACCCGATCTCTATAACCTTAACCTAAACCTTAACCAAAACCTAAACCTAAACTTATAACCTAAACCTATTCTCAAATCCCAAAACCTATAACCTAAACCTTAACATAAACCTAAACCCTAAACTTATAACCTAAACCTATTCTCAAATCCCAAAACCTATAACCTAAACCTAAACCTTAACCTATAATCCAACCTAAATCTATACTTATAACTCGAACCTATTCTCAAATCCCAAAACCCATAACCTAAACGTAAACCTTAACCTAAACTTATAACCTAACCTAAACCAAAACCTATAACCTAAACCCGAACCCGAATCCCTAAACCTTAACCTAAACATCTAACCTATAACCTATAACCTAAGCCTATACCTAAACTTAAAACCTAAACCTAAACCTATAACTTAAACCTAAACATATAACCTATAACCTAAACCTAAACCTTAACCTAAAGCTATAACCTAAACCTAAACCTAAACTTATAACCTCAACCTATTCTCAATTCCCTAAACCTTAACCTACACCTAATCCTAATCTCAACTCCCCAACCTAAACCTAAACCTAAATTTGAAAACCCAAACCTAAACCCAATCCCGAACCCGAACCCAAACCCGATCCCATTTCCTAAACCTAAACTTATAACCTTCACCTAAACCTATTCTCAAATCCCAAAACCTAAACCTTAACCTAAACTTAAACTTTAACCTATAACCTACACCTATAACCTAAACTCAATTCCTAAACCCTAACCTATAACCTAACCTAAACCTAAACCTATAACCTACACTTATAACCTAAACCTAAACATATAACTTAAAACCATAACCTTAACCTAAACATAAAACCTAAACCTAAACCTATACTTATAACCTAAACCTATTCTTATAACATAAACCTATACTTAACCTACACCTAATCCTAATCTCAACTCCCTAACCTAAACCTAAACCTAAACTTGAAAACAAAAACTTAAACCCAATCCCGAATATGAACCCAATTTCCTAAACCTAAACCTTAACCTATTCTCAAATCCAAAACCTATAACCTAAACCTAAACCAAAACCATAACCTATAACCTAAACCCGAACCCATTCTCAAATCCAAAACCTATAACCTAAACCTAAACCTATAACTAATAACCTAAACCAAAACCAAAACATATAACCTAAACTCGAACTCATTCTCAAATCCCAAAACCTATAACCTAAACCAAAACCAAAACCTATAACCTAAACCCGAACCCATTCTCAAATCTAAAAACCTATAACCTAAACCTAAACATATAACCTAAACCTATAACCTATAACCTAAATCAATACCTATAACCAAAACCAAAACCTATAACCTAAACTCGAACCCATTCTCAAATCACAAAACCCATAACCTATAACCTAAACCTAAACCTTAACCAAAACCTATAAACTAAACTCAAATCCCTAAACCTTAACCTATAACCTAACCTAAACCTATACTTATAACCTAAAACTATTCCCAAATCCCAAAACCTATGACCTAAACCTAACCTTTCCCTAAACCTATAACCTAAACTCAATTCCTAAAGCTAAACCCACACCTAATCCTAATCTCAACTCCCTAACCTAAACCTAAACCTAAACTTGAAAACCAAAACTTAAACCTAATCCCGAACATGAACCCGATTTCCTAAACCTAAACCTTAACCTATTCTCAAATCCAAAACCTATAACCTAAACCTAAACCTAAACCAAAAACCATAACCTATAACCTAAACCCGAACCCATTCTCAAATCCAGAAACCTATAACCTAAACCTAAACCTTAACTTAAACTTATAACCTAAACCAAAACCAAAACCTATAACCTAAACCCGAACCCATTCTCAAATCCAAAAGCCTATAACCTAAACCTAAATCTTAACCAAAACCTATAACCTAAACTCAAATCCCTAAACCTTAACCTATAACCTAATCTAAACCTATACTTATAACCTAAAACTATTCCCAAATCCCAAAACCTATAACCTAAACCTAACCTTTTCGCTAAACCTATAACCTAAACTCAATTCCTTAAAGCTAAACCTACACCTAATCCTAATCTCAACTCCCTAACCTAAACCTAAACCTAAACTTCAAAAACCAAAACTTAAACCCAATCTCGAACATGAACCGATTTCCTAAACCTAAACCATAACCCATTCCCAAATCCAAAACCTATAACCTAAACCTAAACCAAAATCATAACCTATAACCTAAACTGAACCCATTCTCAAATCCCAAAACCTATAACCTAAACCAAAATCAAAACCTATAACCTAAACCCAAACCCATTCTCAAATCTAAAAACCTATAACCTAAACTTAAACCTTATCCTAAACCAAAACCAAAACCTATAACTAAAACCAAAACCAAAACCTATAACCTAAACCCGAACCCATGCTCAAATCCCAAAACCTATAACCTTAACCTAAACCTTAACCTAAACCAAAACCAAAACACATAACCTAAACCAAAAACTATAACCTAAACCCGAACCCATTCTCAAATCCCAAAACCTATAACCTAAACCAAAACCAAAACCTATAACCTAAACTCTAACCCATTCTCAAATCCAAAAACCTATAACCTAAACCTAAACATATAACCTATAACCTAAATCAATACCTATAACCAAAACCAAAACCTATAACCTAAACCCGAACCCATTCTCAAATCCTAAAGCCTATAACCTAAACCTAAACCTTAACATAGACTTAAAACCAAAACCTATAACCTAAACTCAAATCCCTAATCCTTAACCTATAACCTAACCTAAACCTATACTTATAACCTAAAACTATTCCCAAATCCCAAAACCTATAACCTAAACCTAACCTTTTCCCTAAACCTATAACCTAAACTCAAATCCTAAAGCTAAACCTACACCTAATCCTAATCTCAACTCCCTAACCTAAACCTAAACCTAAACTTGAAAACCAAAACTTAAACTCAATCCCGAACATGAACCCGATTTCCTAAACCTAAACCTTAACCTATTCTCAAATCCAAAACCTATAACCTAATCCTAAACCAAAACCATAACCTATAACCTAAACCCGAACTTATTCTCAAATCCAAAACCTACAACCTAAACCTAAACCTAAACCTTAACCTAATCCTATAACCTATAACCTAAACCTAAAACAAAACCATGTAACCTAAACTCCGAACCCATTCTCAAATCCCAAAACCTATAACCTAAACCAAAACCAAAACCCATAACCTAAACCCGAACCCATTCTCAAATCCAAAACCTATAACCTACACCAAAACCTATAACTTAAACTCAAATCCCTAAACCTTAACCTATAACCTAACCTAAACCTATACTTATAACCTAAAACTATTTCCAAATCCCAAAACCTATAACCTAAACCTAACCTTTCCTAAACCTCAAACTCAATTCCTAAAGCTAAACCTACACCTAATCTTAATCTCAACTCCTAACCTAAACCTAAACCTAAACTTAAACCCAATCCCAAACTCCGAACACGATTTCCTAAACTTAAACCATAACCCATTCTCAATTCCCTAAAGCTATAACCTATAACCTAAACCTATAACTTTTCCCTAAACCTTTAACCTAAACCTAAACTTAAAACCTAAATGTATTCTCAAATCCTTAAACCCAAACCTACACTTAATCCTAATCTCAACTTGAAAACCCAAACCTAAACTCCGATCCCGAACCCGATTTCCTAAACCTTAACCTTAACCTATAATCAAGTTCTCAAAAGCTATAACCTATAACCAAAACCAAAACCTATAACCTAAACCAAAACCAAACCTTAACCTAAACCTAAACCTATAACCTTTACCTAAACCAAAACCTATAACCTAAACCTTAACCTATAACCTATAACCTAAACTTAATTATAACCTATAGCCTAACCTTAACCTAAACCTATAACCTAAACCTAAACCAAAACTTATAATCATATGGTGAGACCATTTCTTTTATGTCAATTTCATTCCTCTTTGAGTTTTTTTTTTTTTTTTTTTTTAAATTCATCAAGGAAAAAAAAAAGGTTATACATGATGCACTTCTTTCACTTTATCTTTCTTTTCCCCAATGGGCATTATAATTTATGAATGACATGACTGTTTGTAGGATGATGGAATATACGAAGCTGTTGAAATTTGATGGTGAAGTCGAGCACATTTCTCTAATGAAGCCAAATATTTGTATTTTCAGCATTATTGTAATTGTGATTGTAATTGATAGAATGAATTGGATTGTAATTGATTGTAATTGTAATTGATTGAATGAATTGGATTGTAATTATAATTGATCGAATGAAGGATTGTAATTGTAATTGATTGAATGAAGGATTGTAATTGATTGTAATTGAATGAATGAATGAATGATTGTACAGGTGGTAATTAAATGCACAAATGATTATATGTAATTTTTTAATGTACAAAATAGCTTCAGATATTGACCGTAACCACTAATCTGACAGGTGTAGCCTTTATTAAATTTGGCATATTGCTACAGACTTTTAGCTACAAATAATATCCGTAGCTGTTTGAAGTTTTCGCTAGAGATATAATTGTTATGGATTAAATTCGTAGCCATAGGTTCCAAACCTATTGTTACGGCACCTACGACTACGGTTTTTCTGATAGTTATTGCTACGGATTATCCGTAGCCTTTTCCCATTTTTCTGATAGTTATTGCTATGGATTATATCCGTAGCTGTTAGTACCTATAGCTAAGGATTAGATCCGTAGCCATAGGTTCCAAACCTATTGTTACGGCACCTATGGCTACGGTCGTGCTACAGACTAAAACCATAGCCATAGGTCTATGGCTACGGATTTTATCCGTAGCCTTTGCCCATTTTTCTGGTAGTGTATCAGAAACCCTTGATGAAGTAAAAAGGATTCTCAAACGGATCCAAATTGAAAAGGGTTCTCAAGTTAGTAAGATTCGTAGTTATCATGGATCAGAATTCGAAAATATCAGTTTTGAGAAATTCTGTTGCGATCAAGGAATTTCTCATGAATTCTCGGCACCTAAAACACTACAACAAAATGAAATTGTTGAAAGAAAAATAGAGTTTTTCAAGAAATAGCTAATGTAATGTTGAATAGTATGAAGCTATCTAAAAATCTTTGGGCTGAAGCCGTAAATACTGCCTGCTATATAATCAACCGAGTTTATACAAGTAAGTCAAATAATAAAACTGCTTATGAACTATGGTTTAATAAGAAGCCTACTGTCAAATACTTGAGTTTTTGGCAGCAAGTGCTATATTTTATGTGACCGTGAAAATTTGGAAAAGTTTGATACTAAAAGTGATGAAGGTATCTTTTTAGGGTACTATTTGAACAGTCATGCATATCGTGTACTGAACAAGAAGACTGGTGTGATTCAAGAGTCTATCAATGTGGTTATTGATGATCACTTAAATACACCTACCCCAAGTTCAGATAATGATGAAATTCTTTTAATTGACAAACCAGATACTTCATCAAATCAAACTAATTCTGAACTGAGGACTGTCAAAGATCATCCATCCACTCAAATTCTTGGAAAGCCTCTCACTGGTGTGTGCACTCGTAGACAAATAGAAGATATATGCAATTACATGTGCTTACATCCCAAATAGAACCGGCTAATGTAAAAGAAGCTCTTACTGACGAAAACTGGATAGTAGATATTGAAGAAGAACTTAACTAATTTATGAGAAATGATGTCTGGTATCTTGTTCCTAGACCTAAAGATAAATACATTATAGGAACTATGTGGATTTTCAAAAATAAGTCTGATGAACTTGGTAATATAATTCGAAACAAGGCTAGACTAGTTATACAAGGGTACACTCAAATTGAAGGCATCGAGTATGATGAAACCATTGCCCCAGTAGCTTGTCTTGAATCAATCAGACTATTCATATCCATTGCATGCTTTAGAAAATTCAAAATTTATCAAATGGAAAAAAAAAGAGTGCTTTCTTAAATGGCGATCTGCATGAAGAAGTTTATGTTGAACAACCAACGGGTTTTGAAGACTCTAAAAACACTGATCATGTCTATCGCCTTAAAAAGGCTCTCTAGTTTGAAACAAGCTCCCAGGGCATGGTACAAAAAATTGACTAAGTTTTTACTAAGTCATAATTTTCTAATGGGAAGTGTTGATAAGACTCCGTTTGTTAAGAAACGTAACAATCATATCTTAATGGTACAAATCTATGTTGATGATATTATGATCTACATGTATTAACATGACTATTGAGTTTGTAGATTTAATGAAATCTAAGTTTGAAATGAGCATGGTTGGGGAATTGAATTATTTCTTAGGGTTGCAAGTAAAACAACAACCTGATGGTATTTTTATTTCTCAAACCAAAAATGCTTTGAACTTAATTAAAAAGTTCGGATTTGAGAATGGTAAGAATTTTGATACTCTTATGAGTACAACATTAAGACTCTCAAAAGACTCTACAGTTAAAAATGTAGATCTTAAATTATATCGCAGTATGATTGGTAGTCTACTTTATTTAGCTGCAAGTAGACCAAATATTGCTTTTAGTGTTGGTATTTGCGCTAGATATCAATCTGATGCTAAAGAATCTCATCTAACTATTGTTAACCGGATTATGCAATATATCGCAAGTTCTACTAATTTGGGTCTCTGGTATCCATACGATACTAGTGTTCAGTTGGCTGGGTACTCAGATGCTGATTGGGCTGGTAATATTGATGATAGAAAGTCAACCAATGGTGGTTGTTTCTATATTAGAAATTGTTTAGTTTCTTGATTTAGTATGAAGCAAAGTTCTATATTTCTTTCTACTGCTGAGGTTGAATACATTGCAGCTAGAAATGCATGTACTCACCTTGTTTAGATGAAACGTATGTTAAGCGATTATGGAATTGCTCAAGATTCGATGGTTTTATATTGTGATAATTTCAGTGCAATAAATATTTGTAAAAATCTAATTTAGCATTCTCGTACTAAGCACATTAACATTAGATTTCATTACATTCGTGAACTAGAGTAAGAAAAAATAATTTCATTGGAATACATTCCAACCGAGACTCAACTTGCTGACATTTTCACTAAACCGCTTGACAAAAGTAGGTTTAATAAATTAAAATTTGATCTTGGTATGTGCAATTTAAATTGATGATTTGTGTATATGTGTATCATAGTGTATATATATTGGTTTACATTTCAAATTCTTATGAAAAATGCATGTTTTTTTTGCTTGACGACTAGTCGTGTACCGCTCTAAATCTCTTAAAATTTTGGGAAAAACTCATCTTCCTCATTTCCTATTTCTTCTTCAACGGGCCGTAGCATGACCAGTCGTACCCAACTGTCTGATTCCTCAAGGTTAGTGCATCATTTGTGTTTTTCTTGTATATTCTAGTTAATATTACTTCATTTTCACTCTTGGAGTAATTTATTTTCTGTTTCATTACGATTTTGGGGTTTTTCTTTTAAAAAATCTGATCTATCAAAACCCCACTCCTCATCTTTTGAATCTACTTGTTTCTTTGATTAATCTATTGCAAATGGATGCTAGAGGGAAAAAGAAAATTTTTCGTGGTCCATCATCTTCTAGATCAGTTACTATCTCTCGGCGCCATCTTCGTTCATTTGAAGATGATCCCGCACATGTACGGGATTTGCGAATGCACAATGTCATTGTTGAAAGACCTATATTTATTGATCATATTACTCCTTTTGGTATCCTTCTACTTCTCCAATCTGTAGGCTGGGATAACATCCTACATTGGGGTGGACCTGCATACCAATCTATTGCTCAGGCCATGATTGCGTGTATTTCTGAATTTTCATCTAATAATTTAACATTTTCAAAGAGATTTATGCAATGTGGATGTTCAATGAAATCATAAAGGGAATGCGCTCCACGTAAAGTATTTATTACCTAAATACAAGGATCTTCGCAAAATCTTTACTTTAAATCTGTATCCACGTTCTGGTAACAAAATTGAACTGACTTCATTTATGGTTCGGGTTTTGCATTCTATCGCCACTGGTACTAAAGTTTATCTGCCTTCTTTAATATTCATTTCATCATTCAGTTTCGCCTCCATCCAGGACACAGTGATATTCCATTTGCTTATCTTATGACTGTGTTAGCTTCTCACATGCTAGTTGCTATGCCTATTAAAGAGGCTCCTATTCATCATCTTATTTTTTATAATTCTAATATAAACAAGATGAAGATGGAATTGGCTCCTGGCCAAAGAGATGTGGGTGATGGTGGTGCTGAAGCAAGGAATGAAGAAGAAAGTGGCGATATTCCTTCTAATGACATAATATGGATGACATTTTTTATGGAATTGAATCAATTTACTAATGATTCTGACTATGAGCCATCTGATTTTGATGCACGTCTACATGCACTTGAGAAGAAGTTAGGGAACATGAATGTTGCCAGTGATTTGCAATTTAAATATATGTGTAAGTATCTTCAGCGCATTAACAAGGGACTTCATTAACTTAATCCTACCATACCTGCTCCTTGATCAGGATCTGATTAAGTGTTTTATTGTTTCATTTGTAATAACTTTTATACTACTTTTGTTGGTGTGTGGACTTTGATTTTACTTCAGTTTGTATGACTGACCTCTGTTTCAGCTGGTTACTAATATGTGACCTTTGAATCCGCTTATATTACTTGCATATCTTAACTAGTTACTCCTTTAATTACTCTCTTATTGGTCTTCCACTTTCATTTATTCCTTTCTTCCTTTGTCGTATTATGACAAAAAGGGGGAAAATATGTTTTTGAGTGATAAATATGGAATTTATATGGATAGTGGGGGAGTAACATAATTTTTATGGATTTTATGTGTGGTACTCAGGGAGAGTAAGTAATGATTAATTTCTGCTTGTTAATACAACTAGTGCATGATTCGTTAATCAAGCTGTAACTGGTTTACTTTTATAATTGGTGCATGATTCTGTCTTCTTATTGATCATATCTTTGTTAAGTGTGTTTTGTCACAAATTTGACAAAGGGAGAGATTATGAGTACTATGATTTCCTATTCCCTTAGTTGTCAAATTTTGTGGTGCCAAAAACACAATCTATGACTTGTGTAGCATGTTGATTCATATGTTCAAGACACTCCATCCTTGCTTCAAGTCAAGAACGAAGAACTACTTCAAATCATTTCAAGAAATGTAAGTACAAGCTACGACGAAAGAAGTGATCTTGTTCAAGACTCAAGTTAGTGTACAACTCAAGATGAAGTGTAATTCAAGCTCTAGAAGATCTCAAATTCACGCTACATTAAGTAGAGAGATCTCAAGCTTCGCAATCTTCAAAAGATCAACTATCATCTGAAGAAATGAAGTTTTAATGTTCATACTTCACATTCAAGGTATGAATGACCTTAGATTGACCTTAGGGTAGGTCATTTTGTATACATAATTCATATTAAATCTTTTATAAGTATTTGGTCTGTTCTAAGACCAGTCGTGGACTTTGTTCGACTTGTCCTAGAACTGGCTCGACCAATCTAAGAAATTCCAAGACCAGTCCTAAGTTGTTGCAAATTTTCAAAATTTTTTGGTTGATCTTCGACCAGTCCTGGAGTCTTCTTGACCGGTCGTAGAAACAGTGTTGACTCATTCACGACCAGTCCTGCAACTATGACTTAAACTCTAGCAACCATTCTTGGTTGGTCACGACCAGTCGTGGAACGGTTTTATCCGATCACGCTTAAAATTTCAAAATGTAGTTCGACCTAGGACCTGTCGTGGTGGCCACACGACCAGTTGTAGACACAATTTCTGCATTTATAAATAGAACACGAATTTCAGAGTTTTTTAATCCGAATTCAAGTAAAATCAAGGCATCACTCTGAGATAAGTTTGTGTTAATTTTTAAGCTAAGCTGTACATATTTAATATTCTCTTTTGTTAGCTTTCTTAATTTTATTTTGTTCTATATTCCAATCTGATTTGAAAAGAGGAATTGTTGTATTCCTTCTTCTTGGAATCAAAATCAAATAGAGCTAGCCCATTTGGTTTAATTTAAAATCAATTAGAACTTAGAACTATTTCAAAGTGAGTATTGGACAATTGAACTTCTATATTCGAACTTCTACTTCGATTGGTTTTTCCGTGCTGCTATAAAAGGAAAAATCCAGGTATTTTATATTTATGTAAATTTCCTTTGCTTTTGGTTTCTTTTAAAATTGAGCCAGAAAAATATCATTGTGTTAGTTATCTGAGGAGAGCCAGAAAACTTGGAAAGTGGGGTTTTTGAATTGTGTAAGCCCATTTGAAAGAACAATTGTAAAGGTTTTAGGTGAACCTGTGAAACCTATTTTGATAGTGAACGCTGATATCCCTTGTGTGAGAATATTAGGAGTGGAGTAGGAAGCTGTATGGCTGTTGTTTAACAGTTGGTGAACACACAGGTGAACCATTATAATTCTCTATCTTGTGGTTTGAATGTTTATTTAATTTTTATCTTTTATCATTCAAAGTTGTGGAATGTATGTGTGGATGTGAATGTTGTAATATTTACATTTCAAGCATTGTGGGAATGTTGTAAAAGTTTAGAATTTCAATTCTTGTTATTTCCTTTATTCCTCTTCAGTTTGAGATATTGATACATATACCGTTCTAGTAAGGTTGTCCTTCCATAAACCCTTGGTTTTTATGGTGTAAGGTTGTCCTTAGAACATCATTCGTATCAGCCTCTTAATACTAGAATATTGAGGTTCCTTTCCATTTTTCGTACTGTGATTTATTTAGAAGTACTATCTTTCAATTATTTGATTGTAAGGCTGTCTTATTGTTTAATTCCGCTAGTATAATTTTAAATTTGGCATAGTCCTATTCACCCCCCCCCCCCCCCCCCTCTAGGACATATAGCTAGATCTTTTCATTATATTATATTATATTATATTATATTATATATATAAGAGAGAGAGAGAGGGAAGTGATGTTGGGTGGCCCGCCTATGTGGGACCCACCAAATGATGTTTAAATCCAGCCATCTATTTCTCGACGGTGCTGGATGGGCCGCACCAGGTGTGTGGGTCTCATCCACACCGTCCAGCAATCTGGACGGGTGGAGCCCACCATGATGTATGTGTTGGGCCATTGTCATCCATCTAGTGGACTCCCCTCCCCCAACCGTGATGCATGGTGGTGATCCACACCGACCACTCCAGGGACAGGCGGATCCCATGCAGCTGCTCAACTATTGTAGCTGACGTCTGCAGCTTGTGGGTCCCACCAGGTATGTGTTATATCAAGTCGTCCCTCCATCTTGAATCCCACCGTCCATCTGATTTGATGGTGGGCTAGCAACCGATGCCAGCTGCTGCTGCATGTGCAGCAGCAGCACTTTACGATAAAAAAATGAAGCAAATTCAATCATCTGGTGGGCCATGTACATGGACCCCACCCATGATGTGTGTATCACATCCAACCATCCATTCATTTGACAGCTCATCCTAAGGTTGATATAAAAAATAAGACATCTATTATCAAGTGGACCACCCTACAGAAAACAGTGGTGTTGAACGCCCACCCTCGAAACCCCTTTGGGTTATAGAAGTTTTGATTCAATATGATATTTGTTTTCCTTCCCTATTCAGGTCCTTGTGATCTTATGAACAGTATGGATGGAAAATAAATACTATGGTGGACCCACTGGAAATTTAACCATGGAAATCATCATCTCCACTGCCATATGTGAACATGATTCATTTTTTTATGCTCTACAATGGTCTCTAACAATGGATGTATGGTGTATTGTAATCGGCCATTCGACTCAACCCATTCAACTCGGCCCATTCAACTTGGCCCATTGATTCGGTCCATTTGAATCGGCCCATTTGATTATATGCCCATTTGATTCTGTCCATTTGATTGGCCCATTTGATTTAGCCCATTTAATTCAGCCCATTTGATACAGCCCGATGTTATATATATTAGCCTGTGAGTGAGGCCTAATGTGATGCGTATATGCCCCATAAGCGAGGCCCATGATGATGTGTATTAGACCCTTGTATAAGACCGTGGACCCATGATACGATTGACCCTATAAGCGCCATTCCTTGGGAGTAATGTTGGTTAAAGGTCCACATTAATGGGCAATGATGGTTGGACGTCCACATTGTGACCTTCCCTTAGGCCTTGTTAGCCCCATTATCATCGTTCTCTAGTGGGTTAACCCAAACGCTTGGGCCCCATTGATTTTAATTGATCCATCATCGGTCATCCATCCATGGACCCCGCCTTGCGTCAAGGTTGATTATCGATGCCGATTATCGGTGCCGATTGTCGTTACCGGCTACCATTGCCGATTATGAGTTTGTGATGGCATAGGATTATGATATATGACCATATGCATCATTTGTATGTTTGTTATGTGATGTGATTGGCCATTGCATATGTCATAGTGCAGGTAGTTTATGGGACTCCCTGATAGGCAGAGTTACCCCACATGAGCACACGGTATGTGCAGGATTGATGCATGATTGGACTGCGTGACTCATTCACCTTGTATTTATGTGATTGTGATTATTGTATGCCCTAGCGACATTAGGGTCATGGCCTCGATAAACACATCGTGGGTGCCTGAATTGGATACCGAAAATACTGTTCCTAGCATCGGAGTGCCATAGATGTCCTTAGGTGAAAATCCCAAAACCTGATGGTACCAGAGGATGACTCCAACGTTGAGACCGAGTGGATATATGAGGGCACAAGGGCCGAATACCAGGAGGCCGTGTCTCCCACTATGTCATGGTTAGTTGGAAAGGAGCGTAGCTTTACTCACCCGAGGGTAGGGGCATTATTAGGCTGAGTGTGACCAGATCGTGAATGGGTCCACTATCGACGTACCGGATAGGTATTGTGTAACGCCGTGAAAATCGGGGGTCAAGTAGGAGCTCAACTCCCGAGTTCCAACGCATCACTTATGCAACATGGATAATGATGATTAAATGTTGTCTGTATTAGTGCATTAAACATAAGTAAGATTATACCAAAATAGTATATCATACTCCAGAGACAATTGAATTATGCAAGCGGAAGATTGTGATAAGTATATAAAGCATATAAGTGATTGTGAGTTTCCTGAGTATGATCATGTTACTAGGTCAATTGATTACATGTAAAATTCCAAAATATACTAAATGTGTAATATCGTCTAGTCAGCATCCCAATAATCCTCGTTGATCAGAACATGGTCTACATAGACCCTCCTGAAAGTTGCATATAGGATAAAAGTCCAGCTCCACTATGTAAGCATCACCATCATCTGCAACTACAACAGGGTTTGGTTGGTGTTTTAAAATACTGTCCCAGAACGTGGGAGTGAGTGATCAACTTAGTGGAGCTATAAGGCAAATGTTAATATGTTATTAATTCAATCAAGCAGTAATGATAAAGCAATATAATCAAACATCCCTAAGTACTTTGGTTAAGGCAAACATGATATGTATTAATGATGCATGCCCTCGCCTGCACTCCCTCTGCAATCTTCCTCTTACGGTCACGGCATACACCCTTTCGTCTGTGTTCAACACCAATGTCAAAGGCACATGCAATGCGGTGCATGAGCGTGATTATCGAGTTCTTATTAGACCTTTTCATACAACAGGATTAGGAAGCTAAGGTACCTCCCTTTATATCATTAACCTAAACAATGAACCATCTAGGGTCGTCAATCCTAGTTAATCACATACGATAGGCAAGTTCGCGAGTTTACACCATAGGTCACTACGAGAGGCTTGTCACCGTCAGCGTAGGCTTAATTCACACTTGAGGTCACCCCACCAACGCCCTACCAACTGGCAGTCTATTTTCGAAGGTTCGTCACCGACCTGACTAGGGACGACAGCCAGGCTGCACAGGGGTAGGCCCATTTCATACTCGAAGTCACTCCACCAACGTCGTACCAACTGGCAGTCTATTTTTGAAGGCTCGTCATTGACCCGACTGGGGACCACAGCCAAGCTGTGCTAGTGTAGGCCTACAGCTCAAATATAGTGTCTCATACCACCGTATTCGGCTCATGAGTTTAGGGTGCTCACTGGTCACTACGGGGAGGCTCATCGTCCCAGCGTAGGCCAACAACTTGACCACGGTGTCCCGTACCACCTTGCCCAGCTCATGAGTCTTAGTGGATCGTGGTACCATGGTTATACCGATTTTTCACTAGTAAGTTGGTACCTTAGATTCAAGCAGGAGCGTCCATATATGGTAAAAACACAATAGGTCAATCGGTTTATTAGATAAGTTTGACTAGTACGAGCATACGCTGAATTAGCCGATAAGGTACCACTATTGACGATCATCGTATGCCTTGGATTCATCGAACGTGTCTTGTGTGGCGAAATGACCTCAGCCACTACTCAAGAATCATTACCGATTGCTTGGACTACATCGTAGCCCCAATCGCACTTCAAATGATAGCATTCACAAGTGATAATTAATAACTACATGTGACAACCAAATCTAAATATAAATCTTAGTTGAGCATTTCAACAAATACATAATACACATGTTATCTTACATACGCATTTCATCCGTATAATACATAGTAGTAAGATAGGTTATATAAGGGAACTGTAATTATAGAGAAGGGGATTGAGAATCCTATCTCAACACCCTTATTAAATCCATTCTAACAAGCATTTCCTCATTCAGGCATTTTTTCAAACACTTAGACTACACATTTCAACATACATGTATTAGACTAGTTATAACATATATCCTGGCAAGCTCTTTTACAAAGGAGTTACCACATATACAACAAGTATATATTCATAGTTAATAATCATGGCAAGCATAGATCCAAATTCTATATTTATTCAGACATTTTTACAAGCACTTAGACTACACACTTCAACATACATGTATTAGACTAGTTATAACATATATCCTGGCAAGCCCTTTTATAAAGGAGTTGCCATATACATAACAAACATATATTCATAGTTGATAATCATGGCAAGCATAGATCCAAATTCCTTATTCATTCAATCATATCAACAAACACATGGAATACACTATATTCAACATAGTTCATATATATGTGTAAAGCGTGAGAAACATCGTATCTAAGCATGTGATAGCAATCAAGTCAGTCATAAATCATTAACTGACATTGAAAGCCTTGAAAATCATAGCATAAACATTTATAGTCCGCACTTTTCACCGGTAGACCTATAACAAACTCAGTTTAAACACTAAATCCTCGCCTACGGCATAACGACAATCTATAACATGAAATAGGTTAGCTATTTTACCATTTAATATATTTTAATCCCTAAAAAAGATTAAGGTTAGGATTTCTTACCCGAAAATGGAATCAGAATCGCCGGTATAATGATACAGCAGCGATGGTTAAGCATGTGGAGGGGTGAGATCGAATCCCAGGAACAGACTCTCACTCTCTCTCTCACTTTCTCTCTCTTTCCTTCTCTCTTTGCTCTCTTCTCTCTTAGGGTTTGCAAATTTATATGTGAAGGGAGAGAGACAGAGAGGGTTTAAGGCCCTTATATATTCTCAGAAGGATGGGAATGGCCACAGGACCATGGTATACTTAGGTTATAGCCAAAGACTGTCTGTTTCAGTCCAATGGAGCTAATCTGGAGGCCCCTTTTTTTGCATGTGGTCGAACTTAAGTTCCCTGACATTGGATCTAGGTCAAGTTATGTTTTCGGTCCTATCGGGTTTACAGATCGACCACGGAGGACTAGTTTCAATTCAACGGTCACCGGTACTCAATCAGGGCCACTAGTACACTGACATGTGTTGGAAATTTCCCCTGATCCGAGGGTGTAGTTGGGTTAAATTCTGATGATCTGAATCCTTAGATTTGGCCTACAAGCGAACGACTCAATTCACTTAAGTCTGAGTACATTTTCAAAGGGTATTTGCATTTCTCACACACTTCACTCTGGGCTCAAGTTGTGCACTTTTGGATACTATCTGGATTTGATTTTCGAGATAGTTGTTAAGCCCAGTAAGGCGGTCATAACGGTATAGTTTCATAGTTATCGAATTTTCGACTCAAGGCCCAGGTCCGATACGGAGTTTCAATGCACTCACGAGAGCAACTGGGTTTAAAGATTGTTCTTAGGTTTCAGGGTAACGTGGCGTCAGCGATCCTACTAATTTTGGGCCTTGTAGTTTATATTAAAAGTTGTCCAAGCTAATTTGATGGGTGATTTAGTTAAGCACTTAATTAATATTCGTCTAATTTCTAAAGGATTTGGTCCCTAGTGATTTCTTCCTAAGGTGGTACTCGGGTCTTTGTACGGATTTTTTCAGGACGTTACATATTAGCAGACTATTAGTCAGGCCGATACCTATTCGCCTGACCACATGCGAATTGGTGCAACAACTTTTCATCCGCAACCACATGCGAATTGGCGCCTTCATCTATCTCGTCTGCTCGAGTTGAAGTTGTTCCCACCAAGTTGAAGCTCCGCCCTTCAACTTGTAAGCCAAAGCTAAACATTCTTTACTTCAAGGATTTCCATATAGTCGAAGAATTATTCAACTTCAGATAGCTAGATGAGGAAATCCTTAATATGAAGTTGGCCATTGAAGCTAGGGATATCGACCTCCATCCTAAACTCTCAATCTGACCGATTTACTTGATCACTGCCTTATCTGGGATTTTGGAGGATCATGTCATCAACTTCCTCACCGATGGATTCCCATCCCTTAGGAATGATCCTTTAGTTCACAGCTTGCACCATCCTACGACCAGTGCGATTAAGAGTTCCAGCAATTGTTGGTGGTGGATCACCATCAGGAACAAAGGGTTACCCTAGGGCCTCCGTTATGCAATCTGTCATGCGATCGATGGCAGCTTGCAGCCCTTGCATGGCTTATCGATCCTCTCACTGTGCCACTTCGAAAGCCGCCACTGTTAAAGGATAATTCCTTAGAGCACCATCCATGGGATTGTTTCCCAACTCGTTGTTAGAAACCATACATCCGAGGAAAAGCCTCGCTCTAATTCCAAACTGACATAGGGAAGGATGTGTTGAGGTCGAGCACCATCTTCCTCAGGGAGATAACTATTCCGAATTCACGAAACTTCTCTGAACTCCTCACAGAGATGCCTCAAATCCACAAGGAAAAAAAAAAAGAATAATTTCTAAAAATTCATAATAAATTGATTAATGATTGTCTAATCTCTATTTGTACTTGTTAAAATTGTTATTAATGTGTCGTAATGCATCTAAGTGCGGAATATGGCGGAGCTATAGAACGTAGACTAAGTCCTAGAGGATAGGTGATTACGACTTATTTAAAAATATGTCTAGTAAAAACAACAATTTCCTAGTTTAAACTAAATTAAACAATGTAACTCTAAGGTTTCCAAGCCAATAGAGGGTCCAATCACATAGTCTACTTAAGATATGCAAATTAAGCAACTATCATATAGCATAGTGAAATGTGTGTATGAAATATGCTACCTATCAATCTTAGGCATTCATCTAATCATGCATACATAATTAAGTATTCAAAGACATGAGCACAATTAAACAGATAGGCAAATGACAATCCTAAATATAAGCATGTATAGTGGTTCAGCTACATGCCTACTCCACTACTTATGGACTCACTCTCTCGTAGAGTGTAACAAATTTTACTATGGGAGGTTTTAAATTAGGTTTATGTCAAACCTTTACAGCCCTACACAAAGACTCTTCAATTTATATTCTACGCAAGAGCAAAAGTCCTACACAAGAACCTAGACTTTCTGTCCTACACAAGGACAAGGGCCCTAATATCGAACCCGACAATTTAGGCCACAGAGACTAAGGTCCTAATCCCTAATGGGATTTTTGTCCCGTGCTCGACCAGTCGTGAGCCTCGCTCAACCGGTCGAGGGCTGGTGCACGACCAGCCGTTGAGTCGAGTCATGGCTTGACTCAAAGTCCAGCGATTGCGGACTATTTTTCTGGGTGTACTCGACCAGTCTTGGGAGGTCCTCGACTGATTGTGGGTGGCGCTCGATCAGTCGTGGACTCGGTATGACCAGTCGAGGTTACGCAGATTTGTTCCACGATTTTGTGTGGATTTCATTTTGCAAGACCTTTCGCAACTGGGATGCGGAAAGGAGTTTCCTAAAACTATAAAAAGGGCACCCTAGGTTTTTCTAGGGTAAGATGAGGTGTAAGAAAAAGTACAAGAGGGTTTCCTAAAGGGTTTAGGGATATCAAAGGTGAGAGAGAGAGAGAGAGAGAGAGAGAGAGGAAGCTTGTAGAAGGGAGGTTATGCTCGTGGAGGTGATCTACAGTGCAATCTATATCTCAGCACTCTTATGCCCTCGTAATCGGTGAGACCTCTCCATTTTTCCTTTATTCTTTCATTGTCCATCCACTCCTGTGTGAGTGACGAAGGTTGTAATGTTCTACTTCATAGTGGATTGTTAATCTGGACGAGGTCCCGTGGTTTTTACCTCTTTGAGGGTTTTCCACGTAAAAATCTCTTGTGTGGTGTGTGATTTATGCTTTGATTTATTTCATTCCTTTATTATCCATAATTCTGGTTTGTTTTGGGAGGCTAGATCTTAAGGTTTTGTGCAAGGCCCCCAACAAAATGGTATCAGAGCCAAGTTCATTGAACGGGTATGGAAGGTGGCTTATCAAGGATGATCAGACTCAATGGTTCTAACAGGACCATATCGAAGACTAAGATGGAGGACTTGCTTTATTACAAAGACCTATATTTTCCAATTTTAGGCATATCAGCAAAATTCAAGGATATGTCTGATGATGATTGGAAGAAGATAAACCGAAAGGCGGTGGGGTTTATTAGACAATAGTTGGACGATTCCGTATTCCACCATGTGTCTACAGAAACCTCAGCCGCTAGCCTATGGCTGAAATTAGAAGGGTTGTATGAGAGGAAGACAGCCGGTAATAAAATTTTCCTGATAAGGTGACTTGTGAATCTCAAGTTCAAGGATGGTGGTTCTGTGGCCGAGCACATGAATGAGGTCAGCAATATAGTGAACCAACTCTCCTCTATGAAGATGGTCTTGGATGATGAATTGCGGGCTTTGTTATTGCTTAGTTCTTTACCTGATAGTTATGAGACATTGGTGGTGTCTCTAAGTAACTCCACGCTAGATGGAAAGATATCCATGGAACAGGTAACTAGTTGTCTCTTCAATGAGGAGACAAGGAGGAAGTCTCAGGGGTCTACTCAGCAAGAGGCCCTTGTGACACAGGAACAAGGGATAGGAAAGAATCGGAAGGGCGAGAAAGCCTGAGATAAATCAAGAGGCAAGTCGAGTAACAAAAAAGATGTTGAATACTGGAATTGTGGAAAAAAGGGCCACTATAAGCATGAATGTTGTAAGCTTAAAAATGACAAGAAAGGAAAAGGAAAGGAAGATGAATCAGATTCCACTGCGGTCACCTCAGATGGTGACGTTGTAGTTATTCTTTCAGCAGATCATGATGTATGTCTCACAGCTACGAGTCAGGACACCAACTGGATGATAGACTCGGGAGCTTCTTTTCATGTGACTTAATGCAGAGATTTCTTCATAAGCTATAAGTCAGGTGACTATGAGACCGTGAAGATGGGAAATTCTAGCATATCGAAGATCGTAGGAGTCAGTGATATTTGCGTGAAGACTGATGTGGGCTGCATATTGGTTCTCAGGGATATGAGGCATATCCCAGACCTTCACCTCAACTTGATGTCGACAGGAAGGTTGGATGATGATGGTTATGAAAGCTGGTTTGGTGGTGGATGATGGAAGCTCATCAAGGGTTCATCGATCGCAGTCAGAGGAAAGAAGTGTTGCACCCTTTATAAGGCAAGTGTCAGTATGTGCAAGGGTAGATTAAACGCAGTGGAAGATTTAGCTATTGACATGTGGCACAGGCGTCTAGGCCACATGAGTGAAAAAGGGCTTCAGGTATTAGCAAAGAAGCGGCTCCTTCCAGACGTGACAGGTATACCTCTCAAAACCTGTATTGATTGTTTATCAGGGAAACAGCATAGAGTTTCATTTATTAAATTTGCTTCTTATGTTAATAAAGTGCATGCATTAGATTTGGTTTATTCTAATGTTTGTAGTCCTATGAGGACAAAAACCCTGGGTGGGGCATTGTATTTTGTTACTTTTATGCATCTAGGAGGGTTTGAGTTTATGCTTTGAAATTCAAGGAGAAGGTCTTTAGTGTGTTTAAATTGTTTCATGCTATGGTCGAGAGAGAGAGAGAGAGACGGATAGATCATTGAAGTGCATCTGCACTAACAATGGTGGTGAATACATTGGCGACTTCCATGAATATTATAAGTCCCTGAGTGTATGACATGAACAGACAGTACCCAAGACTCCCCAATATAATGGTGTAGCTGAGTGAATGAATCACACCATTGTTGAGAGAATCAAATGCATGTTATCCCATGCGAAATTACCCAAGATGTTATGGGCAGAAGCAATGCACACGGCAGCGTATCTGATAAACAGGTCTCCACTAGCCTCGTTGAATAGAGAAGTGCCTAAGAAGGTGTGGACTTGACAGGATCCATCATATAGTCATCTCAGGGTGTTTGGATGCAGTGCATCCGTTCACGTACCAAAGGATAAGAGGTTCAAGCTCAATATAAAGATCAGGCAGTGTGTGTTCTTAGGGTACACTGATGAAAAGTTCAGTTACATATTGTGGGATCCGACCGAGAGGATGCTCGTCAGGAGCAAAGATGTAGTTTTCTTTGAAGATCAGTGTATAGAAGACATTGGTAAGTAAGAGAAGAATTAGCCTAGTTCAGGTGAGCTAGAGGACATGGATCCTATTATTCCTTCTGTTGTGCCTAATGACAGGGGAGTATAGCAAGGTGCAGAGGACGAGGGAGTTCCTTCAGAAGATGGACTAGGGGAGCAGCCCCCACTTGATCCACCTGTTGAGCCAGAGGTGAGAAGGTCATCTAGGGACAAACAGTCATCCAAGAGGTATTCACCACATGAGTACATTATGCTGACTGATGGGGGAGAGCTAGAAGATTATTCTGAGGCCCTAGCCGACGAGCATAAGGGGGAGTGGTTAAAAGCTATGCAAGAGGAGATGTAATCCTTGCATAAGAACCATACCTATGATATGGTGAAACTGCCTAAGGGCAAGAAAGCTCTGAGCAACAAGTGGGTGTTCAAAAAGAAGATTAAGTAGAATAATTCACAGACGAGGTTTAAGGCCAGACTTGTGGTGAAAGGGTTTGGTCAGAGGAAAGGTATAGACTTCGAGGAGATATTCTCACCAGTGGTGAAGATGACATCCATACAGGTGTTGCTTGGGTTGGCGGCTAGCATGGATTTGGAGATAGAGCAGTTAGATATTAAAATTATCTTCCTCCATGGTGACCTGGAAGAAGAGATCTACATACACCAACCAAAGGGGTTCGAAGTCAAGCACAAAGAGCATATGGTGTGTGGGTTGAGGAAGAGCTTGTATGGGCTGAAACAAGCTCCATGGTAATGGTATAAGAAGTTCGACTCATTTATGTCGGACCACTGTGTGTTCACGCGCAAGTTCTAGATAGTGATTTCTTAGTTCTGCTATTATACGTTAATGACATGCTCATTTTGGGAAAAGACATCAAGAAGATCGATAGACTGAAACAGGAGTTGGATAAGTCTTTTACGATAAAAGATTTGGGCCCGGCTAAACAGATCCTAAAAATGGAGATAACCCATGACAGAAGCAGCAGGAAGCTTTGGTTGTCACAAGAACAGTATATTGAGAAAGTCCTAGAGCGGTTCAATATGAATGCAGCGAAGCCGGTCAGTACTTCACTAGATGGTCACTTCAGATTGAGCGACAGGCGGTGTCCCAAGACGAAGGCAGAGGTGGAAGAAATTTAAAAGATACCCTACGCCTTAGCTGTAGGAAGTTTGATGTATGTTATGGTGTGTACACGCCCAGACATAACATATGTGGTTGGTGTTGTTAGGTGGTATCTTTTCAATCTTGGCAAAGAAAATTGGGCAGCGGTTAAGTGGATACTACAGTATCTAAGAGGCACATCCAGGTTGAGCCTATGCTATAGTGACAATAAACCTGTGTTGGAAGGCTACACAGATGTAGATATGGCAGGTGACATAGACTCCAAGAAGTCTACATCAGGGTTTGTGTTCACGTTTACAAGGAGATCGATTTCTTGGCAAGTAAGCTACAGAAGGTCGTAGCATTATCGATGATAGAGGCCAAGTATATTGCAATCACAGAGGCATGTAAAGAGATGCTTTGGATGAAAAGGTTCCTATAGGAACTTAGCTTGAAGTAGGAAGAGCACGTGGTCTATTGTGATAGTCAAAGTGCTATACACTTGAGCAAGAATCCAAGTCAGCATTCCAAGTCAAAGCACATAGAGATTCGGTATCACTGGAACAGGGATACTTTGGAACAGAAGGTGTTACAGCTTGAAAAGGTCCACACGGACGATAATGGGTCAGACATAATGACCAAGGCTTTGCTCAAGGGTAAGTTTGAGGTTTGTAGAAATTAGGCTGGCTTGAAGAAGGTAGATCCCTCATGGGACAAAAAGGGAGAGATTTGATAGGATTTTTAATCCATGCTTAGTCAGTCGTGAGCCTCGCTCGACCGGTCGAGGGTTGGTGCACGACCAGTCGCGGGGTCGAGTCGTGGCTCGACTCAAAGTCCAGCGACTGTGAACTATTTTTCTCAGGGGTGCTCAACCAGTCATGGGAGGTCCTCGATTGGTTGTGAGTGGCGCTCGACCGATCATGGATTCAGTACGACCAATCGAGGTTACACAGATTCATTCCGCAATTTTCTGCAAATTTTGTTTCTCAAGTCCTTTCGCAACTGGGATGCGAAAAGGAGTTTCCTAAAACTATAAAAAAGGGACCCTAGGATTTTTCTAGGGTAAGAAGAGGTGTAAGAAAAAGCACAGAGGGTTTCCTAAAGGGTTTAGGGATATCAAAGGTGAGAGAGAGAGAGAGAGAAAGAGAAAGAGAAAGCTTGTAGAAGGGTAGTTATGCTCGTGGAGGTGATCTACGGTGCAATCTATATCTCGGCGCTCCTACATCCTCATAATCGGTGAGATCTCTCCATTTTTCCTTTATTCTTTCATTGTTCATCCACTCCTGTGTGAGTGACGAAGGTTGTAACATTCTACTTCATAGTGGATTGTTGATGTGGACGAGGTCCCATGGTTTTTTTTTTTTACCGCTTTTAGAGTTTTCCACATAAAAATCTCTTATGTGGTGGGTGATTTATGCTTTGATTTATTCCATTGCTTTATTATCAATAATTCTAGTTTGTTTCGGGAGGCTAGATCCTAAGGTTTTGTACAAGGCCCCCAACAATCCCGAACCTAAGATTTATGCCCTACACAAGAGCAAGGCTCCTACTCCCGAACCCAACACGTATTCTCCCACTAGAGGCCTACACAAGGGCTTGAGTTAATTTTTCCTTTGGCTAACCAACAACCTACGTCCTACATAAGAATCACGGATTTCGGCCACATAGGCCAAGGTCATACAAAAGAGCCTAAGTGAGTTTGAACACAAACTCTTGTACTCCAACCTACACAAGGAAGGAGCATTATAATGGACTCTAAAAATGACAACTACTTGTCTGATTGAACCTCGCCTGTTGCGCCTCTTAGGTTGCTTGATCTTCACACTCATGTGCTTCAATCAACTCCCCGCTGCTCCCCCGATCATGTTGTCGCTGCTTCGCCAAGGCTTTAGCTTCACGATTAATGTTCTTGCATTTGATGTATCTTCAAGATGACTAAGGTGATGGGAGTGGGTCGAATCTCCTACAACTAATGGGTAGTTGTTTATCCTAGAAGATTCAACTAGACAGGTCTCCTAGAAGATCTGGACAATGATTTATCAAGAATACTTAAGTCCAATCTCTAGGAAATGGAGGAGTTCAAGCATATCTTAGTGTTGAGGTTGGAATCCGCATTAGAGTTGTAATCTCAAAGGAGATGACTTAGAACTTAATGGAGTAGAGGATTAGGATGAGAGATTTGCATATGGAATCACCCCACCTTCTTTTGCTCTAAAAACCCATAAAAATACCTAAGAATTAACTGCCCTTTATAAAAAGTTCGAGCTCTAATGGTAAAAAAGAGAGCAGAAAATGGTCTTGTTGATGCCATCAAAGAATAATCTTTGATGCCATCGAAATGGCTTCGATGCCATCAAGAAAATCATTGGAAATTTCACAAACCTTGTTGGATAAATCTGGATCTCAAATCGATGCCATCCAAGGGACCTCGATGCTTCTAGCCAAATTTCCAAATTGGTTGTTGGACTTCCCTGATTCTCAATCAATGCCATCAACCAGGTTTTGACACCATCAAAGACTGTTCGATGGCAGCTCGATGCCATCATATATGCCCTTGAATCTGCTATTTTGGGCTATCCTTTATACAGCAGATTTGTACCTCTTCTAACCTTCTTTATCATGTTTTTCTTGGTCTCCTACAGATAAGGAATTATTAAATTAATATTCCTATTAAGTCAAGATCATCTAGAGGCTATATGGTTGTTTTGGGTTAAGGATTAAAGTCACCGAAGCATCTCCTTTACGTGTATATGCTCCTTGATGCTTCTGCTCTGCTTGTGTCTTTGATCTTCACTTTCGAAAGGCTCAACTGACTACATGACACAACGGCTCACGTGATTGATAAACAAGGGTACAAAAATGAGTTCACTAACACCTGTTACACCATTAATATAGAAAAAAAAACCTAAAATTCGTAATTACCAAAAATAACAAAATTTTAATCCTAATAAAAATCCTAACTCTAGTAAAACTCTTATAAATCCTAATTTCTAAAAATAAAAATTCCAAACAAACTTTTACTAGAAGAGTCCTATCATGATTACAAGTTATTTCTAAAAAAGAAGAAAATTTAAACTATATATATATATATATATATATATATATATATATATATATATTAAAAATCAAAATTACTAAAAGAAGTAACTTTCTTTTAAAAAATCATTTTTGAGTTAAAAGCGCGTGTTTTCTAATGAAACAGATAGATGCAACCTACAATAATCCGAAAGATTATAACTGTTTCCATTTTTTAAGGGTCTCCTTATGTTTAATAGATGCCTGATTAGGGATCTATGCAACATGTGATTCTTGAAATAAGTAAACCAAGAAAATATTGTGGGTCGATTAACCTCAGATGAACCGTTTCAATTTGATTGATAGGTTGTGCTCCTCATAATGATACCCGAATTAAAAGTTATGGTCAATTTACAGTCCACCTTCTTTTAGCCCAACTATGATAGTAATGTATCTGTGAAACGTTCTACATCAAGAATCTACTTGTTATACAAGTGTCCAATCTTAGACACAAAAAATACATTACAACTATTCTTTCCTTTAAGATTTTGTAACACCCCGAACTTTTCAATACAGAGTATTGAAGGTTCTCTAGTGTCACCATGTAATTTAACGTAATATGTAGATGTGTACGATACCAATCTTACAATCATAACCGTACATCTATTCCTCAAACATGAGTTTAACTGTTGGGAATGATCTCCATACAATAGACCAAACCATCTAACTGTTGATTTTAAGACAAGACTATCCATCATGTGATTTGACGTGTGTACCTTCCCTTAAATAATTTGGCGAATAAGTCCTTAACCGTAATGATTTAAATGTGAGTCCTTTTGTAAGAATTGTTTAGAAAGGTGCCTATAATCATGTAGAACCATTAGATTTCACAAAACTCTTAGATCAGCAATAATTACGAAAATGCTACTAACCTAGACCCCTGAATTCTAAATCACAAGGTTCTCAAAATCCGTTCGACGAGAAACTTTACACCATGTCTACATATCAAAAATTAACCGTACATATCAGATCGTGGCCATTGGATCAGTAAAACCAATAGCCAAGCAAGAAATACACTCGAGATGGCCCACCAAGGATCGGCGATCACTTCCTGCTTCGATACAAACCCTAATATGAAGCGTACAAAACAAGTGGACGGAGTAGATTACCCGAAAACATCACCAAGAACCCAAAGTAGAGGGTGCGTGTACACCTACTAGTTACGTCTTTAACACACCATAACTAGGGTCCGTCAATAAGGCTTTGACCCGACGAATCATGCAAGAGTAGGGAAACCGTCTTTGATTTTGCGTTAATAGTGGGTGACCATCCGCTGTGATGCTAGTGGGCCACCATCATCATCCACACAGGTGATCGGAGTCGTCCAACGTGTTCGAACGACGTTTCTGACTAAGACCACGTGAATTCTACCGTCCATCAAAGCCGACGTATCTCCAAGCAATCCCACAAATCCCCACTTCCGGAGATTTAAACGGACAGTATCCGTTTGAGGGCCGGATAGTCCATTTTCATGATCATCCAAGATGATCAATGCCTTTCGTCATGAACAGGGGGCAAAACCGACCAAACCTTGGTCCCTGTTACGTCCGACGTAAATTAAGAAGCCAAACAACCCTCTTCCAACTTCCGTCCGCAAATAATGTAGCGTGATCTCAGTCTCTACATATGGAAACCCAGGGAAAGACATTTAAATTGATTGTGACCTTCCAAAACTAAAGAGAAACATGTCTAATCCTACTAAAGACTTCCTAAAGAAAAGGAATAAAACAGAACGTGAGACTTCCGCTGGTTTTCACGTAGAGAACGTGTTCACGAAAACACTCTGCACGCCTGATCACAACGTGATCTGGCCATGGATTTCGGTGGGACCATGGATGTCCTTCTATCGTTCAGATGATATTCCCCTTACAACTGGTGCCCCCGTAAAAGTACATTCCCAACTATTATTCCATCTTTGACGCTTCGACTTGGGGCTGTTCACGAGTTGAGCTAGTTCGATTAACTCGCTTGACTCGGCTCGAGTTAGCTCGGATTGACTCTGATTGAATGGTTGAGTCGGGCCGAGTCAATCTACATTCTTCTAACTTGAGTTGAGTTCGACCACGGGGGATTTTAACTCGACTCGACTCAGCTCAATTAGAAATAAGTATTTATAATTTTTTAAATATAATATATATATATATATATATAATATTAATAATATATATATATATATACACACACACACACACACACACACATTATAAGATTTTAAAAGTAAAACCCTACCCCACCCGTACGGCCGTACTGCCTCCCTTTCCCTTTCTCCCTTTCCCTTTCTTCTTTATCTCCACCCCACCCAGCCCACTGCTCGCCCCCCACCCGCCCGACTAACATTAATTAGAGGTGGGCCACCACCTATGGCTTACGACTGCCAGCCTGAGGCCCCGATCTCTCCCGACAAGGTGAGTGCTTCTTCTTCTTCTTCTTGTTTTTCTCTTTCTTGATTCAGTCATGCAGATTTTTAAAGAGTGATAGACGCACACTATAGTTTTCCCCTTTTTGAATGAACTAAACAAATCCGAGTGTTTTTATTTTTTATTTTTATTTTTTGTGGTGTTTGATGTTTAGCAGACAGGACCGTACATGTCATGCCCCATACTCAGAAACCGAGCTCACAAAATTTTCAATCGCCGAATCCGGCGCCGACCGCCTTCGTAGTACCCCATTCTTGGCTCTCGACACTCATATGCCAGATTTTCGATCCTAGGATCCTACAAGGAGGATTTTTAACATAATTTTTTTTTAGCATAACAATAGGCATAACCCAGATATAAACAACAACCTCACCACATATTCACTATAATCAAATGCTTTGAGTACAATGCTTAAAGGAAAATACAATATAGATAACAAGCCTCTAGATATCGCCACAAGCTCAGCTATATGCTCCTATCTCAGCTCGGCTACGTCCTATCGACATTTGAACGCATCTATCATGCATAAGCTTATAGAAAGCTTAGAGGGTGGTGTAAGTGTGTGCGCAATATAAGCATGCTCAAGGTGCACTATCAAAGTAATATAGAAGCATACTGGTAAGTCCATAACTACCATGTAATGTAGAATCATAACAACCCAAATGTCATATACCGAGGGTGTAATGCAATATGCAATGCAAAGGAATAACGATGTTAGAGTGTGTAGTCGGGATGATAATACGTGGTATCGCAAGTTGTGGGGTTCATCACAAGGGATTTCTATCCAAACCAGTCCCATACCTAAATTTAGATAACCAGACTCAATGTGGTAAACTCCTGATCTCATGTTGGTCACGCACCCCAAATGAAATCCCGGCCATTATGAAGGTATGCATAATGATTTGGTTCCGCACCACCAGCATAAGTAGATAGTGGATGAATAAATGAATGAGTAAAATGTTGAGTATGCAAACCCCTGCGTAGTAGCCTGCCAGCACAGTAGCCTATCAACCAATGGTAGCTCGCCTAGGCCCTTAGGCCTCGCCCACATGTGCCCGCCCACGTGTACAACAGTGACAAGGTGTCATAATACCAGCATCGAACATCTTTGGGATCATCACCGGGGACAGTACAATGCTGTCAACCATACCAAAGTTATGCGAAGCAAGGCATGAATGTCATCTGTTGTACCAAGGCTATGCGATGCAAGACATGAATGCTATCGGTCATACCAAGGCTTTGCGATGTAAGACATGAATGCTATCGACCGTACCAAGGCTATGCGATGTAAGGCATGAATATTATCTGCCACACAAAGGCCATACGATGCGATGCAAGGCCTACATAGCCAATGTCATATGCAAGATATAATTTGATCATGACAGTCCTCATATCAAGTCCACATATCAATACAGTTCCTCCCGAGGAAATCACTGGGGTTAAATACACCTGCTGACTCCACTCTCCTAGCCGCACAACCCAGCGAGCATAAGAGACCTCATTACCTATCTGTGGACAATCAATACCAACAAGGCATGATGGTAGCGGACCCATTTACGAGCTAGTCAGACTCAGCCTAGCTATTGCTCCCTCACTTAAGCGGGTAAGGCCACACCCCCTTCCCACCGACCACGATACAGTGGGAGACGCGGCCTAATGATAAAGGCACAGTCGCTCCTATTTTTCACTCAGTCTTTGCGTTGGAGCATCTCCTAGTACCATGAAGGTTTTGAGACTTTAACCCAAGGACATCCTACGTGCCTACAGTGCTCAAACTAATATTTTCGGTATCCAAACCTGGCCATCCACGATATGCCTGTGGAGGCTACGACCCTGATGATGTTAAGGGGAATAATAACTATGTCATACAAATGTGAGATGCATAAATCATACCAATTAACTATGCATCAGTCCTGCACATACAGTGTGCTCATGTGGGACATTCCCACCTATCAGGGAGTCCCATCAATAATCAGCCCAATGGCACATGTTATGCTCAATCACTCCTCATAATAAGCATACGGTGATGCG
Source organism: Magnolia changhungtana (assembly GCA_030180095.1). Lineage (NCBI taxonomy): Eukaryota > Viridiplantae > Streptophyta > Magnoliopsida > Magnoliales > Magnoliaceae > Magnolia > Magnolia changhungtana. Next base: position 1,256,402 of record JASAUF010000644.1, on the reverse strand, counting down.
TATGGACATGTATCATGAAGTGTACCAAGCATGAATATAATCACATACATCATGGTGGGTCTGTATAAGGTAGCCTATGGCCCGTAATAATGAATGGGTGGTGAACACATAATCACACACATATAGTGGGCTTCATGCGTTACAATTGGGCCTCACCCATACAATGGGCCTCACACAAGGGTCTCATATATCACAAGGGGCCTAATCACATGGGCCTCATACAACCAAGATGGGCCTCATATAATCATAATGGGCCTCATACAATCCCAATAGGCCTCATATAATCACAATAGGCCTTATAAAATCACAATGGGCCTCATACAATCATGATGGGCCGCATAAAATCATAATGGGCCTCATACAATCACAATAGGCCGTATAAAATCATAATGGGCCTCATACAATCACGATGGGCCTCATACAAGGGTCTCATACAATTCTGATGGGCCTTATACGATTATAATGTTATGCTACCACATACTCAGTGCATGTACTAACCTAGTCGTAATCGATAATCGGCATATATAGAGGGGTCCATAGAAGGACAACAGATCTAATCCATAACATGAGGATCGGTCCTTAACGGTGGATATACCGAATCTGATACCACCGATCCTTCCATCTACGGTGATGATGTACTCTCCTTATATCAAGGTTGGACCTAGGTGGCCTACCTAAAATCCTAAGGAACCAGAACGGGCTTCCTTCACCATACTATTATATGACCCATTAGATGCCCTAGGAGGCCCAAATAAGTCCTATATGGACTTCAAGATTAAACCAATCCTACTAGCAACCAATGCGGGCCCCACATATTAGGTTAGCCCAATATGAATAAATGGATCATGCAATTATCAATGGGGGTCCAATGATTAAGGTCAACCCACTTAGAAAAGGATGAGAATGGGCCTAATAAAGGCCTAAGGGAAGGTCACAATGTGGAAATCTAACCATCATTGCCCATCAATGTGGACATTTAACTAACATTGCTCTCAAGGAGTGGCCCACATAGAGCCAAACCTATAGTGGGCCCATGGTCTCACACATGGACCTCATACATAACATAATGGGCCTCACATAAGGGCCTAATGAAACAGCCCATAGCCCTCAAATGATTGGGAATAATATGGACTTCTCTGATGTTATCTTATACATCATTATGGCCTCACAACATGGACCTCTTATATATCACAGTGGGCCTCATCATATGGGCCTCTCATATATCACAATGGGTCTCATCATATGGGCCTCTGATATATCACAGTGGGCCTCATCATGTGCCTCTCAAACATTATAATGGGCCATACATATAGGCCTCACATAATCATATTGGGCCGCACATATGGGCGACACAAACTTCATATTGGGCCGCACATATATCTCATTGGGTCACATCCCATGGGCTTCACATACATCACATTGGGCTCATCACATAGGCCTCATACGATAGCCCTTAGCCCAGAAGAATAGATGGGCGGTATGTATATACACATTACTTATGGTGGGCCTCACAAGGCAATGGGGCCCATGGCCCTAAACATGGTTGAACGGTTTACATTTGACATGTACATCATACGGTGAAGTTGTACTTTTCTCATAACAAGGTAGGGTCTAGGTACTTAGACAATTTTAAGTGGAAAGAGCACAACTACTAATGGGGGCCCAATGGTTTGGGATAGCCACAAGGTCTAAGTAAGTCATACTACGGGCCTAAGGGTTAAGAACGGGCCTAAACAAGGTCTAAGGTGGACCTCCAACCACCAAGGAAGAGAATGGACTTAATAAATAGGCCTAAGGTGGACATTCAACCACCAATGGGCCTAGCGGGGTCCACAATGGGGACATTTAACCACCATTGTCCCCAAGAAGGTGGCCCAATCAAGATAGCTAACTAAACCAAGGCCCAAGGCCCAAAAACTACTATAAAAGTATAATGGGCAGCCATACATTAACATTACAACACATAATGGGTAGGGGTGTACACGGGTCGGGCCGAGTTGAACTGACCTTAGCCCGTCCAGGCCCGTTCAACAACCACACAAGGCCCGAACTTGATGGGCCTCTAGTCACATTTGAAAATCAATATCTCCAATCCCCGTAACTAGCCGGGCACTGTTAGCGATACTAGTTCGGGCCGAGTTTGGGCCAATTTCGAACCTTCGAGTTCGGGTCAGTTTCGAACCTGAGTTTGGGCCAGTTTCGAACCTTACAGCAAGTTCATGGGAAGGGCTTTGGCAGGTAATCCGCGTTCCATTACAAGGCCCTCGATCAACGGTTTAGATAGTTGAACTATAAACTCCACAAAAAATCTAACTAGTCAGGACATTTACATACATTTGACAAAGCATAAAATAAAACATTTTATACAAATTAAATATAGTCATACACGGGTCGGGCCAGGGCGAGTCGGATTTCGGACCGAGTCGGGCTGAACTGGGAGGTATTCGAACTGGGCCTGAACTCACTTTCGGGCCGAGAAAATTGGCCCGTCCTGACCCGAACTCAGTTCCGGGTCGAGCCGAGTTGGGCTTTTTCGTTCGGGCGGGTCGGCGACCTAATTTTTCTAAGCATAATTTAGTTTTGTGTACACCCCTAATAATGGGCCTTAAGAGAATGGCCCAAAGTCCTCATGTATATCACGGACTCAATACATAGCCCAAGTACCATTATTATGGGCCAAATGGAGCATTTATGGCCCATCCCTCATATGCCACTGGATCCATGCATTAAATGGATCAAATGGGTAGCCCATAAGCCCAAGGATACAAGGCCAAGGCCTAAATTTTTTATGTGGGCCTCACAACATCAACCCATGACTTGGTAAGGCCTAACCAACAAGTTATAAAGTGGGCCTTGCATGTCAGCCCATACTAGGAATTTAAGAGTGGGCATTCAAGGATCATTTGCTCAAGTTGGGCGCATAGATATTGGGCCCATAATAGATATTGGGCCCATAATATGATAAGGTCAGCCCTTGCACAATATTGGACTCGAATGGAGGATTTCCAGCCCATCTGGGCCTAGTGGACCATAAAAATTTGGATTATAGTTGGTCCACAACATACCACTTAGAATGGGCCTTACAAAGCATTAATTAAGCTCAAAAATATGCCTCAAAAATAGACTGATTATGTGTGTACTCAACACTCCATTTGGTGGGCCACACATCCCTCAAAACATCCTAACATGAATCATACAACTTCTAGTATATTGCTGGACTTTCAACTCACCCAGCTTCTTGGGCTTGCTAAGGTCCAGCAGGTGGGATTTATAGAAAAAAATAAATCTAGTGGTGGTTCTTAATAATCATAGTGGGCCCCAACAGATGGAGAGCATGGATACATCACTCAAAAGAAGGTGGGCGTGCTGCTGGACTGCAAGTCCAACAGCACCACCATACAGGCTGGACGTCCAGGTGGGCTTGGGCGTCCCAAGGGCTTGGACGGCCTAGAATAACATACATTAAGGTGGCTCCATGAGTGGGTGTCCCTCTAGAGAGTGGTCCACACATCAGTGGGCCACCCCAGGGGAGGACGGCTTGGATAAAACACATACATCAAGTGGGCCTCAAGGTGGGATGGCCAGCCACCCCTTGGGCGTCCCAAGGGTGGGACGGCCAGCCAGTTCGAAGGTCCAGGTGGGCCCCACTTTGGGACGTCCCTCTAGGGACTGGTCCCCTACTAAGTGGGCCACACCTCAATGGTGGATGGATGGACAAAACATGTACATAGATGGGCCTAAGGTGGGGTGGATGGCCAGCCCATTGCTGGACATTCAGCCCAGCTGGATGTCCAGTATGGTGTTGTTATCCTAGCCCCTAAACACCCCAACATATGATTAGATATGTGGCCCACAAGCACTTGGGGTTGTCCTCTACAAGGTGGGCCACAAATTAGGTGAATGGAAAGGCCACCTCCACACAAAGGCCTAGGTAAAACATTCATGGACAGCAAGGTATAAGAAAATACAGCAGAAAATTAAAGTAGTGTTGTCCCTGTTTTGCGCACCCCAAAAGGGTGGGCCTAAGTTCTCCAAAAATTGGGGAAAATTAATTCTAACCTCCTCATACAAGTGTACTACAAGGTACAGTTCACAAAAGTGGCCTACCATTACAAAAACTATTTTATATTTATGGATTTCTAAAATGTAATGTTGCTGGATAGTCCAGAAAATCTGGACTGTCCACCCCACTTGGGCCACTTCTTTAGGACCTCAGTCAAGGCCAAATGGAGGTAAAATTTAGGGTACATCTATGTGGGATCCACGCCTTCAAGAAAAGTATATCAAATGGGTAGAAACAATCCCCTAATCTGTAAGCCCTATATCCTTGACCGTATCGTTCCGTAGACTTCTGCGGTCTTCCCGGTCGAATTCCGGCAACCTTCGACTCTTGACAAGTATTTACGTGCGACCTTGATTCACACGCCATCAACTCGAGTCAACTCAACTCGAGACTTGTACCCTTGCGACCGCACCGTCGCTGCCGTTTCGATGCCGCGACACGCGCGCCGATCCGATACCCTGGTCAGGAGATGTAGGCTAGCGTTCGGTGCGAGAAAAATGTCATGCGTATAAATTCCGAGAGAATCTCTATGACTTGTCACATCAATCAATCTCATTAAGGGTCAAGTACACATCAACTTTCACCCATTTCCAAGCAACCCCAAAGTCAAAAAGTCTCTTACAAACTCATACTTTTCTTACACCAAAAACCACAAAAGTCAAAAAGTTCTTACACCCATCATTCACCACATCCATCACCCATCACTCTCTCTCCCTTTATAAGTCTCTCTCTCTCTCTCTCTCTCTCTCTCTCTCTCTCTCTCTCTCTCTCTCTTCTCCCAAACTCATTTTCAAGCAAGAAAATACCACACGTCCTAAGCTTCTCCAAGCTTTCTCAAGCAACAAGTGTGGCCCACCTTTCCCACCCTTTCATCTCCCATCTCAACCATCCAAACCTCATCTCCTCCGTTGGAATCAAAGTTAAGGAGCTAAGGAAGCCTAAGGTGCAAGTAGGAAGTGGCGGGTGATCTTAGATTTTATTTTTCCTTCATTTTGTTGATTTAAGGGTCCATATATGCGGGACCCACCTTAATGTATGTTGTATGCAAGAGGGGCCCATAGTGGCGGGGCCCCTCCACCCTCACCGATCTCTCTCTCTCTCTCCCTTTTCCTTTGTGTATGATGGCTTGTGGCCCACTTGATGTATGATCTTATCCATGTCGCATACCGGTGGACCTCGTCTATGTGGGACACACCAGGGTGTTTTTATGACATCCCAACCGTCCATAGGGGGCCCACCTTGCTGTGACTAATAGTGAAGTGTGACCTGACGTGGGCCCAGCTCCACAGCTCACGTGGTGGACTGAGTGAAAGATACATCATTTCAACGCTGGGCCCGCCAAGCTCCACAGCTCGTGTAGTAGACTGAGTGAAAGATGCCTCAGTTCAACACTTGAGGTCTTGGCATCACTCCCTGTGGTGCGTGCTAACATGGAGTGTGCACTGACCGTGGGTGTGCACTGATGGTGGGTGTGGACTGGCATGGGGTCCACGGGACCCATCCATGTCGTCCATCCTTTTTTATGGGGCCCACCATAGTGTACGTGTTTTTTTCCCAGACCCTCCATACTCCTGGACGGTGGGGCCCACGTCCGTGTGGGTCCTCTTTACACCCAGAACTATAGCTCAACTGGCTGACTGAGTGGAGATACCTCGTTCTAACACGTAAGGCCTTGGTGCGATTCCCACGTGAGGGTGGCCTGCACGTAGGACCCACCTAAGTTTTGGTGCGGCTGAAACTTGGTCTGACCTTCATTCAAGTGGGACACCTACGATGGGTGGGCTGGATTTGTGAACCCCATCTCAGTGGGCCTAATAAATGGCTTTAAATGTTTTCAATGGAGGGTAGCCCTCTCAATTATTGTATCCGGTGCGGCCCACACAAGTCATGGATTGACGTGATTTTTAAGACCTAGGCCCATGCTGGAATGGTGCATCTGATTGATGGGTTAGATGTTTGGCACACATCAATGGTGGGGCCCACACCGATCGACCTCATGAGGCTTAACGTCAGCGAGCGTTGTACCTTTTCCCATATATATATGGTGGGCCCTACGTGGGACCCACCTCTGTTGTATCTCTGCCTGTGTTAAAGAAGAAAAAGAAAAAGAAAAAGAAAAGAAAGAAAAAGTGGAAAAGGTGCAGCCACGTGCTGCACCCTCTTCATCTCTCTCTCTCTCTCTAGTTCTCTCTCTCTCTCTCTCTAGTTCTCTCTAGCTCTCTCTCTCTCTCTATCTCCCTCTTTCTCTCTCTCATCTCTCTTGGCTCTCTCTATCTCCCTCCCTCTTCTCTCTCTAGCTCTCTCTCTCTATATCTCTCTCTAGCTCTCTCTATCTCTCCCTCTTTCTCTCCCTCAACGTCTGTAGTTAGTTTTGTGGGTCCCATCTATTTCACCCGCACCATCTATCTATGGGACCCACCATGTTGCATGTGTTGTATCTAAATCGTCCAACCATCGGTGAGATCGTTTTGGGACATGGGGTGAATGAGTTAGACCCAAAGTTCAAGTAAGCCCAGCTTGATATGCATGAGGCCCATATGATTAGGCCCATCTTAATGTAGTTAGGGTGTAAGTGCTATAGTTTATATCCCTGTATGTTGTCAAATTAGTGTTAACAAAAACACTGTTATATAACTTGCTTTAGTGAAGCTCTTTCTAAAGATCAACATTCATAAACAAGTAAAGCTCACAACAAGCAAAGATTACAAGTACAAAGATCAACCTTGACTTTAAGTATTGCTCTCAAGACAAGACTCAAGAATACAAGACTTTAAGAAGAGTACAAAGTAGTTCGTATAGAACTCAAGTCACTTTCGAGGTTGAGCTACATCAAGACTTCAAGGCTTAAACTTCTAGGTCACTTGTTCCTAATGTTTTCAATGTCCTTACTTCTTGATTGGTGGGGGTTTGAATGACCATAGGTTGACCTTAGAAGTAGGCCATTTTGGATACATAAGTCATATGTATATGACACTTGTGTTTGGGCAGTTTGGAGACTTGTCCTAGGCTTTCTTCAACTAGTCCTAGCTTTGCTGCGACAAGTCCAAGAAATTCCTCGATTAGTCGTAAGTTTGTTACAAAATTTGGATAAATTCTGTTAGGCTTCGACCAGTCGAAGGAACAGTGTCGACTGCTTCTACGACCAGTCGTAAATCTTCGATTCAAAGTCCAGTGATAATTTACAAGGTCTTCGACCAGTCGAAGGAGACCTTTGAAAAAGGCCAAGCTATATGTCCTAGAGGGGGGGGTGAATAGGACTATGCCAAATTTAAAATAAAATCAAGAAATAAAGTAAACCAATATCCTTACAATATGAATCAACTCACAATGCTAAATTTTAAATCACCTTGATAAATAAGTATTGAGAGATTGATACAAATTCAGCTTAAGGACAACCTTACACCATAAAAACAAGGGCTTATGGTAGGACAACCTTATTTCTAGAACATCTTTTGGATCAAGGACTCAATTTTAATATAAGTAAATGAAATAGCTAGGAATTGAAATTAAATGCGTATATAGATCTAAATTATTACAACAATCCCCACACTTGCTTGAAATGTAAATAGTTACAACATTCACATCCACTTGTACATTCCACACAATCGAATGATAAAAGATATGAAAATTAAGCAAGCATTCAATCCACAAGGCAAAGAGTTATAGTGGTTCGCCTGTGTGTACACCAACTGTCTTTCAACAGCCACACAGAAAGCTACTCCACTCCTAATATCCTCACACAGGGGATATTAGCGTTCACCATGAAATAGGTTTTCACAGGTTCACCAAAAACCTTTACAATTGTATCTTTTTCACTTGGGCTTACACAATTCAAAAACCCCTCTTTTCTGAGTTTTCTGGTTTTCCTCAGACAACCAATACAATGAGATTTTTCTGGTTCAACCTCAAACAAAACCAGTACAATGAGATTTTTCTGGCTTAACCTCAAACAAAACCAAAAGTAAATAAATTTTACAGAATTGTAAAATACCTGGATTTCTCCTTTTCTTAGCAGCCTGGTAGAACCAATCGGAGTAGATGATTGAATGTCAAAGTTCAATTTCTAATACTCACATTCATAAGGTTCTAAATTCTAATAGATTTTAGATTTAACATGTTGGGCGTAGCTATATTTGATTTTGATTCCAAGAAGAAGGAATAAGATAATTCCTCTTTTCAAATAAGATTGGAATATAGAAACAAAATCAAATTAAATAAGCTAGCAAAAAGGAATATTAAATAAGCACAATGTAGCTTAAAATAAACACAGACTTATCTCATAGTGATCACTTGAAAATTCTTGAATTGAATAGAGTTGAAGTGTGAAAACTCTGAATTTCGTGTTCAATTTATAGAAGCAAAAATCGTTCCTACGACTGGTCTTAGAAACCTTCGACTGGTCGTAGCTCTAACAGATATTTGAAAAATTAAGCGCGATCTTTGAAAGTCGTTCCACGACTGGTCGTGAGTAGCCTACGACTGGTCGTGGGTCACCTACGACTGGTCGTAGATCCTTACGACTGGTCGTAGGACCATAGATTACGTTGCTGGACTTTGAGTCGTAGCTCCACGACTGGTCGTGGACGAGTCGAAGCCACACCTACGATCGGTCGAAGGACCTCCAGGACTGGTCGTGGGCGTACCAAAAATTCTGAAAAATCTTCAACTACTTAGGACTGGTCGTGAAATTTCTTGGACTAGTCGAACCAATGCCAGGGATCGGTCGAACAAGAGCTAGGACCTGGTCGTAGAATAGACCAAACTTATGTAAAATAAATATTTGATTTATGTATCCAAAGTGACCTACTTAAAGGGTCAACCTAAGGTCATTCAAACTCAATCATGTCGTATGGACATTGAACTTCAACCATTCAACGAATGTAGATTGTTTGAACCATATCGGCTTGAGATCTTGAACTTGTTGTAGCTTCAAACTTGAGATCTTCATCAAAGATAACAACTACTTCATGCATTGCTTATTAGTCTTGAAGTCATGAGTTGTTTCTTAAGACTTGAACATCAACATTGTAGCTTCTTGAGACTTCAAAATGTAGCTTCTTGAACTTCAATATGTAGCTTCTTGAAAAGTTCAACTTGTAGCTTCTTGAAGTGTTTATGCAAAGTGTTTGAATTCATATAAATCATCATACAAGCACAGATTACGATAGATGTTTTGACACATCACAAATTTGACAACCAAAGAAGCATGAGACCATAACACTTACAATCTCCCCCTTTGTCAAATTTGTGACAAAACACCCAAGTAATAATACGTCCAATAGACATAAGAGAAGTACAAACACAACAGGTTCATAATAGAGAAGCATGCACAGTTATATATAGATATGATAAGTAATAACTAGCATCATTCTCCCATAACTACCCCTGAGAAGCTTAACTCCCCCTGAGTAATAGCCTGAGTAATAGAAGCACATCATAAAGATTAATAGGAGCACATCATAAAGATTAATTCAAATAGATCAAAAGCCTCCAAAACTTCTCCCCCTTTTTGACACAAAATGACAAAGGAAGAAGAGCAACAATAATAAAGAAAATAGGAGTTGATTCAAGAGAGCATAGAGCATAAATCAAAAAGTCAGTAAGCACGAAAAGTTCAAGAAAAAAATATTACTGACCCATCAAAAATTTAGTCGAACCAAGAGGGTGCAGGATTAGATGGATCAATTTTATGTAAACCCTTAGCAATCCGCCTCATATATTTGCGTAAATATGAAAATTGCGTGTCTTGGGTAACACGAATTTGAGCCACCCGCTTCAAGGGAATTCAATCTCTCATCAAAATCGAAGGTGAAAATCAGATCATCACCGAGTCCGATTCAAGTTCTTCAAATAAATCATCCATATTCACGTCTTCAGAAGATCACTAGCTTGAGCATTTCCTCTTCAAAGACCACTCACTACCAGCATCCACTTGGCCATCAGCCAATTCTAAATCCATCTTGTTAAGATTAGAATTATTAAAAGGGAGATGATGGATGGGTTTTTCTCTAGTAGGCATAGCTACGAGCATATGATTTGCCAGCATAGTCAATAAATAACCAAAGGGTATATCACTATGTCCAGGATGGTGACGAGACAAAATAATGGAATGACAAATTAAAGAAGGTAGACATATTTTTGCACCGAGACTACGTAATGCAAAACACGAACCATGAAAGCAAAGTGAGTTCGGTTTATTACCGTAACGTGGATAAAGATTTGAGATGAATATCCTATGAAGTACTCGTGTCTCGGGTAACAAATACCTTGAGGGAAGTACATGACCTTTATGAGTCCAATGAACATCCAAATTACATAAATCTCTAGTAAGCATTTTTCGTTCGTATTCTCGAGAGACTCATCATGTAAAATATGAATTGAATGCTCTCATCATTGATGTATTTCCATAATGTCAAGAATCAAATGTCGATCCACTAAAACAATCCTTCTTGAGTATCAACTTTAAAAGTTAAATTCTCAAGAGAAAATCACAGATACATGCAAACATGGATTGGGCAATGGACTGTATGCAGCTCCACCCCAATGTAAGATGTTATCCCATCCCACATTCCAACAGAGGAAGGATACCAAATGAAGCAATGTGATTAATAGTATCAGACGCTCAACAATAACATTGCGCATACGCAAATCCCGAGCATTAGAAGGATCATTTTCGGAGAGCGAAGATGACGTTGTACAATGTAAGTTTATCTAGAAGAAGATGGACCTCGAGTAGTTTTCTTTTACCTCTAGCATCCATTTTCACGTAAGGATTTCAAGTAAACAACAAGTTGGAAGAAATGGGGTTTAAATAAAACAGATTTTTCAAGATAAAACCCCAAACTTGCAATGAACGACCAAATAGATTGCACAAGAATGAGATTTGAAACACTAATAGCAAGAATCTGCAAAAGAACCACTAACCTTGAAGTACTATGAAGGTGGGTTTGATCGGTCGTAGCTAGAACTGTTGGAGAGTAAAAAGAAATGAAGAAGAAGAGTCAAAATCCCCAAATTAAAGTGAAATCCCGAGTTTCACGACTGGTCGTGGTGTTCGACCGGTCAGAAGACGACATCGGTCGTGTACACTCACGACTGGTCGAGTACGACTCAAAATTTGCAAAATTTTTAAATAATTTTCAAATTCAAGCAAATAAAACATCATAGTTATGTACATTATGATACAACAAATCATGTAAATTCAATTTAAATTGCACATACCGAGATCAAATTTTAATTTATTAAACCTGCTTTTGTCGGCGATTTAGTGAAAATGTCCGCAAGTTGAGTCTCTATTGGAATGTAATCCAAATATATTAATTTTTCTTCCACTAATTCACTAATGTAATGAAATCTAATGTCAATATGCTTAGTATGTGAATGCCGAATCGATTTTTAGAGATATTTATTGCACCGAATTATCACAAAATAAAATCATAGAATCTGAGTGATTCCATAATCGCTTAACATTCGTTTCATCCAAACAAGTTGAGTACATGCATTTCAAAGAAGAATGTATTCAAATTTCACCGTTGATAGCGATATAGAACTTTACTTCTTGCTAAACCAAGAAACAAGACAATTTCCAATGTAGAAACAACCACCATTGGTTGATTTCCTATCATCAATGTTTCCACCCGGTCCAAGATCAAGGCATTCTATTAATTGAACATTAGTCTCATGTGGATACCAGAGACCCGGGCTTTAGTAGAACTTGCGACATATCGCATAATCCATTTAACAAGAAGCTAAGTGAGATTCTTTAGGATTTGATTGATAACGAGCACAAATACCAACACTCAAAGCAATATCCGGGTCTACTAGCAAATGATAAAGCAAACTACCAATCAAACTACGATACAATTTAGGATCCACATCATTACCTCAGAGTCTTTTGAGAGTCTCAAAGTTGTACTCATAGGAGTATCAAAATTTTTACCTTTCTCAAATCCAAATTTCTTAATTAAACTCTGAGCATATTTGATTTGAGAGATAAAAATTCCATTAGGTTGTTGTTTTACTTGCAACCCTAGAAAATAGTTTAATTCTCCAACCATGCTCATTTCGAATTTAGACTTCATCAAATCTACAAACTCAACAGTTATGTTAGTACAGGTTGATCCATAAATAATATCACAACATATATTTGAACCATTAGAATATCATCGTTATGTTTCTTAACAAAGAGCGCCTTATCAACACACCCCATCCGAAAATTATGACTCAAGAAAACTTAGTCAGCTTTTTTTCGTACCATGCTCGGGAGCTTGTTTCGCACCATAAAGAGCCTTCTTAAGACGATACACATGATCAAGAAATTTAGGATCTTCAAACCCCAGTAGGTTGTTCAACATATACCTCTTCATGTAAATCACCATTCAGAAAGGCACTCTTTACATCCATTTGGTAAATTTTAATCTTCCTAAAACATGCAATGGAGATAAAAAGTCTAATTGATTCAAGATGAGCTACAGGAGCAAATGTTTCATTATAGTCAATACCTTCAATTTGTGTATACCCCATACAACTAGTCTTGCTTTATTTCGAATAATATTTCCAAGTTCATCAGATTTGTTTTTGAAAATCCATTTTGTTCTAATAATATGTTTATCTTTAGGTCTAGGAACAAGGTGCCAGACATCATTTCTGACAAACTGATTAAGTTCTTCTTGCATCGCAAGAATCCACCATCCGAAAGTGCTTCTTTTACGTTAACCGCTTCAACTGGGATGTAAAGCATACGTAGTTACATATGTCCTCTAATTGTCTACGAGTGCGCACACCAAAGGAGAGGGTTTCCAAGTATTTGAGAAGTTGGATGATCTTTAACAGTCCTTAATTCTGGATTAGTTTCACTTGATGAAATTTCTTGTTTTTCAAGTATAAGAACTTCATCATTATCTGAACTAGGGAAAGGTGTATTCAAAAGATCGTCAATCACAACATTTATTGACTCTTTAATCACACCGGTCCTGTTGTTCAGAACACGATATGCACGACTGTTTAAAGAATATCCTAAAAGATCCCTTCATCACTTTTAGTGTCGAACTTTCCCAAATTTTCACTATGGCCACGCAAAATATAAGACTTGGCACGCCAAAAACTCAAAGTATTTGACAAGGCTTTTTCTCAAACCACATTTCATAAGCCATTTTATTATTAGATTTACAAATATAAACACTTAATAATGTAGCAGTCAGATTCATCGCTTTCAAATTTCAGATTCCTAGGGGAGCTTCATGCTATTTAACATAACATTTTCCATTTCTTGAAGCACTCTATTCTTCCTCTCGACAATTCCATTTTGTTGAGGAGTTTTAGGTGCAGAGAATTCATGCGATATTCCCTGATCGCTACAAAATTTCTCAAAACCGCTATTTTCGAATTCGGATCCATGATCACTACGGATCTTGCTGACTTGAGAACATTTTTCAGTTTGAATCCGTTTTATAATTTTTTTCACTTCATCAAGGGTTTCTGATTTATCTTTCAAGAATGAAACCTAAGTGTATCTTGTGTAATCATCTACAATAACTAAGATGTACTTTTTGCCACCTCGACTTTCCGTTCTTGTTGGTCCTATAAGATCCATGTGGAGCAGCTCGAGTGGTCTTGTGGTGATATTGGAGTTCACATTTTTGTGAGAGCTCCTAGTTTGTTTACCATACTGACATTCACCACAAATCTTGTCTACTTTTTGCATCTTAGGTAGTCCTCTAATTAGTTCACTTTTGCTCAATCTGTATAAATTTCGGTAGTGTACATGTCCAAGGCATTTATGCCATAATTCTGTCTCATTGGTATGGACCATGTAGTACGTTTGTTCAGATGAGCTACCATTGCTTACTATATAGCAGTTTTCAGAAGTTCTGTGACCAGTTAATATTACAGAACCCTTTTCATTTATAATTTCACAACCTTGATTAGAAAATTTAACATTATGGTTGTTATCGCATTTTTGAGATATGCTCAACAGGTTGTGTTTTAAACCCTCAACATATAAAACATTTTTAAATAAGGGAAGGTTATAGAGTTGAACCGTACCTTTGCCAATTATCTTGCAGCTTGCTACCATCACCAAATGTGACCGACCCATCACCATATCTTTAAGATCTATGAATAGTGCTTTGTCGCTCATTATATGTCCGAGCATCCACTGCCTAGGTACCATTTCGAATGGCTTGTAGCTTTGAAAGCAGTGTGAGCAACCAAACAAGTAACCTTAGGAACCCATTTCAGTACTGTTTTGGGTTTAGGAGAATAATTGGTCTTCTTTTGTTTATAGTTGTAAGAGTGACCTACTGAGTTAGATTTTAATAGCTCCTTAAGTAAATCAACAATTTTTTCAGCTAGAGGGTTTCGAATCTGATTTTTGAAATTTATATAGCTGCTTTTGTGTTTTTGAAAAGTTTTTATATTTTTAGAAAAAACTTGACTGGTACCTTTTCCTTTTGAGTTAGAAGTCTCTCCTTTCACAAAATTAGAAGGAGTATTCTTCTGTTTAGGAGATGTGTTTTTATCATAGCCCAACCCGGATCGATCGCCACATTTTCTTGATCCGGATAATAATTTTTCTAATTTTGGATCACCTTGGGCATATCTCCATGTGTCCTTCAAACTCAGAAGAGAAGATACTTCATTTTTAAGTTTCTCATTTTCAGATTTCAAATTTTCAATTAAGGACGTTTTGAATTCTAGATCACACTTTGATTTTTCAAAACAATCTAAAATTTGAGATTTTTCTAAAACAAGCGTTTCAAAACATTCTTTAAGTTTAAAAACTTTTCTTTTTGAAGTTTAAGTTTGACAGCAATTTTACAACTTTCCTTATATAAGGCATTGTAAGCATCTTGAAGATCTTCATCATTTTCATGATCACTATCCAAATTTTTTTCACTTGTTGAATCATCGTGATCTAAAAAAGTAAACTTGGCTAGAGTCATAAGGGCCTTAAGTTCATTGCCCAACTCGGTTTCTGAATTTTCTGATTCAAAAGAGGCTTCAGAATCAGACGATTCATCCCAAGTAGCCAACATACCCTTCCTTTTGGATCTGTCCTTTTTACGACATTTGTTTGCTAAATGCCCATATTCTTGACAATTGTAACATTGACTATCTTTCAATGACTTCCAAGTTTTAGACTTAGGTTTAGAACGCTTCTTTTCATTTTCCTTTTGAAAGTCGACTCTTTTCTTACTTTTGAAAATCTTATAAAACTTTTTCGCCAAAGGGCCATATCATCTTCAGACTTTTCTCAATCAATTTTCTTGAGTAATACTTTTAGATGACTTCAAAGCAATAGATTTACCTTTAGGAGCTTTAAAACTTAATTCATAGGTTTGTAAAAAACCAACTAATTCTTCTACCTTCATATTATCCGTATCACGAAGTTCCCGGATTGCGGTTACCTTATAATTGAACCGCTTCGGGAAGAGAGCGTAGTATTTTTGCACACACTTTACTTTCTCGGGATCTTATCGCCAAGACCCCACATTGAGTTTACAATGTCATTCAATCTAGTGTAAAAGTCCATAAACATTTCATTTTCCTCCATATGAATTTCTTCAAATTTAGTTGTGAGGAGTTGGACTTTAGATTTCTTGACAATTGATGTACCTTCGTGTCATTTCTAAAATATCCCAGGCTTGCTTTGCAAAGATCACAGATATGATTCTTTTGAACTCATCCTATGATAGTGCTAGTGATCGTGCATTTAGTGCTTTAGCATTAGCACTACTCTCATTTTTCTCAAGTGTGGTCCATTGGTAATATGGTGTAATTTTGATAGATTTTAAACCATCAACACCAGCTTACTTCCATGATAGGAGGATTCCATTCGATCCACCGTGGCTTGCCACACACTTTCATCCATTGATTTGAGGAAGATCCTCATTCGCTTTCCAATAGGCATAGTTGGAACCATCAAAGGGTGGAGGCCTAGTAACTGAAAGGCTATCAAAATTTGACATCTTTTTATATAGCTTAGATCGTTAGCTCAGGAAATAAATCCAAATAAAAAGCAATAAAAATGAGCTATTAGGCTCTGATACCACTTGAAAAAGGCCAAGCTATATGTCCTAGAGGGGGGGTGAATAGGACTATGCCAAATTTAAAATAAAATCAGCAGAAATAAAGTAAACCAATATCCTTACAATTTGAATCAATTCACAATGCTAAATTTTAAATCACCTTGATAAATAAGTATTGAGAGATTGATATAAATTCAGTTCTAAGGATAACCTTACGCAATAAAAAACAAGGGCTTATGGTAGGACAACCTTATTTCTAGAACATCTTTTGGATCAAGGGCTCAATTTTAATATAAGTAAATGAAATAGCTAGGAATTGAAATTAAATGCAGAAGTATAGATCTAAATTATTACAACAATCCCCACACTTGCTTGAAATGTAAATAGTTACAACATTCACATCCACTTGTACATTCCACACAATCGAATGATAAAAGATATGAAAATTAAGCAAGCATTCAATCCACAAGGCAAAGAGTTATAGTGGTTCGCCTCTGTGTATACCAACTGTCTTTCAACAGCCACACAGAAAGTTACTCCACTCCTAATATCCTCACACAGGGGATATTAGCATTCACTATGAAATAGGTTTTCACAAGTTCACCAAAAACCTTTACAATTGTGTCTTTTTCACTTGGGCTTACACAATTCAAAAACCCCTCTTTTCTGAGTTTTCTGGTTTTCCTCAGACAACCAATACAATGAGATTTTTCTGGTTCAACCTCAAACAAAACCAAGACAATGAGATTTTTCTCGCTTAACCTCAAACAAAACCAAAAGTAAATAAATTTTACTAATTGTAAAATACCGGATTTCTCCTTTTCTTAGCAGCCAGAGAACCAATCGGAGTAGATGATTGAATGTCAAAGTTTAATTTCTAATACTCACATTCATAAGGTTCTAAATTCTAATAGATTTTAGATTTAACTTGTTGGGCGTAGCTATATTTGATTTTGATTCCAAGAAGAAGGAATAAGATAATTCCTCTTTTCAAATAAGATTGGAATATAGAAACAAAATCAAATTAAATAAGCTAGCAAAAAGGAATATTAAATAAGCACAATGTAGCTTAAAATAAACACGACTTATCTCAGAGTGATCACTTGAAAATTCTTGAATTGAATAGAGTTGAAGTGTGAAAACTCTGAATTTTGTGTTCAATTTATAGAAGCAAAAATCGTTCCTACGACTGGTCTTAGAAACCTTCGACTGGTCGTAGCTCTAACAGATATTTGAAAAATTAAACGCGATCTTTGAAAGTCGTTCCACAACTGGTCGTGAGTAGCCTACGACTGGTCGTGGGTCACCTACGACTGTCGTAGATCCTTACGACTGGTCGTAGGACCATAGATTACGTTGCTGGACTTTGAGTCGTACTTCCACGACTGGTCGTGGACGAAGTCGAAGCCACACCTACGACCCGGTCGAAGGACCTCCAGATCGGTCGTGGGCGTACCAAAATTCTGAAAAATCTTCAACTACTTAGACTGGTCTTGGAATTTCTTGACTAGTCGAACCAATGTCGACTGGTCGAACAAGAGCTAGACTCAAGTCGTAGAATAGACCAAACTTATGTAAAATAAATATTTGATTTATGTATCCAAAGTGACCTACTTAAAGGGTCAACCTAAGGTCATTCAAACCTCAATCATGTCGTATGGACATTGAACTTCAACCATTCAACGAATGTAGATTGTTTGAACCATATCAAAGCTTGAGATCTTGAACTTGTTGTAGCTTCAAACTTGAGATCTTCATCAAAGATAACAACTACTTCATGCATTGCTTATTAGTCTTGAAGTCATGAGTTGTTTCTTAAGACTTGAACATCAACATTGTAGCTTCTTGAGACTTCAACATGTAGCTTCTTGAACTTCAATATGTAGCTTCTTGAAAAGTTCAACTTGTAGCTTCTTGAAGTGTTTATGCAGTGTCTTGAATTCATATAAATCATCATACAAGCACAGGACACAGATAGATGTTTTGACACATCACAAATTTGACAACCAAAGAAGCATGAGACCATAACACTTACAACCTTCGATCAGTCAAAGGTGACCTACGACCAGTCGAAGGAGGCCTTTGACAAGTCGTAGAACGGTCAAAACTTATCGCGCCCGATTTTTTTTAAAATCTGTTATTTCTTCGACTAGTCGAAGAGCTCCTTAGACCAGTCGAAGATGCGATCTGCTCACCTATAAATAGAGCACGAAACTCAGAAGAATTCAAGCAATTAATTAATCCATTCAAGCCAATCTTTGTCAAACTTGAGGCATAAAATAAGCAAGGAAGAGAAGAAGAAAAAGATCAAGAAATCACTTTGAAGATGAAAGAAAAAACAGCTTCAAGACCACTTTGCGCGAGGTCGCGCAAAGTGAAATAGTTACACAAAGACCGCGCAAAGTGAAGAGTTTGCGCGGATTGGACAGAGGAGACTTTGCGCGAGATTGAAGGGTTTGCGCGAGACCGCGCAAAGTATATTATTTGCGCGTGTCCGCGCAAAGTCCATAATGTTGCGATAAAAACAGTTGGATGATATTTTTGTCCCACATCGACCAGATCTGAGATTTCCACTGGTGAAAACGTCTATAAATACCCCGTTCTTTCTCTAAAAAGGGGTTCAAAGATTTCAGAAGTGAAGCAAGGACGAAAGAGAAGACAGAAGGTGCGGAGTATTGACTCGCACTTTGCGCGATCCCGCGCAAAGGAGTATTGGACTCCTGGAAGTTTGCACGGCCACAGAAAGCAACGAAGGCATTTATGGTTTGCGCGGACCACGCAAGAAAGCATATCGTTTATGCGGACCCGCGCAAACCTATTTCTTGGCGCTTTGACAACAATGGGTGAAATGTCATTTTGGAATGGTTTGAGTCTTTGATCTTCAAGTTCTTCTTGTTCAAGAATTAAGAATCATCGCGAAGGACGTATTCCTCCTAAGTTTTGGGAGATGACCAAAATAGTACTGAAATGCTGCCGGAATTTCCATTCTCTTGAAGACTGTTGAACGACTTGTCTATTCCTCCTAAGTCATAGGAGATGATTGACATCATTGCCGTTATGCTGCCAAAATTATATTTAGCTATAATAATTAACATTTGTAATGAGTTCTTTGTAAGCTATCTTAGAATCAAGGGATACCAGAGGATGTAAATGAATTCAGAATCAATAAAATGTGATGATTGTCTTTGTAATTATTTCATTGTTATGTTTGAATAAGATTATTCTCCCAAATCAAATACATTTGTTTCCTTGTCGAAACAAAATGGCGACTCCACTGGGGAACTTATCTTATTTAACACTAACATTGGGAAAGTTGCAAGACTCTCGTCACTATTTTTTGGCGTCTATTAGACGCCAAAATGGCGACTCTCAGTGGGAACATCCTCCCCTTCATCTCCAAGGTAGTTTACTTAGTCTTTCACGTACTAATTTCAGATATGTTTTGTTATTGAAGGTACTCAAATTCAATCACACAACACTGCTAATGGCTAACACTGTGAGAAAGGTGAACTTCCGATTCATCGCTACTGGGTTTGTAATTGAGTATGCGCCAAGCGAAATTCCTGAGCATACAAAAGCAAGCACTTCAAGCGGTGCAATGTGATTCAAGTGACAGCAGGAGTTATTTCCGTTTCACCTCAACTACAAGAAAACAATGAAAACTGGACTCTGGTTTTATCCAAAAGGACAAAAGCAAAGGCCTTAAAGAGTCGCAAGGCAAAATTGTTTGCACCAAGAACTGAGGGACCAATTACACGGAGCATAGCAAGAAGAAAACCCGAACTCGCTCCCCCGGCGATTTATCCTGAACAAGTTGCTTCACAGTTCTCGTTGCAGGATTTTCCAGCTTTGGTCGCTCCAAAGACCAAATGGACACAAGCACAAAAAGGTAAAGCACTGATGGTAGAATCACCGATGCAAGTATCACCGCAAACAAGCTCGCCTATAACTGTATCACCTCGATCGGTTAAAAGCACAGAAAGCACACGAGAGTCAAATGAGACTCCAATTTCTCCCCTCTTTATAAGTCCTGTTATATCAGCATACTCTCGTTCTACTCCAAAAACAGTCTCGACAAACAATTAAGGAGCCGCAGATATATGGCGTAAACAAAGTCAAGGAAATAGACCAACCATCAAGAACGTGTTGATCAAATGGCGGAGGCACAAAGAATGCTAATGGATGAATGCCGAATCTCGTGGAAGCTTTGACAACCCGGCACATAATGTAGCCCAAATAGTAGCTCCACCCATGATGGGAGCGACAAATGGACAAGAGAACCACTGAAGGTTCCCGTCCCATCAGGGATAGGATCACGAGGTTCAGTTCAAAGAACAAGAGCTATAACACAAGATGACGTAAGACAAGTCGTCGAAGAAGCAGTTAGAATAGAGAGAGAGCGCGCGAATACCGGTCGTTTCAGATACCGAACACCCTACCCGAGAGAGGTAGAGGATGTTCCATTTCCAGCCAACTTCAAACACCCATATTTCCAAAAGTTCAATGGGGAAGGATCGCCAGAAGAACACCTGATGCATTTCATCACCAAGATGGGGAATTTTTCCACGATATCTCAATATTGCTTACGCTTATTTGGGTCATCGTTGACAAGCAAAGCTTTCGTGGTATTCAAATTTGGCACCGTGGTCCATACGACATGGGAAGAAATGCAAGATGCTTTCATGTCGAACTTCTTCTCGTCGAACGTGACGTTAGCATCACGTAACTAGCTTCAGACGACAAATGAGAAGGAGAACCCGTTGAAAAATTCATGACATGATGGAAGACACTCAGGGGCATCGTGCGCAGCTGCCGTAAGAAAAGGAACAAGTCAAAATGTGTCCGAACTCTATGGAGACAGAATTGCGTTCGGACTCACTAGCGCCGATATTGGAACTTTTCGCGATTTGGCTACCAAAGCCCATGCATTGGAGCTAATGATTCGCAAGATGCCGCATTTCATCATGAAACTGTCAAGAATGCCTGGTAGACAACCGTCAATACCATTGACCGGGATAAAAAGAATCAAGATGTGAGGGGTTCAAGAGATAAAAGGCCGAAGGAAAAGAAGGTCGGAATCAAACAAGAGACAGTACAAGTGGAAAAAGCTCGAATGCTCGATTCTCATGAAGGATTTGAGTTCGATAAAGAAGATGTGGTACCTATGATGCAACAATTGTTAAAGGCAGTGTACCTTGGAATTACCAGAACCGAAACGTCTCAAGATGTAACGAGGACTCGAGAAAGAAACTTTTGTCAATATCATCGCCTAGTAGGGCACCCGACGGAAAATTGTTATACGTTAAAATGTATCATACAGCGAATGATAAATAGAGGTGACATAATAACCAATGCGAAGCAAAGAAAAGAATGCAAAGGCAACAGTAAATGTACTGTCAATACAAGAAAACAAGCGGGGACTGAAAAAGGAAAAGTTGACAAGAAGTGCAACAATGATTACGTTGCGATCAGGCAAGCAAGTAACAAGTCCAGTAAAGCAAAAAACAGGAATCATAAGGAAAGAAGTGATTGAAAGACAGAGCACTGAAGACAAGAATAGAAATGGAGATGCAGTGACAAAAGTGGCTTATGATGTAGTCAGCCACTTGAAGGGTATACCGGCGCGGTTAAGTGTTTACGATGCGCTCAAGCTGTCTGAAGAATTCCGGCAGAGTTTGATTCAAGCACTATCCGACACGATGTCGAGAGAAACTTTACTGGCATAAATGAAGAATGAAAGGAACAATGAAAAGATGAATTGTCTACCAGTAATATCTTTCTCTGATGATGATTTAATTGGTGAAAAGGAACATAACAGGCCATTGATGATAGAAGGATATATTTGTGAGAAGAAGATAAAAAGAATTATGATAGATAATGGGTCCGCAGTAAATCTTTTGCCACTCTCAATGGTTACTAAATTGGGTTTTCGCCGATCGACTTGTTTCAAATGAATGATGATACAAGGGTTTAATCAAGATGGACAACGCACTCGAGAAAATTACAAGAATATTGGAGGTGGAGAATTAATCACTACATCGTTGTATGTCATGTTATAAATGTTGTGACGACATATAACCTTCTCTTGGGAAGGCCGTGGATACATCAAGATAATATTATACCTTCTACTCTACACCAATGTTTCAAATATCAGAAGAGATGGGATGCAAGTGTAAAGTAATGGTCGATGCAAACCCTACACGTAAGTCGAGTCTTTCTTTGCATGACGCTAGCTATTATAAATGTTTCTCTCAAGAAATGGGAAATGATGATGGGAAAAGAGAATCGTAAAAGATGCGGGGTAAATAAAGAAGAAGAAAGAGCAGAATCTTCCTGGATCATAGAGGCAAGAAAGAAATTCTATTTTGTACCAAAGCGCTACGAGACAACCGGACAACCACCGTTGACACTGTTGTCGACAGAACAGAAAGTTTTACAGTCCAATTACACAGTTCCATTACCCAATATCGAAAGATGTAAGCCATTTGCAGCCGCTCCGAGAACATTTCGAGTCAAAGCCAGTGATAAATATCCTGAACCGATAGAATTCCATGCTGCATCAGAAGAGAAGAGTGAAAATGCAAGCAATGAATATCATGGAGAATTAGCACCGCAGAATTTAAGAAAGTACAGTGCAATAAGCAAGAAGATCATGAGAAACATGGGTTTTGATTGTGACAAACCCACCGCTTGAATAATGGGAAAGGATTCAAATCCCACTCGGGTTAATCAAGAAAAGCGAAAAATTCCAAGGATTGGGAGTAGAATCAAGAAGAAACATGATATCGCTTAATATGACTTCACCACAAAGATACTAAGATAGTTGAATATCCCAAATCGCTCCAAGCAAATAGAAGACGGGGGCAACCGACGATAGATGGCTTCGAGAAATAAATTTGGGAACAATAGAAGAGCCAAGGAACACATTCATCAACATCAGTTTTTAGATCAAGAATTTGAGAAATATGGTCAACTTCTCAAAGAAAATAAAGATGTCTTCGCTTGGACCTATGAAGAAATGCCGGATCGAACCCTCCGTAGCAATGCATCGGTTAAATATCTCCAAAGAAAAGAAACCACCAAGCAAGCACAAAGGCGATTTCACCTGCACTGATTCCATTAATCGAAAAAGAAGTAGATAAGCTAATAAAGGTTGGGTTCATCGAGAAGTTAAATATCCCAAATGGATATCAAACATTGTTCCTGGTGAAAAGAAGAACGGACAGATCGTAGTATGCATTGATTTCAGAGATCCGAATGAAGCATGTCCAAAAGACGATTTCCCCCCCCGATAACAGAATTACTAATCGACAAAGACTACTCAATATGCTATCATGTCCTTCATGGACGGATATGCAGTTATAATCAAATCGGATGGCACCCGAAGATGAAGAGGCGACGCTTTCGTAACGCCACTTGGAATTTATCACACAAAGTCATGCCTTTCGGTCTCAAAAATGCTCAGGGCAACATATCAAAGGGCAATGAAAAATATTTTCCAAGATATGATGCATAAACATGTCGAATGCTATGTTGATGACTTGGTAGTCAGATCCGGAGATCATCAAGAACACCGCGAACATCTGGCATCGGCTTCCGACGACTCATAAAGAAGCAATTAAAGATGAATCCGGCTAAATGTGCATTTGGAGTGTCTTCCAAGAAATTCCTCGCTTTGTGGTACGGCAAGAGAGGAATCGAAATTGATCCGTAAAAAGTTAAAGCTATTCAAAATATGCCGCCACCAACAACGCCAAGGAATTAAAAAGCTTACAAGGAAAATTGGCATACATTCGCCGTTTTATTTCAAACCTCGCAGAAGGTGTCACCATTTTCCTGTTAATGAAGAAAGATACGAATTCGTATGGGATCATGCTTGCTTAATGCCTTTGATTCAATTAAAGAATTATTAAAACAAATTACCAGTATAATAATGCAGCCCAAGAAAAGGTAAGCCACTTATTTTATATACATCTCGCCGCAAAATTCTTTGGGTGCTTTGTTGGCACAAAACGGCCGAAAAGAGATCGCTTTTATTATCTGAGCCAACAACACGATGGGGGCGTAATCCAATTATTCTCTGATTGAAAAAGAATGTTTGGCGTTGGTATTCGTCAGGCAAAAGTTAAGGCATTATTGTCTATCCCATGATATAACTCGATCTCGAGAGCAGATCCGATAAAATTCTTGATGACCAGGCCAATGCTATCGTGAGACTAGCCAAGTGGATGCTATTGTTATCTCAATATACTATTTCATATAAGCCTCACGAAAGCGAAAAGGACAAGCTATGGCGATTTTCTCGCAAAGACATCCCATAGCGTAGAAAATGAAGAAATCAATGATGAATTCCCGATGAACAGTTATGGTGGTCAATCCCGTAATCTTTGGCGATGTATTTTGATGGTGTCCGCCGAGTATCGGAGCGGGGCGGAGTAATATTCATTACACCTCGTATGATTTATTACCATACTCTTTCACACTTGGGTATCGCATGCACAAACAATGAGGTCGAATATAAAGCTCTTATCATCTAATGGAAATAGCACAAAGAAATGGAAATAAAATCATTGCATATCTTCTGAGATTCTAAATTGGTTGTAAATCGCTTAACCACAGAATTTGAAGTAAGGAAAGAGGAACTCTTGCCTTATTATCTAAGGCACAACAACTGCTTGCTTGAACAATTCTATTATGTGGAAATTAAACACATACCGCGGTGTCGAGAATGCAAAGCAGATGCTTTAGCCGCTTAGCAATGCTTTATCCTCGCACAAACCAAGTCCTCTTCGGTAACTATAGAAGAAAGAAGATTCCCGCCATCCGCAGAGGTTATCGAAGAAACCATTGAAATATTGCCTATATCCCGTCTGGAAGTAACAATGGATGATTGGCGCCACCTTTTTGTCGATTATCTCAAATATAATATCTTGCTAGAAGACAATATACAAAGACAAAGCAGATTAAGCAAATGATCAGAAAATTTGTCATATGCAAATAAGTATTATATAGAAAATCTTATAATGGAATGTCATAAGGTGCTTGGACAAGCAAGAAGCAAACCAAATGTCATGGGAGGCACATTCAGTGAATGTGGAGCACATCAAGCCGGTCCGAAATTTATGCCATAGAGTGCATCGAATGGGTTATTATTGGCCTACTATGTTTAAAGATGCAATAGAATATGCAAAGCGTGTCATGAATGTCAAATACACTGAGATGTAATACATATTCCTCCGTAAGAATTACATCACCGTTGTTGCTTCTTGCCCTTTTCACTGGGACTCGACGTTATTGGTCCCATAAATCCTCCTTCATCTAAAGGAAAACAAGATATTCTCGCAAAGAACGGATTATTTCTCCAAGTGGACCAAGCAAGCCGCTTCTACGTAATGTTAAAGAGAAAGACGTGGTCAATTTCATCCGTCATGCTATAATATACCGTCATGGTATTCCGAAGAAAATCATCACTGATAATGGCACCCCTTTTAAAAATAGAGGCATGGAAAAGTTATGTCAGAAGTTCGGCATCCAACATTCTTTTTCAACACCTTATTATCCTCCGGCCAATGGATTAGCAGAGGCGTTTAACAAAACAATTGTCAAGATAATGAAGAAAACAGTGACAGGCAATAAGCGCGATTGGGATGAAAAGTTACAAGAAGCATTATGGGCCTACAGAACCACTCATCGTACAGCAACAGGGGCAACACCGTATTCATTAGTCTATGGTATGGAGGCAGTTATCCCAATTGAAATGCAGATGGCATCACTCCGAATAGCAGTACATCAATCTATAACAGATGATGAAAACGCAAAAATAAGGCTGAAAGAATTAGATTTGCTTGATGAGAAACGTCTTGCGGCTCAGCAGCGCTTGCAGTCATATCGTGCCAGAATATCGTACCGCTTTGATAAACAGGTCAAATATCGCTTCTTTCAAAAAGGGGATATGGTGTTAATGTTGAAAAGACCTATAGTGGTCACTCACGGACAAAAGTTCGAGCCTAAATGGGACTACCATATGTGGTAAAAGAAGTATATTCCAATGGGGCATATAGAATCACAAATCAAGAAGGACAGGGTATTGGTGTGCTCGTCAATGCCCGCTTCATCAAAAGATACTATCCTTAAAGATAGGTATCTGGATTTTGACCCAAAATATTATCGGCATAATGATTCTGTATCAAAAGGGGGCAAAGATGAATAAAATCATGTCTATATGTCAACAAAAGAAGCTATGAAGAAGAAACTCACAAGCATGTCAATTATCAAGCATCAAAATCTGAAAAATATATATGGTCATCATCATCATCTTGAAGATTCTCTTGAAGAGATTGACAAAGTTATATTGCCTTACAAGGCACAAATTCTCAAAGTTATATTGCCTTACAAGGCACAAATTCTCAAAGTTATATTGCCTTACAAGACACAAATTCTTGAAGATTCTCTTGAAGATATCATCTAAGCTCAAAGTTATATTGCCTTACAAGGCATGGATCTTCTTGAAGATATTTCAGAAATATCTGCTATATTTGCAAATGATGATGATCATATATATATTATCGCCTTACAAGGCATGGATCTTCTTGAAGATATTTCGGAAATATCTGCTATATTTGCAAATGATGATGATCATATATATATTATCGCCTTACAAGGCATGGATCTTCTTGAAGATATTATCAAAAGCAAGGATATATCAATATCAAACAAAGAGGCAGTATAGCCAAGCCAAAATCCCAAAAGAGCAAAATTGAGCAAAATCAAAAAGATCAAGCTCTGAAAAAAAAAAAAAAAAAAAATGCTCTCAAAGGATCAAGCTCTAAAAGAGCCGCCAACTATACGTAAGACCCATGAAGATCGCCATTCGGGCAATGCATGAGGAGTCAAGGGCCCTAAAAGCCCGCGAAGACCATCGTGCGCACCCATGCGGTAGTCGACGGTCAAGGATTCAAAGCCTAAAAGGCCATAAATCCGCGAAGACTAGTCACCGTAATTCCCATGCCGTCAGATAGCTTCCGGCAGCACGCCACGGGAACGGATGAAAATGCCCTCCTCGTGAATGGGCTCGACCTTGCGACGAAGAAAACAGGGGCCGCAGTGCGAGCTTTATGCCAACCGTGCGTAAGACCCTCCAGGTCTAGGGTTTGATTTCGTAGTAACTCGTGAGGAAGGGCTTAAACCTACTCATTGATGGATCGACCCTAGATTTGGTGCCCAAAGGTAGCCTTGCGAGCCCCGCGAACTCTGAGAGTTACCGTGGCCAACCCCGCGCGCGTAAATCCAAACAGCTTCACCGTCCCAGAAGCGCCAATGGGCCCTCTCGATGGACCGTGACCGTGAGCTCAAGGCGTGAGAAGCCCAAAAGCGAACTCTAGAGAGTTACAGTGGCCATCACATAAGACCCATAAATGCTCCACTACTCACGAGCTTAAACTGTGTGTGTGCGCACGCTCCACTACTCATGAGCATAAACTGCGTGTGGCTAATTGAACTGAAACTTAGTACCGCCAATCTAAATACTCACCTAGAGAATCCCTTGCTAACAAAGCATAAAAGGTTTAGAAATTATAAAAATGTGTAATGAAAATTATTATATAAAGAATAAATATAACTTGATAATATTAATAAAAATAAAAATAAATATAATAAAATAAATATAATAAATATTAGTATAATATTAGTATAAATATCATCAATATGCAAGATAGAAAATACCATCATAAAACATCCCAAAATACTATCATGAGATAAATGATAAATTACATCAGAGAAGCACAAAAGCAAATATCACATGTTTAAAATTACATGATTCAAAGATTCTCTGTGATCCCCATTGCTTCTGAATATCTGAGCAAATCTTCTTTTAATTGCTACCGAGCTGCATTATGTCGAGATTTTTCTTCAAGAATAAGTTTCACTGATCAGAACGCCAAAGAAGCTTGTTCTCCAAAGAAACAACCATTTCTTTATTCTCAAGTTGTGCGATTTTTCAAGATCAATAGATTTGGCATTCACTCGCATCTTTCTTCAACCTCTTGAATGATTAAGGCTTGCTCATGATTCTTTCTCTCCAAATTGAGAGATTTCTTCCTTCAGAGTCATGCAATGCGATCTTGATAGTTATGCTTTCATCAACATGAATCTTTAATTGATCTTGAAGAATCATACGCTCTTGTTCAAATTTGGAAATTGAAGAAGTCATTAAAGAGACTTGTTCTTGAGAAAGAGCCAAGACTTTCTATATTCTAAAATTTCAAAGCAATTGTGATATTTTCCATCGAAGCTAAAGAAATTACTAATCACGAAACTTGAAGAGTGAATCCCGTAAGGGAGATATGTCAATCCCGCCATCCTGGCAGTAACTCTCCAAAATTTCTATGGCAACGTCCAAATCCAAATTGATCGATCGATTCTTGAAGATATGGATTATTGCTAATAAGGAATGCTTCACCATAAGCATCTTATGAACAGTATCTTTCAAGCAAAGATGATAATTCAAAAGCGGTGGCCACAGAATCCTAACTAGCCGCACCACTACAAGAAGGAGTTCCTATAGCAAAAGGAGAAGGATATTCAAAATATTATTCAAATAAATTTGAAGAAAGGAAAATCAGCGCATATATATATATACCGCTATTGGGATACGGCTAAGAGAAGGAGAAGCTCTCGAGTTATGGAAGGACCAAGTCCCACCATATCGCAAAAGAGGGTGCTCAAGCTTCCGTACATTAGAATCCCTAGTAGCCGAGTTGGCAAATCAAGAGTTTCAGAGAAAATATAATTTCACGAGCAACTACTCTTGGTACTACCAACGGAGCTACAGATGCTCTCGGTGAAGATATTACAAGAGGGGCCACTGGAGAGATGACACCTGTTTTCGCAACTTGGACACCTAAAAAGGGAGATAAAATAATTTTAAATAAATAGTTGTTAAAATATAAAATAATATATATATGCATGAAAATTGAAATTTCTTTACCCGGAGAATACCCATATTCCCCATAATCTAAGGGCTCTTCTTCATCTTCCTCTCACTCGCTACAGGAGATTTAACAGAACATTAATGCTTTGAAGGAGTCTTAATAACAACAGGGGAAGACTCCATTTCAACTTCTTTTTCGCAACATGCTCCTCTCCTTCGCCAATGTCGACTTCACCTTCTTCAAAGTCGTCATCTTTATCTTCACCATTATCACTACCCTTATTTCTTCGTATGGCGAGGATTCAAATATCCGATGAAGAAGTTGAACTTTCATCGTCCAAAATTTCTTCATCAACCTCTTCAACAACAACTCGCTTCCCTTTGTAAGAAACAGTCAAGGCTACTCTCCAATATGGGCTCTTGAATCAAGGGGAAGCAGATGCTTGGCCGATCTTTTTCCGAAGGGATAGGAGACGATGATTGCAACGTGTTCTTGATCTAGTCATCTGAGAAGATGGACTAGGACCAATGGGTTGCGGAGAAGATATTGAAGTACCAATAGTTGGTCCCTCTTGAGCCGCCACGGTCTCTGCAGGAATGGGAGAAGATGTACCGCAGCATCATCCACACCTTGATTTGAAGAGTCCCGACAAAATTTTTCAAATTCTCTTAGATCTCCGTGGGCAAACCAACCATCCAAAGTATTGATGGGCTTGATTTCATGAATGGGTTCTTCCAAAGTGATATCTTCCTGCAAATTTCTCCTGGATGAGACGCGTGGCTCTTCTCTCGAATATACCCGATTCCGCTCTCTAAGTTTCTCGCCTTCACCTTGGTGGATGAAGAAAGATAGAAGAATCTCGGTAAGCATTTATCAACCAGTACGATTGGTGATCCCACCATCGCATCCAGCCTATATGAAGTGTGGACTACACGGTCACAACCCTAATTATGAAGAGGGAGCCAACACAAATGCCATTCAACAATTGTTTCCATATCATGGCCCATTGAGAGGACCAGCTCAGAAAGGCAACAAGATTTTTCTTGTAACAAGCCCGCAGCTTGAGGAACGGTTTGATCAGTAACCGAATTGACGAGCAAAGCGACTCGGGTAGTAAGGTTCTCTCCAGAATTCTGTCCCTTCATAAAGGTAAACTGCACGAGCGAATAGAGAAGAAGAAAGCTCTCTCTGCTGCAGTAAGTGTTTCGTTGTCCACCATATCTGTGTCTACGGGATAGCGATAGAGGCGAAATTGAAAGAAGTTTATTTGATCGTCGTCTCGAATTTTATTTGCCACCCATTCATATGCTCTCCTAGCCATTGCTCTTTGTTGAAAGAACCAGAGTGGAAGATGAGAAGGATGCGAATATGCTTGCTCAGAGACTTCAAAGGTCCAGGGGAAATAAACTCCAAGCCATCCTGTAAAATAATGCCAGGAAGTGTGCGCCGATGAAGTTCCAAGAATGGGGTCTTTTATATGAGTAGCTATTTCTCCAAGGGCCCGGTAGATAGAACATAGTACTGGAGGAGCAAGAGAGTATTTATGTCCTTCAAGGCACCGCCACAACAAAGACACTCTGGACGAATAGCATCTGCCCATTTGGAGTCCGGGCAAAACGACTAAGCTTAGCCAATAGGCCGAACGCCGCAAGCTCTCCAAAAGAGCTATATTCCGGCTTTCCTCTTACTGCATCCCGAAGCCTTGTCAGTTCTTTGGAATTGCAGTCGCGAAACCTTCAAAGGAAATAAAAATGAAGAGGTCAATATACATAAATGGCTGAAGAATATAAAGAGGAAGATCAATTATTAGATTGATAAATACCTTAGACCCCTAGAAAAATGGGCCAGCCATTGAAGAGGGGGAATTTTGTGGAAGTTGGGAAATTTGCCCATCTCTTTAAATAGTTCTATAGTAGTCTCGGAGATGGAAGGTTTGCGGTCCGGAGAAGATACAAAGGCTAATTCTCTGTTGGTAGGAATGAATTCATCGTAGAATTTGCCCGTTATTGTGAGACCAGCTATACGATGAAGGTCCCAAAGAGATATGCTCATTTCGCCATAAGGAAGATGAAAGGAGTTGGTTGTGGGTGACCAATACTCAAGGAAGCCTTTCAGAACATTGGGCTCCCGATAGAAGTATTTTGAGGTTACTTCTATGGCATCATAAAGGCCTATCTTTGCAAGAGTGCTCGTGTGTTTCAGCAAAATAGCTTTCGCCCATTCAGAATAATAACGACGAGCAATTAGCAGACCTCTGATGCGAAATTCTGATTGGCCCCAGAGTTGATCGCGATCTCTGAAGCGTTGACGCACTGTCTCATAAAAATGAGAAGGAAAGAGATCATGAGGACTATGGAAAGGAGTTAGGAAAATCATGGGGTGAACTTCTCCGATCCTCTGTCGCGGCTTCTTCGTTTGAATGATTCCTTCAAGAATCCGGGGCTCTCTTGTGGCCCATGATTCAGTGTACATCAGTCTTTCGCCATGAACACAATCTCTAGGTTCACAGTCCAGCATAGACTGATGGCTATACACCTTTATGGGAATAATTGTCATGCCCTCCGCATGAGGGTTGTCAAACTTCATAACCCCTTCAACGACTCGAACTGAGTCCCATGAGTTTTGAAGTCGCTTCTTCTTGTGTTCTTTAATTTTTTCAGCGAACTCTTTCACCTTATTGTGGCGAGTCTTCTTCGAGCGGGAAGCAGGAGGAGTATCTTCACGTAGAGGCGGTCTCTCACTGTCAGTACGAATATGGGCTGTGGTCTTGAGCCATTCATCCCAGTCATATTCCCTTCCGTGTTTTGGCGGACATTTAATATCCCCCAAAGATATAGATCTGTGAATAGGAGAAGGTAAAGATTTGATACGGTCAGAAAAGTCAAAGGTGGGGAGAACAGGCTCTTTAAAATAAGCTGGGTTTCTAGAAGTTGTCTTCATTCTCTTTGCAGGCGGTTGGTCAGAAGGAGGAGAGTTTGAAGGAGATACAAGACGAGCAGTCTGTTTGATACGAGCCATAATGAAAGAAAGAAGAAAGAAGATAAGTTAAAGAGCAAGAAATGAAGAAAGAAGAAATATGTCTAAGTGCTGAAAATTTTCTAAGTACAGGGAACTTTGCGCGAGGTCGCGCAAAGTCTGGGAGTTTGCGCGGAAAATCTCAAAGTTCAGAAAGCTCGCGCAAAGCTAAACGGTTTGCGCGGGGTCGCGCAAAGTTGGAGGTTTGCGCGGAATAAAATCGCCAGAGCAAGTGTCAGTAGAGGGAAGTTCGTGAAAATGACTAAGTCGTTGGACTATTTATAGGCTTTATGGCCGAGTACGGTACTCGAGTAGGACTTTGCGCGAGGTCGCGCAAACCTTGAAGAAAAAGAATGGTTTGATCCTTTTCTTTGATTTTCTGAACGAACAAAGAACGGATCAAGGGGGCATCTGTTGAGGCATAAAATAAGCAAGGAAGAGAAGAAGAAAAAAGATCAAGAAATCACTTTGAAGATGAAAGAAAACAGCTTCAAGACCACTTTGCGCGAGGTCGCGCAAAGTGAAATAGTTACACAAAGACCGCGCAAAGTGAAGAGTTTGCGCGATTGGACAGAGGAGACTTTGCGCGAGATTGAAGGGTTTGCGCGAGACCGCGCAGTATATTATTTGCGCGTGTCCGCGCAAAAAGTCCATAATGTCATGATAAAAACAGTTGGATGATATTTTTGTCCCACATCGACCGTGATCCGAGATTTCCACCGGTGAAAAATGTCTATAAATACCCCTTCTTTCTCTAAAAAGGGGTTCAAGATTTTAGAAGTGAAGCAAGGACGAAAGAGAAGACAAAGGTGCGGAGTTGGACTCTCGCACTTTGCGCGATCCGCGCAAGAAAGGAGTATTGACTCGGAAGTTTCATACGGCCACAAGAAAGCAACAGAAGGCATTTATGGTTTGCGCGACCCAGAAAGCATATCGTTTGTACGCGACCCGCGCAAACCTATTTCTCGCGCTTTTAAATGAAATGAATAGTGAAATGTCATTTAATGGTTTGAGTCTTTGGGTCTTCAAGTTCTTCTTGTTCAAGAGAATTAAGAATCATCGCGAAGGACGTATTCCTCCCAAGTTTTGGAGATGACCAAAATAGTATCAAATGTCACTAAATTTCCATTCTCTTGAAGACTGTTGAACGACTTGTCTATTCCTCCTAAGTCATAGGAGATGATTGACATCATTGCTGTTATGCTGCCGAAAATTATATTTAGCTATAATAATTAACATTTGTAATGAGTTCTTTGTAAGCTATCTTAGAATCAAGGGATATCAGAGGATGTAAATGAATTCAGAATCAATAAAATGTGATGATTGTCTTTGTAATTATTTCATTGTTATGTTTGAATAAGATTATTCTCCCAAATCAAATACATTTGTTTCCTTGTCGAAACAGCTAAGTGTGCTTATTTTATACTCTCTTTCTTTAGCTTTATTTAATTGATTTTGTTTCTACTATTCCAATCTAATTTGATAAGAGGAATTGTTGTTCCCTTTCTTTGGAATCAAAATCAATTAAGACAAGCCCTATTTGGTCTAATTTAAAATCTATTAGAACTAGAACCGTTGTAATTGAGTACTGGACATTGAACTTGAACATTCAATCATTTACTCTGATTTGGTTCTACCAGGCTGCTACAACGAAGGAGTTAATCAGGTATTTTATGTTTAATTGTAAATTTCTTTCTGTTTTGGTTTCTTTCAAGATTTGCCAGAAAAATCTTGTTGTATTGGTTATCTGAGGAGAGCCAGGAAAACTCAGAAGTGGTTTTTTTTTTTATTGTGTAAGCCCACAGACAACAACACAATTGTAAAGGTTTTGGGTGAACCTGTGAAAACCTATTTTGTGAGTGAACGCTAATATCCCCTATGTGAGGATATTAGGAGTGGAGTAGCATTCTGTGTGGCTGTTGTTTAACAGTTGGTGAACACACAGGCGAACCACTATAATCCCTTGTGTTGTGGTTGAATGATTTACATTTCTAATCTTTAATATTCATTTGTGGGATGTATGTGTGGTGATGAATGTTGTAATCATTTAATTCAAGCATTGTGGGAATTTTGTAATAATTTAGAATTTACTTTCTGTTATTCCTTTATCTGCTTGAATTTAAATTTCTTTTAAAGTTGTTCTGGCAAGGTTGCCCTGCCATTTTTATGGTGTATGGCTGTCCATAGAACAATACATTTGTGATTACACTTTATTTCAATTTGTGCTTAATTTTGTATTCCTCTTTGGTTTGAGATTTGATACAAAGATCTTTCTAGAAATAAGGTTGTCCTACTATAAACTCTGGTTTTTTGTGAAAGGTTGTCCTTAGAATAACATTTGTATCAATCCCTCAAGATCAGATTTTTGAGGTTGTTTTACTTTCCTGCATTGTGATTTATTTTGGCTATCATATTGTTTTTTAATTCCGCTGTTATAACATTTATTTGGCATAGTCCTATTCACCCCCCTCTAGGACATATAGCTAGGCCTTTTAAAGTGGTATCAGAGCTTAATAGCTCGTTCTTATTGCTATTTATTTGGATTTATTTCCTGAGCTAACGATCTAAGCTATTTAAAAAGATGTCAAATTTTGATAGCCTTTCAGTCACGAGGCCTCCACCATTTGATGGCTCCAACTATGCCTATTGGAAAGCCAGAATGAGAATCTTCCTAAAATCAATGGATGAGAGTGTATGGCGAGCCACAGTAACTGAATGGAAAACTCCTACCATTGAAGTAATCAATCCGACGGTTCAAAACTATGTCTGCACCTGCTATTATTTATGGACCACTCTTCAGAAAAGTGAGTATAGTACCAATGCTAAAGCACTAAATGCAATCACTTGCGCACTATCACCGGATAAGTTCAAAAGAATCATATCCTGTGATACTGCGAAACAAGCCTGGGATATACTAGAAATGACACACGAGGGTACATCAATTGTCAAAAAGTCTAAAGTCCAACTCCTTACAACCAAATTTGAAGAAATTCATATGGAGGAAAATGAAATGTTTATGGACTTTTACACTAGACTAAATGACATTGTAAACTCAATGTGGGGTCTTGGCGATAAAATCCCAGAAAGTAAAGTGTGTGCAAAGATATTACGCTCACTTCTTGAACGGTTCAATTCTAAAGTAACCGCGATCCAGGAACTTCGTGATACGGATAATATGAGGGTAGAGGAATTAGTTGGTTCTTTACAAACCTATGAGTTAAACTTTAAAGCTCCTAAAGGTAAATCGATTGCTCTAAAATCCTCTAAATGTAATTTAGAAGAAAATTCTGATTCAGAAGATGATATGGCTCTTTTGACTAAGAAATTCTACAAGATTTTTAAAAGCAAGAAAATGGTTGATTTCCAAAAATCAAACGATAAAAAGAAGTTTAGACCTAAATCTCGAAAATCTTTGAAAGATAGTCAATGTTACAACTGTCAAGAATATGGGCATTTGGCAAATAGATGTCCCAAAAAGGACAAACCCAAGAAGAAGAGTATGTTGGCTACGTGGGATGAATCATCTGATTTTGAAACTTCTTCTGAATTAGAAGATTCTGAAACTGAGTTAGGGAATGAAGTTAAAGCACTTATGACTCTAGCCAAATTCACATTTTCAGATAATGACTCAACAAGTGAAGAAAATCTGAGTAGTGAATATGAAAATGAAGATGATCTTCAAGATGCTTACAATGCCCTATACAAAAAAAGTTGTAAAATTGATGTCAAACTTAAACTTCAAAAAGAAAAGTTTTCTAAACTCAAAGAATGTTTTGAATCACTTGTCTTAGAAAAATCACAAATTTTAGATTGTTTTGAAAAAATAAAATGTGATTTGGAATTCAAAAATTCTTTAATTGTTGATTTGAAATCTGAGATTGAAAATCTCAAAAAGGAAGTATCTTCTCTTCTGAGTCAAAAGGACACATGGAAATATGCCCAAGGTGATCCAAAGTTAGAAAAACTCTTATCCGGATCAAGAAAATGTGGCGATCTATCCAGAAATTTGGGCTATGATAAAAATTTATCTCCTAAACAAAAGTATACTCCTCCTATGTTTGTGAAAGGAGATTCCTCAAACTCAAAAGGGAAAAATACTTATCAAGGTTTTTCTAAAAATTCAAAAACTCTTCAAAAACCTGGAAGCAGCCATGTCAACTTTAATCAGAAATGAAATCCACTAGCTGAAAAGATAGTAGATTTACTCAAGGAGCTCCTAAAATCTAAGTCTATAGGTTATTCTTATAACTATAAACAAAAGAAGACCAACTATGTTCCTAAACCCAAAACAGTTATGAAATGGGTTCCAAAAGTCACCTGCTTGGTTGCTCACATTGCTTTCAAAGCAAAAAGTCATTCAAAGTGGCACCTAGACAATGGATGCTCTAGGCATATGACAGGTGACAAAGCTTTATTCACGGATCTAAAAGATATGACTGATGGTTCAGTCACATTTGGTGATGGTAGCAACTGTAAGATTATAGCCAAGGTACGGTTCAACTTTTTATTCTTCCTGTATTTAAAAATGTTTTATATGTTGAAGGCCTAAAACATAACTTACTTAGCATATCTCAGATATGTGATAATAACCATAATGTTCGGTTCTCTAATCAAAGCTGTGAGATACTAAATAATAAGGGTTCTGTAATATTAATTGGATGTAGAACGTCTGAAAATTGCTATATTATTAGCGAATCCAGCTCATCTAATCAAACATGTTACATGGTTCATACAGACGAGACTGATTTATGGCACAAGCGTCTTGGACATGTTCATTATCAAAATTTATATAGATTGAGCAATCAAGAACTTATAAGAGGTTTACCCAAACTTCAGAAATTAGATAAAATATGTGGTGAATGCCAGATAGGTAAACAAACAAGGAACTCACACAAAAAGGTGAATTCAAATACCACATCAAAACCACTCGAACTTCTTCACATGGATCTAATTGGACCTACTAGAACGGAAAGTCGTGGTGGTAAAAAGTATATTCTGGTAATAGTTGATGACTTTACCGTATACACTTGGGTAGTCTTCTTAAGAGATAAATCAAAACCCTTGAAGAAGTAAAAAAGTTCTTAAAAGGATTCAAACTGAAAAATCTTCTCAAATCAGTAAGATTCGTAGTGATCATGGATCTGAATTTGAGAATAGCAATTTTGAGAAGTTTTGTACCGACCAAAAATATTACATGAATTCTCAGCTCCCAAAACTCCACAACAAAATGGAATTGTGGAAAGAAAGAATAGGGTGCTTCAAGAAATGGCTAATGTCATCTTGAATAGCATTAAGCTCTCTATAAATCTTTGGGTCAAGTCAGAATACAAATTATATTATTAACCGAGTTTATACTAGCAAAGATAATAATAAAATGGCTTACTTAATTATGGTTCAACAAAAAGCTCACACAAATACTTTCGAGTTTTTGGCAGCAAATGCTATATTTTACGTGATCGTGAAATTTTGGAAAAATTCGATACAAAGAGTGATGAATGGATTTTTCTAGGATATTCCTTAAACAGTCGTGCTTATAGGGTTCTGAAGACTGATGTGATTCAAGAATCCATCAATGTTGCCATTGATGATCACTTAAATAAGCCAATCTCTAATTCAGATAATGATGAAGTTCTAATCATTGATAAACCCCATACTTCATCAAATCAGACTGAATCTGAATTGAGGATTGTTAAAGATCATCCAACCACTCAAATTCTTGAAAACCCTCTCACTGGTGTTCGCACCCGTAGACAACTTGAGGATTTATGTAATTATATATGTTTTACATCCCAAATAGAACCATCCAATGTAAAAGAAGCTCTTGCTGATGAGAACTGGATTGTTGCAATGCAAAAAGAACTTAATCAATTTGTAAGAAATGATGTTTGGTATCTCGTACCAAGACCTAAAGACAAACACATCATTGGAACAAAATGGATTTTCAAAAATAAGTCGGACGAAAGTGGAAATATAATTAGAAACAAGGCTAGACTAGTGGTACAAGGTTATACTCAAATAGAAGGAATTGATTTTGATGAAACTTTTGCACCAGTAGCACGTCTTGAATTATCAGGCTATTTATATCCATTGCATGTTTTATAAAGATAAAAATATATCAAATGGATGTGAAAAGTGCTTTTCTAAATAGCGTTTACATGAAGAAGTATATGTTGAACAGCCAATGGGTTTTGAAGATCACAAAAATACTAATCATGTGTATCGGCTTAAAAATGCACTTTATGGATTAAAACAAGCACCTAGGGCATAGTATGAGAAACTAACAAAATTTCTTTTAAGTCACAATTTTCAAATGGGATCTGTTGATAAAACTCTATTTGTTAAAAAACATAATGATCATATCTTAATAGTACAGATTTATGTTGATGATATCATCTATGGATCAACTTGTACTAACTTGACTACTGAGTTTGCAGACTTGATGAAATCACAGTTTGAAATGAGCATGGTTGGGAAATTAACTTATTTTCTTGGTTTGCAAGTTAAGCAGCAACTTGAAGGAATATTCATCTCTCAATCTAAGTATGCCTTGAATCTAATCAAGAGATTTGGATTTGAGAATGGCAAGAATTTCGATACTCCTATGAGTACTACCTTGAAACTCTCAAAAGACTATAATGGTAAAAATATTGATTCAAAACTTTATCGGAGTATGATTAGTAGTTTATTATATTTAACTGCTAGTAGACCTGATATTTCTTTAAGTGTTGGTATTTGCGCAAGATTTCAATCTGATCCAAAAGAATCTCACCTGACTGTTGTTAAGCAGATTATTAGATATGTTGCAAGTACTATAAATCTTGGTCTCTGGTATCCTCATGAGACTAGTGTCCAACTTGCTGGGTACTCAGATGCTGATTGGGCTGGTAATCTAGATGATAGAAAATCAACCAGTGGTGGTTGCTTTTACATTGGAAATTGTTTAGTTTCTTAGTTTAGTAAGAAACAAAATTCTATATCACTTTCAACAGCTGAAGCTGAGTATATCGCAGCTGGTAATGCATGTACATAGCTTGTTTGGATGTAACGAATGCTAAGTAATTATGGAATTAAACAGGATTCTATGTTATTACATTGTGATAATTCCAGTGCAATAAATATTTCAAAAAATCCTATTCATCATTCTCGTACTAAGCACATTGACATTAGATTTCACTATATTAGGGAATTGGTAGAAGAAAAAGTTATATCTCTGGAATATATTCCTACTAAAGATCAGAGAGCTGATATTTTCACAAAACCTCTTGATAAAATTAGGTTTAATAAGATGAAATTTGATCTTGGTATGTGTATTTCAAAATGATTATTTATGCCTACATGTATCATAGTGTATATATTTGCTAGGTTTAATTCCATTTTCTTTAAAAATTGCAAGAAATATGTTTTTCTAGACTTCCTTCGACCTGTTGTGAGTATACTCGACCAGTCGACCTATGACCGGTCGTAGATACCTACGACCGGTCGTAGATCTCGAAAATCACTTAAATTTGAGGATTTTTGCTTTCTTCCTCATTTCTTTTTTTCTCTCTAAGGAGCCGAGCTTCGACTTGTCGAACCCACCATTTTTGTTCTTCAAGTTTAGTGTTCCATTTACGTTTTTCTTACAAATCAGTGTCTAGATTGCTCTCTTTTCTAACTTGAAGCTTTCTATTTAGGATTTCATTGAGATTTGGGGATTTGATTTTGAAAAATCTGTTTTGAGTAAACCCATTTCTCAATCCTTTGCATTTTCTTATTTCCTTATTATAATTACTGCATATGGCTTCTAGAGGTAGAAAATCTACTTCCCGTGGTCCTTCTCCTTCCTCCAAATTGACCAAACGTCATCTTCTTGAGCCTACTAATGATTCTTCTTATGTTATAGACCTTAAAGCTCGTAATGTTATTGTTGAACATCCTGTTGATATTAACCATATTGCACCTTTTGATATCCTTCCTTTGCTTGAAGCTGTAGGTTAGGTTAACTTATTGCATTGGGGTGGGCCTGCATACCGGTCCATTGCTCAATCCATGTTTACATGTATTAGTGACTTCTCACTGGATAATTTAACTTTTAAAATATCTACTAGTGAAGGGCCATTTGAAATTGATCGTCATTTAATTTCAGCCCTTATGGATATTCCCGTGAATGATGAGGGTATTCCTATTCATAATTTGACTGATAAACCCTTTGTATCTGAAAAGCGTATGCTCACTAGAGACTTGTGCAACATGGATGTTCACTGGACTAAAAAAGGGGGATGACATTAATATGGATGATATCTTTGAGGAACTGGATTCTGATTCAACAAATGATCTAGATTTTGTACCATCTGATTTTGATGCACGTCTAAGTGCATTGGAGGGTAAAGTTAAAAATTTGAATGAAAAGATAGAAAACATGTCTTTTGCTCATGATTATCAATTCAAGTATATGCGGAAATATCTTCGGCGATTAAACAAAGGCATGCACCAACTTGATCCCTCTATTCCTGCTCCTTC
Organism: Magnolia changhungtana; assembly: GCA_030180095.1. Taxonomy (NCBI): domain Eukaryota; kingdom Viridiplantae; phylum Streptophyta; class Magnoliopsida; order Magnoliales; family Magnoliaceae; genus Magnolia; species Magnolia changhungtana. Next base: position 1,215,867 of record JASAUF010000644.1, on the reverse strand, counting down.
TTCTAGTTCTAATTCTGACTAGTCTATATGGAATTTTCTAGTTTGTAATAACTTTCAATCTTAACACTGAGTCATTCGATTTAGAATTGGATACTATTTTTCTTTTCTGCTGGATATTTGTTTTTTTTGTAATACTATGCTTTTATCTCATATCTCATCTTATTTCCTCTCATATATCCCTTTATATTATTATTTTATTTGTCATATTGTGACAAAAAGGGGGAGAATGGTTATGTCACTTAGGGGGAGTATGTTTGGAATGGTTTAAGAATGGTTTAATGTTAGATAGGTTTAATGTTAGATATTGATTTAATTTACAGGTAAGCTAGAGTTGATGTCAACTGGTTTATGTTTTCTCTCTAACTCTTCTCTAACTCAATCCGGTGATTCTACTTTTATCTTGATTATATCTTGTTATGTGTTTTGTTACTAATTTGACAAAGGGGGAGATTGTAAGTGCTATAGTTTATATCCCTGTATGTTGTGAAATTAGTGTTGACAAAAACACTGTTATATAACTTGCTTTAGTGAAGCTCTTTCTAAAGATCAACATTCATAAACAAGCAAAGCTCACAACAAGCAAAGATTACAAGTACAAAGATCAACCTTGACTTCAAGTATTGCTCTCAAGACAAGACTCAAGAATACAAGACTTCAAGAAGAGTACAAAGTAGTTCGTATAGAACTCAAGTCACTTTCGAGGTTGAGCTACATCAAGACCTCAAGGCTTAAACTTTTAGGTCACTTGTTCCTAATGTTTTCAATGTCCTTACTTCTTGATTGGGGTTTGAATGACCATAGGTTGACCTTAGAAGTAGGCCATTTTGGATACATAAGTCATATGTATATGACACTTGTGTTTGGGCAGTTCGGGGACTTGTCCTAGGCTTTCTTCGACTAGTCCTAGCTTTGCTTCGACCAGTCCAAGAAATTCCTCCATTAGTCGTAAGTTTGTTACAAAATTCGAATAAATTCTGTTAGGCTTCGACCAGTCGAAGGAACAGTATCGACTGCTTCTACGACCAGTCATAAATCTTCGATTCAAAGTCCAGCTATAATTTACAAGGTCTTCGACCAGTCGAAGGTGACCTACGACCAGTCGAAGGAGGCCTTCGACCAGTCGTAGAACGGTCAAAGCTTATCGCGCCCAATTTTTTTTCAAATCTGATATTTCTTTGACTAGTCGAAGAGCTCCTTAAACCAGTCAAAGATGCGATCTGCTCACCTATAAATAGAGTACGAAACCCAGAAGAATTCAAGCAATTAATTAATCCATTCAAGCCAATCTTTGTCAAACTTCTGAGAAGTAATTTTGTGCTCCATCTAAGCTAAGTGTGCTTATTTTATACTCTCTTTCTTTAGCTTTATTTAATTGATTTTGTTTCTACTATTCTAATCTAATTTGATAAGAGGAATTGTTATTCCCTTTCTTTGGAATCAAAATCAATTAAGACAAGTCCTATTTGGTCTAATTTAAAATCTATTAGAACTAGAACCATTGTAATTGAGTACTGGACATTGAACTTGAACATTCAATCATTTACTCTGATTTGGTTCTAGCGGGCTGCTACAACGAAGGAATTAATCAGGTATTTTACGTTTAATTGTAAATTTCTTTCTGTTTTAGTTTCTTTCAAGATTTGCCAGAAAAATCTTGTTATATTGGTTATCTGAGGAGAGCCAGGAAAACTCAGAAGTGTGGTTTTTTTTATTGTGTAAGCCCACAGACAAAGACACAATTGTAAAGGTTTTGGGTGAACCTGTGAAAACCTATTTTGTGAGTGAACGCTAATATCCCCTGTGTGAGGATATTAGGAGTGGAGTAGTATTCTGTGTGGCTGTTGTTTAACAGTTGGTGAACACACAGGCGAACCACTATAATCCCTTGTGTTGTGGTTGAATGATTTATATTTCTAATCTTTAATATTCATTTGTGGGATGTATGTGTGGTGATGAATGTTGTAATCGTTTAATTCAAGCATTGTGGGAATTTTGTAATAATTTAGAATTTACTTTCTGCTATTCCTTTATCTGCTTGAATTTAAATTTCTTTTAAAGTTGTTCCAGCAAGGTCGCCCTGCCATTTTTATGGTGTATGGCTGTCCCTAGAACAATACATTTATGATTATACTTTATTTCGATTTGTGCTTAATTCTATATTCCTCTTTGGTTTGAGATTTGATATAAAGATCTTTCTAGAAATAAGGTTGTCCTACCATAAACTCTAGTTTTTTGTGAAAGGTTGTCCTTAGAATAACATTTGTATCAATCCCTCAAGATCAGATTTTTGAGGTTGTTTTACTTTCCTGCATTGTGATTTATTTTGGCTATCATATTATTTTTTAATTCCACTGTTATAACATTTATTTGGCATAGTCCTATTCACCCCCCCTCTAGGACATATAACTAGGCCTTTTCATAGGGCCCAACCATTGAGGCCCACCTGATATACTTAAGGCACATGTTATACGGCTCATTTGTTGTACCTAAGGCCCATGGGTCGAGGCCCGATTGGATGTACACAAGTCCATTAAGATGTATGACCCTACCATGGCTTGTGTAATGATGTTATGACAGCCGTGCCTAGGAGTAATGTTGGTTTGACGCTCACATTGTAGAATAATGTTGGTTAAATATCCGCATTGTGACTCTCCCTAGGGCCCATTGTTAGGCCCATACTTGTAGGCCATCTAGGCCCATCTTCATTATGAACAACATCTATTACCATATAACATGTTTAGTATAGTTCCATGTTTCATGATCATACGCATCATATGTATGCTTGATATGAGAAGTGACTGATCATAGCATATGCCTTCGGGCAGAATGTTTAGGGGCTCCCGGATAGGCGGTGTTGCCCTACATGAGCGCACGATATGTGCAGGATTGCTGCATGACTGGATAGTGTGATTCATGCATTCGCATTGTGTGATTTGGTTACTGTACGCCCTAGCGACATCAGGATCGTAGCCTCCACAAGCGTATCGTGGTTGGCAGGATTGGATACCAGAAATCTTGTTCTACATAGGGTGCTATAGATATCCCTGGGTGAAAGTCCCTAAACCCTTATAGTACCAAGAGTTTGCTTCAACGTCTAGACAGAGTGGGTGCAGGAGCGTCGAGTGCCGACTACCAGAAGGCTGCGCTTTCCACTGTGTCGTGGTCGGTTAGAAGGGGGTGCGGCCTTACCTGTCCAAGAGGTGGAGGCAAAGCTAGGCTGAGTTTGATCAGCTCGAGGAATGGGTCCGCTATTGATGAGTCGCACCTGATATTGGCAAGCGAATAGTGAGGTCTCTTCCACTTACCTTATTGTGCGTGATGGGGCGACAATCTGGTTTAGAATGTACTAGACCCTGGTGATATTCCAGATTTGAACCGTATTGATGTGGACTTAGATGAGGATTTGTATGCCTGAGTTGCATTTCGCATCGCATAGCCTTGGTATGGTCGACATCATTCATGTCTTGCGTTGCATAGCCTTGGTACGGCTAGTGATATTCATGAATTCACCAGCATGTTTCGCATTATTCTGATACTGCATAGCTGCATTACTACCTTGTGCACACACCTTCACCACCCTCTAAGCTTTCTATAAGCTTATGCATGATCGTTGCATGCAGGTGACGTTAGGACGCAGCAGCGCTAAGGCAGGAGCACAGAGCAGATCATTTTGGTGTTTTTATCCATTTCATTGTATTTTCTTTTATGCTCATTATACTTGTAAAGTTTGTGATCATAGTGAAAATGTGATGGAGTTTTGGTTGTTGTTTGTGGTTATGCCTTTGGTTATGCTTATTACGAATTAAACTAATGTTGAAAATCCTCCTTGTAGCATCCCAGGATCGACTAGGAGCTGAGAATGGGGTTCTACAGAGACTGTCGGCGCCGAATTCAGCGATCGAAAATTTTGTCAGCCCAGTTTTCGAGTTTGGGGCATGACAGAAGTTGGTATCAGAGCATAACTTGGGAATAACTAAGAACAACATTACATGTCTGGTATGAGTTAGAATGATTGAGTCCTTAGTCCAGATGGCTTAGCGATCTTTTATTACCGACCCTTAACGTGCGAGCCTTCGAGAGTTTCCAAGTTGATAGGCGTCTTTGCTCTTTCTTGTAGGACGAGATGCCTATGAGAGTGACCCGATCGATTCCCGCACCACCACCTGAGACTCCCACACTACCACCAATGATCCCTGCCCCACCACCAGAGATTCCTACTACCCAGCCTATGGATGCAGCTCCTCCACCAGAGACTAGTGTGGATCCGACCGTATCCATGAGTGCTTCCCAGCTACAGTAGATGTTGCAGGTAGTGACGACTATACTACAGGGGCAGGGCAGGCACCCAGTTGTTTCACCGAAGCAGGCCGAATAGGATTGCGCTAGTGCCCTTCTTCGGGAGTTTCGATGACTTAAACCCCCACGTTTCCAAGGCGAGCCAGACCCGACGGTAGCTGAGAGATGGCGCGCCGATGTGAAGAAGATATTTGATACGATGAGATGCATAACCGAGCAGTGAGTCCGATTAGCCGTATTTCTTCTCCATGGTGAGGCTGAACACTAGTGGACGTTAGTCTCCCAAGAAGCGGGCGCCGATTTTATATAGACATGGGAGGATTTTGTGGATTGGTTTGACCGACAGTATTTCCCTAATCACATCCGACGACAGCGGGTGTTGGAGTTCGAGGCCTTGGTGTAAGGCGATATGACAGTGGCTCAATATGAGGCTCGTTTCGTAGCACTGTCCAGATTTGCACCTTACTTAGTAGATAATGAGGAGCGGAGGGCCCACCGATTTGAGGACGGTTTGCGTTACAGTCTTCGAGGCCGTGTTATTGGGCACGAGCTCCCGACTTTCAAGGGAGTGGTACAGAAGGCTCAGATTTTCGAGGCTGAGTGGGCCGGTTCTCAGTCTGATCATGGTCAGAGCAAAGACCGGAAGAGGCACGCTCCTTCCGGTGACTCCTAACAGCGTCGACCGCAGCAACAGAGGCTATAGGTCGCCTAGCCTTCAGAGCTCCAGCAGCACCTCCAACACCACCTCTGAGGTAGTTCACCGGCACCTGTTTTGGGTGCGGTATGACGGGGCACCGTATGTGGGAGTGTCCTCACCCCCAGCAACAGTAGCAGCTGAGAGGTCCATAACAGCCTCCACCGCAGCAGTAGCAGAGACCTCCACCACAGCGATGCGCAGAGACCAACACGAAGGCGGCGATTGCCCCCCCACCGAGGTCACCTCGGAAGACGTGATCGGCCTGACCCTCGAGGCCGCCCCGCAGAGGCAGCAGTTTCGATCACCTCAGGATAGCAGTAGCAGTACACTCAGAGGGGATAGGTACCTCCCCAGCCGGCTCAGGCTAGATTTTACGCGGCCCAGTAGGATCCTCAATCATCTGGAGGAGTCGTTGAGGGTATACTTCCAGTCTCTGCATGCATTGCTTGAGTTTTATTTGATTCCGGTGCATTGCACTCATTTGTGTCCGAGGGATTCTATCGTTCGACTGGATTGCCAACAGAGTCTGCTCGAGAGGGGTTGACCGTATCGACACCCTTGGGAAAGACTACAGTATTAGGGCACTTTTGTGTGTCTTACCCAGTGCTAGTGGGAGATATTTTCTTACCTGCCGACTTATACGTGCTGTCGATGTCAGACTTCGATATTATTTTGGGCATAGATTGGATTGTCAAGTACCACGCCATATTGGACTGCTCCGTGAGGATCGTCACATTATGTATACCAGACTTATCGCAGTTTCAGTTCATTGCAGAGCCCCGAGGAAAGATGTTGTCTTGCTTGATGTCTTGCGTTGTTAAGGAGCCTGTTGCCGCTTTTATTGATCAGATGCCGATTGTTTATGATTTTTCCGATGTGTTCCAAGAGATTCCAGGATTACCGCCTCACCAACTCACCGAGTTTCAGATTGATCTCGTACCCAGTACCGCGCCTATTTCGAAGGCCCCGTATCATATGGCACCGCTAGAGTTGCGAGAACTGCAGAAGCAGTTAGCCGTGGGGAGTGCCGGTACTCTTCGTGAAGAAAAAGAATGGCTCGTTGAGGCTCTGCGTAGACTACCGCGAGTTCAACAAGGTCACAATCAAGAACAAGTCTCTGCTCCTGAGGATCGATGATTTGTTTGATTAGCTGCAGGGTGCACAGTTCTTTTCGAAGATTGACTTACGTTCCGATTATCATCAAATTCAGGTCCGAGGGGAGGACATTTCGAAGACGGCTTTCAGGATGCGTTATGGTCATTTTAAGTTTCAGGTCATGTCCTTCGGACTAACCAATGCACCCACGGTCTTCATGCAGTTGATGAACGAGCCCTTCCGCCCTTATCTCGATCAGTTTGTTATAGTCTTCATCGACAACATTCTGATATATTAGAGGACCCGTGGGAGCATGAGCAGCATTTGGAGGTTACGTTGTAGACCCTCCACGCACATCAGCTGTATGCGAAGCTAGAGAAGTACGAGTTCTGGCAGGAGGAGGTGAAGTTCATCGGTCACGTGGTGACGAGGGAGGGCATCGCAGTGGACCCTCAAAGGTTGAGGCAGTCCGTCAGTAGGGCCAGCCCACGACTGCGTCCGAGATCCATAATTTTCTTGGTTCAGCGAGCTACTACCGGTGTTTCATTGAGGGTTTCTCCCGCATTGCAGCCCCACTGACCAGGTTGATTCGGAAAGGAACAGAGTTTGGAGCGATGCCTTTGAGCGAGCATTTACAGAGTTGAAGGACCGTCTGACGTTCACTCCCGTCCTCACTCTTCCCTCTCGGAGTGAGGGATTTATTGTATTTACCGATGCCTCGCATATTGGTTTGTGTTCTGTCCTGATACAGCACGGGAGACCAGTGGCCTTCGCGTCTCGCCAGCTCAAGATCCATGAGTTGAACTACTCTATGCATGATTTAGAGCTAGCTGTAGTTGTCTTCGTACTGAATGTGAGGAGGCACTATCTCTATGGGGTTAGGTTCAAGATCTTCTCCGACCACAAGAGCTTGAAGTACCTCTTCTGGCAGTCCGAGTTGAACATGAGGCAGAGGCGCTCAATGGAGCTCCTGAAGGACTATGACTTCAATCTTTAGTACCATCCGGGCAAGGCGAACGTGGTGGTGGATGCCCTCAGCTGTCAGCCACGAAGCCTGGTGGCGCATATGATGATTTAGGAGTGGTGGATGCTTGAGAATGTAGCAAAGTATGATTTTGAGTTCGGCCTGTAGTCTTCTATCGTACAGTTATCGAGCCTATCGATTCAACCCTCTCTTGTCGCAAGGGTGATCGAGGCTCAGCAAGCTGATGAGTTGTTGTAGAATTATATGGCTGAGGCAGCATCCGAGAGTCAAGTAGATTGACAGATTGGTACAGACGGTGGATTTCGCCTCAGAGGCCGATTATATGTCCCGGATATTTTTGAGTTACGTAGAGATCTTATGACCGAGGCACATCGATCGCAGTTTTCTATCGATCCTGGCTCGACGAAGATATACCGTGACATGAGGCGAAAGTATTTTTAGGTGGGGATGAAGCACCAGATCACCAGCCTTGTCGCCGAGTGTGATACATGCCTGCGTGTCAAAGCCGATCATCAGAGACCCTCTGGTCTATTGCAGCCATTGAATATCTCGATGTAGAAGTGGGAGCACATGTCGACAGATTTCATTATGGGTTTACCAAGGACTCAACACGGTCCTAACGCTATCTAAGTTGTTGTGGATCGTCTGACATAGTCGGCACATTTTCTTGCGATTCGTGCCACTTGGCCTTTAGACTGGCTTGCGAGGTTGTTCGTTGAGGAGATTGTGAGACTGCATGGCGTTCCAGCCTCAATCATTTCTGACCGAGACCCGAGGTTCACGTCTTAGTTTTGGGGGAGTTTCTAGAGAGCGATGGGGACTGATTTACAGCTCAACACTGCGTACCATCTGCAGACCAATGGCCAGACCAAGAAGGTCAAACAGATCCTTGAGGATATGTTTTGGGCCTGCGCAATTGATTTCGGGGGTAGCTGGGATGTGCATCTGTGATTGGTTGAGTTCGCATACAACAACAGCTATTAGGCGACCATCGACATGACCCCTTTTAAGACACTCTATGGCAGACCATGCAGATCACCGAGTTGTTGGACGGAGGTTGGAGAGCACTGTCTCCTAGGTCTCGAGCTTGTGCAGGAGACATCAGAGGCGATCAATATCATCAGGCAGAGGATGCACACAGCTCAGAGCTGGCATAAGAGTTTTGCTGATCGTCTGCATCATCCCTTAGTTTTGATATAGGGGACCATGTGTATCTCAAGGTCTCACCCATGAAGGGTGTAGTTCGATTTGGAACAAAGAACAAGTTTGCCCCGAGATTCATAGGACCTTTTGAGATCATTGGGTGCATTGGCGTCGTAACCTATCCGCTTGCCTTGCCATCTCAGTTATCTAGCGTCCACAACGTTTTTCATGTCTCCATGTTGAGGAAGAGTAGGTCAGACATAGTTCCTGTTATTGATTGGCAGCCACTGGAGGTTCGTGAGGATGCTTCTTACATCAAGTAGGCAGTCCGTATCCTTGATCGGAAGGAGCAGGTCCTCCGGACCAAGGTCATTCCGTTGGTGAAGGTTCAGTGGGGTCACTATTTTGTTGAGGAGGCTTCTTGGGAGCGCGAGGCTGAGATTCGAGAGCGCTATCTCCATCTCTTTGATGACTAATTATATGTTGTATTTTGCATGTTATCTCTGATTTTATATAGTGATGTTATGTTTCTTCTCCCTCATGAGTCATGACTAGTTGCGATGATTGTGTAAATTTCGAGGATGAAATTTTTTATTAGGAGGGGAGAGCTATAAGCCTCATATCCTTGACTGTACCGTTCCGTAGACTTCTGTAGTCTTCCCGGTTGAATTTTGGCAACCTTCGACCCATAACCAATATTCACGCGCGACCTTGATTCACACGTCGTCAACTCGAGTCGACTCAACTCGAAACTTATACCCTTGCAACCGCACCATCGCCGCGGTTCCGATGCCGTGACTCGTACGCTGATCTGATACCCTGGTCAGGAGATGTGGGCCAGCGTTCGATGCGAGAAAAATGTCAGGCGTGTGAATTCCGAGAGAATCTATACGACTTGTGACATCAATCAATCCCATTAAGGGTCAAGTACACATCGCCTTTCACCCATTTCCAAGCAACCCCAAAGTTAAAAAGTCTCTTACAAGCCCATACCTTTCTTACACCAAAAACCACAAAGGTTAAAAAGTTCTTACACCCATCACTCACCACATCCATCACCCATCACTCTCTCTCCCTTTATAAGTCTCTCTCTCTCTCTCTCTCTCTCTCTCCCCCAAACTTATTTTCAAGCAAGAAAATACCACACGTCCTAAGCTTCTCTGAGCTTTCTCAAGCAACAAGTGTGACCCACCTTTCCCACCCTTTCATCTCCCATCTCAACCATCCAAACCTCATCTCCTCCATTGGAATCGAAGCTAAGGAGCTAAGGAAGCCTAGGGTGCAAGTAGGAAGCGGTGGGTAATTTAGATTTTGATTTTCCTTCATTTTGTTGATTTAAAGGTCCATATATGTGGGACCCACCTTGATGTATGTTGTATGCAAGAGGGGCTCATAGTGGCGGGGCCACTCCACCCTCACCGATCTCTCTCTCTCTCCCTTTTCCTTTGTGTATGATGGCTTGTGGCCCACTTGATGTATGATCTGATCCATGTCGCATACCGGTGGACCCGGTCTATGCGGGACACACCGCGGTATTTTTATGACATCCTAACTGTCCATAAGGGGGGGCCCACCTTGTTGTGACTAATAGCGAAGTGTGACCCGACGTGGGCCCAACTCCATAGCTCACGTGGTGGACTGAGTGAAAGATACATCGTTTCAACGCTGGGCCCACCGAGCTCCATAGCTCGTGTAGTAGACTGAGTGAAAGATGCCTTAGTTCAACACTTGAGGTCTTGGCATCACTCCTTGTGGTGCGTGCTAACATGAAGTGTGCAGTGACCGTGGGTGTGCACTGACGGTGGGTGTGGACTGGCATGGGGTCCACGGGACCCATCCATGCCGTCCATCCTTTTTTATGGGGCCCACCATGGTGTACGTGTTTTTCCCAGACTGTCCATACTCCTGGACGGTGGGGCCCACGTCCGTGTGGGTCCTCTTTGTACCCAGAACTATAGCTCAATTGGCTGATTGAGTGGAGATACCTCGTTCCAACACGTGAGGCCTTGGTGCAATTCCCACGTGAGGGTGGCCTGCACGTAGGACCCACCTAAGTTTTGGTGCGGCTGAAACTTGGTCTGACCCTTCATTCAAGTGGGACACCCATGATGGGTGGGCTGGATTTGTGAACCCCATCTCAGTGGGCCCAATAAATGGCTTTGAATGTTTTCAATGGAGGGTAGCCCTCTCAACTGTTGTATCCGGTGCAGCCCACACAAGTCATGGATTGACGTAATTTTTAAGACTTAGGCCCACGCTGGAATGGTGCATCTAACTAATGGGTCAGATGTTTTGCACACATCAACGGTGGAGCCCACACCGATCGACCTCATGGGGCTTAACGTCAGCGAGCGTTGTACCTTTTCCCATATATATATATATGGTAGGCCCTACGTGGGACCCACCTCTGTTGTATCTCTACCTGTGTCAGAGAAGAAAAAGAAAAAGAAAAAGAAAAGAAAGAAAAAGTGGAAAAGGTGCAGCCACGTGCTACACCCTCTTCATCTCTCTCTCTATTTCTCTCTAGTTCTCTCTCTCTATCTCTCTCTAGCTCTCTCTCTATCTCTGTCTCTCTAGCTCTCTCTCTTTCTCTCCCTCAACGTCTGTAGTTGGTTTTGTGGGTCCCATCCGTTTCACTCGCACCGTCTATCTATGGGACCCACCATGGTGCACGTGTTGTATCCAAACCATCCAACCATCGGTGAGATCATTTTAGGACATGGGGTGAATGAGTGAGACCCAAAGTTCGAGTGGGCCCACCTTGATATTCATGAGGCCCATATGATTAGGCCCATCTTAATGTAGTTAGGGCATAACCATTGTGGCCCACCTGATATACTTAAGGCCCATGTTATATGGCTCATTTGTTGTACCTAAGGCCCATGGGTCGAGGCCCAATTGGATGTACACAAGTCCATTAAGTTGTATGACCCTACCATGGCTTGTGTAATGACGTTATGACAGTCGTGCCTTGGGAGCAATGTTGGTTTGACGTCCACATTATAGAGTAATGTTGGTTAAATGTCCGCATTATAACTCTCCTTAGGGCCCATTGTTAGGCCCATACTTGTAGGCCGTATAGGCCCATATTCATTATGAACAACATCCATTACCATATAACATGTTTAGTATAGTTCCATGAATCATGATCATACGCATCATATGTATGCTTGATATGAGAAGTGACTGATCATAGCATATGCCTTCGGGCAGATTGTTTAGGAGCTCCCGGATAGGCGATGTTGCCCTACATAAGCGTGCGATATGCGCAGGATTGCTGTATGACTGGATAGTGTGATTCATGCATTCGCATTGTGTGATTTTGTTACTGTACGCCCTACCGACATTAGGGCTGTAGCCTCCACAAGCGTATCGTGGTTGGCAGGATTAGATACCAAAAATCTTGTTCTACATGGGGTGTTATAAATATCCCTGGGCGAAAGTCCCTAAACCCTTATGGTACCAAGAGTTTGCTCCAACGTCTAGACCGAGTGGGTTCAGCGCCAAGTGTTGACTACCAGACGGCTGCGCTTTCCACTGTGTCGTGGTCGGTTGGAAGGGGGTGTGGCCTTACCCGCTCGAGATGAGGGGGCAAAGCTAGGCTGAGTTTGACCAGCTTGAGGAATGGGTCCACTATAGAAGAGCCGCACCCGATATTGGGAGGCGGATAGTGAGGTCTCTTCCACTTACCTTATTACGCGCGATGGGGCGGCAATCTGGTTTAGAGTGTACTAGACCTCGGTGATATTTCAGATTTGAGTCGTATTGATATGTGGGCTTAAATGAGGATTTGTATGCTTGAGTTGCATTTCACATCGCATGACCTTGGTATGGTCGACATCATTTATGCCTTGCATTGCATAGCCTTGGTACAGCTAATGACATTCATGGATTCACCAGCATGTTCCGCATTACTCTGATACTGCATAGCTGCATTACTACCTTGCGCACACACTTTCACCACCCTCTAAGCTTTCTATAAGCTTATGCAAGACCGTTGCGTACAGGTGACATTGGGACGCAACAGCGATGAGGCAAGAGGGCAGAGCAGATCATTTTGGAGCTTTTTTTCCATTTCATTTTATTTCCCTTTATGCTCATTGTACTTGTAAAGTTTGTAATCATAGTGAAAATGCGATAGAGTTTTTAGTTGTTGTTTGTGGGTTATGCCTTTGGTTATGCTTATTACGAATTAAACTGATGTTGAAAATCCTCCTTGTAGCATCTAGGATCGGAACCTGGCGTATGGGCGCTAGGAGCCGAGAATGGGGTTCTACGGAGGCTGTCGGCTCCGGATTCGGAGATCGGGAATTTTGTGAACCTGGTTTCCGAGTTTGGGGCTTGACACAATCGGTCTAAAAATATGACCCAAAACCAACCAGAAACTGTCCAGAAAATTTCTGGACAACAACATGCACATGAAATAAAATGAGCATAAGAACCAAAATAAGGGGAAATCACCCCATGGAATCTGAGTTGTGGTCTACCTCAGTGGGCTCCTCAAATATACAAACCTAATCCATATCATAAAATCCATTGCATGTGTCCAAAAAGGGGCAAATGGGACACCTATGTTCATAGAGTGGACAGCCATGGGCGTCCACTCTCTTTGGATGGTCTGGATACTTCCAGGCCACAAGGTGGGCCACACACATCTTAGAATAATAGATCAACAAAATAAGAGTAAGAATCGGTCACAAGGGATGGGGCTCTGCCATATTGAGGACCTTCCACACATATCACTATATTGATGGGATTACAAGATCTACCCATGCATGCTTCTTCTAATCAAAATCCAATGGTGGAGATGCCATCTCCACCAAGGATCAGGGGTGTAGATGACCTAAGGATCCTTCTAACTAAGAAAAAGGTCCATGGTGGGGTCCATGGAGAATGGCCCCACCCATGGGTTATGCATGTACAAAAGGATGGGCAAATGCTACACCCAAGAAGACATGGAGCCTCCACCATCATTTGGTGGGCCCCTCATACTTCAAACATGAGATGAAGAAGAGAAACAAGTAAAGGAATATAAAACCTAAGATTCTAAGTTACATGCACACCGACCTACTAGATCTTCAAGCAACCATCTTCAAGAGAGTCTTTAAGCTCCAATGAAAGAGATTTAATGGTTAAGATCCTAAGCTAAAGGCTGGATTATGGGGTAGAAGGGAGGATGAAGGGATGGAAAAATGGCAGTAGGTGGGATGTCCAAGCTTAGAGAGGGAGAAGGAGAGATGAGGAGAAGAGAGGGAGAGAGGGAAAATGAGGTGGATTGTAAGGAACTTGGTATTTTTACTAAAAATCATGATTGCGTTGCTAGAAAAGAGAGAGCATGATGGCCTCTCCCTCTCTAAAGAAGAGGGAAATCAGAAATTTCAGAATTGGGTAAGAGCAAAAGGAGGATAGGTGAATGGGAGAGATAAAAAGAGGCTCTCTTGGTAAAAGAAACAATCATGGCTTGCTAGCTAGGGGTGTAGCCACTTGTCCTAGCCTAGCTATTCTAATGATGGCCTAGGGTGATGTAATCATTGTCTAGGGATTTATGCAACCACAGGTGGGCTCCACAATCACGATTTATGGCGTAAAACATACACGACCCACATCTCATGATCTACAACTCAGATTGTCGCACGAGACGCGGCGTTGGAACTGCAGCGACGATGCGGTCGCTATGGCACTAGTTTCGGGTCGATCCAAGTCGGATATATATAATAGAACTCAAGGGTCATCGCAAATGAAATCCATAGGTTGCAGGTTACCGGAATTCGACCAGTAAGACCGCAGGACCAGATGGAGCGGAATGGATACTAGGGCTAAGGGTCTCATAGTACAAGTATGTACACCAATGTCATGACATATTGAAGTATCATAAATACAGACTCTTATGAATAGGCTTCAGAATAGTTTTTCTTTAGTGTCCATTTTTTCCAGTAGGTTGAGTGTCAACATCAAGATCATCACACTCTCGACCTGACCCCACCCTAATTCTAACCTAACGTGATCAACCCCAAACCACAACCTAACTTTACTTGACCCCACCAAAGTCAAATACATGTGATTATTCCCAATCTCACTAACCCAACATGGTTTTACAATTCAAGTTACCTTGACAACCCAACTCTACATCTTGACATGAACTCGATTGGACCCGTCGGTTTGGTCAAATCGAACCTAAGTTGTAACAGTACTAATCCAAAAGCCCATTTAAATTGCAGAGTTAAAAAGATTAATCATGCCCATGTATGCATCCATGTCAACTTGTGCATGTAGGCATGCATGTGTGGTAGCTGATAAGTGTATAGAAAGCCACTACAACAAAATCAAGGAAAAGCTTGGCGCTTCAGAAATATACAAATGGCCGCTTATTTACTCATGGACCACGGATGTTATAAAATATTAAAACGACCCGATTTTTATTTCACTCCCAACGATCGTCTCTCTCTCTCTCGCTCTCTCTCTCGCTCTCTCTCTCTCTCTCGCGAATCTCTCTCTCTCTCTCTCTCTCTCTCTCTCTCTCTCTCTCTCGCGACCTCTCCCTCCCTCTCCCTCTCCCTCTCCCGACGACTCTCTCCCTCTCCCTCTCCCTCTCCCACGACTCTCTCTCTCTCTCTCTCTCCCATTCTCGGCTTCTTCCTACCCCCGAATCTCTCTCTCACATGAGCACCATTAATTTTAGGGCTTAGATGAAGATCTCAAACAGTAAGAGTCTAGATTTCATCGATTTCAACATTAGTGATTTCCTAATTAGGGATTTACAATGTTGAAACCCTAATTAGGATTTACTATGTTGAAACCCTAATTAGGGATTTTTCTATGTTGTTTCATGTGAATACATAGAAACGATTTGTTGTGTGATACAGTTCTAATATGTTCAATACTTCGATTTGCAGTTTTTCCATCTGAATTCTGTTGGATTTCGTGACGGGCGAAGTTTTTCAATCTGAATTCTTCGATTTGCAGTTTTATAACTCATTAGGTATCTAAATCTGCTACTCTCTTGTTTCCTAGGGTTTTGGATCTATTTTTTGCACTTTGCATTTGGGTTATTTTAGGTATGGTAAAATACATTTTTCAAATTAAAATTTCTTCGAATTTTTGTGTTCTATATTCAGAAAAAATCAATGATGGAAGCAATGCAGATGTTGCTGATGACCATTATCATGGCTACATGGTATATAAATTTATTTTTATGTTGCTGATGACCATTATCATGGCTACATGGTATATAAATTTATTTTTATTCTTTTAATCAAGAAAATCCAACCAAATTTCAAGAGATTCCATTGAGAAGATCTCGACCCCTCGAATGAGTTGCTAATGTTATATGCAATTTCCACTCCTTGATTTTATTTGTTACACACATTACAAAGTGATAATCTAACGGTGGAGATTTCTCATAAAGAGAGAGAAAAAAATCACTCATCATATGATGTCCTTGGTTTGGTCATCCGGACCATTGTCCCGATATGCCCCACCATGGATATGAGATGCCCGAAAAATCCCTCAATCCTAACCCTTGGATCAAGGCCTTAGGTGGTCGAGAGAAAATATGAAGATGGTCTCATCCATCGAAGAAAATAGACTAAATAATTGAATGGTCGATTTTAAAATCTAGGAGATTTCGTGCACCCTTCATACATGGTCGCCATCGCTTTAAACCCGAAGCCTTGGACACTCAACACCACCGATATTACAATCGATGGGCTCACCAAGTTGTTCTTATTCGCAGATACAAGCCCTTTCCAAATTTCAAATAGCTATGAGGAAAAAATGAGAGAGAGAAAAGAAAAGAAAAGAAAAAAAAAAAGCAAAAGCTAACATATAGATAACTTGTTGATCATGAACAGGAAGACGTTGAGTTGATGCATTCCCTTGGAGTGAATTCCTACTGATTTTCCATTTCCTGGTCTAGAATCCTTCCAAGTGAGTTTTACTTCTCTCAGATTTTTCATGTTAGATAAATGTGGGAGACATCCAACCCGTCAGTAGGTTGACCCCACCATGAAGATCACATGTGCTTAAAATCGGCGAATCCACTAGTCACACATGCCAAATTGTAGATCATTTATTTATTTTTTTAAAGACAACCTGTATATCATCAAAAGCATTTTTAGCTTTTAAATTTCCGCATCTTTATAAGGAATTTTCAAAAATGGGATATTACATTACCTCTTTATAAGGTACCAATATTTAATACCTTTGTCCTGTTGGTCTTCATCAAATGGATGACTATAAAGAAAACGATCACCACCAGACTCGATGGGCAAAATCGTGGTCGATCATCGATGATCGGGCTAAATCAAATTAAATGCATCCTTGAGCAATTCTCTTTATATATCTTTGTTGCATTTTTTCTTAAATTTACTTATATCAATGGGCAAAATCAGGTGGTCATGATCACTAAGGAATTTCTTTCTTAATAACAACCTACTCCATGCTTGATTATCAGAGGATGCTTTGTCTAACAACATTCATATTTTTAGCAATGTTTCCTTTTGAAGTACATGTTGAAAGTGGGAAATTAACATACTAGTTGATCAATGAAGAAACAGTTGAATTCAACCTGCTAAGCACATTTCCCCCCTCTTTTTCTGAGAGAGAGTAGGGAGGTTCTCCCCTAGAGGCTCACTCAAGCCACTTGCTTGTTCTGCCCAACCAATTGATAATCCAAACCATTCATCTAGAAGTCATACTCTAGATGGCCGCATGGCAAATATCTCACTTGTTGGAATCTCACTATCCTTATAAAGGTGACTTAGAAATTATGATCTAGAAATCAGTTTCTGAGTCACCATTGTCTGGATGGTGAGGATCTCCGAGCAACGAGCACCCCCCACTTGTCATCTTGAGAGACTTCAAAATATTGGTATGATATCATCAATTAATAGTCTTTTATCCCTCCATCCCTATAATTATTTCAAAATTTTGTCTTCTGCTGCAAAGATATCTTTATCTTGGTTCTGCCTCATTTCACTGCATTTTGGCTATTTACTCAGACCATTAGTCTTCCAACCTAAAAGAATTTCAGTAGTTTTAATGAGATTATGTATTAGTTTCCTCTACCATGCATGTAACCACCCATTGCATTGTGTTACTCATTTTGGTATCACCTTTTTTCAGGTCATTGAGTTACAACTACCCTCATTTTTTAATAATTTTGATCCCACGTCGTCTGCAGCCAACTTCCTTCAAGTAAGTCCCTTTGCTTTTGTAAAGAATTTCTTCCGAGATTGTCATATGTGCATACCTTTATGAGCCTTTCATTATTATTACATCTTGCTTGATTGTCTCTTATCTTTGGTCTTCTTATGGTTTTCAAATTTTGGGTTTGCAGGTGTGCAAGCTTATTTGGCTGGACTGACTTTCGCCTTAGCTGCCTCTCCTTGTAGTACACCCGTGCTTGCTACTCTTCTTGGATATGTGGCTGCATCTAGGGTATGGAAATCTAAATGATTTTAAATCCACCGCAAACATTATTTTCCATATTTTAGTTCTTATTGGCATGGCTCAGTAACTTGCATGGTGGGTTCATTTGCCACAAATTGTGGCTACTAATCCACCTTACATATCACATATGTGCACACCAATCCAGATGATCAAAACTGCCCCCTCATTTTGGGTGGATGGCCTGAAAATCAAACTCATGATCGTTATTAAATTAAAACTGATCCACCCAAAAAGTTTGATCAACCATCCCGTTCGATTTTGACCATCAACCTTTTTCTTCACTAACCCTCCATTTGATGGCCCTGCTGATTAGACAGTTAGGACCGTCCAATCAGTGTGGGTTTTGGGCAATGCTCTATCCTCAATGGGGTCAACGAGATCAGTATTGGTGTGAAAGTATTCCAAATTTACTGCAGATGAGTTGCCACTTGCCACTAACTAATAGTTTTAGGCAAAGGCACATTGTAGTCCTAATGGGTATTAAAACCTGTATTTGATAAGGTGTCTACTCCCTTTTTCCTTTCTTATTTTGCCACTTTCAATGGACTTAAAATTTCCAGCTTTCTCCTTGAAATCATTGAAGATATCAAGCATTTAGCATGTTGCTGTGTTTGTTATAACTGAAGTAGGTCCTCTTGATAGCAGGATCCAATTATAGGGGCGACTTACTCTTGACATACACAATCTGGTTACTCTTGACATACACATGGAAAACAGCGAGAAAAATGCAAGGTCAGACAGAGCGTATATGATTCCAATATATAACACTAACATTTGAGAAAATGATGGCCATTTTTCTTTGAAAATAATAACAAGTTATCGAAAAGGCATTTTCATTATATAACACCATGAAGAATGCGAAGTCCTATAACAACAGGAGTTGTGACGACTTCTCAAATCTTGGAAAGAATCCATTTTTCATCCTAGTAAAAAGTAAATTACTTGCAACAAAACATCACTGAAATCTAAGTCTTTTGGAGCCTCATTGGCTCAAGTACATTTTATTTGAGCATTGTTTTGGCTTAGATATTTTAAATTGAGCCTTGCTATTGCTGGCTCCTCGAGCAAGATCATGAATCCTATTCTGACCACATGTCACCTGGATTCAAGATCCAGGTTGTTATTCAGGTCAGCTTCAGTGTACGTGCCATTACCCAGAAATCAGATTTGTCCAATCATCAAGTGGACCACATATATACTGAAGATGGCATTCCTCAACTAGATTTGAGAGAGGATTTCTTCTGATTATTGTTTGGCAAAAGTTTAAAACCAGCTACCCACCTAATGTGAACATTCCTTTACCTAGGGATGGCATTGCAATAAACTTGTTCAATGTAATTGACCTCTATGATAGACTATTAGAGCTCCTGATTGTAATAATAGTCTATTACATTGTGCTTGTGGGAGTTTTGTACTCTCATTTGTTACTTGTTTCTGTCTTGTTCACCTTGTTAGATATGCCAAGAGTTCTGATTTGCAGGTTAGACACTTACAACTACATATGTTTTTTGCTAGGTATTATTCATCAATATCTTTCATAAATAATTGATCTTGCTTAATTTATATTTTTGTCGCTTCATTTATATGCTTTCCTAGAGGCCCAACTTGTAACTCCTCAGAACCCGCTCTGCCGTAAGATATTACGGTGTATGACGGTTCCCAGCAGGTTAGGTGTATGCCCAACTCAAGAGAAACATACAACTTTAACATCTAAACATGGCATGAAGGACCAAACATCAGTTCATTCAACGAGTACTATAACTGGTAACATTTCAATCAAAACTACCACAACCTCTTCATGGGAAAGCTATTTTCTTGAATGTCATAACTAGCATTACAAACAACACCTCCACAATACAAACCCAAATGAATTTAAAAATTAGCATTACAAATAACACCACTCGCTGCAAATTCCTCCAAAAGGCTGATTGCCCTGTAATTCAAGCTTGTGGCACATCAGCGGATCAAAATTCATAATCCCCATCCAAATAAGAGGTCCTGGAATCAGTAGGAAAACCTGGTTCTGCAGGTCAGTCTTCAGCTAAAACTAATTGCGCTGTTGAAGAAATAAATAAAATCCTAAAAGATTATATACATCGCCTATCATCTTCGATGAGTACCATCTTCCATGGAAAACCACTACAAATATCCAACTGCTTGGAAGGTAGCACTAGGGTTTCAAAACTCAAGCTTTCGGCATGTACTGATACCTAAAAGATTCCTTGCTTTTGCTGCGGGTTTCATGGGCGCTCCAGGACACGTTTCTGCAATACCCGTCAAGAAAGGTGAAGATGTGGGGGTCTTGAGCCCATCACAAAAACCCAATTCCAGTGACTGGTTTTCAGCTAAAATTCCTTCAGCCTGATTAGAAACAATCGCATCCAAGAACGATTCATACACTGACTCCAAGAACTTTTCTTCATGCACATCTTCCATGTCATTCTCTCCTGCACTATCCATGAAATCACCGTACGTTTCAAAGTTCAACCGCCGCATAGTGCGGGTCCTAGACTCCTCCAAAGGTTTCTTCCTAGGCGCAAACATCAGCTCATCTGGACCAGGAGCGAAGGGATCAAAAACACGACGCTTTGGAGTTCGAATGCCTGAATCAGAATCCATACTTCCAGTTCCATCCGAGTTGGAGGTAACGGCTATCAGAGGGGAAGAAACCCAAGTTATCGGTGTGTCACTTCCAGCAAGAGCTTCCCTGTTTGCTCGATCTGCAACAGGGGTTACTGGTGCCAGATTGCACCCAACAGCCGTTTTGGAAAGCTTGGCATCTTTAGTCTCTAAAACCTTTGTCTTTTCAAAAGAAGTGTATTGAGAAGATGAATCCAGCTCACCCTCCATTTTCTCTGCCATAATTACAGAGTCAACTTCCTGAAAAATAAAAGAAAACCAGTTCAATATTTGCTCTTTCAGTCCTTCAAACTCTCAGTGGATAAAGTGACATGAATCGATCCTCAGCTTGATGTAACAGTGATCTCATTCAGGCAAGCATCCAATACAGGATATGCTCAACTTTGAGTGACATAGATTGTTGATTTGGTGGGCCAGCCACAGGCGGGCAATCGACCAAAATATCTCCACCACCAACCAATTCCCCACATTCAACTATGAGAGAGAGGAATGTCACACATTATTACTGGTGGTACTGAGATATTGTGGGGTCCACCTTCAGTGTTATGACATACAACCCATCCAACAGGTTGGCCACACCATGAAGGGAAGCGGATTGGGTGGTGACCAAAACACCACCTACATCCCTGTGACTGGACTTTGTAGGGCCCAACATGATGTATGTTGCTTATCCACGCCATTCATCCATTTCGCTAGCTCATTTTAGGGCACGAGCCCAAAAGTGAAGCATATCCATAGCTCAACTGGACCACACCATAGAAAACATTAGTGATTGAACACATACCGTTGAAAACTTCTTGGGGGGCACGGAAGTTTTGGATCAAGCTGATATTTGTGTTTTCCTTTCATCCACGTCCATGTGACCTTATGAACAGATTGGATGGCAAATGAACATCACAGTGGGCCCTAGGAAGGTTTCAATGGCGGACATAAGATGAGTGGGCAATACGAAGAGCCTGGTCACCAGGGATATCAGTAGTGTTGGGGTTAGGGGTGTACACGAACCGAGCTATTAATAGGAGGGCATCACATCAATCTTGATGATGGAAGCTAAGCGAAGGAGAACAACTACATTTATGTAAGTATTGCTTTTGTTATCCTTGGTACATATTTGAAGTATTATAAGTCTTAAGCTCCATTTGGTCATCACATCAATCTTGATGAATATAAATTTTTATCAAACCAAATGGATCTTAAGCCCTTTTTTAACTCCGCCAATGCAACTACTTGCATTGCCGGTCCCAAGTCCGGTAAAGGAGGAGGGAGAAGGGCTTGATTGGCAGTTACAACTGCAACCTTCCTTACTATTCATAATGAGGAAGTAGTCCTCAATTGGCGCTTGGAAAAAGAGGAACTGTCTCGATTCATTTTTCACCGATATTGCCAATCGTGTTCGGCGATGTGCTCTCGCTATGAATATATGTTCTTGAGAGATATGGCCATACCTTCGTTCCTTTACTTCACGTGTGTTGACATTGAATCACTAATGGTTAACCTACTAATACTATGTTTTGTTTTACATGTCGTGAGAATAATGCGCAGCTACATCCATGGTAATTTGGATTTGGATTTGGACACTTCTAGCACATGAGAGTCATTTGCTATCTAGTGGGACCCACAATTTATATCATCGGCCTAAAACTCAGTGGTGAAATTTAAATGGGCCACACTGCACTTTGAAACAAATCATCCACTTGAGCTGGGCTCGCACACATATCCCTCTTGGACTAAACACCTTTGTTTGAACTGTGAATTCATTCCAATTTTTTTTTTTTTCGAGAATTTCGGAATATTAATTTATAGAGAAGTGTAAAGCACGTACAAAAAGATACAGAGGCTAATACCCAAAAAAAAATGCGATATGAAAATGAATTCTATAACGGTCCACAGGACCACAACTATATACACACATTATCACTCTCTGAAACATCATATTTATTCCTGCACTTATTTTAGATTTGAAATTATTTATTAATGAATGCATGTTTGGGTGATTTCGAATTCTCAGCTAAGGGCATTGGATTGCCTTATATCAATGGGTACCTCGACTCCATCGGGACCAACTTCACCCACGGAGCCAACTTCACTACAGCCGCATCAACAAATGAGAACCAACCTCATCCTTATTCCGGGAGGGTCAGTCCATTTTCCTTAGATGTGCAGTCATGGCAATTTGATCAGTTCATGAATAGATCACAAACAACGGCCAAAAAGGGTAAGTACTAATACTAGTTTAATAGCATTTGGAAATGTGAAAGATGAAGATAATGACTGGTGTTGTTTTGGGGTGCTTGAATTCCATATGCAGGAGGAGTCTTTAAAGATTTGTTACCAAAGGAGGATTATTTCCCACGAGCTCTGTATACATATGACATAGGGCAGAATGACTTGACTTCAGGCTTTTTTTCTGGTTTGACCGAAGATGAAGTTATAGCAACTATACTTGATATTCTCAACAAGTTTACCACAGCAGTTGAGGTAAACAGAGAGAATTTTAATTATCTTAAGATGTGGTAATGTCAACTAATGCACATGGCACCACATATGTCACTTTGTGGCACACAGGTGAAATATATAAGCCATCCATTAGAAGAGGACCACATATGAAGAGAACCACATATGTAGATTTTTCTATTTCCAACAGTACCTTATATGATGTGTCTTTCAAAGAAAAAAGAATAAATGATGGATTTTCGTCAACAAATATGGAATGTTTGATTTGTTGGAAGTCAGAAATATGAATCCACTTGTTGTTTAGAATATCGTGTTTTGTGCAGTGGGATATTTTCTATCATCTTCCACATTTTCAGATCAGTATTTTATTGTGCTTGAATTAAATATCTTCCTGTATCATATTTTGCTTATTTGGACTATCTACAGCTTGAAACATAAGTACAGAAACAAGAGGTCTTCAGCTGGTCTATTTCTATCATATTTTGTTTGTGTACCCTAGTGCATCTTTCAGCTTTACCATTCATTCTTCAGTTGAAACTTCCATAAACTTGAACATCTTGGTTGACAATGGTTTCCTTCTGATGGTGCTAGATTTTAAAAGAAAGAGAGAATAAATTGTGGTCGGTTGTGGAAGGAAATCCCCCAAAATTGGGATCAATACCTAAATCCTGATTTGGACAGGCTCCACACCTGATTTTTTCAGATTCTCAATGCCTCCTTGAGAAAGTCACACACATGTTGTTTGCAAGCCAACCCCAACTAGCTGGTAGCCAGGTACAAGGCTATGAAATACAACGATGATGGTGATGATCCATGTGGTTTTTTTAAACTTGCTATTATAAATGTTGAATGTGTATCTTTGATGGAAATCGTGCTGACACAAGTTCACTTTTGATGCATCTTTTTTTATCCTTAGGATTTCCTAAGAACTTCCATTAATTGGTTCAATCAGATTATGAGCAAAGCCGTACTTATGATCTTTGGAGAGGAAGTGGCCGAGCCAAAATAAACACCGAGAATGAGTATACATAATTATTAAACATGCACAATATATGGCTTATTTATTTTCTCAAAGCAAAATCGTAATTTGCCACCAATCATATATCACTTGATCTCATTCAAATTGTTTTTTCCTTGAAGGATCAATTTGGAAGGACATCGTCCGCGGTTGAGGCCATATACTGCTGATGGTTTGAAGAAGCTCGTAAGAATTGGAAAAGGTGAATTTTCATATTCATTTCAATTCGATATGACATAATTTTTGTTCTTGATATGGCACTTGTGAGTTCTTTTTTTGAAGGTGCAGCTTGTCTGCTACATGTGCTCTTGCACGTGTCAGCGTGATGGACATGGTGCGTTTTCACAAGTTCACCATAGATGAGTCTCTGTCTTATTGCACTGCAAAGATGCCATGTTTATTATGTCCCACTATTGGAACTATTGGATTTGATATGTCGGATTTGCCAAATCATATTAACAAGATTCATGGATGCCTTCTTGAAGTTGACCTTTGGGATTGTGTTTGCTAATTTCTTTATATATTTACCTTTCTAATTTTCAGGAACCTTTGCATTCTTAGTGGAGGCGTTCTCCACCTACTGTTAGAGTGGAGCAGATGTAATGAATACTTGTTATTTTTGTTCTACTTTACATTTAATGTATGAGTTTGTACCATTTCTCGAAGGTCCATGGAAGAAAAAGAACCCTTGAGAATTTGGTGGATCATTGTCCCATTTCCAAATCCATGTAGCTTGTTCATGGTGATCTTTGCGTGTACAATGACACCGCCTATCATAAGTGGGACCCTCCCGATGAATGTTCCGGATGGTGGATCATTGTCCCATTTCCAAATTTTAGAAGTTGTCGATGTCAACCGACTAGGCTTTGCATTCGCACCCACCAATGAATGAGGCGAACAGTGATTTTTGGGCCAGTCAAGCAGACCCTCGTGCCCCTCCCCGATGCATGGCTTAGATCACATGACAATTGACAACCCACATGGATTTTGAAGATGGTCTTGGTTTTGCAGTGCCGCGAGAAGCAGAGGAAAGAGGCCTCTAGTCTTCATCATTATCAGAAACCGACAATATGAACAAGTCATTGATGGAGGAAAATGATCACCTCGAAACAGGTCTCACAAATTGGTTTATGAGAACGAGTACATGCGGCAAAGAATCAGAAATGTAAATTCTCTCATCACAGGCTTTTACCTGTTAACTTCTTTTTGTTTCTTTTCGCTTGTTTTTCTCCATGACGTTATTTACAGTGCCAGAGGATTCTACTCATTGATTCAAGCATTTAGGATTCTACTCATGCAAGGGTACTTTCTGTAACCATCATTAGACAATTTTTAGTTCTTTCTTCTATCTAAGCATGTTACACTGATTCACATTATCTGTGTTGAGATTTAGAGGAACTTTGCCCTACTCAGAGAAATTTAGTTTTGTGTTCATTATGTGCAAATTATATTGGCCAATTACAAGTTACCATAAGCATTATTTGTGAAAATTTATAAGCAGAATCAATTGGATGGTTTTCTTTTCTGGTTTTATAGCACGTGAGATCTTCTAAATTCCATGATCAAGAGGTTTCCTGTTAAGATAGATAATGGTAAATAAGGACTTGATTTCTCTTTACAGCGGAAAAATTATCATGATTCTCTTGACTCTGGTATATGGTATATGGTATATGGTATATGGTATATGGTATATCAAAGAAAAGAAAATACATCTTATAGCCTTTTAGATACTCTTTTTTTTTTTTTTTTTGGTTTCTATTTTTCCTACTTGTTGAAAGAAATATTTAAATCACGAATAAGAAAAGGAAAATTAATTTATTGATAAGAAAGAAATATTAAATTTTTTGTAGTTGCTAATTAGATAAATTTTGCTTGATATCTCCAAATAAGTTGATCAGATCTAAGCATATTTCTCTGTTAAAAATATTTAAAAAAAGAAAAAAAGCAAAAGAAAAAAGCAAGCATATTATTATTTGGTATCTCTCTTCACAAGTTTCAGGTTGATCTTTGTATGAGTAATCATAGCATGTCTTCTGTTCCATACAAATGCACATATCTAGGCAACAATCCAAAATAAATCAAAGTAAGCCTAACAAGGACTTTAGCAGACTTCTATGGATAAGAGCCCTATCCATTCCAACCACTTGTTATCCAAGGAAAATAAAGAAACAAGATTTTTTTTTTTTTTTTTTTTTGGAAATTGTAAGAAAAAAGTAACTCTTTATTCAACTGTATGACCTTTAGAAGCCTACATCAAGAAGCAAGGATGGAGTTCCCTATGAGAAGTGATATTTGGTTTACACCCTCCTTAGCATTCAATTTCCCTTCTTTGAGTAAGATTGCAACTTAATGTTACTTTACAAAAAGGAAACCAGGGCACTGTTAAAAACCTTCATCATGTGTTAAAAACCTTCAGCATGATAGTGTTCGTACTAAAAACGCCCTTCTATATGCATATATAAATTAGGACTTGCTGAAAAAATGTGTTTGTGTCAAAAAACATGTTTGTAATCCCACAGTAGAAAAAATGGGTGTAGACATACTGTTAAAGTACTGTTGAATATTGTATTTTAAAATCCTCTCTTTGGTATCGACAATTTAAGGATAATGGTTGGTAATGTGGCTCAATATGAACAGGTTGGACTGATGCTTTCGGAATGGGAGCTAACTCGATGTTTTCAAATGGTAAGATTAGGATAGTTATTGATTTGTTAGGTATACAGATTGCTAGATCTCTTACACTATTTAAAAATCATAGATGCTAAGAATTCTTTCAAAAGAGATGAACTTGATAATTTACTTCTTTTTTTCCCTTGTGCAGGATTTTAATCAATTGTACCTAAATTTAGGCTTACAAGCACTTCAGCCTTTTGACGCCACCCGCGCTAGGAGTATGCCATATAGAGGATTTGTTTATTTATTTATAATTCAAGACCATTTTCAATTTTATTGTAATAAATATTATATATATATTTTGTGTAGTAATATAAATTTTGTTTAATATTCAATTTTAATTATATTGCAACATTTTTTGTTTCAAATATTAAAAAATTGCAGGTTTCAATAGAATTATATACAATTTTTTTAAAAAAATTACTGGCCAGCGGTGGGCTTTTTGAAATCAATAACGCGGCGCTTTGTAGATTTCAGCGGCGCTTTCTTCAGAAATACTACCCCCGAAAAAGCGCCGCTATAAAAGGGCCACCGCGGCGCATATAAAAGCGCCGCTAAAATCACATAGCGCCGCTAAATCTTTTACCGACATACCCCTCCGGCGGCGCTTGACTAGCGCCGCTAAACAGTATTAGCGGCGGTTTTGGGCCTTTCAGCGGCGGTTTTGACCGCCGGTGAAAGTACTTTGTCTTGTAGTGAGCTACCTATTTGCATTTATACTCTTTTGGCATCCATTTCACGGGACTGTCCATAGGTTGCGTGTCCAAACTTCTTCCACTGCTGCACAAAATAATAATAAATGCAGCAGTTGGATTATCCTAAATATCCATCAGTGGGCCTATCCTCCATAAATAATCTTATCCGTCCATTTTTTTTTTTTTAAAGTAACCGAAGGTGCAGTTTCGATAATCTAATAAGTATGATATTTTCAAGAAACATATATGAAGAGTGGATCGTGCCAAATGGATTGTTCACATGTGCAAGTGCAACCAGGTGCATTGGAAGGTTTTCATGCAGGGTCTGAATCCACTTTCTCTCAGCAAGTAAGGGTGAAATGTTAGATACATACAAATAACATTACTGAAACATAATCTTTCATAAAGACAGAGAATGTAGAGAAAATATTTTAAAATTTTCAAACGTTCTCTCGTATTTTACATTTTTTTAAAGATGAAAATTTCTCTTTTAGTATTATAACGGAGGTTTTATGCTTACCTCTTTTAAAAGGTTAAAACGAACCTCCTTAAATGGGTGGGATCCGAGGGGAAATGCTTAAAATTGAGTTCCTCTTATTTTAGTTAATTGTATCCTGATCCAAATCGAAAATCATGAAATTTTGCCAATTTCAGATCAATTTTGAAAATTAGGACAGCCCACTCTTCAATTGAGGAACACGTGCAACCTTAATGTAGATCACGACTTATCATCTTTATACCTACTCATCTCTGCGAACATATCTAGTTCACCTGACAAATGACTGGTCAGGTTTTGGAATAATTACCTAAACAGGTTGGGTTTAGAACTTAATCTCCAAAAGGGGATAGAAAATCCCTTGAATTTTTCATTTTTTATTTTTTAAAAATCATACCTTTTTAGAGAAGTTTCTTAAAATTAGTAAATGTGACTATTTAGTGAAAATTTGGAGATGGATGGACAAATTTGCCATTCCTAAGAATTAATCACATGGAATATGAATTAAATAAATATTTTAATCCCACCTGTCTAGATATCTCTATTTGTATTCGACGCATCACATATATAGGCAGAAAAAAATTGTTTAACAATTTCACGTAAAATTTTGGAGTTTTACCCACTCAACAAACATACTAAGGCCCACACTGTCCATGAAGTCTTTGACTCCAGTCCCTCCTTTTTTCACTTAACACTTGTCATAGATTTCAATCCATGCTTTATTATAGCCCATATTAAATGAGTATCCTTATCTAAAACTTCTGTAGCTCTGAAATATGCTTTGTTTATAAATGGTGTGCAGCAAGCAGTGTCTTCAGATGATCCATCCACTGATATTTGGGATTATGGATCCCAAGTGTACTCCCCAACTTCTAGAAAAATGAAAATCCAATGTAAATTGTGTGGGGCCAGATTTGTTAACAAAACAAATTGGCTTAGACTACACTTATTAGGTAGGGGGAGATGGAAAACCATATCCCAAAGCATCAGAGGAGATACGATTTTTATACCAGGCTCTTGTAGACTCCAACAAGAAGCCTTCTACTCCCTTCCCCCACACCGAATACAACTAGCTATATGATATACAATAACAAACCCGTTCTAATCAATGAAGATTCTGAAATAGAGAGGGTGAAGAGAATAAGTAGGGAAGAGGAAGAAGAGAATGCAGCTAGATTAAGAAGACTGGAAGAATAGCAATTACAATTATCCTTGAAGTTGAGCAATAAAGAGGCAGATGCATCAAGATATCAATGATATACTCCTCGACAACATTACACAGAAGCATGATCGAGCTTGACAAGTAAGAAGCCATCAAAGTTTATTTTCAAAATCACCTCATTCTATAAGAACTTGGGTATTCCGTATAGATCAGGTCATAAAAAAAAGTTTAAAAAAATTAGTTGAATATATACAAGAGCATGGTGAAATAGTCTCCCCACCTTCTGATTTAAGGGAGGTTAATGATCATATTGGAGAGGATAGTACAACTAGCCCGAGCTTGGATGCCGAAAATTATGGATCTGACCTAGAGTAGGAAAATTAACTTTGATGTATTAAGTTTTTTAGTTATAATCTTATAAATTTGTAGAGTTGTAGTTGTAGACTTGTAGTTGTACTCGTATGGACTTAACTTTCCTACTAAATTGTTGTAACTTAACTAAAATGTTGTATGTTAATGATCATGTGCATTATCTTCTTATTTATTCTTAAAAATTATCTTCTTGTAGAGTTGTAGTTTTATGGATAAATTATTTCTCATATATTTTGATAATTGTTCTTTACATATTGTCATATTAATGCTTATGAATATTTGTGATCTGATGTTGTTAATTAATATTTAGGCCACCTAGTGGTTAAACAATATACCCCCTCATTTAGGAATTTATATTGAATAAGTACAATCACTCCACTGAAAATACTTATTCTTTATGAATTCCTAAATTGTCCCATTTTGGACAGTTCAGTACCATACCATGTACTTAGGTTGTGATCATTCAATTTACATGTGGTTCGAATTTCGGTAGGGTTTCCCTATATTTTCTCCGGATATGTGGTTCTTTACTAGTTAGTTTCTACTACATATATAATGGATTACATGTGGGCGTGGCAACTAATTAGTATTGAATTTTACATATATCTGAAAAATATAGGGAGGTGCTGCCAAAATTTTGGCTCGCATATAAATTGTATGGGGACAGTACATGGTATGTTACCAAATGGGATAAAGACAATTAACACCTCTAGATAGAGACAAGTAGGAATAAGATATTTAGAAATAATTATAGACAATTTATAGTTATGTATATGTATGTATCCCGGTGGATTTATTTATTAGGGGACTATTTGAGACACTTATGTCTTGCAGTTTATGGAGGGGCTCGATATTGTTTGTATTATATATTTATTTATATATATAAATGTCGTTGACTGATTCCTTCAACCTATAAAATCCATGATCTTACCCTACTCTTGTTCTCTTTTGATTTTTAGATGACTACTGAAGAAAACCCAAGTACTCCTGGCCTTGGTGCGTCGATCAATTCTCCTTTTTCATGGATAAAGAAAAATTAGAGAACAAAGTTGAAACAACTTCAGGTTCTGTAAAAGGGAAAAAAAAAAAAAGATCGGCAGTATGGGAATCTTTTGATGAGATCATGCAACCAGATGGTTTTGTGAAGATTAGATGCAAGTTTTGAAAGACTCTTTACAACAAGCATTCTAGTTCTTCTACAACTCACTATCAGAGGCATCTAGATAAATGTGTGAAGAGACCAAGAACATTGAAGGGTGGAGTCCAGCAACTGCTTTCATTTACTATTTCTGAAGATGACGACTCTAAAGCTACACTCTCAACGTATAAGTATGACCCAGATAAACTGAATGAGTGGTTTGCGAGGTTAGTGATAGTTAGAGCTGTACACGAGCAGAGTAAGATCAGTTACTCGCTCGACTCGACTTGCAATTACTCGACTCGACTGACTCATCGTGAGTTTGAGACGAGCACGAGCACAAATTTGATACTTGTTTTGATTACGAGTAGAGTACGAGCTGGGCGGTACTTGACTTGTTACTCGACTCGTGTACTTAACTCATACTCGACCAGGGCCATATACCCAAAACGAAAGCCCTGATCCAGTCGCTTTCACGCTTTCGGCCCACCCGCCCAAAACGAAAATACTCTTCCCCTTCCTTCCCTCCCTCCCAGTGCCCATTCAAAACTACCCATTCTCTCTCTTTCTCTCTTTCTCTCTCTCTCTCTCTCTCTCTCTCTCTCTCTCTCTCTCTCTCTCTCTCTCTCTCTCTCTCTCATTCCCCTGTCCAGTGCCGTCCTACCAGTCCCTCTCTCTCTCTCATTGCCCTATCCAGTGGCCACAACGACTGTCCAGCACCCCTGTCCGTGGCTCGTCACTGCCCTGCCTTGTCCACAGCTCGTCCCTGCCCTGTCCGGTGCCCCTGTCCCTACTGCAGCTCGTCCTTGGCCTGCCCGACGACCCTATCCACAGCTCGTCCCTACCTTGCCCTGTCCGCAGCTCGTCCCACCCTTGCCTGGTGCCCTTGTCCGTCTATCAAGTAAGAATTTTTATTTTAATTATTATTTTAATCATATATAAAATAATAATCAAATTCGGGTAATACTTGAACTCGACTCGTAAACTCGGACTCAACTTGACTCGATTTCTGCTCATACTCGGCTCGTACTCAGACGAGTAGAGCATGAGCAGTGAATCCATACTTGATGCCCGAGTAGAGCCGAGTACAAGTAGGACTCGGGTAGGGCGAGCCGAGCATGAGCTGGGCAATACTCAGCTCGGCACGACTTGTGTACAACTTAGTGATAGTCAATGAGAATCTATTCAGCATGATTGAAAGAAAGGTTTTCATGCGATTTTGTAAATTTCTAAATCCCATATGTGAGAAGGCCTCTCGATCTACTGTGAAAAGAGAGTGCATGAAGATATATGTTGTTGATAAAGCTAACTTGAAAGCTCTCCTGGAATCTGTATCTATAATAAGTTTGACATCGGATATGTGGACGGCGTCAAATTAAAGAAAGGGATCATTAACCGCATACTTTGTTGATGCGGATTGGAACTACAAAAGAGGATTTTAAACTTTTGCCACATTCCTCCAACTCATACCGGTGTGGTACTGTTTGATTGCATTTACAAACTGTCTTGTTGAGTGGGGCATTGAAAAGAAAATTTCTTCAATTACTTTAAATAATGCCTCATTCAATGATATGTTGACTTCTTTCTTACATACTCAGTTCAAGGCTGCTAGAAATTTATTCTTCGAAGGTAAAATATTTCAAGTTAGATGTTGTGCTCACATACTCAACTTGATTATGCAAGAAGGGCTGAAAGCAATTGATTCAATGATTACAAACATACGAGATAGTGTTAAATATATAAGGGAGTCACCTTCAAGATTGAGTACGTTGAATGATATAATCTAACATTTCGATTTGAAATCTAAATAACAGTTGAAGTTAGATGTCTACACTTACTGGAATTCCACTTATGAAATGTTGGATACGGCTTTACAATTTAAAGGTGCATTCTGTGAACTTGCAGCGCACGATAATATATTCACATACGTGCCAAGTGATGAAGACTAGAAGAAAGCTGAAGATATTCATCGATTTCTCAAAGTTTTTTACGACTACACGAAAATTATTTCAAGAAATAAGTATCCCATGACAAATCAATTTCTTCCTGAAATTATTTTCATTATGAACGTGCTTAAAAAATGTGTTGCTGATGGTCCGAAATTTTTAAAAGCCATGGCTCTAGTAATGCAGTTGAAATTTGATAAGTATTGGGCTGAATGCCACTTGTTAATGGCCATTGCAGTTGTCCTGGACCCACAATACAAGATGGCAATAGTTAGACTTGTTTTCAGATCGCTTTATTCTAATTTCGAAAGATTTTTAGCAGAGACTGTCATTATTAATGTTGCAATTGAAGAGCTCTTCGCATCATATGTTGATAATTTGGTCGAAACATCAAGTGCAATAGGTACTTCTCAAACTACGGATAGTTCTTCTACTGCGAGCGAGCGACTTCATGACTTTATGTCTTTTTTAGATGAAGAAGAAACGGAGACGCAGAAAACTGAATCTGAAGTGGACAAATATCTAAAGGAACTAATCATAAGGATAAAAGATGATGATTTTGATGTTTTGCAATGGTGGAAGTCTCGAGCTCGTGAATACCCTAGACTTTCGTTGATGACAGGGGACATTTTATCAATTCTAATTTCGACCGTGGCATCAGAATCAACTTTCAGCACTGGCAGTGGGGTAGTTAGAAAGTATCGAAGCTTACTCACCTCAAATACAATTGAAGCACTGATATGTACACAGGATTAGTTGCATCCAGTTTGGGGCGGTAGAACATTCGATGCTGAAGAGTATGAAGAGGATAATGAAATTGAAAACGTGGGCCCGAATGCTTGAAGAAATGAAAGCTTTATAAATTTTCAATTTTCATGAACGAATTTATAATTTTTGATATATTTTAAAATTTAACTATTTCGAATTGATGTTGATGTCGATTGTTAAGGAAAAATTATATTTTTATGGTATGATATTGATAGAATCTAGAGGTTTATCATTTATGTCTTAGTAATGTGGCATTTGCATATGAGACATTTAATTTGTATTTTTTAGCTAAAATTTTAATAACTTAATGTATGATGATATGAACAAGCTCAAGCTCAACTCGAGGCAAACTCGACTCGACTCGAACCACTAGCTCGACTCGACAGCTTTGGCAAACAGGTCAAGCTTCAATGTTGAGCTCGAGGCTGAGCTCGAACTCGAGTACACCATGGACAAGCCAAGCCGAGCTTGGTCCACCTTGACTCGACTCGGCTCGGCTCGATGCTCACCCCTACTTCGACTGAATGGCAAAGATAACAATATCGAGGTCCAAGGTATCGCTACCATGGCACAAAATATCCACCAGATTCACATAGGAATGTGAAAGAAACGTCAACAACATTAGGGTTTTATCTTTTTTGTCGATCTTCACCTCCACAATTGTTAGTTTATAAACAAGTTTGTTGAAGGCACTGATGTGTTTAGAGATATTCGATCCTTCCGCCATCTTCAAAGTGTACAATTGTCTCTTCAGATATAGGCAATTGAAGAGTGACTTTGTCATGTAGAGGCTCTCCAACCTCACCCACAATCCCACGATAGTCGTCTCATTAATAACATTATAAATGATCTCATTGGCCAAGAGCAATTAAATTGCGCTAATAGCCCTCTAACCTAGATCGTCCTAATTCCCTTCCTTCATAATTTCAAGACGTCTCGCTTTGCTAATAAGAACCTATGACATCCCTTGTTGAATTAGGAGGGCTTTCATTTTCAATCCACATAATTCGAAGTTATTTTTTCTTGTAAATTTTTTCCTCTCGAACTTACCATTCAATCCCTTCAAACTCATGTCTCAGATTTGATCTAAACTCCAACGTAAAGTAAAGCCTACGCTCTGATACCACTTATTGTGCACAGCCACCACATGTTAGGCATGCAAACAACCTTAGAACGATTCAAGCGCACAATAAGGAAACAAAAATAATGAGCAATCACAGAAAATACAACAATTTTATTTGGAAAAACCCTATGAGTAAAAAACATGACACTAAGCAACAAAACAATCCACTATAAACGTATATTATTAGAGATAGATGACTTACAAATTTGAAGTCCTCGTCTCCAAAAGACGATTTTCCCTTTTCAAAACATAGCTTTCCATCTAACACAAGTGAATTAACCATAATTCCATATATATATATATATATATATATACCTCGTACAAAATTAGAAACTAAAATCATGTAGTCACGCAGTCCACATGATCGCATGTTATGTTCAGTCAACCGTGAAAAGAGAAGTGTCACGGTCGACCACGAACAACGCAGGTCACGACTGGACAATGCTAGATTAAAGGCACTTTTTCACATGGGACGCACTGTGATGTTTTAATGACACGCCATCTATCCATCGTATGTGTAAATTCTCCTACACTCGTTTGGCTACAAAACTATGGCAGATCCAAGACTCAAGGCCACACCACATCGAGTATTTCGGATGGGGACTCCCCGCACAAAAACCTTTCGGATCGTATGTGGGGCCACCATGTTTTTGGTATGGCATCTAATCTATTCAGATGATGCAACCAACCAAGATGAATGGACATGGAAAATACAGGCCATTCCAAAACTCAGGAGGGTGGCCACAACACATTATGTTAGATGCTTTAGCCATGATTTCACATGGCGTGGCTCATCCGACTTTTTGACCTACCGGAGTTTTGAAATGTAAGGAAAAGATTAAGGGATATACATAATAGATGGATTTTATGTCAATAACACATCACGTTGAGCCGCATAAGTCAATTTATACATTAATCTGAATCCAGCCTCATCATCAAATATCATGATATTGGTGCAACCCACTGCACCCATAGTAAATGAAGTGGTGCACAAAATTCATAATGGATTTTTCATATTAATTCGAGTCAACCGACAAACCGAGCATTGAACCTGACTACAGCTAACTATATAAATACTTTTTTTTTTTAATTTTTTTTTTTTACACACCCCCACACACCCACACTGTAGTGGGCTTTCACCAACCATGGATACTCGAACCTTTGACTGGGTGTTGAAACTCCCGAGGGTCAACCACCCGAGCAAGAGCAATGATCCAGCTAACTATATAAATACTTAATTAGGCGCAAGTCTGGGGAAATTTTGTATAATCAAAAGTCAATCAGGAAACTTTTGGGGAATTGCGCACGTAAAATACTTATCTGAATGAATTGGTAGAACTCAATCAAATCACGATTTCAGCTACAGCGAAACTCAATGTATGGATTACAATTCAATAGGAACTGTATAGATTTCGTATAACATTTCAATAAAGATCCAAACAACTTCTTTGCAAGAAACTGAATCAAAACAAGATATTACTCTGTAAACCCAAAAAGGAAATTTCTTTTTTTTTTTTAAAAAAAAAACGTCATTATTATTATAATAATAAAACAAGCTCTCTTCTTTGGATATGCCACTATGTACATGTCCACAGAATGTCCAGCTTAGAGGCGGGACTGAGCAATCACCTGCTGTTCATACGGGTCTAACCGCAGGTTGCTGCTGGTGTTCGGACGGCTGGACTTGGTTGGCAATTTTTGGGAAGGTTTATCTGTGGTTGGCAGTGTTTTAGCTACTTCCCTTAACTGGAATTTTAGAATTTTTCCTGTAGAAGTTTTGGGCAGCTCTTCTAAGAGTACTATCCGTTTTGGCACCATAAAACCCGGTAGATTATTCCTGCAATGCCGAATGATTTTTTCCTCCTCAAGTTTTCCGCGGTCACCTTTCAAGTGCTCCTTTTTTAAGGCCAAAAAGGCGCATGGGCTCTCACCCCAGCGCGGATGTGGCATTGCTACTACTGCGGCCTCTGACACCATTGGGTGACTGTATAGCACAGTCTCAACTTCAACGCTGCTGATGTTCTCCCCACCGGAGATGATCACGTCCTTGGACCTGTCCTTGATCTCCACGTATCCATCCGGATGGACCACGCCCACATCCCCCGTGCGGAACCAACCACCTTTGAAGGCTTCTGACGTGGCCGTAGGGTCCTTGTAGTACCCCTTCATGATGCTGCTGCCACGTAGAACGATCTCCCCGACAGACTGCCCATCGCGTGCCACGCTCTTCATCGTGATTGGGTCCTTCACGTCAGCACCAGCAAGCGTCAGCACGCTGATGCCCTGCCGGGCCTTGAGCCTCGCTTGGTCAGCGCGTGGCAGGTGGTCCCACCTTGCTTGCCACTCACAGACCATGGCGGGCCCCGTCGCCTCTGTGAGGCCGTATGCGTGAGTCACGTGGAATCCGAGCTGTTCCATCTTCTCCAGTAGAGGGGCTGGGGGCGGGGCACCACCAGTGAGTACTTGGATTGGAGGCGTGATTGGGCAGCGCTCTGTCGGCTTGGCTTCTAGGATCATGTTGAAGACGACCGGCGCGCAGCACATGTGGGTCACACTGTGATTGGAGATGGCACGGTACATCTCCGCCGCAGA
This sequence comes from Magnolia changhungtana, assembly GCA_030180095.1. NCBI lineage: Eukaryota > Viridiplantae > Streptophyta > Magnoliopsida > Magnoliales > Magnoliaceae > Magnolia > Magnolia changhungtana. Next base: position 1,179,124 of record JASAUF010000644.1, on the reverse strand, counting down.
CGTGCTGCGGATGCACACGTTGGTGCCACCACGTGCGGCCATTCCCCACGTGAAGGTCCACCCATTGCAGTGGAACATGGGTAGTGACCACATGTAGACGGGCTCACTCCCTACTTCCCATTGAAGAAGTAGGCTGAGAGTGCTGAGGTAGGCTCCACGATGGCTATAGACCACTCCCTTGGGGGCCGACGTGGTGCCTGACGTGTAATTCAGTGCGATCGGATCCCACTCATCATCAAGAACATCCGGAACGTATCTGGGGTTGCCCCGTCGCACCAGCTGCTCGTACTCCAGCTGGCCCAACCTGACACCTGTCGGTGCATGAACATCGTCAATCACAACAACCAACGGTAGCGATGCATAGGCCGCGACGGACTCATCACCAGCGAGGCACTTGAGGGCGTCCCCGGCCAGTTGGATGTATTGATAATCCACGAAGAACACCTTGGCTTCTGAGTGCCGGAGAATGGTGGCCACATTGTTAAAGTCAAGCCGTGTATTTATGGTATTGAGCACAGCCCCGGCCATGGGCACCGCGAAATGCATCTCGTAGAGGGCTGGAACATTTGGTGCCAGCACTGACACAACATCATTCTTGGCCACGTTGAGGGATCGGAGGGAGGAGGCAAGGCGGCGGCACCGATCATATGTCTGCTTCCATGTGAAGTGGGTGCCTTCGTAGATGACCGACGTACGCTCGGCATAGACAGTAGCCGCTCTCTCCAGGAAGGTAACAGGAGAAAGGGGCTCGTAGTTAGCGCCACATTTGCTTAGCTTATCCATTAAGTGCACTCCGAGAGAGAGAGAGAGAGAGAGAGAGAGAGAGAGAGAGAGAGAGAGAGAGAGAGAGAGAGAGAGAGAGAGATGTTTTGGGAGCGTGGAAGAGAAGGACAACAGAAAGCGGGTTTTATAGAGGATTTTGAGTGGCAAAGAAATTATTTTATTTTTTAATTTCTTTTAAAGCCTCTTAAAAAATTGGCGTGGTTCGGGTTGCAAGGAAAGAGACGCGAAGGTTCATAGAGGTTGTTACACCAGTGTGAACGACGACTGCTGACCTTGACCTTTTTTTTTCATGTTTTGCATGGGTTCACAGACTTGCGGGGCTGCTTGACTGCAATCTAGTAGTGAGGTACCCCACCACCCCTTTAGCTTTAGGGGTTGATTCAATGTGTTTCTCACACATTATTGAAATCAGGGACCCGTGATTTTAGTGTATAATTTATATTACCTGTAAAGAAAAACACGACCTGACTTGAAGAGGAAACGGATGCCCGGTGGCCGGTGGTCGGTGCTCTGTGGGCCCCACCATGATGTATGTGTTTTATCCATTCCGTTCATCCATTTTTACAGATCGTTTTAGGGTTTGGACCCGAAAATTAGAGGGATATAAATCTAAGGTGGACCACACCACAGGAAAACAATAGTGATTGGATATCCATCATTAAAATCCTCCTAAGGCCCACTGTACTGTTTATTTGACATCCAATCTGTTGATTAGGTCATAGAGGCCCAGAGGAAGGTTAAAAACAAAGATCAGCTTGATCCAAAACTTTTATGGCCTCCGAAAGGTTTTTAATGGTCAATGCTTATTCAATACTGTTTCCTGTAATGTGATCCACTTGAGAATGGGATATACATCATTTTTAGTCTAAAACATAAAATGATCTAGAAAAATAGATGGACGGCATAGATGAAATACATAAATCATGGTGGGGCCACAGAGCACCGACCACCAGCCATTGGCGGGTGGCGGGGGAGTAGCCAACCCGTTTCCGTAGATGGACCCAATATAAAAAGAACTCGATTTGGCTCTGACTCCGTAGGGGCTAAAGAAAACTTGACTCCCTCGACAAAACTTGGAAAGACTCGACTAAACTCGTTAACATGTATTAAATATTAAATGTTACTTAAAAAAAAAAAAAAAAAAAAAAAAAAAACCAGGCCAAGAACTTGACTCGCCCTAAATTAAATCTAAAAGGATTGACTCAACTCAACAAAACATAAAAAAATTCTATTAAACTCTACAACATTATAGTTATATTTTTATATTAAATATTATTGAACTTTTCGTATGGAAAAACTTGAGTAGGCCATTAAGTCTAACATATCAACTCAACTCGAAAAAAAAACTCTGCATTTGTAATATTAAGCATAACAGAAGACTCAGGGAAAAAATTCGTCGAACTTACTAGACCCGTCGGACCTTCCAGTCGACTGTTTGAGTTTTTAAAATATGGTTCCATCGTGGGGCACTGTTATGCATAAGACTGTGAAATTAGAGGGTTAAGATTGGTCGATGAATTCAATGGTCTGGATCAACATGCATATAATATCATGTGTACCATGGACAAGTGACCAGAATTATTGCAATTTGTGACAAACGCACAGCCAAATCCCGTAAGATTATACAGACAGATGCTTATTAGAATCTTCTGCATCCTGCCGCGTATTTATTTATTTATTTTCTCATATTTATTTATTTTCTCATGTTGGATGGGCCGCTTGTCGTTTCTTTCTCTAGTTATTAGGGTGGGGTATCAAACCCATGAATCTGGTCCTTCATCATGACATAACATAGAGTCAAAAGGTCTAACCAAATGACATGCCGGCTAGACCATGAAAGGAAATGCTGAGGACGCGACGTCTCCTTAGTGGAGACGTCCTTCTCTCTTCATACGGCCTCTCTCTCTCCTAGTAATAGTGTAATAGTAAGAAGCTGTGAATGCTACGTCAGAGTACTCACCTCCCACTTTCGTCCGGTTTCCTTTATGGTCTTGCTTTGTTAATTTTTGATCTACCCTCATCAAATTCAACTACTTATGATGTCACATAGTATTGAAATCTCAATACGATGCAGAATGAAGATATCTATAACTGCTCTAATGAACGAATGAGATAAAAAGTTTAAAAATTATGAGTAGCTCAAAAAGGGTATGTGAAGTTGGGTACAACAGGAATACACGTGTCACATATGTCATTCACATGCAAAGCGAAACTAACCACCGTATCGGCATTATGACTAAAGTTGGGATTCGACCGAAACATGATCACAACAAGTGAAAAGCATGGCAAGAAAAAAAGCCTTTAGCCATTGTTCAAAAACCTGAGGCTAAATGTGATATTTAGCCTCGGTTGTTAAGGAACCCAAGTTCAAAATTAGCTTTTAACTGCAGTTGGTATGTAATCGAGGGTAAAAGTCAGATTTTAGCCACGTTGCTAAGTGTTGGGATATGGAGTTTGAAAAACTATTTAAATTAAAATAAATTTAAATTGAAAAAAAAAAAAAAAAAAAAGAAAGAGAGAGAGAAAAAACTTATCGGTTTATAGAAGTTGAGGTGTGACATGAGTCACTCGTCTTGAAATCGAATTTGCTCCCCTTGGAAAGCGTCCCAAGTGTAATAGGTTTCCAGAGCAATCGACCTCCAGGATACAATGACTATGACCCGGTCCCAACGGTGCACTCACTGTACACGGGCTCCAACCACTTGTAGTCTTAACCCGAACTAGAAAACACTTAAACCATACTTTTAATACAAAATAAACTTTTTCTTACTTTTTAAAACAGATGAGAGAAAGTCTATTTATAAACTTTGTGAAGACACCATTTCACAAAGGGTTGTGACTATTAGGTTTAAACCCAAGTGGTGCGACCTTTAGGCTTCAAAAGACACAACTTTTCAAAATAAAATATGAAAGGATGCAACCTTTCAAACTTAAATGAAAAGACACATCCATAGGGCACCTATGGCCATAGCCACAGCCCATCCTAATGGATATTTTGAAACACTAAATTATTTTAAAATAATTTAAAATACAACAATCCCCCACATGTTTCAAATTTTTGACATTTCGGGTTAAGATGAAAGAGTTGTGCAATGGTGCCGGTGTCACCATAGACTTGAACCGACATTAGAGTAAACATGACGGGTCTACAGGAATCAGGTGACACCATAGTCTTGAACCTGATTCCTTTTGATATTGATTACAAGTAAATGCCACTCACACAACTTTTTCGCTACAAGTGATTCTGTGGTTCGGTGCGTTTCGGCCATGTACCATTACCTGGATTTCATGGGTGCTCTATAGAATTCGCATAAATTCTCATAGGAAGCGGCCTCCACCTCCACACTTATATAGGTGAATTCCATCAAGTGTACGCAGCAATTGGGTACACCACTAAATATATGGATATGGATTCATTAAGAGTTTAAAAACTCATCTTTCTTCATTGCTGCTCGCACTGTACACCATAGAAGGGGCTCATTTACATCAGTGCAATCGTCTACATCGTGTCTTGTTGTTTACCCATTGAACCTATCTAATAGGATCTCTACTCGTATAGGTTGGGTTGCCAACACTGGTAGCTCATATATTAGGCTCAGCCCCATTCCATTCGATGTATCATTGACTAATCTTTTAGATAGTCACTTAGTTAAAGGATTTATGACCCATATGCCTTTTACCTCCACCCGTCTTTGCTCTGTCAGGCTTTCGTCTGTTACGAAAAATTCACCATTATTACCTCTCATACGAGTTTGGTCTTGTCTTAGTCCCATTGTGGCTAATTATCCTTTCAGATCAATTAGGGATCATCGTATTGATAAGCTATTGTCTCACCAACTAGCTACTTAGAAACGAGTCTCTGCTTAGGCGGATTCCTCATTTTGCTCAGTCAAGTCTTCAGCAGTCAACTGCATCCTCTTTAACTATTCATACTTCAAGTCAGTGCATACCAAACTCATTTTTAACCTCACGGAGAATTACGATTCCATCAAGTAACAGATACCGGCTCTGAATACAACAAACTTTCTTAGCCTTGAATGTACTTTTACCATTCAAGCAACTTCACTAGCCCACCATTAAACCAACTAGTGGTAAAGTCAATCGAACTTATTGTATCTGTAATACAAAGAGGTTGGAGTACTCTGTCATGCATAGACATATGACAACTAAACTAAAATAGAGTATAACCTTCATATAATCATATTGCAACATTTTCATGTTATCACATGTTCCCTAATACATGAAAGGTTGACCAATTTTATTAATTAGTGATTAAAATTCAATACAATCAATAGATATTTGGCAACTGAATATAGAGGAGAAATGTCCAAGTTCATTATCAAGTATCTTGATCAACGGATTGAACAATGGACTTCATAGGTACATAAGTTTAACCATTAGATACATTTGTTGATGGCACATTATTCACTTTCTACATAATAATATGTAAGTCAGAATTAACATTTAATTAAGATACATTCACTACTAGTCCACTTGAGAAACTTAAGTCATCATTTGCTTCATGTAACTGAAACTTTAGAAAAATAAGCATTCATATAATGTGAGTTTCAAGTACTTAATATTCATAAAAGTAATACACATGCAAGATCTAGACCTTTCATCTATTGGGCCTGCAAAATGTAATATTTTAAAAATACACCAGCCCAATCATCTCAAATGGGCCAATATAATATTTGTATGGATTTTTAACTTTGGAACATTGTAGTGCATATAAGTACATAACCCCCACAATTTCAAATCTTTATAAATGGGATATTTTCAACATATGTACAATTTTTAAGTATCTACATATCAAGTGTCATACATTGTCTAATGTTTCATATTATAATAGGAAGACTATATTTTGTACATGTGACACATGGATACAAGATTCAAACATATTAATCATAAATCAACATAGGATGGATCAAAGGCCACAAGATTCATGCAATGATACAAAATGAATAATGTGCATTGTTTATAGATACACAATGATAAGTGGGCCCATGGTTTGATAGACTTGGTCATTGATTTGATCAAGTTTAATATAGCATACTCATTTATTCTTTGTGTGCACTCATTATTATAAAGGTTATTCATACCAGTGGTTGGTCTATATTATAACTTAATTTTTATATCACTATAAATATAAAGAATAACCCACTAATGAAGTATTCATGTTACAACATGTGTGCAGTGATGCCTTAATGTGAAACTGTGCATTCTACTGTATTTCTAAAGATCAACATCAATATATGTATTCATTCTATGTATATCAATCACACCAAAAATAAACTCCTTAACATGCACTTAATCAAAATGATATGTTATATTTGTTCTAGCACCAGTGATATAGTAGGCCCCATTTTTTCACAATTAAGACCATGCACTTTTGTGCTACTCACCATCAGTCGCCATCAAATATCTTCCCAAAATCTCTCATCATAAAGTAAACAGTAAACCATCTACTTACAGTTCATAAGTTGGACATGTAAGATTGTCCAATGAAAGAATATTTTGGTGACACATATTATACATGGTCCAACACATTAATTGAATAGTCTTGATCATCAAAATCGGGTCCGGATTAGATTATCCGAAGACATATATCATATAAAATTATAAATTGCATATGTATGAACCACGGTGATCTGTTAAAGTATTAAAAGGTTGCCTAGGAGAGAAAACTCATAAGAGTAAACCCATGAGTAATTAGGATAGATGATTCTAACCGTCCACTTTATTTCTGTTGAACAAGTGATTAGAGTATCAGTTCCTTACTACTTTTCTTCTTCTTTTTTTTTTTTCATTTACACCCATTTGGATTTAAGCCATTTTCATCTATTTATTTATTTATTTATTTAATGAGATTGTCCAAGAAATCTCATTATTGGGACATTTAAGTCTTTCCATATTTGGCGATTTTATTCCCACGTGATGTCCATCGATCAGTGGACTAGATCAAGGGTCATCGGAATGCTGTTTGCTCTCATGCAACATGTCAAGTTCATATAGAACTGTTATAATCACCAGATGCTCCTTGTTAGAACCCTTAAGGGTTGCACCAACTTGAAAATGATGGGAAGACACATAATTAACAACTACATTTTTCAATTCTAAAAATTTTATTTCTGCCAGGTACGTGACGGATTTAGATCCATTAATCGGTTGACTGTACAATGAATATTACCCATCCGCATGTGAGCAACTAGCAGACTTATGAGATAGTGACCACACCATCGACCTATCAGGCCCATTTTAGAAGATACTTTGGAAGAATGCATTTTTAAGTTTCTTTCACATTTTTCTTTTCAAATTTTACTTTTTAACCATATATAGTGGTCTACAAAGAAGAATTCCTAATATGATGGGAATCCTAACACAAAATCTCATTTTGAAATGCATTTTGAGTCGATTTTTATTGTACAGGGATGTTGAGATCAGTGTATATCCTACTCAGTGTAACGACTCGAAAAATTCAGTACAATGGCCCGAGTACCACCTCAGGCAGAAATCGCTTAGGATCAAATCCTTTAGAAATTTGACAAAGTTAACTGGGTGTTAAACTAGATTAGCCATGGAATCCGCTATAATCGCTTTAAATATAATCTGCAAGACCTAAAACTTGTAGAATCATTGATGCTAGGTTACCCTAAAATCTAGGATCAAACTCATTACCCGACTGCTCTCGGGAGCACATTGAAACTCCGTATCAGATCTAAACCACGCATCAGGAGTGAATAATATGAAGTTATAGACTTAGGACCGCCTCGCTGGGCTTGATAACCATCTCGAAGATCAAATCCAGATTGTGTACCACGGTTGTTCGCTTGAGTCCGGAGCGAGGAGTGTGAGAACACTTGGTTTTCTTTATAAATAAAAATCTCAAATAGTAATTTGAGACTTGTTACTTGCGAACAATTTGTAAGCAACCAGACCGTCAAAATCTGACCCAAATACACCCTCGGATCAGGAAAAATTTCATATACATGGCAGTGTGCTTGAAATCTCTGATCGAGTTTCACTGACCATTGAACAGAAACTAGTCTTCCACACGTGATCTGAGAATTCGACTGAAACGAAAACTTAACTCCACTTAGATCCAAGGTTGGTGAGCTTAAGTCCGACCTTTGGCTCAAGGGGGGCCGTCAGAAGTCCTTCGTTGAGCTGAAACTGACTTACTTTGGATATAACCTAAGTATACCTTAACCTTAGGTCTATTTTGGAGTAGTTTTAGGCTATATAAGGACCTTAAAACCCTCTCTCATTCAGCCGTATGAATTTGAGAGAAACCCTAGGAGAGAGAAGTGAGAAAAGAGAGAGAGAGTGTGTGTGTGTGAGAGAAGTGGGAGAACCTCCCTACTACTTTCCCCTGCCGCTCTATAAGCTTAACCACTCAAGTCTAATCACTTTCCCGGCAATTCCGACTTCGTTTCTAGGTAAAAAACCCTAACCCTAATCTGTTTTGGGGTTGTGATGGTTGTAGGTTATGAAATAGCTAACCTATTTCATTATATAGGTTACTAAACTGCCGAATACGAAAGCTTAGCAAACCTATCGGATTCGTTACGATTCTACGACAAAAGGTACGGACTTTAGGTGTATAGGTTATGGTTTTCAACACTTTCAATGTCAGATAATGATAGATTCATGACCTGCATGCAATTGCATATGTACAAAGTGTTGTCTGTTTTCCGTTTCGATTAAATACGAAGAATATGGAATTTTGTGTATTCTAGGTATTTGTAGAAAGTACCGCATACGTATAAATTTTGGAAATATGTTTGCCATGATTATTTGCTGTATGAACATATTATATATGTGTAAAATACTTGCTTGGCGAAAGGGCTCGCCCTAATACATGTTTTACTAATATACACTATGTAACGCCCTGAAAATCGGGGGTCGAGTATGAACTCAACTCCCGAGTTCCAACGCATCACTTATGCAACATACACAATGATGGTTAAATGTTGTCTGAGTTAGCGCAATAAACATGAATGAGATTATACCAAAGCGAATTCATACTCCAGGATCGAGTTGTATAAAAGCAAGCGGAAGACCGACCGTGTATATATGTATGTAAAGAAACAAAATAAATGATTCATTATCCAGTATGAATCCTTCACAGTCACAATATACATGTATGCACGTGTAATAAACAAAATGTCAAAATAACTAAATACAATCTCTGTAAAACCCATCAGTCCCGGCAGCCTAATCGAACCCGCCAGCGAACTGCATATACGAGAACTCCTCCTGGTCCTCGTCATGTGTCGGCCTCGCCTCCCGAATAATAGCGGATCGCTAAACCTGAGAGAGAGTCCGGTTGGTGTGCGCAACACCGTCATTAACGTGGGAGTGAGTAGCTAACTCGGTGGAACAAGAAGATATAAGTTATCATGTTACCAATACAATTTGAAATCAAACACTCCTAGTTACTCGATTAATGCAAGTATGAATGCAGTATGATGGATGCTCACCACACCCTCCCTCATGCGACACCATCTCACGTTCGCGCATGCTTACATCCCACAAAGTGCTCCACATCTTCCAGGCACATGCGATGCATGATGAGTATGATTACCGAGTTTTTAATTAATTCATTTCAAACACGGGGTTGGGAAACTAAGGTACCTCCTCAGATATCATATCCAAACATGATCCAATCTAGGGTCGTCGGTCCTAGTTAATATCGAGACGATGGTGTGTTTTCTAGGTCACTGCAGAGAAGGTTTGCTGTGGTCATTACGCACAAAGGTTGCACCACTCCCCATCACCCCTTAAACGATTCATCACGATACAACTATACGAAACAGGCCTAGTTCATACTCTATATATCGCGGCGAACCCTAAGGCACGCCGCAACTTCGAGTATGCTCGCGGTCACTACAAAGGGTCTGCCAGTACATGCACACAAAGACCGCACCACTCCCCATCACCTTATCGGTGTGGCCGACAGCGCGAAATATAGTGTCCCATACCACCATAATCGGCTCACGAGTAGAGTTGCTCACTTGGTCACTACGGGGAGGCACGTAGCCCAGTAGGCGTGGGCCGACACTCGACCACGGTGTCCCATACCACCATGCCCGGCTCATGAGTCTTAGCGGATCGAGGTACCATGGTTAACGGGATTTTTCACTGTAAGTTTGGTACCCTAGGTTCAAGCATTAGCGACCAAACATGGTGAACATACATAAGGCATGCGGTTTACTTAATATGTTCGGCTTAGCTCTCGAGCGCACAACAAGTTGGGCGATATGAGGCGAAGCACCTCGTGTGGCCAACCACTATCGCCAACCGAAGCACGACTCGGGTTCACCAACACATCGTGCGTGGCGGAACGAAACCCCAACCACGTCTTCAAGTCGATCTGGATGCCGGACTACGAACATAGTCCCAAGCTCAGTCAGTTGTAAAACATGAAGTAAAGTATAGGGCAAAGCATGTATTATAAAGCATGAAGTAAAGTATTTCATAAGGCATGTTGTAAAGCATGTTATCAAGCATGTTACGAAGCATGTTATAAAGCACTATACACATAGGGACACAAATCCTAGAGTTCACAGGTGAGTGGTTAGAGTGAACAACCACATGGAGAGTGTCATATATGACTCTAAGGTAGCGGAGAATCCCATCTCAAAGCACCTAACTAAGGTTCTAACACTTAAACACTTACACTGCAAGTGATTTCGCCAACACTTGGAATACACTACTTCAACATACATGACGTATGCTAGAGGAGGGTGTACTAGGGTTGTCCGTTACCGAGCTAGTATTTTATACATATACAACATATTCATACAGCAAATAAACATAGCAAACACATCGGCGAATTTTATACGTATAGGGTACTTCTACGTATACCCAATTTCGACATACATAGTGTTTACAAAGGAAGATAGATTTCGGCGATTCTTTTCGCCAAGCTAGTATTTTAATCATGTATTGTATAATCATACATTAAATACATATGACAAACATTATTCCAAAAGAAATACGTATACGGTATTTCTTCAATACGTATTTTCAACATACGGCACATTTACAAAGGAACATATATTTTAGCGATTCCTTTCGCCAAACTAGCATTTTATTCATATAGCATATAATCATACATTAAATAAACATGTCAAACATTTATCCAAGAAAAATACGTATACGGTATTTATACGTATACCTAGAATATGTGAAATTCCATATTTCACACCGTTAATCAAAACAGAAACGGAAGGCACTTTGTACATGTGCAATTGCAAGCGATCATGAATCTACCATTATCGACATTGAAAGCGTTGAAAACCGTAACTTATAAGCTTAAAGTCCTCACCTTTGCCTTTGGAAACGGAATAAATCACAAGGGTGATGGATCTTCCGTTTACGGCCGATTTCTAGCCTAAAGAGTTGAATCGGTTAGTGGATATACCCCACTTCGATTCCACCACAAATCGACCTAGGGTTAGGTTTTCTTACCTTCAAATGAGGCGGAAAACACCGGAGAACGCCGAGAATAAGGCGGTGTAGGCCGTGTAATCAATCCGGTGCAAGTGGAGGAAGATCGGCAACGATCTCCAAGTTCTTCCCTCTCTTTTCTCTCTCTCCCTCTAGGGTTTCTCCCTAAATTCGTATGGCATGAGAGGGGCTGCTCTAAGCCCCTTTTATAGCCTCAAACATTACGAGAATAGACTTAGGTTCATGGGGTACTTGCTTATATAGGATATTCGGCGCTTTTCCAGGCTTCAAAAGGGAGTTCTGGTAGGCCTTTTTTGAACCAAACGTTAGACTTAAACTTATCATCAATGGATGTTCGTGGGATTACATTTTTGACTCATTCGGATGCGTAGATCGCACGTGGCGGACCACTTTCAGTTCGACGGTCAGTGGGCCACGATCAGAAATTCCAAGTACATGTAAATGTTCCTGAAATTTTTCTTAATCCGAGGGTGTAATTTGGTCTGATTCGATTGCCGGTCGGGTTGCTTATCTTGACGCGTCCACCGAACGATGCCAGATCACTATTCCAGATATTTATTTCGGCTTGTGAATAGTGTTTTTCACACTACCTCGCTCCGATGCGAAACGAATGGCCGTGGAATATCGGATAAGGCTGATTTTGAGATGATTGTTAAGCCCAGTGGGCGGTCCTAGTTCCTTAACTTCGGGTTAATCGGAATCCCGAGATGCGATCTAGACCTAATACTGAAGTTTCGTTTCATTCCCGAGAGCGGAGACGGGAATGGATTTGGTTCTAAACTTTAGGGTAACCTAGCGTCAATGATTCTCAAGTTTTGGGTCTTGCAGATCGTATTTAAAGCGATCCTAACGGATTTCATAACTAATTGAGTTTAGTACTTAGTTAACTTTGTTAAATTTCTAAAGGATTTAATCCTATGTGATTTCTGGTCGAGGTGGTACTCGACCCAATGTACGAAATTTTTCAGGTCGTTACACACTATGTATGTTGAAATAGTGTATTCTAAGTGTTTGTGAAAATGCTTGTGAGAGTAAGTGCTTGGATGATGGTGCTTTAAGTAGGTGTTGAGATGGGATTCTCAACTACCTTAGAAACGTATATGATTTCCTCTATGATTGGGTGTTTAATTTAATCGCTTACTATGAAATATATATGTTTGTATTTCTTGTTTACATTGTGCTTTGTAACATGCTTTATGACATGTTTGTTAGCATGCTTGAATTACTTTGTTTATTATGCTTTACTCCACATGCTCTGAATAAGGATTGATTACGTTTGGGACTATGATTATAGTCCAGACAATCGGTACTAGACTTGAGTTCGTGGTTGAGATTCATTTTGCCATGTAGGATGTGTTTGACGAACCCGAGTCGTACTTCCGTTGGCGACAGTAGTTAGGCCACGCGAAGTGCTTATGCACTTTATGTCATTCAGTTGATTGTGCGCTCGAGCTAGTCAGGCTCGTCAAGTAACCCAATATGTCTAATGTATGTTCACCATGTTTGGACGCTACTGCTTGAACCTAGGGTACCAAACTTACTAGTGAAATCCTATTAACCATGGTACCTCAATCTGCTAAGACTCATGAGCCGGGCATGGTGGTATAGGACACCGTGGTCGAGTTGTCGGCCTACGCTGGGGCCACGTGCCTCCCCGTAGTGACCAGTGAACAACCTTGACTCGTGAGCCGAATACGGTGGTTTGGGACACTGTGTTCGAGCTGTCGGCCTACACTGATTGGTGACGAGCCCTTTGTAGTGACCTCGAGCATACTCTGAATTTGCGGTGAGGCAACGAGTTTTGCCGCGGTGTATAGAGTATGAACTAGGCCTGTATTAAGTTAGTGATGAACCATTAAAAAGGTGATGGGGGAGTGGTGTAACAATTGCGTATAACAGCCCTAGTAACCTTTGTAGCGCCCTAGAACCACACTATCGTATGAGATTATCTAGGTTTGACGACCCTAGAATGGATCATGTTTGGGAATGATACAAGGGAGGTACCTTAGTTTCCCAATCCTGTTGTTTGAAATGGACTAATAACAACTCGGTAATCATGCTCATCATCGCACTGCATGTTCCTGAAAGATGTGGAGCACAGAGGAATGAACGCATGCCACGAACGTAAGATGGTGTCGCATGAGGGAGTATGTCGATGAGGGCATGCATCATGACTGCATTTCATGCTTGCATTAATAAGAGTAGTTAGGATTGTTCATTTGTACTGCTTTATCATTGCTGCTTGACTGAATTGATAACATGTTAACCTATGCTTTATTGTTCCACTGAGTTAGCTACTCACTCCCACGTTACGGGACAGTGTTGTACACACCAACCAGACTCTGTCTTAGGTGCAGATGAGGTGACGACTCAGGAGGCTGAGTCAGACTACGACGAGGACTAGGACGAGTTCTCGTATATGTAGCATGCTGGTGGCTTTGCCTAGACTGCCTGGATCGATGAGATTTACAGGGCTTACTTCTTTAGTTGTACTTTTAACATTTTGATCGTAAAACAGATACATGTATATGATGACTCAGTTGGGTTCATACTCTGGAGATTGTGATGGTTTTGTTTCTTTTACATATAATTATATATAGTTTCAGTCTTCCGCTTGCCTTTATACAATTGATCTGGAGTATGAATTACTGTTTTGATATAATCTCACTCATGTTTAATGCATTAATACAGACAACATTTAATCATCATTATCCATGTTGCATAAGTGATGTTTTGGAACTCGAGAGTTGAGTTGTTACTCGACCCTCGAATTTCGGGGCGTTACAAGTTGGTATCAGTGCATGATTTTAATTAAACCGAACCTGAGTTATGTTCCCACGACGTACGCTGACGCCTTTTGATATAGGAGGGTGTGAGAATGATGTACTAATAGTCTTAGGCATCGTAGTTTCGTCCAACCGCAAAGTTCACTAAAACGAACGCCGAAATCGAGTCTGTACCCAACCCTGGTAGCACGAGTCAATCCCAAAACACTTCTAGGCCATCTATTGACAGGTCTAGATCACAATCCACCCAACCCCAGCTGCTAAAACTCAGTAAATGTCAGTTTAGATCAGAGACTTCTCGAAACTACCCGAATTTGGAACGAACGGAGTCGTGGGCCTCCCCGCGCTAATCCAGAGGGACCCAGGATAGACCCAGGGTGTCTTTGGCACCTTGGGAGGGTGGTGACCACCACCCTACTACGGTGGTGCCATTCCCGGCCCATCGGACCGCGGCGGAACCACGGTCGGGTCTATCGGGCCTGGTTGGGCTAGGTTTGGTCAGGGTCGGCCCGACCCCAGGACATGTGTGGGGCCCACGAAATTGTATAGGGGCCCCTATTTTTATTCTGTTTAGCCCCCTTTCCTCATTTCTACCCTTCCAAGCCCTCCAACTGCTACCTCCTCTCTCAACTCTCCCTCCCAATCATCAAAACCCTTATTTTCGGTCACAACTAATCCCTCTCCTTTGTTCATAGCAACCTTACCTCCATATCCTCTCCATTTCTCTCTCATTTCAGCCCATACACTCTCTATTTCATCTCAAATTCGTGCACACCCCCTACCCCACTTCATCTTTTTATTTTTCTTCTTAAACTGTAGTCGTTTGGGCCTCTACAACCACTATTGAGACCCAAGTTCATGGAGAAGCAAAGAGAGCAGCCATTTCTCTCTCTTATCTTCACTTTCCATGGCTTTCTTCGCCATTGTTTCGGCCATTTTCTCCATCTCCACCGTCCTTTATCTTATGGGGAAAAGAAAGGCTACCGCAGATGAAGCGGGGCCTAGCCGTCCAACCCGTTCGAGGAGAGGTGTGGACGTTGAAGCCAGCCCTAACACAGTTCGGGAGTATAGGTCGAAGCGAGACCTACATCCTCAACTTTCGATCAGAGATGCTTTTCCGATAGGCTTCGAATACGGTCGTTTCATTGACTGTAAGGTTGTGTTTGAAGCTCATGTGGATAAGAGAATGTTTGGGCTACACCCGATGATGGACCGCTTGGTGGACATTAAATGGGGTCCTATATTTGAAGATGAGTCTCCTGCATGTGAGAATACGGTTCGTGCCTTCTACGCCCATATCATAGACCCATCATTAGAGCCTCTTCAGTTCACTGTCTCTGTGAGGGGCATAGTACGCACAATTACTGTGGTTGAGATGGCTCGAATCATGAACATCCTAGGTGGTAAAGTGCTTCCTAATGACAACTTCTTCAAGAGTGTGCAAGAAAGGGATCGCCGTACACTATACCTTTGTGGTCGACGGGTTTCTTGGACTCGAGGAAATTGTCTTTCGTCGTTGAAGTTAACAGATGACTTCCGTTTGCTTCACCACATCTTCACATATAATGTGTATCCACGGTGGGGTAATCGCACGGAGTGTACTCGGTTGATAGTGGACTTCCTACACAAGATTGGACATGGGGACAACTTATGCCTACCCACGTTCGTCCTATTTCAGATAGTTCAGGTTGTTCGATCTGTCAGGAACGACCTTTCGCTCCCGTTTGGCCGCCTGATATGTAACATGGCTCGTGATGTTGGCTATAGGCTTAACATGGAAGACCTTGCGCCAGTCCGGGTCATAAGTGAGGCTATGCTTAATAACATGAAGATCGGCCCTCAACAACGGCAAGCCCGACTCGACAAGTCTGGAGAAGAGTCGGATAGCACAGGTGAGGAGAGTATTGATCTCGAGGCAGGAAGCGAAGAAGGAAGCGGTGATGAGATACAGGAAGAAGAAGAAGGGGCTTAGGATATTGAGGAAAGCTCTCCTCCTGGAGCACCAGAGTAGGATGTGGTTCAGGCTGCGAGGGATGCTCGTATGGATCGCATTGAGGAGGGCCAGGCTGCCCTGCAGCAAGAGATTGGACAGGTTCGGGCTGAGCTTTGTGAGACTTGAGCCAAGTTGAGGTGACCGAAGCCTTCATGAAGCGGAGTTTTAAGAAGGTGCCTCACACATTGAGGACTATCCTGTGCTGTGTATAAGATAAGGATGCCCCTCGTCCTTCACCTGACTCGGATGCCTAGTAATCCAAGTTGTTGTTTGTAGTTTGTTTTGCTTACCGCTTTAGGTGGTTTATGTTTTCATGTTGATGGATGTAGTAGTTAGTAGTATGTTTTTATAGTAGTTGAAGCTTGGTTGTATTAGCTCCCCTGCATCTTCTGTCACGATTCATGTAACTCTGTATTCCATGTATTATGACAATTTTGGTAATGAAATGCATACAACCTCTTTCGTTATGAAGTGTGTGGAATGCTTATGTGATTATATATTGTGTTGCCATGCTTTATCTCATATGCGATGTACCCTATGCTGTATAGGGCATGTCATGGAAGTTTACGAGGAGCATGGCACCCTTCTTGCTCACTGACTCAATGGCCCAGACTCCTTCCCGCAGAGGTGGTCCTACGGACCCGGGTTCTGGCTTAGATCAGCCTTCTGCTGGTCCTACTGGTGGACTGCCACCTTATACACCCCCGGTTCGCGAGCAGAACTGGGCATCCTCTTCAACACCGTATGAGCCGCAGTCGCTCTACCCCTCCGACAGGGTTTGAACAGGATGATAATGCGATGCAAAGCGACACCACCAGAGCTTCTTCTTGCGGTCTTATCATCTCAGGGTGGGAGTGCGACTCCACCTTCGCCATCTACACATCCTGCTGAGCCTACAGAGCCTCCTGCTCAGGCTGAGGATGTGCCTCCACCCACACCTGTTGTGTACCCTACGGGAGACGTGGGTACTCGCGGTCTACTCGAGTGATTCCAGCGCTTGAGGCCTCTGACTTTTATGGGTTCTCACAGACCCGAGGAGGCTGAGTACTGGTTAGACCGCATCTCGAAGATACTGAAGATGCTGCATTGTTCTGAGGCTGAGTAGGTTGAGTTGGCCACCTTCATGTTCGAGAAGGAGGCTAGCTTATGGTGGGACAGCATACTGCAGACCCTCGCAGTGAGATATGTGTGGACCTGGGCAGCATTTGAGTTCCGTTTCCATGAGAAATATTACCCTCAGGCCTACCGACAAGAGAGGGAGAACGAGTTTCTGCGCCTCAGATAGGGAGGCATGACAGTCACTGAGTATGAGCATCGCTTTACAGAGTTGGGCCGCTTTATCCCGACTATACTTGCTGATAAGCCGATGCGGATTCGATGCTTCTTTGAGGGCTTACGACCTGACATCCGGTCGAAGATGTGTTGTGTCCACATACTATCCTATGCGGAGTTGATTCATATGTCCATTCAGGCGGAGCAGGATGTTGATCGGCTGACACGCTCCCGTGGTGCTATGGTTACGAGACCACGACCAGATGTTCAGGGCAGGCATTTCCTTGGCAAGAGGCCTCGTGCCGATTCGCCTCTCAGGATCGCAGCGCCAGTGGCTCCGATGAGGCACCCTATTGTGACCTGTAATATTGCGGGAAACAGGTTCATCCTGCTGGGAGCTGTTTTGCGCGGATGAGGGATAGCGGGTTCTCTCCGCCGCAGATGATTGGTCGCTCTCACCCACTAGCTCTATCGACTCTACCACTTCAGATGGCACCTGCACATCCGTCCTTCAGACCACCTGCACCTCACTTCAGGCCGCCTCAATGGCCCATGGTACCTCAGCCTAATCGATCTTAGCAGTTGTGTGTTCATGCGCTTACAGCAGAGGAACAGGAGACAACACCTTCAGTGCTTATGGCCTTCGAGGCCACTGTACACATCCAAGGTACTCCCGTCTTCTTATTGGTGGACACTGGGTCCATTATCTCTATGATGTCATGCATGACAGTCAAGCGATTGGGTTTAGTTACTGCTCCTATGAGAGGAGTGAGGGTCATCACTGCCACAAGGAATTCCTCTGAAGTTACTCGTATGTGTGAGGGCTACCTGATAGACTTGGGTGGCAGAGTGATACTAGTTGACCTGATCGTCATCCCCCTATTCTATTACGACGTTATCTTCGGTATAGATTGGCTCACTGAGATGCGAGCAGAGTTCGACTGCGAGACTAAGGTGGTGACTGCCTATGAACTTGATGGCACGACCTTTACTTTTCCTATTTAGGTCAGTCACGCTACTCGGTTGCGATGTTACGTTTCTTCATTAGAAGCTATTGATGTTCTGATGCTTGAGGATACGCTTATAGTTCAGGATTTTGCGGACGTGTTTGAACCGATTTCTGGGTTGCCACCTCGGCGCGAGATTGACTTCACCATTAATCTTACGCCTGGTGCGACACTCATCTCTTTACCGACGTATCGCATGCCTCCGTGTAAGATGGAGGAACTACGGAAATAGATTAACGGGCTGGTAGAGAAGGGCTTTATATGACCTAGTGTGTCTCCCTGGGGAGCACCTGTACTATTTGTGAAGAAGAAAGATGGCTCACTACGGTTGTGTATATCTCACTCATGTTTAATGCACTAACATAGACAACATTTAATCATCATTATCTATGTTGCATAAGTGATGTTTTGGAACTCGAGAGTTGAGTTGTTACTCGACCCTCGAATTTCAGGGCGTTACACTCAGTATGGTGCAACAGTTTGATTTATTTTCATGTGAAGTTTACGTATGCTCAAGTTATAAGAAAATAAATCGCAAATTTTGAGATCTAAAAAGAAATGCTTCTTAATGTCATATCATGATTTTGAGAAAATCAACTAAATACAAGCTTTCTTATGAGTGAATAGGGCCTGACATTATCAAAGAGGTATGCATTATAGATTTCTTGGATTTTACATGTGTGTGATAGAATGACATGTGTTTGGGACATAAAGACTATATGTACGTCATAGCTCTAGTACCCAAGATAGCCTTAGCCCGACCCATCTGACAACTTGAGGATCATAATCTATGCTAACGGGGGTTACAATGAACCCGGCCAATTGTTCAGGAATTCAGGCCTCTTATATGTTTGATCATAGTCTAATCGTTCTCATTTATAGATATCAAGATATAAAGTACTCTAACCATTCTCAGTTAGTATATCTGTTCACTTTTGTACATGTGGTCCAAAGAACTTTCATAACAAATATCTATAAGATCTTGACCCACAAATCGGGTTGGTGTGGCTTCATTTTGGGCTAACCAAATAAATGCAACTGTAATTCTTAAATAGTTTTTCAAACAAATTTGATTTCAAGATTGTTGGGATATGGAGTTTAAAAAACTATTTAAATTAAAATAAATTTAAATTGAAAAAAAAAAAGAGAAAACTTATCAGTTTATAGAAGTCAAGGTGTGACATGAGTCATTCGGCTTGAAATCGAATTTGCTTCCCTTGGACAACGTCCCAAGTGTAACAGGTTTCCAGAGCAATCGACCTCCAGGATACAATGACTATGACCCAGTCCCAGCTGTGCACTCACTATACACGGGCTCGAACCACTTGTAATCTTAACCCGAACCAGAAAACACTTAAACTATACTTTTAATACAAAATAAACTTTTTCTTACTTTTAAAAACAGATGAGAGAAAGTCTATTTATAGACTTTGTGAAGACACCCTTTCACAAAGGGTTGTGACTATTGGGTTTAAACCCAAGTGGTGTGACCTTTAGGCTTCAAAAGACACATCTTTTCAAAATAAAATATGAAACGATGCAACCTTTCAGACTTAAATGAAAAGACACATCCATAGGGCACCTATGGCCATAGCCACAGCCCATCCTAATGGATATTTTGAAACACTAAATTATTTTAAAATAATTTAAAATACAACACTAAGGAACCTAAGGTCAAAATTAGCTTTTAGCCACAGTTGGTATGTAATTGAGGGTAAAAGTGAAATTTTAGCCATGTTGTTAAGGAACCAAAAATAAAAGTCAATTTTTAGCCACGGTTGGGTACAACTACAAGTTAAAAGTATATTTTTTAGCTTCAATTACTAATGAATAGAGGTTAAAGGAGCTTTTAGCCACAATTACTAAGTAAGCGAGGATAAAAGTCAGCTTTTACCCACAGTTGCTAAGAAACCGAGGCTTAAAGTCAGCTTTTAGCCTCAGTTGCTAAGGAACCAAGACTAAAAATGAGCTTTTTAGCATTGGTTCGCAATGATGGTTAGCGAAACCCATGCCATCCATCGTGTTTTATGGGTCCTATTAGGTTTTCTTTTAACCATGGGCAGTGTAAAACTAAACTCAGGTGTGCAAATGGGGTATTCCTTGGCCCGAAATACGTGGAGTTGTGCATGATAGATGGTTTACATTGATCATTTGGGGTCAAGTTGGTGGGCCACGGATGACGTCAGGGCCACTCGTTTAAATCCCCTACGGCTGGAAAACAAACGGGAAGAAGAGTCCTCTTCTTTGAGAAGGTCGAGTCAAACGTAGTTTGACCGACTTTCCTATCTAGTGTTCTGTGGTTGTACTTATATTCGTGTACATGCGGTCCCTATTCAGTAACGGTTGGGATATTTTTTGCATAATATACTCCGTCCAATCATTTTGTTAGCTCATCTTAGGGCTCATTCTGAGGTATGAGGCACGTACAAGTCCTAGGTGGACCATGCTTGATTGATTTCAGTTATCTCATCAATCCTAGTCAATCTGTCAGTCAGATTGGCCCCATATTTGATTTTGAGGGTTCCTAGGAGTCTCTGGAGGAAATCTAACAACTGTTATCAATGGGTCATTTTGATCAAAGGACCAATTCTTGAATTAACCGCAACAAGAATCGAATTCCATTTATTCAATGATCATTCAGACAAATCCAACAGGTGGATTGTCCCTAAAGTGTACTTTAGATGTCTCACAGGATTTCCTCAGGAAATGATAGCGTAGATGCATGGATGTTCCATGAGGATTATGATCTAAGGGTTAGATTAATTGATGATTGGTCCTAAAGGCCTAGATTGTATCTAAAGTTGGTTTGTTGGGAATGTTGTGGGTGATCGTGGAAGTCAATTGTCGGATGGCTTGATCTATGGGTGAAGATCATTCCCAACGGTCAGATTCATGTCGGAGAATGGATCTAGGGTTAGGGTAGATAGATTGGTACCGGACACATGTACATAGTAAGTTAGATTTAACAGTAACACTCGAGAACTTTCAATACTCGGGAATTGCAAAGTTCGAGGTGTTGCATTAAAAGTTGGCTTATAGCCATAGTCGCTAAGGAACAAAGACTAAAATTCAACTTTTAACCACAATTGCTAAACAACGGAGGGTAAAGTTTATTTTTTAGCCACCGTTGCTAAGTAACCAAGGATAGAGTCTCGGTTGCTAAGAAACTGAGGGTAAAAGTCCGCTATTAGCCACAATTTTCAAGGAACTGAGGCTAAAAAGTAACATTTTAGCCATGATTATCATGTACTTAAGTCTAAAAGTCAACTTTTAGCTATTGTTACCAAGGAACTAAGGTTAAAACTAGCTTTTAACTGCTGTTCATAAGCCACTGAGACTAAATATTGGCTTATAGTCACAGTTGTGAAGGAAGTAAGGCTAACAGTTAGCCTTTAGCCACGGTTGCTAAGGAGCCGAGGCCAAAAGTTAGCTTTTAGCCATGGTTGGCAAGGAACCAAGGCTAAACGTTAGGTTTTACTCACTATTGATGAGTAATTGAGGCCAAAAGTTAGCTTTTGTTATTTTTATGTCTAACATTAAATCCTTGTTTGTTCAAAGCTATTAACGTTGTTAAGGTTGATTTGGGCATTATTTGTATTGCTTGATTTTAGTTCATCTATATGTTGGCAACATCCACCAAAACATTTTGACTATGGTAGATCAGGTATACTAATTAGTTGTCATTTGGGAAATCCTTCCCTTTTCAAGTAAAATTAGATTCTGGGTTCTAGGATTAAAATCCAATTTCATGTTATGAAATATAAAAGAAAAAGTACATCTAAGTGGGTACTTGGTTGTTTCACAATAAAATTTTAAATGTCACTACACCAAAATTGGTTATTTGGAAATGGTATTTTAACTTTACGAGAAGATTTAATTAAACCCTTCTAATTATTAGTTTCGTTCAAAACTTTTGTCACAAAAAAACATGTTTATGGTCAATCACAAATATTTTCTGTAGTGTGGTCCATTTGAGATTTGTATTTGTTTCAATTTTTGTCCCATGCCCTAAAATGATCAGGGCAAGCGGATAAATGGCATGGATATACTACACATACATTAAGGTGGACCCCACACAGATTCTATATATAGGAACTCCAATCTATTTCATTTTTCTCATCGTTATTGTTTCAATCAGAAATATGGTTTTAGATATTGGAATATTATTGCAACACCTTGGAAAAGTCTGAACTGAGACTCGAGTTTAACCACAGATAGGACTACCCGAGGGCCATACTCGACTAGCTAGCTATGACTAGGTGTACGCTAATACATAGCATTAGAGAAAGTAAGTTCAAGCCATGATTCCTGTAAATAAATATAGCCCAGGATCACAAGTGCACTAGTGCACCACCATCCGAAAACTCGAGGGAAATCCTGAGGGCTCGCCTCTCTCAAGAGTACCGTGAATCTCTGTAAAGGACTTAGACCGCACATCAGGGGTCCGCAGGCCTTCAAATTATAGAGAAATGTTCGCCTTACTAGAGCTTGACGTCCATCGTGAGAGTCAGACCTGGGTAGTGTCCAGAAACGCTCAACTTGAGCCGAGAGACAAGTGCATGAGAAGTGCAAATACCCTAAAGGAAGAAGATGAAACTTAAGTGAATTGGGTCATCCACTCTTATGCAAAGCTGAGAATTTTGGACCATCGGTTTATGACCAAACTTCACATGTAGAGTAAGGAAAATTCCCTACACACATCCATATAACCATGGCCTCGGTTGAACATTTCTAACCGTTGATATGACACATGCTTACCATGGCCAATCTGTTTATCCGATCGCACCAAAACTGTGTCTTAGTATTGATCCATTGATAGGGAGCCTACCCCATGGCATAGATGAGCCCACGAGCCCCCCTAAGGGCCCTGTTAGTTAGAAATGGCCGCCCATAGGGTATAACTATCAAATAAAGTGGCCTTAAGGCCATTTACACACCACCTGGAGCTATAAATAGCTCCCAATTCACCACATTTCCCCCAAATACGAATTTGGGAACCCTAAGGTGAGAAAGAGAAGAGAAAAGAGGAAGATAAGGAAGAGAAATTGAAAGGGTGCTTGCTACAAAGGGTAATACTCTTCCATTGACTCACAAGCTTAATTGTAAGACCCGTATCCTAGTCCGTACTGTTCCGTCGACTCCTGCGATCCTTCCCGTCGAAGTCCGGCAATCCGCGACTTATAATTGATGTTTGCGTGTGACCCTAAGTCATATCCTGTAGATTTGAATCAACTTAATCTGAGATTTATACCATTGCGACCGCACCATCACACGGTTCCAACGCCGTGTTTTGCATACCGATCCGATACCCTGGCCGAGAGATGTAGGCTCGAGTTTAGTTCGAAGAAAACACCATGCGTTTGCAATCCCAAGAGAATCTCTATAACATGTCCCATCAATCAATCACTCAATCAATCAATCAATCACCTCATGTCAAGTACAAGAGCACCCATACTTTCTTTCTCCATAAGTTAAGCAACCACCAAGTCAACCAATCTCTCACCTCACCCATCACTCACTTCACATCAATCACTCACCTCACATCCATCACCCATCACCCTCTCTCCTTATAACCCTCTCTCTCCCTCTTTCTCTTCACGATTTCCAAGCAACAAAGAGAGAAAAAGAGTGGACGTCCAAGCCCTTCCATGTGAGAGAAAAGTGAGTGTTGTGTGGCCCACTTCCCACTCCAAAATCCTTCATCCTAGCCATTCACTTCTCATCATCTTCCATCAAAGAGAAGCACAAGGAGAGCGGCTTTCCAACGGACCAAGAAGATCGAACGGTGGGTGCTTCTATATGCCTAGATTTCTTGTTTTTATGATGGGCCAAGTGAGGGCTACTGATTGATGGTATGGATCTCACTTTGGACCCTAGATGTGGCCAATGGCCCACCTTAATTCTCATGATCATTTCATGATGAGGCCATTCTCCATGGACCCCATCATGATGTTTATTTTCCTTGCTTGAAAAGAGGTCATCTAGACCGTCCATTTTGGATGGAGAAGGAATCTCCACCATTAATTTTTGATTTGGTGGACCCACATGTATTGGGACCCACTTGATGTATGATTGAATACAAGGGAGGACTCATAGTGGCGGAGCCGTCCATCACACGTGTCCCTCTTCTCTCTCTCTCTCCCTCTCTCTTTCATTTTTTCCTATTGTATGTGATGATGTAGCCGTGTGGCCCACCCGGATGAACCCCACTATGAAGCATGTATTTTATCCAAGCCATTTGTAGGTGGGGCCCACTTTACATATGTGTTGTATCCACACCATCCATCATTTGGTGGCCCACCTGAGTAGGGCCCACCTTAAGTATGTGTTATGCCAAACCGTCTAGTATCTAGGGACGCTGGACGTGTAATGAAAACAAAAATATTAGCTTGATTAACAAGTTTTTGGGCAGGCCACTCATGCAGGCCCCACCTTGATGTATGTTTTTAATCCAAGCCGTCTATTCCATTCCTTAGATCATTTTAGCCATTGAGCCGAAAAATGAAGTTAATCTAACTCTCAGGCGGGCCATAGCATAGAAAACAATGGTTTTTATCATTAAAATTCACCTTGACCTTTCTACACACCGAAACATGCCAAATATTGGGCTTGTTTGGCTTGTCTTGAGCCATAGGAGCCAGCGGATGGGTCAAATTCACCTAACGCGGACCCTACATATGAAAAACTGCAAAAAAAAATAAGTTTTCAAAAAGAAATTAATAATAATAATTATTATTATATAGGCAACACCTGCGGTTGCTGACGCTGTAGTGAGGCAGGGACGTGGGTCCCTGTTGTGGGCCCCATCATGATGTGTGAGAACATTAACACCGTGCATTTGATGGCCCCTTAGGGCAGTGGGCCCCACCCCCAAAAATTAGCTGTATGTGGTGCTCAGATGGCCCACATCACAGGAAACAGTGGGATTGAACTTTTACCATTGAAACCCTTTTTGGGTTGTCACAGGAGTTTTAGATTGATATGAAATTTGTTTTTCCTCTTCATCTAGGTGTGCGTGACCTTACCAACAGGTTGGATGGCAGATAAGCATTATGGTGGGCCCCACGTGGGACCCACTGATGCATGTATTGTATCCCACACTGTCCCTAGGTGGGACGACTGGTGTACCTCACTCCAGCTATAGCTGCTAGAGTGGCGTCACTAAGCTCTATGGGTCCCCCTTATCATCCACGCTGTCCATCTATGGGACCCACCATGATGCATGTGTTGCATCCAAATTGTCCAACAACTTTGAAAGCTCATTTTATGGCATGAGCTAAAGAATGAGTCAGATCCATAGTTCATGTGGACCCCCACCATGATGCATGTGTTGCATCCAATCTATCCAACCATTTTGAAAGATTATTTTACGGCTTGAGACTAAAAATAAGGCAGATCTAGGATTAGGTGGACCATACTATAAAAATCAGTGGGTTTGACCGTCCACCATTAAAACCCCTTTCAGGTCATTATGACCTTATGAACAGATTGGATGAGAAATAAATGTTATCATGGGCCTTGGGAATTTTAATGGTGGAAATCATTATCACCACTCATCTTTGGGTATGGCCCATTTGATATGCATGGGGCCCAATTGGTGTGGCCCATTTGATATACATATGGCCCATTCGATGTAGCTCACTTGTCATATTCATGGCCGTTGTTGAGGCCCACCTTGATATGAAATGTAAGGCCCATGATATGAGGCCCATTGTGATGTATTCAATGACCATGGGTTATGGCCCATTGCAATATACATAAGGCCCATTGATGCGGCCCACTTCAGGCCCATGTGATGCTGCCCATTTGATGTATCTAAGGCCCATGGGTCGAGGCCCAACGGGATGTCCTTAGGGTCCATTGCAATGAGCGATTCCTCTATGGTTTGTGTAATGATATTTATGGCGAGCCATGCCTTGGGAGCAATGTTGGTTTGACGTCTACATTGTAAGAATAATTTGGTTAAATGTCTGCATTATAACTCTCCTTATGGCCCATTGATAGGCCCGTGCTTGTTGTGTATAGGCCATCTAGGCCCATTGTCATTGTAAGGACAATTCATCACTTTATAACATGCTTAGTATAGTTTCATGATTCATGCCCATACGCATCATTATGTATGCTTGATATGAGGAATGTTTGATCATATCATAAGCCATTGGGTTGAGACATTTAAGGGGCACTCCTTATGAGACGGAGTACCCCCACATGAGTGCGCAGTACGTGCAGGATTGCTACATGATCTGATGGTGTGACTCATGCATCCCGCATATGTGGGACTTAATCATTGTACGTACACCCTATTGACATCAGGGCCGTGGCTCCACAGGTACATCATGGATGGCCATATTGGATACCGAAAATACTTGGTTCTAGCACTATGGGCACTTAAGATGTCCTTGGGTGGAAATCCCGGAACCTTTTTGGTACCAGGAACTGTTCCAACATCTAGACCAAGTGGATACATGAGCGCCCGAGTGCCGAATACCAGTATGCCACGTCTCCCACTGTGTTGTGGTTGATTGGAAGGGGATGTGGCCTTATCCGCCCGAGTGAGGGGGCTATAAACTAGGCTGAGTTTGACCAGCTCATAAATAAGTCTGTTATCGATGAGCCGGGTAGGTATTGGCTGACTACTAGTTAGGCTGATAGTGAGGTCTATTCTGCTCGCTCGGCTGTGCGGCTAGGGAGGCGGCAATCAGTGTGGAGTGTACTAGACCACGGTGATATCCCAGAGAGGAACTGTATTGATATGTGTATTTAATGAGTACTGGCATGCTTGCTTTGCATATCGCATATGACATTTGGCTACATAGGCCTCGCATCGCATGGCCTTAGTATGGCCGATAGCATTCATGTCTTGCATCACATAGCTTTGGTACAGCTGATAACATTCATGGACTTACCGCATATTTTTACATTACTCGGATATTGTACACTTGGCACTTACCTTGCGCATACACTTACACCACCTTCTAAGCTTTTAGAAGCTTATGCACGACCGTTGCATGCAGGTGGCCTTAGATCACAGCAGCGCTAAGGCAGGAGCGCCCATCAGATCATTTTAGAGTTTTTGATCACCTTGTATTTCTCTTTCCGCATTGTACTTAAAGTTTTTAATATAGTGGATATGTGTTGATGTTGTTTTGTGACTTGGTTATGCTTGTGGTTATGCTCCATTAAAAAAATCATACTGAAAATCCTTCTTATAGGATCCCAGGATCAGAATCGGGCATGTGAGTGCCGGGATCTGAGAATGGGGCACTACAGAGGCTGTTGGCACCAGATTTGGCGATTGGGAATTTTGTGAGCCCGTTTTCTGAGTTTGGGGCGTGACACTAACTACCACCACTCCCGCTACCGAAACTTCCTCGACTACGACCTAGGGTAAAGACTACAAACTATCTTATAGATGTAGGTCTTCAAGTGGGCTTTCTCCAACCCTAACAAACCCATGTGCTCATTTAGGCGGCCGATGATCCTTTCTTGGAAACATATTCCTAGGAGTGAGTCCGAGTCGGGTGTGCTACCGAAAGGTGCAGAATATATATATATATATATATATATATATATATATATATATATGCTTAGGTTGCGATTTATCAATGCTTTCATTATAGTTAATAATTTATGATTGCTAATGTAGGGTTTCTTGTTGTCAAGTATACTTATATCTCTATTTAATGAATTGATGAATTGCAAGTTATAGTCGACGTTGTCTATGTGTTCGATGAAATGCCTAAATGAGTAGTTTATCAAAATTTGATTATCAAATGTTAACCCATGTGTTGTAACTGTTTGTTAACATGATTTGAATAGGAATAGGACTACGAGAGTAGTCCAGGTAACCGGTAAATTTTCACATTTGGGTGGTTGAATTAGGTTGGCCACCACGAGTAAATTCGAACGACATGCATCAGACATTGACAATCGATAGTGGCTAGGCCACGCGGGGCGCTCACACGCTCCATGCCGGTTATGTTAGTGTGCGCTCGTGCCAATCGAAAATGCCCAAAGAACTGGTTGACCCATTGTATGTTCACCTTGTATGAACGTAATTGCTTGAATCTAAGGTACCCCCTCACTATTGTAAAGATCCATCATTAACCATTATATCGTGATCTCCAAGACTCATGAGCCGGGTATGGTGGTATGGGATACCGTGTCTGTATTGTCGGCCTACACTAGGGTGATGAGCCTCCCCGTAGTGATTGCGAGCATCACTTCTTACAACTTTCCTATCGTATGAAATTATCTAGGAGTGATGAACCTAAATGGATCAAGAACCTAGGCATAGGACCGATGCGGTCGTCCCATGCTTAGTGATTCGGTTGGGATCGATGTTTCAAAGGGAGGTATCCTAGCTTCCCCAAACTGTTGAATGAATAGGTATAATTAATCACTTAGCTAACATAATCATTCATTGCATTGCATTAGCTTAGAATGTGGCGAAACAGGCATGGTTGTCGCATGA
This sequence comes from Magnolia changhungtana, assembly GCA_030180095.1. Taxonomy (NCBI): domain Eukaryota; kingdom Viridiplantae; phylum Streptophyta; class Magnoliopsida; order Magnoliales; family Magnoliaceae; genus Magnolia; species Magnolia changhungtana. Next base: position 1,150,333 of record JASAUF010000644.1, on the reverse strand, counting down.
TGAGGAAGTGTTGTCATTTACAAAACAGGTGGTCGGAGCCGCGTGTTGAGGGAGTGTTGTATGGTGAGGGCATGCATCATGTCATGAACCCATTTTTCACATTAAGAAAAGAAGTTAGGAAGTGGTTGTTTTACATTGCCTTATTATTACTATATTAATTGACTTGATAACATGTGTAACCTTTGCTTTATGGAACCACTGAGTTGATCACTCACTCTCACTCTGGGATGGTGTTTTAAAACACCAACTAGATGCTAGCATTAATGCATGTACTATGGATGCCGATACATTGGAATAGGCGTTCATGGATGAGGAGGAATTTTCCTATTTCCAGCTCTTGGATGGGATGACGTAGGCCATGTACCTCTGGATAGGGAGCGCTGGGCTTTTGTGCTTAGCTAGATGCTACATTACTACGTATTGTTTATGTTTTTTTAATTTTATATATATTAAACCTAGCCGTGGACCCATACTCTGGAAGGAACTTCACGTTACATGTATGTTTTGGTTTACACATCTACTTTAATCACATTAAACCTAGAGTGTGGTAAGTTGTTTAGTATAATTCTATGCATGCTCAAATGCCCAACGTGAGAGAAATCAGGATATTAACTTCCGCAAAGCATAAGTGATGTCCAGAATCCTAGGAGTCGAGCTTTGCTCAACCTCGAAATTCGGGGCATTACAATTATCTATATTCAATAATAACAAGGAAACTTTAGATAACAGAACACTCATCATCATTCATTTCACTAATCTGGATTCTTGTTACATTCCTTACATTTCCCTTAATTCTAAAATAGAGTATCGCTAATTGTGATGATTTAAAGTGATAATTAAAAGAAATCCAACCATAATTTCGATAGCATTTCGACATGTAGAGCATTCGTCGTAGTGACAGAAGAGTTGTGCGGGTTTGAAACACTTGCTTCACGCCAATACATGAGCTAAAAGACCTAAATTGGTGGTTTATAAGCTTAATTATGCAGATATCCACAATATAGTCAAATAAGTTGTGTAGAACCTCTATTGCACGATTGCGCAATACAACTCTGTTGTGTAACAAGCTTGATCCTTGGCTTTTCTTCCTCTTTCTTTTTCCTATACCCACATGCCTCTTGATACTTGAATTTTGTGACTCTTTTACTCCTAGACCTCTCAAATGTTCCAAGTATCCAAATGAGAAGGGCGAGTGGGTATTTATAAGGATTTACATGTGTGTAACCCCAAATAACCTCGTTGAGTGGTCGCGCAATACATACATGTTGGGCAAAATTCATATTGCGTGATCACGCCACTGATCTCCTAATCTCGCCTAGCTTCCTTTCCCCTATAGCTACATAATCCATTTCTCTATCTCCTCTCTTCAGTCATCCAGTCGCGCAACACATTCTTATTGCCGAATGTGCAATTGATTGTGCTTCAAAAGATGCCCCCTCGATCCTCCTTTGAATTCCCTTCGTATAATGCAAATGGGAGATCGAACCTCCATTCATGCAAACTTCTTCATTCCGCAAAAACTTCATCCATTGTGCGATCACGCAATGCATGTGTTGCGCAATCGGGTCCGTGTAATGCCTAATCGGGTACTTTGGCCTATATAAACATGTTGTCCATTATTTTAATCACTTTATTCTGACTTCATTCCCACACTGGGCCAGGCATTTGTGGGACTACGCAATAGACCTCTTTTGTGCGATTGCACAACAAACATTCTTTACATGACCACGCAACACTCATCTGCCTTAGCAAAAATTTGTCTAAGTTCCTGGACTCTAACAAATCTTCATCTCATATCTTCCTATTTTATAGCAAATGACGAAGGGTAAAAGGACCCCTAGAACTATCTAGAACAGTCAAATCCTACCCATCAAGCTTCTAGAAGTCAGGGAACAGGATTTCTGCAGAACCTTCAATCTCCACAAGCAAATGATTGCACTAAAAAGAGGATCAAGACCATAGCCAGCCACCCCTCATTGTTCAAGGAGTCAAATCTCCAAGTAACGAGTTTTTCAGAGAGAATGACACATCTTACCCGGCCCATTCATTAAGCCATAATCGTGGGGGAGATAAAAAGACCCCCCTTGAAGAGGTTGTGAAGAAAAATTGGAGGATTGATTGAAAGCTACAACAAACCTACGAAAGGATAGCTTCGGGTCGTTCATCAGAGAAATCAATCCCCCCATCTTTTACAAAGAAGAAACAGTCGAATAGCAAGGGGCAACCATTTTAAGAGAAGATCAAGGAGTTTAATAAGAAGTACCTTCAAAACACTTGGGATAGTGTGAAGGTACATTAGGAGATGATCAAATTCAATAGCCCCTTTAAGGACGAGATGGTCTTTATTCTGATGAACCTCTGTCATCATCTCTCAATTCTTTATAGAGAACCTACAGACAAGATGGCGTATAACTGGATCCTCTATACAACCCATTAGGCCATGAAGTAGCCTCAAATCCTGGAGGGTTCTTTAATAGAAAGGGGTTCCAGACTAAGGGCCGACAAGATTTCCCCTATGCAGTTTTATAGGTCATGCTACAACTTGTACAACCTCTTTCCCACTCATTTCTTTGAGACCACCTAATAACCCTTTCGCACCTGGGACTCATTTCGGGGCACAGAATAGTTATGCACACATGGCTTCTTGTCCTCGCACAATTACTATAACTCTTGGGATAGATTGATAATCAAGAAGCATTCGGATGTCTTACTCAAGATCGATCTCCTCAATGCAATCGAAGTCACGTTCGGTTATTTTTATAGAGATCTGACCATATTCAAGGGCTTTCTAAACTATTGTTGTCCTATCACCAACTCATTCCACTCCCTATTGGCGAACTCAGCATCAAACTATGAGATCTATATAGAATGGCTGGTCTTCCTATCACGGGCTGTTTCTTTAATGAGTACATGCCCACAAATGAGGAGTTCACCCATTTCTCTCCAATAAATCATCAACCAAAAGTTTTAGAGATTGTTATCAAACTCTTTAGAGAAATAGCTAAGTTCCCCGACATCAGAAAAAATATGAACCTTATCTAGCTAGCACGTTTTACAAGAGACTTTCGATATACCCTTGTTCCTTTTTAGATTTGCTTATATCTTTATATGCTTCTTTATTGATTCTCACAAAACCATTATCTTTTAATCTTGCAGTTTTTTTTCAGGAATCATAGCCAACAACTGAATGGTCTAAGATAGAGGATCAAGGGCCAAGAAAAATATAACAAGTCTGGTGAGTTACCCACTTTCTTGGCATATTGGCTCAGCTTGGTAGTACTCACCAGTTCCAAGTGGGTAGACGCCATCAAACCCACTCTATTTGTGGTTGCTGGAGCATTGGTGGAAGGAAAAAAATATTTGTTAGCTCCTCCCATTCTTTGCTCTCTATATCGCACTTTTGGTGCCATGATGACTCATTGCAAGAGTCCCTCGGTTGGAGCATCCTCAGCTTATGTGCCTTAGCATTATTTCGCAGGATGGCTAGGAATATACCTTTCATAGACTTATGGTGAACTAGAAAAGGCATATGTCAACTCAGATCGTCTTCAACTCTGGCATTATCAATGAAGAAAGATGATCAAGAAGACTTACAGCTAGGTGGTGGATAAAATCGAGAGGACATAATCCATCATCTTCTTCTAATTTCCATTCTCCAACACTCCTTAAGATAGGGACATCATTGACGATAATTTATTATTGCTAAGCGAATGCCACTTCTTCATCTACATCAGGTGTAATAGTCTTCCCTTAAGGGAAGGTAGCGAATTTTGGCACGAACCCTATACCGTTGTAGATTTGCGAGTCAATGTGGCTACAATCAGACCATACTAGAAAATTACGGCGTCGTTACCCGACTGATGAGGAGTTTCAGTGCCAATCCTTATAATTGGGCGTTTATCTGAAAGCAACTCTTGATAGTGCATACAAGGTCTCGCTTCACCTTACCAAGATATAATCACTTAGTCCAAACTTCTTATTGTTGGATGCGATAGTGGGTTCACAAGTTTTATTTGGTACGTCATTGGCATTCAATAAACTACCCAGTTTAGATAACTTCACCAAGGCTAAAGAACTATAGGCCCGAGCAGGGGATTGGTTATATTGTAAAGAAAGATCATGTTCTTCCCCCTCCCCCCCCCCCCGAGCAAGTTTGCTTGAAGATCTCCCTAGAGGAACCTATTCGTCAAATCAAACCTGCTAAGCTTCCTTGATCTCCTTGATTGGTTATATAGTAGAGAAAGATCATGTTCTTCCCCCCCGAGCAAGTTTGCTTGAAGATCTCCTTAGCGGAACCTATCCGTCAAGTCAAACCTACTACGCTTCCTAAGCCTCCTTGATCTTCTTTGGTATTTGCAAATCTTCTAGGCTCCTTGATCTCCTGAGCTCCTAAGCTTCCTCTTTGATGGAGAATGATGAGAGTTGAAGGGTTGGATGGTGAGGATCTTGGGGTAGGAAGTGGGCCACACACAAAGCTCTTCTCTCCTTAGGAAGCTTGGATGTTTCCCTCCTTTTGGGTTGCTTGGAAAGAGTGAGAAATGAGAGAGAGGAGTGATGGGTGATGGGTGATGGGTGTAAGGAAGGAATGGGTGGAGAGAGAGAGAGAGAGTTGACTTTGGGGATGGATCGTGTACTTGGGGATGGGATAGAGTACTTGACTTGATGGGTTGTGTACTTAATTGATTGATGTGATGGGTTGTAGATATTCTCTCAGAATTCGCAACGCATGAGATTCCTTTGAGATAAACGCAGGCCCACATCTCCAAGTCTGAGTATCGATCGGTGCGCAAGTTGCAGCGTCAGAACCGCGGCGATGGCGAGGTCACAAGTATACAGGTATCGGGCCGAGATGACTCATATCAATAGGATGCGGCTGAGGGTCGTGAAAAAATTCTATCTACGCGTCACGGGTAGGCAAAATTTGACTAGAGGACTGTGGGAGTCTACGGAATGGTACGGTCTAGGATACGGGTCTTACGTGCTTGAATCCACAATTGTTGGAGTTGTTGTGACAACACTCTCCAAAGTAGGAATAGCAGGATGAATAGTCATAGAAGGAATGTTGGAATACATAATTGTGGTATCGTCTGTTAGGACGTGTTCAACGTCAGTGCCATCTATTTTTGTAGTTGGTTGATTGGTCATTAAGTTCAGATCAACCTTCACACTCTATGGAGCTGAAAGGGGCCTGTTAGGAGATATTAAAGCCTTTACTTCATTCTATACCAACACGGAAAGTTCAGCCTCCTTTGACGATGAAACCTACATGATTATAGGAAGTATTTGGGGGTTGATCGAAGGAATATTAACTGGCAGGATACTGGGTTTCTCACAAGGCAGTGGGGAGCAGTTGGTCCTGAAAGTCATAGTAATGTTGGTCACTGATCAATAGTTGAATTCTCCATAACCTAGTGGCTCTTCTTCCACGGGGGTGCTTGCATCGCCAATTGGAGTTACTACATCCTGAGGGTTTTCTTGAGTGGTTGTAGTAGCTTTAACAATAATATCATCTTAATCAATATTCACCTCCCCTTCCTCTTTTGTCTTGTCATCTTCAGAAGAAATTGTTTTCTCTGTTGGAGCTGCTACTCATAATAGACTCTTCATCTTCACTTTCCTTAAAAGACTCCTCCTGGATAGGTCCTTCGGTCATAACCTGTTTACCCTTGCTAGGTGGACCGGTCCCACTCACGTATGTTCTTACTTCTGTAGGGGTTGGAGAGACGCCTTGATTGCTCTATTCTATAGGAGGAGAATGAGCTTGCATTTGAGAAGGAGTAATAGGGGATGAAAAGTTGTCTCATAGATCTCATCATCAGGGATGCAACTAAAGTCTCAAGCCTATTCTCAGTATTAACTAGAGTTTCTCTGGTGAGGGTGTAAAGGGTAATTGCTGGTGCCTATAGGGTTAGATCATTACTCTCTTCTCGTGGACAGGGGGTCATGGCAGGCGGGTTACTCTCCCGATCTTCTTAATTCTTCAAGAGGAATTTCATAAGTTATCTAGCCCTCTAAAGTGTTAGTAGGTTTGCCAAGTTCCTTTACATCTTTTTCTCCTTTGATTCCAAAACAGACTTATGATGATGATGAAAAAATAATAATCAAAATGGTATGAGCTAAGGCAATCATTGATGAAAGCATCATCTGTTGTAGATTGCTACCCAAGCCCATTGTGCCCTAGAGCCATTGTGCGCTGGAACCCATTATGCGCTGACGCCCTTTGTGCGCTGGAGCCCATTGTGTGTTGGCACTTGTTGTGCACCGGCACCCATTGCGCACAGATGATGTTTGTGCACCAATGGTGTTGTGCACCGCACAATGGTTGTTTCGCACAATGATGACAAAGTTGTACCTCTCTCTTTCTTCAAATCTTCCTCTACTTCTCGATTGGTTGCTTCTGACCCCTCTCTGACGGGTCGGGGTATTTATAGCCTTCTCGCACGTGCGAACATACCATGTAGTCATTGTGCGGGCGCGATCCTCCTTTGTGCGGAACCCTTTATGCCAAACTATTGCGCAAAACTCCTTGTGTGGGATCCTTTGTGTGGATGTTATTGTGCAGTCATCTGTATTTCAGGATCTATTTCTGTAGTACGATTCACACAGAACGATTGGCGCACAACAGTTTGTGCACAATACTTTGCGCACAACAGTTTGCACACATCAGTTTGCGCACAATGATTCTTTTACCTTTTCTCTCTATTTTGTGCCTCAACAGATGCCCCCTTGATCCTGCATTTTTATTTTTTTTACATCTACAAAATAAATATGTAGGATCAATAATAACCCTTTCCAAACACTACTTTTCCTCTGCTATATTGTGTGCCTATTTTCTCTCTTGTGCATTAACGGATCTGTGCACAATGAATTATGCACAACATTTTGCCGCATAACAATTTTCCACACAACATCGCAGTCTCCGCCTATAAATTCAGGACTTCTCTTCATTTTTGCTACTTTCTCCTCTACTTTGCACTGTTTTTGCATCAATTTTCTATCTTTGTGCACTAACCTCATTATGCGCCGCACAACCACTATTCCGCACAAAGCCTTTTGTGCACGACACTTAACAGCAACACCCCTCCTGTACTTGGTCAAAATCCAGCGCACTTCAGGTAACACTTAATGATCCTGCGCACAACACTTTACACACTTCATTCTGCGCACACCAGTCATTTCACACAATAGCCCTGCTCACAATACCTTGTGCTTAACAATTTTTAGCATTTCATTTTATGCACTACAGCTGTTCTGCACAACAGCCCTGCACACAATACCTCGCACACAACACTTTGCACACAGTGACTTATGCTTAATAGATTCTGACTTTAAATTTATTTGTTCCTTCTTCTCAGCAGTTTACGATACTTTCATTTCAGCTTAATGAATTTTTTCCTCCTATGTAGGTTTCAAATGGTTAGCTCGAAAAGACCTCTCGCTTCCCCAAGTACTACCAGACCCTCTGATCCGCAATCCGCTAATACTCGTAACCAGAAAAGACCCCGCTCTGGAGAAAACTACAGCTCCTTCAAGGAGCCAGCTCCTATCATCATAAACTTTGCTGATCGTATTCAACACCTGTTCGAGCATATCCGCATGGCCATAATTATGAAGGAGATAGAGGGACCCCCCATTTCAGGACAAGAATCTGATTGGGACGATTGGTTGAAATGCACGGCCAATTATCGCACTGATGACACATGTCCTTCTGCTGTAGAGGCTTCCCCTTCCCCATCCGTTCCGAAACGACCAAGAGAGAAGAGCCACGACGAAGCTTTCCAGGAGAAGATTCAAGAGCATAACCGAAGATGTTTTCAGAATTCTTGGGATTCAGTCAAGCTAGCTACTAAAGTGATTAAATTTTGCAACCCATATAAAGATGAGACCATTGCTCTTCCTCTACAACTTCAGCGTCACCGATCCATTCTTCAAAGCGAACCAACAGACTACGTGACACAGAACAAGCTTTTATATGTATCCAATTGGGTGATCAAGGAGACGCAAATTCTCAAGGGCTATGTCATAGATAAAGGCTTAACCTAAAAGACTGGGCAAATCAGATACATGCACTTTCTCACACCATGTTACGACCCTCACTCCTTATATTACACTCATTTCTTCGAAACAATTCAGTAACGCTTTCATCACTGTGATTCTTTATGGGGTAAAGATGAATTCAGGACACAAGGTCTTTGGACCGTTCGTCCGTATTACAGTGCTTAGACTAAAGCGATTTTGGAGAAACATAAAGACGTTCTTACTGCGGCAAGGTTGTATTATGCTATAGAAGCCACTTCAGAATTCTTTCAAAAAGATACGATAATTTACAAAGGTTTTCTGAAGTACTAGTCTTCTACTATGAATTCTTTCCATCTTCCAGTAGGGGAAGTGAGTATCACTTTATGGGATTTATATAGGATGGTTGGCCTGCCCATCTCTGGATCCTTTCTTGATGAATACGTTCCTTTGAACCAAGAGTTTGTTAGTGCTATGATTTCATATCCCTTTGGTTGTCAAATTTTGTAGTGCCAAAACCTATATGTCTTGTACTTCTTGTGTTTCTTGTTTGTGACTACACACTGCTTCAAGACAAGATCATGAATGAAGAATGTTTTCAAGACAAGATCATGAATGAAGAATGTTTTCAAGACAAGATCATAAATGAAGAATGCTTGCAAGACATGTCATGAATGAAGTCTACAACAATAGAAGACTCCAAGTTTGTTTCTATCAAGTTCAAGATTAGAAGACTTCATCAAGACAAGTCAAGAATGTACCAAGCTCGAGAAAGAGCATCAACTCGACTCAAGCTTCTACTTCAAGATCATCTGAGAATACAGACCTTCAAGACTTCAATGTCCATCTCACTCAAGGTTTGTTTGACCTTAGATTGACCTTAGGTTGGTCTATATGATAGGTCATTCTGGATACATAATCTGAATATTTTAATTTACTTGGTGTGACTGTTCTAAGACCAGTCCTAGAAATCTTAAGACCAGTCCTAGCTTTGCTTCGACCAGTCTTAGGTTTCTTAGGACCAGTCCTAGGTTGTTACAGATTTTCAGATTTTCCTGGTTGTCCTTCGACTAGTCCTGGACTTGCTTCGACCAGTCTTGAGAAGTCCTACGACTCATTCTTCGACCAGTCGTAGTTCTACGACTCGAACTCCAGCGACTTATCTCGAGTACCAAGACCGGTCGTAAGTGTCTCACGACCAGTTGTAGGTGGTCCACGACCAGTCGTAGACTACCTAAGACTAGTCGTGAGTATAGCAAATCTAATCCCGCAGAAATCTTTCAAAATCTTTGATGCTACGACCAGTCCTAGGATTCTAAGACCAGTCGAAGATGGGATTTTTGAGGCTATAAATAGTGCACGAATTTCAGAGTTTATTCATTCCATTCCATTCAATTCAAGCGATTTAAGGCTATACTCTGAGATAAGTAGTGATTATTTTTTTAAGCTATTGTGCATATTTAATATTCCTTTTGTTAGCATTTTTCTATTGTGATTTTGATCCATATTCCAATCTTATTTAGAAAAGAGGAATTTGTGATATTCCTTCTTCTGGGATCAAAATCAAATAGACCTTGCTCTTCTTGATTTAATCTAAAATTAATTAGACTTAGAACCATTCTTTATGTGAGTATTGGACATTGAACGACGTATCATTCATCTACTCCGATTGGTTCTACTGGGCTACTTCAAAAGGAGATCCAGGTATTTTACTTTGTAATTTACTTTCTCTGGTTTTGTTTGAGATTTGCCAGAAAAATCTCATTGTTTTGGTTATCTGAGGAGAGCCAGAAAACTCAGATTGTGGGGGTTTTTGGATTGTGTAAGCCCGAGATAAAAAGACACAATTGTGAAGGTTTTGGGTGAACCTGTGAAAACCTATTTTGATAGTGCATGCTAATATCCCCTGTGTGAGGATATTAGAGTGGAGTAGCATTTATGTGGTCATTGGCTAACATTTGGTGAACACACAGAGAACCACTATATATCGTTGTGTTGTGGATGTGCTTGATTTCTTTATTCATTTATTCCTTTATTATTGTGGATTGCTTTTGTGGATGAATGTTGTAATTTTCATTTTAAGCAAGTGTGGTTGAATGGTGTAATAACTTAGGATTTATTTCTTTAAGTTATTCTTGATTTATTTTCCATATCATTTGTGTTTTCTAGATCGTTCTAGAAATAAGGTTGTCCTACCATAAGCCATTGGTTTTTTGGTGTAAGGTTGTCCTTAGAACTGATTTAGTATCATTCTCATATTTCATATGCTTTGAGATTGTTATTAATTCAAGCATTGTTATTTATATCTCTTATTATTCCGCTGTTTTAAGTTTTATTTGGCATTGCCCTATTCACCCCCCTCTAGGGCATATAACTTGGCCCTTTCAAGTGGTATCAGAGCCTAATAGCTCGTGCTTATTGCTTATTTATTGGATTTATTTCCTAAGCTAACGATCTAAGCTATATTAAGATGTCAAATTTTGAAAGCCTATCTGTTACTAGGCCACCACCCTTTAATGGCACAAACTATGCCTATTGGAAAGCAAGGATGAGAATCTTTCTCAAATCCATGGATGAAAGTGTGTGGCTGGCCACAGTAAATGGATGGAAACTACCTATCACTGAAGTAACTGATGAAGATGGTTCAAAATCAATGAAAGTAATATCTTATGCTCTTTGGACCACACTTCAGAAAAGTGAGAGTAGTGCCAATGCAAAAGCACTAAATGCAATTACTTGTGCATTGTCACCAGATGAATTCAAAAGAATCATCTCGTGTGAAAATGCTAAACAAGCATGGGATCTTTTAGAAATGACACACGAGGGTACATCAATTGTCAAGAAATCTAAAGTCCAACTCCTCACAACTAAATTTGAAGAAATTCATATGGAGGAGAATGAAATGTTTATGGACTTCTACACTAGATTGAATGACATTGTAAACTCAATGTGGGGTCTTGGTGATAGAATCCCAGAAAGTAAAGTATGTGCAAAGATACTACGCTCACTTCCTAAACGGTTCAATTCAAAAGTAATCGCGATTCAGGAACTTCGTGATACGGATAACATGAGGGTTGAGGAACTAGTTGGTTCTTTACAAACCTACGAATTGAACTTTAAAGCTCCAAAAGGAAAATCAATTGCTCTCAAGTCACAAGAGAGCACTTCAGACTTTGAAAATTCTGAAGATGATATGGCACTTTTTGTAAAAAGGTTTTATAAAATTTTGAAAAATAAGAAAAGAGGAGATTTTTAAAAATCAAACGATAAGAGACAATCTAAACCTAGAGCTCAAAAATCTTTGAAAGATAGTCAATGTTACAACTGTCAAGAGTATGAGCACTTGGCTAACAAATGTCCTAAAAAGGACAAATCAAACAGGAAGAGTATGTTGGCTACTTGGGATGAATCATCGATTCGGAATCCTCTTCAAATCGAAGATTCTCAAAACGAGTCGATATGATGTTAAAGCCCTTATGACTCTAGCCAAAGTCACTTTTTCAGATTATGATGAAGTAACTAGCGAAGAGAATCAATAGTGATTGTGACAATGAAGATGATCTTCGGATGCATACAATGCCCTTTATAAGGAGAGTTGTAAAATTGTTGTCAAGCTTAAATTACAAAAGGAAAAATTTTCTAAACTTAAAGAAGATTATAAGTCTCTTGTTTTAGAAAAATCTCATATTTTCGATTTTTTTTTTAAAAGACCAAATGTGATTTAAAAATCAAAACCTCCCAAGTTGATGATTTGAAAACCGAGAACGAGAAACTCAAAAATGAAGTAGCTTCTCTTTTGAGTTTAAAAGACACTTGGAGATATGCCCAAGGTGATCCTAAATTAGAAAAATTATTATCCGGATCGAGAAAATGTGGCGATAGATCCGGGTTGGGCTATGATAAGAATACTTCTCCTAAACAAAAGAATACTGCTCCTAAGTTTGTGAAAGGAGAGTCTTTGAACTCAAAAGTAAAGTATACTTATCAAGGTTTTTCAAAAAATTCAAGGACCTTTCAAAAATCTAAAAATAGCCATGCCAACTTCAATCTTCAAAACTAAAATCCTTTGGTTGAAAAGATTATTGATCTTCTCAAGGAGCTATTAAAATTTAACTCTATAGGTCATTCATATAATAATAGACAAAAAAAGTTCAACTACACTCCTAAACCCAAAACAGTACTGAAATGGGTTCCTAAAGTTGACTGCTTGGTTGCCCATACTGCTTTCAAAGCGACAAGCCATTCAAAGTGGTACCTTGATAGTGGATGCTCCAGACATATGACAGGCGACAAAGCTTTATTCACCGATCTTGAAGACAGGACTGATGGGTCAATCACTTTTGGTGATGGAAGAAATTGCAAAATCATTGGCCAAGGTACGGTTCAGCTTTATAACCTTCCCTTATTTAAAAATGTATTATATGTTGAGGGCTTGAAACACAACCTACTGAGTATATCTCAGATATGCGACAACAATCATAATGTAAAGTTTTCTAATCAAGGTTGTGAGATTGTTAATAAAGAGGGTTCTGTTATATTAACTGGTCGCAGAACTTCTGAAAACTGCTACATCGTTAGTAATGCAAGCTCATCTACTCAATCATGTTACATGGTCCATACTGATGAGATTGAATTATGTCATAAACGCCTTGGACATGTACACTACTGGAACTTATTTAGATTGAGCAAAAGAGAACTTATAAGAGGTCTACCCAAATTACAAAAAGTAGACAAAATATGTGGTGAATGTCAGTTGGGCAAACAAATTAGGAGCTCTCACAAGAAAGTGAACTCCAATACCACATCAGACCTCTCGAGCTTCTCCACATGGATCTCATTGGACCAACTAGAACGGAGAGTCGAGGCGGCAAAAAATACATCTTGGTTATCGTAGATGACTTTACTAGATTCCCTTGGGTATTGTTCTTAAAAGACAAATCTGAAACCCTATATGAGGTAAAGAAGATGATCAAACGAATCCAAAATGAAAAAGGTTCTCAAGTTTATAAGATCCGTAGTGATCATGGTTCTGAATTCGAAAATAGCAGTTTTGAGAAATTCTGTAGTGATCAGGGAATATCACATGAATTCTCTGCACCCAAAACTCCTCAACAAAATGGTATAGTTGAGAGAAAAAATAGAGTGCTTCAGGATATGGCTAATGTCATGTTAAATAGTATGAAGCTCTCCAAAAATCTTTGGGTCGAAGAAATTAATACTGCTTGCTATATTATTAATCGTGTTTATACTAGTAAATCTGAAAATAAGACTGCTTATGAGTTATGGTTCGAAAAGAAACCTACTGTCAAATACTTTCAAATTTTTGGCAGTAAGTGTTACATTTTACAAGACCGTGAAAATTTGGAAAAATTTGATACGAAGAAGGATGAAGGTATTTTCCTTGGATATTCCTTAAACAATCAAGCCTATAGGGTTCTAAATAAAAGAACAGGTGTGATTCAAGAGTCCATCAATGTGGTCATTGATGATCATTTGAATACACCTGCTCCGAGTTCAGATGATGATGACATTCTTATAATTGAAAATCAAGATACCTCTTCATCTCAATTTGAACCTAGGACTGTCAAAGATCATCCAACTAATCAAATCCTTAGAAATCCTCTCACTGGAGTTTGTACACGCAAACAACTTGAAAACATATGCAATTATGTTTGTTTTACATCCCAAATAGAACCGGTCAATGTAAAAGAAGCTCTTTCTGACGAAAATTGGATAGTAGGTATGCAGGATGAACTTAATCAATTTATTCGTAATGATGTCTGGTATCTTGTTCCTAGACCTAAAGATAAACACATTATTGGAACAAAATGGATCTTTAAAAATAAGTCTGATGAACTTGAAAATGTTATACGAAACAAGGCTAGACTGGTTGTACAAGGGTACACTTAGATTGAAGGCATCGATTACGATGAAACCTTTGCTCCGTCACTTCGCCTTGAATCTATCGACTTTTATTTCCATCGCTTGCTTTAGAAAGTTTAAAATTTATCAGATGGATGTAAAGAGTGCTTTCTTAAATGGCGATTTACATGAAGAAGTTTATGTAGAACAACCCTTAGGGTTTGAAGACCCCAAGCTTTCTGATTATGTATTTTGTCTCAAAAAGGCTCTCTATGGTCTGAAACAAGCGCCCAGGGCATGGTATGAAAAATTGACTAAATTCTTACTGAGTCATAGTTTTCAAGTGGGAAGTGTCGATAAGACGTTATTTGTTAAGAAACATAATAATGAGATTTTAATGGTTCAAATCTATGTAGACGATATTATTTATGGATCAACTTGTTCTAACATGTCTATTGAGTTTACAGAGTTGATGAAATCAAGATTCGAAATGAGCATGGTTGGTGAACTAAATTACTTCCTAGGGTTACAAGTAAAATAACAACCTGATGGAATCTTCATTTCTCAAACCAAGTATGCTACAAACTTGGTTAAAAGGTTTGGATTTGAAAATGGTAAAAAATTTGATACTCCTATGAGTACAACCTTGAGACTCTCAAAAGACTACATGTAAAGATGTAGATCCTAAGCTATATCGTAGTATGATTGGTAGTTTATTATACCTAACTGCTAGTAGACCTGATATCGCTTTTAGCGTTGGTATTTGTGCGAGATATCAGTCTAATCCTAAAGATTCACATCTTACTGCTGTCAAACGGATTATTAGATATGTCGCAAGTACAACTAATTTGGGTCTTTGGTATCCTTTTGATACTAATGTTAAATTAGCTAGGTATTCTGATGCTGATTGGGCTGGTAATATTGATGATAGAAAATCAACCAGTGGTGGTTGTTTTTACATTGGAAATTGTTTGGTTTCTTGGTTTAGCAAGAAGCAAAGTTCAATATCGCTTTCCACTGCTGAGGCTGAGTATATCGCAGCAGGATATGCATGTACACAACTCGTATGGATGAAACGCATGTTAAGCGATTATGGAATTAATCAAGATTCAATGATCTTACATTGTGATAATTCCAGTGCTATCAATATTTCCAAAAATCCAATTCAGCATTCGCGTACTAAGCATATTGACATTAGGTATCATTACATTCGTGAATTAGTTGAAGAAAAAGCTATCTCTTTGGAATATATTCCAACTAATGTCCAACTTGCTGATATATTTACTAAACCGCTCGACAAAAGCAAGTTTACTAAAATGAAATTTGATCTTGGTATGTGCATTTTAAATTGAATATACTTGTCTGCATGTATCATAGTGTACTATATTTTAAATTTTTATGTGAATAAATTTCAATTTCTGCATAAAAATATTTATTTTTGTCGATGCTCGACCGGCCTTTGCCATACACGACCGGTCCTGACTCGACCGGTCGTGGACTGCACTCGACCGGTCGTAGAGATCGTGAGCATCATATAATTTGGGGAAAATCTCTTTGTTCTTCATTTCCTCTTCTTCCTTCGACGAGTCGTGGCTCGACCAGTCTTGAGAGTTCGTGATTTTCTTCAAGATAAGTCGTTTTTCTTCATTTTTATTGAAGATTTATGCTTTCTATGCTTTGATTTGTTTATTCCATAAGCTAGATCTCGTCTTTTGTTGATTGTTTAGGGTTTCCTCTCTAAAAATCTGATCTAGAGAAACCCACCACTTCTAGTGTTCTTTGTGCTTGGTCCTTGGTAAATCTTGTTGAAAATGGATGTTAGAGGGAAAAAGAAAACATCCCGTGGTCCATCTTCATCTAGATCTACATCTATAACAAGACGGCACCTTCGGTCACCCGAAGATGATCCCAATGATGTACGAGAGTTACATAACCGTAAAGTTATCGTTAAGCGTCCTGTAAGTCTCAGTCACATTAAACAATTTGAGATTACACCTCTCCTTAAATCTATTGGTTGGACTAATATTTTGTTTTGGGGTGGGCCTGCATACCAGTCCATTGCACAATCTATGGTTGCATGTATCTCTGATTTTTCCCTTGATAATTTAACGTTCTTAATTGTTACTAGAGAAGGGAAATTTTTAATAGATCGACATTTGATATCAGGTATTATGGATATACCTGTCAAAGATGAAGGTATTCCGATTCATACATTATATGACAAACCATCAGAATCGGAAAAACAAATGTTGATAAGAGATTTATGCAATATGGAATGCATTGGACACACAAAGGAAATGTGCTCCCTTCAAAATTTTTATTACTCAGATACAGAGTTTTGCATCGGATCTTCACTTCAAACGTGTATCCTCGGTCAGGCAATAAAACCGAGTTAACTGCCTTCATGGTTCGGGTATTGCACTCTGTTGTGTCCGGCATGGTTGTCTGTTTACCTTCTTTGATATGTCATTTTATCATTCAGTTTCGTCTTCATCTAGTCATAGTGATATTTCATTTGGTTATCTTATGACTTGTTTAGCCACAAATATGCTCGTTGCTTTACCTGAGAATGAGGCACCAATTCATCATCTTTTATTCAATAATACTAATTTAAATAAGATGAAGTTGGATTTGCTTCCTGGTCAATTCTATGAAGGTGGTGGTGAAGGTGCTGAAGCAGGAAATGAAGGAGAAGCTGCTGATCTTCTTCCACAGGCTGATATAAATATGGATGATATATTTGAAGAAATTGAAACTGACTCCCAAAATGATTCTGATTACGATCCATCTTCTGGTTATGATGCACGTCTAAGTGCATTGGAGGAGAAGGTTGATAACCTGAGTGTAGCCCATGATATGCAATTTAAATATATGCGAAAATATCTTCATCGCATTAATAGGGGTTTACATCAGATTGATCCAACCATCCCTGCTCCTTCATCTGGATCTGATTAGGTGGATTTTCTTTTTTGGTTTGAATATGATGGATTTTGTATTATTATTACGTTTGATGACTTTGGTTGTATCGTTTGGATTGATAACATTAAAGTGTTGTACTAATTTGATAATTAAATCTTGACTCTTCATATGGTGTTCTCTTCTATCCTTTGGCCTTCCCTTGTCATTTTGTGACAAAAAGGGGGAGTAGTATGGAAAGGGGGAGAATGGGAGAAAGGGAGAAAGTGATTACTTGAAAATGGTTGATTGTTTCTACTAACTTAGGGGGAGTAGAGTATTTCTTTTTCTCACTCTGATGGCTCATGATTCTTTCTTCATTTTACTCTTATATTTATAAATGTGTTTTTGTCACAAATTTGACAAAGGGGGAGATTGTTAGTGCTATGATTTCATATCCCTTTGGTTGTCAAATTTTGTAGTGCCAAAACCTATATGTCTTGTACTTCTTGTGTTTCTTATTTGTGACTACACACTGCTTCAAGACAAGATCATGAATGAAGAATGTTTTCAAGACAAGATCATGAATGAAGAATGTTTTCAAGACAAGATCATAAATGAAGAATGCTTGCAAGACATGTCATGAATGAAGTCTACAACAATAGAAGACTCCAAGTTTGTTTCTATCAAGTTCAAGATTAGAAGACTTCATCAAGACAAGTCAAGAATGTACCAAGCTCGAGAAAGAGCATCAACTAGACTCAAGCTTCTACTTCAAGATCATCTGAGAATACAAACCTTCAAGACTTCAATGTCCATCTCACTCAAGGTTTGTTTGACCTTAGATTGACCTTAGGTTGGTCTATATGATAGGTCATTCTGGATACATAATCCGAATATTTTAATTTACTTGGTGTGACTGTTCTAAGACCAGTCCTAGAAATCTTAAGACCAGTCCTAGCTTTGCTTCGACCAGTCTTAGGTTTCTCAGGACCAGTCCTAGGTTGTTACAGATTTTCAGATTTTCCTGGTTGTCCTTCGACTAGTCCTGGACTTGCTTCGACCAGTCCTGAGAAGTCCTACGACTCATCCTTCGACCAGTCGTAGTTCTACGACTCGAACTCCAGCGACTTATCTCGAGTACCACGACCGGTCGTAGGTGTCTCATGACCAGTCGTAGGTGGTCCACGACCGGTCGTAGGTGTCTCACGACCAGTCGTAGGTGGTCCACGACCGGTCGTAGACTACCTAAGACCAGTCGTGAGTATAGAAAATCTAATCCCGCAGAAATCTTTCAAAATCTTTGACGCTACGACCAGTCCTAGGATTCTAAGACTAGTCGAAGATGGGATTTTGAGGCTATAAATAGTGCACGAATTTCAGAGTTTATTCATTCCATTCCATTCAATTCAATCGATTTAAGGCTATACTCTGAGATAAGTAGTGATTATTTTTTTAAGCTATTGTGCATATTTAATATTCCTTTTGTTAGCATTTTTCTATTTTGATTTTGATCCATATTCCAATCTTATTTAGAAAAGAGGAATTTGTGATATTCCTTCTTCTGGGATCAAAATCAAATAGACCTTGCTCTTCTTGATTTAATCTAAAATCAATTAGACTTAGAACCATTCTTTATGTGAGTATTGGACATTGAACGACGTATCACTCATCTACTGCGATTGGTTCTACTGGGCTACTTCAAAAGGAGATCCAGGTATTTTACTTTGTAATTTACTTTCTCTGGTTTTGTTTGAGATTTTCCAGAAAAATCTCATTGTTTTGGTTATCGAAGAGAGCCGAGAAAACTCGGTTGTGGGAGTTTTGGATTGTGTAAGCCCGAGATAAAAAGACACAATTGTGAAGGTTTTGGGTGAACTGTGAAAATCTATTTTGATAGTGCATGCTAATATCCCTGTGTGAGGATATTAGGAGTGGAGTAACATTCTGTGTGGTCATTGGCTAACATTTGGTGAACACACAAAGTAACCACTATATATCGTTGTGTTGTGGATGTGCTTGATTTCTTTATTCATTTATTCCTTTATTATTGTGGATTGCTTTTGTGGATGAATGTTGTAATTTTCATTTTAAGCAAGTGTGGTTGAATGGTGTAATAACTTAGGACTTATTTCTTTAAGTTATTCTTAATTTATTTTCCATATCATTTGTGTTTTCTAGATTGTTCTAGAAATAAGGTTGTCCTACCATAAGCCATTGGTTTTTTGGTGTAAGGTTGTCCTTAGAACTGATTTAGTATCATTCTCATATTTCATATGCTTTGAGATTGTTATTAATTCAGCATTGTTATTTATATCTCTTATTATTCTGCTGTTTTAAGTTTTATTTGGCATTGCCCTATTCAGCCCCCTCTAGGGCATATAGCTTGGCCCTTTCAGAGTTTGCCTATGTCACGCCCAACAGAGTGCCAAAAATTACTGCAACAACCATCGAGCTCTTTCGAGAAACATCTTACTTCGCCGATGTTCACAAGATTTCTCCCCTTCAATGGCTAGCCCATTTTTCCCGATACTTGGTGTAAGCATTTTAACACTCTTCTTACCTCTCAAACAATACTTATATATAAATGTGAATTGCTCACTAACCTTTTGTAACGCCCTGAAAATCGGGGGTCGAGTAATAACTCAACTCTCGAGTTCCAGAACATCACTTATGCAACAAAATGAATGATGATTGAATGTTGACTGTATTAGAGTAGTGAACATGAGTGAGATTAAGCCAAAACAACATATCATACTCCAGAGACATTTAATTTTGCAAGCGGAAGACTATAATAGATAGATAAAATATATAAACTATGATGAGTCTCCAGAGTGTGATAACATTACCGGTTATATAAATACAAGTACAGATTAAAATATACCAAATGTGTAAGTTCACCGGCTTCTATCCCAAGACCACGGCCACAATTCGAATACAAGGTGACAGGTGTCTTGAGAGACCCGCCAGAGAATTTCATGATAGGAGAACTTCTCCTCATCACCATAGAGTAGTCCGGCTCGCTTCATAAGCATCGCCATCATCCGAAATTCAACAATTACTGTTTTGGTGTGTACAACACCGTCCCGTAACGTGGGAGTGAGTAGCTAACTCGGTGGAACAATAAAGCATAAGTTAACATGTTATCGATGCATCAAGCAAAGAATGATAAAGCGGAATCAAGCACTCCTAGTTACTCGATTAATGCAAGTATGAATGCGAGTATGATGGATGCCCTCTCCGACATACTCCCTCATGCGACACCATCTCACGTTCGCGCATGCTTACATCCCACAAAGCGTGCTCCACATCTTCCGGGCACATGCGATGCATGATGAGCATGATTACCGAGTTTTTAATTAGTCCATTTCAAACAAAGCAGGATTGGGAAACTAAGGTACCTCCTTGATCATTCCCAAACATGATCCAATCTAGGGTCGTCGACCCTAGTTAATATCGACGATGGTGTGTTTTCTAGGTCACCGCAGAGGTGCGCTGTGGCATTACGCACAAAGGTTGCACCACTCCCCCATCACCCCTTAAACGATTCATCACTATACAACTATACGAAACAGCCTAGTTCATACTCTATATATCGCGGCGAACCCTAAGGCACGCTGCAACTTCAAATATGCTCGCGGTCACTACAAAGGGTCACGCTGTGTAGTCAGTACACACAAAGATTGCACCACTCCCCCATCACCTTATCGGTGTAGGCCGACAACATTTATAGTGTCCCATACCACCATAATCGGCTCACGAGTTGAGTTGCTCACCGGTCACTACGGGAGGCACGTAGCCCAGCGTGCGTAGGCCGAAATCGACCACGGTGTCCCATACCACCATGCCCGGCTCATGAGTCTTAGCGGATCGAGGTACCATGGTTAAAAGGGTTTTCACTGGTAAGTTTGGTACCCTAGGTTCAAGCATTAGTGACCAAACATGGTGAACATACATAAGACAGATCGGGTTACATGACGAGCTCGGCTAGCTCGAGCGCACAACAAGTTGAACGACATGAAGTGCATAAGCACTTCGCGTGGCCAACCACTATCGCCAACCGAAGTACGACTCGAGTTCGTCGAACACATCTCACGTGGCAACATGAAACTCAACCACGCTCTCCAATCTAGTACCGATTGTCTGGACTATAATCATAGCCCCAAGCACAATCAATTGTCATCCATAGCATGTGGAGTAAAGCATGATAAACAAAGTAATTCAAGCATGATAAGTAAAGTAATTTAAACATGCTAGTAGGCATGTTATAAGCATATTATAAAGCATGATATAAAGCATGTTGTAAAACACTACATTAATAGGAATACAAACTCATGTATTGTAAGTAAGTGGTTTAAGTGATCAACCTCATGGAGGTAATCATACACGTCGCTAGGATAGTCGAGAATCCAATCTCAACACCCTTAAACATTACAATTTACTAACTACTACTCATTCAGACATTTCAACAAACACTTTAAAATACAGGAATCAACATACATGACATATGTTGATCACAGAGGTATAAGGCCAAATCCTTTCACTAGGGAGTTACCCCAATCATAACACGCATACACCCATGACTGATAGTCATGGCAAGCAGGAAACCAAGTTCCATATTCATTCAGTCATTTCCACAAACACTTGGGCCACACACTTTAGCATATATAGTGTGTATTGGCCGTGGCGTGATTTAGGGTAAATCCTTTTGTCAAAGGGGTATTGCCAATACAACAATCAATTATCCATGACATTTAGTCATGGCGAACACGAATGAGAATTTCATACTCATTCAGTCATTTTCACAACACTTAGAATACACTATTTCAACATACATGGTGTATGTTAGCAAAACATGTATTAGGGCTATCCTTTAGCCAAGTGAGTATTTTATCCATGTATAATATATTATTACAGCAAATAATCATGACAATTGCATCAGCAAATTTTATACGTATAGGGTATTTTCCAGGATACCCAATTTCAACATACATAGTGTTTACAAGGGAACTTGTAATACGGCGATTCTTTTCGCCAAGCTAATATTTTATTCATATATTGTATAATCATATATTAAATAAGTATGTCAAACATTATTCCAAAAGAAATACGTATACGGTATTTCTAACATACACAATTTCAACATACGTCACATTTACAAGTGAACATGTATTTTGGCGATTCCTTTCGCCAAACTAGTATTTTATTCATACATTATATAATCATACATTAAATAAACATGTCAAACATTTATCCCAAAAAAATACGTATACGGTATTTATACGAATACCAAGAGTATGTGAAATTCCAAATTCTACAACGTTAATCGAAACAGGAAACGGAAAGCACTTTGTACATGTGCATTTACACGCAGATCATGAATCTACCATTAACTGACATTGAAAGCGTTGAAAACCGCAACTTATACACTTAAAGTCCTCACCTTTGCCTTTGGAAACGGAACGAATCAGCAAGGGTAATGGATCTTCCGTCTACGGGCGATTTCTAGCCTAAAGAACGGAATTGGTTAGTCGGTATACATCCTACCTCGATTCCACCCCAAATCAGACCTAGGGTTAGGTTTTCTTACCTTTAAATGAGGCGAAAAACGCCGGGAAAACGTCTAGGATAGGGCGGTGTAGGCTGTGTAGCAAGCCAAAGCAGCAGGAGGAAGATCGGCAACGATCTCCAAGTCTTTCTCTCTCTTTTCTCTCTCTCCCTCTAGGGTTTCTCCCAAAATTCGTATGGCTGTGAGAGGGGCTGCTCTAAGCTCCTTTTATAGCCTCAAACATTACTGGATTTAGACCCGGTTCAAGGGGCTTGCGAATATAGGATTTTCACCGCTTTTCCTTTCAAAGGGAAGTTCTGGTGGCCCTCTTTGAACCAAACGTCGGACTTAAGCTCACCATCGATGGATCTACGTGGGATTACGTTTTGACTCATTCGGATACGCGGATCGCACGTGGCGGACCACTTTCGATTCGGCGGTCGGTGGGCCACGATCGAAATTCCAAGTACATGTAAATGTTCTGAAATTTTCTTAATCCGAGGGTGTAATTTGGTCCGATTCGACGACGGGTTGCTTAATCTTGACGCGTCAACGAACGATGCCGATCACTATTCCGGATATTTATTTTGGCTTATGAATAGTGTTTTTCACACTACCTCGCTCCGATTCGAAACGAATGGCCGTGGAACGTCGGATAAAGGCGATTTTGAGATGATTGTTAAGTCCGGTGGGCGGTCCTAGTTCCTTAGCTTCGGGTTAATCGGAATCCGATGTGCGATCTAGACCTAATCTGAAGTTTCGTTTCATTCAGAAGCGGCGGACGGAAATGAGTTTGGTTCTAAACTTTAGGGTAACCTAGCGTCAATGATTCTGCAAGTTTTGGGTCTTGCAGATCGTATTTAAAGCGATCCTAACGGATTTCATAACTAATTGAGTTTAGTACTTAGTTAACTTTGTTAAGTTTCTAAAGGATTTAATCCTACGTGATTTCTGGTCGAGGTGGTACTCAGGCCTTTGGAGTTTGTATATAAAGTGATCCAAGTTATACTACTTAGCTAGTTTAAGATAGTGTCTAGGGTGAAAGTTCTTAGAAAAATTTGAAGATCAAGGTGATGAAGGGTGAGATTTGTGAAGGAAATGAGTTCAAAGGCGGCTTTAGACTTTGGGATTCAGTTCTGACAAGTTAATGAGGTATTAGAATCGACCCATTGCCTAAGGACATCTAATCCTAGGTTGGCAAAAATCCGGGGCGTTACAATCTACCCCCCTTAAAACAAAATTTCGTCCCCGAAATTGCCTAAGGGTAATAAGGAAAGATTTCTATCATTTCATTTGCCTAAGACTTATTGATTTCGAGTTCCTACGCGTGGTAGGGTATATACTAGTTTGGTTCCTTTTAGTCTACCCCCCTTAAAACTTAATTCTTCATCCATTTCTCATACCCTGATGGTTTGCTACCATTTATTTCTTTACCTATTTGGAGTCTCGACGACAATTCCCACAATTTAGAGTAAGATAGTTGTTTTCATTGTTTGACCAACACGGAGAGACGGTAATAGTGGGCTCGATCTCGATACATCGATCATCCACCGGGCCAGGGTAGGAAGCTCATCGTATCCCTTCCGAATCCTGGTGGATCCTGGTCTTCTGCTCGGCCAAGCAGTGAGTCCATTGGTAGTCGCCCAGGATTGAGAATTAGGTCAAGCCGCGAATGCGTCGCAGTTGTATATTTCAGTAACTCCGTAGTCCGATCACTCTAGAAACGTAGGGAATGTCCATCATTGAAAGGTTCAAATTGTCTATGTCTAAGGTTACCCTTTAGGTCTTAGTCTAGCGAGTCCTCGATATTATCCGTCCCAGGGGAGGGTGAATCAAATCTTACTAGATCATCCTAAAATGGTTTCATAGTAAAACTTGTTAAGGCTTTTATAATGTGCATATGTTAACGAGCACCGTTTCGATCCTGGGCCAGTGGGGTAGGGTCCACCATGCTTTATTTGTGCCACCCAGGATCAAGAGATGCAATAGGTAACCTAACTAGATTGGGTTCATCATGTTCTACCCCCTTAAAATTTTAGTTTCACCCTCAAGGCTCAAGAGTTATGTCCCTCCGTATATCGAACAAGGTGTAGTTTAGGATCTACCCTTGACATGAAATGGGATGCGATCTCCCACTACATTGGTCTTCTTTTCATCAATGTTGTGTATTATGGCATTGATACCTATGGTCATAGAAAGGAGCTAAAGATGAAGGGTATTGTGGTTGATTCGGGGTCAGGTGTGAGTTTGTGGCGAGATGCCTAATTCTACCAAGGAATTTGTCGCAGTCCAGACTTATCCTATTTAATAGGCAGGTTATCTTTTTACGTTCATAAGCACAATACGTATGCCGACATGGCATGCGATTTGGGACCTAATTCCTAACTGTCTGTTGCCCATTTGGGCAATTCCTTAGGCCTAAAAGATAAAGTCTCTATCAGTTATATACTCCTAACACTTTTCAAGGACAAAATTATAAACTTTTAGTTGTAAATGTCGGGCCAACACAGAAAGAATGTTGTGTAGTGGGTGTGAGTCGGATACATGGATCTTACGCCTAGCTAGACGTAAAAATTGTCATATCATTTCTTAATCCTAGTTGATCCCGACCTTCCTTGATCAGAGCATAGGGTTCATTGGTCATAACCAGGATTGAGAATTCGATTCAAACCGCGAATACCTCGCTAATGTGTAGTTTCTCCGCCCCGTGTCCCCGATTGTACTAAGTCCTTGAGAAGGCAATTCTGAGGGTGTATTGATTTGATCTAACATTAAATCCAACGGATATATAAGTTTTCTATGAGCGTGAATAGTTTCTATCTCATACAACTTTCCTATGAGTTATTAAAGGAGCCTATGAGTATCAAGAGGATTTCAGCAAAGGAACGGGGTCTCGCTCCTACCTGATCAAACCGACTCACTAAGTATATCACTCAATTATCTTAGCATTTTTTTTTGTCGTTTACATTTCTTAGCCTAATCAGCAGCCTAGGCTCAACTGATGAGTAGCGGTAATCCACCAGTTGTAATCTAAAGTCTATGCTTACACACTAGATGATTTTAGATCATTTCTAATACAAGAAATTATTCATCGTGTAGGGTCAAATGTTGTCTAAGTGGAATTGAGTTGTCTGTACTTGACGCTCGAGCATTTCACACATGCTCACATCGGCTAAGAAGATCCTGGGGCTTACATTATTAATTTGTTGGATTTCCTATACGGTCAGGTCTGTCGAAAATTAGGAGTATCGCTCTAGGTCCAAAACTCTATGGCCTATTTGTCAAACAACCATTTACTCTAAGAGCTTAAGCTGTCAGAGTGTGGTGGGTTAATGTATATCAAGGGACTTTATCGCTTCAACACAATTTGGCCAGTGGCCTTAAGTTGTATTAAATGGGACCGCATTACTAATCCTACCTTGGGATTGTGTGTGACATGGTTGGTAGGAGGGTGGGAGGGGATTAAATTTTTATAGGCCTTGGAAAAATGAGCCTGGTGTTGGAAAAACGTGAGATGGGATTTTCTATACCCCACGATGAGAAAATTTCTAAGTGTTATTGGAAAGGAATTCTCGGAATTTACTCTTAATTGCGTACATTCTAAACATGGTGTCGGAAGACATAGGATACACCCATGACTGATTCTACATTCCATCGCTCCCTCCTAAGTCAGAGTGCGTCAGTGTGCGTCGTGTGACCATAACCCAGGTCCGGTTTAATCCAAATCATGCTCTGATACCATCTTGTAACGCCCTGAAAATCGGGGGTCGAGTAATAACTCAACTCTCGAGTTCCAGAACATCACTTATGCAACAAAATGAATGATGATTGAATGTTGACTGTATTAGAGTAGTGAACATGAGTGAGATTAAGCCAAAACAACATATCATACTCCAGAGACATTTAATTTTGCAAGCGGAAGACTATAATAGATAGATAAAATATATAAACTATGATGAGTCTCAGTGTGATAACATTACCGGAGTTATATAAATACAAGTACGATTAAAATATACCAAATGTGTAAGTTCATGCGGCTTCTATCCCAAGACCACGGCCCGACAATACGGTACTGTGTCTTCGAGAGACCCGCGAGAGAATTTCATGATAGGAGAACTTCTCCTCATCACCATAGAAGTAGTCCCGGCTCTTTCATAAGCATCGCCATCATCGAAATTCAACAATTCTGTTTGGTGTGTACAACACCGATCCCGTAACGTGGGAGTGAGTAGCTAACTCGGTGGAACAATAAAGCATAAGTTAACATGTTATCGATGCGATCAAGCGATAATGATAAAGCGATAAATCAAGCACTCCTAGTTACTCGATTAATGCAAGTATGAATGCGGTATGATGGATGCCCTCTCCGACATACTCCCTCATGCGACACCATCTCACGTTCGCGCATGCTTACATCCCACAGTGCTCCACATCTTCCAGGGCACATGCGATGCATGATGAGCATGATTACCGAGTTTTTAATTAGTCCATTTCAAACGGCGGGATTGGGAAACTAAGGTACCTCCCTTGTATCATTCCCAAACATGATCCAATCTAGGGTCGTCAGTCTAGTTAATATCGACGATGGTGTGTTTTCTAGGTCACTTTGCGAGAGTTTTGCCCAGTGGTCATTACGCACAAAGGTTGCACCACTCCCCATCACCCCTTAAACGATTCATCACTATACAACTATACAGAAACAGGCCTAGTTCATACTCTATATATCGCGGCGAACCCTAAGGCACGCTGCAACTTCAGAATATGCTCGCGGTCACTACAAAGGGCCGCTGGGGTTGTACACATAAAGATTGCACCACTCCCCATCACCTTATCGGTGTAGGCCGGCAGCGCGAATATAGTGTCCCATACCACCATAATCGGCTCACGAGTTGAGTTGCTCACTTGGTCACTACGGGGAGGCACGTAGCCCCGGCGTAGGCGACGGCAATCGACCACGGTGTCCCATACCACCATGCCGGCTCATGAGTCTTAGCGGATCGAGGTACCATGGTTAAAAGGGTTTTCACTGGTAAGTTTGGTACCCTAGGTTCAAGCATTAGTGACCAAACATGGTGAACATACATAAGACAGATCGGGTTACATGACGAGCTCGGCTAGCTCGAGCGCACAACAAGTTGAACGACATGAAGTGCATAAGCACTTCGCGTGGCCAACCACTATCGCCAACCGAAGTACGACTCGAGTTTGTCGAACACATCTCACGTGGCAACATGAAACTCAACCACGCTCTCCAATCTAGTACCGATTGTCTGGACTATAATCATAGCCCCAAGCACAATCAATTGTCATCCATAGCATGTGGAGTAAAGCATGATAAACAAAGTAATTCAAGCATGATAAGTAAAGTAATTTAAACATGCTAGTAGGCATGTTATAAGCATATTATAAAGCATGATATAAAGCATGTTGTAAAACACTACATTAATAGGAATACAAACTCATGTATTGTAAGTAAGTGGTTTAAGTGATCAACCTCATGGAGGTAATCATACACGTCGCTAGGATAGTCGAGAATCCAATCTCAACACCCTTAAACATTACAATTTACTAACTACTACTCATTCAGACATTTCAACAAACACTTTAAAATACAGGAATCAACATACATGACATATGTTGATCACAGAGGTATAAGGCCAAATCCTTTCACTAGGGAGTTACCCCAATCATAACACGCATACACCCATGACTGATAGTCATGGCAAGCAGGAAACCAAGTTCCATATTCATTCAGTCATTTCCACAAACACTTGGGCCACACACTTTAGCAAATATAGTGTGTATTGGCGTGGCGTGATTTAGGTAAATCCTTTTGTCAAAGGGTATTGCCAATACAACAATCAATTATCCATGACATTTAGTCATGGCGAACACGAATGAGAATTTCATACTCATTCAGTCATTTTCACAACACTTAGAATACACTATTTCAACATACATGGTGTATGTTAGCAAAACATGTATTAGGGCTATCCTTTAGCCAAGTGAGTATTTTATCCATATATAATATATTATTACAACAAATAATCATGACAATTGCATCAGCAAATTTTATACGTATAGGGTATTTTCCAGGATACCCAATTTCAACATACATAGTGTTTACAAGGGAACTTGTAATACGGCGATTCTTTTCGCCAAGCTAATATTTTATTCATATATTGTATAATCATATATTAAATAAGTATGTCAAACATTATTCCAAAAGAAATACGTATACGGTATTTCTAACATACACAATTTCAACATACGTCACATTTACAAGTGAACATGTATTTTGGCGATTCCTTTCGCCAAACTAGTATTTTATTCATACATTATATAATCATACATTAAATAAACATGTCAAACATTTATCCCAAAAAAATACGTATACGGTATTTATACGAATACCAAGAGTATGTGAAATTCCAAATTCTACAACGTTAATCGAAACAGGAAACGGAAAGCACTTTGTACATGTGCATTTACACGCAGATCATGAATCTACCATTAACTGACATTGAAAGCGTTGAAAACCGCAACTTATACACTTAAAGTCCTCACCTTTGCCTTTGGAAACGGAACGAATCAGCAAGGGTAATGGATCTTCCGTCTACGGGCGATTTCTAGCCTAAAGAGCGGAATCGGTTAGTCGGTATACATCCTACCTCGATTCCACCCCAAATCAGACCTAGGGTTAGGTTTTCTTACCTTCAAATGAGGCGGAAAACGCCGGGAAAACGTCTAGGATAGGGCGGTGTAGGCCGTGTAGCAAGCCAAAGCAGCAGGAGGAAGATCGGCAACGATCTCCAAGTCTTTCTCTCTCTTTTCTCTCTCTCCCTCTAGGGTTTCTCCCAAAATTCGTATGGCTGTGAGAGGGGCTGCTCTAAGCTCCTTTTATAGCCTCAAACATTCTGATTTAGACCCGGAGTTTCAAGGGGTACTTGCCTTTTCACCGCTTTTCCACTTTCAAAAGGGAAGTTCGGTGGCCCTCTTTGAACCAAACGTCGGACTTAAGCTCACCATCGATGGATCTACGTGGGATTACGTTTTTGACTCATTCGGATCGCGGATCGCACGTGGCGGACCACTTTCGGCTCGACGGTCGGTGGGCCACGATCGAAATTCCAAGTACATGTAAATGTTCTGAAATTTTTCTTAATCCGAGGGTGTAATTTGGTCCGATTCTCGACGGCCGTTACTTAATCTTGACGCGTCAACGAACGATGCGGATCACTATTCCGGATATTTATTTTGGCTTATGAATAGTGTTTTTCACACTACCTCGCTCCGATTCGAAACGAATGGTCGGGAACGTCGGATAAAGTGATTTTTGAGATGATTGTTAAGTCCAGTGGGGCGGTCCTAGTTCCTTAGCTTTCGGGTTAATCGGAATCCCGATGTGCGATCTAGACCTAATCTGAAGTTTCGTTTCATTCCCGAGAGCGACGGGAAATGAGTTTGGTTCTAAACTTTAGGGTAACCTAGCGTCAATGATTAAGTGAAGTTTTGGGTCTTGCGGATCGTATTTAAAGCGATCCTAACGGATTTCATAACTAATTGAGTTTAGTACTTAGTTAACTTTGTTAAGTTTCTAAAGGATTTAATCCTACGTGATTTCTGGTCGAGGTGGTACTCAGGCCTTTGGAGTTTGTATATAAAGTGATCCAAGTTATACTACTTAGCTAGTTTAAGATAGTGTCTAGGGTGAAAGTTCTTAGAAAAATTTGAAGATCAAGGTGATGAAGGGTGAGATTTGTGAAGGAAATGAGTTCAAAGGCGGCTTTAGACTTTGGGATTCAGTTCTGACAAGTTAATGAGGTATTAGAATCGACCCATTGCCTAAGGACATCTAATCCTAGGTTGGCAAAAATCCGGGGCGTTACACCTTTCCTCCCCCTTCTCTCTCTTTTCCTTTTTTTAAATGTTCCATGGTAGTCATTGTGCTGAGCTAGAAGCTAGTCGCAAGAAAATAAGGGGCCCGACCGAATTTACCGTCGAGACTGAATTAACTGCTTTTCTGGCTTACTGGTTAAGCTTAGTCATGCTTCCTAGTTCAAAAAGTTCAGACTCTATTCAGCCGACTTTATTTGTGGCAGTGGGTGCGATGGCAGAAGGCAGAAAGAGATATTCCCTAGCCCCTCCTGTCTTATGTTCATTATACAGAGCTTTCAGCCATGCCGCGGTGCCGGTGTTAAGAGTTTTATCTGCTTTCGCTCCATGGCATTACTTCTGCGGATGACTCGGCATTTATTTCCCTTGGACATATAATGATCTGGAGAAGGCTTATGTCCATCCTGACCATCTGCTCTTGTGGCATTTTATGAAGAGAAAAATGATAAGGAAGGGATATGAATGGATAGTGGATAAAATTGATAACACGGAATCCATCGACTTCTTTCCTTTTTTACTTTGATCATCAAGCTGAAGACAGAGATGTGGAGGATAACCAAGACTTGGACCCTATTGAAAGGACTTTCTTTCTCTGCATTCGTTCTTGCAGTCTTCTGTTATGGGAAGGACTAGAGTTCTGGCGAGAACCATATTACCCGAGTCGATTCGCCAGACAGTTTGGGTATGATCAGGCCATGCCCCAAGCGAGGAAGTTACCAGAACAATGAGGAGTTATGGAGTTGGTCCTTACAACTGGGCTCTAATATGGAAGCAGCTCCTAACTAGAAATTTTGGCTCTCGATTCGTCCTCCCAGGGTATAATCACAAAGTAACGGCCTCATATACCTAGATGTGATGGTGGAGTCATCATTACTATTTAGTATGCAATTGCTTTTCAGTGGATCGCCCTATCTGGGTTCCTCCCCCACGATTGAGGAATTACAGACCAGAATAAGAGATCAGGTACTTTTATGAGAAAGATCAAGCTGCCTTCCCGGGGTAACTTTGTCGAAAGATTTCTTCTGTGGAAGAACCTATCAGAGACATTAAGCCTCCAAACACTCTTGAAGGCTGGATTGCTTTCAATTCCCCTTTAGATCTGATAAATCGGAGAGAAAGATCGGCTAGTCCTCACAATGAATTTGAAACTGCAAGGGGTATTCTGCCTTCCCCTACTCCCGTAGGAGAAAATCAACCTGTGGGTCCTGCTCCTGTTATTCCTCTGGTTACAGAACCTGTCCCTCCTACAACTTCTCAGCCTATCGAACATGTAGCTGCCATGATTGTTCCTATCGTGGATCTTACAAAAACCGCAACCAATCGTGCCACTACCACAACTTCTCCGGTTGTACGTTGAATTGTTATTGCTACTTCCCCCATGACCCGCTCTCATGCTAAGTCACTGTCTCCTGAGGTTTCGGCACAACCAATTCCTTCTCCCTCCTGAGGTGCATGTCTTCTTCCTATGAAGGCTACTTATAAAGGAAAATAAATCGTATTGGAGGAAGATAGCTTATTAGAATATTCTGCAAACACTGCAAGTGAAGATACGTCTTCTCCTACAAGTCTCATTGATGAAGGAGATGCTTTGCTAAATGCAGATACTGATGCTGAGATAAACATTGGAGAAGAGAGCGATGCTAAAGTTAGGTCTTCTCTTCCTGATGCTCCAACTACTCATCATGATACTTCCCATCTCATTCCGGAGACTTCTCTGGATAATGAAGAGCAACTTGATTATGGTGAATATGGTAGTTCTCCTGGTGCGAATATCTTTCTTTCTTTTAATGCTTCATATTCCCCTTGTATCATGGATGTTGCTGAGGTGGCTACTCGTGGAACATCAACTTCAAGGGATTCAAAGGCCCAACCATCCGATATTCGACAATGATGGGGAACGTACTTCTTCTTCTCGGTCCAGAAGAAACTTTCCCATCAGTCCCTCAAACATCTGATGCCCCCACTCAGATTAACAAGTCCCCTGCTGCACGCCCCTCTCCAATTCAGCCGGTAACTCGAAGTCTGAAATTTCTTTCTGATCCAATTGATGTCCTTACTCCAAGTACTCTTGACTTAAGCACCATAGGAGTTCAGGAACTTTCTTTTAATGTTGTTATGACCACGGAAGTCCCCAGTTCTACAGCACCCACAAGTCATTCTACTCCAGTTGTCTCCGCTCTTGTTCATACTCCAAGTATATATTTTCTTTTCTTATTTTATATCAGTATTGAATATGTATAGGTTTTCTTTTGAACTTATATTCCCTTATTATCTTTTAGTTTCAGTCGTGCCAAGTCCCAATGGATCTGAAGGATCCAACTCAGTGATGGTGGCTTTTGATAAATTCTCCTTAGAAAAGGTGCCACGTCTTATGTTGGGGCTTTTCAAGAATGTGATTTCTGTCATTATTGGCGCTCTTAAATATCCAACTCAATGGCCTTTTTTGGATAGTGCTCTAGCAGTTCTCGCTCATTCAGCTCGCCTGGCATGTGTTGATGTTCAGTCTCTTTATACTTCCTTATCACAGTTTTATGATTCCATGAAGAACTTGGAAGCGGCACGGAATATGGTCATTGCTCTCGAAATTCTAAGTCGTCAGTAGGAATCGTCACTTCTTAAGGAGAAGCTCTCTCGTGCAGATGATGTTCTTACTGATCGCAATGCTGCTACTCAATCTCTTCACGAGAAATTGAAGGTTTTTGATAGAAATAAGGCAATCATTGATGATCAAATTGCTCTTCTCGAGAGGGAGATTATATCACTTAAGAGTCTGCTATTTGTCAGATCAAAGTAGAGCTTGAAGCAAACATTCAGATAATTGACACCGTACAAGCTGAACGAACAAGGAATGGGGAGGCTGCTACTTCTTTAGAATCTGAACTGATCGATGTTCCCAATCAGGCTAACATGATCCTTGAAGCTGAGCGCACGACTGTTGTAGCATAATCTCAATTGAAAGAAGAGTTACAGCATTACTTAGAAATTTTGAATGTAACTGAAGATTTGTAGGCATTGTATGTAAACATTCCTTTTGTGCTATGATATATAAATAACTTGTAAAATTTTATCAGAGATATTTCAAGATATTTTGCTCTTTCATAAACTTCTACATCATAAATCATTCTAAGCATATTCATTTGTGCAATTATCTTGGCATGATATTTCATTGAAGCACTATTAACAAAATCACCACATTTATGATTGTCAGTATGGGATTCCCCTGTGTGATTTATGTTTTGATAGGCAGTGCTAGATTTCAGTTTAGTTAGATGGCCGCACATAGTTTAAGCTCTTGAGTAGTTGGAGTAATCACGGCCGTGAGTGGGATTTACACACAGGGATGGTATTAGTGCATTAAACATGAGTGGGATTATATCGAATCAGCATATCATACTCTAGAGACAGTTAAATTACGCAAGTGGAAGACTGTGATAAGTATATAGATCATATAAGTGATTATAAGTCCCCAGAGTATGAACGTCACTAGGTTAAATAATTACATGTATAGTTCCAAATTATACAAAATGATAAAGTGTAATGTCATCTATCCATATCCCCGTAGCCCTGATATACAACTCCAGGTCTACATAGACCCGCTAAAGAGTTGCATGTAGGAGAACTCCTCGTCATCATAGAAGACAGGCTCCATCTCGTAAGCCTCATCATCACATGAAACTATAACAGAGTCTGGTTGGTTTTTTAAAACACCGTCTCAGAGTGGGAGTGAGTGATCAATTCAGTTGAGCTATGAGGCAAAGGTTAACATGTTATCAATTCAGTCAAGCAGTAATGATAAAGCAATACAACAAGCATTCCTAAGTACTCTTGTTAATGCAAGGATGATGTGTTAATAATGCATGCCCTCGCCTACACTCCCTCTGCAACATGTAAGACCCGTATCTTAGTCCGTACCATTCTGTAAGTTTTTGCGGTCCTCCCGATCGAATTCTGGCAACCTTCAACCTTTATCCAATGTTTGCGCATGACCTCGAGTTACACGCCGTCAACCAGAGACTTATACCCTAGTGACCGCGCCGTCGCTGCGTTCCGATGCCGCATCTCGCGCGCTGAGGCAATACCCTGGCCAGGAGATGTGGGCCCACGTTCAGTTTGAGGAAAACACCGCGTATAATAAAATCCAAGAGAATCTCTACAACATCTCACCTCAATCAATCAATCAATCAATCCCATCTATGGTCAAGTACACATCACCTCACACCCATTCCCAAGCAACCCCATAAGTTAAAAAGTTCTTATACATCCCATACCCTTCTTAGACCATCCACCCCTAAAGTCAAAAGTTCTTACACGCCCATCACTCACTACATCCACCACTCCATCACCCATTTCTCTCTCTTTCTCTCTCTCTCTCTCTCATTTCTCAAACTCACTTTCCCAAGCAAGAAAAAAAGATCACACGTCCAAGCTCTTCCAAACCTCCAAGAGAGCTTTATGTGTGGCCCACTTCCTACCCTCTCATCTCCCATCTCAACCATCCAAACTCCATCTCTTCCGTTATCATCAAAGCTAAGGAGAAAATGAAGCCAAGGGAGCAAGAAGAAGTGGACGGTTGGTGATATTAGACCCACATTTTTTTACCCTTTTTTTGTGATTTAAGGGCCCACTTGTTGTGGGACCCACTTGATGGATGTATTGTTCAAGAGAGGGCCCAATAGTGGCGGGGTCCCTCCCCTACACATTCTCTCTCTCTCTCTCTCTCTCTCTCTCTCTCTCTCTCTCTCTCTCTCTTTCTCTTTATGTGTGATGGCTTGTGGCCCACCTTGATGCATGATATCATCCGCGCCATCTATCCATCTTACAGCAGCATGGTGGCTGCTGTATTGCCACCGTTCAAACTGTGGGCCCTACCATGAAATGTGTATTTTTAAACCGTCCATCCATTTGCATGGGACCCACCCCACACATGTGACACATGCGAGGGTGGGACCCACCAGATGTACGTGCTTTCATCCAGTCGTCCATCCAATAGGGATGGATGGTGGGCCGATCGATGTATATGTTTCGTCCAGCCGTCTATTTGGACGCTAGATGATTGCAGCCCTATTTCAATATATATATATATATATATATATATAATATATGCATATAATATAAAATATATAAATATATAATATAAGTAATAATATAATTATATTATATATGTATATATCTCATGTGGGCCACACCACGTGGACCCACAGGGAGCATGCGCCCCATCTACTCCGTTCATCCCTGGCTATGGGCCAGGGACTGTTGTTGATCAAAACGTCTGGTGGGCCATACCACGTGGGACCCACCCACGTATGTTTATCCCAGTCGTCCATCTTGTAAGTGCTATGGTCTCATGCTCCTTTGGTTGTCAAATTTTGATGTATCAAAACATCTATCTGTGTCTTGTATTTGTAAGGTGTTTTATGTGTTCAAGACACTGCATCAACACTTCATGACATTGGATGTCTTCAAGAAATACAAAGTGTACTTCATCATCCTATCAATGTTCAAAGCTACAATGTTGAAGTTCAAGACTCAAGAAACAACTTCAAAACTCAAGAGCAATGAATGCAGTAGTTTTTAAGCTGATGAAGATTTTAAGATTAAAGCTATAACAAGTTCAAGATCTCAAGCTTGATAAGGTTCAAATGTCTACATTCGTTAAATGGTTGAAGTTCAATGTCCATACGACATGATTCAGGTTTGAATGACCATTAGGTTGACCTTAGAGTAGGTCATTTCGGATACATAACTCAATTATATCTTTAATAGGTTTTTAGTCTATTCTAAGACCAGTCCCAGTCCCTGTTCTACTAGTCCTGGCAGTGACTCGACCAGTCTAAGAAATTTCACAACTAGTCCTAAGTTGTTTAAAATTTTCAGAATTTTCTGGTACACCTACGACCGGTCCTGGTGGTCCTTCGACCAGTCGTAGGAGTGACTTCGACTTGATTACGACCAGCCGTAAGTCTACGACTTAAAGTTCAGTAAGCAATTCTATGGTCTTACGACCAGTTGTAGAGATCTACGACCAGTCATAGGTAACCCATAATCGGTCATAGGTTCCCTAAGACCAGTCGTGGAACGGCTTTCAAAAATCGCGCTCCTTATTTCAAATATCCATTAGAGCAACGACCAGTCAAAGGTTCTTAAGACCAGTTGTAAATGCGATTTCTGCTTCTATAAATTGAACGTAAATTTCAGAGTTTAATAATTCAGTTCATAATATTTTCAAGGTTCCACTCTGAGATAAGTTTGTGTTTGTTTTTAAGCTATTTTGTGCATAATTGCTTTCCCTTTTTGCTAGCTTATTTAATTTGATTTTGTTTCTATATTCCAATCTTATTTGAAAAGAGGAATTACCTTATTCCTTCTTCTTGGAATCAAAATCAAATATAGCTACACCCAATTGGTTAAAATCTAAAATCTATTAGAACTTAGAACCATATTAAAGTGAGTATTAGAAATTGAACTTTGACCTTCAATCATCTACTCCGATTGGTTCTACCGGGCTGCTACGAAAAGGAGAAATACAAGTATTTTACAATTCTGTAAAATTTCATTTCTTTTGGTTTTGTTTGAGGTTAAGCCAGAAAAATCTCATTGTATTGGTTATCTGAGGAGAGCTAGAAAACTCAGAAAAGAGGGGTTTTTTGAATTGTGTAAGCCCAAGTGAAAAAGACACAATTGTAGAGGTTTTGGGTGAACCTGTGAAAACCTATTTGATAGTGAACGTTAATATCCCCTGTGTGAGGATATTAGGAGTGGAGTAGCATTCTGTGTGGCTGTTGAAAGACAGTTGGTGTACACATAGGCGAACCACTATAACTTTTTGTCTTGTGGATTGAATGCTTGCTTAATTTTCATATCTTTTATCATTTAATTATGTGGAATGTACATGTGGATGTGAATGTTGTAACAATTTACATTTAAAGCAAGTGTGGGGATTGTTGTAATAAAGTAGATCTATATTTTTGCATTCAATTTCAATTCTTTGCTATTCATTTATTTCTATTAAAATTGAGTTCTTGATCCAAAAGACGTTTTAGAAATAAGGTTGTCCTACCATAAGCCCTTGTTTATTATGGTGTAAGGTTGTCCTTAGAACTGAATTTGTATCAATCTCTCAATACTTATTTATTAAGGTGATTTGATTTCAGCATTGTGAATTGATTTATAATTGTAAGGCTATTGATTTATTTTATTCTACTGATTTTATTTTAATTTGGTATAGTCCTATTCACCCCCCCCCCCCCCCTAGGACATATAGCTTGGCCTTTTCACATTTGGACGTTGGTGCGTGGACCACCACTGTGATGTATGTTTTGTATTCCACGACCGTCCATTTAGATGGGCTGTGGGGACCCCATCATGATGTATGAGGTATATCCATACCGTCCAGCCATCTCTAGTAGCCCCACCCTGATGGACGTGTTCCATCCGAACCGTCCATTCATTTGAGCCTGTTCCAAGGCTTGAGATTAAAATGGGGTAGATCCAAATGTCTGGTGGGCCACGTACGTGGACCCCACCCCTGATGGATGTGTTCCATCCAAACCGTCTATCCTTTTTGGTAAGCTCATTTTTAAGGCTTAGGACTGAAAATAATACAGATCTGATGATCAGGTGGACCCCACCACAGAAAACAGTGTCGAGTGAACGTCCACCATTGAAACCTTTTTTTTTGGGTCACGAAAGTTGTGGACCAATATGAAATTGTTTTTTTCCCTCTTATTCAGGTGTTTATCACCGTATGATCAGATTGGATGGAACGCAAATATTATGATGGCCCTTGGGAATTTTAATGGTGGAAATCACTTTCACCACTGTTATTTGGAGTGTGGTCCAAATAATCTTTCGATATGATTTTTTTAACTCTAAAATGATCCTTAAGAATAGATGAATGGTGTAGATGGTGCAACCCACATGATGTATGTTAGCCCCCCCCCTTTGTGATATGTACTAGGCCCACAGTGCGGCCCATTTGATATTTGTAAGGCCCATTGGTGCGACCCATATAATGTGGCCCATTGTGGTATATTTGAGGCCCATTAAGATGTATCATAGGCCCATGGGTGAGGCCCATTGTGATGTATTTAAGGCCCATGGGCGTGGCCCATTGTGATACATTTGTAGCCCTTGAGTGAGGCCCATGGCGATGTATATTAGGCCCTTATGTGAGGCCATAAGCCCACTATACGTATGACTCTATGTGGGCCACTCCTTGGGAGCAATGTTGGTTAAATGACCATATTGATGGGCAATGATGGTTAAATGTCCACATTATGACCTTCCCTTAGGCCTTCTTATGCCCATTCCTATCATTCTCTTAAAGGGTTAACCCAAATAAGTGGGCCCTATTCGCCGTAGACGAATGACTCTATGCTATCGAATTGATATAACCATGGGTGAATGCCGATCTTTATACTATGGTTGATCGACTGTTCATCTATGGACCCCGCCTTGTTTATATGCTGATCGTCTGTGCCGATTATTGATGCTGATTACCGGTACCGATTATCGAGGTCGACGCCAATTATTGACCCTGATTATTAGTGTCAATTATCGATGTTGATTATCGGTGCCGATTATCGAGGTCGACACTAGTTATCGACACCGATTACGAGTATGTGACAACATAACATCATAATACATGCTCATATGCATCATCTGCATGCTTGTGATGAGATGAGTGATTGATTATAGCACATGCCATTGGGCAGATTGTTATGAGACTCCCTGGTAAAGGGAGATGCCCACATGAGAGCGTAGTACACGCATGATTGTTGTATGACTGGATTGCGTGATTCACGCATCTCACATTATATGACATGTATACTGTACGCCCTAGCGACATCAGGGCCATAGCCTCCACACGCATATCGTGGTTGGCAGGATTGGATATTGGAAATCTTGTTCTACATGGGGTGCTATAGATATCCCTAGGTGAAAGTCCCTAAACCCTTATGGTACTAGGAAGTTGCTCCAACATCTAGACCGAGTTGATGCATGAGCATCGAGTGCCAAATACTAGGAGGCCACACTTTCCACTGTGTCATGGTCAGTTAGAAGGGGGTGCGGCCTTACCCGTCCGAGAGGAGGGGACAAATCTAGGCTGAGTTTGACCAGCTCCACGAATAGGTTCACTATCGACGAGCCGGGCCCGCTATTGGCAGGTGGATAGTGAGGTCTCTTCCACTCACCTTGTTGTGCATAATGGGGCAGCAATTTGTTTGGAGTGTACTAGACCCTGGTTATATTTCAGAGTTGAGTTGTATTGTTATGTGGACTTAGATGAGGATTAGTGTGCTTGGTTTGCATCTCCTATCACATGGCCTTGGTATGGCTGACATCATTCGTGCCTTGCATCGTATGACCATATTACGGCTAGTAGTATTCATGGATTCATCATCATATTCTGCATTACTTTGATATTACATAATCATATTATTACATTGCGCACACACATTCACCACTCTCTAAGCTTTCCTTAAGCTTATGCACGACTGTTGCATGCAGGTGATGTTGGACCGCAATAATGCTGAGGTAGGAATGCATAGCAGATCATCTTGGAGCTTTTTATCCATTACCATTGTATTTCCCTCTATGCTTATTTTACTTGTCAGTTTTTTATCATAGTGAAAATGTGATGGAGTTTTGGTTGTTATTTGTGGGTTATGCCTTTGGTTATGCTTATTACGAATCAAACTGATGTTGAAAATTCTCCTCGTAGCATCCCAGGATTGGAACCTGGCGAATGAGTGCTGGGATCCTAGAATGGGGTACTATGGAGACTGTCGGCGCCGGATTCGGCAATCGGGAATTTTGTGAGCCCA
The DNA here is from genome assembly GCA_030180095.1 of Magnolia changhungtana. Lineage (NCBI taxonomy): Eukaryota > Viridiplantae > Streptophyta > Magnoliopsida > Magnoliales > Magnoliaceae > Magnolia > Magnolia changhungtana. The sequence continues at coordinate 1,110,289 of JASAUF010000644.1, read as the reverse complement.
GTTTCTGAGTTTGGGGCGTGACACGAAATCATCTTACTATCACACATACAACCCTTCCACTGTACTCAACTCCTACGCCAAAGGCACATGCAATGCAATACATGATCATGTTAGCCCAGTCCTTAATTAGACTCATTCATACAACAGGTTTGGGAAGCTAAGGTACCTCCTTTTATATCATTTACCCAAACAATGATCCATCTAGGGTCATCAATCCTAGTTAATCACAGATGATAGGCAAGTTATCGGGCAACGTCACCCTTGATTTAAAAACAGTGGACAGGTAAGTTCAGGTCACTACGTAGAGGCTCATCACCTCAGTGTAGGCCTTAGTTTATACTCGAGGTCACTACGGGAAGGCTTGTCACTTTAGCGTAGGTCGATAGCTCGAATACAGTGTCCTATACCACCATATTCGGCTCATGAGTTTTTGTTGCTCACTGGACACTATGGGGAGGCTCATCACCCCAGCATAGGCCGACAACTTGACCACGGTGTCCCATACGACCATGCCCAGCTCATGAGTCTTAGTGGATCGTGGAACCAAGTGGTACCTTAGATTCAAGCAGTAGTGCCCATACATGGTGAACATACATTAGGTCAATCGGGTTACCTGACAAGCTCAACTGGTACGAGTACATTGAATTAATCGACATGGAGCATGTAAGCACTCCGCGTGGCCTAACCACTGTCGACAAACAGTGTACGACTCGGATTCATCGAATGTATCTTGTGTGGTGAAACGACCTCGGCCACCAATTCGAGAATCATTACCGATTGCCCAGACTACGGAGTAGTCCCAATCTCACTCAAGTGTAATAGATATTCGCATGTGATAATCATAACAGCATGTGACAACTAATTCAAATATAAATCTCATTTATGCATTTTAACAAACACATAGTGTACATGTTATCGTATATAAGCATTTCATACATGAATCACGTAGCCGAATGTAACTTACATAAAGAAATCTATTTGTATAGCTAAAGTAATTAAGGATCTCATCTCAACACCTTTAATAAATGTATTTCATCAACCAATTACTCATTCAGACATTTTATCAAACACTTGGGCTACACAATCAACATACATGTAAGACATTAGTTATAATATGTATTACGACAAATCCTTTCTCAAGGAGTTGCCTCACGTACAACAATCATGTATTCTCAAGCAACAATCATGGCAAGCACAAATCATAATTTCATATTCATACAAGCATTTCAACAAACACATGAAATGCATTAATTTCAACATAGTTCATATATATGTATAAAATATGGAAAACACCACATTTAGGCACATGTGACGGCAATCAAATCAGTCATAAATCATTAACTGATATTAAAAGCCTTGAAAACCATAACCTAAATGTTTATAGTCCGCACCTTTTGTTGGTAAACTCGAATCAAACTCAATTTGAACACTATGCCTTCGTCTACGGCACAACGGCTACCTGAATCACGAAATAGGTTAGCTATTTCGTCGATTCATCTACTTGGATACCTAAAACAGATTAGGTTTAGGATTTCTTATCCAAAAATGGAATCAGAATCCCCGGTGTAGTGACACGGGAGAGGCAATTTGACATGTGGAGCTGCGGGATCGAATCCCAATAACTATCTCTCACACTCTCACTCTTCTCCTCACTCTTTCCTTCTCTTTTCTCTCTTCTCTCACCTAGGGTTTAGGAAATTCGTATGGAATGAGAGAGGGGTGGGTTAAGGCCCTTATATAGGCCCAAGACTGATGTCAATGGCCCCATTGCCATGGTATACTTAAGTTATAGTAAAAAGTCGTCTGTTCCGGGCCAACGGAGCTCATCTGGAGGTCCATTGCTCGGCTACGATCTGAAGAAAGTTCCCTGACGATGGATCTTGGTCAGGTTTAGATTTCGGTTAGATCGAATTTGTGGATCAAATGAAGAGGAAACTGTCATCGTCTCTCGATCAGGGCCACAAGTACACTGACATGTGTAGGAAAATCTCCCTGATCCAAGGGTGTAGTTGGGTTAGAATCTGACGGTTTGAAACCTTAAATTTGGCCTGCAAGTGAACGACCCAATTCACTTAAATCTGAGTTCATTTTCTAAAAATATTCACATTTCTCACACACTTCGCTCCAGGTTCAAGTTGTGCGTTTCTGGATACTATTTGGACTTGATTCCTGCGATACTTGTCAAGCCCTGTAAGGTGGTCATAACTGTATAGTTTCGTGGTAGTCGGACTTTCGACGCATAGTCCAGGTCCTATAGAAAGTTTCAATGTGCTCTTGAGAGCAACTGGGTTTTGAGATTGACCCTAGTTTTTAGGTAATGTAGAGTTATTGATTCTACTGGTTTTAGATCTTACAGTTCATATAGAAAGCGATTCAAGCTAATCTACCACTTAATTCAGTTTAGTACTTAATTAATTTCTGTCTAATTTCCACATAATTCGACCCTTAGCGATTTCTACCTGAGGTGGTACTCGGGTCTTTTTATGGATTTTTCTGAGACGTTATAATCTGCCCCCCTTGAAGAAAAATTTCATCCTTAAAATTAGTACCTTTCGTACTCCTCGAGAATCTGAGGGTAGTTCTTACAGACCTCGACTTTAGTAGCCTATTCCTTAGTGTGATGCGTCCACAATACCTTCACGAGCGGGATAACGTTACTACTCACCACCTGCTCCTTCCTGTCTAGAATATACGTCAGTCGCAGTACATAAGTAGCATCCTTACTCAACTGTATCTGCTCCCATCTGATAATGTGGGAAGGGTCAGGAACGTATTTCTTCAGCATCGATACATGAAATACATTGTGCACGCCTGGGAGTAGTGTGGGTAAAGCAAGGCGGTACGCAACCAAACCCACTCGATCTAAAATCTGGAACGGACCAATAAATCATGGCATGAGTTTCCCCTTCTTGCCAAATTGAAGCACTCCCTTCATGGGGGAAACTTTTAGGAATACATGGTCTCCAACCTCGAACTCTAGCTATCGTTGCCTTGTATCGGCGTAGCTCTTCTGTCTGTTCTATGCTGCAAGAAGTCGATGTCTGATAATGTTGATCTTCTCTGAGGTCACCTGTACTAACTTTGGGCCAATCAAACTCTTCTTGCCAACCTCTGCCCAGCAATGCGGTGCTCGACATGGGTGCCCATACAGTGCTTCTTAGAGGGCCATACCAATACTCACCTGAAAGCTGTTGTTATAGGCGAACTCAGTATAAGGAAGACAGTCATCCCAACTATCCTTGAAATCAAGCACACAAGCTCGCAGCATATCTTCCAACACCTGATTTACCCATTCCATCTGCCTGTCAGTCTGTGGGTGGAACGTGGTACTAAACTTCAGTTTTACACCCATTACTTCCTAGATACGAGTCTAAAAGATAAATGTAAATTGTGTGTCTCGATCCGACATGATCTCCATAGGCACTCCATACAGACGTACAATCTCCTTGATGTACAACTTGGCCAACTCGTCTGCTGAGTTTGAGACTCTAATCAGGAGGAAATGAGTCGATTTCGTTAATCGGTCCACGATCACCCAAATGGAGTCATGCCCCTTCTTCGTCTTCGGTAACCCTGAGATGAAGTCCATAGAGATGAAATCCCACTTCCATTCAGCTATGGGCATGGGCCGAAGTAGTCAAGGAGGTCGGCGATGCTCAACCTTGACCTGCTAGAACGTGAGACAACGAGATACATAATCTGCTATGTGGGCCTTCATGTTGTCCCACCAGTACGGTCTGAAGAAAGCTCCCTCACGATGGATCTAGGTCAGGTTAAGATTTCGGTCCGATCGAATTTGTGGATCGACCGCGGAGGACCAGTTTCAGTTCAACCGTCATCATCTCTCGATCAGGGCCACAAGTACACTGACATGAGTGAAAAAATTTTCTTGATCCAAGGGTGTAGTTGGGTCAGAATTTGACAGTTTGAAACTTTAAATTTGGTCTGCAAGTGAATGGCCCAATTCACTTAAATCTGAATTCATTTTCTAAAGATATTCGCATTTCTCATACACTTCGCTCCAGGCTCAAGTTGTGCGTTTCTTGATACTATTTGGACTTAATTCTGGCGATGCTTGTTAAGCCCAGTAAGGCGGTCATAACCGTATAGTTTCGCAGTAGTCGGACTTTCGACGCGCGGTCTAGGTCTGATACGGAGTTTCAATGTGCTCCCGAGAGCAACTGGGTTTTGAGATTGACCCTAGGTTTTTAGGTAATGTAGAGTTAGCGATTCTACTGGTTTTGGATCTTGCAGTTTGTATAGAAAGCGGTTCAAGCTAATCTACCAATTAATTCAGTTTAGTACTTAATTAATTTCTGTCTAATTTCTACATAATTCGACCCTTAGCGATTTCTGCCTGAGGTGATATTCGGGTCTTTGTACGGATTTTTCCAAGATGTTACACTTTTAGTCACTGGCTCTGTCTACTATCTGCATGGGTATGCACATGATGGCCTTCATGGGCTTTTTAAGGCCACCGGCTTCTCACTTCTGCCCGAATGGCGAAAGCGATAGGTCTCATGTGTCATTGGCCATGTAAGGCTTGGCTAGGCTACCTTAAGAAGTAAGCTACCATCGTTGTCATCAACTTTATATGTGGTTGGTTGCATAGTCTGTTTCACTGCCAAAATTGATAAATCAATAATTGATATTTTGCCGTGGCTGATGATGTCTCAAGAATATTCATATTATGTTTAACACTGTGTACCAGCCTAGCGATGATAGCAATTTTGATACGATAAGGTTATATGAGTGATTGATGATGATAGCGACAGTTGCTAATTTTGACGATAATCATCGACGTTCAGCAAATCTAGCGATAATCATCGACGCTTGACGATAATCAATGCTTGGTTGTAATCATCAATGCTTTGGCGACCGGCAAAGTTTACACTTTTTATTCATTCTCATGAGGGGGAGTACATGACTTTATCTTTCACAGCTTTTTAATCATGAAGATAGAATATAAGGCTGTGCCTGTAAAGGCTATTTCATCATCTCATCTTTTCATCTGTGATTGCCCCCTTTTGATATAGAAGAATTATCTTGATAATCTTCTAAATCAAAATTTACCCTACTGTCAGAAGTAATATTTCTTGATGAAGCGAGCATTGATCGTTATACTGATGCCTCGTCCATCTTGATCTATTACTTTGTATGCTCTATTGTAGTAAACTTCAGTTATTACATACGATATGTCCCATTTAGGGTCAAACTTACCCCTGTTCCTCGAGTGACTATTATTGGCCTTTTCAACATCAAAACCAAATCCCCTTTCCTGAAAGATCAGTGTTTAACCTTTTTATCGAAGGCGGCAGAAAACTCTGGCTTGATATAATTGTAAGTGCTGCTGAGCTGCCAGTTGTTTTTCATTAAGCAAATCCAGTTCTTTCAGCTGTATCATTGTGTTTTCGTCATCTGTAATTGATTGACGCACTGCTATCCTTAGTGAAGCGACTTGTATCTCGATCAGCACGACAACTTCCACACCATAAACTAACAAATACGGGGTAGCCTGTGTCGCTGTACGATGCATTGTTCTATAGGCCCATAGAGCTTCCGGTAGTTTTTCATCCCAGTCACGCTTATTCCTGTTCACCGTCTTCTACAGTATTTTTACAATTGTCTTATTGAATGCTTCAGCCAGCCCATTGGCTAGTGTATAATAGGGTGTTGAGAATGACTGGTGAATCTCGAATTTCTGGCATAACTTTTCCATTCCCCTGTTCTTGAAAGGAGCGCCGTTATCTGTAATGATTCTCTTTGAGATACCATGACGATATATTATTGCATGCCGAATGAAATTAACAACATCTTTCTCCTTAACGCTTCGTAGTGCAACCCTCAATGTGGAAAATGAGCCTCTCTTAACTGACTATATCAACTCTTTGAAAGATCGCTAGGCATATTTATAGATTCAAATGATCCCATGATAAAAGAAATAGCAGATGCCTTACTAAACAATACCTCGATGGTTGTTACTAACCGAGAGAACCCTTATTCTGAAGCCCCTCCTTCCACATATCTTAAATGTTTACCATTAAGGGAGGAGGAGCTGGAAGTCGAACTGAAGCCTGAAACTTCGGAATATGTTGAGACTACATCACCTACTGAGAATTTCTTTGAATTTTATCTACTTGTAGTCTCTGATTTGCCATGTTTTACTAACTCTGAAACTTTCTGTCTCAGGTGAATCATATGTACTTTGGATATTAAAAAAAACTTTATGTTGAGGTCTATAAATTTCTTTGGAAAATCATGCTCTAGGGCATCTAAGCCTATTGCAAAAAGGGCTTTTGGATGATCTTGTTACAAAACTTAGTGAGAAATTTATCAAGATATTGGCTGGAGGAGGAACCTTGCGACATGACTAAGTAGTTTTCCCCTGTTTTCCTAGTTAGGTTTATTGCTTTCAAAGAATTTAGGATTAGGATATTTTTCTTTTCGTCGTTTAGGATTGTTTTTTGCTGTTTAGGAAGGTTTGCTTTCTGATGGTTTAATTCTTGTGATAACCCATCTTCACATTGAGATAATTTGAAGAAAAAAAAAACTATAGAATTCCATCTTCAAGTACTACCTTTCCACCACTTCCCTTTTCTTTTCGTTGCCTCATTTGCATTGAATGCTTATCTCTTTTACATTGAGGACAATGTAGATTTTAGGTTGGGGGTGTGGATTAGGCAGGCTAATCAGTTGTTTTCTTAGTCTTTGGGCGAAGTTGTGAAAATTTGAGAAAATTTTCTAAAATTTCTGCAAATTTAAGTGATCTCGAAGTTAATCCATGAATTAGAATTATAAGATACTTAATGTTGATGCCTTATGTATCTTGGATTTTAGTCACTTGGGAGATCTCGAAATTGAGTCATTGATCCACGATTAGAAGTTTTAAACATTGATTGAGTCATGATTTCACATATCACATCCAGCTTACACATTAAAGTGTTAGTTGATATTAAATTATTAACTTAATGATTATTAAGCATGGAAGGAACCAACCTATGGAATTTGTCCATCATATTCAATAGGAAGAAAGAAAAAGAAAGAAAAAGAAAATACCCAGCTAAACAAACAGTTGTCATCGAAAAGGGCTACCTATTAAAGATCTTTAAAAAGGTTGACATAGCATTAAAGCCATCGATGGAAAAATCAAAAGCTAGAGGAATAAAAGGGAGAACTAAAAGATGAACTGTAAGGCAAGTTTCGGTTTAGGTTTTGGTTGTCTTAAATGCTCTTTTAATTATCAATGTTATCATAAAAGTGACGAATTGAACCTTTGGTTGTGATAAGTCTAGACTTCATTATACACCCATGGAACTTAATGTTTGGAATTGTTCTAATTGGAGGATTAATGCTTTGAACTTGATTGTGAAACTTACTAAGTGCTAGAGTTTAGGAGAAGGTAATGCACAACATCAATGTATTTTAGAATTCTATTGTCTGGATTGTTTTTTTTAACCACTTGAGCTTATAGAAATTACCTTGTAGTTCTTGAAATATTTTTCACATACTTTGCTCGGGACTAGCAAAATGCTGGTTGGGGATTATGTCGAGGGTCAAATATTGCATATTATTCCCCATTTATATCTTAGTTTTATGAACATGATAATGCTTAATGTTATATTTTACTCAAGTTTGTGTCACATTGTGAATTTAAGAGCTTAGATTGAAAAGGGTGCTAAAAGTATAGATTTGATGCTCAAGAATCACCAGGGCAAGGGATGGATCTTAAGAGACCAAGATTGAAGAATTCACATGTCAAAGATCCAAGAAAACCAAGTGAGGAATGAAGAGAATCAAAGATTTGAAGTGAAGAAAAGGAATCCTGAAATCATCCTGAAAAGGCATATTCTGAAACTCTGGGTCATTTTGTGAAATTGCGCAGAGTGAAGTCTATTTTGACAAACTGCGTAAATTTAAGGCAGTTTCTATATTTTTCCAACTAGGTGCGAAAGTTAGAGTTCCACAACTATAAATAGAACTCCTTAGGATGTTCCTAGGCATCTTATAGGGTTTAAGGAGTGGAGCAAAAGGGTGGAGAAGCCGTCACTAAGTGTTTTTCTTCTTTTTCCTTAGTTGTTTTCATATTTTTCTTAAGAGACTTTGGTCCAATCATGTCTATGGTTAGCTAAACCTCTTAGTTAGGACTAAGAGGTGAAGCATGTAGCATGATGGGATGTTTCTATTGCTTTGATTCATGTTTATGTTGAACTGCATGGATTATAATTTGAAATTTAAGGAATACTTTCAGTTTTTAATGGTTTCTTTTTTTTCCTGATTTGAAATTGTGGAATTAGTAAGTCATGTTGTTCACCATCGTCCCTTAGGCATGGTAGGGTGATGGAATCCTTCCTAATCTTCATAATTCTCCTGCATTGAGATCATGGGATTGTTAAATCCTGTTGTTTGCCATTGTCTCCCAGGCATGGTTTGGTGATGGAATCCCTACCAATTATCATAGTTCTCCTTCATTGAGAATTAGGTCAATGGATGTTCAGATTTGGTTTTATTAATAAATTTTCCAATTGGATAGGATGGGACTGCAATTCTAATTGTGTTACTTGAATCAAGCAAGAGGGCTCCCTGATCACTACAAGTGAATCCTTGGCACCCTAGTTTCCACCTTTAAATTCTTTGTTTTAATTACTCTATTCATAATTACTCTCTCAAATACTTTAGAATAAGTTTCACATCTTCTTCTAGTTCTACTTCTAGTTAATTTCAGAAACATATAAGTTTTTGTACCTGTGGATTTGACCTCGGTCTTACCGAGATTATTACTACATCGCAACCCTACACTTGGAGTTGTGAACATCCCACGTTAACGTGAATTTATGCAAACATCTTAAGGCGACAAAACAACACGATTGGGGGATTTACGTGACACAATGTGTTCATAGAGTAACTATTTACGACATCCAATCTCGGGAGGTGATGGAACACGTATGACGATTTACTTACATTGATTGTGCACCACTCACCAACCCATAAGATTACGTGTTGACCAAGAGGACTGCTACCCGAAACGCATTACGTCAATGGTAGTATAATGATCAAAAGAAGTGGGATTCTCAACATGATACTTGTATGCAGGATAATATAATGATGTGAATTTATATAGTACTGATTGAAAAGGCCGAGCTAAGACTCCTAGAGGAGGGGTGAATAGGACTATGCCAAATTAAAAATTAAATGCAAAATTTAAACAAATAAATAAAGATAGCAATTAAACAATCCTCAATGCAGAAATGTAAAACAATCTCAAATGTACAAGTATTGAGAGATTGATACAGATGTTGTTCTAAGGACAACCTCACACCAAAAACCAATGGCTTATGGTAGGACAACCTGATTCCTAGAACGGTCTGTGTATCAAAATCTCAAACCAATACAGAGGAATAAAGAAATAAATAGCAAAGAAAGAAACTAAGTTATTACAACATTCTCACACTTGCATTAAAAGATTACAATATTCTCCACAAATGTATAAAGGGAAATCACAGCATCCACAAAATAAAATATTCAATCAATCACCACAAGACCAGAAATTATAGTGGTTCGTTTGTGTATACACCAACTGTTTAGAAAAACAACCACACAACAACTCCACTCCTAATATCCTCACACAATGGATATTAGCGTTCACTATGAAATAGGTTTTTCAAGGTTCACTTAAAACCCTCACAATTGTGTCTTTCAAGTGGGCTTACACAATTCAAAGAAACCCCAAACCAAAATAAAGAGATTTTTCTGGTACAATCTCAATAAAATCAAAATAATGAATTTACAAAACAATAAAAATTCTTATCTAGATATTCTCCTTTTGATGCAACCCGGAAGAACCAATTCGGAGTAGAAGTTCAACGTAGAAGTTCAATATTCACACTCACTTATGAAATGGTTCTAAGTTCTAAATTGATTTTAAATTAAATCACCTTGGGCTAACTTGATTTGATTTTGATTCCAAGAAATGGGAATACTTCAATCCCTCTTTCAAATAAGATTGGAATGTAGAAACTCAAAATTAAATGCAAAGAAAGCATATTAAAGTGAATATAAAATGAGCACTAAATAGCTTAAGAATATTACTAACTTATCTCTCAGAGAGGCGTATTAATTTTGCTTGAATTCAATATCAAACTATGAAATTCGTGCTCTATTTGTAAGTGCATTGCATCTTCGACTGGTCCTGAGGTAGGTTCGACCAGTCGAAGGACCAACAAACTTTTAAAATTTTAGGCGCGATAAGATTAGACCGTTCCACGACTGGTCAAAGGACCTGCTCGACCGGTCGAGCGACCTCCATGACTGGTCAAGTCCTGTCCACAACTAGTCGTGTGGAACTCAAATTAGTTGTTGGACTTTGAGTCGAGCCTGCAGGATTGGTCGAGCAATATTCACACGACCGGTCAAGCAGTCTCCAGGCTGGTCGAGGCAATAACAAAAAATCTCGAAAATAAGTAACAACTTTAGGACTGGTCAAGGATTTCTTGGACTAGTCGAGCCAGTGTTAGGACTAGTCGAACTTAATTAGTCTAAGACTAGTCGAAAAATAGACTAAGCACTTATAAAATGACCTAATTAAATTATGTATACAAAATGACCTATCCTATGGTCAATCTAGGGTCATTCATACCTTATACATGATGTATGAGCATTGAATCTTCTTTTGCTTCAGTTGATAGTTGTTCTTTGAAGTTCACGAAGCTTAAGATGATGAAGCTTGAACTTGAGACTTCTGAAGCTTGAATATTACTAACATTGAAGCTTGAGCTTGAGGTTCAAAGTAAAGAACTTTGTCTTGACTTGGACGAATCTTTGAAAACTTGAACTATTGAAGCTTGAAAGATTGAATTAACAATTGGTGTTGTACTTGAACATGAACATGTAATCTTGCTTTTGAAGTTCTTGAAGTAAAGACCTTTAATCTTGTACATGAGATGCAATGTCTTAAATTTGCAGATGAGCTACACAAGACACATATTCCAAGAGGTTTTGGCACTACAAAATTTGACAATAATAGGAGCTAGAAAACCTAGCACTTACAATCTCCCCCTTTGTCAAATTTGTGACAAAACACACTTCATTTAAAATAAGCATAATATGCACAATAAAGAATCATGCATAAATTATCAATATAAACCAGTTACAACCTGGTTAAAGAATCATGCACCAGTTATTAACAGGTCAAAACAATCCGCATCTACTCCCCCAACAATACTCCCCCTTACTTACTCCCCCATACAAAAAAAATAAAATAAAAAATAGATGGCTACTTATCCACAATTCACACATATCATAAGCATGATAAAACTCTCCCCCTTTTTGTCACAACATGACAAAGGAAGGAACCAATAAATGATAGTGGAAGTAGATAAATAAGGAAGAATAAGAAGAGTAACGAGGAATAAATGAACAACATATTCAAGATAGTAAATTCATAAACGAGCATTATTCAAGCATGATCAACCATGTTCAACCCAGAAAACAAAAGAAATCCAAGTATCTAAAAAGTAATTACAAACCAAATGATCAAAAACTAATCTGAATCCGATGAAGGAGCAGGTATGGTAGGATCAATCTGATGAAGTCCCTTGTTAATACACTTCAGGTACTTGCGCGTATATTTAAATTGCAAATCATGGGGCACATTCATGTTTTCAACCTTTTCCTCAAGTGAACGCAAACGCGCATTAAAATCAGATGGCTGATAATCAGGATAATCTGCTGAATTGGATTCGATTTCATCAAAAATATCATCCATATTGATGTCATCTAGAGGTAAATCACCTTCTTCTTCATATGGGGCATCAGCGCCACCAGCACCCACATTGACTTGGCTTGGGGCCAACTTTAAATTCATCTTATTAATATTGGAGTTGTTGAATGGTAGGTGATGAATGAGAGCTTCTCCTACAGGCATAGCCACTAAACTATGTGGCCAACACAGTCAAAAGATACACAAAGGGAATGTCAATGTGTCTTGGATGGAAACGGAACTGAATGATGTAATGACAAATCAAATAAGGAAGACATACAGATGTACCAGAGATGATGGAATGAAGAATACGGACCATGAACGTAGTGAGTTCGATTTTATTACCAGAACGAGGATAAACATTTGAAATGAATATCCTGTGAAAGACTCTATATCTGGGTAACAAATACCTTGAGGCAAGCGCATTTCCATTAGTATTCCATTCCGCATCTATATTGCATAAATCTCTAGTAAGCATACGTTTCTCAGTTTCGATGGCTTTGCTACTAGAGTGCTAATAGGAATACCTTCATGATTGACAGGTAATCCATTAAGCCAGAAATAAGATGTCAATCCACATTAATTGGACCTTCTCTGATTGAGATAATGAATGTCAGATTTTGAGTAGAAAATCAGTAATACAAGCATACATAACTTGCGCAATGGAGTGGGATGCCAACCCACCCCAATGTAGTATGTTATCTCATCCTACAAACTGAAGAAGAGGAATGATATCAAATGGAGCCAAATGATCAACATTAACGGGCCGTTCTACTATAACATTGCACAACCGAATATCCCGTACATAAGTGGGATCATCTTCGGGTGACCAAAGGTGGCACACTATTATAGGAGTCGACCTAGAAGTAGAGAGACCACGAGCTCCTTTCTTTTTATTTCTACCATCCATTTATACCAAAGTTAACAAAGAACAAAGAGATTATAAAAGAGGTAGAGAGGGTTTTCACTAGATCAGATTTTTTAGAAGAAAACCTCAAAAACTACTATGAATCAAGAAATAAATCACACCAATGATGAAAAGGGAGTGCAAAGTACTTGATTCTACAAGGAAAATAAAAATCATGCACTAACCTTGAAGAAATAGTAGATGAGTTCGACCGGTCGACCTAGGAGCCATTGGAGAAGACACCCAAAATGAGAAAAAATTGATTTTTCCCCCAAATAAAGCACCAAACCCGCGCTACACAGCTGGTCGAGTACATGCTCGACCGTGTTACAATCGGTCGAGTATGTACTGATCATTGGTCGTCACGACCCAAAATATGCAATTTTCATAAAATTTGAAATTTTAAACATTTAAAATAACAAATATATAGATTATGATATAGAAATACATGAATTTTCAATTCAAATTGCACATAGCAAGATCAAATTTCAATTTAGCAAACCTGCTTTTGTCAAGCGGTTTTGTGAATATGTCAGCAAGTTGAGTCTTGGTCGGAATATATTCCAAATAAATTGTCTTATCTTCCACTAATTCACGAATATAGTGATATCTAATGTCAATGTGCTTGGTTCGTGAATGCTGGATTGAATTTTTGGATATATTAATTGCACTGGAATTATCAATATAAAGCCATAGAATCTTGTGCAATTCCATAATCGCTTAACATTCTTTTGGTTCATGAGTACATGTATTACCTGCTGTAATGTATTCAGCCTTAGCAGTTGAGAGCGATACAGAACTTTGTTTCTTACTTTGCCAAGAAACTAAATAGTTCCCTACATAAAAATAATCACCACTGGTTGATTTTCGATCATCAATGTTACCAGCCCAATCAGCATCAGTGTAATTAGCTAATTGCACACTAGTATCATATGGATATCAGAAACCAAGATTTGCTGAACTAGCGACATATCGCAAAATGTGCTTAACAGCAATTAAATGTGACTCTTTAGGGTCAGATTGATATCTAGCACAAATTCCTACGCTAAATGCAATATCAAGTCAGCCTGCAGTTAAATAAAGTAAACTACCTATCATACTGCAATACAATCTAGGATCCACATTCTTACCTGTAGGGTCCTTTGAGAGTTTTAAAGTAGTACTCATAGGAGTATCAAAAAATTTTCTACTCTCAAATCCGAACTTTTTAACTAAGTTCAGAGCATATTTAGTTTGAGAGATAAAGAAACCATTTGGTAACTATTTTACTTGCAACCCTAGCAAATAATTCAATTCTCCAACCATGCTCATTTCGAACTTTGACTTTATAAGATCTGCAAACTCAACAGTCATGTTAGGATAGGTAGATCCTTAGATAATATCATCAACATAAATTTGTAATATTAAAATGTGATCATTATGTTTCTTTACAAACAATGTCTTATCAACACTTCCCATTATAAAGTTATGACTTAGTGGAAACTTAGTCAACTTTTCGTACCATGCCCTGGAACTTGTTTCAAACCATAAAGTGCCTTTTTTAAGCGATAGACATGATTAGCATGCTTAGGGTCATCAAAACCCGAAGGTTGTTTAATATACACTTCTTCATACAAATCGTCATTTAAGAAAGCACTCTTTACATCCATTTGGTATATTTTAAACTTTCTAAAGGATGCAATGGATATAAATAGTCTGATTGATTCAAGACGAGCTACTGGGACAAAGGTTTCATCATAATCGATGCCTTCAATTTGAGTGTACCCTTGTATAACCAGCCTAGCCTTATTTCTAATAATATTACCAAGTTCATCAAACTTATTTTTAAAAATCTATTTTGTTCCGATAATATGTTTATCTTTCAGTCTTGGAATTAAGTACCAAACATCATTTCTAACAAATTGATTGAGCTCTTCCTGCATCGCTACAATCCAGTTTTTGTCAGTAAGAGCTTCTTTTACGTTAGCCAGTTCTATCTAAGATGTAAAGCACATGAAATTACACATATCTTCTAGTTATTTACGAGTGCGCACACCAGTGAGAGGGTTTCCAAGAATTTGATTAGTTGGATGGTCTTTAACAGTCCTTAGTTCAGAGTTATTTTGATTTGATGAAGTATCTAGTTTATCAATTAGAAGGACTTCATTATTTTCTAAACTTGAAACAGGTATATTCAAGTGATTGTCAATAACCACATTAATAGACTCTTGAATTACACCAGTTCTCTTGTTAAGAACTCGATACGCTCGGCTATTCAGAGCATACCCTAAAAATATCCCTTCGTCACTTTTGGTATTAAACTTACTCAGATTTTCTCAGCCACGTAAAATATAGCACTTGCTGCCAAAAACATGAAAGTATTTGACAGTAGGCTTCTTATCAAACTACATTTCATAAGCCATTTTACTATTTATTTTTCTAGTGTAAACATGGTTAATTATGTAACAAGCAGTATTTACGGCTTCGGTCGAAAGATTTTTAGGGAGCTTCATACTATTTAGCATTACATTTGCCATTTCTTGAAGCACTTTATTTTTTCTTTCTACTATACCATTTTGTTGTAGTGTTTTGGGCACAGATAATTCATGTGATATTCCCTGATCACTGCAAAACTTCTCAAAATCGCTATTCTTAAATTCTGTTTCATGATCATTATGGATCTTACAAACTTGAGATTCTTTTTCGGTTTGGATACGTCTAAGTACCCTTTTTACTTCATCAAGAGTTTCTGATTTATCTCTTAAGAAGACTGCCCATGTAAATCTGGTAAAGTTATCAACAATTACCAGAATGTATTTCTTGCCACCTCGACTCTCTATTCTGGTTGGTCCAATAAGATCTATGTGGAGAAGTTCGAGCAGTTTAGATGTGGCATTAGAGTTCACCTTTTTGTGAGTACTCCTGGTTTGTTTTCCAATCTAGCATTCACCACATATTTTGTCTATTTTTTGTATTTTAGGTAAACCTCATACCAATTCTCTTTTGCTCAATTTATATAAGTTGCGGTAGTGTACATGTTTAAGGCGTTTATGCCATAATTCTGTCTCATTGTATGGACCATGTAACACAATAGATTAGATGAGCTAGAATCACTCACAATGTACCAATTTTCAGAAGTTCTGCAACCAGTTAATATTGCAGAACCAATTTTATTTAGAATTTTACAACCTTGGTTAGTAAATTTTATACTATGATTTTTATCACATATTTGAGAGATACTTAATAAGTTGTGTTTTAACCCTTCTACATATAAAACATTCTCAAATAAAGTGAAGTTAAAGAGTTGAACACCGTACCTTGGCCAACAATTCTGTAGTTGCTACCATCACCTAATGTGACTGAACCATCAGTCATATCTTTAAGATTGGTGAACAGACCTTTGTCACCAGTCATGTGTCTCTAGCATCCACTGTCTAGGTACCACTTTGAATGGCTACAAGCTTTGAAAGCAGTGTGGGCAACCAAGCAAGTAACCTTAGGAACCCATTTCATTATAGTCTTGGGTTTAGGAGTATAGCTTCATATATTTGTAGTTGTTATAAGACCGACCCATTAGGTTAGATTTTAAGAGCTCCTTAAGTAAGTCAACAATTTTCTCAGTTAAAGGATTACAATTCTGATTTTTATAGTTGATATGCTTACTTTTAGGTTTTAAGGTTTGAAAAGTTTTAGAATTTTTAGAATAGTATTGATTCAGACTTTTTCCTTTTGAGTTTAAAGATGCCCCTTTCACAAATTTAGGAGTAATCTTATGTTTGGGAGGAATACTTTTATCGAAGCCCAATTCAGATCAATCGCCACATTTTCTGGATCCGGATAAGTGTTTTTCTAACTTAGGATCACCTTGGGCATACCTCCAAGTGTCTTTTAAACTCAAAAGTGAAGAGACTTCTAGTTTTAGCTTTTCATTTTCAGATTTTAAGTTTTCAACTTGGGAGATTTTCAAATCTAAGTCGCACTTAGTTTTTTTCAAAACAATCTGAAATGTGAGATTTTTCTAAAACAAGATTATCAAAATTTTCTTTAAGTTTTGAAAACTTTTCTTTCTGAAGTTTTAGTTTTACCGCAATTTTACAACTTTCCTTGTATAGGCCATTATAAGCATCTTGAAGATCTTCTTCATTTTCATGATCACTATTTAGATTTTCTTCACTAGTTGAATCATCATTATCTGAAAAAGTGAACTTGGTTAAAGTCATTAGGGCTTTGACATCATTACCCGACTCGGTTTCAAAATCATCTGACTCAGAAGATGCTTCAGAGTAGGAAGATTCATCCCATGTAGCCAACATACCTTTCTTTTTCAGTTTATCCTTTTTAGGACATTTGTTTCCTAGATGCCCATATTCATGAAAGTTGTGACATTGATTGTCTTTTAAAGATTTTCAAGTTTTAGATCTAATTCTTTTCATTAGGTTTTTGCAAATCAACCCTCTTTTTACTTTTGAAAATCTTATAAAACTTTTTAGCCAAAAGGGCTATATCATCTTCAGAATTTTCTAAATCAGAATTGTTATTTTCTTGAGAAATATGTTTAAAAGATTTAAGGGCGATGGATTTACCTTTAGGAGCTTTAAAGTTTAACTCATAGGTCTGTAATGAGCCAAGTAGTTCTTCTACCCTCATATTATCCATATCACGAAGTTCCTGGATTGCAGTCACCTTTGAATTGAACCGTTTAGGCAGTGAGTGTAGTATCTTTGCACAGACTTTACTTTCTGGGATTCTATCACCAAGACCCCACATAGAGTTGACAATGTCATTTAATCTTGTATAGAAGTCAATGAAAGTTTCACTTTCTTCCATACGTATTTCCTCAAATTTGGTTGTGAGGATTTGGACTTTAGATTTCTTGACAATTGTTGTCCCCTCGTGTGTCATTTCTAAAATATCATAGGCTTGCTTTGCAGTATCATAGGATATAATTCTCTTGAATTCATCTAGTGACAGTGCGCAAGTAATTGCATTTTGAACCTTTACATTGGCACTACTCTCACTTTTCTGAAGAGTGGTCCAAGAAAAATAAGGTGTGACTTTCATAGTTTTGGATCTGTCGATACCAGTTACTTCAGTGGTAGGAGGGATCCAATTAGTCATTGTGGCTTGCCACACGATCTCATCCATGGATTTTAAGAAAATTCTCATTCTAGCTTTCCAATAGGCATAATTGGAGCCATCAAATGGTGGAGGCCTAGTGACTGAAAGGCTATCAAAATTTGACATCTTCTAAAGCTCAGATCGATTAGCTCAGGAATTTAATCCAAAAGAAATAATAATTAAAATGAGCTATTAGGATCTGATACCACTTGAAAAGGCCAAGCTAAGAGTCCTAGAGGGTGGTGAATAAGACTATGCCAAATTAAAAATTAAATGTGAAATTTAAACAAATATAAATAAAAATAGCAATTAAACAATGCTCAATGCAGAAATTTAAAACAACCTCAAATGTACAAGTATTGAGAGATTGATACAGATGTTGTTCTAAGGACAACCTTACACCAAAAACCAATTGCTTACGGTAGGACAACCTGATTCCTAGAACGGTCTGTGTATCAAAATCTCAAATCGATATAGAGGAATAATGAAATAAATAACAAAGAAACAAACTAAGCTATTACAACACTCTCACACATGCATAAAAAGATTACAACATTCTCCACAAATGCATAAAGGGAAATTACAACATCCACAAAATGAAATATTCAATCAATCACCACAAGACCAAAAATTATAGTGGTTCGCTTGTGTGTACACCAACTGTTTAGAAAAATAGCCACACAACTACTCCACTCCTAATATCCTCACATAGTGGATATTAGCATTCACTATGAAATAGGTTTTTTAAGGTTCACCTAAAACCCTCACAATTGTGTCTTTCAAGTGGGATTACATAATTCAAAAAAACCCCACACTCTGAGTTTTCTGGATCACCTCAGACAAACCAAAATAAAGAGATTTTTCTGGCACAATCTCAATGAAACCAAAATAATGAATTTACAAAATAGTAAAATACTTATCTGGATATTCTCCTTTTGATGCAGCCTGGAAGAACCAATTCGAAGTAGAAGTTCAATGTTCACACTCACTTATGAAATGGTTCTAAGTTTAAATTGATTTTAAATTAAATCACCTTGGGCTAGCTTGATTTGATTTTGATTCCAAGAAATGAGAATACTTCAATTCCTCTTTCAAATAAGATTGAAATGTAGAAAATCAAAATCAAATGCAAAGAAAGTTAATTAAAGAGAATATAAAATGAGTACTAAATAGCTTAAGAATATCACTAACTTATCTCTCAGAGTGGAGTATTGATTTTGCTTGAATTCAATATCAAACTCTAGAATTCGTGCTCATTTATAAGTGCAAAAATTGCATCTATGATATTCCTGAGGTCGGTTCAATTGGTTGATGGACCAACAAACTTTTGAAAATTTGGGCGCGATAAGATTAGACTGTTGATAGACTGGTCAAAGGACCTGCTCGACCGGTAGAGTGGCCTCCACGACTAGTCTAATCCTGTCCACAACTAGTCGTGTGGAACTCAAATTAGTTATTGGACTTTGAGTCGAGCCTACAGGACTAGTAGAGCACTGTTCACATGACCAGTCGAGTAGTCTCTAGGACTAGTCGAGGCAATAACAAAAAATCTTGAAAATACGTAACAACCTTAGGATTGGTCGAGGATTTCTTGGACTGGTCGAGCCAGTGTTAGGACTAGTCGAACTTAGTCTAAGACTAGATGAAAAATAGACTAAGCACTTATAAAATGACCCAATTAAACTATGTATTCAAAATGACCTATCCTATGGTCAATCTAGGGTCATTCATACCTTATACATGATGTATGAACATTGAATCTTCTTTTGCTTCAGTTGATAGTTGTTCTTTGAAGTTCACAAAGCTTGAGTTGATGAAGCTTGAACTTGAGACTTTCGAAGCTTGAATATGACTAACATTAAAGCTTGAGCTTGAGGTTCAAAGTAAAAAACTTTGTCTTGACTTGGACGAACCTTTGAAAACTTGAACTATTGAAGCTTGAAAGATTGAATTAACACTTGGTGTTGTACTTGAACATGAACATGTAATCTTGCTTTTGAAGTTCTTGAAGTAAAGACCTTTGATCTTGTACATGAGATGTAATGTCTTAAATTTGTAGATGAGCTACACAAGACACAGATTCCAAGAGGTTTTGGCACTACAAAATTTCACAATAATAGGAGCTAGAAAACCTAGCACTTACATTGATTCATATGGTGTTGATAAGCAGTAAATAAATCTTGAAAACAGGGGAAAGAGATGTAACCAAGTAAATTGCAAAATTTAAAAGAAAGATCCTCAGCTTAGGTCGTTGAATCATCTTCTACTCAATTAAATACTCTGAGATGTATTTTAAGGTCAGATTCTACTCTAATTCACCTGGTTTGGATTGTTAAAGTTAGATTTCAATTAAGTTTAGTAAATATGAGGATATTTGATTTAGATTATACTCTAGACAAGATAGGTTCCAACTTGCCATGTTTAGGTCCATCCTACCACCGAGTCGACTCGGTTTGGTGTGATAGAATCCTATTGTAGAGGGAAAATTGGGTTTGAAAAGAGAAAGAAAGAAAAGAAAAGAAGAAAGTTAGGGGAGGCTCGATCTGAACCGTGTTCAGTTGGCAACTCGGGTTCATTCTTCAGTGACTCAATGAATTCAGGTGGCTTTCCTAGTGCCCGTTCTTCTCTCTCTCCCACACCTCTCTCTCTTTATCTCTCTCTTTCCTTGTTTTGCACCTTTCTGGCCAGGTGATAAGGGCTTTTATAGCACATCCAGGTTTCTGGATTCTTCTTACGCAGTCCATATACGTCGTGTGGTGTGTGTAAACAACAATGCGACTCATTCGGTTGTGGCATGTGGAACGAGTAACACAGATCGTTAGTGATCTTTTAGATTTGATCTTCTCGGGATTTCCCTCTCTTCAAGTTATCTAGGTCCACTAGGAGTCCAACGTTCTGCCAGTAGGAGATTTGGTTCTCTGATCGGACGGTCCTATTGGTGAGGGACCGGTTTCAGTTTTAATGGAGAATCTATCCCGATCCACTTTTCTCCAAACCAGAATTCTCTACGTGGATCGGATTGCCCATCCGATGCTTCCTAGGCCATCGGATCTGTGGTGAATGTGGGATTCGTGGACCCATAGCGAGGAAACTCCTTTCGCAAGTTGCGTGGAAAATGGTGGAACGGCCATGAAAGTCGGCGAGAATTGTGGACGACTCCTCTTTCTTGTTCGAGGAGGATCTAACTGCCTTTCTTAAGTAGGTGCGTAGATTAATACGCAAGAAATGGATGCCTCTGTTGCAGCATTCGCACGGTCTGTGATATCACTAGAATTAGTGTGTGGGCCTTGATCTTTCCTCACGTGCATGACCCCTCTCGGATGGAATTTGAAGTGGTGGCTGATGGACGATCCTGATTTCCCATCCCTTCATGATGGTGGCCCACACCAGATCCGGTCGGAGGCTTCTTATTTGAAATGATGAGGGCGGGAAGGAAGGAAGAAGAGAATTTCTCTTCGTGATTTACCAAGTCAAACGTTGTTTGATCGGATTTATCTTTTGGTGTTCTGCAGTTGTACACTCTTTTGAGTACATGCAACCCCCATATGATGCCTGTTGGGGTGATCTTATTTAATTATCTCTGTCCATTCAGTTTCTTTATGCGTGTATGACTTTTGGGTTCCAAGAGTGAGTCTAGTCTAACGCTTTGGTGGGCCATGCTTTAAGGCATCTGGTTTCTAATCCCGGATTCTCCCTAAGCTGTCAATCAGATTTCTCTAGATCGGGTTGTCAATGCTCTTATTGTTTAATGATTCATTTTATGGTGGTCGTGACACCTATTCTTATAGTTAATCTATGAATGAGGGTTAATCGAACGATCAGACTCTATAAGGACGGGAAATTATCCAGGTTGATTGAAGGTGTGTTTCCACCTTGTTAGGTCCTTACTGTTTGGGTACTAAAAGTTTAGGGTGTTACATGCAATCATTGAAATATCAATAGATTAGATTGAAGAATGAACTCCACCATTCGAGGATCTTCCAACAGCTCATTTATTGAAAAATCATTAAGCTGGAATCCTGTGAATGTTTGACATTTGAGAATCTCATCTACACTTAAAGACCTACATTTAATAGAGGAGATTCACCAAAATACCTTTACTCAACAACTAGAGCATCTATAGTTGTTGCAGATCAAGGGAGCTAAAGACTCTTCATCAACAAGGGAAATTGTCTTCAGAATGTGCTAAACGGGGCTCACCTACTTACAAGTAAGTTATTAGAATCCATAGGATTTGAAAACCTTTCCTTGTGTAGGATTGGGATTCATAGTTTGATACTCAAACTCGCTAAGACCTTCCGTAGGCCTCCGAGGGAGAATACGTATAGAGTCCTTGTGTAGGATCTATTTGCCTTGTGCAGGATCTATTTGCCTTGTGCAGGCATGTATTGATTTGCCTTGTGTAAGCATGTGTTGATTGCCTTTTGTAGGCATGTGTTGCTTGCCTTGTATAGGCAATACCTTGTGTAGGTTGTGAAAGTTTATGGTTAACCTGATTTAAAACCATTGGATAGTGAAATCTGGCACACTCTAGTGTGGAGTGCATTAGTCGGGAGTGGAGTAAGCGCATAGCCGAACCACTATATATTGTTGTGTTTGTGATGATTATTTGTATTCATATGTATCACTACACCCAAATCGTCATTTAGGAACGGTTTTAAACCGTTCCTAAATACTTCAGGAACGGTTCATTACCGCTCCTAAATGAGGCGTCGCAGAAAATCAGGAACGGTTCAGAACTGTTTTGGGTCGTTTCAATTTTCAGAAACAAAATTTTAGGAACGGTTTTAAACCGTTCTGGTGCCAACGGTCACATTTTGGGCACAATTTTAGAAACGGTTTTGAATGCTTATTAATATTGCCAATGGTCAGATTTTAGAACGGAATTTTAAGAACAATTTTATACCCCTTTGTTTATTATATGAGAGAGAGAGAGAGTGGGGTATGTAATCCACTTATATTATACGCCAGATAATTACACAAATATAAGAAAAAGACAATAGAATGATTCACACACAATAATCTTTTCCTTCTTTTCTAGTACACATTTCAATTTCAATTCCAATTCCAACTTCCAATTTCAATACAACATTTCATGTCATGAGCGATTAATCCCATCTTTGGAAGTATTGGTGGTGGTGTATTCTTCTTCTTCATTGGGCTTGAATCAACTCACAAGGGTGGAGAAGGCCCAGAGAATGTCACGCCATCTTGGTTTCAAATTTTGTCGGTTGTGTTGATAATTACACAAATTTTGTTGCAGAAACCACAATGACTAAAACTAAAAAAGAATACAAAGATCTGATGAAGATGCTCTCGATCTCGAGGACCATAGACGTACCTTAGATCGAAGGTAACCCCCGAAAATCAGTTATATAGGAGTAGTTTACCTTACCAAAGGGTCTATTGCATTTGCACCAGCTTCCTTAAGGCACACAGATTGCATTGTATCAATAGCATACCTGCCAAAATCACCCATTAACAGGATATCATTACATGCATTTGAAATGATAAAATATATGTCCAGATGGATGCAGCATAAACTCCAGAAATAGTTTAAACAGCTGACCTCAAAAATTCATGGGCATCTTCTTCTCTCCCATGACCAAGAAAACATACAACCTAATAAGTGAATACTAAGTGAACTTGAAATAACTTGCAATGCTCTCCATTTAACACTCATCCTGCACAAAAGATTTCATTTAAGCGTGACGTAATGTGATTCATACAAGTATCAAGCTATCGAGTTTACAGTAAAGTTTCAAGCACCACTGTAGCCCTCTGAGGAATTTCTCATTCAAAATACCAAGTCAACTTTTCAACTGACTCTTGAGGATCTAAGAAATCCTACATGCACACACTTCTCAACTCTTCCTCTTTTGGGGGTGTTGATCTCATTCATTGTTGGTTGGGATCATCCACTCTATATCAGATACGCTCTTGAGTGGAAGTTACAACATGAATAGAAAATAGGTAGAACTCAAATGCATGCAGAATTGGATTACCATTTGATAGTAGCAACAGCAGCAGCCAAACAGAGATAATACTGCTTGTAATAAGTATCCAAGGCAAGAGCAGATGGTTCCTTGGCAGCCAAACTTTTAACCAGCACAACTTCCTGTGAAACATTGATGAAAAGCTACATATAAACATAATTATGACATCCAAAATCCTTTTAAAAAAAAATCAAAAGATAATTATTTTTCATAGTTTTTCTTTTTCTATTAGATCCCAGCATTAGTGACTTAATTTTACTTTATTTAAACGAAAAATCTTAAAGTCAATTACCTTGGATTTAAACTGATTATCCATGAAATAACCTCAACCATGAAAGCAATCGACTAACATTAACCTTAGATTATTACGAGCTCTTGAATTGTCAGTGCTTGATGCCTTGTGTATCTCCATCGCACTCCTGAATTACAATTAATTGAAATGATAATAAGTATCCAATTAATAACTTTGGTATTTTTATTGCAGAGTCCCTAAAAAGCTTTGATTTTGCATTTTTAGTGAAGAGTTACTCACACCACCCAAGGTCATTTGGATTTTATGGAACGATGTGTAGTTCATACACGAATACGTCACTTCACCACCCTTTGGGTTGTTTGTTTTCCAAATTCCTATGCCCCATCATGCATGATATGGTTCAAGATGATGATTGGACTTATTTGTTTATCCACTCAATCTTGACTATCCATTACACATTGATCTCAGATTGAAGACTGACCACATAGTAACCAAAAGATCTCTGCTTGATAGGATTCTCCCAACAAATGGCAAACACTTGCTAGAACTAGAATCCTGCAATTATAATATTACAAATGTTTGGAGAGAGTGATCAAGCAAAAGGTTAAAGCATGAGACAAATGTATAAGAAAATCAACTTGGATTTTTGCCAGGAAGGTCATAGATGTGTGTGGATGTCGAAGGTGGATTATTCAGGAAATTCCTATCTCTGTGAGTATATGTTAATAACATGCCACATGACAAGTTCAAGTTCTAAGTTCTAAACAAAACCAACCTGTTTCACATTGTCATAAACCATTGACGGGTCGGTGAAATCGATGATCACACTAACTGGTTTCGACTGCCAAAGGAGAAAGAATCTCATCAGAATGAAATACGCAGGGTAGAGTCTGAACTGGCATCCAAAAAGTAAAATTCTAAAACATTTGACATCAGCGACAACAACTTCATGGAAGGTGAGAAACCAGGACAATATCCTTTCAAGATATAAATAATAAGAGGCAACAACAAATAGAGCAGGACTTCTTTTTTTTGGTTAGCACGTTAGTACACACCCCACTGTTAGCCACAACGCAAATAGAGCAAGACTAGCCACACCCAATTTGACTTGTATCATCCACCATGAAATTTGTTTCTCAATGGAGTAAGCTAAAGGAGAAAGACCATTTATTTCAGTAAACAAACTTCCTCCTGAATAAATAAACCAACTGATCCAAGACAAACCTGAGCATAATCTAAGCAACAGTAAGAGTGTGTATGCATTTTCAGCTTTTCTTCACCATCTTTCCCAGTTTGTTGACTATCAATGGTGGCAGCTACAGCAACATTAAAAATCTTTGCGCCTTTAGCTCTGTAACAAAATGAACAATCAAATAAACATAAGTAAAGAATAATAACAAAAATAGGGGGAAAAAAGAAGAAAACATAATGATTACAGCACCCCAATAACAATCTATAGAAGTAAAGCAAGTTTACAGCAAGTTTGGTATCCCCCTGGAAAGGATATCCCATTTTCTTTTCTTCTTTTTCAATGTTTTGAAATGAACTGGAAGTTTTTAATAGCAAAGATACCCCATTATTCACCTCTGAAATGGATAATTACTACTCCATATGTCCATATACGCACAGCCCCAAGTTCTTCCGAATCAAAACAATCCACTTAGCAAGCTACAAGCTGGTGAAATTTTTAAATCCAAAAGCTTCATTAAATACTCATTTGTCATCATCGTCACCTGTTAGTCACTGCTCCATCATATATATCATCATTTTTCTTTATTTTTGTAGAACTTTTGATTGCAAGGAGTCACTCACTTCAGGGATTCTTAGAGAAGTGAAGGGACAGGTAATGCACTATCACCACTGTCCTTTATTTTCTCCATTTTGGAAGATCAACTAGATAGCATAGTTCTAAAACTCAGCACAATTGCTGCACAAAGCTTTTAAATCGAAAAATCCTCCCTTCAAGGACAACTCCTACCCATGCCAAAGGTGGAATCATTACAAGTCTTCATTCCTGTTGTCTTAACTTCCATTCCTAATGTCTTTAAGCACTTGGCATAAAAAATAATGGAAATAAAATTATCATAATAGGATTCAAAACCAAAACCATTAAATGAGCATAAAAAAATCACAAAGGCAATCATTTCTACAGAAATCCACCAATAGTGAAAGTTGATCTCCTAAAACCAAAAAGGGATCAAACCATAAGAACCAAAGCATAGACTCTAGAGGTCTTTGTAAATTTTCTCATCTTTCAAAAAAAAAAAAAAAAAACCTTGAAAAGGTCTATTGCATAAACAACACTAAATGATAGTTCCAGGTGTGGGATCTTTGTAAATTTTCTCATCTTTTAAAAAAAGGTCTATTTCATAAGCTATTCATAATTAGGCCCATCAGATTAACAATTTAGATCATGGGATCGACTTGTAGAATCTTAAAATCCAGACATATAGTGCAAAACCTCAGCCAAATCATAGCATTTCTCATTATCATTATTCATCATTTTGGTTTCCAGCACGCTCATATGCTTTTATTAACTAGGAATGGAGAGCGAGGCTACTAATGGAGTAGTCCTCTGCTATAAAATGTCCGTCTATTTCCTACCATTTGGTGGGCACGAAGAAGATCCAGCAAGGGCTGGCAAAGCCCAATATACTTGAAAGGTAATAATTTTCCTTTTTTGAGGATTATTCCATATATCCTTTTGTTCAGTTCATTTCTGAAAAACTATAAGAGCTTCCTGAAACAAATATTTCTTGATAAATGGCATTAGCCATTCTCGATTTTATTAACTGTCTATGCCTACTAAGCATTAGTATACCTATTACCAATATAAAGATACAAAAAGAATTGAGACTGATACTCTCAACCATATGCAATTTAAAAACCATATGCCCTACCTTACCTTCATCACACAATAATTTCTTCCTGACTCCCAAATCCAGCGACCTATCACGTATTCCCTGTCGCTACAGAAGAAGGGAAACAAGGAATTGAAATTCACTATGCCACGCAGATTCAGTTGTCCCTAATATCTCTGCTACCAAAACAAGGAATGGGGAACTCTACTGTTTCATGTATCAAAATAAAAACTAGCAGGCCTGAAATTGGTTTGTTCAAGAGTGCTAAAAATTAAAAAAAGGACTTTAAGAGAAAACAAGGGCTCAAGGATAAAGTCCTTCAAACAGAAAGGCATCCAGAAAGTAGATGCCTGATAATCAAAAACATTTGAGACATGCCACTTTTGGAAACAAGCTTGGATGCAATACAGAAAAAGATAACCTAACCAAAATTGAATGTCAGAAATAATGGTGCTAAACATGAGTCTCTGAGTTACAGAGGTAAACAAGGCAATGTAACTTGAAAGGAATAAGACCTAGAAACCGTAGGCTTTCTATGCCCTTGAAAGCCAATCTACCATTGCCTTTAGCCTGTGTAAACTACATGTTGATTGTTGCAATAATCTCAAGGTGTATGGAATGTTGGTCTAATTTTCTCAACTCCCATTATAAAACAGAGGCTCATGTTTGTTTGTATCTAACAGTATTGAAGTATTTAAAAATGATCAAATGTAAGGAACATGACAACAACTTTCTTTAATGCTATGATTTCTTCAAGCTATGTCGAGGACAATCCTTCAATTCTGCTCTTTGACACTACCAAATGGCCAGATGAAGGACATAAATTGTAAGGTCTAAAACCTATCATTAGAAGTTCAACAAATTCTTGTCATGAATTAATTTTCCAGCTTGATGCATAGCTCCAAAGTCCGCACCTTGAACAGTTAAAATTTGTCTTGAATCAGCTTAGATGTGGCATTTGTAATGTACTCCATTGGACTATGCCTCACTACATCCATTTTGACACTAGTGCACCCATTGGCAACCCAAGCTATTATCACAGTTTAACTTCAAAATGCATGGAGTTAGTAGATAGCATCCAAGTTAATTACATCCAAGTATCTGATGTCGATACTTACATGCCCCAAGCAAAACCAGTTGCATGAGTTGATGCATTTCTTTTCTTTTCTTTTCTTTTTCATTTTTCTTGAAGAAAAATAAAAATGAAGAGAAAATGAAATTTAACGACCATGTATACTATTTCTCATGCTAGCAAATATACCTTGAAGCTTTTAGTTCTTTTCACCTACAAATAGTTACTTGGTAAGGAATTTGGTGGTGGGGTTGTATCTGGAGATAGCAAGAATGAGGAAAGACATCTAAGTAACATTAATCAAGTGCATGCTAGAGATGCAAAGACATGACTCTTTCAGTACACCATAAGTTATGTACAGGAACGCTTATAACCCAAGAACTATAATACCCCCATAGTCATAATACACTTGGGTTCTCAGAAATAAGAACTGCAAAGTCTTTCATGAATTACATATGCTGCATCTGGATTCTTCATTGAAATGAATGAGAAAATCAGCGGAAAATTAGTAATTACCTTTCTCGGTATTCAAATTGAAGAACTAGGCTCCAAATAGAAATTGGCTCACTTTCAAGTTGTTGTAAACAAATAGCTCCACTTGAAATTTGTATCTACTTCATTTTTGGAACCAAGCTTCTAGGCATGTGCCGTGCCAAAAGACCAGATGGCGAATAGTATAATTCCATTTTAGAGAAAGACATACAGCCCTCCCTAAGTTTTATGGAGTCATTCATGTGAAGACCTGGTTATGAACATCAATCAAAGCAATAAATTATGAAACGAAATCATTTAAAAAAAATAATTAACAAAAGACTTTATGGAGAGTAGACATCTATAGGCTGTAATCAACTGGTTATTACAAAAGCACCTCAAATTCTCAATAATTTCTAAAAAAGATGGGGAAGTTAGAAGACACCTGGATATGCATGTTAGCATGCATCTTCCCATTGCCGAATTCCACATCCCAATTACACATGCATGCACATTCAACGTTGACTGATAGAACATAATTTCAGTTAGAGTCTAGACATCTATTCTTCAAGGATGTTAGCACCTAGTTAAGGGGGAAAAAAAAGACCATGAGAGGAAGAAGAA
Source organism: Magnolia changhungtana (assembly GCA_030180095.1). NCBI lineage: Eukaryota > Viridiplantae > Streptophyta > Magnoliopsida > Magnoliales > Magnoliaceae > Magnolia > Magnolia changhungtana. The sequence goes on along the minus strand of JASAUF010000644.1, from coordinate 1,081,253 downwards.
AAGCTCAATATATGAGACCTAGCAGTTGATCTTTGGTAAAGAGGCTCTCCTGCTTCATTGGAGTTGGAGGCTTGCTCCTCTCTTTTCCCTACAAGTGGAAAACACTTCTAGGCCATTAAAGGATACCACGTGAATGACCTGTAGCTCAAAAATAAAATAAAAATGGATAGAAGTGCAACAACCAAGTGTCTTAGGCATTGCATTAATAGGCAAGGCATCATTTTGTTGTCAAGGATGTTTACCAAAATTCGCCAACCCCACTACATTTTCCATTCTGGGACATGCAATCTGAAATATGGACCATTGCGATCCTGGTCAATATTTTTACCAATCCAAAATTACCATCCTATATTCCAAGAAAAGAACACCTTAAAACCGATGCTCTAATCCATCTCGCAAGACAAGCTCCAATCCAACTTGAATGACAGAAACCTGAGAGAGACAACTTGAAGAAGCTTGGGCAGATAAGAAAATAGACCACACGAAAGGCTCCAACAAGGATGGAGACAACTTGCATACTTCACCAGGAACGACAAAAACTAGCCCTGCTAGCAAACTAACTAAACAACAAACGAACCAAAAGCTTAGAAGTTTAAGGCCCTGCTCGTAGAAAATCTGACCACCCAGAACCCCTGGCTTGCTAGAACATTTCACACTTATAGTTGTTAGCCTTCTTTTGCAGGAAATATTAAAGAAGTTGAAACTAGACATAGTTGCATGCCAACTCTTGCAAGAAATTTCAAATGAGCAGAAATTGGTCCTGCTCCGCCATATGCATATACTAGAACATCAATATAAGAATATTTTCATTGGCCAAAAAACAAACAACTACCATGCATATGATCTTTGCTACCATGCATATAATCTTTCAAATGAGCGGAAACATTTTAAATGAGTAGAAACACGAATATCAATACAAGAACATTTTCATTGGTCAAAAACCAAACACCTACCATGCTCTGAGCTACTCATCCCAACTGTGATCTGCCCACTTAGCTTGTTGTTCAATCCAACACAGACTACCATCTCGGAGTTCCTCTCGATGGAGAATTGAGACAGTAGGTTGACCCCCAATGCTAGTCGCCCTGCCACCTCATCAGAGATAGACCCAAGGTGGATTGATCTTGACCAATTGGAAAATCCTCCTCTCAGGCGTGCTTCCAAGTTAGCCCTGTATGCAAAGTTCCCCTGTGAACAGAAAGAGAAGGAAGGAGGAAGAAGAAGATAAGGGCTGGGTGTTGGGTTGTCAGTCAGGGAGATAGAGGTGAGATTCGTAGCTTGTTTGGGGTGATTTTTATTTTTATTTTTTTAAAAGTGAAAATTAGGGTTTCGATGGATTGGGATTTGTAGAGACGATTGATTTTGAGAAAGATGTACCTGTCTGCACACTGTCTTGCCGCACTCACTCCTCCTTCGGGGCCGACAACGGATCACACACCCCATATGGAGCTGCCGCTGCCGCTTCTTCTACAATATCGATACCCCATGTGTGGGGACTGTCGTGGGATGGTGGATGTTGCAGGGAGAGGGAGATCGAGAGAGAGGGTTGAGATCGGGAGAGGGATATCGAGAGAGGGGGTTGAGATCGAGAGAGGGAGTTCGAAAGAGAGGGAGATCGAGGGAGAGGGAGATCGAGAGAGAGGGAGAGAGTGAGAGGGAGGGAGAGAGAGAGAGGGTTGAGATTGGGAGAGGGAGAACGAGAGGGAGAATGAGAGAGGGAGACGGAAATGGATGCCAAATAGGGTTCGGGAGCTTTTGGCGTGAGAAAGGAAAATGAATCAGTAGTCTGCGGTGGATATAAATCAATGTGCTTCTTGGGCCTTGTGGGGCCCACTCAGAGGTTAGTAATTGAATCCCTTTTGTTCATCTGTTTCAAAATAAACAATAAAACATAATAATAACAACTAAGAAGATCCAACACTCAATTTAGACACACCAACAAAACAGTAGTAATAATACGTATACCGTTGAATACCGTTTCAAATCAGAAACGGCTGGAGTACGGACGAATACCGTTTCAAATCAGAAACGGTATGAAGCCGTTTCTGAACCAAAATCTTAACCGTACCAGTTAAATGATTTTGGTGTAGTGTATTGACTATTTGAATGTTTATATTATGCACAATACATGCTTGATATAATGTATTGTTTAGATTTTCACTATCTTAGAAGTTAAATATAAATGACTTCTTGTTAATCCTACATAACTCAAGATAAAATTGGTAGAATTTCCTGTTAAGAAGGATTAAAGTTTTTAAAAGTCCTATTCACCCCCCTCTAGGACACTTGGACGTATATCCATACTTCAGTAATAGTGATCCTACCACAATTTTAGTTATAAGTCAAGTGCAACTCGGTTTAAGAAAACCCTATAATCAAGAGTTCACAAATCGGGTTGAATGACTGAATCAACCTAGATCTCAAAATTGAGTTGGGTCTAACCCATAAATGAGCTAGCATTTAGCGACTTGGAGAATGTAATAGGTCAACACGAGTTATAAACTCATCAATGATGGTTGAAAAATGAACCTAACTCGTCTAGTTTCTGAGCTAGGACAATATAAAGAATTTTACCTCTATGGAAGCAATAGATGAATTGCCACACACCCCACGAATGGTTGGATAAGATCTTCTCTACAATAGATCTAGCACAGCTAAAATGGAGCAGGACCGAATGAAACTCACTTAGTCGACTTAGCAGACTAGTGAGAATGGTAGATCTCTCTCTCCTCCTCAATCTTCTTCTTTCTTTGCTTCCTTTCTCCCTATCTCCCTCTTGTTCTTCTTCCTTCTTTCTATTCTTTCTACTGATGTGACCAACATAGTATGGACTTGGACAGACTCAACCTAAAGACTCGGATGCACTCACTATGTGTGACTCAACGTTTGTTGGGAAAATGAGAAGATGACTGGCAGCTTCAATGGCATATTCGAATTCGATCATTCTTTCTTTACATCGAAACATCAAGACTGCTTGGATTCATCATACGAAGCTTGGGGAACGGTAAAATCAAAGCTCTGATGTGATTTTCCTAGGTGAGTTCGAGTGCTGAATCGTTTCGGGAGATTTCTCCTCAACAAACACGAAGAAGAAGGAAACACTAGCATTGTAATGAATTTATATGCCTCCACACGATTTATGTGAGCTCAAAGAATGGTCGAGATCTGACCAATGGATGGTTAATATTGACAAAGAGGAGTACTTTTGGATTTGTCTGTGTAAGAGAGAGGAATCTTTTTCCATTTTCAGGCGATCCGCATGCTCTATAATGAAGGGCTAGGATTTGTCAAGGTGGAGGGTCAAGATTAAAAGAATCTCCTTCATAAGGATTTACAGGCTAGTAGCTAGAAATGACATTACCATTTCCAGACATCTTTGTTTGTAACTTTGTTTGTGCTCATGTTTGCGCACATATGAAAGAACTTCCACATACGAGATGGCTAGGGTGTTGGTTAGAACCAACGTCTGAGCATTATGGATGGTTCAGATCGTTTACCTAATCCTCAATGGTGGGCCACGATCAGAAATAACGGACGGTTGTCCATTCGCTGGTGGAAAACACAAAAGGAAGGAAGAATTCCTTCTTCTTTCGGTCATCAGGTAAACATCCAGTTGACCCGACTCTGCGGTTCAGTGCACAACTGGTGCACCACCTCTAGTGTATACACACAGCTAGAGTGGGGTTCACGGTGAAGCTTTGTGAGATCTATACTGTCCATTCATTCTAACTACCCCGTAAGAGGACATAACCCAAAGAAGAGACATTCATAGCTCAAGTGGGCCACCATTCTCGATTTATGCTTCTAATTAACATTCACCGACAATTTAATGGTCAGATAGCTTCCAAATTTGATCTTAAGGGTTTCATACCTCGAACGATTATGAACTTCAATGACTGAATTGCTTCAAAGTAGATCATCCATGGTCGTAGGTGTCCTGAAGACTATCCAAGTGGAAATCTAGCTATTGATTTTATAATTAAATGGTTAGATAGCTTGATCTATGGAGGAAGATTACTCCTAATAGCCAGAGTGTGAAAGTGCCCTTATTTGTCAATATACATGAGTATTGAGTCAGTCTGACAAGTGAGCCCCAAGTTGAAGACTACAAGATTAAAGACTCAGTAATTGAAGAAGTTCGAGTGCTCTACATAGGTAAATCAAAGCCTCACTTCCCTAACCAAACCCTTGAGGTATATGACCCCATCCACAAGAACCTAATCTTACCCACAAATGTTTTTGAAAAACACTTGGTACGCTTAGTTTAGAATATTTTAAGTATTGGAGCAAATGTGAACTATACAGGTAAACTTCATGTCCTGACGATTACATTGATATGCAATTGAGGACAGTTCGATGGCATCGAATCTGGTTCGATCATATCGAAACCAAGGCCAAATAGTCCAGTAACAAATTTGAATATATGTTGGGGGATTGACGATTACATCGAGTGAAGTTCGATCGCATCGAAACATAAGTTTCGATGACATCAAACCCACTTCGATAGCATCGACCCTGGGCTCTTCCCTCCACTATACTTAAAATACTCTAAGTGTTCTTTGATGCAATCAAACTTCTGTTAATGGCATCGAAATAAACTATCAATGGTATCAAAGACAATTGGTGTTCACAACCCCAAGTGTAGGGTCGCGATGTAGTAATAATCTTGGTGAGACCGAGGTTGAATCCACAGGCACTAATCTTGTATGTTTCTGAAAATAACTAGAAGTAGAACTAGAAGAAGATGTAAATCTGAAATCTTGAATAAATGAAGTAATTGTGAATATTGTGTAAACTATTAATTAAAAGTGGGAACTAGGGTGCCAAGGATCCACTTGTGGCAATTGAGATGCTACCTTGCTTGATTCAAGAGATCCAACTGGAATCAGAGTCCTATCTTATCCAATTGGAGAAAGAGATGATCGAATCTCTAAACTTCTCATTGATCCAATCTCAAAGGAGGAGAATTGTGAGGATTTGGAAGGGATTCCGTCACCCAACCATGCCCCAGAGATGATGGCAAACAACGGGATTTACCAATCCCACAATCTCAATTAAGAAAAGAAGATATATAAAGCTATCGCAGATCTATTATAATTTGAGTCATAACAAATCAATGAAAATTGAAAATATTCCTTAAAATAACTAGAAATCAATAAAGTTCAACATAAACAAGAATCAAAGCAAAGTAAACATCCTCGTCATGCTACAAGCTTCACCTCTTGGCCATAACTAAGAGGTTTAGCCAACTATAGACATGATTGAACTAAGAACTCTTAAACAAAACAAAAAGACCAACTAAGGAAGAAGAAGAAAAACTCCCGAGTGGTAGCTCCACCCTTTTCCTCCACTCCTTGAACCCTAGAAGATGCCTAGGAATATCCTAAGGACTCATATTTGTAGTTGTGTAGTCCCATCTTATGCAACTTCTTGAAATTTCTGGAAACCGTCTCAAGTTACGCACTCTGCATAAGTCCCGCATTATGCTTTGGTCGGACCGAAGTTGGGAACCGAATTAAGATTGAAAATCACACTTTCTCGCTGGACAATTCTGTGCTATTTCAGTTGGACTGAAGTTCACTTCAGTCGGACCGAAGTTGACTTCCGTTGGATCGAAGTTGATGGTGAAAATTCTTGTGCAGAAAATCTATCAAATTTATGTTAGACCAACTCCAACCGAAGTACTTCGGTCGGACCGAAGTTGGCTCAAGTTGGACCAAATTATCCTGATTTCTTGCTAGATAATTTTCTGTGATTTCAATCGGACAAAAATTGGCTCAGGTCGGACCAAAATGTCGTATTTTCTGTTGTGGGTTCTATATTCTTTCAAGTCCTTTCTTCATCCTTTGTACTTGGTTCCCTTGGATATTTGGCATGTGAATTCTTCATTCTTGGTCTCCTAAGATCCATCTTTTGCCTTGGTGATTCTTAAGCATCAAATCCATGCATTTAGCATTATTTTCAATCCAAGCTCTCAGATTTACCTTGCAACACAAACATGTATAAAATATACCACTATACCTTATCATGTTCATAAAACCAAGACATAAATAGGGAAAAATATGCAATATTTGACACTCAACACACTCCCCAACCAGCATTTTACTAGTCTCGAGCAAAAACATGCGTGAAGCAATTCTCAATTCTCCATGTTCAAACCTATTTCAAAAATCAATCCTTTGTGCAATCAAGTATGAATGAGTAGGATTAAGATGAGAAATCGGGATTTTGAAAACCTAGAGCCGAATCACATAAGCAATCAAACAAATAGGTTCTTTATCAATTACATTAGAATATAAGTTCATATATCAAGCTTTTCAATGTGCATGGTGAAAATCAACTTACTTCCTATAAGAATATTATTATTTCATAATGTTACCCACGCTCACCACTTCGAGATTAGTTGAAAACTCAAGTGCTTATTCCAAACTTATCCCATTTTCCTTCTTTTTCCAATTTTTGATTTTATATCGATGGTCACTTGTATTCATTCAGTATTTTCAGTATCTTTACCTCCATTGTTTTTCAGACTTTACATTCTTTCATTCTTTTCCTGTCTTTTCAGCATACATGACCTTTTTGTTGATCTCACTGTTTTTTAACTAGTTCTTTTCATCTTTTAAGGTGGACAAAATTCTCCAGACTCAATTCTTAATATCTTTCAATGATGCACATGCTAACCATTAAAAATCCTAGCATTATTCATAGAAAGCAAATTAAACATGTCTTCGTGATTTAGATCAACATGATATTCAAACTTCCTTTTAATCAATTGAGTGCAAGAACTTTGGTGATAATTTACTTAGTTGATCAAACTCTGACAATTCAAAATTCGATTTCTATCTCATCATCATACTCAAAGCATTCTTAATCCACAAATTATCAATTTTCAAACAGGTTTCAACTTGAAAATTTTGAAAATATCCACAATTTTTGCTCAAAAACTAAGAAAACACTGATTTGTTTACCTAATCCACACCCCCAACCTGAAATCTACATTGTCCTCAATGTAAAAAGAGATAAGTACGCAATGATCATGAGGCAACAAAAAGAAAGGAGTAGTGATAGAAAGGTAGTACCTGGAGAAGGCGAATTGAAGCTGTTCCAAAGATCTCAACGTCAAGATGCGTTAGCACAATGACTAAACAAATGAAAGCAAACTATCCTAGTTCGAAATTCTATGAAAATAATAAACCTAATCCTAAACTATGAAAGTAAGGGAAAGCTGCTCGATGATCATGGAGCAAGGTTCTTCCTCCGGCCAGTATCTTAATAAATTTCTCATTAGGTTTCTCAATAAGATCATCTAAAAACCATTTTCCCAATAGGCTTAGATGTCTTGGAGCATGAATGTCCAGAGAAATTTATGGACCTCAGCAAAAAATTGTCATTGAATCTCCTGAGGTATCCAAAGCATATATGATTTACTTATGAGAGACAAATTTTTAAAGTTAGTACAATATGGTGAATTAGAGACTACGATTATGTGAAATTCAGAAAAATCCTCAGTAGGCAAAGTAGTCTCAACACATTCTGAAGTTTCAGACATCAGTTCAATTTTTAGCTCTCCTCCTTTGATGATAAACGTTCATGATCTATGAAAGGAGAGGCTTCAGAATAAGGGTTCTCTTGGTCAGTAATAACTACCGAGGTATTATCTTGCAAGGCATCCACTATTTCTTTTATCATGTTATCTTTAGGATCTTTAAAGTGTACCAAGCAATCTTCTAGCGAGTTGAGAGATTCAGTTGAGAGGGGCTCGTTTTCCATATTGAGGTTTGTGATGATATGCCTAACGACTCCGTCATCTTTGAGAATAGAATGAAGCATGCTCTTGTAAGTGTTATGGTTTGATTCCTCTTTAATTGTCAAATTTTGTGTATCAAAACCTCTGTATGTCTCTTATGTTTATATCTTGATAAATTTGTTCGAGACACCATGTCATCAATTAAAGTCAAGAAGATGAATTCTTCAAGCTAGTTCAAGCTACAATATAGAAGATATTAAAGAAGAGTTCAAGTTCAAGACTCAAGCTCAAGTTCACGTGTATTCAATTTCAAGACTCGAGCATAGTTTGAGACTCAAGTGCAACTCAAAATGACACTGATTTCAAAGCTTGTGAAGTAGTTAAACTGCATCAAGAAGAAGTAAAGCTTCATAATGATCAAAGTCTAAGCAAATGAAGTTTTCAATATCCATACTTCATGTCCCAGGTATGATAAACCTTAGATTGACCTTAGGGTAGGTCACTTTGGCTACATAATTTATTTGAATATTAATACATGAATTTGGTTTATTCTAAGACTAGTCCTAGACCTTGTTCAACCAGTCTTAGCACTGGTTCGACTAGTCTAAGAAATTTCAGGACTAGTCCTAGAGTTGTTGCAATTTATCGACCAGTCGTGGTGTCTCTTGTAATGACTCGAAAAATTCCGTACAAAGGCCTGAGTACCACCTCAGGCAAAAATTACTCAAACCAAATCCTTTAGAAAGTAGATAAAGTTAACTATGTGCTAAGCAAGATTAGCAACAAAATGTACTTGATCCACTTTAAATACGATCTCCAAGACCTAAAACTTGTAGAATCATTGACGCTAGGTTACTCCAAAATCTAGGATCAAACATATTACCCGACTACTCTCAGGAGCACATTGAATCTCGGTATCAGATCTGGACCGCACATCGAAAGTTTGAATGATACGAGGTTATAGAATTAGGACCACCTTACTGGGCTTGACAACTATTTCGAAAATCAAATCCAGATAGAGTCCCACGGCTATTCGCTTAAGCCCGGAGTGAAAAGTGTGAGAAGACGTGGATTTCTTTAGAAATTAAATTTAATTTAAGTAATCTGAGACTTGTCACTTGTGGGCCTGATATAAGCAATCAGACCATCAGAATCTGACCCAAATACACCCTCGGATCAGGCAAAATTTTATACACATGTCCATATACTTGTAACCCTGATCGAGTTTCAGTGACCGTTGAACTGAAACTGGTCCGCCACATGTGATCTGAAAACCCGACTAGAACGAAAACTTAAATCGACCTAGATCCATGATCAGTGAGCTTAAGTCTGACCTTTGGCTCAAAAGGGGGCTTCGAAAGTGCTCCGTTGAGATGGAACAGACCTACTTTGGCTATAACCTAAGTATACCTTAGCCCTGGGCCTATTTCTGGCAAGTTTAGGCCTATATAAGGAACTTAAACCCTCTTTCATTCAGCCCATACGAATTTGAGAGAAACCCTAGGTCAGAGAAGAGAGAGAAAGTGTGAGAGAAGTGAGAGATTCTTCTCGATACTCTACCTTGCTATCCTACGTGCTTAACCGTCACGACCTAATCGCTTTTCTGACGATTCTGACTTCATTTCTAGGTAAAAAAACCCCTAACCCTAACCTGTTTTAGGGTTTCTATTGGTATAAGTAGCGAAGTAGCTGACTTACCTTGTGTTATAGGTCATCGTATCAATGTTGACGAAAGCGTAGAGTTTCTATTAAGTTTGTTACATTTCTACGGCGTAAGGTGCGGACATTAGACGTATAGGTTGAGGTTTTCAAAGCTTTCAATGTCAGATAATGATAGATTCATGATCTGAGTGTTATTGTACATGTACAATGCGATGTTCGTTTTGTGTTTCAGTTGCGTATGCAAATTATGGCATATTGTGTATTCTGTATATTTGTAGAAAATACCGTATACGTATAAATTTTGAAAGTGTGTTTGCTATGATTAATTACTATATGAACATGCTATATATATGTATAATACTTACTCGGTGAAAGGATTCGCCTTAATACATGTTTTTACTAGCATACGTTATGTATGTTAAAGGAGTGTATTCTAAGTGTTTGTGAAAATGCTCGTAAGTGTAAGTACTTAGATGATAGTGCTTTAGATAGGTGTTGAGACATGATTCTCAACTACCTTAGAGATGTGTATGATTTCCTCCATGCAAATTGTTTAAATTGATTGCTTACTTATGAAATATATGTGTTTGTATTTCCTACTTGCCTTGTGCTTTATAGCATGCTTGTTAACATGTTTGAATTATTTTGTTTATTCTGCTTTACTCTACATGCTTCTGGTTAAGAATTGAATATGATTGGGGCTATGTTATAGTTCAGGCGATCGGTAACAGACTTGAGTTCGTGATTGGGTTTCCTTCACCACGTAGGATGGGTTTGGCGAACCCGAGTCGTACTTCTGTTCGTGACAGTGGTTAGGCCACGCGAAGTGCTTATGCACTTCATGTCATTCAACTGGTTGTGCACTCGTGCTAGTCGAGCTCGTCAAGTAATCCGATCTGTCTAATGTATGTTCACCATGTTTGAACGCTACTGCTTGAACCTAAGGTACCAAACTTACCAGTGTAACCCCGTTAACCTTGGTACCTTGATCCACTAAGACTCATGAGTCGGTCATGGTGGTATGGGACACCGTGGTCGAGCTGTCAGCCTATGCTGGGGCCACGAGCCTCCCTGTAGTGACTAGTGAGCAACCCAGACTCGTGATCCGAATACGGTAGTTTGGGACACTGTATTCGAGCAGTCGGCCTACATTAATAAGGTGATAGGGGAGTGGTGTAACGATTGCGTGTAACAGCCCTGACAGCCCTTTATAGTGACCTCAAGCATCCTCTAAATCTGCGGAGAGGCGACAAGCCTTCCCGAAGTAAACAGAGTATCAACTAATCTTGTATTAATAAGGTGATGGGGGAGCGGTGCAACGAGTGCGTGTAACAACCCTGGCAGCCCTTTACAGTGACCTATAACCGCATTACCGTATGAGATTATCTAGGACTGACGACCCTAGAATGGATCATTGTTTGGGAATGATATAAGGAAGGTACCTTAGTTTCCTAATACTATTGTATGAAGAGGGCTAATACTAACTCGGTAATCATGCTCATAACATAGCACTGCATGTGCCTGGAAGATGTGGAGCACTGAGGAATGAACGCATGCCGCAGACGTAAGTTGTTGTCGCACGAGGGAGCATTGGTGAGGGCATGCATCATGACTGCATTCCATACTTGCATTAACAAGAGTAATTAGGATTGTTGGATTGTACTGCTTTATCATTATTGCTTGACTGAATTGATAACATGTTAAACTATGCTTTATTGTTCCACTGAGTTAGTTACTCAGTCCCATATATGGGACGGTGTTCTGGACACCCACCAGACCCTGTCTTAGATGCAGGTATTAACAAGACGCAGGAGGCTGAGCCTGATTACTATGATGATCAAGATGAGTTCTCCTTCATGCAGTTCTCTGAAGGCTTCGCTTAGGCCATTCAGATGACGAGACTACAGGGTTTACCACTATAGTTGTACCACTATTTTTGACATTTTGATTTTGAAACAAATACATGTAAATGGTGACTCAGTAAGTGTTCATACTCTGGAGACTGATTGTGACATTTTGGCTTTATATACATTTATATACATCTTTCAGTCTTCCGCTTGCATTTTATAACTTGATCTGGAGTATGAATTACTGTTTTGGTATAATCCCACTCACGATTATTGCACTAACACAGATAACATTCAATCATAAGCATTTATGTTGCATAAGTGATGTTTTGGAACTCGGGTGTTGAGGTGTTACTCGACCCCTGATTTTCAGGGCGTTACAAGTTAGTATCAGAGTATGATTTGGATTAAACCGAACCTGGGTTATAGTCACACGACGTACGTTGTCGCCTTTCGACCTAGGTGGGTGTGAGAACAACGTAGAAACAGTCATAGGTATCTTAATTTCGCCGATCAGCGAAGTTCACCGAAATTGGTCGTTTCATTTGAGTTTGCATTCAACCGTGATCACACGAGTCGACCTCAAAATACTTCTAGGCCGTCAAACGATGGGTTTAGATCACAACCCACCCCATCCCAGTCGTTAAAAATTGGTAAAAACAACTATATATCCGAAATGACCTGAAATGACTCAAACCGGAGTCGGGGGGGCTAAACGGTGCACTCCGAGGGAACCCACGGTGGACCCAGGGCCTCAACGGCACCCCAGGAGGGGGGTGGCGCTACGCATACCACGGTGCACTGCGGCCAGTCCAGAGGACCGTGGTGGCGCCACGCCTACCGCAGTGGCGCCGGGCCTACCGCGGTGCACTGCGGTCCGGTCTGTCCGGGCCTGTCGGGCCGATGCGGGCCGGCGTCGGGCCGACCTCTAGACACGTGTGGGGCCCACAAAATCTCATGGGGACCCCTATTTTTACCCCTTTTGCTTCCCTCTTTCATTTTCTACCCCTCCAAGTCTCTCTCCCTCTCCAAAATTTCAAATTTCTCCCTCAAATCTCCCCTCCATTCTTCCATTTCTCCATTTACCTTCACATCACACACCCCTCCACCGATTTCAGCAAACCCCCTCTTCTATCTCACTCGTTTTCTATGGTTTGAGTGCACCAAATCCTATTTTTGTGACTCAACCTCTCACAATCAACAATCTACCTTCATCCAACACCTTAGTCCACTCCAATGGCGTTATTCGATCTGGTAACTGCCATATTCTCCATTTCTACTTTTCTTTCTCTTATGGGAAAGAGAAAGGGTGCCATAGACGAAGTCGGACCTAGTCGCCCAACCCGTCCAAGAAGGGGGCTGCGGGCCGAAGCTAGTACAAGAGTCGTCTATGAGCACAGGTCGAAGCAGGACCTCGATCCCCAAATTTCGATAGAGAGAGTGCTACCGATAAGCTTCGAATACGGTCGGTTTCATGACCGCAGGGTTGCCCTTGAAGCTCACGTAGATGAGAAGTTGTTTGGGCTACACCCAATTATGGACCGCTTGATGAACGTTGAGTGGGGTCCCATGTTCGAAGCTAAGTCTCCCGCATGTGAGAATACGGTTCGTGCTTTCTACGTCCATATCCGAGACCCATCGCTAGAACCTCTACAGTTTACTATTTCCATTTTAAGGTGGAATTTCACAATCAACGTGGACTTGGTGTCCCGGGTGATGGGAATCCCACGTGGTGATGTACACGCTAATGAGGATTACTTCAAGAGTGTGCGAGAAAGAGACCGTCGTACGCGATACCTTTATGGCCGACTGGTTCCCTGGACCAGAGGCAACTGTCTCCCATCGATAAAATTGACAGATGACTTTCGTTTTCTTCACTACATTTTCACGTACAATGTGTATCCACGGTGGGGCAACAGCACTGAATGTACCTGGTTGAAGGTAGACTTCCTGTACAGGGTTGGACATGGGGATAAGTTATGCCTGCCCATGTTCGCCCTATTTTAGATAGTTCAGACTGCTCGATCTGTCAAAAATGACATCTCTCTCCTGTTCGGCTGTCTGGTATGTAAGATTACTTGAGAGATCGGCTATAGACTTAACATGGATGATGTTGCGCCGATCCGGACCATAAGCGATGGTACGCTTAACAACATGAGGATCAGCCTCGACAACGCCAAGCCTAACTCGACGAGTATGGGGAGGAGTTCGACAGCGAAGGGGAGGAAAGCATTGATCTAGATGAGGAGAGTGAGGAGAGAAGTGGTGATGGGATAGAGGAGGAACAGGAAGAAGAAGAAGAGGCCCAAGATATAGAGGAGAGCCCACTGCCTACAGCACCAAAGTAGGATGCTGATCAAGCTGCTAGGGATGCCCGTATAGCCCGACTTGAGGAGGGTCAGGCTGTCCTACTTCAGGACATTATGGATCTTCGGGGCCTTATGAAGGGTGACTCGCACCTTGAAGACTATTCTGTGCTGTCTGTAGGATAAGAGTGCTCCTCCTCCATCGCCTGATCAGATGCCTAGTCATCCATGTTGTTGTCTTGTAGTTTAGTTTGGTTACCGCCTTAAGATGTTTATGTTTTCATGTTGATGGGTGTAATAGTTAGTAGTTTGTTTATAGTGTTTGAAGCTTTGGTTGTAATTAGCTCACATGCATCTGCTGTCATGATTCATGTACCTCTATATTCCATGCATTGTGATAATTTTGGTAATGAAATGCATGCAGCCTCTTTTGCTATAAAGTATGTGAAATGCTTAAGTGATTGTGTGTTGTGTTTCTATGTTTCATCTTACATGCGTCGCACCCTATGTTATATAGGGCATGCCACGAAAATATACACGGAGCACAGCACACCTCGCATTCACTGATACGATGGACCAGGCTCCTTCCCATAGAGATAGTCGTACGGACCCTGGTTTGGGCCCGGTTCATGAGACTATGCCTGCGTCTCAGCCTTCCACTGGTCCTACAGCTGGACTACCACCTTATACACCACCGGTTCGCGAGCAGAACTATGCGTCTTCCTTAATGCAGTACGTGCCTCAACCTGCCCCGCCTACTGATAGTTTTGAGCAGATGATGATGCTGCTGATGCACCAGCAGCACCAGCAACTCTTGGCCACTATTGCTGGGGCCTTATCTGAAGGTGGGAGTGCGACTCCACCTTCACCATCTACACGTCCTGCTGAGATTGCAGAGCCTTCTGCTCAAGCTGAGGATGTGCCTCCGCCTGCACCTGCTGCATACCCCATGGGGAATTTGGGTACTAATGGCCTTCTCGAGCGATTCCAACGCTTGAGGCCTCCTACTTTTACGGGTTCTCACAGACCCAAGGAGACTGAATATTGGCTAGACCGCATCTCCAAGATGCTACGGATGCTGCATTATACTGAGTCAGAGCAGGTTGAGTTGGCCACTTTTATGTTTGAGAAGGAGGCCAGTATGTGGTGAGATAGTGTCCTACGGACAGTCGCAGTTGGCTACATATGGACTTGGGTAGCCTTTGAGTTTCATTTCCACGAAAAGTATTACCCTCTGATCTATCGACATGAGAGAGAGAATGAGTTCTTAAGCCTCAGGCAGGGAGGCATGACAGTGACCGAGTATGAGCATCGATTTACTAAGTTGAGCAGGTACGTCCCTACGATACTTGTTGACGAGCAAATGCGGATACCACATTTTTCTGAGGGCTTGCAACCTGACATTCAGTCGAAGATGTGCTGTGTTATCATACCCTCCTATGCCGAGTTGGTCATATGTTTATGCGGGTAAAGCAAGATGTTGAGCGACTTACACGCTCTCGTGGCCCCATGGTTCCTAGGCCACGACCAGATATCCAAAGCAGGCCATTCCTTGGCAAGATGCCTCATATTGACTCTCCTCCTAGGATTGCGGTGCCAGTAGTTTTGATGAGGCGTCCAGGTGTGACCTGTTCTTACTGCAGGAAATCGAGTCACCCTGCAGAGAGTTGCTTCGCATGGATGAGAGATAGTGGGTTTGCACCACTGCAGCGGATTGATTGTTCTCACCCTCAGGCTTTATCAGCTCCACCACTACGTACAGCACCTGCACATCCATCCTTCAGACCACTTGCATTTCGTTTTAGGCCACCACAGCGACCTATGGTGCCTCAGCCCAACCGACCTCAGCAGGCACGCATTCATGTACTTACAGTGGAGGAGATAGAGACAACACCTATGGCCTTCGAGGTCACTACACATGTCTAAGGTATTCATGTCTTCTTGCTAGTGAACACAGGGTCCACTACCACTATGATCTCATGCACAGCAGTTAAGCGACTAGGGTTAACCACTGCTCCTTTGAGGGGAGTGAGGGTCATCACTGCCACAGGGACTTTCTCTGATGTTACTAGTATGTATGAGGGCTGCTCAATTGACTTGGGTGGCAGAACGATATTAGTCGACCTGATCGTCATCCCCCTATTCCATTACGACGTCATTTTCGGTATGGACTGGCTTACTGAGATGCGAGCAGAGATCGATTGCGAGACTAAGATGGTTACAACCCACGGACCAGAGGGCACGGCTTTCACTTTCCCTGTTCAGGTCAGTCACGCTTCTCGGTTGGAGTGTTTTGCTTCTTCATTGGAGGATACTGATGTTCTGACACTTGTGGATACGCCGGTAGTTCAAGCTTTTGCGGACGTGTTTGAGCCGATTCCTGGTTTGCCTCCTCGGCGCGAGATCAATTTTACTATTAATCTTGTGCCTGTTACGACACCCATTTCATTACCGATGTATTGCATGCCTCTATGTGAGATGGAGGAACTGAGGAAACAGATTGACGGACTGGTAGAGAAGGGCTTTATACAACCCAGTATGTCTCCTTAAGGAGCACCTGTGTTGTTTGTCAAGAAGAAAGATGGGTCGCTACGGTTATGTATTGATTACCACAGGTTGAACCAGTTGATCGTGAAGAACAAATATCCTTTGCCCAGGATAGACGACATGTTTGATCAGTTGAAAGGGGTAAAGTATTTTTCGAAGATCGATTTACAGTCAAGGTATCATCAGTTGTGCGTTAGGGATGAAGACATATAGAAGACGGCTTTCAGGACCTGTTTTGGGTATTACCAGTACCTTGTGATGTCGTTCGGTCTTATGAACGCACCAGCCGTATTCATGAACTTGATGAACCGGGTATTTCAGTCATTCCTATACTGATTCGTCATCGTGTTTATCACCGACCTCCTAGACTCCTTCAGCCGATGCCTATAGCTGAATGGAAATGGGACTTCATCTCTATGGACTTCATCTCGGGGCTACGGAAGATGAGAAAGGGTTATGATTCTATTTGGGTGATCGTGGACCGGTTGAACAAATCGGCTCATTTACTCCCTATCAGAGTGACGAACTCTGCAGACGACTTGGCTAAGTTGTACATCAAAGAGATAGTGTGTCTACATGGAGTTCTCCTGGAGATCGTGTCGGACCGCGACACACGATTTACGTCTATCTTCTGAACTCGTATCCAGGAAGTGATGGGTGTGAAGTTGAAGTTTAGTACCGCGTTCCACCCTCAAACCGACGGGCAGACAGAGCCGGTGAATCAGATTTTAGAAGATATGTTGCAGGCTTGTGTTTTGGACTTCAAGGACAGTTGGGATGACTACCTCCCGTATGCAGAGTTCGCCTGCTACAATAGTTTTCAGGCAAGTATTGGCATGGCTCCTTACGAGGCCTTGTATGGGCGCCCTTGCAGAGCACCGTATTGCTGGGCAGAGGTTGGCGAGCGCAGTTTGCTTAGCCCAAAGTTAGTACAGGCGACCTCGGAGAAGATCGCCATTATCAGGCGTCGACTTTTTACAGCACAGAGCAGACAGAAGAGTTATGCTGATACGAGATGGCGACCGCTTGAGTTTGAGGTTGGAGATCATGTATTTCTCAAAGTTTCCCCTATAAAGGGAGTCCTTCAGTTTGGGAAGAAGGGGAAGCTTACGCCGTGGTTCATTGGCCCATTTCAGATACTTGATCGAGTAGGTGCGGTGGCATATCATCTCGCTTTGCCCACACCACTCGCGGGCGTGCACAACATATTTCATGTATCTATGCTAAAGAAATACATCCCTAATCCTTCACACATCATCCATTGGGAGCAGGTGCAGTTGAGTGATAATGCTACATATGTACTGTGTCCGACGCGTATCCTAAACAGGAAGGAGCAGGTGTTGCGCAGTAAGGTGATTCCACTCGTGAAGGTACTGTGGACGCATCATACAGAGGAGGAAGCTACATGGGAGACACAAGCCGAGGTCAGAAAGAACTACCCTCAACTTCTCGAGGAGTACAAAAAGGTACTTAATTTCGAGGATGAAATTTTTCTTTAAGGGGGGTAGATTGTAACGACTCGAAAAATTCCGTACAAAGGCCCAAGTACCACCTCAGGTAGAAATTACTCAAGACTAAATCCTTTAGAAATTAGACAAAGTTAACTATGTGATAAGCTAGATTAGCTACGAAATCCGCTTGATCAACTTTAAATACAATCTGCAAGACCCAAACCTTGTAGAATCATTGACGCTAGGTTACCGCAAAATCTAGGATCAAACTCATTACCCGACTGCTCTCGGGAGCACATTGAATCTCGGTATCAGATCTGGACAACACGTCGAAAGTACGAATGATACGAGGTTATAGAATTAGGACCGCCTTGCTGGGCTTAACAACCATCTCGGAAATCAAATCCAGATAGTGTCCCACGGCTATTCGCTTGAGCCCGGAGTGAAGAGTGTGAGAAGACGTGGATTTCTTTAGAAATTAAATTTAATTTAAGTAATCTGAGACTTGTCACTTGCGGGCCAGATATAAGCAATCAGACCATCAGAATCTGACCCAAATACACCCTCGGATTATGTGAAATTTTATACACATGTCCATGTACTTGTAACCCTGATCGAGTTTCAGTGACCGTTGAACTGAAACTGGTCTACCACATGTGATCTGGGAACCTAATTGGAACGAAAACTTAACTCGACCTAGATCCAAGGTCAGTGAGCTTAAGTCTGACCTTTGGCTCAAGGGGGGCTCCAGAAGTGCTCCGTTGAGATGGAACAGACCTACTTTGGCTATAACCTAAGTATACCTTGGCCCTGGGCCTATTTCTAGCAAGTTTAGGCCTATATAAGGACCTTAAACCCTCTCTCATTCAGCCCATACGAATTTGAGATAAACCCTAGGTGAGAGAAGAGAGAAAAGAGAGAGAAAGTGTGAGAGAAGTGAGAGATTCTTCCCGATACTCTACCTTGTTATCCTACGTGCTTAACCATCACGACCTAATCGCTTTTCCAGCGATTCCGACTTCATTTCTAGGTAAGAAAACCCTAACCCTAACCTATTTTAGGGTTTCTATTGGTACAAGTAGCGAAGTAGCTGACCTACCTTGTGTTATAGGTCGTCATATCGACGTTGACGAAAGCGTGGAGTTTCTGTTAAGTTCGTTACGTTTCTACGGCGTAAGGTGCGGACTTTAGACGTATAGGTTGAGGTTTTCAAAGCTTTCAATGTCAGATAATGATAGATTCATGATCTGGGTGTTATTATACATGCACAATGCAATGTTCGTTTTGTGTTTCAGTTGCGTATGCAAATTATGGCATATTGTGTATTCTGTATATTTATAGAAAATACCGTATACGTATAATTTTTAAAAGTGTGTTTGCTATGATTAATTACTATATGAACATGCTATATATATATATATGTATAATACTTACTCGGTGAAAGGATTCGCCCTAATACATGTTTTTGCTAGTATACGTTATGTATGTTAAAGGAGTGTATTCTAAGTGTTTGTGAAAATGCTCGTAAGTGTAAGTACTTAGATGATAGTGCTTCAAATAGGTGTTGAGACATGATTCTCAACTACCTTAGAGATGTGTACGATTTCCTCCATGCAAGTTGTTTAAATTGATTGCTTACTTATGAAATATATGTGTTTGTATTTCCTACTTGCCTTGTGCTTTATAGCATGCTTGTTAACATGTTTGAATTATTTTGTTTATTCTGCTTTACTCTACATGCTTCTGGTTAAGGATTGAATATGATTGGGGCTATGTTATAGTTCAGGTGATCGGTAACAGACTTGAGTTCGTGGTTGGGTTTCCTTCACCACGTAGGATGGGTATGGCGAACCCCAGTCGTACTTCGGTTCGTGACAGTGGTTAGGCCACGCGAAGTACTTATACACTTCATGTCATTCAGCTGGTTGTGTGCTCGTGCTAGTCGAGCTCGTCAAGTAATCTGATCTGTCTAATGTATGTTCACTATGTTTGAATGCTACTGCTTGAACCTAAGGTACCAAACTTACCAGTGTAACCCTGTTAACCTTGGTACCTCGATCCGCTTGACTCATGAGTCGGTCATGGTGGTATGGGACACCGTGGTCGAGCTGTCGGCCTACGCTGGGGCCACAAGCCTCCCCGTAGTGACCAGTGAGCAACCCAGACTCGTGAACAGAAGACGGTGGTATGGGACACTGTATTTGAGTTGTCGGCCTATACTGATAAGGTGATAGGGGAGTGGTGTAACGATTGCGTGTAACAGCCTTGGCAGCTCTTTGTAGTGACCTCGAGCATACTTTGAATCTGCGGAGAGGTGACAAGCCTTCCCGAAGTAAACAGAGTATAAACTAGGCCTGTATTGATAAGGTGATGGAGGAGCAGTGCAACGAGTGCGTGTAACAGCCCTGGCAGCCCTTTACAGTGACCTATAACCGCATTGCGGTATGAGATTATCTAGGACTGATGACCCTAGAATGGATCATTATTTGGGAATGATATAAGGAAGGTACCTTAGTTTCCCAATACTATTGTATGAAGAGGACTATTAATAACTCGGTAATCACGCTCATAACATAGCACTGCATGTGCTTGGAATATGTAGAGCACTGATGGATGAACGCATGCCGCAGACGTAAGATGTTGTCGCATGAGGGAGCATTGACGAGGGCATGCATCATGACTGCATTCCATACTTACATTAACACGAGTAATTAGGATTGTTAGATTGTACTGCTTTATATTATTACTTGACTGAATTGATAACATGTTAAACTATATTTTATTGTTTCACTGAGTTAGCTACTCACTCCCACGTTATGGGACGGTGTTCTGGACACCCACCAGACCCTGTCTTAGATGCAGGTATTGACGAGACGCAGGAGGCTGAGCCTGATTACTATGATGATCAAGATGAGTTCTCCTTCATGCAGTTCTCTGGAGGCTTCGCTTAGGCCATTCAGATGACGGGACTACAGGGTTTACCACTATAGTTGTACCACTGTTTTTGATATTTTGATTTTGAAACAAATACATGTATATGGTGACTCAATAGGTGTTCATACTCTGGAGACCGTTTGTGACGTTTTAGCTTTATATACATTTATATACATCTTTTAGTCTTCCACTTGCATTTTATAACTTGATCCGGAGTATGAATTACTGTTTTGGTATAATCTCACTCATGATTATTGCACTAACACAGACAACATTCAATCATAAGTATTTATGTTGCATAAGTGATGTTTTGGAACTCGGGTGTTGAGGTGCTACCCAACCCCCGATTTTCAAGGCGTTACATTAGGACCAATCAAAGACGAATTTCTGCAGCTATAAATAGCACACGAATTTCAGAGTTATTCATTAAAAATTAAGTGAATTCGAGGCTCCACTCTGAGATAAGTTTGTGTTTTCTTTTAAGCTACATTGTGCATAATTCTATTTCCTTTTGCTAGCTTATTGTTATTTGATTTTGATTTGCATTCCAATCTAATTAGAAAAAGGGGAGATTCTTAATTCCTTCTTCTCGGAATCAAAACAAATACAGCTAACCCTAAGTTGATTAAACTTAAAATCAATTAGAACTTAAAACCATTTTAAAGTGAGTATTGGATATTGAACTTCCATATTCGAACTTCTACTCCGATTGGTTCTTCTAGGCTGCTACAAGAGGAGAAATCCAGGTATTTTACAATTCTGTAAAACTTCCATTCTTTTGATTTTTGTTTGGAATTCACCAGAAAAATTCCATTTGTGTGGTTATCTGAAGAGAGCCAGAAAACTCAGAAAGAGGGGTTTTTGGATTGTGTGAGCCCAAGTTAAAAAGACACAATTGTGAAGGTTTTAGGTGAACCTGTGAAACCTATTTTGATAGTGAACGCTAATATCCCCTGTGTGAGGATATTAGGAGTGGAGTAGCATTCTATGTTGCTATTGTTTAACAGTTGGTGAACACACAAGTGAACCACTATAATTCTTTGTCTTGTGGATTGAATGCTTGCTTAATCTTTTATCTTTTATCATTCAAAGCTGTGGAATGTATGTGTGGATGTGAATATTATAAATATTTACATTTCAAGCAAGTGTGGAGAATGTTGTAATTAGTTAGATTTAAATTTCAGCAATCTATTTCAATTCCTTGCTATTTATTTTTATTGAGTTCTTGATACAAAGGACGTTTTAGAAATAAGGTTGTCCTGCCATAAACCTTTGGTTTTTATGGTGTCAGGTTGTCCTTAGAACTGAATTCGTATCAACCTCTCAATACTTGTTAATTAAGGTTGAATTTATTTCAGCATTGTGAATTGATTTATTTTTGTAAGGCTATCTCTTTATTGTTTATTCCGCTGTTTTAATTTTAATTTAGCATAGTCCTATTCACCCCCCCCCCCCCCCCCTCCCCTCTAGGAAATATAGCTTGGCCATTTCAAGTGGTATCAGAGCCTAATAGCTCGCTCTTATTACTTTTTATTTGGATTTATTTCCTGAGCTAACGATCTAAGCTATATATATAAGATGTCAAATTTTGATAGCCTATCAGTCACTAGGCCTCCACCCTTTGATGGCTCCAACTATGCCTATTGGAAAGCCAGAATGAGGATCTTCCTCAAATCAATGGATGAGAGTGTGTGGCAAGCCACAGTGACTGAATGGAGCCCTCCTACCATTGAAGTAACTGGTATCAATGGATCAAAATCAATGAGAATAACACCTTATACTTCTTGGCCTACACTTCAGAAAAGTGAGAGTAGTGACAATGCAAAAGCACTAAATGCAATCATTTGCGTATTATCACTAGATGAGTTCAAAAGAATCATATCCTGTGATACTGCAAAGAAAGCCTGGGATATATTAAAAATGACACACGAGGGTACATCAATTGTTAAAAAATCTAAAGTCCCACTCCTCACAACCAAATTTGAAGAAATTCATATGGAGGAAAATGAAATGTTTATGGACTTTTACACAAGATTAAATGACATTGTAAACTCAATATGGGGTCTTAGCGATAAAATCCCAGAAAGTAAAGTGTGTGCAAAAATACTATGCTCTCTTCCTGAACAGTTCAACTCTAAAGTAACCACGATCCAGGAACTTCGTGATACGGACAATATGAGGGTTAAAGAACTAGTTGGTTCTTTACAAACCTATGAATTAAATTTTAAAGCTCCTAAAGGAAAATCCATCGCTTTGAAATCCTCTAAAGGTGTTTCTCAAGAAAACTCTGATTCTGAAGATGATATAGATCTTTTAGCAAAAAGGTTTTATAAAATTTTCAAAAGTAAGAAAAGGGTCGATTTTCAGAAAAGATCTAAACCTAGATCTAAAACTTGGAAGTCTTTGAAAGATAGTCAATGTTACAACTAGCAAGAATATGGGCATTTAGCAAACAAATGTCCTAAAAAGGATAAACCCAAAAGGAAGGGTATGTTAGCTACTTTGGATGAATCATCTGAGTTTGAAGCTACTTCTGATTCTGAAATCGAGTCGGGCAATTAAGTTAGGGCCCTTATGACTCTAGCCAAGTTCACTTTTTTAGATCATGATAATTCAACTAGTGAAGAAAATCTGAATAATGATCATGAAAATGAAGAAGATCTTCAAGATGCTTACAACGCCCTATACAAGGAAAGTTATAAAATTGCAGTAAAACTAAAACTTCAAAAAGAAAAGTTTTTAAAACTTAAAGAAAATTTTGAGTCACTTGTTTTAGAAAAATCCCATATTTCAGATTGTTTTGAAAAGACTAAATGTGATTTAGAATTCAAAACCTCCCTGATTACAAATCTTAAATCTGAAAATGATAAACTTAAAAATGAAGTATCTTCTCTTCTGAGTTTGAAGGATACTTGGAGGTATGCCTAAGGAGATCCAAAGTTAGAAAAACTTTTATCTGGATCTAGAAAATGTGGCGATCGATCCGGGTTGGGTTATGATAAGAACATACCTCATAAACAGAAGAATACTCCTCCCAACTTTGTGAAAGGAGAAGCCTCAAACTCAAAAGAAAAAGGTACTTGTCAAGGTTTTTCTAAAAATACAAAAACTTTTCAAAAACCTAAACGTAGCTATATCAATTTCAAAAATCAGAACAGAAACCCACTGGCTGAAAAAATAGTTGATTTACTCAAGGAGCTCTTAAAATCTAACTCAGTAGGTCATTCCCACAACTATAAACAGAAGACCAACTATGTTCCTAAACCCAAAACAGTTCTGAAATGGTTCCTAAAGTTGCTTGCTTAGTTGCCCACACTGCTTTCAAAGCAAGAAGCCATTCAAAATGGTACCTAGACAGTGGATGTTCCAGGCACATGACAAGTGATAAGGCTTTATTCACCGATCTAAAAGATATGACCGATGGGTCAGTCACATTTGGTGATGGTAGCAACTGCAAGATTATTTTCCAAGGTACGGTTCAACTTATAATCTTCCCTCATTTAAGAATTTTTTATATGTTGAGGAACTAAAATACAACCTGTTAAGCATATCTCAAATATGCGACAACAACCATAGTGTTAAATTTTCTAATCAAGGTTGTGAGATTATAGATAAAAAAGGGTTCTGTAATATTAACTGGTCGCAGAACTTCTGAAAACTGCTATATAGTAAGCAATGGTAGCTCATCTAATCAAATGTGCTACATGGTCCATACTGATGAGAAAGAATTATGGCATAAATGCCTTGGACATGTACACTACCAAAATTTATACAAATTGAGCAAAGGAAAACTTATTAGAGGTCTACCGAAGATTCAAAAAGTAGACAAGATATATGGTGAATGTCATTATGGTAAATAAACTAGGAGCTCTCATAAAAAGGTGAACTCCAATACCACATTAAGACCACTCGAACTTTTCCACATGGATCTTATAGGACCAACTAGAACGGAAAGTCGAGGTGGCAAAAAATACATCTTGGTTATTGTATATGATTTTACAAGATTCACCTGGGTTTCATTTTTAAGGGACAAATCAGAAACCCTTGATAAAGTGAAAGAGATTATCAAACGGATCCAAACTGAAAAATGTTCTCAAGTTAGTAAGATCCGAAGTGATCATGGATCGGAGTTTGAAAATAGCAGTTTTGAGAAATTTTGTAGCAATAAGGGAATATCACATGAATTCTCTGCCCCCAAAACTCCACAATAAAATGGTATTGTGGAAAGGAAAAATAGAGTGCTCCAAGAAATGGGAAATGTTATGTTGAATAGCATGAAGCTCCCTAGAAATTTATGGGCTAAAGCAGTGAATACCGCCTGCTACATTATTAACCATGTCTATACTTGTAAATCCAATAATAAAACAGCTTATGAAATGTGGTTTGATAAGAAGCCGACTGTCAAATATTTTCGAGTTTTTGGCAACAAGTGCTATATTTTGCATGACCGTGAAAATCTGGGAAAGTTTGACACAAAGAGTGACGAAGGAATCTTTTTAGGATACTCTTTAAACAGTCGCGCATATCGTGTACTGAACAAGAGGACCGATATTATTCAAGAATCAATTAACATGGTCATAGACGATCATTTGAATACACCTGCCCCAAGTTCAGATAATGATGAAGTTTTTCTAATTGAAAAACTAGATACTTCATCAAGTGAAATTAATTCTGAATTAAGGACTGTTAAAGATCATCCAACTACTCAAATTGTTAATAACCCTCTCACTGGTGTGTGTACTCGTAGACAATTAGAAGACATATGTAATTACGTATGCTTTACATCACAGATTAAACTGGTAAATGTAAAAGAAGCACTTTCTGATAAAAACTGGATAGTAGCGATGCAGGAAGAACTTAATCAATTTGTTCGTAATGATGTCTGGTATCTTGTTCCTAGACCTAAAGATAAACACATTATAGGAACTAAGTGGATTTTCAAAAATAAGTATGATGAGCTTGGAAATATAATTCAAAATAAGGCAAGACTGGTTGTACAAGGGTACACTCAAATAAAAGGTATTGATTATGATGAAACCTTTGCTCTAGTTGCTCATCTTGAATCAATTAGACTTTTTATATCCATTACAAGCTTTAGAAAGTTTAAAATTTATTAAATGGATGTCAAGAGTGCCTTTGTAAATGGTGATTTACATGAAGAGGTATATGTTGAACAACCTACAGGGTTTGAAGACTCTAAGTTTACTAATCATGTATACCGCCTTAAAAAAGCTCTCTATGGTTTGAAACAAGCTCCTAGGGCATGGTACGAAAAATTGACTAAGTTTTTACTAAGTCATAATTTTCAAATGGGTAGTGTCGATAAGACGCTTTTTGTTAAGAAACATAACGATGATATCTTAATGGTTCAGATTTATGTTTATGATATTATTTATGGATCAACTTGTACTAACATGACTGTTGAGTTTGCAGATTTGATGAAATCTAAGTTTGAAATGAGCTTGGTTGGGGAATTAAATTATTTCTTAGGATTGCAAGTAAAACAGCAATCTGATGGAGTTTTTATTTCACAATCTAAATATGTTTTGAACTTGATTAAGAAGTTTGGATTTGAGAATGGTAAGAATTTTGATACTCCTATGAGTACAACTCTAAGACTCTCAAAAGACTCTATAGGTAAAGATGTAGATCCTAAATTGCATCGTAGCATGATAGGCAGTTTGCTTTACTTAACTGCAAGTAGACCTAATATTTCTTTAAGTGTTGGAATCTGTGATAGATATCAGTCTAATCCAAAAGAATCTCACTTAACTACTGTTAAGCGAATTATTTGATATGTCGCAAGTTTAGTTAATTTGGGTCTTTGGTATCCTTATGATACTAGTGTTCAATTAGCTGGGTATTCAGATGCTGATTGGGCGGGTAATATCCATGACAAAAAATCAACCAGTGGTGGTTGTTTTTACATTGGAAACTGCTTGGTTTCCTGGTTTAGCAAGAAGCAAAGTTCCATATCACTCTCAACTGCTGAGGCTAAATACATTGCAGCTGGAAATGCATGTACTCAGCTGGTTTGAACGAAACGTATATTGAGTGATTATGGAATCGCATAGGACTCGATGGTTTTATATTGTGATAATTCTAGTGCAATAAATATTTCGAAAAACTCAATCCAACATTCACGTACTAAGCACATTGACATTAGATTTCATTATATTCGTGAATTAGTGGAAGAAAAAGTAATATCTTTAGAATATATTCCTACCGAGACTTAGCTTGTTGACATTTTCACTAAACCGCTTGACAAAAGAAGATTTAATAAGTTGAAATTCAATCTTGGTATGTACAATTTAAAATGATTGAGCATGCATCTCTGTATCATATTGTAAATACTTTAATAGTTTATATTTCAAATTTTTTTTTTAAAATGCATGTTTATTTATTTTTCTGGTACACGACCAATTGAGAACGTGCATGACCAGTCGTGGCACGACCAGTCGAGGACGTCCCATGACTAGTAGTGTAGTGCGCTGATTGATTTTATTTGGGAAAAAATCTCATCTTCTTCATCTAACCTTTCTCTCCAACAAGTCGTGACTCGACTAGTCGAACCCCACTGTTCGATTCACTCAGGTTAGAATGTTTTCTTAATTTCTTGAAGAATCTTAGTCTTTTCTCTTCATTTCTTGATTGTAGTTGTCTATTTCAACTCGTTCTTCAAGTTTTTGGGTTTTTCTTCTCATTTGCTGAATCTAGAGAAACCCGTCTATATTTTCTTGATATTTCTTATATTTCTTCAAGAAAATGGACCCTAGTGGTAAAAAGAAAAATCCTGGAGGTGCTTCTTCTTCTAGATCGAATGTTATCACTAGACGTCATCTTAGGGCTCCTGTGGATGATCCATCATATGTACATGATTTGCATATGCGCAATGTGACTGTTAAAAAAGTCGTTGATTTAAACTATATCGCTCCTTTCAGTCTCCTTCCACTCCTTCAATCTGTAGGATGGGAAAACATTTTACGTTGGGGTGGGCTGGCATACCAGTCCATTGCGCAGGCCATGGTTGTGTGCATCACTGAATTCTCTACTGAGCAACTGACTTTTACTATTGTTACTAGAGAAGGACCTTTTCTTGTTGATCGACATTTAATTTCAGGCCTTATGGACATTCCAGTAACTGATGATGGTATTCATCCTAGCACACTTGCTGAGAAAGTGTCAGAATCTGAAAAACGTGTTTATACTATAGCATTATGTAACATGAATGCACCATGGACTGAAAATGGGAATGCCCTCGCGTCCAGATACTTGTTACCCAGATACAGAGTTTTACATCGTATCTTTACATCTAATTTGTATCCTCGCTCTGGAAATAAGACTGAGTTGACTTTGCTTATGGTTAGTATTTTATACTCAATCGTTACTGGTGCTAATGTTTGTTTACCCTTTTTTATTTGTTCCTCTATCATTCAATTTTGTATTCATCTTGGTCATAGTGATATTCCATTTGGGTATCTGATGAATGTGTTAGCCACTAATATGTTAGTCGTTATGCCCGTCGGAGAGGCTCCTATCCAAAACCTAATATTCAACAACTCCAACTTAAACAAAATGAAGTTGAAATTGGCTCCAGGCCAAGTTGATGTTGGTGAAGGCGGAGTTGCTGCTAAGGCTGGGAATGATGAAGAAGGTGATGATCTTCCTCTAGATGATATCAATATGGACGATATTTTCAATGAAATTGATTCTGATTTTGGGAATGATCCTGACTTTGTGCCATCTGATTTTAATGCTCGTCTAAGTGCATTAGAGGAGAAGGTAGAGAATATGAATGCTAGCCACAATCAGCGATTTACAAATATGCGTAAGTATTTTAGACGCTTACAAAAAGGCCTTCATCAAATTTTAGACTCCTTCTGGATTTGATTGAGATTTTACTCTTTGGTATGTAATAACTATAATACTTTTTACTTTCTCTGGTTATGTTAGACTCTATCTGAGTTGACTTTTTAACTCCTTGTACTATGTTCTATACTCTTAACTTTCAATCTTTCTATCTTTATGACTTGATCATTACTTTACTGTCTTTCAAATCCTATTTGTGTTTCTTCCTTTGTCATATTTTGACAAAAAGGAGGAGAATTTTTTAGAATTCTATTCTATGGATTATGATTGGATTTATGGGGTGATGGGATGGTTGAAGTGTACTACTAAGGGGGAGTTATACACAAGAGAAGTTAAATGGTTGTGTATGAGGTTGTATGTTGTATGCTAGTTCATGACAACTGGTGCATGATTCGTTAATATACATGTTGTGCTTCTCTTGTTGAAGTATGTTTTGTCACAAATTTGACAAAGGGGGAGATTATAAGTGCTATGGTTTGATTCCTCTTTGATTGTCAAATTTTGTGTGTCAAAACCTCTGTATGTCTCTTGTGTTTATATCTTGATAAATTTGTTCAAGACACCATGTCATCAATTGAAGTCAAGAAGATGAATTCTTCAAGCTAGTTCAAGCTACAATATAGAAGATATTAAAGAAGAGTTCAAGTTCAAGATTCAAGCTCAAGTTCATGTGTATTCAAGATCAAGACTCAAGCATAGTTTGAGACTCAAGTGCAACTCAAAATGACACTGATTTCAAAGCTTGTGAAGTAGTCAAGCTGCATCAAGAAGAACTCAAGCTTCATAATGATCAAAGTCTAAGAAAATAAAGTTTTCAATGTCCATACTTCATATCTTAGGTATGATAAACCTTAGATTGACCTTAGGGTAGGTCACTTTGGCTACATAATTCATTTGAATATTAATACATGAATTTGGTATGTTTTAAGACTAGTCCTAGACCTTGTTCGACCAGTCCTAGCACTGGTTCGACCGGTCTAAGAAATTATAGGACCAATCCTAGAGTTGTTGCAATTTATCAGTTTTTTTTTCGTCTGGCTACGACCAGTCCTAGGGTCTGCTCGACCGGTCGTGGGATGGTCTCGACTCGATCTCCGACCAGTTGTAAAGCTACGACTCAAACTCCAACGACTAAATCAAGTGTCGCACGACCAGTCGTAGAGGGGTCTCGACTAGTCGTAGACTGTCTACGACCGATCGTACAACAGTTTTAGGCGATCGCACTTAAAAATTCAAAAATCTGTTTCTCCTTTGACCAGTCAGGGTGTCCCTAGGACCAGTCGAAGACGAATTTCTGCAACTATAAATAGCACGCGAATTTCAAAGTTATTCATTAAAAATTAAGTGAATTCGAGGCTCTAATCTAATATAAGTTTGTGTTTGTTTTTAAGCTACATTGTGCATAATTTTATTTCCTTTTGTTAGCTTATTGTTATTTGATTTTGATTTGCATTCCAATCTGATTAGAAAAAGGGGAAATTCTTAATTCCTTCTTCTTGGAATCAAAATCAAATACTGGTAGCCTTAAGTTGATTAAACTTAAAATCAATTAGAACTTAGAACCATTTTAAAGTGAGTATTGGACATTGAACTTCCATATTCGAACTTCTACTCTGATTGGTTTTTTCGGGCTGCTACAAGAGGAGAAATCTAGGTATTTTACAATTCTGTAAAACTTTCATTCTTTTGGCTTTTGTTTGGAATTCGCCAGAAAAATTCCATTTATGTGGTTATCTGAGGAGAGCTAGAAAACTCAGAAAGAGGGGTTTTTGGATTGTGTAAGCCCAAGTTAAAAAGACACAATCGTGAAGGTTTTAAGTGAACCTGTGAAACCTATTTTGATAGTGAACACTAATATCCCCTGTGTGAGGATATTAGGAGTGGAATAGCATTCTGTATGGCTGTTGTTTAACAGTTGGTGAACACACAGGCAAACCACTATAATTATTTGTCTTGTGGATTGAATGCTTGCTTAATCTTTTATCTTTTATTATTCAAAGTTGTGGAATGTATGTGTGGATGTGAATGTTGTAAATATTTATATTTCAAGCAAGTGTGGCGAATGTTGTAATTAGTTAGATTTAAATTTCAGTAATCTATTTCAATTCCTTGCTATTTATTTTTATTGAGTACTTGATACAAAGGACGTTCTAGAAATAAGGTTGTCCTGCCATAAACCTTTGGTTTTTATGGTGTAAGGTTGTCCTTAGAACTGAATTCGTATCAACCTCTCAATACTTGTTAATTGAGGTTGAATTTATTTCAGCATTGTGAATTGATTTATTTTTGTAAGGCTATCTCTTTATTGTTTATTCTGTTGTTTTAATTTTAATTTGGCATAGTCCTATTCAACCCCCCCCCCCCCTGCCCTCTAGGATTTATAGCTTGACCATTTCAGCTCTCTTACCCTGCATAGAAAGATTGAGAATCAGAAGGTGACAATTTAATGTGAAGACTCGGTTCATTAATACTAGTCAGTAGAGGCATTGTACCATCAAGGGATGATTGTTTCAACGGTGGCCTTCACTGGGTAGTTTCAAATACCGGAGTCATGTCTAGCAAGTCGTCCATCCCCCTAATTATGTCATCATTTAAATCAGGAGAGTGAGCCGAGCACGCCTCAAAAGGGTCATGTGGTTCACTAGGAAGGAACTCATCCTCCATATTTAAATCAAATATGTCAGATGGGTGGAGTAGATCATTATGGTCAACAATTCCTTATACTTCTTGATCATTTACCTAGACCATAATGGAGATTGATTCCAGGGAAATTTGGGCTATAAACTCATGGTTGTCATCCCAATTCTCATCATTGTCTAATTCAGTATAGTTCACAAGTGAGTTGGGATCACTTTCCTCACACTGTGTTTCTATGTTAGGTTGAGGTTCGAATAAACTAGCATCTTCCTCCTTATTGAGATCAAATGTGTCATGTGAATGAAGTGTGTCAGCATCATTATATTTGAAAATTAACGGTACCTCTTGATCATTCCTTTGGACAGTCATCGAGATCGATTCTTCAGGGAATTGAACCATATACTCATTAACAGAATTCAACTCCTCATTCTCAATTTTAGTATTCTCCATAATCACACACATGAACCAATCTGTTGTATATCTTTTATAAGTTCTTGTAATCTTTGGAGTGTATTTTACTAGATGAGCTCTAGAGTTTGAGTGGAATTCTGAAGTGAATTCTCTTGGATTGTTTCTATTTGGATTTCAAAGGTAGGGGATCCAAGAGAATTATCACTATGCTCTATTGTTGGTTCATCTTCCCAATCTTGATGTTTCCACTGATCATAGTCATATGGGTCATAGGTGGGAGAGTTTGATGGTTATTGGTACACATTATCACCCATAATATAATCATGCATTGTTTTCTTCTTGTCTAATGGGTGATAATAGTTCTCACCCCAATAATCACAATGACCCCAATAATCACGTATTGTTTTCTTAATTGATGAAGTGTGATTATTCTCCCACATATGATTGCGTAGGGACTTTGTAACCGGTGGAGCATTATATTCTGGTCGATTCTCGATAATGTTTTTAGAAACATTTTGAGACATAGGTTGTTTCCTAACATAATCATCTAACCCTTCTTCACGGAACCTCTCATTAGCATATCTACGTGCCCACTCTAGCCACTCTGGTTCGTTCATGGTGAAACCTTAATTCTGATTCTATTCCTAAATTAATAATAATAATAATAATAATAATAATAATAATCCTACAGCAATATGGAAAGTAAGTGGAGGGAAGAAGTTAGAAGGAATTTACCAGATCGGAGATGCTAGATTAGGATCCTACAAAACAAAGAACAAAGTTAGTTTCTAAAAATAAGTTCAAAAAAATTCCTAACCTAGAAATAAAATAGAAAGTTAATCATAATCTTAACCTAATTCTAAAACTATTTAGATTCAGAAAAGCGCAACCGTAGTCTCCGGCAACGGCGCCAAAAACTTGTTCACAACCCCAAGTCTAAGGTCACGAGGTAGCAATAATCTCAGTGAGACCGAGGTCAAATCCACATGCACTAATCTTGTACGTTTCTGAAAATAACTAGAAGTAGAAGTAGAAGAAGATGTAAATCTGAAATTTGGAATAAAGGAAGTAATTGTGAATATTGTGTAAACTATTAATTAAAATTGGGAACTAGTGTCCCAAGGATCCGCTTATAGCAATTGAGATGCTACCTTGCTTGATTCAAAAGAACCAACTGGAATCAGAGTCCTATCTTATCCAGTTGAAGAAAGAAATTATCGAATCTCTGAACTTCTCATTGATCCAGTCTTGAAGGAGGAGAATTAAGAGGATTTGGAAGGGATTCTGTAAACGCCACGAGTTTTCAGAACCCGAGTATATGACACATTTTCCAAAAACCCGAGTGTTAACCTTTAAAAATACAACTTTTATATACATACTTCTTTTTTTTTCTTTTCAGAGTGAGCATTTAGGCAAAATAGGAACAAATCAAACATAAATGGAATCTCTATACACATTCAAATATACGAGCGGTTGTCCATAATGACTTATACAAACCAAGGTCTCAATGTTAGCAATTATAAGGAATACACAATTTGTAAGTCCCGTATCCTAGACCATACCGTTCCATGGACTCCCGCATCCTCCCGGTAGAATTTTGGCAACCTACGACCTATAATCGATCTTTGCACACTACCCTAAGTCGCATCCCAAAGATCTGAGTCGGCTCGACTCAAAAATTATACCCTAGCGACCGTACCATCGCCGCAGTTCCAACGCAGCATCTCGCGCACCGCTGCGATACCCAGGCTAGGAGTTGTGGGCCTGCATTTATTTCGAGGAAACACCATGCATTATAAATTCTATAAGAATCTTTACAACCTATCAAATCAATCTCATCAATCAATCAAGTACAACACTCATATCTCTCTCACCCAAAAGTCAACACAACCATACCTCCCAAGTACACCCATCAACCCATCCCTCTCCCTTACAGTCACTCTCTCTCTCTCTCTTAAAATTGTGGTGAAGACTGCTTTAGTTGAAGTCGGGATATGCCAATATGTCCTAGAGGGGGTGAATAGGACTTTTAAAAGTTTTTATGATTTATTTAAAATCCTATTACACTAATCCTAACAAAGGCACATATTAAGATTACTCAAAAATAACTCTACTGGTTTCTAAGCCTGGTGAGGATGCAATCACAAACTATTTAAGAGGTAAACAATATACAAACTAGTTTATGATGGATATGACTGTGTAAGTGTGTGAGGTGTGATCTCAGATATTCAGATATGCAAATATTAAAGTAAATCACACAATCAAAAGAATAGTAATCTCAAACACAGTTATTTTTATAGTAATTCGACGACTTGTCTACTCAACTCCCGGTAACCGCACTCAACCCTTGAGTGTACCGGATTTCACTAAGGAGGTTTCACAGCGGTTCACCTCAAACCTAAGGTTTTAAATCAGGTTCACATTTAACCTTTACAACCTACACTGAGACTGACTGTTTATGCTCTCACGAGTAAGGGTCAACACAACGCACCCACTTTTAGGCACACAGGCCAAGGATCTTCCATAAGACCCTACTGGAGGTTTCTACACAGTTCACCTCAAACCTGAGGTTTCACACGGTTCACCTCAAACCTAAAGTTTTGCTGGTTCACCTTCAACCAGATATTTATACTCTCTACAAAGCAAGGGTCCACACAACACACCCACCACGTACACTCCCATCGGAGGCCTCCCTGAGGACTTCAGGGTGAGAACCACTTAAGACCCAATCCTATAAAGGAATGAGCACAAGTGTCCTCTTGGACTCTAGATACTTACAAATAAGTTAATGAGTCCCGATTAGCACAATGCCGAAGATCTCCTCCTCCTTGTTGACGAAGAGTCTTTTGTTCCGTTGATCCGCAACACAAAAGATGTACCGATATATAGTGACAGGTTGGGTCAAGGTTATGATGGAATCCAACTCTCTAAAGGTTTTCCTATAAGAAAGATAGAGTGGTTCCAATCATCTAAGCATTCAAGGCATCCCAGCTTAATGATTTACCATTAATAGTAGCTGGAGGATCCTTGAATGCGGAAGTTCATTCCCCAATCCACTTTATTGAATATCAATGGTGAGAGTGGATTGGAGGATAAACTCTCCTGAGAGAAAGGGCTTTGGGTATATGATCTAAGGTTAAACACTTAAAAGCTCTCTCTACTTTCTCTCCCAGCTATAAAGACAAGTCTCTCTATAAATAGGCAAAAAGGTTCCAACGGAAATAAAACGGTCATATTTATGACAGAGTTCAATATCATTGAGCGGTGTTGATATCATAGAGCGTATACTCTCGATAGCATCGACGGTCCACTTAATGACACAAACTCAAATGTTATACGCTTTTGAAACCTTTTACCAGCTGGTCGAGGGCATCAATACTTGTGTCGATGTCATCGGATTTCGAACTCTGATTTCATCGATATGAGGATTGATTCCTCGACATTTAAAAAATGAAAGAGACTGGACTTGAAATATTCCAGGTTTTTAAGAAATGATCGAGGGTCAGCCGATGTCATCAGAATTTACATATCGATGATATCGAAGGCAGTGTCGATGGGATCAATAAATCCTATAGATTTACCAATAAGCTTGCTGGACGGATTGTTTCAGACTCGATCCAATCAACTCAGCCTCAATATCATTGACATATGATTATCGATTTTCTCGAATGGCCCCCGATTAAAGTTAAAACCAACCTAAAATATTTGCTGGAAGAAATGCGCGCCCTCGATCGATATCATCGATGGACTTCCGATCTTATCGATATTTGATTTTAGATCATATTGGAAGAAACATCGATATATCGAAGGAATTTAAAATTTTCTTTAAATAATAGGGGCGCCGGAAATTTGCTTGTCGATGATATCGAGTCGACTTCGATAGGCTCAAGATTTTGAATATCGATAGGTGTATCAATATATCGATAATTCATCCAAATATGTTATGAGGTTGCTGGACATATTTGGTCCTTTTTTCGATGGTATCGATGGAGAATCGAGGACTCGATAGCGCAGGTCGATCATATCAAGATGTGTATCGATACAATCGACAGGGCAAGAAAACTTAGAGAATTTTCCTATTTTGAAAAACATTTTCTTACCCAAAAACCCTATGTTGTTTTAGGTTGTTTTTAAGGGTTTTAATATACCTGGTGATTTGGGACAAGGGATGTGAGGCTCGGATTTACCTATGGTAAGCTTGTACACATCTGGGGTAGGCAAACGCTTGAATTAATCTTCCTATCAGGCTCTATAGATGAACTGACTCAACACTCACGCTAATTGACAAACCAGGGCACTTTCAATCTCCCCCTTTGTCAATTACATGACAAAATCCCAAAAACACCATTGAACACTCTGGATAAACACATCCTAAATTGTGTGTACATGCTTTTTACACAATTTTACAATTTCTAGCCCTTGTACACCACCAGTAGTTGTTCTCTACAAACTCCCCCTTACTTGATGGAGCTGCTCCCCCTAACACCTGCAACAACATCCAAGCAAATATACAATTTCCATTCGGGTGTTTAAAGTGTTCTCCCCCTTTTTGTCAGTCATTAACAAAGATATATAAGGTGATATTAACTAAAGCTTAAAGTATTTAGGAGAACCATCTAGTCAGAAGCATACAGTTTTAACGCATTGATGTATAATGAGTAAGTCAGTTTAAGCAGACATCAATTTCAGAGCTTATGGATGCATTTTAGATAGAATAGAGCAGTGATATAGCAGTTTAGAATATTCATTAGAGACATCACATGCATTCTATATCAGAAACTTGATAAACCAGGGGATCTTTAAAGTATAAAAATGGCATTAAAAATATGAATTCTATTCAGCCATATCAAAGTGAAACCAAAATATCCAACTATCCAAAAAAAACTGCCCAAGATTGGCAACAAATTAACAGTTATCCCAACAAAAATTACGAAGTACATGCACAGGTACCCAACAAGAATGACTTAGAACTTGCACGATTAGTTCCTAGCGACTCCGAGAATCACCATGTGTGAGCAAGTCAACCACTTGCTGATTTGTTTGCTGGAGAGAATCGAATTTTTCTTCAATCACGGTGAGGCGTCTCTCACAATTGTGAAGTCGGTCCACCATGCTCGCCATACCGTTCAGTAGGTGGCGTTCGAGGTGATGAGTTTGTTGATTTGTGATGGACTCCGGACTTAGCAGTGGCATTCGGTTGGATCCCCATGGACATGACGGATGAGCATATGGAGCAGCTAACTATAGAGGAGCACTATTCTCGAGAAGAGCTGAAGGAAGGCACAACTGTTGAGCCACCTGAGCCGAATCACTATCAAACCATGTCTCTGGATAGATTGTATCAGATGTGGCAGAGATACCAACAGGATGAGCTAATTTACAGATGAGTACAGGAAAAGCTAGTGTATCCTGATGATTGCCTTGAATGACCCAAATTAGCTACTTAAGAAGAAGCACTGGGAGGCACACCTAAACTTCTTGATACACATCATACAGCACATTTAACACAAAGGGAGACAAATGATTACCATTCACATCACACGGATAGACATTGGACCCAAAAATGTCATGAAGGATTTTAAACATGGGTCCAAGATGATTAATATGAAGGGAATTATCATCGTTCTGAGGAATAGTGATTTCCTGACACAGTGCACGAGTTATCTCTCCCCAGACGCCTAGACCATTTAGATTTCAGATGGTGACTGGAATGCGAGTGACCTCGAGGTCTAAAAGATTACTCAAGGTGATTGGAGTGATGTGCTTCGAGTAATGCAGGAATTTAACTTGAATGCATGGTGGATCATCATGAATAACATGACATTTACTGAGAAATTCATGGATCACCCCTATTTGATAAGTACCACCAAGATTTAGAATGTTTTGTCATCCAATCACTTCTAAAAGGAGGTCCACTCCAAAAGACTAAATGGCGCTATTTAGAACCAGACGTTCACCAACAGTGGCATGATGTCTTACCATTGGAATGAGTTGATGCATGCTCAGTTGTTTCGCTCTTCCTTTTGAAGACTGAGAAAGAGATTTACCTTTCCCTTTGTTCATGATTTTTTTCAGTGTAAGAGACAGCCAAAGGTAAGGATGGTCAACCAAAAGAACAGAGAATACCCAACCAAAAATGAGATTAGACTCTGGAGTGGAAGGAATGGAAGGATAATACTCGTTTCTTTTGAAGCTTCTAGGCCCGCCGATGGTCTTCTGGTCGAGGATTTGAGCAGAAAGTAAAACAGAGAATTTTTTAGAAAAATAAGATTTTTCCGTTCGACCGCCTTTTATCAAGTGGTTGTCTTCGATTTTATCGAACTTACTTTCAATTATATCGATGATCCTCATCCGATGTTATCGATAATTGCTTCGATAGAAGTCCCAATCATGTGACTTTCCACATTCTGAAGAGATGTCGATGATATCGACCCATGATCAATTAATCGAGAATGACATATTGATAGGCATATCGAAGATGAATATTTTTCTTTTTCAGCATACAGATGACCCTTCAAGTATACTTTTAGTATTTCTATGAATCAATAGCATACTTAACAAAGTCATGTATAATAAACATTTAAATGTTTATATACAAAAGATGGAGGTGAGGAACCTCAGGTATATCATTTGAAGCTTAGCAAAATTACATCATTTCAGTAAATATCTAGATCTAGATGCATAATCTGGACTTGTCCTTTTATGCTCAGTACTTCTAGGCATCAGTTCTTTCTATGCCTCTGATAGTGTAGCAGTGGTTGCTTGTGCGATGACCCTTCATTACTGATCTTCCTGATTAGTCTAGGATTTCGCACTCTTTTTTCTTAAATTTAATTATATGCCCGTTATCAAAAATTTGAGATATGCTTAGGAGATTATGTGTCAATCCTTTTATGCAGAAAGCATTCTCTTTTTCAAGCAACGGAATTCCTTTTATGATTCCATATCCAATTACTTTAGCAATGGTTCCATCTCCATAGGTGACTATCCCATTATAAAGATTCTTATAGTTTGAAAGGAGGGACATGTCACCTGTAACATGTCTAGAGCAACCACTGTCAAGGTACCACTTAGTGCTATTGCCTGTTAAGTGATTTGAGTGAGTAGCAAAACAATTCTTCTTTTCTTTAATTATCCACTTTGTGACGGGGTTCTTACTCACATTAGATTTAATTTTCTTATCTGATTCAACTACTTGATTAGTCTTTGTGTTGCTGCTGGAGGCATTAGATTTTTCAAGTATTTATGTTCCATAACCAGTTTTACCTCTGACTTTCTCATATCCTAAGCCACTTTTGTTATTTCCAGATTTTTCCATACCTAAAAGTTTTTCTAACTTCTCACCACTCTGGGAAAACTTACAGTTTTGCTTGGCAATTTTTCTGGACTCTTCTAGATCAAACAGGATTGTATGATTTTCATCTTGAAGAAGCATATTTTTATCTTTTAAGATCTCGACCTGTTTGTTCAATTTCTCGGACTCAGATTTAAGGAAGACGTTAATTCTCTTAAGTCTATCATTGTCACAGTGATATTGTCGTAAGTCATTGATTAAATGTGTATTAATTTCTAGAGTTTTATCCAAATCTTTTTGCAGAAATTCTAACTTGTTCTTAGATATTCCAAGTCTTTTAACCACTTTGGTGCTACGGATATACAGTTGATTATAAGCATCTTGTAGTTTATCATTTTCTTCTTCTTCTTCTCCAGTTTTCTCATTATCAAATGGAAATGATTCAGTGGCTTATTGTTCTTTCTCGTTCTCAGATTCAGTGGAAATGATTGAAGTAGTGGAGACCATGAGTATTTTCAATGATTTATTATCTCCATCGCTTTCTGAGTCACTAGATTCTGAATTTGACTCTTCAGTATCATCCCACGTGGAAGCCTTGCCTTGCCGTTAGTTTTTCAATCTGGGCATTTGGTTGATAGGTGTCCATACTCCTGACGGGCATAGCATTATGGTTTTTTGGTTCTTCTACCAAATTTGCCTATAGAAGGTTTGTTGTTCACCTTTCTTCCTCTAGAGGGCCAGCCACGATTTTTATGAAAGAACTTCCTGAATTGTTGTGCCAGCAAAGCCACTTCCTTTTCACTCTCACTGTCCTCATGTAATGCTTTCTTAGAAGTTTTTGGGACAGTTGTTTTAGATTTTTGGGTCGGTTTGAAGTGTAGTTCAAAGGTTTGCAAGGAACCTACCAGTTCTTCTACTTTCATTTCGTCTATGTTCCTACACTCTTCAATTGTTGTTACTTTGGGATTAAACCATTCTGGCAATGATAAGAGTATTTTCCTACAGATATTAGGAACCAGAACTTTTTCTCCCAATCCACCCATAGAATCACAGATGATACTCAATTTTGTGAAAAACTCCATAAAGGTCTCATGCTCTTCCATTCTGAGACTTTCGAACTGTGAAGTCAATAGTTGTAGTTTGGACCTCTTCACAGTACTAGTGCCTTTATGGGTTGTTTCCAGTAAATCCCATGCTTCTTTAGATGTCCCACACATGCTTATTTGATTAAAAATATCTTGGGACACGGCACAATAGATGGCATTCATAGCTTTTGCTTCAGCAGTCTGTTTTTCTTTGTCGAACGCCATCTACTTTTCTTTGGGTTTGGGCTTTGTGATGGTTGTGCCACTGTCAAGTTCGATTTGTTCAGTTGGTGGCACGTATCCACTTTTAACTATATCCCAAACATCATGATCCAAAGATCTTAGATAGTAGTACATCCTAGCCTTCAAGTATGCATAGTTTGAGCCATCGAATACTGGAGATCTAGTGACAGATAAGCCCTCTCCTTTGGCCATCTTCTCAACTTCAGTCAAGATCACTCTCTAGGAGGTGAAGCCCTTAAAGAGAGACCCGTTTTAATACCAATTGAAATTACGGTGAAGACCGCTTTAGTTGAAGTCGGGATATGCCAATATGTCCTAGAGGGGGGTGAATAGGACTTTTAAAAGTTTTTATGATTTATTTAAAATCATATTACACTAATCCTAACAAAGGCACATATTAAGATTACTCAAAAATAACTCTACTGGCTTTCAAGCCTGGTAGAGGATCCAATCACAAACTGTTTAAGAGGTAAACAATACGCAAACTAGTTTATGATGGATATGACTGTGTAAGTGTGTGAGGTGTGATCTCAGATATTCAGATATGCAAATATTAAAGTAAATCACACAATTAGAAGAATAGCAATCTCAAACACAGTCATTTTTATAGTAGTTCGCCAACTTGTCTACTCCACTCCCGGTAACCGCACTCAACCCTTGAGTGTATCGGATTTCACTAAGGAGGTTTCACAGCGGTTCTCCTCAAACCTAAGGTTTTAAATCAAGTTCACCTTCAACCTTTACAACCTACACTAAGGCTGACTGTTTATGCTCTCACGAGCAAGGGTCAACAAAACGCACCCACTTTTAGGCACACTAACCAAGGATCTTCTATAAGACCCTACCGGAGGTTTCTACACGGTTCACTTCAAACCCGAGGTTTCACACGGTTCACCTCAAACCTAAGGTTTTGCTAGTTCACCTTCAACCAGATGTTTAGGTTCTCCATAGAGCAAGGGTCCACACAATACACCCACCACGTACACTCCTGCCGGAGGCCTCCTTGAGGACTTCAAAGGGTGAGAACCACTTAAGACCCAATCCTATGAAGGAATGATCACAAGTGTCCTCTTGGACTCTAGATACTTACAAATAAGTTGATGAGTCTCGATTAGCACAATGCCGAAGGTCTCCTCCTCCTTGTTGACGAAGAGTCTTCTACTCCCTTGATCTGCAACACAAAAGATGTACCGATATATAGTGATGGGTTGGGTCAAGGTTATGATGGAATCCAACTCTTTAAAGGTTTTCCTATAAGAAAAATAGAGTGGTTCCAATCATCTAAGCATTAAGGCATCCCAGCTTAATGATTTGCCATTAATAGTAGCTGGAGGATCCTTGAATGTAGAAGTTCATTCCCCAATCCACTCTATTGAATATCAATGGTGAGGGTGGATTGGAGGATGAACTCCCCTGAGAGAAAGGGCTTTGGGTATATGACCTAGGGTTAAACACTCAAAAACTCTCTCTACTTTCTCTCCGAGCTATAAAGACAAGTCTCTCTTTAAATAGGCAAAAAGGTTCCAACGGATATAAAATGATCACATTTATGATAGAGTTCGATATCATCGAGCGATGTCGATATCATCGAGCATATACTCTCGATAGCATCGACGGTCCGCTCGATGACATAAACTCAAATGTTATACGCTTTTGAAACCTTTTGCCAGCTGGTCAGGGCATCGATACTTGTGTCGATGTCATCAGATTTCGAACTCCGATTTCATCGATATGAGGATCGATTCCTCAACATTTAAAAAATGAGAGAGACTGGACTTGAAATATTCCAGGTTTTTAAGAAATGATCAAGGGTCAGCCGATGTCATCAGAATTTGCATATCGATGATATCGAAGGCAATGTCGATGGGATCAATAAATCTTATATATTTACCAATAAGGTCACTGGATAGATTGTGTCCAGACTCGATCCAATCAACTCGGCCTCGATATCATTGACATATGTATAACGATTTCCTTGAATGGCCCCCGATTAAAGTTAAACCAACCTGAAATATTTGCTGGAAGAAATGCGCGCCCTCGATCGATATCATCGATGGACTTCCGATCTTATCGGTATTTGATTTCAGATCATATCGGAAGAAACATCAATATATCGAAGAAATTTGAAATTTCCTTTAAAAAACAGGGCCACCGAAAATCTGTCTATTGGTGATATCGAGTCGACTTTGATAGACTCGAGATTTTGAATATTGATGTTATCGATAGGTGTATCGATACATCGATAATTCGTCTAAATATGTTATGAGGTTGCTGGACATATTTGGTCCTCTTTTCGATGGTGTCGATGGAGAATCTAGGACTCGATAGAGCAGGTCGATCATATCAAGATGTGTATCGATACAATCAATAGAGCAAGAAAACTTAGAGAATTTTCCTATTTTGAAAAACATATTCTTACCTAAAAACCCTATGTTGTTCTAGGTTATTTTTAAGGGTTTTAATATACCTGGTGATTTGGGACAAGGGATGTGAGGCTCAGATTTACCTGTGGTGAGCTTACATACATCCGGTTGAGGTAGACGCTTGAATTGATCTTCCTATCAGGCTCTGTAGACGAACTGACTCAACACTCACGCTAATTGACAAACCAGGGCACTTTCATCTCTCTCTCTCTCTCTCTCTCATTTCTCTCTTCACTCCCAAGAAAGCAAGAAGAGTGGATGTCCAAGCTCTAAGGAGAGCAAGGAGATCTTTGTGTGTGGTCCACTTCCTACCCCAAGATCCTCACCATCCAACACTTCAACTCTCATCATCTACCATCAAAGAAGAAGCCAAGGAGTTTAGCTTGCCATGGTGTTAGTGCTATGATTTCATATTCCTTTGGTTGTCAAATTTTGTAGTGCCAAAACCTATATGTCTTGTACTTCTTGTGTTTCTTGTTTGTGACTACACACTGCTTCTAGACAAGATCATAAATGAAGAATGCTTGCAAGACATGTCATAAATGAAGTCTACAACAATAGAAGACTCCAAGTTTGCTTCTATCAAGTTCAAGATTAGAAGACTTCATCAAGACAAGTCAAGAATGTACCAAGCTTGAGAAAGACCATCAACTCGACTCAAGCTTCTACTTCAAGATCATCTGAGAATACAGACCTTCAAGACTTTAATGTCCATCTCACTCAAGGTTTGTTTGACCTTAGATTGACCTTAGGTTGGTCTATATGATAGGTCATTCTGGATACATAATCCGAATATTTTAATTTATTTGGTGTGACTGTTCTAAGACCAGTCCTAGAAATCTTAAGACCAGTCCTAGCTTTGCTTCGACCAGTCTTAGGTTTCTCAGGACCAGTCCTAGGTTGTTACAGATTTTTGGATTTTCCTGGTTGTCCTTCGACTAGTCCTGGACTTGCTTCGACCAGTCCTGAGAAGTCCTACGACTCATCCTTCGACCAGTCGTAGTTCTACGACTCGAACTCCAGCGACTTATCTCGAGTATCACGACCGGTCGTAGGTGTCTCACGACCAGTCGTAGGTGGTCCACGACCGGTCGTAGACTACCTAAGACCAGTCGTGAGTATAGCAAATCTAATCCCACAGAAATCTTTCAAAATCTTTGACGCTACGACCAGTCCTAGGATTCTAAGACCAGTCGAAGATGGAATTTTTGAGGCTATAAATAGTGCACGAATTTCAGAGTTTATTTATTCCATTCCATTCAATTCAAGCGATTTAAGGCTATACTCTGAGAT
Source organism: Magnolia changhungtana (assembly GCA_030180095.1). NCBI lineage: Eukaryota > Viridiplantae > Streptophyta > Magnoliopsida > Magnoliales > Magnoliaceae > Magnolia > Magnolia changhungtana. Next base: position 1,037,504 of record JASAUF010000644.1, on the reverse strand, counting down.
AAGTAATGATTATTTTTTAAGCTATTGTGCAATTTTAATATTCCTTTTGTTAGCATTTTTCTATTGTGATTTTGATCCATATTCCAATCTTATTTAGAAAAGAGGAATTTGTGATATTCTTTCTTCTGAGATCAAAATCAAATAGACCTTGCTCTTCTTGATTTAATCTAAAATCAATTAGACTTAGAACCATTCTTTATGTGAGTATTGGACATTGAATGACGTATCATTCATCTACTCCGATTGGTTCTACTGGGCTACTTCAAAAGGAGATCTAGGTATTTTACTTTGTAATTTACTTTCTCTGGTTTTGTTTGAGATTTGCCAGAAAAATCTCATTGTTTTGTTATCTCGAGGAGAGCCGAAAACTCAGTTGTGGGGTTTTTGGATTGTGTAAGCCCGAGATAAAAAGACACAATTGTGAAGGTTTTGGGTGAACTGTGAAAACCTATTTTGATAGTGCATGCTAATATCCCCATGTGAGAATATTAGAGTGGAGTAGCATTCTGTGTGGCTGTTGGCTAACAGTTGGTGAACACATAGGCGAACCACTATATATCGTTGTGTTGTGGATGTGCTTGATTTCTTTATTCATTTATTCCTTTATTATTGTGGATTGCTTTTGTGGATGAATGTTGTAATTTTCATTTCAAGCAAGTGTGGTTGAATGGTGTAATAACTTAGGATTTATTTCTTTAAGTTATTCTTGATTTATTTTCCATATCATTTGTGTTTTCTAGATCGTTCTAGAAATAAGGTTGTCCTACCATAAGCCATTGGTTTTTTGGTGTAAGGTTGTCCTTAGAACTGATTTAGTATCATTCTCATATTTCATATGCTTTGAGATTGTTATTAATTCAGCATTGTTATTTATATCTCTTATTATTCCGCTGTTTTAAGTTTTATTTGGCATTGCCCTATTCACCCCCCTCTAGGGCATATAGCTTGGCCCTTTCAAGTGGTATCAGAGCCTAATAGCTCGTGCTTATTGCTTATTTATTGGATTTATTTCCTGAGCTAACGATCTAAGCTATATTAAGATGTCAAATTTTGAAAGCCTATCTGTCACTAGGCCACCACCCTTTAATGGCACAAACTATGCCTATTGGAAAGCAAGGATGAGAATCTTTCTCAAATCCATGGATGAAAGTGTGTGGCTGGCCACAGTAAACGGATGGAAACTACCTATCACTGAAGTAACTGATGAAGATGGTTCAAAATCAATGAAAGTAATATCTTATGCTCTTTGGACCACACTTCAGAAAAGTGAGAGTAGTGCCAATGCAAAAGCACTAAATGCAATTACTTGTGCATTGTCACCAGATGAATTCAAAAGAATCATCTCATGTGAAAATGCTAAACAAGCATGGGATCTTTTAGAAATGACACACGAGGGTACATCAATTGTCAAGAAATCTAAAGTCCAACTCCTCACAACTAAATTTGAAGAAATTCATATGGAGGAGAATGAAATGTTTATGGACTTCTACACTAGATTGAATGACATTATAAACTCAATGTGGGGTCTTGGTGATAGAATCCCAGAAAGTAAAGTATGTGCAAAGATACTACGCTCACTTCCTGAACGGTTCAATTCAAAAGTAACCGCGATTCAGGAACTTCGTGATATGGATAACATAAGGGTTGAGGAACTAGTTGGTTCTTTACAAACCTACGAATTGAACTTTAAAGCTCCAAAAGGAAAATCAATTGCTCTCAAGTCATCTAAAAATATTCCACAAGAGAGCACTTCAAACTTTAAAAATTCTGAAGATGATATGGCACTTTTTGTAAAAAGGTTTTATAAAATTTTGAAAAATAAGAAAAGAGGAGATTTTCAAAAATCAAACGATAAGAGACAATCTAGACTTAGAGCTCGAAAATCTTTGAAAGATAGTCAATGTTACAACTGTCAAGAGTATGGGCACTTGGCTAACAAATGTCCTAAAAAGGACAAATAAAAAAGGAAGAGTATGTTGGCTACTTGGGATGAATCATCTGATTCGGAATCCTCTTCAAAATCAGAAGATTCTGAAAACGAGTCGGGAGATGATGTTAAAGCCCTTATGACTCTAGCCAAAGTCACTTTTTCAGATTATGATGAAGTAACTAGCGAAGAGAATCTGAATAGTGATTGTGACAATGAAGATGATCTTTAGGATGCATACAATGCCCTTTATAAGGAGAGTTGTAAAATTGCTGTCAAGCTTAAATTACAAAAGGAAAAATTTTCTAAACTTAAAGAAGATTATGAGTCTCTTGTTTTAGAAAAATCTCATATTTCAGATTTTTTTGAAAAGACCAAATGTGATTTAAAAATGAAAACCTCCCAAGTTGATGATTTGAAAACCGAGAACGAGAAACTCAAAAATGAAGTAGCTTCTCTTTTGAGTTTAAAAGACACTTGAAGATATGCCCAAGGTGATCTTAAATTGGAAAAATTATTATCCGGATCGAGAAAATGTGGCGATAGATCCGGGTTAGGCTATGATAAGAATACTGCTCCTAAGTTTGTGAAAGGAGAGTCTTCGAACTCAAAAGTAAAGTATACTTATCAAGGTTTTTCAAAAAATTCAAGGACCTTTCAAAAATCTAAAAATAGTCATGCCAACTTCAATCTTCAAAACCAAAATCCTTTGGTTGAAAAGATTATTGATCTTCTCAAGGAGCTATTAAAATTTAACTCTATAGGTCATTCATATAACAATAGACAGAAAAAGTTCAACTACACTCCTAAACCCAAAACAGTACTGAAATGAGTTCCTAAAGTTGACTGCTTCGTTGCCCACACTGCTTTCAAAGCTACAAGCCATTCAAAGTGGTACCTTGACAGTGGATGCTCCAGACATATGACAGGCGACAAAGCTTTATTCACCGATCTTGAAGACAGGACTGATGGGTCACCATTTTGGTGATGGAAGCAATTGCAAAATCATTGGCCAAGGTACGGTTCAGCTTTAAAACCTTCCCTTATTTAAAAATGTATTATATGTTGAGGGCTTGAAACACAACCTACTGAGTATATCTCAGATATGCGACAACAATCATAATGTAAAGTTTTCTAATCAAGGTTGTGAGATTGTTAATAAAGAGGGTTCTGTTATATTAACTGGTTGCAGAACTTCTGAAAACTGCTACATCGTTAGTAATGCAAGCTCATCTACTCAATCGTGTTACATGGTCCATACTGATGAGATTGAATTATGGCATAAACGCCTTAGACATGTACACTACCGGAACTTATTTAGATTGAGCAAAAGAGAACTTATAAGAGGTCTACCCAAATTACAAAAAGTAGACAAAATATGTGGTGAATGTCAGTTGGGCAAACAAATTAGGAGCTCTCACAAGAAAGTGAACTCAAATACCACATCCAGACCTCTCGAGCTTCTCCACATGGATCTCATTGGACCAACTAGAACGGAGAGTCGAGACGGCAAAAAATACATCTTGGTTATCGTAGATGACTTTACTAGATTCACTTGGGTATCGTTCTTAAAAGACAAATCTGAAACCCTAGATGAGGTAAAGAAGATCATCAAACGAATCCAAAATAAAAAAGGTTCTCAAGTTTATAAGATCCGTAGTGATCATGCTTCTGAATTCGAAAATAGCAGTTTTGAGAAATTCTGTAGTGATCAGGGAATATCACATGAATTCTCTGCACCCAAAACTCCTCAATAAAATGGTATAGTTGAGAGAAAAAATAGAGTGCTTCAAGATATGGCTAATGTCATGTTAAATAGTATGAAGCTCTCCAAAAATCTTTGGGCCGAAGCAATTAATATTGCTTGCTACATTATTAATCATGTTTATACTAGTAAATCTGAAAATAAGACTGCTTATGAGTTATGGTTCGAAAAGAAACCTACTGTCAAATGCTTTCGAATTTTTGGCAGTAAGTGTTACATTTTACGAGATCGTGAAAATTTGGGAAATTTTGATACGAAGAGTGATGAAGGTATTTTCCTTGGATATTCCTTAAATAGTTGAGCCTATAGGGTTCTAAATAAAAGAACAGGTGTGATTCAAGAGTCCATCAATGTGGTCATTGATGATCATTTGAATACACCTGCTCCGAGTTCAGATGATGATGAAATTCTTATAATTGAAAATCAAGATACCTCTTCATCTCAATCTGAACCTAGGACTGTCAAAGATCATCCAACTAATCAAATCCTTGGAAATCCTCTCACTGGAGTTCGTACACGCAAACAACTTGAAAACATATGCAATTATGTTTGTTTTACATCCCAAATAGAACCGGTCAATGTAAAAGAAGCTCTTTCTGATGAAAATTGGATAGTAGCTATGCAGGATGAACTTAATCAATTTGTTCGTAATGATGTCTGGTATCTTGTTCCTAGACCTAAAGATAAACACATTATTAGAACAAAATGGATCTTTAAAAACAAGTCTGATGAACTTGGAAATGTTATACGAAACAAGGCTAGACTGGTTGTACAAGGGTACACTCAGATTGAAGGCATCGATTACGATAAAACCTTTGCTCTAGTCGCTCGCCTTGAATCTATCAGACTTTTTATTTCTATCACTTGCTTTAGAAAGTTTAAAATTTATCAGATGGATGTAAAGAGTGCCTTCTTAAATGGCGATTTACATGAAGAAGTTTATGTAGAACAACCCTCAGGGTTTGAAGACCCCAAGCTTTCTGATCATGTATTTCATCTCAAAAAGGCTCTCTATGGTCTGAAACAAGCGCCCAGGGCATGGTATGAAAAATTGACTAAATTCTTATTGAGTCATAGTTTTCAAGTGGGAAGTGTCGATAAGACGCTATTTGTTAAGAAACATAATAATGAGATTTTAATGGTTCAAATCTATGTAGACGATATTATTTATAGATCAACTTGTTCTAACATGTCTATTGAGTTTGCAGAGTTGATCAAATCAAGATTCGAAATGAGCATGGTTGGTGAACTAAATTACTTCCTAGGGTTATAAGTAAAACAACAACCTGATGGAATCTTCATTTCTCAAACCAAGTATGCTACAAACTTGGTTAAAAGGTTTAGGTTTGAAAATGGTAAAAAATTTGATACTCCTATGAGTACAACTTTGAGACTCTCAAAAGACTCTACATGTAAAGATGTAGATCCTAAGCTATATCGTAGTATGATTGGTAGTTTATTATATCTAACTCTAGTAGAGACACGATATCGCTTTTAGCGTTGGTATTTGTGCGAGATATCAGTCTAATCCTAAAGATTCACATCTTACTGCTGTCAAACGAATTATTAGATATGTCGCAAGTACAACTAATTTGGGTCTTTGGTATCCTTTTGATACTAATGTTAAATTAGCTAGGTATTCTGATGCTGATTGGGCTGGTAATATTGATGATAGAAAATCAACCAGTGGTGGTTGTTTTTACATTGGAAATTGTTTAGTTTCTTGGTTTAGCAAGAAGCAAAGTTCAATATAGCTTTCCACTGCTGAGGCTGAGTATATCGCAGCAGGATATGCATGTACACAACTCGTATGGATGAAATGCATGTTAAGCGATTATGGAATTAATCAAGATTCAATGATCTTACATTGTGATAATTCCAGAGCTATCAATATTTCCAAAAATCCAATTCAGCATTCGCGTACTAAGCATATTGACGTTAGGTATCATTACATTCGTGAATTAGTTGAAGAAAAAGCTATCTCTTTGGAATATATTCCAACTAATGTCCAACTTGCTGATATATTTACTAAACCGCTTGACAAAAGCAGGTTTACTAAAATGAAATTTGATCTTGGTATGTGCATTTTAAATTGAATATACTTGTCTGCATGTATCATAGTGTACTATATTTTAAATTTTTATGTGAATAAATTTCAATTTCTGCATAAAAATATTTATTTTTGTCGATGTTCGACCGGCCTTTGCCATACACGACCGGCCCTGACTCGACCGGTCGTGGACTACACTCGACCGGTCGTAGAGATCGTGAGCATCATATAATTTGGGGAAAATCTCTTTGTTTTTCATTTTCTCTTCTTCCTTCGACGAGTTGTGGCTCGACCAGTCTTGAGAGTTCGTGATTTTCTTCAAGATAAGTCATTTTTCTTCATTTTTATTGAAGATTTATGCTTTCTATGCTTTGATTTGTTTATTCCATAAGCTAGATCTCATCTTTTGTTGATTGTTTAGGGTTTCCTCTCTAAAAATCTGATCTAGAGAAACCCACCACTTCTAGTGTTCTTTGTGCTTGGTCCTTGATAAATCTTGTTAAAGGGAAAAAGAAAACATCCCTTGGTCCATCTTTATCTAGATCTACATCTATAACAAGACGGCACCTTCGGTCACCCGAAGATGATCCCAATGATGTACGGGAGTTACGTAACCGTAAAGTTATCGTTGAGCATCCTGAAAGTCACAGTCACATTGAACAATTTGAGATTACACCTCTCCTTGAATCTGTTGGCTAGACTAATATTTTGTTTTGGGGTGGGCCTGCATACCAGTCCATTGCACAATCTATGGTTGCATGTATCTCTGATTTTTCCCTTGATAATTTAAGGTTCTCAATTGCTACTAGAGAAGGGAAATTTTTGATAGATCGACATTTGATATCAGGTATTATGGATATACCACAAAGATGAAGGTATTCCGATTCATACATTATATGACAAACCATCGAATCGGAAAAACAAATGTTGACAAGAGATTTATGCAATATGGAAGTGCATTGGACACATAAAGGAAATGTGCTCCTTCAAAATTTTTATTACCCAGATACTGAGTTTTGCACCTGGATCTTCACTTCAAACGTGTATCCTCGGTCAGCAATAAACCGAGTTAACTCGCCTTCATGGTTCTGGTATTGCACTCTATTGTGTCCCATGGTTGTCTGTTTACCTTCTTTGATATGTCATTTTATCATTCAGTTTCGTCTTCATCCGGGTCATAGTGATATTCCATTTGGTTATCTTATGACTTGTTTAGCCACAAATATGCTCGTTGCTTTACACGAGAATGAGGCACCAATTCATCATCTTTTATTCAATAATACTAATTTAAATAAGATGAAGTTGGATTTGCTTCCTGGTCAATTCTATGAAGGTGGTGGTGAAGGTGCTGAAGCTGGAAATGAAGGAGAAGCTGCTGATCTTCCTCCACAGGCTGATATAAATATAGATGATATATTTGAAGAAATTGAAACTGACTCCCCAAATGATTCTGATTACGATCCATTTTCTGGTTATGATGCACGTCTAAGTGCATTGGAGGAGAAGGTTGATAACCTGAGTGTAGCCCATGATATGCAATTTAATATATGCGAAAATATCTTCGTCGCATTAATAGGGGTTTACATCAGATTGATCCAACCATCCCTGCTCCTTCATCTGGATCTGATTAGGTGGATTTTTTTGTTTGAATATGATGGTTTCTGTATTATTATTACGTTTGATGACTTTGGTTGTATGGTTTGGATTGATGACATTGAAGTGTTGTACTAATTTGATAATTAAATCTTGACTCTTCATATGGTGTTCTCTTCTCTCCTTTGGCCTTCCCTTGTCATTTTGTGACAAAAAGGGGGAGTAGTATGGAAAGGGGGAGAATGGGAGAAAGGGAGAAAATGATTACTTGAAAATGGTTGATTGTTTCTACTCACTTAGGGGGAGTAGAGTATTTCTTTTTCTCACTCTGATGGCTCATGATTCTTTCTTCATTTTACTCTTATATTTATAAATGTGTTTTGTCACAAATTTGACAAAGGGGGAGATTGTTAGTGCTATGATTTCATATCCCTTTGGTTATCAAATTTTATAGTGCCAAAACCTATATGTCTTGTACTTCTTGTGTTTCTTGTTTGTGACTACACACTGCTTCTAGACAAGATCATAAATGAAGAATGCTTGCAAGACATGTCATGAATGAAGTCTACAACAATAGAAGACTCTAAGTTTGCTTCTATCAAGTTCAAGATTAGAAGACTTCATCAAGACAAGTCAAGAATGTACCAAGCTCGAGAAAGACCATCAACTCGACTCAAGCTTCTACTTCAAGATCATCTGAGTATACAAACCTTCAAGACTTCAGTGTCCATCTCACTCAAGGTTTGTTTGACCTTAGATTGACCTTAGGTTGGTCTATATGATAGGTCATTCTGGATACATAATCCAAATATTTTAATTTACTTAGTGTGACTGCTCTAAGACCAGGTCTAAAATCTTAAGACCGGTCCTAGCTTTGCTTCGACCAGTCTTAGGTTTCTCAGGACCAGTCCTAGGTTGTTACAGATTTTTAGATTTTCCTGGTTGTCCTTCGACTAGTCCCAGTCCTGAGAAGTCTTACGACTCATCCTTCGACCAGTCGCAGTTCTATGACTCGAACTCCAGCGACTTATCTCGAGTATCACGACCGGTCGTAGGTGTCTCACGACCAGTCGGAGGTGGTCCACGACCGGTCGTAGACTACCTAAGACCAGTCGTGAGTATAACAAATCTAATCCCGCGGAAATCTTTCAAAATCTTTGACGCTACGACCAGTCCTAGGATTCTAAGACCAGTCGAAGATGGAATTTTTGAGGCTATAAATAGTGCACAAATTTTAGAGTTTATTTATTCCATTCTATTCAATTCAAGCGATTTAAGGCTATACTCTGAGATAAGTAGTGATTATGTTTTAAGCTATTGTGCATATTTAATATTCCTTTTGTTAGCATTTTTCTATTGTGATTTTGATCCATATTCCAATCTTATTTAGAAAAGAGGAATTTGTGATATTCCTTCTTCTGGGATCAAAATCAAATAGACCTTGCTCTTCTTGATTTAATCTAAAATCAATTAGACTTAGAACCATTCTTTATGTGAGTATTGGACATTGAACGATGTATCATTCATCTACTCCGATTGGTTCTACTGGGCTACTTCAAAAGGAGATCCAGGTATTTTACTTTGTAATTTACTTTCTCTGGTTTTGTTTGAGATTTGCCAGAAAAATCTCATTGTTTTGGTTATCTGAGGAGAACCAGAAAACTCAGATTATGGGGGTTTTGGATTGTGTAAGCCCGAGATAAAAAGACACAATTGTGAAGGTTTTGGGTGAACCTTTGAAAACCTATTTTGATAGTGCATGCTAATATCCCCTGTGTGAGGATATTAGGAGTGGAGTAGCATTCTGTGTGGCTGTTGGCTAACAGTTGGTGAACACACAGGCGAACCACTATATATCGTTGTGTTGTGGATGTGCTTGATTTCTTTATTCATTTATTCCTTTATTATTGTGGATTGCTTTTGTGGATGAATGTTGTAATTTTCATTTCAAGCAAGTGTGGTTGAATGGTGTAATAACTTAGGATTTATTTCTTTAAGTTATTCTTGATTTATTTTCCATATCATTTGTGTTTTCTAGATCGTTCTAGAAATAAGGTTGTCCTACCATAAGTCATTGGTTTTTTGGTGTAAGGTTGTCCATAGAACTGATTTAGTATCATTCTCATATTTCATATGCTTTGAGATTGTTATTAATTCAGCATTATTATTTATCTCTTATTATTCCGCTGTTTTAAGTTTTATTTGGCATTGCCCTATTCACCCCCCTCTAGGGCATATAGGTTGGCCCTTTCACATGGATCCAAGAAGAAGAGTTTGTTTTATAGGATTAGGTTGTGTTTTTTATGATGGGCTAAGTGGGTCCTACCGATCGATGGTATGGATCTAAGTTTGGACCCTAGGTGTGCCTGATGGCCCACCATGATTCATATGATCATCCCATGATGGGGCCATTCTCCATGGACCCCATCATGATGTTTATTTTACCATTGTGAATGGTCATCTAGACCTTGCATTTTATTTGGTGGAAAGGGATCTCCACCATTGATTTTGATTGTTGGGCCCACATGTAATGGGACCCACTTGATGTATGTTTTGTAATGTATACAAGAGGGCCCATAATGGTGGGGTCCCTTCATCTCTCTCTCTCTCTCTCTCTCTCTCTCTCTCTCTCTCTCTCTCTCTCTCTCTCTCTCTCTCTCTCTCTCTTTGCGGCCCGCCATGCATTTAGTGGACCACGCTGTTGTCCAAGTGGGGCCCACATCGTTGTCACGTCTGGGGCCCACCACTAGTTGTTCGTTTAAATCGGCTTAGGCGATGCGAAAACAAAAATATCAGCTTTCTTCCAAGCTAGCGGGCCACACGTGGGACGGACCATGCTGTATCTGTTTCATCCCACCGTCCAGTGCAGGCGATGGGTCCCTGATTTGTTGCACTTATGGCATCCACACCATCCAGCTGGGACGGTGGGACCCACCGTGATATATGTATTATATCCATGTTGCCCAGCAGCCGTGGGCCCCACCCATGTGAGACCCACCTTATCATATGTGTCTTATCCTCACCGTTCATTTGACGGTGGGATTACCATGATGTATGTGCCTTGTATCTAGGCCGTCCAGGGCCTGGACGCTGGTTTTAAATATATAGCTGGTGGGCCACACGTGAGACCCACCATGCTGTATCTGTTTCATCCCACCGTCCAATGCAGGCAGTGGGGCCCTGATTTGGTGCACGTGTGGCATCCACACCGTCCAGCTGGGACGGTGGGACCCACTGTGATATATGTATTATATCCATGTTGCCCAGCAGCCGTGGGCCCCACCCATGTGAGACCCACCATGTCATATGTGTCTTAGATGGATGGTGGGATTACCATGATGTATGTGCCTTGCATCCAGGCCGTCCAGGGCCTAGACGCTGGTTTTATATATATATATATATATATATATATATATATATATATATATATATATCTGGTGGGCCCCATGTGGGACCCACCTGAGATATGTATTATATCCACACCATCCTTACATGTGGGACGGTGTGACCCATCATGATATATGTACTTCATTCCCACCGTCCATCTGGATGATGGGGACCACAGGGATGTATTTGTTTTATCTACATCGTTCGTCCATCTGGGCGTGACCCACCTAATGTATGGATTTCATCCACACCGTCCACCTGTTTTGCATCAATGATGTCCATCTGTGTTATATTCACACCATCCATCTGATGGTATGACCCACCTCTGATGTATGTACAGCCTTGTCACCCATCTATTTTGGCTGGGACGTGGGGCCCAGATGATGTTTATTCACCATCCGTTTACTAGTGGGTAGGACCCACCTTGTAATGTGTTGTACATTCGCACCATCCATCCACGTGGCCCCCATGTGATAAACGTGTTTGACCCAAGTTGTCCATCTGATGGGGCCCATTTATAATGTACAAGGTCCACCTTAATATGATGTATTGATGCGGCCCAATGTGATGTATGAGAGGCCTATTTGATGAGACACATTGTGATGTGATGAGGCCCATGCGATGCAGCCCATTGATGTATATTGAGCCCATGTGATGCGGTCCAATATGATGCATTTTGAGGTCCATAGTGATGTATGAGAGGCCCATTTAATGAGGCCCAGGTGATGTATTTATGACCTATGTGGCGAGGCCCAATATGATACATTTGGGGCCCATTTGATGAGGCCCGATGTGTTATATATTTTGGCCCATGAGTGAGGCCCAATGTGATGCATATGTGGCCCATGAGTGAGGCCCATCGTGATGTTTATTAAACCCTTAAGTGAGGCCCATAGTGATGTATATAAGGCCCTTGTGTGAGGTCATGGGCCCCACTATATGTTTGGCCCTATGAGGACCACTCATTGGGAGCAATGTTGGTTGAATGTCCACATTGATGGGAAATGATGATTAAATGTCCACATTGTGACCTTCCCTTAGGCCCTTTGTTATGCCAATTATCGAAGCTGATTATTGATGTTGATTATCGATGCCGATTATCGATGTTGATTATTGGTGCTGATTATCGAAACCGATGCTGATCATCGATGCCGATTATTGAGTCCAATTATTGATGTTGATTATCGATGCTGGTTATGGATACCGATTATGAGTATGTGACAATATAGCATCATTATACATGCCCATAAGCATCATCTGCATGTTCGTTATGAGATGTGGTTGACCATTGCATATGCCATAGGGCAGGTTGTTCATGGGACTCCCTGATAGACGGAGTTACCCCACATGATCATATAGTACGAGCAGGTTTGATGCATGACTGGATAGTATCACTCATGCATCTCACATTTGTGTGACATGATCACTTGGGCCCTAGCGATATCAACGTTGTGGTCTCCACAAGTTCATCATGGATGGCCAGATGGGATACCAGAAATATTTGGTTCTAGCACTGTGGGCACATAGGATGTCCTTAGGTGAGAGTCCCAGAATCCTCTGGTACCAGAGGAGACTCCAACGTCTAGACCGAGTGGATACATGAGCTCCTAGGTGCCGAATACCAGTAGGCGGTGTCTCCCACTGTGTCGTTATCAATTGGAAGGGGGTGCGGCCTTTTCCACCCGAGTGAGGAGGCTAAGCTTGACCAGCTCACAAATGGGTCTGTTATCGACGAGCCGGGTAGGTATTGGCAGACTATTGGCTAAGTGCATAGTGAGGTCTTTTCCACTCATTGGTTGTGCGGCTAAGGAGGCGGCAGCCATTGTGCAGTGTACTAGACCCTAGTGATATCCCAGAGATGAGTCATACTGATATGTGGACTTATTGAGTAGTTGTATACTCATCATTTTACTCATTCATTCATTCATTCACTATCCACTCGGGCGGGTGGTGCGCAACTAATTATTGTGTACCTTCACAATGGCCAGGATTTCGGTTGGGGCGCGCGACTAACCTGAGATCAGGAGTTTACCACATTGAGTCTATCTATCCAAATTTAGGTATGGGACTGGTTTGGATAAAGTCCCTTACCTCCAGTTTGGTCATTTCATTCGCACTGCATATTGCATTGTATCCTTGGTATCTGATATTTAGTTCATTATGACTCTGCATTCATATAGCCGATCTACATTGCATGCTCTGATATTGTATGAGTTATGAATTTACTAGTATTTCTGCTTACTCTGATATTACTTACTTGACACTTACCTTGAGCACACACTTTCACCACCCTCTAAGATTTATATAAGCTTATGCACGATAAATGCATGCCGGTGGCGTTAGGTTGCAGCAGCGTTGAGCTTGGAGCGTATAGCTGTCTTTTGGAGTTTTGATTTTTGATATATGTATATTTGCCTCTCAGCATTATATTCAACTGTTTATATTAATGAATATGTGATAATGATGTTACCTTTATGATTTGGGTAAACTTGTGGTTATGCTTCTTACGAGATAAATGTACGTTAGAAAATCCTCCTTGTAGGATCCCAGGATCGAAATCTAGTGTATGGGCGTTGGGAGCCGAGAATGGGGTACTACGGAGGCTGTGGACACTGAATTACGTGATCGGGAATTTGGTAGCCCGGTTTTCGAGTTTGGGGCGTGACACAATTTAACACATGAAAAATATTAAAATGCATATAAACTTAAGCCGTAAGATTCGCGCAGCTTCTCTTGGCAGATACAACCATGCATCCTTGACAATTGTACCCTGCTCTTCATCGGTCTAAACATGAATATTATTTAAGTGACCTGTACTACCTGTATGGTTATATATTTGATGAATGAGCGGCTAGCTCAGTGTGAATTCCCCTCAAGATTACAACCGCCGCATTAGGTAAGCATGGTTATAAACAAGAAGGCATTCAAAACAATACATGATGCAATCTTATTAAATGCATAGATGCATGAGTGCACATCAACTGGGGATGCTCATCCAGTTAGCTTTTGGGTGAAACTCATGCGTGTGGCAAGTCACCAGCGAAAGTACATAGTACATGCGTAGTGCCAAGCTCACCGAAAATGGGCTGATAGTCGGTGGTATGGGAGCTAGCAAAACGATACTCTAACTAAATCCTATAGGCACTGCTACAGCATCCAAAATTAGCCACCCGTCATCGCCTGTATGCTATGGATGCATGATTAGTCCATCCGTTATTATTCCCTTTACAACCAGCCAGTTTAATAAAGCTCAAAGGTCACAACAGAGGGTTCATCACCCAGCGTAGGCCGACAGCTCGGACATAGTGTCTCATGTCCACCATCCCCGACTCATAAGACTACCACCTTAGGATGTTTAATGGAACCTCATCGACTAGTGGCTAATCATAATTCAGTATATGGGACTTACCATTACCTGGTTGCACAAAAGTAATACATCGAACCCCCATAGGGCAAATACCAAAAATAAGCCACATAGGGCAGATATCAAAACTAAGCCACATATGGCAGATATCAAAACTATGTGATAAAATATAATCCTCAAAAACTACTTAGACACAATAACCTATGGATGGTAAGCCCGCATTAATATTCCATTTAACCCATCATTCAAGTAAGCACTAAGTCAAAGGTCCATTATAATCACAATCAATCAAGTTACATACCAAGTCTGGATGCATATTTATAACTGGGGTTTCCCCATGATGTACCAATTCAAGTTTCACAAGCAATCCACAAGCATGAGAAAATATACAAGTGCAACATATAAATATTCATGCAGGATTAATATTGAGTACATAATCTATAATTCAGTTCCAACAACTGGTATAAATAATTATGAGCTAGAGATATCAATTATCAACCAAAATTAAAGCATAAACTATCACTTAAGCTAATGAGAAAAACGGAAAGCTCAAGGGGAAGAAATCATCACTTCACGTGTCGAATCGCCTATTAGTGTCACTAGGAGGTGTATGCACCCTTAGAGTTGAATCCTACCAAAAATTATAAAATTGTGTGGTTAGATCAAAGTTCTTCTTACTTTTATGGTTAAGATTATAGCCTAGGGTTGAGATTACCTAGATCTACGGTTTCATCCCAGAGTTTAGCTCTAAGCTTAGATTTTAGGATTTGAACATTAATTGAAGTATGATTACAAAATAACCATTATCATTAATGATATAATTAAGATTAGTTATGCAACATTAATAATCATTGCAATGTGGTAAATAGTATGATCTACTATCAATGATTATACCTAAGAATGATAAATAAATTACTAATATTTAATAACGGTAATTTTGTTTGTAATATCTACTATTAGCATGGATAATCTACTAATGGTTAATCATGCTTAATAATCACAATTATTATCGTAATACTAATGATAATAATAACTCAAAACAATCCATCTTGGGGAGAAAAGTTGACTTACATTAGTCAGTTTGGTAGCTCAACTCCATGCGAATTAACGTGGCTTTAAGGCGAACATCTTCCCTTGACTCGAATCAAACTAAGTAGCACCTCACCCACACATTCTTTTCCCTCTTTTTCCTTTCTCCTTGCCCTCTACTCTCTCTAGAGTCCTATAAGGCCCAAATTCAAGCTAGGCCCGAACTTGGCTAATAGCTCAACCGAGTTAACTCGGTTGGTGCAACCATTGCCCAATCTCTCTCCCTCTCTGCCTCTCTTCTTCTCTTTTCTTTTGTTCTCTCTTTCTTTCTTTCTCTTCCTATCTCCTTTCTTTGTTTTGCTGGAATATCCAACTATACTCAGACTAGACCCAAGCCTTGCTCGACCCAGCTGGACTCGGTGGATTTCAACCAAGTTGACTAGGCAGCAACAAAGGGCTCAACCTCCCCTATCTCTCTCATTTCTCTTCCTCTTTCTCCTTCTGCATTCCTTCTCCTTTCTCTCTTCCTTTTCTTCTTTCTGGTTGGAAAAAGGGTCCATTAATGGATGTCAGACCCATCCTAACTCGGCCTAGCCTCATGACTTGGTGAGTTAGCGTGGTGCGGCACAACCAACACACTGCCTCTCCCTTCTCCTCTATTCTTCCTCTCTTCTCTTTTCTCCTTCCATTTTCTTCACTCCTACCAAGCCCAGCTAGTTCGGACCAAGCTAGAGTGAATCAGCAACTTGGTTTGAGCCGAGCCAGTGCAAAACAACGACAACTATCATACAAAACTAGGACACAAGCCTTATAACTCTCCCCTCTTAATAAAAATTTTATCCTCGAAATTTACACTATCATGCAAAACTCAAAAAGGGAAGAGGAAACATGGCATCGAATATATATGTATCAGGAATACAATACAATGTGCAATCAATCAATAAAGAGATGGGGATAGTACTCTCGAATCTCAGCCTCGTGCTTCCAAGATGCCTCATCTGCACTATGGTGACCCCTGCTAAACCTCAGATTCTGGTCGGAAACGATCGAAACTGGGATACTTTGCAGCCTCATAATCTCATCAATGACAAATTAACAAGAAAATCCTAAGGCCTGGTCGCACGAATTGTCAAAGACTCCTCCTGACGATTAAGGGTCCTGTTGGGCTCATAAAGTCTACCCTGGGCCTGCTGGGGAGGTGTATGTCTCCTCTATGGTTGTCGCTACTACAGCTGTTGCTGGGGTCTCGGTGGTAGGTATTGTCGTGGAGGCTGCTGCTGAGGACGGGGACACTCGTACCTACGATGCCCTGTCTCACCGCATCTGAAGCAAACACCTAAGAACGGTCTCAGTGGTGGTGCTGAAGGTGTTGCTTGTGCTCAAAAGGATGAACGGTTCTTATGCCTCTATAGTTGTCGACGCTACTGCTGGGAGCTACCGGAGGGGGAGCCCTTCCTCTTCCAGTCTCCTCTCTGGTCATGGACCCACTGGGAATCAGCTCATTTCGCCTCATATATCAGGGCTTGCTGTATGACTTGCTCAAATGTCAGGAGCATGTGTCCAACGATATGACTTCGAAGGCCATGATGCAAGCCGCACTCAAAACGGCGGGCCTTCCACTCCTCATCAGCTACTAGGTATGGTACGAATCTCGATAACACAACGAATCGAGCCTCATACTGGGACACCGACATGTCTCCCTGCACAAGAGTGTCTAACTCAAGTGCGCACTGTTGACGGATGTGTTTTGGGAAGAATTTCTAGTTGAACCAGTCCACAAAGTCCTCTCATGCCTACTCGAACTCGGCCCCTACCCCTCAAGCAACTGATGTCCACTAGTGCTCGGTCTCTTCGTGAAGAAGAAATACTGTCGATGGGACCCACTACTGGGTCGTGCACCTCATGGTATTAAAGGACTTCTCCACTTCAGATTTCCTTCTCTTCACTGCTGATTGATCTGGCTCTCCCTGGAAACGCGGGGGATCGAGCCGCTTGAAGTCGCATAGAAGGGAGCTCGTGCACTCCTACTCAGTCTAGGTGGGTGCATCCCTGGGTTGCCTACTCTGCCCCTGAAGAATTGCAATTATCGCCTGTAACATCTGCTGAAGCTGATCCGGGCTCACTGATACAATCGAAGCCGCACTGGTCTCAGACGCGGGAGCCTCTCGGCTCGCTCACTCAGGCGCCATGTCTTATAGAAAGGGACAAGGACCTATCAACCTTGAGCACTCTCGAATGCACACATGATAGGGAGCTATATCAGAAAGTTTTGAAGTTACTTGAACTCGGGGATCTAATCATTCTAAGTTCTTAACAATCATATAGTGAAGGGTAGTTATCAGCAGATATGTGATGTTATCCTCAGGTATTCCCAAGTTATGCTCTGATACCAACTTTTGTCATGCCCCGAACTCGGAAACTGGGCTCACAAAATTCTCGATTGCCTAATCCGGCGCCTACAGCCTCCGTAATACCCCATTCTCGACTCCTGGCACCCATATGCCAAGTTCCAATTGTGAGATCCTACAAGGAGGATTTTCACTATGAAATTTTTTTTGTAAGAAGTATATCCATAAGCATAACTAAGTCAGCAAACAACATCACCACATATCCACTATAATCAAGCGTTTAAGTACAATACATAAGAGGAAATACAAGATAGACACCAAAAACTCCAAAGCTCTAGCACACGCTCCTGTCTCAATGCTGCTACGACCTAACATCACTTGTACGCAACGGTCGTGCATAAGCTTATGAGAAGCTTAGAGGGTGGTGTATGTGTGTGCAATACATGTGCCAAGAATATGAATATTAAAGTAAGCGAAAATACTGGCAAGTCCATAAATACCATCAGCCTTATCCACGCTAAGCGATGCAAAGACATAATAAGCCAATGTCATATACTGAGGAAGCAATGTAGATCGGCTATGCAATATAAAGACATAGTAAGTCAAATGTCATATACTAGGGATGCAATACAATATGCAATGTAAAAAAAAATAACAAAGCTGGAGCGTGTAGTCGGGATGATAGTACGTGGTTTGTAAGCTGTGGGGTTCATCACAAGGGACTTCTATTCAAATCAGTCTCATACCTAAATTTGGATAGTTAGATCAATGTGCTAAACTCCTGATCTCAGGTTAGCCATCGTCTAACCAAAATTTTGGCCATTGCGAAGGTATACATAATGATTTGGTTGTGTATCACCAGCCCGAGTGAATAGTGAATGAATGAATGAATGAGTCAAATGTTGAGTACGTAACTCCTGCTCAGTAAGTCTACATATAACCCCCACAACGTTTCCGATGTGGGACAAGGTTTCACCCCACTGTATGCACAATAGTCTGCCAACACAGTAGCCTACCAACCAATGGTAGCTCACCCAAGCCCTTAGGCCCCGCCCATATCAGCGTCTGCTCACATGTGCAACAGTGATAGGGCGTCACAATATCAGTACCGTACATCTCTGGGATATCACCGGGGTCTAGTATACTCCACACCAAATTGACACCCCATGTGTGTAACCAGGTGAGTGGAAGAGACCTCACTATCCACTTGGCCAGTAGTCTATCAATATCTACCCGACTCATCGATAGCGGACTCATTTTTGAGCTGGTCAAACTCAACCTAACTATGCCCCCTTCACCCGGGCGGGTAAGGTCACACCCCCTTCCAACCGACCATAACACAGTGGGACATGTGGCCTACTGGTACTCGATACTTAGGTGCTCATGTATTCAATCGGTCTAAATGTTGGAGCATCCCCTGGCCACGGGGGTTTATGGACTTTCACCCACGAACATCTAAAGTGCCCATATGCTGAATTCCAAATATTTCTAGTCTCTCATCTCACCATCCACGATAAGCCTGTGGATGTCATAGCCCTGATGTCGCTAGGGCACCAAATGATCATGTCACAAAATGTGAGATGCATGACTCATACCATCCAGTCATGCATCAACCCTGCACATACCACGCGATCATGTGAGGGCAACTCTATCTCTCAAGGACTCTCATAAACATCTCATCCCAATGGCATATGCTATGATCAATCATCCCTCATAACAGGCATACCAATGATGTGTATGAGCATGCATCATGATGTTATACTAAGCATGTTTTGTCATCATGCATATAAAAATATCATCATCATTACCATGAGGATCATTTTCGCTTCATGATTAACATAAACAATGTCATAAGTACTATAAATAATTACTCATCCATCATTAATGCATATGGTATAATTCACCATCCATTAAATCATACCTATCATTTCAACCAACAACTCACAATCATCAATATCATGTTACCATACATGTATTATCATCTCACCCATCACTAGGTGCGTCCTACCTAGTGTGACTTCCATACTGGACTTGAACTATATGCAAGGCATGGGGTCGTATATGTCAAGTGCGAGTCTCACTTGGTGAACCAATAGGTACCCAAGGGCATATATGTCCAACCACAATGCTTTCAATGGTGTAGATCTAATTCCACAACTAAGTGGGCCTCATACATTCCACCAACTAGAAACAATACACAATCTCAAACATAAAAGATAACATGCTAACATCTTTCATGTCATATATCATATTGGGCCCACTAGCTAAATACACAACAAACCAAGAAAAGGCTCAATTATCCAGTTTATGTATTCGAAAATAGATCTAGCTAAGTGTGGCCCACTTGATTAGAGGTAGTGCACACAGCACGTTGCCAATTAGGCAATAGGCCTGCCCAACTAGCTCATGGAAGGTTACCATTATGGGTTTCTCATTTCCCAATGATTTCTCTTAGTATTGGGCCCGCTTGGGCCTTAGGGTTGCATCATTTAGATGGGCCCGATGCCACTTATATCTTAAGAGAACATTTGGACATCAAGATCTGTCCACTAAATATTTTACAAATTATACAACACCCATTTACAAAAGATGTCAGGTGGACCTCATTACATGAAAGGTAAGGCCCATACAAGATAGCTCATACTAAATGGCCCACTTAAGGTTTTTACCCCAACAACACCTGGGAGTTATTTTTTTCTAGAGTTTATATGTTGTATTATATGATTTGGGAAGGTGGCAGACCCTACCGACGTGGCCCCACATAAATTTTATGTAAAATAGACTTTTGGCGCAGGGTTTGTTATGGGTCATTTTGGAGTAAGATTCATGATCACGTGGGGCCTATGTATGGTGAAAGAAAATAACCACCTAGTAGCTCTATGTATGGGCTTTACAAATAATAAGGTAGGCCTCATTGGTTAGGAGAATATGATTTACGGTGATGGCCTAAACATGGGTACTTGGAGAAACTGTGTAGGAAATATAGAGCAGAATTAGTTTTGGCCCAATTTTGAATATATCCCATGATAACAAGGGACCACATTTTAGTGTGCCGTCAGGTGCCTATGGTTGTACTATATATGCACTTCAAAAATTATAAGTTGGGGCCAATTGGTTGTGCACACGTAATAATTGGTATCAGGCCAAGCATAGGCACTTTAATTTTCTGCACAACCATACCTGACCCCATTTTGGGATCCACTCCCTGATCATGTGAGGTATGATTTGGCCCAATTAAAATATTATTTTTCTTTTCATTAATGTAGATTAGAGGTCCCAAGTGGTGGCCTACTCAAACCTCCAGTGTGTGGTCCACCACAAAGGCCTAAAGTTGGTGCAAAACACATATAATTAGATAATTTTCAGCAATGAGGTCTATCACAACTTAGGGCCCAACTTCCATACACTTAGGGATCATTCCTGACAAAAAGGTAGGATATCCTAGCTCGCTTATATAAGGATTAAACATCCCCCAAAGTGAGACCCTTAACTACAGAGTGTAGGGCCCACTATAAGGTGTCAAAGAGGCCTACATGCACTACAGTCAAGTACTTAGAAAATTTCAGCAAATAGAAAGTACAAAGGAAATGAAATGATCCAATGGCAAGTGGGGCCCACATGCTAGCAAACCATGGATAAGAGATACAAAAATATACATGGGTTTCCAGATTGAATGAGATAATAAAATACATAAATCACAAGTGATCCCACACCCAAATGGGTCAATACGAGGATGAATGTTATGTACAATATATACACATCTAGTAGCACATGAAATATATTAACCCAATTTTTATAATCAGATTCTCTATTGGAAAATCTGATCCAATGGATGGTTTAGTAATACATCATTTAGGCTGTATATAGATTTTCAACCATATAGAGCCTTGGATCCATCTGGACCATACAAAACAATTAAAGGTTTATCCTTACGGAAGTATCTGTCGGTTCAAAACTTTCTAAATTTTATCATGAAAGAATTTGATCATAGGGACCATACATATGATTATTTACTATCTCAAGTAAGTTAAGAACAAATATCAAATACATCTGACCGTTGAAATCATGGATATTGACCACACAAGAATGGTCATAACAAGCCCCCAAATACATCTTTCGTATAAGGCCAAGATCTCAGTCATCCGAACTCCGATTGAGGCTTATTATATACTGTTGGAAAGCTGGTTCGATTTTCTATGAATCCAATGGAGTGTATATTTTTAATATATTCATTAAAGAAGTTAAAATGGGTCTTTTTTAGGCAAATTGAAATCCTACATGTGCTGCTGGACAACAGCCAAGTAAACTTGATGTTAGGGATGATTGGACCGTTGGATGACTACGAAATTTGGTCCAGAGTTAGTTCATATTGTGGTTCATGTTATTCCCAAATTTTAACTCTGATCTTAGCATGTTCGATTTTATATGATTTTTAGAACTTGTTGTCCAGATATAAAAACAGGATTACATGTGAAGGGTGTGGACCATACATTAGGAAATTAGGTGGGAAATCCTATTCCCACCCCAAAACCAGGGCCTAGATGGCCTTAAAGAAATAGTACAATAGTAAACATCATGATGGGGTCCATGGAGGATGGCCCCATCATGGATACATGCATGCAAGTCATGGTGGGCCATTGGCCACACCTAGGGTCTAAGATGGGATCCCTACCATTGATTAGTAGGTCCCACTTTCCCTCATACAAGAAAATGGACAGATCTAGCCTAAGAATACACTCACCTCTCCTCTTCTTGCTCCTAGTATTCCAAAGCTCCTAAGGTGCTCCTTTAATGGTCGAGATGGTGCTCCAATGGTTGGATTGGGTGGGATCAAGGGTGGAAAATGGGCTGGAAATGTTGGGTTTCCCTCCTTGCTTGGATGTCCATGGCTTCATTGGGTTGCAAATGAGGAAGATGGGAGGGAGAGAGAGGGGTATATGGAAGTAATGATGAGTTTATAAGAGGTTATCATAACATTGTAAGAAGCATGGGCAAGCTAGTCATCATTGCTTGTAAGGCATGGGGGCTAGGGTGATGTCATCCTAAGTTAGGTAGGCTAGGATGATGTCATAGTCATGATTCTAGTAGAGATTCTTCTTTACCTAGAATTTATGGTCTCGCAACATGCGGTCTATGACCAGGATTATGCGCGATTAATAACTCCTAGTCTAGGTATCATATTGGCACGGGGGACGCAGCATTGGAACTGCGGCGACGGCGCGATCGCAACAATACAGGTCTCGGGTCTAGTCGACTCAGGTTTACTGGATGCGACTTAAGGTCACTCACAAATATTGTATACAGGAACCGAGTCGTCGAAATTCGACGGAGAGGATCGCGGGATCCTAAGGAATAATATGGTACTAGGACACAGGCCTTACACAATATCGTGCTTTAATTTGAAAAATCTATTCCTCTCAAGCGGTTTTGTCATTATGTCTGCAAGCTGGTTCTCAGTAAATATATTCTAACGCAATACTCTTGTCTTCAACTAATTCTCTAATATAATGGTATTAAATATCGATATGTTTCGTACGAGAATGTTGAATAGGATTTTTTGAAATATTAATTGCACTTAAGTTATCATAGTATAATGTCATTGTGTCTTACACAATACGATAATCGACTAACATTCTTTTCATCCATATCAGCTGAGTGCAAGCATTACCAGCTGTGATATATTTAGCTTTAATGTTGAGAGAGATATGGAGTTTTGTTTCTTGCTGAGCTAGAAAACTAAACAGTTCCCTATGTAGAAACATCCACCACTGGTAGATTTTCTATCGTCAATATTTCCTGCCCAGTCTGCATCAGAATATCCTGTAATTTGTACAGTTGTATCATGCGGATACCATAGACCTAAGTTAGCAGTACTTGCGACATATCTGATTATCCATTTAACAACGATTAGATGTTATTTCTTAGGATTAGATTGATATCTAGCACATATTCCAACACTAAAAGCAATATCAAGTCTACTAGTAGTTAAGTATAGAAGACTACCAATCATACTCCGATATAGACGGGAGTCTATACTTTTACCGGATTCATCCTTAGAGAGTTCGAGAGTTATACTCATAGGAGTATCAAACTTTTTTCCATTCTCAAACCCAAATCTCTTTAAAAGATTCAAGGCATACTTGGTTTGTGAGATGAATATACCATCTTCATGATGTTTTACTTGTAATCCAAGAAAGTAATTTAGTTCTCTAACCATGCTCATTTCAAACTTGGATTTCATTAGATCTGCAAACTTAATAGACAAGTTAGTACATGTAGATCTATGAATAATATCGTCAATATAGATATGAACAATCAATATATGATCATTATATTTCTTGATGAATAAGGTTTTATCAACACTTCCCATGATAAAGTTGTTACTAAGTAAGAATGTAGTCAGTTTTTCATACCATGTCATGGGAGCTTGTTTTAAACCATAAAGTGCCTTTTTAAGACAGTATACATGATTTGAAAGTTTGGAGTCCTCAAAACCCTTAGGTTGTTCAACATATATTTTCTCATGTAGATCATCATTTAGAATTGCACTTTTGACATCCATTTGATATATTTTGAAGTTCATATAACATGCGATTGAAATAAATAATCTTATGGATTCAAGGCACACAACTGGTGCAAAGGTTTCATCATAATCAATACCTTCTATCTAAGTGTATCCTTGTATAACTAGTCATGCCTTGTTTCTAATGATATTCTCCGTTTCATCATATTTGTTCTTAAAGAGCCACTTGGTTCTAATTATATGTTTATCAGAAGGTCTAGGAACTAAGTACCAAACATCCTTTCTGACAATTTGATTTAACTCTTCTTGCATAGTAGATATCCAACTTTCATCGGCAAGTGCTTCATTTACATTTGCTGGTTCAATTTGAGAAGTGAAGCAGACATAATTACAAATATTTTCTAACTGTCTTCTCGTCTGAACACCAGTAGGAGGGTTACCCAATATCTGATCAGTCGGATGGTCTTTGACTAATCTTAATTTAGTTTTAACTAATTTAGATGAAGAGTCAAGTTTATCTATAATGTTGACTTCATTATCATCTTATTTTGAAGTGGGTGTGATCAAGTGATCGTCAATCACTATATTAATAGATTCTTGAATCATCCCTGTTCTTTTGTTAAGAACATGGTATGCTCGACTATTTAGAGTATAACCTAAGAATATTCCCTCATCACTCTTGGCTTCAAACTTTCCCAAATTTTCTCGGTCGGGTAAAATGAAACATTTGCTTCCGAAAGTCTGAAAATATTTGATTGTTGGTTTCTTATTAAACCATAACTCATAGGTTGTTTGATCTTTAGCTTTTCTAACATACACACGATTTATAATGTAGTAAGAAGTATTAACAGCTTCAGCCCATAAGTTTTTCGATAAGTTCATGTTATTTATCATTACATTTGCCATTTCCTGTAAAACTCTGTTCTTTGTTTCAACCACTCTATTCTATTGAGGTGTTTTAGATGCGAAAAACTCATGTGATATACCATGGTCATTACAGTACTTCTCAAAATTACTATTTTTAAACTCAGTACCATGATCATAAGTACCTCTTTTTCAGTCTGAATTCTTTTTAGAATTTTTCTGACTTCATCAAGAGTATCTGATTTCTCTCTTAAGAAGGCTACCGAAGTAAATCTAGTGAAATCATCAACAATAACCAAAAGATACTTCTTTCCACCTCTACTCTCCATTCTCGTTGGACCCAACAAGTCCATATGGAGTAGTTCTAGAGGTTTGGCTGTGGCTAAGGAGTACACTTTCTTGTGGCTACTCCATATTTGCTTGCCAATTTGACATGCCCCACAAATTTTTCCTACCTTTTTAAATTTGGGTAAGCCACGAATGTGATCTTTCTTGCCCAATCTATAAAGATCTCTAAAGTTAACATGTCTAAGATGTTTATGCCATAATTCAGTTTCGTCTATTTGGACCATGTAACATGAATAGTTAGATGAGCACGTGTCATCAATAATGTACCAATTTTCAAAAGTCCTACGACGATTTAATATCACAAAATCCATCTCACTTGTAATCTCACATCCGTGATTTGAAAATTTTACGCTGTGTTTGTTATCGTAGATTTGAGATATGTGTTTCAAACTAGAAATGAATGCATTCAATTTGGGGAATTTCATTCACTTAATGATAGATAAAAAGAAGATGAAGAAGATAATCACATCATTATTTCATTCCAAGTTCTTTTACATCCTTTTTTCTCCTTTGATTCCAAAATAGAATGTTCATGACTTGCAATATAAAAATAAATATTTGGTGGCATTGTGCATAAGGGCATCATGCACTAAGACACTATGTGCTGGAAGCGCTATATGCTAGAGACTATTGTGCGCTGAACACTGCTGTGCGCTGAGCATTGTTGTGCGCTCAGCTTGTTGTGCACCCAACCTGTTGTGCACTCGGCAATGTTGTACGCTCAGTAATGTTGTGCGCTCCTTCTTGTTGTGCACCAACAACATTGTGTGTCACAAAACACCTGTTTCACACAATGAATGCAGACTCTACCTCTCTCTCCTTTCAAAATCTTTTCCTCTTCCTTGATTGGATGCTAGTGACCCCCTACTGAGGGGTCATGGAATATTTAAAGTCCTCTCACATGTGTGAACATGCCACATAGTCATTGTGTGGTATCCCTTGTGCGTCAATTCCCCTCTGTGCAGTCTCCTCTATGCGAATTCCGTTGTGCGAACTTTAATGTGCCAACTTCGATGTGCAAACTTCAATGCTCAGATTCCTTTATGCGAACTCCACTGTGCAGATTCCTTTATGTGAACTCCACTATGCAGATTCCTTTGTGCAAACTCTATTATGTTGATTGACTCCTTTCGACGCACAATATCATCTGTACACAATGATCATTTGCGTACAATGATCATCTGTGCAGAACGATCATCTATGCATAATGAACTCTTGCCGTCTTTCTCTCTCTTTTTATGCCTCAACAGATGCCCCCTTGATCCTGTATTTTTTATTTTTATATACAAAATAAATAATGTAGGATCAATATTTCAATTATTCTAACCAATTTTGCTTTCCTTTTCTTCATTGTGCGCTTCATATAATTTTTGGCGCACAACGTTCTGGCGCGCAATGAGTTACGCTCATCAAGTTGCGCACAATGACTTCCGCTCAACAGGCGAGAGCTAGTCTATAAATACAGGATCTCCACTCTTCCCCTTCATTCTCCGCCTGCCTCACCCTCTTTGCACGTTAAACCTTTCTGCGTACAATGCACTCTTATGCACAACATTTCTCTGCGCATAACACCTCTCTGCGCACAACAGGACTTAGCGCGCAAGGACAGGTAGCGCACAACAATTTGCGCACAATGCAGACTTAGACTTTATTTCAAATTCACTTGCCCTTTTATTAACAAGCTTTTACACTTATCCTTTAATTTTTTGAAAACTTAACAAACTTTTTTCCCTGATTTTAACTTGTTTACCGACTCTTGTGTAGATTTTCGATGGCTAGCTCAAAAAGACCTCTCGCCTCCCCAAGTATTGCTTGGCCCTCTGACTCACAACCAGCAAAAACCCATAGTAAAAAATGACCCAAGTCTACTGAAGGTTACTCTTCCTTCTTCAGAGAACTAACTCCTACCATTATCAACTTTGCTGATCACATCCAGCACTTGTCTAACCACATCCGCATAGCTGTGCTAATGAGGGAGATAGAGGGACCCCCTACTACAGGACAAGAATCTGATTGGGACAACTGGTTGAAGTCCACAGCCAATTTTCGCACAGACGACACTCGTCTTTCTGTTGCTAAAGCTTCTCCCACTCTAACAATTTCGAAGAAAATAAGAGAAAAGAGTAAAGATGAAGCTTTTTAGGAAAAGATTCAGGAACACGACCAGAGGCATTTCCAGAATGCCTGAGATTCGATCAAGTTAAGTATCGAGGCGATCAAATTCCGCGACCCCTACAAAGACGAGACTATTACTATCCCTTTGCATCTTTAGCGCCATCGGTCCATAATTCAAAGTGAACCGACCAACTATATAACATGAAACAGGCTCCTGTATGTGTCAAATTGGGTGATCAAAGAGCCGCAACTCCTCGAAGGTTATCTCATAGAGAAAGGTTTAGTCCAAAAGACCGGGTAGATAAGATATATGCACTTCTTCATGCCATGTTACAACCCCCACTCCTTATACCTCACTCATTTCTTCGAAACGATTCAATAGCGTTTTCGTGATCGCGACTCCCTGCAGGGTAGAGAAGAATTCAAGACATGGGGTCTTTAGACTAATCGTCTGTATTACAGTGCATGGACTAAGGCGATCTTGAAGAAGTACAAAAATGTTCTTATTACAGTAAAGATATATCATGCTATAGAAGCCACCTCAGAGTTCTTCCAAAAGGACACGATGATTTATAAGAGTTTTCTAAAGTACTAGTCCTCCATTACAAATTCTTTCCACTTTTCGGTCGGAGAAGTAAGCATCACCTTGTGGGATTTATATAAGATGGCTGGCCTGCCTATCTCCCGATCTTTCCCAGATGAATACATTCCTACGAATGAAGAATTCACCTATGTTGCTCCCAATAGAATGCCTAAGATTTCAGCATCAATAATTGAACTTTTTCGCGAAACACCTTATTTCACTGATGTCCATAAGATATCCCCTCTTCAATGGCTTGCACATTTTTTCAGATACTTGATGTAAGTGTTCTAACGTTTTTCTTATCTTTCAGGCAATATTTGCTTATAGATATAAATTGTCAATCCATCTTTCTTCCCCTTTTCTTTTCAGGTTCCCTGGCAGTCATTGTGCTGAATTGGAAGCCAATCTCAAAAAGATAAAGGGCTTGGCCGAATTCATCACTGAAATTGAATTAGCCGCTTTCTTGGTTTATTGCTTAAGCTTAGTCGTGCTTCCTAGCTCGAAAAGCTCAAATTCTATTCGACCAACCTTATTTATGGCAGTAGGCGAATGGCGGAAGGCAGAAAAAAATATTATCTGGCCCCTCCTGTTTTATGCTCGTTATATAGAGCTTTTGGTCATGTTGCGGCGCACTACTCAAGCCCAGCAATAGGAGTTTCATCTTCTTTCACTCCATGGCACTATTTCTCCGGCTGGCTCGGCGTTTATTTTCCCTGGACTTATAATGACCCAGAGAAGGCTTATGTCCATCCCGATCATCTACCCCTATGGCATTTCTTGAAGCGAAAGATGATAAAGAAGGGGTATGACTGGATAGTGGATAAAATTGATAACATGGAATCCATTGACTTCTTCCCTTTCTATTTAGATTACCAAGCTAAAGACAAAGATGTTGAGGATAACAATAACTTGGAACCTGTCAAGAGAACCTTCTTTCTTTGTATTTGTTCTGCAGTCTTCCCATGCGAGAAGGAGTAGAGTTCTGGCGAGAACCGTACTATCCGAGTCGATTTGCCAAACAATTTGGGTATGATCAAGCTATGCCCCAGGCAAGGGAGGAGGTTACGCGGACAATGAGGAGCTATGGAGTTGGCCCCTATAATTTGGCTTTAATATGGAAGCAGCTCTTAACAAGAAATTTCAGCTCTCGATTTCTTCTCTCAGGGTATAATCATCGAGTGACGGCTTCATATTCCTGGATGCAGTGGTGGGTACATCATTACTACTTGGTGCACAACTGTTTTTCGATGGATCGGCCTATCTGGGTTCCTCCTCCACGCTTGAGGAACTATAGGCCGGAGCAAGGGATTGGATATTTTAACAAGAAAGATTAGGCCACTATTCCGTGATAACTTCGTCGTAAAATTTTCATAGAAGAGCCCATTAGAGAAATAAAGTCACCGAATACTCTGGAAGGATGGATTGCTTTTGGTTTTCCTTTTGTTTCGACAAGGAAACAAATGTGTTTGATTTGGGAACTGATCTTATTCCAACATAACATGAAGAATACTTAGAATAATCATCATACTTTTCATTGATATTAAGTTCATTTACATCCTTTCTACATCCCTTGATTCTAAGGTGGATCATTTAAAATAGAAGAATTATCCTAAGTGCAACTGTCATAGTTCAATATAAATTTCGACAGCATTCCGACGCAATTTCAGTCATCTTCTAGATACTTAGGAGGAATTGTTGAATTAACATCCAATCTCTCTGGAGACAGAAATTTCGATAGCACTCTGGCAGCTTCTTCGGTCATCTCCTAACACTTAGGAGGAATGTTGAATTCATCAACTGATCTCTCTCTTCAGAGAAGGAGGCTTGAAGATCCAGCAGCATTTCGACCTTCATATGAAGTTGGCCAGCCGATCCAGTTCTGCGACCTGAGCAACCACTGAACTGGTTGCGCGGTCTGCGGAACGGGTAACCTTGTTGTGCGGTCCATGCAACTGATTGTTGTCGCTTCTCTCTACCTTCAGTTGCTCCACTCTAGTTTCCCAGAATCTTCAAATCTCTTAAATGAGAGGAGGAGCGGGGTATTTATAGGCGCCACACACGTGTCAATCCTCAATTCTTGTGTCAATAGATTCCTTGATTGCGTGATCCGCGCAATTGACTTCTTGGTTTAGCGACCCACGGAACGTGTCATCTTGATTGTACGATATGAGGAACCCATCTTCTTGCTTCCTCGACCCGCGCAATGTATCTTCTTGCTTTCGCATCCCGCGCAACGGATCTTCTTGCTTCCGCATCCTACGCAACAAATCTTCTTGGTTACGCGATCCGCGTAACCAATCTTCTTGGTTCCACGACCCACGCAACCAATCTTATATTTTGTATGCTCCAACAGATGCTCCCTTGATCCGTTCTTTGTTTCCTTGAATCAAAGAATCAGGATCAATCCATAATTTTATCTTTTCTGTCCCGCACAATGGATCTTCTTGATTCCGTGATCCGCGCAACGGACGCCCGAATACCGTACTCAGCCCATTTTGCTATAAATAGTGAGTCTTACTATATTTTCATAGTTCACGATTTTTGCAGCGGAGCTCTGGCAAAAATTTTCTTCCCCGTGCAACTGAAACTTGTTGCGCGACTCGCGCAACGACCCTTCGTCGCGCAAGGCTTTTCAACCGTTGCGCTGCCCGTGCAACTATCAGCTAACTCCTCCAACTCGCACAATTGCCATTTTCAACAAATCCTTCAATCTTAACTCATTTTCTTCAGCATGGCTCGAACCAAAAGAACCTTTATTGCCATTGATCCCCCATCTAGCCAACCCTCACACTAGGAGCTGCCTAACACTGAAGCTTACCAAACCACAACCCCTCCAACCGCAGGGTCACCATCTTCTCCAGCTCAACCTTTGTCTAAGCACTTCAAAACCACCGCTAGACGTCCTGCCTACATAAAAGAGCCTGTACTCCCTACTTTTGACTTTACCTCAAGCATTAAATCATTATCTTCCCCTATTCACAGGGTCATTACCATAGGTGACTTGACAATGCCTCCAAGGCATGGTCGCGACTATGACTGGGATGAATGGCTAAAGACAATGACGCACTATCATACAATTAGTTAAAGGCCACCTGTTAGAAAAGATACCCCTCCTCCTTCCAAGCCCAAGAAGCATCGCCAAAACAAGGCCCAAGAGTTTCAGGAGAAGATTAAGGAGCACAACAGGAAGAAGCTTAACAACTCCTGGGAATCAATCTGCGAAATCCAGGGTTTCATAAAATTCGGCAACCCATATAAGCAGGGTGTTGTCTCACTTCCGATCAGTATTCACCGCCATCATCCCTTGCTAATCTACAAACTGAGGGACTACCTGCTACAGAAAGATTAGCTTATACGAAGTCTTGGTCTTTTAAGAAACCCAAATTACTAGAAGGGATCTTACAGCCTCGAAGACCGAAACCGCTGATAGGCAACATTCATTCCATGATTTTTCTCGTCCCCTCTTACGATGTTCATAGTCTATATCCCACTTATTTTTATGAAACCCTCAAGCAGCGCTTCAGCCACCGTCCCTTTATTTGGAGCCCAGAAGAATTCAGAACTAGAGGTTTTCTGACCCCCTGGAATTACTATTCTGAGTGGGCTACTACAATTTTAGCGAAACACACTAAGACTTTGTAAGATATCAGTGTCTCTCTGGTGGTAGAAGCAACATTGTATCCTTTTTACAAAGAACCTTCTATTTTAAAGGCATTCCTCAACTATTGGTGCCCTTCCACCAATTCCTTTCATCTCCCTGAAGGTGAAATGAGCATCACGCTATGGGATATTCATAGGATTACTGGCCTACCCATAACTGGTAAATTCTTTGATGAATTCATTCCCACCAATGAAAATTTCACTTTTATCTCTTCTCCCGATCTCATCCCTTCCATTTCGGAGTCGACCATCGAACTCTTCAAAGAAATGTCGAAATTCCCAAATATCCATAAGATTCATCCCATGCAACGGTTAGCGCGTTTCAGCTGAGCTCTGAAGTAATTCGCTTCTTCTCTAATCCCTTTTTTATTATGGCTGAATGTGTATGTATATAATCTTGATTTCACTTGCTTACTTTCTCAGATTCAATGGCAATCATTCACGCGAACTGGAGCGCCTCAGAAAGGGTATAAAAGGTTACGCTGAATATTTTGTTTGTGGGGAGCTTGCCACATTTATTGCATACTAGCTGAGTGTAGTGGTCTTCCCCAGTTCCAAATCAGTGGATGCTATTCGCCCTTCGGTGTTTGTAGTCGCAGGTGCCATGGCTGAAGGAATGAAATTTTCTCTTGCCCCGTCTGTCCTTTGTTCAATCTACAGAGGTTTTGGAGAAATCGCAGGCCACGTGAAAAACCCTTCCATCGGTTCTGCTTCAACTTACATACCGTGGCATTATTTTCTGGGTTGGCTTGGCGTCTACTTTTCTTGGACTTTCAAAGTTCCCCAAAAAGCTTACGTTCATCCTTCCAAAGTTCCCCTCTATTTTTTTCCAAAAGAGGTCTATGGCCAAAAGATCTTACGACTGGGCCAAGGATACCATTTCTTCTGATACCAAGATAAACTACTTCCACTTTGGCCTACCTCGTTACATTATAGATACTGAAAAGGTGAACACAGACTCACTCTCTTCAGCAAAAAGAGGATTTTTCATATCCATCCGATCATGCAGTCTTCCCCTGAGGGAAGGGACCGAATTCTGGCAGGAACCATATTATCCAAGTCGCTTTGCACGTTAATTCGATTTTGACCAGGCAGTACCAGAAGACTGTGGACTAGTGACTCGGAGAATGTGAAGTTACGGGACTGGACCGCTTAACTAAACGATGATCTGGAAGCAATTATTGGGCCGGGACAGTTCTTCTTTTATCATCCCAGGATGTGATCGTGCCCCACGAGCGTCATACAATCATATGAGATGGTGGGTACACCAGTCATACCTGGTCTGAAAAAGTTTGCTAGTATCTAAGCCAATATGGCTTCCTCCCCCCAGTCTTAATGGTCGCACTATTGAAGTGGGAGTTGGTTTCATCGCGGAGATCAGTCACGCTCCCTTTAGTGGTCCTCATTGCATCATGATCTCAGTAGACGAGCCCATTCACGAGATAAAACCAGATAACACCCTTGAAGGATGGACAGCATATGGCGACA
This sequence comes from Magnolia changhungtana, assembly GCA_030180095.1. NCBI lineage: Eukaryota > Viridiplantae > Streptophyta > Magnoliopsida > Magnoliales > Magnoliaceae > Magnolia > Magnolia changhungtana. Next base: position 1,004,460 of record JASAUF010000644.1, on the reverse strand, counting down.
CTCATGAGTTTGAACAGATTCCCATTCATCGACCACATAGAGAAGAGGTTGCAGAACAATCTCCCCATCAACCAGGGATTAATGTTAATGCTTCTAATCAGCCTTCTTCTTGTGCTCACCCTCAGCCACAATCGGCTTCTTCTCCTGTATCTACGGCTATTCACTTCCCACTGCAGCCAGCTTCTTCCCCAATGACAAGATCCCGAATGAGGGCTTAAGCTTCACCGCAAGGAGAGGCTACTGCTGCTGCTCCAGTTCAAGTTACTGTTGATACTCCACCGGGAGATTCCCAATCTCTTCCTTTTAAAGGTAAATAAGTCATTGTCGAAGATTCGAGCACAGAAGATACTGTTGGTGAAGATTCAACTTCTTCGTCTAGATACACTTCTTCTGATGAGAGCGAGGTAGGAGGGGAGAATCAAGAAAACGCTTATGAGGAGGGGGAAGTGGATGTCAGCGGTGAAGATGATACAATTGAGGAACACATTCCTACTGATGAGAGACATATTCCTTCGGCTTCTGGTGCCATTCCTGCAAAGACTTCTTCTGTAGCGAGGGAAGATGAAGAACCCCTTGATTATGGAGAATATGGATATTCGCCGCGTAAGAGAATTTTACTATCTCTATTTACTTGTGTTCCTCCTTTCTTTCTTATCTCATACATTTTATTTCAGGTGATCATGCCATGAATGCGGAGATGAATAGTGCTTCTCCTCTGAACCTACCTCCTGTCGCACCATCAGCTTCACCAAGATTCCCCATACCTCCACGATCAATGGCAAGCGAGATCACTTTTCCAGAGGAGCCAACTGACTCGCTCATCCCTGCTACTACTGTCCCGAGTGTTGAACATGGAATAGCTTCTTCAGCAGGACCAACTAATCTTCCCATCCCTACTATTACTGCCACTCTGAGTGCCCAAAACAGGGCTTCATCCTTTGCAGAGATGGTAGAACCTGATCCTTCTCTTACCAGAGATACGCTATCATTTGCCGCTTTTGTACCAGCAAAAAGTATATTCTTTTCCTTGTTCATACTTTCCTTATTACTTGTGCATAAAACTTTCATTATAACCTTTTACATTTCATTCCTTAATAGAAAACTTACCTCAAAGTGGTGCAACTAGTTCTGGTTCTATTGGCATTTCATTGAATGCATCATCATTTGAGAAGATCTCTACTCATAAATTAGCCTTGATCAGAAATTCGGTACTGGCTATTGTCGAAATTTTCAAAGATCCTGATCAATGGTCTGATTTAGTCGTTGCTCTAGATGTTTTGAACCGTGCTTTTCGAATGGCTTGAGTTAAAGTTTCCTCCATGCGTGATTCTCTCTTAAGGTTTCATAATTCGATAACCGCTATGTCATCAGCTGCAATTATAACTGTTCCTCCCGAAATCTTGGAGTACAGGAAGCAACTCGCGTATTCTAAGGAGAGAGTTTCTCAACTTGCTCCTCTTGTCTCTCGCCACGATCAAGAACAATTGTCTTTACAAGATCAACTGAAGACTTTTGTTAATGAAAAAACATCTGTTCAAGATCGTATTACAGTCCTAAAGCAAGAAATTTCACAGTTAGAAAGGCAGAGTTCGGAGATAGAGTTAAATATCGAAAGAGACTAGGAAAAGATAGAATGCAGCTGTCATTCTGTAGACTCTAAGAGATCCGAACTGGTGAAGAATGAAAGGCTAATCATTTCTTTGGAAGAAAAGCTAGCTGATGCTCCGGATCCTGCTTGGTTGATTTCGAATGCTCTATTGGAGCATGCCGCTGCTTAAGTTAGTTTTCAGGATAATTTGCAACAATGCTTGGCAGTGTTAGGTATCAAAGGAGAGCTGTAAAATGTATAACTTTGATATATTTTGCTACTTGCTCATGCTTTCAAAATTGTAAATAACTTATGACATTCAGAGGATGATGCTTTGTATGTGATATTTTGACTAATGTGTTTATGATATATTGTGCCCTTTTTATTTTATTTTGCTATTTTATTATATCTATAGATATATATATATATATATCCTCTTATGCTCTGTTACTAAGGATTTCCTGGAAGATTCTTATCTTAATTGGCGATACTAGGTTTTAGTTCAGTTAGCCACATACATTTTAAGCTTTTGAGTAGTGGAGCCGGGTCTCACGTGATGGTCTCTATAACTCTTAAGAGTTCGCTGGACATTTCACTGCCTAGGGAGTTCACAAACCATGATCCATCAGAGGGGCCTAGTGAAGCTACCGGGGCGGTGAACTCGGTTGGTTTTACGCACAGGGTTGGCCGCGGTAACTCTCTAGAGTTCACAGATCTTGCAAGGCTACCTTTGGGGTACCAAACCTAGGGCCGCCAGTCCGTCAATGAGTAAGTTTAAGCCCTTCCTCATGAGTTAGTACTGGAATCAAACTGTAGATCTAAGGGGTCTTATGCACGGTTGACCTATCTAAAGCTCACACTACGGCCCTTATTTTCTTCATCTGCAAGGTCAAGCCCATTCACGGGAGGACACTTTCCTCCATTCCCCGTGACGCTGCCAGAAAGCTATACAGACGGCATGGGGGTTACGCGTGACTGGTCATTAGGGACTTTTAGCCTTTTAGGCTTTTGGTCGCTGGCTTCGTCGGCTGCCCGCATGGGCATACGTACGATGGCCTTCACGAGTTTTTTAGGGCCACTGGCTTCTCGCCGCTGCCTGAATAGCGATCTTGATAGGTCTTATGTGTAGCTGGCCCTTTTAGAGCTTCTGGTCCTTTTAAAGCTTGATCCTTTTAGAGCTTTTGGCTCTTTTAGAGCTTAATCCTTTTAGAGCTTTTTTGGGATTTGGCCCTTTTTTGGATTTGGCCCTTTTTAGGATTTGGCCCTTTTAGGATTCGGCTCTTTTAAAGCTTGGCTAGATTGCCTTGAAATGTCTTAACAGATAATATGAAATGTAATCGTTATTGTTGCGAGAATGATATTCGTCTCTGGCTAAGATTGATACGTCATCACCTCTGCTAATATCTCCAAAGGTATCCATCTATGTTGTTTGTAATATACCAGCTTGGTGACACTATCAATTTCAGCGGGGTTTTGCAGAGCTCGCTTGATAATAATGATTATGGACACATAGTTTTGATATGCTCGCGAACTGCTTCTTTATTCATTTGATGCTACATGTTCTTACCCCCTTTTGATGTAGAATCATTATGCTGATAATATTCTGGATCAAAATCAAAATATTATGTTGATAATATGCTGGTCAAAACTTCTTCAGGGACGATATCTTTTGATGAAGTGAGCATTAACTGGTATACCGATACCTTGTCCATCTTGATTTACAACTCTGTACGCCCCATTAGAGTACACTTACTTTATTATATAAGGCCCATCCCATTTAGGCTAGAACTTGCCCCCTGTTTGGCGGGTGACCACTATAGGTCTTTTCAACATTAACACCATATCTCCCTTTTTGAAAGAGCGGTATTTAACTCACTTATCGAAAGCAGCCGATATCTTGGCTTGATATGATTGCAATCGCTGCTGGGCTGCCAGGCGTTTCTCATCCAACAAATCTAGCTCTTGCAGCCTTATTTTTGCATTCTCATCATCTGTTATGGACTGATGCACTGCCACGCTGAGCGATGCTACTTGCATTTCAATTGGGATGACTGCTTCTACACCATATACCAATGAATACGGTGTTCCTTTTATTACCATACGATGAGTAGTTCTGTATGCCCATAATGCGTCTTGCAATTTGTAGTCCCAGTCACGTTTATCTCCTGTCACCATTTTTTTCAATATTTTGACTATCGTTTTATTAAACGCCTCTGCTAATCTATTCGCCGGTGGATAGTAAGGTGTTGAGAATGAATGTCGAATGTTGAATTTCTGACATAACTTTTCCATGCCTCTATTTTTGAAGGGGGTGCCATTATCTGTAATAATTTTCTTTGGAATACCATGGCGGTATATTATGGCATGCCGGATGAAATTAACCACATCCTTTTCTTTGACATTGTGCAAAGCAACTGCTTCAGTCCATTTGGAGAAATAATCGGTTGCTGCTGGGATATACTGCTTTACTTTGGACGACGATGGATTTATAGGACCAATTACATCAAGTCCCCAAGCGGAGAAGGGCCAAGAGGCGACAGACTGATGCAGATCTTTTGGAGGAATGTGTATAACGTCCCCATGAATTTGACATTCGTGGCACCATTTTGCATAATCTATTGCGTCTTTGAACATCGTGATCCAATAATAACCCATATGATGTATTCTGTGGATTTGATAAAACGAGAAGAAAGATTGGCCACTCCTTGCGATGAATTTGAAACTATAGGCGGTATTTTGCCTTCCCCTACTCCTGAAGGAGGAGATCAACCTACACACCCTGCTCTCGTCATTCCTCCTACTACAGAGCCCATCACTTCTACAATTTCTCCCACTATTAAACATACAGCCACTGTAGTTATCCCTGTCATGGGCCATGCAACAACCACAGCAAGTCGTGCCACAGTCATAGCTTCTCCTGCCACGAATCGGATTACTATCACTACATCTCCTATGACTCGCTCGTGTGCTAAGTCATTATCTCCTCAAGTTTTGGCACAACAGGTCCCTTCTCCTACTCAAAGTGCACGTCGTCTCCTCATGAAGACTATTTATAAGGGAAAACAAACTATATCGAAAGAAGACAGTTCATTAGAATATTTAACAAATATTGCAAGCGATGATACATCTTCTCCCACGAGCTTAACCGATGAGGGAGATGCTTTGTTAAATGAAGATACTGATGCTGAAGTGGATATTGGAGAAGAAGGAGATGTTAGAGCCGGGTCTCTACTTCCTGATGCTCCAATCACTTGTCCGGATGCCTCTCATCCAATCACAGTGACCTCTCTAGAAGAGGAGCAACTCGATTATGGAGAATCTGGTTATTCTCCTAGTGCAAATATCTTCCTTTCTTTTAACGCCTCATATTCTCCATGTATCGTGGAAACCACCGATGTAGTTGCTCGCGAAACATCAACATTAAGGGATACAAAGGCTCAATCATCAGAAATTCAAGCAACAATGGGAAATGTACTTCTTCCTCATAGCACAGGAGAAACCTTGCCAATAGTCACCACAACATCTGATGCCCCCATTCAGACTGATAAGTCTCCTACTGTGTGACCTCCTCCTATCCAGCCAGTAGCCTAAAGTTTAGAATTTTTCTCCGATCTAGTTGACACCCCAACTCCGATTACTCTTGACTCGAGTACCGTAGGGCCTCAATAGCTTTCTTTCAATGTTGTTGTGACTACAGAAGCACCTAGATCTGCAGCACCCACAACCTGTTCTATTCAAGCTACTTCCACTGTTGCCCCCAGACAGGGTAAGTATCTTCTTTTTCTTCTTTTCTTTCTTCTTTTCTTACTTTATATCATTATCTATATATATATATATATATATATCTTCTTTTGAACTCATAATCTCTTCTTCTCTTTTTTTAGCTTTGATTGTGCTAACTCCAAGTGGGTCTGAAGGGTCTAACTCAATAGCCACGGTTTTTAATAGACTCTCATTGGAAAAGGTGTCCCCTCTTATGCTGGGATTCTTCAAGAATGCAATCTCTGTTATCATCAGCGCTTTTAAAGATCCAGCCTAGTGGCCCTTTTTGGACAGTACCTTAGTCGTTCTTACCTATTCGGCTCGTCTGGCACACGTCAATGTTCAGTCTCTTCACGACTCCTTGTCACAGTTTCATGACTCCACCAAAAACTTAGAAGCAGCGTGAAGTATAGTCATTCCTCTAGAAATTATGAATCATCAGAAAGAATTAGCACTACTTAAGGAGAAACTCTCTCGTTCAGATGATGTCCTTGCTAATTGTGATGCTGTTAGCCAATCTCTTCACGAGAAGTTGAAAGTTTTCGATAGAAATAAAGCGATCATTGATGAACAAATCACTATTCTTGAGAGAGAGATTCCGCTACTCAAAGGTCAGAAAGAAGTAGAAGATTTAACTATTCGTTAAATCAAGGAGGAGCTTGAAACGAATACTTAAGTTGTCGGTATTGAGCAAGCTGAACAAACAAAGAATAGGGAGGCTACTGCCTTTTTGGAATCAAAACTGGTTGGCATTCCTAATCAAGCCAGAATCATTCTTGAGGCTGAACTCACAACCGCTGTGGCACAATTTCAGTTAAAAGAAGAATTACAGAGTTAACGTAGCAGTATTAAGCATAGCTGAAGATCTGTAAGGATTGTATTTTCATATAAATTCCTTTTACGTTGTGATACATAAACAAATTGTGGTGTTTTATTTAAAGCAAATGCATTCTTCATAATATAATCATTGATTTTAGGATACATGTTAATGCAATACTTTCATACTCATGCTTTATTATTTCTGCTATTTATATTTATGCATTGTACGACGATCCTATGTAATGTTTTATTTCAATTGGCGGAACTATTTTATTTCAAAGTTAGTTTAGTTAGTTTTGCACATAGTTTAAGCTCTTGAGTAGTGGAGCAATCACAGTTTTTTAGACTCATAAGTAGTTGGAGTCAGGTCTTATGTGAATGGTCTCTCTAACTCTCATGAGTTCTCTGGACTTATCGTGGCCGGGGAGTTCATAAACCGCGGTCCATCAGAGGAGCCCAATAAAGCTATCAGAGCCGTGAACTCAATGGGATTTACGCGCATGGTTGGCCACAGTAACTCTCTAAAGTTTGCGGGGCGCACAAGGCTATCTTCGGTACTAAGTCTAGAGCCATCAGTCCATCAATGAGGGGGTGTTTTTATTGAGACTCTGTCCTCATGAGTTAATACTAAAATCCAGCTAAGGACCTGGGGGGTCTTATTATATTCCCCATTTTCCTTCATCTGTAAGTTCGGACCCATTCACAGGAGGGTATTTTCATCCTTGTCTATGAAGCTGTCAGAGAGCTTACAAATGACATTGGTCTTATGCGTGATTGGCCGTTGAGGACTTCTAGCCTTTGAGGCTTTTTGTCGCTGGCTCCATTCGCTGCCCGCATGGGCATGCACGTAATGTGGCCTGTATGGGCTTTTTAGGGCTACTGGCTCCACATTGCTATCCCGATAGACTTTACATATTCTCCCACCAGAGGCCTATGAAATGACTTTGGTTGGTTTTTCCTTAAGCGAACCAACAACCTTGGTCCTACACAAGAACCAAGGATTTAGGCCCTACACAAAAGGTTGAAAAGGAGAGCTTAAGATGTCCTAGAGGGGGGGTGAATAGGACAATGTCAAATAATCGAAATAACTGCTAACTATGTAAATAAAACAAAGATCTCAATTGCTTGAGTATTAAAACCTTGATTCCAAATAATTCGTAGGACAACCTTCACCTAAAGTTTTAGGCAAGACAACCTAACTTCATGAATTTTTTTTAAATCAAAACCTCAAAGTAGAAAGAGTAAATAAAATAATTACAACATCCACCACACAACTGAAATTAAATATAGTCAATCCACCACAAATAAAAATAAAGCATTCACCACATGGCACAAAGAATTATAGCGGTTCGGTGCTTTAAAAACAGCCACACCTACGCCACTCCTAAAATTACTTCCCTTATAATTTTGGCTTTCACTATGAAAAGGTTTTCTCATGGTCACCTTAAAAACTGAATACAATTCCTTGTGATTTTCATGGGCTATCAAAATAAAAACCTACACTGAGATTTTATCAGGCTATCTTAGACAAACCTTAAACTGAGATTTTCACAGGAGATCTCAAAAAAAACTTAAAAAGAGTTATAGAATGTATACTTATCTTCATCGTAGAAGACATAGTAGAAGATTATAGCAGAATGACCTCTTTCTTAAATGTAGATGGTTCCGTATTCAGTCAGATAGAAAGGGTCTAGGGTTCTATTAATTTTAATTATATTAAATCCAAAAACTATTTAAATCAATTCTCTTAGATCTCAAAAGAGGAGTATAGTTTACTCTTTTAGATTTAAACTTGAAAGATCTGAGATAGAAGGGAATTAAAAAATATATTTAAAATAAATTATAAATACCATCCAATAACTTGCTAATAACTTGAGTTTCTTTCTCTTTTGCAGAAGAATTCTGATAATTAACTTGTGTAAATCGGAATGAGAGAAGAACTCAATTTATAGGCAAAGAAGTTAGAACTTCGACTAGCCCGAGTTATGCTTCGACTAGCCTAACTTCCATGGATTTAATTAAATGGATTTTGGATTACACGAGATAAGGATTATCCAAAATTCAACTGGCCCGAGGTCAACTTTGGCTGGCCGAATAACACAATTCGGCTAGCCAAATTTGACCTTCAGCTAGACGAATTCCCCCAAATTCTAAGTTGACCCGAACTTTCTCGAGTTGGTCGAATTTCAAGCTCGGTGTAACGCCATGAAAATTGGGGGTCGAGCAGGAGCTCAACTCCCGAGTTCCAACACATCACTTATGCAACATAGATAATGATGATTAAATGTTGTCTGTATTAGCACATTAAACATGGACAAGATTAAACCAAAACAGCATATCATACTACAGAGATGATTAAGTTAAGCAAGTGGAAGACTGTGACAGATATATAAAACGTATAAGTAATTGTAGGTCTCCTGAGTATGATCATGTTACTAAGTTAATAATTTAATGTGAAGTTTCAAAATATACAAAATGCGTAATGTCATTTAATCAGCAACCCTACAAGCCCCGTCGATCAGGCCACGGCTCACATGAACCCGCCTGAGAATTGCATGTAGGAGAATGCCTCCTCATCATCCTCGAAGTCTGTCTTCACCTCGTAGGCATCACCACCACCTGCAGCTAAGACAAAGTATGGTTGGTGTGTACAACACCGTCCCAGAGCGTAGGAGTGAGTGATCAACTCAATGGGGCTATAAAGCAAAGGTTAACATGTTATTAATTCAACTACGTAGTAATGGTAATGCAATACAACAATCAGGTCCTAATTACTCTTGTTAATGTAAGGATGATATGAAATAATGATGCATGCCCTCGCCTACGCTCCCTCAGCGACTTCATCTCACGATCGCGGCATGCAACCCTTCCTCAATGCTTGACCTGCTACGCCAAAGGCACACATAATACTGTGCATGCTCGTGATTAGCTAGGTTCTTACTTAGGTTTATTCATACAGCAGGATTGGGAAGCTTTGACCGAGGTGGCACTCCAGTCAGTCCAGAGGACAGGGGCAGCACCCCGCCCCAACTCGCCGGGCCTGTCGGGCCGGCGCATGTGAGGGACTGTGGAGCCCACCAAACCGTGTGAGACCTCTTTTTAACCTTCCATTTGCTTCATTCCAACCCCCCCCCCCCCCACCTAGCTCCAAGCTTTCTAAACTTCCAAAATTTTCATTTTTCTCCCTCAAATCCTCTCTCCATTCTCACATTTCCTTCATCTTCTTACACCACCCCCACCCCTCTCTCAAATCCATCTTCTACAACCACCCATCTCCCTAAATCCCTCTCATTTGAGTGCACAAACCCTCTCTTGTGTCTCAAAAACTTCAAAGTTTAACAACTCATTCTATCCTTCCATTGTATTTCACTTCCATAGCCTTTTTCTAGCTTGTGGCAGCCATATTTATGTTCTCCACACTTTTTTCTGTCATGGGAAAGAAGAGGGCCCCCGTCGATGAAGCTGGGCCTAGCCACTCGACCCGTTCGAGGAAGAAGGTGGGCGCCGAAGCTAGCACAAGCAACGCCCAAGAACGAAGATTAAAGCGAGATCTAGATCCCCGAATTTCAATTGAAAGAGCGCTACCGGCAGGTGTTGAACATGGTCGGTTTGTTGGCCATAGGGTTGTGCTTAAAGCTCATGTAGACGAAAGGTTATTTGGGCTGTATCCGATAATGGACCACTTGGCAGACACCAGGTGGGGTCCCATATTCGAGGGCAAGTCACATGCATGTGAGAATACTGTTTGAGCTATCTACGCCCGCATTCAGAATCTGCTACTAGAGCCTCTGTAGTTCACTATTTCCGTAGGAAGGCGGGAACACACGATCAATGTAGATTTGGTGGTCCGGCTCATGGGAATCCCACATGGCGAGGTGCATGCTAGTGAAGAGAACCTCAAGAAAGTGTGAGAAAGAGATCACCACATGCGGTACCTCTGCGGCCGACTAACTCACTGGAAGCGAGGCAGAATCCTCCCATTGATGGAGTTGACAGATGATTTTCACTTGCTTCACTACATTTTCACATATAATGTGTATCCAAGGTGGGGCACCCGTACCGAATGCACTTGATTAATGGTAGACTTCTTGTACAAAGTTAGGCAAGGAGACAAGCTATGTCTGCCTACCTTCGCTCTACTACAGATAATTCAGACCGTACGCTCTGTTAGGAATGATATCTCACTTCCTTTTGGCCAACTTGTATGCAAGATTGCTTGAGAGTTCAGCTATAGACTTAACATGGATGATGTTGCGCCAATCCACTTCATTAATGAGACTACACGCAACAACAAAAAGATTGGCCCTCGACAACGTCAAGCCCAGCTTGACAAGTATGGGGATGTGACAGAAAGTAATGAGGAAGAAAGCAATGAGATAGAAGAAGAAGATGAGTCAGAGGAAGGCAGTGAAGACAAGAGCAGTGGAAAAGAGGGAGACCAGGAAGAAGAAGAGGAGGCCTAGGACACTGATGAGGGCTCTCCTCCTACTACGTAGGAGCGTGGTAGTGATCGGGCTACTTCAGAGGCCCGCTGTGCTCGAATCGAGGAGGGCCAAACCGCCCTGCAATAAGAGGTTGGGCAGATCAGGGACGAACTTGGAGAGACCCGAGCCAAGTTAGAAGAGCATCAGGCCATCACAAAGCGGAAATTTAGCAAGGTATCTTGCACCTTGAGGGCCATCCTGTGTTGTCTGCGGGACATGGATACGCCACCACCATCACCTGATTCAGACGACTAGTCATACTCACAGTCATCTCTTAGTTTGCCTTGTTGCTTGTTCCCTAGTTTCTATGTTTTAGCCTTGACGTGCTTAGCAGTAGGGTTGGTTGATGGTGTGTTTTGTTTAAGGTTTTATTAGATTAGCCCACGTGTTTCTTGTTATGGTTCATGTAAAACTATATCTCATGTATTGTGACAAATTTTGTTAAATGGAATACATGTAGCTCCTTTTGTTATGAGCTGTCACCACCAATGGATCTGATGTCACCAGGCCATGGACCTGTGGGCACGACCTTTACATTCCTAATACAGGTTAGTTGGTACTACTGCATCAGTTGCTTTGCTACATTGCTAGAGCGTGTTGATGGTCTAACTTTGGGAGACACGCCAGTGGTTCGGGATTTCTCGGATGTTCAGGACGATTCCTGGATTGCCTCCGCAGCGTGAGATCGATTTTACTATTGACCTGGTGCCTGGTGCAACACCCATTTCATTACCGACATATCGCATGCCTCCATGTGAAATGGAGGAACTGAGAAGACAGATGTCTCCGCGAGGAGCACATGTGCTATTTGTGAAGAAGAAAGATGGTTCACAGCGATTGTGTATCGATTATCGCTGGTTGAACCAAGTGATGGTGAAGAACAAGTATCCTTTACCCATGATAGATGACCTATTTGATCAGTTGAAGGGCACACAGTATTTCTCGAAGATCGACTTACAGTCGGGGTATCATCAGTTGTGCGTTAGGGAGGAAGACGAGCAGAAGACAGCCTTCAGGACCAGTTTTGGACACTATGAGTATCTCGTGATGTCATTCGGCCTTACGAACATACCGGCCGTGTTCATGGACTTGATGAACATGGTGTTTCGGCCGTTTCTTTTCTGATTCGTCATTGTGTTTATAGATGACATCCTGATATACTCTAAGAGTCGGGAAGATCACGAGAAGCACCTGCGAGCAGTCTTCGATACTCTTAGGAAGAACCAGTTGTTTACATAGTACAAGAAGTAAAACTTCTGGAAAGAAGAAGTTAAGTTCCTGAGACATGTGGTACCCAAGGAAGGGATAGTTGTGGACCTTGCTAAGGTAGCCGCAGTTCAAGATTGGGAGCAATCCGGTTTGGTCACTAAGGTGAGGAGTTTTCTTGGTCTGGTAGGGTACTATCGTCGATTTATTAGGGACTTCTCCAAGATTGCCAGACCGCTATCTCAGTTGATGCAGAGGACCTGAAGTTCGACTGGAATGAGAAGGCGGAAGCAACTTTTCAGGAGTTGAAGGACAAGCTAACGTCTGCCCATGTGCTAGTATTGTCAGAGCAAGGGGTTCGGCATACTATATACACCGACACGTCTCGCGTTGATCTAGGTTGTGTCCTTATGCAGAAGGATAGGGTGATTTCTTACTCCTCGAGACAGTTGAGGAAGAGGAAAATTATCCTACACACGACCTTGAGTTGGCAGCCGTCATCTTTGCACTGAAGCTCTGGAGTCATTACCTCTATGGAGAGGAGTTCGAGCTCTTTTGCGACCATAAGAGCCTCAGATACATATTCACTTAGCAGGACCTGAATATGAGGCAGCGATAATGGATGAAAACCTTGAAGGACTTCAAGTTCGAGGTTTCCTACCATCCGGGCAAGGCTAACCTTATGGCTGACGCGTTAAGCTGTAAGAAGACCATAGAGTTCGTAGCTCCACTGATGGTGGCATAATGAGGTATGGTGGAGTTCGTGCGAGACTTCGAGCATAAGCTCACCGTGGAGGAGCCGTTCGAGAGCGTCGAGTACGTTCGTGTGTGGCCACTTATTGATGATAGGATCATTGAGGCCCAAAAGGACGATGAATGATTGTCTGAGCTTTGAGAGCAGACTAGTGATGATGAAGACCCCGAGTGGAGAGTTAGTACGGATGGGGGCTTACATTATCGTGGCCGCTTATGCGTCCTAAATCTTTATGGCATGAGACAGGAGGTCCTCGAGGCTACACATAGTTCAAAATTGGCGATGCATCCTGGCAGTACGAAGATGTATTGAGACATGAAGCGCTCGTACTGGTAGGATAACATAAAGGTCCACATAGCATATTATGTGTCCTGTTGTCTCACATGCCAGCAGGTCAAGGTCGAGCATCATCGACCTCTGGACTGCTTTAGCCCATGCCCATAGTAAAATGGAAATGAGACTTCATCTCTATGGATTTTATCTTTGGGCTACCGAAGACAAGGAAGGGACATGATTCCATTTGGGTGATTGTGGACCGATTAACGAAATCGGCCCATTTCCTCCCTATTAGAGTTTCAAACTTGGCAGACGACTTAGCTAGATTGTACATCAAGGAGATTGTGTGTCTGCATGGGGTTCCTATAGAGATCGTGTCGGACTGAGACACGTGATTCACATCTATCTTCTGGACTCGTATCTAGGAAGCAATGGGTATGAAGTTGAAGTTCAGTACCGCATTCCACCTATGGACGGACGGGCAGACGAAACGGGTAAATTAGGTATTGGAAGATATGCTGCGAGCTTGTGTGCTCGATTTCAAGGATAGTTAGGATGACTGTCTTTCTTATGCCAAGTTCGCCTATAACAACAGCTTCCAGGCGAGCATTAGCATGGCTCCTTACAAGGCACTGTATGGGCGTCCGTGTAGAGCACTGCATTGCTGGGCAGAGGTTGGCGAGAAGAGCTTGATTGGCCCAGAGTTAGTTCAGGCGACCTCAGAGAAGATTGACATTATCAGACGTCAACTTCTGGCAGCACAGAGTAAACAGAAGAGCTATGCCGATACGAGGCGGCGACAGTTGGAGTTCGAGGTTGGGGACCATGTATTTCTGAAAGTTTTTCCCATGAAGGGAGTCCTTCAGTTTGGGAAGAAGGGAAAACTCATGCCGAGATTCATTGGCCCATTCCAGATCCTAGATCGAGTGGGGGTGATAGCGTACTGCCTTGCTTTGCCCACACCACTCGTAGGCGTGGAAAACGTATTTCATGTATCTATGCTAAAGAAATACGTTCCTGATCCTTCCCACATTATCAAGTAGGAGCAGGTGCAGTTGAGTGAGGATGCTACTATATACTGTGACCGACGCGTATCCTAGACAAGAAGGAGCAGGTATTGCGTAGCAAGATTATTCCACTTGTGAAGGTATTGTGGACGCACCACACTGAAGAAGAGGCTACTTGGGAAACAGAAGCTGAGGTTCGAAAGAACCACCCTCAGATTCTTGAGTACGAAAATGTACTAATTTTGAAAGCGAATTTTTTTTTAAAGAGGGTAGATTGTAACGTCTCAAAAAAATCCATACAAAGACCCGAGTACCACCTCAGGCAGAAATCACTCAGGACTAAATCCTTTAAAAATTGGACGAGAATTAGCTAGTGCTAAAATAGAGTACCTATGAAATTAGCACTAATCACTTTAAATATGATCTGTAAGACCCAAAATGTGAAGAATCATTGATGCTAGTTTACCCTGAAATTTAGAATCAATTTCTAAACCCGGTTGCTCTCGGAAGCACCTTAAAACTCCGTATCGGACTTGGATGCACATCGAAAGTCCGATGACTGCGAAACCATACGAATATGACTGCTTTACTAGGTATGACAACCATCTCGGAAATCAAGTCCTAACAGTGTCCAGAAACGTACAACTTGAGCCCGGAGCAAAGTGTGCGAGAAACGCGAATATCTTTAGGATATGAAATGAAACTTAAGTAAATTGAGTCAGTTTAATTGTGGGCCAAATCTAAGGTTTCAGACCGTCAGAATCTGACCTAATTACTCCCTCAGGTCAGGGAAATTTTCATACACATGTCAGTGTATTTGTGGCCCTGATCAAGTATCGGTGACCGTTGAACTGAAACTAGTCCACCACGATAGATCTGTAAATCTGATCAGATCGAAAACTTTACTCGACCTAGATCCAATGTCAGGAAGTTTAAGTCCAACCGCACGCAGAAAAGGGGCCTTCAGAAGTGGTCCGTTGGATCGAAACAACCCATATTTGGCTATAACGTAAGTATACAATGACCCTGGGTCATTCCCATCAGTTATGGGCCTATATAAGGACTTAAAACCCTCACTCTCGAATTTACAACCCTAAGAGAGAGAAGAGAGAAAAGAGAGAAGGAAAGAGAGAGAAAGTGAGAGAGAGAGAGAGTTGGAGTTGGTTCCTGGGATTCAATCTCAACACTCCACATGCTTAACCACTATTCTTGTATCACTATACGGGCGATTCCGACGCTGTTCTTGGGTAAGAAATCCTAACCCTAATTTGTTTCAGGGTTTTAAATAGTGTAAGGGATAGAATAGCTAACCCATTTCGTAATATAGGTTGTCGTTGTGCCGTATACAAAGACTCGGTATACAAACTGAGTCCGTTCTCGTTTACCGGTGAAAGGTGAGGACTATAAATGTTTAGGTTATAGTTTTTAAGGCTTTCAATGTCAGTTAATGATTTATAACTGATTTGGGTGTCTTTTCACATGCTAAATGCGATGTTTCCTCCGCTTTACAGATATATATGAACTACGTTGAATATATTGTATTTCATGTGTTTGTTAAAATGTTTGGATGAGTATAGAATTTGGATTTGTGCTTGCCATGATTATTCGTCATGGATATATGATTGTTGTATGTGCGACAACTCCTTGGTGAAAGGATTTGTCCTAATACATGTTAGGACCAACATACGTCATGAATGTTGAAGTATGTAGTCTAACTGTTTGTAAAAATGTTCGAATGAATATAGAACTATGATTTATGCTTGCCATGATTATTGGTTGCTAATGCATGATTGTTGTATACGTGGCAACTCCTTTACAATAGGATTTGCTACTATATGTGTTTTTAACTAACTTATTACGTATATGCAATATGTGTAGTCTAAGTGTTTAATAAAATGCCTGAGTGGGAAAACGCTTAATGTAATGTGCGTAATGAGGGTGTTGAGATAGGACTCTTAATCCCCTTATCTAGGGATACAGTTTTCCTTCATGTAATCTATTTTACTACTAGGTGATTTGTGAATTAAATGCTCAGGTATGTTAACATGTATTCTATGTGTTCGTTGAAATGTTGATATGGGATCTATATTTAATTACGTATTACATGCTGTCTTGGCTATTACATTTGAATGCTATTGATTTGGAGTGTGTTTGAGACTATGAAATAGTCCAGGCAATCGGTAACAGGTTCTGGTTTGGTGGCTGAGGTTGTTTCGCCACACAGGACGCGTTCGATAAATCCGAACAGTACTTTGGTTGTCGATAGTGGTTAGGCCACATGGAGTGCTTACGCACTTCATGTCGATCAACTCAATGTGCGCTCATACTAGTCGAGCTCGTCAAGTAACCCAATTGACCCGATGTATGTTTACCATGTATAGACGCTACTGCTTGAATCTAAGGTACCAACTTACCAGTGGAAACCCCGTTAACCTTGGTACCTCGAACCGCTAAGACTTATGAGCCGGACATGGTGGTATGGGACACCGTAGTCGAGTTATCGACCTATGCTGGGGTGACGAGCCTCCCCGTAGTGACCAGTGATCAACACTGCCTTGTGAGCAGAATATGGTGGTATGGAACACTGTATTCGAGCTGTTGGCTTACACTGATCAGGTGACGAGCCCTTTGTAGTGACCTCGAGCATACTCTGAGACTGCTTTGAGGCGAGATCCTTCCCGTACAACTAGAGTATAAACTAGGCCTACACTGATCAGGTGACGAACCTTTTGTAGTGACCTAGAACTGCAACATCGTATGATATTCACTAGGACTGACGACCTTAGAATAGATCATTGTTTGGGAGAATAGATCATTGTTTGGGAAATGATATAAGGGAGGTACCTTAGCTTCCTAATCCTGCTATATGAATAAACCCAAGTAATAACCTGGCTAATCACGTGCATGTACCGCATTACATGTGCCTTTGGCGTAGCAGGTCAAGCATTGAGGAAGGGTTGCATGCCGCGATGTAACATCCCGGATTTTTGCCAACCTGGGATTAGACGTCCTTAGGCAATGGGTCGATCCTAATACCTTATTAACTAGTCAGAACTCAATCCTAAAGTCTAAAACTACTGTTGAATCCACTTCCTTCACAAATCCCACCCTTCACCACCTTGTTCTTTCAATTTTCCTAAGTACTTGTACCCTAGACACTATCTTAAACTAGCTAAGTAGTATAAATTGGATCACTTTATACACAAACTACAAAGGCCTAGGTACCACCTCAGACAGAAATCTTATAGGACTAAATCCTTTAGAAATGAGACAAAGTAACCAAGTGCTAAATTAGATTAGCTACGAAATCCGCTAGAATCGCTTTAAATATGATCTGCAAGACCCAAAACTTGTAGAATCATTGATGCTAGGTTATCCTAAAATCTCGAATCAAACTCATTACCCGGCTGCTCTCGGGAGCATCTTGAAACTTCGTATCAGATCTAGACCGCACATCGGAAGTCTGAATAATACCAAATTAAGGACTTAGGACCGCCTCGCTGGGCTTGACAACCATCTCGGAAATCAAATCCAGATAGTGTCCCACGGCTGTTCGCTTGAGTCCGGAGCGAGAGAGTGTGAAAACACATGTTTCTTTACAAAATAAATATCTTGAATAGTAATCTGACATCTCTCGTTTGCAGATCAGTTTTAAGCAACCAGACCGTCAGAATCAGACCAAATTACACCCTCGGATCAGGAGAAATTTCATACACATTTACATGTACTCGGAATCTCCGATCGAGATCCGCTGACCGTTGAACTAAACTGGTCCGCCACGCGTGATCTGGAATCCCGACCGAAACGAAAACTTAATAAAACGTAGATCCGGTGTCGGTGAGCTTAAGTCTAACCTTTGGCTCAAGGAGGCCCGCCAGAAGTCCTCCGTTGAGCTGAAAAAGTTCCGCTTTGGTTATAACCTAAGTAAACCTTGTCCAGAAGTCTATTTCGGTGAAGTTTTAGGCTATATAAGGACCTTAAACCCTCTCTCATTTCAGCTATCCGAATTTGAGATTGAAAAGAGAGAAAAGAGAGAGAAAGTGAGGGAGAAGTGGGAGAATCTCCCTACTATCGTTCCCTGCCACCACACAAGCTGCACCACCTGTTTCTCATCGCTTTTCCGGCGATACTGACTCCGTTTCTAGGTAAGAAACCCTAACCCTAATTTGTTTTAGGGTTGTATAGGTTGTAGGTTATGAAATAGCTAACCTATTTCGTTCTCTAGGTTACCAAACTCCCATATACGGAAGCTTAGCGAACCTATCGACTCTGTTACGATTCTACGACAAAAGGTGCGGACTTTAGGTGTATAGGTTATGGTTTTCAACGCTTTCAATGTCAGATAATAATAGATTCATGATCTGCATGTAATTGTACATATGGAATTTTACATATTATAGGTATTCGTAGAAAATACCGTATACGTATATTTTTTGGAAATGTGTTTGACATAATTATTTGTTGTATGGATATACGATATATGGATAAAATACTTATTTGGCGAAAGGATTTGCCTAAATACATGTTTTACTAATATACAATATGTATGTAGAAATACTGTATTGTAAAAGTACCGTATACATGTATATTTTAGAGATATGTTTGCCATGATTAATTGTTGTATAAATATATTATGTGTACATAAAATACTTGCTTGGCGAAAGGATTCGCCCTAATACATGTTTGTTAACATACTCTATGTATGTTGAAATAGTGTATGTTAAGTGTTTGTGAAAATGCTTGTGTGAGCAAGTGTTTGAATGTTGATGCGTTAGGAGAGTGTTGAGATGGGATTCTCAACTACCCTAGTGGCATGTATGATTACCTTCATGAGGTTGTTTACTTAAACCGCTTACTTGCAATATATGTGTTTGTATTCCTATTGACGTAGTGCTTTACAACATGCCTTATATCATGCTTTATAACATGCTTTATAACATGTCTACTAGTATGTTTGAATTACTTTGTTTATCATGCTTTACTCCACATGTTATGGATGAGAATTGATTGAGTTTGGGACTATCACTACACCAAAAACGTCATTTAGGAACGGTTTTAAACCGTTCCTAAATCCCTTAGGAACGGTTTTAAACCGTTCCTAAAAGAGGCGTCGCATATAATTTGGAATGGTTCAATACCGTATCAAGTGCCGTTTCAAATTTTAAGAACAGAATATTAGGAATGGTTTCAAACCGTTCATAAGGTTGCAAACGGTTAATTTCAAATTTTAGGAACGGTTCTGAACCGTTCTCAACGGTCAAATTTTAAATTTTTGGACCTGTATTTTTCATTATTTCGAATGGCCAATAAAAGCAGTACACCTGTTTTTATATTTAAAAACCAAAGAATATTATATACAACTAAAAATTAATACTGAACAAATTGCTTACAACTTTATAATAAAATTATATATTTACAACAATTAAGTTTACAATTGAATGAATACAAAAAAAAATAAAAATAAATAATAAATAAAAATCCTCCATGATGTGCTATACTCCTAGAGAGAACACATGGTCTTCTGTGGTTGCACCATGACTTGCGATGACACTTTGAAAGAGGAACTTGTCTTTGCATTGCATATCAGGTAGCTTTTTGGGCTTGCATTGTAACTATAAAAATCAAAACAAAGACCATAAGCAATTTGATTAGCCAAAAAACAACATAAAGATTCAAAAACTAAACACGCAAAAGAGTGACTATTCAACAACAAAAACTAGAGGATCACCTATAACGCTGCATGTCGTCCCAGGCAAAACAATGCTTGTGTTAGGATGCGCAGTGTTTCTTTGGATTGGTTATTTTAACCTAAAAACAATAAGGCAAAAAAAAATAAAATAAAACCATGATGGGTAATATCAGATCAAGAGGCGGAACCACCAGTACCATTACAGGGTCAAACAAAAACAAGTCAAGCCTTTCGATCAAAGCATCACATGATACCTCAAAAATAAAACATATAGATTTCTTCTTTTGTTCTAGCAAGAAATCTATACGTGTCAATGTACAAATATGCGAGATATCACTGAAACTATACACCTTCACCCATAGCGAAAAATAGTTGCGGTAGAGATGGCCAGAATTTCTTACGTTTACTGCTTCCTTCTCGTCCTCTTTGTCTTTTCCTTGGGTTTTCTTCTGATCTGTCTTTAAAGAAGTAGATCCAAGCCGTTCATTTGGTGGTAGACCTACTATGAATATGCACTGCTGAGGAAAAGGACCACTCCACTAATCAAGTGGGGCACACATCTAACTTGTCGAGTGGAGAAGACCATCGGATAGGATGAGCCTAACATAGAAATTACATGGCCCAAAAATAATCCTAATTGGATAATCAAACCACAATTAAGGGAAATCATAGGTGTACCATCCATTTTCTAAGTCTTCATTCAGATGGCTGTGATCATCTCATCAGATCATTTTTGGGTCCTTGTTGAATCCCATGTCCAATTTTCCAGCATGATTGTAGGGTGTATTCATGTATCTAAGGATACAACGCATCACCATATTAATACTCTCTCACTCTATAAATACATGAGATTTCCACAAACCATACACATCCACCCACACAGCAAATCTGTTGTAGTAAATATGGCCAGGCTCTTTTTCTTTTTCTCACACACATACACACCCCCACACACTCACGCTGGTGGAATTAAGCTTATCCCATGGTTACAGGGAACAATCCCTGCCATGAATCTCATCCCACCTAATCATTTCCAATGCAACTGGTCAAACAGGCCCTAAGTGTAATCTTCCAAACTTATTAACAAATTCCTTTTTTTTTTTTAAAGGGCGGCCTTGTGATTTGTGTGAGGCTGTTTTGGCTGTTTCTATTTGGTAGAATTATTAACAAATTCCGTTATTCATCAAAACGGGCAGGTGGAGATCTTTACATCATCTTCATCTGGGAATTTAGTGGTGCAAGGAGACCCCCAAAATGCTATCAAATGGCAAGTTCTACAGGTTCTGAACTATGGAAATTGCCTTCAATTTTTGGTGAAATTCATGATTTAGCTTCTAACCATGACAGATGCACAAGAAACATAGCAACAGTGTTCAAGTAAGCTTGGTAGATGCACAGGAAACCAGTTATTGAAGCCAGTCTTTTTCTTTGTTTATGGCATGGATTCATCAATTGTCATATACTTTTGCTCATCTAAGAAGCCACGATGCTCCCATCAACAAGCACACATCACTATCTTCTGGCATGAAAACATAACTCTTAATATAAAACACACCTCATAAGTTTTTCCTGCAGGAACAATTGCCTCCTTATAGTCATCCTTTTTCCTGTAAGAAAGATCATAGGAAGAAATTTTCAGTTGAAGTGTGATGTCTAATACCACAAACCACATGCTAATACAAAATAAGCCAAACCATAAACACTACAATGAGTAAAAATCTACCTTGATTCTACTGCACCAAAGATCCTCTCATTAAATAAAGAAGGGAGCCTAAGACTTATAACACTAAAAGTTATGATAGGAACTCTTATACTACAAATATGATGACCAAGTGACCACCTGTAAAAAGAAAAGAAACAGAATAATTTTACATAGTGTGTTGGTGCCAAAAGGATGGAAAACATAAATAAATACTCACCAATCACATTTCATTCCAGCTCCAGATGGAATACCGAATATGCACAAAAATCATCTACGCAGAAGCCAAGATCATCCACAAATGAAGGTTAGCAAGATATGGAAAATTAAATTAGAGAATGATTGAGTGGGTTAGCAAACTTCACCAAATATACCAACAGATGCTTGCTCTAGTCCCTTATAGCATTTTCTACCTATCAAGAAACACATCTCCAACAGTTATAGACCCTTCCACATTTAGATTGTGTGTTTGCCCAGAGAGCTGCACATGACCATTTATACTTCCAAAAAGATCATTTGGTCATTTGAAGAAGATATATTACACAAATGTCCATCTACGAGCCGGAGTATAAAGAATCATATTCAGCCAGAGTATTAAATAACTTCCCCCCAAAACAAGCCAAAGTATCTGAACCACAAAACACACAACATGCACCATCCAACCATTCTGTTTGAGGTCTTATCCCAACCTCCAATTAACGCATTGATGCAATCTGGACACTTCCATCCTCTCTCTATCTCATGTAAGGACCACCATCATGTAGTGGGCCAACCAAAGATTATTTCAGGACCTTTCTTCCTCATTCCTTCATTCCACTAGTAGCTGAGAAGTTCAAGAACTCTGTAAGAAAATTAAGAAATGAAATATCACTACTGATGTCTGTACTATACCATGATTGGGATTGTGGAGGTGTGCCAAAGACGAAGAGCTTTGAGGAGTCAGTACTCGAACGAGACGGGTACCTTGAATCAGACTCTAGGAGTAATTTCAGGATGAAGAGCTCCAGGCAGGGCCTTACAATTAGCAAACTAAAAATATTGGGCCTTACAATTAGCAAAGACGTGCTACCCACTAGAGGAAGCTACTACATTTGGTGAGTATTTTATTTTATACCAATTTGGCCAAGTTTCGAGAACTAGATTGCATCTTTAGAAAACTTTGGTTACTTGAAGGTTTGACCAAGTACTTGCAATTGAAACTAGTTCAAGTGACTGAAAAAACAAGGAAAATTCCCTAAAAATCATATTACAACGTAAGAATTTTAAACTGGAGGATTGAGATGTTTTTAAACGTTGAGTTTGGCACAAGGATCCTTCCTCAGAATCATGTAGGATTGAGATGCATTTCTTCTCTTTACAACTCCATTCTAATGCTTTGTCAATGGCCAAAAAGAAATTTACATGTTATGCTAACATAATAACAAGGCATATGAAATTTACATGGTCAATGACATATTTTCAATAGGGATCAAATACAATAAAGAAAAGACCAAGCTGCCTCTAATAACAAGGCATTCACAATACAGTTACATGTTATGCTAGCATGTTTCAAGCATAACAAAGGTAAAATGTAAACATACGCATGGAAAACACATGCCTCAGTGAATTACACTTGAGAATAAATAGATCAAATATATTTTGAATGCAAAAGGCAGAAAATCATTCAATTTCTATTAAGACTAATGAATCTATATGGCTGAGGACAATAATATGCAGTTACCAGACTGTAAATTTACTTTGGAAGTTCTAAGCTTCCACTGCAATTCATGCTGTAATTGCTGGAAAAAAAAAAAGCAATAAAAAAAATACTGAACCAGACTGTAAAAAAAAAAAAAAACTATTGTACAGCAACAGCAAAAGGGGACCATGGGTCTGCCACAACAATATGAAAATGTAAATTTCAAACATAATACTACACTCACATGTAGATATATGTTACAAATACTGAACTGAGTCCAAACCAAAAGAATCTAATAAACAGCCTTGAGATCACCATGCCTCTAGCTGTTGAATAAGCCCCAAATGTGAGCAGGACATCCAAGCAGCCTACAAATTCAGAATGGAATTTGATGTGAAAAAGACAGAAAAAGAAGTAACAAAGAAAATATCCAAATCTGAGAGTTATTTTACTTAACCCCCATCTGCTTTGAGGCCCATCATATAAACAGTTTGGATCATTGAAATGTGACACGAGATCCAGCTGCTGCAGTCCCTACTTATAAAACCCCAATAACAAGTGCCTGCTGAAATTTGAGGTAGAACTATCTTCACAAATTGACCAATTTGCATTAGTACAACAAATTTATTCAAGTTTTGCTTACTTGGATGGAAATGAGAATATTTGAAAGAGATTGCCCATATGTGTCATGGAAATGTACAGCAAGCTTCTCAACATGGACTGCAGCTATCACAGCTTCAAGCATTCACTACATTGTTGATGTGGATGCATGTTGAGAAGCAGCTATCACAGTAAGCTTCTCAACATGCCCATAACACAGCTTCTGTTAACTATGCAACTTTGGTGGATGCATTCACTACATTGTTGATTTAAGATCTTTCGCTTACTTCACTTCAGTTAATGATTCCTTCCCCTCAATCTCATATGTCAGCAAGGTGTAAAGTATTAGTCGAAACCAGTATGCATTGTGCACATATTGGCTGATGTACATCCTGGCACGTGTACACGTGCATGCACACAGCACAAAACCAAAAAAAGAAAGCAAAAAAACAAAAAAATGAATGAAGAAGAAGGAAGAAGGAAGATATTTTGGGTTAGCCTGTTAGTACACACCCCACTGTCTATCTAATCTTTTGTCACAAAAGGAAATGAATGGATTGTCCAACAGATGTTTTGGTAATGCATAACATAATCTCACCCACCTCATTTAGAAGCTTGAATAGCCAATAAGCCAGGATATTGTCCGTTGAAAGATGCAAAACCAGTCCATTGAAGCCATTGTCAATACCATTGAAGCCATTGTCAATATCTTCTGGGTCAATAACAAAGGCACACTGATGATACCCCCAAAACAATCTAATTAGCTGCTGCAACACTAAAATCACATAAATAGAATATCCAAAACTGTCCAAATCTAATTACCTGTTGCAACACTAAAATCACATAAATAGAATATCCAAGACTGCCCAAATCTAATTACCTGCTGCAACACTAAAATCACATAAATAGAATATCCAAAACTGCGCGAATCTAACCCAAAAACAACTGATGTGCAGCTATACAGATCATCGAAATTGTGGGTCTCACGACTCATTATGGGTGGAGCATCTCAAAAATCACACTGATCAAGCAATCCTTACTATCCGATTAATGGCTATCAAGTAGATGGTCAAAAGGAAATTTCATCAGTTTTTGTCATTTCCTGTAAATTAAACAGAATGATTGTAAATCAATCTACTTTGCATCTAAATGCAACAACAATGTAATAATCCAAATAAGTACAGGTTTCTTGACAGTTGAAGCAAGCATGATTGACTGGTTGGACTCTGCTAAAGGGCATGCGGATTTCCATGAATTCTCAAGCCGAGGTGGCCCCAGCCTCAAGCAACATGATCTCAGAATCTCTGGTCTGGTGCCGTGAGTCGGTGAAAAGGGTTGAAAATCCTGCATTAGCCAAACAGAAAACATCATCAACTAATGGATTGAGCAAAGAAATTGGCGTATCCAAGACAACATAGCACATCCCACAGATTTAGAGTAACATGCATTCAAATAGAAAGCTTCCCCATCTTCATTAAATGGATGGCACTGAACTTTGAGGATCATTTGTATATTTGGGAGGACAACTCAGTTCATGTAGATTTACTGTAAAGCTCTTGAAGTACAAACACGGTAACTTAACAGAAAGGTTTCTGAAGATGGTTGACTAAAGCAGCAATCTCAAGTTGCGTAAGCAATAGGACTCATGTGTAAAAACTCTACAATCTATCCTCACTCAAAATTCCTTACAGATTTCAGAAATTACTACTGACCACCGAAGCAAAGAAGCAAATATTTTACTAAAGTTCTTTGAGATGTTGCAATTCCTAAAAATCTAATGAAACAACCAAAATCAGACAGAAGGGAAGCAGCCAATCAGTAGGAAATTCTGCAAACTCTTTTAGAAGTCAATGAGACCAACTAGAACACTAAAAATGGAACAAAACAACAGGGACAATGATTCAAAGCTAACATTGTTACAACCATTAACTATCAAAAACAGTATCCATGGAAATTAAAAGCAAAGGGAGAACTTAGAAAGAGCAAACCAACAAGATAATTCCATAGGGAACCATTATGAAAAACCAATAAAGTCATCACTAGTAACCAATCAGGAAGAACAGAATGGCCAATTACAAAATAACAGGATGAATGTTCCGGTTCTTCAGTCCTCCCTTAGAGATGAATGGATGGATTTCCAACTAGAGTGCCAAAAAATGTAACCAAATTTTGTGCATCGAATCTACCTAATTTATCAAACAGACCATAACCATGATAATTATTCATGAACAAAGAATTCCAAAGTTGTAAACTTGAGATAATCAACCACAAAGACTACATATAACAAGCATTCAGAAACCATCCAAATCGAGGAACAGGTAAATTGTCCAGATCATATAGATTAGACACACAACATTACTTACATATATTGAAGGATAGATAAATTGAAAGACATAAACTACAACTTCAATCATGCACAATCAAGAAGCCCAATAAAAAGCCTCATAAAATCAGTATGCGGTGGGATGTAAATTAAAATCCCAAACATGTATATTCAAGAAAACAATTTGCTGATATAACAACTAGTAAAAAGAAACAATGTCAACCAAATAGCAATTTCTCACCTGTTGAATAGTTCTTTCCTGTCCCCTTCTTCAACTGATTAACAAGATATTGGAAAAGACCTCTTAGGTCCATTGAAGGGTACTTCTTACACCTACAACAGACAACAACTCCAGTGTTAAACGAATCTTCATAACTAATATGCCAAAATTGCTGCTTGTCCTAGCTAATTGACGTTGGCTATATGAGTTCCCATATTGCTAGGCAAAATTTCAACTACCATCTGCCTAACATCAACCCTCTACCCATGCAGGGGATCAGTTAGCGGATGAATAGGAACATGGAATATTGAAAAGTAAAATTTTTAATGAGTCATGTTCAAATCCAAGATTCAAAGGTTATAGGATCATCAATGATGCATGATTACAAGAAAGTAGCAAACATGAACAGTTGAGATCAATATGAGAAAGTACCCTGTGTCTGTTGCAACCCTGATAAAAATGCACCCATCATGTCTACTTTCTAATTTAGTATTATTATCTGACTAAAAGCAGAAGGGATGGGGGTTATTTATCAAATCAGTGGGTCTATACAAGAATGGTGATTCCTTACATGTGCGGACATACAAAACATGTGCAGGATTTGTGATGATCAATGAGCAGTGAAGATTAGGTGAATGTATTTCAGCAAAAAATGTTGTGCAAATTGCATGTGACAGATAATTGTAAAAAGAAAGAAAGAAAAGAAAAGAAAAAAAAAACAACCACATGCCTTTGTCACATCCTACACCCGACGTCCATGTCTATCACTGAAACCAAGAACAAAAGAATAAAAAGCATGATCAAAATCTCAGAGCATATGCAGAAACTAGATTATGAAGAGATTTACACCTAGAAACTAGATCATAGATGTTCTCTCAGAGCATATGCAGAAGACTACTACTGTTAAACTTCCCAGAGTCCATCCTCATGAAAACACCCTGTGATTAAGCTAACAGTACCTAGCATGCACTACAAAATTCCAAGACACATTTACAACAATGAAGTATAAGCTCAAGGTTCTCTAAATGGAGCAACACTCGCTTGAAATCAGATCCACTTCTTGGCTATAAAACCTCTGGAGCCATCCTACACATGGAAAAATAATTGAAATTCCAAGGCATGTAAGCCATAAATTACATTTACATGAAAAACACCATCAAATAAAATACACGTGCTATTGGAAAATGAAATATAGTTGTGGAAAAAGGTCACGTCTCACCAGCATGGAGTTCCTACAAAAGTATTTCTTGAATGTTGCATTTTGGTCATTTTGGAGTTCTATTGCAGAAAAGATAGGCAATATATAAGAAGGAAAAAAAAAAGGAAAAAAGAAAATTATTGGCAATACTTAGTAATACATTGCCGATACATGGAATTTTTGATACTACCAATGTTATCAATATCACTACCAATATTATTGATAAAGCTGAGCTGGAGATTCAGATAATATTGGGGATATTTCGATAATATTGGGGATACTCCAAACAATGGATATACTTACAAAATGGGAATACATATAATCTAGTTTCATAGGAAAATCACATTAGTTGGAATATTGGACAAAAAGGAAAAGCACGGAGGAAGCTGAAAATACTACTTACAGGCCTCGGTATCATAAAGCCAGCAAAGAGATTGGACATAGTGAAAACAGTGCTTGAATATATGTCGGAAACCTTAGTACTTGAGCTCACAGATATAATCAACATTCCCATATATGTGCAGCTGAGTAACGAAGAGAACAAGGCACAAAAGTACCATAGAAACTTATAAGCTGACAAGTGAAACCCAACTGCCCAATATGTAATGCTCCCAAATACAACTGCTTCCATGAATACATAAGGAATTTCAATTGCTATCCGCAAAACAATACAATTAAATGGGATGACTGGATGCATACCAAATTACTCTCCACGTCCTAAGCAGATTATAAATGAATTTGTAAACCTGAACTTTGTTATTGAATTTTGTTGATGTAGAAAATGACTGCACGAGCCATTTTAACCAGATAAGAGTTCAAAAAGAAATACTTCTACAACATGTCCCTCATTTCTAACATTGGTTGACAGGTTTGCTGATCTTATTCATACTCCATTACTCTAACACCTTGCAACACACATGTGAACAGGAAATATGTGTGCAAGAGCCAAACTGCTCATCAGGAGGGAATCGAGATGATCATATCCAAAGAAATGGGCTAGTCAGGTGATCATAGACACTGAATCCAAGAAAAAGATGGATGGTTTCAAATAGTTTGTTATCTTTCTTGTTCTCAAATCCATCACTTGGGATTATTCGACCAGCCTGTTTCTGGATATGGAGTCTAAGGTGGGCCCTCCTAATGAGCAACTTGGACCTCGCATTTGTGTCCCGTCTTTATAGACTTGACAAATAAGCCACTTTTAATTCTGATGTATTTAACTGCATATAAGAAAATGGTTTGAATTAAAAGCCTATACAAACATACTTGAAAAGAATAAAGCTACCAATATTCTTAATACGGTGAATGGAAATCTTGTTCAGCTCTTGCAGAGCTGCTATAGCACCACAGATTTTCATGTAACATTTTCAAGTAATATTCTAAAAATGTAAATAAACTGAACTGTAATAAATTATATAATTTTAAGAAATGAACAAGGATTTTTTAAAGTAAAATTCATTGAGGGTAGCTACATCTTGGAGTTTTAGTTCTAACTTATTAATATCTCATTGGTTTTCTTATCTCTACATGTATACAAATACATCCTGCTTGTTTAGATCTTCGCCTAAAAATCGAAATTTGCTTCACACCGTACAATTAAATGGATGGATAGAAATTTGTTTTGGCAGTCAGTTTAGGAGGGAGACTTTTGAGGCAGAAGATATAATCATTGTTTCCAACTAGATGGAAAGTTCAGATCATGTACACGTGCTTCATAATTACACGTGTGGCTGCATATGGATGAGAAGGGCCTTCAAGTGTGTGGAATTAACAAGCCTCAAATCTGCAAAGTGATTCACTTCTCTGAAATGATGGGGTTTCCTATTCCTAGGCTAGTGTGCAAGATAATCCGACACTTGATTTCAACC
Source organism: Magnolia changhungtana (assembly GCA_030180095.1). Lineage (NCBI taxonomy): Eukaryota > Viridiplantae > Streptophyta > Magnoliopsida > Magnoliales > Magnoliaceae > Magnolia > Magnolia changhungtana. The sequence goes on along the minus strand of JASAUF010000644.1, from coordinate 975,292 downwards.
TCTGCTAACCCAAAATGGAGCTGGAATTATAACCTGAATGCAACAGTAAAAGTTAGTGTGAGATTAGGTCACGGATGAAATAAATTTTGGAGAAGCCGCCATACCATGGTAAAGAATATCTATGCTGGGAGTACATATTTACTGAAAGGCAAGAATATCTAATTTTCTCTCTCAGCAACTTCTTTTGAGAATTTCATTTTTGGCAATACATATCCACCATAGTTTCCTTGTCCAACTCTAACAGTTTAACCAGAGATGGAGTAACACATCTGTAGTGGGGTGATTGATGTAGGAACTTTTATAATGTCTAAACTGCTACTATTCATGCAGCAATCTTCCTTTTACTATATTAGGCTACATACGAGAGGGGAATTTTCACTAGTCTTTTAAAAGACAATAAGCTATCTTTCAAATTAACAAAGAGGTCAGTGAAAACTGGCTCAATATAGATTTAAATCATGTACTGATGCTCCGATTACATACACTGGTTGAATGTTTGTTAACCTTCAGTACAACTAGAAATGATCACATAGAGCGATTGCATTGTTATTTTCAATACAACCATTTATTTCCCACCAACCAAAAATAGGAAAACAATATCAAAATCATTGGACAGCCAATGGTATGATTTAGAGAGCTAGCGTGTGGACCAACCAATATTTTATTAGGGCCTCATTTCCTCAGTAACAATGCAGGGTGTTCCCTAAAAAGAAAGAGTCGTGATGCAACAAGGGCCATATCAAGGTGTCCCAGGAACATATGTCAGATGAAACAAATAATAGAGATCCCCACCAAGACCACATCCTTCACATGGACGAGTCCTACCGTCTAGCCCCTTGGCCAAAGTTCGCAGTTTAAGTCCAGCCCAAGGAAAGCCAAGCTATATTCTGGCTAGGTTGACTAGTTATTGTATATAAGTCTCCTAACCCTAGCCATTAAATGAACAGATTTCAGATCATAACAGAACAGAATCACTCGATTTCTACAAGAATAAGCTCAAAACCTTTAAAGCCAAGAATCGAATTGGTAAATCAAACTAAACAGTAGATCGGATGAATAAGATCAATGCATTGCAGTCCAATTCAAGAATCTTCAATCGACTTACTTTAAAAACTTCAAACGGTGAGTAAAAACCTTCAAATCAAGCACCGAAATCTTCTAACTCCACTCACTTCAACTACATTTCCAACGTTTCGCTGATGAAACTCGATTTTTGCAAGGGAAAGCACTGAAACACATCAAATCCAATAGATTACTTACATTCTTTCCATACCTAAACAAAAGGATAACTCGTTGTTTCCGAGAAATTACCAAAATTGCCCAAACGAGCAGCTACCAAAGAGAAACGAGATCCACACACGTCACCAGGTTCTTTAGATCGAGATCGAGAGAGAGGGTTGAGATCGGGAGAGGGAGATCAAAAGAGAGGGAGAGGGAGAGGGAGAGGGAGATGAGAGAGGGAGACGGAGGTGCGGTATGCGAAATGGAGGTTTTAGGGCTATTGGCGTAAGAAAATAGGAAAATCAATCAGTAGTCTGCGGTAGATATAGAGCTATGTACCTCTTGGACCTTGTGGGGTCCACTGAGAGGTATCTAACTGAATCCATTCCGTCTATCTGTTTTAAAATAAAACAATAAAACAACATCATAAAAACTAAGAATATCTGACCCTCATTTGAGACACACCAACAAAACAGTGAAAGCAATGATTTAAAATAGCAATAGACTTTAGAATTGGAGTACGGCTCAGAACCGTTTGCGATCAGAAACGGCTTAAAGCCGTTTTTGAACTAAAATCGTACGTGTTCCAGTTCACCGATTTTGGTGTAGTGTATGTCTATAGTCCAGACAATCGGTACCAGATTGGAGATCGTGGTTGAGTTTCATGTCGCCACGTAAGATGTGTTTGACGAACCCGAGTCGTATGTCAGTTGGCGACAGTGGTTAGGCCACGCGAAGTGCTTATGCACTTCATGTCATCTAATTGATTGTGCGCTCGAGCTAGTCAGGCTCGTCATGTAAGCCGATTTGTCTAATGTACGTTCACCATGTTTGGTCGCTACTGCTTGAACCTAGGGTACCAAACTTACCAATGAAAACCCTTTTAACCATGATACCTTGATCCGCTAAGACTCATGAGCCGGGCATGGTGGTATGGGACACCGTGGTCGAGCTGTCGGCCTCGGCTGGGGCCACGTGCCTCCCGTAGTGACCAGTGAGCAACCCGGACTCGTGAGCCATTATGGTGGTATGGGACACTATATTCGTCCTGTCGGCCTACATTGATAAGGTGATGGGGGAGTGGTGCAACGAATGTGAGCAACAGCCCTGGCAGCCCTTTGTAGTGACCTCGAGCATACTTTGAAATCGCGGTGAGCCTTAGAGTCTTGCCGCGGTATATAGAGTATGAACTAGGCCTGTTTCTGTATAGTGATGAATCATTTAAGAGGTGATGGGGGAGTGGTGTAACCTTTGTGCGTAACAGCCCTAACAGCCTTTACAGTGACCTAGAAAACACACCATCGTCTGATATTAACTAGGACTGATGACCCTAGAATGGATCATGTTTGGGAATGATACAAGGAAAGTACATTAGTTTCCCAATCCTGCTGTTTGAAATGGACTAATAATAACTCGGTAATCATGCTCACCATGCATTGCATGTGCCTGGAAGATGTGGAGCACTGAGGGAAGAAAGCATGTCGCGAACGTGAGATGGTGTCGCACGAGGGAGGGTGTGGTGAGGGCATACATCATGTCATTCATAATTGTATTAACAAGAGTAGTTAGGAGTGTTTGATTGTACTGCTTTATCATTACTGCTTGACTGAGTCGATAACATGTTAATCTATGCTTTATTGTTCCACTGAGTTAACTACTCACTCCCACGTTATGGGACAGTGTTTCGAACACCCACCAGACATTGTCTGATTTCAGATGGCGACGCTACTTCTGAGGCGGAGCCGGACCTTTGCAATGACTACGATGCCTGCTCGTATTGGTTGTCTTCTGACAGCTTCCTGTGAGCCGTGTCCTGATCGACGGGACTTTCTGGGATATTGACTAGAGGACCTTACACATTTGGTATATTTTAAGATTGTACTTGTAATTATTTAAGCTGGTAATGTTATCACACTCTGGAGACTCATCACAGTTTATATATTTTATCTATCTATCACAGTCTTCCGCTTGCAAATTTAACGGTCTCTAGAGTATGATATGCTGTTTTGGCTTAATCTCACTCATGTTCACTACTCTAATACAGTCAACATTCAATCATCATTCATTTTGTTGCATAAGTGATGTTCTGGAACTAGAGAGTTGAGTTACTACTCGACCCTCGATTTTCGGGATGTTACACGCGATCGTGAGATGAAGTCGCTGAGGGAGCGTAGGCGAGGGCATGCATCATTATTTCATATCATTCTTGCATTAACAAGAGTACTTAGGATATGGGTGTTGTACTACTTTATGATTACTGCTTGACTGAATTGATAACATGTTAACCTTTGCTTTACAGCCCTCTGAGTTGATCACTCACTCCCACGTTCTGGGACGGTGTTTTTAAACACAAACTAGACTTTATCTTAGCAGCAGGTCATGGCAATGCCTATGAGGCGGAGCTCGATTTCGAGGACGATGAGGATGCGTTCTCCTACATGCAGTTGTCGGGCGGGTTCACGTGAGCCATGTCCTGATCGGCGGGGGTTGCAGGGATGCTGATTAGATAACCCTACTCAATTTGTACATTTTGAAATTTTATATGTAATATATTAACTTGGTAACATGATCAGACTCTGGAGACATACGATTACTTATACGTTTTACATATCAACCACAGTCTTCCGCCTACTTAAATTTATCGTCTCTGGAGTATGATATGTTGTTTGGCTTAATCTCATTCATGTTTGATGTGCTAATATAGTCAACATTCAATCATCATTATCTTTGTTGCATAAGTGATGCGTTGGAACTCGGGAGTTAGGCATAAGCTCGACCCCCGATTTTCAGGGCATTACACTTGGGCTAGCCGAACCAAAACTCGGGCTAGCCGAATTTATAATAAAAGTTGTTATTTACTTCGGGCTTGAAGTTGGGCTGGTTGAACCAAAAGTTAGGCTGGCCAAATTCTAGGCAAAATAAGTATAAAAACCCACAATTAAATAATTTTGAAAGTACCTAGTCCTAAGGCTTTCTAGGGTTTTATACCACTTGAGATATATCAAATATCTGATTCAAATTGGCTTGATATTTATCTTGAACTTCATCTTGATTTTAACCTCGAGCTTTATCTCTGACTTCATCTTGAATATGTGCTTGAACTTTTCTCAGACATTAGCCGATCTTAAGCTTGATCTTCTCTTGAATATATACCAATCTTAAGCTTAATCTTCTCTTGAACATAGACAGATCTTGAAGATATACTATAAAGTGGTTTTATCTTTACCAAATTTGACAACTTATGTGTGCTCAACATCTTAGTACTTACAAAGGCCAAGGTCCTACGTAAGAACCAAGTCGAGTTTGGGTTTACAAACTCTTACACTCCAACCTACATAAGGAAGGATTGTAGACATGGACTCTTACAAATGACACTTGTCGAATTGAGTCCATTTTTTCACACCTTATGGGTTTCTTGATCTTCGCTCTCCCTTGCTCCAATAAGCTCCCCCGATCATGTTTTCATCGTTTCGTCAAGGCTTCAGCTCCACGATCAACCACCTTGCATGTGGTGCTCTTTGAAGTAATCGAGGTGATGGGAGTGGGTTGAATCTCTTACAACTAATGGGAAGTTGTTTAACCTAGGGGATTTAACTAAATGAGTCTCTTAGGAGATTTGGACAATGATATACCAAGATTGCTTAAGTCCAATCTCTAGGAAATGGAAGGGTCTAAGCACATCTCAATGTTGAGGTTGGAATCCTCATTAGAGTTGAAATCTCAAGGAGATTGCTTAGAACTCAAAGGAATAGAGGCATGGGATGAGGGATATGCATATGTAATCATCCTACCTTATGTTGCTCCAAAAATCCATCAGAAACTCTAAGAACTGAATGCCCTTTTTATAAAGTTTAAGCTTTAACGGTAAGAAAATGGGCAGAAAATGGCTTTGTTGATGTCATCGAAGGGTTCCTTGATGCCATCAAACAATCCGGACTAAATATGGTATTTTCTTGTTGGACTGATCTGGACCATTGTCGATGTCATCGATTGACCTTCAATGTCATTGAACATCAAGTCGTCGATGTCATCAAAGTGGCTTCGATGCTACTGAGAAAGTTAGCAAAAAATCAAAAACCTTGTTGGACAAATCTGACTCTCAATCGATGTCATCGAGGGGACTTCGATGTTTTCGAAGGGACCTCAATGCCATCGAGATTTTCAGATGAAAATCTAGTTTGGTTGTTGGACATCTCTAACTCTCGATCGATGTCATTGGCAGGTCTTCGATGTCATCGAAGACTGATCGATGGTAGCTCGATGCCATCGAACATGACATGGAATCTGTTGTTTTGGGCTAACTATTACCCAACAGATTCACACATCTTCTAGCATTGTTTATCATGTTTCTCTTAATCTCCTAAGGCTAAGGGATGATCAATTTGATATTCTTATTATGTCAAGATCATCTAGAGGTCAATGAGTTGTTTTGGGTCAAGGGTTAGGGTCACCAAGGCACTTCTTGTACCTGTTCTTTCTTCCTTGATGCTCTGACTCGCTTGTGTTTTCAGTCTTCACTTTCCAAAGGCTCAACCGACTATACGACACAACGATTCACGTGATTGACAAACCAGGGTACAAAAATAAGTGCACTAATACTAATACCGAGCTCGGGCCTGAGAACCGAGCTTTGAGGAGTGACCCATCTGTCGAGTTGAACTGTTCAAAGACAGAGCTCGGTGATAGGACTTACCTCCCAAGCTGATCAGACTGGGATATCTGGAGATAATCCACATCATACCAAGAAAGGACAAATCTGAATAGATCCTAGACGAAGATCATGTCGACTAAGGTGGGCTCGACAATATTCTCGAAAGTAGATTCCGATTCGAATTCGAACCCTTCAACGTATCTGACAGATCCTACTAAGATAGGTAAGCTCGGAGCAGTATAATGTTGAGGGTTAAATATTGCATATTGGACCCTATTTATTACTTGTTTTTATGAACATGATAATGCTTAATGTTTTATTTTAATCATGTTTGTATTGCAAAATGATTTTAAGAGCTTGGATTGAAAAGGATGTTAAAAGTATGGATTTAACGCTCAAGAATCACCAAAGTCAAGAATGGATCTGATAAAATCAAGAATGAAGAATGTACATACTGAAGATCCACGAAAACCAAGTTAAGAATGGAGAAAATTGGAATTTTAAAGTGAAATTCGGTGATCCTCGACTAGTCCTGGCTCCGGCTCGACCAGTCCTGCGTACGCTCGACCAGTCGAGCTGCTTCGACTTGAACTCCAACAACTAAAATAGCTAAAATTAGGTCATCCTCGACCAGTCGAAGGTGACCCTCGACCAGTCGAAGGTTACCCTCAACTAATTGAGGGTTGTCCTCGACTAGTCTTAAGTTACGCAGACAGCACACTAAGTGCGAAAATTTGAAGCAGTTTCCAGAATTTTCCAACTGGTGCGAAAGTCTAAGGCCTAAAACTATAAATAGGGGTCCCTAGGACACCCCTAGGCATCATTTAGGGTTTGAGGAGTGGACTAAAAGCGTGTAGAAACCGTCGCCAAGAGTTTTTCTTCATTTTCCTTAGTTGTTTTTATACTTTTATTAAGAGATTCTAGTTCAATCATGTCTATGGTTGGCTAAACCTCTTAGCTAGGGCTAAGAGGTAAGGCTTGTAGTGTGATGGGATGTTTTTGTTACTTTGATTCATGTTTATATTGAACTCTCTTTGATTCTAGTTTGATTATAAGGAATACTTTCAGTTTTTAATTGTTTGTTGTGACTCAAATTACAATGAATCTATAATAGCTTTGAGTATGTTCTTTTCATGCATTGAGATTGTGAAATTAGAAATTCTTGTTGTTCTCCATCGTCCCTTGGGCATGGTTGGATAATGGAATCATCCCTAACTTTCACAATTCTCCCAGATTGGTTATGGGATTGGTAAATCATATTGTTTGCCTTGTCTCATGAGTATGGTTTTATGATGGAATCACTTCCAGTTCTCACACCTCTCATCCATTGAGAACTAGGTCAAAGGAAGTTCAAATTTGATTTTACTGAGATATCTTCCAATTGGATAGGATGAGACTCCGATTCCAATTATGTGACTTGAATCAAGCATAGATCTCCTTGATCTCTACAAGTGGATCCTCGGAAACCCTAGTTTCCCACCTTTGAACTTCTTAAGTTTTTCATTAAATCTCTCACAATTACTCTCAAATATTCTAGATTTAGGATTTCATCCTTTTTCTAGCTCTTCTTCTAGTTGCTTTCAGAAAACACACGAGATTAGTCCCTGTGGATTCGACCTCGGTCTCACCGAGATTATTACTATATCGCAGTCTTATACTTGAGGTTATGAACATATAAACATCCTATAAATAACTCCCTTGCCTAGTGAAGAAGGTAAGCACAAAAATCTTTGATTCGAGTTCTATTTTTCTAATAATCCGACCTACCTAACTTATGCATTGGAGGGTCCCCAATTAACACCGGTGCCCCTATTGCCCTTTGCATTCCTTGGTGCAGGCACTCATACGCTTTATATATACAATACCTCTCATCCATATTCCAGCAATAACAGAGTTAAGGTATGATATACCCGCAACTTCATGTGCCTGAGCAAGAGCCATCACACTTAGCTAGGGTATCAAATCACTCCCCACGCAGGGCAAACCATGTACATCTACTTCTCCACCAGGCGTGAAATTGGGTTAGCCTGCCCGGCCCAGCCTTGGTAGCCCGGCCGTATAAGGCCAGGGATTGCGCTCCTAAACTTGGCCCGAGGCCAGGCCCGGGCTTGAAAACTAGGTCAAGTGTTTGGGCTGGGTCAAGCATAGGAAAATGCTGAATGGCTGGGTAAGTTTGCCCAGTCGAATCATCAAGTTGGCCACAACTAGAAAAAAAATGCATGATTTAAAGATATTTGTAACCAGGTCTCAATCAATGGACATATGTTTGAAGGCACTCTTGGCTTTGGAGTCATGTTTCAATGATAAAGAGCATTCACACGGTGGGGCTCATATACTCACCAAAATTCCTAGATTAGCCCGTTTCAAATCGTTGATCATTTGTGGCCCCGCCTGGCACTAGTCCTACTCTGACGAGAGCCGAGGCCTTTCTGACCCGATCAGGACCAGGGCTGGGCAACAGGGCTGGGTAAAACCAGGTGCAGCCCTAGCCCGCCCATTGCCACCCTCATCTGCTACTCTCAAAAATCACTTCCTTTTAACCGTCATCTGCTACTCTCAAAAATCACTTCCTTTTACTGTCCACGTGCATTGCACGACCATATCTATTATCTGCTGGTTGTAGCTAAAACCCTTTCGGAGCTAAAACCCTTCTCAACTTCCACATTTCAAAGAAAGAGAAAGAAGAAGAAGAAGAAGAAGAAGAGAAGAGGAGAAGAGAAGAAGAAAGGAGAAGAAAAGGTCAGAAATGCAACGAAAATCTCATTTGGGTTTCCTCACTCAAATGAAACCAATGCTTTATTTGATTTGATTTTATTTTTTAATTTTATATTTGGGATTTCTGTGCAGATAATGATGATGATGATGGTGTTATAGAATAGGAAAGGAACGGAGAAAAAAGGGGTGTTTTGGGTAATGGCTTTTCAGCAGCTGCTGCCGCTGCCTAGTTCCTCCTCTCATCAGAACCCTCTCCCTCCAAATTCTCTTCTTCTCGCTTCCCATTTCTGCAGGCCATTGAAGATTCCCAACCCCCATCTGGTATATATTTTTATATATTTATATTCCGTACATTTAATCTTCCTGCATTCAGTCTTTGTTTCAGGTGGGCCCACCTGTAGATGAACTGACCCAAGATCAGGCTGGATGATTCATCAGGTAGGCAACCCATGAACTGAAACAATGGACGGTGGTCAACAGTCTACATTCAGGTTATATGTGTAGCCTGCCCGCCTGATGGGGTTTGCTGCTTGAATTTTGGACTGGGCCGTCTATGTGGCATGACTTCACCTTCTGCATAGCTTGGATGCCCAACACACGAGCAGGTCTGGCAAATGTGAAGGTTGTGCGTGCAGGGACTTAGAAAAGCTCTGTTGAATGAATTGGGTCACTTATATGAGAAAGCAATTCAACTTTAAGTGCCTTTTTGGATGGTTTTTCCACAAAAAAGGGTTTTCCGGTGGTCTAACTTGTCGAAAACCAATCCAAATGGTGTTCTGTGAATGGGCTTTCTAGTGCCTACTCCGACAGCCGGGGGATTGGATGGGGTTTGTGAACTGTGTCCATTGTTTGAATTATCTATGATATTATCGTTATCTCCTGCTTGGTGATACCAATAACACTGGTAGCGATACCGATAACACCGATAGTATTAGAAATTCCAAGCATCAACGATGTATCGCCAATACTTTCAATTGTGTAAATTCTAGGTGTCGCTTATATTACCAATGTATCGATATCGTCAATTTTTTGGACTGCGTAAATTCTAGGTGACACTTGCATCACAAGTATATCGACGATATTTCAATAATAGTGCCAACGTAGAGATATCACATAAAGTTTGTTTATTAAAAAAAATTATAGTTCATTTTTTATGAGCACATCGTTGTATGCAGTTTTCAATTTGTCGTTGCTAATATTGATATCTCAATATTATCGTTATCGCAACGTGCACAATATCAAAACCACAATCTTTCGTTTCCTTTCTAGTTGTTGATGATTTTTTGGCAAAATATCATGAGTTGTCGATATCATGCAATATTGATGGATGTTTGGATGGAAGGTTGGATGGATGATTGGATGGTTAGATGGGATGGATGAGATGGTTAGACTGTTTCTTACGACAACACATGCTTTTAAGCTCCTATTAAATGGAAACTTATTGTGTATACATTCTTTTTGCAAACTTTTTATTCTAACTATGCAAATATGTGTATTTTACCATCTCCTGAAGTTTCACTACAAATTCTACCATTTTTCCTATGTTTTCCTACATTTCTGGTTAACAGCGATATTAGCGGCGATATCGATATTGTTTCCGTATCCCCGGCTGACAAAAGGTGTAGCGATATCGATACTTCAAACACTGACTGTGTCCAAATGCACAACATGGATTAGGGTTTGGTTCAAACCAACATTTATACATCAGACGCCCCATCTGGGGGTACGTTTATGTTAGGAGAAAGATCCTTTCTTGACTACACGCACAATAATATCAAAATCAAAAGAAAGCATGAAAAAGAGACAAACCACGACATAGAGATTTATGTGGTTCCTTTTTGGTACGTCCACAGATTCACATCGATCCACTATGCTCAAATGCAAAAACAAAGTAGTAGCTTTCAATATAATGATGGCTCTCTCTCATGACAGAATATATATTACCTCAAACGAACTAAGGTTTACATACAATTCCATGTGAAATTATGAAATTGCCTGCGAAAATGATTATTGGATGAGCAGTACACCTCTAATGATCATGCTCCACAGATTTTAACAATCTTCCGCTTGGAGACTGGTCATATGCAATCTCTCACTGAACACACTACATATGTAAAAGCCCATACTTCCGTAGAGAACTTGATGTAAATCTCCTCCTGGTCTTTAAGCTTGAAGACCAATAGAAACTGAACATGACTTCAGTTTCTCTTTGGTGACCGCCTTAGTCAACATATCTGTTGAGTTCTGATTTGTGTGAATCTTCTCTAAAGTAAATTGTCCATCTTCTGAAAGCAATTCTATTAAATGATATTCAATGTCTATATGCTTGGCTCTTGAATGGAAGGTTGAGTTTTTTGCTTAATGAATTACGTTTTGACTGTCACTGTACAACTTATAAATTTCTAGCTTTTTACCCAACTCCTACATGAGACCCTGTAATCATATCATTTCTTTGCAAGCCTTTGTCGCAGTAATATACTCTGTTTCTGTCGTCGAGAAGGTAACAATCTTCCGTAACTGTGAGATTGATGCAGGACAATTAACCATTTGCTCTAAAAGCTCGAACTGTTAGAACATGGCGAATTAATCCCTTTATCTCATAGCCCAGGCCCCACATCTCATGGGTTAGGACCTCGGCCGAACCTCCTTTGTGGGCCCCAAATCACATGAGTACCGCCTCACATGGGCCGCCCACCCCGAGTGTGTCCCTGCATCCTACAGGCTACCCTACTTGAGCCCGATGTGAAATGTGCATTAATCACCCCTGGTGAGGAGTCTCAAACACGAGACCTCCCCCGTGGGCCCCGCCTATCCCAAGTGTGCACCTGTATCTCACAAGCGACTCCACTCGAGCTCGGTGTGAAAATGCCCCTACATTAATCACCCCCGGTGAGGAGTCTCGAACACGAGACCTCTTGCTCTGATACCAATTTGATGCAGGATAATTAACCATGCTTTAAAAGCTCGAACTGTTAGAGCATGGAGAATTAATCCCTTTATCTCATAGCCCAGGCCCCACATCTCATGGGTTAGGACCTTGGCCGAACCCCCTTCGTGGGCCCCAAATCACATAATTTGATGCAGGACAATTAACCACTTGCTCTAAAATCTCGAACTGTTAAAGTATGACAAGTTAATCCCTTTATCTCATAGCCCAGGCCCCACATTGCATGGGTTAAGACCTCGGCCGAACCCCCTTCGTGGGCCCCAAATCACATAGGCGGCCCACCCCGAGTATGTCCCCGCATCCCACGGGCTACCCTACTCGAGTTCGGTGTGAAATGCGCATTAATCACCCCCGGTGAGGAGTCTTGAACATGAGACCTCCCCCGTGGGCCCCAAATTACATGGGTCACCCACCCCGAGTGTCCCCGCATCCCACAGGCTACCCCACTTGAGCCTGGTGTGAAAATGCCCTTGTATTAATCACCCTTGGTGAGGAGCAAGGTGTCCCGTATCCGTTACGATACGGCCGTATCGGCCGATACGTAACGGTAACGGCTGACACCGTTACGCGATACAGGGTCGAAACGGCCGTTATGGAGGCATAACGGCCGTTACGGACCCGTAACGGCTTTTACGGGCCTGAAAAAAAAGAAAAATAAAAAGAAAAAAACATGCCTTTTTCGTTTCTTCTATTCTTCTTCTTCTTCTTCTTCTTCTTCTTCTTGCTATGGCTATTTATGCATGTACAACGGCTGGCTTGCTAAGGCAAAATCTCTCTCTCTCTCTCTCTCTCTCTCTCTCTCTCTCGGTTCGGTCCCCTCTCTGCTTTCCGTCTTTTCTTTTCCTTTCCCTCTCTTTTCTTTTCTTTTTCCAGCAAAACCGAACAGAATGGCGTGGCTGTTTCACAGCCACGTAGTTTTCTTTCTTTCTTTCTTTTATATATATATATATATAAATATATATATATAATCTGCAGTGCACATTGCATAGTGCACACTCGCTATTTTATTGCATGCGGTGGGGCCCACCTTGATTTATGTATGGTAAATCCATGCCATTCATAATTTTTCAAGTTCATTTTAAAGCATGATCCTTGAAATGAAGGGATCAAAATCTCAATTGGACCACGTAGTTGGGATTGCATGCCCGCCATTAAAATCTTCTTAAGGCCCATTTTGTGATCCACCTAAGATTTGGATTAGCCTCATTTTTTGGTCCTTGCCCTAAAATAAGTGGGCAAAAAGGATGGACCACATGGATATACAACAAATGCCATTTTATATATATTTTATATTTTTTTCTATTTACGCATTAAATATGGCCATTTTTTTAAAATTCGAAAAATCATTTTTTAATGATTGTTTTGCTGTTTTAATCATGCCATGTGATGTGTTAATTATAGTAGAACATGTTAATGTGCATTTTACAGATTTAGGGTGCCATTTTATATTTTTTTAAATATTTTTTTCTATTTACGCATTAATTATGGCCCTTTTTTTAAAAATTCAAAAAATCATTTTTAATGATTGTTTTGATGTTTTAATCATGCCATGTGATGTGTTAATCATAATAGAACATGTTAACGTGCATTTTACAGATTTGGGGTGCCATTTTATATATATATTTTATATTTTTTTCTATTTACGCATTAATTATGGCCCTTTTTTTTAAAATTCGAAAAATCATTTTTTAATGATTGTTTTGATGTTTTAATCATGTCATGTGATGTGTTAATCATAGTAGAACATGTTAGTGTGCATTTTACAGATTTGGGGTGCCATTTTATATATTTTTTATATTTTTTTCTATTTACAAATTAATTATGACGCTTTTTTAAGAATTCGAAAAATCATTTTTTAATGATTGTTTTGATGTTTTAATCATGCCATGTGATGTGTTAATCATAGTAGAACATGTTAATGTGCATTTTACAGATTTGGGGTGCCATTTTATATTTTTTTAAATATTTTTTCTATTTACGCATTAATTATAGCCTTTTTTTAATTCGAAAAATCATTTTTTAATGATTGTTTTGTTGTTTTAATCATGCCATGTGATGTGTTAATCATAGTAGAACATGTTAATGTGCATTTTATAGATTTGGGGTGCCATTTTATATTTTTATATATATATATATTTTTATTTACGCATGCTCGAGAAATTCCTAAAAAATAATTGCAAACACCAAATGTAAGATATTTTCATATTACATTCATTCTAATATATCTATCATTGATAGTAGATAGTTAGAAAATTAAATATATGAATTTTGTAGTCAAATTCAGGTTATCTGGTTAATAAATTCATCAGACAGTCCGATACAACTTCTCACCAAAGAGTGGACCGTTACACCACCATAAACATGATCCAATTTATAAATGAATGCATATTTGGAATGCTTAGAATATTCCAGATTTAATCCATATTTTTTCATATTTTTTTGGCAAAAAAAAAAAATTTGCGCCATTACGGGCCATTACGCCCCCGTATCCGTATCGGTTTTGGAGGTCACTGTTACGCCAACCGATACCGATACGGGACACCTTGGTGAGGAGTCTTGAACACGAGACCTCCCGCTCTGATACCAATTTGATGCAGGACAATTAACCACTTGCTCTAAAAGCTCGAACTGTTAGAGCATGGTGAATTAATCCCTTTATCTCATAGCCCAGGCCCCACATCTCATGGGTTAGGACCTCGACTTCGTGGGCCCCAAATCACATGGGTACCACCTCACATGGGCCGCCCACCCCGAGTGTGTCCTTGCATCCCACAGGCTATCCCACTCGAGCCCAGTGTGAAATGCGCATTAATCACCCCCATTGAACTCCGTCTTCAGATGGGTGTTTTCTATAGTATATGGGATGAATATGGGACGCCCTTTAGTGTGTTCGAGGAGATTTTGATGTTGCAAGGTTCTCCTATAAAAATCTTCCGAGGGTAGGATTACTCAAAGCATGGTTTAGTTCTCAAATTGGGTGCAAAGGAACAAGCTAATGGACCTTCCAATGGGGGATGCCAACTTCATGTGGTCCAGAGGCCAAGAGAAACCAGTTTTGTCCAAGGTTGATTGATTCTTAGTCTCAACAGCATGGGTAGAGAAGTTCCCTTTAAAGTGTCAATGAGGGCTACACTATCTGGTTTTACTAGATGTGGAGGAGGATTGTGGTCCCATGTCATTCAAGTTTGAATTCACGTGTCTTGGGTTGATTGGTGGACTTGGTGAATGAATGGTGGGCATCATTAGAATTGGAAGGATATCCAAGTTTTGTGCTTATTCCCAAAATTGAAACTTCTTAAAAGGAAAATCATGTAGTGTAAAAAGGAGGTGCTCGGCAAAAGGGAGCAAGAGATGGATAGTATCTTCAATGAAATACAAGCATTGGATGCCAAGGAGGAGGGCGTGGTCTTATCGGTAGAGGAAAGAACTAGAAGAGAGATGCTGACATTAGAATACAAAAGTCGCTTAAAGGAGAGATAAAATGGAAGCATCCGTCAAGGGAAAATTGACTTAAGGAGGGGACAACACCAAATTCTTCCATGGACTAGCTAGTGCAAGGGCCAAGAGAATTCACAACATTGTGGTGAATGGTGTTAAGGTGGAGGAAAAAAGCTGAAGTATGCAATGCTATTGATGGCTTCTATCACGGTTTGCTCACAAGAAAGGTGTTTTGTATCCGTTATGATACGCCCGTGAAGGCCGATACGTATAGGTAATGGTCATGACCGTTACCCGATACGGGGGTGAAACGGGACAATTGATTTTTTGGGACTGTATCGGCCGTTACGGTGGATCTAAAGGCCGTTACGGGGCGTAACAATCGTTACCCCCCGTAGCGGTCGAATAACTACCCCCCCCCCCCTTTTATTATTATTTAAAAAAAAAAAAAAAACTTTTCTCATTCCCAAAACTCTCGTAAATCATTTTACAATAGATTTTGACCACTCTTACTATAGTTTTAAATATTAAAATCATAGATTGAAGTGATTTGGGTAAATAGAAGCTCTGATGGCCTTTTTTTTTTTTAAAAATAAAAAAATTGAAAAAGTAATCTTTATGCAATTTTTCTTATTTCTAGTTTTAATGCTTGATTGTGATGTGTAAACATTAGATACATATAATCATGTTAACAAATTCACTAGACAGCCCGATACAACACTCTCACCAAAGAGTGGACCGTTACACTACCATAAACATGATCAAAACAAAAAATGAATATATATTTGGAATATTTACATTATTCATTATTTTCTAAATATTTTTTCTGAATTTTTTGGGCAAAAGAAAATTTTCAACTGTTACGGTGGTTGTAACAGTCGTTACGCCCCCGTATCGATAATGGTGGTGACCATTACGGCCACTGTTACCGATACAGGATACCTTGTTCACAAGTGAAGGATGGGGAGACCGAGATCGGATAATATGGTATTTTAGATTATCTCGGAATAGGTGAATATTCTCAAAAGGCCAATCACAGAAGATGAGATTAAAGCGGAAATAAATGAGCTAGGGAGCATAGATTTAAAAATCAGTTTTGTATTGACCAAATACGATACTCGATAGGATACTCTATCGGGCCGTTATGAAAAAAGTGCTGTATTGGCACTGATATTTTCCTGTCGTATCGGTTCAACAGATATGACTAGAAAAGGCTCTAGTGGGTCTTTTTCGTGTGTTTTCTCTTCGTTTTTTCTGTTTTCTCCTTCTTGTTTTGATTTGTTTGCAAAGAGGAATTGTTTTAAAGGCATTTTCGATCAAATTTAGGTCAAATTTGAAGACTGAAACTTTTTTTTTTCATCAAATCGAAGATCGAAGCTCTTGGACCTGGTTTTGCATAAATAGAAAAAAATGTAAAAAAAATATTATGTTGTTGTTTCGATCTAGAATCTGATCGAAACAATTGTATAAACCATTTCGCTTAGATCATGGATGACTTGATCTTGATTGGGGTTTTTTCTTTTTTTTTTTTTTTTTTGATTTATGCAGGAATTTTCTGAAAAATTTTGAAATTAGTTTTTTTTTTTGGCTGATTCTTGTTATGATGCTTGAGGAGTTATAAGAATATGGATCTATTGATTTTGTAATGCATGGGCATTTTCACACCGGGCTCGAGTGGGGTAGCCCGTGGGATGCAGGGACACACTCGGGGTGGGTGACCCATGTGATTTGGGGCCCACTGAGGAGGTTTCGTGTTCGAGACTCCTCACCGGGGGTGATTAATGCGCATTTCACATCGGGCTCGAGTAGGGTAGCCCGTGAGATGCGGGGACACTCAGGGTGGGCGGCCCATGTGATTCGGGGCCCACGAGCCCATGAGGGGAGTTTGGCCGAGGTCCTAAACCAAGGTGTCCCGTATTCGTTACGATACGGCCGTATCGGCCGATACGTAACAGTAACGGCCAACACCATTACACGATACGGGGTCGAAACGGGCACCCCCCTGATTCTGTGACTGTAACGGCTGTTATGGAGCCGTTACGGCCGTTACGGGTCTAGAAAATAGGGAAAAAAAGAAGCATACCTGTTTTTTCTTTCTGTTCTCCTTCTTCTCCTTCTTCTTCCTCTTCTTCTTCTTCTTCTCGCCCTGCTGAGGCTGCGGCTGCGGCCCCGACCCGGGCCTCCTCTTCCTCCTCCTCCTCTCTCTCTCTCTCTCTCTCTCTCTCTCTCTCCTCCTCTTCTTTCCCTCTTTTTCTTTTCGGTTTCCCTCTCTCTCGCATCTTTTTCATTTGAAATCGGAAGCGGATTGACTAGTGTACCACACACCAGTATAGCTGTTGTAGGTACGTGTCATGCAAAGACGAGCGCTGACACTCCTCGAGCTCCGAGTTGTACAAACGGTTCAAAGGAGATCAAAGTTACATGGGCTCCACAGTGATGTATTTATTATATCTACACCGTTCATCTATTTTTAAATCATTTTAGAGCATTACCCAAAAAATGAATCGTATCCAAAGATTGTCTGGACCACACCAAAAATAGCAGCGGAGATGATGATTTTCACCGTTAAACAATTCGTTGGCCCACCATAACGTTTATTTTCCATTCAAACTGTTCATAAGGTAAAAAAGACCTGAATGAAGAGGAAAAACAAATTTCATATTGATCCAAATGTTCTGTGATCCCAAAAAGGGTTTCAATGGTAGACGTTCAATCCCCCACTGCTTTTTGCAGTGTGGTCCACTTGATAATTAGATCTGTATTATTTTTCGTGTCAAGCCTTAAGACGATCTCGTCAAATGAATGGACGGTTTAGATATAACACATACCTCATGATTAGACCTATAGGATTTACTGACGTCAATACACATAGGTACACCAGGCTTCCAAAGAAATCGGATTCTCTGGAGTTATGCAGCACGCTTTTGTACACATGCCGTGTGGCCCCACCATAATGTATATATTTTATCCATGCCGTCCATCCATTTTGCCATATCATTTTAGGTCATGATCCAAAAAATTAGTAAGATCCAAATCTCAAGTGGACCACACTATAGGAAATAGTGGTTATAGAATGCTCACCATTAAAATTTTCTTAGGGTCCACTGTAATGTTTATTTTTCATCCAACCTGTTAATTGGGTCACATTGACGTGGATGAAGGGAAAACATACATGTCAGCTTAATTTAAAACTTTTGTAGCCCCCAATAAATTTTTAATGGTGGATGTTTAATTATTGTTGTTTCTTATGGTGTAGTCCACCTGAGCTTTGGATCTGCCTCATTTTTGGGCTCATGCCCTAAAATTATTTGGCAAAATGGATGGACGGTGTGGATATAATACATTCATCACGGGTGGGGCCCAAAAAGCTTTGACACTCGTGTGCTACACTTCACAATTCGGGTCTCGCTTGATTCAGGCCCTTAAAAAATTGTACATGAGACATGTATTAACATAGAATTTACCAATTAAATTATGGACTGTAATTGCTAACTCACAATGCCAAAATCAAATTATTTGAATAGTTTTAATTGTTAATTTGTGGACGCTTATTTTTTAAAATAGTGCCTTTTGATTTTTTTTTTTTTTCATGATTCACTATCCAATAAATGTCCACAAATTCATAAGTGGGATAATTTCAATAAATCGCATGAATTTGAGGCTGATTTGGGGCACGGATTGGTCCTCCAAGTCAGCCCCAAATTGACAACGCCATCTACCTGAATTTAATTTCATTTTTTAAAAGAACTACTGGGAGAAATGATATCAAATTGTTAAGTATATAAATTAGATATTTATAAAATTAATTTTGTAGTCAAATTCAAGTTATCTGGTTCATAAATTCATCAGACAGTTTGATACAACTTCTCACCAAAGAGTTGACCGTTACACCTCTATAAACATGTTCCAATTTATAAATGAATGCATATTTGGAATGCTTAGAATATTCCGGATTTAATCCATATTTTTTCATATTTTTTTAGTAAAAAAAAAATTTGCACCGTTACGGGCCGTTACGCCCTCGTATCGCTGTTACACCCCCGTATCCGTATCGGTATCGGAGGGCACCGTTACGCCAACCGATACCGATACGAGATACCTTGTCCTAAACCCATGAGATGCGGGGCCTGGACTATGAGATAAAGGGATTAATTCGCCATACTCTAACAGTTCGAGCATTTAGAGCAAGTGGTTAATTGTCCTGCTTCAAATTGGCATCAGAGCGGGAGGTCTCGTGTTCGAGACTCCTCACCGGGGGTGATTAATGCAGGGGCATTTTCACACCGGGCTCGAGTGGGGTAGCCCGTGAGATGCGAGGACGCTCGGGGTGGGTGACCCATGTGATTTGGGGCCCATAGAGGTCTCGTGTTCGAGACTCTTCACTGGGGGTGATTAATGCGCATTTCACATCGGGCTTGAGAGGGTAGCCCATGGGATGTGGATGCGGGGACACACTTGGGTTTGGCGGCCCATGTGATTTGGGGCCACGAGCCTGGTTGAGGTCCTAAACCCATGAGATGTGGGGCCTGGGCTATGAGATAAAGGGATTAATTTGCCATACTCTAACAGTTCAAGCTTTTAGAGCAAGTGGTTAATTATCCTGCATCATTTTGTCTCAATTTGAGGGTTATTCTTTTTGATTTTTTTTAAAAATATGTTTCTTGTTATGATGCTTGAGGACTATTAGAAGACAATAAATCTAATGATTTCAAACATGCATTGATTAAAGAAAAAGTATTTCTACATTTTTTGGTTAAGTTTTGGGCATTTTCTAAAAATTTTTCAAAAATAATTTTTAGAAAAATTATATGATTATGAATAATAGATCTCGGCTAATATATGTTTGTTTTGAACATAGATCTACATTTAGAATTACAATTAAATTTAGATTATTTTCTTATATTCGAGCCATTTTTATTCATTTTTAGGTATTTTGTTGAATATTTTCTTTTTCTACAAAATTTATTTGGGGGAATGATAGATCTATTGATTTAAACATAGATCTAAGTTCTTTTTACAAGCATTTACATTTTAGAGGCTGCAAATTTATTTTTAACTTATTTTCGCCTTTTTTTTTTCGTCAATTTTCACAAGTTTTTTTTTTTTTTTTTTTTTTTTTTTTTTGTTTTAAAAAATCAGATTCAATATTACTTTTCTTTATAAAAAAATTCTCCTCTTACAATCTTACTCGTATATCAAATTACCAATGCTTGTTATATTTATACTCTTCTCTTAATCTTACAATCCTAATGCCTTATTGTTTTAAATATGTGTGTAGTTTATTAGTTCATTAATCAATATATGATATCAATTTCTAATATATATCAACAATTGATACAATAAAAAAATTTAAAAAATCAACGCCACACCTTATAATAGGTCAATCCGTCAAGACAACATTCTTACCAAAGAATGATTCGATACACCATTGAATATATGGTCAAAACACAAAAAAGAAAGATAATGATAGATTTTTGGATATCTCATTTTTTCTTATTTTCTAATATTTTCCCTATTTTCTCTTTAAAAGAAATTCTGATTGATATGGGCTGATTTGGCCCTGATACCGATATGTGATGCCGCATCATATAACTTTTCTGCCAGGCTGATGCATCTGCCTATATCGGGCTGATTCGGCCCCGATATCGATATGCGATGCCGTATCTTACAATCCTAATGACTTATTATTTTAAATATGTGTTTAGTTTATTAGTTCATTAATCAATATATGATATCAATTTCTAATATATATCAACAATTTATACAAAAAAATAAATCAACACCACCTTATATTAGGTCAGCCCGTCAAGACAACATTCTTACCAAAGAATGGTCCATTAGACCATTGAATTTACCAAAGAATGGTCCATTAGACCATTGAATATATGGTCAAAACACAAAAATAAATAAAAAAGTAAATAAATAAATAAAATAAAATAAAAATGATAGATTTTTAGATATCTCATTTTTTCCTTATTTTTCTTTTAAAAAAATTCTGATTGATATGGGCCGATTCGGCCCTGATACCGATATGCAATGATGTATCGTATAATTTTTCTACAAGGCCGATACATCTGCCGATGTCGACATTTAGAACCATGCTAGGGAGGGATGACAAAGCACCAGGATTGGATGGTTTTCCATTGGCGTTCTTTTAGAATTTTTTGTGAGTTGGTGAAGTCAGATGTGCCAAAGAAATGAGCAAACAACCTAAAAGACCTTAGGCCGATAAGCTTAATTAGGGCTCTATGCAAGATTTTGGCAAAGGTATTGGCCACAAGATTCCGCGTCATCCTTAGGAGTGTTATCTCCAACATTATTTTAAATAGCGTGTAGCATATAGTGTAGCGTTTGCCCCTCTATAGTGTGTAACATAAGCTACATATTGTGTGGCGTAAGCTACATGATACTTAATATTTTAAATTAAAATAATTGAAAAATATGATAAAATTTACAAAATGCATAATTCCTAAGAGTTCTTGACTGTGAATCTAGATCATCAACCACATATTTCCATGCAAAATCTCCGTCTCTTTGCCTTTAGACCTCTCTAAGTGTGACCTCTTTTTTATTTTATTTTATTTTATTGAAACATCACAAATTCACAATATGGACCACAATTTGGATGGTCTGGATTGATCTAGTGTAGTGCCATGTGTGATTGGGATGATCGCCACTATTTTAAAATAGGTGTTTAGCTAGCATTAGAAGGAGATTTCAGGTAGCATACACTACCTACACTACACGCTACATGTAGTGTACACTACATGCTTTGTAGCTTACGCTACTTGCATACACTACGTAGTATTTTAGCTACGCTACGCAACATTTTAGCTATGCTACGCTACGTAGTGTACGCTACGAGCGCTACTGAAAACATTGATCTTCAAGACTCAAGGTTCCTTTGTTGAGAGAAGACATATACTGGATAATGCTTTGATAGCTCATGAATGCATCGATTACCAACATAAAGAAGGCAAAGGTGGGGTGGTGTGCTAGATTTGGAGAAAGCGTATAATCATGTTGATTGGGATTTCCTTGACTACTTGTTATGTAGACTTGGTTGTGGGGAAAAGTGGATATGATGGATCCAAGTGTATGTTAGATCAACATTGGGGGGGGGGGTGTGGGTTGGGGTGGAGGAGGAAAGCTTGGAAGTCATGATCAGGAAGTATGGAGCAAAGGAATGGTGGCTAAAGAAAAACCACTATAGGGGGGTTTGGAAGGACGTGGGTGGGGGATCCTGTTGGCAAAAGTGGAGCATGGATGCCTATTGTCGAAGGAATTTGAGAGGTGGAGGAATTCATAAGCTTATCGAAACAACTAACGAGTGTGAGTTATTGTTGTGGCGGGACTCAATCATGTGGTGAGAAAAGAAGTCGGGATAGTTTCCTAATACAACATGCTATTCAGCCCCCATCCAGTAGGGGGAAGGGCGCACATCATGCCCATATGGTCATATGCCGCCCCGCATGGCTAGTAGGGTGGAACAAGTTGCTTATGATGGACAACCTAAGGAAGAGGGGGTTGTACATTACCAATGTGTGTACGCTATGTTGGTGGAATGAAGAATCGATTAATTGTCTCTTCGTTAATTGCTCTTTTACGAGGGGGGCCTAGGAAAGTTTCCTGAAATTTTTTGGGGTGGCTTGGGTGATAACAAAAAACCATTGTGGATTTTTTCTGGTCCTAGTAAAGGGGGTTTTAGTAAGGCAAAGATGAATGTAATTGAGTGGGCTTTGGTGTCTGATACTTTAATCGGATGTGAATTACCCTTTAATGGATGGGGTGCCTTGTAATTTTTTGGCAGCTTGGCTGTTTCTTTGTTCTTTAATAAAATAAAATGGTCATCTTAAAAAAATCACTTATTTTTCCACTTCATTTCAACCATGAATGAGGCTTTGGAACTGATGTTAGACTAGATCTAGGCCTATTTTGAGGATCAAAACATTTAGAGTGGGATTTGACGAATTGAAATGGAATGGATCATTTTGGGAAATATTGGAAGAAGGTGAACTATCACCTTTTTTTGCTCTCTCTCTCTCTCTCTCTCTCTCTCTCTCTCTCTCTCTCTTTTCCTAAATAGCCTTTTCATTGTATTCATATGTAATGTGCCCTAATTGACCAAAACATGCTTCATTTGTGTTCAATTAGGACTATTTGGTTGACTTTTGACAAGAAAGAATTATTTGGGTCCCCACTCGTGGCTTAGTGGTAGACTCACAAGAGTTTCAACATAGAGGTCATGGGTTCAAGGACCCATTGTGGTGTGTGTGGGTGTAGTAGTGTGTGTAAAAAAATGCTAAACACACACACACACACAGATACATGGTGATGTTTTACATTTTGTCCTATTTTCCTGTTACTTTTAAGATTTTTGTGCTAAAAAGAACATTAGGCAATATGGGCTTGAGTGGGAGTCGGTATGTGAAGCGGATTTGGTTATTTTAGGAGAACTTGGAAAAAAAGTAACCCATCACTTCTAATTTTTTATTATTTTATTTTATTTTATATCTTCTTCTTGTTTTGTTGTAGTTCAATGAAATAAACCTTAATTTACCAATCATGCTTAATTTGTGTTCAATTAGAGCCTACTTCGTTGGTTTTCACAAATCGGGCTAGATGAATAGTAATTCTGACACTATTCATCTTTTTTTTATTTATTTATCAAGTTTCGTTTAAATTTTCTTCGAAGATGTTAGAGTTTTTTTTTTCCCATCGTGGTGGCGGAAGCACTTAGCAACATGCTATCAAAAGGCCAAGAGGCAGGTCTCATTTCTGGTTTTCGAGGCAGTCCAAGCGGGGCCAGACTATCTCACCTTCAATTCGCGGATGAGATACTCTTATTTTGTAAATCGGATGAAGCCATGGTAGACAATTTGCAGAAAATTTTGGGATATTTCGAAGCGGTTTTAGGGCTAAAAATTAATGTTGCAAAGAGTGAAATGCTTTCTCACCTTCAATTCGTGGATGACACACTCTGATTTTGTAAATCAAATGAAGCCATGGTAGACGATTTGCAGAAAATTTTGGGATGTTTCGAAGTGGTTTCAAGGCTAAAAATTAATGTTGCAAAGAGTGAAATGCTTGGCATGGGTCTCTCTAAGGAAAAGCTATCTTCCCTTGCAAATGTCTTTGGATGCAGAACGGGATCCTTCCCATTGACTTACTTGGGGCTCCCATTATGTGCAGGTAGACCTCCAAAGCATTTGTGGAGCAGGGTAATAGAGAAATTTGATTGGAAGTTATCTAAATGGAAAAACAGGCACTTATCCTTGATGGGTCGTATTACTCTCATCAAGGTGGCACTATCAAACCTACCTGTATATTATGTCTTTATATAATTGTTCAAAAAAAGTTTGAACAAATTAGAAAATTTACGGAGGGACTTCTTATGGCAAGGGGCTGAAGATAAATTCAAATTCCACTTACTCAAGTGGAAGGAAATTTGCAAACCTTTAGTCGACGGAGGAGCCAGACTAAGAGTTTTAGAAGATATGAACATGACCCTCCTTAGCAAGTGGTTTTGGAGGTTTGGAATTGAAGAGGGGAAGCTGTGGAGGGAAGTCATAGCCTCCAAGTATGGCTAGAAGAGGGAGGTTAATTAGTCATCTCTACACAACGCATCCGGAATTTGGAAATCCATTTTTTCAGTTGCTCCTATAGTGAAATCAAGATTGAAATTCTCCCTTCGAAATGGCAGTAGGATATGATTTTTGGAAGATAGACGGTGCGGTGATAGAAGATATCAACATGACCCTCCTTAGCAAGTGGTTCTGGAGGTTTGTAACTAAAGAGGGGAAGCTATGGAGGGAAGTCATAGCCTCCAAGTATGGCTAGAAGAGGGAGGTTAATTAGTCATCTCTATACAATGCATCCGGAATTTGGAAATCCATTTTCTCAGTTGCTCCTATAGTGAAATCAAGGTTGAAATTCTCCCTTCGAAATGGCAGTAGGATATGATTTTGGGAAGATATACGGTGCAATGATAATACACTAGTGGTGGAATTTCCATCTTTGGCTTGCTTATCCCCTTCGAGAAATGTGATCGTGGCTTCATGTTTTTCACACGATGGTGGGAGGGGAGCATTGTGCTTTCCATGTCGAAGGGCCTTAACCGATGAAGTGTTGGAATTTGAAGGATTGTTGGAGCAGCTTCATTTATTATATTATTCCCCCAATCTCTCGGGCACCTTGATATGGAGTGCCTCCCCTTGGATAATTTTTCGGTTAAATCATTATACTCAATGTTTTGGGCGGAAGCAAATGTGGGAGATTATGAATTTTGTATGCCTTTTGGGCGTATGATGCTCCTCCAAAAGTGGCTTTTTTCGCTTGGTAGGAATATGGCACATTCTCATGGTGGACAACCTTCAGAAGTGGGCCATGATCCACCCCAACATATGTGCATCAAGTGTGGTCGCATCTTCTCAAAGTCTTTGAAGTTATTTGATTGATGCCTCATTCAGTAGACTTATTGTTCTGGATGTGGCATGCCGTTCGGCTTGTAAAAGGAAAGCGATCTATTTGGCGTTTATCTTTATTAGCAGTCCTTTGGAATATTCGAGGCAAATGAAACGCTTGTTGCTTTCACAACAAAGCAGGACCATGGGAAGTCGTGTGGAAGATCAAGAGGGATGTCATGGAATGGGCAGCAGGGGCTGATTGTGTAAAACATTTTCCTACTTTTGGGCTACGTCTATAATGTAATCCCCTGCTAGTTTTCTGTATATTCTTCTCTGGTTTGGCTATTTTTGAGCAGTTCTTTAATAAAATATCTATTATCCTTAAAAAAAGTATTTTTAACATAATGCTTTTTTTTTTTTTCCCAATGTTTTAAATATCGACGATATTGGCCGATATATCCCACGATATCTTGTATCCCACCCGTGCGATACAAAATGCATGAGTAATGCCGATATATACCACATGTTCGGTCTGGTGACCATTTTCAATTTCTGATCTCTTTTTTTTTTTTTTTGTTGAAATTACGTTAAATCAGTGTTAAGTGGTTACAAATCCATTGGTTTTTCATGTTTTGCATAAAAAATCATGAAGTTGGAGCTTTGATTTTGATATCCATAGGTTCTTCATATTCTCCACACACACACACACACACACACACACACATATATATTCAAAATTTTCCTTCAACCAGCTATCAATTGAGACTAATTTCGAAGTATTTAGGATTATTTGATGAAATGACCATTACATGCACTTTAATTTCGAAATTTGAGTGTAAGTGGTACGATTTGGAGAAAATTAAAAAATTTCCCAATTTCTCTTAAATTGCTTGCAATTTTGCACTCCAAACATGAAATCAAGCATCAACTAGGGTTGATCTACTGATTTGTTAAGTCCTTATCAATTTTTGAAAAATAATTTTTTTTTCTAATTAAAAATTAATAAAATATTATTTTTTCTCGAAATTTCCCTTAAACTAGTTGTCAATTGAGACTAATTTCAAAGCATTTAGGAGTGTTTGATGAAATGATCATCACATGCACTCTAATTGTTATGCATTCAATTTGAATATAGTTAAATTAGTTCAATCAGGCAGTGCATGGCTTAGGACCCTATACAAAGGTAACCTATTATGTGCACTTCTTTTTTGAGATGTTATGATTTAAAAGTATGTATTAAGGTATTTTTTTAACAATACCTGAAGGTTTCATTGAAAAATTCAACCATTTTCCCAATGTTTTCCCATGTTTCCCAAAAAGTGCAATAAATTACCTAATACAAACAATATATCCCAAGGGTGAGATACGTAACGCGATACCGATATTTCAAACGTTGTTTTTCCCCATGAGCAACTACAATTTTATTATAAACAAGGGAATGAACCTCTATCCATTAAGGTAGTGGATAAGAGTTAGCAATAAACAGGGAATGCTTGACCTCACCACTTTTGACTGAGTCATTCACAATAGCATTAGCCTCTCTTGGGACTAAAGAAAAGAAACTATACAAGGAGCACGCGTTTCCACAATCAAAAGGCTTAAGAAGTATGAGGGGACCCACATGCCCATGAGTGAACCCTTCAAAAGCTCAATCGTTTCTTTATAGCTACCAAATAATGGCAAACAAGAGCACCCTCCAACTATGTACCCATTTATATTAGCATCAGGTTAAGTGTTAGAATTGGCTGGAAAATGATGAGAGGAGACTGAGAAATGAAAGATCGTGAAGAAAGGGAAGAGAGAATATTGAGTAGCTAGAAACGTGGGAGATCGTGAAGAGGGAAGAGAGAATATTGAGCATCAAGAAGTGTGAGAGACTAGTGGTTGGCTGCTGAGGGGAGCATTCATGATGGAGATCAAGTTCTTGTGGACAACCCAAATGGTGAAGGTACTATCATCGCCAAAAGCAAGGAAGATGGAGACCTTTGGAGAATGATGCTGCAAAAGGATCCAATTTTGTCTTCCGATGGTAAGGAACTTCTATCTGAAAGGAGAGGCCCTATCCCCCATTTCGATGGTGGACATAGTGGTATCCTGGGGAGAGACCTGGTTACGCATGTCGGCTTCTCGGTTCCCAAAGACAATGGTTGGACTCTAGTTACCAAGAAGAGAAAGCTCCTGCTAGAAAAGAATTACCAACATCTAAATTCGCTCATTTCCCCACCCCATTTGTTTCGAATCTTACGACCAAGTGGGATGAATACACAATCTCCTGAGTTTTACGGAAGTTAGGGGAGGTCAAAGAGATTGTTCTCCCCCAGAAGAAAGGAACTCTGGTGCCTAGAGGCTTCGCTTTTGTTAAGATGGACTCATTTGAGGTTGTTGTGTTGGCCATTTCCACCCTCCATCAAGTGGGCTTCAATGGATGACATTTCTTAAACTAGAAGTTCTGTTTCTACTCTAGATACGAGAAGCAGTAGCAACCCCTCCATAGTGAGGAGGACCAGTGTCAACCCCCCTCTATCAATCCGGATAAAGGCACCAGAGTTCCTCTCCAGTCTCGCATAGTGTTTGGACGCTCCTACAAAGATGTGGTGGGAGTTGACACACTCGATGATCAACACTAGTTTATGGTAACCCTTCCTTGCAGCCCCATAAGCCTAGGTTCTAGAAGGTTATCTCCTCTATTGGCCTAGAAATTATGGTGGATGAGTCCATGATCATCAAAGCTTCTACCTCATATGGCAAAGCCTGATGATTCAAAACCGGCTCCCCAACCAATGTCAAAGTTTGGGTGGAGTCTGTTTGCCAGCTATTAGAAGGTAGTTTCGGTCTCAAACCCTTAGAGGAGTCGCTCCTTCTCCTCAATCTTAGGCTTGAAGCAAACCTCCACCCCATCTTATTGGCAGGAGCTTCTTCTCAGTATGGACTTATTCAATTTTGAAGTTTCTTGGTACAATTTCTTTGGCATCCTGCTCAAACTATGGATATGGAGTTCCACTTAGCGTTGGGTTCTTACATAGGTGAGGTCATTTTGTTCGATCCTATTACTGAGTCTGGCTAGTAGCTGAGATTGGCTAGACTTCAAATCTAGAAAAAAATGCCTTGACATGGTGATATCCAAAATCCCTATCATGGTTGGGAAGGATAGATTGTTCAGCTTGGTTTCACCGAAAGATTTTCCCGATAGGGCGACCGGCTTTCATATCGTTCCAATTGTTCTGAGGAGCTCTAGAGACAGAGGTGCACGGCTTGCTGGATGCTCCAACAGAGCATGACAACCAATCCAATGCGATGAGGGTGTACACATGTAAGGACAGGTGTCTTCAGTTCTCTCCTCATCTTCGATCTGAGAGCTTTACCAGTACTGATGACGGCTCCACTGACGCGTCTCCTTCTCATGCTTCCTCCCTTTCATCCTCGTCCGTTAATTCCCTCTCTATGCTCTCTCAATTGTCCTTTCGTCCTTCGAACCCTCTTGCTATCGAGCCCTTTCCCCCGTTGCTTCCGTCAGCTTTTGACGATGGCATTGATGGCCACCTCCATATCCCATTCCCCTCTACCTCCCCTTCAAGTCTAACCACTCTACCCTAACTCTAGTCTAGCTTTGCCCTTCTACCCTAGTTACTCTTATCTAGTCCTTTCCTCTTAGGAAGTTTCCTCAATTCTTCTCCTCTCCTTTCAAAATCAAACCCTATGACTAGGCTCTTACTAGGTCGCACCCGACCTTTCTTACCTGACGCTTCCTCTGCAATGAATTCCAAATGACGTCCTCCCTCCATAAATCCATAACCTTCTTGACTTTTCTAGAGCACAAGGGGTCTAACTTATACTTCTCTGACCACAAAAGCCCTCAGCAGATTATCGAGGCATATCTGGAATTCGGGAGATCTCTGCATTTGGGATGCAGAGGAGGATTATGTTGCCTTATTTCAGTTCATTGAGGAACGTGGGATCAAAGTAGCATTAGAAGCAAGGAAAAATCCAAAGTCTTCTCGAGGATGGAGGGAGTTGATGAATCTCGAATCCTTTGTTAACTATGAGATGTGTTCTTCCTCTCATTCTTCTAAGAAAGGGAGGAGTAAGTTATCCAATGAATATAATCTCTTGGAATATTTGAGGCCTCGACTACAGCATGAAAAAAAATATCCTAGGTTAAGGAGCTTCTTCGTAAGTACAAGGCTCAAATTGTTGCTATCCAAGAGACCAAGCTCTCCTTGGTAAGATGCTCTAACCTTGATTCCATTTGGGGTTTTAGGCAAAAAAAGATTGGATGCTGTGGGCTCTTCGAGGGGGACTCCTGTGGACTAGGACGCTAACTCCCGAACAAAAGAAGACTCCCTGATTGGAGCATTTGCTGTGTCCGTTGTTCTGAGAAATCGCATTTTAGGGTTCAAATGGATCATCTTTTTTGTGTATGGCCCATTCATTACTTCCTCGAGGCACCTACTTTGGGAGGACCTTAGCACTATCAAGGACAAATGGACCCTTAGTGCAATAGAGGTGATTTCATTGTGATTCGTTTCTCCGTTGAGAAATCCAACGGTAGTTGTATCTCGAGTAGCATGCAATTATTTTCTGACTAGGTTGTGGAGCTATCTTGACTGGATAGATTTCTTGTTTCTCCCTCTTGGTTGGAAGCTTTCCTTGTTATGTTTCAATGTGGCATCCCTCAGCTAGTCTCAGGCCATTGCTCCATTCTTTTAGATCTGGTTGAAGAAAGTTAGGGGCCCAAACCTTTTAGATTTGAGCTCTCTTGGCTTGAGATTGATGGCTTTCCTTCTTTAGTCTCCAACTGGTGGTCTTCTTTCTCAGTTTCTGATAGCCTGAGTTTCGTCCTGAGTAGTAAGCTTAAGCTTCTTAAGCAACATCTGGAGGAGAGACACTCAGGTCCTAATCATCTGGAGGAGAGACACTTAGGTCGACATGGAGGAGAGACACCCATGTCCTAATCATCTGGAGGAGAGACACTCAGGTCGACCTCGTGGCTATTTCTAACTCTCTTAACTCCATCCACCTTTTAGACTTATAGGAGAAGTCTAACCCTCTTTTGGATGAGGAATTATCTCAAAGGGTCTCTCTCAATTTGGCATACTCCAAAGTAGTCCGACAACAAGAAATCAAATGTAGGTAGAGATCCAAGGCTCTTTGGTTGAAGGATGGGGATAAGAATCCATGTGATAGCTAGTGCAAGAGCTAGATCCAACAAGATACGTAGTGTTTCTGATAATGGTTTTAAGTTAGAAAACCATACTCAGGTATTGAATTTCATTGTTTCCTTTCTCTTCCTTATTATCTATTGAATCTTGGTTTCGCCTTTTCTGGATAACCTGGACTTTCCTCAAATCCTTGTCGAGGAAGTCTCAGTTCTTGAGGCCCCTTTCTTCAAGGTTGAGATCAAAACAATTGTCTTTCTGCCGGTAAGGACAAGGCTCCTGGCCCGATGGCTTTTCTTTGGGCTCTTTTTTTTTTTTTTTTTTTTCAATTTTTCTAGGACATTTCGAAGGTTGAATTGATTGATTTTGACTCAGAATTTCACAACTATGGTATTTATCCAGAGCTATGGGAGCCTTCTACATAGCCTTAATCCCTAAGGTTATGGAGTGACAGAGCTCAAAGATTTTTGGTCTATTAGTTTGCTTGGAGCTCCTTATAAAGTCTTGCCAAAATTTTATCTACCAGATTTCGGCTTGTGTTATCTAACATAATTTCAAAGGCGTAAAGAGCTTTCTTGGCTAATAGGCAGATTTTAAATTGCGCTTTGCTAGCTCATGAATCCATAGATTCGGGGAACCCTAAGGGAAATGGCATAAAATTGGGGATTTAGTAATTTAGGGTTAGGTTTAGGGAATTTGGGTGAAAGAGGAGTGAAAGAGAGGAGAGAGATGAACCAGAGAAGTACCACACGTGTGGATAGCAGCAATGGCCCAGACGCATGTGCGTGTGATCCCAGCCGCACGTGTGTGAGACCCACTATTCAGAAAAAGGTCACCTTGGCCCCAGTCGGCCAGGGATGGACCCCAAAACCCCCAAATTTCTGCTCAATCCAATGCACGGTTTGTGCGTGGTGCTCCGCCGAAGTTTCGGCCCTCCTGTAGAGCCAGATTCTGGAAATCTTCTGTAGAGAGAAAAACGGTTGCAATAGAGGATGGATTGAAGCGTAGATGATTGTAAGAGGAGAAATATGGATGGAAGAAGGTGGGAGCGAATAGGGATAGGTGTGGCTTCACACCACGGTAGTCAGCCCTTCGAGGAAGGGAGGGTTTCGCACCCAATTGAATCTCCACAACTCAGAAATTTAGAGCAGAAAAATGTAACAATTTTATTAATCTTCATTGAATTCAAAAGACTAGAAGGGGTGCCTATTTATAATAAAATCCTATACCCCAAAACTCGCGCCATGTGCACAACCTATTACTTGGCGACAACGTAATAAAAAATAACCACTAATCAAAGCAATCTAAATCGTCCATGATACTCCTAATAACAATAATAAGTAAAACTCAAAGTACTAGATTAATTGGACTAGTAGGCCACGATCATGAGAACCCATGGTGGGATTCACATGACTATCGAGTCCACTCCAACGAACCAAAACGCAGTCCTCTAACTAGGAGGCCCTCCCTGGACGTCGTCATCAATCTAGATCGATGATGGGGCCCTCCTCCTTGCGTGCGTGCATAGGGGGCGTGCGTGTGCGTGTGATGTCCCCATCACTCAGGCAAGGGATCCCGTCTCCTTTCCTTTTTGTGCTTGCCTTTGATGGCTTGAGCAAATGCTCACCATAATGGATTTTTCAATGGTTTCAAGGTCTCGCCTAACAGTCCCATTTTTCACGTTCAATTTGTTGATGACACGATTCTGTTTTGTGAAGCCTTTTTTTAAATTGTGGTCAATTTAGGGAAATTTATTCAATATTTTGAAGCTATCTCGGGGCTTATGATTAATCTTCTTAATAGAGAATTGTTTAGTATTGACGTCCCTTTTTCTTTCCTTACTAGATTGGTGGAGACTTTTGGTTGCAAAGCTAGCACATTCTCTTCTTCATACCCGGGGCTTCCTCTCTGTATTAGCAAACCAGCCAACCACCTTTGAGATATCTTCATTGAAAGAATGGAATGAAGACAATCCTCTTGGAAAAGTCCTTACATGTCTCTAGGGGGACAGTTAACCCTCATAAAAGCAGCTTTGTCCAATATTCTTTCTTATTTTCTATCTCTATATAGTTTTCCCAAATCCGTGCTAGCCAAGATAGACAAACTTAGGCATGAATTCCTTTGGAATGGCAATTCCGATTGCTAGAAGTCCGATCTCCTAAGTTGGTCTGAAGTCTGTATGCCTTAGACGGAAGGAGGGTTGGGTATTAGGGTCTTAACTGAAGTGAATCAAGCCCCTCTAGGGAAATGGCACTAGAAATAGATGGAGGGATATTATCGCTTGTAAATGCTGAGAAGAGGGGGGGGGGGGGGTCTCTCTTTCAAGAAGGCACTTCATTCAACCTAGGAGATGGTTTTAGGATTAGATTCTGGAGGAATCATTGGATCTTCAACTGTGCCTTAGCCAACTCCTTTCCTGCTTTGGCTAGAGTGTTATCCAACATCCCCATTTCCATTGCTAATTGCTTCATCTCTGATGGCTCAGAGGTCTAGTGCCCTCCTTGTAGGAGAGACTTGTCAGAGAATGAAGTGAATGAGTTGTTGGAGTTATTGCAGTTGCTACAAGTTATCCAGTCCAATCCAACAATTGAAGACTCCCTTGCCTGGACGTTTTCTTCATCTGGCTAGTTCTCCAAATCCTTTTGGAAATTCGTACATCAGGGGTCATAACCCGCTTCATCTCTTGGATTTCTCCTCCTCCTGGCATTACGAAGCTCCCCCTAAGGTCTCGGCCTTTGTTTGGATTCTAGCTAGAGGTCAGACTCTTACAGTCGATAATCTTCAATGCAGAGGAATGGGCTTGACCTATGTCTGCTTGCTTTACCTCGGAGAAGCAAAGTCCATTGCTCACCTTTCATTCACCGCCTGTTCACTGTTGACTTGTGGTCCTCCATCTTGATTAAATTCCATTCCACTTGGTTGATGTCGGGCGGCATTTCAAATTTGCCGCATGCTTGTCACGTTGGAGGTTATGGAAAAGATTCCAAAGCAATATGGCATTGTGGAATATCTGAACAGAAAGAAACTCCGGCTACTTTAGGAACACCTTCTTCCAAGGTCTCATCTCTAATATTCAGAGATGTGAAAGCTTCGTTTGTCAACCTAAATCTAAGCTACAGATCCTTCATCGCTCCTCTTTTGGATTAGAGCAAACACCTCGCTTCTGCCACGGATAGGTTCTGCCCTTCTCGACTTTCGCTTGTCTGGCTGTGGCTTTTGCCTTTGGGGTCTGGTTGTTTAGGTGGGGCAATTTTCCCTTAGCCTGCTGTGTTTGTCGTCTCGAGTTGTATAGTTAGTTGTTTTTCAGGTTTCTTGGTTTTCATCTTGCCATTTGGTTTTTCTGTATTGTTGGTTTTTGTCCTCTAGAGTTGTATGGTTGTTTTAGGTTGGTTTGTGTTTTCTAGTTTGGTGTTTGCTCCCATTTGGATTGCCTTGTTCCCTTTATATATAAATATATATATATATATATATATATATATATATATATATATATATATATATATATATATATATATATATATATATAAGCAATCTTTAAGAAAAGTGTTTGAATCAAAGGGAAATAGGTGCAATGAGCTACAATATCTCTAGAAATTCATTAACATTTCAATTCTACCATTTTGTTCTCACATAATCACATCACATACATACCTGGGTCAGTTTTTATATGCACCTCCCACTAACAGTCCTTGGGGGAGATGGCTGTGATGGAGATAAAGAAAAACAAAATGACAAAATTGTATTGAATCTCCATGCTGAATAAACAATGGTAAATGCTTAATCAAATTTGTTATTGTTGTATTTGGTTATTGATACCAAGTTTTGATCTTTTGATCATATCTTCAATCTTTTTGTAACTGCGTGGGAGTGAAAGCCTTTTGCTTACTCAAAACTACAAGTTTACCCAACGAGGTTTGGGCGAATGCTCTTCACCGTAGGTTTGCTCCCTATAGGTGAGGGTTCAATTCCCCTCCTTGGCTTTACCCGATACACATGATTGTGGGTGATTGCGTGTATCCGCAAGGATTAGTCTCACTTCAAAAAAGAGGTGGGGACACCCCGTGTCTTCAAAAAAAAAAGAAAGAAAAAAAACTACAAGTTTAGAAACTTTCTTACACAAGAAGGAAACATAGCAAGAGTTAATGAATATCAAAAAGTAATTGAAAAGCTATTTGAATTTTACTTATTACTATTATATCTATCGCGCACAACTTTGGATGTAGTCTGTTGATTAGCTTCTATTTTTCTCCCCTTCTTATTCTTCTAAGATTCACAATCCCATTTGATTGCGAGCTTCAATCATTCCATTTCTTATAGGTAAAACTCATAAAAGCCTTCTCATCTCCATCTGAGAACTTTTGCTAGTTGCTCCATGACCTTTACCATATCATATGTTTTCATCTGCGCCAGCAACACTCTCATCGCCACTCCCAAGTCTTGATAGAGGAGGGTTGGGTAAGGTTGGCAACCGTCGTTAAAATATGGTCACAACTTTTCTCATGAATCCTACATATGAGATTCAGATGATGGTGGAATGGTGGAATAAGATTCCTGCAGCTGACCCCAATTAGTTGGTATAGGGCTTAAATGATGATATCCAATGTTTGAAGTATCTGTATCGCTATAAGTTTTGCTAGTTAGGGATACTGAAACAATATTGATTGCGTCGATAATATCACCGATAACCGGAAATGCAAGCAAACATGAGGAAAACATTGGACTTTTTTAGTAAAACTTTAGGATATGCTAAAATACACATGGTTGTATGGTTAGGAATCAAAAAATTGCAAAAGAATGCATACATAATAAGTTTCTGTCTAATAGGGGCCTAAAAGCATGTGTTGTTGTAAAAATCCAGTCCAACCATCCCATCCATCCAATTATCCATCCAACCATCAATCCAACCTTCCATCCAAACATCCATCGATATTTCAGAATATCGGCAACACAATAATTCGCCAAGAAATCATCTACAATTGGAAAGGAAACGAAAGATTGTGGTCTCGATATCTCCCATGTTGCGATAACGATAATATTGTGATATTATCGTCGATAAGTTGAACACTGTGTACAACTATTCGCCCATAAAAAAATTTTGAAATGGAAATTTTGTTAGTAAATAGATTTTTGGTGATATCGATACATTGGTGATATTATTGAATATCGTTGATACACTAGCGATACAAGCAACACCTAGAATTTACATAATAAAAAATATTGGCGATATCAATACATTGCTGATACAAGTGACACCTGGAATTTACCAAATCGAAAATCTTGGCGATACATTGGTGTAACTGTCAAACAATCACTTTCTCTAAAAGCTCGAGCCGTTAGAGGGTGGTGTATCAATGTATATTGAGGGACTTTAATACTCCCCCACACGTGCAAGGTAGAACTCCGCACGGGAACGTGCTGGGCAAGGGTGGAGGGACACTCACAACTCACACCATAAACGGCCCCTCGTGGGAGAATATATTAGGGATGCATATTTACTGCTCCTAGGATTCTAACACTTGACATTCCGCTCTAATACTATGTCAAATAACCACTTTCTCTAAAAGCTCGAGCCGTTAGAGGATAGCGTATCAATGTATATTGAAGGACTTTAAAAATAACGATACAGTGGCGGCACTTAGGGATGCATCGCTGATTCCTGGAAATTTTGAGACTAGCAGTGTTATTGGTATTGCTACCAGTGTTATTGGTACCGCCAAGCTGGAGATATAGATAATATCAGGGATATTTTGATAATATTGGGGATACTCCGAACAATGATATATCTAGTTAGAGGTTTGCTAATTTTACACACATGTGGAGCCTTGCTTATCCACATGTAGGCACATGGGGCCAATATAGAACATGTGTGCCAGATCTGAGCCGTCCATCTGGTTGGAATGCTTAAATCTCCTACTTTGAAAGTCAGGTTATTTCATTCCTTAGGTGGGCCAAAATGTACAAAGTAAATTGATGGTTGAATTTGTTTTTCTAGCCGTCTATTTGTTTTGCATTCTCCGGCCCATCTGAGGTATTGGATGGCCTGATTTTTAGGCCATAACATCTGAACAGTGTAGCCCACCCCACCTGACAGAAAGCTCAGATCTCTCAAATGCATTCCGTATTGGCACATGCATACATGTGTATGGGCAGGGCTCCCACATGCATGCGGAATAAGCATACATCACATGGTGGTGACAGATTTTGGGCCTCCCAACGGCATCATATTGCCTTCAGTCCTCACTGGCTAGATTTGCTTGTTACTCTTGCTGGGTGGTACTGACAAGGCCTGGCTTCCACTTTTTGGGTTCTTAGTGGAAACACAAGAAACATGAGGTCACCATCACAGAGTCATGAATCTAGCCATGCTCACACATGCACATTATAGCTAATTTGATCTAGGAGGATTGGAGCATACGAGGAAAGAAGCTTTTGTTGTTAAAACTAGCATGGTGATTAGAGACAAATGGAGATTAACAAGCATGTGGAAATTTCAATTGGAACGTAACTTGCTTTCTGACCAAGGGCTATCAAGTCAAAATTATAGTTATCAACTAACCTAAGTTTCTAATGTGGGTGCATTTGATTTAAACCACGCAAGATGAGTTGACTGGGTGAAAATTGTGAACTGACTAAATTTTGAAAGAATGCTTTAATTTAAGCTGAAGGTACTGCGTTTCAACTCTGTTTATAGGAGCCTGCGTTCCCTATTCATTACTTTGTTTCTGTGGGGTCCATCATTAGTCCATCTGAGCCATCCCCCATCATGGATGGCCATTCCCAGAGTATCCTTTCAATTGGTCAACTCTAACCTTCCTATTGTCGTCATACAGATACATGGTTAAAAGGAAATGTAGAACAGAGCGCATTCAATGGAGTAAAGACCAAAGATTCGATCGATAGGATATTCCAATTTGGGAGATTTTGGGGGAATGGTCCATCCATGATGAGGGCTGTCATATCAATGGCTTGGATAGACCAATCATGGACAAACCAAGTTCTGAACAGGGAAGTTCCATGTTCAGAACGAATAGGAAACTTGGCCTCTGTTTATAGATATACCTTTTGGGGATGATATTGTGTGGGTCTTCATAATAAACCCTACAAATTAATCTCAGAGCTGTCATTGTTCTGTTGCTCATCAAAATTAGATTGTTTCTTCCATTATGTCAGTTTCATTCCATTGCGCTGTGTCATGACTTCTATTTTTATGTATTGTCAGCAGCGAAGAAGACCATCATGTTGTACCCAAAGGATTTCAAAGGTTTTGGCTTTCTTTGGCTTGACAACCCCTCCTTATAAGCTAGTAAGTCACACATAAAATATTTTGATCAGAAAAAATCTGTTTCTTCTTTTTTTACAATTGGATTGTCTTTTCACGTGCCATATTATTAGCAGCTGTCTCCATGGCTAAATTGACATCTTCATGGCCTTTTCATGGCAATGAAGTTCTTAATTTTGCAAAGCTCATAGGTGCCTCTTCATGGCATGTATGTAGACATTTGAACCTCTTCTTTAAATGATCTGGCTTGAAAATTAGGCTGGGCAACTCATCATGTGGGCCACACGTACAAAGGAAATGGATGGTTCCAAAGAATTGCTAGCAGTCCGTCCACATTCAACATATACGTTTGGCCTGCATGACGAGTGCCATACCTGATTTTGGGGCTATGTTATCTACACGGTGCAAGTCCACTCATGCATGGCATGAATGTCTCAAACACATGCCAGGTCAGCATGATGGCTTCATTTAGAGGTGTGCATGGAGAGGTGCATGTAGGCTAATCAAAGCTCAAGATTCCAGCTCAGATTCTACTTCATTATTGTGTCATGCGACTTTCTTCATGTTCCACCATGAAGGATTACTCATTCGAAGTCATAGAAGTACATTGCTTTAATTGATCAACTACCTTAACTGATTCAGAAGTTTTTGTTGTTTCTGTGCATGTCTAGGATGCGTTGGAACCATATATGAGCCGGAGGGCACTTGAAATGCATTGGGGAAAGCATCATCAGGACTATGTGGAGGACTTGAACAAACAGCTGGAGAAAAGCCCATTATATGCATACACAATGGAGGAACTGGTCAAAGTAACCTACAACAATGGGAACCCCTTACCGGAGTTCAACAATGCTGCTGAGGTGCTCCCTCTGATTAAACTTTAACATGTCCTTTTTATTTGTGAGGAATTATATGATACTCAACCTGACAATATGCATAGTGCCCTCGGGAGTTTCAGTTTGTACAAGCGGGACCTTTGGTTCAGTGATCCAGACCATTGATTTGGAGGCCCCCACCGTGGATGGGAAATTACTTTGTGACCTTTCAGATTGGAGGATCCTAGCCACCAAAAGTTTTGGATTCTTTTTTTCCCAATTGAATGGCTGCATTTTCTTTCTTGACCATTTATTTGCAGTCCACTAATCAATGGGTTAGGATTGTCCTATCAAAGAGATTAGGGGATGGTCTCAGCTCTATTCATGTTTATACTCTTTTATTAATTAGTGATAAGCCTTCATAACACAGAGAAAGAAATACCCTCATTAAAAAGAAAGAAAAAAAGAAAATAGCCCAACACTATATAACACAAGTAAGATGCGAGTAAATGAGTAAAATGGGTAAGATGTGGCCCAACACTATAACATTCCCCCTCAACCTGGTGCATAGATATCCACCACGCCCAGCTTGCCTAGTATCGCAGATAGCTGAGCATTTCCTACTGCCTGACTTTACAAATGGAAAGCAAAGTTCCTTGGAGGTAACTTTTACTCTAATGACATTATGATAAACTTTGATATGCTTGGTTTGTAGGAAAAATATATGTAATTGTGTGTTTGTGTATGTTATACTTGTGTTGAATTCAATTATGAGCCAGCCATACTAATAGCTGCTTTGTCATTACAATATAAATTCTTCAGCTCTTTCACAGGAAAACTAAGTTCATGTAATAATACCTTCAGCCACAGTAGCTCACATGACCCATATGCCATATATCTGTACTCTGCTTCCACCATAGATCTTGAGACAACAAACTGTTTCTTAATCCAAGTAAATAGATTGCCTCCAAGAAGCATGCAGTCCTAAGTCCAATCTATGGTTGGTTACAGAGTCCCCAATCTGCATTTGTGCATGCCTCAACTCTCAACATGATTATTATTGTTGTTGATCTAGAAGAAAGAAAGAATCGAAGAGGAGGAGAGAGAGAGAACGTGAGAGAGAGTGGAGAGCATAAGAAGCTCCACACGCCCACCCTCTTTTTTGTTTTAATAGTAGGGCTTTCACTTAGGAGTTGAAATTACAAGAATACCCTTATAGAGAGAAATATAAAGAAACACATCACTAAAGACTCAAAGACTCATGTACACTCAACCCAAATGCATTAGGGCTGAGCCCCAATAGGATGATGTGTGGACATGTCACATGTGTCCATGTGTGATCATGTCACACGTGTGACCATTCTAAGGCTCCCTCTCAAGCTCGAGCATATATATAATAAATGCTCAGCTTGTCAAAAAACTTGTCTAGATGAGCTTTTGTGAACATGTCAGCAACTTGATCTTCTTATTTAATGAATGGTGTGGATATTTCCTTATTTACAACCTTCTCTATGATGAAGTGGCAATCCACTTCAATATGCTTGGTCCTCTCATGACAAACTGGATTGTTGGCGATATGTAACACATTTTGATTGTCACAATATAGATTCATGAGAGTATCAACCACAAAACCTAACTCACACATCAACGTCTTCAGCCACACAATTTCACACGTGGTATGAGCCATTGCTCTATACTCTGCTTCTGCACTAGAACGGGCAACGACTTGTTGCTTCGTGCTTCTCCAGGTAACAAGATTACCTCCTACAAAGGTATAATAACCTATGGTGGAAAGCTTATCTGAAGGAGATCCAACCCTTCAAATATTTAATTATGCGAACCATAGTCCATATGAGATACACGAGAGGCTTGCCTAAATTGACTAACTACACTAACTGGATAAGTAATATCCAGTCATGTAATAGTTAAATAGATCAATTTATACCAACCAACTGGCGATGTCTGCCTAGATCATCAAACATGTATCCTTCACTCGTACTTAAGAGTTTATGTCCATAGGAGTTGTAACTAGCTTAGCCCCCGGTAAACATGTCTCTTCTAACAAGTCCATAACATATTTCCTTTGCGACAAATTAATTCCCAACTTTGATCGAGCTACCTCAATACCTAGAAAGTATCGAATCCTTTGCACAAAAGTGTTGCTACAAGAACTTCTTTAACTTAGATATGCCTTTACCATCATTTCCAGTAATGATGATGTCGTCCATGTAAACAACAAGAATGAGAGTGCCAGTCTCACTCTGCTTAACAACGACTGAGTGATCAGCATGAATGTTTTTCATCCCAAACTGCATTATCACTTTACTAAATTTGTCAAATCACGCATGTGGAGATTGCTTTAACCCATAAATCAATTTTCTTAGCCTACAAACTTTATCAGACTCTCCTTGAGCAACAAAGAAAGGCGGTTGCTCCATGTATACTTCTTTAAGTAAATCACCATGAAGAAACACGTTCTTTACATTCAGTTGATATATGGGCCAATCCAAATTTGCAGCAATGGAGATCACCACACAAATTGAATGAAGCTTGGCCATCGGGGAAAACGTTTAAGAGTAGTCAACTCCAAAAGTTTGAGTATATCCTTTCACCACCAAATAGGCCTTTAAACGATCCAAAGTGCCATCAACTTGTACTTCACGGTATATACCCATCTGCATCCTATTGCATGTTTTCCTGCAAGCAACTTAGCCAAAGTCCAAGTTTGATTTTGATGAAGCGCAACCATTCCTTCTTCCATAGCTCTTTTCCACCCCCATTAGAACGTAAAGCCTCCTGAAACGATTGAAGGACAGACACAGACGACAAGGACAAGACAAACTGTCGAAATGAAGGTGATAGACCATTCAAAGAAAAAAATTGAAAATAAGATGTAGAGTACAAGAATGTATACCCTTTCGAACAACAATAGGTTGATCAGCTTCATTCAACAAGTCTGGTGGAGGCCCATTACTAGGCGGATCTTTGAACATATTGGTACAACTGGCGGGAGGCACATTATTAGGCGCTTTCGTACCTCGCTTGGAACGTCTGGAATAGACCTGTAACGATGGGGGATTTGGATGCGACTCCTTGGCTTGCTTTCCAGGTAAATCTATGTCTGTCATCACAGGAAGGTTGGTAGAATTTTTGGAATATTGATGTGACATATGGAGTAGTTTTAGAAAATGTGACATCCATAGATACATATTGTCTGCGGGTGATATAATTATAACATTTGTAGCCACGCTGAGTATTTGAGTACCCAAAAATACACACTTTACAACTTTGGGTTCAAACTTATCAAAAACATGATCAAATTGATGTACAAAACATATGCATTTAAAAATTTTAAGAGGAAGAGAAAAGGAAGGACACTGGGTATACAAGACAAACAAAGGAGTTTGACCTCCTAATACTGATGATGGCATCCAATTTATAAGATAACATGCAAGATGCAACTAAAGCGGCATCACCCAAAAACTCTTTAGAACCTTCATGTCTAATAATAATGCCCGAGCTACTTCAAGCAAATGACGATTTTTTCACTCAACAACTCTATTTTTCTGCGGTGTGTCTGCTCATGATGTTTGATTAATGCTCATGAGATAAGAGATAGGAATGAAAAAGAATTGATCTGTACTCCTTGGCATTATTTGATCTTAGAACACACACTTTAGCATCAAATTGATTTTGGATTTGAGCATGAAATTCTTTAAAACACTTAAAACACCTCAGAATGATCTTTCATCAAATATAACCACATTATTCTAGAACGATCATCCACAAAAATGACAAAATATTTGAAGTAAGATAAACTAGGAATATGAACGGGTCCCCGCACATCTAAATGTATCAAATAAAATGGTTTATCACTAACTTTATCTTCACAGGAAAGAAAAGACACTGTGATGCTTGCTTAACTCACAAGCTTTACATTCTAACTTAGACACATAGGACAAAGACGAGACATGACTCTTCAAATGAGCTAAGGATGGGTGCCCAAGCCTGGAATGCCGTTGATGTGGAGAGATGTTAGCTTGCAATGCAACTCCAGCTTCAGTCGTTTCACTCTTGAGATTATAGAGTCCATTAGATTCATGCCCTCCACTAATCATTCTCCTCGTCTTTAGATCCTGAAATTCACAATAAGAGGGAAAATTTTTGGCAAAGCAATTCAGGGATTTGGTTAGTTTACTTACATATAATAGGCTCAATGGGAACTTTGGAATATACAAAACTGATGAAAAGGAAAGATATGATGTAGGACATACAGTGCCCTCATCAGATATACTAGTTGAAGTACCATCAACATGGTGACAAATGAAATGGATGAAGATTGGACTAAACTTGGACAACAAATTATGCTTACTGGTCATATGATCATAAGCACCAGAATCAATAATTCATGGAGTACACCTAGAAAATGTAAGACAAGATGTACCCAATTGAGCAAGGGTAGCAGACTAGCAATGGAAGTGGATGAAGATGCATGAGTGAAATAATTTTTTAGAAGCTTGGCGTAATCTTCTTTGGACATAGTGACTGTGTCACCGTTAATACTCGGCTCAACAAGAGTGACAGTATTGGATACATAACCTTCTGAAGTATCTTCTAGAGAGTTGACTTGATTGCATGAATCAATATTATGATTGTTAAGGCCACAATGGGTGCAATGATGATTAATGCGACCGCGACCACTAATGCTACCACAACCACGACCACGACAACGGCTACCTCCAAATCTACTGCCTCGACCATGACCACGTTGGCTTCTCCATCACCTCTGCCCACTGCAGAGATAAAAGTTGAACGATATGATGAAGTGGAACTCTGAGTAGACATGCCAGTTGTCCTTTGAACTCTGGCGAATGCTTTTGTCACTGAGGGAATTTCACTACCTCCAAGAATCTGAGAACTCACAAGCTCAAGCTCACGTCTAAGGCCAGAGATAAATTTAGCAACACAAAATTCCTCTCTTTGCCTAAGCATAATCTCAAAATCTATTAACAACGATTGATTGATATACATTCAACTCATCCCACATGCCACATAGGGTAGAATGATATTCTCTCACACTTTTATCTTCATGCTGGAATGCAAGTATATTCTGTAAGAGTTCATAAATACAGATTAAGTTTTTCTCACTAGAATACATCTCCTTCAAGGTGTCCCAGACATGTTTGACAGTCTTGAGAAAGATTACATTGGCATCGATATATGGTTCCATACTATTCCACAACAATGCCCTAATTTGGGCATCCTCTACCAACTAATCATCATAGTCTGTCGCAATGATATTAGGTTTGGGGGATGTCAAATATTTAACTTTTCTCTTTCCAATCAGAAAAACTTCTACAGATGTGGCCCACTGGAGATAGTTCGTGCCATTTAATTTCAGTAATGTTATTTGGAGAGGCACCAAATCCGATGAGGATAAAATACTGCTCTTGGGATAATTTTTGGAATCCATTGGAATAATAATAATAATTTTCTCAAACACAAATCATCCAACAAACTGATGTACTAAGTCAATACCTGATTTCAAGCTTCAACTTGTCTCGATCAACATAATAAAGGAGGAGCTTCATGAACTTTAGAATTTTCAGCTTTCAAATCTGATTTCATGCTTTAAAAAACTGAATGTAGATTGCATAC
The DNA here is from genome assembly GCA_030180095.1 of Magnolia changhungtana. Taxonomy (NCBI): domain Eukaryota; kingdom Viridiplantae; phylum Streptophyta; class Magnoliopsida; order Magnoliales; family Magnoliaceae; genus Magnolia; species Magnolia changhungtana. The sequence goes on along the minus strand of JASAUF010000644.1, from coordinate 931,006 downwards.
TGGGTGAACGATGGCCCACTTTGTCCCATCATGTAGGTATAATGCAAAAGTGGGCCTTACACACCTTCGATAAGCATGATTTCACCACCCATCATATGGAGGTACAACAATAGAAGGGATTATGTTAGATAAGCTCCAAACACATTAGGGTTTCCCACTAGAGACCTCCCTCTTCAAGCAAATCAAGCTCATGGATTTCTTCCGCTATTTTGCCAAACTCTTCCTCCGTCTTGCCTAGGGCTTCTTTCTTCCACACTTTGATCTTCTAAAACTGGCATAGCCATCAACCGAGGAGGACCACCATTTTGCCACTAACTGATCGAACCCTTCCACCTCAAACCTGAATGGTTTGGGGCCCCAATCTTCTTCAGCGACCTCGAGGACAATGGGGCGATGATCTGAGGTGCCTCACGGATTAACAAGGGAAAACTTCTCAATCCAATCTGTCGAAACCAAAAACGTATCCAAGCGTGACATAGGAGGGTTCACCCAACGTCCCCCCCCCCGCTAAAGACATAGAGCTATTACTGGACCCCCTCTAAGCTTTAGGGCCTGTTTGATTTTCCATGTCACCTTGTAAATAATTATTTACCTAAGTAATTACCGCATCGTTCCCAATGCAGATGTTGACAACCTACCTTTTAAATGCTTAAATCAAGGATGGCTATGAAATGAATGTGGTGTCCACTGTGGTGTATGTGGCTTATCCACACCATTCATCCATTATGCCAGCTGAATTTAGGGTATGAGCCCAAAAAATTAGGCAGATCCAAAGCTCAACTAAACCACACCACAGGAACCCGTGATGAATCGAACGCCCACCATTAAATACTTCTTGGCCCCCTTGGAGGTTTTTGTTCAAGCTAATATTTGTATTTTCCCCTTATCCATGTTTGTGTGACCTTATGAACGGGTTAGATGACAAATAAACATCAATGTGAGCCTGGTGAAGGAAATGACTTTAAATGGTGGACATTTTAAGGACATTGTTTCCTTTGGTGTGGGCCACTAGCGCATTGAATCTGCCTCTTTTTTCAGCTCATGCCCCAAAATGTTCTGGTAAAACGGATGGACAGCACGGATATGTCACATACATCATAGTGTGGCCCACAAATTTGAGTGAATCTTTTTGGACTGGTTTTCAAACCGAAAATACACCCAGATTATCAAATAGGCTAAAAAAGTAATAATTACCTATTTGTAATGTATTTATGGTTGGCATGAAAAATCAAACAGGCCCTTATAGGAAAAGTAGACAACGTTGAAATCCCCTCCTATACACCAAGGGGCAGACTAGTTTTGTCTAATGCCATCAAGTTCTACCCAAAATTGACCCCGCAAATTGTTTCTACATGGACTAGACACAACGGAAAACACCCATTGAAATTCTGAAGAAAGATCACGCGGCAAGAATAAAAGTGAAAAAGAACTGGAGAAACAACCGATATTAGATTTCCAAGCGACCAAAATTCCCCTGAAGCATTAAAAGAAACTCAATCAACATTTTTAATAGCCTAAATAGAATTTATCGGACCTCTGTCTACTGCTTGCAATTTAGATTCCCGCACTGTGATAATGTCAGTTTCCTTTTTCTTGTGTAGCTTCTTGACCCGAGCTCTCTTAGCATTGCACCCTACCCCTCTAACATTCCAAGACATGATAATCATTGATCACAATCTTTTCCCGATCTTGCCCTTTTCACTATGCTTCCTTTTCTTGTAGATTCGTAATTAAAGGAACACTCCAAATTCATCAGCTCTCTCCATCCCTTTGGAAATTTCTTGGGCTTCATCAACTGACCAGATTGTTGGCACTGCACTTCCTTGGCTTGTACAAGTTGGTAGAATTCATAGTTGTTCTCATCTTACGTTCTGTAAGACATACCCACCAGCCCCCCGACTCTGACAAGAACATCCTTTGTCTACTGAAATTGTTCCTCTGTGATCATCCCCTTGCCTGAGACTAAGAACTTGCTCTGAGCGTTTCCTCATTATACATACATGCGGAGGTCAAATCTTCTTTGCATGCAAAGGATTAACAACAATGGCTTCCTTTATAAAATCTTCTTCCTGAGGTCTTGCTACCCAACGATATCTATCTAACCTTTGAGTCAACCAATTCGTGAAACTCTGTATCTGTTCCACCCCCTTCACCTTCTGAACCACCAAAAGCAAGGGTTGGGCTGACACCAGGCTAGTCTTTGACTCTTCCTTGCAAGAATCTCACTAGAGCACCCTCCTCTGGAGACCCTGATCGCTTGTGACCCCACGTCCTACACTGTTGGAGTGCTTCAGAGAAAAAATAGCCTTCAAGGCTTTAAAGGAGGGCCTTCTCGTATAAGAAACACTCAGGATGTCTGCACATGAGAGCGCTCTTGGAACACGTGGAAAAATTGAAAGATTTCACGCGTGTTATCTTTTAGCCGTCACAGGGGATGGGGTGCAAACTAAGGCTACATTTTGTGGCATGCTCCACGTGTGCCGCATCGTTGGTCCCTTCATCTGCCTATGAATGAACCTCATCTTGCCATGTGTTTGTATCGGATATATCCTCACCGTCCGATTCCACTCCTAAATAGGACGAGGGGTTGGACGACACAATTGTCTTCTCCTTCTGACGCATGTCCCCCCCTAACTTGCTCCTCTCGCCACATGTTCTCCACCGTCTCTCTGCAACGCGTGTCCTCTCGATCCAAGGAAAAGTTGCTAGCTCTGGTGTAGAAAAGTTGGCTTGGGCGAGGCTCGGGACCCAAACCTGATGCAGGACATGAAATTAAATATGGAATGCAAGAAATCAGGCTTGTGATTATACCAATTTTAAACAGTCACAAAATTCCACATCCTATATACTATCAAACATTCAAAAAGGGGAATCTATGGGCGTCCAAGCCTACACAACTTTAGGGTTGGATTAAATAAAATTATAAGCCAAGCAAGCCCAAAGAAGTGTAAGAATCATCCATTCTTGTAAATGATTGTTCCCATCTCAAGAGATTCACTAAGTTTCAATTTGAGGGAAAATCTAGGGTTTGAAAATTGAGGATAATTGGGATTTGAGACTCTTTAGGGTTAGAGATTTGGATTAAGGGTTTTTTTTTTTAGCCACAAGAAAAGGAAATAGAGGAAAAAGAGAACCCGGGATGAGCCATGCATGCTGGACAACAGATGGGCCTGAACGCACGTGCGTGGCAGGTTGTTCGCACATGTGTGGGGCCCACAAAGTCGGAAACCGACTTCTAGATTGGGATTGGCCAGGGATGGGCTGCCTCCATACCAAGTTTCGTATCGATCTGTCGCAAGGCATGTGCGTAGTACTCTGCCGAAGATTCAGCCCCTCAGATGGCCCAGAATTTGAAAATCTGTTTGTGCACTACTGTAGAAGAAAACTTGGATACGAAAGTGGGTGAATCTAAAGGTGGAAGGGGTGTTGAAGATGATGGATGTGGTGCGTAAGAAGGTGGAGATGATTTAGAGCGGATGTGGCTTCGCACCACGGTAGTTAAAACCTTCAAGGAAGGGAGGGCTTCGCACCTAATTCAATTCTTCAACCTAAAGAGAGAGAAAGAGGAAGAAACGCAGGAATTTTTTATTCATAAAATATCATCGAGAATACCTACATGGGATTGCTTTATTTATAAGAAAATCCTAAATCCAAAAAAGACAAAATTACCCTTGCGCCATGTGCGCGCACTGATACCAAAACTAAAGTAAATAAAATAACTAATCTAAGCAATCAAAGTCGTTCATGATGTTTATAATAACAAAAATAGTCAAAACTCAAAATCCTAGATCATCTAAAGTAATGGGCCACGATCTTAAGATCCAATGGAAGAATCTATGTGATGATCGGGTCCACTCCAATGCTCCATAACGCAACCCCCTAATCATGAGGCCCCCCAAAGATGTCGTCGTCGATCCAAATCGAAAGTGGGGCTCCCCTCCTAGAATATGTGGGTAGTAGAGGGGGCGTGTGCATGATGTCCCCATCAAAACCTCTTTCAAACTTTTGGTTCATGGAGGAGTTCGCGACGGCTCATGCTTTTGCATCATAATCTTCACCACATGTCGCCAGCAACTTCGTCTCCACCAACCTTCTGCCCTCTAATCAAGATTGTGCTCAAGTCAAATTGAGAGACTGGAGCTCCAGCAGAGCATCGACCCTGTGCTCCGTCATTGCTAGAATGTCGAAAACCATGGCTTCTCGACTCTCCCCTGCCTCCTGCAAACTCCAAAAAGCTCCCCAACGGGGTGGTGACCCTTCCAACACCTCCCGCTGCACCTGCAACACCACCCTTCTTTTTGTGACGATCATTGTTACTAAATCTGGGTCTCCTTGCCCCTTGTTTCGCTTGATTCGAACTCTGGCCACCCCCACCTCCCCATTCTCTATTAAAGGGTCTAGTAGCAGTACTTAACCTAAACAAGAAGCTATTGTGACGTAGAAAGTCTTTAAAATAAAGCTCAAGAGGAATCCCTCAAAATAAAAACCATGCCTCTTACTTCTCGAACAGGGAATGTTCCACCCATTTCCAGATTTACAGAATATGGCCATCTATATGTAATGCTCTCGCCATAACTAGAAGTTCCACCTTCACCTCCGGCCTCAAACCCCCCTCACCCCCCACCCCCCCTCTCGTTTCAGTCAAGGCCAACTTATCTTCCTTTGATTGCTTCTCATCTAGTGCACCCACATCATTGTTGATGGACTCAATTGGGGTTGCTCCTCTAGAATTGCCTCTCTGTGATGGACTTGTTTCCCTATCGAGAGGAGGGTGCCTCATCTAGTGCACCTGCGTCATTACTAATGGACTCAATTGGGGTTGCTCCTCTGGAATTGTCTCTCAATAGGAGGATGGACTTATTTCCCTATCAAGAGGAAGGTGCCTTGGTGTCTGCCGCACGGCCATCATTTCCAAAGACCTCGTCACTCCATTAGAAGTCTTTGCATCTAAACAGGGCTTCCCCTCCCTGCTATTGAGCTTAGAGCTGAAACACGCTCTCTGAACTAAGAGTTTTCTTCCAAAACTCTCCACATCTAGCATCTTCACTGCTCTAGTGAGTTCTTCCTCCGAGCTCATCCGAATGAACGCGAAGCCTCGATATGCCACCTTGTACCTGTCCCTCGGCACCATTACATCCATCACCATTTCGGCTCTATCGAAAACCCTAAAAAAAAAATGATTGGCAGCCAACCCCCCAGAAAGCCTTCGATGTAAAGGGTTGGATATTCCGACAGTAGTGGCTTCTTTCTGAGCTTCTTCTTGACGCTCAACTTCCTCTTCCTCACCGTCTCCTAGGGATCTCCATCCTTCTCTCCTACTAAAACCTCTCAACCTTTGCAACAATATGATACTTAGTAACACTAGAACAATCTCCTTTAGCCACAAGGCTCAAGGTTTTTGGAGGCCTAACAAAACGGAAAGCAATGTGAAGATCAAAATCAGTATCAATTACTATAGGACAAGTAGAAGAAGGCTGAGAGGAAACGTTCTATGGATTCAAAGAAGTCAGTTGGTGTGGAGTGCTTGCTGTGGTCATGATGGGGACATCATGCGCACGCGCACGCCCCCCACCCTATGCACGTACGCAAGGAGGAGGGCCCCACCATCGATCTGGATCGATGACGACATCCATGGAGGGCCTTCAAGTTAGAGGACTATGTTTTGGTTCCTTATAGTGGACCCAATCATCATGTGGATCCCACCATTGGATCTCATGATCGTGACCCACTACTCTAGATGATATAGGACTTTGAGTTTTGCTTATTATTGTTATTAGAAACATCATGAACGGTTTAAATTGCATTGATTAGTTGTTATTTTTGTTACTTTGTCTCTAAGTAATAGTGTGCGCGCATGGCACGACTTTTGGGGTATAGGGTTTTCTTATAAATAGGCAACCCCTTGTAGGTTTTTTCTCATTGAATATTATGAATAAAATTCTGCGTTTTCATGCTTTTCTAATTTTCTGAGTTGTGGAATTCCAATTGGGTGCGAAACCCCCCCTTCTTCAAAAGGCTAACTACCGTGGTGCAAAGCCACACCCATCCCAAATCGCCCCCATCTCTTACCATCTATATTCATCATCTCCCACAGCCATCCACGCTTCAAATCCACCCCCTTTTGCAGCTGATCCTTCCTCTACAGTAGATTTGCAGAATCAGGCCCTGCAGGTGGGCCGAAACTTCGGCGGAGACCGTGCACAGACCGGACGTGGGATCAGTCTGAAATTTGGTGTGTATGTGGCCCACCCCTGGCCGACCAGACCCAAGCTGTCGCTCTTTGGTTTCGTGGGCCTCACACACATGCGGGCAGGATCCCACGCACATGCGTCTGGACCCAGCCGCTGTCCACACGTGTGGAACATCTCGGGTTTGTCTTTCTCCTCTATTTCACTCCTCTCTCACCTTATTTCCCTAACCCTAACCCTATATAATCCTAAATCCCAAGTTATATTCCACTTTTGCAAACCCTAGGTTTTTCATGATTTGAAACATGTGAATCTCTGGGAAACTCGTATCTCTGAGAAACAGAGACGATGAACAGATGAACAGGATCCTCATTTCAACTAACTTATCTCTGCGAACTCGTATCTCTGGGAAACAGAGACGAGGACGATGAAACAGAGATGAGGACGATGAACAGATACGAGGACGATGAAACAGAGATGATGAACAGATACGAGGACGATGAAACAGAGACGAGGACGATCGACGATGAACAGCGACAGATACGAGTTTGCAGAGATACATGCAAGGAGGACAAGGAATCTCAAAAGGGGAAGAAGATAGAAGAATGGATCATTGTAAAAAGGAAAAAACAGGAATGAAGTAAGGGTAAAAACATATACTACGCGCTCCCCACGATCTTCGTTAAAGGATACCCTTCTGGATGGTTTCCTCTAAATCTAGAAAGGGTTTTTGGAAGAGCATGAGCAGTAATGGATGTCATAATGCCCAGAGATTAAAAAAACGGGGAATACAGGGGTTTTGCCCTCATAAGGATGAGTTCGGAAGAGAAACTTTCCAGAGCGGTATCTATGCTACATGGACAGAAGTTTGGGGGGAACAAGTTACTCGTACAAAGAGCTCGTTTCGGGCCGGAGAGAAATCAACAAAAAGGAATTCCCACACTTATTTCGGAGAGTCGCTCACAACCGGTTTTAAACACCAGGGGAGTCTCCAACACCTCATATCGAGACGCCCTGGTTAAACAGCCTCATAGTACATTTCAACCTTCTATTCCGATGGAGCCGGTTAACGCAGGAGGGAAGCAGAGAGAATCTACATATCCGAACGCGGTTTCCTCTATCGCCATCAGCAAGGAGCGAATTGAGCAATCTAAAAAGGAGCAACAGAGCTCGGTGGTCATCAGAACGAGGGAAGGAGCGACGATTCCTCAGGTCAGGAAATGGATCGATGAGGTTAGTCGGATCAGACCATCTCAGTTTTATATCAGACCCATCAGGTACAACGAGTTGTGGGTAAAGTTATCGCCGGGAATGAATCCAGATATCTTAATAATGGCAGGAGCTATTCATAAGGATGGGCCTGTCTGCTCTGTTGTGAGCTGGGAGGAGTTTTCTCCTTTCGGTTTTGAGAATATCTGGATACTCATATGGGGGATACTGCTCGAACTATGGTACGGCGAGTTCTTTATCTCCGTTGCAAAACTCTTCGGGCCGTTAATAGAATTGGATCAAAAAACCAAAATCGTTGAGGAAATGGCAGTTGCCAGGATGTGTGTGTGAAGGTAGAAGGGAGATCCGCTTCCGTCACAGATCCAAGTCAGTGTAGATGATAGGGAAAATTTTCTCCCAATTCAGCAAGAGGATAATCGGACACCATACCCAAGATGGGGAGATCTATGGCGCGCCAGAGAATCCACCCACTTTTTTGGCAGGATTATTTCGACCGGAGAGGTGAATGAGAAGCTCCGATTCAGTACTTGCGTAGAGCACCGGAAATGGTTGCAGAGACCTGTTAGGACGAGACGACTTCAGCCGCCCAAAACAACTTACGTTGTCAGACCTGCAGACGTCGAGCAACCGTTTATATTGACTCTGTGACAGATGGCAGCAATCCAGCTACTCCCTTGAAAAGTATCGCAGCCGTTTCCCCTGGAAAAAAGGTGCACCGCCCATTGTCCTGCTTTGAAAAGGAGATGGAGACGCGTGGTGTTTTCGAATTGTTTCCTGTGTCTCTTAAATCAAGTGGGAGACCTGACGTGTCTCATCTCAAATCGGGTTTTGACTCCGATTCCGTTACTGCGTTAGCGGATAGTGGGTTTTGACCCGACGCATCGGCTTCTATTGCTCCCGGGTCCCCTCTCTTAAACCCGACGCCTTTAAACCTAAACATTCCAGTTATTTCACATTCGCCACCAGTCACGAGCCTTCTATTGCCCAGCATGATCCCTAACGATGCTCTTATTCCGTATCACGATCACATGCCCTCACCAGCTCTTCCTTCTCTTTCCCTACCTACGCCGATGAAGACTCTCCATGGAATCGACAATCCTGAGCTCGATAAAGGATCGTATTGTTATGAAAATCCGCCATCTCAGCTATCGATTCGATCCTCTCCTCCTTCGTCAGCCCACAACTGGCCCGATCGTGGTCTTCTTACGCTATTCCAAGAACACCCAGAATTAGAGGTTATAGAAGCTGAACCCCTTCGGACTTGCGTAGGAGTGGATCAGACGATAGTCGACGATGCTACTCAACAACTAATGGATCCAGAAAGATCTTCTCTACTTGAAGAAATCCATAACAAGAAATGGATAAGGGATGCCTTGGGGTGTGTCGGCAGATCTCTCGGGCTGTCTTTCGGAGATAGTCCGGAGGATTTTATAACGCTTTTCCGATGTGTTGAGTCCAGCGGAAGGCCTTTGCTTCAACAAAAATCGCTCGGTCGTCGCAGATTAACCCCACGGACCAACAAAGAACTGTAAAGTCTCTTAGCAGGACAAATATGCTCAGAGTCTCCTTTGAAAAGGAGTTCTAGTCGGGGAAGTCGGGGAGGTTCAGTTTCTACATGAAGCTCATATCTTGGAATGTGAGGGGGGTGGGGTCCAAATAGAAGAGATCAATTATCAACGATTCTTGTGCCAGATACAAACCAGATATTTTGTGTCTTCAGGAAACTAAGTGCAACGATTTTGATGACAGATTGATGGGCACCCTCTGGAGGGAGGCAAATGTGAAATGGGTGGCAAAAAATTCCTTTAGTAGCGCAGGTGGTATTTTATTAGCCTGGAAGTCATCTTATTGGCAAATCCTTAATAGTTGGAGTGGTAAGTTTTCTGTTTCTGTTATCTTACAACACATTTCTTCAGGCTTTGTCTATCTTTTTTCCTCAGTTTATGGGCCCACTCAGGATGGGGATAGGGGTCTTTTCTGGGAAGAACTCTCGGCCACTAGACAGACATTCGCGGGAGCATGCTGCTTTGCCAGTGATTTCAACATTATCAGAAATGCTTCTGAAAAGTCCCATGGAAAAACTTCCTCGCCAGCTATGAAAGCCTTCTCGTCTTGGATTGAAGAAGAGGAGTTGGTGGACCTTCCTCTTATTGGGCCTCGTTTCACTTGGTCAAATGGGAGGGTATGCCCCATGATGAGCAGATTGGATAGATTTTTGATATCTTCTGATTGGTTAGATCATTTTCCTTTATCATCTCAATCCATTCTTCCTAGAACTACGTCTGACCACAGTCCCATTTTACTTGCGGTGGAAGATCAGAATTGGGGTCCTAAGCCCTTCCGGTTTGATATATCATGGTTGAAAATAGCGGGGTTCTCCAAACTGGTAGCTGATTGGTGGACATGATTCAGGGTGCAAGGGACCGCTGATTTCAGATTATCATCTAAATTGAAGATGCTAAAGAAAGAGATAAAACAATGGCATGGTATAGAAAGTCATAACAGAGTTCAGGAAGCTGATTTGCTGATAGCAGAGTTGTCAGCGTTAGACGCTCAGGCTGAAATAGGCTCCCTTTCTCCCGATAGGCAGGTCAGAAGAGTTCAGGTGATTCAAGATATCGCTAGCAGCATCCTTCAAAAAGAAATATCTTAGAAACAAAAGGCTCGGCTAAACTGGTTAAAGGAAGGTGATAGGAACACTCGATTCTTCCATATGATGGCGAGTATGCATGCGTCTAACAACAGAATTTCCAGCATTTTGGTTAACGGAATTCGAATAGAAGACAGAGGAAATCTCAGAACAGATGATAGCCTATTATAGATCTCTTCTCAAGGGAGAAGATTGGTGCAGACCAAAGATTGACGGTATTCAATTTAATGAGATATCAGCAGAGGAAGCAGTCTCCTTAGAAGCTCCTTTTTCTAGAGAGGAGATTAAGCGGGCCATTGACGCTTTAGGAGCAGACAAAGCCCCGGGTCCAAACGGCTTTCCGATTTCATTCTTCTCTCACTTTTGGGAGGTGATCCAATCTTATGTATTCGATTGGTTCAAGGAATTTTATAACAGGAATAAGATATCTATCAGCCTAGGGGCTACCTTCATAGCTTTGATTCCAAAAATGAGAGGTGCTGCGTCTCCTAAAGACTACAGGCCGATCAGTCTATTGGGGGGGGGGGGGGGGGTTATATCGGTTAATTACAGTGCTTTCATAGCAGGAAGATAGATTGTGGATGCGGCTCTCAGTGCAATTGAACTCTTGGATGTTGCGGTTAAATCGGGCCGGAAACACAGTCTGTAAACTTGACATCGAAAAAGCTTATGACCATGTGGACTGGACCTTTTTGCAATATATGCTTCAGCGAATGGGGTTTGGGGATAAATGGAGAGCTTGGATGCGAGAGTGCACCGGATCTGCACATTTTTCGATTATTTTAAACGGCTCCCCAAAAGGTTTCTTCAAAAGTTCTCAAGGTCTGAGACACGGAGATCCTTTCTCTCCTTTCCTTTTTCTAATTGTGGGGGAAGCTTTGTCAAAGATGCTTAGTAAAGGCCAAGAGGAGGGCATTTTAGGAGGGATTCAAATTAAAGAGATGCCAAGACCTATCACACACATGCAATATGCGGACGACTCCTTAATCTTCTCGGAAGCTTCGACAGAGGAAGTCCTCAACCTCCTTACTACGGTCCGTTGCTTTCAAGCAATTTCCGGATTAAAGGTAAATTTGGTTAAATCAAAAAATTTTCGAATCAACATGGAAGAATTGGAGGTTCAACGTCTCGCTCAACTTTGTGGCTGCATTGCTGACTCTTTTCCATCTTCTTTCGTGGGTTTACCTTTATGCATTGGCAAACCCCATTTATCTCAATGGGATAAAGTGATTTCTAGAGTTCAGACGTACCTATCTAGATGGAAGAGTCGATATCTCTCTCTAGGCGGCCGTCTGACGCTAATTAAAGCAGCGCTCTCCAATCTCCCAGTATATTTTATGTCTCTTCTCAAATGTCCTCCCACAGTAAGAGAGTCTATAGATAAAGCGAGGCGGGATTTCTTATGGCAAGGTAAGGAAGTTGGGAAGAAGTTCCATCTTTTAAAGTGGTCCGAAGTTTGTCTTCAACTGTCAGATGGCGGTGCGGGAGTTAAAGATTTGGAAGTTATGAATCAAGCTCTTCTTGGTAAGTGGATTTGGTGGCTAGGGGATGATCAAGGTAGTCTCTGGAGTTCCATCGTCAAAGGCAAATATGGTACAACCGTGGGAGGCTGGTGGGTAAAAGATATACCTTCTCATAAAGTGTCTCATATCTGGAAAGATATTCTGAAGATGAAGAGGAAAATTCTCCCTCACATGGGATTTGTGCTTGGCAATGGTTCCAAAATTCGATTCTGGGAGGATATATGGCTCGGAGACCAATCTCTTAAAAATAGATTCCCGATCTCCTATGGGATTGCGTCCTTCAAAAACTCATATGTTGCTGATCATATTACTGAGGTAAGTGGGAAAATCGTCTGGAACGTGATTTGCAGAAGAGCCCTCCAAGACTGGGAAATCCCAGATTTTTCTTGTCTTTTGGAATGTCTCTATTCAACAGCCCCCTCTCTTTCCTCAGAAGACTATTTTCTGGAAATCCGACAAATCATCCATATTCTCAGTTCGATGCCTCTATAAGCAACTCAACAAGCAGCAGTCTGATAAGCTCAATCTCTCTTTTCTGTGGAAATATGCTGCTCTGCCGAAAATTCTAGCTTTTCGATGGTTGGTCGGAAAGAAGAAGATCCTAACGGTTGACAATCTCAGGAAAAAAGGGATGGTTCTCCCCAATATTTGTCTATGTTGCATGAAGGTGGAAGAAACGATTGATCATCTTATGTTGCATTGTCATTTCGCCCAATCTGTCTGGGCCGACATTTTGCTCAGTTTTAATATATACTGGTGTTTTCCTGGCAATGTAAAGCAATTTCTGCAGGCTTGGCAGGGGGTTCATTTAGGCAACGCAAAGACAATCATTTGGAGGATGTCTCTTCTTGCGGTATGCTGGTCGGTATGGGGAGAAAGAAATAACAGATGCTTCAGGAATTCCTTTAATGTCGTGGGAGTAGTAGCTACTAGGGCAAAACGTCTATTGGTCGAGTGGTCCTCCAATATCAACGATCTTTATGGTCAAGATTTTTTCTTTTTAGGAGTGTAAGGCTGGTCTGCTCTCTCAGTAGCCCTTCTTTTGTTCTTTGTTTTCTCTTTTCTCTAATGCAATCATCTTATCTTTCAAAAAAAAAAAAACATGTGAATCCCTTGGATTGGGGAATAATCCTTTGCATGTGTGGATAATTCGACTCTCCTTTGAGCATTGTTTGGTTTATAATTTTAATTGATTCAGCCCTAACATGTGTAGGCTTGGACCCACGTAGATTCCCCTTGTTAAATGCTTGACTTTATGTGGGATGTGGAATTTTTGTGATTGTTTTAAAATTAGTATGATCTAAAGCCTGAAATCTTGCATAATATATGTACTTTTCATGTCCTGCATCAGGTCACCTCGTTTGGCAGTTGAGTTTATTATACTCTCAGCTCCTCTTTTATTTCAAACAAGGGAGTATTTGAAGTTATTTGGAAAAGTGACTAGCATAGGGATAGAAACACAAGACTGCCTCTTTCCTTAAATAATTTTGACCTGAAGAGGTTTAGAGATAGTGGCACAGGAAAAAGGCATAGACTTTAAAAATTATCGTTTGTGGAACAATTTTCTTCTCTAAAGATGGATCAAAGAATCTATACTCACTCTATACTCCCTTTAAGATAATGGCTATCCAAGAAAAGCACACTTCAAATCCTTAGGATCAAGTTTTACCCTATCCGGCCCAAGAATATGAACAAAACAGATACAACCGAGGACTTTATGGGTACATTAAGCAATGGACTATTATGGTCAAGGAATTGATAAGTAATTTTGAAGTTAAAGGACTTAAGAAGGCATCTAATTAATAAGGTATGATGCAGTGGGGACAGTTTCGCTGCAGAACCTCTTTGGAACATTCTTCCAAAAGATATCTAATTTTTCTCTCCATGACACCATTTTACTGTGGGTTAATATGTATATGAAGTCCAGTGTGTAATTCCTTGATCTTCCAAGTAGGATTGCTCACCATTAAGGTATTCCTTCCCATTATCAGATCTAAAATTTTTAATTCCTTTCTCAAACTGAGTGATTATCATTTTATGAAAACTCCTAATAATTGTGGAACTTCATGACTGGTTTTCATAAGATAAACCCATGTACAATGGGAGAAATGATCCACAAATGAAATAAAATTACAGTAGCTAGAAATAGAAGAAATCAAAGAGGGTCCCCACACCTGCGTAAAAAAGTTCTAACAATGAGTTGCTTTTTTATTACTTGGGAGGTAGAAAGTTCTATGTGATTGGGCTGGAGAGTAGTTGAAGCTGAAGTAGCAGAATCCAGGATGTGCTTACCATCGGCTTCATAACCAAGTCCAGTTATCTTCTTCGTCACCAAGTCCTGGAATGCACTATATGAGGTATAAGATGTTGCACTGCAATTCAAAGATCTGGTAAGGTCACTGACTGAAACATGGTTAGTTGCAAAATTAGGAATATGGAGAATTGACAACAAGGGCAAATTAAGAAAGACAGTAGTAGTTCCCTTTCTAGATACAAAAGAAAAAATAACCATTAACAATCTAAACTTTTTCACGGTCGTACAATAGACTATAAGAATAAAAAAGAGAGGACATACCTGTTGTGTGGTTGTATGCACCTAAATCGATGATCCAGGGAAAGCCAGATGATGAGAGTTAGACATGATGGCCTGAATGCATGCCTGAATGGGAAAGGATTTGGTAGAGGAAGGTGGACAATACAACTATGCAAATAGATGGCGGAGATCCTCACTCTTGCCTTTTGGAACAGACAACATCTGCCTCAGAGAGGACATTGCTAAATCTGGTGTAACAATGGGAAACACTATTAGCAGCTTAGAAATTATAGGGGTTGATTCTCCAATAAAAGCTGAATTGTGTGAATGTGACGGTCCTGGTCAGCTGAACTTGGTAGGATGCCCAAGTTAATTTCTAAGCTTTTTAGCATCATGTGGTAGTCCACAATGATCATACTTCACCTTGTCCCTATCATCTTTGGTCAAATTTCCTCCTGTAATTATATGAGCTTCACCTTTATTACCTTCTGGTGGAAAGGGAAGACAAGATAAGAGCGAATCTATCAGTCACTTTGAATAAAGGAGTAAACTTGGCTAAGAAGTGGAAGGTCATCTTAACTAAACACTTGATCTCAGGGTAATCCAAACTGTGAATTTAAACCAGCTAAGAACTCAAAAATCTGGTTTGCTCTCCGTTGGCTGAACAGGTTGGTTTGAACATTTGATATTGATCAGGTTCCTTCTCCATTCCATGTAGAATTGAATAATCACCATCTGGTAGCCGCTCCCCCTGTGTAAGATATGCAATATCTTGCTGTAGGTGGTATATACAAGCTATGTTTTTTCTCTGCAAATGTGTAGGTAACAAAATACCATATTTCCCAGGCAGTTTGAGAAAGAAAAGAAGAAGAAAAAAGAAAGAAAGAAATCTACTTGGTTGAAGCTACATAGTGCAACAATCAAGACAGTACCATCAAATTCTTAGGTTCCCACTTCTCATAGTATGCATCTGAAGTAGTTGCATCCATAATCCTACTGTTAAGGTACCAATTAGGGGTGGGTGGCAATGGGCTGGCTGGCCCAGCCTGTAGGGCTAGGGCTTGGCCCCCTAAACTTGGCCTGAGAATTGGGCATGGGCATGAAATCTAGGCCTGGTGCCCATGCCTGGCTTGGCCCAGGCCAATGATAAATGCTTCGGTTTAATCATCAATTGGGTCATCATTATACGAAAAGAATGGGCAGTTTAAATACACTAGTGAGTGGTTGTCATTCAACTTACACATGTAGTTTAAAAGTGATCTTTTCCAAAGATCAAAGCCATTTATATGATTGGGACTCATCTTGGATGGAGGGCCCAAAAATCTTAGATTGGACAATTTCAAGCCTTTGATCATCTCAATCTTTTCCCAACAGAGTGGGCCCTGTAGGGCCAAGGCAACGGCTAGAGCTTAGGAAACTAGGGCCAGGCTAGGGTGCCCAGCCCTAGCCTGACCCATTGTCCCCTAGTACTAGGGCTGTCAATGGGAGGGACCAGGCCAAGCAAAATAAAAAATTTGAACAAGCCCGGCCCAGCAGGCGCAGTCTGAATAGTTCAAAATTTGGGCTGAAGCCAACCCCAGGCCCATTCCATTGCCAGCCTACCCAGTTCGCCCCTTCCGCCAATGTACGTCTTGGCGAATTGGGAACATTTCAAGGTGGTTGGTATCTTCCAACTTCGTTGTAGTAATCTGTAAACCTTGGTTATCATTATGGAAAACCATATGAATGTACCACTTGGAGTACTTGAAGCAGTAGAAGAATCTACCACACTACTATTATCGGACATCCCAATTGTTACGCAGCTTGTACAAAACCAAATTTGATACATGCTGAATTTCTCAGTTCCCACTTACAAAGACCTCACAAGCATAAACTCATTGACCAGATACCATGTGATTTGATAACATTTTTGGAGCTGGATGTTTTTTGCCAGATAGATCTTGCCATGATACAGAATGCAGCTATAACCAAAATACCCATGAGAAGAGAAACTGAGCAAGAACAACATCCGCAGGCATCCAATAAAGACCTGATGACAGTAGGTGGTAGCTAGGTCCTGCAATGTCAAAATATTCCAGTGACCATGATAAGAGCAGTAGAAAAAACAGGAGCGATGGGTTTCATCGAGGATTATTCATTATGGTTGCAATTTGTGGTGGTGAGATGTGTTGATTCCAATGGCATCAAGGCTCCAGCAATCTTGATGCTCGAACCACAGGATTGGCAACAGCATATGTTGGCATGTGATTTTGACAACCTGTGTTCTCCAATGTTTTTGGACATCAGTTCAAATGAGGATGAATCTGGTGATCACTGTAGGTTGGAGAGATGGTGGGTTCCCTCATAGAAATGGCTCTTCATAGGAGAAGATGTGGATCATATGTGCCCTATTCTGTCATAGAAATAATGGGTTTTGATCTTGCCTCATTCTTTGGTGATGATCAATACCATCACATTGTCTATCCCCAATTTACAAAAACGGGTGCTGATCCAAAACTAAGCAAATTAACCCAACTGAAGCTCCGATACCAAGTTGAGTATATGTGAAAAAAAAACACGAGTAAAGGGAAAAAAGGATAGAGAAATGAGAGAGGAGATGATGAAGAAAGAGGAAGAGGCATCGAATAGGTCTCAGCCATATTCATGTCCAAACTCTTTTGTTAACTAATGATAATGTTTGATAACATAAAGCCAAATACTTTCACTACTAACAATAAAATAATGAATATGGAGGGGAAGTGAGTAAAATGGGTAAGATGTGGAGCGGCCCTACTTGAACAACGTGTTTTAACAGTTATTTAATGCCAAAATGCTGTGATGGTCATTAATTGTTCCAACAATGACTCATCTACATAGATTTTATACGCGAATCCATGTTGTGTTATATCTGCAGAGACCATGGGGAACCTGAAGGATCTCGGTAACTAGCATAAGAGCTTCATGATTGGGCACTTACTTCCTAGTGGTCAGTGGTTTGCTTGGATTTTGGTCCATTCATGGGCACTTACTTCCTAGTGGTCAGTGGTTTGCTTGGATTTTGGTCCATTCATGGCTCTCCAAAAATACATATGCATTGTTGCTCATGCCACCAAGTTGGTGGCCAAGACAGATAAGTTACTCTCATGCAGTTCAATATGCCATTTTTGTGTTTTTATTTATTTATTATTTTTTTTAAAGGGAGATTTTAAGTATGAGAGATGCTCCTATGGTCTCATAGTGCTATAAATTATAGTACTCCTAGTTGCATTGAGACACTTAGTCCAATCCATTGGTCCAAACTGTTCACTAAGTCCAGAGAATATTTCATGGGTTACCATGCAAACATCACACTAATCTGACAAATATAACCATATGATCAATAGCCTTTAATATGGATGGTCCAGGTCATTCACATAAAAATATGTCCACTGACCAATTTGATCCATCTATTTGTTAGGACCCATCATGTAATGCTTATAATTCTAAAGAACGACTTTTTTTAGGCAATTGAAACCATCCCATCCACTGCTTGGAAATGGATGGCTATAAAAGTAAGGCCAAATCAAGTTGGCTCATCTAATCAGTGTGATTTTTGCATCATAGCCCATGGAATTTTTTCTGGACTTAATGGACAGTTCAGATTTATCAATTGGACTGTCCAAGTAAACTGATGCTGCTAGGAGCATTGGCGCATGTAAGTTATACATATTCATCTGAACTTCTATAATCTTGAAATCCAATTTTCTGACCAAATTATGCGGTTGTTTGTTAAGGAAAATACATTTCTAAGATGATTATGTGCTTGCTTTGGGAACTCGATCATTTGCAGGTCTGGAATCATGATTTCTTCTGGGAATCCATGCAACCTGGAGGTGGTAAAATGCCTTGGGGTGGTGTTCTTCAGCAGATTGAGAAGGATTTTGGCTCCTTTACAAACTTCAAAGAAGAGTTTGTGAACACAGCCCTTGCACTATTTGGTTCTGGCTGGGTGTGGCTTGTGTGTGAGTACCCATAGAATCGACTCTTCTTTGCCGAATTGAAATAATGAAGTACAGGACAATGCCTATAAACAATCTTTTCCCTTATTATCTCTACTATATATAACGTGAGTTGTGTCTGGCCAATTTTACCCTGCAATTAGTCAGAGGGAGGGCTTAAACTTTCGATTTTAAAAGGAAGATGGGATCTGTTTGGCCCTTCGACCAAGGGCATTTGTGTCATTTCAATCCTTCCATGTGAGTAGCCCGCACTCACTTTCCTTCTCTTTGCATATAGCCCGCATAGGGCAATGTCGTATTAGGGAGCTCATGCAACAAAGGCTCTGTAGGGCTCACCATGGTGACTGTGAAATCCAATCCATAGATCTATTGCGCCAGCTCATTAGGACATCAAACCAAAAATGAGGTAGATCTAAAATTCAAGTGGGCCACAACAGCATAAAAAGTAGGGATGGGTTGCCCACTGTTGAAACCCTTCTTTCTCTCTCTGCATGTAGTATGCACCCACCCCGCGTCTAGTCTCATGCTTGCCTTCGATCTCCT
Organism: Magnolia changhungtana; assembly: GCA_030180095.1. Lineage (NCBI taxonomy): Eukaryota > Viridiplantae > Streptophyta > Magnoliopsida > Magnoliales > Magnoliaceae > Magnolia > Magnolia changhungtana. The sequence continues at coordinate 912,362 of JASAUF010000644.1, read as the reverse complement.
TCTCCTTTGGTCTCTCTCCCTTCCTCTCTCAACGTATTGGTTTTTTGAAAAAACCATCCTTGCTCCGAACGAAGAATACGACAATATCCACCATTTCATTCTCTAGTTGTCATGCAAATCTCAAAGGTTTTTAGCCTCTGCTGCAATTGATACTCCCAAATGGATGAGATGTTTTCCTACCTCAAGAAAATGGTGTTCGAGTTTTCTTCAACCTGATAAGCAAACTTTGAATTCACAGAGAGAGAGAGAGAGATTTTTGGTTAGTAACAGAGAAGGCTGACATGTCTCAGTCTTCATGTCTACATCAACCATCCACTCAACGGACTCAGTTACCTAACAAAAAAGATGTTTCTTCAATGTCTCAAATTCAAAAAAAAAAATATAGTTATAGTGAATCCGTAAATCTCATGTTGCTTATTCAGCTAATGTTAGCCATAAATAATGTATTGTGTATTATTCTCCTTTTTTTTTTTTTTTTGTGTGTGTTTCAGTGAAAACCCAAGAGAAAAGGCTTGCTGTGGTTAAAACATCAAATGGCGTTAACCCGCTTGTTTGGGGCGACATTGTATGCTCTCTCTCTCTCTCTCTCTCTCTCTCTCTCTCTCTCTCTCTCTCTCTCTCTCTCTCTCTCTCTCTCTCTCACACACACACACACACACACACACACATGCTCACATCCAACACCCACCAGAAAACTTCCAACATGTCCTAGCATGTGACATCCAAGCCCCATCAGAAAGGTTTTAAAAAATGGTTATGTAATGGATCCTATGTAACGGTAATGGTGGGAACCTTCATGCATTACGGGGCCATTATGGGCGTATGGTGGCCCATATCATAATGGCAACAGCAGTGGCCACTATGCTCACCGTTACCATTATCGAATACCTTGTCCACCCATTCATCAGGTGGGCCACACGAGAAATAATGTATATCTGCTTATAGATAGCAAAAGACAAGTGTGATCTGCCCGATGAGCGGATGGGGCTGATTCTTGGACAAAGTGATCCTCATTGTGGGGCCAACCTTTGGACAGGGTGGATTTCGCACACGCATGATAGGTTGGAAATTATGCACTGGGTGGATGGCAACAAGGTTTGGGCGAATGGTCTTCACCATAGGTTTGCTCCCTATAGGTGAGGGTTCGATTCCCCTCCTTGGCTTTACCCGATACACATGGTTGTGGGTGATTGCGTGTATTTGTAGGGATTAGTCTCACTTCAAAACAGAGGTGGGGACACCCCGTGTCTTCAAAAATTTTTTTTTTTAAAAAAATCAGTTGGATGTGACTGCATGTGCGTGCTTGCATGTGTCAACTAGTCTGAAACTTTGGGCTGACATTCTTTCGCATTGATTTTTATTTTTATTTTTTATATTTTTTTGAAGCCAATTATCAATCTGGATATGTGGGAGGTAAGTTGATGGACGAATGCCTCTGTTCTTCTTTCAAATTTATCCTTGTATACAGCAAGAATTTATAATCTTTTTCCATTTTCTAAATCTTGCAGCATGCTTACTATACCGATTACAAGGTACTTTACATCCATCCGAACTCTACCGTCCCACATCATTGATCCCATGGTCCTTCAATTATGGTTTATTCAGATGATTCATAATAGGGAAAAGAGCGTCTATCCACTGGGAAACCAATATTTTGTTCCCAAATCTCCCACTGTCCTATGACAGTCGACCAGAATCCAATTTCAGTCAAAATGGGATCCAATGCCATTTCTAAATTCAATTTTTATTGTGGCATTAAGGGTTCCTTCTGTCCAAAACCCCAGTTTGAATATGTGTGGGCATGCATTGGCACTTAGTAGTGGGAGCTTTGTGAATGCTTTGGGGCTCTTAATCATAATGGACATTTGAATTTGTTTTCAGGTTTATGATCACTTTTGCCTGTTAATTTCATGATATTTGGTGCCCTTGACCATTTTACAAAAAGGAAAAAAAAAAGAAAAAAGAAAAGAAAAAAGATTGAGAAATCATCCCCCCACCAACAAAAAATGATAATAATAATTAATAATAAAAGAGTAGAAAAAGGCTGGTTTGTTGATTCTGAAATTTACTCAAAGTTGTGTATGGTCTTTGGGATTCTATGAACAGGACAACAGGGGGAAATATGTGAGCATATTCATGAACCACCTTGTTTCGTGGAATGCAGCGACGATCCGCATGGTCCGCGCTGAGGCCTTTGTGAATCTAGGGGAGCCAAATATTCCAGTGGCTTGAAAGTTTCATGAACTGGAATTTTATATATATATATATATATATATATATATATATATATATATATATATATATATATATATATAATCCCAATCTGTATTGGTATTATATGATATTTAGAGTTCTGTAGCTAATCCTAATCTGTATTGGTATTCTATATAGATAGGTGCATACATGTGAGCGGCTTTGTTTTAAACAGCATTACATAAATATCATGATGATGAACATTAATGTTCTGTACATGTTTAATGATCATTGTAACAGGTGATTCAAAGCAAAAAATTAAAATTTAAAAATTGGCCATTAAATGGCTGGTATGGAAAACTCTATTTCTAACAGAGGCTTGTTTGTCTGCACAACATTTGCATATGCAAATGCTTTACACTGTAAATTATTTCCACATGTATTCATTTGCATGGTAATAATTTTTACCATGTTCTCTATTATAGTGTATTTTTCCTATAAAAGTCATATTCCCATGTTTGTTTCTGGTATGTCGCACCGATCTAAAAATCTATTTCAGTATAGCAACATTGTTAGCACACAGTGGACATGGGTCACTATCTGCATTGCACCATGTGTAAATGGGCCCTGTTATATACATCTACAACCGTGGAGCCCATTTCATGGATCTAGAAAGTATATTAGAAAATGTCCAAACATTTATTTGGATTGTCTATTGTAAATCATTGATATGGGATGGGCTTTACCAAAGTATGTCTAGTTCCAACCCATGAACGAAGGACCCGAGTCTAGGATCAGCTCAGCTCAGTCTTCTGAGTGGAGTCGGTTGCAGGCTTTAAGATTTAAAAATCTTTCCGCTTCTCCTTTTGAACGAGAATGATTGCATTGTATCATGCTTCTGTCGCATGTGTAGAACATCCGAGCCTTGCAAATGGTGGGGCTCAACAAGAAGCTTGGTGTAGGAATCAGGTGGATCCACTCATAAGGTGGACCATGCCATTGAAATCAATGAATGGCCGATAATCTGACCGGAAGTATCGGTGTGGCCGTGTGATGAATTGGATCAACATAATTTTCATGGTGGGACCTGTGTTTAGAAAAATTCAATCTGGGCCATTGAATCAGTCAAGTCCGTCAGGAGTCGCCCAAATTTCAGAAAGTCGACCCATTTTCACTTGGGGGCATGCCAAATGGCCCATGTGGGTCCCATTCATACAATCCTAACCACATGGCCCAAGTCTACAAGAAATCTCGACCACTCGCTCAAGCTCTCTTTCTCTCTCTTAGTACCAATAAGAAGGTACCTCTATGGCTCTATTTAATACTTTATATATAATAATAATAATAATAATAATAATAATAATAATAATTATTATTATTATTATTATTATTATTATTATTATTAATTGAATATTTGATTTGGGGGTTGGGTCAGTTGGGCCGGGTGGTTGGGTTGGGTCGGGTTGTTAGGTTGAGTCAGGTGCGGGTTGGGTCGGGTTAGAAGTAGGCTCGACTTGACTCGAGGTAAGCTCGACTCAAAAGGTTTAGTAGACAAGTCAAGCTTTGGTGGTAAGCTCGAGGTCGACCTCGAGCTTAAACTCGAGGAGAGCAAGGATGAGTCAAGCCAAGCTTGGCCCACCTCAACTCGGCTCAATGTACCGTCCTAGGAGGAAGCTCCATCAGCGGGTACAATTCCAAGATGCGACCGTTCTAACGGGACCCACTGGATGGATGATGCATGCAGCAGCGGCATCGAATGATGTGGTCATAGAAGGCTCAAAATAATACTTTTAAAAGTACTTGATGGAGCCAGCGGTCACATAGAGATAACATAGGAGAGGCCGGTTTCTCTGCTAGTCCTTGTAGAATAAGCTTATTCACCTGAGCTTTAAAGTCTATTCACCTGCCTAGTCACCTGAGTGTAAAAATCTATTCACCCGTGTAAAAGTTGTTCACCTGCCTAGTCACCTATCCATACGCAACGCTATTGCATGCTGGGGTACGCTAGATTGTTTGTATGCCATCTAAGCCATGCATTAAGTGAGACCCACCACGATGAAGGGATGCTACGAAAAATAGAGTTTTTCAATTGGGTGGGTTACACCGTACAAACAACAGGCAACCACCCAAAAAACCCCCAAAATCATACGGTGGCCCACATGATGGTTGGTTTTGGGGGCATCCGGCTTTCATGGTGGAGCCAGCATCTGATGCCATGCAGACAACATGGTGGGCCCCACGTGCAACCCTTGTATAATAAGCTTATTCGACCAAGGACTTGTAGAAGAACCTGCCTCAACTAAGAAGACTCATTTATGTCCACCGGAAAGTGATGCACTTTCTTATCCTGAATTGGGCTGGGGCTGGACCTACAACTAGATGGGTCAGGTGTGGCTGCTGGGCTGATTGGCATCCTTGAGTTTGTTCTGTTTTACACACTGCAGCACTACTTGAAATGGTAATCTGTAAAAGCTCAGTGCTCATGTGATCGAATTGTTCATCTGATGCGCCTCGATGTACTTGGCCCATTGCAAGTAACACACGACAAGACAATAATAACTGTCCTATTAAAGCGCTTCTGGTCGTTGAATGCCTGACGTCAGTTTTCTTTTAAAAGAAGAAGAAGAAGAAGAAGAAGAAGAAATTGACAGGCCATAGTTAGTACATCTAGGGCTGCCATTTTGGAAGTCGCGGTCTGAGCATTTCAAAATTTGGGCCTTACGGGCGGCAATAGGCCCAGTTAAGACTCAGGGCCTAGCACAGCAGCCCAAGATTGAGGCAAAAAATTGGTTGGGCCCTGGGACTGACCTGGCCAGCCCAAAAATGTTAAAATCTATTTTCTTACTTGAATTTTCTAATTTATCATTTGATCAAGTAGGCCACACAAGCACAAAGAGAAATTTTAGAGGAATGAAACCAACGGTCTACATTCAAGGCGGATGGGTTGCCTGCCTAAGGATTGGAATGGCATACTTATAGGATCTAAGACATTTACTTTTCATTTCAGGTTGGGCCAGGGTTGGCCCAGTGAGGCTACGCCCGCCTCAAAAATTGATCAGGCCTACACGCAGGCCCAAGCATGGCCCACGGACTAAGCTGGTACCAAAGCCGTGTCAGGCTTGTCGAGTCAAGCAAGCTTCCCATACTGTTGTGTGGTCACCTTTAATGGGCCTGAACCCAACCCAGGCCCTCCCATTGCCAGCACGAAAGGGGCACCAAGGTACTAATAGCGTTGTGATTGCCCATTCCACACATGTGGGTCCATGGCCCCATCTTTAATGGCAAATCTTTGTGCTAAAGGGCATTGAATGCTAGTCATTGAAGATCCTAACTTGTACCCTCAAAGATTGATCATCTTGAGTTAGGTTCACCTACTCTTCTCTCATACCTCGGTACTAGAAAATCACATCTACTTCAAGATTGCGGCTTAAGGGAGCTAAAAAAGATGCTTTCATGGTAGAGGAAGGTCTTCAATAAGGTGCATTCAAGGGAGCTCATCCACTTCAAGTAAGAAAATTATTTTTGAGTCCATTTTGTGTGGAAATTGATTCTTGTGTAGGGTTGAGTTTCAGAGTTGGACAAACCAAACTCACCAAGTCCTTGTGTAGACCTCCGATGGGAGCGTACGTGTGTCATCCTTGTGTAGGATATCGTGTTGAGTTTGAATCCAAATTCTCTGAGACCTTTTGTAGGCCATAGACGAATGTAAAATGTATAGATCTTATCTATGTTGTAAAGGTTTATAGTAAACCTGATTTAAAGCAATTTTGACAGTCAAATCCAATATACTCTAGGAGAGATCGAGTCAACTGGGAGTGGTGTAGGAGGAACATAAATGAACCAATACACATAGTGTGCAATGGGCTAAATGATTTTTTTTTTTTTTCTTGTAGTAATCTTATTTTGCTGAATGATTGTGGATGTCTATTCTTATTGCAACAAACATGTTTGATAAAATGCACTCATGATGTTTCATTATTGTTCTATTTTAGTCTTGAGTTGATTTGATACATCCATTCATTTTTGTTTAATTGTTTTATTTGTGTTAACTTAATTTAAAACCATTTTAACGGTCAAATTTGGTACACTCTAGGAGAGAGTGAGTCAACTAGGGAGTGAAGTAGGAACATAGATGAACCACTATACATAGTGTGTAATGGACTAAATGATTTTTTCTTGTAGTTATTTTATTTTGCTAAAGGATTGTGGATGTCTATTATTATTGCAGCAAACATGTTTGATAGAATGCACACATGATATTTCACTATTGTTCTGTTTTAGTCTTGAGTTTATTTGATACATCCGTTTATTTTTGCTTAATTGTTTTATTTGTATATTTGGATGTGGTTGATTGCTGTTTAAATTATTAAATTTTAAAAGTCCTATTCACCCACCCCATCAAGACATTAGTCGTATATTCAAGCCTCACTTGTAGTGGTAAAGCCGTAATTTCAATTGTCTCTTATTAATTCTTCAATCTTGTTGGCCAATTGTTCTTCCTCAACATTAACCTCTTCAAGTTCACTACTTAATTGTTTGTTTTTGGTCTTAGCCTAACCAAGCTTTTTAAGTATTTTCAAGCTCTCAATGTATAGCTGGTCATAGGCTTCTTGTAGACCGTTATTAGCAACTTCTTCCTCTTCTTCATCTGAGGACGACTCGTCTTTCATATGATCATCATTGTCTCTTGTGTCCCTTGATTTTGAGAGAGTTATGGTGGTGGAGGCCATAAGTATTCTTAATGAGCCTTAGTCTTCATCACTCTGGGATTCATTTTAGTCTGAATTTGAATCCTCTGAGTCATCCCAAGTGGTGGTCGTTGCCCGTCCTTTGATTTGTTTTCGTGGGACATTCAGATGCAAGATGATCATAGCCACTACAGTTATAACATTGGGTGTCACGCCCAAAACTCAGGAACTCGGCTCATAAAATATTCTGCTACCGAATTCGGTGCCGACGACCTCTGTAGTACCCCATTTTCAACTCGTAGCTCCCATACGCCAAGTTCCAATCCTAAGATCCTACAATGAGGATTTTCAAGGTGATTTTTTTTTAAAATTTTTTTTAGTAAAAAAGCATAACCACAAGTGTACCCAAGTCACAAAACATCATCACCCCATATCCATTAATAAAATCTTTGAGTACAATATTGGAAAGGAAATACAAGATATAACCAAAACTCAAAAGATCAAACCTATGCTCCGGGCTTAATGCTGTTGATACACCTTAGCATCATCCGTAGCATAAACAAACATGCATAAGCTTTATACGAAGCTCAATAGAATGCGTGTGTGTGTGCACAATGCATATGACAATAATACAAATATCAGAATATGTAAAAGATGATGGAGGGCTAAGCTGCCAAGTCCATGAATGTTGTTAGCCATACCAATGCTATGCAATGCAAGGCTTACATGGCCAAATGTTATATGCAGGAGATGCAATACAAACATGTTAATCCTCAACTAGTCCACATATCAGAACAGTTCGTCATTGGAAACATCACCAGGGTCTAGTACACTTCAACACTGGATGCCACCCTATCACGCACATGACCAAGTGAGTGAAAAAGACCTCACTATCCGCCTTACTAGTGGTATACCAATGTCCACCTGGCTCGTTGATAACGAACCCATTTCATGAGCTGGTCAGACTCAACCTAACGTACGTCCCCTAATCCTTAGGTGGATAAGGTCACATCCCCTTTCAATCGTCCTCGACATAGTAGGAGATGCGGCTACTGGTATTTGGCACTCGGGTGCTCATGTTATCCACTCACTCTCGACATTGAAGCATTTTGCTGGTATCATAAGGTTTAGGGACTTTCACCCATGGACATCCATAGTGCCCAAGTGCTAAAACAAATATTTTTAGTATCCAATCCAGCCATCCATGATATGCCTGTGGAGGCCCCAACTCCAATGCCGGTAGGTTGTAAAAGTACTCATGACATACATGATGCAAAATGCATAAATCGTACTATCCAAGTTATGCACCAAACTTGCACGTACCGCGTGATCATGCGAGGCGACCCTATCTAATATAGAGTTCCCTAAGTGTCTCAAGCCGACGAGTATATGCTATGAACAATCATCATCCACAATAGGCATATAAATGATGTCTATGGGCATATAATTGGGCATGATATCATTACACTAAGATGTTATCAGTGTGTCCTATAGGCCAAGTACACTAGCATGTTATCAAACATATCAAGTAATAATCGACCTTAATTCACACATTATATACAAAGAGTGAGAACCGAACGATAGGCCCCATTAAAAATATAGAGGTCTATCTGGTGTGGCCCATGTTAGACTAACATCGGCTCATATAACTTGCACATGCAAGTCTAGTAACTGAATGTAAGGCATGGATAAGATACATACGTCAAGGTGGGATCCACTAGGAATAACCCGGATGGACACCCACATATGCGACATGTGTGCCACTAGGCTACCAATCTATTGGGCGCATGACCCACTGATGATATCCCAAAATGATTAGATTATCATCGACATCACTATAATTACTCCAATAGGAAGATCTGCACCATTTGAACATTGTCGATATAATCGATAGTTATAAATCATTGGTTAATTGCTAGGATGTGATCCTATGCTTGTGGCTTATCTAAGTCTTGGGATTTCATCATTTTAGGCAAAGTACATGCCTTAATGGATTTAATACAACCATAGTGTCAATATTACATACATACACTAATTAGGGATTTTAAAATTAATTTATTAATTAATTTCAAACCATTGTAATTATATTATGCATTTTAACTTAAAATTTTAGGGATTTTAAATCCGGGGTGCCAAATATAGCTTGGGATTCAAGAAATTCAGGAATCCCAAGTCCAAAAGATCCCCAAATCCAAGGGATCCCACATTCAGGGATCTCAAGTCCAAGGGATTCCACAAAAATAAGGTTTTCACCCCACCATTTCTTGTGGTGCGGCCCACCTAAGATATGGTTCGACTTCAAGAAGTAGATGAATGGCGTGGATGACAAATAAACATCAAGAGTCCCATGAGTGGGCCTCATGTGCTGCCCAAAATGGGCAGCACCACCTTGCCACTGTTCCCCTCGGTGCAATCTGCCTGAGATTCAGATCGGCTTGATATTTGGGCTCGTGGCCTAACATAATTTGAAAAGACGGATGAATGGAGTGGATAAGTCACATATATCATGGGGGTCCGACGAGTGGGCCTCACTTTACGCCCACACTAGAAGTCCGCCCGCCTTGGTAGCAAGCGCTCTCAATATATATATATATATATATATATATATATATATATATATATATATATATATATATATATATATATATATAGGAGAGAGCTTAACCATCCTATTAGGGGGGGGGGGGGGGGGTCAATAGAACTATGTCAAATAATAATATAAAGTACAAAAATAGTAAATAAATCAGATGTCTCAATTATACTAGTATTGAAACGTTGATTCAAACTTATTCGTAGGACAACCTTCACTCAAACAAGTTTAGGCAGGACAACCTTATTTTATGAAACTCGTAAGAATCAAAATTTCAAACCAAGTAAGATTCAATAAAAGCTAAATTATTACAAGCATTCACCACTTTAACTTAAAGAGATTACAACCATTTACCACATAAATATAAGAGGCATTCACCACAATACTAAGAATTATAGTGGTTCAGTGTATTAACAACTGTTCTCTAACAGCCACACCTACTCCACTCCAAATAATCACTATCCGTGTGATATGACTTTTACTATAAATAAGGTTTTCATAGGAACACCTTAAAACTTGATACGGTTGTGATTTTAGAGGGCTATCACAAACAAAAAAACCCCTCACTGAGATTTTCTGACTATCTCAGGAAAACTAAATAAGATTTTCTGGCTATCTCAATAAAACCAAAATATAAAAGAAATATATACTTATCTTCTCCTTTGAATATGTCTTTGTCTATGTAGCCATAGAACCACTTCTCTTGAATGTAGATCGTTCAATGTTCAGTCTTATAGATAAGAGTTAAATGTTCTAGATTAATTTTAAATAGATTCAAACCAATGACTACTTGTTTGAATTCTTTTAAGATTACAAAAGAAGAGTATTTACTCTCTTTATAAAATGAAATTGATAGAATAAGAGATCAAGAAATTAAACAAAAAGCTATTAAAAATATTTAATAAATACCATGTAATAGATTGAGCATAACAGGGACTTCTTTCTCTTGTAGAAGGATTTGATAGACTTAAATTGTATTTCAGATTGAGAGAAAACTTAATTTATAGGCAAAAAAGTTGTTGCTTTGACTCGTCTTAGACACTCTTTGACTCGTCTAAGAATCGGATTCCGTTCCAACAAATTTTTAAATTTGAGCGTAATAAGATAAAATAGATTTTCGACTGGTTGAGAGTCCTGTTCGACTGGTCTAGGGTACAAGAAATCTGAACTAATTCAGTTGTTGGACTTCGAGTCGAGTAACCCTCGACTGTTCAAAGGCCCACCTTCAACTGGTCAAGCAGTCTCTTCGACTGGTCGAAGGTGTAACAGAAAATTCATTTTACTTCGATTTGAAATAAGGCTAGTCGAAAAATTCTTAGATTAGTCGAGCTACAACTTAGACTAGTCGAACCTTAGCCAACTATAAGCATGAAAACTCATTTAAAGTAGATTTTGAAAGTACTTAAACCTAAGGTCTTTCTAAGGTTCATTATACCTGAAATGACTGAACTTTGAAGTAGATTAAATGCTTAAACTTTATGGAGCTTGATCTTCTACTAAATTCTTTAATAGAGCTGGGATTTCTTAATGGAGCTTGATCTTCTACTAGAACTTCAGTAGAACTTGAACTTAACTTGAACTTTCCATCTTGATGTTGGTAGAACTTGAACTTTCCATCTTGATCTTCTACTTGTCATAAACTTTAGTAGAGCTTGAACTTTTCATCTTGATCCACATTTGAAGTCCACTTCTTAAGCTATTTTGTCTAAACGAAATTTGACAAACAAGGCGTGCTTTACACACTATAGCACTTACAATCTCCCCCTTTGTCAATTTTGTGACAAAACACTTATTTTTACAACAATTAGAAGGAAGTTTTGTAATTCTTGAGCTCATGTTGTAGAAGGTTTGTTGTAGTTTTGATGAACTAGTAAAAATTTACTACTCCCCCTCAATTTGAGCTTCCCCTATATTATGATATACAATCTTCCATTTCAAAGCATTCTCATATAAACATATATCATTCATATCAATCATATAATCATGTATTATGCATTCTTCATTCTAAAAGTAATAAACTAACCCTCTCCCCATTTTTGTCACAATTTGATAAGGGAAAGAATAGTTTTCTATCAGAAAAATAAGACAATCGAATAACCATATTAATGAAAGTAGAAGAAGACATAAAGATATTAATTGATTAGGAAGTAAGCATATGTAAATGTCAAGGTAAGGATAATAAGCATTCATGGAGTTCAGTAGAGTAGACAAAGTCATTAAGAAAACATACAAAGTATTAAGTTTTACAGACCAATAACAAAAATAAACTTAATTAGATCTAGAGGAAGAGGGAGGAGGCATAGAAGGATCAATCTGGTGCAAACTTCTGGCAATGCGATGAAAGCACTTTCACATATATTTTATTAAAGATTTTTTATTTTGCTCCAGATTGTCTTGAGAAACCCTCAACTCAGTAACCTTTTCTTCTAAGGATTTGAGCGGATTATTAACCTGAGAAGGTTGAAAGTCTAGATCAGCTGGATCATCTGACTCATCAAGCTTGACAAATATATCGTCCATCAATGTGTCCTCTGGTGCAGGCACTTCCTCCTCATCATCTCGCTGGCCCGGAAGAAATTTTGGATTCATTTTGTTTAAATTTGTATTATTAAAAGGTAATTGTGACTCCGGTGCCTCGGTCGAAGGTATGATGACATTGCAAGGAAGAGCAAGGAAAGTCATGAGATAGGCGAAGAAAATCGAACCATGACTAGGATGAATTCGAAATTGAATGATCAAATAACATATTAAATAAGGTAGACATATTGGAACACCAGTAACTATAGAATGAAGGACACGAGTCATGAAAGGAGTAAGCTCAGACTTATTCCCGAATCTTGGATAAACATTGGACACGAAAATTCGATGAAGGACGCGATATTTGAGAATCATTTGGTTAGCACGGAGAGCATTACCAGATTTTTATTTAGCATCAAAGTGACATAGTTTACGAGTGATCGCCCGTTGCTCTGTATGAGTCAATCTATTGGTGAGATTGGTAATGGGAATGGCATCATCATTGACGGATATATCAGTCAATGTCGAAATCAAGTGGCAGTCAATAGTGACTGGCCCTTCTTTAAAATTAATTGTAAAAGCAAGATTTTTAAGGGACATGTCGCTTAGGGACGCATACATGGCTTACGCAATGGAACGGTAAGCCATTCCACCCTAACCAAAAATATTTTCTCAACTGATATTTTTAAGGATAGGCATAAGCCGAAATGGTGTAATGTGATCAACATTCACTATCCTTTCTATTATAACTCTCTAGTGCGAAAATCCTTAACATGCTCCGAATCTTCTTCGGGTTAGGGTTCTCACGCTAATGGGAGTCGACTTAGAGGAGGAGCCGTCATGGCCCTTACGAGTTTCCTTCCTCTTAGTACGATGCTCCATTTATTGATTGCATAAGAGAAGATTAAGGAAAATAGAAAGGTTGACTCTAGATTAGATTTTTGCTTAAAATCTACTACTAAAAGATTGGAAATCAAAAATACAAAATAGACTAGCAAAGATCAACCTAAATCTAGAAGAAAAATGGAAAATGACCACTTACAATGAATGTTAAGAGATGGGTTCATCGAGATAAGGCACGGCTAGTCGAAGAAGAAGGTGGGAAATGAAATAAAAAAGTGATTTTTCCCCTTTATTGGCCAAACTCGCGATCCTCTGCTGGTCAAGCATGTCCTTGACCCGTCGAAGGTCGATTAGTTGAGGATGTACTCGACTAGTCGAGTAGGCCAAAAATTTGAAAAATATTTTTATTTTGTTTACATGTTATGCATTTAAACATTATAAACATATAATAAAAAAAATGCATAAACAACATAGTCAATTAATTAAAAAGTACATAAACTAATATCATGCTTTAATTTGAAAAATCTATTCTTGACGAGCGGTTTTGTCATTATGTCTGCAAGCTGCTTCTCAGTCTGAATATATTCAAATACAATACTTTTGTCTTCAACTAATTCTCGAATATAATGGTATTGAATATCAATATATTTCTTACGAGAATATTGAATATGATTTTTTGAAATATTAATTACGCTTGAGTTATCATAATATAATGTCATTGTGTCTTGCGCAATACCATAATCGACTAACATTCTTTTCATCCATATCAGCTGGGCGCAAGCATTACCAGTTGCAATATATTCAGCCTCAGCTATTGAGAGAAATACAGAGTTCTGTTTTTTACTGAGCCAGGAAACTAAACAGTTCCCTACATAGAAACATCCACTACTGGTAGATTTTCTATCGTCAATATTCCCTGCCCAGTCTGTATTAGAATATTCGGCAATTTGTACAGTTGTATCATGTGGATACCATATACCTAAGTTAACAGTACTTGCGATATATCTGATTATCCATTTAACAACGATTAGATGTGATTTCTTAGGATCATATTGATATCTAACACATATTTCAATACTAAAAACAATATCAGGTTTACTAGCAGTTATGTATAGAAGACTGCTAATCATACTTCGATATAGATGAGAGTCTATACTTTTACCTGATTCATCCTTAAAGAGTTTGAGAGTTATCCTCGTAAGAGTATCAAACTTTTTTCCATTCTCAAACACAAATCTCTTTACAAAATTCAAGGCATACTTGGTTTGCGAGATGAATATACCATCTTCATGTTGTTTTATTTGTAATCTAAGAAAGTAATTTAGTTCTCCAACTATACTCATTTCAAAATTGAATTTTATTAGATCTGTAAACTCAATAGATAAGTTAGTGCATGTAGATCCATAAATAATATCGTCAGCATAAATCTGAACTATCAATATATGATCATTATATTTCTTGACGAATAAGGTTTTATCAACACTTTCCATGATAAAGTTGTGACTAAGTAAGAATTTAGTCAGTTTTTCGTACCATGACTTAAGAGCTTGTTTCAAACCATAAAGTGTCTTTTTAAGACGGTATACATGATTTGAAAGTTTGGGGTCCTCGAAACCCTTAGGAGCTTGTTTCAAAACAATTACCAACATCCCTGTATACTTCAAAGAACCAGTACTCCCAACTTTTGATTTCTCTGGCCGTATTAAATCTCTGTCATCTCCCATTCATCCATCAATAGCACAGGGAGAGCTCAAATGTCCTCCAAAACATGGCAGAGAATATGACTGGGATGAATGGTTGAAATTAACCGCCCACATCTGCACAGACAGTCAAAGACCACCTCCTCGGGAAGACACTCCTCCTGCTTCTCATTCGAAAATACTCGCCGAAATAAGGTAAAAGAATTTGAAGAAAAGGTTGCAAAACATCAGAAGAAAAGACTCCAAAACTCGTGGGACTCGGTGCGAGTTATTGAGGGTGTTATAAAGTTTGATAACTCTCATGCAGAAGGCATGACAATAATTCCCATCAACGTTTATAGCCATGTGTCTATGCTTGACTGCGAGTCAAAAGATTATGTGCACGGCGAAAGACTTATCTATACTGAGTCGTGGGCAAAGAGAGAGCCACACATTCTTGAAGGGATAATACAGATGCAGAAACCGCGACAAAAGATTGGAGAAGTCCATCCCATGATCTTCCTGATACCTTTCCATAGCCCACATGACTTTTTCCCTTCACATTTCTATGAAACGATCAGACAGCGTTTCCAAGATCGTGCACAACTTTGGGGACAAGACGATTTCCATACCAGGGGTGTATTAAGTGCTCGACGTTATTATTCTGACTGGGTAGAAGCTATCTTACTGAAACACACGAGTACACTTGCCAAAATCGGCCTTTACGATGCTATAGAAGTGACATCTAAGCACTTCTATAAGGAACCCATTGTGCTGAAAGGTTTTATCGAGTATTGGTTACCTACTACCAACTCTTTCCACCTGCACTACGATGAGATGACTATAACGCTTTGGGATCTCCATCGAATAGCTGGTCTTCCAATAACAGGCAGATTCTATGATGAATTCATTCCAACCAACAGGGAGTTAGCCTTCATGTCCTCTCTTGATCGTAAACCTTCCATCTCTGAGACCACTATCGAGCTTTTCAAGGAGATGGGGAAATTTTCCAATATTCACAAGCTTCCTCCTTTGCAATGGCTTGCACATTTCTCCAGAGGTCTCAGGTACTTAAACCCAAGAATCAAATTTTCTTTCTTCCCTTCTTAGAGACTTCTCTATACTTATATTTTCCTTCTTCTTATAGATTCCACGATTGTCGTTCGAAGGAGCTAATGCGACTTCGAGATGTTATGGGGAGAGAGCAGATTATAGTTCATTTGGGGAACTTGTAGCTTTCTTGGGCTACTGGCTGAGCCTCGTTGTACTTCTTAGCTCCAAGTGGGCAGATGCTGTTTGTCCCACAGTCATTGTCATAGCTAACGCTTTGGCCGAAGGCCATAGATATTCTCTTGCTCCTCCAGTACTATGCTCTATTTATAGAGCCCTTGGAGAGATAGCCATCCATGTGAAGAATCCTACTCTTGAAACTTTATCAGCATATACTTCTTGGCACTATATCACAGGGTGGCTAGGAGTTTACTTTCCCTGGACCTTTGAAGCACCAGAGAAAGCATATGTTCATCCCTCGCATCTTCCGCTTTGGTTCTTCCAGCAAAGGGCAATGACCAAGAGGGCATATGACTGGGTCACAAATAAGATTTGGGATACTGACCAGATAGACTTCTTTCAATTCTGTCTCCATCACTACATTGAAGATATAGACATGATAGACCAAAGAACACTTTCTTTGTTTCTATTCATTCATGCAGTTTACCACTTTGAAGGGACAGAATTCTAGCGATCCCAGCCACTTTGCTCGCCAATTTGGTTATGATCAAACCGTGCCAAAAGATTGCAGACTAGTCACCAGAAAGATGCGTTGTTACGGAACAGGTCCTCTTAACTGGGCCATGATATGGAAGCAACTGTTGAACGGTCGCGTCGATTCTTCCTTCATAATTCCTAGCTGCGAGCACGTAGTTCGTACCTCATACAACTGGATGCGGTGGTGGGACCACCAGTCATATTTGGTCACCAAATGCCTGCCCGTAGATTCTTCCATCTTTCTTCATCCACCCAGGCTGAAAGGTAGAAAACTAGAGAGCGGGATTGGCTATATTCTAGAGAAGAGTCATGCATCCCATCGTGGGGAAATTTGTAGCAAAATATCATTAGAAGACCCCATCCATGAGATAAGGCCTATTAATACTTTGGATGGCTGGTTCGCTCACGGGGTCTTAATGGAATTTGAGTAAGTTCCTCGTGACTCTACAGGTTGAGCTACAGATAATGTTGAAGGTGCATCTTCTCCCGTTCCTGCAGAGGCTGCAGCAATTCAAGAAGAACCAATTCATGATGTTTCAGTGCCTCCTTCACAAACTACTTGCCCTAGTTCATCATCTCCGATGACTAGATCGAGGGCACGCTTACAAGCATCACTACTCGTTCCTTTAGAGGAAACGAGACAAGCGTCTACCTCTCCTTCAATTAGAGAGCCTGCACTTGAGAGCAACTAGGCTGCTTCTTCCAAAGGAAAGCAAATTGTTATTGAAGAAGTTGACGAAGAAACTTCGGAGGACGAAAGCTTAGCCTAGTCATCAGAGAATACCGCCTCTTTGCAGTATGAGGATGATGAAGATGGCGAAAGCAGCGAAGATAAGGATGACTACTTTGAGGAAGGAGAAGTTGATATTAACGGAGATGAGGAAGCAGTTATAGAAGGCTTTGAAACTGAACCTCCTCCCGCAACCTCTGAAGCTCTTCCTGGTGCTAAAATTCCTGTCAAATCTCCTGTAACCGTAGAAGAAGAAGAGGAATATTTAGATTACGGTGAATACGGATACTCACCAGGTAAAGAAAATTTAACTTTCATTTGCATATATTTATCTGCATATTTAATAGCAATCATTTATTTAGAATTTTTGTGTCTCTCTTTTTAGGTGCTCGTGTTACTAATGTCGAGATAGGTGAGATTTTCCCTTCAGATCTTCCTGCGGTAATCTCGGCGAGAGCTCCTCTGGTTCCGTCGGTGGCACCGAAAGTAATAGCCCGTGAGATTATATTTCCAATAGAGACCACTACCTTGCCGACTCCAACCACCAGAGACTAAGTACAGAGGCTAGGGCGCCTTCTCTTATTGATATAGTGGAGGTTGGCCTTTCTGGGATTCAAGGAATTTCTCCTTCTGTCAACTGTATTCCGGTGACAGGTATATGTATATCAGTCATTTCACTTAGAACTGCATCTCTTATAACTTTTATCAATATATCTGAATATTTCATTTCTTTATGCTATAGGAACCCCTTCTTACAGTGGAGCGGCCAGTTCCGATTCTGTGGCCACAGCATCTGAACTATTATCTTTTACAAAAATTCCTATGCATAAGATGCTTTTGATGAGGAATTCTTTATCAGCGATAGTCCATATCTTCAAGAACCCTGATGTAACGCCCTGAAAATCGGGGGTCGAGCATAAACTCAACTCTCGAGTTCCAGAACATCACTTATGCAACAAAATGAATGATGATTGAATGTTGACGTATTTGTGCATTGAACATGAGTGAGATTAAGCCAAAATAGAATATCATACTCCAGAGACAATAAATTTGCAAGCGGAAGACTGTGATAGATAGATAAAATATATAAACTATAATGAGTCTCCAGAGTGTGATAACGTTACCAGGTTAAATAATTACAAGTACAGTTCTAAAATATACCAAATGTGTAAGTGTAATATCTTCTATCCCAAGTACCATAGCCCCATCAATGCGTACTGTGTCTTGAGAGACCCGTCAGAGAGTTACATGATAGGAGAACTCCTCCTCATCACCATAGAAGTAGTCCCGCTCGCTTCATAAGCATCGCCATCATCCGAAATTCAACAAATGTCGGTTGGTGTGTACAACACCGTCCCGTAACGTGGGAGTGAGTGATCAACTCAATGGAACAAGAAGCATAGGTTAACATGTTATCAATTCAATCAAGCAATAATGATAAAGCAGTATAAATCAAACAATTCTAACTACTCTTATTAAGTGCGAGAATGAAATGACATGATGCTGTATGCCCTTGCCAAACTACCCTCATGCGACATCATCTTACGTTCGTGAATGCTTAACTCCCTCAGTGCGCCACGTCTACTAAGCACATGCGGTGCGATGATAATCATGATTACCGAGTTATTATTAGTCCATTTCAAATAGCAGTATTGGGAAACTAAGGTACCTCCCTTGTATCATTCCCAAACATGATCCATTCTAGGGTCGTCAGTCCTAGATAATCTCATACGATATTATGGTTTGAGAGGCGTAGCGAAGGCATCACAAAGGGCTCGTCACCCGTCAAAGACGGATACAGATCTCATCAGTATGCGGCTCAATTGTCGACCGTCAGCTCGAGTACAGGTCTCACCGTACTCGGCTCAATCACTAGCCATCGGCTCGAATACGGTCTCACCGTACTCGGCTCAACTCATACTCCAGTTGCTGTGAAAGACTCGTCACCAATCACAGACCTTGGAGTATACTCGAAGATACTACAGAGGACTCGTCGCCCGTCAGCACGAGTACAGGTCTCACCATACTCGGCTCTCGTCGTAAGTATCGACAGCTCAAATATAGTGTCCCATACCACTATAATCGGCTCACGAGTCTGGTTGCTCACTGGTCACTACGAGGAGGCACGTGGCCCCAGCGTAGGCCGACAGCTCGACCACGGTGTCCCATACCACCATGCCCGGCTCATAAGTCTTAGCGGATCGAGGTACCATGGTTAAAAGGGATTTCACTGATAAGTTTGGTACCCTAGGTTCAGGCAGTAGCGACCAAACATGGTGAACATACATAAGACAGATCGAATTACTTGATGAGCTCGGCTAACTTGAGCGCACAACAAGTTGAACGACATGAAGTGCATAAGCATTTCACGTGGCCCAACACTATCGCCAACCGAAGTACGACTCGGGTTCGTCGAACACATCTCACGTGGCAAATGAATCGCAGCCACGAATTCAATTTTGGTACCAATTGTCTGGACTATAATCATAGCCCCAAACATGATAACTTGCAGATAGATAAAGCAGTAATGGATCAAGATTCCACTCATACAATCAAGGTATGGTATTATCCGTTTAGGGCTGCCAGGGCTGTTGCACGCACTCGTTGCTCCGCTCCCCCATCACCCATGACGGATCATACAATGTAAATATAAATTTAAACATATGCATTACATAGTTATAATCATAAAGCAGTTGAGCATGTTATGAATCACAACACAAGCATGAGTTTACACATGTTCAATTCCTAATCACAACAATCTAAGGAGATCATACACATAGTTAAAAGAGGTTGAGAATCATATCTCAACACCCTTATACATTACAATTTGCTTACTACTCATTCAGACATTTCAAGAAACACTTAAACAAACATGCATCAATATACATGACATATGTCGATCACATAGGCATTAGGCCAAATTCTTTCACTAGGGAGTTGCCCCAATCATAACACGCGTACACCCACGACGGATAGTCATGGCAAGCAGGAATCCAAGTTCCATATTCATTCAGTCATTTCCACAAACACTTGGGCCACACATTTTAGCATATATGGTGTCTATTGGCCGTGGCGTGATTTAGGGCAAATCCTTTCGTCAAAAGGGTATCGCCAATACAACAATCATGAATCCATGACAATTAGTCATGGCGAGCACGAATGAGGATTCTATACTCATTCAGTCATTTTCACAAACACTTAGAATACACTAATACAACATACATGGTGTATGTTAGCAAAACATGTATTAGGGCTATCCTTTAGCCAAGTGAGTATTTTATCCATGTATAATATATTACTATAGCAAATAATCATGATAAATGCATCTCCAAATTTATACGTATACAGTATTTTCTAGAATACGCATTTTCAACATACATACTGTATGCAAGCAAACATGTATTACGGCGATTCCCTTCGCCAAGCAAATGTTTTATACACACATAATATATTTATATGACAATTAATCATGACAAACACATCGCTAAAATATACATGTATACGGTACTTCTTACAATACCGTATTTCTACATACATAGTGTTTATTAGTAAACGTGTATTTAGGCGAATCCTTTCGCCAAATAAGTATTTTATCCATACGTCATATATCCATACGACAAATAAACATGTCAAACACATTTCTATAAAAAATACGTATACGGTATTTTATACGAATACCTAGAGTATGTGAAATTTCAATTTCTACAATTCTAATCGAAACTGAAAACGGAAAGCACTTTGTACATGTGCAATTGCCTGCAGATCATGAATCTATCATTATCTGACATTGAAAGCGTTGAAAACCATAACCTATACACCTAAAGTCCGCACCTTGTGTCGTAGAATCGTAACAGAGTCGATAGGTTCGCTAAGGTTCCGTATATGGGAGTTTGGCAGCCTAAAGAACGAAACAGGTTAGCTATTTCATAACCTATAACCTATACAACCTTAAAACAGATTAGGATTAGGGTTTATTACCTAGAAATGACGTCGGAATCACCGGAAAAGCGGCAAGAATGAGGTGGTTAAGCACCGATAGCAGCAGTGTGGAGCGGCGAGGAGATCTTCCCACAACTCCCACACTTTCTCTCTCTTTTCTCTCTCTCAAATCTAAATTCGTTTGGCTGCCATGAGAGAGGGTTTAAGGTCCTTATATAGTCTCAAAACTCACCGAAATAGACTCGGGAACAAAGTATACTTAGGTTATGTCCAAAGCGGACCTGTTCCGTCTCAACGGAGCACTTCTGGCGGGCCTCCTTGAGCAAAAGGTTGGACTTAAGCTCACTAACGCTGGATCTACGTTCTATTAAGTTTTCATTTTGGTCGGGATTCCAGATCACGCGTGGCGGACCACTTTTAGTTCGACGGTCAGTGAGTCTCGATCGGAGATGTCGAGTACATGTAAATGTGTATGAAATTTTTCCTGATCCGAGGGTGTAATTTGGTCAGATTCTGACGGTCTGGTTGCTTAATACTGATCCGCAAACAAATGATGCCAGATCACTATTCAAGATATTTATTTTTAAAGAAAACAAGTGTTTTCACACTCTCTCGCTCCGGACGCGATCGAATGGCCGTGGGACATCGTCTGGACTTGATTTCTGAGATGGTTGTCGAGCCCAGTGAGGCGGTCCTAATTCCTTAACTTCGAGTTATTCAGACTTCCGACGTGCGGTCCAGATCTGATACGGAGTTTCGATGTGCTCCCGAGAGCAGCCGGGTAATGAGATTGATACTAGATTTTAGGGTAACCTAGCGTCAATGATTCTACAAGTTTTGGGTCTTACAGATCGTATTTAAAGTGATTCAAACGGATTTCGTAGCTAATCTGGTTTCACACCTAGTTACTTTGTCTCATTTCTAAAGGGTTTAGTCCTAAGTGATTTCTGGTCGAGGTGGTACTCAGGCCTTTGTAGTTTGTATATAAAGTGATCCAAGTTATACTACTTAGCTAGTTTAAGATAGTGTCTAGGGTGAAAGTTCTTAGAAAAATTGGAAGATCAAGGTGATGAAGGGTGAGATTTGTGAAGGAAATGAGTTCAAAGGCGGCTTTAGACTTTGAGATTCAGTTCTGACAAGTTAATGAGGTATTAGGATCGACCCATTGCCTAAGGACGTCTAATCCCAGGTTGGCAAAAATCTGGGGCGTTACACCTGAAAATGGTCAGATTTGGATATTGCTATCGAAAATTTGGAAAGTTCTGCGAGGATGGCCAGAATCAGCATATCTTCTTTGCGTGATTCTCTTCTCAGATTTCGTGATTCAGTAATCTCTTTGGCATCGGCAGAAAATGCTACAATTCTCCCTGAGATTTTGGAATACGGGAAGCAGCTAGCTACATCTCAAGAACAAGCCTCTCTAACGGCTTCCTCTATCTCCAAGCTAGAGCAAGAATCTCAAGAACAAGCCTCTCTAACGGCTTCCTCTATCTTCAAGATCAATTAAAGGCTCATACTGATGAGAAAGCGATTATCCAAGATCACATTACAGTACTGAAAGAAGAAATCTCTCGATTGGAGATGAGGAACCATGAGAAAGAATCAGCCATTCAGGATGTTGAAGGAAGGATGCAAGCAAATATTCAATCTGCTAATATAAAAAAATCTACATTGCTCCAAAGTAAAGAAGTGATCACATCTTTAGAAGGCAAGTTAGCCGATGATCCTGATCAAATCAAGATCATTCTTGAAGAAAAATCAAAGCATGATATAGCTCAAGCGTAATTAAAAGAGGATTTGCGTAGGTATATGGAGGCAGTAGGAGTTGTAGAGGAACTTTAAACATGTGATTCTTGAACATGTAATTTTCGTTCGTATGCTTTTGAGTAAGTAATTTATTTTGACTTCTTAGCATATGCATTTATAGTAGCATTTCGAGACATTGTCTTTTTGTTGAATAATTATCATATCGCATATTATCGCAATCATATTTATCTATACAACAATCTCATTATAACATTAATTGCAATTTTTAAACCTTTTATACTTTGTTAGTGCGGAATTCCCTATGTGAGTATTTATATTGGCGGTACTAAATTTCAATTTAGTCAGTCACTTCCAGTTTAAGCTCATGAGTAGTGGAGCGCACACACAGTTTAAGCTCTTGAGCAGTGGAACGTGGTCTCAAGTGATGGTCTCTATAACTCTTAGGAGTTCACTGAACTTCTCACTGCCTTGTGAGTTCACAAACCGCGATCCATCAGAGGGGCCCAGTGAAGCTACCAGGGTGGTGAATTCGCTTGGTTTTACGCAAAGGGTTGGCCACGGTAACTCTCTAGAGTTCGCAGAGCTCACAAGGCTACCTTTGGGGTACCAAATCTAGGGTCGCCAGTCCATCAATGAGTAGGTTTAAGCCCTTCCTCATGAGTTAGTACTGAAATCAAACCATAGATCTGGAGGGTCTTACGCACGGTTGACCGATGTAAACTCACACTGCGGCCCCCTGTTTTCTTCATCTACAAGGTCGAGCTCATTCACGGGAGGGCACTTTCTTCCGTTCCCCGTGACGCTGCCGGAAAGCTGTACAGACGGCATGGGGGTTACGCATGACTGACCATTTCATGACTTTTTTAGTCACTGGCTCCATCAGCTGCCTGCATGGGTGCTCACGATGGTCTTCACGGGCTTTTTAGAGCCACTAACTCCTCACCACTGCCCGAATGGTGATCTTGATTTTAGGTCTTATGCGTAGCTGGCCGGCCCTTTTAGGGCCTGATCCTTTTAGAGCTTTTTGCCCTTTTTTAGAGCTTGATTTTTTATTTGGCTCTTTTTAGGATTGACCCTTTTTAGGATTTTGGCCCTTTTAGGATTTGGCTTGACTAGATTGCCTTATCATGCCTTATAAGGCAATAATGATTGTGATCATCATCATCGCCAGAATGATATACGTTTCTGACTGAGATTGATACATCGTTGCTTCTGATAATATCTTCAAGAGGATCCGTCTTCAAGACGATATTAATTTTGTTGAACTCATCTGGTGATGATGATGATCACTTTCTTTTTAGAACTCGTCTTCAAGATGATTACTTTCTTTTCAGAATATTTGCTCTTTTTAGAATATTTACTAATGTAGTCGATATGCTTGTGAATTTCTTCTTTATAGATTCTTTCTCTAACATATGGATATGATCTCATTCCTTCTTACCCCCTTTTGATATAGAATCATTATGCTGATAATATTCTGGATCAAAACCAGTAGCTTCTTTAGGGGTAGTATCTTTTGATGACGCGAGCGTTGACTGGTATACTGATACCCTGCCCATCTTGATTTGTGACTCTGCATGCTCCATTGGAGTATACTTCTTTTATTATATATGGCCCATCCCATTTGGGCTCAAACTTGCCCCCTGTTCGGTGGGTGACCACTATAGGTCTTTTCAATATTAGCACCATATCCCCTTTTTTGAAAGAGCGGTATTTAACTTGCTTATCAAAAGCAGCCGATATCCTGGCCTGATATGACTGTAACCGCTGCTGTGCTGCTAGACGTTTCTCATCAAGCAAATCTAACTCTTTTAGTCTCATTTTTGCATTTTCATCATCTGTTATGGACTGATGTACCGCCACTCTGAGCGATACCACTTGTACTTCAATTGGGATGACTGCCTCTATGCCATAGATTAATGAATATGGTGTTGTCCCTGTTGCTGTACGATGAGTAGTTCTGTAGGCCCATAATGCTTCCTGTAACTTTTCATCCTAATCACGTCTATTACTTGTCACCGTCTTCTTTAGTATTTTGACGATCGTTTTATTGAACGCCTCTACTAATCCATTGGCTGGAGGATAGTAAGGCATTGAAAATGAATGTTGAATGCTGAACTTCTAACACAGTTTTTCCATGCCTCTATTCTTAAAAGGAGTGCCATTATCGGTAACAATCTTCTTTGGAATACCATGACGGTATATTATGGCATGCCAGATGAAATTGACCACATCCTTCTCTTTAACATTGCATAAAGCGACTGCTTCAGTCCATTTGGAGTGTCACTGCCAGAATGTACTGCTTTCCTTTGGACAAAGGTGGATTTATAGGACGAATTACATCAAGTCCCCAAGCTGAGAAAGGCCAAGAAGTGACGGACTGATGTAAATGTTTCGGGGGAACATGTATAACATCCCCATGGATCTAACATTCATGGCATCGTTTCGCATAATCTATCGTATCTTTGAACATTGTAGGCCAGTAATAACCCATTCGGTGTACTCTATGAAATAAATTTCGGCCAGCTCGATGCGCCCCACATTCACCCGAGTGTGCTTCCCGTAATATTTGGCTTGCTTCTTGTTTGTTTAGGCACCGTAGTAACATTCCATTATGAGACTTTCTATACAATACTTCACCGCATATGAAAAATTTGCCCGTTCGCTGTTTAATCTGCTGCCTTTGTACATTATCTTCCGGTAGGATGTTATACTTGGGATAATCAACAAAAGGTTGCTGCCAATCATCTGTCATTACTTTCAGACATGATATAAGAAGCGTTTCAATGACTTCTTCAATGACCTCTGAAGATGGCAGGAATCTTCTTTCCTCTATAGTTACTTGGAGAGGTCTTTGATTTGTACAGGATAAAGCTGCTGCCAGGCTGGCCAAAGCATCTGATTTTACATTTTCAGACCGTGGTATGTGTTTAATTTCCACGTGACAGAACTATTCGAGCAACTGTTGTACTTTCCGACAATAGGGCAAGAGTTCCTGCTTTCTCACTTTGAATTCTGTTGTCAATTGATTTATAATCAATTTAGAATCTCTGAAGATATGTAACATTTTTATTCCCATTTGTTGAGCTATTTCCATTCCAATAATGAGAGTTCTGTATTCAGCCTCATTGTTTGTGCACACGGCGCCTAATGTGAAGGAGTATGGCAATTGGTCACCTTGAGGAGCGATAAATATTACTCCTACCCCCACTCCTGACGTTCGAGCAGCACCATCAAAATACATTTTCCATAAGCTCTGGGATTCGGTCAACATAACTTGTTCATCCGGAAAGTTATCGCTAATGTTTTCGCTTTCTGCCATAGGATGCGCTGCAAGGAAATCTGCCACGGCCTGCCCTTTTACTGCTTTTGCCGACTTATATGAAATAGTATATTCTGATAATAATAACATCCATTTGGCCAATCTTCCCGACAACGTCGGCCTGGTCATCAAAAACCTTATCGGATCTACTCTCGAGATCAAAGTTATGTCATGGGAGAGACAATAATGTCTTAACTTTTGTACTGCAAATATCAGCGCTAGACATTCTTTCTCATTCGGAGAATAATTACATTCTGCCCCCATCAATGTTCGACTCAGATAATAAAGAGCAGTCTCTTTTCTGGCTTCATTTACCTATGCCAACAAAGTGCCCAAAGAATTCTCAGCTGCAAATATATACAAAATAAGCGACTTACCTCTCACTGGAGCTGTTAGCATTGGCGGCTGCTTCAACAATTCCTTGATTGAATCAAATGCATTCTGACAGGCTTGATCCCATACAAATTCTGTATCTTTCTTCATTAGCCGAAAGAATGGCTGACACCTTCTTGCGAGATTTGAAATAAAACGGCGAATGTACGCTAGTTTTCCCTGCAAACTTTTCAACTCTTTTAGCGTTGTTGGTGGTGGCATATTTTGAATAGATTTAACCTTTTCTGGATCGATCTCAATACCCCTATGTCGTACAACGAAGCTGAGAAATTTTTCCGAAGATACCCCGAACGCACATTTAGCTGGATTCATCTTTAGCTGCTTTTTTCTAAGTCAACGGAACACTGCTGCTAAATGTTCACGGTGCTCCTGATGATCTCCTGACCTGACCACCAAGTCATCAACGTAGCATTCAACATGTTTATGCATAATATCTTGAAAGATATTTTTCATCTCCCTTTGATATGTTGGCTCAGCATTTTTAAGACTGAATGACATAACTTTGTAATAATAAATTCTCAGCGGTGTTCTGAATGCTGGTACTTCTTCATCTTCGGGCGCCATTCTAATTTGATTATACCCTGCGTAGCCATCCATGAAGGGCATGATAGCATACTGAGTCATACTATCAATCAACAATTCCGTTATCGGAAGAGGAAAGTCATCTTTTGGACAAGCCTCGTTCAGATCCCTAAAGTCAATGCACACTCTGACCTGCCCGTTTTTCTTTTTCACGGGAACAATATTCAATATCCACGTGAGATACTTGACTTCCCTGATGAACCCAACTTTTATCAGCTTGCTGACCTCTTCTTCGATTAATGGAATTAGGTCTGGGTGGAATCGCCTTTGTGCTTGCTTTATCGGCTTCTTTTCTTTGGAGATATTTAATCGATGCATCGCTATGGAGGGTTCCAAACCCGACATCTCTTCATACGTCCAGGCGAAGACGTCTTTGTTTTCTTTGAGAAGTTGGCCATATTTCTTAGATTCCTGCTCAGAAAGACTGACGCTGATAAACGTATTCCTTGACTCTTCATCTGTTCCCAAGTTTATTTCCCGCAGGCCGTCTATTGTCGGTTGCCCCCCGTCTTCTATTTGTCTCGGAGCTATTTCAGGGTACTCGACTATTCTAGAGTCCTACTTTGGTATTTGTGTGGCCGTAACCATATTTACTAATGACTTTGCTCCTAGTCCTTAGAATTTTTTCCACTTTTCCTAGTCAACCCTAAGAGGGATTTGGATTCCCTTTCCGTGGTTCAGCCCCGTGGGTTTATTACAATCAAAACCCATATTCCTCATAATCTTCTTGCTTACTGAACTGTATTTTTCCAGATTCTGTGATGTCAGTTTTCCATGGTATACGTTGTTCGTGATTTTGGCCTTTGATTTCATTGCAGCATGGAATTCTATTGGCTCGAGGTGTTTGGTACTAACCTTGACTTGAAATCTTCCTGGAACGGCTAAAAAAGGTTTACACCTTTCAATGTTGGGTAGCAGCATCGTATAATTAGACTGCAGAATTTTCAACTGTTCTGTTGATAACAAGGTTAATGGCGGCTGCCCCGGTTGTCTCAGACACTTGGGCACAAAATAGAACTTCTTCCTTGCTCCCGCGGTCCTAGAAGATTCTGCCCTTTCTTCTTTAACATTGTTTACTCGGATGTCCTTTACGACTTCATTTTTATCATTGTTTCTTGCCTCTTCAGAGAACCCTTTATAATAACTGGTGTCTGCGAAGAAAGACTCGGCTTTTGTATACGGTTTCGCGTCTGCCATCACCTTACATTGTATTCCGTCTTTACAGTATTTGAAGCATTGGTACAAAGTAGAGGGTATGATGCTGTACTGATGAATCCTTGGCCTTCCTAGGAGAAGATTATATGTTGTTACGGCGTTTATGACGTGACATACGATATTAATAGTTAATTCTCCTACGTCCAGCGTCACTGTAATCTTACCCAATGCGTGTTGTCCATCTTGATTGAAGCCCTGTATCATCATTCCACTAGGGCGCAGATTAGAATGGTGATAACCTAATTTGCATACCATTGAGAATGGTAAAAGGTTTACTGCAGACCCATTGTCTATCATAATCCGTTTTACCCATTTTCCACAGATGTGACCTTCTATCATCAGTGGTCTGTTATGTTCCGTCTCACCAATCAAATTATCATCAAAAAATGAGATGACTGGTAGACAATCTACTCGTTCATTGTGTCTTTCTTGTTTCATTTCTGTCAGCAGAGTTTCTCTAACGTTGTGATCGGATAATGCTTAGATCAAACTTTGTCGAAACTCTTCTGATAACTTGAGTGCGTCATAAATGCTTAAACATGCCGGTATACCCTTCAAATGGCTAACTACATCATAAGCCACTTTTGCCGCTTCGCTCCTGTTTTCATTTCTATCATTGCTGTTCTGTTTTTTAATAACTTCTTTCCTTACGATCCTTGCTTTCTGCTTCAATGGGCTTGTCACTTTCTTTCTTGATCGTAACGTAATCATTGCTGCATTCATTGTTGACGTTTGACCCTCTTTCCCTTTTACTTCTCTGGCCTTTTTCTGGACTGAAAACATGTTTACCGTCGCCCTCGTACTCTTTCCTTTATCTTCATCGATTATTATCTCACCCTTATTTATCATTCGCTGCTTGATACATTTCAACGTGTAGCAATTTTCTGTCGGGTGTCCTACTAAACGATGATAACGGCAGAAATCTCTTTCCCTGGTCTTTGTCATGTCTTCTGTATGCTTGGGCTCTGGTAATTCTAGGGTGCCGGCTTTCAATAATTGCTTCATCATAGGAATAACATCTTCTTTATCAAAATGGAACCCTTCATGAGAATCAAGCATCTTGAGCTTTTTTCCATTGTATCTATTTTTCGGCTGGTTCCATCTTTCCTTTCGATCTGGTTTCTTGTCCCTTGAGCCCCCTGTATCTTGATTTTTCGTGTCACGATCGATGGTATTCACAGTCGTCCTACTGGGTATCCTCCTAATAGCCGCTTGGTGAAATGCTGGCATCTTGCGAGTCATTAATTCTAATGCATAAGTTTTGGTGGCCAAGTCACGGAACGTCCTGATGTCGGCGCTAGTGAGTCCGAACACAATTCCCGTTTCCATAGAATTCAAACACATTTTTACCTTTTCCTTTTCTTCTGGCAATTGTCTACACAATGCCCCCAATGTTTTCCATCTGTCTATGAACTTTTCCATAGGTTCCCCTTCTCGCTGTCGTATGGAGGCTAATTCTATAATGCTGACATCACGTTCTGACGAGAAGAAGTTTGACATAAAAGCATCCTGCATTTGCTCCCAAATCCGCACTGATCCAGGAGTCAAGCTGGAATACCATCGAAACGCTTTATGTGTTAGTGATGACCCGAACAGCCTTAGGCAATACTGTGGTACCGTGGAGAAATTCCCCATACTGGTAATGAAGTGCATTAGATGTTCTTCTAGCGATCCTTCTTCGTTGAATTTCTAAAAATCTGGATGCTTGAAGTTGGCAGAAAACGGAACATCCTCTCCTCTCTCGGATAGGGTGTTCGATATCTGAAGCGACTAGTATGTTCCCGCTCTCTTTCTATTCTCACGGTTTCTTCAACGACCTATCTTATATCATCTTGTGCTTAGTTCTTGTTGCTGGAACAGACCCTCCCGATCCTATCCCTTGTGGACGAGAACCTTCAGGCTGACTTTCCTATCCATTCGTTGTTCCCATCATTAGTGGAGCCACTATTTGGGCTACGTTATGTGCCAGAGTCGCCAAAGCTTCTCTGAGGTTTCGACACTCATCCATTAGCGCTCTTTATGCTTCTGCCATCTGGTTAACATGATCTTCGGTAGTTGGTCTATTTCCATGACTCGTCTCGGCCATATGCACCATGACTTCTTTACTGCTTGTCGAAACTGTCGTTGGAGTAAGGCGAGAGTATGTTGATGTGACGGGGCTTATAAAGAGGGGAGAAATTGGAGTCTCATTTGACTTCTGTATGCTCCCTGTGCTGCTGATCGATCGGGGCGATACATTTATTGGTGAACTTGTCTGGGGTGACATAGGCATTGGTGAGCTCATCATTAACGCTTTACCTTTCTGTTCTTCTGTCCATTTGGTCCTCGGGGCGACCAGGATCAAAAAATCGCTTGACGCGAACCACGGAATTGTTCGCTCGAGATATATCGGAGGAGGAGCGAGCTTGGGGTTTTCCCTGATTATACTACGTGTGATCGGTCCTCTGGCTTTTAGCAGAGATGAGTTCGCTCTACGGCTCTTGAGATTCCTTGCTTTTGTCTTACGAGACAGGACCACAATCCAATCCCCTTCACTTTCCTGTGGTTGAGGTGAAATGGATACAACTCCAGCTGTTACTTGAGTCATTTTATGCCCCCTTGCAGGACATGGATTCGTGCGCTCTGGGGCTAGGCTCGGCACATACTCTATTATGAACTCAGTAGAGGTGAAGCAGAAGTTCACTTTCCTTGCAAGATTAGCCATCAGTTGTATTTTGTGGTTGAATTCAGGTACCTTCGGTAATGAAATGCACACTAAATTAGTATGTGAAGGGTTAAGTTATCCATCTTAGAGATGAAGGGGAGGATGTTGTTAGTGCTATGATTTCATATCCCTTTGGTTGTCAAATTTTGTAGTGCCAAAACCTATATGTCTTGTACTTCTTGTGTTTCTTATTTGTGACTACACACTGCTTCAAGACAAGATCATGAATGAAGAATGTTTTCAAGACAAGATCATAAATGAAGAATGTTTGCAAGACATGTCATGGATGAAGTCTACAAGAATAGAAGACTTCAAGTTTGCTTCTAACAAGTTCAAGATTAGAAGACTTCACCAAGACAAGTCAAGAAAGTACCAAGCTTTAGGAAGCCGTCAACTAAATTCAAGCTTCTACTTCAAGATCATCTGAGAATACAGACCTTCAAGACTTCAATGTTCATCTTACTTCAAGGTTTGTTTGACCTTAGATTGACCTTAGGTTGGTTTATTTGATAGGTCATTTTGGATACATAATCCGAAAATTTTAATTTACTTGGTGTGACTGTTCTAAGACCAGTCCTAGAAATCTTAAGACCAGTCCTAGCTTTGCTTCGACCAGTCTTAGGTTTCTCAGGAATAGTCCTAGGTTGTTACAGATTTTTGAATTTTCCTGGTTGTCCTTCGACCAGTCCTGGACTTGCTTCGACCAGTCCTGGGAAGTCCTACGACTCATCCTTCGACCGGTCGTAGTCCTACGACTCGAACTCCAGCGACCTATCTCTTGTCCTACGACCAGTCGTAGGTGGCCCACGACCGGTCGTAGGCTACCTAAGACCAGTCGTGAGTACAACTAATCTAATCCCGCGAAAATCTTTTGAAATCTTTGATGCTACGACCGGTCCTAGGGATCTTAAGACCAGTCGAAGATGGGATTTTTTAGGCTATAAATAATGCACGAATTTCAGAGTTTATTCATTCCATTCCATTCAATTCAAGCGATTTAAGGCTATACTCTGAGATAAGTTGTGATTATTTTTTAAGCTATTGTGCATATTTAATATTCCTCTTGATAGCATTATTCTATTGTGATTTTGATCCACATTCCAATCTCATTTAGAAAAGAGGAACTTGTGATATTCCTTCTTCTCGGATCAAAATCAAATAGACCTTGCTCTTCTTGGTTTAATCTAAAATCAATTAGACATAGAACCATTCTTTAAGTGAGTATTGGACATTGAACGACGTATCATACATCTACTCCAATTGGTTCTACTGGGCTACTTCAAAAGGAGATCCAGGTATTTTACTTTATAATTTACTTTCTCTGGTTTTGTTTGAGATTTGCCAGAAAAATCTCATTGTATTGGTTATCTGAGGAGAGCCAGAAAACTCAGATTGTGGGGGTTTTTGGATTGTGTAAGCCCGAGATAAAAAGACACAATTGTGAAGGTTTTTGGGTGAACCTGTGAAAACCTATTTTTGAGAGTGCATGCTAATATCCCCTGTATGAGGATATTAGGATTGGAGTAGCATTCTGTGTGGCTGTTGGCTAACAGTTGGTGAACACACAGGTGAACCACTATATATCGTTTGTTGTGGATGTGCTTAATTTCTTTATTCATTTATTCCTTCAGTATTGTGGATTGCTTTTGTGGATGAATGTTGTAATTTTCATTTCAAGCAAGTGTGGTTGAATGGTGTAATAACTTAGGATTTATTTCTGTAAATTATTCTTGATTTATTTGCCATATCATTTGTGATTGCTAATTTGTTCTAGAAATAAGGTTGTCCTACCATAAGTCATTGGTTTTGGTGTAAGGTTGTCCTTAGAACAAGATTTAGTATCATTCTCATATTTCATGTGCTTTGAGATTGTTATTATTTCAGCATTGTTATTTATATCTTTTATTATTCTGCTGTTTTAAGTTTTATTTGGCATTGCCCTATTCACCCCCCCCCCTCTAGGGCATATAGCCTGGCCGTTTTAGATGTCCCCAGTGGAGTTGCCATTTTGTTTCGATAAGAAAACAAATGTGTTTAATTTAGGGGATTTGTCTTATTCAGACATAACAGAGAAAAGTATAAAGACAATCATCACACTTTATTAAATCTGAATTCATTTACATCCTCTAATATCCCTTGATTCTAAGATTGATTACTTGGCATAAAGAAATTATTATAAGTTCAACTGTCATAGTCAAATATAAATTTTGGTAGCATAACAACAGTGATTTCAGTCATCCCCTAGGACTTAGGAGGAAATGACGAATCGATCAACAATCTTCAAGGAGATAGATATTCCGGCAGCATTCTGGCGCTATCTTGATCATCTCCTAAGACTCAGGAGGAATATGCATTTCTGTCGATGATTCTTCCTTTTTCTTAGACAGGAAGAACTTGAAGACTTGGGGGCTTCAAGTATTTTGATAGCATAACAGCCCTTTGTTGTTACAGACTGAAGAGCAATCTGATTGCGCGGTCCCGCGCAAAGCATATAGGTTGCGCGGGTCCACGCAACTTGCAGGAGCCCTTTGCTCCTACCTTCGGTGTTCTTCTTCATTCTGCTTTTGCTCCGAAATCTTCGAACCACCCAAATGAAGGAGGGGAGGAGGTATTTATAGGTCTTCGCATGTGTGGAGCCTTAATCTTAGCGATGTGGGATGCACAATCGATATGTAGTTTACGGGGACTGGTGCAATCGATATACTTTGTGGGGACCCACGCAAAGTCACTTTGAGTTATTGCAGTTTTCCTTTCTTCAGCTCTCTCTTTTTCCTCAACCCTTTGAACTTCATTTGCTTCAATTCTTCTCTTTATTTTATGCCTCAACAAGGTTGTTCAACATATACTTCATCATGTAGATCACCGTTTAAAAATACACTTTTAACATCCATTTAATATATTTTGAATTTTATATGACATGCAATTGAAATAAATAATCTTATGGATTCAAGGCGCGCAACGGGTTAAAAGGTTTCATCATAATCAATAGTAAAAAAATCAGAGAGGGGGGGGGGGTGAATAGGACTGTGCCAAATAATAAAATAAAGTGCAGAAATAGTAAATAAATCAGAGGTCTAGGAACCAAGTACCAAACATAATTTCTGACAAATTGATTTAAATATTCTTGCATAGCAAATATCCAACTTTCATCGGCAAGTGCTTTATTTACATTTGCCGGTTTAATTTGAGAAGTAAAGCAAACATAATTACAGATGTTTTAACTGTCTTCTTGTCTGAACACCAGTACGAGAGTTACCCAATATCTGATTAGTCAGATGGTCTTTGACTAATCTTAATTCAGTATTAACTGATTTAGATGAAGAGTCAAGTTTATCTATAATGTTGACTTCATCATCATCTTGTCTTGGAGTAGGTGTGATCAGGTGATCGTGTCACGCCCTAAACTCAGAAACCAGGCTCACAGAATTCCCGATCGCCGAATCCGGTTCTGATAGCCTTCGTAGTACCCCATTCTCAGCTCCTAGTGCCCATACGCTAGATTCTGATCCTGGGATCCTATAAGAAGGATTTTTCAACGTACGTTTATCTCGTAAGAAGTATACCACAAGTTTACCCAAATCACAAAGGCAACATTATCATCACATATCCACTAATATAAATAGTTGAATACAATACTGAAAGGAAAATACATATATCGAAAATCAAAGCTCCATAAGACAGCTGCACGCTCCAAGCTCAACGCTTCTGCGACCTAACGCTACCTGTACGCATCTATCATGCATAAGCTTATAGAAAGCTTAGAGGGTGGTGTAAGTGTGTGCGTAAGGTAAGTGCCAAGTATGCAGTATCAGAGCAATGCGAAAACATACTGATAAGTCCATAAATATCATCAGCCATATCCATGCTATGCGATGCAAAAAAATAATAAGCCAATATCATATACCGAGGAAGCAATGTAGATCAGCTATGCAATGCGGAGACATGGTAAGTCAAATATCATTCACTGAGGATGCAATACGATATGCAAATCCTGACGAGTCCATGAACACCGTTAGCCGTATCTAGGCCATATAAATGCAGAAACATAGCAACCCAAAATGTCATATGCCATGGATGTAATGCAATATGCATATCCTGGCAAGTCCATAATATTATCAACCTTATTTAGGCTATGCAATACAGAAGCATAATAAACCAAATACTATGTGCCGAGGATGTAATGCAATATGTGGTATGAATGAAATGACCAAGCTAGAGTATAAAGTTGGGATGATAGTACGTAGTATCACAGGCTATGTGGTCCATCATAAGGGGCTTCTATCCAAACCAGTCTCATACCTAAATTTGGATAGCTGAACTCAATGTGGTAAACTCCTGATCTCAGGTTGGTCGCATGCCCCAACTGAAATCCTGGCCATTACAAAGGTACACATATCAATTAATTACGCACCACTAGCCTGAGTGGGTAGTGAATGAATGAATGTGTAAAATGCTGAGTATGCAACTACTGCTCAATAAGTCCACATATCAATACCGTACATCTCTGGGATCATCAATAGGGTCTAGTACACTCTGCGCCAGCTTGCCACCCCTATTCGAGCGCACAACTGGGTAAGTAGAAGAGACCTCACTATCCACTTACTAATATCAGGCCCGACTCGTCGATAGCGGACCCATTCCTCAAGCTGGTCAAACTCCACCTAGATATTGCCCCCTCACTCAGGAGGGCAAGGTCACACCCCCTTCCAACTAACTATGACACAATGGGAGATGCGGCCTATACGACTCTCATGCGCTCATGTATATCTACTCGGTCTAGATGTTGGAGCGTCCCCTAGCCTCAGGGGTTAGGGATTTTCACCCAAGGACATCTATCACACCCGTATGCTAGAACCAAACATTTTCGATGTTTCATCTAACAATCCACGACATGCTTGTAGAGGCCACGACCCTGATGTCACTAGGGCGTACGGTGGTCATATCACAAGATGCGAGATGCATGAGTAATACCATCTAGTCATGCAGCAATCTTGCACATACTGTGCTCTCATATGGGCAACTCCTCATATCAGGGAGTCACATAATAATCCGCCTAATGGCATGTGCTATGATCAATCACTCCTCATATCAAACATACATATGATCCGCATGGGCATAGATCGTACAACTATACAAAGCATGTTATATGATGAGGATGTACTCTCCTCATATCAAGGATGGGCCTAGACGGCCTACTCATATTAAGAATGGGCCTAACAAGGCCTAAGGGAAGGTCACAATGTAGACATTTAACCATGATTGCCCATCAATGTGCCCATTCAACCAACATTGCTTCCAAGGAGTGGCCCTCATAGGGCCAAACATATCGCGGGGCTCATGGCGTCACGTACAACATAATGGGCCTCACATAAGAGCCCAATATATATCACAATAGGCCATATTGCATGGGCCTAATACACATCACAATGGGCTACATCACATAAGCCTGATATACATCAAGTGGGCTACATCGTATGGGCCTCATATACATCCAGTGGGCCGCATCGCATGGGCCTAATACACATCATAACGGGCCTCGCCAAATGGGTCACAAATACACCACAATGGGACTGGCCAAATGGGCCATAAATACACCACAATGGGCCTCATACTTGGGCCTCATATACATCGCATTGGGCCACATCACATACGACAGGTGGGCCCTGGACAGTAAGTGGGCCCTGCTGGGCCGTTAGACGGCGTGAACATAATGCATACATCACTGTTGCCCACTCTCCCTAGTTGGACTGGACGGTGAGGAGGTACAACACATACATCAATTTGGGGTCCCACCGTCCTCCAAATGGACGGTGTGAATACAACAGATACATCATGTGAGAGCCCATCGTCCCATCTGGACAGTGGAGATAAAGCACATATAATATGGTGGATCCCACCATCTAGATGGACGGTGAGAATAAAACACATATCACAGTGGTCCTCATGCATGGATGGTCTGGATCAAACATATATCATGGTGGTCCCACATGATCTGGACGGTGCAACAGATACATCATGGTGGAGCCCAGGCCAGCACAGATGAAACACTTACATTAAAGGTGGGGGGTCCCACTGTCCAGTAGCCTGGACGGTGCTGGACACACATGCAGGGTGGGCCCCCTGTAGATGGATAGTGCTGATAAAATACATAAATCATGGTGGGTCCCACCTGCCCTAGACAGATGGATGGAGTGGATATAAAATTAATACATCAAGGTGGGCCCCACCTCACACGTGTTACATGTGCAAGGTGGGCCAATCATCCAACAATGGACAGGTAGAGTTGATATACAATACATGCATCAGAGGTGGGGTCCACGTCCACAAACGGATGGACGGTTTGGATGTAAGATACGTACATCAAGGTGGGTCATATCCCCACACGTGCCACACGTGTGGGGCTGGCCCACATCCAAAACAAATGGACGGTGTGTATGAAACACAAATCATGTGGGACCCACAAAACTTGCTGACGTCAATCTAACAGCTATATTGCTGTTGGACGGTGAGGATTGCATCGATGAAACATATATAACGGTGGGTCCACACGTGTGGGACCCACCAACTTTAGAATAAAAGCTGATATTTGTGTTTTCCCTTCTCGTCTAGGCTGCTGGACGGTGACAACAGCACTGGACTGTCCAACCACCTGCTGGACACAGTAAGTGGGCCCCACGGTGGCTGACATGGATATAAAATACATACTTCATGGTGGAGTCCATCAAGGTGGACCACACAGCCCCGGAATCGAGCGGGTATTGTGTTTTACTTCATCCGCTGGTCCAAAAATGGGCAGCAAGATAAGCCCTTCTTGGTGGACGGCTAGATGGTCCCCACTGAATGATGGCCTGGATATCATGCATCATCAAGTGGGCTATATATCATCAACACCAAAAAAAGGAGAGAGAGAGAGAGAGAGAGAGAGAGAGAGAGAGAAACGGTGGAGATGGGAGGAGCTCCGCCACTATGAGCTCCTCCATGGACATGCATACATCAAGATGGGCCCCAAAAATCGTGTGGACCCTAAATCACAACCAAGATCTAGCACCATGAATGCCCACCAATTGCAAATCTTCTTGGTCCCTTGGAATCCTTGGCTCCTAAGGTCTCCCTTTGATGGAGGATGATGAGGATTGAAGGGTGGAGATGGGTGATTAGGGGGTTGGAAGTGGGCCACACTAGGCTCTCCTTAGAACTTGGATAGTTGCTCTCTTGGTTGCTTGGGAGTGAAGAGAGAAATGAGAGAGACAAAGAGTGATGGATGGGAGAGAGGGATGGGTGGAGAGAAAGAGAGAGAGAGAGAGAGAGAGAGAGAGAGAGAGAGAGAGAGAGAGGAGAGAGAGAGAGAGAGAGTTGACTTTGGATGAGAGAGGTATGGGTTGCCATGCCTTGTTGGTAAGAGAGGGATGGGTATTGTACTTGATTGATTGATGAGATTGATTTGATAGATATCAAGATTCTCTGGTCTGGATTTGCAGCGTGCGGCGTTTTCTCAAAATAAACGCAGGCCCATAACTCCTGGCCTGGGTATCGCATCAGTGCACAAGATGCAACATTGGAACCGCGACGACAGCACGGTCGCAAGGGTACAAGTCTCGGGTCGAGTTGACTCAGATCGACCAGATGCGACTCAGGGTTGCATGCAAATGCTACATACGTATCGCGGGTCACTAAAATTCAACCGGGAGGACTGCAGAAGTCTATGGAATGGTACGGACTAGGATATAGGCCTTACAGTTCGTCAATCACCACATTAATAGATTCCTGAATCACCCCTGTTCTTTTGTTAAGAATACGGTCTACTCGACTATTTAGAGCATAAC
Source organism: Magnolia changhungtana (assembly GCA_030180095.1). Classification (NCBI taxonomy): domain Eukaryota; kingdom Viridiplantae; phylum Streptophyta; class Magnoliopsida; order Magnoliales; family Magnoliaceae; genus Magnolia; species Magnolia changhungtana. The sequence goes on along the minus strand of JASAUF010000644.1, from coordinate 873,610 downwards.
CTAAGAATATTCCCTCATCACTCTTGGCTTCAAACTTTTCCAAATTTTCTTGGTCGCGTAAAATGAAACATTTACTTCTGAAAGTTTGATAATATTTGACAGTTGGTTTCTTATTAAACCATAATTCATAGGCTGTTTTAACTTTAACTTTTCTAACATACACATGATTTATAATGTAGCAAGTAGTATTAATAGCTTCAACCCATAAGTTTTTTGGTAAGTTCATGCTATTTAACATTACATTGGCCATTTTCTATTAGGCTCTGTTCTTTCTTTCAACAACTCCATTTTGTTGAGGTGTTTTAGGAGCAGAGATGTCACGCCCCAAACTCGAATACCGGGCTCACAAAATTCTTGATCACCGAATCTGGTGCCAACAGTGTCCATAGTACCCCATTCTCAGCTCTCGGTGCCCATATGCCAAATTTCGATCCTGGGATCCTATAAGGAGGATTTTTCAACATACACATATCTCGTAAGAAGCATAACCACAAGTTTACCCAAATCACAAAGGCAACATCATCATCACATATCCACTAATATAAACAGTTGAATACAATACTGAAAGAGAAATACATATATCGAAAATCAAAGCTCCAAAAGACAACTGCATGCTCCAAGCTCAACGCTGCTGTGACCTATCGCCACCTGTACGCATCTATCGCACATAAGCTTATAGAAAGTTTAGAGGGTGGTGTAAGTGTGTGCGTAAGGTAAGTGTCAAGTAATCAATATCAGAGCAATGCGAAAACATGCTGGTAAGTCCATAAATACCATTAGCCTTATTCAAGCAATGTAATATAAAAGCATACTAAACCAAATGCTATGTGTTGAGGATGCAATGCAATATGCGGTGCGAATGAAATGACCAAGCTGGAGTATAAAGTTAGGATGATAGTATGTAGTATCGCAGGCTATGGGATCCATCACAATGGACTTTATCCAAATCAGTCCCATGCCTAAATTTAGATAGCCAGACTCAATGTGGTAGACTCTTGATCTTAGGTTGGTCGCGCGCCCCAGCCGAAATCCTGCCCATTGCAAAGGTACACATAACAATTAGTTGCACACCACCAGTCCGAGTGGATAATGAATGAATGAGTAAAATACTGAGTATGCAACTCCTGCTCGATAAGTCCACATATCAGTACCGTACATCTCTGGGATCATCAGCAGGGTCTAATACACTTCACACTAACTGCCGCCTCCTTAGCCGCACAGCCATGCAAGTGAAAAAGACCTCACTACCCGCCTACCAGTAGTATATCAATGCTTACTTGGCTCATCGATAGCGGACCCATTTGGGAGCTGGTCAAACTTAGCCTAGCTTACAGCCCCTTCATTAGGGCGGATAAGGTCATACCCCCTTTCAACCGACCACGACACAGTGGGAGACGTGGCCTACTGGTATTTGATACTCGGGCGCTCATGTATATCCACTCGGTGTAGATGTTGGAGTATCTCATGGCCACGGAGGTTTAAGGACTTTCACCCATGAATATCCAACGTGCCCAGATGCTCGAACCAAATATTTTTGGTGTCTCATCTGGCTATCCACGACATGCTTGTAGAGGCTATAGCCTTGATGTCGATAGGGCGTACGGTGGTCATATCATAAAATGCGAAATGCATGAGTCATACCATCCAGTCATGCATCAAACCAGTGCGTATTGTGCGCTCATGTGGTGCAACTCCATCTCTTAGGGAGTCTCATAATAATCCGCCCGATGACATGTGCTATGATCAATCACTCCTCATATCAAGCATACATATGATGCGTATGGGCATGGAACATGGAGCTATACTAAGCATATTATATGATGATGATGTACTCTCCTCATGTCAAGGATGGGCCTAGACGACCTACTCATATCAAGAACGAGCCTAGCGAGGCCTAAGGGGAGGTCACGATGTGGACATTTAACCACCATTGCCCATCAATATAGACATTTAACCAGCATTTCTCCCAAGGAGTGGCCCACATAAAGCCTATGATATAGTGGGGCTCATGGCCTCACACAAGGCCTCACATACATCATAATGGGCCCAACATAAGGGCCTAATATACAACATAACGGGCCTCACTCAAGGGTCTAATATACATCACAATGGGCCTTACCAGATGGGCAACATATACATCACAATGAGCCTCGCCAAATGGGTCATATATATATCATACTGGGCCTCACATAAGGGCCCCATACACAACATAATGGGCCTAATCACTTGGGTTATACATACATCACATTGGGCCTAATACCTAGGCCTCATATACATCACAATGGGCCCCATACCTGGGCTACAAATACATCATAATGGGCCTCACTGTTCACTCCCCAAGTATAGGGTTGTGATGTAGTAATAAACTCGGTAAGATCGAGGTCGAATCCCACGAGGACTGGTCGTCACAACTCAAATCTATGATTCTCCTTAACTAATCCAACAAATAATGGAACTAATTATTAAGCACAATTCTAGGAAAAATAAAATAATTAAGAACAAGGAAGAAAATTCAATCAGAGAGGGAGCACTAGGACTTTCGAATCCACCCCTAATTATCCTAACCCTTGTTTTGTCTGTTGATTCACCTTGATCTTGATTGATACCACTTATCCAGAGAAAGCACAATCTGTGTCCTAAATCGGGCATACAGACTGTCTAATTCCTTTAAGCAATGCCATGAACAACATATTCCATGTCCTTGGTCGGGTACATAGAATGTACATTCATTAAAGCATCCTGTTCTTCCTCTATAGGAAACCTGTTCTTGATCAGACACAAGCACCTGTAATAAGCATCTAAACAACATCCATCTATATACTTTGGTCAAGTTCATAGATGGAGAAGTATAGAATTTAAACCCATAAAGCCCACTCAGAGAAAGAAACAAATTAATTAAAATTCAAAGTAAATCAACCAATGCAAGAGCTGATCAAATTAGGGGCTTCATCTCAGCCCTAACTGAGAGATTAGTGACCCATAAAATGCATAAAAAATATTAAATAAAATTCATAAAATAAAACACCAAACCGAACAATCTCTCTCTCTTCTTCCTTCTCTTTCTTCTCTCCCTGGCTCTGGATCTCAAATTCCCTGGATCTGAATGCCTTCCCCACGTCCAAAACTCCCCTTTTATAGCTGCTGGATGGCTGAAATCGGTGGCAAAGTCGTAGAGGGACTCGAAGTGCAATTTTTCACAGCCATGATCGGTGGGCCCCACAGAGGTGTTTTCTGGAAAATTCACCCCGTCCATTGGATTCAGGACGAAATTTCAGTCAAGAATGGGTGGTTTTGAAGGTCCATTAACGTGGCCCACAGAAGAAAATATGAAAAACTCAGTTTTGAACATCACAAGACCGCCTGTTTGTGGCCTCTGTACCGCGTATGTGTGTACGCATGGGAGTGGAAGATCAGCATGGTTTTGTAGTTCTCGAACTCATCTACACGATGGATGGCTCGGATCGGTCAGAAAGATGACGTACGGGGCCCACTAAATTCCGAAAAAAACTGCAGCGTCTGTGCGTTACGCGGACGGCGGAAACGGCGCTGCGATGATGGTGGGTCCCATTCCATTGATCACATGGAACATCCACTCCGTCCATTGCGTGGAGGACGAAAAACCGGTCGGGAATACTCATTTTAGTTTGATTTAGGTGTGGTCCACCAGAGATTTGAACTTACCGTCCGTTTTGTGTTTGAACGGTTAGAAATTGATCTTTGCAGTATTTTACCATTATGCCATCTAGGCAGTGGTAATGGATGCCCCAGGAAGCGCATGGACGGTTTGGATTGTCCATTTGGACACTAGGTGGGCCCCACAACCGACGACCGTCGGTCGTTCTCGCTGGCGTTGGAGAAGGAGCTCGGGTCAGCCGTCTGGTTGACCGAGGCAACGTGCGGTGCATGGGTGGCGCTTGTGTACTCGGTGTACACACTTCATACACAGGGTCCACCGTGATGTTTACGAGAAATCTGCGCCATCCATCCTTTCCTTTATATAATACCAACCGCCAAAACCAAGTTTGAGGCAGTTCCAAATATCAGGTGAGCCCCAAAGTGAAGATTAATGGGCTGATCTGTCCATTGGACCACTTGCCAAGATCTGCAAGGGCAGAAATTTAATATGTACGGTTAATTTATGGCCCCCATCACATGTATGAAGTTTCGAACTGATCGGATGGCGGGAACCATGTGATCTTGCATTCTGGACCCTTTTCGGGCCCCTTTGGCTTGCTTTCCTCCGATCCCAGGCATGTAAAATCTTCACTGTTGGTTTTCTAGAGTCCATCCCGTGCTCTGGTAATTTTGGAGCATCAAATCCATGCCTTTAACATCAAATTCCAATTAACGTTCCTGCTTTCGTCCTGTAACGAAAATACAATTAAAACACTTCATTAAACCTTATCATGTACGTAAAATTAGGCAATTACTGGGGTCTGGTATGCAACATTTGACACTCATCACTCACTAAATGGGTCACAAATATAACACATTGGGCCGCACATATGGGCCTCTCGTACATCACATCGGGCCTCATTAAATCCACAAATACGCCATAATGGACCTTGCCAAATGGGCCACAAATATATCACAATGAGCCTCAGCAAGTGGGCCATAAATACATCAATGTGGGGCCCAATATCCACGCAATGGATGGCGTGGATTAAAACATGCATCAGGGTGTGTCCAACACAGTCCTAAACAATTGGATGGTGTGGATGTACAACACATATATCACGTGGGCCCCACAGCCGCTGGATGGTGTAGGAGCAACACATACATCAAGTGGGTCCACACGTGTGGCCCACCAGCCCAGCAAATGGATGGACGGTGTGAATACAACACATCATCAAGGTAGGGCCCACCATAGCGTTATTTTCTACCCAATTTGATCATAAGGTCACAAAGACCTGAATTGAGAGGAAAATAGATTTCCTATTGGTCCAGAACTTCTGAGACCTCAAACGAATTTCAATGGTGGACGTTCAATCGGACGGTTTGGATTAACACTTACTGCATGATTAGGCCCACACAGCTACTGTCCAAGTAGATGGACGGTTTGGATGAACAGTTACATCATGCGGGACCCACAGAGCTGCTGACATCAGTACATCAGCTATACAACAGCTGAAGGTACACTGGCCACTCTGCTTTCCACAACAGGTGGGTTCCATTAGACAGACGGCTCAGATGAAACATATATGTCATGGTGTGGATCCCATCGTTAAAACACTTACACTAGGGCCCCACGTCCACGTGTGGACGGTTTGAGGCTGAAACACAAATACGGTGGGTCCCCCCGTCCAGACAGTGGACGGTGTGGATTTCACACATACCACGTGGTGGGGTCCACGGATTGACAGAGTGGATAAGACACTACATCATGGTGGCATTCCACCGTCCAGCTTGTTGGACGGTGTAGATACAACACAAACATCTAGGTGGGGTCCACACATGCCATCAAGGTAAGCCCCATAGCTTGCTCACTGCAGGTGGGTCCCACGTGGGGCCCACCACACACACACACACACACACATATATATATATATCATATATATACATCATTATATATTATTATTATTATTATTATTATTATAATATAGTCCAACATTCAGGCCCTGGACGGCCTGGATGCCCGATACATACATCAACGGTGGGCCACACTGAATAAATCACATACATCATAGTGGTCCCACGTGGGTGGGCCACAGGTATTGGACTAAGCCGATGTTTATGTTTCCTTTCAAAAAAGGGGCTGCCCAAGCGAGTAGCGAGGTGGCTGCAATGTGGGCCCAGTTTGGTCCACTTGGTTGGATAGCATGGATCATCTCATGCATTATCAAGGTGGGTCATCAATAGGAAAAAAGAGAGGGAGAAAGAGAGAGAAAATGCGTGATGGAGGGCTCCGCCACTATGAGCCGTCATAGGTTACAAAACATACATCAAAGGGGGTTTGAAATAGGATCCACACCATCAATCGGTAGGCCCCACTTGGCCCATCACACAAATTGAAATATAATCCTACAAAACACCCACCAATTTCGCACCTTCTTGGCTTCTTGGACTCCTAAACTCATTTGCTTTCCCTTTGATGGAAGTTGATGAAGGTTGGATGGCTAAGATGGGAGATTGGGTGGTAGGGAGTGGGCCACACTTGAGGTTCTTTCTCTCCATGGAAGGCTTAGATGGTTTCTCTCTTAGTTGCTTAGGAGTAAAGAGAGAAATGAGAGAGAGAGAGAGAGTGAGTGATGGATGGGAAGAGGGATGGGTGTGATGGGTATACTTGAGAGGTATGGTTGTGTTGACTTTGGGGTGAGAGAGATATGGGTGTTGTACTTAATTGATTGATTGGATTGATTTGATAGATTGTAGAGATTCTCTTCTCGGGATTGCAATGCACAACGTTTTCTTGAAATAAACGCGGACAATAACTCCTGGCCTAGGTATCGCATTGGTGCGCAAGCGCGACGTTAGAACCACAGCGACGGCGCGGTCGCTAGGGTACAAGTCTTGGGTAGAGATGACTCAGGTTGATAGGGTGCGACTCAAGGTCATGCGCAAATGCTATCTACGCATCACTGATCATCAGAATTTGACTGGAAGCATGATTCTACGGAACGGTATGGACTAGGATATGCGTCTTACAGGAGAACTCATGTGATATACTATGGTTATTACAACACCTCTCAAAATTGCTATTTTCAAATTTAGTACCATGATCACTTCTAATTTTGATCACAAGTACCCTCTTTTTCAGTCTGAATTCTTTTCAAAAAATTTTCTGACTTCATCGAGAGTATCTGATTTCTCTCTTAAGAAGGCTACCCAAGTAAATCCGGTGAAATCATTAACAATAACCAGAAAATACTTCTTTCCACCTCTACTCTCCGTTCTCATTGGACCCACCAAGTCCATATGGAGTAGTTTTAGAGGTTTAGTTGTGGCTAAAGAGTTCATTTTCTTGTGGCTACTCCTTATTTGCTTGCCAATTTGACATGCGCCATAAATTTTTTTTCTACCTTTTTCAATTTGAGTAAACCACAAATGTGATCTTTCTTGCTAAATCTATAAAGATCTCTAAAGTTAACATGTCCAAGACGTTTATGCCATAGTTTAGTTTCATCTAATTGGACCATGTAACATGAATAGTTAGATTAGTACGAGACATCAATAATGTAGCAATTTTCAGAGGTCCTACGACCATTTAATATCACACAACCCTTCTCATTTGTAATCTCACATCCGTGATTTGAAAATTTTACACTGTGTTTGTTATCGCATATTTGAGATATGCTTAAAATGTTATGTTTAAAACCTTCAACATAAAATACATTTTCAAAGAGAGGGAGATAGGAAGTTAAATAGTACCTTAGCCTATGATTTTGTAGTTGCTTTCATCTCCAAAAGTAATTGAACCATTGTTTACTTCCTTGAAGTGAATATCGTTTTGTCACATGTCATATGTCTTGAACATCCACTATCTAAGTATCATTTTGAGTGACTAATGGCTTTGAAAGCTGTGTGGGCAACAAGACATGTAACCTTTGGAACCCATTTCATTATAGTTCTAAGTTTTGGAGTATCATTGGATTTTCTCTATTTTTGGTAGTTGGAATTTCTCCACTTTCTATTAATTCCAATTCCATCTGAGTTTGATGTTAGAAGCTCTTTGAGTAAGTCCATGAATTTTTCAGTTAAAGGTGATTTATTATTTCTTTGATTTATATAGCTAATGGCATTAGTATTAATTTTAGTAACTTGAAGAGGTTTTGAGTTTTTGAAATCATTTCGATTAAACTCTCTTACATTCTTACCTTTAGAGTTTGAGGTTTCTCTTTTTACAAATGTAGGAGGTGCATTCTTGATTTCCAGGGAATCATTTTTTATATAACCTAGACCTGACTTGTCACAACATTTTCTGAATGATGTTAACAATTTTTCCAGTTTTGGGTCTCCATGGACATCTCTCCAAGTATCGTTAGAACTCAAGAGGGAAGAAACTTCAAGTTTTAGTTTCTTATTTTCAGTTATGAGTTTTTGTAACTCTGATGATTTGAAATTTAAATCTAATTTTATTTTTTCAAGACAGTCTGAAAGATGAGATTGTTCTAAAACATTGTTTTCAAGTTCTTTTAATTTAGCATATTTCTCTTTTTGAATTTTCAGTTTGACATTAATTTTGCAACTTTCCTTGTATAGGGCATTGTAGGCGTCTTGAAGATCATCATCATTTTCATTTTCAGCGTCACTCCTGAGATTTTCATAGTCAGATATATTACAACTATCTAAGGAGGTGACTCTGGCTATTGTCATGCTCTAAACTCGGAAACCCGGCTCATAGAATTCTCGATCACCGAATCCGGCGCCGACAACCTCAGTAGCACCCTGTTCTCAGCTCCCGACACCCATATGTCAAATTCTGATCCTGGGATCCTATAAGGAGGGTTTTCAATGAATTTTTTTTTTGTAAAGGAGCGTAACCACAAGTATACCCAAATCACAAGAGCAACATCATCATCGCATATCCAATAATAAAATCATTTAAGTACAAAGTTAAAAGGGAAATACATATATAAAATAATAACTTCAAAGCTCTAGCACATACTCTCGCCTCAATGCTGTTGTGACCTAACGTCACTTGCATGCAACGGTTGTGCATAAGCTTACAAGAAGCTTAGAGGGTGGTGTATATCACCTCTGTGGTCGTTGCTGCTGCTGCTCCCCGGGTCTGGGCGGCAGGTACCACTGTCGCTGTTACTGTTGTGGATGCTGCTGAGGCACTCTCGTCGGTTGCGGTGGATGGAGGCACTCATGCTTACGATGCCCCACCCCACCACATTCGTAGCAAACTCCTAAAAAGGGTCTCCGTGGTGGTGCTGCTAGTGCTCGAAAGGACGGCGGTCGCTGCTGCTGCTGGGAGCTACTAGAGGGGGCCTTCCTCCTCTGATCTTTGCTATGATCATGGACCCGCTGGGAATCAGCCCACTCTGCCTCATATATCAAGGCCCACTGTACGACCTTCTCAAATGTCGGGAGCATGTGTACAATGACACGATTTCGAAGGCCAAGGCGCAAGTCGCACTTGAAATGATGGGCCTTCCACCCCTCATCACCTACTAGGTATGGTATGAATCTCGACAACATGACGAATCACTCCTCATATTGGGACATCGGCATATCCCTTAGCACAAGAGTCTCGAACTCAAGTGCGCGCTGCTGACGGATGTGCTCCGGGAAGAACTGCCGGTTGAACCAGTCCGCAAAGTCCTCCCACATCCACTCGAACTCTGCCCCTGCCGCGCGGGCGACGATGCCCACCAGTGCTCGACCTCGCCTCGAAGAAGAAACACTACTAATGGGACCTTCGCCTACCCTGCCCCTAAAAAACCACGATCATCGCCCACAACATCTGCTAAAACTGATTCACGCTCACCGATATGGTCGGGGCCGCACTGGTCTCAGACGCGGGAGCCACTTTGCTCGCTCTCTCAGGCACCATGTCGTACAGTATGGAATAAGGGCCTATTATCCTTGAGCACTCTCGAATGCACATACGATTGGGAGCTATATAAGAAAGTTTCTAAGTTATTCAAACTCGGGGATCTAATTATTCTAAGTTCTCAATAATTATAGAGTGTAAGGTAGCTATCAGCAGATATGTGATGTTATCCTCAAGTATTCCTAAGTTATGCTCTGATACCAACCTCTATCATGTCCCAAACTTAGAAACTGGGCTCACAAAATTCTCGATCGCTGAATCTGACATCGACAGCATTCGTAACACCCCGTTCTCGGTTCCCGGTGCCCATATGCCAGATTTCGATCCTAAGATCCTACAAGGAGGATTTTTAATATGATTTTTTTTTGTAAAGGAGCATAACCACAAGTGTACCCAAATCACAAGATCAACATCATCATCACATATCCACTAATAAAATCATTCAAGTACAATGTTGAAAGGGAAATACATATATAAAACAATAACTCTAAAGCTCTAGCACATGCTCCTGCCACAATGCTGCTGCGACCTAACGTCACCTACACGTAATGGTCATGCATAAGCTTACAAGAAGCTTAGAGGGTGGTGTATGTGTGTGCAATGCATGTGCTAATCATATAAATATCAGAGTAAACAGAAAATACTGGCAAGTCCATAATCGTTCGAGTATAAGGACGTAATCAACCAAATGTTATATACTGAGGATACAATGCAGATCGGCTATGCAATACGAAGCCATAGCAAACCGAATGTCATATACTGAGGGTACAATGCAGATCAACTATGTGATGTGAAGCCATAGCAAGCCGAATGTCATATAATAAGGATACAATGCAATATGCAAATCCTGACAAGTCCACGGATAGCATCAGCCTTATCTAGGCCATGTAATGCAGAAACATAGTAAACTAAATGTCATATGCTGAGGATGAAATGATATATGCAATGCAAAAGAAACGACAATGCTGAAGTGTGTAGTCGGGATGATAGTACGTGGTATTGTAAGCTGTGGGGCTTATCACAAGGGACTTCTATCCAAACCAGTCCCATACCTAAAATTGGATAGCTAGACTTAATGTGGTAAACTCCTGATCTCAGATTGGTCGCATACCCAACCGAAACCATAGCCATAGTGAAGGTTTACATAACGATTTAGTTGCACACCACCAGCCCGAGTGGATAGTGAATGAATGAATGAATAAGTCAGATGCTGAGTACGCAACTCCTACTCAGTAAGTCCACATATAACCACCACAGTGCTTTCGATGTGGGACAAGGTTTCACCCCATTGTATGCACAGTAGCCTGCTAGCACAGTAGCCTGCCAACCACTAGTAGCTCGCCCAGGCCCTTAAGCCCCACCCACATCAGCATCCGCCCATGTGTGCCCGCCCACATGTGCAATAGTGACGGGAGTCACAATATCAGTACCGTACATCTCTGGGATATTGCCGAGGTCTAGTACACTCCACGCCAGATTGTCGCCCCATCACGTACAACCAGGCGAGTGGAAGAGACCTCACTATTCGCCTGGCCAGCAGTCTGTCAATATTTATTTGACTCATCTATAGTGGACCCATTTCCCGAGCTAGTCAAACTCAACCTAGCTAAGCCCCCTTCATCTAGGCGGGTAAAGTCACACCCGCTTCCAACTAACCATGACATAGTGGGAGACATGGCAGACTGGTATTCGGCACTCAGGCGCTCATGTATCCACTTAGTTTAGACGTTGGAGCATCCCTGGTATCAAGGGGTTTAGGGACTTTCACCCAAGGACATCCAAAGTGCCCAAGTGTTAGAACCAAACATTTTTAGTATCCCATCTGACCACCCATAATATACCTGTGGAGGCCACAACCCTAATATAGTTAGGGTACCAAGTGATCATGTCACACAAATGCGAGATGCATGAGTCATACCATCCAGTTATGCATTAATCCTCCGCATACCACGTGATTATGTGGGGCAACTCCGTCTCATAGGGAGTCCTATAAACATCTCAGCCCAATGGCATATGCTATGATCAATCATTCCTCACAACATGCATACATATGATGCGTTTGGGCATATGCCATGATATCATTATACTAAGTATGTCCTCAGATGTATAGCAGACAACAATAGACCACAATCAGCCTTAAATGGTATAACACATACAAAGAGTAGTAGCTAAACGACATGCCCCTTCTACATCTATACGAGTTCATGTGGTATGTCCCACATCACACTATCATTAGACTCCTAGGTACTAATACATCATATATCCCAAGACGGGGTCCCCTGAAAGAATGGTGGATTTGACCCATACATTAAGGTAGTCTCCACACAGTGGATATACCAAATCTGATATAATATATTCTTCCATCTACGACAAGAGGTGATGATGTACTAAAAAAAATGGATAGCCTAGGCGTCATACTTACATCAAGAATGGGCCTCAAGGGTGAGTCTAATGGCTATACAATAAGGTGAGGTGAGAGGGTGAAACTATGTATAATAAGTGGGCTTCCTCACTCTCCCAATCATACATTAAACTGGGCTTCCCTGTGGAGGCTTGATACGAACAAGGTGGGCCTCGAGGCTTGGATAATCCTACGAGACGAGGTGGAAGGCACCAACATCAATGGGGCCCAACGGTTTTGCCTAATAAGGTGAGATGGGTATCGTCAGTGGGGGCCTAACGATTAGGGATAACCCAATAAGGGAAGGTGTTTATTCTCTAACATTAATCGGGGCTTAATGGATTGGGTTAACCCAACAAGGTATAGGTTTAACAATGGGCCCTAGGGATGTTTACAACGGTGGGCCTTTAACCACTATTGCTCCTAAGGTGCGGCTCATTTAGGATTTAAATCTAACTCACAACGGGCCCAAGGCCCTAGTACTAGCTTGGGAAAAATGGATGGACAACGTGTTTATAGCACATACGTCATGGTGGGCCTCACAAGGCAGCCCATACCCTAGGAAAAATAGGTGGATAATGTATGCAACACATACATTAAAGTGGGCCTCTTGAGGCAGCCCATGACCTGGAAAAAATGGATGGGTAGCATGCATACAACATGTATATCATGGTGGGCCTTACAAGATGGCCCAAAACATGGATGGGCAGCGTGTATATAGAACACATACAACAGGTGGGGTCCAATGGCTGGACGTCTAGCCCATTTGGGCTTGCTGGACGTCTAACGCTTGGACAGCTTGGATAAGTCACATACATAGTGGGTCCCAACTAGACCTGGGTCACCGAAAGGTAGGCCTTGACAAGGCGGGCCTCAACATAGAGGGATGGCAAGGATAAAGCAGATGCACATGGTGAGCCCCCTTCTGGACGAGGGTTTCCAGGAGGTGGGCCGACCCAAACTTCACCAGATAGGTGGGCCAAGTGGTAGTCCAAACACATCTAAGTGGGCCTGAAGTCAGCAAATCCTGCCGCTGGATCTGTTGAGCGTTAGATTTACCTCATCGCTGGACCCATGCCTACAAGGATTTCACCACATGGGCAATGTGGATGCTCCATAAATACATATCACTGTGGGCCCCCATTCACTGGATGGCTAGGTGGATGAAAGGCACACAGTACACGGTGGGCTTGGAAGTGTAGTAGCACTGCAACGCCCCTGTTGTTGGGTCTGTTCAGACCCTTGGGCCCATGATCTCTCAAAAGGACGGTGTGGATATACATCACACATCAAGGTGGGGTCCAAGTGAGTGTGGCCCACCAACTTTTAAATCAAAGCTGGTAGCTGTGTTTGCCTATGTCCAGATGGTCAACGGTCTGGATGTGCTGCTGCTGCTATGGTGCAGCCCACCAAAAACACTCAATTTGCATCATTGCAAATGGACGGTGAGGGTATAATACATCAAGGTGGGGTCTACGTGAGGGTGGCCCACCCGTTTTGAATCAAAGCTGATATTTGTTTTGCCAGCGTTCAAGCCTACTGGACGGTCTAGACAACAGACGTCCAGCAGGTCCAGGCCCATCTAGACACTGGATCTGGACAGTGTGCATGTACCACACACATACAACAAGGTGGGGTCCACATCAGTGCGGCCCACCAGCTCTTTTGAATCAAGTAGATATTTATTTTTCCTTCATCATCAATGCCTGCTGCTGGACAACATAGGTGCAGCTGGGTGTGGCCCACCTGATCCACATCTAGATGATTAGGGGAAGGTGTGGACGGTGAAGATAAAACCCATACATCACAGTGGGGTCCACACGGCTAGAGATCAAGTCGATATTGGTGTTTTCCCCACCGTCCAAGCCTACCTAAAAAGGCAGCAAGGTGGCCTTGCACGGTCTAGCAAGGCTGTCCCATTTGTGGATAGCGTGGATCTCATATATACATATATGGTGGGTGTAACGACTCGAAAAATTCTATACAAAGGCCCGAGTACCACCTCAGGCAGAAATCACTTAAGATCAAATCCTTTAGAAATTAGACAAAGTTAACTAAGTGTTAAACTAGATTAGCCATGAAATCTGTTGATCCACTTTAAATATGATCTGCAAGACCTAAAACTTGTAGAATCATTGACGCTAGGTTACCCTAAAATCTAGGATCAAACTCATTACCCGATTACTCTCGGGAGCACATTGAATCTCTGTATCAGATCTGGACCGCACATTGAAAGTTTGAATAATACGAGGTTATAGAATTAGGACCGCCTTGCTGGGCTTGACAACCATCTCGGAAGTCAAAACCAGATAGTATTCCGGGGATATTCGCTTGAGCCCTGAGTGAAGAGTGTGAGAAAACGAAGATTTCTTTAGAAATTAAATCAAATTTAAGTAATCTGAGACTTAATGTTTATGGGCCAAATATAAGCAATTAGACCGTCGGAATCTGACCCAAATACACCCTCAGATCAGGAAACATTTCCCATACATGTCTGTGTACTTGTAACCCTGATCGAGTTTTTGTGACCGTTAAACTGAAATTGGTCTGCCACGTGTGATCTGCAAACCCGATTGGAATGAAAACTTAACTCGACCTAGATCCATAGTCTGTGAGCTTAAGTCCTACCTTTGGCTCATGGGGGGCTCCAGAAGTGCTCCGTTGAGCTGAAACAGATGCCCTTTGGACATAACCTAGGTATACCATAATCCTGAGTCTAGTTTAGTGAGTTTTAGGCCTATATAAGGACCTTAAACCCTCTCTCATTCTCACCATACGAATTTGAGAAAACCCTAGGAGAGAGAAGAGAGAAAAGAGAGAAAGTGTGAGAGAAGTGGGAGAATCTTCCTGCTATTCTACCTTGGTGCTATACGTGCTTAACCATCACAATCTAATCACTTTTCCAGTGATTCCGTCTTCGTTCTTAGGTAAGAAAACCCTAACCCTAACCTGTTTTAGGGTTCTATTGGTATAAGTAGTGAAGTAGCTGACTTACCTTGTGTTATAGATCGTTGTATCGACGTTGACGAAAGCGTAGAGTTTCTGTTAAGTTCGTTACGTTTTTACGGCATAAGGTGCAGACTTTAGACGTATAGGTTAAGGTTTTTCAAAGCTTTCAATGTCAGATAATGATAGATTCATGATCTGCATGCTATTTCACATGTACAATGCGATGTTCATTTTGCGATTCTGTTACGTATGCAAATTATGGCGTATAGTGTATTCTATATATTTGTAGAAAATATCGTATACATACAAATTTTAAAAGTGTGTTTGCCATGATAAATTATTGTATGTACATGCTAGATATAAGTGTAATACTTACTCAGTGAAAGAATTCACCCTAATACTTGTTTTGGCTAATATACGTTATGTATGTTAATAAGTGTATTCTAAGTGTTTGTAAAAATTCTTGTATGAGTAAGTACTTAGATGATTGTGCTTTAGGTAGGTGTTGAGATAGGATTCTCAACTACCTTAGTGATGTGTATGATTTCCATTATGTAAGTTGTTTAAGTTAATCGCTTACTTATGAAATGTATGTGTTGTATTTCCTATTTTATATTGTGCTTAATAACATGCTTGTTAACAGGTTTGAATTACTTTGTTAATTCTGCTTTGACTATTATACATGCTTTCTGGTTACGGATTGAATGTGATTGGGGCTATATTATAATCCAGGCAATCGGTAACAGGTTTGAAGTCGTGGCTGAGATTCATTCTCCACGTAGGACGTGTTTGATGAACCCGAGTCGTGTGTTGGTCCTCGGCAGTGGTTAGGCCACATGAAGTGCTTATGCACTTCATGTCGATCGATGCAATGTGCGCTCGTGCTAGTCGAGCTCGTCAAGCAACCTGATCTGTCTAATGTATGTTCACCATGTTTGGAAGCTACTGCTTGAACCTAAGGTACCAAACTCACCAGTGAAATCCCATTAAACTATGGTACCTCGATCCGCTAAGACTCATGAGCCGGACATGGTGGTATGGGACACCGTGGTCGAGCTGTCGGCCTACACTGGGGCGATGTACCTCCCCGTAGTAACCAGTGAGCAACTCAGACTCGTGAGCCGAATACAGTGGTATGGGACACTGTATTCGAGCTGTCGGCCTACACTGATAAGGTGATGGAGAGTGGTGTAACGATTGCGTGTAACAGCCCTGACAGCCCTTTGTAGTGACCTCGAGCATACTCTGAATCTACGGAGAGGCGACGAGCCTTCCCGTAGTAAATAGAGTATAAACTAGGCATGTATTGATAAGGTGATGGGGGAGCGGTGCAACGAGTGCGTGTAATAGCCCTGGCAGCCCTTTACAACGACCTAGAACCGTATCATCATATGAGATTATCTAGGACTAACGACCCTAGAATGGATCATTGTTTGGGAATGATATAAGGAAGGTACCTTAGTTTTCCAATATTGCTGTATGAAAAGGACTAATAATAACTTAGTAATCACGTTCATAACATAGCACTGCATGTGCCTGGAAGATGTAGAGCACTGAGGGATGAACGTATACCGTGGACGTAAGATGTTGTTGCACGAGGGAGCATTGGCAAGGGCATGCATCATGACTGCATTTCATACTTGCATTAATAAGAGTATTTAGGAGTGTTTGATTGTATTGCTTTATTATTACTACTTGACTGAATTGATAACATGTTAACCTATGCTTTATTATTCCACTGAGTTATCTACTCACTCTCACGTTATGGGACGGTGTTTTGGACACCCACCAAACTCTGTCTTAGATGCAGGTATTGACGAGACGCAGGAGGCTGAGCCTGATTACTATGATGATCAGGATGAGTTCTCCTTCATGCAGTTCTCTGGAGGCTTTGCTTAAGCCATTCAGATGGTGGGACTACAGGGTGTACCATTATAGTTGTACCATTTTTGGCATTTTGATTTTTGAAACAAATACATGTATATGGTGACTCGTAAGGTGTTCATACTCTAGAGACTGATTGTGACGTTTTTGGCTTTATATGCATTTATATACATCTTTTAGTCTTCCGCTTGCATTTTATAACCTAATCTGGAGTATGAATTACTGTTTTGGTATAATCCCACTCATGATTAATGCACTAACACAGACAAAATTCAATCATAAGAATTTATGTTATATAAGTGATGTTTTGGAACTCGGGTGTTGAGTTGCTACTCGACCCCTGATTTCCAGGGCATTACAGTGGGCCATTAAACCATGGAAAGAGAGAGAGAGAGAGAGAGAGAGAGAGAGAGAGAGAGAGAGAGAGAGAGAGAGACGAATAGTGAAGGAAGGGGTTCCGCCACTATGATCCCTCCCTTAGAAATATAATACATACATCAAATGGGTCCCACCACATGTGGGCCCTCAAATCATCAAAATCAATAGTGGACGTCCCTTTCCCACCAACAAATGCAAGGTCTAGATGACCTTCTTTAATGGAAATCAAATAAACATCATGATGGGGTCCATGGAGAATGGCCCCATCATGGTATGAACATATGAATCATGGTGGGCCATTGGCCACACGTAGGGTCCAAAATGAGGTCCCTACCATCAACCGGTAGGCTCCACTTGTCCCATGAACAAAAGTCCTAAGATCACCCATCGATTATACCTCTTCTTGGTTCCTTGGAATGCTAAACTCATTGGCTTCTTCTTTGATGGAGGATGATGAAGGTTGAAGAGTTGGGATGAGAGATTTGGGGTAGGAAGTGGGCCACATACTTCGCTATTCTCTCTCATTGGAGCTTGGACGTTCTCTCTCTTTGGGTCGCTTGGGGAATGGGTAGAGAATGAGAGAGAGAGAGAGGGTGGTTGTTGTGTAAGGGAGATGGGATGGAGTGATGGGTGTGAGTGACATGAGGGTTAACTTTGGGATAAGAGGGGATGGGTTGCTTGTCTTGTGGAGAAAGAAAGTATGGGTTTGTGATGGGATGTGTACTTGACTAGTGATGTGAAAGGTGGGCAGAGATTATCTGGAATCTCTCGGAATTCACAAAGCGCAGCATTTCCTCTAGATATATGTAGGCCCACAACTCTGAGCCTGGGTATCGCATTGGTGCATAAGTCATGACATCAGAACTGCGACAACGGTGCGGTGCTAGGGTACAAGTCTCGTGCATGACTCAGATCTTCAGGATGTGACTTAGGATCATGCGCAAATGCTGTCTATAAGTCAGGGTCGCCAGGATTCGATGGGGAGGATCGCGGGAGTCTAAGAAACGGTACAAACTAAGATACGGGCCTTACAGCTATAGTCATAAGGGCTTTTACATCATTTGTGGTTGCATTTTCTTGTTCTGATTCATCAGACTTAGATGAACTCTCAGAGCCTGATGATTCATCCCAAGTAGCTATCATGCCCTTTCTTTTTGACTTATCCGTTTTAAGACATTTATTCGTCAAGTGCCCGTATTCATGACAGTTAAAACATTGACTGTCCTTTGTTTTAGATTTCTAAGACTTAGATTTTCCCTTTCTTTTATCAGATGATTTTTGGAAATATGATCTTTTCTTATTTTTGAAAATTATGTAAAATTTCTTAGCTAGTATTGCCATATCGTCTTCAGTTTTTTCAAAATCAGAATTAGTACAATTTTCTTTTGAAACGGATTTAGAAGATTTAAGAGTAATAGACTTACATTTAGAAGCCTTAAAATTCAATTCATATGTTCGGAGAGAGCCAAATAACTCATCAACCTTCATTTGATTAGTATCTCTTAATTCCTGAATGGCAGTAACCTTAGAATTGAATCTGTCAGGAAGAGATCGCAGTATTTTTACACAAACCTTACTTTTTGGGTTTCCATCTCCTAGACCCCACGTAAAATTTACTATATCATTTAGTTTCGTATAAAAGTCCATGAAAGTTTCATTTTCTTCCATACAAATTTCCTCAAATCTAGTAGTGAGGATTTGAACTTTTGATTTCTTGACTATAGCAGTTCCTTCATGTGTCATTTCAAGAATATCCTAAGCTTGTTTAGTTGTATCACATGAAATAATTCTTTTGAATTCATCAGACGATAGAGCACACGTTATGACATTTAAGGCCTTAGCATTAGCCCTACTTTCACTTTTCTGAGTTCCAGTCCATAAGTAGAATGCAATTTCTCTCATACACTTGGTTCCATCTTCGGCTACTACCTCAGTCATAGGAGGTTTTCATTTGGTTACAGCGGTTTGCCACACACTTTCATTTAAGGATTTTAGAAAAATCTTCATTCTAGCTTTTCAATATGCATACTTAGAGCCATCAAAAGGTGGTGGCCTGGTAATAGACAAACTATCAAAATTTGACATGATAAAGCTTTAGATCTTCGAACTAAAAGAATATAATAAAAAAAAGAGCAACTTAGCTCTGATACCACTTGAAAAAGAGAGCTTAACCAGTCATACAGAAAAGGGGGAGCGGGGAATAGTAAAGGTCTCAATTACACTAGTATTGAAACTTTGATTCAAACTGGTTTGTAGGACAACCTTCACCCAAACAAAGTTAGGTAGGACAACCTTATTTTACGAAACTTGTAAGAAGCAAAATTCCAAACCAAGTAAGAGTCAATAAAAGCTAAACTATTACAAGCATTCACCGCTTTAACTTAAAGAGATTACAACCATTCACCACATAAACATAAGAGACATTCAGCACAACACCAAGAATTATAGTGGTTTGCTATGTCGACAACTATTCTCAAACAGCCACACCTACTCCATTCCTAATAAGCACCATCCACGTGATATTAGCTTTCACTATAAATAAGGTTTTCACAGGAACACCTTAAAACCTGATACAGTTGTGATTTTAGAAGGCTATCACAAACCAAAAAAAAACCCTCACTGAGATTTTCTGGCTATCTCAGGAAAACCAAATGAGATTTTCTAACTATCTCAATAAAACCAAAATACAAAAGAAATATATACTTATCTTCTCCTTTGAGGACGTATTTGTCGATCTAGCCGTAGAACCACTTCTCTTGAATATAGATTGTTCAATGTTCAATCTTATAGACAAGGGTTCAAGGTTCTAGATTGATTTTAAATAGATTCAAACTAATGGCTACTTATTTGAATTCCTTTAAGATCTCAAAAGAAGAGTATTTACTCTTTTTATAAAATGAAATTGACAGAATAAGAGATCAAGGAATTAAACAAAAAACTATTAAAAATATTTAATAAATACCATGCAATAGCTTGAGCATAATAAGGATTTCTCTCTCTTGTATAAGGATTTGATAGACTTGAATTGTATTTTTGAATTAAGAGAAAGCCTCAATTTATAGGCAAAGAAGTTGTTGCTTTGATTCCTCTAAGACAGTTTCGACTCGTCTAAGAATCGGATTCCATTCCAAAAAAATTTCAAATTTGATCACGATAAGATAAAATAGATTTTCGACTGGTCGAATGCCTCACTCGATTGGTCGGGGATGCAAGAAATCCGAACTGATTCAGTTGCTGGAGTTCGAATCAAGCAACCCTCGACTAGTCGAAGGCCTACGTTCAGCTGGTCGAAGGTGTAATAGAAAATCCATTTTGCTTCAATTTGAACTAGGACTAGTCAAAAAATTCTTAGACTAGTCGAGCCACTACTTAGACTAGTCGAACTTTAGCCAACTATAAGTATAAAAACTCATTTAAAGTAGATTTTGAAAGTACCTAAACCTAACGTCTTTTTAGGGTTCATAATACATGAAATGATTGAACTTTGAAGTAGATTAGATGCTTGAACTTTATAGAGCTTGATCTTCTACTAGATTCTTTAATAGAGCTTGAATTTCTTGATGGAGCTTGATTTTCTACCAGAACTTTAGTAGAACTTGAACTTTCCATCTTCATCTTTTACTTGTCTTGAACTTTAGTAGAGCTTGAACTTTCCATCTTGATCCATATTTGAAGGCCACTTCATAAGCTATTTTGTCTAAACGAAATTTGACAAACAAAGTGTGCTTTATATTATAGCACTTATAATATATAATTTGGATGCACTATCAAGGTGGACCCCATGAGGATGATCTACTCCATCCATTGCATAGGTGTTCACAACCCCAAGTGTAGGGTCACGATGTAGTAATAATCTCGGTAAGACCGAGATCAAATCCACTGGGACTAATCTTGTACGTATTCTGAAAATAACTAGAACTAGGAGAAGATTTAAAACTAAATCTAAAATAAAATAGAGTAATTGTGATTGAGATTTCAATAATTAAAAGGAAACTACGGTGCCAAGGATCCACTTATAGCTATCTGGATGCTATCTTGCTTAATTCCAGAAATACAATTGGAATTGGAGTCCTACCCTATCCAATTGGAAGACGAAACGATTATACCAAATCTGAACCTTCATTGACCTAATTCTCAATGGAGGAGAATTGTAATGATTGAAAGGGATTCTTTCACCCTACCATGCCCAGGAGAAGATGGTGAACAACAAGATTTACCAATCTCACAATCTTAAAATAGGAAAAGAAGATATCCAAAGCCATCACAACATCTATTATAATTTGAGTCACAATAAATCATAGAAAACTGAAAATATTCATTTAACATCAGACTAGAAATCAAGGAGGTTCATCAAAGTAAGAAAATCATCCGAACACGATACAAGTTTCACCTCTTAGCCCTAGCTAAGAGATTTAGCCAACCATAGACATGATTGGATCTAAAACCTTAAAAGAAAGCATTAAAAATAAATAAAGAATGAAGAAAAACTCTTGGGAGGCTACTCCACCCTTTGGATTTACTCCTTAAAACCTTATATATCTTTAGAACTCCTTGGGAAACCCATATTTATAACCTTGTCCGTCTAATTTCGCAAAACCGCTTTAAATTTAGGCAGTCCCCGTAAAATCTGCATAATGCTTCGATGTCATCGAACAACCTTCGATGCCATCGAACAACCTTCGATGTCATTGAGGAATGTATCGAATTTGTCCAACAACTAAACTCAATTTTCATGTAATTCTTCGATGTGATCTACCAGTGTTCGATATCATCGAACACTATCTTCGATGTTTTCGACTGGCCTTCGATGTCATCAAGAAATGCATCCAATTTATCATACAATAAAAATTAATTTTCATGTAATTCTTCGATGTCATCTACCGGTGGTCGATGTTATCTAACAACCTTCGATGACATAGAAGTTTAGATTCTGTGAATTTCTGCACTAATTTCTGCACTTTGGACTTCTGATTTTCTTATTTCTGTACTTGGTTTTCTTGAATCTTGGGGTCTAGAAATCTTCAATCTTGGTCTTCTAAGATCCATTTCTTGCCTTGGTGATTCTTAAGCATTAAATGCATGCTTTTAACATTCTTTTCAATCTAAGTTCTTAGACTCACCTTGCAATACACATATGTATAAAATATACCCATTAAGCATTATCATGTTCATAAAACCAAGATATAAATAGGGGAAAATATGCAATATTTAACACTCAACAGTAGGCTAACTTGAACGGGGTCCAATAGACTCTGACTTGGATTAGTTTGGATGAACAGGGACCCCACGGTGGGCCTTGGAAGATTCAACAGTAGGAGTTTATTTTCCTCTGTGCGGCCCACTCACAAATTGGATCCACCTCCTTTTTCAGTCCATGGCCTAAAATAATCTAAAGAAACAGGTGGATGGCACAAATTTAACTAAAACATCAAGGTGAGGTCCACGAGTGGAGGACACCCCCTCCCCACGTTGCATGGTTGACGTTAGGGGGTGCTTTAACCCCACCATCGCATGTGGTGTGGTCCATCTGATGGTTGGATCAACCTGATTTTTGGGCTCTACGACCAACATGAGTCGGGAGATAGATGGATGTTATGTATTAAAGAAATGCACAAAGGTGGTTCTTATGAGTGGGAACCCACTCTGCAAGCCCCATTCAGGCAGTGTCACTGATGCTTGGGCTCATTAGTCCCTTCTTCGCACACGGTGTAACACCCTAAAATTTGAGGGTCGAGTAGCAACTCAACTCTCGAGTTCCAAAACATCACTTATGCAACATAGATAATGATGATTAAATGTTGTCTGTGTTAGTGTAATAAACACGAGTGAGATTATACTAAAACAATAATTCAAACTCCAGATCAATTGTATAAAGGCAAGAGGAAGACTGAAACTGTATATATATGTATGTAAAAGAAACAAAACCATCTCAATCTCCAGAGTATGAACCCATCTGAGTCACCATATACATGTATTTGTTTTACGATCAAAATGTCAAAAATACAACTAGAGAAGTAAGCCCTGCCAGTCCCGTCGATCCAGGCAGTCTAGTCAAAGCCACCAGAATACTGCATGAACGAGAACTCGTCCTGGTCCTCGTCGTAGTCTAGCTCAGCCTCCTGAGTCGTCACCTCATCTACACCTAAGACAGAGTCTGGTTGGTGTGTACAACACCGTCCTGTAACATGGGAGTGAGTAGCTAACTCAGTGGAACAATAAAGCATAGGTTAACATGTTATCAATTCAGTCAAGCAGTAATGATAAAGCAGTACAATCAAACACTCCTAACTACTCTTATTAATGCAAGTATGAATGCAGTTATGATGCATGCCCTCACCACATACTCCCTCGTGCAACACCATCTTATGTTCGCGGCATGCTTTCATTCCTCAGTGCTCCACATCTTCCAGGCACATGCAGTGCGATGATGAGCATGATTATCGAGTTCTTATTATCCATTTCAAACAGCGGGATTAGAAAACTAAGGAACCTCCCTTGTATCATTCCCAAACATGATCTATTCTAGGGTCGTCAAACCTAGATAATCTCATATGATAGTGTGGTTCTAGGGTGCTGCAAAGGCTGCCAGGGCTGTTACACGCAATTGTTACACCACTCTCCCATCACCTTTTTAATAGTTCATCACTAAATTAATACAGGCCTAGCTCATATTCTATACACCGTGGCAAAACTCGTCGCCTCACCGCAAATTCAAAGTATGCTCGAGGTCACTATAAAGGGCTCGTCACCAATCAGTGTAGGCCGACAGTTCGAATATAGTGTCCCATACCACCATAATCAGCTCACGAGTCTGGTTACTCAATGGACACTAAGGGGAGGCACATGGCCACAGCGTAGGCCGACAACTCGACCACGGTGTCCCATACCACCATGCCTGGCTCATGAGTCTTATAGGATCGAGGTACCATGGTTAACAGGATTCCACTGGTAAGTTTGGTACCCTAGGTTCAAACAATAGTGTCCAAAGATTGTGAACATACATTAGACAGATCGGGTTACTTGACGAGCCTAACTAGCTCGAGCGCTCAATCAACTGAACGACATGAAGTGCATAAGCACTTCGCATGGCCTAACCACTGTCGCCAACCGAAGTACGACTCGGGTTCGTCAAACACATCCTACGTGGTGAAGTAAATCTCAACCACGAACTCAAGTCTGGTACCGCTTGTCTGGACTATAACCATAGTCCCAAACACAATTAATCCTTATTCAAAGCATGTGGAGTAAAGCATAATAAACAAAGTAATTCAAGTATGTTAACAAACATGTCATAAAGCATGTTACAAAGCACAAAGTAAACAAGAAATACAAACACATATATTTCATAAGTAAGCGGTTAAATTAAACAACCAACATGGAGAAAATCATATACATCTCTAAGGTAGTTGAGAATCTCATCTCAACACCTACCTAAGGCACCATCAGCCAAGCACTTACTCTCACAAGCATTTTCACAAATACTTAGAATACACTATTTCAACATACATAGTGTATATTAGCAAAACATGTATTAGGGCGAGCCCTTTCACTAAACAAGTATTTTACACAAATATAATATGTTCATACAGCAAATAAACATGCCAGACACATTTCCAAAATTTATACGTATGCGGTACTTTCTACAAATACCTATAATATGTAAATTTCCATATTCTTCGTTTCTAATCAAAACGGAAAACAGACAGCACTTTGTACATGTGCAATTGCATGCAGATCATGAATCTATCATTATCTGACATTAAAAGCATTGAAAACCATAACCTATACACCTAAAGTCCTCACCTTTTATCGTAGAATCATAACGAATCTGATAGGTTTGCTAAGCCTTTGTATTCGGTAGTTTGGCCACCTATAGAACGAAATATGTTAGTTATTTCATAACCTACAACCATCACAACCCCAAAACAGATTAGGGTTAGGGTTTCTTACATAGAAACGAAGTTGGAATCGCCGGGAAAGCGACTAGACAAGCTTGTAGAGCGGCAGGGGAAAATAGTAGGGAGGTTCTCCCACTTCTCTCACACTTTCTCTCTCCTTTCTCTCTTCTCTCTCCTAGGGTTTCTCTCAAATTCGTATGGCTGAATGAGAGAGGGTTATATAGCCTAAAAACATACCAAAACAGACTTAAGGTCAATGTATATTTGGGTTATAACTAAAGTGAGCCTGTTCCAGCTCAAAAGAGGACTTCTGGCGGGCCCCCTTGAGCCAAAGGTCGGACTTAAGCTCACCAACCTTGGATCTAGGTGGAGTTAAGTTTTCATTTCAGTCGGATTCCTAGATCACGTGTGGCGGACCAGTTTTAGTTCAACCGTCAGCGGATCTCGATCTGAAATTCCAATTACATGGATATATTTATGAAATTTTTCCTGATCCGAGAGTGTATTTGGGTCAGATTCTGACGGTCTGGTTGCTTACAAATTTTCCACAAGTAACGAGTCTCAGATTACTATTTGAGATATTTATTTATAAAGGAAAACCAAGTGTTCTCACACTCCTCGCTCCGGACTCAAGCAAACAGCCGTGGGATACTGTCTTGATTTAATTTCTGAGTGGTTGTCAAGCACAGCGAGGCAGTCCTAAGTCTATAACTTCGTATTATTCGGACTCCCGCTGTGTGGTCTAGATCTGATACGGAGTTTCAATGTGCTCCCGAGAACAGTCGAGTAATGAGTTTGATCCTAGATTTTAGGGTAACCTAGCGTCAATGATTCTACAAGTTTTGGGTCTTACAGATCGTATTTAAAGTGATTCAAACAGATTTCATGGCTAATCTAGTTTAGCACTTAGTTAACTTTGTCAAATTTCTAAAGGATTTGATCCTAAGCGATTTCTGCCTAAGGTGGTTCTCGGGCCATTGTACGGGATTTTTCGAGTCATCACAATCTACCCCCCTTAATGAAAATTTTTTTCCTCGAAATTAGTACCTTTTCGTACTCCTCGAGAAGCTGAGGATAGTTCTTTCGGATCTCGGCTTCTGTCTCCCAGGTAGCTTCTTCCTCATTATAATGCGTCCACAGTATCTTCACGAGTGGAATCACTTTGCTACGCAGTACCTGCTCCTTTCTGTCAAGGATACGTGTCGGGTGCAGCACATATGTAGCATCCTCGATCAACTGTACCTGCTCTCATCTGATAATGTGTGAAGGATCAGGAACATACTTCTTCAGCATAGATATATGAAATACGTTATGTACAGCTGCAAGTGGTGTGGGCAAAGCGAGATGATATGCCACAGCATCCACTCGATCAAGTATCTGAAATGGACCGATGAACCTCGGTGTGAGCTTCTCCTTCTTCCCAAACCAAAGGACTCCCTTCATAGGGAAAACTCTGAGGAATACATGATCACCGACCTCGAACTCAAGCGGTCGCCGCCTCGTATCGGCGTAACTCTTCTGCCTACTCTGCGATGTAAGAAGTCGATGCTGATAATGTCAATCTTCTCTGAGGTCGCCTGTACCAACTCTGACCCAATCGAACTGCGCTCGCCGACCTCAGCCCAACAATGGGGCGCTCTATAAGGACGACCATACAAGGCCTCATATGGAGCCATACCAATACTCTCCTGGAAGCTGTTGTTGTACGCGAACTCTGCATAAGGAAGACAGTCATCCCAACTGTCCTTGAAGTCCAAGACACAGGCCCGCAACATATCCTCAAAAATCTGGTTCACCCACTCTATTTGCCCGTCAGTCTAAGGTTGAAACGCAGTACTGAACTTCAATTTCACACCCATCGCTTCCTGGATGCGAGTCCAGAAGATAGACGTGAACCACGTGTCTCTGTTCGACAAGATCTCTAGGGGAACTCCATGCAGACGTACAATCTCTCTGATGTACAGCCTAGCTAGCTCGTCTGCAGAGTTCGTGACTTTGATAGGGAGGAAATGGGCTGATTTGGTTAACCGATCCATGATCACCTAGATGGAATCGTGTCCCTTCCTCATCTTCGGCAGCCCCGATATGAAATCCATGGAAATGAAGTCCCACTTCCATTCAGCTATGGGCATGGGCTGAAGCAGTCCAGGAGGTCGGCGATGTTCTGCCTTAACCTGCTGGCACGTCAAGCAATAAGAAACATACTCTGCTATGTGGGTCTTCATACCATCCCACCAATAAGACCGTCTCATGTCTGGTACATCTTCGTGCTACTAGGGTGCATCGCAAGCCTCGATTTGTAGGCAGTCTCGAGGAGCTCCTATTGCAAGTGATGAATATAAAAAATGCATAAGCGGCCACGGTATCGTAAACCTCCATCTGTGCCGACTCTCCACTTAGAGTCCTTGGCGTCGCTAGCTTGCTCTTGAAGCTCAGAGAACTGCTCATCTCCCTTCTGGGCCTCGATGATCCTATCATCAATAAGTGATCACGCCCGAACGTGCATGACACACTCAAATGGCTCCTCCACGGTGAGTTTCTGCTCAAAGTCCCTCACGAGCTCTAGCATATCCTACTCTGCTATCATCAGCGGAGCCGTAAATGCAATAGCCTTCTTGAGGCTCAACACATCCGCCACAAGGTTAGCCTTACCAGGATGGTAGGAGACCTTGAACTTGAAGTCCTTCAAGGTTTTCATCCATCTGCGCTGCCTCATATTCAAGTCCCGCTGAGTGAATATATACTTAAGGCTCTTGTGGTCACGGAAAAGTTCGAACTCCTCTCCGTAGAGGTAATGTCTCTAGAGCTTCAATACAAAGATGACAGCTGCTAACTCAAGGTCATGTGCAGGGTAATTCTCCTCGTGTTTCCTTAATTGTCTTGAGGCATACGCAATCACCCTGTCCTTCTGCATAAGGACACAACCCAAACCAACACGAGACGCGTCAGTGTATATCGTGTACTTAACCCCTTGCTCTGGCAATACTAGCACAGGGGCAGACGTCAATCTGTCCTTCGGCTCATGAAAAGCTGCTTCTGCCTTCTCATTCCAGGCGAACTTCAAATCCTTACGCATCAACTGTGACAACGGCCTGGCAATCTTCGAGAAGTCCCGAATGAAGAGTCGATAGTACCCTGCTAGGCTAAGAAAAGTCCTCACCTCGGTAACTGAGCAGGCTGCTTCCAATCCTGAACCGCGGCTACCTTAGCAAGGTCCACAACTATCTCATCCTTAGACAACACATGTCCCAGGAACTTGACTTCTTCCTGTTAGAAGTCGTACTTCTTATACTGCACAAACAACTGGTTCTTCCTCAAAGCATCTAACACCGCTCTTAGGTGCACCTCGTGCTCTTCCCGACTCGTGGAATATATCAGGATATCATCAATGAATACGATGATGAATCAGTACAAGAATGGCCGAAATACCCTGTTCATCAAGTCCATGAACACGGCCGGTGCGTTCGTAAGACCGAACGACATCACCAGGAACTCGTAATGCCCAAAACAGGTCCTGAAAGCTGTCTTCTGCACGTCTTTATCTCTGACGCGCAACTGTTGGTACCCTGACTGCAAGTCGATCTTTGAGAAATACTTCGCCCCCTTCAACTGATCAAACAGATCATCAATCCTGGACAAATGATACTTGTTCTTCACGGTGACCTGGTTCAACCTATGGTAATCAATACACAACCGTAGTGAGCCATCCTTCTTCACAAACAGTACAGGTGCTCCCCAGGGAGACACACTAGGTCGTATAAAGCCCTTCTCTAGCAACCCGTCAATATGTTTCCTCAACTCCTCCATCTCACATGGAGGCATACGATAAGTCGGCAATGAGATAGGTGTCGCACCAGGCGTAAGATCAATGGTGAAGTCAATCTCGCGTCAAGGATGCAAACTAGGAATCGTCACAAACACATTTGCAAAATCCTGAACCACAAGCATATTTCCCAACGTCGGACCATCAACCTGCTCTAATAGGGTAGCGTAGCTACTGATGCGGTAATACCAACTAACCTGCACTGGAAAAGTAAAGACCAGCCGTCAGGTCGACATGCTGTCACCATCCGAGTATCGCAATCGATCTCGGCCTTCATCTCCATGAGCCAGTCCATGCCGAGAATCACATCATAATGATGGAGCGGTGCGACCAATAGGTCGACAGTCACTGTCCTGCTCCCTAGGTCTATCGAACAACCTCTACACATCGTAGTGGAGTCTGAGAAAGTCCCTGTGGCAGTAAGGAGTCTCAAGCCAGTCATAGGACTAGTCTCCAACCCTAGCCTCTTGACTGTAGCATATGATACAATAGAGATAGTAGACCCGGTGTCTACCAAAAGAAAGACTGGAGTACCTTGCACATGTGCAGTAACCTCGAAGGCCATAGGTGCCACGTCTGATCCCTCGGATGCCTCAGCTGTAAGTGAGTGTACCCGAGCCTGCTGCTACCGGTTTACCTGTGGAACCATGGGCCGTTGAGGTGGCCTGAAGCGAGGTGCAGGTAGTCTGAAGGACGGATGTGCAGGTGCCATCCGAAGTGGTGGAGTCGATATAGCCGCTATCCCTCATCCGCGTAAAACAGCTCCTAGCAGGATGACCCTGTGTCCCGCAGTATGTATAGGTCACAATAGGGCACCTCATCGGAGCCATTGGGGCTGCGATCCTGGGAGGCGAATCAGCACGAGGCCTCTTGCCAAGGAAAGCCCTGCCCTAAACATCAGGTCGTGGTCTCGTAACCATAGCACCACGGGAGCGTGTCAGCCGATCAACATCCTGCTCCGCCCCAATAGATATATGAATCAACTCCGTATAAGATGGTATGCAAATATAGCACATCTTCGACTGGATGTCAGGCCGCAAGCCCTCAGTGAAACGTAGAATCCGCATCGGATCATCAGCAAGTATAGTCGGGACAAAGCAGCCCAACTCTGTAAAGCGATGCTCATACTCAGTAACTATCATGCCTCCCTGTCTGAGGCGCAAAAACTCATTCTCCCTCTCGTTCGGTAGGCCTGAGGGTAATATTTCTCATGGAAACGGAACTCAAATGTTGCCCAGGTCCACACATATCCCACTGCGACAGTCCACAGTATGCTATCCCACCATAAGCTAGCCTCCTTCTCGAACATGAACGCGGCCAACTCAACCTGTTCAGCCTCAGAACAATGCAACATCTTCAGTATCTTCGAGATGCGGTTTAACCAGTACTCAGCCTCCTCGGGTCTGTGAGAACCCGTAAAAGTCGGAGGCCTCAAGCGCTAGAATCGCTCGAGTAGACCGCGAGTACCCACGTCTCCCGTAGGGTACGCAACAGGTGTGGGTAGAGGCACATCCTCAGCCTAAGCAGGAGGCTCTGTAGGCTTAGCAGGACGTGTAGATGGCGAAGGTGGAGTCGCACTCCCACCCTAAGACAAGGCCTCAGAAATAGTGGCCATAAGCTGCTACTACTGCTGAATTTGCTACTGATGCATCATCAACATCAACTGCGCAAACCTATTAGTAGGTGGAGCAGCCTGCGGTTCATACGGTGTAGAAGAGGATGCTCGGTTCTGCTCGTGAACCGGAGGTGTATAAGGTGACAATCCACTAGTAGGACCAGCAGAAGGCTGATCTGAGCGAGAACCAGGGTCCGTAGGACCACCCCTGCGAGGAGTTTACTCCATCGAGTCAGTGAGCAAGAGGGGTGCCGTGCTCCTCGTAAACCTCCGTGACATGCCCTATACAATATAGGGTACATCGCACATGAGATAAAGCATGACAATATAATACATAATCATTTAAGCATTCCACATACTTCATAGCAAAAGAGGCTGTATGCATTTCATTACTAAAATTGTCATAATACATGGAATACAAAGTTACATGAATCATGACAGAAGATGCAGGGGAGCTAATACAACCAAGCTTCAACTACTACAAAAACATACTACTAACTACTACATCCATTAACATGAAAGCATAAACCGCCTAATGTGGTAAGCAAAACAACTACAAACAACTACTTAGATGACTAAGCATCCGAGTCAGGCGATGGAGGAGGGGCATTCTTGTCCTGTACACAGCACAGGATAATCTTTAATGTGCGAGACACCTTCTTAAAACTTCTCTTCATGTAGGCTTCGATCACCTCAAGCTTGGCTCGGGTCTCACCAAGTTCAGCCCGAACCTGTCCAATCTCTTGCTGCAGGGCGGCCTGGTTCTCCTCAATGCGAACCATACATGCATCCCTCGCAGCCTAAGCAACGACCGGCTCAGGTACTCCAGGAGGAGAGCTCTCCTCAGTATCCTGAGCCTTTTCTTCCTCTTCCTGTATCTCATCACCGCTTCCTTCTTCGCTTCCTACCTCGAGATCAATACTCTCCTCACCTGCACTATCCGACTCATCTTCAGACTTGTCGAGTCGGGCTTGCCGTTGTTGAGGGCCGATCTTTATATTGTTAAGTATAGCCTCACTTATGACTCGGACTGGTGCAAGGTCTTCCGTGTTAAGCCTATTGTGAGACCCGTATCCTAAACCGTTCCGATCCATAAGCTCCTGCAGTCTTCCTGGTCGAATTCTGACAACCCACGACTTATGAATTTTGTTTGTGATGACCCTTAAGTTTAATCATGTAAGCCCGACCTAGACCGACCCGGAATTAGTGCTATAGCGACCGCCTTGTCGCTGCGGTTCTAATGCCCGTCTCGTGCGGCAATCCATGTTGTACATCAAAAGATATAGGTTGCGCCCTACTTAGACCATTGATTGTATTTTGGTGGGACCCACCTATCACAATGACACTTTTCCCAAGGCTAGGGTGACATCACCCTAAGCCATCCATAAATTTTTTAGTCAAAGCAATAATGACCCTATCCCATAATTACTCCCTTTCCCCAAAACATTTATTACCTAGCTAAGAGAGAGAGAGAGCTATCATCATTACTCTCTCTCCTTCATCTCTCTCTTCCCTTTTTCCATTCTCCATTCCACCATTGTAGCAAGTGTTAGTGCTATGATTTTATATCCCTTTGGTTGTCAAATTTTGTAGTGCCAAAACCTATATGTCTTGTACTTCTTGTGTTTCTTGTTTGTGACTACACACTGCTTCAAGACAAGATCATGAATGAAGAATGTTTTCAAGACAAGATCATAAATGAAGAATGTTTGCAAGACATGTCATGGATGAAGTCTACAAGAATAGAAGACTTCAAGTTTGCTTCTAACAAGTTCAAGATTAGAAGACTTCATCAAGACAAGTCAAGAAAGTACCAAGCTCTAGGAAGCCGTCAACTCAATTCAAGCTTCTACTTCAAGATCATCTGAGAATACAGACCTTCAAGACTTCAATGTTTATCTCACTTCAAGGTTTGTTTGACCTTAGATTGACCTTAGGTTAGTTTATTTGATAGGTCATTCTGGATACATAATCTGAATATTTTAATTTACTTGGTGTGACTGTTCTAAGACCAGTCCTAGAAATCTTAAGACCAGTCCTAGAAATCTTAAGACCAGTCCTAGCTTTGCTTCGACCAGTCTTAGGTTTCTCAGGACCAGTCCTAGGTTGTTACAGATTTTTGAATTTTCTTGGTTGTCCTTCGACCCCGGACTTGCTTCGACCAGTCCTGGGAAGTCCTACGACTCATCCTTCGACCAGTCGTAGTCCTACGACTCGAACTCCAGCGACCTATCTCGAGTCCTACGACCAGTCGTAGGTGACTCACGACCAGTCGTAGGTGGCCCACGACCAGTCGTAGGCTACCTAAGACCAGTCGTGAGTACAGCTAATCTAATCCCGCAGAAATCTTTCAAAATCTTTGATACTACGACCGGTCCTAGGGATCCTAAGACCAGTCAAAGATGGGATTTTTTAGGCTATAAATAATGCATGAATTTCAGAGTTTATTCATTCCATTCCATTCAATTCAAGCGATTTTAAGGCTATACTCTGAGATAAGTTATGATTATTTTTTAAGCTATTGTGCATATTTAATATTCCTTTTGATAGCATTATTCTATTGTGATTTTGATCCACATTCCAATCTCATTTAGAAAAGAGGAACTTGTGATATTCCTTCTTCTCGGATCAAAATCAAATAGACCTTGCTCTTCTTGATTTAATCTAAAATCAATTAGACATAGAACCATTCTTTAAGTGAGTATTGGACATTGAACGACGTATCATACATCTACTCCGATTGGTTCTACTAGGCTACTTCAAAAGGAGATCCAGGTATTTTACTTTGTAATTTACTTTCTCTGGTTTTGTTTGAGATTTGCCAGAAAAATCTCATTGTATTGGTTATCTGAGGAGAGCCAGAAAACTCAGATGTGGGGTTTTTAGATTGTGTAAGCCCGAGATAAAAGACACAATTGTGAAGGTTTTGGGTGAACTGTGAAAACCTATTTTTGAGAGTGCATGCTAATATCCCTGTGTGAGGATATTAGGAGTGGAGTAACATTCTGTGTGGTCATTGGCTAACAGTTGGTGAACACACAGGCGAACCACTATATATCGTTGTGTTGTGGATGTGCTTGATTTCTTTATTCATTTATTCCTTCAGTATTGTGGATTGCTTTTGTGAATGAATGTTGTAATTTTCATTTCAAGCAAGTGTGGTTGAATGGTGTAATAACTTAGGATTTATTTCTGTAAGTTATTCTTAATTTATTTGCCATATCATTTGTGATTGCTAATTTGTTCTAGAAATATGGTTGTCCTACCATAAGCCATTGGTTTTGGTGTAAGGTTGTCCTTAGAACAAGATTTAGTATCATTCTCATATTTCATGTGCTTTGAGATTGTTATTATTGCAGCATTGTTATTTACATCTTTTATTATTCCGCTGTTTTAAGTTTTATTTGGCATTGCCCTATTCACCCCCCCCCCCCCCCTCTAGGGCATATAGCTTGGCCCTTTCAGCATGGTCTTGGATGTCCCAAGCTCTCCAAAATTCCCAACCCTCTCTCACCTTAGATCCCCCATATCCGGCCATCAAAAACTCATCTCCACCGTTGAAGGGACCCCCTTGGAGCTTTGGAGCATTAGGAGGAATAAGGAAGGTGGGTGCTTCTTTCTTTCTATCTCTCTCCTTCTCTCTATCATTTTGTGTGATGATGTGGCTGTGTGGCCACCCGGATGGACCTCACTTTGATGTATGCCTTATCCATAGCATCCACCATTTTGTTGGCCCACATGAGCGAGGCTCACCTTACACTCGTGGGGTGCCCAAACCGTCCAGCGTCCAGGGACGCTGGAAGTTAAAATGAAAACACAAAACTAGCTTTGATTCAGAGCTTTTGAGAAGGCCACCATGTAGGCCCCACCTTGATGTATGTTGTAAATCCAAGCCATCGATTCCGTTCCTCAGATCATTTTAGGCGTTGAGTTGAAAGATGAAGTCAATCCGAGGTTCTGGCGGGCCATAGCATAGCAAATGGTGGTTTTCACCATTGAAATCTTCTCTGATATTACTATGCACCGAAAAATACTCAATATCAGGCTTGTTTGGCTTGTCTTGAGCCAGGGGACGCAATGGCTAGGTTGGATTCACTTGGAACAGGCCCCGCGTAGGAAAAACCCCAGGAATTTCAGATTTTTAAAATAAATAAAATAATAATAATAATAACATAGCAGCTTTACTGCTGTTGCTGACAAAGACAGGGCGCGCAGGCGTCTTGCGGTAGCGGGCGGATGAGCCAGGGCCCCACGGCCCCAGCCGTGGGTCCCACCATGATGTTTGTTATCATCCACGCCGTTCATTTTGTGGGTCCCTTAGGGAAGTGGGTCCCATCCAAAAATCAGCAACATCCAAGGCTTAGTTGGCCCACATCATAGGAGACAGTGAGTTTGAATGGCTACCATTGAAATTCATTTTTGGGCCCACAACAATTTTGGATCATTATGGAATTTTTTTTTTACCTATTCATGTGGGCCAGTGTGAGAGACCCACTATGGTGTATGTGTTTTACCCACACAGTCAACCGTCCCTGGACGGTGGGACCCACCCCACGTGTGGGGTTTCCCTTGATGTATGTGAGTGTCTAGGCCGTTTAGGGCCTGGACGGTGCTGTTTATTAAATATAATATTAATATATTATAATATATTAATATCATATATGATATGTTATGTTATATATTATATTATAATATAATATAATATTATATTTTTGACACAAATGTTATGGTGGGCCCTACGTGGGACCCACCTCTGCCCTCTTAAATACATAAAAGTTGCACAACAGCAGTAATATTCATTATATATAATATATATTGTATCTATATACATAAGGGTAGGCCCTATGTGGGACCCACCTCTGTTGTTCTTTAACGCAGCATTTGCTGCATGTACGAAAGCTATGTAGCTACCCTATGACATGTAGACCTGCTGCTGTACACGACAGCAAGTTCTGTGGGTACCACCTCTTCCATCCATGCCGTCTAGCTATGGGAGCCAACATGATTCATGTGTATTATCCAAACCGTTCCTCAGGATGGTGGACCCTGATGGAGGGTGGGCTATATTCTTCATCGTCTAGACATATCTGGACGATGCTGAACTGATTAGGATGGGGCTGTAATGGGCCACCCAATAAATGTATATATTTTATATCTAAATTGTCCACCCATTAGATGTGGACCCACCATGGTAGTGTCTGTCTGTCCTAGTTTGAACAGCTAAAAACCAACCTTCACAATCTTTTACAATTCTGCCACCTAGGCATGGGTTGTTGTTGCCCCATGGGACACCTTGGATAGTCCAGATCATGAAAAGTGATGATGGGTGGGGCCTACTGTCAAAACCCAGTAGTAAGCACGTCCGTCACTGGACGTCTTGCGCAGAAGGGAACTGTTTGGATGCGCTAAAAAAAAATTGGTGGGGCCCACTTCTGATGATATTCTCAAGGATCTACTCAGTTCATCATTTTCTTAATAACTTATAAGCCCATGGGTCAAAGTATGAAGTATATCCGAACTCTATGTGGGCCACACGATCCACCTATGATGAGACACTATCCACCGTTGAAGCAACCCTGGTTATCCTTACGTGCATGGATATGGA
Source organism: Magnolia changhungtana (assembly GCA_030180095.1). Taxonomy (NCBI): domain Eukaryota; kingdom Viridiplantae; phylum Streptophyta; class Magnoliopsida; order Magnoliales; family Magnoliaceae; genus Magnolia; species Magnolia changhungtana. The sequence continues at coordinate 837,558 of JASAUF010000644.1, read as the reverse complement.
ATGTTGTTTATTTACAAATTTGCCACTCTCCCTTCTAGAATAATCTGTCATTCGTTCCTCCCTACTACACCATCCAAAAGAAGTGAAATTTGGCGAATATCCACCGTTTTTCATGCTCTTTCCATCGGTTCAGTTTGGGTCCCAATCGTCCAAGGATGTCCAAGATGCTTTCTTAATGGTTATTGTCTGATCTTGCTCATCGGATCACTTATACACTGATCCAAGGAATGAATTTTGACGTGTACGGCTAATTTGTGGTCATCGGGCCATATATAAAGTTTCAAGCTGAACGGATGGTGGAAACCCTGTGATCAAGCATTTTGGCTAACTTTCAGGCCACTTGAGCTTCAATTTCTCAAAATTTTCGGATGACTGGCGTGTAAATCCGTCGATCTTGGTCCCCTGGGGTTCGTCCCTTGCCTTGGTGAATTATGAACGTTAAATCCATGCTTTTAGCATCCCTTTTGTAGTCCATGCTCCTAAATACACCTTACATCACAAACATGATTAAAGAAGGGCGTTAAACAGTATCATGTACGTAAATTAGGTAATAATTGGGATCTAATATGCAATATTCGACCCTCATCAGTAGCGTGTGGGGCCCACCTTGTATTGATGTAGGTGCACACCTAACCGTCCATTTGTTGTGCTGCTGTGCAAGGACTACCGTGATGTATTTGTCGCCATCCGTTGAGGCCCACCTTGATATATATACATGAGGCCCATGTGATTAGGCCCATTTTGATGTATTTGTGGCCCATGGGTTATGGGCCATTGAGATGTGTTTGGGGCCCATGGGTTAAGGCCCGTTGATGCGGCCCACTTGATATATTTGGCCCACTGGTGCGGCCCATTGATGCGGCCCATCATGATGTATTTTTAGCTCATGTTCGGGGCCCACTTGTTTATATTTTCGGCCCATGTAATGGGGCTCACCTATTGTGTATTTATGGCCCATTAGCGAGGCCCATTGTGATGTAATTCCGACTCATATGTCGTGGGCCGTTATGATATATTTTCGGCCCATATGATGTGGCCCATTGTGATATAATCAAGGTCCATTGATGTAGCCCACTTGATGTGTATTAGGCCTTTATGCGAGGCAATGGGCCCACTTTATGTTCACTCTATGGGGGGCCACTCCTTAGGAGCAATGTTGGTCAAATGTCTACATTGATGAGTGGTGGTGGTTGAATATCCACATTGTGACCTTCCCTTAGGCCTCGGTCGGTCGATTATTGAGGCCAATTCTGAGTGTCGAATTCGATTGCCAAGGCCGATTGTCGAGACCTATATGATGTAGATGCGACCCGTAGTTGGAACCCATTGTGATGAATTCGTGGCCAATGGGCAAGGCCTATTGTGATATGTATTAGGCCCATAATGCATGACCCATTTGATGTATTCGAGACCCATGTGTAGGGCCCACCTATCATGTATTTGAGGCCCATGAGCAGGGCCCACCTGTTGTATATATGTGGCCTTGAATAAGGCCCATTGTGTTGTATTTTAGGCCATTGTGTGAGGCCGTGAGCCCATTATATGTTTGGCTCTATGAGGGTCATTCCTTGGGGGCAATGTTAGTTAAATGTCCACATTGTCGAGGCCAGTTGTTGATGCCAGTTATTGATACCGATTATGAGTATGTGACAGCATAGCATCATGATACATGCCCATACGCATCATCTGCATGTTTGTTATGAGATGTAGTTGATCATTGCATATGTCATTGAGCATATTGTTATGAGACTCCCTAATAGGCGGAGGTTATCTCACACGAGCGCACGGTATGCGCAGGATTGATGCATGACTGGATTGCATGACTCATGCATCTTGCATTATGTACTATGATTATTTACGCCCTAGCGACATCAGGGCCGAGGCCTCCACAAGCATATCGTGGATGGCCAAATGGGACACCGAAAATCTGTTCTACATGGGGTGCTATAGATATCCCTGGGTGAAGGTCCCTAAACCTTTTTGGTTCCAGAGGTTGCTCCAACGTCTAGACCAAGTGGATGCATGAGCACATGAGGGCTGTATACCGTTAGGCCGCATCTCCCACTGTGTCGTGGTCTGTTAGAAGGGGGTGCGACCTTACCTGCCCGAGAGGAGGGGGCAATACTAGGCTGAGTTTGACCAGCTCGAGGAATGGGTCCGCTATCGATGAGCCGGGCCTGATATTTGCAGGCAGATAGTGAGGTCTGTTCCACCCATCTTATTGTGTGCGATGGGGCGGCAATCTGGTTTGGAGTGTAATAGACCCCGGTGACTTCCCACAGAGGAACCGTACTGATATGTGGACTTATTGAGTAAGAGTTACATACTCATCATTCATTTTATTCACTATCCACTTGGGCTGGTGGTGCGTAACTAATTGTTGTGTACCTTCGCATGGCCAGGATTTCGGTTGGGAGCGCGACTAACCTGAGATCAGGAGTTTACCACATTGAGTCTGACTATCTAAATTTAGGTATGGGACTGGTTTGGATAGAAGTCCCTTGTGATGGACCCCATAGCCTGCGATACTACGTACTATCATCCTAACTTCACTTCAGCATGGTCATTTCATTCGCACTGCATATTACATTGCATCCGCAGTACTTAGCATTTTGGGTTACCATATTTCTGTATTGATATGTCCGTTAGCATTCATGCCTTACATCGCATAGCCTTTGTACAGCTGAAGGTACTCATAGACTTATCAGTATATTCCCGCTTATTGTGATATTGTATGATTTATGGCATTGCAACCTCGGCATTTGATATTTGACTTTCTTTGACTCCTCATTTGTATAGCTGAATTACATTGCATACCCTGACATTGTATGACTCACGGATTGCCAGTATTTCCACTTACTCTGATTACTCTGATATTGCTTACTTGACACTTACCTTGTGCACACACTTTCACCACCCACTATGCTTTCTATAAGCTTATGCACGATAGATGCGTGCAGGTGGCATTAGGTTGCAGCAGCATTGGGCTTGGAGCGTCAGCGGACTTATGGAGTTTTGATTTTGTCATATGTATTTCCCTTTCAGTACTGTATTCAACAGTTTATATTAGTGGATATGTGATGATGATGTTGCCTTTATGATTTGGGTATACTTGTGGTTATGCTTATTACGAGATAAATGTACAAAAAAATCCTCCTTGTAGGATCCCAGGATCGGAATCTGGTGCATAGGCGCTGGGAACCGAGAATAGGGTACTACGGAGGCTGTCGGCACCAGATTTGGCGATCGGGGTTCTTGTGATTCAAATCTCCGGGTTTGGGGCGTGACACCTATAGCTGACATCTCGAGCCATCTTGCATATCAGGCGGCCAAATGGGAGCGAGAGGTCATTCTTGACAGATCGAACGACCTGAACTATCTAAAATACGATGAACATGGGCAGTCATAAGTTGTGCCCATGTCCAATCTTGTATAGGAAGTCTACCATCAACCGAGTACACTCCGTGCGGTTACCGACCGTGGATACACATTATATGTGAAAATGTGGTGAAGCAGACGGAAGTCATCTGTCAACTTCGATGACGAAAGATAGTTTCCTCACGTCCAAGAAACCTGTCGACCACAAAGGTATCGCGTACGGCGATCCCTTTCTCGAGCACTCCTGAAGAAGTTGTCACTAGGAAGCACTTCACCACGTAGGATGTTCATGATCCGCGCCATCTCAACCACAATAATTGTGCACCTCATGCCCCTCACAGAGACCGTGAACTAAAGAGGCTCCAACGATGGGTCTATAATGTGGGCGTAGAAGGCACGAACCGGTTCTCACATGCAGGAGACTCACCTTCAAATATAGGACCCCATTCAATGTCCGCCAAGCGGTCCATCACCGGGTGTAGCCTAAACATTCTCTCATCCACGTGAGCTTCAAACACAATCTTACGGTCAGTAAAACAACCGTATTCGAAGCCTATCAGAAAGGTATTTCTGATTAGAAGTTGGGGATCTAGGTCTCGCTTCGACTTATACTCCCGAACTGTGCTAGGGCTGGCTTTATCGTCCACTTCCCTCCTCGAACGGGTTGGACGGCTAGGCCCAGCTTCATCTGCAGTGGTCTTCTGTTTCCCCATAAGAGAAAGGACGGCGGAGACGGAGGAAATGGCCGAAACAATGGCGAAGAAAGCCATGGAAAATGAAGATAAGAGAGAGAGAGGGCTGCTCTCTTTGCTTCACCACGAGCTTGGGTCTCAACAGTGGTTGTAGAGGCCCAAACGACCAGGGTTTAAGAAGAAAGAAGAAGAGATGAAGTGGGGTAGGGGGCGTGCACGATTTTGAGATGAAATGGGGAGTGTATGGGCTGAAGTGAGAGAGAAATGGAGAGGATAGGGAGGTAGGGTTGCTGTGGACAAAGGAGAGGGATAGGTTGTGACCGAAAATGAGATTTTTGATGATTGAAAGGGTGTAACATCCTCGATTTTCACTGTTTTGGATTTCCAAAAATCCTTGAATTTTTTTTTAAACTTATAATATCACTTAACTGACCATTAACATCCAATGTTAACTTATACACGAGTGGTCCAGTCTGGTCACGATCAGACCAAGTGCGGGCCGCCAAGCCAGATGGCCTATTTACACTTAACAACAGCCCATATGGGCCGCCCAGCGACTGAGGAAGGTCAGAAAAATCTAAAAATTTAAGAAATCATAGATCTTATTGGGCTTGTAGTCCATCGCGGATTGCGGACCAGTGGACACCCAGAACTAGGATCTGGTACTAGCCGAATGCATCCCACCAATGCTAGAATTTGAATCTAGCACTTACAAATGAAACCGGGATACCGGGCGTTCCAGCCGTCTAATTTTTTTCAAATTTACGGTGACGGTTCAATGTATTTTTCTACACCTGTCTACCAAGTCTGGGTCCCGATCGTGGCACGGTGACTGTTGATAGCAAATCGGGCCCATATGATCAAACCCCATATCCGATCATTTTCAAATTTTACATGGCCCTTCATTGGGCCATGGACCACTTATCCTATAAATTTCATGGCCAGAGGGCCACCAGAAATGCCCCATCAATCAGAATGGACCCCATAGGGCCATTTAAAAATCAGAACCGTTTTATCAAACCCCATAATCATTCATCCATTTGTTCCTAAACTTTGTATGACCCTTCATCAGGCCGTGAAGCCCCTGTCCGATAAATTTCGTAACCAGAGACCCATCAGAGCAAACCCGTTACTCTTTTAGCCTAAAACCAACGGTTTAGAGTAAGCACAACCAAATCTCCACCTTCACTAGTTATAAATAAGCCACACTATGAACATAGTTAATCAAAACACTAATCATTGCCCACGAGAAATCTCACTACCAAATTCATTACAGAAATGCCCCAATTTTTCAAACAAGCTCTAGACCACTCGTTGGTGGGCCACTAGTCCCAAAATTATAGAGTAATGTCCATCTTGTTGGGCTCGATGTCCATCGCGGGAGTCAGACCTGGGTAGTGCCCAGAACCACTCAACTTGAACCAAAAGACGAGTGTATGGGAAGTGGAAATACCCCAAGGAAAGGAGGTGAAACTTAAGTGAATTGGGTCATCCACTCTTATGCTAAGTTGAGGATTTCGGACCGTCGGTTTACGACCAAACTTTACCCGTGGATTAAGAATATTTTCCTGATCATATCCGTATAGTCGCGGCCTTGATCGACTATCGGTGACCGTTAAACATACTTATAATCATATCCGTTGATTGACACATCCAAATGGTGGGCTGATCATATTCATACGTAGATCATCATTAGAGCTAACAATCCTATGGTGTAAATCAATGTGTACACCTCATAGTGGGCCCTAGAGCTTAGAAAGACCCTTCCATAGGTCTAATATAGTAAAAACCCAACACTTGGGGCCATTTCCACCAAATTTGGCATTATAAAAGGGCCTCATTTGGGCACCCCTTCTCCCCATACGATTTTGCCCTAGAGAAGGAACGAGAGAAGAGAGAAAAGGGAGAAGAGAAAGAGGAGAAAGGAGAAGAAAGAGAGAGGGAAGAAGAGCAAGGTGGACCTTAGATCGTGGTGGGGCCCAAGGAGATCATCCCTTCCAACTCCCTACCTCATCTCCAAGAGGAAACCCTACACCACAACCACCAAAATCGTCCATCAATTGTTTAGGTAAGGTTCCTCCTCCCTTTGCCTTAGAACCCTTGTGAGAAAGGGAGTTTTTGCATGGATTTCTCACATGTATGAGCTTGCTTTAGGGATTTCGACCAACTGGCCCCCAAATCGACGTTCCTAGGTCATTTTCAAGTCTCCAACGAATCCTAAGGTGCGGACTATTATTCTTAGGTAGCCTAGCACCAATTGTAGTACTAGCTTAATGATTTTGAATGCTTGGTTGGTATATTTGAAAGTCTACAGAACCCCTAGGAATTGTAGGTTCTTGAAATTGTATGGATATGCATGATGGTTCTTCATGATGTTATTTGTTGCTTACATGATTTTGTGTATGGATGATAACATGCTTATGCCTCATCATTTCTTCCATATATTATTGATTCATGATGTGTATTATTTCATTTCTCTTGTGCATATGGCCTATTAGGATAGAGAAAGTGCTTAACCTCCACACACACACACACACACACACACACAATACACATGCACTTTAATTCATGAATGCTTGCTAGGAATATTTGATTCATTTGACTCAGATGTATGAGATACGATGTTGATATACTAGTTGATAGCTCGTTAGGATCACCCTCATACCTTTGGGTTGGTCTGGAACATGACAAGAGACGGTAGTCCCATTGGTAGGGCTATGCTAGGGCTAGACCCGTGAATTTGGGAGGGTGTGTTCGGGTGGGTGTAGTTCGACTACATGGGTCTCTTGTGCCCGAGGTCACTTGTCTCACGCTTGCCTGATTTGTGCGGTCTAGCCGATGGCCTGACCAACCCTGTTTGTTAACCCTGGGTGCTCACATATGTATGGAACCTAAACCGCCCTACAACTATTGTAGCCTAACGATAATCCACTTGAAATTGGTCCACAGTCTCGTGAGCCGGGCATGGTGGAATTAGACACTGTGTCCGAACTGTCGGCCTACGCTGGGGTACCACGCCTCCCCGTAGTGACCGCAAGCGATCCCTCCCTATCGGCGCTCCTCATGTGCTTGGAGTCGGGGATGAGGACCCCGACAGGATCACGGACCGCGGGGACTCGGCCTCACGCATTGATGGGGTCTTGGCCTCGTAACCAGCTTAGGGCATTGATACGTAAGGTGAATCAGAATCCCCAACCTGCTGGATGAATGGACTTAACTAATAACTCTGCTAACACGATCACATTGCATCGCATTAATTAGGGTGGCAACTCGGAAGTCGAAGTCGCTCTGAGGGAGTGCTGTCATATGCGATCGTTAGATAGTGTCGCTTGAGGGAGTGTTGTGGCGAGGGCATGCATCATATCATCCCACATGTATGTATTTAAATAAGAGTTGCTAGGTGTTGATGAATGACTGCTTTTCATTAAGTTCATATTATAATTAATGCATGTTATAACTTGAGACCAATAACACTCACTGAGTTGATCACTCACTCCCACTCTGGCACGGTGTTTTAAAACACCAACCAGACTCTCTCATAGATGTAGAGGATACAAAGCAGGTGGAGCATGGCGATGCTACTCTTGACGAGGAGGAGGAGCTGTCATACTTCCAGTTGATGGGCGGTTCTCCATCGGCTTATGAGACTGGATTACGGAGCGTTGAGTCGTGGGCTCAATGCACCATTCTCTTGGGCATATGATTTTCTTTACGATTTTGTTGGGTATCGCATTGTGCGGCCCATTTATATTCTTTTGAACCTGATATATTGATTTCTTTCAGTTCAGTTGACTAGTTGTGATGTGCCTCATGTTTTAATTAATTCCATGCTGCGTATTTAAACTTGATAAATCATAAAACCATAAAATTGATGATAAGTGATACTCGGGGACTTGGGAGTCGAGCGTATGCACGACCCCCGATTTTTTGGGGCGTTACAAAGGGAGAGTTAAGAGGGAGACAATAATTTGGAGGGCTTGGAAGGGTATAAATGAGGGGTGGGGGCAAATGGAATAGAAATAGGGCCTCCGCACGATTTCACCGACCTCACACATGTTCTGGGGTCGGGCCGACCCTGACCAGACCCGGCCCGACCAGACCCAATGGACCCGACCGCGGTCGACCGCGGTCTGCTTGGCCGGGAACTGTACCACCACGGTAGGGCGATGTTCACCACCCTCCCAAGGTGTCAAATGCACCCTGGTTTTGTCCTGGGTCCCTCTGGATTAACGTGGGGAGGCCCACGACCTTATTCGTTCCAAATTCGGGTAGTTCCGAGAAGTCTCTGATATAAACTGACGTTTACTATATTTTAACTGCTGGGGTTGGGTGGATTGTGATCTAGACCCATTAATAGATGGCCTAGAAGTGTTTTAGGACTGACTCGTGTGACCAGGGTTGGGTACAGATTGGATTTCATCGTTCGTTTCAACAAACTTTACTGTTGGACGAAACTGGGATTCCTAAGACTGTTACTACATTGTTCTCGCACCCTCCTATGTCAAAAGGCGTTAGCGTACATCGTGGGAATATAACTCAGGTCCGGTTTAATCAAAATCATGCTCTGATACCAACTTGTAACGCCCTGAAATTCGAGGGTCGAGTAGCAACTCAACTCTTGAGTTCCAAAACATCACTTATGCAACATAGATAATTATGATTAAATGTTGTCTGTGCTAGTGCAATAAACATGAGTGAGATTATACCAAAACAGTAATTCATACTCCAGATCAATTGTATAAAGGCAAGCGGAAGACTGAAGCTATATATATATATGTATGTAAAAGAAACAAAACCATCTCAATCTCCAGAGTATGAACCCATCTGAGTCACCATATACATGTATTTGTTTTACGATCAAAATGTCAAAAATACAACTAGAGAAGTAAGCCCTGCCAGTCCCGTCGATCCAGGCAGTCTAGTCAAAGCCACCAGAATACTGCATGAACGAGAACTCGTCCTGGTCCTCGTCGTAGTCCAGCTCAGCCTCCTGAGTCGTTACCTCATCTGCACCTAAGACAGAGTCTGGTTGGTGTGTACAACACCGTCCCATAACATGAGAGTGAGTAGCTAACTCAGTGGAACAATAAAGCATAGGTTAACATGTTATCAATTCAGTCAAGCAGTAATGATAAAGCAATACAATCAAACACTCCTAACTACTCTTACTAATGCAAGTATGAATGTAGTCATGATGCATGCCCTCACCACATACTCTCTCGTGCGACACTATCTTACGTTCGCAGCATGTTTTCATTCCTTAGTGCTCCACATCTTCCAGGCACATGCAGTGTGATGATGAGCATGATTACCGAGTTGTTATTAATCCATTTCAAACAGCAGGATTGGGAAACTAAGGTACCTCCCTTGTATCATTCCCAAACATGATCCATTCTAGGGTCGTCAAACCTAGATAATCTTATACGATAGTGTGGTTCTAGGGTGCTGCAAAGGCTGCCAGGGCTATTACACACAATTGTTACACTACTCCCCCATCACCTTTTTAACAGTTCATCACTAAATTGATACAGGCCTAGTTCATACTCTATACACCGTGGTAAAACTCGTCACCTCACCGCAAATTCAGAGTATGCTCGAGGTCACTACAAAGGGCTCGTCACCAATTAGTGTAGGCCGATAGCTCGAATATAGTGTCTCATACCACTATAATCGGCTCACGAGTCTGGTTGCTCAATGGACACTACGGGGAGGAACGTGGCCCCATCGTAGGCCGACAACTCGACCACGATGTCCCATACCACCATGCCTGGCTCATGACTCTTAGCGAATCAAGGTACCATGGTTAACGGGATTCCACTGGTAAGTTTGGTACCCTAGGTTCAAGCAGTAGCGTCCAAACATGGTGAACATACATTAGACAGATCGGGTTACTTGACGAGCCTGACTAGCTCGAGCGCACAATCAACTGAACAACATGAAGTGCATAAGCACTTCACGTGGCCTAACCACTGTCATCAACTGAAGTACGACTCGGGTTCGTCAAACACATCCTACGTGGCGAAGTAAATCTCAACCACAAACTCAAGTCTGGTACCGATTGTCTGGACTATAACCATAGTCCCAAACGTAATTAATCCTTATTCAAAGCATGTGGAGTAAAGCATAATAAATAAAGTAATTCATGCATGTTAACAAACATGTCATAAAGCATGTTACAAAGCACAAAGTAAACAAGAAATACAAACACATATATTTCATAAGTCAGCGGTTAAATTAAACAACCAACATGGAGGAAATCATATACGTCTCTAAGGTAGGTGAAAATCCCATCTCAACACCTACCTAAGGCACCATCAGCTAAGCACTTACTCTCACAAACATTTTCACAAACACTTAGAATACACTATTTCAACATACATAGTATATATTAGCAAAACATGTATTAGGGCGAGCCCTTTCACTAAACAAGTATTTTACACATATATAATATGTTCATACAACAAATAAACATGGCAAACACATTTCTAAAATTTATATGTATACGGTACTTTCTACAAATACCTAGAATATGTAAAATTCCATATTCTTCGTATCTAATCGAAACGAAAAACAGATAGCACTTTGTACATGTGCAATTGCATCATTATCTGACATTGAAAGCATTGAAAACCATAACCTATACACCTAAAGTCCTCACCTTTTATCATAGAATCGTAACGAATCCGATAGGTTTGCTAAGCCTTCGTATTCGGTAGTTTGGCCACCTATAGAACGAAATAGGTTAGTTATTTCATAACCTACAACCATCACAACCCCAAAATAGATTAGGGTTAGGGTTTCTTACGTAGAAATGAAGTTGGAATTGCCGGGAAAGCGACTATACAAGCTTGTAGAGCGGCAGGGAAAAACAGTAGGGAGGTTCTCCTACTTCTCTCACACTTTCTCTCTCTTTTCTCTTCTCTCTCCTAGGGTTTCTCTCAAATTCGTATGGCTGAATGAGAGAGGGTTCTAAGGTCCTTATATAGCTTAAAAACACACCAAAACAGACTTAAGGTCAATGTATATTGGGTTATAACCAAAGTGAGCCTGTTCCAGCTCAACGGAGGACTTCTGGCGGGCCCCCTTAAGCCAAAGGTCGAACTTAAGCTCACCAACCTTGGATCTAAGTGGAGTTAAGTTTTCGTTTCAGTCGGATTCCCAGATCACATGTTGGCGGACCAGTTTCAGTTCAACGGTTAGCAGATCTCGATCTAAAATTCCAAGTATATGGATATGTTTATGAAAATTTTCCTGATCGAAGGTGTATTTGGGTCAGATTCTGACGGTCTGGTTGCTTACAAATTGTCCGCAAATAACAAGTCTCAGATTACTATTTGAGATATTTATTTATAAAGAAAAACCAAGTGTTCTCACACTCCTCTCTCCGGACTCAAGCGAACAGCCGTGGGACACTATCTGGATTTGATTTCCGAGATGGTTGTCAAGCCCAACGAGGCGGTCCTAAGTCTATAACTTCGTATTATTCGGACTCCCGCTGTGCGGTCCAGATCTGATACGGAGTTTCAATGTGCTCCCGAGAGTAGTCGGGTAATGAGTTTGATCCTAGATTTTAGGGTAACCTAACGTCAATGATTCTATAAGTTTTGGGTCTTGCAGATCATATTTAAAGTGATTCAAACAAATTTCATGGCTAATCTAGTTTAACACTTAGTTAACTTTGTCAAATTTCTAAAGGATTTGATCCTAAGCGATTTCTGCCTGAGGTGGTACTCGGGCCATTGTACGGGATTTTTCGAGTCGTTACACACGATGTGGCCCACCTGAGATATGAATCAAGTTCATTTTTGGAGAAAAGTCTTGATATATGTCATGTTATATTAAGTTGGATGTATTCTAGAAAACCTCCATTTCCACGAGAGTGGATTGCCTATGACCCGAAGCACATGGATGTACCTATGATAGGGCTATATGGGGTCCACATAGATGTCCATGACAAATCCAATTTGTCCATCTATTTTTAAAGACCACAATAGAACATGATTGTAAAAATCATGAAGATCGAAAACTTAGGTGGGCCACACCAATAAAACAGTGGAAACAACAACGTTCACTATTAAAACCTTTTTGGAGCTAACGATAATCTTTATATTTTATAGGTTTAGTAATACTTAGATAAATAAACTATAGGAACAATATCATCCTAATACAAAACTTCTGATAGCCCCAAGCGTTCAATTCCTACTGTTTCGTATGATATGACCTACATGAGTTTTGGATATGCCCGACTTTTAGAATCTTATACTACTGTGGTCTTCCAAAACAATGGACCACGTGGATTTATCATGAACATCTCTTGGGTCTTAAACAACCCCGAACATAGGAATATCTTTGTGCCCAGGGTCATAGGCAATCCGCTCTGCATTTTGAGATACTAACTTATTTGTTGGAGTTGAAATTATTATATATATTCGGACCATTATGGAGACAATAAGACTTGACTTTACACCTATTGGACTGTAAGTTTCTTTTCCCTTCTCTCTCTCTCTCTATCTCTCTCTTTTCCCCCCTTAATTTTTAGTAATTAGTAACTGGTAAAATATTACATAAAAATCTCTAAACTGGTTATCAGATTTGTAGTTTACGAATTGCTTGCATGTAGAGCAAAATTGTTACAAGTAGGAGACCTAGGAAATAAAATTTTTTCTTAAACACTATCCAAGGAACAATAAAGTATGATCTTATCAAAGCATGCATCTTTAGAGTCAACAATATAATTCTTCATCATGAATTTATATCATATTTTCTGAATGGTTTGTGCAATTTAGACACAATACTTAACCATTATAGGTGTAATTTCCATGAGATTTACCAACATGTCAAGTAAATATAACAAGTAATCAAATAAGATAGATAGTAAATATAACAAAATTCAAAAGCTCACACAATAATCATATGATTTCATAAAAACTAAAACTACTAAAATACCACCTGTCGATGGGATTGAAGACCACTCGAAGGCTGATGTTTTACGCATACGATTTCACAGCAGCTTCACACCTCTTCTAACTTTACTTATCATGTTCTAATTAAGCTTATAAGGCTAAGGGATTATCAATAAGGTTTTCGTATAAAGGTTAGGATCATCTAGAAATTCAAGGATTGTTTTGGGTTAAGGTTAGAGTCACCGAGGCACCTCATATACATGTTTTTTGTTCTTTGATGCTCCATATCTTCTTATATCTTCGGTCTTTAGTTTCCACGGGCTCAACCGACTACATGACACACAGATTCACGTGATTGATAAATAAGGTGCACAATTAGTATACTATTAATCTCCCTCTTTGTCGATTATGTGACAAAAAAGTAACCTAACATAATGTCATAGTCCATATCAATGACATATGAAAATAATATAAAATATTACATGTTAAATTATAAATAATTTACAATTCGATACAAATAAGACATGTAAACTTGAAAATGAAATGCTCCCCCATTATCGCGCCTCTTATCTTTATCAATTCCTGCAACAATAAACAAATCTTCCATCATAGGTATTGTTATGGGAAGATCCGAGCCGAATGCGAGCAGAAGGACCGAGTTTTCATTACCCCGAGCTGAGAGTCCGAACCTCAGAGTAATACTAGGGAAATGAGTTAGGATGGACGAAGCTCCCATTCTCGATCAGCTTCTCCCCAGGGGCAATCAGAAGAAAGAACATGTGGGTTGTACGATCAACTCCGAGCGAATGGCTCAATGAAACCAGTCATCAGCTCGGATTGGTATCGTCGTCTCGATCAGCCGAGGTATCCCCAGGATAAAGGTCCCACGCGCTAAATGAAGAAACTACAAATATATGGAAATGCGCTAAACTCGCCCACAGATATATACGTCGTGGGACACGATCTTCGGATTCAATATCTCCACGACCCACGTATCCCACCGATTGCCGAGATGATCGGACACGAATCAAGCGAATGAGGAGGTATAAATATTGCACCATCCCATAAGCAAAGGTACTTGAGATTCAACCCTCTCATAAACTTAGACATCTGTTGTCCGACTTAGGCATCGGAGGGTCCCCCGGCTTAGCCAGGGTCTCCATTGCTTGTGGTTTACGTGCAGGATTTTTAGTTTGGCGTCTGCTCAGAATATTTGAAGTGAGGAGGAGGGTTGACCGGATTTCAACCTCAACAGGTATCCTGCAAGGTTTAGTCGACTACGGGGTTTTGAGTTAACTGCATAGTCATGACTCCAAATCAATAGAAAAAGCATGGGCACAAAAAACCAATATTCAACCTTATATAAAAAATGTCAATCAAGTCATCTTGCATATCATATAAGTTAAAAGAAAGTGGATATTCATAAAAAGGAGAAAATGCATATCTGCATCTTAGATGATGATTGCCTACTAACCAGTAGCCACTCACTATTGGACCATGTTCTATGGGCTCTATCATGATATGTGTTTTATCCACGTTGTCCATCCATTTTGCCAGCTCATTTTACAACATGAGCTAAAAAATGAAATGCATCAAAATCTTCGATGGACCACACTGAGAAATACTGGTGATTAAGCACCCGCCTTTAAAAACTTTTAGGGAGTCTTGGATCTACCTAATATTTGTGTTTTCCCTTCATCCAGGTCTTTCTGACCAAATAATACGTTGGATGGCAAATAAATATTATAGTGTGCTCTAGAAAGATTTTAATGGTTGAGCATTTAATTAATAATGTTTTCCTGTAGTGTGCTCTACCTCATATTTGGATCTACCTCATTTTTAGGTTCATGCCGTGAAATAATCCAAAATAGATGGACCATGCGGATAAAACACATATATCATAGTTTAAGAAACTTATAAAAAATTATATGTGGGCTACATATTGGCCAACAACATCCAAATCTCATGTGTGCTACATAGTTTTAAAAACTTTTAAAATTTGCTGAGTTGACTCAACTTGCTTAGACTTCACAAGGACCTAAGAAAACTCCATGTGGACATGACTCTGCCCAAACATGAGAAAACCCCACTCGACTCGAAGAAAATGAAAAAAAAAAAAATCAACAAAACTCTACTCTATTTAGCATAACTCAACATAATTTATACATTATTTATACTTTTAAATATTTAATAATAACGAAAAAATAAAATAAAATAGAGAAACTCACCCAAAATCAACCAAACTCAACTAGGTTCCCAGGTGAGCCAAGTTTTCAAGTTTCTAAAACTATGGTGTGCTTCACCTGATTCTAGGGCCAACTTGATTTTTAGTCTTAGGATACATTTCCCAAGGCCTGGGATCTGACACATGTGGGACTTAGGAACTGGTGGGCCGCTTGTGATTGGGCCATCCACAAGAGTAGCTGAGAATAGCACTCTGTTACAATTCCCAGGTGGGCATCTATCTGTGTGGAATCTTTCCCTTGCGGTGTTTTAGGGTTCTCTCGTGATCCTTTTTCTGATTTGTCGGCTTTTTCATGAACAACAAGTAGAAAGTTAATACTCGTCAGGCCCCAACTGGGAAAGGATGCGTTTGTTATTGTGCCCTCCAAAGACATTCCCCTGCTCCTCCTGATTTTTTTCTTTCAAAATTGAAATCAGGATTTCTACTCTTTCTAAACTTTTACTTCTATCCCAGACCACAAAAATCGTGGCCCACCAATTATCCGAGTGCCATGTGCTGACTGACAGTCTCCATCTTCACATGCATCGCAGGTGGGCCACATGGCAAGTAATAACTTCATCTTCCCGCGTATGTTTTTTTCCTCCTCTTTCTAATATGTGATGCATGTAGATAGTAAAATAGATTAGGTATATTAAAAAAGAAAAAAGTAGAAAGCTTGGGCTAGAAACTCTTGCTGGTGGGTCAGGTAGTGAACGGTTAGGATGCGTGGCACTAATTTGGAACACCTATATTCATGATGGGCCTTAAATATTGGGATCGTACTTACACGTCACGGCACCACATGTGGACGGTTTGAATCCTGCACTCATGTCACTGGCGTGTGTGGATGCAGGGGAAAGGGACAGTTTCAAAAGTGATTTTTGTAGAAAACAGTCTCCAAGCCTCCAGGTTTCGTGCCAGAAAAAAAATGAAATGGGCCCATTTTTGGGAGTCACCCAAACGCGGCTTAAGGCCTTTCTTGGATTCCATAATCTTATGTTTTGCAAGAGAACACTTAAAAGGGTAAATTCTTTCAGGAAACTTTGTGCTCGGGAATATCTTTTTGTTTTGTTAGAATTGGGGAATTGCTAATAAATGTTGGGAATTGATTTCTAAGACATACATTCGGGATCAAAAGCTACTTATGTGATAAATTCATTCATCAAGGTGTCCACATGCTGCATGAACTATTCTAAAATTCGGCACTTACTATTTTTCGCATGTGTGACAGATCCAGGACATGCATCAAGAAGGCCACGTGATGCACTGATCGGCCAAAAATTTAGGCCACTAAGAAATGCCTGTAAAAGTGAGTAGTCCTGATCATAGTTCTAACTTGATGACTGAGACTCAGAACTCAGTCGAGTCAATGCTACTCGCCAAGACGTCTGACTCAATTCAGCCTCAATGAACTCAAGTACTTCTCGTAAAAAGGAAAAAAAAAAAAAAAGTGCAAGTATCGGGATCAGACTTATTGCATGATTTTTTTATTTTTTTTCGACATTTTTCGAAATAACTTGATGGTCATTTGGTGGCTGGATGAGCACGATCGAGATCAGGCTTATTATGTGCAAATTTTTCAGATGTTTTTGAAACGATCTGATTTGTCATTTTAGGGCTAGATGGCCACGATTGAGATTAGACATTATTTTTTCGAAAATACATCCACCCTTTATCTGATTGGTGGCCCACCCATGCTGTGATAGCATGGTCGTGACTAACTGATTCAAACTTAGAACCTCAACCCTGTATATTTTGTGTGCTCTAGACTTAAAATTTATATCTTCATTATTTTGGTGTCTATTAATATAATAATCAATTCATAGTTTAATTATTACATGTTGAATTGATTTAAATCAGTCTTCAAGGCAACCCGAAATGGCTGGATATCGAGTCAAGTCAATTAAGCTTTTGAGTTTTTAAACTATGGCCCTGATTGATCCTACTGAAAATGTCTAATTGTGGATTTGACTTGGTCCATAATGCATCCTACCTTTGGTTGCACATTGTTGGAGACTCTGCAGAAGCAAACCCGAATTCAATTAAATGGATGAAATCAAACACAAACAAAATATGAGAACACATGAATTTTACGTGGCAAAACACCTGAGGGAAAAAACCACTCCACAAAGCGACAAACAATCTATTATTAAACGATATTACAAGAGATGATGCACTTACAATGACGAAAATTCCCTTCGAATCTCCCAAAATCTTAGTTTTTCTTATCTTGAACACTTAGGAATGTCTTAGTAAACACCTTCTTATGCCTTAATTCTGATTACAGCTGATATATATACTATTACAATCAGAATAGGAAACAAATTGTGCACTTGAACAATTCTGCACGTGCAGTCAATCTCATTGTTGATTGACATTGATGGAGCACCTTTTGATTAATCGAGCATACCAAAACTCAATTGATCAAACCAGTCCAAAACTGTTGAGAGAGCAATTTGTCTAATTTCTGAGAGGTCCGATCAATCAGTGTCCCATAATTCTGCATAAATTGAAGATATCAACTCAACACACATCTGTTTCAAAATCTCTTTAATTGGTGAATTCTAAACCATTCAAACAATAGGTAGAAAATAGAGGGTCGATGATGATTATATTAGAGGTCCAATCGTCCTTTATGTGTGACTGTAGATATTAATTATATTAGAGGTCCAATCTTCCTTTACGTGTGACCCACGTGACATGGCACATGCCTTTCAAAAGTCACTTTAATCAAATGCTCATAATCAATCCATCAAGGCCTGCAATGGTCTATATTCATCGTGTTAAATAAAAGGTCCTATCATGTGTGGCCCAACTTTAATTGCCCATCCTCCCAGTATACTCTCTGGTCCGATGATCTCAACCATATGAGAAATGGATTGGAAAGAAGTACATACTTAGTTTTGGAGAAAAAAAGATCTGATCATTGATTTAGACCGTTCATCATGTACAACCCACCTTTGATTGCCCATCTCTCCAAAAATCACTTCTATTAATTTATCCCAACTACTGGATCAATGACTAGGAAATGGTTGAAACATATTTATTCCTAGAAAAAAGGGTTTTTTTTTTTTCATTGTCCATCATGTGAGGTCACTCTCAGAAATTATGTTGAATGGATGATGCTACCTATCAAAGCCATCACTGGAAAAAGGGCAGTCCTAATTTAGATGATGGAGGAATGGTCATTATCCTTATATCTCATATCATGTGAGGCTAGTCCTTTTTTAAAGGAAAAAAAAAATATATTATTATTTTAATACACACGCACACCCCCCCCCCCCCCCCCCTCATATTTCACCACCTGTGGGTATTCGAGACCCGGTCTTTTTACCACGGGAAAGGACCCCATGTGAGGTTTAGTCTTTATTTGACATTGCTTAAAAAAAAATATACATTAATGGGAAGATCATGACCTTGGATCAAGCGCTAGAAAAATGAATATTCCATCCTATTTGTGCCAGAATTTCATTACTTTTATTTATTTAATTCTTATTATTTTTCGAGAATTAGTTTCCCAACTAAATGTGGGGCATTGGCTCATAAAAAAGAAGCGAGAGTGTGTTTTCCAAGAAAATAAAGAAGCCCTGAGTTTTAGTTTTTCCCCACCATTTCAGATGGTGCGACTCATCAACGTACATGTCACGTACAGATATGCCAATCTGGCCTATAAACGAGGTCCCCAAGGTATAGTGGAGCACAGCCAAAACATCATATTGTAATCCATTTTCCTTTTGACATTAACTTGGAAGGCCATGAATTGGATAGTTAATATTGGTCTTTTAAGACTAAATTTTAGTAAGAGGCCAATTAATGGTGGAGCCCATGGATTGAATGATCTGATTCTCATTTATATGTGCCACATGTATTGTAACGAATATGAAACCATGTCAACTCCATACCTCCAGAGGTCACGGATCAGTTGTATTCTCCATTACAAAGATGAAAAGTAGCAACGGCTGACCCTGTAAACACTCGTTACACTTTGTTTTAGTTTATTTTCCATTCTTAAAATGAAACATTATACAGATCATGGTTTTAAGACTTGGTATCTCAGACCAACTCGCTCATACTGAGTTGAGTTACAACTCAGGTCAGGTCACCCATATCTCCAATGAAGAGTTGTGGTGCAGAACAGGTCAGACTAGACTGAGTCCGAGTCAACTAGGATGAGTTAGAGACAACTCTCACGACTCATCAGTCCTTGATACCAACGTTTCCAATGTTTTAAATCCCAGACTCAGGCTGATAAATTCTTCTGTGCTGTTTGATTGAAGCCCTCTGACTGCTGGTTGAACTGGGTCAACCCAGGGCAACATCATAGTGCCGAAGGTGAAAGTGTCTTTGCTTGTCAATTAGCGTAACGGTTGAGTCGGTAAGTCAAGTGAGCCCCAAGTGAAGACAATAAAAGATGTTGCCTCAACTGGATATGTGATTCGGGAACATCAAAGGTAAATTAAGCCTCACATCCCATAACCAAAACACCTAGGTATATAATTCCCTTTAAAAATCATAGAACAATAAAGGAATTTAATGTTTGAAGACTTTGTGCAAATAGGTAAACTTTCTAAAGTTCTCTGCATGTCACTTCGAATCATCGAGCTTGGTTTGATGACATCGAAAATGACTCCCATATGTCCAGCAACCAAATGAATATATGGACGGAAAATTCAATTCATCGAACGTACCTTCAATGACATCGAACATGGATATTCGATGACATCGACAGTGATTCGATGACATCGAAGAAAGCAAAGTTTTTGTCCAGCAATCTTCTTAGAAAATTTAATGAAAAATTCGAGGAATCGAACTAGACTCGATGACATCGGAATTCAAACTTCGATGACATCGAAAAATGACAAAAAACTGTCCAGCGAACTTTCAAGGAAAATGCCCTAAAAAGTTTGAGAAATCGAACTAGAGTCGATGTCATCAGAATTTAAACTTTGATGACATCGAAATAAGTTCGATGACATCGAAAGGAGGACAAGAAAATTTCCAGCGAGTTTCCAAGGAAAAACCCTTAAAAAGTTCGAGGAATCGAACTAGGTTCGATGACATTGGGATTCAATTCTCAATGATATCGAATAAGGTCCCAAAAATATCCAGCAAGATTTGAAGATAAATCACGCATAAATTCAAGCAATTGAACTAGATTCGATTACATAGAGATTTAAACCTTGATGACATCAAAACAAGTTCGATGATATCGAACACAGTCAGATTCTGACAATTATATTACCGTTGGACTTTTTGTCTTTATAAACAGAAGCTCGGTTCTAATAATGTATTGAGAAAAAAAAGAGAGTTCCAAGTTGGTAACTTCTCACCTACCATCATTAACCTTCTTCTCATGGAAGTTCATTTCTCAACCACTTCTTATTCATTGAATGCTCAATAGACTGGATTGGAGAATGAACTTCACCATTCAAGGATCTTCCAGCAACCTCTTAATAGAAAATCATTAGGTTGGAATCTCTTGAATGCCCAAACCTTGGAATTACTCTATCTCTTAAAGATTCACAATTAATAGAGTAGATTCCACCAAACACCTTAACCCAACCCCAGTTACTTACAGTAGATCATCTTCAAGTGTTGCGGTTCAAGAGAGCTGAAGAATCTCCATCATCAAGGGAGATCGTCTTCATCATGTGCTAAACGAGGCTCACCTACTTTAAGGTAAAGTCTAAGAGTCTACAAACCCTGAGGATCCTTCTTTGCGTAGAATTGATTCCTCAGGTTGTGTGTTATAGATCATCAAGACCTTTTACAGGCCTCCGACGGGAGAATACGTATAGAGTCCGTGTGTAGGACATGTTGTACCTTGTGTAGGCAAGTTTGTTTGCCTTGCGTAGGCATGCTTGTATGCCTTGTGTAGGCATGTATGTTGCCTTGTGTAGGCATGTTTGAGTCCTTGTGTATGATGAGTTGCCTTATGTAGGCATTCTTAGGAACATTGTGTAGGTCCTAGTGTCAACTTTGTGTAGGTTGTAACGGTTTGAGGTGGACCTGATTTGAAACCTCTGTTAGTGAAATCCGGTACACTCAAGGGTTGAGTGCGTCCACTGGGAGTAGAGTAGGCACATATCCGAACCACTATATATAATTCTGTTTGGGATTGCTATTTGTGTACTCATTTGATCATGCTTATCTTGATTGCTTAAAATGATGCATGTGAATGGTTAGAACTAATAGGAATCTCATTCCTCACACTCATACATCATACATAGAACAATTGCTTAAATTGTTCATTCTAAGTAGTCTATTGTTTAGATCCTCTACTTGGCTTGGAAGCCTGTAGAGTTAAGTTTGACACATCTTGATTAATTGCATATTAGATCAAGATTGAGGAACTATGATTTTAAATTGGCATAAATTTTATAAAGTCCTATTCACCCCCCTCTAGGACACTTTGACTTATTCCATACTTCTACTAGAGCGGTCTAAACTGCAATTTTAATTGGTATCAAAACCTGGTTCCTCTTGAAGAGTTTAATCACCTAGAGGAAGATCTTAACTGAAGATGGAAAAACTAGAGAGACTTCTAGGAATGGGTAGAAACCAAAGGGATTGGAGAGGGTTAGGCTATGAAATGTGTAAATCAAACTCTTTTCATGCATCTCCTATGATTAGGAAAACAGTTGTATCTAGTAACAACACATGGGACACTCCTATTTGTCATTCATGTGGAAACTTGGGACACTACAAATTTGAGTGTCGTACATTTGGTAAGTCTCACTACACTTCCAGGTTAAACCATTTTGGTAAATTTAAACCAACCAGAAGAACATCACAAAAACCAAAGAGCCCTTTAAAATGCATGACAAAAGGAAGGGAGGAGTTAGTTCAGGTAGCTCAACTGAATCAAAATACCAAAGAATTGAAGAGAAATGGTAATCAAATTCAGTTGACAAAGAAATCCAAACAACCCCAAGGTGAAAACAAGATACAATCTCAAAAGAAACTTATCACCAAATGGGAAATGAAGAAAAAGAACAATTGCCTTATAATTGATAACGCTCTCAAAGCAGGCAGTAATTCTAAGTGGTATCTTGATAGCAGATGCTCCAGACACATGACTGGTGATTGAACACATTTCTGTGATTATTCAGAATTTGATGGGGGATTGATTACATTTGGAGATGGGAGCTCCGCTAAGATAATTGGGCAAGGAACAATAGTTGGCTCGGGATTGCCCAAGATTGAAAATGTTCTTTGTGTAGAAGGATTAAAACATAATCTCCTGAGAATTTCCCATATCTGCGACAAAGAACACATGGTCTCCTTCTCTAAGGACTTGTGCAAGATCTCAGACCATACAGAAAAACTCATCATGAAAGGTCTTCGCACAAGTGACAATTGCTACGTAATTGAAAGTAGCGGGGAGAATGTCATATCTACAAGATGCCACATGGCTGTGAATAATGAATCCAAGTTATGGCACCAAAGACTTAGACATACCCACTACCGGAACTTGGCAAAGCTAAGCTTAAAAAATTTGGTGAGAGGTCTACCCAAGATTTAAAAGGAAGAGAAGATTGTATGCGGGGATTGTCTTAAATGCAAACAGATAAAGATTGGACATAAAAAGACAACCACCAAAGAAACTTCCAAACCGCTTGACTTGTTGCATATGGATCTTGTGGGTCCCACCAAAGTTGAAAGTCATAATAGAAAAGGGTCCCACCAAAGTTGAAAGTCATAGTAGAAAAAAATAGTTTCTGATACTGGTAGATGATTACTCCAGATTCACATGGGTCGCTTTTCTTAGGAAAAAATCTGATGCATTTGATGAATTCCTAATTATAGCAAAACAACTCCAAAATGAGAAAGGATATTGCATAAATCAGATAAGCAGCAATCACGGTAGGGAATTTGAAAATGATCGATTCCAAAAAGTACCGTGATGAGAATGGAATTCGACATGAGTTTTCAGCCCCAAAAACACCACAACAAAATGGGGTGGTTGAAAGAAAAAATCGGGTATTATAGGAAATGGGCTCGGTTATGCTAAATAGCAAAGATATGGCTAAAAGCTTCTGGGCCGAAGCTATCAATGCCACCTACTACATAATTAATAGAGTTTATCCTAGAGCAGGATTGAATAAAACACCGTACGAGTTGTGGTATGGTAAGCAGCCAAGTGTGAAATATTTTCGTGTCTTTGGTAGCAAATGTTACATTCTTAAAGATAGAGAGCAAATAAGTAAATTTGACTCTAAAAGTGATGACGGTATTTTCCTAGGATATTCCCTAAATAGTCATACTTATAGAGTATATAATTTGAGGACTCTTACTATACAAGAATCAGTCCATGTGGTTGTTGATGACCAACCTCATGACGAAAACAGTCCCTCAACTGATATAGAGGATGATGTGGATTCATGCATAATAAGTAAATCTGACAACAAATCCATCTCCCCTAATGAACCTTAATCATTGAACAACATTCCATTCATTAAGGATCATCCTCGCAGTCAAATCATTGGAGATCCTACTGAAGGTGTGAAAACTCGATGCCAACTTGAGGGCATTAGCAGTCATTTTTGCTTCACCTCAAAGATTGAGCCCAAAAATGTTATAGAAGCTCTCCAAGATGAATATTGGATTGCAGCTATGCAAGATGAGTTGCAACAATTTATGAGAAATGAGGTATGAAACCAGTTTCTAGACCTCTTGATACAAATATCATCAGAACCAAATGGATCTTCAAAAATAAATTCGATGAATCAGGGAATGTGATAAGAAACAAGGCAAGGCTTGTGGCGCAAGGATATTCACAAATAGAGGGCATCAATTTTGATGAAACTTTTGCCCTAGTAGCTCGTCTTAAATCTATAAGGATTCGCATGTTTGTTGTGTGTGCTTTACAATTCAAATTATTTCAAATGGACGTCAAAAGCGCCTTTCTTAATGGTGTACTTGAGGAAGAAGTGTATGTTGAACAACCAAAGGGATTTTTATATCCCAAGTACCCTCATCATGTCTATCGACTGAGCAAAGCACTCTATGATCTTAAACAAGCACCCCGTGCATGGTATGAGCGCTTGACGTAGTTTTTATTATACCACCATTTCTACAAGGGTAGTGTTGATAAAACACTATTTACGTAGAAGATTGAAAATTCTATGCTCGTATCCCAGATTTATGTGGATGACATTGTTTTTGGATCCACTTATGAAGATGCTGCTCATAATTTTGCTGAATTAATGAAATTTGAATTCGAAATGAGCATGGTAGGTGAGCTGAGCGTCTTTTTGGGGTTACAAGTAAGGCAAATGCAAAATGGGATTTCTGTATGTTAGTCCAAATATGCAAAAGAATTAGTAAAAAGATTTGGACTTGAATCTGGACGTACTCATCATACTCCCATGAGCACCACACTCAAACTTTCCAAAGATATAAATGGTAAGAGTGTGGATCAATACTTGCACTGCAACATAATAGGTAGCTTATTGTATTTAACCGTAAGTCGGCCAGATATAACATTTAACATTGGTGCATGTGCACGATTTCAGACCAATCTAAAAGAATCACACCTATCAGCGGTTAAAAGAATTATCAGGTATGTGGGTGGAACTGCCAATTTCGGCTTATGGTACCCATTTGACACATCTACTACCATTGCTAGGTATTTCGATGCCGATTGGGCTGGAAATATAGATGATCGCAAATCAACAAGTGGTGGTTGCTTTTATGTCGGCAACTACCTTGTATCATGGCAAAGTAAAAAATAAAACTCCATATCCTTGTTTACTGCTGAGGCCGAATACATAGCAGCCGGTAGTTGTTGTGCACAATTGCTGTGGATGAAACAAATGTTAATGGATTATGGGATTGAACAATCCACAATGACACTTTTTTTTGATAACACAAGTGCCATTAATATTTCCAAAAATTCAGTCCAACATTCAAGAACAAAGCACATAGTCATTCGACATCATTTTATCTGAGAACTTGTCGAAGAGCAAGAGTTGACGTAAATAGGAGGTCGGCGATGCTCGGTCTTGACCTACTGGCACGTGAGGCAATGGGACACAAAGTCTGCTATCTGGGCCTTCATGTTGTCCCACCAGTACGAATGCTTCAAATCGCGATGCATCTTTGTACTACAGGGATGCATTACCAATTTTGAATTGTGAGCGGCTTTCAGGACTTCCCTTCTCAAGTCATGGAGATTCGGGATGCATAGACGGCCACGGTATATCAAACCTCCATCTAAGTCAATCTTCCATTCAGATTCTTCACTATCACTTGCTTGCTCTCTCATTTTCACCAACAACTCATTTTCTTTCTGTGCCGCAATGATTCGGTCATCAATAAGCGGTTGTACATGAAGGTGTGCGATGCTCTCTAACGGCTCCGCTACTGTAAGTTTCTGTTCGAAGTCTCGCATAAACTCTACCATGTTCCATTCTTCTATCATCAGCGGAGCTATAAATTCTATTATCTTCTTGCGGCTCAATGCATCGGCCACAAGGTTGGCCTTGCCAGGATAGTAGGAGACCTCAAACTTGAAGTCTTTCAAGGTTTCCATCCAATGACGCTACCTCATATTTAGGTTTCTCTGCGTGAAGATGTACCTGAGGCTCTTGTGGTCACAAAAGAGCTCGAACTCCTCACCATAGAGGTAATGTCTCCAGAGCTTTAATGCAAAAATAACTGCCTCTAATTCCAGGTCGTGCGTGGGGCAGCTCTCCTCATGTTTCCTCAATTGTCACGATGTATAGGCAATCACTCTATCCCTTTGCATAAGAACACAACCTAAACCAACATGAGATGCGTCAATGTACATAGTATATTTGATCCCTTGCTCTGGTAATACTAGCACGGGTACGGACGTCAATTTGTCCTTCAATTCCTGAAAGGCTTCTTCTGCTTTCTCATTCCCAGCAAACTTAAGATTTTTTCGAGTGAGTTGATACAACGGCCTGGCTATCTTGGAAAAATCTTTAATGAATCGACGATAGTAACCTGCAAGGTCAAGGAAACTCCTTACTTCTATAACCAAACTGGGCTGTTCCCAGTCCTGTACCACGGTCACCTTAGTAAGGTCCACGACGATACCTTCCTTGGACATTACATGTTACAGAAACTTGACCTCTTCCTTCCAGAAGTCACATTTTGATACTAAGCAAACAACTGATTCTTCCTGAGAGTATTGAAGACTACTCGCAAGTGCTCTTCGTGATCCTTTCGGCTTTTGGAGTATATCAAGATGTCATCTATAAATACGATGACGAACCGATATAGATACGGCCGAAACACCCGGTTCATGAGATCCATGAACATGACCGATGCATTTGTAAGTCTAAACGACATTACGAGAAACTCATAATGCCCAAAACTGGTTCTGAATGTTGTTTTCTACACGTCTTCATCCCTGACGTACAACTGATAATACCCTGACTGCAGGTCAATCTTAGAGAAATATTGTGCCCCTTTCAACTAGTCAAACATGTCATCTATCCTGGGTAGAGGGTACTTGTTCTTGACTGTGACGTGATTCAGTCTGTGATAATCAATACACAGCCCCAACGATCTGTCTTTCTTCTTTATAAACAATACAGGTGCTCCTCAAGGAGATACACTAGGTCGTATGAAACCTGAATCCAACAGAACATCTATTTGTCTCCTCAATTCCTTCATTTCACATGGAGGCATATGATATGTGGGTAAGGAAATGGATGTCTCACTAGGCACAAGGTCGATAGTAAAGTTGATCTCGCGCTGAGGAGGTAGTCCATGTATTGTTCTGAACACGTCCGTGAAATCTTGGACTACAGGCGTGTCCCCAAGTGTCGGACCATCAACATTCTTCGATAAGGAAGCGTAACAACTTATACGGTAGGGCCAACTGACCTGAACTGGTAAAGTAAAGGTCGTGCCCTTAGGTCCACGGGCTGTCACCAATCTGGTATCACAATCGATCTCTGCCTTCATTTTGGTGAGTCAATCTATGCCGAGGATGATGTCGTAATGATGCAACAGAGTGACAATCAAGTCAATGCGCACCGTTCTGCTTTCTAAGACTATTGGGCAATCTTTACAAAACTTAGTAGCGTCGGAGAAAGTTCTTGTCATGGTAAGGACTCTCACCCAAACCATATGAGTAGTGCTCAACCCCACTCGCTCGACTGTAGAGCATGATATTATCGAAATAGTGGACCCGATGTCTACCAATAGAAATACAGGTATACCTTGAATGTGGGCAGTGACTTCAAAGGCTAAGGGCACTACAGTTGTTGTCTCAAATGCTCCAGCTGCTAGTGCATGTACACATGCCTATTGAGGACGATTTGGTTGCGTTGCCATAGTTCGTTGAGGTGGCCTATTTCGAGATATGGGAGGTTGGTTGTACGGCTATATTGGCGGTGCTGATCCTAGAGGTGGAGTCGAAATAACTTGTGGTAGCTAGCGGTTGATCTTCTGAGGTGGCATAAAGCCGTTGTCCCTCATCTTGGTAAAGCAAAAGGGCTCGTTATGGCCCATCTTCTTACAGTAGGTGCACAGAAGGTTCGATCGCCTCTGTTGGGTTGGTGGAGCTATAAGCCTGGGAGGCGAATCTACACATGGCCTCTTGCCTAGAAATGATCGGTTCGGCAATACAGGTCGGGGCCTTGGGCCCATGGGCATACGTGTTTGGGATAGTCTCTCGCCATCCTGCTCGACTCACAGAGACATGTTCATTAGCTCAGCATAGTTGGGAATGCTAGCGCAACACATCTTCCTATGGATGTTGGGCCACAACCCTCAGAAAATCACCACATTCTTATCGGCTTGTCAGCTAGGAACAGGGGAGCATATCTGGCTACCTCTGTAAAGTGGTTCTCATACTCGGCTACTGTCATCCCTCCCTGAGGGATGCGAAGAAATTCAACTTCCTTTTCATTATGATAAGTGAGGGGGAAATACTTTCTATGAAAGCGTGTTTCAAATGCATCCCACGTCCACACGTATCCTGCATGAATGGTTCATAGGATGCTGTCCCACTAGAGACTAGCTTCCTTCTCAAACATATAAGTAACCAACTTAATTTGCTCTGCCTCACTACAGTGCAATGGCTTTAGCATCTTAGATATACGATCCAAGCAATACTCTGCCTCCTCGGGTTGATGAGTGCCCATAAAGGTACGAGGACAGAAACGCTGGAAGCGTTCAAATAGACCGCTGGTATTTAAATTTTCAGCAGGCTGCACAGGTGGTGCAGGCGGGAACATACTCATATTTTGGACAATGGCCCCCGCAATAGTGGTCCAAACTTGCTATTGTTGCTGCATTAGGAGCATCATCTGCTCCAACCTATCAGGGGGAGGAGCCGCCTGAGGCATGTGTGGTGTCGATGTAGATGCACGGTTCTATTCCAAAACTGGTGGTGTACAAGGTGTTGGTCCATTGGTGGGACCAATGGCCAATTTTGATTCTAGCATAGTCTCGATGTCCGAGCCCAAACTGGGGTTCGTATGGCTATCGCTTAGGGGAGGTGCCTCGTCAATCGATTCGCTAAGTGTGAGACGTGCAATGTTCCAAGTATTTTTGGGAGGCATTCCCTACATACAACATGGGATGCAACATGTGTGAGATTTAGAATAACATTACTCAATTTTTTTTTCAGATATTCTACACATTCCAAATGAAAAGAAGCTTCATGCATTTCATTTAACCAAAAATTGTCACAATACATGAGGTGTAGTATTACACGAATCATGACAAAAGATGCATGTGAGCTAATCTAACAAAAGCTTTAAACACTAAGCACACCAACATCCAACTAAGCCTACTAAGGCTATTACAAAGGAAAATAAGAAACAAGGAAAATCCGAAGATGACTACAACTTATGACTAGTCGTCCGACTCTGGTGAAGGTAGAGGCGCACCCTTATCCTGCTTATTAACAGTGCGAGATATCCTCTTGAATTTCTATTTTAGGTAGGCCTTATTCTCCTTGACCTCTTGTCTCAGGGCGGCCTGATTCTCTTCAATTTTGGCCATGTGGGCTTCTAAGGCAGCCCGATCATGGCGTTCGTCATGTGTAGCAGTAGGAGATTCCCTATCTAAATCTTGGGCCTCCTCTTTCTCTTCCTGCTCTTCCTCCTCACTTCCCTCTTCATCACTACCTTCTTCCACACTTCCTCCTCACTTCCTCCTTCTATTTCATTTTCTTCCTCTTTCTCACTACTTTCTTCATCTTCACTTTCTTCTTCTATCTCATCCCCATACTCATCAAGTCAGGCTTGACGTTGTCGAGGGCTAATTCCCATGTTGTTGAGTATAGTATCATTAATGAAGTAGATCGGCGCAAGCTCATCCATGTTAAGTTTGAAGATGAAATCATGAGCAATCTTGTATATAAGTCGGCTGAATGGGAGTGAAGCATCACCCCTAGTAGAGCATGCGGTCTTGATTATCTTTAACTAGGTGAACGTCGGCAGACACAACTTGTCTCCCTACCCAGCTTTGTACAGGAAGTCCACCATCAAACGAGTGCACTCAGTACGGTTGCTCCACCTAGGATACATGTTGTATGTTCACATGTGGTGGAGTAGGCAGAAGTCTACTGTCATCTTGGTCGATGGGAGGCTATTGTCTCGCCTCTAATGAGCCAGTCGGCCACAAAGAAACCGCGTGCGGTGATCTCTCTCTCGCACACTAGTGAGACGAGATTCACTAGCATGTACCTCACCACGTTCAATTCCCATAATTCGGGCCATCACATTTACATCGACTATGGTTTCTTACCTCCCCAAGGGAATAATAAACTGCAGAGGCTCTAGTAGTGGATTCCGTATGTGGACATAGAAGGCTTTGACAGTGCCTTCACTCGCATGAGACTTGCCTTCAAATACGGGACACCACCCGAACTGAAACAGGAGGTCCATCACTAGATACAGCCTAAATAGTCTTTCATCAACATGTGCTTCAAACACGACTTTACGACTAGGAAACTTACCAAGTCCGGTGCCCACTAGTAGAGATCTTTCGAGCGGGATTTGGGGATCGAGATCCCGTTTCGTTCTTCGCTCTCGCTCGGCGCTTGTAGTAGCCACGACACTTGTCTACTTCCTCAAGTGGGTCGGATGACTCGACCTCATCTAGGGGAAAGGAGCGTTAAAATGGAAAAGACGTCGGTGACAAGCTAAAAAAGAGCCATGGAGTTGGAAAAGCTTGAGAATAGAGTGGATTTGGGAAGTTTGAGAGTTATGAGACACGAAGATGTAGGCTTTGTGCTCAAATAGGTAGGAATAGGGAAGGTAGAGAGTTGTAAGAGGTGGGTTTGAAGAAAATGGTGGAGGTGGGAGTGAAATGTAGAAGAATAAGAAGCTTGGTGTGTATGAAAGGGAGATTTGAGAGAGAAAATTGGATTTTGGAGGGGTTGGAAGCTTGAAATGGGGAAAATGAGGCAAAGGGGAAGAAATAGAGTGGCCTCACACGTGGGGGGGGGGGGGGGCACATAGGCGCCGAGCCGCTGGAGCCGTGAGCTCGCCACACCCCCTTAGGCTGCCGGCGGTGCCCCCTCTCGAGGTGCCAAAAATGTGTGGGGGACCCCCTGGGTCCCACCGTATTTTATGGTGTGGGCCCCTATGACCGTGAAATGTATTTTCTTGGCCCGACACGGGCATATTTGCACCTTTTGGCATGTTTTGTGTTTGAGATTCGCCAACTCTTAGCTTAAACCCATCGATTCATAGCCTAAAAAGGGATTGAGATCATTTCACATGATCTCTGACGTGTACGAGCTACGTCCAACGGTCGATTTTGCCCATCGGTAAAACCTTGGATCCTACGATTATTTTTACATTTTATCACCCCTCCTAAGTCAAAGTACGTTAGTGTGTGCCGTGTTATAATAACCCAAGTCCAGTTTAATCTAAATCATGCTCTGATACCAACTTGTTACACCCCAAATTTCGAGGGTCGAGCAAATCTCAACTCCCGAGATCCAACACATCACTTATGCAACATAGATAATGATGTTTAAATGTTATCCATATTAGTGCATTAAACATGAGAGGGATTATACTAAATCAGCATATTATATTCTAGAGTTAATGTAATTAAGCAAGCGAAAGACTGAAAGACATATATATATAAGTACGTGAGGGTGTCGCAACCTCCAAAGTATGAATATGATACCGGGCTAAATATAAACATGTATTGTTTCAAAATTTATAAAATATCAAAATGTACATGTTCGACTAATCCATATAATCCCTGTGATCTCGTCGATCAGCGCATGGTCTAGATAGACTCACCTAATAACTGTACATAAGAGAACTCATCCTCCTCATCAAAGAACTCCATCTCAGATGTATAGACTCCGTCATCACTTGCATCTACAATAGAGTCTGGTTGGTGTTTTAAAACACCGTCCCAGAGTGGGAGTAAGTGATTAACTCAGTGGTACTCTAAAGCAAAGGTTAACATGTTATCAATTCAGTCAAGCAGTAATGATAAAGCAGTACAACAATCATATCCTAAGTACTCTTGTTAATGCAAGGATGGTATGCTGTAATGATGCATGCACTCGCATGAAACTCCCTCACAAACGACTCCGTCAACCATTCGCACATGAGAAACTCCCTAAACGTGCCCTTCATCGCCAAAGCACATGCAATGGGGTGCATAGTCGTGTTAGTCAAGTATTTAATTAGGCTTATTTAAATAGCAGAATTGGGAAGCTAAGACACCTCCCTTTAGATCATTAACCCAAGCGAGGATCAATCTAGGGTCGTCAATCCTAATTAATCACATATGATTGCCAAGTTGTAAGGCATCACCCCTAATGAAAGCAGTGGATAGGCAAATTCAAGTATTTATACTCGAGGTCACTACGGGAGGCTCGTCACCAGAACATAAGCCGACAACTTGAATAGATTGTCCCATACCACAGTATTCGGCTCACGAGTTTGGGTTGCTCACTGGTCATTACGAGGAGGCTTGTCACCCCAGCGTAGGCCGATAACTCGACCACGGTGTCCCATACCACCATGCCCGGACATGAGTCTTAGTGGATCGAGGTACCATAGTTGAAACGAGCCGTTACATTGGTAAGTGGTACCTTAGATTCAAGCAATAGTGTCCATACATGGTAAACACATAATAGGCTAATCGGTTTAGTGAAAAAGTTCGATTGGTACGAGCGCATGCTAAATTAATCAACATGGAGTGCATAAGCACTCCTTGTAGCCTAACCACTGTCGACAATTGTCGTACGGACCGGATTCACCAAACGTATCCAATGTGGCGAGACTAATTTGACCACCCAAACAGGAATTGATACCGATTTCCTGAACTACGTTGTAGTCCCAACCTTACTCAGATGCATTAAACAGATATATTTGGTAATCATATAAGCATTTAACAGATATTCCCAATATGAATCTCATTCGAGCATTTCATCGAACACATTGCACATATTACCAAAATTACATTTCATCCATAAATTGCATAATCAAAATTTAGGTTACATGAAGGAAACTATACATATAGATAAGATAATTGAGAATCATATCTCAATACCCTTACTAATTACAATTCACCAACAATTTTCTCATTCAGACATTTTATTAAACACTTAGACTACACATTACCACATAATAGACTAAATTAGTTATGACATATATTATGATAAATCCTTTCACAAGGAGATTGTCATACACAAAACAAACATGAATTCTAGGTTAATAGTCAGGGCAAGCGCAAATCATAATTTCAAGTTCATTTAAACATTTCAACAAACACATAGAATGCATATTGTCCAACATAGTTCATACATGTATAATATATGAAAAATGTCGTCACTAAGATCATATAACAACAACCAAGTCAGGCATAAATCATTAGTTAACATTGAAAGCCTTGAAAACCATAACCTAAACGTTTATAGTCCGCACCTTCCATTAGAATACTTGATTCGAACTCGGTTTCAACACAACGTTCCTGAAAACGGAACAACGACACCTATATGATGAAATAGGTTAGATATTTCGTCGATTATTCTATTTGAATTTCAAAATCAGATTAGGGTTTGGATTTCTTACCCAAATTGTAACCGGAGACGATTGTGTAGCAAGGTGGGGAGGTGAATCGAGGCGTGGAGTTGTGGGAGAGAATCCCAGCAATGATCTCCCACTCTTTCTCTTCTCTCCTCACACTTTTCTCTTCTTTTCTCTCTTCTCTCTCCTAGGGTTAGAGAATTTCATATGGAATGAGAATGGGGTGGTTTAAGGACTATATATAGGCCCAGAACTAATGTCAATGGCGCCAAGGCCATTGTATACTTAGGTTATAGCCAAAGGGTGTTTGTTTCGGGCAGACGGGACACATCTGGAGGTCCATTACCTGCTTATGTCATAGAGTAAGTTCTCTGACAATAAATCTAGGCCAGGATGTGATTTCAGTGCGTTTGGATAAGCCGATCAACCGTGACAGACCTGTATCAGATCAACGGTTGTTGTTACTCAATCAGGGCCACAAGTATACTGATATGTGTAGGAAAATTTTCCTGATCCATGGGTGAAGTTCGGTCAGAAACTGATAGTCAGTCTTCAATTTCGCTTGTAAGCGAATGGTCCAATTCACTTAAGTTTTGGTTCATTTTCTAAAGATATTCACATTTCTCACACACTTTTCTCCGGGCTCAATTTATGCATTTCTGGATACTATCTGAGCTTGATTCCCGCGAAGGTTATCAAGCCCAATAAGGTGGTTATAACCTTATAGTTTCGTAGTCATCGGACTTTCGATGTGTGGTGCAAGTCCGATACGGAGTTTCAATCTGCCCTTGAGAGCAACTAGCTTTTAGGATTTCCCCGTTGTCTTCAAGTAATGTTGAGTTAACGATTTTAATGGTTTTAGGCCTTGTAGTTTGTATAGATAGTAGTTCAAGCTAATCCACTGATCAATTTAGTATAGTACTTAATTAATTTTCATCTAATTTCCACAGTATACGATCTTTAGGGATTTCTACCTGAGGTGGTACTTGGGTCTTTGTACGAATTTTTTCGATACGTTACAATTCGATAAACCATTCGATGACATCGAATGTACTTCAATGACATTGAAGTAGGAGTTCGATGACATTGAACGTACTTTAATGACATCGAAGTACATAAAGAAGCTGAACCTGAAAGTGCCTTGGTTTGTCAATTAGCGTGAGTGCTGAGTCAAGTGGGCCCCATATGAAGATCGTTTAAGATATTGCCTCAACCAGATGTGTGTTCAAAGCTCATCACAGGTAAACTTAGCCTCACATGCCATGTCCCAAAACACCCAGGTATATAAATCCTTAAAAAGCTTAGAACAAAATAGGAGTATAAGTGTGAAAACTTATTTTGCAAAACAAGAAAATTTTCTAAGTTTTCGGCTTTCTTCGATGAATCGGGATTGCATCGATGATATCGAACAAATGTTTTTGATATCATTGATACATCCTCGATAACATCGAATTAAGGTTATTAATGTCTAGCAACCAAAATGATATTTGGACAACATTCCTGATGAATCGACCATGCTTCGATGACATTGGAATTCAAATTCCGATGACATCGAGAAAGGGTCGATATAAGAGAATATAGGCTAGTCTGTGTCCAGCATGCTTCAAAGGTAAATCAGGAATTTAGTTGATAACTCGAAATGAGCCTCGATGACATCGAAATTCAAATCCCGATGACATCGAAGGAGATTCGATATCATCGAATTCAGACAAAACATGATCAGCAAGTTTGATAGGCAAATCATCTGGATATGATCGAAGAATCGAGCTACCCTCGATAACATCAAAATTCAAATATCGATCATATTGAAACTATGTCGATGACATCAATTTCAAAAAAAGGAATGTCCAACAATCTTTTAAGGAAAATCTTCAAAAAGGATCGATGTATCGAACTAGGGTTTGATATCATCGACATTTGAAATTCGATAATATCAAAATAGGCTCCATGACTTTGAATCCAGCCTGTTCATGTCAAGTAAGCTTTCTTAAAATATTTATTGAAAAGATTGATGTATCGAAATTACTGTCGATGATATCGAGATTCAAAATTCGATAACATTGATCTTCAGTAAAAAAGAAGGTCCGGGTATATACTTCAGTTGAGTTCGCATAATCGAACCTTGATTCAATGGAATCAAAAGTATATGTTCGATGAAATCTAAGCAGGTCTGATGATATCAAACTCAGTCAGAAACTGACATCTTTATTACCATTGGTTCTTTTTGCCTATACAAGGGAAGCTTGCCCTTGGTTGCTAGATAGACAAAAAGAGAGAGAGCTTTGAGAGAGCAACTGCATATCACCTACCCTAAGCCATTTTTCTCATAGGGAGTTCATTCCTCAATCCACCCTCATCATTGATATTCAATAGAGTGGATTGGTGAATCAACTTCCTCATTCAAGGATCTTCCAGCTACCACCTTAATGGCAAATCATTGAGCTAGGATCCCTTGAATGCCTAACCGACTTGGAATCTCTCCATCGCTTTAATAGGTAAATTTATTAGAGTAGATTCCAAGATAACATTGACTTAACCCGTCGCCTTTATTGAAACATCATCGAATGTTGCGGATCAAGGGAGATGAAGAATCTTCATCATCAAGGAGGAGATCCTCATCAACGTGCTTAACGGGGCTCACCTACTTATCTCTAAGTCATTAAAGTTCAGAGATCCTTTGATCATTCCTTGTGTAGGTTTGGGTCACAGGTGCTTCTCACCCCTTTCAAGTCCTCATAGGAGGCCTCCGACGGGAGAGTACGTGTAGGTGCTGTCTGTTAACCCTTGCTCTTGTGTAGGGCATAAACTCTAGGTTCCTTTTGTGGATCCTTAGCCTGTGTAGCCTAAAACCTTAGGTTCCTTGTGTGGATCTTTGGCTTGTGTGGCCTAAAATGTTAGGTTCCTTTTGTGGATCCTAGGCCTATGTTGCCTAAAACCCTAGGTTCCTTATGTGGATCTTTGCTCTTGTGTAGGGCATAAAAGTGTGCCTTTATGTAGGCACATTTAGGTACCTTGTGTAGGTCCTAGAGTCAACCTTGTGTAGGTTGTAAAAGTTAGAGGTAAACCTAACTTAAAACCTCCATTAGTGAAATCTGGTACAGTCAAGGGTTGAGTGCGTCCACCGGGAGTGGAGTAGGCACGTAACCGAACCACTATAAATGATTGTGTTTGAGACTGTTATTTGTATATTACTCTATTGTGTTTACTTTGAATGTTCTCATGAAGCATATTAACATAATTATTTAGAACTGATAAGAATCACATCCCACACACAGTCACATTGTTCATCCATCATAAACTAAGTTTATATATTGGTTAAATATTGAATAGTCTTATGATTGGATCCTCTAATTGTCTTGGATGCCATTAGAGTTAAGTTGAAGCTATCTTGATAAGTTCTATATTAGATCAAGATTAGGTTAATATGATTTTAAATTGTCATAAAATTTTATAAAGTCTTATTCACCCCCCTCTAGGACACTTTGACCTATTCCTACTTCTACTAGAGCGGTCATTATCGTAATTTCAAAACCATCAAACACGCCTTCGACGACATCGAACAATTTAGTCGATGTAAACGAAATTTGAACTTCGATGTCATCGAATCAGATTCGATGTCATCGAAGTATTCAGACTTATATAAGTCGAACGGGCGCAAAAAACCCAAATCGGATTGATGCTTCGTCTTCCTCGCACTCTCCATTGAATACTATCATAGTGTGTGTATTTGTTCTTAAATCCTATACTGTTATAATGCGTGTACTTGTTCTTAAATACCACAAGAGGATCCATCTCTCAATCTCATCCTCTTCAATCAGTTGTCTTTGTGTTAAGTTTCTTCTTCTTCTAGCATAATTGTTAAAGACAAGAGTCCGCCTTCTCCACAAGGTGTGTCATCTAAACGCAAGAAAAATGAGAAACATTCGCCTAACTCCTCTTCTTCTTCGGATATAGAACCGGTGATCAAACGGGTTGTCCTAAGTATGTGTATCGAACCCTTTGGGATTGTTAATCTTCTAAGGATGAATGGGTGGTACAATATCGTCAATTTGGGTGGCGAGTTTCAATATAATCTCATCCATCAGTTTCTAAACTCGGTTCACAATATTAAGAATGATCCCCCATCCATTACTGTCACCTTCATGAACCAGACCAAACGCATCACCCCTGTGTTGATCAGTCGTCTGTTAGGTCTAGAAGTTACCCGCAACCTAGTAACTGAATGAAATATGAATGCACTTGGAGTATGGGGAGAAGTTACTCAAGCTCTATGTCATGGATCAACGATATCCAGTAATGCAAGGAATTTTCTTCATGTTAGTCATCTTAATCCTACATATAAAATACTTCACAATATCTTTAGTATAAATGTCTATCCCTGTGAGGTTTTCGGCAACATGCTCTCTCCCTACATCCTTAACGTTCTATATGATGTTAACCAAGGGATTCAAGTGTATCTACCCACTCTTCTCCTACAACAGTTAATTCGTGTTGCTACAGGAGAACATCTTATCACACTTCCATTCACATGTCTTATGTCCAAGCTCTCCCAACTTGTTTGACTGCCACTGTCGGGTGATTCCCCGTATCCTTGTGCCTGGTTCAATTACGAAACCATTTGTAGTATGAA
Organism: Magnolia changhungtana; assembly: GCA_030180095.1. Classification (NCBI taxonomy): domain Eukaryota; kingdom Viridiplantae; phylum Streptophyta; class Magnoliopsida; order Magnoliales; family Magnoliaceae; genus Magnolia; species Magnolia changhungtana. The sequence goes on along the minus strand of JASAUF010000644.1, from coordinate 799,735 downwards.
TATAATTGAAAACATCTTTCGTGCCCGTCCGACTGGTCAGACCTCAGGCGAGGGAAATCCGGTGCACAGCCCCGACTCTGTCAACACGCGCAGGATGTTTCGAGAAAATGATCTCGCCTGACGTCTCCTTAATGGTCAATCAAACATGACGGATCGTCTTGGCAACTGTGAAACCCGGCTCTCTGAAATCGAGCAGATGCTGACGGCCCTGCAACATACGGTGTAACAAATCCTGGATTCATTACCTTATCGTCGTGTAGACTCAAGTTCCCATGCTCCGTAGCAGATCCTTTTACATCATCACATACACTTGCTTATTGATACTTAGGGCCTGGATATCTTTTTGGGTCCCTTAAGTATATGTATATATATGTATGTGATGACTTACTGACATGGATAAGCTAACTTTTTGTTATGTCATGCCCTTAAAAGGGTTAAAAGTTTCCGAATATTTCTTTTTGTTAAATGGTTATGCCCATGGATGGGCTGACTATTTCTTAAAATATTTTGATGATGAAATGCTGAATGACTGCCAAGTTTGGGCAGTATGATATTGGTTAAATGATACTAAATCTCTATATTGCACATATGTTTGAATGATATCTATGCTTGGAATTAAGGTTAAATATTGTGCAATGATGTTTCAATATCCTCCTCTTTATTAGTTCTCCTCTTTGCAAGTGCATCTTTAATCATACTCTTGCATCTTTAATCATACTCTATGTTATTGCTATACACTGATCCTTTGCCAATCTCTGACAAAAAGGAGGAGAACAATCCCACCATGTAAACTCTATGGTTGTATGTTTTAAGAACATGGTGATGCAGGACAATAGGGGGAGTAACTACAAGATGATAGGGGGAGTAGCTACAAGAAAAGACGTGTGTGTTAGCTACAATCTTTGTAAATTTGTGTAAAGTTAATGTACACACAATTTAGGTTGTTGTTCTAGGTGTTTTGTTACGTAATTGACAAAGGGGGAGATCGAAAGTGCCTTTGTTTGTCAATTAGCGTGATGGTTGAGTCAGTAAGTCAAGTGAGCCCCAAGTGAAGACAATACAAGATGCTGCTTCAACTGGATGTGTGATTCAGGAACATCAAAGGTAAATTAAGCCTCACATTCCATGACTAAAACACCCAGGTATATAATTCCCTTTAAAAATTGTAGAATAACAAAGGAATTTAATGTTTGAAGACTTTGTGCAAATAGGTAAACATTCTAAAGTTCTCTGCATGTCGCTTCAAGTCATCAAGCTTGGTTTAATGACATCGAACACTCGTGTTCGATGACATCGAAGATGACTCCCATATGTCCAACAACCAAATGAATATATGGACGGAAAATTCGATTCATTGAACGTACCTTCGATGACATCAAACATGAATATTCGATGACATCGACAGTGATTCGATGACATCGAAAAAAGCAGAGTTTTTGTCCAGCAATCTTCTTAGAAAATCTTTTGAAAAATTCGAGGAATCGAACCAGACTCGATGACATCAGAATTCAAACTTCGATGACATCGAAATATGTTCGATGACATTGAAAAAGGACAAGAAACTGTCCAGTGTGCTTTCAAGAAAAATGCCCTAAAAAGTTTGAGAAATCGAACTAGACTTGATGTCATCAGAATTCAAACTTCGATGACATCGAAACATGTTTGATGACATTGAAAAAGGACAAGAAACTGTCCAGTGAGCTTTCAAGGAAAATGCCTTAGAAAGTTCGAGAAATCGAACTAGACTCGATGTCATCGGAATTCAAACTTCGATGACATCGAAATAAGTTCGATGACATCGAAATAGGACAAGAAAATATCCAGCGAGCTTCCAAAGAAAAACCCTTAAAAAGTTTGAGGAATCGAACTAGGTTCGATGACATCGAATAAGGTCCCAAAAACGTCAAGCAAGGTTTGAAGATAAATCACGCATAAATTTGAAGAATCGAACTAGATTCGATTACATCGAGATTCAAGCCTCGATGACATCGAAACAGGTTCGATGACATTGAACGCGGTCAGATTCTAACAATTATATTACCGTTGTACTTTTTGCCTTTATAAACAGAAACTTAGTTCTAGTAATGTATTGAGATAAAGAGAGAGTTCCAAGAAGGTAACTTCTTACCTACCATCAATAACCTTCTTCTCAAGGAAGTTCATTCCCTAACCCCTTCTTATTCATTGAATACTCAATTGATTGGATTGGAGAATGAACTTCACCATTCAAGGATCTTCTAGCAACCTCTTAATGACAAATCATTAGACTGGATTCTCTTAAAGGCACAAACTCTGGAATTACTGTCTCTTTAAAGATTCATAATTAATAGAGTAGATTTCACCAAACACCTTGACCCAGCCTTAGATACTTACGGTAGAGCATTTTCAAGTGTTGAGATTTAAGGGAGCTGAATAATCTCCATCTCATCATGTGCTAAACGGGGTTCACCTACTATCACGTAAAGTCTAAGAGTCCACAGACCCTGAGGATCCTTCTTTGTGTAGGATTGATTCCTCAGGTTGTGTTACAGATCATCAAGACCTTTTATAGGCCTCCGACGGGAGAATATGTATAAAGTTCTTGTGTAGGACATGTTTTACCTTGTGTAGGCATGTATGTTTGCCTTGTGTAAGCATGTTTGTATGCCTTGTGTAGGCATGTATGTTGCCTTGTGTAGGCATGTTTGAGTCCTTGTGTAGGACAAGTTACCTTGTGTAGGTATTCTTAGGAACATTGTGTAGGTCCTAGTGTCAACTTTGTGTAGGTTATAATAGTTTGAGGTGAACCTAATTTGAAACCTCCGTTAGTGAAATCCGGTACACTCAATGGTTGAGTGCGTTTGCCGGGAGTGGAGTAGGTACATAGCCGAACCACTATATATATGATTGTGTTTGGGATTATTATTTGTGTACTAATTTAATCATGCTTATCTTGATTACTTAAAATGATGCATGTGAATGGTTAGAACTAATAGGAATGACATTCCACACACTCATACATCCTACATAGACCAATTGCTTAAATTGTTCATTCTAAGTAGTCTATTGTTTGGATCCTTTACTTGGCTTGGAAGCCTGTGGAGTTAAGTTTGACACATTTTGATTAATTGCATATTAGATTAAGATTGAGGAACTAGGATTTTAAATTGGCATAAATTTTATAAAGTCCTATTCACCTTCCTTTAGGACACTTTGACTTATTCCATACTTTTACTAGAGCGGTCTAAACTGCAATTTCAGAATGTATATGAATTAAAAATAATTAAAAAAGAAGTTTTCTTGGTGGACACTTCAGTTTATATCATCTGGGTCGAATGGTTCAATTTTTTACCAGAAAAAAAATGGGGCATCTTGAGCTGCTCGAATTCGAAAAAAGGTTCTGTGTGGCTTGGGCAAGAAGGCCATGCTTTAAACTGGTCCAAGTTTTAAAACATTGAATATAAAACATGCGGACAACCCCTAGATTTAAATAAACAACACCAAATTATAATGGCAAATTTCACTTTTAGCCAGTGCAGGATTTTATTTTTATTTTTATTTTTTATTTTGTTAAAAAAAAAAAAAAAAAAAAACCATACTCCCAGGTAACTAGGGATGGATGTGAGTCAGGATGGGCTGGGAGCCATTGCTAAAAAGCCTAAAAGCCTATGACTGAGTTGGGCTTGAACATTAGTTGGGAGGCTGACCAGGAATTGTGCAATAAGCATTAAGGCCTGAATAAGAGCCCATCCCAACCATTCAACAGTAGTGGATGGGCGCACTTGGCCAGCCGACTTAGCTAGGCTTGGGCTCAAATCACCTCCCGAGAAAGTAGGAACAAGCCTAGGCTCAGGTAGTTCATGGCATTGGCTTAGACAAGCCTACTCTGGCCCGGCCCATGATTCGACTCAGCCAAGTCAAGCTTATTTTCAGCAAAATAACCAGATTGGACCCCAAACGAGTCCGAGTCAACTCATCCGAGTTGCATTTGACTCGGACGAGTAACTAATCCATAGTTATAATTCAGTCAATTGTGGCAACCCGTGCACCGTACACTTGGGAAAATGCAGGCCTACACCCGTGGTTGGCCCTATGAATAGACGAGACAAACGTCGAAAATCTCACTGAGCATATCCTGACCATCGAATTGAATAGCTACGAAATAGACAGTAGCAAAAACAAAATGGTCAGATGTAAAAGGTTAACAGCCACAATCAGAACGGTTAGGATCATCCGATCAGATTGATTTAGGCATCCAGGTTGGATCCTATGTTTTGGACATCGGTGGCTTGCTCGCATGTGTGCCACATGCACGTATGAGTTGGATTCCTGTAATCTGCGCCCATTCGCATGTATGCAAATGGATTAGATAGACATGGATATTTTAGACTGAGGCACAGTGTTCTATTGGAATTTTTGAATGCTGAAATGACCCAAATGCCCTCATCTAACTTTTCCCCTCCCCCGGAAGGCAGCGGATGAAAGCTTTGTGGGCCCATGTGATGTATGCATGACATCCAACGTGTTCAGCATGTGAATCTCGCCATACTGATAATATGAACCAATTTTTTTGGCAGATTCCATCATCAGGTCCGCCACCCTTTATTTTCAGATTTTTGGGTGGTGTACATTGTTTAAACAGCATGGTGGTGTACACCTGTTGGACGCAGTACGTGGGCCCCACAAAAGCTCGACATAATCACTTGTGTAAAAATTAAATACATGGAGGGTACTCTAGTCATTTCAGCTGCAGAAAGCTGTTCTTTGGTAAAATCAGAACCATCGGGTAAAAATCCCTTCTCCATTTGCACTACTAGGGAGATTTCCCATGGTGCACTGAGATTGTACATGTGCGAGCCAAAGATTTGCTGATCCAGACCATTAAGCTTGTGGTCCACATCCCAATCCCTCCACTCTTCACATTCAAATACACTTATTAGAAGTTATACAGTGGGAAAATACCCAAATATTAATGACTAGGATCTTATGATCTGGGTGATCTAGAAGGAAGGTCCGTCCGTGATTGGGCCCACTAGATCAATTATTAAAAATTGGAATTTAGTACGATACAAGAATGTTATAACAGTAATAAATGAGAGAAGAGGGACAAAAATGGAATAATCGCCTGAAAATCTTCCTTTTTTAATAGCGACAGGCGGGGGAAAGGTGTCTTTTCTCACGTCGTTATTGTGAGGCCTGCGGGGAATCCTCTCTAGTCTGGTGGGACCCACGGTTGCTGACCCTTGAAGCCCACGGGGCCCCATTCCACGTCAGCACCATAGGAGACATGGAATCTTTACAAACCGCAAGAGCCTCGTCCGGAAGACGACAGCTCCACATTCATTTCATTTTCAGGTGGCCCACCTAACTTTTCGTCTTGTATTTTGGGATTTCCATTAAAATCATTCTTGTTTCTATTATTAAAAACGGGAGTTATTTAATACTGTGGCAGAGCGTGTGACGGTGGTTGGTACATTGGCACTCAGAATTGTACACGTGTCAATGCTAATTTAAACTAAACCGTCCAAATTGTGGTACCCAGTTTGGGTATTACAAAAATCAGATTGGTTGGACAGTCTTAATCACCGATTCTGATCACTTGTCTGATGAATCCAAGCAATTGGATATTTTCTATTTCGACAATTGGATAAATATCTATCGGTCAGCTTGTTAGGTAATCAGGTTGAGACCCTGTTTGGATCAAGGAACGAGATTGTGAATTTGGACAAGTTTATGGATGTGTATTAAATTTGGATTTGGAAAATCTAAAGTCCACTGTTTGAGATATCAAATTACAAATGCATGAAATTGAGAGATTTATTTCAATGGTATAATGCTTATGGTAGGGAATAATCTTTTTCTTGTTTAAAAAAGTATTACTCGTACAAGTCTTTAGCTTTTCTTGGACTTGGATTCCCAATATTAGACACTTATTTCAAGTTACTTGCCTGCCACCTGTAAAATTGACGAGTACCTTTAAGGCCCATCCGAAAGCACGTATTTGAAATGCGTTACAATCCAAATAACAATTACACTGGAATCAAGATCCAAACCTTGGTTTTGGGAACTTTATGAGCCTCAGGCAGCAACAAATGTAAGGATTACAAATGGAACAGTTTAAATAATTTTATTGATGTGATTTTATTATTGTGTCAGATAATTGAATTGTTTTGGATATCATCAGTATGCCAGATATAAATAATCTAGTGACATCTTTGTTATAGATGCAACTCTTCTACTTTTAAAAGGGAGCCAAAAAAGATGCTTTACTTGGAATACACTTGAAGCGCAATATTTGGCAGAGGTTTCAAACAGACGGTATATATTTCAAAAACCTCCAGTTTCATTACTTTCAAATATGGGGCTGCCGAATGCAAAAAGTAGCTATTTGAATTCACCCATTTACCTAAGAATTTGGGCTGCCAAAACGATCCCTTGGAAACTTTAAAAACCAGAAGTGGTTAAGGGCAAGCGGCCTGCAAGCCCATGAGCCTACCATGGCATTGGACTAGGCTCAGACTTATTAGCCAGCTTGCCAATGTCTTCACGGTGTCATCTAGAAAGGGCCATGATTCAACAAGGGCCCTCATTGAGGGGCATGAACATGTGTTAAAGATGTACTTATTAGCCAGCTTGCCAATGTCTCCACGGTGTCATCTAGAAAAGGCCATGATTCAACAAGGACACTAATTTAGGGGCATGAACGTGTTAAAGATGTATGTGGAGAGTAAAATTGTCAGATATCTTGACCATAAATAAAAATAAAGTTCATTATCTGATCAGGCAGATCAAACTTATAAGAGAAAAATAGACATTTAGAAAAAAAGATGAACAGTCCAAATTTAATGTACATGTGTGCTTCAACTGATGAGTCCACGTCATTTTTCCATGTGCACTGCACTCTCCTTGGCTCATCGCTGAATAATTCCTCTTGAGAATGAGGCTTGTTATAATACATCCATACATGTTGTTCCAATGATAAGTTGGGGACTTTAGATGTTGGGTTATTTTTGTGGCCCAATTGTCATTTAAATGATTTGCTCGATAATGGGTGGGGATGCCAAAAACACTTTTGGATTAAAAATATTTCAACCCTTGGACTATTCAAGGGTTAAGGACAACGTCCATATCGAAACCAATTAGTCAAATGATGAAGTGGTTGAAATAATTTAATATAATAGATTTTGTTATTATTTGAAAACCAGGAATTTGGCTTAAGTTTGTTGATGACTCGAGACTCAAATGAGTCTTGCAGGTAAATTGGACGAGTCTTGTAAATTTTGATTTAGTCTAACAAATCTTTAGTTTTTGCAATGTTGACATCATCTTGAACCCTTATCTTCAATGTCTATGGAACCATTTCATGGATAAATTCAATAAAAGATGTGAGAATTGGCCAATAAAGGATTGGATCATTGGAATAATAGTGTGGGTAGTTCCAAGTGTGCAACATGGGTTGTTCAAGGGTTGAATTTAGTTTTTACAGAAAATTACATCAATGTAGTAAAATGGTCAGCATCGCATATTTATTGAGTATCAATGATTCAACCAATACATATGAGATATATGCATTAGATTTGAGCTATCCATGGGTGGACCATATTGTGGAGTAGCCATAATTTAAAAGTCAAAGTGGTTTGACAATCCTAACCATATGATCATAGACCTAGCCATCCACATGATGAAAAGGAATAACTAAAATAACTCACATTTAACAGGAATAATATCCACTGATTAGAATACTATGATCATTAATAGTTTAATAGTTTGGGATTTTTAAGCCATGAAATACAAATGCTAAGGGCCAACATGGCCAACCTGACAAATAATTCAGATCTAACTCTAGGAGTATATTTTTGAATATTGTGAAGAAAAAAAGAAGAAGAAAGAAACTATGGGCTTAAAAAGAAGGAGAATATGATTTAGAAATTAAGGAAGGGAACTACAAGATTGTTATTTGAAAATAAATAGGTTTAGAATCCAATTACCAATGTTAATAAATAAGAAATGAAAGAAGATATAAAATGTTAGAGACTATTAAAAAAATAAAGAAGGAAATCTTGTTCAATTGTTAAATTGTTGTTGATTTTAACAAATTTTTTTATTATTCACACACACACACACACACACACGCAAAGTGACTTAGGCCGAGTTTTCACCAGTTGATGGAATGACTGTGTTAATGCAAAACTTCACCAAGTTGTTAAAACTCACTGAGTATTGTATAACCAATACAATTTAAATTATTTAGGTTTCTGGTTCAAGTTGCCCAAGTCCCCAGTTGACTCATCGAGTTTCCAAACAATCATCTTCATGTTATGGTTATCCCTCTTCCAAGTTGAGGCCCATCATATAAAAATTTGGATCATTGAAGGATGAACTAAGATTCAAAGTCTAAATTTCACATGTATTTTACGTTAAGTCCGGATGTATTCTAGCAAATCTAGTTGAAATTCTGTTCATAGAATGCTCAAACCAAGTGCGTCACTGTGGAAGTACAATAAACCCAAAAATCAATGAAAGATGCGAATGAAAATTAGAAAAAATAATTCAACCAGTCAAATCAGTCACAATCAGCAGATGATCCTGACAATTGAAATGGTGATAGATGAAATGAAGGTTAGAAGTATCTACCTGATGTTCAAAATTTAGTGAGAAAAAATCAAATGACGATAGATTGTCTACCACAATGGGCACATAATTTAGAAGGTCAAAAGTTATTGTGCATGTGCCCCACAATAAGCTTTTCTTGTTATTATTATTATTATTATTATTTTTCATGTGAAAATGTCTCCATCTTGAGTGTCTGGTGGAAAACAAATTATATTTAACTAATGAGAAGGATTGATGAATCATGTAGGGAAATTTTAGGTGTGGAGTATTAGGTTATGATTCTCACTAGATTAAGAGCATAGCTTGACGTGTTCTATCAATTCTAGTGTCCTGGCATCTTTCTTGGTTCTTAACGTAGAGACAACACATTATCCTACGTTTGATGAGTTAAAGGTGTGGCCTTTAGAAAAGGCAGCTTGGACCTAAGCGAAAGTTGTTATAGATGAAAAGTACCATCAGAAGGTGGGCTAAAGAGCCAACCTATGTTCTATGTGAAAAGAAACTAGGCGAGCTTTGTGTTGAGGAAGTGTACCATCTTGATTGCATTTGAAAATATAGACCCACTTACACTCCATTACATGATGCCCTCTTGAGGAAGAGTTCACTACAATAAAATATACATTTATCGGTGGCTAGACATGCCGAAAAGGGAGGCATCGCTAATGTTGTAATAGATGTCTTAAATTGAGTTTGTTATTGGGCCTGTCGATGCCATCGACAGACTGTTTAACGTCACATTCGATGACATCGAACAGTACTCGATTCCATCGAAATTTTTTAGATTTTCTATAGTTGGTCGCTGACCTATCTGGGCACTTTTTCGTTATCATCAAAGGGTGTTTGATTGCACTTTCAATGACATCAAACATGGCTTAATGCAATTGAGATATTTTGGAATATCAGGTTTTGTCTCTAGACAGTTTCGGTGTTAGTTCAGTGCCATCGACCCAGCTTCGATGCCATTGAAGGATAAGTTTTGATGATATCAAAGGGCATTCGATGTTATTGAACTGATCAACACAGATTTTCACAAAGTTGCGAATTTGGGGGATTTGTTTCCTTTGCTGATTGGGTTTCCTCCAAAGGTTATATATTGGAGTGCAATTACAATTTAGAGTATAATTCTAGGGTTCCAATCGTCCAGGGTTTTCAAAAGGGGTGTAGAAAGGGTGAGATTTGAGGTCGTTCAAATTAGGTAAGCTCTATACTTTTTCATTTTTTTTTCATAGTGATCATCTGTCGCTTTGTGCTGTGGTTTTTTCCTGCGAGGGTTTTTCCATGTTAAAATCTCTATGTACTTCTCCTTTTTGCTTGCTCCCATTGGATTGCTATCCTAGATCCGACTTTGTGTGCTTCCGCGGCCCCCCAACATATCAGAGCTAATGTTGGGCGCATGCTTGAATTTGAAGGATTAATATCAATAGAAAATGTTAAGTATGATATTGAGAAATACTTAGGCAAAAATAATTTTGAGTTATGGAAGGTTAAGATGATTAGCCTATTAACTAAGCAAGGCGAAGATGGGGCTCCTAAGGAGCGTCGACTATCTATGAGTGATAATGATTGAAATACTCTTAATAAGAAGGCATTATCCTCTATCTGATTGTGTCTCACGGATGAGGTTCTCTACAATGTTTTGAGGGAGAAAACTGTACGAGTTTGTGGGCAAAGTTAGAGGATTTTTATGCTAAAAAGTCCATTGAGCTTGAAGCTGCAGTTGTTCAACTTCAGGATGATAAAAGGTGGAGATGTGGAGGCCCACATCATTAGTTTTAAGAAGTTGATTTGTAAGTTGCTAGATATGGAGGAAGTGGTTAAAATGAAGATTAGGTTTGTATTTTGTTGAATTCTCTTTCAGCTTTGTATGAGTCATTCAGGGACTCATTGTGCACCAAAAATTCATCCATGAGTGTGGATACCATTATCTCATCTCTTTAGGATAAGGCTATGAGAAAGATAAATGGTGGCACATGGACATCTTTGGATGTACTACTTACGAGTGGCTAAGGCCCGTATCCTAGTCTATACCGTTCCGTAGACTCTTGCTATCATCTCCGTCGAATTCTGACAACCTACGATCTATAGACAGCGTTTGCAAGCGATCCTAAGTCGCATCCTGTACATCTGAGTTGGCTTGACTCAAAACTTTTACCCTAGCGACCGCTCCGTCGCCGTGGTTCCAACGCCTAATCTTGTGCATTGATTCAATACTCAGGCCAGGAGTTGTAGGCTCACGTATATTCTGAAGAAACACCGTGTGTTGCGAATTTTGAGAGAATCTCTACCCAAACAACACATCAATCAATCGAGTACACATCCCATCATTCCACCCATCACACTCATCCCTCTCTTACACAAGCAATCCTCAAAGTCAACTCTTTCTTACAATACCCATCCTTCTCATCCCATCTTTCTTACAACACCATCCCTCTCTCCCATACATCACTCCATCCCATCCCATTCTCCACCATTTCCAAGTAACCAAGAGAGAAAAAGACTAAGGAGAGAAAAGAGAACCCAAGATCAAGGCCCACTTTCAATCTTCATCATCCGCCATCAAAGAGTTATCTTAGGAACCAAGGATTCCAAGGAGTTAAAGAAGGAGTCAATCGGTGCGTGTTTTGTAGGATTAGATTTCAATTTTTGTGATGAACCAAGTAGGGCCTACCGATTGATGGTATGGATCCTATTTGGGACCCATCTTGATGTATGCATTTTAATCCTAGGAGGGCTCATAATGGCAGAGTTCCCTCCATCACACGTCTCTCTCTCTCTATTTTTTTTTCCTATTGCAGCCCACCTTGAAGAATGGATTAGATCCACACCATGGACGGTGGAAATCCCACCATGATGTATTATCCACACCATTCTTCCTAGATAGACTTGGATGAAGGAAAAACATAAGTATCAATTTGATCCAAGAGGTGGGCCACGCTGATGTGGACCCACCATGATTTATTTATTATATCTGCACCATCTAGATTGCTGGACGGTGGGTTGCACCATGGTGCATGTGTTTTATCAATGCTATCCATCTGTTTCATCTAGACCATCCAGTGGTCTGGACGTGGTCATGGGCCACCATGCTGTATGTATTATATCCCAACCATCCATCTGGATGGTGGGGACCCACGAGCTGCATACCTATTGTATTTACGTCAGCAGTTCTGTGGGTCCTGATCATGAGGTGTGTTATATCTCAATCGTCCATCTAGACGGTGGACCAGCAAGCCACACCAACAGCTACAACTGCTATATTACGTCAGCAAGTTCTATGGGACTACCATGAATGTATGTGTTATATCCTAACTGTCCATTAATCTGGACGTGGACCCCACTCCAACTATATAGCTACTGTTAACGTCAGCAAGCTGAGTGGGTCTGATCATGAAGTATGTGTTATATCCCAGTCGTCCATCTCCTAGATGGTGGGCCAGCAGCCCACTAGCTGTTGTATTGACGTCAGCAGTTATGTGGGTCTGATCCTGAGGTATGTGTTATACCCCAAACCATCCAGCTATGTGGCCCACCACGTGGGACCACCATGAGCCCACCTCGATGTATTGTTGTATCCCAACCATCCATCCACTCTACGAGCTCGTCTTTAGGCTAGAGAGGAGAAATGAGATAGATCTGTCTATCAGGTGGACCACACTGTAAAAACCAGTGGAGGATTGAACGTCTACCATTGTAACCCGTTTGGGGTCACAAAAGTTCTAGATCAGTATAAAATTTGTTTTCCCTCTTAATTCGGGTCTTTGTGACCTTGTGAACAGATTGGATGGAAAATAAACATTATGGTGGGCCCCTGCCTTGACGATGTGTTGTACATCACATCGTCCATCGCTAGACGGTGCTATGTGGGCGCACCATGATGTATGTATTTTATGTCCACGCCGTCCATCTGTCGGGCCCACCTAATGCATGTATTTCATCCCTGCTGTCCACGTGGGACCCAGGTGATGTAAGTGTTTTATCAGCGTCGTCCGGACTATTGGATGTGCAGCCCACTTGATGTAGATGTTGTACACCCATGTTGTTCATCTGGTGGGCCCATTGTAAGACCCATATCCTAGACCGTACAATTCCTTAGACTCCTGCAGTCCTCCCGGTCGAATTTTAATGACCCGCGACGCGTAGATAGCATTTGCATGCGACCTTGATTCGCACGCTGTCAACCCGAATCGGCTCGACTTGAAACTTGTACCCTAGTGACCGTGTCGTCACCACGGTTCAAACGCTACATCTCATACCCAAGCCAGGAGTTGTGAGCCTACATTTATTTTAAGGAAAATGCTGCGCATTGTGAATTCTGAGAAAATCTCTACCACCTTTTAAATCAATCAAGTACAACCCATACCCTACCCATCCCTCTCTCACTCAAAAGTCAACAACACCCATACCTTGCCATTCCTTTCTTACTAATAAGTCAATGAGACCCATGCCTCCCATGTCATACACACCACTCCTCTCTCATTTTCTCACTCCATTCCAAGCTTCGCAAGGACAAAACGTCCAAGCATTTTCAAGGGAGAAGGAGAACCTAGGTGTGGCCCACTTCTTACCCCTCTCATCTCTCATCCTAGCCTTGCAACCTTCATCAACTTCCATCAAAGGGAAAGCCAAGGATTTTAGCAGTCCAAGGAGCTAAGAAGGAACAAAATCAGTGGGTGTTCATAGCACGAGATGGTGATTTTGATTTAGGGCCCACATGATTTGGGACCCATATTAGTGTATGTATTGATGCATGTGTTACAAGGGCCCATAGTAGCGGGGCCCCTCCATCGCTCATCTTTCTCTCTCTCTCTCTCTCTTTAATGTGTGGCCCACCTGACGATACACGTATGATGATCCAGATTGTCCAATTGCGGGACCCGCCTTGCCGCCCATTTTTGGGCCAGCCAAGATGGAGGGAAATTGTAAATATTAGCTTGATATTCTAGTGGGCCACATAGTGTGGACCCACTGATGTATTTTTATGTTCATACTGTCCAGATAGACTAGACAGTGGGACCTTCTTGATGTATGGGTCCATCTACACCGTCCAGTCAGACTGAACGTGGGACCCACCTAAAAGTGGATTAGATGGAACACCTCATGCCAGAAGCCTCAGCTACTGTATAGACGTCAGCAAAGTTCGGTGGGTCCCACATGTATTAACATCAACAAGTTCTATAGGTCCCACCTGTATTGACGTCAGCAAAGTTCCGTGGGCCACTAAGATGTACATGTTTTCATCCATGCCATTCTGAACAAGGACGTGGATCCTAAAAGGGCCTAGCTATATGCCCTAGAGGGGGGGTGAATAGGGCAATGCCAAATAAAACTTAAAACAGCTGAATAATAAAAGATATAAATAATAATGCTTAAATAATAACAATCTCAAAGCACATGAAATATGAGAATGATACTGAATCAGTTCTAAGGACAACCTTACACCAAAAACCAATGGCTTATGGTAGGACAACCTTGTTTCTAGAACAATCAGAAATCACAAATGATATGGAAAATAAATCAAGAATAACTTACAGAAATAAATCCTAAGTTATTACACCATTCAACCACACTTGCTTGAAATGAAAATTACAACATTCATCCACAAAAGCAATCCACAATACTGAAGGAATAAATGAATAAAGAAATCAAGCCATCCACAACACAACGATATATAGTGGTTCGCCTATGTGTTCACCAATTGTTAGCCAACAGCCACACAGAATGCTACTCCACTCCTAATATCCTCACACAGGGGATATTAGCATGCACTCTCAAAATAGGTTTTCACAGGTTCACCCAAAACCTTCACAATTGTGTCTTTTTATCTCGGGCTTACACAATCCAAAAACCCCCACAATCTGAGTTTTCTGGCTCTCCTCAGATAACCAATACAATGAGATTTTTCTGGCAAATCTCAAACAAAACCAGAGAAAGTAAATTACAAAGTAAAATACCTGGATCTCCTTTTGAAGTAGCCTAGTAGAACCAATCGGAGTAGATGTATGATACGTCGTTCAATGTCCAATACTCACTTAAAGAAAGGTTCTATGTCTAATTGATTTTAGATTAAATCAAGAAGAGAAAGGTCTATTTGATTTTGATCCCAGAAGAAGGAATGCCACAAATTCCTCTTTTCTAAATGAGATTGGAATATGGATCAAAATCACAATAGAATAATGCTATCAAAAAGAATATTAAATATGCACAATAGCTTAAAAAATAATCACAACTTATCTCAGAGTATAGCCTTAAATCGCTTGAATTGAATGGAATGGAATACCTAAACTCTGAAATTCGTACATTATTTATAGCCTGAAAAATCCCATCTTCGACTGGTCTTAGGATCCCTAGGACCGGTTGTAGCATCAAAGATTTTGAAAGATTTCTGCGGGATTAGATTAGTTGTACTCACGACTGGTCTTAGGTAACCTACGACCGGTCGTGGGCCACCTACGACTGGTCGTGAGTCACCTACAACTGGTCGTAGGACCATAAATAGGTCACTGGAGTTCGAGTCGTAGGACTACGACCGGTCGAAGGAGGAGTCGTAGAACTTCCCAGGACTGGTCGAAGCAAGTCCAAGACTGGTCGAAGAACAACCAGGAAAATCTGAAAATCTATAACAACCTAGGACTGGTCCTGAGAAACGTAAGACCGGTCGAAGCAAAGCTAGGACTGGTCTTAAGATTTCTAGGACTGGTCTTAGAATAGTCAAAACAAGCATATTAAAATATTCAGATTATGTATCCAGAATGACCTATCATATAGACCAACCTAAGGTCAATCTAAGGTCAAACAAACCTTAAAGTGAGATGAACATTGAAATCTTGAAGGTCTGTATTCTCAGATGATCTTAAAGGAGAAGCTTGAATCGAGTTGACGGCTTTGGTACTTTCTTGACTTGTCTTGATGAAGTCTTCTAATCTTGAATTTGTTAGAAGCAAATTTGAAGTCTTCTATTCTTGTAGACTTCATCTATGATATGTCTTGCAAACATTCTTCATTCATGATCTTGTCTTGAAAACATTCTTCATTCATGATCTTGTCTTGAAGCAGTGTGTAGTCACAAACAAGAAACACAAGAAGTACAAGACATATAGGTTTTGGCACTACAAAATTTGACAACCAAAGGGATATGAAATCATAGAACTAACAATCTCCCCCTTTGTCAAATTTGTGACAAAACACATTTATTAATATAAGAGTAAAATGAAGAAAGAATCATGAGCCATCAGAGCCATCAAAAATACTCTACTCCCCCTAAGTGAGTAGAAACAATCAACCATATTCTCCCTCTTTCAATTACTTCAATTACTCTCTCCCTTTCTTCCCCGTTCCATACTACTCGCCCTTTTTGTCACAAAATGACAAGAGAAGGCCAAAGGAGAAAAGAGAACACCATATGAAGAGTCAAGATTAATTATCAAATTAGTACAACACTTCAATGTCATCAATCCAAATAAAGGATATACAATAAAACCAAACATACAACCAAAGTCATTAACCGTAATAATAATACAGAATCCATCATATTAAAAAAGAAGGATAATCCACCTAATCAGATCCAGATGAAGGAGCAGGGATGGTTAGATCAATCTGAAGTAAGCCCCTATTAATGCGACGAAGATATTTTCGCATATATTTAAATTGCATATCATGGGCTACACTTAGGTTATCAACCTTCTCCTCCAATGCACTTAGACGTGCATCATAACTAGAGGAGGGATCATAATCAGGATCATTTTGGGAGTCAGTTTCAATGTCTTCAAATATATCATCCATATTTATATCAGCATGTGGAGGAAGATCAGCTGCTTCCTCTTCATTTCCTGCTTCAGCACTTTCACCACCACCTTCATAGAATTGACCAGGAAGCAAATCCAACTTCATCTTATTTAAATTAGTATTATTGAATGAAAGATGATGAATTGGTGCCTCATTCTCAGGTAAAGCAACAAGCATATTTGTGGCTAAACAAGTCATAAGATAACCAAATGGAATATCACTATGACCCGGATGAAGACGAAACTGAATGATAAAATGACATATCAAAGAAAGTAAACAAATAACGATGTCGGACACAACAGAGTGCAAAACTCGAACCATGAAAGCAGTCAACTCGATTTTATTGCCGGACCGAGGATACACGTTTGAGATGAAGATCCGGTGCAAAACTCTGTATCTGGGTAATAAAAATTTTGAGGGGAGCGCATTTCCTTTGTGCGTCCATTGTACTTCCATATTGCATAAATCTCTTGTCAACATTTGTTTTTCCGATTCTGATGGTTTGTCATGTAATGTAAGAATCGGAATACCTTCATCCTTGACAGGTATATGCATAATACTTGATATCAAGTGTCGATCTATTAGAAATTTTCCTTTTCTAGTAGCAATTGAGAACGTTAAATTATCAAGAGAAAAATCAGAGATACATGTAACCATAGATTGTGCAATGGACTGGTATGCAGGCCCACCCCAAAACAAAATATTAGACCAGCCAACAGATTCAAGGAGAGGGGCAATC
Organism: Magnolia changhungtana; assembly: GCA_030180095.1. Classification (NCBI taxonomy): domain Eukaryota; kingdom Viridiplantae; phylum Streptophyta; class Magnoliopsida; order Magnoliales; family Magnoliaceae; genus Magnolia; species Magnolia changhungtana. The sequence continues at coordinate 782,622 of JASAUF010000644.1, read as the reverse complement.
CCAAATTGTTCAATGTGATTGAGACTTACAGGATGCTCAACAATAACTTTATGGCTACGTAAATCCCGTACATTATTGGGATCATCTTCGGGTGACCGAAGGTGTCGTTTTGTTATAGATGTAGATCTAGATGAAGATGGACTACGGGATGTTTTCTTTTTCCCTCTAACATCCATTTTCAACAAGATTTACCAAGGAGCAAGCACAAAGACCACTAGAAGTGGTGGGTTTCTCTAGATCAGAAATTTTAGAGAGGAAACTCTAAAAAATCAACAAAAGATGAGATCTAGCTTATGGAATAAGCAAATCAAAGCATAAATCTTCAATAAAAATGAAGAAAAATGACCTATCTTGAAGAAAATCACGAAATCTCAAGATTGGTCGAGCCACGACTCGTTGAAGGAAGAAGAGGAAATGAAGAAGAAGGTAATTTTCCCCAATTATAAGATGCTCACGATCTTCACGACCGGTCGAGTGCAGTCTACGACCGGTCGAGCATCGAAAAAAATAAATATTTTTATACAAAAATTGAAATTTATACATATAAAAATTCAAAATATAGTGCACTATGATACATGCAGACAAGTATATTCAATTTAAAATGCACATACCAAGATCAAATTTCATTTTAGTAAACCTGCTTTTATTAAGCGGTTTAGTAAATATATCAGCAAGTTGGACATCGGTTGGAATATATTCCAAAGAGATAGCTTTTTCTTCAACTAATTCACGAATGTAATGATACCTAATGTCAATATGCTTAGTACGCGAATCTGAATTGGATTTTTGGAAATATTGATAGCACTGGAATTATCACAATGTAAGATCACTGAATCTTGATTAATTCCATAATCACTTAACATGCGTTTCATCCATACGAGTTGAGTACATGCATATCCTGTTGCGATATACTCAGCCTCAGCAGTGGAAAGCGATATTGAGCTTTGCTTCTTGCTAAACCAAGAAACCAAACAGTTTCCAATGTAAAAACAACCACCACTGGTTGATTTTCTATCATCAATATTACCAGCCCAATCAGCATCTGAATACCCAGCTAATTTAACATTAGTATCAAAAGGATACCAAAGACCCAACTTAGTTGTACTTGCGACATATCTAATAATTCGTTTGACAGCAGTGAGATGTGAATCTTTAGGATTAGACTGATATCTCGCACAAATACCAACGCTAAAAGCGATATCATGTCTACTAGCAGTTGATATAATAAACTACCAATCATACTACGATATAACTTAGGATCTACATCTTTACATGTAGAGTCTTTTGAGAGTCTCAAGGTTGTACTCATAGGAGTATTAAATTTTTTACCATTCTCAAATCCAAACCTTTTAACCAAGTTTATAGCATACTTGGTTTGAGACATGAAGATTCCATCAAGTTGTTGTTTTACTTGTAACCCTATGAAGTAATTTAGTTCACCAACCATGCTCATTTCGAATCTTAATTTCATCAACTCTGCAAACTCAATAGACATGTTAGAACAAGTTGATCCATAAATAATATCGTCTACATAGATTTGAACCATTAAAATCTCATTATTATGTTTCTTAACAAAAAGCGCCTTATCGACACTTCCTACTTGAAAACTATGACTAAGTAAGAATTTAGTCAATTTTTCATACCATGCTCTCGGTGCTTGTTTCAGACCATAGAGAGCGTTTTTAAGACGAAATACATGATCAGAAAGCTTGGTGTCTTCAAACCTTGAGGGTTGTTCTACATAAACTTCTTCATGTAAATCGCCATTTAAGAAGGCACTCTTTACATCCATCTGATAAATTTTAAACTTTCTAAAGCAAGCGATGGAAATAAAGTCTGATAGATTCAAGGCAAGCGACTGGAGCAAAGGTTTCATCATAATCGATGCCTTCAATCTGAGTGTACCCTTGTACAACCAGTCTAGCCTTGTTTCGTATAATATTTCCAAGTTCATCAAACTTATTTTTAAAGATCCATTTTGTTCCAATAATGTGTTTATCTTTAGGTCTAGGAACGAGATACCAGACATCACTACGAACAAATTGATTAAGTTCATCCTGCATAGCTACTATCCAATTTTCATCAGAAAGAGCTTCTTTTACATTAACCGGTTTTATTTGGGATGTAAAACAAACATAATTACATATGTTTTCAAGTTGTTTGCGTGTACGAACTCTAGTGAGAGGATTTTCAAGGATTTGATTGGTTGGATGATCTTTGACAGTCTTAGGTTCAGTTTGTGATGAAGAGTTATCTTGATTGTCGATTATAAGAATTTCATCACCATCTGAACTCGGAGCAAGTGTATTCAAATGATCATCAATGACCACATTGATGGACTCTTGAATCACACCTGTTCTTTCATTTAGAACCCTATAGGCTTGACTGTTTAAGGAATATCTAAGGAAAATACCTTCATCACTCTTCGTATCAAATTTTCCCAAATTTTCACGATCTCGTAAAATGTAACACTTACTGCCAAAAAATTGAAAGTATTTGACAGTAGGTTTCTTTTCAAACCATAACTCATAAGCAGTCTTATTTTCAGATTTACTAGTATAAACACGATTAATAATGTAGCAGGCAATATTAATTGCTTCAGCCCAAAGATTTCTGGAGAGCTTCATACTATTTAACATGACATTAGCCATATCCTGAAGCACTCTATTTTTTCTCTCAACTATACCATTTTGTTGAGGAGTTTTGGGCGCAGAGAATTCATGTGATATGCACTAATCACTACAGAATTTCTCAAAACTACTATTTTCGAATTCAGATCTATGATCACTACGGATCTTATAAACTTAAGAACCTTTTTCATTTTGGATTCGTTTGATGATCTTCTTTACTTCATCTAGGTTTCAGATTTGTCTTTTAAGAATGATACCTAAGTGAATCTAGTAAAGTCATCTATGATAACTAAGATGTATTTTTTGCCACCTCGAATCTCCATTCTGGTTGGTCCAATGAGATCCACGTGGAGAAGCTCGAGAGGTCTAGATGTGGTATTGGAGTTCACTTTCTTGTGAGAGCTCCTAATCTGTTTGCCCAACTGACATTCACCACATATTTTGTCTACTTTTTGTAATTTGGGTAGACCTCTTATAAGTTCTCTTTTGCTCAATCTAAACAAGTTCCGGTAGTGTACATGTCCAAGGCGTTTATGCCATAATTCAGTTTCATCAGAATGGACCATGTAACACGATTGAGTAGATGAGCTAGCATCACTAATGATGTAGCAGTTTTCAGAAGTTTTGCGACCAGTTAATATAACAGAACCCTCTTTATTAATAATCTCACAACCTTGATTAGAAAACTTTACATTATGGTTGTTGTCGCATATCTGAGATATACTCAGTAGGTTGTGTTTCAAGCCCTCAACATATAAAACATTTTTAAATAAGGGAAGGTTATAAAGCTGAACCGTACCTTGGCCAATGATTTTACAATTGCTTCCATCACCAAAAGTGACTGACCCATCAGTCCTATCTTTTAGATCGGTGAATAAAGCTTTGTCGCCTGTCATATGCCTGGAGCAACCACTGTCTAGGTACCACTTTGAATGGCTTGTAGCTTTGAAAGCAGTGTGGGCAACCAAGCAGCCAACTTTAGGAACCCATTTTAGTACTGTTTTGGGTTTAGGAGTGTAGTTGGACTTTTTCTGTCTGTTGTTATACGAATGACCTATAGAGTTAAATTTCAATAGCTCCTTGAGAAGATCAATAATCTTTTTAACCAAAGGATTTCGGTTTTGAAGATTGAAGTTGGCATGGCTATTTTTAGGTTTTTGAAGGGTCCTCGAATTTTTTGGAAAACCTTGATAAGTATTCTTTACTTTTGAGTTCGAAGACTCTCCTTTCACAAACTTAGGAGCAGTATTCTTTTGTTTAGGAGAGGTATTCTTATCATAGCCCAACCTGGATCGATCGCCACATTTTCTTGATCCGGATAACAATTTTTCTAATTTAGGATCACCTTGGGCATATCTCTAAGTGTCTTTCAAACTCAAAAGAGAAGCTACTTCATTTTTGAGTTTCTCGTTCTCGGATTTCAAATCATCAACTTAGGAGGTTTTGATTTTTACATCACATTTGGTCTTTTCAAAAAAATCGGAAATATGAGATTTTTCTAAAACAAGAGACTCATAATCTTCTTTAAGTTTAGAAAATTTTTCCTTTTGTAATTTAAGCTTGATAGCAATTTTACAACTCTCCTTATAAAGGGCATTGTATGCATCCTGAAGATCATCTTCATTGTCGTAATCACTATTCAGATTCTCTTCACTAGTTACTTCATCATAATCTAAAAAAGTGACTTTGGCCAGAGTTATAAGGGCTTTAATATCATCTCCCGACTCGTTTTCAGAATCTTCTGATTTCGAAGAGGATTCCGAATTAGATGATTCATCCCAAGTAGCCAACATACTCTTTCTTTTTTATTTGTCCTTTTTAGGACATTTGTTAGCCAAGTGCCCAAACTCTTGATAATTGTAACATTGACTATCTTTCAAAGATTTTCGAGCTCTAGGTTTAGATAGTCTCTTATCGTTTGATTTTTGAAAATCTACCTTTTTCTTATTTTTGAAAATTTTATAAAACCTTTTTACAAAAAGTGCCATATCATCTTCAGAATTTTCAAAGTCTGAAGTGCTCTCTTGTGAAATATTTTTAGATGATTTGAGAGCAATTGATTTTCCTTTTGGAGCTTTAAAGTTCAATTCGTAGGTTTGTAAAGAACCAACTAGTTCCTTAAACCTCATGTTATCCGTATCACGAAGTTCCTGAATCGCGGTTACTTTTGAATTGAAACGTTCAGGAAGTGAGCGTAGTATCTTTGCCCACACTTTACTTTCTGGGATTCTATCACCGAGACCCCACATTGAGTTTACAATGTCATTCAATCTAGTGTAGAAGTCCATAAACATTTCATTCTCCTCCATATAAATTTCTTCAAATTTAGTTGTGAGGAGTTGGACTTTAGATTTCTTGACAATAGATGTACCCTCGTGTGTCATTTCTAAAAGATCCCAAGCTTGTTTAGCATTTTCACACGAGATGATTCTTTTGAATTCATCTGGTGACAATGCACAAGTAATTGCATTTAGTGTTTTTGCATTGGCACTACTCTCACTTTTCTGAAGTGTGGTCCAAAGGGCATAAGATATTACTTTCATTGATTTTGAACCATCTTCATCAGTTACTTCAGTGATAGGTAGTTTCCATCCGTTCACTGTGGCCAGCCACACACTTTCATCCATGGATTTGAGAAAGATTCTCATCCTTGCTTTACAATAGGCATAGTTTGTGCCATTAAAGGGTGGTGGCCTAGTGACAGATAGGCTATCAAAATTTGACATCTTAATATAGCTTAGATCATTAGCTCAGGAAATAAATCCAATAAATAAGCAATAAGCACGAGCTATTTGGCTCTGATACCACTTAAAAGGGCCTAGCTATATGCCCTAGAGGGGGGTTGAATAGGGCAATGCTAAATAAAACTTAAAACAGCGGAATAATAAAAGATATAAATAACAATGCTTAAATAATAACAATCTCAAAGCACATGAAATATGAGAATAATACTGAATCAGTTCTAAGGACAACCTTACACCAAAAACCAATGGCTTATGGTAGGACAACCTTATTTCTATAACAATCAGAAATCACAAATGATATGGAAAATAAATCAAGAATAACTTACAGAAATAAATCCTAAGTTATTACACCATTCAACCACACTTGCTTGAAATGAAAATTATAACATTTATCCACAAAAGCAATTCACAATACTGAAGGAATAAATGAATAAAGAAATCAAGCCATCCACAACACAATGATATATAGTGGTTCACCTATGTGTTCACCAATTGTTAGCCAACAGCCACACAAAATGCTACTCCACTCCTAATATCCTCACACAGGGGATATTAGCATGCACTCTCAAAATAGGTTTTCACAGGTTCACCCAAAACCTTCACAATTGTGTCTTTTTATCTCGTGCTTACACAATCCAAAAACCCCCACAATCTGAGTTTTCTGGCTCTCCTCAGATAACCAATACAATGAGATTTTTTTGACAAATCTCAAACAAAACCAGAGAAAGTAAATTACAAAGTAAAATACCTGGATCTCCTTTTGAAGTAGCCTAGTAGAACCAATCAGAGTAGATGTATGATACGTCGTTCAATGTCCAATACTCACTTAAAGAAAGGTTCTATGTCTAATTGATTTTAGATTAAATCAAGAAGAGCAAGGTCTATTTGATTTTGATCCTAGAAGAAGGAATGTCACAAATTCCTCTTTTCTAAATGAGATTGGAATATGGATCAAAATCACAATAGAATAATTCTATCAAAAAGAATATTAAATACGCACAATAGCTTAAAAAATAATCACAACTTATCTCAGAGTATAGCCTTAAATCGCTTGAATTGAATGGAATGGAATACCTAAAATCTGAAATTCGTGCATTATTTATAGCCTAAAAAATCCCATCTTCGACTGGTCTTAAGATCCCTAGGACCAGTCGTAGCATCAAAGATTTTGAAAGATTTCTCCGGGATTAGATTAGCTGTACTCACGACTGGTCTTAAGTAACCTACGACCGGTCGTGGGCCACCTACGACTGGTCGTGAGTCACCTACGACTAGTCGTAGGATCATAGATAGGTCGCTGGAGTTCGAGTCGTAGGACTACGACTGGTCGAAGGAGGAGTCGTAGAACTTCCCAGGACTGGTCGAAGCAAGTCCAAGACTGGTCGAAGAATAACCAGGAAAATCTGAAAATCTGTAACAACCTAGGACTGGTCCTGAGAAACCTAAGACTGGTCGAAGCAAAGCTAGGACTGGTCTTAAGATTTCTAGGACTGGTCTTAGAACAGTCAAAACAAGCATATTAAAATATTCAGATTATGTATCTAGAATGACCTATCATACAGACCAACCTAAGGTTAATCTAAGTCAAACAAACCTTGAAGTGAGATGAACATTGAAATCTTGAAGGTCTGTATTCTCAGATGATCTTGAAGGAGAAGCTTGAATCGAGTTAACGGCTTTGGTACTTTCTTGACTTGTCTTGATGAAGTCTTCTAATCTTGAATTTGTTAGAAGCAAACTTGAAGTCTTCTATTCTTGTAGACTTCATCCATGACATGTCTTGCAAACATTCTTCATTCATGATCTTGTCTTGAAAACATTCTTCATTCATGATCTTGTCTTGAAGCAGTGTGTAGTCATAAACAAGAAACACAAGAAGTACAAGACATAGGTTTTGGCACTACAAAATTTGACAACCAAAGGGATATGAAATCATAGCACTAACAGATCCCACATGCCATATGTGTTTTATCTATACCATCCCTCCATGGGACCCACATGATGTATATGTATCTTGCATCCAGGCCGTCCGTCCAGGGCCTGGACATTGGTGCATTTCTTATAAATATAAAAATATATTATATAATAATATAATAATATAATAATATTATATTATGGTGGGCCCCACGTGGGACCCACCTGATGTATACGGATTGGCTGGAGTACCTTCACCAGCTATGTAGCTGCTGTTGACATCAGTAAGTTCTGTGGGGCCTACCGTGATGTAGTGTTTTATCTACACCATTCGTCCATAAGGTGGGACCAAACCACATGTGTTGCACGTGTGGGGTGGGGCCCACCCTATTGGTAACGGGTTGGCTGGTGTGCATTTACAGCAGCTATATAGCTGTTGTATTAATGTCAATAAGTACTGTGGGTCCCACAGATGTATGTATTTCATTCCATGTTGTCCATCTGTTTCATCCACGACATCCATCTGCCGGGCCCACCTTGATGTATGTGTTACATCCAAATCGTCCATTCGGATGGTAAGCTCGTCTTAAGGCTTGAGACTAAAAATAAGACAGATCTATTTATCAAGTGGACCACACTGCAAAAACCGTGGGGTTTGAACGTCTACAATTGAAACCACTTTTGGGGTCACGGGAGTTTTGGATCAATATGAAATTTGTTTCCTCTTAATTCAGGTCTTTGTGACCGTATGAATACTTTGGATGGAAAATCAACGTTATGGTGTGGTCCAGATGATCTTTAAATCATCTCCATTGCCATTGTGGTATGGTCCAGATGATCTTCAAATATAATTCATATTCTTTTTGGGTAATACTCTAAAATGATCTCTAAAAAATAGATGTATGGTGTAGATAGTTCACCTAGAACAGTGGGCCCGACTTGATGTATTTGAGGCCCAGATATGAGGCCCATTGTGATATGTTGGAGGCCCATTGTTGCGGCCCATGTGTTGCGCCCCATTTGATGTATATAAGGCCCATATATTACGGCCCATTTGATGTAGATGAGGTCCATGTATTGTGGCCCATTGAGATGTATTTGAGGCCCAGATATGAGGCCCATTATGATATGTTGGAGGCCCATTGTTGCGCCCCATTTGATGTATATGAGGCCCATATATTACGACCCATTTGATGTAGATGAGGTCCATGTATTGCGACCCATTGAGATGTATTTGAGGCCCAGATATGAGGCCCATTGTGATATGTTGGTGGTCCATTGTTGTGGCCGATGTGTTGTGCCCCATTTGATGTATATGAGGCCCATATATTACGGTCCATTTGATGTAGATGAGGTCCATGTATTGCGGCCCATTAAGATGTATTCGAGGCCCAGGTGTGAGGCCCATTGTGATATATTTGAGGCCCAGATATCAGGCCCAATGTGATATATATATGGCTCATATGATGAGGCCCATTATGATGTGTATGAGGCCTTTATGTGTGAGGCCCAATGGGATGTGTATTGGGCCCTTATGTGAGGCTATGGGCCCACTATATGTTTGGCCCTATGAGGGCCATTCCTTGGGAGTAATGTTGGTTGAATGTCTGCATTTATGGGCAACGATGGTTAAATATCCACATTATGACCTTCCCTTAGGCCTCGTTAGGCCCATTCTTGACATGAATAGGCCGTCTAGGCCCATCCTTGATATGAGGAGAGTACGTCATCATCATATAAAATGCTTAATATAGCTTCATGATCCATGTCCATGTGCATCATATATATGCTTGATATGAGGAGTGATTGATCATAGCACATGCCATTGGGTGGATTATTATAGGACTCCCTGCTAGGAGGAGTTACCCACATGAGAGCACGGTATACACAGGATTGTTGCATGACTGGATGGTATGACTCATGCATCTCACATTTTATAATATGACCACCGTATGCCCTTGCGACACCAGGGTCGTGGCCTCCACAGGCATGTCGTGGATGGCCAGATGAGACACCAAAAATGTTTGGTTCTAGCACACAGGCGCCATAGATGTCCCTGAGTGAAAATTTGTAAACCCCTTAGGCCAGGGGATGCTCCAACGTCTAGACCGAGTGGATATACATGAGTGCATGAGTATTATATACCAGTAGGCCATGTCTCTCATTGTGTCGTGGTTGGTTAGAAGGGGGTGTGACCTTACCTACCTGAGCGAGGGGGCATTATCTAGGTTCAGTTTGACCAGCTTAAGGAATGAGTCTGCTATCGATGAACTGGGCCCGATATTGGCAGGTGGATAGTGAGGTCTCTTCCACCTATCCTGTTATGTGCTCGGATAGGGGCAGCAAGCTGGCGTAGAGTGTACTAGACCCCAGTGATGGTCCCAGACATGTACAGTACTAACATGTGGACTTATTGAGTAGGAGTTACATACTCAGCATTTTACTCATTCATTCATTTATTCACTATCCACTCAGGTTGGTGGTGTACAACTAATTGTTATGTGTACCTTTGTTATGGCCAAGATTTTGGTTAAAGCGCGCGACCAACCTGAGATTAGGAGTTTACCACAATGAGTCTGGCTATCCAAATTTAGGTATGTGAGTAGTATGGATAGAAGCCTCTTGTGATGGACCCCATAGCCTGCGATATTACATATTATCTTCCCGACTTCACACTTCAGCTTGGTAATTTCATTCGTATTGCATATTGCATTGCATCCTCAACACATAGCATTTGGTTTATTATATTTTTGCATTGCATAGTCTAGATAAGGCTGATGGTATTTATGGACTTACTAGCATGTTTGCGCACTGATCTGATATTACATATTTTTGCACTTATCTGCGCACACACTTACACCACCCTCTAAGCTTTCTATAAGCTTATACACGATAGATGCGTGCAAGTGGCGTTAAGTTGTAGCAGCGTTGAGCTTGGAGCGTGAGCTATCTTCTGGAGATAAATGTATGATGAAAAATCCTCATTGTAGGATCCCAGGATCAAGATCTGGCGTATGGGCACTGGGAGCCGAGAATAGGGTAATATGGAAGCTGTTAGCACCGATTCGGTGATCGGGAATTCTGTGAGCCCGATTTTTGAGTTTAAGGCGTGACGCCCATTTGGAATGTGCAGGGCCCACCCCAATATGATGTTTTTATGGCCCATTGATGAGGCCCAATATGATGTTTTTTATGGCCCATTGATGAGTTCCAATATGATGTATTTATGGCCCATTGATGAGGCCCAATATGATGTATTTGCGGCCCATTTGGTGAGGCCCAATATGATGTATATGAGGCCCATGTGATGAGGCCCGATGTGGTGTATATTGGCCCATATGATGAGGCCTAATGTGATGTATGAGAGGCTCATGGATGTGGCCCATTGTGATGTATGAGAGGCCCATTGTGATATATTTGAGGCCTATGGGATGTGGCCCAATGCGATGTATATAAGGCCCTTGTATGAGGCCCCAATGTGATGCATGTGAGGCCCATGGGTGAGGCCCAATGCGATGTATGTGAGGCCCTTGCGCGAGGCCCAAAGCGATGTATATGAGGACCGATGTGATATTTGATTCCACTATGATGTATGTAATGATGTTTATAATGGGCTATGCCTTGAGAGCAATGATGGTTAAATGTCCACATTATAACTCTCCCTAGGGCCCATTGTTAGGCCCATTCTCACCTCCCCTTAGTAGGCAAACTCAAACCGTTGGGCCTCCATGATCGTTAGGCCCATTCTTGATATGAGTAGGCCATCTAGGCCCATCCTTGATATAAGGAGAGTACATCATCATTATATAATATGCTTAGTATAGCTTCACGATCCATATATGTTGGGACATAAAAAATGGTAAAGAAGAAAGGATTGAAGCAAGAGAAGATTGAGAGATAGAAAAAAATTGGAAGATAAGAAGAATGAAATAACTTTCGATAGGTTGTGCGGGTCCATGCAACCGATGTTTATTGCGCAGGCCGGCGCAACCAAAGATCAGTTGTGCAGGACTGCGCAACCAAAGATCAGTTGCGCGTGTCTGTGCAGTTGGTTTTAGGAGAAGATTTCCTTGAACGATTAAGATTGATGCAAAGTCTGTTCCATGACACGAAAATCAAGGTACCACACGTGCGAAGGCCTATAAATACCCCTCCCCTCTTTCATTTGGATGGATTGAAGATTTTGGAGAAGAAGCCGAGTGAGGAGGAAGATTGAAGGTAGTGGAGGAAGTCCCGGTGGGTTGCGCGGGTCTCGCAATCGATATCCGTTGCGCAGGTCCGCGTAACCAGACTGCTCTATAGTCTGTGAAGGCAAAGGATCGTTATGCTGCTGGAATGACTGAAGTCTTCAAGCTCCTTCTGTTCAAGTTTAAAGCAGAATGATCAGCAGAAGAACATATTCCTCTTAAGTCCTAGGAGATGACTGCAATCACTGACGAAATATTGCTGAATTTGATATTTGAAAATTGCACTTATAATATTTCATTTATTCTAAATAATCTATCTTAGAATCAAGGGATGTTAAAAGGATGTAAATGAACTCAGTATTAATAAATTATGATGATTATTTCTGATACTCTTTCTCTGTTATGTTTGAATAAGATAATCTCTCAAATCAAACACATTTGTTTTTTGTTTGAAATAAAATGATGACTTTATTGGGGAACTTTATTATCTTCTTTAACATTAGTAGTGAAATCGTTATGAAACTTTAATCATAGTTTGGCATCTTTCAGACGTTAAAATGGTGACTCTCAGCGGGAACATCCTCCCCTTCATCTTTAAGATAGATTATTTAATTCTTCAACCGATAAATACAAGCATGATTTGTGATTGAAGGTTCCTGCATCCGATTCCAACCTACTACTCATGGAAACTTCTACAAGAGAGGTGAACTTCTAATTCATTTCGACCGGGTTGATAATATAATACACATCGAATCGAATTCCGAAGCACGTAACTCAAATCTCTACGAGTGGAAACAACATGACTCGGGAAACAGCTGGAGTGGTATCTACGTCACCTCAACCATCGGGGGGCGATGAAGGCTAGACTGTCATAACGTCTCCTAAGACGAGAGCACATAATGCAAGAAACTCTAGAATGAATCAACCTTCACTAAGAATCAGAGGGCCGATAACACGTAATGCAGTCAGAAAGAATCCGAACTCGCTCCTCCGGTAATATACCCCGAACGAATGACCCCATTATTGACAGCGCGTGTAACGCCCCAGTTTTCGAGACCCGAGTATATCACTTGTCTCTCGAAAACCCAAGTGTTAACTGGTAAGCAAAAGGATAATCAAGTTCAAATCAAAGTGCGATTAACAAAACCAAGCATAGTATAGATAAAACCTAAACAGTAATAATATCCTGGCCCACTCAGCTGGGGCCCATATACAAAACCTTAATTCTCAAAACGAACTGAAATGTTAATAAGCAAGTAAACTACTGATTTAATCTAAAATAAGTAGTCGCCTCCTAGTACTGCTCCTCATCGTAAGCCTCCTCCTAGACTTCAGCCACCTTTGGCTCCGCCGCAAGTCCCTCTGTCCCTCGGTCATCTGTACGGTTAAATATTGATGAATAAGTGGCTAACTCAGTGTGATCTCCCGCTAAGATTACACACCACCGCCCTAAACAAGGAATAACATAAAAGCATACAAATAATCCAAAACACAGTAGATGCGGTCTTTTTAAATGCATGGATGTATGAATGCAATCGTCGGCCTGGGTAAAACATCCAGACGGCCTTTGTCCCTGGAAAAACATCCGGACGGACATGGGGGTCGTCACCCAGGGATAAGACTAGTCATCAGTACAACATTCAACGTAATTATAGGGCATGATAATTCGATTTAATATCACAATCGAATGACTGGTTATAAGTGCAACATTCAGCGTAATCGTAGGGCAGAGTGATCCAAGTCATCGAAATATGCTATGTATGCATGACTTGTCAGCCCATTATTAGTCCATTTGCAATCACCCAATTTAAATAAGCTCACGGTCACTACAAGGAGAACATGACCCAGCGTAGGCCGACGGCTTGGGCATAGTGTCCCATTCCACCATCCCCAGCCCATGAGGCTACCGTCTTAGGGTGTGTGTAGCACCCACTAACATGTGGTCAATCAATTCAACATAAAGGGCTACAACAATGCCGACTAGGGGTGAGATGTTGAAATTATCAAAAGTGGCGGTATACACATGTCGGCATGAATGGTTCAAAAGCGAGTAGACAACGATATTTGGAAATGGTAAGAGGTCCACCCCAAGTTAGTCAGGTGAAACGACACATGGATGGTAAGCCCTATGGTCAAGTGCCACCACTAAAACCACCATAGCAGGGGTCTACTCATGTCACAACCAACTAGTTACACCCCAAGCACGGACTCCCCTTTGCTAGGACTTCCCATGGAGAGATTTTAGCAATATGTGTGTCATAGCAGCATATATTACGATATGAAAGGAAAATAAGGAATGACACATGTATTCCTATCAATATACAACAACTGAATAAACATGACATAAATGACTAGAATATTCATTTAGGCAGTTCAAGAATCTAAACAATAATAAGCATGAGAATTATCATGTTTAACTGTAACGCCCCGGATTTTTGCCAACCTGGGATTAGATGACCTTAGGCAATGGTTTGATCGTAATACCTCATTAACTTGTCAGAACTGAATCCCAAAGTCTAAAGCCGCCTTTGAACTCATTTCCTTCACAAACCTCACCCTTCATCACCTTGATCTTCCAATTTTTCTAATAACTTTCACCCTAGACACTATCTTAAACTAGCTAAGTAGTATAACTTGGATCACTTTATATACAAACTCCAAAGGCACGAGTACCACCTCGAATGTAATTCACTTAGACTAAATCCTTTAGAAATGAGACAAAGTAACTAAGTACTAAACTCAATTAGCTATGAAATCCGTTAGATCGCTTTAAATACGATCTGCAAGACCCAAAACTTGCGTGAACAAGTGACGCTTAGGTTACCCTAAAGTTTAGAACCAAACTCATTTCCCCGTCTGCCTTTCGGAATGAAACGAAACTTCAGATTAGGTCTAGGTCGCACATCGGGATTCCGATTAACCCGTGTAGCTAAGGAACTAGGACCGCCCCCTCTGGGCTTAACAATCATCTCAAAAATCGACCTTATCCGATGTTCCACGGCCATTCGTTTCGAATCGGAGCGAGGTAGTGTGAAAAACACTATTCATAAGCCAAAATAAATATCCGGAATAGTGATCGGCATCGTTCGTTGACACGTCGATATTGAGCAACCCGACCGTCGAATCGGACCAAATTACACCCTTCCTGATTAAGAAAAATTTCAAGAACATTTACATGTACTTGGAATTTCTCGATCGACGGCCCACCGACCGTCGAATCAAGTGGTCCGCCACGTACGATCTTGTATCCGAATGAGTCAAAAACGTAATCCCACGTAGATCCATTGATGGTGAGCTTAAGTCGACGTTTGGTTCAAGGAGGGCCACCGGAACCTCCCTTTGAAATTTGGAAAAGCGGCGAATATCCTATATAAGCAGTACCCCATGAACCTAAGTCTAATTTCGAATATTTTAGGCTATATAAGGGCCTTAGAGCACCCTCTCTCACAGCCATACGAATTTGAGTTTTGGGAGAGAGAAAAGAGAGAGAAAGTGTGGGAGATCTGGGAGAAACTCCCTGCTTTCTCGTTCCATTAGCGGTGCTTAACCACCTCATTCTTGCCGCTTTCCGGCGATTCCTAAGATCATTTCTAGGTAAGAAACCCTAACCCTAGATCTGATTTGAGTTGTATAGGCTGTGGGTTGCGTAACAAACTAACCGATTCCGCTCTTTAGGCTAGAAATCTCCGTATACAAGTTCTACTACCCTTGCTGATTCGTTTCGTTTCAAAGGGCAAAGGTGAGGACTTTAAGCTTATAAGTTACGGTTTTCAACGCTTTCAATGTCAGATAATGGTAGATTCATGATCTGCTTGCAATTGCACATGTACAAAGTGCTTTCCGTTTCCTGTTTTGATTAATCTGGTGTGAAATATGGAATTTCACATATTCTAGTTATACGTAGAAATACCGTATAATGTATTTTTTTTTTGGATAAATGCTTGACATGTTTATTTAATGTTTAATTATATAACATATGAATAAAATACTAGTTTGGCGAAAGGAATCGCCAAAATATATGTTTACTTGTAAATGCGCCGTATGTTGAAATTACGTATTATAGAAATACCGTATACGTATCTCTTTTGGAATAATGTTTGACATATGTATTTAATGTATGATTATACAATACATGATTAAAATACTAGCTTGGCGAAAGGGATCGCCGAAATCTATGTTCCTTTGTAAACACTATGTATGTCGAAATTGGGTATACGTGAAAGTACCCTATACGTATGAAATTTGCTGATTTGTTTGCCATGTTTAATTGCTGTATGAATATGATGTATATGTATAAAATACTAGTTTGGTAAAGGGACAACCCTAGTACACACTTCCCTAGCATACGTCATGTATGTTGAACTATTGTATTCCAAGTGTTAGTGAATTCACTTGTGAGTGTAAGTGCTTAAGTGTTAGAATCTTAGGTAGGTGCTGAGATGGGATTCTCGGCTACCTTAGAGTCGCATATGACACTCTCCATGTGGTTGTTCACTCTAACCACTCGCCTACGAAATGTAAGTATTTGTATACATATTTACATAATGCTTTATAACATGCTTTTGAACATGCCTTGTGACTTGTTTATTAACATGCTTCATGTTATGCTTTTCAATATGCTTACTAGTGTCCTTGAATTACCACATTATCATGCCGTATTTCACATGCTATGGTTAGGATTTGACTGAGCTTGGGACTATGTTCGTAGTCCAAGCATCCGGTATCAGACTTGAAGATGTGGTTGGGATTCGTTCCGCCACGCACGATGTGTTGGTGAACCCGTGTCGTACTTCGGTTGGCGATAGTGGTTGGCCACACGAGGTGCTTCTGCGCCTCATATCGCCCAACTTGTTGTGCGCTCGAGCTAGCCGAACATGTCAAGTAAACCGCATGCCTTATGTATGTTCACCATGTTTGGTCGCTAATGCTTGAACCTAGGGTACCAAACTACCAAAAATCCCGTTAACCATGGTACCTCGATCCGCTAAGACTCATGAGCCGGGCATGGTGGTATGGGACACCGTGGTCGAGCCGTCGGCCTACGCCGGCTCGGCCGCGTGCCTCCCCCGTAGTGACCAAGTGAGCAACTCAACTCGTGAGCCGATTATGGTGGTATGGGACACTATATTCGCGCCGTCGGCCTACACCGATAAGGTGATGGGGAGTGGTGCGGTCTTTGTGTGTACGATGTACAGCGACCCTTTGTAGTGACCGCGAGCATATTCTCGAAGTTGCAGCGTGCCTTAGGGTTCGCCGCGATATATAGTATGAACTAGGCCTGTTTACGTATAGTTGTATCGTGATGAATCGTTTAAGGGGTGATGGGGAGTGGTGCAACCTTTGTGCGTAATGCACCACAGCGACTCTGCAGTGACCTAGAAAACACACCATCGTCTAATATTAACTAGGACTGACGATCCTAGAATGGATCATGTTTGGGAATGATACAAGGGAGGTACCTTAGTTTCCCAATCCTGCTGTTTGAAATGAACTAATTAAAAACTCGGTAATCATACTCATCATGCATCGCATGTGCCTGGAAGATGTGGAGCACTGTGGGATGTAAGCATGCGCGAACGTGAGATGGTGTCGCTTGAGGAGTATGTCGGAGAGGGCATCCATCATACCTGCATTCATACTTGCATTAATCAGAGTAACTAGGAGTGTTTGATTTACTGCTTTATCATTACTGCTTGACTGTATTGATAACATGATAACTTATGTCTTATCGTTCCACTGAGTTAGCTACTCACTCCCACGTTACGGGACGGTGTTGTACACACCAAACAGATTTGTTGAGTTTCAAGTGATGGCGATGCTTGGAAGCTTGAATGCGAGCCGACTACTTCTATGGTGATGAGGAGGAGTTCTCCTATCTCAGTATCTCTCGATGTGTCTATGAAGACCGGTATTAGACATCGACGGACGGGCTATGGTATTTGGGATAGGAGACTTTACACGTCATCACATTAGGTATATTTTAGAACTGTCCTTGTAATTATTTAACCTGGTAATGTTATCACACTCTGGAGACTCATCATAGTTTATATATTTTATCTATTTATCATAGTCTTCCGCTTGCAAAATTAACTGTCTCTGGAGTATGATATGTTGTTTTGGCTTAATCTCACTCATGTTCACTACTCTAATACAGTCAACATTCAATCATCATTCATTTTGTTGCATAAGTGATGTTCTGGAACTCGAGAGTTGAGTTACTACTCGACCCCCGATTTTCAGGGCGTTACATTAACAGATAAATCAAGTGAATACAGTTTAATTTTACACATAGTTTATCATTAGTCTACCTAGCCATTTATATTAATAAAACTGCCATTTTTGGTCTAGTTAAGGGTGGAAAGCTTAAGGGGAAGAAATCATCACCCGACAAGACGTAAAATGCTTATAGAGGCAAGTTTCCTTGAGAAGATGGTGTGTTTGCACCACTCCCGTAACTCCCTGTATAGATTTATTTACATTAGTCAATGTGTCATGAGTTTAAATATATGAGGGTTGGAAGTCCCCACATCAAATTTGTTTGGGATACAACCAATGGTGATCAAACCTATCAACCACGTGCCCCTATATTACTATAAACCGACCCTAATCAAAGTTCACACCTACTATGCCTAACCATCCCAAAACTGGGCATGGTGGGCTTTGTTTGGTCTGAGCTTGTCAGCCCATGCTGTATACATGGCTCATAGGGGTTAGTGTGGGACCTGCTATGCATCAGCCCATTAGGAATTGAGGCCCACAGTGATGTGGTGTCTATCCTCTGGAATGGGTGTAGCCTATGACACTTATTGACATTGCGTGTGGCATTGCCCACATGACCCTTAATATGGTGCAGTCCACATAGAACTTCTTCAAGTGCAGCCCACCAGCATGTGTATAATGGGTTTACCCGAGTTTGGATGTGGCCCACCAACATCTTTTACATGGTGCGGCTTGCCAATTATTTTCAGATAGAGTGCAGTCTGCTGCACATAATGGTGAGGGCTATAACAACATATGGTGTGTTCTACCAGTGCACAGGACCCACAGATGTGAGGCCCCACAGCAATGTCCTACTGTGAGGGACCCATCTGACGCTGTAGTGGAGCCCACAACATAGGGCGACCCAATTAGTTGTAAGGGGTGGCCCACCAGTGGTGTAGTCTACCCGCCTTACGCAGGGTGTGGTCCACCAAGATTGGATAAATGCAGGGCCCAGACTACAAAGCCTGGCCCAACAGTCCAGCCCTTTTCATCTGGCTGCAGGCGTGATTCTAGTTGATATGGAGCCCATTTGGGGCCGTCCTTCGGCCCAGCTCAGGGCCAGCTTTTCAGCCCAGATAATGGTTTGCTGCAAGCCTGTCTTTGGACCTATGCAGGGCCCAGTAAGGACGTGAAATCCTTCCTGAATCAGGGCTTGTTTGAGACCTGCTTCCCAGCCACTTCGAAGCCTATCTGTAGGCCATCCTTAGTCGGCTTAGGAACCTAGGCCAAAGGCCTGATTCCTGCCAAACTTCTGGCCCAATCAAAGGCTTGCTTGCAACGTCTTTATGGCTTTGTGAGAGCTGAGTTTTTCAGGTTGATGGATGGCCTGATGCAGGGCATGGTCTCGACCCATTTTTGAACTAGGTAAGGGTCCAGTTATTGCCCTAGTCCCAGCCCAGAACTCATCATTTTATTGGCTTGGTCGGGGACTGAAAACAGCGTACAATATTCAGCTCAAAACGCTACTGTATTGGCCTTATTAGGGTCTGAAACACAGCCATTCACCTGGCCTGGTGATCAGGGTCGAATACTGCATATTAGACCACAGTTATTACCTGATCTTAAGTACATGATAGCGCCTAATGTCGGTAGTTAACTGTGTTTTGTTGCAGGATGAAATAAAGAGCGTTGATTGAAAAAACATATTAAAAGAGTGGATTTGACGCTCCGAAGTCACCAGAGCAAGGAACGGACTTCAAAGGACCAATAGTGACAGATTCATATCCAGGGAATTCGAGATCCAGAGCCAGGGAGAGAAGAAAGAGAAGAAAGAGAAGGAGGAAGAGAGAGAGATTGATCGGTTTGACGTTTTGATTTTATGAATTTTATTTAATATTTTTTATGGATTTTATGGGTCACTAATCTCTCAGCTAGGGCTGAGATGAAGCCCCTAATTTGATCAGCTCTTGTATTGGTTGATTTACTTTGAATTTTAATTAATTTGTTTCTTTCTCTAAGTGGGCTTTATGGGTTTAAATTCCATACTTCTCCATCTATGAACTTGACCAAAGTATATATATGGATGATGTTTGGATGCTTACTACAGGTGCTTGTGTCTGATCAAGAACAGGTTTCCTATAGAGGAAGAAACAAGGTGCTTTAATGAATTGTACATACCATGTGCCCGACCAAGGACATGGGATGTATTGTTCATGGCATTGCTTAAAGGAATTAGACATTCTGTATGCCCGATTTAGGACACAGATTGTGCTTTCTCTATCTAAGTGGTATCAATCTATATCAAGGTGAATCAACAGACAAAACAAGGATTAGGATAATTAGGGGTGGATTCGAAAGTCCTAGTGCTCTCTCTCTGATTGAATTTTCTTCCCTGTTCTTAATTGTTTTATTTTTTCTTAGAATTGTGCTTAGTAGTTTATTTCATTCTTTGTTGGATTAGTTAAGGAGAATCATAGATTTGAGTTGTGACGACCAGTCCTCGTGGGATTCGACCTCGATCTTACCGAGTTTATTACTACATCACAACCCTATACTTGGGGAGTGAACAAGTTTTTGGCGCCGTTGCCGGGGACTGTTTCGATCTAAATTAAATTTAGGATTCTCTCTTATCATAGTTCATAGTCATAGGATTTTACTAACTTTAGATTAGAGTTTTTGTTAGAAATTAACCTATTTCCTATTTTGTAGGGTCCTGACATAAATTTCTAATTTGGTAATCCCTTTCTAAATTTCTTACTTTTTCTAATTTCTATTTTTAGAATTAGGATTTTATTTTTAGAATTTTTTTTTTAGTTTCTAATTTTAGATTTAGATTCTTCTTTTAAGTAACTTTCTATTTTCTACTTTTAGAAATTTTTTTTTTAGAAACTAACTTAGCTTTTTATTTTTAGTAACTTTCTAATTCTAGGATTTCTTCTTTTTTTTAGAAACTAACCCTTTTTTTTAGTTCTTTAGAAAATTTCTAATTTTAGACTTTCTGTTTTAGAAACTAACTTGTTTTGTTTTCTTTTGCAGGATTTTAACATAGATCTCCAATTGGTAACATCTTTCTAAATTCTCCAGTCCTCTCTACTTTCTATTTTGAGATTTAGGTTTTCAATTTTTAGGAATTTTCTACTTTCTAACTTTGGATTTGGTAACTTTCTATTTTCTAGTTTTAGAAACTTTCTTTTTTAGAAATTAACCGTTGCTTATGATTTTTCTATCATTATTTTAGGAAACTTAATTTGTTTTTGTTTTTATTTACAGGAATTGGGGAAGGAAACTACTAAGTGAAGGAGGAGCTTCTTAAATCTTCTGACATCAATCATCTCCTTTCCTGGGTTCTTTCTTCCCATTCTTGTTGACATAGTTTTAACTTGTTTTAGAATCTCATAGTTTCTAGTTCTAGTTTTATTTCTCTTAGGTTGCTTTTTAGTTTAGTTTCCTTTCTTACATTGCAATAACATAGTTTATGCTAGGACGTAGATCTCTGAACATAGAACTAGCACCTTTTGATCCTGAATTAGAAAGAACTTTTCGCAGAAGATTTAGAAACATCCTATTTGAAATGGCGGAAGAGAATGGAACTAAAGCTCTTAGAGATTATTCAGCTCCTGTCCAATTCAATGCGCCTTCATGCATAGTGTTGCCCACCACCACGGCAGCACACTTTGAACTCAAGACTGGGGTCATACAGTTGTTGCCTTCCTTTTATGGTTTAGACAAGGAGGACCCATATCATCATGTGAAAGAATTTCTAGACATTTGCTCTACCTTTAAATTCCAAAACTTCTCAGACGATTCGATCCGCCTACGCCTGTTTCCTTTTTCTTTGAAGGATAAGGCGAAAGCATGGTTGAATTCTCTAGAAGTTGGGTCTATCACTACATGGGACCAATTGTCTAGAAAGTTCTTAAACAAGTTCTTCCCTGTTCACAAAACTAATGCTCTCCGTAGAGAAATCACTAATTTCACACAAAAAGAGGGAGAGCACTTTCATGAATGTTGGGAAAGATGGAAGGACTTGCTTCTTAAATGTCCACACCATGGTTTTGAGAAGTGGCAACAAGTGCAATATCTTTTATGACGGTCGACACCCCGAACCGTCGTATGGTTGATGCCACCGGTGGAGGGTCCTTCATGACCAAAAGCGATACCGAAGCATGGAAATTCTTTGAAACCTTGTGTGAAAACTCCCAAAGAATGGGACTATTCAGATAGAGGTGAAAGAAGTTCCCAACCACAAAAGAGAGGTGGCATATATGAGATAGGAGTCACACCAGATCTCCATGCCAAGATTGATGGCCTGACAAAGAAGGTTGATGCTCTGATGTTACATAATGGACCTCCACAAACAACTCAAGTCGAGGCATGTGCCATATGTTCTAGTCTTGCCCATCCCACGCAGTCTTGTCCATCTGGTGCAGCATCCCCAGAACTTCTTTCTGAACAAGTACATGCAATGAACACTTTTCAAAGACCTGGGAATAATCCTTACGCAGAAACTTACAACCCAGGTTGGGCTAGGCATCCAAATTTCTCTTGGGTAAAAGGACCACAACAAGGAGGACCATCTGGAAATCCTCCCATGCAACCTTACCCTCAAGCTGGCAATCAACAACTCCAACAGTTTTCGCAATATCAACAAGTCCCTTCACAATCACGGAAACCATCTCTTGAGGATACACTCCATCTTTTTATGCAGAGTTCTCTCCAATTCCAAAAAGACACCCAACAAACCTTACTAGCTAACCAGCAAAGCTTACACGCAAATGCGTAATCCATTGCCAAGCTGGAAGTACAAATGCGTCAACTAGCTGCCACATTGAGTGAGAGAGAGAAGGGCAGTTCCTAGTCAACTGGCTAATCCAAAGGGACAAGATGAGATTGGCTCTAATTCTAACCAAGGTCAATATCATGAGCAAGCCAAATCGATCACTACCCTTAGGTCGCAAAACAGATTGACAACGAATAGAGATACCTAGGGATGAATTGAATTCTAAAGCGTAAGATCAAGATGAAGTAGAGAGACACACTAATGCATCCAAAGTCCAAAAGTTCTCTGACTCTCCAAGAGACACTAATGTGCCACCCTATGTGCCCAAAGCACCATTTCCTCAACGTCTGGCACCAATGAAGAAAAGAAACAACTTTGATGAAATCCTAGATGTGTTTAAAAAAGTGCAAGTCAACATTCCGTTACTTGATGCCATCAAGCAAGTCCCTGCGTACGCTAAGTTTTTTAAAGATTTATGCACTCAAAAGCGTAAGCAGAATGTTCATAAGAAAGTCTTCCTTGCAGAGCAATTCAGCTCCATGATCCAACATAACACTCCTCCTAAATTTAGGGATCCAGGAGCTCCCACCATTTCTTGCGGCATAGGAGATCATAAGATCGGGAAGGCATTGCTTGATTTAGGGGCGAGCGTCAATTTGTTACCATATTCGGTTTATGAGCAGCTCGGACTTGGTGAGTTGAAATCGACTAAAATAACATTACAACTAGCTGATAGATCTGTCAAGGTGCCCCGGGGTGTTATTGAAGATGTACTAATCCAGGTTGACAAATTTTATTTCCCAGTGGATTTCATAGTTATAGATACTCAGCCTGTTCAGAATCCTCATAGTCAGATCCCAGTCATTTTGGGTCATCCATTTTTGGCCACATCTAATGCTATTATAAATTGCAGGAATGGAGTTATGAAGTTGTCATTTGGTAACATGAATATTAAACTTAATGTTTTTAATGCAGGACAACAACCCGCGGAGTTGGACGACATATTTGAAGTGGACATGATCGAGAGTCTAGTGCAGGACTCCTTCCGTAAATCTTTTGAAGATCCACTTGAGACCTGCTTAGCACAACATGGCACGGATTTTGACATAGATAGTCCCATCCACGAAGTCAATGCACTGCTCGACTCTACTCCGATATTGGAGACTGAAAAATGGAGAGCGAAAGTGGAACCTCTTCATCCCTCTGAGACTCTTCCTGACAGCACAGTTTCTAACTCTGAGAAGGCAAAAGAGAACAGGTTGCTTAATGTTCTTCGAACATATAAGGCAGCAATTGAACGGAAGATAGCAGAAATACAAGGAGTGTGCCCCACTGTATGTAAGGATCATGCTGTGGAAATGTCACGTAAAATACAAAGGAAGCATGATCCTAACATGGAGGAAGTTGTTCGAGCAGAAGTCCTTAAATTGTTTGATGATAGTGTCAATTACCTCATTTCAGATAGCACAGTTTATGGGAACTCGCATCACTTATCTGGGATTGGTTAACCACAGTATTGAGGTAAGTTCTTTGGCGGACCCTGGTCTTAAAGATTAATGAATTCATGGTCCGTTTTTGTCTGGCTGAAGACGTTAAACTTAGCGCTCCTGGGAGGCAACCCAGCATTTCATTTGATTTCTTTTTCCTTGTTAGTTAGTTCAATGTTTGTGGGTAACATTACTGCAAACCCTCACGAGACTACAACTCGTCCACTAGGGGTAACCTAGGGGTTTAAAGGCTTGTTGCATATGCTAAATGCAATCGAGAGCACCTGCGAAAGTGGTATAGGTAAGATCTTTTATTTTACTGATTTCTCTCTTGTTCTGACTCGCTTTTTACTGCTGATATTTTTGAGAGCTTCTTGATTCTCCATCCAGTACTATCTTTCCCTACTCCTCTTTTCTTTTCGTTGTCTCATGTGCATTGCATGCTTATTTCTTTTACATTGAGGACAATGTAGATTTTAGGTTGGGGGTGGGAGATTAGGTTACCTAATCAGTATTTTCTTGGTCTTGAGCGAAAAATTGTGAAAATTTTTAAAAATTTTCTGGAATTTCTATTGAATTCAAAGTGATTTTGAAGGATAGTTGTGATTTTGAAATTACAAGATTCAGAATGTGAGAAATTTATGACTCTTGGATTTGGTTGTCTGGCAGATTTCACACTGAAGTTTGAATGGTTAATCCTTGATTAGAAGTTGTAAACATTGATTGAGCCATGATTTCACATATCAGATCTCGTTTACACATTAAGTTTTCAGTTCGATATTAATTGATAACATGGTAATCACTAAGCATGAAAGGAACCAGCCTGAAAAACAAAATTTTTAGCATAAGTCTATAAAGAAGAATTGAAAGAATAAGTCGCATAATTGTCATCATAGGTTTGCTCCCTATAGATGAAGATTCGATTCCTCATAGTTGACATGAGAAAAGATTTAGGCGACAAGTTTTCACCATAGGTTTGCTCCCTATAGGTGCAGATTTGATTCTCCTCCTTGGCATACTATTCATAAAGAAAATCAAAAAAATGGTAGAATGAAAGGTTAATCTGTAAGGCAAGTGTTGGTTCCAGTTTTGGGTGACATGAGCTCCGTTGTTAATTACCAATGATATCATGAAATTGACAATTGAATCTCTTAATGGTTGAAAGCTGAGATGACACTATACACTCATGAAACTCAATGTTTTAGGATTATTCTAATTCATGTCTTAATATTTTGAACTTGATTATGAAATTTACAGTGAACTTCATTCCAGGAGAAAATTCCACTCACCATGCATGAATCGTAGAATGATCACATCTCGACTATCAGTTCACGAGTCACTTGAATTTACAGGAATTATCTTTTATTTCTGAAATTATTTTTCGCATGTTTTGCTCGGGACTAGCAAAATGCTGGTTGGGGGTTGTGATCAGGGTCGAATACTGCATATTAAACCACAGTTATTACCTGATCTTAAGTACATGATAGCGCCTAATGTCGGTAGTTAACTGTGTTTTGTTGCAGGATGAAATAAAGAGCGTTGATTGAAAAAACATATTAAAAGAGTGGATTTGACGCTCCGAAGTCACCAGAGCAAGGAACGGACTTCAAAGGACCAATAGTGACAGATTCATATCCAGGGAATTCGAGATCCAGAGCCAGGGAGAGAAGAAAGAGAAGAAAGAGAAGGAGGAAGAGAGAGAGATTGATCGGTTTGATGTTTTGATTTTATGAATTTTATTTAATATTTTTTATGGATTTTATGGGTCACTAATCTCTCAGCTAGGGCTGAGATGAAGCCCCTAATTTGATCAGCTCTTGTATTGGTTGATTTACTTTGAATTTTAATTAATTTGTTTCTTTCTCTGAGTGGGCTTTATGGGTTTAAATTCCATACTTCTCCATCTATGAACTTGACCAAAGTATATATATGGATGATGTTTGGATGCTTATTACAGGTGCTTGTGTCTGATCAAGAACAGGTTTCCTATAGAGGAAGAAACAGGGTGCTTTAATGAATTGTACATACCATGTGCCCGACCAAGGACATGGGATGTATTGTTCATGGCATTGCTTAAAGGAATTAGACATTCTGTATGCCCGATTTAGGACACAGATTGTGCTTTCTCTATCTAAGTGGTATCAATCTATATCAAGGTGAATCAACAGACAAAACAAGGGTTAGGATAATTAGGGGTGGATTCGAAAGTCCTAGTGCTCTCTCTCTGATTGAATTTTCTTCCCTGTTCTTAATTGTTTTATTTTTTCTTAGAATTGTGCTTAGTAGTTTATTTCATTCTTTGTTGGATTAGTTAAGGAGAATCATAGATTTGAGTTGTGACGACCAGTCCTCGTGGGATTCGACCTCGATCTTACCGAGTTTATTACTACATCACAACCCTATACTTGGGGAGTGAACACCTGGTTCCAACCCACGAATGCCATTGCCTGCTTCGTTTCGGGTTTGCAGTACAACCATGGGTTGACTTGTTTTAACCCAAGTTTTGGCCACTATTTGGCTTGGTCTCGAAACTCTACTGAGAGCTCAGAACAACATCCAACTGGGCATCCGAAATAGTGTTTTGGCCTGCCTGCTTTGCAGCCCAAGGTGGAGCCATTGATTGGCTCGACTTCGGCCTCCAAACGTTGCCATTGCTGAACCGATTCTCAGCCATTACTTGGCATGATTCCGGTCCAGACGTGTAACACTTGCAACTACATGAAGAGAGGAAAACAATAAACAAGGAAGGAACGTAGGGCAGTTTGCTGCCTTTCTCACCTAGTTGAAACAGAGGATCGGTTTCCTTATCTCACTCTCTCTCCGATTTCTCTCTTTCTCCTCTCCTTTCTCACATTTGTATGCGAATTCTAAGAGCTACAGGGCTCCCTTTTATAGCCGTGGGAGGGAGATCCTATTGGTTGGATTAAACCAACCCAACCTTTTACGGTCACGAATGAAGGATGGCTTACATGTGGCCTATCCACACGCTAGCATGGATAGATGGCCACTAGGCCCACCAGAAAAGCAACTTTTTAGGCCTGGTGGGGTCCATCTCGCAGTTGAGTTAAAACTGATCAGTTGAGAAGATGGGTCGGTCTCCAATGGTGGATCTTCAACTGACGTGAATGGCCATGATCTGGTCTGTCTGGTTCGTCCAGATGAGACCTTAGATCGGTGTGGGGCCCACTTCTCGGGCTATAAACTCATTTTTTGATCCCACTCACGAGAAAGTCCGATTCTCAGCTTTTACTCGTGAGATGGGCTGTTTCTCCTCTGCCAGCTCACACTGCCTCAAGGTGTGGCTGAGATCATGCCACGTGGTCCATTGAATAGTCAGAAATCTATTTTCTAAAAGGGAAATGTCCCCATGCGTCTTTTTCTCTCACATGCGGTTGTCCGGCCGTTTTTGGAAAAGGACAAAATATCCTTTCAACGGACGGATAGATTGGATTGATTGATAACTTCGATCACGGTCCACCCAAGTGGTCATATATGGGCCCACCATCTCGGATCCCCGTCGTCTGGAAGACTCCGAACTGCCCTGCTCAATCTCTCATCTCCCTATGCATGGACCCAAACCGCTATACGGTTTTGGTCAGACGAGGCCCACAACCAAAATGGACGGTTTGGATGGCCCGGAAAGTGGCCATGGATGATTATTTTGGGGCCCAAAGGTGGACAGTTTAAATTTCAAAAATGGCAGGAGAAGGCCTTCTTCCGATTTTTGTAAGAGGCACGGGTCAGCGCTGGTCAAACCAGTGTTGCCGTCCCGTGCACGTCGAGCACGAGCATGTGCTGTGCACTCACGCTTCACGTGGGGCCCACCGTGATGTTTGCAGTGGATCCACTCCGTTCATTTGTATTGGGGGACACTTCTTAGGAACCCTGGCCTATTTTGGGTTGATGGAATGCCCTAGGTGGAACGTTACACACCATATTGGGCCATTACTAGTCCCTATGTCGTGATCTGTTGATCACGTGGGTCTGGTAAAATTTTTCAACGGTTAATATCGGGTACTGGTTATAATGAAGGCTTCGCTTGTCGCCAACAATTCTCAAGTGTTGGTGACAAGTGTGTTGTACTGGTATTAACTAACATAATGACTTCAATTTAGAGTGTTCAAGTGGACTCACCTCCCCAGTTGGTGTAGGGCGTGTTCTGGCTCTTGGAGGCCTTGATGGATGGCTTCAATGTTTACCATAATCCCCATCCTACATACATCGAGTTCAAGTTTTCGGTTAACCCATTCTGTTTTAGATTAGTGTAGGTTTAAAGGGTAACACCTGAGTATTGAAGGTACAGAGTGTTACAGCGTGTGACTTCCCAGTTCTGAGTGCCTCGAGAGTCAAATGGACAAGAGAGCAGAAAGGAAAAGCGGTGGTAGTCAGATCGCCGATGTCCACGCCTCCCCAGGCAAGTTCATCAATATCAGTGTTACCCCAATCGATCAATGATGTTGGGAGCATAGAAAAGCCCAATGAAACCCCGTCTTCCTCCTTCTTCGTAAGTCCCATTACGTTAGCATATTCTTATTCTACCCCGACTACCACCTCGTCGAAGAGTGGGGAAGTTGCAGTACATATGGCCGGAACAAATCCAGAATGTAAAACAACTACAAAAGATCTCATTAATAAAATGGCAGAAGCCCAAAACACATTGATGGAGGAATGCAGAAGTCTCAGAGAAGCCGTGACGACCCTTGCATGTAATGTAGCCCGGATGGCAGTTCCCCAAAGTACAATGAATGGATAAGAAAACCAGCCGGACGACCTCCAACCACAGGGGGCAGGGTCATTAGGGTCCATTCCAATAGCAAGAACTGTGATGCAAGATGAAGTGAGACAAGTGGTTGAAGAAGATGTCAGAGTAGAAAGAGAACGCGAAAATACTGGCCATTTCAGGTATCGAACGCCGTATCCAAGGGAGGTAGAAGATGTTCCCTTTCCAGCGAATTTTAAGCATCCGGATTTCCAAAATTTCAACGGGAAGGATCTCCAGAGGAACATTTAATGCACTTCATTGCTAGCATGGGAAATTTTTCTACAATACCACAGTATTGCTTACAATTGTTCGAATCATCATTAACACACAAAGAATTTCGATGGTATTCCAATTTGGCACCAGGGTAGATACGTACTTGGGAACAAATGCAAGAGATTTTCATTTCAAATTTTTTCTCTTTAGAGCGCGGTGTCAGTATTACAAAATTGTCTTCCGTATGGCAGAGAAATGGGGAACCGGTAGAAAAGTTTATAGACAGATGGAAGGTACTGGGAACTTCATGTAAGTAGCTACCAGGAGAAAGTGAACTAGTCAAGATGTGTTTAAACTCTATGAAGACAGAATTCATACTTGGACTTATCAATACTAACATCAGAACTTTTCATGACTTGGCCACCAAGGCTTACATTTTAGAATTGGTAAATCGGATAGTGCCAGCAAATCACTATGATACAGCTCAAGGGGGTTACAGTAGGATGATAGTAAACACTACTGATCGTGACAAGCATTATAATAATGTAGGAGATCTAAAGAAAGAAAGACCAAAGTGCAAGAAAGAGTCAAATCAGGTAAGAAGTTATAAAAAACCCAGGACATTCGATTTGCATAAAGGGTTTGCATTCGATAAAGAAGATATCATTCCAGTGATGGGTCAGCTATTGAAAGCCGACGCGATAAAATTTCAAGAACCCAAATGCCCTGAGGATGTGACAAAAATTAGGGAACGAAATTTTTGGTACAACTGATGGCATTTATGGACTTACTAGCCTTTCTACATTACTCTGATATTGCATAGTTGCATTTCTACCGTACGCATACACTTTCACCACCCTCTAAGCTTTCTATAAGCTTATGCACGACTGTTGCATGTAGGTGACGTTAGGCCGTAGTTGAATAGGAGCAAGAGCGTGTCGTAGAGCTTTTGGAGTTTTGTCATTATTATCATTATAGTTCCCTTTATGCGCATTGTACTCAAGTTTTTATCATAGTGGATTTTTGTGATGGTGTTCTCGTTATTATTCGTGGGTTATGCTTATAGTTATGCTTATTACGAATTAAATTCATGTTCAAAATCCTCTTTGTAGGATCTTAGGATTAGAACCTAGTATTTGGGCGCCGGGAGCCGAGAATGGGGTACTTCGGAGGCTGTCTGCGCCGGATTCGACAATTGAGAATTTTGTGAGCCCAATTTTCGAGTTTGGGGCATGACAAATACTGAGCAAGGTACAAGATCTTTAAGATCTAGATCCAAATACAAGGGCAAGGGCAAATTAAAGTGCTAGAACTGTGGGATGACTAGACGTATGAAGAAGGATTACATAAATCCTAAAGAGAAGAAAAAAATCTCATAGGCTTCTTCCAGGGAGGGTAACATTGCTATGTCTAAGAAGAAACAAACACAGGTGATGTGTTGTCAGTGTCTATGATCGGACACTTGTACGATGATCGTAGAGACGAGTGGTTCCTTGACATAGGGGCTTCATATCACATGACTTCTTATCGGAGTTGTTTCGCTAGTTACAAAGAATGCGATGGTGGACAAGTCTTTGTGGGCAATGACAATTCCTGTAATGTTTTGGCTATTGGTACGGTGCACTTCAAGATGCTTGATGGGATGTAGCATACCTTGACTAAGGTCCGACATATTCCTGACATGAAGAAGAACTTGGTTTCTCTCGGTGCACTCGAGGCAATTGGGTACAGTTCACTGGTGTCAATGGTGTCCTTAAAGTAATAAAGGGGGCACTCATGGTCATGAGAGCGCAAAGGAACAAAAACCTTTACATGTTGATCGAAAGCACTTCAATATGTGGAGTGACAATGGCTGTTGCAGATTTCACATCTACATGTATGTGGTGTAACAGCCCGGATTTTTACCAACCTAGAATTAGACGTCCTTAGGTAATGGGCCACTCCTAACACCTTATTAACTTGTCAGAACTGAATCCCATAGTTTAAAATCGCTTCTGAACCCATTTACTTCACAAATCCAACCCTTCACCACCTTGTTCTTTCAATTTTCCTAAGTACTTTCACCCTAGACACTATCTTAAACTAATTAAATATTATAACTTGGATCACCTTATATACAAACTACAAAGGCCTGAGTACCACATCGACCAGAAATCACTTAGGATTAAATCCTTTAGAAATGAGACAAAGTAACTAAGTGCTAAACTAGATTAGCTACGAAATTCGTTTTAATTACTTTAAATATGATCTGCAAGACCTAAAACTTGTGGCATCATTGATGCTAGGTTACCCTAAAATCTAGGATCAAACTCATTACCGGACTGCTCTCGGGAGCACTTTGAAACTTCGTATCGGTTCTGGACCGCACATCAGGAGTTTGAATAATACAAGGTTAAGGACTTAGGACCGCCTCGCTGGGCTTGACAACCATCTCAGAAATCAAATCCAAACAGTTTTCCATGGCTGTTCGCTTGAGTCCGGAGCGAGAGAGTGTGAAAACACTTGTTTCTTTATAAAATAAATATCTTGAATAGTAATTTGGGACTTGTCGCTTGCGGATCAGTATTAAGTAACTAGACCGTTAGAATCTGACCAAATTACACCCTCAGATCAGGAAAAATTTCATAAACATTTACATGTACTCGGAATCTCCGATCGAGATTCACTGACCGTTGAACTGAAACTGGTCTACCACGCGTGATCTGAGAACCCTACTAGAATGAAAACTTAATAGAACCTAGATCCATAGTTTGTGAGCTTAAGTCCGACCTTTGGCTCAAGGAGGCCCGCCAGAAGTCCTCCGTTGAGCTGAAACAGGTCCGCTTTGGTTATAACCTAAGTATACCTTGTCCACAAGTCTATTTCGGTGAGTTTTAGGCTATATAAGGACCTTAAACCCTCTCTCATTTCAGCCATACGAATTTGGATTTGAGAAGAGAGAAAAGAGAGAGAAAGTGTGGGAGAAGTGGGAGGATCTCCCTGATGTTCTTCCCTGCCGCTCCATGAGCTTCACCACTCCATTCTCATCATTTTTTCGGAGATTCCAGCTCCGTTTCTAGATAAGAAACCCTAACCCTAATCTTTTTCAGGGTTGTATAGGTTGTAGGTTATGAAATAGCTAACCTATTTCGTTCTCTAGGTTGCCAAACTGCCGAATACGGAAACTTAGCAATTCTATTGACTCTGTTTCGATTCTATGATAAAAGGTGTGGACTTTATGTGTATAGGTTATGGTTTTCAGCGCTTTCAATGTCAGATAATGATAGATTCATGATCTGCATGCAATTGCACATGTACAAAGTGCTGTTTTCCGTTTCGATTAAAGATGTAGATTATGGAATTTTACATATTCTAGGTATTCATAGAAAATACCGTATACGTATAAATTTTGAAAATGTATTTGACATGATTATTTGTTGTATGAATATACGATATATAGATAAAATACTTATTTGGTGAAAGGATTCACCCAAATACATGTTTTACTAATATACACTATGTATGTAGAAATACTGTATTGTAGAAAGTACCGTATACATGTATATTTTAGAGATGTGTTTGCCATGATTAGTTGTTGTATAAATATATTATGTATGTATAAAACACTTGCTTAGTGAAAGGACTCGCCCTAATACATGTTTGTTAACATACACTAAGTATGTAGAAATAGTGTATGTTAAGTGTTTGTGGGAATGCTTGTGTGAGTAAGTGTTTGGATGTTGATGTTAGGAGGGTGTTGAGATGGGATTCTCAACTACCTTAAAGACATGTATGATTACCTCCATGAGGTTGTTTACTTAAACTGCTTACTTGTGCAATATATGCATTTGTATTCCTACTTATGTAGTGCTTTACAACATGCTTTATAACATGCTTTATAACATGCTTTATATATGCTTACTAACATGCATGGATTACTTTGTTTACCATGCTTTACTCTACATGCTACGTGTAAGGTTTGATTGAGTTTGGTGCTATGATTATAGTCCAGACAATCGGTACCAAAATTGAATTCGTGGCTAATTCATTTGCCACGTGAGATGTGTTCGACGAACTCGAGTCGTACTTCGGTTGGTGATAGTGGTTGGCCACGCGAAGTGCTTATGCACTTCATGTCGTTCAACTTGTTGTGCGCTCAAGCTAGCTAAACTTGTCAAGTAACCCGATCTGTCTAATGTATGTTCACCATGTTTGGACGCTACTGCTTGAACCTAGGGTACCAAACTTACCAGTGAAATCCCTTTTAACCATGGTACCTCGATCCACTAAGACTCTTGAGCCGGACATGGTGGTATGGGACACCGTGGTCGAGCTGTCGGCCTACGCTGGGGCCACGTGCCTCCCCGTCGTGACCAGTGAGCAACCAAACTAGTGAGCCGATTATGGTGGTATGGGACACTATATTCGTGCTGTCGGCCTACATTGATAAGGTGATGGGGGAGTGGTGCAACGAATGCGAGCAACAGCCCTGACAGCCCTTTGTAGTGACCTTGAGCATACTCTAAATTTGCGGTGAGGCGATGAGTTTTACCGCGGTGTAGAGAGTATGGACTAGGCCTATTTCTGTATAGTGATGAATCATTTAAGAGGTGATGGGGGAGTGGTGTAACCTTTATGCGTAACAGCCCTGACAGCCTTTGCAGTGACCTAGAAAACACACCATCGTCTGAGATTAACTAGGACTGATGACCCTAGAATGGATTATGTTTGGGAATGATACAAGGGAGGTACCTTAGTTTCCCAATCCTACTATTTGAAATGGACTAATAAATACTCGGTAATCATGCTCATCATGCATTGCATGTGCATGGAAGATGTAAAGCACTGAGGGATGAAAGCATGCCGCGAACGTGGGATGGTGTCGCAGGAGGGACGGTGTGGTGAGGGCATACATCATGACTGCATTCATACTTGCATTAATAAGAGTAGTTAGGAGTGTTTGATTTTACTGCTTTATCATTACTACTTGAATGATTTGATAACATGTTAACCTATGCTTTACTGTTCCACTGAGTTGATCACTCACTCCCATGTTACGGGACAGTATTGTACACACCAACCAGATTTGTTAAGTTTCAGGTGATGGCGATGCTTATGAAGCAGAGCCAGACTACTTCTATGATGATGAGGAGGAGTTCTCCTATCTGTATCTCTCTGGCAGGTCTATGAAGACCTGGTATTGTATTGACGGGACTATGGTACTTGGGATAGAAGACATTACACTTCCTCACATTAGGTATATTGTAGAATTGTACTTGTAATTAAATAACCTGGTAACATCATCACACTCTGGAGACCCACCATAGTTTATATATGTTATTTATCTATCACAGTCTTCTGCTTGTAATTTAACTGTCTCTGGAGTATGATATGATGTTTTGGCTTAATCTCACTCATGTTCAATGCACGAATATAGTCAACATTCAATCATCATTCATTTTGTTGCATAAGTGATGTTCTGGAATTCAGGAGTTGAGTTACTACTCGACCCCCAATTTTTGGGATGTTACAGATGGTTTCAGAGCATGATTTTGATAAAACCAGACCTGGGTTATGGTCACACGACGCACTCTGATGCACTCTGACTTAGGAGGGATCGACGGAACGTAGAAATAGTCATAGGTATTCTGATTTCGCCAATTGGTGAAGTTCACTGAAAACGAATGCCGAAATCGAGTCTGTGTTCAACCATGGTCGCACAGGTCGACCTTAAAATATTCCTAGGCCGTCTATTAATGATTCTAGATTTCCATTCACCTCACCCCAACCGTTGAAAATCGGTAGAATACGGGATAAGTGTGATGGTGATAACTACTCCGAATCCTCGGAGCTTCTCTGGACTCCTCACAGAGACTTCTCGAATCCATGAGGAAAGAAAGCAGAAAATAGAAATAAATTCTAATAAATTAGAAATTGATTAATGAATGACTAAAAATGAGTTCACAACCCTTTAAATAGGGATACCAAGTAATGGGAAAGAAATAAGAAACAAACTACAACTAAAACTCCTAGAATTTGTGACTTACTATAAGGTCGTGATGTCTACTAGTGTGCAAGGTTTTTGCCCAAAAATAGTAAGTGTCCTATTTGGCTTCACCAAATCGTTCTTCTAATTATTCTAAGCTCTTTTCGTATTGGGCACAACTCCTACAGCCCAACAGATGAAGAGTAATCAAACTAAAACTACTATTTTATTAAAACAAAATTGAATCAGGGAAATGACCATCGATCGGGGGTTTTTTCGCAATTCTGGGCTGCGCAACCCAACATAGCGGGTTAGTTGGCTTCATTATCTCGTTC
The DNA here is from genome assembly GCA_030180095.1 of Magnolia changhungtana. NCBI lineage: Eukaryota > Viridiplantae > Streptophyta > Magnoliopsida > Magnoliales > Magnoliaceae > Magnolia > Magnolia changhungtana. The sequence continues at coordinate 747,404 of JASAUF010000644.1, read as the reverse complement.
TGCCCTAAAATCATATATTATACATCAGATAACTCTTTCTGGATTGCAAGATACGTCCGATTTGATCCGAAACAACTCGAAGCGGAGTCGGGGGCCACACGGGTCAATTCGGAGGGGAACCAAGTGGACCTAGGGTGCATTTGGCACCTTGGAAGGTTGGGGAACATCACCCAACTGCAGCAGTAGCACGCTGACCAAAGCAGACCGCGGTCACCGCGGCGCACCTCGGTGGGTTGGGCCGGGCTGGTTGGGCCGGGTCTGGTCATGGTCGGCCTGACCCCCTGGCACGTGTGGTGCATGCGATTTTTCGAGAGGACCCCTTTTTCATGTCGTTTTACCCCCTCTCTCTCAAACGCCCCTCCAAGCCCTCCAAGTTGCTGTCTCTCTCTCAACTCTCTCTTCCAATCACCCAATCTTCAAATTTCGACCACAATCCATCCATCTCCATCAGTTACAACAATCCCTACCTCCCTACCCTCTCCGTTTTCCCACATTTGAGCCATTACACCTTCCGTTCGTGGCTCCAAAACGTGTAAGCTCTCTACCCAACCCATCTCTCCATTTTCCTTTACAAATCCCTGTTCTTTGGGGCCTTTACAATCTCTGTTGAGGCTCAAGTCCGTGGGGACCAGAGAAATCAGCCCTTGTTCTCCCCCTTGTCTTCACTTTTTCATAGCCTTCACAACCTCCAAATGATGGGACATTTGGGGCCCGTTCGATCAACTACATTAAGTGAGATTGGGTGGATAGAATTGTATAAGTAACAATAAATGTACGTGTAGGGTATGGTTCCTAGATTGGTCTATCCCATGTTTTCCAATACCATGTTTGGAGTGTATGCAATTAAAAGTAAATTCCAAAATTCCCTTTCCAATCACACATAGAAATTCATTATCCTGGGATTTGAAAATCCCATCTCACACTTTTCGACACAAGGCTCATTTTCTAAAGCCTATAAAATTAATCCCCACCCACCCTCCTACCAACCATGCCACTCCCAATTCCGAGGAAGGATTAACAATACAGTCCCATTTAATACAACTTAAGACTACTGGCCAAATAGGCCCTTGGAGTTTTGGACCTAGAGCGGTGCTCCTAGATTTCGACAAACCTGACTGTATAGGAAATCCAACCAATTTATAATGTGAACCTTAGGACCCTCTTAGTTGGAATGAGCATATGTGGAATGCTCGAGCGCCAAGTACAGACAACTCAATTCTAGTTAGACAATGTTTGACCTTAGGCGATAAACAATTTCTTGTATTAGACATGGTATGAAATCACCTAGTGTAGGAGCTTGGACTTTGAACTACACCTATGGATTTTCACTACTCCTAAATTAAAACTAGACTACCGGTTACATTAGAGAATGCCAGAGACCGATAGATGTAGTTAGGTCACCTAATACACCTCTTTAATCTGGGTGGCGTAGCGGAAGCGTGGTGAACCCTACCCCACTGGCCCAGGATCGAAACTGTGCTCGTTAAATACGAACATTATAGAAGCCTTAGCCTGTTCTACTATGAGAAACCATTTTAGGATGATCTAGTACGAGTTGATTCACCATTTCCTTGGACATAGATAATAACAAGGACTTTCTTAGACCAATGGGCAACCTTAGTAATAAGACAAGTTGAGCCTTTCAATGACGGACATTCCCTACGTTTTTAGAGTGATCGAACTACGGAGTTACCGAAATATACAACTGTGAAACATTCGTGGCTTGACCCAATTCTCAATCCTGGGCAACTACCAACGGACTCACTGCTTGACCGAGTAGAAGACCAGGATCTACTAGGATTAGGAAGGGATACGATGAGCCTTCTACCCTGGTCAGGTAGATGATCGATGTATTGGGATTAAGCCCACTATAACCATCTCTCCGTGTTGGTCAAACATCGAAAACAGCTATCTTACTCTAACTACTTGGGAACCGAAGTCAAGACCCCAATGAGGTAAAGAAATAAATTGTAGCAAATCATCAGGGTATAAGAAATGGATAAAGAAATAAGTTTTAAGGGGGGTAGACCAAAATGAACCAGACAGTATATGCCCTACCACGCGTAGAAACTCGAAATCAATAAAACTTAGGCAAAAGAAATAATTAAATCTTTCTTTATTACCCTTAGCTAATTTCGGGGACGAAATTTTGTTTTAAGGAGGGTAGATTGTAACAGCCCGAATTTTTGCCAACCTGGAATTAGACGTCGTTAGGCAATGGGCCGCTCCTAACACCTTATTAACTTGTCAGAACTGAATCCCACAGTTTAAAATCGCTTCTGAACCCATTTCCTTCACAAATCAAACCCTTCACCACCTTGTTCTTTCAATTTTCCTAAGTACTTTCACCCTAGACACTATCTTAAACTAATTAAGTATTATAACTTGGATCACCTTATATACAAACTACAAAGGCCTGAGTACCACCTCTACCAGAAATCACTTAGGATTAAATCCTCTAGAAATGAGACAAAGTAACTAAGTGCTAAACTAGATTAGCTACAAAATCCGTTTGAATCAGTTTAAATACGATCTGCAAGACCCAAAACTTGTGGAATCATTGACGCTAGGTTACCCTAAAATTTAGGATCAAACTCATTACCCGACTGCTCTCGGGAGCACTTTGAAACTTCGTATCGGTTCTGGACCACACATCGGGAGTCCGAATAATACGAGGTTAAGGACTTAGGACCGCCTCGCTGGGCTTGACAACCATCTCGAAAATTAAATCCAAACAGTGTCCCACGGCTGTTCGCTTGAGTCCGGAGCAAGAGAGTGTGAAAACACTTGTTTCTTTATAAAATAAATATCTTGAATAGTAATCTGAGACTCGTCGCTTGCGGATCAGTATTAAGCAACCAGACCGTCAGAATCTGACCAAATTATAACCTCGGATCAGGAACAATTTCATAAACATTTACATGTACTCGGAATCTCCGATCGAGATCCATTGATCGTTGAACTGAAACTGGTTTGCCACGCGTGATCTGAGAACCCTACTAGAACGAAAACTTAATGGAACCTAGATCCATAGTTTGTGAGCTTAAGTCCGACCTTTGGCTCAAGAAGGCTCGCCAGAAGTCCCCCGTTGAGCTGAAATAGGTCTGCTTTGGTTATAACCTAAGTATACCTTGTCCACAAGTCTATTTCGGTGAGTTTTAGGCTATATAAGGACCTTAAAACCTCTCCCGTTTCAGCCATATGAATTTGGATTTGAGAAGAGAGAAAAGAGAGAGAAAGTGTGGGAGAAGTGGGAGGATCTCCCTGATGTTCTTCCCTGCCGCTCCACGAGCTTCACCACTTCATTCTCATCATTTTTCCGGTGATTCCAGCTCCGTTTCTAGGTAAGAAACCCTAACCCTAATCTGTTTCGGGGTTATATAGGTTGTAGGTTATGAAATAGCTAACCTATTTCGTTCTCTAGGTTGCCAAACTACCGAATACGGAAACCTAGCAATTCTATTGACTCCGTTTCGATTCTACGATAAAAGGTGTGGACTTTATGTGTATAGGTTATGATTTTCAACGCTTTCAATGTCAGATAATGATATATTCATGATCTGCATGCAATTGCACATGTACAAAGTGCTTTCTTTTTTCCGTTTCGATTAAAGATGTAGATTATGGAATTTTACATATTTTAGGTATTCGTAGAAAATACCGTATACGTATAAATTTTGAAAATGTATTTGACATGATTATTTGTTGTATGAATATACAATATATGGATAAAATACTTATTTGGTGAAAGGATTCACCTAAATACATGTTTTACTAATATACACTATGTATGTAGAAATACTGTATTGTAGAAAGTACCGTATACATGTATAGTTTAGAGATGTGTTTACCATGATTAATTATTGTATAAATATATTATGTATGCGTAAAATACTTACTTGGCGAAAGGACTCGCCCTAATACATGTTTGTTAACATACACTAAGTATGTTGAAATAGTGTATGTTAAGTGTTTGTGGGAATGCTTGTGTGAGTAAGTGTTTGGATGTTGATGCCTTAGGAGGGTGTTGAGATGGGATTCTCAACTACCTTAGAGACATGTATGATTACCTCCATGAGGTTGTTTACTTAAACTGCTTATTTGTGCAATATATGTGTTTATATTCCTACTTATGTAGTTCTTTACAACATACTTTATAACATGCTTTATATATGCTTACTAACATGCTCGAATTACTTTGTTTACCATGCTTTACTCTACATGCTACGTATAAGGTTTGATTGAGTTAGGGGCTATGGTTATAGTCTAGACAATCGGTACCAGAATTGAATTCGTGGCTGATTCATTTGCCACGTGAGATGTGTTCGACGAACTCGAGTCGTACTTCGGTTGGCGATAGTGGTTGGCCACGCGAAGTGCTTATGCACTTCATGTCGTTCAACTTGTTGTGCGCTCGAGCTAGCCGAGCTCGTCAAGTCACCTGATCAGTCTAATGTATGTTCACCATGTTTGGACGCTACTGCTTGAACCTAAGGTACCAAACTTACCAGTGAAATCCCTTTTAATCATGGTACCTCGATCCGCTAAGACTTATGAGCCGGGCATGGTGGTATGAGACACCGTGGTCGAGCTGTCAGCCTACGCTGGGGCCACGTGCCTCCCCGTATTGACCAGTGAGAAACCAAACTCATGAGCCGATTATGGTGGTATGAGACACTATATTCGTGCTGTCGGCCTACATTGATAAGGTGATGGGGGAGTGGTGCAACGAATGAGAGCAATAGCCCTGACAGCCCTTTGTAGTGACCTCAAGCATACTCTGAATTTGCGGTGAGGTGATGAGTTTTGCCGCAGTGTAGATAGTATGGACTAGGCCTGTTTCTGTATAGTGATGAATCGTTTAAAAGGTGATGGGAGAGTGGTGTAACCTTTATGCGTAACAGCCCTGGCAGCCTTTGCAGTGACCTAGAAAACACACCATCGTCTAAGATTAACTAGGACTGACGACCCTAGAATGGATCATGTTTGGGAATGATACAAGGGAGGTACCTTAGTTTCCCAATCTTGCTGTTTGAAATGGACTAATAAATACTCGGTAATCATGCTCATCATGCATTGCATGTGCCTAGAAGATGTGGAGCACTGAGGGATGAAAGCATGCCGCGAACGTGAGATGGTGTCGCACGAGGGAGGGGTGTGGTGAGGGCATACATCATGACTGCATTCATACTTGCATTAATAATAGTTAAGAGTGTTTGATTTTACTGCTTTATCATTACTTCTTGAATGATTTGATAACATGTCAACCTATGCTTTACTGTTCCACTGAGTTGATCACTCACTCCCATGTTACGGGACGATGTTGTACACACCAACCAGATTTGTTGAGTTTCAGGTGATGGCGATGCTTATGAAGCAGGGCCAGACTACTACTATGATGATGAGGAGGAGTTCTCCTATCTGTATCTCTCTGGCAGGTCTATGAAGACCTGGTATTGTATTGACGGGACTATGATACTTGGGATAGAAGACATTACACTTCCTCACATTAGATATATTGTAGAATTGTACTTGTAATTAAATTACCTGGTAACATCATCATACTCTGGAGACCCACCATAGTTTATATATGTTATTTATCTATCACAGTCTTTCGCTTGCAATTTAACTGTCTCTGAAGTATGATATGCTGTTTTGGCTTAATCTCACTCATATTCAATGCACGAATACAGTCAACATTCAATCATCATTCATTTTGTTGCATAAGTGATGTTCTAGAACTCGAGAGTTGAGTTACTACTCGACCTCCGATTTTCGGGATGTTACATGTGGCATGCTTGTCTGGCCCACATGAGCGAGCAGGGCTTGAAGGTACTTTCTGATTGTTGTTTGATTCCAACTTTTAAGAATTCTGATTTAGATATATGTGAGCATTGTATATATAGTAAACAATTTAGATTATCCTTTAAATCTGGAAAACATATAAGGGAGTGCTTGATTATGTACACTCTAACGTATGGGGGCTATTGCCAGAGGTTTCCGTTAGAGGGTTGTCATGGTTTGTCTCATTCATTGACGACTACTCCTAGAAAGTTTGGGTTTACTTTATGAAATGTAAATCCAAAGTTTTCACCATATTCAGACAATGGAAGGTAATGGTGAAAACCAGTCAGGGCAAAAAATAAAAGTTTTAAGGATTGACAATGGTGGAGAATTTACTTCCACTGAGTTTAATGAATATTGCAAGGATAAATGGATCATTAGGCACAACATGGTGCGCTACACACTCGAACAAAACGGTGTGGCTGAGTGGATAAATCAGATTTTCTTAGAGAGGGCTCGATGCATGTTAAGTAATGCTACGTTGGGTAAGGACCTATGGATTGATGCCATTAACATGAGTTGAAATATGTTGAACCTGTCTCTTTCTACAACTTTTGATTGTAAGATTCCAGAGGAAGTATAGAGTGATCACAAGATGAAATATTCAGATTTGCGCATATTTAGTTGTGAGGCTTACTCTCATGTACCATCAGTTAAGAGAGATAAGCTAGACCATAGAGTCAAAAAGTATATTTTTATTGGCTATGATGTTGGTGTAAAAGGTTAGAGATTATACGACAAGGTCTCACGCAAAGTCATCACTAGCCGTGACGTCATATTCTATGAAAGCTGCCTATTCCGCAAGAATGATCAAGAGGAGTAAGAGGAACTAAAAAGGTTGATCGTAAACGTCTAGATTGACATAAACGATACTCAGATAGGGACATATGCACAGACAGAGGTACAGGAGCAGGTGTAGCAACTACCTGTGAGAAGGCACCCATTACGTGTTCACAGGTTACCTGTAGGATACATGAACAACTCTAATATCGCATATGCCCTCATTATAGATAGTGGGGACCTATCAACTATTTAAGAGGCTCTTAATGAGTATGATACAAAAAGTGGAAGGCTACTATGGATGACGAGAATGACTCTTTGTACAAGAACCACACATGAGAGCTGGTGGAGCTTCCAATGGATCGAAAAGCGATCAAATGCAAGTGGTTATTCAAAAAGAAACATGATAGATATAAATTGAGGCTAGTAGCGAGGGGTTATGCTCAAAGAGAATGAATTGACTTCACAGAGATATTCACGCCGGTAGTTAAGCAGGTGTCTATCAGATCCGTGTTGGCTTTCGTTGCCTAATATAATCTCAAGCTGGAACAAATGGATGTCAAGATTGCATTCTTGCATGGGGAGTTGGAAGAACAGATTTGCATGAAGAAACCAGAGGGCTACAAAGTTAAAAGGGCAGAGAAAAAATGTTTGCAGGTTAATGAGGTCGTTGTATGGCCTGAAGTAGTCGCCTAGGAAGTGGTATAAAAAAATTGATTATTTCATGTTGAGTAAAAAACTCACTATGAGTGAATACGATCACTTTATGTATTACAAGACACTGAGTTATGGCAAATTCATCATCACAGTATTATATGTTAATGATATGTTGATCGCCAGTTATGATATGTCTGAAATCGACATACTGAAGACTTATTTATCATGGACATTCACATTTAAGATGAAAGATCTGAGGGCTGCAAAGAAGGTTGTTGGCATAGATATCCATAGAGATAGGAAGAGGAGCAGGCTTTGGTTATCTCAGGCAAAATACCTTGAGAAAGTGTTGATCAAGTATGGGATAGACCAGGAAAAGTCGGTGAGAGTTCCCCACGCAGCTCACTTCAAGCTTTCCTCAGAGCAATGTCCTAAATCCAATGAGAAAAAGTAAGATATGTCTCATGTGCCTTATTCGAATACGGTTGATAGTTTAATATATGCTTTGGTCTGTACAAGATCAAATATTTCACATGTAATCAGTATTGTGAGTAGATACATGTCAAACCCCGACAAACAACATTAAGAGGTGGTGAAATAGCTACTCGATACATTCGAGGTACAAAAGACTACGTCTTAACTTTTGAGAAGACAGAGATAAAGTTGGTAGGGTGTATGGAATCAGACTACGCCGGGAGTGTGGATTTCAGAAAGTCTACTTCAGGTTACTCATTTGTATTTGTGGGTGGAGCAATTAGTTGGATGTCGAAGCTTTAGTTTGTGGTAGCTCTTTCCACGATCGAAGTAGAGTATATGGCAGTGATAGAAGCGTTCAAGGAAGGTGTTTGGTTGAGAGGCATGATAAATCAGTTGGGGCTTTAGCAGGAGGTTGTGTTGATTAATTGTGATAGTGAAAACGTTATCAATTTGGCTAAAAATTTTATTTATCACTCCCGTAATAAACACATTGATGTTCGTCACCACTTTATCTGACAAGTGCTTGAAGAATGAGGCATAACTCTCGAAAAGATTCACACCAGCGTGAATATGGTAGACATGCTCACCAAGGTTGTTCCAACGGAGAAGTTCAAAGTTTTGTGCAACTTCTCTGGGTTTGGTGATGACATAAAAGGAGGATGGAATGTGCATGAGAAGCGTTGATAGAGCTATGATGCAAGGTAGAGATAAGAGAAGATGACAATAAGTTATACGTTTGATGATCAAAGACATGGTGAAGATTGTTGTAATAGATGTCTAAAATCGAGTTTGTTACAGGTCTATCGATGCCATCAATAGATTGTTCGATGTCACCTTTGATGACATTAAATAGTGATTGATCCCATCGAGATTTTCTATAGTTGGTCATTGACCTATCTGGGCACTTTTTCAATACCATCGAAGGGTGTTCGATTGCACTCTCGATGACATTGAACATAGCTCGAACCAATCGAGATATTTTAGAATATCGGGTTTTGTCTCTAGATAGTTTGGGTGTTAGTTCGATGCCATTGATCCGGCTTCGATGCCATAGAACTGATCGACGCAGATTTTCACAGAGTTACGAATTTGCGGGATTTATTTCCTTTTTTGATTGGGTTTCCTCCAAAGGCTATATATTGGAGTGCAATCAAAATTCGGAGTATAATTCTAAGGTTCCAATTGTCCAAGGGTTTCAAAGGGGTGTAGCAAGGGTGAGATTCGAGGTTGTTCGAATTGGGTAAGCTCTATACTTTTTAATTCTACTTTCATAGTAATCATCTGTCGCTTTATGCCGTGGTTTTTTCCTGCAATGGTTTTTCCACGTTAAAATCTCCACGTACTTCTCCCTTTTGCTTGCTCCAATTGGATTGCTATCCTAGATCCGACTATGTGTGCTTCCACAGCCCCCCAATAGTTAATTCATTTCCTGGCACCCATTAGGATTTTCCGGTGGTTTTGCTGATCGACGCTATAAGGGGGTTTTACCAGTGGTTAGCAGCCTTTACCAGTGCTTCTTTTAACTGCCATTATACCTTGAAAAAATGCCATTAAAGGTCTTCCTAAATGTCAAAAAAGCCTTACAAGTACTTGAAAAAGTCCTGTAAACGCTGGTAAAGGTATGCCGAACTGCTATTAAAGGTCTAACAAAACACTATAATAGTCCGCTGAAGCGCCAGTATAGATTGCTGGTAAAAACATTTTTTAATGCATTTGATTATTTGGTATTTGATTAAAATCTGTATTTTTTCTATATATTTGAAATATAAAAAATGTTGCACAACATAGTTAAAAATGAATATTAAAATAATATTTACAATAATAAGTTGAATGGTTCCAAATACATAAAAAAACCCATCGATCTAGCTCCCATTCGTCCCTTCCTACAACCTGCAAAACAAAATAGAAAAAAGAAATTAATTACATCCCAAATAACAAAATAAAAAACTATCTATAGATATTAAATTAACTAAAGAAGATAATCATCTGTACATGTTCCAACCCATCTCAGTTTCCAAATCTTAAGTTTTAACAATTTCTATTTGAATGTGAGTAGAAATGAGATCATTTTAGAGAGAAATTTGATATTTTAATAATATAAGTGTTGGATGATTCGACAACATTTGTATTTTATATTACTTTTTCTGTAAGTATCTACGCCATGTTTTTTAGACTTAGATCAACTCATTTGGTCTCGAGTCAAGTCACAACAGTGGGCCACAATGCACAAATTAGGTACCAAATAGAAAATTTTTCTGTTTGTAAGAAATAGGAAGCTCAATCTTATGATTCTAATAGAAGTTTGCTCAAACACATCCAGATGTATTGCAATATGATACTCACCGTTCAACTTCGAGGATGACAACTCTAATAGCTTAGCTGCTTTATGAAAATCAAGGATAGGTTCCAACAACTCGATTGATGAAGATCTATCTAAAGGAAAATTTGTTTTTAGAGTAGTAAGGGAAGAACCTTGCCTTCTTCATTGTGGTCTCTTTCTTCCATGTCTTCATGCCTTTAAAGAATTCCCTTGTTGATGTAAGTATATATAGTTGTTAATTATAACAGGTTAGTACGTTAACTTTTGATTTGCGAAGATGTATTGAAGTGTTAATCAAATAATGATGTGGAAGGTGAGGGATATAATCTACTAAAATTTTTAGCACTAAATATACCGAAAAAAGATGAATTTTTGGTGGGAATTAGTGCTTAATTAAAAGAAAGTTTGGTGGAGAAGATGATTCAAGTTTGTTAGAAACCCAAAACTAAAAGAAATTAATACTAAGTGTTTTCTAATGCCAAATAATTTTTAGTCTATGACTTACAATTAAAGGCCATCCCTTTAGTGGAAGATCAGTAATACCATGGTTCAATCATAAATAGAAGGTGACAAAAATTAAACAAAGCAAAAAATCTTGAAATTTTGTGTTGAGTGATTTTTGACGCTATTAACCATTAAGGAGGGATCTTATCGAAACAACAACCAAAATAAGAAGAAAATGCTATTTTGTAATAATAACATGGAAGCTTCTTTAAAAAGACTGAAATTTTATTTATTTATTTTTTCCCATTTTTTTAATATTTCAGAAGACTAAGCTTGAAAACTTATAATGGGTCATCAGGTAAAATATCTTCCAAATTGAAGGCAATATACCTGCACATCCACATGATTTCAATTTCAATAAACTTATAATAGGTATTAACATGAAATTTATTGAATTGGGGTTTTTAGTTTTTCTTTTCTTTTCTTTTTTTTCTCTATGTGCAGCTTTGGTCTTCGTCCTTTTAACCTATACTTAAACATTTGGAGTTTAGTATTTGCTTAAACTAATTAAGTGTCTAGATTGAAACTGAAAGGACAAGCTATAGATGGGGGGGGGGGGGGGGGGGTGGTGGTGAATAGGACTATACAAAATAGTTTGATATAATGCAAAATAATAAAATAAATATTCTTAATCGCTTAGAGTATTGAAATTTTGATTCCAAATAGTTCGTAGGACAACCTTCACTTAAAATATTTAAGGTCACTAAAAACCTAATCGAACATACTTGGGCTGGCCAAACAGACATGTTCGGCTGGCTGAACTTGCCGTGGAAAATCTTTGTCAAGTTGTAAACTTGCCCAAATTATGTTGGGTTAGCCAAAGGTAGTTAGGCTGACAGAACTAGAAGTTGGGTTGTCCTAACTTGAATGCATTTTACTTAGAATTATATTCATTATGATGCTATATGAAATACACCTAACCTAAGGTCAATCTAAGGTTATACCGCATGATGGTTGACTCATACAAAGTGTTCTGATCTTCGAACCATGTACTTTTATGGCTTGAGATGTTGAGTCTTCCTTAAGATGCTTGATTGAGTCTTTAACAGTTCTTCATGAGTTGTCGAAGAGTATCTTCATGAGTGCTTGTGTTCCTTTTAGGATTACGAAATTTGACAATCCTAATTGTGCTTAAGTATAAACACTTACAATCTTCCCCATTGTCAATTTCGTGATAAAACACAATCATGCATAACTCATCATACATACAACTTATAACTTATTACAACATCTCACAGACTCATCATACTCATATGATCTATGGTTCAAAGGAACATATGTACACCACCTGTGAAATCATATCTTAAAGATCTTGATGCTCTCCCTTAGAACAAGCATTTGTAACTCCCCCTGAGCACTTAGTCAGATAGAATATATTTATATACAATCCAATACTTTATCACATGCCAAAAAATATAATTCCATATGATCTATGCATGTGAGTGCAGGTGAGTTGTGCTTGTGCTCATATATCCATAACCATATTTTTGCCCCCTTTTATCAAAAGCTGACAAAGGAAAAAGTAAATGAAGTATTAAATATGAATGTCGAGGATAAGAGCATATAACATAATGATATGAAGATATTAAAATTAGTGATAAAATCATCCAATACAAATAAAGTCAAATATCCAAATGTACTAAAAGGAAAGCTATCAAACGTTGTACGTAATCCAAAGAGAGAATGATAGTTATTACAGACCATAAGTAGATTTATCAATCAGAAATAGAGGAGGACAGTGTAGGCATCTCAAGATCTTTAATTTTTAGAACTTTTTCATGTACTTCATGTGTTGTTTTTTAGTATGAAGTAATGATTCTTAGGATAAGCGTCCGCCTTCCTTTCTAAACTCTCTAACCTATCAGAGAATTGCAAAGGATGGAATTCCGAATAATTAGTATCAGCAGATTCTTCCAAGTCAGCAAATAAGTCATCCATGTTGATATCACCTTCAGGAACCTCTTCCTGATTGCCTGCTGCTCAGGTCTCAGTTCTAACTTCATCATTTTCAAGTTTGCATTACCAAATGAAAGCTCGAATTCCAGTGCTTCAATCACAGGAATATATGTCACACCCTAGACCCGATAGTCTTATACGATTACAAAATCTACTGGATCTAGCGCGGAACAAGCTGAACTCCGGGATTGGTACCCAATGCCCACACACTAAGTCTCAAGCTCGGCATTCGGTAAGGTAATGTAAGGGATAGATTTCACCATTCATTTTTCACAAAAGAGGAACATTAGAGACAAGATAGGTAATATCTGTATACAAGTAAACTTGGTACTATAAAATTCCAAAGGTACATCATCTATTTGTGATATATATATACATCAAATACAATTCAAAATTTCAAAAGTTAAATTAGTCCCTCGATGTGAAGCCTAACTCGTGGTCGCTACTTTTTTTTCTTCTTCTTTAGATCCTTTACTTGAGTGGTTAAAAGACAAATATGTTTTATAACTTAACAAGTGCAAAGTCCTCATGATAATTATGCAAGATAAATTAACATGAAAGACATAATGAAATAGCTGTCAAAAGAGATAATCCATGCAAAGTGATGTCTTAATGAATGATGGCGGGTGATTGTGTGTGAGATGCATAAATAACTGTATGCTAGTCATAAAAACATCTGCCAATTGTCCTTTTGTTCACAAACCCAAGTGTAAGGTCGTGATGTAGTAATAATCTCGGTGAGACCGAGGTCGAATCCACAAGGACTAATCTCGTGTGTTTTTTGAAAGAAACTAGGAGAAGAGAAATCTAAAATAAGGGAAATAATTGTGAATAAGGTGAAACTATCAACTAAAAGGGACTAGGGTGCTAAGGATCCACTTGTAGGTTCTCGAGATGCTACCTTGCTTGATTCAAGGGCACAACTGGAATCAGAGTCCTATCTTATCCAATTGGTAAGAAGAGATTTGTCAGATCTCTGAAATTCTTATGGATCCAATTATCAATGGATGAGAGTTATGGGGATTTGGAAGTGATTCCATCACTTAACCATATCCAGGAGACAAGACAAACAACAGGATTTACCAATCCCACAACTAATCATAAGAGAATTGTGAAGGTTAGGAAGGATTCCATCATCCTACCATGCCCAAGGGACAATGGTTAACAATAGGATTTCCTAATTTCACAATCTCAATTTAGGAAAAAAAGATATTCATAGCTATTGCAAATCTATTGTAATTTAACAACAAACCATTAAAAACTAAAAATACTCCTTACAATCAAACTAGAATCTAAGAGAGTTCAACAAAACATGAATCAAAACAAAGTAAACATCCTAATCACGCTACAAGCTTCACCTCTTAGTCCTAGCTAAGAGGTTTAGCTAACCATAGACATGATTGAACTAAAATCTCTTAAGAAAAATATAAAAATGACTAAAACAACTAAGGAAGAGAAGAAAGACTCTTGGCGGCGGCTCTCCACGCTTTTGCTCCACTCCTCAAACTCTGGATGATGCCTAGGAACGTCCTAGGGACTACTATTTATAATTGTGCATCCCCCTCTTACGCATCGACTTGAAATTTTCAGTAACCGCTTGCGAAAGGCCTCAATTTACGCAATCTGCGTCAACCCTGCGTTATAACTCTGTGCAATTTTGGTAGCACCGAAGTTGTATCTGAAATTTATCGCATCTGAAATTGTATGTGCAGAGTGCTTAAGTAGCTACCAAAATTGGCTTCAGTGGTACCGAATTAAGCTTAGGTAGCACCGAATTAAGCTGTTTTCTTGCTGGATTGTTTTGTGCACTTTAGGTAGCTACCGAAGTTGGCTTAGGTAGCACCGAAATTGACTATTTTTCTGCTATTTTACTTGTACTCTTGCCAATCTTTTCTCCATCCTTTGTACTTGGTTTCCTTGGATCTTTAGCATGAGAGTTCTCCGCTCTTGGTCTCCTAAGATCCCTCATTTGCCTTGGTGATTCTTGAGTATTAAATCCATGCTTTTAGCATCCTTTTCAATCCAAGCTCTTAAATTCACATTGTAACACAAACATGATTAAAATAGAACATTAAGCATTATCATGTTCCTAAAACCAAGTAATAAATGGGGGATAATATGTAATATTTAACCCTCAACACAATCCCTAACCAACATTTTGCTAGTTCCGAGCGAAGTATGCGAAAAATGAACTTCAATGCTCAAAGTTCATACATTTTTCAGAAAATAATCTTTTATATAATTAAGTATGAATGAGTAGACTTAAGACATGAAAGTGGTATTTCGAAAACCTAGAGCTAAATCACACAAGCAATCAATCAAATAAGTTTTTTATCATTTAACTCCGAGCATAAGTTCATATTTTAAGTTTTTCCAATGAATTTTAACTTACTTCCCATGAGAAAACTATTATTTCATAATGTTAGCTATGTTCATCATATTAAAATTAGTTAAAAACTCAAGTACTGATTTCGAATAGATCCTCATTTTTCTTCTTTTTCCAGTTTTTGATTTTATATCGACAGGTGATCTTATTCATTCTTTTTCGAATAATTCATCCTTTTTAAAGACCCTTTTCATTCTTCTCAGAGATGTTGTCATTTTTCATTCTTTTCATGGCCTTTTTGTCGATCTCCTATTTTTTAACTAGTTTTTCATCTTTTAAGGTAAATAAAATTCTCCAGACTCAATTTTCAACATCTATCAATGATTCACATACTAACCATTAGCAATCCTAGCATGTAACGACTCGAAAAATTCTGTACAATGGCCCGAGTATCACCTCAGGCAGAAGTCACTTAGGATCAAATCCTTTAGAAATCAGACAAAGTTAACTAAGCGCTAAACTAGATTAGCCATGAAATTCATTCGAATCACTTTAAATACGATCTGCAAGACCCAGAACTTGTAGAATTATTGACGCTAGGTTATCCTAAAATCTAGGATCAAACTTATCACCCGACTGCTCTCGAGAGCACATTGAAACTTCGTATCAGATGTTGACCACACATCAAAAGTCTGAATGATACGGAGTTATAGACTTAGGACCGCCTTGCTGGGCTTGATAACCATCTCGGAGATCAAATCAAGATAGTGTCCCACAGCTATTCGCTTGAGCTGGAGCGAGTAGTGTGAGAAAACCTGGTTTTCTTTAGAAATTTACTTAAATTTAAGTAATCTGAGACTTGACATTTGCGGGCCAAATATAAGCAATCAGACCGTCGAAATCTAACCTAAATATACCCTCGGATCAGGAAACATTTCCCATATATGTTAGTGTACTTGAAATCCCTGATCGAGTTTCAGTGACCGTTGAACTGAAATTGGTCTGCCACGTGTGATCTGAGAATCTGACTGGAACGAAAACTTAACTCCACCTAGATCCAACGTTAGTGAGCTTAAGTCTGACCGCACACAGAAAAGGGGCCGCCAGAAGTGCTCTGTTGAGATGGAACAGACCCACTTTGGTTAAAACCTAAGTATAGCTTGACCTTAGGTCTATTTCGGTGATTTTTGAGGCTATATAAGGACCTTAAACACTCTCTCATTCAGCCCATATGAATTTGAGAAAAACCCTAGGAGAGAGAAGAGAGAAAAGAGAGAGAAAGTGTGAGAGTTGTGGGAGAACCTTCCTGATACTCTGTCCTCTTACTATACACGCTTAACCCTCGTGATCTAATCGCTCTTCCGGCGATTCCAGCTTCATTTCTAGGTAAGAAAACCCTAACCCTAACCTGTTTTATGGTTTCAATTGATTCAATTAGCGAAATAGCTAACACTACTTGTGCTTTAGGTCGTTGTACTATCGTGGAAGAATCCTTAACATTCCTACTAGATTTATTACGCTTCTACGGTGTAAAGTGCGGACTTTAGACGTATAGGTTATGGTTTTTAACTCTTTCAATGTCAGATAATGATAGATTCATGATCTGTATGCTATTACACATGTACAAAGTGCTGTCCATTTCGTTTTTCGGTTATACGTTAACTATGTTGAATATACTGTATTCCTCGTATTTGTAGAAAGTACTATATATGTATAAATTTTGAAAGTGTGTTTGCCATGATTAATTACAGTATGAACATGCTATATATGTGTATAATACTTACTTGGTGAAAGGGTTCGCCCTAATACATGTTTTTGCTAGTATACGCTATGTATGTTGAAAGAGTGTATCCTAAGTGTTTGTGAAAATGCTTGTAAGAGTAAGTACTTAGAAGATTGTGCTTTAGGTAGGTGTTGAGATAGGATTCTCAGCTACCTTAGAGATGTATATGATTTTCTCCATGTTGGTTGTTTAATTTAACCGTTTACTTATGAAATATATGTGTTTGTATTTCCTGTTTATGTCGTGCTTTATAACATGCTTTATGAAATGCTTGTTAGCATACTTGAATTACTCTATTTATTCTATTTTACATGCTTCTGAATAAGGATTGATTGTGATTGGGGCTATGATTATAGTCCAGGCAATCGGTAACAAACTTGAGTTCGTGGTTGAGTTTCATTCGCCATGTAGGATGTGTTTGATGAACCCGAGTCGTACTTCGGTTGGCGACAGTGGTTAGGCCACGCGAAGTGCTTATGCACTTCATATCATTCAGTTGGTTGTGCGCTCATGCTAGTCAAGCTCATCAAGTAATCCGATCTGTCTAATGTTTGTTCACCATGTTTGGACGCCACTGCTTGAACTTAGGGTACCAAACTTACCAGTGTAATCCCATTAACCTTAGTACCTCGATCCGCTAAGACTCATGAGCCAGGCATGGTTGTATGGGACACCGTGGTCGAGCTGTCGGCCTACGCTGGGGCCACGTGCTTCCCGGTAGTGACCAGTGAGCAACCTAGACTCGTGAGCCGAATACGATGGTATGAGACACTGTATTCGAGTTGTCGGCCTGCACTATTTGGATGGGTGATGGGGGAGTGGTGTAACGATTCCGTGTAACAGCCTTAATAGCCCTGACCGTGCCTGCTGTAGTGACCTCGAGCATACTCTAAATCTGTGGTGAGGCGACGAGCCTTCTCGTAGTAACAAAGTATAAACTAGGCCTGTATTGATAAGGTGATGGGGGAGTGGTGTAACAATTTCGTGTAACAGCCCTGACAGCCCTTGCAGCGACCTAGAAACACACCATCATATGAGATTGTCTAGGACTGACGACCTTAGAATGGATCATTATTTGGGAATGATATAAGGGAGGTACCTTAGTTTCCCAACACTGCTGTTTGAAATGGACTAATAACAACTCGGTAATCATGCTCATCATCGCACTGCATGTGCCTGGAAGATGTGGAGCACTGAGGGTGAAAGCATGCCGCGAACGTAAGATGGTGTCGCACGAGGGAGTATGTTGGCGAGGGCATGCATCATTATCGCATCTCATTCTTGCATTAATTACAGTACTTAGGAATGTTGATTGTACTGCTTTATCATTACTGCTTGACAGAATTGATAACATGTTAACCTGTGCTTTATTATTCCACTGAGTTAGCTACTCACTCCCACGTTACCGGACGGTGTTCTGGACACCCACCAGACCCTGTCTTAGATGCAGGTACTGATGAGACGCAGGAGGCTGAGCCTGATCACTACAATGATCAGGATGAGTTCTCCTTCATGCAGTTCTCTGGAGGCTACGCTTAGGCCATCCAGATGATGGGGCCACAGGGTGTATCACTCTAGTTGTACCACTTTTGGACATCTTGATTTTGAAACAAATACATGTATATGGTGACTCAGTACGATGTTCATACTCTGGAGATCGATTGTGACGTTTTTAGTTTTATATACATTTATATACATCTTTCAGTCTTCCGCTTGCGTTCTATAACTTGATCTGGAGTATGAATTACTGTTTTGGTATAATCCTACTCATGATTATTGCACTAACACAGACAACATCCAATCATAAGCATTTATGTTACATAAGTGATGTTTTGGAACTCGGGTGTTGAGTTGCTACTCGACCCCCGATTTTCAAGGCGTTACATAGCACATCCCAAGGAAGCAACTCGAACATGTTTTGTGATTTAAATTAACATGATATACAAATTTCCTCTTAATCATTCAAGAATCTTAGGTGATGGTTTACTCGTGTGATCAAACTTCAACAATTCAAGTTTAAATCTTCATCTTATTATCCTTCTCAAAGCATTCTTAAGTACACAAACTTTTGTTTTCAAACAGATTCCAACTTGAAACATTGAAAATTTTTTTAAAAAAAATTTGCTCAAAATTGAGAAAACGTTGATTAGTTTACCTAATCCCCCTCCCCAACCTAAAATCTACATTGTCCTCAATGTAAAAGAAATAATCATGTAATCCATATGAGGTAACGAAAAAAAGGGAATAGTGATAGAAAGATAGTACCTAGAGGAAGGAAATTTGAAGCTTTTCTATGGATCTCAGTATAAAATGGGTTCACACAAAACAAAACTCAATAGAGTATAAGCAAACTACCTTAAATAGCGGAAAACAAACTATCCTATTCCTAAATCATATGAAAGAGATAAACTTAACTATACCTCCATCAGACTAGGAGATTAATCCTGGTACACAGGATCAGTCAGAGGAATGACATATCCTCTGAATCGATTTTCTCAACAAATGGCTTCAACCCATGTCCAGTTACTTTAAAAGCATTGTCATTGTTCATATTCTCTATCTCGACGGCCCTATGAGGATAGACATTAGTAATTGTGAAAGGGCCGGTCCATGAATTGGAGCTTGTTGAGGGTTAAATATTTCATATTGAACCCCATTTATATCTTGGTTTTATGAACAAAATATTGCTTAATGTCCTATTTTACTGAGGTTTGTGTTGCAAGGTGAATTTGAGAGCTTGGATTAGGAAAGGTGCTAAAAGCATCAATTTTGACGCTCAAAGATCACTAAGGTAAAGAATGGATATTAGGAGACAAATATTGAAGATTTTAAGGTCCCAAGATTCAAGAAAACTAAGAAGGAACGAAGTCGAAAGAACAAGTGTAGAAATCACATTGACTATGTTATCGATCGTCATTTGATAACATCGAAGACACGTTCGATGACATTAAATTTACGAAAGAAAATCAAGTTGGTTACTAGAAAAATTGAAGACATTTTTTGATGAGTCGAGAACTTGTCCAATGACTCGAAGCTTCGCTCGATGACATTGAATTTTCAATGGATTTTCGGCAAAATCGCTGGACACATTGGGCACCATGTTCGATTACTCAAAGGCCCCCTTGATGATATTGAAGACCTTCTCAATGACATCGAAGGCTTTTAATGACATCAATTTATTGAAGAAATTGGATTAACTCTCTGAATAGGTTTGGACGCTGTAACGCCCTGAAAATCGGGGGTCGAGCATAACTCAACTCCCGAGTTCTAACGCATCACTTATGCAACATAGATAATGATGATTAAATGTTGTCTGTGTTAGGGTAATAAACATGAGTGAGATTATACCAAAATAGTAATTCATACTCCAGATCAATTGTATAAAGGCAAGTGGAAGACTGAACTGTATATATATGTATGTAAAAGAAACAAAATCATTTCATTCTCCAGAGTATGAAACCATCTGAGTCATCATATACATATATCCATTTTATGTTCAAAAAGTCAAAAATACAACTAAGGAAGTAATCCCTGCAAGTCTCGTCGAACCTGGCAGTCTAGTCAAAACCACCAGAGTACTGCATAAATGAGAACTGTCCTGGTCCTCGTCATAGTCCGGCTCAGCCTCCTAAGTCGCCACCTCATTTATACCTGAGACAGAGTCTGGTTGGTGTGTACAACACCGTCCCGTAATGTGGGAGTGAGTAGTTAACTCAGTGGAACAATAAAGCATAGGTTAACATGTTATCAATGCAGTCAAGTAGTAATGATAAAGCAGTACAATCAAACACTCCTAACTACTCTTATTAATGCAGGTATGAATGCAGTCATGATGTATGCCCTCACCACACACTCCCTCGTGCGACACCATCTTACATTCGTGCCATGCTTGCATTCCTCAGTGCTCCACATCTTCCAGGCACATGCAAGCATGATGAGCATGATTATCGAGTTGTTATTAGTCCATTTCAAACAGCAGTATTAGGAAACTAAGGTACCTCCCTTGTATCATTCCCAAACATGATCCATTCTAGGGTCATCAGTCCTAATTAATCTCATACGAAGGTGTGTTTCTAGGTCGCTACAGAGGCTACCAGGGCTGTTATGTACAATGGTTACACCACTCCCCCATCACCTCTTTAACGATTCATCACAATACAGATACAGCCCTAGTTCATACTCTATACACTGCGGCAAAACTCGTCGCCTCACCGTAAATTCAGATTATGCTCGAGGTCACTACAAAGGGCTCGTCACTAATCAGTGTAGGCCGATAACTTGAATATAGTGTCCCATAACACCATAATCGGCTCACGAGTCTAGTTGCTTACTGGTCACTACGGGGAGGCACGTGGCCCTAGCGTAGGCCGACAGCTCGACCACGGTGTCCCATACCACCATGCCCGACTCATGAGTCTTAGCAGATTGAGGTACCATGGTTAACGGGATTCCACTGGTAAGTTTGGTACCCTAGGTTCAAACAGTAACGACCAAACATGGTGAACATACATTAGACATATCAGGTTACTTGACGAGCTTGACTAGCTCGAGCACACAATCAACTGAACGACATGAAGTGCATAAGCACTTCGTGTGGCCTAACCACTGTCGATAACCCAAGTACGACTCGGGTTCGTCAAACACATCATACGTGGCAAAATGAATCTCAACCACGATCTCAAGTCTGGTACCGATTGTCTGGACTATAAACATAGTCCCAAACTCAATCAATCCTTATTCAAAGCATGTGGAGTAAATTATAATAAACAAAGTAATTCACGCATCCTAACAAACATGTCATAAGCATGTATAAAGCATGTTATAAAGCATGTCATAAAGCACCATATAAACAAGAATACAAACACATATATTTCACAAGCAGTTTAAGTAAACAACCTCATGGAAGAAATTATACATGTCTCTATGGTAATTGAGAATTCCATCTCAACACCTACCTAAGGCATCCTCATCCAAACCCTTACTCTCACAAGCATTTTCACAAACACTTAGAATACACAATTTCAACATACATAGTGTCTGTTAGCAAAACATGTATTAGGGTGAATCCTTTCACCAAATAAGTATTTTATTTATATATCATATATTCATACAACAAATAATCATGTCAAACACATTTCCAAAATATATACATATACGGTATTTTCTATGAATGCCTATTTCTATATACATAGTGTATATTAGCAAAACATGTATTAGGGTGAATCCTTTTGCCAAATAAGTATTTTATCCATATATCATATATTCATACAACAAATAATCATGTCAAACACATTTTCAAAATATATACGTATATGGTATTTTCTACGAATACCTAGAATATGTAAAATTCCATATTTTACGTCTTTAATCGAAACAGAAAACAGAAAGCACTTTGTACATGTGTAATTACATGTAGATCATGAATCTATCATTATCTAACATTGAAAGTGTTGAAAACCGTAACCTGTACACCTAAAGTCCTCACCTTTCACCGTAGAATCGCAACGAATACGATAGGTTTGCCAAGCTTTCGTATTTAACAGTTTGGTAGCCTATAGAATGAAATAGGTTAGCTATTTCATAACCTACAAACTGCATAACTCCAAAACAGATTAGGGTTAGGGTTTCTTACCTAGAAATGAAGTCGGAATCACTGGGAAAGCGATGAGAATCGGGTGGTGCAGCTTGTGTAGCGACAGGGAATGGTAGTAGGGAGATTCTCCCACAACTCTCACTCTTTCTCTCCTTTCTCTCTTCTCTCTCTAAGGTTTCTCTCAAATTCATATGGCTGTGAGAGAGAGGGTTCTAAGGTCCTTATATAGCCTAAAAACTAACTAAAATAGACTTATCAAGGTATACTTAGGTTATAACCCAAGCGCTCCCTTTCCAGCTCAACGGAGGACTTCTGGCAGGCCTCCTTGAGCCAAATGTCAGACTTAAGCTCACCAACCTTGGATCCAGGTGGATTTAAGTTTTCGTTTCAGTCAGATTCCCAGATCACGCGTGGCGGACCAGTTTCAGTTCAATGGTCAGTGAAACCCGATCTGAAATTCCAATTACATAAATATGTTTATGAAATTTTTCCTAATCTGAGGGTGTATTTGGGTCAGATTATGACGGTCTAGTTGCTTACAAAATGACCGCAAGTAACAAGTCTCAGATTACTATTTGAGATATTTGTTTTGTAAAGAAAACAGGTGTTCTCACACTCCCTCGCTCCGGACTCAAGCGAACAGCCGTGGGACACTGTCTGGATTTGATCTCCGAGATGGTTGTCAAGTCCAGCGAGGCGGTCCTAAGTCCTTAACTTCATATTATTCGGACTCCCAATGTGCGGTCCAGACCTGATACGGAGTTTCAACGTGCTCCCAAGAGCAGTCGGGTAATGAGTTTGATCCTAGATATTAGGGTAACCTAACGTCAATGATTCTACAAGTTTTGGGTCTTGTAGATCGTATTTAAAGCGATTCGAATGGATTTCATGCCTAATCTAGTTTAGCACTTAGTTAACTTTGTCAAATTTCTAAAGGATTTAATGCTAAGTGATTTCTGGTTGAGGTGGTACTCGGGCCATTGTACGAAAATTTTCAAGTCGTTATAATCTACCCCCCTTAAACAAAAATTTTATCCTCAAAATTTGTACCTTTTTGTACTCCTCGTGAATTTGAGGGTAGTTCTTGAAAGAGCCTAGCTATATGCCCTAGAGGGGGAGTGAATAGGGCAATGCTAAATAAAACTTAAAACAGCGAAATAATAAAAGATATAAATAACAATGCTGAAATAATAACAATCTCAAAGCACATGAAATATGAGAATGATACTGAATCAGTTCTAAGGACAACCTTACACCAAAAACCAATGGCTTATGGTAGGACAACCTTATTTCTAGAACAATCTAGAAATCACAAATGATATGGAAAATAAATCAAGAATAACTTACAGAAATAAATCCTAAGTTATTACACCATTCAACCACACTTGCTTGAAATGAAAATTACAACATTCATCCACAAAAGCAATCCACAATATTGAAGGAATAAATGAATAAAGAAATTAAGCACATCCACAACACAATGATATATAGTGGTTCGCCTGTATGTTCACCAACTGTTAGCCAACAGCCACACAGAATGCTACTCCACTCCTAATATCCTCACACAGGGGATATTAGCATGCACTCTCAAAATAGGTTTTCACAGGTTCACCTAAAACCTTCACAATTGTGTCTTTTTATCTCGGGCTTACACAATCCAAAAAACTCCACAATCTGAGTTTTCTGGCTCTCCTCAGTAACCAATACAATGAGATTTTTCTGACAAATCTCAAACAAAACCAGAGAAAGTAAATTACAAAGTAAAATACCTGGATCTCCTTTTGAAGTAGCCCAGTAGAACCAATCGGAGTAGATATATGATACGTCGTTCAATGTCCAATACTCACTTAAAGAATGGTTCTATGTCTAATTGATTTTAGATTAAATTAAGAAGAGCAAGGTCTATTTGATTTTGATCCCAGAAGAAGGAATATCACAAATTCCTCTTTTCTAAATGAGATTGGAATGTGGATCAAAATCACAATAGATTAATGCTAACAAAAGGAATATTAAATATGCACAGCAGCTTAAAAAAATAATCATAACTTATCTCAGAGTATAGCCTTAAATCGCTTGAATTGAATGGAATGGAATGTCTAAAACTCTGAAATTCGTGCATTATTTATAGCCTGAAAAAATTCCATCTTCGACTGGTTTTAGGATCCATAGGACCGGTCGTAGCTTCAAAGATTTTGAAAGATTTCCGCGGAATTAGATTAGCTGTTCTCACGACCGGTCTTAGGTAACCTACGACCGGTCGTGGGCCACCTACGACTGGTCGTGTGTCACCTACGACTGGTCGTAGGACCCTAGATAGGTCGCTGGAGTTCGAGTCGTAGGACTACGACCGGTCGAAGGATGAGTCGTAGAACTTCCCAGGACTGGTCGAAGCAAGTCCAGGACTGGTCGAAGGACAACCAAGAAAATCTGAAAATCTGTTACAACCTACGACTGGTCTTGAGAAACCTAAGACTGGTCGAAGTAAAGCTAGGACTAGTCTTAAGATTTCTAGAACTGGTCTTAGAACAGTCATAACAAGCATATTAAAATATTCGGATTATGTATCCAGAATGACCTATCATACAGACCAACCTAAGGTCAATCTAAGGTCAAACAAACCTTGAAGTGAGATGAACATTGAAGTCTTGAAGGTCTGTATTCTCAGATGATATTGAAGGAGAAGCTTGGATCGAGTTGACGGCTTTCTAGAGCTTGGTACTTTCTTGACTTGTCTTGATGAAGTCTTCTAATCTTGAACTTGTTAGAAGCAAACTTGAAGTCTTCTATTCTTGTAGACTTCATCCATGACATGTCTTGCAAACATTCTTCATTTATGATCTTGTCTTGAAAACATTCTTCATTTATGATCTTGTCTTGAAGCAGTGTGTAGTCACAGATAAGAAATACAAGAAGTATAAGACATATAGGTTTTGGCACTACAAAATTTGACAACTAAAGGGATATGAAATCATAGTACTAACAATCTCCCCCTTTGTCAAATTTGTGACAAAACACATTTATTAATATAAGGGTAAAATGAAGAGAGAATCATGAACCATCAGAGCCATCAAAAATACTCTACTCCCCCTAAGAGAGTAGAAACAATCAACCATATTCTCCCTCTTTCAATTACTTCAATTACTCTCTCCCTTTCTCCCCCGTTCCATACTACTACTCCTTTTTGTCATAAAATGATAAGGGAAGGCCAAAGGAGAAAAGAGAACACCATATGAAGAGTCAAGATTAATTATCAAATTAGTACAACACTTCAATGTCATCAATCCAAATAAAGGATATACAATAAAACCAAACATACAACCAAAGTCATCAACCGTAATACAGAATCCATCATATTCAAATATAATACAAACCCAAAAAAAAGGATAATCCACCTAATCAGATCCAAATGAAGGAGCAGGGATGGTTGGATCAATCTGAAGTAAGCCCCTATTAATGTGACGAAGATATTTTTGCATATATTTAAATTCCATATCATGGGCTACACTCAGGTTATCAACCTTCTCCTCCAATGCACTTAGACGTGCATCATAACTAGAAGAGGGATCGTAATCAGAATCATTTTGGGAGTCAGTTTCAATTTCTTCAAATATATCATCCATATTTATATCAGCCTGTGGAGGAAGATCAGCTGCTTCCCCTTCATTTCCTGCTTCAGCACCTTCACCACCACCTTTATAGAATTGACCAGGAAGCGAATCCAACTTCATCTTATTTAAATTAGTATTATTGAATGAAAGATGATGAATTGGTGCCTCATTCTCAGGTAAAGCAACAAGCATATTTGTGGCTAAACAAGTCATAAGATAACCAAATGGAATATCACTATGACCCGGATGAAGACGAAACTGAATGATAAAATGACATATTAAAGAAGGCAAACAAATAACGATGCCGGACACAACAGAGTGCAATACCCGAACCATGAAGGCAGTCAACTCGGTTTTATTGCCAGACCGAGGATACAAGTTTGAAATCAAGATCCGGTGCAAAACTCTGTATCTGGGTAATAAAAATTTTGAAGGGAGCGCATTTCCTTTATGCGTCCATTGTACTTCCATATTGCATAAATCTCTTTTCAACATTTGTTTTTCCGATTCTGATGGTTTGTCATATAATGTATGAATTGGAATACCTTCATCCTTAACAGGTATATCCATAATACCTGATATCAAATGTCGATCTATTAGAAATTTCCATTCTCTAGTAGCAATTGAGAATGTTAAATTATCAAGGGAAAAATCAGAGATACTGTAAGGGTTATGGTCTCATACTCCTTTGGTTGTCAAATTTTGATGTGTCAAAACATCTATCTGTGTCTTGTGCTTGTATGATGATTTTTATTCAAGACACTGCTTAAATACTTCAAGAAGCTATAAGTTGGATTCTTCAAGATGTTACAAGTTGAAGCTCAAGATGTTGAAGTTCAAGAAGCTACTATATTGATGTTCAAGTCTTAGAGAACGACTCATGACTTCAAGAGTAATAAGCAATGCATGTAGTAGTTGTTATGCTAATGAAGATCTCAAGTTTGAAGCTACAAGATCTCAAGCCTGATATGGTTCAAACAATCTATATTCGTTGAATGGTTGAAGTTCAATGTCCATACGACATGTTTCAGGTTTGAATGACTTTAGGTTGACCCTTTAAGTAGGTCATTTTGGTTACATAAATCAAATGTTTATCTAACATAAGTTTGGTTTGTTCCAAGACCAGTCCTAGCTCTTGTTCGACCAGTCCTAGCATTGGTTCGACTAGTCCAAGAAATTCCACGATCAGTCCTAAGTAGTTGAAGATTTTTCAGAATTTTTGGTACGCCCACGACCAGTCCTGGAAGTCCTTCGACCGGTCGTAGGTTGGCTTCGACTAGTCCACGATCAGTCGTGGAGCTACGACTGAAAATCCAGCAACTTATTTCATGGTCCTACAACCAGTCGTAGGTATCTACGACCAGTCGTAGGTGACCCACGACCAGTCGTAGGGTACTCACGACCAGTCGTGGAACGGCTTTCAAAGATCGCGCTCAATTTTTTAAAAATGTTAGAGAGCTACGACCAGTCCCTAGGTTTCTAAGACCAGTCGTAGGAACGATTTTTCTTCTATAAATTGAACTCGAATTTCAGAGTTTTTACATCCTCAACTCCATTCCATTTCAAGAATTTTCAAGTAATCACTCTGAGATAAGTCTGTGTTTATTTTAAGCTAAATTGTGCTTATTTAATATTCCTTTTTGCTAGCTTATTTAATTTGATTTTGTTTCTCTATTCCAATCTTATTTGAAAAGAGGATTTATCTTATTCCTTCTTCTTGGAATCAAAATCAAATATAGCTACGCCTTGACAAGTTAAAATCTAAAATCTATTAGAATTTAGAACCTTATGAATGTGAGTATTGGAAATTGAACTTTGATATTCAATCATCTACTCCGATTGGTTCTACCGAATTTTTGCTAAAGGAGAAATCCGGTATTTTACAATTCTGTAAAATTCATTTATTTTTGGTTTTGTTTGAGGTTGAGCCAGAAAAATCTCATTGTACTGGTTTTGTTTGAGGTTGAGCTAGAAAAATCTCATTGTATTGGTTGTCTGAGGAAAACTAGAAAACTCAGAAAAAGGGGTTTTTGAATTGTGTAAGCCCAAGTGAAAAAGACACAATTGTAAAGGTTTTTGGTGAACTTTGAGAAAACCTATTTGATAGTGAGCACGCTAATATCCCTGTGTGAGGATATTAGGAGTGGAGTAACGCATTCTGTGTGGTGTTGTAAAACAGTTGGTGTACACACAGGCGAACCACTATAACTCTTTGTCTTGTGGATTGAATGCTTGCTTAATTTTCATATCTTTTATCATTCGATTGTGTGGAATGTACAAGTGGATGTGAATGTTGTAACTATTTACATTTTCAAGCAAGTGTGGGGATTGTTGTAATAATTTAGATCTTTATACGCATTTATTTTCAATTCCTTGCTATTTCATTTACTTATATTAACATTGAGTCCTTGATTCAAAAGAGGTTCTAGAAATAAGGTTGTCCTACCATAAGCCCTTGTTTATTATGGTGTAAGGTTGTCCTTAGAACTGAATTTGTATCAATCTCTCAATAATTATTTATCAAGGTGATTTATATTTAGCATTGTGAATTGATTCATAATTGTAAGGGTATTGGTTTATTTTAGTTCCGCTGATTTTATTAAAAATTTGGCATAGTCCTATTCACCCCCCCTCTAGGACATATAGCTTGGCCTTTTCAAGTGGTATCAGAGCCTAATAGCTCATTTTTGTTGCTTTTTATTTGGATTTATTTCCTGAGCTAACGATCTAAGCTATATAAAAAGATGTCAAATTTTGATAGCCTTTCAGTTACTAGGCCTCCACCTTTTGATGGATCCAACTATGCCTATTGGAAAGCCAGAATGAGAATCTTCCTCAGATCAATGGATGAAAGTGTTTGGCTAGCCACAGTGACTGAATGGAAACCTCCTACCATGGAAGTAACTGGTGTTGATGGTTCAAAATCTATGAAAATTACACCATATTTCCAATGGACCACACTTCAGAAAAGTGAGAGTAGTGCTAATGCTAAAGCACTAAATGCAATTACTTGTGCACTATCATCGGATGAGTTCAAAAGAATCATATCCTGTGATCTTTATAAAGCAAGCCTGGATATTTTAGAAATGACACACGAAGGTACTTCAATTGTCAAGAAATCTAAAGTCCAACTCCTCACAACTAAATTTGAAGAAATTCATATGGAGGAAAATGAAATGTTTATGGACTTTTACACTAGATTGAATGACATTGTAAACTCAATGTGGGGACTTGGCGAAAGATCTCGAAAAAGTAAAGTGTGTGCAAAAATACTACGCTCTCTTCCTGAACGGTTCAATTCAAAGGTAACCGCAATCCAGGAACTTTGTGATACGGACAATATGAAGGTAGAAGAATTAGTTGGTTCTTTGCAAACCTATGAATTAAGTTTTAAAGCTCCTAAAGGTAAGTCTATTGCTTTGAAGTCATCTAAAAGTATTACTCAAGAAAATTGATTGAAAAAGTCTGAAGATGATATGGCCCTTTGGCAAAAAAGTTTTATAAGATTTTTAAAAGTAAGAAAAGAGTCGACTTTCAAAAGGCAAATGAAAAGAAACGTTCTAAACCTAAGTCTAAATCTTGGAAGTCATTGAAAGATAGTCAATGTTACAAGCTGTCAAGAATATGGGCATTTAGCAAACAAATGTCCTAAAAGGACAGATCCAAAAGGAAGGGTATGTTGGCTACTTGGGATGAATCGTCGATTAAAAGCCTCTTCAATCGAAAATTGAAAACAGTCGGGCGATGAACTTAAGGCCCTTATGACTCTAGCCAAGTTTACCTTTTCAGATCACGATGATTCAACAAGTGAAGAAAATTTGGATAGTGATCATGAAAATGATGAAGATCTTCAAGATGCTTATAATGCCTTATATAAGGAAAGTTGTAAAATTGTTGTTAAACTTAAACTTCAAAAAGAAAAGTTTCTTAAACTTAAAGAATGTTTTGAAACTCTTGTTTTATAAAAATCTCAAATTTCAGATTGTTTTGAAAAATCAAAGTGTGATTTAGAATTCAAAACCTCCCCAATTGAAAATTTGAAATCTGAAAATGAGAAACTTAAAAATGAAGTATCTTCTCTTCTGAGTTTGAAGGACACATGGAGATATGCCCAAGGTGATCCAAAATTAGAAAAATTATTATCCGGATCAAGAAAATGTGGCGATCGATCCGGGTTGGGCTTTGATAAAAACACATCTCCTAAACTGAAGAATGCTCTTTCCAATTTTGTGAAAGGAGAGACTTCTAACTCAAATGGAAAAGGTACTAATCAAGTTGTTTCTAAAAATACAAAAACCTTTCAAAAACACAAAAGCGACTATATAAATTTCAAAAATCGATTCGAAACCCGCTAGGCCGAAAAAATTGTTGATTTACTTAAGGAGCTATTAAAATCTAACTCTGTAGGTCATTCTTATAACTATAAACAAAAGAAGACCAATTATTCTCCTAAACCCAAAACAGTACTGAAATGGGTTCCCAAGGTTACTTGTTTGGTTGCTCACACTGCTTTCAAAGCTACAAGCCATTCAAAATGGTACCTAGACAGTGGATGCTCCAGGCATATGACAGGCGACAAAGCTCTATTCACCGATCTTAAAGATATGACTGATGGGTCAGTCACATTTGGTGATGGTAGCAACTGCAAGATAATTGGCAAAGGTACGGTCCAACTCTATAACCTTCCCTTATTTAAAAATGTGTTATATGTTGAGGGTTTAAAACACAATCTGTTGAGCATATCTCAAATATGCGATAACAACCATAATGTTAAATTTTCTAATCAAGGTTGTGAAATTACAAATGAAAAGGGTTCTGTAATATTAACTGGTCGCAGAACTTCTGAAAACTGCTATATAGTAAGCAATGGTAGCTCATCTAATCAAACGTGCTACATGGTCCATACCAATGAGACAGATTTATGGCATAAACGCCTTGGACATGTACACTACCGAAATTTATCTGATTGAGCAAAAGTGAACTAATTAAAGGTCTACCTAAAATGCAAAAATTAGACAAGATTTGTGGTGAATGCCAGTATGGTAAACAAACTAGGAGCTCTCACAAAAGGTGAACTCCAATAACACCACAAGACCACTCGAGCTTCTCCATATGGATCTTATAGGACCAACAAGAATGGAAAGTCGAGGTGGCAAAAAGTACATCCTAGTTATTGTAGATGATTATACAAGATACACTTGGGTTTCATTCTTGAGAGATAAATCAGAAACCCTTGATGAAGTGAAAAAGATTATAAAACGCATTCGATCAAAAATGTTCTCAAGTCAGCAAGATCCGTAGTGATCATGGATCCGAATTCGAAAATAGCGGTTTTGAGAAATTTTGTAGCGATTAGGGAATATCACATGAATTCTCAGCACCTAAAACTCCTCAACAAAATAGAATTGTCGAGAGGAAGAATAGAGTGCTTCAAGAAATGGGAAATGTTATGTTAAATAGCATGAAGCTCCCTAGGAATCTCTGGGCTGAAGCAGTGAATACAGCCTGCTACATTATTAACCGTGTTTATATTTGTAAAACTAATAATAAAACGGCTTATGAAATGTGGTTTGAGAAAAAGCCTTCATCAAATATTTTCGAATTTTTGTGAAAGTGCTATATTTTATGTGGCCGAAGTGAAAATTTGGGAAAATTCGACACTAAAAGTGATGAAGGGATCTTTTAGGTTATTCTTTAAACAATCGTGCTTATCGTGTTCTGAACAACAGGACCGGTGTGATTCAAGAGTCAATAAATGTTGTGATTGACGATCTTTTGAAGACACCTGTCCCTAGTTTAGATAATGATGAAGTTCTTATACTTGAAAAACAAGAAATTTCATCAAGTGAAACTAATCTGAATTAAGGACTGTAAAGATCATCCAACTTTTCAAATACTTGGAAACCCTCTCACAGGTGTGCGCACTTTTCGTAGACAATTAGAGGACATATGTAACTACGTATGCTTTACATCCCAGATTGAACCGGGTAACGTAAAAGAAGCACTTTCAGATGAAAATTGGATTCTTGCAATGCAAGAAGAACTTAATCAGTTTGTCAGAAATGATGTCTGACAACTTGTTCCTAGACCTAAAGATAAACATATTATTGGAACAAAATGGATTTTCAAAAACAAATCTGATGAACTGGGAAATATTATTCGAAATAAAGCAAGACTAGTTGTACAGGGATATACTCAAATTGAAGGAATTGACTATAAGGAAACATTTGCCCCTGTAGCTCGTCTTGAATCAATCAGACTTTTTATCTCCATTGCAAGTTTTAGGAAAATTAAAATTTATCAAATGGATGTAAAGAGTGCCTTTCTGAATGGTGATTTACATGAAGAGGTATATGTTGAACAACCTACGGGGTTTGAAGATCCTAAATTTACTTGATCATGTGTATCGTCTTAAGAAAGCTCTCTATGGTGCGAAACAAGCTCCCAGAGCATGGTATGTAAAAAAAAGCTACTAAGTTTTTCTTGAGTCATAATTTTCAAATGGGGTGTGTTGATAAGACGCTCTTTGTTAAGAAATATAACGATGATATTCTAATGGTTTAAATATATGTTGACGATATTATTTATGGATCAACTTTGCACTAACATGACATTGAGTTTGCAGATTTGATGAAGTCTAAATTCGAAATGAGCATGGTTGGAGAATTAAACTATTTCCTAGGATTGCAAGTAAAACAACAACTTTGATGGAATTTTTATTTCTCAAACCAAATATGCTCGAGTTTAATTAAGAAATTTGGATTTGAGAAAGGTAAAAATTTTGATACTCCTATGAGTACAATCAGTAAGACTCTCAAAAGACTCTACAGTAATGATGTGGATCCTAAATTGTATCGTAGTTTGATTGGTAGTTTACTTTATCTAACTCGCTAGTAGACCGAGATATTGCTTTGAGTGTTGGTATTTGTGCTCGTTATCAATCAAATCCTAAAGAATCTCACTTAATCTATTTGTTAAACGGATTATGCGTTATGTCGCAAGTTCTACTAAATTGGGTCTCGTATCCACATGAGACTAATGTTCAATTAGCTAACGCAGCCTGATGAGATCTTGGTAAATTTGGAAACATAGATGATAGGAAATCAACCAGTGGTGGTTGTTTCTACATTGGAAATTGTCTTGTTTCTTGGTTTAGCAAGAAGCAAAGTTCTATATCGCTATCAATTGCTGAGGCTGAATACATTGCTGCTGGAAATGCATGTACTCAACTTGTTTGGATGAAACGAATGTTAAGCGATTATGGAATTACTCAAGATTCTATGATTTTATTTTGTGATAATTCCAGTGCAATAAATATTTCTAAAAATTCAGTTCAACATTCACGTACTAAGCATATTGATATTAGATTTCATTACATTCGTGAATTAGTGGAAGATAAATTAATATATTTGGATTACATTCCAACCGAGACTCAACTGGCGGACATTTTCACTAAACCGCTCGACAAAAGCAGGTTTAATAAATTAAAGTTTGATCTCGGTATGTGCAATTTAAATTGAGTTTGCATAATTTTGTGTATCATAATGTACATAAGTTTGATGTTATATTTGCTTAAATTTAAAATTATTTAAAAAAAAAATTTACAAATTTTGTCGTACTCGACCTGTCGTGAGAATACACGACCGGTCGTGCCACGACCGGTCGAACATGTACACGACCTGTCGTAAATCTCAGGATTTCACTTAAAATTGGAAATTTTTGTCTTCTTCTTCATTTCTTCATTTCTCTCCAACGGTTCTAGCTACGACTTGCCCCACCCATCTTCATTGTTCTTCAAGGTTAGTGGTTTCTTTTGCATTTTTTTGAAGATTCTTGCTATTAGTGTTTCAAAACTCATGTTTGTGGAATCTATTTGATCATTCATTGCGGTTTTGGGGTTTTATCTTGAAAAATCTGTTTTATTTAAACCTCATTTCTTCCAACTTGTTGTTTCCTTGAATTCCTTCTTTGAAAATGGATGATAGAGGTAAAAGAAAACTACTCAAGGTCCATCTTCTTCTAGATCGGCTTCTATTGTTCAACGTCATCTTCGCTCTCCTGAAAATGATCCTTCGATGCTCGAGATTTGCATTATGCGTAATGTAATTGTTGAGCGTCATGTTAATGTCAATCACATTGCTTCTTTTGGTATTCCTTCTTTGTTGGAATCAGGATGGGATAACATCTTACATTGGGGTGGAGCTGCATACCAGTCCATTGCCCAATCCACGTTTGCATGTATCTGTGATTTTTCTCTTGATAATTTAACTTTTAAAGTTGATACTC
This sequence comes from Magnolia changhungtana, assembly GCA_030180095.1. Classification (NCBI taxonomy): domain Eukaryota; kingdom Viridiplantae; phylum Streptophyta; class Magnoliopsida; order Magnoliales; family Magnoliaceae; genus Magnolia; species Magnolia changhungtana. Next base: position 713,270 of record JASAUF010000644.1, on the reverse strand, counting down.
AAGAAGGTTTGTTTGTAGTAGATCGTCATTTGATTGCAGACATTATGGAAATACCTATCAATGATGAAAGCATTCCAATTAATATTTTACATGATAGTCTCTCAGAATCTGATCGAAGAATGCTTACTAGAGATTTATGTAATATGAATGTTCATTGGACTCATAAAGGTCATACACTTCCCTCAAGGTATTTGTTACCCAGACACAGAGTACTTCATAAGATATTCATCTCTAATCTTTATCCACGTTCTGGTAATAAAACCGAACTCACTGCTTTTATGGTTCGTGTTTTGCATTCTGTTGTCTCTGGTGCTAAAATATGTCTTCCTTCTTTAATCTGTCATTTCATTATTTTGTCGCGTCACCATCCTGGACATAGTGATATACCCTTTGGCTATTTATTAACTATGTTGGCAAATCATATGCTCATAGCTATGCCTACTAGAGAAAAACCCATCCATCATCTCCCTTTTAATAATTCCAATCTTAATAAGATGACTTTAGATTTGGCTAGAGGCCAAGTGGATGCTGGTAGCAGTGGTGCTGAAGCTAGTAATGCTGAAGCTTGTGATCTTCCTGAAGACGTGAATATGGATGACTTATTTGAAGAACTTGAGTCAGACTCGGCTGATGATCCTGATTATCAGCCTTACGATTTTGAAAAGATTGAATTCTCTTCAAGAGCAGGTGGCTCAAATTCGTGTTACTCAAGACACACAATTTTCTTATTTGCGTAAATATATGAGGCAGATTGCTAAGGATTTACACAAAATTGATCCATCTAATCCTGCACCCTCTTCTGGTTCTGACTGAATTTTTTTTGGTCTGTAATATTTACTGATGTTTGCATGCATCTCAAAATCTTACTGTTGGTTATGTACAATTTTCTCTTGCATCAACTCCTATTTCCTTTAAGGCTCTTCTTCCTTTGTCATTTTGTGTCAAAAAGGGGGAGAAGTTTGGTGAATGTCATTAATTTTGATGTGCTTCCTATTACTCAGGGGGAGTTAAACTTCTCAAGAGTTATGGGAAAATGAATGATGCTAGTTATTGCTTATCATGTCTATATATCTGTGCATGCTTCTCACATGTTGTGTTTCTCTTGGAAATATTATTACTTGGGTGTTTTATCACAAATTTGACAAAGGGGGAGATTGCAAGGGTTATGGTCTTATACTCCTTTGGTTGTCAAATTTTGATGTGTCAAAACATCTATCTGTGTCTTGTGCTTGTATGATGATTTTTATTCAAGACACTGCTTAAATACTTCAAGAAGCTATAAGTTGGATTCTTCAAGATGTTACAAGTTGAAGCTCAAGATGTTGAAGTTCAAGAAGCTACTATATTGATGTTCAAGTCTTAGAGAACGACTCATGACTTCAAGAGTAATAAGCAATGCATGTAGTAGTTGTTATGCTAATGAAGATCTCAAGTTTGAAGCTACAAGATCTCAAGCCTGATATGGTTCAAACAATCTATATTCGTTGAATGGTTGAAGTTCAATGTCCATACGACATGTTTCGGGTTTGAATGACTTTAGGTTGACCCTTTAAGTAGGTCATTTTGGTTACATAAATCAAATGTTTATCTAACATAAGTTTGGTTTGTTCCAAGACCAGTCCTAGCTCTTGTTCGACCAATCCTAGCATTGGTTCGACTAGTCCAAGAAATTCCACGATCAGTCCTAAGTAGTTGAAGATTTTTCAGAATTTTTGGTACGCCCACGACCAGTCCTGGAAGTCCATCGACTGGTCGTAGGTTGGCTTCGACTAGTCCACGATCAGTCGTGGAGCTACGACTCAAAATCCAGCAACTTATTTCATGGTCCTACGACCAATCGTAGGTATCTACGACCAGTCGTAGGTGACCCACGACCAGTCGTAGGGTACTCACGACCAGTCGGGGAACGGCTTTCAAAGATCGCGCTCAATTTTTCAAAAATTGTTAGAGCTACGACCCTATCCCTAGGTTTCTAAGACCATCGTAGGAACGATTTTTTTCTTCTATAAATTGAACACGAAATTTGAGTTTTTACATCCTCAACTCCATTCCATTTCAAGAATTTTCAAGTAATCACTCTGAGATAAGTCTGTGTTTATTTTAAGCTAAATTGTGCTTATTTAATATTCCTTTTTGCTAGCTTATTTAATTTGATTTTGTTTCTCTATTCCAATCTTATTTGAAAAGAGGATTTATCTTATTCCTTCTTCTTGGAATCAAAATCAAATATAGCTACGCCCAACAAGTTAAAATCTAAAATCTATTAGAATTTAGAACCTTATGAATGTGAGTATTGGAAATTGAACTTTGATATTCAATCATCTACTCCGATTGGTTCTCTTAGGTCAATGCTAAAGGAGAAATCCGGTATTTTACAATTCTGTAAAATTCATTTATTTTTGGTTTTATTTGAGGTTGAGCCAGAAAAATCTCATTGTACTGGTTTTGTTTGAGGTTGAGCCAGAAAAATCTCATTGTATTGGTTGTCCGAGGAAAACCGAGAAAACTCGAAAAAGGGGTTTTTGAATTGTGTAAGCCCAAGTGAAAAAGACACAATTGTAAAGGTTTTGGTGAACCCGAGAAAACCTATTTGATAGTGAACGCTAATATCCCTGTGTGAGGATATTAGGAGTGGAGTAACATTCTGTGTGGTTGTTGTAAAACGCAGGTTGGTGTACACACAGCGAACCACTATAACTCTTTGTCTTGTGGATTGAATGCTTGCTTAATTTTCATATCTTTTATCATTCGATTGTGTGGAATGTACAAGTGGATGTGAATGTTGTAACTATTTACATTTTCAAGCAAGTGTGGGGATTGTTGTAATAATTTAGATCTTTACTTCTGCATTTATTTTCAATTCCTTGCTATTTCATTTACTTATATTAACATTGAGTCCTCGATTCAAAAGAGGTTCTAGAAATAAGGTTGTCCTACCATAAGCCCTTGTTTATTATGGTGTAAGGTTGTCCTTAGAACTGAATTTGTATCAATCTCTCAATAATTATTTATCAAGGTGATTTATATTTAGCATTGTGAATTGATTCATAATTGTAAGGGTATTGGTTTATTTTAGTTTCGCTGATTTTATTAAAAATTTGGCATAGTCCTATTCACCCCCCCCCCCCCTCTAGGACATATAGCTTGGCCTTTTCAAGTGGTATCAAAGCCTAATAGCTCATTTTTGTTGCTTTTTATTTGGATTTATTTCCGAGCTAACGATCTAAGCTATATAAAAGATGTCAAATTTTGATAGCCTTTCGATTACTAGGCCTCCACCTTTTGATGGATCCAACTATGCCTATTGGAAAGCCGAAATGAGAATCTTCCTCGATCAATGGATGAAAGTGTTTGGCTAGCCACAGGGACTGAATGGAAACCTCCTACCATGGAAGTAACTGGTGTTGATGGTTCAAAATCTATGAAAATTACACCATATTTCCAATGGACCACACTTCAGAAAAGTGAGAGTAGTGCTAATGCTAAAGCACTAAATGCAATCACTTGCGCACTATCACCGGATGAGTTCAAAAGAATCATATCTGTGATCTTTTAAAGCAAGCTGGGATATTTTAGAAATGACACACGAAGGTACTTCAATTGTCAAGAAATCTAAAGTCCAACTCCTCACAACTAAATTTGAAGAAATTCATATGGAGGAAAATGAAATGTTTATGGACTTTTACACTAGATTGAATGACATTGTAAACTCAATGTGGGGACTTGGCGAGAAGATCTCAGAAAGTAAAGTGTGTGCAAAAATACTACGCTCTCTTCCTGAACGGTTCAATTCAAAGGTAACCGCAATCCAGGAACTTTGTGATACGGACAATATGAAGGTAGAAGAATTAGTTGGTTCTTTGCAAACCTATGAATTAAGTTTTAAAGCTCCTAAAGGTAAGTCTATTGCTTTGAAGTCATCTAAAAGTATTACTCAAGAAAATTCAGATTCAGAAAAGTCTGAAGATGATATGGCCCTTTTGGCAAAAAAGTTTTATAAGATTTTCAAAAGTAAGAAAAGAGTCGACTTTCAAAAGGCAAATGAAAAGAAACGTTCTAAACCTAAGTCTAAATCTTGGAAGTCATTGAAAGATAGTCAATGTTACAACTGTCAAGAATATGGGCATTTAGCAAACAAATGTCCTAAAAAGGACAGATCCAAAAGGAAGGGTATGTTGGCTACTTGGGATGAATCGTCGATTCTGAAGCCTCTTCTGAATCGAGAAAATTAAACCGAGTCGGGCATGAACTTAAGGCCCTTATGACTCTAGCCAAGTTTTTTTCGGATCACGATGATTCAACAAGTGAAGAAAATTTGGATAGTGATCATGAAAATGATGAAGATCTTCAAGATGCTTATAATGCCTTATATAAGGAAAGTTGTAAAATTGCTGTTAAACTTAAACTTCAAAAAGAAAAGTGCCGTTTTGTTATAGATGTAGATCTAGATGAAGGTGGACCACGGGATGTTTTCTTTTTCCCTTTAACATCCATTTTCAACAAGATTTACCAAGGAACAAGCAAAGAGGAACACTAGAAGTGGTGGGTTTCTTTAGATCAGAATTTTATAGAGGAAACCCTAAAAAATCAATAAAAGACGAGATCTAGCTTATGGAATAAACAAATCAAAGCATAAAAAGCATAAATCTTCAATAAAAATGAAGAAAAATGACTTATCTTGAAGAAAATCACAAATCTCAAGACTGGTCGAGCCACGACTCGTCGAAGGAAGAAGAGGAAATGAAGAAGAAAGTGATTTTTCCCAAATTATAAGATGCTCACGATCTTCACGACCGGTCGAGTACAGTCTACGACCGGTCGAGCATCGACAAAAATAAGTATTTTTATACAAAAATTAAAATTTATACGCATAAAAATTTAAAATATAGTACACTATGATACATGCAGACAAGTATATTCAATTTAAAATGCACATATCAAGATCAAATTTCATTTTAGTAAACCTGCTTTTGTCGAGTGGTTTAGTAAATATATCAGCAAGTTGGACATTGGTTGGAATATATTCTAAAGAGAGAGCTTTTTCTTCAACTAATTCACAAATGTAATGATACCTAATGTCAATATGCTTAGTACGCGAATGCTGAATTGGATTTTTGGAAATATTGATAGCACTGGAATTATCACAATGTAAGATCATTGAATCTTGATTAATTCCATAATCGCTTAACATGCGTTTTATCCATACGAGTTGAGTACATGCATATCTTTCTGCGATATACTCAGCCTCAGCAGTGGAAAGCGATATTGAGATTTGCTTCTTGCTAAACTAAGAAACCAAACAGTTTCCAATGTAAAAAAAAACCACCACTGGTTGATTTTCTATCATCAATATTACCAGCCCAATCAGCATCTGAATACCTAGCTAATTTAACATTAGTATCAAAAGGATACCAAAGACCCAAATTAGTTGTACTTGCGACAAATCTAATAATCCGTTTGACAGTAGTGAGATGTGAATCTTTAGGATTAGACTGATATCTCGCACAAATACCAATGCTAAAAGTGATATCAGGTCTACTAGCAATTAGATATAATAAACTACCAATCATAGTACGATATAGCTTAGGATCTACATCTTTACATGTAGAGTCTTTTGAGAGTCTCAAGGTTGTACTAATAGGAGTATCAAATTTTTTACCATTCTCAAATCCAAACCTTTTAACCAAGTTTGTAGCGTACTTGGTTTGAGAAATGAAGATTCCATCAGGTTGTTGTTTTACTTGTAACCCTAGGAAGTAATTTAGTTCACCAACCATGCTCATTTCGAATCTTGATTTCATCAACTCTGCAAACTCAATAGACATGTTAGAACAAGTTGATCCATAAATAATATCGTCTACATAGATTTGAACCATTAAAATCTCATTATTATGTTTCTTAACAAATAGCGTCTTATCGACACTTCCCACTTGAAAACTATGACTAAGTAAGAATTTAGTCAATTTTTCATACCATGCCCTGGGCGCTTGTTTCAGACCATAGAGAGCCTTTTTGAGACAAAATACATGATCAGAAAGCTTGGGGTCTTCAAACCCTGAGGGTTGTTCTACATAAACTTCTTCATGTAAATCGCCATTTAAGAAGGCACTCTTTACATCCATCTGATAAATTTTAAACTTTCTAAAGCAAGCGATGGAAATAAAAAGTCTGATAGATTCAAGGCGAGCGACTGGAGCAAAGGTTTCATCGTAATCGATGCCTTCAATCTGAGTGTACCCTTGTACAACCAGTCTAGCCTTGTTTCGTATAATATTTCCAAGTTCATCAGACTTATTTTTAAAGATCCATTTTGTTCCAATAATGTGTTTATCTTTAGGTCTAGGAACAAGATACCAGACATCATTACGAACAAATTGATTAAGTTCATCCTGCATAGCTACTATCCAATTTTCGTCAGAAAGAGCTTCTTTTACATTGACCGGTTCTATTTAGGATGTAAAACAAACATAATTACATATGTTTTCAAGTTGTTTACGTGTACGAACTCCAGTGAGAGGGTTTCCAAGGATTTGATTGGTTGGATGATGTTTGACAGTCCTAGGTTCAGATTGAGGTGAAGAGGTATCTTGATTGTCAATTATAAGAATTTCATCATCATCTGAACTCGGAGTAAGTGTATTCAAATGATCATCAATGACCACATTGATGGACTCTTAAATCACACCTGTTCTTTTATTTAGAACCCTATAGGCTCGATTGTTTAAGGAATATCCAAGGAAAATACCTTCATCACTCTTTGTATCAAAATTTCCCAAATTTTCACGATCTCGTAAAATGTAACACTTACTGCCAAAAATTCAAAAGTATTTGACAGTAGGTTTTTTTTCGAACCATAACTCATAAGCAGTCTTATTTTCAGATTTACTAGTATAAACATAATTAATAATGTAGCAAGCAGTATTAATTGCTTCAGCCCAAAGATTTCTAGAGAGCTTCATACTATTTAACATGACATTAGCCATATCCTGAAACACTCTATTTTTTCTCTCAACTATACCATTTTATTGAGGAGTTTTGGGCGCAGAGAATTCATGTGATATTCCCTGATCGCTACAGAATTTCTCAAAACTACTATTTTCGAATTCAGATCCATGATCACTACGGATCTTATAAACTTGAGAACCTTTTTCATTTTGGATTCGTTTGATGATCTTCTTTACTTCATCTAGGGTTTCAGATTTGTCTTTTAAGAACGATACCCAAGTGAATCTAGTAAAGTCATCTACGATAACCAAGATGTATTTTTTGCCACCTCGACTCTCCATTCTGGTTGGTCCAATGAGATCCATGTGGAGAAGCTCGAGAGGTCTAGATGTGGTATTGGTGTTCACTTTCTTGTGAGAGCTCTTAATCTGTTTGCCCAACTGGCATTCACCACATATTTTGTCTACTTTTTATAATTTGGGTAGACCTCTTATAAGGTTTCTTTTGCTCAATCTAAACAAGTTCCGGTAGTGTACATGTCTAAGGCGTTTATGCCATAATTCAATCTCATCAATATGGACTATGTAACACGATTGAGTAGATGAGCTTGCATCACTAACGATGTAGCAATTTTCAGAAGTTCTTCGACCAGTTAATATAACAGAACCCTCTTTATTAACAATCTCATAACCTTTATTAGAAAACTTTACATTATGGTTGTTGTCACATATCTAAGATATACTCAGTAGGTTGTGTTTCAAGCCCTCAACATACAATACATTTTTAAATAAGGGAAGGTTATAAAGCTGAACCGTACCTTGGCCAATGATTTTGCAATTGCTTCCATCACCAAAAGTGACTGACCCATCAGTCCTATCTTTTAAATCAATGAATAAAGCTTTGTTACCTGTCATATGCCTGGAGCAACCACTATCTAGGTACCACTTTGAATGGCTTGTAGCTTTGAAAGCAGTGTGGGCAACCAAGCAGCCAACTTTAGAAACCCATTTCAGTACTGTTTTGGGTTTAGGAGTGTAGTTGGACTTTTTCTGTCTATTGTTATACGAATGACCTATAGAGTTAAATTTCAATAGCTCCTTGAGAAGATCAATAATCTTTTCAACCAAAGGATTTTGGTTTTGAAGATTGAAGTTAGCATGACTATTTTTAGGTTTTTGAAGGGTCTTCAAATTTTTTGGAAGACCTTGATAAGTATTCTTTACTTTTGAGTTCGAAGACTCTCCTTTCACAAACTTAGGAGCAGTATTCTTTTGTTTAGGAGAAGTATTCTTATCATAGCCCAACCCGGATCGATCGCCACATTTTCTTGATCCGGATAACAATTTTTCTAATTTAGAATCACCTTGGGCATATCTCCAAGTGTCTTTTAAACTCAAAAGAGAAGCTACTTCATTTTTGAGTTTCTCGTTCTCGGATTTTAAATCATCAACTTGGGAGGTTTTGATTTTTAAATCACATTTGGTCTTTTCAAAAAAATCGAAAATATGAGATTTTTCTAAAACAAGAGACTCATAATCTTCTTTAAGTTTAGAAAATTTTTCCTTTTATAATTTAAGCTTGATAGCAATTTTACAACTCTCCTTATAAAGGGCATTGTATGCATCCTGAAGATCATCTTCATTGTCGTAATTACTAATCAGATTCTCTTCGCTAGTTACTTCATCATAATCTGAAAAAGTGACTTTGGCTAGAGTCATAAGGGCTTTAATATCATCTCTCGACTCGTTTTCAGAATCTTCTGATTTCGAAGAGGATTCCGAATCAGATGATTCGTCCCAAGTAGCCAACATACTCTTCCTTTTTGATTTGTCCTTTTTAGGACATTTGTTAGCCAAGTGCCCATACTCTTGACAGTTGTAACATTGACTATCTTTCAAAGATTTTCGAGCTCTAGGTTTAGATTGTTTCTTATCATTTTATTTTTGAAAATCTACTTTTTCTTATTTTTGAAAATTTTATAAAACCTTTTTACAAAAAGTGTCATATCATCTTCGAAATTTTCAAAGTCTGAAGTGCTCTCTTGTGGAATATTTTTAGATGATTTGAGAGCAATTGATTTTCTTTTTGGAGCTTTAAAGTTCAATTCGTAGGTCTGTAAAGAACCAACTAGTTCCTCAACCCTCATGTTATCCATATCAGGAAGTTCCTGAATCACGGTTACTTTTGAATTGAACCGTTCAGGAAGTGAGCATAGTATCTTTGCACACACTTTACTTTCTGGGATTCTATCACCAAGACCCCACATTGAGTTTACAATGTCATTCAATCTAGTGTAGAAGTTCATAAACATTTCATTTTCCTCCATATGAATTTCTTCAAATTTAGTTGTGAGGAGTTGGACTTTAGATTTCTTGACAATTGATGTACCCTTGTGTGTCATTTCTAAAAGATCCCATGCTTGTTTAGCATTTTCACACGAGATGATTCTTTTGAATTCATCTGGTGACAATGCACAAGTAATTGCATTTAGTGCTTTTGCATTGGCACTACTCTCACTTTTCTGAAGTGTGGTCCAAAGGGCATAAGATATTACTTTCATTGATTTTGAACCATCTTCATCAGTTACTTCAGTGATAGGTAGTTTCCATCCGTTCACTGTGGCCAGCCACACACTTTCATCCATGGATTTGAGAAAGATTCTCATCCTTGCTTTCCAATAGGCATAGTTTGTGCCATTAAAGGGTGGTGGCCTAGTGATAGATAGGCTATCAAAATTTGACATCTTAATATAGCTTAGATCGTTAGCTCAGGAAATAAATCCAATAAATAAGCAATAAGCACGAGCTATTTGGCTCTGATACCACTTGAAAGGGCCTAGCTATATGCCCTAGAGGGGGGGTGAATAGGGCAATGCCAAATAAAACTTAAAACAGCGGAATAATAAAAGATATAAATAACAATGCTGAAATAATAACAATCTCAAAGCACGTGAAATATGAAAATGATACTGAATCAGTTATAAGGACAACCTTACACTAAAAACCAATGGCTTATGGTAGGACAACCTTATTTCTAGAACAATCTAGAAATCACAAATGATATGGAAAATAAATTAAGAATAACTTACAGAAATAAATCCTAAGTTATTACACCATTCAACCACACTTGCTTGAAATGAAAATTACAACATTCATCCACAAAAGCAATCCACAATACTGAAGGAATAAATGAATAAAGAAATCAAACACATCCACAACACAACGATATATAGTGGTTCGCCTGTGTGTTCACCAACTGTTAGCCAACAGCCACACAGAATGCTACTCCACTCATAATATCCTCACATAGGGGATATTAACATGCACTCTCAAAATAGGTTTTCACAGGTTCACCCAAAACTTTCACAATTGTGTCTTTTTATCTTGAGCTTACACAATCCAAAAACCCCCACAATCTGAGTTTGTTGGCTCTCCTCAGATAACCAATACAATGAGATTTTTCTGACAAATCTCAAACAAAACCAGAGAAAGTAAATTACAAAGTAAAATACCTGGATCTCCTTTTGAAGTAGCCCAGTAGAACCAATCGGAGTAGATGTATGATACGTCGTTCAATGTCCAATACTCACTTAAAGAATGGTTCTATGTCTAATTGATTTTAGATTAAATCAAGAAGAGCAAGGTCTATTTGATTTTGATCCCAGAAGAAGGAATATCACAAATCCCTCTTTTCTAAATGAGATTGGAATGTGGATCAAAATCATAATAGATTAATGCTAACAAAAGGAATATTAAATATGCACAGTAGCTTAAAAAAATAATCACAACTTATCTCAGAGTATAGCCTTAAATCGCTTGAATTGAATGAAATTGGATGTCTAAAACTCTGAAATTCGTGCATTATTTATAGCCTGAAAAAATCCCATCTTCGACTGGTCTTAGGATCCCTAGGACCGGTCATAACTTCAAAGATTTTGAAAGATTTCCGCGGGATTAGATTAGCTGTTCTCATGACTGGTCTTAGGTAACCTACGACCGGTTGTGGGCCACCTACGACTGGTCGTAGGACTCTAGATAGGTCGCTGGAGTTCGAGTCGTAAAACTACGACCGGTAGAAGGATGAGTCGCAGAACTTCCCAGGACTGGTCGAAGGACAACCAGAAAAATCTAAAAATCTGTAACAACCTAGGACTGGTCCTGAGAAACCTAAAACTGGTCGAAGCAAAGCTAGGACTGGTCTTAAGCTTTCTAGGACTGGTCTTAGAACAGTCATAACAAGCATCTTAAAATATTCGGATTATGTATCCAAAATGACCTATCATACAGACCAACCTAAGGTCAATCTAAGGTCAAACAAACCTTGAAGTGAGATGAACAATGAAGTCTTGAAGGTCTGTATTCTCAGATGATATTGAAGGAGAAGCTTGAATCGAGTTGACGACTTTCTAGAGCTTGGTACTTTCTTGACTTGTCTTGATGAAGTCTTCTAATCTTAAACTTGTTAGAAGCAAACTTGAAGTCTTTTATTCTTGTAGACTTCATCCGTGACATGTCTTGCAAACATTCTTCATTTATGATCTTGTCTTGAAAACATTCTTCATTCATGATCTTGTCTTGAAGCAGTGTGTAGTCACAAACAAGAAACACAAGAAGTACAAGACATATAGGTTTTGGTACTACAAAATTTGACAACCAAAGGGATATGAAATCATAACACTAATAGTTCTTTCTGACCTTGGCCTCTGTCTCCCACGTTGCCTCCTCTTCTGAATGATGCGTCCATAGTACCTTCACAAGTAGAATGACCTTGCTACGCAGTACCTGCTCCTTCCTGTCAAGTACACGCGTCGGGCGCAGCTCATACGTAGCATCCTCGCTCAGCTGTACCTGCTCTCATCTGATGATATGTGAAGGATCAGGAACGTACTTCTTCAACATAGATATATGAAATACGTTGTGTACAGCTGTAAATAGTGTGGGCAAAGCGAGATGATATGCCACAGCACCCACTCGATCCAGTATCTGAAACGGACAGATAAACCTCGGTGTGAGCTTCCCCTTCTCGAACCGAAGGACTCCCTTCATAGGGGAAACTCTGAGGAACATATGGTCTCCAACCTCAAACTCAAGCGGTCGTCGCCTCGTATCGGTGTAGCTCTTCTGCCTGCTCTGCGCTGTAAGAAGTCGATGCCTAATAATGTCGATATTCTCTAACGTCGCCTAAACCAAATCTGGGCCAATCAAGCTACGCTCGCCAACCTCAGCCCAACAATGCGGTGCTCTGCAAGGGCGACCATACAGGGCCTCATATGGTGCCATACCAATACTCGCTTGGAAGTTGTTGTTGTAAGCGAACTCTGCATAAGGAAGACAGTCATCCCAACTGTCCTTGAAGTCCAACACACATGCTCGCAACATATCCACCAGAATCTGATTCACCGGCTGTCTGCCCATCAGTCTGAGGATAAAACGCCGTACTGAACTTCAACTTCACACCCATCGCTTCCTGGATACGAGTCCAGAAGATAGATGAGAACCGAGTGTCTCTGTCCGACACGATCTCAAGTGGAACTCCATGCAGATGCACAATCTCTCTGATGTACAGCCTAGCTAGCTCGTCTGCAAAGTTCGTGACTCTGATAGGGAGGAAATGGGCCGATTTGGTCAACCGGTCCACAATTACCGAAATGGAATCGTGTCCCTTCCTCGTCTTCGGCAACCCCGATATGAAATCCATGGAAATGAAGTCCTACTTCCATTCTGCTATGGGCATGGGCTGAAGCAGTCCAGGAGGTCGGCGATATTCTACCTTGACCTGCTGGCACGTCAGACAATGAGAAACGAACTCAGCGATGTGGGCCTTCATGTTATCCCACCAATACAACCGTCTCATGTCCTGGTACATCTTCGTGCTACCAGGATGCATCGCAAGCTTCGAGTTATGGGCAGACTCGAGAAGCTCATGTCTCAAGTCAGGTATGTCAGGAACGCATAGGCGGCCACGGAATCGCAGACCCCCATCTGAACCAACTCTCCACTCGGAGTCCTCGGCGTCGTTAGCTTGCTCTCGAAGCTCAGACAACTGCTCATCGCCCTTCTGGGCCTCGATGATCCTATCATCAATAAGTGGCTGCACCCGAACGTGCGTGACACACTCAAATGGCTCCTTCACTGTGAGTTTCTGCTCGAAGTCCCGCACGAACTCTAACATATCCCACTCTGCTATCATCAGCGGAGCTGTAAATGCAATCGGCTTCTTGCGACTCAACGCATCTGCCACAAGGTTGGCCTTGCCAGGATGGTAGGAGACCTCGAACTTGAAGTCCTTCAAGGTTTCCATCTATCGGCGTTGCCTCATATTCAATTCTCGTTGCGTGAATATATACTTAAGGCTTTTGTGGTCGCAAAAAAGCTCGAACTCCTCTCCGTAGAGGTAATGTCTCCAGAGCTTCAATGTAAAGATGACAGCTGCCAACTCAAGGTCGTGTGTAGGGTAATTCTCCTCGTGCTTCCTTAATTGTCTTGAGGCATATGCAATCACCCTGTCCTTCTGCATAAGGACACAACCCAAACCAACGCGAGACGCGTCATTGTATATCGTGTACTTAACCCCTTGCTTTGGCAATACTAGCACAGGGGCGGACGTCAACCTGTCTTTCAGCTCCTTGAAAGCTGCTTCCACCTTCTCATTCCAGGCGAACTTCAAATCCTTACGCGTCAACTGTGACAACGGCCTAGCAATCTTCGAGAAGTCCCGAATGAAGTGACGAAAATAACCTGTCAGGCCAAGAAAACTCCTCACCTCGGTAACCAAGCCAGGCTGTTTCTAATCCTGAACCGCGGCTACCTTAGCAAGGTCCACAGCTATCCCATCCTTAGACACCACATGTCCCAGGAACTTGACTTCCTCCTGCCAAAAGTCGCACTTCTTATACTGTGCAAACAACTGGTTCTTCCTCAAAGCATCCAACACCGCTCTCAGGTGCACCTCGTGCTCTTCCCGACTCGTGGAATATATCAGGATGTCATCGATGAATACGATAACAAATCGGTATAAGAATGGCCAAAATATCCTGTTCATCAAGTCCATGAACATGGCCGGTGCATTCGTAAGACTGAACGACATCACTAGAAACTCGTAATGGCCAAAACATGTCCTGAAAGCTGTCTTCTGCATGTCCTCATCTATGACATGCAGCTGATGATACCCCGACTGCAGATCAATCTTCAAAAAGTACTTCGCCCCCTGCAACTGTTCAAACAGATCATCTATCCTGGGCAAAGGACACTTGTTCTTCACGGTGACCTGGTTCAACCTAAGGTAATCAATACACAATCGTAGTGAACCATCCTTCTTCTTCACAAACAGTACAGGTGCTCCCCAGGGAGACACACTAGGTCGTATAAAGCCTTTCTCTACTAGCCCATCAATCTGTTTTCGTAGTTCCTCCATCTCACACGGAGGCATACGATACGTCGGTAAAGAGATGGGTGTCGCAACGGGCGTAAGATCAATAGTAAAGTCAATCTCGCGCTGAGGTGGCAACCCAGGAATCGGTGTAAAAATGTCCGCAAAAGCCTGAACTACCAGCGTATCCTTAAACATCGAAACATCAGTAGCCTATAACGAAGAAGCGTAACATCGCAACCGAGTAGCGTGATTGACCTGAAAAGGAAAAGTAAATGCCGTGCCATCGAGTCCATAGGCAGTCACCACCCTAGTCTCGCAGTCGATCTCAGCACGCATCTCAGTGAGCCAATCCATACCGAAGATAACGTCGTAATGGAATAGGGGGACGACGATCAGGTCAACTAGTATCACTCTGCCACCCAAGTCTATCGGGCAGCCATCACATATACGAGTAACCTCAGAGTAAGTCCCAGTAGCAGTGATAACCCTCACTCCTCTCGTAGGAGCAGTAACTAAACTCAGTCGCCTGACTGCCGTGCATGAAACTATAGAGGTAGTGGACCCAGTATCCACCAATAAGAAGACAGGAGTACCTTTGTAACATCCCGAAAATTGGGGGTCGAGTAGTAACTCAACTCCCGAGTTCCAGAACATCACTTAAGTAACAAAATGAATGATGATTGAATGTTGACTGTATTCGTGCATTGAACATGAGTGAGATTAAGCCAAAACAGCATATCATACTCCAGAGACAGTTAAATTGCAAGCAGAAGACTGTAATAGACATATAGAATATAAAAACTGTGGTGAGTCCCCAGAGTGTGATAATGTTACCAGGTTAAATAATTAAAAGTACAATTTTAAAATTTACCAAATGTGAGGAAGTGTAATGTCTTCTATCCCGAGTACCATAGCCCCGTCAATACATTACCAGGTTTTCACAGACCTGTCAGATAGTTATATGTAGGAGAACTCCTCTTCAACATTAGTAGTAGTCTGGCTCTGCTTCATAAGCATCACCATCACCTGAAACTCAACAAATCTGGTTGGTGTGTACAACACCGTCCCGTAATGTTGGAGTGAGTAGCTAATTCAGTGGAACAATAAAGCATAGGTTAACATGTTATCAATACAGTCAAGCAATAATGATAAAGCAGTATAATCAAACACTCCTACTACTCTTATTAAATGCATGTATGAAATGATATGATGAATGCCCTTGCCAAACCACCCTCATGCGACATCATCTTACGTTCACGGATGCATACCTCCCTCAGTGCTCCACATCTACCAGGTACATGCGGTGGGATGATGAGCATGATTACTGAGTAGTTATTAGTCCATTTCAAACAGCAGTATTGGGAAACTAAGTTACCTCCCTTATATCATTCCCAAACATGATCCATTTTAGGGTCGTCAATCCTAGTTAATCTCATACGATATTATGGTTCGAGAGGCATCGCGAAGGCATCACAAAGGGCTCGTCACCCGTCAGTACGGATACAGATCTCACCGTATGTGGCTCAATTACTGACCGTCAGCTCGAGTACAGGTCTCACCGTAATCGGCTCAATCGCTGGCCGTCAGCTCGAATACAGGTCTCATCGTACTCGGCTCAACTCATACTCTAGCTGCTGTGAAGGGCTCGTCACCAATCACGGACCTTAGAGTATACTCGATATCACTACGGAGGACTCATCGCCCATCAGTACGAATATAGGTCTCACCGTACTTGGCTCTCGCCGTAGGTGTCGACAGCTCGAATACAGTGTCCCATACCACCGTATTCAGCTCACGAGTTTAGTTGCCCAATGGTCACTACGGGGAGGCACATGGCCCCAACGTAGGCCAACAGCTCAGCCATGGTGTCCCATACCACCATATCCGGCTCATGAGTCTTAGCGGATCGAGGTACCATGGTTAACGGGATTTCCACTGATAAGTTTGGTACCTTAGGTTCAAGCAGTAGTGACCAAACATGGTGAACATACATTTGACATATCGGGTTACTTGACGAGCCTGACTAACTCGAGCGCACAATTAATTAGATGACATGAAGTGCATAAGCACTTCGCGTGGCCTAACCACTGTCGCCAATTGACGTACGACTCGGTTTCGTCAAACACATATTACGTGGCAACATGAAACTCAACCACGGGCGTAAGTCTGATACCGATTGTTTGGACTATTTACATAGTCCCAAACTCAAACAAACCTTATTCGTAGCATGTGGAGTAAAGCATGATAAACAAAGTAATTCAAGCTTGTTAGTAAGCATGTCATATAGCATATTATAAAGCATGTTATAAAGCATATTATAAAGCACTACATAAATAGGAATACCAACACATATATTGCATAAGTAAGCAGTTTAAGTAAACAACCTCATGTAGGAAATCATACATGTCTCTAAGATAGTTGAGAATCCCATCTCAACACCCTCCTAAGGCATCAACATTCAAACCCTTACTCACACAAGCATTTCTACAAACACTTAACATACACTACTTCAACATACATAGTGTATGTTAGCAAACATGTGTTAGGGTGAGTCCTTTCGCCATGTAAGTATTTTATGCATATGTAATATATTTATATGACAAATAATCATGGCAAACATATTTCTAAAATATATATGTATACGGTAATTTCTACAATACAGTATTTCTACATACATAGTGTATTTTAGTAAAACATGTATTTGGGCGAATCCTTTCACCAAATAAGTATTTTATCCATATAGCGTATATTCATACAACAAATAATCATGTCAAACACATTTCCAAAATTTATACGTAAACGGTATTTTCTACGAATACCTAGAATATTTAAAATTCCATAATCTACATCGTTAATCGAAATAGAAAACGGAAAGCACTTTATACATGTGCAATTGCATGCAGATCATGAATCTATCATTATCTAACATTGAAAGCGTTGAAAACCGTAACCTATACACCTAAAGTCCTCACCTTACACCGTGGAATCGCAACGGATCAGCTAGGTTTGCTAGGCTTCCGTATTCGGCAGTTTGGTGGCCTAAAGAATGAAATATGTTCGCTATTTCATAACCTACACCCTTCACAACTCCAAAACAGGTTAGGGTTAGGGTTTCTTACCTAGAAACGGAGTCGGTATCGCCGGGAAAGTGATGAGAAACAGGTGGTGAAGCTGGTGTGGTGGCAGAGAACAATAGTAAGGAGATTCTCTCACTTCTCTCACTTTTTCTCTCTCTTTTCTCACTTCTCTCTCTAGGGTTTTCCTCAAATTCATATGGCTGTGAGAGAGGATGTTCTAAGGTCCTTATATAGCCTAAAACCTCTCCAAACTAGACTCCAGGTCAAAGTATACTTAGCTTATAACCAAAGCGGACCTGTTTCAGCTCAACGCGGGACTTCTGGCCGGCCTCCTTGAGCCAAAGGTCAGACTTAAGCTCACAGACATTGGATCTACGAGGAGTTAAGTTTTCATTTCAGTCGAATTCCCAGATCACGCGTGGCAGACCAGTTTCAGTTCGACGGTCAGTGGATCTCGATCGGAGATTCCGAGTACATGGATATGTTTATGAAATTTTTTCTGATCTGAGGGTGTAACTTGGCCTGATTCGACAGTCAGGTTGCTTAATACTGACCCGCAAGCGACAAGTCTCAGATCACTATTCAAGATATTTATTTTGTAAAGAAAATAAGTGTTTTCACACTCCCTCGCTCCGGACTCAAGCGAACAGCCGTAGGACACTATCTGGATTTGATTTTCGAGATGGTTGTCAAGCCCAGCGAGGCGGTCCTCAGTCCTTAACCTCGTATTATTCGAACTCCCGATGTGCGGTCTAGGACTGATATGAAGTTTCTAGATGCTTCCGAGAGCAGCCGGGTAATGAGATTGGTCCTAGATTTTAGGGTAACCTAGCGTCAATGATTCTACAAGTTTTGGGTCTTACATATCGTATTTAAAGTGGATCAAGTGGATTTCATGACTACTCTAGTTTAGCACTTGGTTAACTTTGTCAAATTTCTAAAGGATTTAATCCTATAAGATTTCTAGTCAAGGTGGTACTCAGTCCTTTGTAGTAATGTTTAGTTTAAGTATTGTTCTTCATCACCTAAACTTTAAGATAATGTCTAATGTGAAAGTACTTAGAAGGATTTAAAGAACGAGGTGGTGAAGGGTGGGATTTGTGAATGAAGTGGGTTCAACAGCAGTTTTAGACTTTGGGATTGAGTTCTGACAGGTTAATAAGGTATTAGGAACAACCCATTGCCTAAGGACGTCTAATTCCAGGTTGGCAAAAATCCGGGATGTTACAATCTACCCCCCTTAAAACAAAATTTCATCCCCGAAATTGTCCAAGGGTAATAAGGAAAGATTTAATTATTTCTTTTGCCTAAGTTTTATTAATTTTAAGTTTCTACGCGTGGTAGGGTACATACTAGCCTGGTTCATTTTAGTCTACCCCCCTTAAAACTTAATTTCCTAAGGCTCAAGAATCTATGTCTCGTTCCGTATGTCAGAACGAGGTGAAATTTTAAACCTATCTTTGGTATGAAATGGGAAGTGGTCTATCAATACATTGGTCTTCCTCTCATCAATGAGGTGTGCTATGGCATTGGTACCTATGGTTATAGAAAGGAGCTAAGATGCCTAATTCCACCAAAGGAGGACCTTTGCCATGGTCCCGACTTACCTCTTTAATCATATCTAGTTGAATACTGTAAGATAATTTGCACACTCTTAGTACATAAAGAATCTAGACAAATAGGTTAGTGGATAGCCTATCCTTCTAAGTCTATAGGCACAATACGCATGACAGAATGGTCTGTGGTTCGAGACCCAATCCCTAACTCTCTCTGTTGCCCATTTAAGAAATTTCTTAGGCCCTAAAAGACAAAGTATCCTTATTGGCTATATGTTCTTACGCTTCTCAAAGATGAAGTTATAAACTTTTGGTTGTAAGTGGTTCGGCCAACACGGAAGGAAAGTTGTGTAGTGGGTCTGAGCCGGATACATAGACCTTCTGCCTCGTGAAGACAGAAAATTGTCGTATCAGTTCTTAATCCTAGTTGATCCCGACCTTCTACTTGATTAGAGCATAGAGTTCATTGGTAACTACTAGGATTGAGAATTCGATTCAAACCGTGAATACCTCGCTTAGATATAGTTTCTTTACTCTGTGTTCCCGTTTGTACTAAGTCCTTGAGAAGGCGATTCTAAGGGGTGTATTAATTTGACCTAACATTAAATGTAAGGGATATATAAGTATTCTCTCTACGTGATTAGTTTCTAATCAAAACAACCTTCTTAAGAGTTATTAAAGAAGTTTATGAGTACTGAGGGGATTCAACAAGGGACGGGGTCTCGCTCCAACCTAATCAAGCCAACTAACGAAATTTATATTTCAATTATCTTAGCATAATGAATCTTTACATTCCTTAGTCTAACTAGTAGCCTAGTCGCAACGTATAAGTAGCAGTAATTCCACTAGTTATGATCCAAAGTCTGTGCTTCTACACTAGATGATTTCACATCATTTCTAATATAGGAAGGGTTTTATCACTTAGGGTCGAAGTTGTCTAATTGGAACTGAGTTGTCTGCACTTGAATTTAACTACGCTCCAGCATCACACACATGTTCATACTAGCTAAGAAGGTCCTAAGGTTCACACTATTACTTGTTGGGTTCCCTATACGGTCAGGTCTATCAAAATCTAGGAGCACTGCTCTAGGTCCAAAACTCCAAGGGCCACTTTGTCAAACAACCATTTGCTCTAGAAGCTTAAGCTATCAGAGTATAGTGGGTAAATGTATATCAAGGGACTTTATCACTTCAACACTTTTTGGCTAGTGGTCTTAAGTTGTAGTAAATGGGACTGTATTGCTAATCCCACCTCGGGATTGGGAGTGGCTTGTTTGGTAGGAGGGTGGGTGGGGATTAATTTTAATAGTATAGGCTTTGGAAAAATGAGCCTAGTGTTGGAAAATGTGAGATGAGATTTTCAAATCCCAAGATGATGAATTTACAAATGTACTTTGAAAGGAATCTCGAAGTTTACGTTTAATTGCATACATTTCAAACATGGTATTGGTAAACATGGGAGATAGGAGAGGGGTTGTTAGGTTTCAGAATCTTGAGCCAACATAGGCACAAATGAAAGGGAATAAAGAGGGAAAATGGAAAGATGGGATGGGTTGAGAACTTATACATTTTCGAGCTCCAAATGGGGCATGTAAGAGCCCAAATGAAAGGAAACAGAAAGGGTAGAGGGTAGGTGTTACTATAAACGATGGATGTGGATGGGTTATGGCTAAAAATGATAGATCAGATGATTGGAAGGAAGATTTGAGAGAGAGGACAACAATTTTAAAGAGAAATGAGAGCTTGGAGGTGTAATTGAGAGAGAGGGGGCAAAACGGACGTGAAATAGGGGCCCCCACAAAATTTGGTAGGCACCATACGGGCCTAGGGAAGTTCTACGCCTTTTCTGGCATTTCTAGTTGGTTTATTATTTTAATTATTTTTTTAGTAGTTCATCATCAAGTATACTTCATCTCCACCAAATTTCATTAGATTTCATCTTGTAGAAAAATTCTAAAAATTATAGAAGCAGCAGATGTCCAAACTAATAATTTTCTGATAGTTGACACAACGACCCATATTTAACTATATTAAATATTTTATTATATTTTCACTTATTTTTATATGAAATTAGACTTATCAAGCTTAAATTTGGCTTTTGAATCACCTAAATCCAAGTTATAACGAGGGAGATATGACTTTTTGAAGTCAAACCAAAATCACAGAAAATTGTGGCCGAAAACAGGCCAGCCAACGAACTGCGGCCCGCCCGGGCCCGCTGGACCGTAGTCCACCGTGGTGACTGTGGTTCCACCGCAGTCCGCCTTGTCCGATGTCGCGCCACCACAGCTGGGTGGTGTTCTCCACCCTCCCAAGGGGCCAATGGTACCCGGGTCTGTCCCGGGTCCCCGTGGAATGCATAGTGTGGCCCCTGACTCCATTTGAGATGTTTTCGGGGCTAATTTGTAAAATGGAATGAGTTTATATGATGTGTGGCATATTATTTTGGGGTAGGAGGAGCTAATCTATCTAACTAACCCATTTACTTGGTTAGATTCTAAAGTTTGAATGGTCAAAAGTCCAGTTTATACATGTATTTACTATTTATAGTAACTTTTTGTTTAAGTATTATTTTTCATCATTTATATGTTAGAATTTATATCTGGTATGAAACAATTTAGAAAAAAAATAAAGAATGAAGTGGTGCAAAGAGAGATTTTGAAGGAATTGGGTAAAAAGGGATTTTAGGCTTTGGTGTTGTGATTGACCCACAACCTAAGAACATTCATTTCTAGGGAACGACTCAAACTCGTCGACTGATGGCCTAGAAGTGATTTGGGATCGTTTCGCGTGATCATGGGTGCGTACGGGCCCAATCTCAGCAGTCGATTTCGGTCAGTTTCGCCGTTCGGCGAATTTGAAAAATCCTAAGTCGGTTTCTACGTTCCGTCACTCCCTCCTAAGTCAGAGTGCGTCAGAGTGTGTCGTGTGACCATAACCCAGGTCCGGTTTAATCCAAATCATGCTCTGATACCAACTGTAACATCTCGAAAATCGGGGGTCGAGTAGTAACTCAGCTCCCGAGTTCCAGAACATCACTTAAGCAACAAAATGAATGATGATTGATTGTTGACTGTATTCGTGCATTGAACATGAGTGAGATTAAGCCAAAACAGCATATCATACTCCAAAGACAGTTAAATTACAAGCAGAAGACTGTGATTGACATATAGAATATAAAAACTGTGGTGAGTCTCCAGGGTGTGATAATGTTACCAGGTTAAATAATTAAAAGTACAATTCTAAAATTTACCAAATGTGAGGAAGTGTAATGTCTTTTATCCCGAGTACCATATCCCCGTCAATACATTACTTGGTCTTCATAGACCTGTCAGAGAGTTATATGTAGGAGAACTCCTCCTCAACATCAGTAGTAGTCCGGCTCTACTTCATAAGCATCGCCATCACCTGAAACTCAACAAATCTGGTTGGTGTGTACAACATTGTCCCGTAACGTGGGAGTGAGTATCTAACTCAATGGAACAATAAAGCATAGGTTAACATGTTATCAATACAGTCAAGCAGTAATGATAAAGCAGTATAATTAAACACTCCTACTACTCTTATTAAATGCAAGTATGAAATGACATGATGAATGCCTTTGCCAAACCATCCTCACGCGACATCATCTTACGTTCACGGATGCATACCTCCCTCAATGCTCCACATCTACCAGGCACATGTGGTACGATGATGAGCATGATTACCGAGTAGTTATTAGTCCATTTCAAACAGCAGTATTGGGAAACTAAGGTACCTCCCTTGTATCATTCCCAAACATGATCCATTCTAGGGTCGTCAATCCTAGTTAATCTCATACAATATTATGGTTCGAGAGGCATCACGAAGGCATCGCAAAGGGCTCGTCACCCGTTAGCACGGATATAGATCTCACCGTATGTGGCTCAATTGCTGATCGTCAGCTCGAGTACAAGTCTCTCTGTACTCAGCTCAATCGCTGGCCATCAGCTCGAATACAGGTCTCACCGTACTCGGCTCAACTCACACTCTAGCTACTGTGAAGGGCTCATCGCCAATCACAGACCTTAGAGTATACTCGAAGACACTACGGAGGACTCATCGCCCGTCAGCATGAATACAGGTCTCACCGTACTCGGCTCTCGTCGTAGGTGTCGACAGCTCGAATACAGTGTCTCATACCACCGTATTTGGCTCACGAGTTTGGTTTCTCAATGGTCACTACGGGGAGGCACGTGGCCCCAGTGTAGGCCGACAGCTCGGCCACGGTGTCCCATACCACCATGTTCGGCTCATGAGTCTTAGCGGATCGAGGTACCATGGTTAACGGGATTTCCACTTGTAAGTTTGGTACCCTAGGTTCAAGCAGTAGCGACTAAACATGGTGAACACACATTTGACATATCGGGTTACTTGACGAGCCTGACTAACTCGAGCGCACAATCAATTAGACGACATGAAGTGCATAAACACTTCGCGTGGCCTAACCACTGTCGCCAACTGACATACGACTCGGTTTCGTCAAACACATCTTACGTGGCGACATGAAACTCAACCACAGTCTCAAGTCTAGTACCGACTGTCTGGACTATAGACATAGTCCCAAGCTCAAACAAACTTTATTCGTAGCATGTGGAGTAAAGCATGATAAACAAAGTAATTCAAGCATGTTAGTAAGCATGTCATAAAGCATATTATAAAGCATGTTATAAAGCACTACATAAATAGGAATACCAACACATATATTGCATAAGTAAGCAGTTTAAGTAAATAACCTCATGTAGGAAATCATACATGTCTCTAAGGAAGTTGAGAATCCCATCTCAACACCCTCCTAAGGCATCAACATCCAAACCCTTACTCACACAAGCATTTCTACAAACACTTAACATACACTACTTCAACATACATAGTGTATGTTAGCAAACATGTGTTAGGGCGAGTCCTTTCGCCATGTAAGTATTTTACGCATATGTAATATATTTATATGACAAATAATCATGGAAAACACATTTCTAAAATATATATGTATACGGTACTTTCTACAATACAGTATTTCTACATACATAGTGTATTTTAGTAAAACATGTATTTGGGCGAATCCTTTCACCAAATAAGTATTTTATCCATATAGTGTATATTCATACAACAAATAATTATATCAAACATATTTCCAAAATTTATACATATACGGTATTTTCTACGAATACCTAGAATATGTAAAATTCCATAATCTACATCGTTAATCAAAATAGAAAATGGAAAGCACTTTGTACATGTGCAATTGCATGTAGATCATGAATCTATCATAATCTGACATTGAAAGCGTTGAAAACCGTAACCTATACACCTAAAGTCCTCACCTTGCACCATGGAATCGCAACGGATCAGCTAGGTTTGCTAGGCTTCCGTATTCGGCAGTTTGGTAGCCTAAAGAATGAAATAGGTTAGCTATTTCATAACCTACACCCTTCACAACTCCAAAATAGGTTAGGGTTAGGGTTTCTTACATAGAAACGGAGTCGGTATCGCCGGGAAAGCGATGAGAAATAGGTGGTGCAGCTTGTGCGGTGACAGGGAACGATAGTAGGGAGATTCTCCCACTTCTCTCTCTAGGGTTTTCCTCAAATTCGTATGGCTGTGAGAGAGGGTATTCTAAGGTCCTTATATAGCCTAAAACCTCTCCAAACTAGACTCCAGGTCAAAGTATACTTAGGTTATAACCAAAGCGGACCTGTTTCAGCTCAACGGAGGACTTCTGGCGAGCCTCCTTGAGCCACAGGTCGGACTTAAGCTCACAGATATTGGATCTGCGAGGAGTTAAGTTTTCATTTCAGTCAGATTTCCAGATCACACATGGCAGACCAGTTTCAGTTCGACGGTCAATGGATCTCGATCGGAGATTCTGAGTACATGGATATGTTTATGAAATTTTTCCTGATCCGAGGGTGTAATTTAGCCTGATTCTGACAGTCAGGTTGTTTAATACTGACCCACAAGCGACAAGTCTTAGATCACTATTCAAGATATTTATTTTGTAAAGAAAACAAGTGTTTTCACACTCCCTCGCTCCGGACTCAAGCGAACAGCCGTGGGACACTGTCTGGATTTGATTTCCGAGATGGTTGTCAAGCCCAGCGAGGAGGTCCTAAGTCCTTAACCTCGTATTATTCGGACTCTCGATGTGTGGTCTAGGACTGATACGAAGTTTCGAGATGCTTCCGAGAGTAGCCGAGCAATGAGATTAGTCCTAGATTTTAGGGTAACCTAACGTCAATGATTCTACAAGTTTTGGGTCTTGCAGATAGTATTTAAAGTGGATCAAGTGGATATCATGGCTACTCTAGTTTAGCACTTGGTTAACTTTGTCAAATTTCTAAAGGATTTAATCCTATAAGATTTCTGTTCGAGGTGGTACTCAGTCCTTTGTAGTAATGTTTAGTTTAAGTATTGTTCTTCATCACCTAAACTTTAAGATAGTGTCTAATGTGAAAGTACTTAGAAGGATTTAAAGAACGAGGTGGTGAAGGGTGGGATTTGTGAAGGAAGTGGGTTCAACAGCAGTTTTGGACTTTGGGATTGAGTTCTGATAGGTTAATAAGGTGTTAGGATCGACCCATTGCCTAAGGACGTCTAATTTCAGGTTGGCAAAAATCCAGGATGTTACAACCTTAAACGTGTGCAGTGACCTCGAAGGCCATATGCGCAGAAGGTGCAATATCTGGTTCTTCCGCGATGAGCGCATGAACACGCGCCTGCTGTGATCGGTTAGGTTGAGGTACCATGGGCCGTTGAGGCGGCCAGAAACGAGGTGTAGGCGGTCTAAAGGACGGATGCACATGTGCCATCTAAAGTGGTGGAGTCGATATAGCTGGCGGGCGTGAACGACCAATCATCTGCAGTGGAGAGAACTCACTATCCCTCATCCGCGCAAAACAACTCCCAATAGGATGACCCTGTTTTCTGCAGTACGTACAGGTCATAATAGGGCACCTCATCGGAGCCACTGGTGCTACAATCCTGGGAGGTGAATCAGCACGAGGCCTCTTGCCTAGGAAAGGCCTGCCCTGAACCTCTGGTCGTGGTCTCGTAACCATAGCACCATGGGAGCGTGTCAATCGGTCCACATCCTGCTCAGCCATCATAGACATGTGAACCAGCTCCACGTAAGAAGGTATACTGATACAGCACATCTTCAACCGTATATCAGGTCTGTAACGCCCTGAAAATCGGGGGTCGAGTGTAACTCAACTCCCGAGTTCTAACGCATTACTTATGCAACATGTTCAATGATATTTGAATGTTGTCTGTGTTAGAGCAGTAAACATGAATGAGATTATACCAAAGCAGTAGTTCATACTCCAGATCAGTTGTATAAAAGCAAGCGGAAGACTGAATTGTATATATATGTATGTAAAGAAACAAAATAAACGATTCATTATCCAGAGTATGAATCCTTCTGAGTCACAATATACATGTCTGTTTATATAAACAAAATGTCCAAAGTAAACTAGGTACAATCCCTGTAAATCCCATCGATCCCGTGACCTAGTCGAAGCCCAATGAATCGCTGCATATACGAGAACTCCACTGTCCTCGTCATAATCGGGCTCCGCCTCCCGAATAGTCGGATCGCCTAAACCCGAGACAGAACGAGTCCGGTTGGTGTGCGCAACACCGTCCCGTAACGTGGGAGTGAGTAGCTAACTCGGTGGAACGATAAGACATAAGTTATCATGTTATCAATACGATCAAAGAATGATAAAGCGATAAATCAAACACTCCTAGTTACTCTGATTAATGCAAGTATGAATGCAGGTATGATGGATGCCCTCTCCGACATGCTCCCTCAAGCGACACCATCTCACGTTCGCGCATGCTTACATCCCACAGTGCTCCACATCTTCCAGGCACATGCGATGCATGATGAGTATGATTACCGAGTTTTTAATTAGTTCGTTTCAAACAGCAGGATTGGGAAACTAAGGTACCTCCCTTGTATCATTCCCAAACATGATCCAATCTAGGGTCATCAGTCCTAGTTAATATCAGACGATGGTGTGTTTTCTAGGTCCTTTGCCGATGAGAGGCTCGCCAGTGGTCATTACGCACAAAGGTTGCACCACTCCCCCATCACCCCTTAAACGATTCATCACTATACAACTATACGAAAAGAGGCCTAGTTCATACTCTATATATCGCGGCGAACCCTAAAGCACGGTGCAACTTCTTGAAATATGCTCGCGGTCACTACAAAGGGCCGCTGTGGCATTACGCACAAAGGTTGCACCACTCCCCATCACCTTATCAATGTAGGCCGAAACGGCGCGAATATAGTGTCCCATACCACCATAATCGGCTCACGAGTTGAGTTGCTCACTTGGTCACTACGGGAGGCACGTAGCCCCGTGGTAGGCCGACAAATCGACCACGGTGTCCCATACCACCATGCCCGGCTCATGAGTCTTAGCGGATCGAGGTACCATGGTTAACGGGATTATCACTGGTAAGTTTGGTACCCTAGGTTCAAGCATTAGCGACCAAACATGGTGAACATACATGAGACACACGGTTTACTTGACGTGTTCGGCTAGCTCGAGTGCACAACAAGTTGGGCGATATGAGGCGCAGAAGCACCTCGTGTGGCCAACCACTATCGCCAACCGAAGTACGACACGGGTTCGCCAACACATCATGCGTGGCGGAACGAATTCCAACCACATCTTCAAGTCTGATACCGGATGCCTGGACTATGAACATAGTCCCAAGCTCAGTCAAGTCCTAACTATAACACATGAAATATGGCATGATAGCATGGTAATTCAAGAACACTAGCAATCATAACATATAGCATATCATGAAGCATGTTAATAGACAAGTCACAAAGCATGTTCAAAAGCATGTTATAAAGCATTTATGCAAATAGGGATACAAATACTTATATTTCATAGGTGAGTGGTTAGAGTGAACAACCACATGGAGAGTGTCATATGTGACTCTAAGGTAGCTAAGAACCCCATCTCAGCACCCACTTAAGGTCCTAACACTTAAACACTTACACTCACAAGTGAATGCACCAACACTTGGAATGCACTATTTCAACATACACGACGTATGCTAGGGAAATGTATACTAGGGTTGTCCCTTTACCAAACTAGTACTTTATACATATACATCATATTCATACAGCAATTAAACATGGCAATCACATCAGCGAATTTTATACGTATAGGGTACTTCCTCGTATACCAAATTTTGACATACATAGTGTTTACAAAGGAACATAGGTTACGGCGATTCCTTTCGCCAAACTAGTAATTTAATCATGTATTGAATAATCATACATTAAATAAATATGTCAAACATTATTCCAAAAGAAATACGTACATGGTATTTCTAAAATACGTAATTTTGACATACGTCGCATTTACAAGTGAACATATATTTTGGCGGTTCCTTTCGCCTAACTAGTATTTTATTCATATATTATATAATCATACATTAAATAAACATGTCAAGCATTTATCCAAAAAAAATACGTATACGGTATTTCTACGTATACCTATAATATGTGAAATTCCATATTTCACAGGAAACGGAAAGCACTTTGTACATGTGCAATTGCAAGCAGATCATGAATCTACCATTATCTGACATTGAAAGCGTTGAAAACCGTAACTTATACACTTAAAGTCCTCACCTTTGCCTTTGGAAACGGAACGAATCAGCAAGGGTAATGGAACTTCCGTCTACGGGCGATTTCTAGCCTAAAGAGCGGAATCGGTTAGTCGGTACACATCCTACATCGATCCCACCTCAAATCAGACCTAGGGTTAGGTTTTCTTACCTTCAAATGAGATGGATACCGCCGGGAAAGCGTCTAGAATAGGGCGGTGTAGGCCGTGTAACAAGCCAAAGCAGGAGGAGGAAGATCGGCAACAATCTTCAAGTCCTTCTCTCTCTTTTCTCTCTCTCCCTCTAAGGTTTCCTTCAAAATTCGTATGGCTGTGAGAGGGGCTGTTCTAAGCTCCTTTTATAGCCACAAACATTACGAAATTAGACTCAGGTTC
This sequence comes from Magnolia changhungtana, assembly GCA_030180095.1. NCBI lineage: Eukaryota > Viridiplantae > Streptophyta > Magnoliopsida > Magnoliales > Magnoliaceae > Magnolia > Magnolia changhungtana. The sequence continues at coordinate 684,272 of JASAUF010000644.1, read as the reverse complement.
AAGGGGTACTGCTAATATAGGATTTTCGCCGCTTTTCCAGCTCAAAAGGGAAGTTCTGGTAGCCCTCCTTGAACCAAACGTCAGACTTAAGCTCACCATCGATTGATCTACGTGGGATTACGTTTTTGACTCGATCGGATACCCAGATCGCACGTGGCGGACCACTTTCAGTTTGACGGTCAGTGGGCCACGATCAGAAATCCCAAGTACATGTAAATGTTCCTGAAATTTTTCTTAATCCGAGGGTGTAATTTGGTCGATTACGATTCTCACGGTCGGGTTGCTTAATACCGACGCGTCAACAAATGATGCGATCACTATTCCGGATATTTATTTTGGCATATGAATAGTGTTTTTCACACTACCTCGCTCCGATTCGAAACGAATAATGGCCGTGGAACATCGGATAAAGTGATTTTTGAGATGATTGTTAAGCCCAAGTGGGTCCTAGTTCCTTAGCTTCGGATTAATCGGACTCCCGATGTGCGATCTAGACCTAATACGAAGTTTCGTTTCATTCCCGAGAGCAGACGGGAAATGAGTTTGGTTCTAAACTTTAGGGTAACCTAGCGTCACTTGTTCTGCAAGTTTTGGGTCTTGCAGATCGTATTTAAAGCGATCCTAACGGATTTCACGACAAATCGAGTTTAGTACTTAGTTAACTTTGTTAAATTTCTAAAGGATTTAATCCTACGTGATTTCTGGTCAAGGTGGTACTCGACCCAATGTACGGAAATTTTCAGGTCGTTACAAGGTCGCAAACCCCCAGAAAAATGGCGTATCCGCATCTGCACATCAACAAGGATGGTCGGGACAAAGCGGTCCAACTCGGTAAAGCGATGCTCGTACTCAGTAATAGTCATGCCTCCCTACCTGAGGCGTAAAAACTCATTCTCCCACTCGTGTCTGTAGGTCTACGGGTAATACTTCTCGTGGAACCTGAACTCAAATGCTGCCTAAGTCCACACATAGTCCACTGCGATAGACCGCAGCACACTGTTCCACTACAGGCTGGCCTCCCTCTCGAACATGAAAGTGGCCAACTCGACCTGCTCTGCCTCAGTACAGTGCAGCATCCGTAGCATCTTGGAGATGCGGTCTAGCCAAAACTCAGCCTCCTCAGGTCTGTGAGAACCCATGATTGTGGGAGGCCTCAAGCACTGGAATCACTCGAGTAGGCCACGAATACCAACATCTCGAGTAGGGGGTACAATAGGTGTGGGCAGAGGCACATCCTCAAACTGAGCAGGAGGCTCTGTATGCCCAGCAGGACGTGTAGATGTCAGAGGTGGGGTCGTACTCCCACCCTGAGATAAGGCCTCAGACATAGTGGTCATAAGCTACTGGTGCTGCTGCATCTGCTGCTGATGCATCATCAACATCAACTGCTTAAACCTATCAGGAGGTGGAGCAACCTGCGGCTCATATTATGTAGATGAGGATGCCCGGTGTTGCTCGTGAACCGGGGGTGTATAAGGTGGCAGTCCACCAGTAGGACCAGCAGGAAGCTAATCAGAGTCTAAACCTCGGTCCGTAGGACTACCTCTACGAGAAGGAGTCTGGTCCATCGAGTCAGTGAGAAGGAGGTGTGCCGTGCTCCGTGTATACTGCCGCGGCATGCCCTATACAACATAGGGTGCAATGTATGTGAGATAAAGCATAGCAACACATTATTAAAGCACTTTAAGCATTCCACACATCTCATAGCAAAAGAGGCTGCATGCTTTTTATTTATCCAAAATTGTCATAATACATGGGATACAGAGTTACATGAATCATAACAGAAATTACATGTAAGCTAATTACATCCACAACATCAAACACTTAAAACATACTACTAACTACTACATCATCAACATGAAACATAAACCTACTATAGAGGAAACCAAAACAACTACAAAACAGCAGTATGGATGGCTAGGCATCCGAATCAAGCGATGGAGGAGGGGCATTCTTGTCCTATAGATAGCACAGGATGACCTTCAAGGTGTGAGACACCTTGCTGAACTTGGTTTGGACCCGCCCGACTTCCTATTGCAGGGCGGCTTGGCCCTCCTCAAGACGGGCTAAACGCGCATCTATGGTAGCCTGATTGGTGCCCTTCTCTTGAGCCGCAGGAGGTGAACTCTCTTCTGTATCTTGGGCCTCAGGTTCCTCTTCTTCTTCTTCTATTTCATTGCCACTCTCATCTTCACCCTCTTCTTCTTCGCTCACAAACTCATCCTCACTCTCCACATGTCGGGCCCGTCGTTGCCGTGCCCCAAGTTCCATCTGATGGAAAGTACTCTCGTCGATTTGGTGGATTGGTACTGGCCTTTCCACCCCCAGACTGTAGCTAAACTCCCATGCAATCCTGCATATGAGTCGGTCGAAGGGAAGCGAATCAGAGCTCCTGGTGGAGCGTGCAATACTCACAATCTGTCGCAACACGAATGTAGGCATGCACAAGTTCGCCCTCTGCCCCACTTAGTACAGAAAGTTTACCATGAGTCACGTGCACTCACTGCGATTACTGTGTCTGGGGTAGAGGTTGTATGTGAAGATGTGATGTAGCAGGCGGAAGTCGTCTGACATGTGGGACGCTAGCAGACTTTTGTTCGGCTGCCACTCAACTAGTCGGCCACCACAAAGGTAACGTGTGCGGCGATCCTTTTCACGAGCAGTCCCTAGATTCTGTTCGCTAGCATGTATGTCACCAAGGGGCATATTCATAAGCCGTGTAATCACTCTCACATTAACAGTGGCAAACAGATTCACCCCAACTAAGAGCCAGAACTGCAAAGGTTCCAGTATAGGCTCACGAATGTTGGCGTAGAAGTCTCGGACAGTACCAGGATTGGTATGACCTCTGGCCTCAAATAACGGACCCCAATGGGCGGCCTCCACTTGCTAAAACAAGTAGTATTCACCGAAGAGTCGCCCATCTACCTGGGCTTCAAAGAGAACCCTGCGGTCCTCATAAACTCCATGAGGTAGTGCCGCCAACTGAGTTTGTTCAGCAGGGATCCGGGGATCAAGATCCCGCTTCATTCAAAATTTTTGGGCAAAGCTTGAGCTAGCGGCGGTGCCTCTCGGCTGCCTTGAACGTGTAGGGCAACTAGGCTCAGCCTCATTAGCGGCGCTCTTTCTCTTTGCCATGAGAGAAAAGATAGAGGATATGGAGAAAATGGCCGTAATAACTTCAAAAAGGGACATGAAAAATGAAGGAAAAAGAGAGAAGGGGCTGGAAATGTGAGTTCTCCACGGATAGGAGGCTCAACAGGTATTGTAAAGGCCCAAAGGACAGTAAATGGAGAAGAAAAATGGAGAGGTAGGATGGCTTAGGGAGCTTGCACGTTTAGAGCTTCAAATGGGGCGTGTAGGAGTCCAAATGAGAGGAAATGGAGAGAGTATGGAGGTAAGAAGGACTGTGAACGATGGAAGGGAGTGGGTGATGACCAAAAATGGGAAATGGGACGATTGGAGTGGCGATTTTGAAGAGAAAACAACAAGAACGATGGAAAAGAGATTTTGAAGGGGAGGTTTGTGAAGGAGGTAAGGGTTTGGGATTTTAAAAACGGAAGGGAGCTGCATCAGGGGGTTTATTAGACCCCCAAAGTCGATTGGCCCGAGTCGTGGGCCCGGCCCAACCCAAATTCCGGCGAGGCCTCGCCGATCAACTGTCTAAATTTTGAGGGCCCGCCCCATGGGCGAGACCCTCCTATCCCCTAGGCCCCAAAAAACCCTGGGTCCCACCCTGGGTACCCCTAGATTAATGTGGGTAGGCCCCCGACCCCGATTTGCTCAATTTCGGGTAGTTTCGGGCACTTTCGGACATATATTTGCATGTACAGATCTTTGACTACTGGGATGAGGTGTATTGTGATCTAGACACATCAATAGATGGTCTAGAAGTGATTTGGAATCGACTCCTGCGATTAGGATCGAGTACGAACTCGATCAAAACGCTCGTTTTCGATGAACTTCGCTATATGATAAAATCGGAGAAACCTAGGACTGTTTCTATTTTATTCTCATACCTTCCTAAGTTGTAATGCGTCAGCGTACGTCGTGGGAACATAACTCAGGTCCGGTTTAATCAAAATTATGCTCTGATACCAACTTGTAACACCCTAAAAATTGGGGGTCGAGCATAACTCAACTCCCAAGTTCCAACGCATCACTTATGCAACATAGATAATGATGATTAAATGTTGTCTGTGTTAGAGCAATAAACATGAGTGAGATTGTACCAAAACAGTAATTCATACTCCAGATCAATTGTATAAAGGCAAGCGGAAGACTGAACTGTATATATATGTATGTAAAAGAAACAAAATCATTTCATTCTCCAGAGTATGAAACCATCTGAGTCACCATATACATATATCTACTTTATGTTCAAAAAGTCAAAAATACAACTAAGGAAGTAATCCCTGCAAGTCTCGTCGAACCTGGTAGTCTAGTCAAAACCACCAGAGTACTGCATAAATGAGAACTCGTCCTGGTCCTCGTCATAGTCTGGCTAAGCCTCCTGAGTCGCCACCTCATTTATACCTGAGACAGAGTCTGGTTGGTTTGTACAACACTGTCCCGTAATGTGAGAGTGAGTAGCTAACTCAGTGGAACAATAAAACATAGGTTAACATGTTATCAATGCAGTCAAGTAGTAATGATAAAGCAGTACAATCAAACACTCCTAACTACTCTTATTAATGCAAGTATGAATGCAGTCATGATGTATGCCCTCACCACACACTCCCTCGTGTGACACCATCTTACGTTTGCGGCATGCTTGCATTCCTCAGTGCTCCATATCTTCCAGGCACATGCAATGCATGATGAGCATGATTATCAAGTTGTTATCAGTCCATTTCAAACAGCAGTATTGGGAAACTAAGGTACCTCCCTTGTATCATTCCCAAACATGATCCATTCTAGGGTCGTCAGTCCTAATTAATCTCATACGAAGGTGTGTTTCTAGGTCACTGCAGAGGCTGCCAGGGCTGTTATGCATAATGGTTACACCACTCCCTCATCACCTCTTTAACGATTCATCACTATACAGATACAGGCCTAGTTCACACTCTATACACTGCGACAAAACTCGTCGCCTCACCGCAAATTCAGAGTATGCTCAAGGTCACTACAAAGGGCTAATCACCAATCAATATAGGCCGATAGCTCAAATATAGTGTCCCATACCACCATAATTGGCTCATGAGTCTGGTTGCTCACTGGTCACTACGGGGAGGCACGTGGCCCCAGCGTGGGCCGACAGCTCGACTACGGTGTCCCATACCACCATGCCCGGCTCATGAGTCTTAGCGGATCGAGGTACCACGGTTAATGGGATTCCACTGGTAAGTTTGGTACCCTAGGTTCAAACAGTAGCGACTAAACATGGGGAACATACATTAGACATATCGGGTTATTTGACGAGCCTGACTAGCTTGAGCGCACAATCAACTGAATGACATGAAGTGCATAAGCACTTTGTGTGGCCTAACCACTATCGCCAACCGAAGTACGACTCAGGTTCGTCAAACACATTATACGTGGCGAAATGAATCTCAACCATGATCTCAAGTCTAGTACCGATTGTCTGGACTATAAACATAGTCCCAAACTCAATTAATCCTTATTCAAAGCATGTGGAGTAAAGCATAATAAACAAATTAATTCAAGCATGCTAACAAACATGTCATAAGCATGTATAAAGCATGTTATAAAGCATGTCATAAAGCACCATATAAACAAGAATACAAACACATATATTTCACAAGTAAGCAGTTTAAGTAAACAACCTCATGGAAGAAATCATACATATCTCTAAGGTAGTTGAGAATCCCATCTCAGCACCTACCTAAGGCATCATCATCCAAACACTTATTCTCACAAGCATTTTCATAAACACTTAGAATACACAATTTCAACATACATAGTGTATGTTAGCAAAACATGTATTACGGCGAATCATTTCGCCAAATAAGTATTTTATCCATATATCATATATACATACAACAAATAATCATGTCAAACACATTTCCAAAATATATACGTATACGGTATTTTCTACGACTACCTATTTCTACATACGTAGTGTATATTAGCAAAACATGTATTAGGGCGAATCCTTTCGCCAAATAAGTATTTTATCCATATATTATATATTCATACAACAAATAATCATGTCAAACATATTTTCAAAATATATACGTATACGGTATTTTCTACGAATACCTAGAATATGTAAAATTCTATATTCTACGTCTTTAATCGAAACAGAAAATAGAAAGCACTTTGTATATGTGCAATTGCATGCAGATCATGAATCTATCATTATTTAACATTGAAAGCATTGAAAACCATAACCTATACACCTAAAGTCCTCACCTTTCATCGTAGAATCGCAACGAATACGATAGGTTTGCCAAGCTTTCATATTCGGCAGTTTGGTAGCCTATAGAATGAAATAGGTTAGCTATTTCATAACCTACAACCTCCACAACTCCAAAACAGATTAGGGTTAGGGTTTCTTACCTAGAAACGAAGTCGGAATCGCCAGGAAAGCGATGAGAATCGAGTGGTGCAGCTTGTGTAGCGACAGGGAATGGTAGTAGGGAGATTCTCCCACAACTCTCACTCTTTCTCTCCTTTCTCTCTTCTCTCTCTAGGGTTTCTCTCAAATTCGTATGGCTGTGAGAGAGAGGGTTCTAAGGTCCTTATATAGCCTAAAAACTAACTGAAATAGACTTATAGTCAAGGTATACTTAGGTTATAACTCAAGTGCTCCCTTTCCAGCTCAACGGAGGACTTTTGGCAGGCCTCCTTGAGCCAAAGGTCGGACTTAAGCTCACCAACCTTGGATTCAGGTGGAGTTAAGTTTTCGTTTCAGTCGGATTCCCAGATCACGCGTGGCAGACCAGTTTCAGTTCAGTGGTCGGTGAAACCCAATCTAAAATTCCAAGTACTTAGATATGTTTATGAAATTTTTCCTGATCCGAGGGTGTAATTGGGTCAGATTCTGATGGTCTGGTTGCTTACAAAATGACCGCAAGTAACAAGTCTCAGATTACTATTTGAGATATTTGTTTTGTAAAGAAAACAAGTGTTCTCACAGTCCCTCGCTCCAGACTCAAGCGAACAGCCGTGGGACACTATCTGGATTTGATCTCCGAGATAGTTGTCAAGTCCAGCGAGGCCGTCCTAAGTCCTTAACTTCGTATTATTCGGACTCCCGATGTGCGGTCCAGACCTGATACGGAGTTTCAACGTGCTCCCGAGAGCAGTCGGGTAATGAGTTTGATCCTAGATTTTACGGTAACCTAGCGTTAATGATTCTATAAGTTTTGGGTCTTGTAGATCGTATTTAAAGCGATTCGAATGGATTTCATGGCTAATCTAGTTTAGCACTTAGTTAACTTTGTCAAATTTCTAAAGGATTTAATCCTAAGTGATTTCTAGTCAAGGTGGTACTCGGGCTATTGTACGGAAATTTTCGAGTCGTTATAGACGCATTATCGATTCTTCAAACAATGTTCGATGACATCGAAGGCTTCTTCAATGGCATTGAAGGTAGGTTCGATGACATAAAAGGTTATACAGTCCGGATGAAGCTATAAAAGCTTGGCCCATCCAAGAACCTTGTTAATCGCATTCATTATGGGAATAACGTTATTGACTTTGAAGTTGGTGGAGACCACACAGTTGAAGAGGTTGGAGAAAATGACTTAACGATTAAAAGAAGGTAGAATTCAAAGGACAGTGGAGAAAGGGGGGAGGGCTCTAATGGTATAGGTTGTATAGAGCTCCCGCATACTAAAAGGTATTATAAACAGAGCAGGAAAGTCAGTAGCGGAGGAAAAGTAGGTGAAGGCAAGAGAAGCCCTTAAGTCAAATGGGGTCGGGAGCATCAGAAGATTGGGTGGTGGAAAATGAAATCCACAAGTCAAATAAAGAAGGAGGGTGTCGGAAAATTGGGTGTTATCTTAATAGAAATTCCTCTTCGCAAATGAAGTCAATTGCAACTTATCTTCCGACCGCCGCTTCTTCGATGGCTTCAAAGGTATGTTCGATGATATAGAAGGTTATAGAGTCTAAATTAAGCTATAAAAGCGAGGAAAAGCACGTATAAAAAGCACCTTCGATGACATCGAAGGTAGTTCGATGTCATCGAACGAATCGCGTGAAGTTACATAAAGTTACGCGGAGCGCGTAAACTTTAGGCAATTTCCAGATTTTTCGAAGAAGGTGCGAAAGGAGGTGTTGCACAACTATAAATCTAGGGTTTGGAAGAGAAAAGCACAAGGGTTGAGAGCCGTTGCCAAGCATTTTTCTTCTTTCTTCATTGGTTTTTCATGTTTTCTTCTAGGGTTTTATATACAATCATGTCCATGGTTGGCTAAACATCTTAATTAGGGCTAAGAGGTGAAGCTTGTAGCGTGATGAGATGTTTTCTATTGCTTTAATTCATGTTTATATTGAATTCTCTTTGATTTTAGTTTGATATTTAAGAAATACTTTCAGTTTTTAATGGTTTATTGTGACTTAAATTACAGTAGATCTGCGATAGCTTTGTGTATGTTCTTTTCATGATTTGAGGTTGTGAAATTAGGAAATCCTGTTGTTCACCATCATTCCTTAGGAATGGTTGGGTGATGGAATTCCTTCTAATCTTCACAATTCTCCTATTTTTGATTGTGGAATTGGTATATCCTGTTGTTTTCTATTGTCTCTTGGCATGGTTTGATGATGGAATTACTTCCAGTTCTCACAACTCTCATCCATTGAGAATTAGGTCAAAGGAAGTTCAGATTTAATGAGAATTAGGTCAAAGGAAGTTCAGATTTAATTTTATTGAGATATCTTCTAACTGGATAGAATAGGACTCTGATTCCAGTTGTGTCCTTAAATAAAGCATAAATATCCCTGATTGCTATAAGTGGATCCTTGGAAACCCTAGTTCACACTTTTGAATTTTTTAAGTTTCTAATTAAATCTTTCACAATTACTCCCTTTAATTTTCGATTTAGATTCACATCTTCTTTTAGTTCTACTTCTACTTGCTTTCAGAATAATCACAAGATTAGTCCCTGTGGATTCGACCTTGGTCTCATCGAGATTATTAGTACATCGCGACCTTGCACTTAAGGTTGTGAACAAGTTTTTGGCACCGTTTTCAGAAATTTACGGTTACATTTTTCTGAGATTAACTAATTTTGGAATTAGGTTAAGATTAGGATTTTTCTACTTTTTATTTTTAAGTTAGGATTTTCTCTGAATTATTTTAGAAACTAACTTAAAAGTGCCTTTGTTTGTCAATTAGCGTAAGTGTTGAGTCAGCTTGACAAAGGAGCCCCATAGGAAGATTAATCAAGCGTTTGCCTTAACTAGATATGTACCCAAACTCGTCACAGGTAAAACTTAGCCCACATCCCATGTCCCAAAACACCAAGTAATTAAAACCCTTAAAATTGAATAGAACAACCTAAGGTTTTTTGTTAGAAAACTTTTTTCAAACTTTAGGAAAATCTTTAAGTTTTCTACCTTTGTTGATTTATCAACAAGTGGTTCGATGAAATCGAATCTTATTGTCGATGTCCTCGAAGCTCACTCGATCTTATAGAAATGAGGACCTAAGATGTCCAGCAACCACAAAGATATCTGGATTGAATTATCGATGGATCGATAGACTCATCGATATCATCGAAGTTTAAATCTTGAGTCCATCGAGCTGACTCGATAAAATCGACATTTGATCTGTTGTCCAAAGTATTGCTAAGGAAAATCATGTAATCCTAGATATATCGAAGAGTTCCTCGATATCCTTGGAATTCAAATCTCGATGATATCGGAAGCCCTTCGATGATATTGGATTGGGACACAAATCTATCCAGCAAGTTTTTTCAAGTTGTTTTTCGTGGATCGAGGGTCACTCGATAAAATCGATATTCAAATGTCAATCATATCGAGGACGGGTCGACATCATTAAAAGTGGACAAAAACTGTCCAACAAGCTTATAGGAAAATTCCTTGGAATTATCGATGAATCGATACTGCCCTCGATATCATCAATATTCAAATTCCGACGATATTGAGTGATGCTCGATCATATCATATACCTGTAAGATTTCAAAGGCAAGTGCTCTCACATTTTCAAATGTTGAGGAATCAAACCCCGTGTTGATGAAATCGGAGTTCGGAATTCGATGACATCGACGCACGTTGGATTTCCTTGATCAGTTAGCAAAAGATTTCAAAAGCGTTTGACAGTTGAGTTCGTGTCATCGAGCAGTCAGTCGATTCTATCGAGAGTATACGCTCGATGATATTGATCTTGCTCGATGATATCGAACTTTGTAAAAAATGTGACTGTTTTATATCCATTGGAACCTTTTACCTATTTAATGAGAGCTTGCCCTTGGTTGTTTGTAGAGAGAAAAAAGAAAGTACTTTTGTGTGTTTAACCCTAGATAATATACCCTAAGCCTTTTCTCTCATGGAAGTTCATCCTCTAATCCACCCTCATCATTGACATTCAATAGAGTGGATTGGGGAATAAACTTCCGCATTCAAGGATCCTACACCTACTAACTTAATGGTAAATCATTAAGTTGGGATGCCTTGTATTAGTACATCTTCTAAGTTGCGGTTCAAGGGAGCTAGAGATTCTTCATCATCAAAGGAGGAGATCTTCATCAATGCACTAAATGGGGCTTATCTACTTATCTGTAAGTCATTAGAGTCCAGAGGACCCTTGTGATCATTCCTTCTATAGGATTGGGTCTTATGTGTTTCTCACCCCTTGCAAGTCCTCATAGGAGGCCTCCGGCGGGAGTGTACGTGGGGGTGCTTTCTGTTGACCCTTGCTCTGTGAAGAGCATAAACTCTCAGGTCCTTGTGTAGGTCCTTGACCTGTGTGGTCTAAAAGTTAGGTGTTGTGTGCTGACCCTTGCTCACGGGAGCATAAACTGGTGAGGTTCCTTGTGTGGATCCTTGGCCTGTGTGGCCCAAAACTAGGGTGTTGTGTGTTGACCCTTGCTCTCGTGTGCGGCATAAACTATGTCATGTAGACACGTTGTGTAACATCCCAGATTTTTGCCAACCTGGAATTAGACGTCTTTAGGCAATGGGTCGATCCTAACACCTTATTAACTTGTCAGAATTGAATCCCACAGACTAAAATCGCTTTTTAACCCATTTCCTTCACAAATCTCACCTTTCACTACCTTGTTCTTTAAACGTCTCTAAGTACTTTCATATTAGGCATGAATCCTAAAGTTTAGGTGATGAAGAACAATGCTTTAGAAATCCGTACAAAGACCCTAGTGCCACCTCAGGTAGAAATCGCTCAGGATCAAATCCTTTAGAAATGAGATAAAGTAACTAAGTACTAAACTAGATTAGCTACGAAATCTGTTTGATCCACTTTAAATACGATCTGCAAGACCCAAAACTTGTAGAATCATTAACGCTAGGTTACCCTAAAATCTAGGAGCAAACTCAATACCCGACTGCTCTCGGGAGCACATTGAAACTCTGTATCAAATCTGGACCGCGCATCGAAAGTCTGAATAATATGAAGTTATAGACTTAGGACCGCCTCGCTGGGCTTGATAATCATCTCGGAGATCAAATTCAGACAGTGTCCCACGGCTATTCGCTTGAGTCCGGAGCGAGGAGTATGAAATTAAGTAATCTGAGACTTGATGTTTGCGGGCCGATTATATGCAATCAGACCATCGGAATCTGACCCAAATACACCCTCGAATCAGGAGAAATTTCATACACATGTCTGTGTACCTATAACCCCGATCGAGTTTCATTGACTGTTGAACTGAAACAGGTCCACCACGCGTGATCTGGGAATCGGACCGAAACGAAAACTTAACTAAACCCAAATCCAGTATAGTGAGCTTAAGTCCGACCTTTGGCTCAAGGGGGCGTCGCCAGAAGTCCTCCGTTAAGCTGAAACTAGTCCACTTTGGATATAACCTAAGTATACCTTGACCTGAAGTCTAATTTGGTGAGTTTTTATGCTATATAAGGACCTTACAACCTTCTCTCATTCAGCCATACAAATTTGATAAAAACCCTAGGAAAAGAGAGAGAAAGTATGAGTGAAGTGGGAGCATCTCCCTGCCATGCTTCCATGCTGCTATACGTATTTAACCACCTCGTTCTAATCGCTTTTCCGGCGATTCCGGCTCCATTCCCAGGTAAAAAACCCTAACCCTAAATTGATTTGGGGTTTTGATAGTTGTATGTTATGAAATAACTAACCGAAAGCATGTTATAGGTTACCAAACTGCCGTATACTAAAGCTTAGCGAATCTATCGACTCCGTTACGATTCTACGACAAAAGGTGCGGACTTTAGATGTATAAGTTATGGTTTTCAATGCTTTCAATGTCAGATAATGATAGATTCATGATCTGCATGCAATTGTACATGTACAAAGTGCTGTCTGTTTTCCGTTTCGATTAAATACGAAGAATATGGAATTTTGTGTATTATAGGTATTTGTAGAAAGTACCATATACGCATAAATTTTAGAAATGTGTTTGCCATGATTATTTATTGTATGAACATATTATATATGTGTATAACACTTGGCGAGAGGGTTCGCTCTAATACATGTTTTTGCTAATATACACTGTGTGTTAAAAATAGTATATTCTAAGTGTTTGTGAAAATGACTGAATGAGTATAGAATTCTCATTTGTGCTCGCCATGACTAATTGTCATGGATATATGATTGTTGTATTGGCGATAACCCTTTGGCGAAAAGATTTGCCCTAAATCACGCCACGGCCAACATGTTAAATTGTGTAGCCCAAGTGTTTGTGAAAATGTTCAAATGAATATGGAAGTTGGATTCATGCTTGCCATGATTATTTGTCGTGGGTGCACGTGTGTTATAATTGGGGCAACTCCTTAGTGAAAGGATTTGGCCTAATACCTATGTGATCAACATACGTCGTGTATGTTGATGTATGTAGTCTAACGTATTTGTTGAAATGTCTGGATGAGTAGTAGTTAGTAAATTGTAATGTATAAAGGTGTTGAGATAGGATTCTCAACTACCTTAGTGATGTATATGATTTCCTTCATGTAAGTTATTTAGTTTAATCGCTTACTGTTTTATGAAACGTATATGTTTGGATTTCCTGCATGCATTGTGTTTTATAACATGCTTATTAATATGTTTGAATTACTTGTTTATTTAATTCTACTCTAATTACTTCACATGTTTAAGTTGTATTCCATAAAATCCGTGAAGGGTGATGGGGGAGCGGTGCAACGGTTCCGTGCAACAGTCCTGGCAGCCCTAAGCGGACAATATTGGATATTTAATTGTATGATTTGAAATCTTGATCCATTACTGCTTTAACTTTTCTGTAATTGAATGTGATTGGGACTATGATTATAGTCTAGACAATCGGTAACAGACTTGAGTTCGTGGTTGAGATTCATTTCGCCATGTAGGATGTGTTCGACGAACCCGAGTCATATTTCGGTTGGCGATAGTGATTGGCCACACGAAGTGCTTATGCACTTCATATCGTTCAACTTGTTGTGCGCTCGAGCTAGCCGAGCTCATCAAGCAACCCGATCTGTCTTATGTATGTTCACCATGTTTGGACGCCTCTGCTTGAACCTACGATACTAAACTTACCAGTGAAATCCCGTTAACCATAGTACCTCGATCCTCTAAGACTCATGAGCCGGGCATCCGTGGTCGAACTGTCGGCCTATGCTGGGGTCACGTGCCTCCCCATAGTGTCCATTGAGCAACCAGACTCGTAAGCCGATTATGGTGGTATGGGACACTATATTCGTGCTGTCGGCCTACATTGATAAGGTGATGGGGGAGTGTGCAACAAATGCGTGTAACAGCCCTAGTAGCCCTTTGTAGTGACCTCGAGCATACTCTGAATTTGTGGTGAGGTGACGAGTTTTGCCCCAGTGAATAGAGTATGAACTAGGCCTGTATCAATTTAGTGATGAACCGTTAAAAAGGTGTGGGGGAGTGGTGTAACAATTGTATGTAACAGCCCTGGTAGCCTTTGCTGCACCCTAGAACCACACTATCATATGAGATTATCTAGGTTTGACGACCCTAGAATGGATCATGTTTGGGAATGATACAAGGGAGGTACCTTAGTTTCCCAATCCTGCTGTTTGAAATGGACTAATAACAACTCGGTAATCATGCTCATCATCGTATTGCATGTGCCTGGAAGATGTGGAGTATTGAGGAATACAAGCATGCCACGAACGTAAGATGGTGTCGCATGAGGGAGTATGTGGTGAGGGCATGCATCATGACTGCATTCATACTTGCATTAATAAGAGTATTTAGAATTGTTGATTGTACTGCTTTATCATTACTTATTGACTGTTTTGATAACATGTTAACTTATGCTTTATTATTCCTCTGAGTTGATCACTCACTCCCACGTTACGGGACGGTGTTTCGAACACCCACCAGACATTGTCTGATTGCAGATGGCGACGCTACTTCTGAGGTGAAGCCGAACTTTTGTGACGACGAGGATGCTTTCTCGTGTATGCTATTTTCTGGCGGCTTTGAAAAGGCCAAGCTATATGTCCTAGAGGGGGGGTGAATAGGACTATGCCAAATTTATAAATAAATCAGCGGAACTAAAGTAAATCAATACCCTTACAATAATGAATCAATTCACAATGCTAAATATAAATCACCTTGATAAATAATTATTGAGAGATTGATACAAATTCAGTTCTAAGGACAACCTTACACCATAATAAACAAGGGCTTATGGTAGGACAACCTTATTTCTAGAACCTCTTTTGAATCAAGAACTCAATGTTAATATAAGTAAATGAAATAGCAAGAATTGAAAATAAATACGTATAAAGATCTAAATTATTACAACAATCCCCACACTTGCTTGAAAATGTAAATAGTTACAACATTCACATCCACTTGAACATTCCACACAATCGAATGATAAAAGATATGAAAATTAAGCAAGCATTCAATCCACAAGACAAAGAGTTATAGTGGTTCGCTTGTGTACACCAACTCTTTTACAACAAATCCACACAGAATGCTACTCCACTCCTAATATCCTCACACAGGGGATATTAGCGTTCACTATCAAATAGGTTTTCTCAGGTTCACCAAAAACCTTTACAATTGTGTCTTTTTCACTTGGGCTTACACAATTCAAAAACCCCTTTTTCTCGAGTTTTCGGTTTTCCTCGGACAACCAATACAATGAGATTTTTCCGCTCAATCTCAAACAAAACCAATACAATGAGATTTTTCTCGGCTTAACCTCAAACAAAAGCAAAAATAAATGAATTTTACAGAAATGTAAAATACCCGAATTTCTCCTTTAGCGGCCAGTAGAGAACCAATCGAGTAGATGATTGAATGTCAAAGTTCAATTTCCAATACTCACATTCATAAGGTTCTAAATTCTAATAGATTTTAGTTTTAACTTGTTGGGCGTAGCAATATTTGATTTTGATTCCAAGAAGAAGGAATAATATAATTCCTCTTTTCAAATAAGATTGGAATAGAGAAACAAAATCAAATTAAATAAGCTAGCAAAAGGAATATTAAATAAGCACAATTTAGCTTAAAATAAACACGACTTATCTCAGAGTGATTACTTGAAAATTCTTGAAATGGAATGGAGTTGAGGATGTAAAAACTCTGAATTTCGTGTTCAATTTATAGAAGAAAAAATCGTTCCTACGACTGGTCTTAGAAACCTAGGACTGGTCGTAGCTCTAAGCATTTTTTTGAAAAAATTGAGCGCGATCTTTGAAAGCCGTTCCACGACGGTCGTGAGTACCCTACGACCGTCGTGGGTCACCTACGACCGTCGTAGATACCTACGACCGGTCGTAGGACTATGAAATAAGTTGTCGGATTTTCGGGCCGTAGCTCCACGACCGATCGTGGACAAGTCGAAGCCAACCTACGACCGGTCGAAGGACTTCCAGATCGGTCGTGGGCGTACCAAAAATTCTCGAAAAATCTTCAACTAATTAGACCGATCGTGGAATTTCTTGGACTAGTCGAACCAATGCTAGGACCGGTCGAACAAGAGCTAGGACTGGTCTTGGAATAGACCAAACTTATGTTAAATAAACATTTGATTTATGTATCCAAAATGACCTACTTAAAGGGTCAACCTAAGGTCATTCAAACTCAAACATGTCGTATGGACATTGAACTTCAACCATTCAACGAATGTAGATTGTTTGAACCAATATCTGGCTTGAAATCTTGAACAATATCAGGCTTGAAGTCTTTGAACAATATCAGGCTTGAAGTCTTGAACTTTGTTGTAGCTTCAACCTTGAGATCTTCATCAACATAATTCAACCTTGAGATCTTCATCAACATAATTCAACTACTTCATGCATTGCTTATTAGTCTTGAAGTCATGAGGCGTTCTCTAAGACTTGAACATCAACATAGTAGCATCTTGAACTTCAACATCTTGAGCTTCAACTTGTAACATCTTGAAGAATCCAACTTATAACTTCTTGAAGTATTTAAGCAGTGCTTTGAATAAAAATCATCATATAAGCACAAGACACAGATAGATGTTTTGACACATCAAAATTTGACAACCAAAGGAGTATGAGACCATAACCCTTACAATCTCCCCCTTTGTCAAATTTGTGACAAAACACCAAGTAATAATACTTCCAATAGACATAAGAGAAGTAGAAAGCATGCACAGATGTATATAGACATGATAAGCAATGTTTAGACATGATAAGCAATAATCATTTTTTAGACATGATAAGCAATAATCATTTTCCCATACTCTTGAGAAGTTTAAGCAATAATCATTTTCCCATAACTCTTGAGAAGTTTAACTCCCCCTGAGTAATAGAAGCACATAGATAAGTTTACCATCAAAATGACAAAATGACATCAAAATGACAAAGTTCACCAAACTTCTCCCCCTTTTTGTCACAAAATGACAAAGGAAGAAGAACAGTAATGAAAATAGTAGTTGAAGCAAGAGAAAATTGTCCATAACCAACAAAAAGGTTTTGAGATGCAAGCTAATATCAAGAATATTACGCTGCACTGTAAAAAATTCAAATCGTAACTTAAGAGGGTGCAGGATTAGATGGATCAATTTTGTGTAAACCCTTAGCAATTCGCCTCATATATTTACGCATATAAGAAAATTGTATGTCTTGAGTAACACGAATTTGAGCCACCGTTGCTTGAAGAGAATTCAATCTTTCATCAAAATCGGAAAATTTGAAAATCGATCATCACCGAGTCCGACTCAAGTTCTTCAAATAAGTCATCCATATTCACGTCTTCAGAAGATCACTAGCTTCAAAGATTACTAGCTTCAAGACCATCTACACAAGATCCACTTGGCCTCTAGCCAAATCTAAAGTCATCTTATTAAGATTGGAATTATTAAAAGGGAGATGGTGGATGGGTTTTTCTCTAGTAGGCATAGCTATGAGCATATGATTTGCTAACATAGTCAATAAATAACCAAAGGGTATATCACTATGTCCAGGATGGTGACGCCACATAATAATGGAATGACAGATTAAAGAAGGGAGGCATATTTTTGCACCAGACAACAGAATGCAAAACACGAACCATAAAAGCGAAGTGAGTTCGGTTTATTACCGAACGTGGATAAAGATTTGAAATGAATATCTTAAGAAGTACTCGTGTCCGGGTAACAAATACCTTGAGGGAAGTGTATGACCTTTATGAGTCCAATGAACATCCATATTACATAAATCTCTAGTAAGCATTCGTCGTTCGATTCGAGAGACTATCATGTAAAATATTAATTGGAATGCTTTCATCATTGATAGGTATTTCCATAATATCTCGCAATCAAATGTCGATCTACTACAAACATACCTTCTTGAGTATCAACTTTAAAAGTTAAATTCTCAAGAGAAAAATCACGATACATGCAAACATGGATTGGGCAATGGACTGGTATGCGCCTCCACCCCAATGTAAGATGTTATCCCATCCCACGTATTCCAACAAAGAAGGAATACCAAAAGAAGCAATGTGATTGACATTAACATGACGTTCAACAATTACATTACGCATACGCAAATCTCGAGCATCAAGTAGGATCATTTTCGTGAGAACGAAGATGACGTTGAATAATAGAAGTTTGATCTAGAAGAAGATGGACCTCGAGTAGTTTTCTTTTTACCTTTAGCATCCATTTTCAAAGAAGGATTTCAAGGAAACAACAAGATGCAAGATAGAAGAAATGAGATTTAGAAAGAACAGATTTTTTAAGATAAAACCCCAAAACCTGCAATGAATGATCAAATAGATTCCACAAACATGAGTTTTGAAACATTAATAGCAAGAAAAAAATGCAAAAGAACCACTAACCTTGAAGAACAATGAAGGTGGGTTGGGGCAGTCGTAGCTAGAACCGTTGGAGAGAAATGAAGAAATGAAGAAGAAGACAAAAATCCCCAATTTTAAGTGAAATTCCGTGATTTACGACAGGTCGTGTACGTGTTCGACCGGTCGTGGCACGACCGGTCGTGTATTCTCACGACAGGTCGAGTATGACAAAATTTACAATTTTTTTTTCTTATTTTTTTTTAAATAATTTCAAATTTAAGCAAATAAAACATCAAACTTATGTACATTATGATACACAAAATCATGCAAACTCAATTTAAATTGCACATACCGAGATCAAACTTTAATTTATTAAACCTGCTTTTGTCGAGCGGTTTAGTGAAAATGTCCGCCAGTTGAGTCTCGGTTGGAATGTAATCCAAATATATTAACTTTTCTTCCACTAATTCACGAATGTAATGAAATCTAATGTCAATATGCTTAGTACGTGAATGCTTTGAATCGATTTTTAGAGATATTTATTGACCGAATTATCACAAAATAAAATCATAGAATCTTGAGTAATTCCATAATCGCTTAACATTCGTTTCATCCAAACAAGTTGAGTACATGCATTTCTAGCAGCAATGTATTCACCTCAAGATTGATAGCGATATAGAACTTTGCTTCTTGCTAAACCAAGAAACAAGACAATTTCCAATGTAGAAACAACCACCACTGGTTGATTTCCTATCATCAATGTTTCCACTACCAAGATCTCATGCGTGCGGCTAATTGAACATTAGTCTCATGTGGATACCGAGACCCAATTTAGTAGAACTTGCGACATAACGCATAATCCGCTTAATGATAGCTAAGTGAGATTCTTTAGGATTTGATTGATAACGAGCACAAATACCAACACTCAAAGCAATATCTGGTCTACTAGCGCTAGATAAAGTAAACTACCAATCAAACTACGATACAATTTAGGATCCACATCATTACCCGTAGAGTCTTTTGAGAGTCTTACAGCTTGTACTCATAGGAGTATCAAAATTTTTACCTTTCTCAAATCCAAATTTCTTAATTAAACTCGAGCATATTTGGTTTGAGAAATAAAAATTCCATCAAAGTTGTTTTACTTGCAATCCTAGGAAATAGTTTAATTCTCCAACCATGCTCATTTCAAATTTAGACTTCATCAAATCTGCAAACTCAACAACCATGTTAGTACAGTTGATCCATAAATAATATCGTCAACATATATTTGAACTATTAGAATATCATCGTTATGTTTCTTAACAAAGAGCGTCTTATCAACACACCCCATCCGAAAATTACGACCCAAGTAAAAACTTAGTCATTTTTCGTACCATGCTGCTCGGGAGCTTGTTTCGTAACCATAGAGAGCTTTCTTAAGACGATACACATGATCAAGAAAATTTAGGATCTTCAAACCACAGTAGGTTGTTCAACATATACCTCTTCATGTAAATCACCATTCGAGAAGGCACTCTTTACATCCATTTGATAAATTTTAATTTTCCTAAAACATGCAATGGAGATAAAAAGTCCGATTGACTCAAGACGAGCTACGAGGGCAAATGTTTCATTATAGTCAAATCCTTCAATTTGTGTATATCCTCGTACAACTAGTCTTGCTTTATTTCGAATAATATTTCCAAGCTCATCGATTTGTTTTTGAAAATCCATTTTGTTCCAATAATATGTTTATCTTTAGGTCTAGGAACAAGTTGCCGGACATCATTTCGACAAATCGATTAAGTTCTTCTTGCATCGCAAGAATCCAATTTTCATCGAAAGTGCTTCTTTTACGTTACCCTGGTTCAATCTGGGATGTAAAGCATACGTAGTTACATATGTCCTCTAATTGTCTACGAGTGCGCACACCGGTGAGAGGGTTTCCAAGTATTTGAGAGGTTGGATGATCTTTAACAGTCCTTAATTCAGATTAGTTTCACTTGATGAAATTTCTTGTTTTTCAAGTATAAGAACTTCATCATTATCTAAACTAGGGACAGGTGTCTTCAAAAGATCGTCAATCACAACATTTATTGACTCTTGAATCACACCGGTCTTGTTGTTCAGAACACGATAAGCACGACTGTTTAAAGAATAACCTAAAAAGATCCCTTCATCACTTTTAGTGTCGAATTTTCCCAAATTTTCACGGTCACGCAAAATATAGCACTTGCTGCCAAAAACTCGAAAATATTTGACAGATGGCTTTTTCTCAAACCACATTTCATAAGCCGTTTTATTATTAGTTTTACAAATATAAACACGGTTAATAATGTAGCAGGCTGTATTCACTGCTTCAGCCCAAAGATTCCTAGGGAGCTTCATGCTATTTAACATAACATTTCCCATTTCTTGAAGCACTCTATTCTTCCTCTCGACAATTCCATTTTGTTGAGGAGTTTTAGGTGCTGAGAATTCATGCGATATTCCCTGATCGCTACAAAATTTCTCAAAACCGCTATTTTCGAATTCGGATCCATGATCACTACGGATCTTGCTGACTTGAGAACATTTTTCATGAATCCGTTTTATAATCTTTTTCACTTCATCAAGGGTTTCTGATTTATCTCTCAAGAATGAAACCCAAGTGTATCTTGTATAATCATCTACAATAACTAAGATGTACTTTTTGCCACCTCGACTTTCCGTTCTTGTTGGTCCTATAAGATCCATATGGAGAAGCTCGAGTGGTCTTGTGGTGTTATTGGAGTTCACCTTTTGTGAGAGCTCCTAGTTTGTTTACCATACTTGGCATTCACCACAAATCTTGTCTACTTTTTCAGCATTTTAGGTAGACCTTTAATTAGTTCACTTTTGCTCAATCTGTATAAATTTCGGTAGTGTACATGTCCAAGGCGTTTATGCCATAAATCTGTCTCATCGGTATGGAACATGTAGCACGTTTGATTAGATGAGCTACCGTTGCTTACTATATAGCAGTTTCGTGAAGTTGCGACCGCTAATATTACGAACCCTTTTCATTTGTAATCTCACAACCTTGATTAGAAAATTTAACATTATGGTTGTTATCGCATATTTGAGATATGCTCAACAAAGTGTGTTTTAAACCTTCAACATATAACACATTTTTAAATAAGAGAAGGTTATAGAGTTGGACCGTACTTTGCCAATTATCTTGCATAGCTTGCTACCATCACCAATGTGTGACCCACCCATCACATATCTTTGAGATCGATGAATAGAGCTTTGTCGCTTTGTCATATGTCCGAGCATCCACTATCTAAGTACCATTTTGAATGGCTTGTAGCTTTGAAAGCAAGTGTGAGCAACCAAACAAGTAACCTTGGGAACCCATTTCAAGATCTTGTTTTGGGTTTAGGAGAATAATTGGTCTTCTTTTGTTTATAGTTATAAGAGTGACCTCTTGAGTTAGATTTTAATAGCTCCTTAAGTAAATCAATAATTTTTTCAGCTAGCGGGTTTCGAATCTGATTTTTGAAATTTATATAGCTGCTTTTGTATTTTTGAAAGGTTTTTGTATTTTTAGAAACAACTTGATTAGTACCTTTTCCTTTTGAGTTAGAAGTCTCTCCTTTCACAAAAATGGAAGGAGTATTCTTCTGTTTAGGAGATGTGTTTTTATCAAAGCCCAACCCGGATCGATCACCACATTTTCTTGATCCGGATAATAATTTCTCTAATTTTGGATCACCTTGGGCATATCTCCATGTGTCCTTCAAACTCAAAAGAGAAGATACTTCATTTTTAAGTTTCTCATTTTCAGATTTCAAATTTTCAATTAGGGAGGTTTTGAATTCTAGATCACACTTTGATTTTTCAAAACAATCTGAAATTTGAGATTTTTCTAAAACAAGGGTTTCAAAACATTCTTTAAGTTTAAAAACTTTTCTTTTTGAAGTTTAAGTTTGACAAAGAATTTTACAACTTTCCTTATATAAGGCATTATAAGCATCTTGAAGATCTTCATCATTTTCATGATCACTATCCAAATTTTCTTCACTTGTAGAATCATCGTGATCTGAAAAGGTAAACTTGCTAGAGTCATAAGGGCCTTAAGTTCACCGCCTGACTCGGTTCTAATTTTCTGATTCGAAGAGGCTTTAATCGACGATTCATCCCAAGTAGCCAACATACCCTTCCTTTTGGATCTGTCCTTTTAGGACATTTGTTTGCTAAATGCCCATATTCTTGATGAGCTGTAACATTGACTATCTTTCAATGATTTCCAAGTTTTAGACTTAGGTTTAGAACGTTTCTTTTCATTTGCCTTTTTGAAAGTCGACTCTTTTCTTACTTTTGAAAATCTTATAAAACTTTTTCGCCAAAGGGCCATATCATCTTCAGACTTTTCTCAATCAATTTTCTTGAGTAATACTTTTAGATGACTTCAAAGCAATAGACTTACCTTTAGGAGCTTTAAAACTTAATTCATAGGTTTGCAAAGAACCAACTAATTCTTCTACCTTCATATTGTCCGTATCACGAAGTTCTTGAATTGCGGTTACCTTTGAATTGAACCGTTCAGGAAGAGAGCGTAGTATTTTTGCACACACTTTACTTTCTGAGATCTTTTCGCCAAGACCCCACATAGAGTTTACAATGTCATTCAATCTAGTGTAAAAGTCCATAAACATTTCATTTTCCTCCATATGAATTTCTTCAAATTTAGTTGTGAGGAGTTGGACTTTAGATTTCTTGACAATTGATGTACCTTCGTGTGTCATTTCTAAAATATCCCAGCTTACTTTTGCAAAAGATCACAGATATGATTCTTTTGAACTCATCCTATGATAGTGCTAAGTGATTGCATTTAGTGCTTTAGCATTAGCACTACTCTCATTTTTCTCAAGTGTGGTCCATTGGAAATATGGTGTAATTTTCATAGATTTTGAACCATCAACACCATTACTTCCATGGTAGGAGGATTCCATTCACCATCATTGTGGCTAGCCACACACTTTCATCCATTGATCGAGGAAGATTCTCATTCTCGCTTTCCAATAGGCATAGTTGGAGCCATCAAAAGGTGGAGGCCTAGTAACGAAAGGCTATCAAAATTCGACATCTTTTTATATAGCTTAGATCGTTAGCTCAGAAATAAATCCAAATAAAAAGCAACAAAAATGAGCTATTAGGCTCGATACCACTTGAAAAGGCCAAGCTATATGTCCTAGAGGGGGTGAATAGGACTATGCCAAATTTATAAATAAATCAATTGAACTAAAGTAAATCAATACCCTTACAATAATGAATCAATTCACAATGCTAAATATAAATCACCTTGATAAATAATTATTGAGAGATTGATACAAATTCAGCTTCTAAGGACAACCTTACACCATAATAAACAAGGGCTTATGGTAGGACAACCTTATTTCTAGAACCTCTTTTGAATCAAGAACTCAATGTTAATATAAGTAAATGAAATAGCAAAGAATTGAAAATAAATACGTATAAAGATCTAAATTATTACAACAATCCCCACACTTGCTTGAAAATGTAAATAGTTACAACATTCACATCCACTTAAACATTCCACACAATCGAATGATAAAGATATGAAAATTAAGCAAGCATTCAATCCACAAGACAAAGAGTTATAGTGGTTCGCTTGGTACACCAACTGCTTTACAACATGACCACACACGAATGCTACTCCACTCCTAATATCCTCACACAGAGGGATATTAGCGTTCACTATCAAATAGGTTTTCTCGTGGTTCACCAAAAACCTTTACAATTGTGTCTTTTTCACTTGGGCTTACACAATTCAAAAACCCCTTTTACTCGAGTTTTCGGTTTTCCTCGACAACCAATACAATGAGATTTTTCCGCTCAATCTCAAACAAAACCAATACAATGAGATTTTTCCGCTTAACCTCAAACAAAACCAAAATAAATGAATTTTACGAAATGTAAAATACCTGAATTTCTCCTTTAGCAAATGTTCCGGTAGAACCAATCGGAGTAGATGATTGAATGTCAAAGTTCAATTTCCAATACTCACATTCATAAGGTTCTAAATTCTAATAGATTTTAGATTTAACTTGTTGGGCGTAACAATATTTGATTTTGATTCCAAGAAGAAGGAATAATATAAT
Source organism: Magnolia changhungtana (assembly GCA_030180095.1). Taxonomy (NCBI): domain Eukaryota; kingdom Viridiplantae; phylum Streptophyta; class Magnoliopsida; order Magnoliales; family Magnoliaceae; genus Magnolia; species Magnolia changhungtana. The sequence continues at coordinate 659,786 of JASAUF010000644.1, read as the reverse complement.
TCCTCTTTTCAAATAAGATTGGAATAGAGAAACAAAATAAAATTAAATAAGCTAGCAAAAAGGAATATTAAATAAGCACAATTTAGCTTAAAATAAACACAGACTTATCTCAGAGTGATTACTTGAAAATTCTTGAAATGGAATGGAGTTGAGGATGTAAAAACTCTGAATTTCGTGTTCAATTTATAGAAGAAAAAAATCGTTCCTACGACTGGTCTTAGAAACCTAGGACTGGTCGTAGCTCTAACAATTTTTGAAAAAATTGAGCGCGATCTTTGAAAGCCGTTCCACGACCGGTCGTGAGTACCCTACGACCGTCGTGGGTCACCTACGACCGGTCGTAGATACCTACGACCGGTCGTAGGACCATGAAATAAGTTCTTTGGATTTTCGGTCGTAGCTCCACGACCGATCGTGGACAAGTCGAAGCCAACCTACGACCGGTCGAAGGACTTCAGACGGTCGTGGGCGTACTCAAAAATTTAAAAATCTTCAACTAATTAGGACTGATCGTGGAATTTCTTGGACTAGTCGAACCAATGCTAGGACTGGTCGAACAAGAGCTAGGACTGGTCTTGGAATAGACCAAACTTATGTTAAATAAACATTTGATTTATGTATCCAAAATGACCTACTTAAAGGGTCAACCTAAGGTCATTCAAACCTGAAACATGTCGTATGGACATTGAACTTCAACCATTCAACGAATGTAGATTGTTTGAACCAATATCTGGCTTGAAATCTTGAACAATATCAGGCTTGAAGTCTTTGAACAATATCAGGCTTGAAGTCTTGAACTTTGTTGTAGCTTCAACCTTGAGATCTTCATCAACATAATTCAACCTTGAGATCTTCATCAACATAATTCAACTACTTCATGCATTGCTTATTAGTCTTGAAGTCATGAGGCGTTCTCTAAGACTTGAACATCAACATAGTAGCATCTTGAACTTCAACATCTTGAGCTTCAACTTGTAACATCTTGAAGAATCCAACTTATAACTTCTTGAAGTATTTAAGCAGTGCTTTGAATAAAAATCATCATATAAGCACAAGACACAGATAGATGTTTTGACACATCAAAATTTGACAACCAAAGGAGTATGAGACCATAACCCTTACAAGCTTCATGTGAGCCGTGTCTTGATCGACGGGGTTACAGGGATGTTGACTAGAGGACCTTACACATTTGGTATATTTTAGAATTGTACTTGTAATTATTTAACCTGGTAACGTTATCACACTCCGGAGTTTATATATTTTAATTATCTATCACAGTCTTCCGCTTGCTATCTCACTTGTCTCTGGAGTATGATATGCTGTTTTGGTTTAATCTCACTCATGTTCACTACACTAATACAAACAACATTCAATCATCATTCATTTTGTTGCATAAGTGATGCGTTGGAACTTGGGAGTTGAGTTTATGCTCGACCCCCGATTTTCAAGGCGTTACACGTTGTGTCAGCCTAAGTGTAGGTCATACTGGTTAGAGGTGAACCTGATTTAAAACCTCTAGTTTGAGGTGAACCTATTGTGAAACAACTTTTAGTGAGATCCGGTACACTCAAGGGTTGAGTGCGTCTGTAAGACCCGTATCCTAGCCCATACTGTTCCGTAGGCTTCCACGGTCCTCCCGGTAGAATTTTGGCGACCCCCGATCTTCTATCGACAGTTGTGCATGACCCCGAGTAGTATCCCGTATTTTAGAGTCGGCTCGACCCGAGACTTGTACTAGTACGACTGTGTCGTCGCCGTGGTTCCGATGCCGCATCTCGTGCACCGAGGCGATACCCAGGCCAGGAGATATGAACCGGCGTTCAGTTTGAGGAAAACACCGAGCGTTGCAAAACCCAAAAGAATCTCTATAACATGTCACCTCAATCAATCAATCAATCCCATCAAGGGTCAAGTACACATCACCTCACATCCATCCCCAAGCAACCCCATAAGTCAACAAACCCTTACACAACCCATACCCTTCTTACATAAATTTTTTCAAAAGTCAACAAAGTTCTTACACACCCATCACTCTCCCATCTATCACTCCATCCCATCTCCTCTCTCTCTCTCTCTCTCTCTCTCTCTCTCTCTCTCTCTCTCTCTCTCTCTCTCTCTCTCTTATTTCTCCCTTCTTTTCCAAGCAACCCAAAGTACCAAAATTTCCAACGTCCAAGCTCTCCCAACTCCCATGAGAAGATTTTATGTGTGGCCCACTTCCTAACCCTCTCATCTCCCATCTCAATCCTTCATTCTTCATCATCTTCCATTGAAATCGAAGCCAAGGAGATTACCTTTCCATCGGACTAAGAAGATCGAACAGTGCGTGATTTTATTTGTTGATTTTGATGATTTGAGGGCCCACATATGGTGGGACCCATCTTAATGTATGCATTGTATAGGGAGGGCCCATAATGGCGGGGTACCTCCCCTCCTTACCGGTCTCTCTCTCTCTCTCTTTTTTGTTTCTCTCTCTCTTGTGATGGGCGTGGCCCACTAGATCCACACCGATTGTGGACCCACTATGATGTATGCATTTTATCCATGTCATCCTCAGTGTGGGCCCACCGTTTGGATGGGTCAGATTGGAGGAAGACACAAATATCAACTTATCTAAAGCTACCGGTGGGTCCTACACGTGTGGAACTACCTTGTGCGAACATTGAATCTGGGCCATCCATCAGTTGGACGTCCAGTAGCATGCAGCTGCTGGACCGTCAGCAAGATTTGTGGTCTCCGTTCCCAGTCCGGCCAGACATCCAACCATCAAGACATTGGAATTTTTTTTTTTATAAAAAATAATAATATAATAATAATGATAATATATATAATATTATAGAAGTGGTGGTCCATCCATGTGGGACCAACGTTATGTATTTATTTTATTAGCCGTCCATCTGTTGCCATGTGGGACAGGTGGGACCCACGTAGATGATCCCTGCCGTCCATCATTTTTCAGGACGGTGGGTCCCACTCCTGACTGATGTCAGCAAAGCCTATGGCCCAGCAGACGTATGTGCTCCCTTAGCCGTCCATCTGTCTTGGACGTGAGAACCACTCACACGTGTTACCTGTGTGGAGGTGGGGTCCACCTTGATGTAACTACTGGATCAGCACCGTCCAGAGCACCCTGCGTCTGGACAGTGGCTTTTTTGTAATTCATGTATGATATGTATCTTATATTATATGATAGTATATTATATTATATTATATTATATTATATTAATACGTTGTATTATATGTATATTGCAGCTGACGTCTGCAGCTTGTGGGTCCCACCAGGTCCGTGCACATCAAGCCGTCCATCCATTTGTTCTATCTTGATGCTTGTATTGCATATCAGCCGTCCATCCATCTATAGCCGGGATGGACAGGGGCTTTGAGTAGCAACTGTGATGTATGTGTTACATCCATACCGTCCATTCTTTTAGTGAGTTCGTCCTCCGGCTGGATACTGCAATCAAGAAGATTCAAATCTTTGATGGGCCACGAGTGTGGGACCCACCCTTATCATGATTTTGCACCGTCCAGATGACTCTGGACGGTGAGCATGGGCATTTTGATTAGCATATATTATATTATATTATATTATATTATATTATATATATATATATATATATATATATATATATATAGAGAGAGAGAGAGAGAGAGAGAGAGAGAGAGAGAGAGAGAGAGAGAGAGAGAGAGAGAGAGAGAGAGAGAGAGAGAGAGAGAGAGAGAGAGAGAGAGAGAGAGAGAGAGAGAGAGATGTGGGGTGGTGCACCACGTGGGACCCATCCACAGATGCAGCAGCTGGGCTGCTGTACGTGGGATTGAACCCACGCCGTCCATCTATCAGGTGGGACCCACCGTCGCTGGATGGTCAGGGGTCTCCGTGGACTAGGGGTCCACACGTGTGGACCACACGGGATGTATGGGCCTTATCCACACCGTCTGTCGAATGGGACGGCGGGCCCCTATGATGCATGCATCCTATATCCAAGCCGTCCATCCGTCTGCTGTGCCCCATGCGCCGCACCTTAATGTATTGTTGTACCACGCCATCCATCCATCTGGTGTTTCAGCGGCCCCACGCTGATGGGTGTTTCCCATCCAGACCGTCCACCTATCTGGGGCCACCTCGTCTCACGGTTTGAGACTAAAAATAAGACAAATTTAATATCAAGTGGACCACACTGCAGTGGTGTTGAACGTCTACCATTGAAACCTTTTTAGGTCATAGAAGTTTTGAATCAATATAATATTTGTTTTTCCCTCCCTGTTCCGGTCCTTGTGACCTTATGAACAATCTGGATGGAAAATAAATGTTATGGTGGGCCCCACTAAATTTTAACAGTGGAAATCCTTATCACCATTGTGGTTTGTGGTATGGTCCAGATGGTCTTTTGACAAGATTCATTTATTTGGAAAATGCTCTCTTTAAATGGATGAATGTTGTGGTTGGTTTGGGCCCATTCGACTTAGCCCATTGATTCTGCTTATTTGATTCAGCCCATTTGATTCGGCCCAATATGATATATATATACTTGCCCATAGTGATGTATATGCGGTACAGATATGATGCCCATTATGATATATTTAAGGCCCAAGTGCAAGGCCTACCTATTGTGTATTTGAGGTTCGATATAATGTATGTTGGCCTATATGGCGAGGCTTATGTGATGTAAATGAAGCCCATCGATCGAGGCTGATTATCATGACCGATTTGCTGATTCTGATTGACATCACCGATTTGCCGATTCCGATTATCGATCGATTTCGATTGTCGTGGCCGATTGTCAATTCCGATTGACGTGACCAATTTGCCGATTCCAATTATTGACCGATCCCGACTGTCGTGGCCGATTGCCGATTAGTGATCGAGGTTGATTATCATGACAGATTGCCGATTTTCGATTGACGTGATCGATTTGCTGATTCCGATTTTCAATCGATTTCGATTGTCGTGACCGATTTGCCGATTTCGATTGTCGTGACCGATTGCTGATTCCGATTGACTTGGCCGATTTGCTGATCCCGATTATCGAGGTTGATTTCGATGTCGATGTCGATTGTTGATTCCAACTTTGATTGTCAAGGCCGATTCCAATTCTAATTATCGAGGCCAATTCTGATTTATCAAGGCCAATTGTATAGGCCGATTCCGAGTGTCGATGCCAATTCAGAGTGTCGAGGCCGATTGTCGAGGCCGATTTCGATTGTCAAGGCTGATTGTCGTGACATATATGATGTACATGTGACCCATAGTTGAGGCCCATTGTGACACGTATTAGGCCCATGATGCACGGCCCATTTGATGTATTTAAGACCCATGTGTAGGGCCCACATGTCATGTATTCGAGGCCTATGGGCAAGGCCCATTGTGATGTATTCATGGCCCATGGGTAAGGTTCATTATGATGTATTCATGACCTATGGGCAAGGCCCATTGTGATATGTATTAGGCCTATGAGTAGGGTCTACCTGTTGTGTATATGTGGCCCTTGACTAAGGCTCATTGTGTTGTATATTAGGCCTTTGTGTGAGGTTGTAGGCCTGTTATATGTTTAGCTCTATGTGGCTATTCCTTGGGGGCAATGTTGGTTAAATGTCCACATTGTCGAGGCCGATTGTTGATGCTGGTTATTGATATCGATTATGAGTATATGACAGCATAGCATCATAATACATGCCCATACGCATCATCTGCATGTTTGTTATGAGATGTGTTACCCATTGCATATGCCATAGGGCAGGTTGTTCATAGGGCTCTCTGATAGGCGGAGTTTCCCCACATGAGAGCATGACATGCACAGGATTGATGCATGAATGGACTGTGTGACTCATGCATCTCGCATTTGTGTGACATGACCACCGTACGCCCTAGCGATATCAGGGCCGTATCCTCCACAGGTATTTCGTGGATAGATAGATGGGACACCGGAAATCTGTTATACATGGGGTGCTATAGATATCCTTGGGTGAAAGTCTCATAACCCTCTTGGTTCCAGAGGTTGCTCTAACGTCTAAACCGAGTGGATGCGTGAGTGCATGAGGGCCGTATATCGTTAGAAAGTGTCTCCCACTGTGTCGTGGTCGGTTGGAAGGGGGTACGGCCTTACCTGCCTAAGAGGAGGGGGCAATGCTAGGCTGAGTCTGACCAGCTTGAGGAATGAGTCCGCTATCGACGAGCCGGGCCCGATATTGGCAGGCAGATAGTGAAGTCTCTTCCACTCACCTTGTTGAGCGCGATAGGGCAGCAATTTGGTTTGGAGTGTAATAGACCCCAGTGATTTCCCGGAGAGGAACCGTACTGATATGTAGACTTATTGAGTAGGAGTTGCATACTCATACATTCATTTCATTCACTATCCATCAGGCTGGTGGTGCGCAACTAATTGTTATGTACCTTCGCATGGCCAGAATTTTAGTTGGGCGTGCGACTAACTGAGATCAGGAGTCTACCACATTGGGTCTAACTATCTAAATTTAGGTATGGGACTGGTTTAGATAGAAGTCCTTTGTGATAGACCTCGTAGCTTACGATACTACGTACTATCATCCCGACTTTACACTTCAGCTTGGTCATTTCATTCACATCGTATATTGCATTTGCATCCTCAACACATAGTATTTGGCTTACTGTCTCCGCATTGCATAGCTGAGCTACATTGCTTCATCAGTATATGATAGTAGTTTATTATATTTTTGCATCACATAGCCTGGATAAGGCTGATGGTATTTATGGGCCTATCAGCATGTCTTCGCATTACTCTGATATCATATGATTTATGAACTTACCAGTATTTCTGATATTTTATCATTTATGGGATTGTTAGTATTTTTGCTTACTCTGATTACTTTGATATTGCTTACTTGGCACTTACCTTGTGCACACACTTTCACCACTCACTAAGCTTTCCATAAGCTTATGCACGATAGATGCTCGCAAGTGGCGTTAGGTTATAAAAGCGTTGAGCTTGGAGCATACAGCGGACCTCTGGAGCTTTGATTTTTGTCATATGTATTTCCCTTTCAGCAATATATTCAAATGTTTATGCTAATGGATATGTGATGATGATGTTGCCTTTGTGACTTGGGTAAACTTGTGGTTATGCTTATTATGAGTTAAATGTATATAAAAAAAAAACCTCCTTGTAGGATCCCAGGATTGGAATCTGGCATATGGACGCTGGGAGCCAAGAATGGGGTACTACCGAGGCTGTCGGCACCGGATTCGGTGATCGAGAATTTTATGAGCCCGGTTTCCAAGTTTGGGGCGTGACAACATCCGCTGGAAGTTGAGTAGACAAGTAGTCGAACCACTATAAAAATAACTGTGTTTGAGATTGCTATTATTTTCTACTGCTTGTGTGATTTCCCTAAATGCTTTTGTATTTGTTTATTTGAGATCACACCTCACACACAGTTACATCGATTATAAACTATGATTTGCATCTTGTTCATCCTTCAAATAGTATTATGATTGGATCCTCTATTTAACTTAGAAGTCATTGGAGTTACTTTGAAGAAATTCTGATGTATGCATATTTTCTCAGGATAACTTTGATAGGATTTTAAATTACCATAAAATATTAAAAAGTCGTATTCACCCCCCTTTAGGACATATTGACATATTCTCACTTCAACTATAGCGGTCTTTACCGCAATTTCAATTGGTATCAGAGCGGGTTTCTCTTAAGTGCTTCACCACCTAGAGAGTGATCTTGACTGAAGTTGGTAATATGGCCAAAGGAGAGGGCTCATCAGTCACTAGACCTCCAGTATTTGATGGATCAAATTATGCATACTGGAAGGCTAGAATGCATTACTTTCTAAGATCTTTGGATCATGATGTTTGAGACATTGTTGAAAGAGGATATGTGCCACCAACCGAACAAATAGTACTTGAAAATGACACAACTATCACCAAACCAAAATCCAAAGAAATGTGAACAATATTCAATAAAGAAAAACAAACATATGACGCTAAAGCTATGAATGTTATCTACTGTGCTGTGTCCCGAGAAGTTTTCAATCAAATCAGTATGTGTGGGACAGCCAGAGAAGCATGGGATTTGTTGGAAATAACCCATGAAGGAACAAGCACTGTAAAGAGATCCAAACTGCAACACCTAACATCACAGTTTGAAAGTCTCAGAATGGAAGAGCATGAGACCTTCATGGAGTTTTTCACAAAACTGAACATCATTTGCAACTCCATGGGTGGATTAGGTGAGAAAGTTGCGGTTCCAAAAATCTGTAGGAAAATACTAAGATCATTACCAGAATGGTTTAATCCTAAAGTAACAACCATTGAAGAGTGTAGAAACATAGATGAAATGAAAGTAGAAAAACTAGTAGGTTCCCTACAAACATTTGAACTACACTTCAAACAAACCTTTAAATCTAAAACTACTACCCTTAAAACTTCAAAGAATACAACAAATGAGGACATTGAAAATGAAAGAGAAAATGAAGATGAGGAAATGGCCTTGTTGGCACAATGGTTCAGAAAGTTCTTTCAAAAAAGTCTTGGCTGTCCATTTAAAGGAAGACAGGTGGACAACAAACATTTCACAGGTAAATCTGGTAAAAGTTCAAAGAACCACAATGTTATACCTGTTAAAAGTTTAGACACCTGTCCACCGAATGCCCGAATAAGAAAACCAAAGGAAAAGCGATGGCAGCCACATGGAATGACAGAGAAGAGTCAAACTCAAAATGTAGCGACTCAGAGAGCGATGGAGACCAGAAATCTTTAAAAATTCTTATGGTCTTCACTGCCTCAACCACTCCCATTGAAATCGAGAACGTTGAAGAACTGCAGGCCACTGAATCATTTCCATCAGATAATGAGGAAACTGAGAGGGAAGAAGAAGAACAGGATAAACTACAAGATGCTTACAATCAACTCTACATTCATAGCATCAATATCCTTAAAAGACTTGGAATAATTAAAAATAAAAATGAATTGCCACAAAAGGATCTGGATAAAACATTAGAAATTAGTACACACCTAATTAATGATTTACAGCAATACCACTTAGATAATGATATACTAGAAAGAATTAATATCTTCCTTAAATCCGAGTCTGAAAAACTAAACAAATAGGTTAAGCTATTAAAAGATAAGAACAAGCTTCTTCAAAATGAAAATCACACGCTCCTATTTGATTTAGAAAAATACAAAAAATTTGCTAAGATAAAATATAATTTTTCCCAGAGTGGTGAAAAATTAGAAAAACTCTTAAGAAAAGATGAGAGTGGCTTAGGATATGATAAGTTCAAAATAAAAACTGGAAATGCAGCACCAATTGCTGAAAAATCTATTGCTTCTGGAAGTAAAACAAGAACTACTCCTATTTATCATTCATGTGGTGATTCTGGTCATTATAAGTTTGAATGCATGTCACCTAGGAGGACTCAATATAATTATGGTCAAAATCACAATGGCAAACACAGACCAACCAGAAGAACAACACAAAATGTCAGGAGTCCACCTAGGAATATGGACAGAGGAAATACACATCCATCACCACCCAGCATGACTAACAAAATGAAGGAATTATTGAATCAAGTGGCTGAATTAAACAAGAGAACTAATGAATTAGTGAGACAAGAAAACACGATTCATGTGCCCAATTTGATTAAAGACACAAAAACTACCACAATTAGAAATCCTGTTACAGAATGGGTAGTGAAAGAAAAGAAAAAATTGCCTTGTTACTCACTCAAATCATATAACAGGAATGATGCTAAGTGGTACCTAGGCAGTGGATGCTCAAGACATGTCATGGGTGACAAATCCCTTTCTCTCAAACTATTCAGATCTTAATGATGGGATAGTCACCTATGGAGACGGGAGCACTGCTAAGGTAATTGGACAAGGAATTATCAAAGGAATAAATATGCTAAAAAATGAGAATGCCTTTTGCATAAAAGGATTGATGCATAATCTTCTGAGCATTTATCAAATATGTGACAATGAGCATGTGGTTACATTTCACAAATAGGAATGCGAAATCCTAGACCTATCAGGAAAACCAGTAATGAAGGGTTGTCGCACAAATTACCACTGCTATGTCATTATAAGCAAAGGAAGGGCTGATCCATATGCTTAGAAACATTTGGGCATGGAAAAACATGTCCAGGTCATGCATCTGGATCTAGATAGATGTTGAAAAGATGCAATTTTGATGATCTTTTAACGATACATCTAAGGTCCCTCACCTCAATCTTTATATATATATATATATATATATATATATATATATATAAACATCTTGATGTTTATAATTTTGGATTGTACAATGCTTGTACAAATTTTTGCTGTGTATACTGATTGATATAAAGACATACTATATTATACATGGAAGATTGTCAAAATGCTGAAAAATGAAAGATATACATCTTTGATATGTCTGTCGATAAATCATGTGGACTCTCGATTACATCGATCATGAATCAATATTATCGACGCCTCTTTGGAATTAGAAGAGTCACATGATCGAGAATGTTATCGAAGACAGCTTTAAAACATCGAATGGGGTCTATCGATATCATCGAAACAATGTTCGATGATATCAAAGTGTGCCGCATGATAAAAGGCGGTCGAGCGGGAAAATTTTCATTTCACTTCTGGAAGTCATTTTCTTTCTTCCCCGCTCGTTCCTCTCAGCCGGTCTACATGAAGCTTCATCAGAGAATCCTACACATCCTTCAAATCCGGTAATACCCCTTCTATTTCCCCCTTTCATTAAGATTTTATCTTGTACTTTTTGGGTATTTATAGATTTTCAAGAGAAGTTTTGTCCATTTGTCCGCAAAATTCCTCAAATCTCTCTCTGTGAGCACCAACAAATGGGAAAGGACAAACGGAAAATGTCTGGTCCTGGAGAATCTTCTAGATCCTCCAGGCAAAAGGTTCTTGCTCCGAAGGAGAGGGCAAGGAATCCTGAACATGGGACTCCTACACGCCAACGAACTAGACATACATCTCGTGGCGGGTCCCAACCTGAAGCACCAGCTCCTCCTCCTGCTAGGGTGAATCCGACGTTAGCCAAATACACTAGCAGGAAGCTAGTTCATGAAAGGAGGATAGATAAGGAGTGTCTCAAGCCATACAATCTGGAACCCTTGTTAGCCGTAATTGATTGGCTGCCTCTTCTTAACTTTGGGGGTCCGTGTCACTATGAATGAACCTATAACTTCTTTGCATCCAGTCACTCTCCGGTGGTTGAACCTCTGTCTATCACTGTTTCTGTTGATGGTGACAATGTAGAAATTACTCCTGCATCCATTGCAAACATCTTTGGCCTTACTCTGTTACCGGTCGGTCTCCTCGACATGGACCTTGAGAATGTTGAAACTTGATCCTTGTTCACAAAATTTCTCTGACGTGGTCGTGATATTCCCTGGCATCAAGGCAATGCACTGAAAGCAAAATTTACGGAACCGAGGCATCGAATTCTCCATGGCATCTTCGCCTCTAACATATATCATCAGAGTACCAATCGTGCAGTCCTTACAGGTTTCATGGCCATGGTAGTATATTCAGTCGCCATTGGGATCAAAATCTGTCTTCCTACTCTTATTGTTCATCAGCTAGTATATGCAATTCACACTTCTCGTGATGTTCATTTACCCTATTGTAATACCCCGTACTTTCCAGTACTCGGGTGTTACCGTATAACTAAGCTTAACACATATACAAGCTAGGCCTAAGTAAGCACTTACATTCATCCTAGTTTAAATCTGACTGTTGAAAAACAGTCCGCACCTATATATTTAATGTACATAAAGTATTATGAAAATAATATTATATTAGCTAAGAATGATGATAATAATTTTACGATGTATAATTGAATTATAAATATTAATGTAGTATTAAATATTTTATACAAAAATTATGAGATATTTTAATAAGATGGTATATTATTTAACAATGAGATTTTAAAAGATATATTGTACAATTTTCAATCCATACATATGTGTAATGGGATATTGTATATTGGGAATTATATATTAATAAATACGTGATTAATAGCATGTAATTAGTAGCACGTTAATATTAGAAATTATATTTACATATATTTATATATGTATGAGTTTTTAATAATTTTAATTACAAGAAAATCCATATTAACATTAGTATTAGTTGTCAATGCATGATGAAAGCGTTAAATGGACCCTTAAACCTTTTTTTAACCGTTGATGTCCGATATCGGGAAGATTCGACCAGTAGATCGACAGGAATCCCCAAACAGGACACTAAATCAAGTTGTAAGGCCCACCTAAATCTTGGATATGCCTGATCCTTAGTCAGGAGACCCATTTAGGCCCCTAGAACCCATTGAACGGAGTGGATTTCTCACAAAGGTCACGGTGGACCCCACACCTGCGTCGCATGTGCAACACGAGGGATGCACCTGCTGTGCATTGTACCACATGGAGCGGTCAAACTCCCTTGACACGCAACCTTCTTAAATAAGAGAGGATTCTCTCTCCCGTCAGCTCCCTGACGAATGGTTGGATAATGTCCATTTGGGACGCGATGGGGCCCACCATTCAGATCAGATGGGAGATCTGATCCGTTCGTCGTGTCCTGGGCTTGGGCCCAGCCAAAACCTGGTTGCCATTTCCAGTTTTTTGGTGCGAATGGGAGCACGACTCTTGGTGCAAGTAGACTGTTCAAAACCAGATTTTTCAAAAAAGGAAACGACTCCTCTTTGCCACACTGGCAATCCGCATGAGCTTTGTCTCCTCCAATCTTATCCATCCACGTGGCCTAATCCTAGCCCTACAAAGCTAGGGTTTCACAAAAAGAGGAGGGAGAGACCTTAACAGCCGCACCTACACCCAACTTCTCCAAGGAACCAGCCGCAAGCTCCATTCAGCGAACCCACTGAGAAAACCTTCTTGGAGCTTTGGTTTGAGGCCTCCATAAGCTCCAAAGGTAGGATACAGACCCTTTAGCAATGCCATTTCGAAGGGACGGAGCACCATTTCCGATCTGCCATTAATGGTGATCGTTTTCCTTGACAATTGTCGTTGCTGACCTGTTGCTAGTTTGCGTTCTGAGCACAATAGGGAGGAAAGGAATGGAAGATAGAAGAATAAGGGAAAAGCGGGAGAGAAGGTTAGAAGAAATAAAGGAAGAAACAGAAATGAGTGAGGGAGAAGAGAGAGAATGAAGAAGAGAAGCAGGGCGAGCTTCGCCGCTACCTACTCGACCCGGCTCAACTGACTTGAGGCAGTGGTCTAGTTCATTGTTGGATGTCCGTGGAGGAGAAAGGGAAGGAGAGAAGCAGAAAGAAAGAGAAGAGAGAAAGGCATTTGAGGAAAGAAGGAGAGGGAGAAGTGCTGCTGTGCACCGCGCCACCTTGACCTGACCCACTGCCGGGTTAAGCCTGCTAGACGTCCATTCCTGGACATTCTAGCACATGAGGAGAAACAAAGAGAAAGGAAGAATGAGGCAGAGAAAGGGCGATTAGTTTGGTAGTGCGACTCTACCTGGGCTGTCAGGATGCCGTTCGACCCACCGAGTTGCTGGTTAGTTTTGGGACTCATTTCGAGTCCAAGTTGGGTGAGTTTGGATTGCATCTAGGTTTCCTAAGAAGCTGGGAAAAGAATCAGAGAAAGAAGGAAAGGAGGAAGAAAAACCAGGGAGAAAGAGAGATGGAAAATAGAAAGGAGGAATGGGACGTTGCCTCCTATCGAGTCGACCCACTGACTTAGTTGAGTCCACTGAGTTAGGCCGTCTCTAAGCCATTAGATCTGGTTCAGTCCAGATTTTTGCTCAACATCCCAGTAAGAAGGGAAGAAGAAGGAGGAGAAGGAAAGATGAGGGAAGAGAAGAAGAAAGGGAGAAAATAGAGGAGTGGTGGTTGTTACCGAGTCAACTCGACTCGAACTGAGTCAACCAGGTGAGAATTATCGTTCCCCTTCATCGATCAGATTCATCATTAGTTGTTTTTGTTATCAATAATACTGTTATTATTTTCTATCTGTTATAGCAATTAACATTATTTTAAGGCTATTAACTAGAAATTATAATTAACATTTAGTGTTGTTGCTAGTTAGCCATTACTAGGTTATCATTAGTTGTAACATCATTAAATATTGTCATTTTTACTATCGTTAGGAATTATTATTAGATACCATTAATTGAACTACTTGATTGTCAGTATTAGATATTAACACTTATCATTAACAATGTTATTCTTATTTTGTCATTTATAGATTATTGATCATAAGATTAGTATTTTTAAAGAATAACTGACAGTTATTACTTGTTATTACATCTAATATTATTATAAATTAATTAGATTTTAAGCTCTATAATAAGTCAAGAACTAAATTAGTGGATAAAACCCTAATTCTACATTAAGACGTTAAAAAGATAACCCTAGGCTATGATCTTAAGCCCTAGGGGGTGTATAGAACCTGGATTTAATGGTACAACTTCTTGATTTATTGTAGGACTTGATTTTAAGGGAACGTGCATTCCCTAGCGCTGTTGGTAGGCGATGCGAACCATGAGGTGATAATTCTTCCCCTTGAGCTTTCCATTTTCCCATTAGCTTAAGTTATAGTTTTTATTTAAATTTATAATTGATATCTTTCTCTTATAATCACATCCGTTAATTGTTGGAATTGAATTGTTATATTACGTGCTTAATATTTATCTTGCATATTTATCTCATGCTTGTGAATTATTTGTGGATTTATTATGGGATTTAAATTGGTACATTAGTAGGAAACCCCCACCTATAATTGTACACCCATACTTAGGATGTAACCTGACCGGTTGTGATTGAAATGGACCTTCGGCTTAGTGGTTATGGAGTGGTGATCTAAATGGATCATTGTTGTGGGCCTACCATCCAGGGTTGTTGTGTTTAAGTTGTTTTCAAAGATGGTTTTCTATCGCATGTTTTTATATGTGCCCTATGTAGCTTGTTTTGATATTGGCCCTACGTGGCTATATTTTGGTGTTTTCTCTATTTGGGTTCAATGTTATATTTTACGCAACCATGTGATGGTAAGCCCCATATATTGAATATGATTGGCTACTAGTCAATTAGAATTCATTAAACATCCTAAGGTGGTAGCCTCATGAGCCAGGGATGGTGGAATGGGACACTGTGACTGAGCTGTCGGCCTACACTGGACTTTGAGCTCCCGTAGTAACAGTTGAGCTTATTAAACCTGCTGGTTGTAAACGGATTAATAATGGTTGGGCTAACCATGCATTTTCATAGCATATGGTCTTTTCCGGGTAATTAAATTTCCCTTGGGCGATCCATGTTTTATGGTCTTTTTTCGGGCGATTAAATTCCCCTTGGGCGATCTATGTTTTATGGTCTTTTCCAGGCGATTAGATTCTCCTTGGGCAATTTATATATTATGGTCTTTTCTAGAAGTTATTTCTCCTCGGGTGTACCTTTGTGTATTTTTCCAGGTGACTAGTTCTCTTAGGGCGACCCTTTATTTCAACAGTGGGATGTGTATGCCCAGGTCGATGATACAATCACGCTTTCATGTATTTAATAAGACTGCATCATGTATTGTTTTGTATGCCTTGCTATATTTTTATAATTATGCTTACCTAATGCGACGGTGTGTAATCTTAAGGGGAGTTCACACTGAGTTGGCCACTCATCCATCAAATAAATATAACCGTACAGGTAGCACAGGTGACTTAAGTGATTTACAGGTTCAGACTGATGAGGAGCTGGGTACAAGTGCCAGAGATGTATGACTGTATCGTCAAGAGGAGCTGCGCGATCTTACGGCTTATGTTTAAATGCATTTTTTTAAATACTTCTCATGTATTAAATTTTGTAATTCTTGTAGTTGTTTCATCGAGACATTGGTTTGTATAAGTCATTATGGGCAGCTAATTGTATATCCTAAATGATAATTGAATTTTCGTTTATGCTTACTTGTCCATTCTACGCTCATCTACTTACTCTGATAAAAGAAAAAAAAATATATACATATATTTGACTATCCTTTAAGGTTAACACTTGGGTTTTTGGGAAATGGGTCATGTACTTGGGTCCTGAAAAGTCGAGTTGTTGCACCTATCCTTGGATCATCCATACTATGTGCAATGTGATCGGTCTTCCGACAACAAACGATCCGGAACTTCCTCTTCAACACTTCAAAAGGAACAACATTAGAAGAATGGATTTAAAGTTCCACCGGTTTCCTGAAGACCTACCCAAGGAAGGGATTCATGAAAAAGGAGAACGTGGTGAAGGGGTTGCTCAAGCCGAAGGCGCCGGAATGGCTGAAGGTGACCCTCTCGTGCCCTAACAAGCTCCGTCTCCATCCGACTTAGGGCATGGTAAAAGGTTCAATCTACCTCAGGATCGGATTGGAGCGACCCTACGAGAAGTCACTCAGCTGAAGGAGTCAATGAATGCCAGGTTCACTGTCCTGGAGCATTTGGTGCATGGGGTGCATCATTCAGTGCAGCAATTGGTGGATTTGATCACCTATCGTCGCAATGATACAACACCATCTTCCTTTGCTCCTCCATAGTGCTATCATCTAGGAGCTATCACATACACCCTATTCTCATCTCCGCATATGAGTATTGGTATTTTTTTGAATGTCCTACACTCATATGAGTGTATGTGATAGATTACTAACTTGCAAAGTCTGACAAGTTTTGGTTTTGATTGGGATATCCTCTGAGTGAGGAACAAACTTTCTTTTATGCCCATGGATGGGCTACATACTGGTGTTTGTTTTGGGTTGCCCATAGATGGGTTAGTTTTTTTTTTTTTTTTTTTTTTTTTTTAGATGTTCAACTATTGCCAACCTTGGGCAGTATCTATTTTGGATATATTTTTTTTTATTATGGCTATTTATAATTCTTATATATTTACTGCCATGTTTATATTCTGAGATGTTTATCCCTGAATCCTTGTTTTATCTGGTTTATATCAACTATGGTCTGTGATGCTTGATCTTTCTTCTCATTTTATTAGTCATCACAGCTTTTTCTTAGAACTGGTATGCTTTTAAGGGATGTCCTTTTACATCTATCTATTATTATTCTCCTATCTGAATTTTGGTTCTCCCATATGCTTCAACTTTAGTCAATATCCATTGTTAAGTTATCCTTTGCCAATGACTGACAAAAAAGGGGAGAACAAATTCCACACCCGTGGACAAAATTATGTGTATCTGTTTGTTGATCTTGGTGCAGGTGTTAGGGGGAGCAGCTGCAAAAAGACTGGGAGAGATTGTTGTTGAGGGGGAGTAGCTACTGAATGTGTGTGTGAACTAGATAACATTATAAAATTGTGTAAAATTCATGTACACACAATTTTGGGTGTTAATCTAGAAGTTGCTCTAGGGTGTTTAGGTGTTTTGTCACGGAGTTGACAAAGGGGGAGATTAAAAGTGCCCTAGTTTGTCAATTAGTGTGAGTGTTGAGTCAGCTAGACAAAGGAGCCCCATAAGAAGATTGATCAAGCATCTGCCTCAACTAGATGTGTGCCCGAACTCGTCACAGGTAAAACTTAGCCTCACATCCCATGTCCCAAAACACCAGGTAATTAAAACCCTTAAAATTGAATATAACAACCAAAGGTTTCTGGTTAGAAAACTTTTTTCAAACTTCAGGAAAATATTTAAGTTTTCTACCTTTGTCAATTTATCGACAAGTTGTTCAATGAAATTGAATCCTATTGTCAATGTCCTCGAAGCTCACTCGATCTTATTGAAACGAGGACCCAAGATTTCCAGCAACTACAAAGATATCTGAATTATCGATGGATCGATGGACTCATCGATATCATCGAAGTTTGAATCTCGAGTTCATTGAGCCGACTCGATAAAATTGACATTTGGTCTATTGTCCAAATTATTGCTAAGATAAATCATGTAATCCTTAATATATCGAAGAGCTCCTTGATATCCTCGAAATTTAAATCTCGATGATATCGGAAGCCCTTCGATGATATCGGATTGGGACACAAATCTATCTAAAAAGTTTTTTCAGGTTGTTTTTCTTGGATCAAGGGTCACTCGATAAAATCGATATTCAAATGTCGATCATATCGAGGAGGGGTCAATATCATCGAAAGTGGACAAAAACTGTCCAGCAAGCTTATAAGAAAATTCCTTGGAATTATCGATGAATCGATACTACCCTCGATATCATCAAATTTAAATTCCGATGATATTGAATGATGCTTGATCATATCATATACCTGAAAATTTTCAAAGGCAAGTGCTCTCACATTTTCAAATGTGAGGAATCAAACCCCGTGTCGATGAAATCGGAGTTCGAAATCCGATGACATCGACACATGTTCAATTTCTTTGATTGGCAAAAGATTTCAAAGACGTTTGACAGTTGAGTTTGTGTCATCGAGCGGTCAGTCGATTCTATCGAGAGTATATGGTCGATGCTATCGAACTCTGTAAAAAATGTGACCATTTTATATCCGTTGGAACCTTTTGCCTATTTAATGAGAGCTTGCCCTTAGTAGTTTATAGAGAGAAAAAAGAGAGTGTTTTTGTGTGTTTAACCCTAGATAATATACCCTAAGCCTCTTCTCTCATGGAAGTTTATCCTCTAATCCACCCTCATCATTGACATTCAATGGAGTGGATTGGGGAATGAACTTCTGCATTCAAGGATCCTACTGCTACTACCTTAATGGTAAATCATTAAGCTAGGATGCCTTAAATGTATAGATGATTGGAATCACTCTATCTTCCTTATAGGAAAACATTTAATAGAGTAGGATTTCATCATAACCATGACCCAACCTGTCGCCTTGTATTGGTACATCTTCTGAGTTATGGTTTAAGGGAGCTGAAGATTCTTCATCATTAAAGGAGGAGATCTTCATCAATGCACTAAATGGGGCTTATCTACTTATCTATAAGTCATTAGAGTCCAGAGGACCCTTGTAATCATTCCTTCTGTTGGATTGGGTCCAAGGTGTTTCTCACCCCTTGTAAGTCCTCAAAGGAGGCCTCTGTCGGGAGTGTACGTGGGGGTGCTTTCTGTTGACCCTTGCTCTATGGAGAGCATAAACTCTTAGGTCCTTATGTAGGACCTTGACATATATGGTCTAAAAGTCGGGTGCTGTGTGTTGACCCTTGCTCATGGGAGCATAAACTGGTGAGGTTCCTTGTGTGGATCCTTAGCCTGTGTGGCCTAAAACTCGGGTGCTGTGTGTTGACCGTTGCTCCTGTGTGGGGCATAAACTATTTCGTGTAGACACGTTGTGTCAGCCCAAGTGTAGGTTGTACTGGTTAGAGGTGAACCTGATTTAAAACCTCCAGTTTGAGGTGAACCTATTATGAAACCTCCTTTAGTGAGATCCGGTACACTCAAGGGTTGAGTGCGTCAGCCGGAAGTAAGTAGACAAGTAGTCTAACCACTATAAAAATAACTGTGTGTGAGATTGCTATTATTTTCTACTACTTATGTGATTTCCCTAAATGCTTTTGTATTTGTTTATCTGAGATCACACCTCACACAGTTACATCCATCATAAACTATGATTTGCATCTTGTTCATCCTTCATATAGTATTATGACTAGATTCTCTATTTGGCTTGAAAGCCATTGGAGTTACTTTGAAGAAATCCTGATGTATGCATATTTTCTTAGGATAAGTTTGATAGGATTTTAAATTATCATAAAATATTAAAAAGTCCTATTCACCCCCCTCTAGGACATATTGGCATATTCCAACTTCAACTAAAGCGGCCATTACCGTAATTTCATAACTTAGCTTTCTATTTATAGGTTTAAAATCTTTCCTTTTCTGTTTTTAGATATACTTTCTAATTCTATGATAGAAACTTTCCTGATTTGTTTTAGAAACTAACTTTTCATTTTTAGAAATTTTCTTAATCTGTTTTTTAGAAACTAGCTTACTTTCCTTTTATGTTTTTAGAAACTAATTAACTTTATTTAAAAAAAAAACTTTCCTTTTTGTTTTTAGAAACTAGGTTTCTTTCTTGTATCCTAGTATCATTCCGTTCCGCAGTCCTTCCTGTCGAATTCTGGTGACCTGCGATCTGTAGATAGCATTTGCGAGTAACTTTAAGTCGCATCTTGTGAACCCGAGTGGACTTAACCCAAGACATATGCCATTGACCGTGTCGTCGTCGCCTCTCATGCGCCAATGTGACACTTAGATTAAGAGATGTGGCCCATGCATTATCCCGACCGTTGATTGCATGTTGCGGGACCTGAGGTGTCTAGGTAGAGAAATATCTCTACAATCAAACATGATGGTGACATCACCCTTACCCCTCGCCCCCTATGCTTCTTACAAGCTATGATTGATAGCCCCATGCCTCTTACACATCTCTTACAAGTCATCATGACTCAAGCCATGCCTTCTTACACCCTCATGATTACCTCCCTACATCTCTCTCTCTCCCTCCCTTTCTCCCTTATTTCTCATCCCTAGCTAGAGAGAGAGCTCCCAATGTCCATGAGAGAACTCCCATATCCATCCTAAGCCCATCCCAACCATTAAATCCCTTCCTTTGAAGCACTAAAACCTAAGGGTGGAAGAAGTAGGAGATCCAAGGTGGGTGCTTCTCCAGGGTAAGTTTTGATGGGCCAATGGCCCACCCTTGTTGCATGCATAAGCCATGATGGGGCCATTCTCCATGGACCCCATCATGATGTTTTATTTGAATCTATACCATTGATGGGTCATCTAGATCCCCCAACTCAAATTTTCTGATGTAAGGGCCCACACATGAGTGGGACCTACCTTAATGTATGCATGATGTATGTGTTGTACCTAGAGGGGCTCATAGTGGTGGAGCCCCTCCACCACTCATCCTCTCTCTTTCTCTCTCTCTCTCTCTTTCATGATGATGTGTGGCCCACCTGATGATGCATGTAACATCCAGACCGTCCATCTGGTGGGACCAGTTTACCTTGCTGCCCACCATTCGGCAGCCTTGCTGCCTGATTTTTGGGTAGGCCTAGCTATGGAAAAACACAAATATCAGCTTGGTGCAGACCGTGTGGCCCACCGCATGGCCACCACCATGATGTATCTAATCTACACCATCTGGGCCAGCGACCTATGATGCATGATATCCACACCGTTTGTTCCAGTGGGCAGGCCCTGCTACCCGTCCGTTTGGACATGCCTGGGTGTAGAGGAAAACAAATATCAGCTTATTTTTAAAGCTGGTGGGCCACCACGTGGACCCACCAGATGTAAGTGTTTTATGCAGGCCGTCCAGTCCCTAGACGTGGGGCCTGCAGTGATGTATGTGGCCTAGATGGACGGTGAGACCCACCTTGATGAATGTATGATATAGCCACATCGTCCACACGTGGGACAGTGGGACCCACCTGATGCATGGTGTCCAGCAACTTTCACACGTGGATGGTGGGACCCACACGAGGTATGTGTTTCATATCCACACCATCTGTCCGTTTCATTGTACACACAGGGTCCACCTGTTGTATGTGTAGGGCCCACCCTATTGCATGTATTCCATCCAAACTGTCCGTTTGGTGGGGCCCATCTGCACTAAATAGGCCCACCATGATGTGTATTTGAATCTAGGTAGTCCAGATTTCGGGACGTCCAGCAGGCCCAGATGGGCTGGACATCTAGCAAAGAGGCCCATCATGTTATATGTGTTCTATATACATGCTATCCATTTATTTTGCTAGACCATAGGGGCTGACACAAGGGACCCACCATGATGTATGTGATTATATTCATGCTGTCCATTTATTTTCTGGACCATATGGGCTACCCCATAAGGCCCATGTGATGTATGTGAGGCCCATGTGATGAGGCCCATTGTGATGCATGTGAGGCCCTTGGTGAGGCCCAATAGATGTATATGAGGCCCATGTGATGAGGCCCATTGTGATGTATGTGAGGCCCTTGTGTGAGGCCTAATGTGATGTATATGAGGCTTTTATGATGAGACCCATTGTGATGTATATGAGTCCTTATGATGAGGCCCATTGTGATGTATATGAGGCCTATCTGGTGAGGTCCAATATGATGTATATGAGGCCCATGTGATGAGGCCCATTGTGATGCATGTGAGGCCCTTGATGAGGCCCAATATGATGGTATATGAGGCCCATTGTGATGTATGCGAGGCCCATGTGATGAGGCTCATTGTGATGTATGTGACGCCCTTGTATGAGTCCAATCATGATGTATATGAGGCCCTTAAGTGAGGCCCAATTGTGATGTATGATTCCACCATGATGTATGTGATAATATTTATGTAGCCCATCCATTTTCTAGCTAGTATAAGGGTCGTAGGCCCTATTGTAGCTACATTTTAGGTTCCAAATTGGCCTCACCTAGGGAGCAATGGTGGTTAAATGTCCATGTTATAAATGGTGGTTAAATGTCCCCGTTGTACATCTCCCTAGGGCCCATTCTTAAGCCCATGACCATCTTACCTTATTGGGCTATCCCAAATCATTGGGGCCCCAAAAGTGTTACCCATCTCACTTTATTGGGCTAACCCCAAACCAGTAGGCCTCCATTGTTGCTAGTAGTATTATCTAAACCTTGAAGCCCACCTTGTGTGCTTACCGAGCTCCATAAGGGAGCCCTCTTCATGACATGATAGAATGGATGAGGAAGCCCATCCCTTGTTCTTAGGCCCATACTTGATATGAGTAGGTCATCTAGGCCCATCCTTGATACGAGGAGAGTACATCATCATCGTATAACATGCTTAGGATAACTTCATGACTCATGCCCATGCGCTCATATGTATGCTTGATATGAGGAGTGATTGATCATAACATGTGCCGATGGGCAGATTGTTTATGGGACTCCTTGATAAATGAAGTTGCCCCACATGAGCGTGCGGTATGCACAGGTTTGATGCATGACTGGATAGTATGACACATGCATCTTGCATTTGTGTGATGAGATCACTGTATGCCCTAGTAATATCAGGGTCGTGGCCTTCGCAGGCATAGCGTGGATGATAGGATTGAATACCGGAAATACTTGTTACTAGCATTGGGGTGTTATGGATGTCCCTAGGTGAAAGTCCCAGAACCCTTATGGTACCACGAGGATGCTCCAATGTCGAGACCGAGTGAATACATGAGCGAATGAGGGTCGTATACCAGTAGGCCGCGTCTCCCACTATGTCGTGGTCGGTTTGAAGGGGGTGTGGCCTTACCTGCCCGATGGAGGGGGAAACGTTAGGCTAAGTTTGACCAACTTGAGGAATGGGTCTGCTATCGACGACCCATGCCGATATTGGCAAGTGGATAGTGAGGTCTCTTCCACTTACCTAGTTGTATGCTTTGATGGGGCGGCAAGCTGGCGTAGAGTGTATTAAATCCCAGTAATTGTCTAGAGAGGAACTGTACCGATATATGTTGTTCTAGAGGTGAACTGTACTGATATATGGATCCAGCTGAGGATTGGTATGCTTGAGTTGCATCTTGCATATGACATTGGCCATGTAGGCCTTGCATCGCATAGCCTTGGTATGGCTGATAGCATTCATGACTTACCAGCATATTTTTGCATTACTCTAATATTACATACTTGGTACTTACCTTGTGCACACACTTACACCACCCTCTAAGCTTTCTATAAGCTTATGCATGATCATTGGGTGTAGGTGATGCTAGGACGCCGCAACAGTAGTTAGTCTGGAGTGTGCCACTGAGTTTCTGGAGCCTTGATCTATCCCGTTATGCATTGTACTCAAAGTTTTTTTTTTTATTATAGTGGATATGTGGTGATGTTGTTGGTTGGGGGTTATGCTTATTGTTATACTTCTTATGAAATAAATTTACGTTGAAAATCCTCTTTGTAGGATCCCAGGATCGAAATCAGGTATATGGGTGCCAGGAGCCGAGAATGGGGTACTGTGGAGGCTATCGGTGAGGGATTCTGCGATCAGGAATTTTATGAACTCGATCCCTGAGTTTGGGACGTGATAGGAGTTGGTATCAGAGTATTACTTAGGAATAACTGAGAACAACATCACGTATCTACTATGATCTTAGGACAATTGGGTCCCAAGTGTGTAACCTTCTTATTTAGTTCCCTAACGTTTGAGCCTTCGAGGGTTCTCAAGGCTGATAGGCGCCTTTGTTCTTTTCTCTAGGCGATGCGCCCGAGGTGCCCAAGCGACCCGAGCGACTCTCGCTCCACCACCCGCAGTTCTTGTTCCCCCACCTGAGCCTCTTGTTCCTCCACCTGAGACTCCTGCAGATTCTGCACCTCCATCTGAGACCAGCACAGCCTCTACCATATCAGTTAGTGTCAACCAGTTGCAGCAGATGCTTCAGGCTGTGACAGCCGCCCACCATGGGCAGGGCAAGCATCCAGCTGAGACCCCAAAATAAGAGCCCATGAGCGCTATACTATGAGATTTTCTTTAGCTCAATCCCCTACGATTATAGGGAGAGCCTGATCCATCGCTGGCAGGGAGATGGCGCTCCATGATGGAGAAGATGTTTGAGACCATGACGTGTACGACCCAACAGTGGGTCCCATTAGCGGTGTATTTACTTGAGGGCGAGGCCGAGTATTGGTAGGCTTCAGTTGCCCGAGCTGTAGGACCTGACTTTGTTTGGATATGGGAGGATTTCATTGACCGATTTGAGTGGAAGTTCTTCCCCGATCACATTTGAGAGCAGCATGTGCTGGATTTTGAGACTCTGGTGTAGGGGGATATGACCGTAGCTCAGTACGAGGCCCGCTTTGTCGCACTATCGAGGTTCGTAACATACTTGGTTGATAATGAGGGGCGTAAGGCCCCCCGTTTTAAGAACTGCTTACGTTATGGTCTAAGGGGCCATGTTGTTGGCCATATGCTTTAGACCTTTGAGGAGGTTGTTCAGAGAGTCCAGGTTTATGAGTCCGAGTGGGCTGGTTCATAGAGGGATCACGGTCAGAGGGGATATTGGAAGAGGAAGGCTCCCAGCAGTAGCAGCCCCGATCTTAGCAAACGGGTGTAGCTCGCCCAGCCACCAGAGCACTAGTCGCACAACAGTGCTAGTAGCATCAGCCGCACCTTCAGCACCATCCTAAAGGCCATTTTCGGGGACTTATTTTGGATGTGGTGGGGTAGGACACCGTAGGCAGGAGTGTCCCCGCCCTTAGCAGTAGTAGCAGCCGAGAGGGCCATAGAAGTCTCCATCGCAGCAGCAACAGCGACTGCAGCCACCTCAGCCGCCGAGGCCAAAGTAGCAGCTGAGGCAGTAATTTAGGCTGCCATAGTGGTAGCAGTAGCAGTAGTAGGGACCTCAGAGGATATAAGCACCTCCCAGCTAGGTCAGGGTAGATTCTATGCTGCTCAGCAGGACCACAGTCGTCAAGAGGGGTCATTAAGGGTATTCTTCCTGTCTCTGCATGCATCACTAAGTATTGTTTGATTCTAGTGGTTCGCACTCTTTCATGTCTGAGGATTTTTGTCGTTTAACTGGATTGCTGTTAGAGTCTGCCCGCGAGGGGTTATCAGCGTCGACACCCTTGGGGAAGACCGCAATGTTAGGCCAATTGTGTTCGTCTTGCCCTGTGTTGGTGCGGGAGACCTTCTTACCCGTGGATTTATTTGTACTGCCGATGTTAGAGTTCGATGTCATCCTGGGTATGGATTGGCTCGCCGAGTACCACGCCGTGTTGGACTGGTCCGCGAGGATAGTCACATTATGTATACCCAGCTTGCCCCAATTCTAGTTCATTGCCGAGCCTAGAGGAGAGCCACGGTCTTGTTTGATGTTATATGCAGTAGAGGAGCCCGTAACAGTGAGCGTTGATCACTTGCCGGTGGTTTTTGATTTTCCCGAAGTATTTCAGGAGATTTCAGGGTTGCCTCCACGTCGGTATATTGAATTTTAGATGGATCTTATGCCTAGTACCGTACCTATCTCAAAGGCCCAGTATCATATGGCATCGATGGAGTTGTGGGAGCTACAGCAGCAATTGGATAAGTTGCGTGAGTTGGGTTTCATTCATTTGAGCAGTTTGCTGTGGGGAGCACTGGAACTATTCATCAGGAAGAAGGATGACTCGTTAAGGCTCTGCGTGGATTACTGCGAGCGTAAGCAGGTCACGATTAAGAACAAGTATTCGCTCCCGAGGATCGATAATCTATTTGATCAGCTGCAGGATGCACAGTTCTTTTCAAAGATTATCCTGCGGCCCAGTTATCATCAGATTCGGGTCCGAGAGGAGGATATCCCGAAGATAGCTTTCAGGATGCGCTATGGTCACTTTGACTTTCAGGTTATGTCCTTCGGACTAACCAATGCGCCCGCTGTTTTCATGTAGTTGATGAATGAGGTCTTCCGTCGTTATCTCGATCAGTTTATTGTGGTATTCATTGATGACATTCTGATCTATTCGAGGACTCGCGAGGACCATGAGCAACATTTGGAGATTGCATTGCAGACCCTCTGTGCCTACCAGCTTTATGCAAAGATGGATAAGTGTGAGTTTTAGCAGGAGGAGGTGAAGTTCCTCAGTCACATGGTGACGAGGGAGGGTGTGGCAGTGGACCCCTAGAAGATAGATGTACTGCGTCAGTGGGGCCAACCCACGAACATGTCTGAGATCCACAGTTTTCTTGGTTTGGTAGGATATTATCGATTCTTTATTAAGGGGTTCTCTCATATCGCGGCACCATTGATTAGGTTGACCCGGAAGGGAGTAGAGTTTGTGTGGAGTGATGCCTGTGAGCGAGCATTTTTTGAGCTGAAGGACTGCCTCACATCCACTCTTGTCCTCACTCTTTCCACTGGGAGCGATGGATTTGTGGTGTTTACCAATGCTTGCATGTTGGTTTGGGTGTTGTCCTGATGCAGTACGGGAAGCAGGTAGCTTATGAGTCTCGCCAGCTCAAGGTCCTTGAGTTGAACTACCCTATTCATGATTTGGAGCTGGCAGCAGTGATCTTCACATTGAAGGTGTGGAGGTATTATCTCTACGGGGTTAGGTTTGAGCTCTTCTCTGACCACAAGAGCCTGAAGTACCTCTTCTCACAGTCTGAGTTGAATATGCGACAGAGACGTTGTATGGAGCTCCTGAAGGACTATAATCTTGATATTCAATACCACCCGGGCAAGGCGAACATGGTGGTGGATGCCTTTAGCCGTCAGCCACGAGGCCTGGTGGCGGATATGATGATTCATGAGTAGAAGATGCTCGAGGATACTGCAGCATATGACTTCAATTTTGACTTGCAGTCTTCTATCATTCAGTTATTGAACTTGTCAATTCAACCCTCTCTTGTCACAAGGGTGATCGAGGCTAAGTAGTCAGATAGGTCACTTTAGAGTTATCAAGCAGAGGTGGCATCTGAGAGTCAGTTAAACTGACAAATTGGTTCTGATGGTGAACTTCACTTTAGAGGCTGATTATATGGCCTGAATGTTTTAGAGTTATGCATGGATCTTATGAATAAGGCACATCGATCGAGGTTTTTTATCACCGTGGCTCGACGAAAATGTACCGTGATATGAGGTGACAGTATTTTTGGGCGGGGATGAAGTGCCAGATCACCAGTTTTGTGGCCGAGTGTAACACTTGCCAGCATGTCAAGGCCGATCATCAGAGACCCCCGGGTCCGTTGCAGCCGTTGAGCATCCCGACGTGGAAGTAGGAGCATGTATCTACAGATTTTATTATGGGTTTGTCGAGGATTCAACAGCGCGGTCATGATGCTATCTGGGTTATCGTGGATCGTTTGACGAAGTCGACATATTTTCTCATGATTTGTGTGACCTGGCCCTTAGACATGCTTGTCAGATTGTTTATTGATGAGATTATGAGACTACATAGTGTTCTAGTTTCGATGGTTTCTGACCGAGACTCGAGGTTCACATCTTAATTTTGGAGCAGCTTTTAGAAGGTGATGGGGTTTGTCTTGTAGTTTAGCACCGCGTATCACCCACAGATCGATCGACAGACTGAAAGGGTCAACTAGATTCTTGAGGATATACTTCAGGCCTACGTGATCGACTTCTCGGGTAGATGTGATGAGCATTTACACCTGACTGAGTTTGCATATAATAACAGCTATCAGGCGACTATTGGTATGGCTCCCTTTGAGGCCTTGTTTAACAGATCATGCAGATCTCACAGTAGTTGGGCCGAGGTTGGAGAGCACTCTCCTAGGCCCCGAGCTTATGCAATAGACATCAGAGATATCAATATCATCAGGCAGAGGATGCGCACAACTCAGATTCGGTAAAAGAGTTTTGCTGATCGTCGATGTTGTCCCTTGGAGTTCGTAATTGGGGAAAGAGTGTATCTCAAGGTCTCACCCGTGAAGGGTGTGATTCGATTCGGAGCGAAGGGTAAACTTACCCCGAGATTTATAGGACCTTTCGAGATCACTGGGTGCGTTGGCGCCAGGCCTATAAGCTCGCCTTACCACCAGAGTTGTCTGACATTTGCAACATTTTCCTTGTTTCTATGCTGCGGAAGTGTAAGTCAGAAACCATTCTTGTGATTGATTGGCAGCCACTTGAGGTCCATGCGGATGCTTCCTACATTGAGCAGCCAGTTCGCTTCCTTGATCAGAAGGAGTAGGTCCTCTGGACCAAGGTCATCCCTTTGGTGAGGTGCAGTGGGGTCATCATAGTACTGATGGAATCACTTCTAGTTCTCACTACTCTCATCCATTGAGAATTAGGTTAAAGGAAGTTCAGATTTGATTTTATTGAGATATCTTACAACTGGATAGGATAGGACTTCGATTCCAGTTGTGTCCATGAATCAAGCATAGATCTCCCTGATTGCTGTAAGTGGATCCTTCACCTTTGAATTTCTTAAGTTTCTAATTAAATCCTGCACAATTACTCCCTTTAATTTCCAATTTAGATTCACATCTTCTTCTAGTTCTACTTTTAGTTGCTTTTAAAAAATTCACGAGATTAGTCCCTATGGATTCGACCTCGGTCTCACTGAGATTATTACTACATCGCGACCCTACACTTGGGGTTGTAAATAGATCTTTTCTAGAAAAAGATGTAATCAAGAACTGTACAAAAGGACTTTTTGACCAACCAAGAATAATCCTTTATCTTATCCTTGTAAATTCTCGAGTTTTCGTATGCGTCATTCTGGATCTCCTCGAGTTCTTTCTATTGTACTTGTGCAACGAGCCAGCGTTGTCCAAATCAAAGTTCAAATTCCTAATAGCCTAGTAGGCTCTATGTTCCAACTCCACAGGTAAATGTCAAGCTTTCCCACAAATGAGTCTAAAGGGAGACATTACAATGAGAGTTTTGAAGACCGTACGGTAAGCCCATATAGTATCGGTCAAGCGGATTGACCAATCCTTATGGTCAGGGTTAACCATTTTTTCCAAGATATGTTTAATCTCCCTGTTGGTAATCTCAGTTTGCCCACTTGTCTGTGGGTGGTATAGAGTGCTCACCTTATGAGAGATGCCATATTTCTTCATTAAATTTGCAAATGGCCTATTAAAGAAATGTAAGCGTCCATCACTAATGATGACCCGAGGCATTCCAAACCGGGAAAGGATGTTCTCTTTTAAAAACTTAATGACTGTTTGATGGTCATTATTCCAGAACGGGATCGGTTCCACCCATTTAGTGACATAGTTTACAACTACCAAAATGTATAAATTTTCAAAAGATTGGGGGAATGGTCCCATGAAATTGATTCCCCAGCAATCAAATGCTTTAATGATAGAATGGGGCTTAGGGGCATCATATTTCAAAAAGATAATGCACCCAATTTTTTACAATGCTCACAAGCTCTGAAAAACTCATGAGTATCCTTGAAAATAGTGGGCCAATAAAAGCCGTACTGCAGAATTTTGGCCATGGTCTTTTTAATAAAAAAGTGACCACCACAGGCCTGAGTGTGACAGAAAGAGATGACACTTTGGTGTTTATTGTCTGGCACACATCTCCTTAGAATTTGATCTAGGCAATATTTAAATAAATATGGATCATCCCAGAGAATTTGCGTACCTTGATGAAAAATTTCTTCTTATCTTATGCAGTCCAGTGTATTAGTGTGAAACCTGTGGCAAGATAATTAGTAATATCAGTAAACCAAGGTGAGTGCAAGACTTTAAATAGTTGTTCATCAGGGAACGTGTCATTTATAGGTATTGTCTCAAGGGAATTAGGGAAGTCAAGTGTAACGACTCGAAAAATTCAGTACAATGGCCCGAGTACCACCTCAGGTAGAAATCGCTTAGGATCAAATCCTTTAAAAATTTGACAAAGTTAACTATGTGTTAAACAAGATTAGCCACGAAATCCGCTAAAATCGCTTTAAATACGATCTGCAGACCCAAAACTTGTAGAATCATTAACGCTAGGTTACCCTAAAATCTAGGATCAAACTTATTACTCGACTGCTCTCGGGAGCACATTGAAACCCCGTATTAGATCTGGACCGCGTATCGGGAGTCTGAATAATACGAAGTTATAGACTTAGGACTGCCTCACTGGGCTTGATAACCTTCTCAGAGATCAAATCCAGATTGTGTACCACGGCTGTTCGCTTGAGTCCGGAGCGAGGAGTGTGAGAACACTTGGTTTTCTTTATAAATAAACTCTCAAATAGTAATCTGAGACTTGTTACTTGTGAATAATTTATAAGCAATCAGACCATCAGCATCTGACCCAAATACACCCTCGGATCAGGAAAAATTTCATATACATGGCAGTGTACTTGAAATCTCTGATCGAGTTTCACTGACCGTTAAACTAAAACTGGTCTGCCACGCGGGATCTGGGAATCTGATTGAAACGAAAACTTAACTCTACCTAGATCCAATGTTGGTGAGCTTAGGTTTGACCTTTGGCTCAAGGAGGCCCGCCAGAAGTGCTCCGTTGAGCTGGAACAAACTCACTTTGGTTATAACCTAAGTATACCTTGGCCTTAAGTCTATTTTGGTGTAGTTTTAGGCTATATAAGGACCTTAAAACCCTCTCTCATTCAGCCATATGAATTTGAGAGAAACCTTAGGAGAGAGAAGTGAGAAAAGAGAGAGAAAGTGTGAGAGAAGTGGGAGAATCTCCCTACTACTTTCCCCTGCCGCTCTACAAGCTTAACCACTCAAGTCTAATCATTTTCTTGACAATTCCGACTTTGTTTCTAGGTAAGAAACCCTAACCCTAATCTATTTTAGGGTTGTAATGGTTGTAGGTTATGAAATAGCTAACCTATTTCATTCTATAGGTTACCAAACTGTCGAATACGAAAGCTTAGCAAACCTATCGGATTTGTTACGATTCTACGACAAAAGGTGCAGACTTTAGGTATATAGGATATGGTTTTCAACACTTTCAATGTCAGATAACGAGAGATTCATGATCTGCATGCAATTACACATGTACAAAGTGCTGTCTATTTTTCATTTTGATTAAATACGAAGAATATGGAATTTTGTGTATTCTAGGTATTTGTAGAAAGTACCGTATACATATAAATTTTAGAAATGTGTTTACCATGATTATTTGTGTATAAACATATTATATATGTGTAAAATACTTGCTTGGTGAAAGGGCTCGCGCTAATACATGTTTTGCTAATATACACTATGTATGTTAAAATAGTGTATTCTAAGTGTTTGTGAAAATGCTTATGAGAGTAAGTGCTTGGATGATGGTGCTTTAGGTGGGTGTTGAGATGGGATTCTCAACTACCTTAGAAATGTATATGATTTCCTCTATGATTGGTTGTTTAATTTAATCGCTTACTATGAAACATATAAATTTTAGTGATGAACTGTTAAAAAGGTGATGGGGGAGTGTTGTAACAATTGCGTATAACAGCCCTGACAGCCTTTGCAGCGCCCTAGAACCACACTATCGTATGAGATTATCTAGGTTTGACGACCCTTGAATGGATCATGTTTGGGAATGATACAAGGGAGGTACCTTAGTTTTTCAATCCTACTATTTGAAATGGACTAATAACAACTCGGTAATCATGCTCATCATTGCACTGCATGTGCCTGGAAGATGTGGTGCACTGAGGAATGAAAGCATGCCGCGAACGTAAGATGGTGTTGCATGAGGGAGTATGTCAGTGAGGCTATGCATCATGACTGCATTCATACTTACATTAATAAGAGTAGTTAGGAGTGTTTGAATGTACTGCTTTATCATTACTGCTTGACTGAATTGATAACATGTTAACCTATGCTTTATTGTTCCACTGAGTTAGCTACTCACTCCCATGCTACGGGACGGTGTTATACACACCAACCAGACTGTCTTAGGTGTAGATGAGGTGATGACTCAGGAGGCTGAGCCAGACTACGACGAGGACCAGGACGAGTTCTCGTATATGCAGTATGCTGGCGGCTTTGCCTAGACTGCCTGGATCGACGGTATTTACAGGGCTTACTTCTTTAGTTGTACTTTTGACATTTTGATTGTAAAACAGACACATGTATATGGTGACTTAGTTGGGTTCATACTCTGGAGATTGAGATGGTTTTGTTTCTTTTACATACAATTATATACAGTTTCAGTCTTCCGCTTGCCTTTATACAATTGATCTGGAGTATGAATTACTGTTTTGGTATAATCTCACTCATGCTTATTGTACTAACACAGACAACATTTAATCATCATTATCTATGTTGCATAAGTGATGTTTTGGAACTCGAGAGTTAAGTTGCTACTCGACCCTCGAATACAAGTTGGTATCAGAGCATGATTTTGATTAAACCAGACCTGAGTTATGTTCCCACGACGTATGCTGACGCCTTTTTGATATAGGAGGGTGCGAGAACAATGTAGTAACAATCTTAGGAATCTCGGTTTCATCCAACGGCAAAGTTCGTTGAAACGAACGTCGAAATCTAGTTTATACTCAACCCTGGTCGCACGAGTCAATCCTAAAACACTTCTGCGCCATCTATTGACGGGTCTAGATCACAATCCACCCAACTCTAGCTGTTAAAACTCTGTAAATGTCAGTTTAGATTAGATCTTTCTCGAACTTACCCGAATTTGGAACGAATGGAGTCATGGGCCTCCCCGCGCTAATCCAGAGGGACCCAGGACAGACCCAGGGTGTCTTTAGCACCTTGGGAGGGTGGTGAACACCGCTCTACCGCGGTGGAACCGCGGTCACTGTGGTCAATCGCGGTCGGGTCTGTCAGGCCTGGTTGGGCCGGGTCTGGTCAGGGTCGGCCTGACCCCAGGACATGTGTGGGGCCCGCGAAATCTCGTGGGGTCCCCTATTTCAATTCTGTTTGCCCCCTTTCCTCATTTCTACACTTCCAAGCCCTCTAACTTGCTGCCTCTCTCTCAACACTCCCTCTCAATCGTCAAAAATCTTGTTTTCGGTCACAACCCATCCCTCTCCTTTGTTCACAGCAATCCTACCTCCCTATCCTCTTCATTTCTCTCCCACTTTAGCCCATACACTCTCTATTTTATCTCAAATTCGTGCACACCCCTACCCCACTTCATCCCTTTTGTTTTTCTTCTTAAACCCTGGTCGTTTGGGCCTCTACAACCACTATTGAGACCCAGGTTTGTGGAGAAGAAAATAGAGCAGCCCTTTCCCTCTCTTATCTTCACTTTCCATGGCTTTCTTCGCCATTGTTTCGGCCATTTTCTCTGTCTCCGCCGTCCTTTCTCTTATGGGGAAAAGAAAGGCTGCCGCAGATGAAGCTGGGCCTAGCCGTCCAACCCGTTCGAGGAGAGGAGTGGACGTTGAAGCCATCCCTAGCACAGTTCGGGAGAAGCGAGACCTAGATCCCTAACTTTCGATCAGAGATGCTTTTTTGATAAGCTTTGAATACGATCATTTTGCTGACCGTAAGGTGGTGTTTGAAGCTCACGTGGATGAGGGGATGTTTGGGCTACACCCGATGATGGACCGCTTGATGGACATTGAATGGGGTCCTATATTTGAAGGTGAGTCTCCTGCATGTGAGAACACAGTTTGTGCCTTCTACACCCATATCATAGATCCATCGTTGGAGCCTCTTCAGTTCACTGTCTCTGTGAGGGGCATAGTGCGCACAATTACTGGGTTGAGATGACTCGGATCATGAACATCCCATGTGGTGAAGTGCTTCTTAATGACAACTTCTTCAAGAGTGTGCGAGAAAGGGATCACCATACGTGATACCTTTATGGTCGACGAGTTTCTTGGACGCGAGGAAACTGTCTTTCATCGTCAAAGTTGACAGATGACTTCCGTTTGCTTCACCACATTTTCACATATAATGAGTATCCACGATGGGGTAATCACACGGAGTGTACTCGGTTGATGGTGGACTTCCTATACAAGATTGGACATGGGGACAACTTATGCCTGCCCATGTTTGTCTTATTTCAGATAGTTCAGGTCGTTCGATCTGTTAGGAATGACCTCTCACTTCCGTTTGACCGCCTGATATGTAAGATGGCTTGAGATGTCGACTATAGGCTTAACATGGAAGACCTTGCACCAGTCCGGGTCATAAGTGAGGCTATGCTTAACAACATGAAGATCGGCCCTCGACAACGGCAAGCCCGACTCGACGAGTCTGGAGATGAGTCGGATAGCGTAGGTGAGGAGAGTATTGACCTCGAGGCAAGAAGCGAAGAAGGAAGTGGTGATGAGATACAGGAAGAAGAAGATGAGGCTCAGGATACTGAGGAGAGCTCTCCTCCTGGAGCACCAGAGCCGGACGCTGCTCAGGCTGCGAGGGATGCTCGTATGGTTCGCATTGAGGAGAACCAGGCCGCCCTACGGCAAGACATTGATAGGTTTGGGCTAAGCTTGGTGAGACCCGAGCCAAGCTTGAGGTGACCAATGCCTTCATGAAGCGGAGTTTTAAGAAGGTGTCTCGCACATTGAAGACTATCCTGTGCTGTGTACAGGATATGGATGCCCCTTCTCCATCGCCCGACTCGGATGCCTAGTCATCCAAGTTGTTGTTTGTAGTTTGTTTTGCTTACTGCTTTTGGCGGTTTATGTTTTCATGTTGATGGATGTAGTAGTTAGTAGTATGTTTTTGTAGTAGTTGAAGCTTGGTTGTATTAGCTCCCCTGCATCTTCTGTCATGATTCATGTAACTCTGTATTCCATGTATTATGATAATTTTGGTAATGAAACGCATACAACCTCTTTTGCTATGAAGTGTGTAGAATGCTTAAGTGATTATGTATTATGTTGCCATGTTTTATCTCACATGCGATGTACCCTATGTTGTATAGGGCATGTCACGGAGGTTTATGAGGAGCACGACACCCCTCTTGCTCACTGACTCGATGGACCAGACTCCTCGCAGAGGTGGTCCTACGGACCCGGGTTCTGGCTCAGATCAGCCTTCTGCTGGTCCTACTGGTGGACTGTCACTTTATACACCCCTGGTTCACGAGCAGAACCGGGCATCCTCTTCGACGCAGTATGAACCGCAAGTTGCTCCACCTACTGACAGGTTTGAGCAGATGATGATGCTGATGCAGCAGCAACACTAACAGCTTCTTGTGGTCTTATCATCTCAGGGTGGGAGTGTCACTCCACCTTCGCCATCTACACGTCCTGCTGAGGATGTGCCTCTGCCCACACCTATTACATACCCTACGGGAGACGTGGCTACTCGCGGTCTACTCGAACGATTTCAGCGCTTGAGGCCTCCAACTTTTATGGGTTCTCACAGACCCAAGGAGGTTGAGTACTGGTTAGACTGCATCTCGAAGATACTAAAGATGCTGCATTGTTCTGAGGCTAAACAGGTTGAGTTGGCCGCCTTCATGTTCGAGAAGGAGGCTAGCTTATAGTGGGATAGCATACTGCGGACCGTCGCAGTGGGATATGTGTGGACCTGTGCAGTATTTGAGTTCCATTTCCATGAGAAATATTACCCTCAGGCCTACCGATACGAGAGGGAGAATGAGTTTCTGTGCCTCAGACAGGGAGGCATGACAGTCACTGAGTATGAGCATCGCTTTACAGAGTTGGGCCGCTTTGTCCCGACTATACTTACTAATGAGCCGATGCGGATTAGACGCTTCTCTGAGGGCTTGTGACTTGACATCCGGTCGAAGATGTGTTGTGTCCACATACCATCCTATGCGGAGTTGATTCATATGTCCATTCAGGCGGAGCAGGATGTTGATCGACTGACACGCTCTCGTGGTGCTATGGTTATGAGACCACGACCAGATGTTTAGCGTAGGCCTTTCTTTGCCAAGAGGCCTCGTGTTGATTCGCCTCCTAGGATCGCAGCACCAGTGGCTCCGATGAGGTGCCCTGTTGTGACTTGCACATACTACGGGAAACAGGGTCAACTGCTGGGAGTTGTTTTGCACGGATGAGGGATAGCGGGTTCTCTCCGTCGCGGATGATTGGTCGCTCTCACCCACAAGCTCTATCGACTCCACCACTTCGGATGGCACTTGCACATCCGTCCTTTAGACCACCTGCACCTCGCTTCAGGCCACCTTAATGGCCCATGGTACCTCAGCCTAACTGATCTCAGTAGGCGTGTGTTCATGCGCTTATAGCAGAGGAACCAGAGACTGCACCTTCAACGCCTATGGCCTTCGAGGTCACTGCACACGTCCAAGGTACTCCCGTCTTCTTATTGGTGGACACTTGGTCCACTACCTCTATGATTTCATGCATGGCAGTTAAGCGATTGGGTTTAGTTACTGCTCCTATGAGAGGAGTGAGGGTCATCACTCCCACAGGGACTATCTCTTAAGTTACTCGTATGTGTGAGGGCTGCCCGATAGACTTGTGTGGCAGAGTGATACTAGTTGACCTGATCGTTGTCCCTCTATTCCATTATGACGTTATCTTTGGTATGGATTGGCTCACTGAGATGCGAGCAGAGATCGACTGCGAGACTAGGGTGATGACAGCCTATGGACTTGATGGCACGGCCTTTACTTTTCCTGTTCAGGTCAGTCACACTACTCGGTTACGTGAGACTGTAGTTCATGCTTCTTCATTAGAGGCTATTGATGTTCCGATGCTTGAGGATACGCCTGTAGTTTAGGCTTTTGCGGATGTGTTTGAACCGATTCCTAGGTTGCCACCTCGGTGCGAGATCGACTTCACCATTGATCTTACGCCCAGTGCGACACTCATCTCTTTACCGACGTATCGCATGCCTCCGTGTGAGATGGAGGAACTGCGGAAACAGATTGACGAGCTAGTAGAGAAGGGCCTTATATGACCTAGTGTGTCTCCCTGGGGAGCACCTATACTATTTGTGAAGAAGAAAGATGGCTTACTACGGTTGTGTATTGATTACCGTAGGTTGAACCAAGTCACCGTGAAGAACAAGTATCCTTTGCCTAGGATAAATGATCTGTTTGATTAGTTGAAGGGGGCAAGGTATTTCTCGAAGATCGACTTACAGTCAGGGTACCACCAGTTGCGTGTCAGAGATGAAGACGTGCAAAAGACAACTTTCAGGACCTGTTTTGGGCATTACGAGTTCCTGGTGATGTCGTTCGGTCTTATGAACGCACCGACCATGTTAATGGACTTGATGAACAGGGTATTACGGCCATTCTTATACCGATTCGTCATCGTATTCATTGATGACATCTTGATATATTCTACGAGTCGTGAAGAGCACGGGGTGCACCTGAGAGCTCTAACATCTCGAAAATCGGGGGTCGAGTAGTAACTCAACTCTCAAGTTCCAAAACATCACTTATGCAACAAAATGAATGATGATTGAATGTTGACTGTATTCGTGTATTGAACATGAGTGAGATTAAGCCAAAATAGCATATCATACTCCAGAGACATTTAAATTGCAAGAGGAAGACTGTGATAGACATAGAATATAAAAAAAATTGTGGTGAGTCTCCAGAGTGTGATAAAGTTACCAGGTTAAATAATTACAAGTACAATTCTAAAATTTACCAAATGTGAGGAAGTGTAATGTCTTCTATCCCGAGTACCATAGCCCCGTCAATACATTACCAGGTCTTCATAGACCCGTCAGAGAGTTATATGTAGGAGAACTCCTCAACATCATAGTAGTAGTCCGGCTCTGCTTCATAAACATCGCCATTACTTGAAACTCAACAAATCTAGTTGGTGTTGCAAACACCGTCCCATAACGTGGGAGTGAGTGATCAACTCAGTGGAACAATAAGGCATAAGATAACATGTTATCAACTCAGTCAAGAAGTAATGATAAAGCAGTATAATCAAACAATTTTAAGTACTCTTATTAATGCAAGTATGAAATGACACGATGAATGCCCTTACCAAACCACCCTCATGCGACATCATCTTACGTTCACGGATACATACCTCCCTCAGTGCGTCACATTTACCAGGCACATGCGGTGCGATGATGAGCATGATTACCAAGTAGTTATTAGTCCATTTCAAATAGCAGTATTGGAAAACTAAGGTACCTCCCTTGTATCATTCCCAAACATGATCCATTAGAGGGTCGTCAATCCTAGTTAATCTCATACGATATTATGGTTCGAGAGGCATCGCGAAGGCATCACAAAGGGCTCGTCACCCGTCAGCACGGATACAGGTCTCACCGTACACGACTCAACTCATGCTCTAGTTGCTGCGAAGGACTCATCGCCAATCACAGACTTTAGAATCTACTCGAAGACACTACGAAGGACTCATCGCTCATCAGCATGAATACAGGTCTCACCGTACTCAGCTCTCGTCGTAGGTGTCGACAGCTCGAATACAGTGTCCCATACCATCGGATTCGACCCACGAGTTTGGTTGCTTAATGGTCACTATGGGGAGGCACGTGGCCCCAGCGTAGGCCGACAGCTCGACCACGGTGTCCCATACCACCATGCCCGGCTCATGAGTCTTAGCGGATCGAGGTACCATGGTTAACGGGATTTCACTGGTAAGTTTGGTACCCTAGGTTCAAACAGTAGCGTCCAAACATGGTGAACATACATTAAACAAATCGGGTTACATGATGAGCTCGGCTAGCTCGAGCGT
The DNA here is from genome assembly GCA_030180095.1 of Magnolia changhungtana. Classification (NCBI taxonomy): domain Eukaryota; kingdom Viridiplantae; phylum Streptophyta; class Magnoliopsida; order Magnoliales; family Magnoliaceae; genus Magnolia; species Magnolia changhungtana. Next base: position 620,869 of record JASAUF010000644.1, on the reverse strand, counting down.
ACGACAAGTTGGACGACATAAAGCGCATAAGCACTTCGCGTGGCCAACCACTATCGCCAACCGAAATACGACTCGGGTTCGTCGAACACATCTCACGTGGTGAATGAATCACAACCACGAATTCAATCCCGTTACCGATTACCTGGACTATACAATAGCCCCAATCACATTCAATTGCAGATAGGTAAAGCAGTAATGGATTAAGATTCAAATCATACAATCAAAGTCTGGTATTATCCTTTTAGGGTTGGTAGGGCTGTTGCACGGAATCGTTACACCAGTCCCCCATCACCCATGACGGATCATACAACATAAACATGAATTTAAACATACACATTACATGAATAAAATCATACAATCAGTTGAGCATGTTAACAAGCATATCATACAACATATTATAAAGCATGTTATAAAGCATGTTATGAAGCACTATATAAATAGGAATACAAACACATACATTTCATAAGTAAGTGGTTAAAGTGAACAACCTCATGGAAGAAATCATACATGTCTCTAAGGTAGTTGAGAATCCCATCTCAACACCCTCCTAAGGCATCAACATCCAAACACTTACTCACACAAGCATTTTCACAAACACTTAACATACACTATTTCAACATACTTAGTGTATGTTAGCAAACATGTATTAGGGCAAGTCCTTTCACCAAGCAAGTATTTTATGCATATATAATATATTTATACAACAAATAATCATGGCAAACACATCTTTAAAATATATATGTATACGGTACTTTCTACAATACAGTATTTCTACATACCTTGTGTATATTAGTAAAACATGTATTTGGGTGAATCTTTTTGCCAAATAAGTATTTTATCCATATATCGTATATTCATACAACAAATAGTCATGTCAAACAGATTTCCAAAATTTATACGTATACGGTATTTTCTATGAATACCTAGAATATGTAAAATTCCATAATCTACATCTTTAATCGAAACAAAAAATAGAAAGCACTTTGTACATGTGCAATTGCATGTAGATCATGAATCTATCATTATCTAACATTGAAAGTGTAGAAAACCGTAACCTATACACCTAAAGACCTCACATTATGTCGTAGAATCGTAACGGAGTCGATAAGTTTGCTAAGCTTCCGTATTAGGCAGTTTGGCAACCTATAGAACGAAATAGGTTAGCTATTTCATAACCTACAACCTATACAACCCCAAAAAAGATTAGGGTTAGGGTTTTTTACCTAGAAATGGAGCTGAAATCACCGGGAAAGCGATTAGAACGGAGTGGTGGAGCATGGATAGCAGCAGGGAAGAAGGGCAGGGAGACTCTCCCACATCTCTCACACTTTCTCTCTCTTTTCTCTCTTCTCTCTCTAGGGTTTCTCTCACATTCGTATGACTGTGAGAAAGAGGATTCTAAGGTCCTTATATAGTCTAAAAAGTCTCCAAAATAGACTCCAGGTCAAGGTATACTTGGGTTATAGCCAAAGTGGGCTGCTTTCAGCTCAACGGAGGACTTCTGGCAGGCCTCCTTAAGTAAAAGGTCAGACTTAAGCTCACAAACTATGGATCTAGATTCTATTAAGTTTTCATTCTATTAGGGTTCTCAGATCACGCGTGGTGGACCAGTTTCAATTCGATGGTCAGTGGGTCTCGATCAGAGATTTCGAGTATATGTAAATGTTTATGAAATTTTTCCTGATTCGAAGGTGTATTTGGGTCAGATTCTGACGGTCTAGTTGCTTAATACTGATCCGCAAGCGACGAGTTTCAGATTACTATTCAAGATATTTATTTTGTAAAGAAATAAGTGTTCTCACACTCTCTCGCTCCAGACTCAAGCGAACAGCCGTGGGACACTATTTAGATTTGATTTCTGAGATGGTTGTCAAGCCCAGTGAGGTGGTCCTAAGTCCTTAACCTCATATTATTCGGACTCCCGATGTGCGGTCTAGAACTGATACGGAGTTTCGAGATGCTCCCGAGAGCAGCCGGGTAATGAGATTGATCCTAGATTTTAGGGTAACCTAGCGTTAATAATTCTACAAGTTTTGGATCTTGCAGATCGTATTTAAAGTGGATCAAACGGATTTCGTAGCTAATGCACTTAGTTACTTTGTCTCATTTCTAAAGGATTTAGTCTTATAAGATTTCTGTCTGAGGTGGTACCTAGGCCTTTGTAGTTTGTATATAAGGTGATCCAAGTTATAACACTTAACTAGTTTAAGATAGTGTCTATGGTGAAAGTACTTAGGAAAGTTGAAAGAACAAGGTGGTGAAGGGTGGGATTTATGAAGGAAATAGGTTCAAAAGTAGTTTTAGACTTTGGGATTGTGTTATGACAAGTTAATAAGGTGTTAGGTTCGACCCATTGCCTAAGGACGTCTAATCCTAGGTTGGCAAAAATCCGGGATGTTACAATCTACTCCCCTTAAAATAAAATTTCATCCCCGAAATTGCCTAAGGGTAATAAGGAAAGATTTAATTATTTCTTTTGCCTAAGTTTTATTGATTTCGAGTTTCTACGCGTGGTAGGGTATATACTAGTCTGGTTCATTTTAGTCTACCCCCCTTAAAACTTATTTCTTTATCCATTTCTCACACCCTGATGGTTTGCTACAATTTATTTCTTTACCTATTTGGAGTCTTGACGATAATTCCCAATTATTTAGAGTAAGATAACTATTTTTCATTGTTTGACCAACACGGAGAGACGGTTATAGTGGGCTTGATCCTGATACATCGATCGTCTACCTGACTAGGGTAGAAGGCTCGTCGTATCCCCTCCCAGTCCTGGTGGATCCTGGTCTTCTGCTCAGTCAAAGCAGTGAGTCCATTGTCGCCCAGGATTGAGAATTGGGTCAAGTCACGAATGTTTCGCATTTGTATATTTCAATAACTCTGTAGTCCGATCACTCTAAAGACACAGGAAATGTCCATCATTGAAAGGTTCAAATGTCCTATTTCTTGGGTTGCCCATTAGTCTAAGAGAGTCCTTGTTATTATCTATGTCCAAGGAAATGGTGAATCAAATCTTTCTAGATCATCCTAAAACGGTTTTTCATAGTAGAACTTGCTAAGGCTTCTATAATGTTTGTATTCAACGAGCACAGATTCGATCCTGGGCCAGTGGGGCAAGGGTCCACCACACTTCCGCTACACCACCCAGATCAAAGAGGTGTAATAGGTGGCCTAACTAGATTGGCTCATAATGTTCTACCCCCCTTAAAACTTTATTTTCACCCTCAAGGCTCAAGATTTATGTCCTGCTCCATATATCGGAATAAGGTGTAATTTAGGACCTATCCTTAACATGAAATGGGATGCGATCTCCCACTACGTTGGTCTTCTTTTTATCAATGATGTGTATTATGGCATTGGTACCTATGGGTATCGAAAGGAGCTAAAAATGATGGGTAATGTGGTTGATTTCAGGGGTAGGTGTGAGTTTGAGGCCAGATGCCTAAGTCTACCAAAGGAGGACTATCCTCACGATCCCGACCTACCTTATGTACTCATGTCAAGCCTAACAGGCAGGCTATTTTTCTACGTTCATATGCACAATATGTATGCCAACATGGCATGTGATTTGGGACCTGATTCTTAATTGTCTGTTGCTCACTTGGGAAATTCCTTAGGCCTAAAAGGAAAAATCTTTATTGGCTATATATTCTTATACTTCTCAAAGATGAAGTTATAAACTTTTGGTTGTAAGTGGTTGAGCCAACACAGAATGAAAGTTGTGTAGTGGGTCAGAGCCGGATACATAGACCTTCTGCCTCACGAAGATAGAAAATTGTCGTATTAGTTCTGAATCCTAGTTAATCCTGACTCTCTGCTTGATCAGAGCATAGAGTTCATTAGCAACTACCAGGATTGAGAATTCAATCTAAACCGTGAATACCTCGCTGATATATATCGTTCCTCTACTCCGTAGAAGGCAATTCTAAGGGATGTATTGATTTGATCTAACATTAAATCCAAAGGATATATAAGTTTCCTTTAAGCGTGAATCGTTTTTACGTCAAACAACTTTCCTAGGAGTTATCAAAGAAGCCTGTGAGTATTAAGGGGATTCAACGAAACAACGGGGTCTCGCTCCAACCTACTTAAGCCGACTAACTAAATCTATCTTTTAAGTATCTTAACATAATGAATCCTTTACATTCTTTAGTGCATAGTCATAACGTATGAGTAACGTAATCCCCTAGTTGTAATCCAAAGTCTATGCTTATACACTAGATGATTTTTACACCACTTTTAATAAAGGAAATTGTTTGTTTGTTTGTTTGGAATTGAGTTGCCCAAACTTGAATGTAGCTACGCTCGAGCACTTCACCTATGCTCAAACCAACTAAGGGGGTTCTAGAGTTCACTTCTTAATTTGTTGGATTTCCTATACTGTCAGGTCTGTCGAAGCACCGCTCTAGGTCTAAACTCCAAGGGCCTATTTGGCCAGCGATCTTAAGTTGTACTGAATGGAACTGCATTGTTAATCCTACTTCGGGATTTGGAATGACAGGTTTGGTAGGAGGGTGGGTGGGGATTAAAATTAAGGGTATAGGCTTTGGAAAATGAGCCTTGTGTTGGAAAGCGTAAGATGTAACATAGCAATCCACAAGCCCGAATAGGGCCATGGAAAGTGACGAAAAATGATGAGAAGAGAGAGATAGGGCTGAAGCTGCTGACTCTTCAGGAGTTTGGGTATCAACAGGGTTTGTAGAGGCCCCACTAACAGGGAATAAAGAAGGAAAATGAGAAGATAGAGTGGGGTAGGGGGTGTGCACGAATTTGGGACAAAATGGAAGGTGTAGGGGTTGAAACGAGAGAGGAATAAAGAGGAAGGGAGGTAGGGATGGCTGTGCACGACGGAAAGGAATGGGTAGTGGTCGAAAATCACAGATTGGGCGATTGGAAGGGAACTTTGAGAGAGAGGATAGCAAGTTGAAGGAGAAAAGGGAGCTTGGAGGGGTGGTTTATGAAGGAAGTACTCGATTGGGGTGGTGAAAATTGACGGGAGGCATATCAGGAGGGTTATTACACCCCCAAAGAGGATTAGCCTGAGCCGCGGGCCCGGCCCAGCCCAAAAAGTGGCGAGGCCTCGCCGACCTGGCGAGGGCCTCGCAGACCAACGGTCTAGATTTTGAGGGAGGGCCCCACAGGAGAGATCCTCCTGTCCCCTAGGCCCCAAAAAACCCTGGGTCCCACCCTAGGTACCCCTAGATTAACGTGGGTAGGCCCCCTACTCCGATTCGCTCAATTTCGGGTAGTTTCGAGCAAATCAAATGTATCTTGCAATCCAGAATGAGTTATCTGATGTAAAATATATGAATTTGGGGTAAAACGAGCTAATGAAGCCAACCAACCCAGCTATTCTGGGTTGCGCCGCCCAAAATTGTGAAAAAACCCTCTGCTTGATGGTCGTTTCCCCGTTTCAATTTCATTTTACTAAAAATAGTAGTTTTAGTTTAATTACTCTTCATCTGTCGGGCTTTAGGAGTTACGCCCATTGTGAAAAGAGCTTAGAATAATTAGGAGAACGGTTTGGTGAAGTCAAATAGGACACTTACTATTTTTTTTTGGCCGAAAACCCTGCGCACTAGTAGACATGACAACCTTATAGTAAGTCGCGAATTCTGAGTCTTAGTTGTAGTTTGTTTCTGATTTCTTTCCCATTACTTGGTATTCCTACTTAAAGGGTTGTGAACTCGTTTTTAGTTATTGATTAATCAATTTCGAATGTATTAGAATTTATTTCTATTTTCTGCTTTCTTCCTCATGGATTCGAGAAGTCTCTGTGAAGAGTCCAGAGAAGCTCCGAGGATTCGGAGTAGTTATCATCATCACGCTTATCCCGTATACTACCGATTGTCAACGGTTGGGGTGAGGTGGATTGTAATCTAGACTCATTAATAGACGGCATAGGAATGTTTTAAGGTCGACCCGTGCGGCCATGGTTGAATACAGACTCGATTTCGGCGTTCGTTTTCAGTGAATTAGCCGTTGGATAGAACAGGGATGCCTAAGAAGTTTCTACATTCTGTCGCTCCCTCCTAAGTCAGAGTGCGTCAATGTACATCGTGTGACCATAACCCAGGTCCAGTTTAATCCAAATCATGCTCTGATACCAACTGTAACATTTCGAAAATCGAGGGTCGAGTAGTAACTTAACTCCTGAGTTCCAGAACATCACTTATGCAACAAAATGAATGATGATTGAATGTTGACTGTATTCATGCATTGAACATGAGTGGGATTAAGCCAAAACAACATATCATACTCCAGGGACATTTAAATTGCAAGTGGAAGACTGTGATAGACATATAGAATATAAAAAAAACTATGGTGAGTCTCCAGAGTGTGATAAAGTTACCAGGTTAAATAATTATAAGTACAATTCTAAAATTTACCAAATGTGAGGAAGTGTAATGTCTTCTATCCCGAGTACTATAGCCCCGTCAATACATTACCAGGTCTTCATAGACCTGTTAGAGAGTTATATGTAGGAGAACTCCTCCTCAACATCATAGTAGTAGTCCGGCTCTGCTTCATAAACATCGCCATCACCTGAAACTCAACAAATCTAGTTAGTGTTGCAAACACCGTCCCGTAACGTGGGAGTGAGTGATCAACTCAGTGGAACAATAAGGCATAGGTTAACATGTTATCAACTCAGTCAAGCAGTAATGATAAAGCAGTACAATCAAATAATTTTAAGTACTTTTATTAATGCAAGTATGAAATGACATGATGAATGCCCTTGCCAAACCACCCTCATGCGACATCATCTTACGTTCACGGATGCATACCTCCCTCAGTGCTCCACATCTACCAGGCACATGCGGTGCGATGATGAGCATGATTACTGAGTAGTTATTAGTCCATTTCAAACAGCAGTATTGGGAAACTAAGGTACCTCCCTTGTATCATTCCCAAACATGATCCATTCTAGGGTCGTCAATCCTAGTTAATCACATACGATATTATAGTTCGAGAGGCATCGCGAAGGCATCGCAAAGGGCTCGTCACCCGTCAGCATGGATACAGATCTCACCGTATGCGGCTTAATTGCTGGCCGTCAGCTCGAATATAGGTCTCACCGTACTTGGCTCAATCGCGGGCCGTCAGCTCGAATACAGGTCTCACCGTACTCGGCTTAACTCATGCTCTAGTTACTGCAAAGGGCTCATCGCTAATCACAGACTTTAGAGTCTACTCGAAGACACTACGAAGGACTCGTCGCTTGTCAGCACTAATACAGGTCTCACTACACTCGGCTCTCATCGTAGGTGTCGACAGATCGAATACAGTGTTTCATACCACCGTATTCAGCTCACGAGTTTGGTTGCTCAATGGTCACTACGGGGAGGCACGTGACCCCAACGTAGGCTGACAGCTCGACCACGGTGTCCCATACCACCATGCCCGGCTCATGAGTCTTAGCGGATCGAGGTACCATGGTTAACGGGATTTCACTGGTAAGTTTGGTACCCTAGGTTCAAACAGTAGCGTCCAAACATGGTGAACATACATTAGACAAATCGGGTTACATGACGAGCTCGGCTAGCTCGAGAATACGACAAGTTTGACGACATGAAGCGCATAAGCACTTTGCGTGGCCAACCACTATCGCCAACCGAGGTACGACTCGGGTTCGTCGAACACATCTCACGTGGCGAATGAATCACAACCACAAATTCAATCCTGTTACCAATTGCCTGGACTATACAATAGCCCCAATCACATTCAATTGCAGATATGTAAAGCAGTAATGGATCAAGATTCAAGTCATACAATCAAAGTCTGGTATTATCCTTTTAGGACTGTTAGGGCTGTTGCACGGAATCATTACACCACTCCCCCATCACTCATAATGGATCATACAACATAAACATGAATTTAAACATACACATTACATGAATAAAATCATACAATCAGTTGAGCATGTTAACAAGCATATCTTACAACATATTATAAAGCATGTTATAAAGCATGTTATGAAGCACTATATAAACAGGAATACAAACACATATATTTCATAAGTAAGTGGTTAAAGTGAACAACCTCATGAAGGAAATCATACATGTCTCTAAGGTAGTTGAGAATCCCATCTCAACACCCTCCTAAGGCATTAACCTCCAAACACTTACTCACACAAGCATTTTCACAAACACTTAACTTACACTATTTCAACATACTTAGTGTATGTTAGCAAACATGTATTAGGGTGAGTCCTTTCACCAAGCAAGTATTTTATGCATATATAATATATTTATACAACAAATAATCATGGCAAACACATCTCTAAAATATATATGTATACGGTACTTTCTACAATACAGTATTTCTACATACCTTTTGTATATTAGTAAAACATATATTTGGACGAATCCTTTTGCCAAATAAGTATTTTATCCATATATCGTATATTCATACAACAAATAGTCATGTCAAACACATTTCTAAAATTTATACGTGTACGGTATTTTCTACGAATACCTAGAATATGTAAAATCCATAATCTACATCTTTAATCGAAACAGAAAACAGAAAGCACTTTGTACATGTGCAATTGCATGTAGATCATGAATTTATCATTATCTGACATTGAAAGCGTTGAAAACTGTAACCTATACACCTAAAGTCCTCACCTTGTGTCGTAGAATCGTAATGGAGTCGATAGGTTTGCTAAACTTCCGTATTCGGCAGTTTGGCAACCTATAGAACGAAATAGGTTAGCTATTTCATAACCTACAACCTATACAACCCCAAAAAAGATTAGGGTTAGGGTTTTTTACCTAGAAATGGAGCTGAAATCACCGGGAAAGCGATTAGAACAGAGTGGTGGAGCATGGATAGCAGCAGGGAAGAAGGGCAGGGAGACTCTCCCACATCTCTCACACTTTCTCTCTCTTTTCTCTCTTCTCTCTCTAGGGTTTCTCTCACATTCGTATGACTGTGAGAAAGAGGATTCTAAGGTCCTTATATAGTCTAAAAAGTCTCCAAAATAGACTCCAGGTCAAGGTATACTTTGGTTATAGCCAAAGTGGGCTGGTTTCAGCTTAACGAAGGACTTCTGGTGGGCCTCCTTAAGCCAAAGGTCGGACTTAAGCTCACAAACTATGGATCTAGGTTCTATTAAGTTTTCGTTCCAGTAGGGTTCTCAGATCACACGTGGTGGACTAGTTTCAGTTCGACGGTCAGTGGGTCTCGATCGGAGATTCCGAGTACATGTAAATGTTTATAAAATTTTTCCTGATCCGAGAGTATATTTGGGTCAGATTCTGACTGTCTGGTTGCTTAATACTGATCCGCAAGTGACGAGTCTTAGATTATTATTCAAGATATTTAATTTGTAAAGAAACAAGTGTTATCACACTCTCTCGCTTCGGACTCAAGCGAACAGCCGTAGGACACTATTTGAATTTGATTTCTGAGATGGTTGTCAAGCCCAGTGAGGCGGTTCTAAGTCCTTAACCTCATATTATTCGGACTCCCGATGTGCGGTCTAAAACTGATACGGAGTTTCGAGATGCTCTCGAGAGCAGCTGGGTAATGAGATTGATCCTAAATTTTAGGGTAACCTAGCGTCAATGATTCTACAAGTTTTGGGTCTTACAGATCGTATTTAAAGTGGATCAAACGGATTTCGTAGCTAATCTAGGTTAGCACTTAGTTACTTTGTCTCATTTCTAAAGGATTTAGTCCTATAAGATTTCTGTCTGAGGTGGTACCTAGGCCTTTGTAGTTTTTATATAAGGTGATCCAAGTTATAACACTTAACTAGTTTAAGATAGTGTCTAGGGTGAAAGTACTTAGGAAAATTGAAAGAACAAGGTGGTGAAGGGTAGGATTTTGTAGGAAATGGGTTCAAAAGTAGTTTTAGACTTTGGGATTGGGTTATGACAAGTTAATAAGGTGTTAGGATCGACCCATTGCCTAAGGACGTCTAATCCCAGGTTGGCAAAAATTCGAGATGTTACAAGAGCGGTGTTGGCTACTTTGAGGAAGAACCAGTTGTTTACATAGTATAAGAAGTACGACTTCTGGCAGGAAGAAGTCAAGTTCCTGGGACATGTGGTGTCCAAGGATGGGATAGCGGTGGACCTTGCTAAGGTAACCGCGGTTTTGGATTGGAAGCAGCCTGGCTTGGTTACCGAGGTGAAGAGTTTTCTTGGCCTGACAGGGTATTATCGACGCTTCATTCGGGACTTCTCAAAGATTGTCAGGCTGTTGTCACAGTTGACGCGTAAGGATTTGAAGTTCGCCTGGAATGAGAAGGCAGAAGTAACTTTTTGGGAGCTGAAGGGCAGACTGACGTCCGCCCCTATGCTAGTATTGCCAGAGCAAGGGGTTAAGTACACTATATATACTGACGCGTCTCGTGTTGGTTTGGGTTGTATCCTTATGCAGAAGGACAGGGTGATTGTGTATGCCTCGAGGCAACTAAGGAAGCATAAGGAGAATTATCCTACACACGACCTTGAGTTAGTAGCTGTCATCTTTGTATTAAAGCTCTGGAGACATTACCTCTACGGAGAGGAGTTCGAGCTTTTCTGCGACCACAAGAGCATTAAGTATATATTCACGCAGTGAGACTTGAATATGAGGCAGCGCAGATGGATAGAAACCTTAAAGGACTTCAAGTTCGAGGTCTCCTACCATCCTAGCAAGGCCAACCTTGTGGTGGATGCGTTGAGCCGCAAGAAGGCTATTGCATTTGCGGCTCTGCTGATGATAGCAGAGTGGGATATGCTAGAGTTCGTGAAGGACTTCGAGTAGAAACTCACCGTGGAGGAGCCATTTGAGTGTGTCGCTCATGTTCGGGTGCGGCCACTCATTGATGATAGGATTATTGAGGCCCAGAAGGGCGATATGCAGTTGTTTGAGCTTCGAGAGTAAGCTAGCGACACTGAGGACTCCGAGTGGAGAGTTGGCACAGATGGGGGCTTACGATACCGTGGCCGCTTATGCGTTCCTGATATTCATGACTTGTGACAGGAGCTCCTCGAGACTGCCCACAAATCGAAGCTTGCGATGCACCCTGGTAGCACGAAGATGTACCAGGACATGAGACGGTCTTATTGGTGGGATGGCATGAAGACCCACATAGCAGAGTATATTTCTTGTTGTCTGACATGCCAGCAGGTCAAGGCAGAACATCGCCAACCTACTGGACTACTTCAGCCCATGCCCATAGCTGAATGGAAGTGGGACTTCATTTTCATGGATTTCATATCGGGGCTGCCGAAGACGAGGAAGGGACATGATTTCATTTAGGTGATTGTGGACTGGTTGACCAAATCGGCCCATTTTCTCCCTATCAAAGTCACGAACTCTGCAGACGAGCTAGCTAGGCTGTACATCAGAGAGATTGTGCGTCTGCATGGGTTTCCCTAGAAATCATGTCGAACAGAGACGTGCGGTTCACATCTATCTTCTGGACTTGTATCCAGGAAGCGATGGGTGTGAAATTGAAGTTCAATACTGCGTTTCCCCCTCAGACCGATGGGCAGACAGAGCGGTTGAACCAGATTTTGGAGGATATGTTGCGTGCTTGTGTCTTGGACTTTAACGACAGTTGGGATGACTGTCTTCCTTATGCAGAGTTCGCGTACAAGAATCACTTCCAGGCGAGTATTGTCATGGCTCCATATGAGGCCTTATATGGTCGTCCTTGCAGGGCACCGCATTGCTAGGCTGAGGTCGGCGAGTGCAGTTTGATTGGCCCAGAGTTGGTATAGGCGACCTCAGAGAAGATCGACATTATCAGGCGTCGACTTCTTACAGCGTAGAGCAGGCAGAAGAGTTACGCCGATACAAGACGGTGATCGCTTGAGTTTGAGGTCGGAGATCATGTATTCCTCAGAGTTTTCCCTGTGAAAGGAGTCCTTCGGTTTGGGAAGAAGGGGAAACTCACACTGAGATTCATCTGTCCATTTCAAATACTTGATCGAGTGGGTGTTGTGGCATATCGTCTCACTTTGCCCACACCACTTACAGCTATACATAACGTATTTAATGTATCTATGCTGAAGAAGTACGTTCCTGATACTTCACACATTATCAAATGGGAGCAGGTACAGTTGAGCAAGGATGCTACATATGTGCTGCGCCTGACATGTATCCTTGACATGAAGGAGTAGGTACTGCGTAGCAAGGTGATTCTACTCGTGAAGGTACTGTGGACGCATTATACAGAGAAGGAAGCTACTTGGGAGACAGAAGCTGAGATCCGAAAGAACTACCCACAGCTTCTCGAGGAGTACGAAAAGGATCTAATTTCGAGGATGAAATTTTTTATTAAGGGGGGTAGATTGTAACGACTCGAAAAATTCAATACAATGGCCCGAGTATCACCTCAAGCAGAAATCGCTTAGGATCAAATCCTTTAGAAATTTAAAAAAGTTAACTAAGTGTTAAACGAGATTAGTCATGAAATCCGCTAGAATCGCTTTAAATATGATTTGCAAGACCCAAAACTTGTAGAATCATTGACGCTAGGTTACCCTAAAATCTAGGATCAAACTCATTACCTGACTGCTCTCGGGAGCACATTGAAACCCAGTATCAGATCTAGACCGTGCATCGGGAGTCCGAATAATACGAAGTTATAGACTTAGGACCGCTTCGCTAGGCTTGATAACCATCTCGGAGATCAAATACAGATAATGTACCATGGCTGTTCACTTGAGTCCGAAGCGAGGAGTGTGAGAACACTTAGTTTTCTTTATAAATAAAAATCTCAAATAGTAATCTAAGACTTGTTACTTGCAAACAATTTGTAAGCGATTAGACTGTCAGAATCTGACACAAATACACCCTCGGATCAGGAAAAATTTCATATACATGGCAATGTACTTGAAATCTCTGATCATGTTTCACTGACCATTGAACTGAAACTGGTCCGCCATACGTGATCTGGGAATCCGACTGAAACGAAAACTTAACTCCACCTAGATCCAAGGATGGTGAGCTTAAGTCCGACCTTTGGCTCAAGGGAGCCTGCCAGAAGTGCTCCGTTGAGCTGGAACAGGCTCACTTTGGTTATAACCTAAGTATACCTTGGCCTTAAGTCTATTTTGGTGTAGTTTTAGGCTATATAAGGACCTTAAAACCCTCTCTCATTCAGCCATATAAATTTGAGAGAAACCCTAGGAGAGAGAAGTGAGAAAAGAGAGAGAAAGTGTGAGAGAAGTGGGAGAATCTCCCTACTACTTTTCCTTGCCGCTCTACAAGCTTAACCACTCAAGTCTAATCATTTTCCCGGCAATTCCGATTTCGTTTCTAGGTAAGAAACCCTAACCCTAATCTGCTTTGGGGTTGTGATGGTTGTAGGTTATGAAATAACTAACCTATTTCATTCTATAGGTTACCAAACTGCCGAATATGAAAGCTTAGCAAACCTATCGGATTCGTTACGATTCTATGACGAAAGGTGCAGACTTTAGGTGTATAGGTTATGGTTTTCAACGCTTTCAATGTCAGATAATGATAGATTTATGATCTGCATGCAATTGCACATGTACAAAGTGCTGTCTGTTTTTCATTTCAATTAAATACGAAGAATATAGAATTTTGTGTATTCTAGGTATTTGTAGAAAGTACCGTATACGTATAAATTTTGAAAATGTGTTTGTCATGATTATTTGTTGTATGAACATATTATATATGTGTAAAATACTTGCTTGGCGAAAGGGCTCGCCCTAATACATGTTTTGCTAATATACACTATGTATGTTGAAATAGTGTATTCTAAGTGTTTGTGAAAATGTTTGTGAGAGTAAGTGCTTGGATGATGGTGCTTTAGGTGGGTGTTGAGATGGGATTCTCAACTACCTTAGAAACGTATATGATTTCCTCTATGATTGGTTGTTTAATTTAATCGCTTACTATGAAATATATACGTTTGTATTTCTTGTTTACATTGTGCTTTGTAACATGCTTTATGACATGTTTGTTAACATGCTTGAATTACTTTGTTTATTATGCTTTACTCCACATGCTCTGAATAATGATTGATTGTGTTTGAGACTATGATTATAGTCCAGACAATCGGTACCAGACTTGAGTTCGTGCTTGAGATTCATTTCACCACGTAGGATGTGTTTGACGAACTCGAGTCGTACTTTCGTTGGTGACAGTGGTTAGGCCTCGCGAAGTGCTTATGCACTTCATGTCGTTCAGTTGATTGTGTACTCGAGCTAGTCAAGCTCGTCAAGTAACCCGATATGTCTAATTTATGTTCACCATGTTTGGACACTACTGCTTGAACCTAGGGTACCAAACTTACCAGTGAAATCCTGTTAACCATGGTACCTCGATCCGCTAAGACTCATGAGCCGGGCATAGTGGTATGGGACACCGTGGTTGAGCTGTCGGCCTATGTTGAGGCCACATGCCTCCCCGTAGTGACCAGTGAGCAACCTTGACTCGTGAACGGAATACGGTAGTATGAGACACTGTATTCGAGCTGTCGGCCTACACTGATTGGTGACGAGCCCTTTGTAGTGACCTCGAGCATACTCTGAGTTTGCGGTGAGGCGATGAGTTTTGTCGCGGTGTATAGAGTATGAACTACGCCTGTATCAAGTTAGTGATGAACTGTTAAAAAGGTGGTGGGGGAGTGGTATAACAATTACGTGTAACAGCCCTGATAGCCTTTGCAGCGCCCTAGAACTAAACTATTGTATGAGATTATCTAGGTTTGATGACCCTAGAATGGATCATGTTTGGGAATGATACAAGGGAGGTACTTTAGTTTCCCAATCCTACTGTTTGAAATGGACTAATAACAACTCGGTAATCATGCTCATCATCGCACTGCATGTGCCTGGAAGATGTGGAGCACTGAGGAATGAAAGCATGCCGCGAACGTAAGATGGTGTCGCATGAGGGAGTATGTCGTTGAGGGCATGCATCATGACTGCATTCATATTTGCATTAATAAGAGTAGTTAGGAGTGTTTGAATGTACTACTTTATCATTACTGCTTGACTGAATTGATAACATGTTAACCTATGCTTTATTATTCCACTGAGTTAGCTACTTACTCCCACGTTACGGGACGGTGTTGTACACACCAACCAGACTCTGTCTTAGGTGTAGATGAGGTGACGACTCAGGAGGCTGAGCCGGACTACGACGAGGACCAGGACGAGTTCTCATATATGCGGTATGCTAGCAGCTTTGCCAGACTGCCTGGATCGATAGGATTTACAGGGCTTACTTCTTTAGTTGTACTTTTGACATTTTGATTGTAAAACAGATACATATATATGGTGACTCAGTTGGGTTCATACTCTAGAGATTAAGATGGTTTTGTTTCTTTTACATACAATTATATACAGTTTCAGTCTTCCGCTTGCCTTTATACAATTGATCTGGAGTATGAATTACTGTTTTGGTATAATCTCACTCATGTTTATTGCACTAACACAGATAACGTTTAAACATCATTATCTATGTTGCATAAGTGATGTTTTAGAACTCGAGAGTTGAGTTGCTACTCGACCCTCAAATTTCAGTGCGTTACATCAAGTCTCAAAAGATGGTCAGCCACTACGTTTTCTACTTCCTTCTTATCTTTTATTTCCAAATCAAATTCCTAGAGTAGGTGGATCCATCTTATCAGGCAGAGCTTAGCATCATTCTTAGAAAGAAGGTCGTTAAGTGCCACATGATTGGTATAGATGATGATCTTAGATCCAATCAAGTAAGATCTAAATTTATCCAAAGCGAATGCCACAGCCAAGAGTTCCTTTTTTGTAGTATAGTAATTCACTTGGGCCGAATTTAGAGTCTGAAAAGGCCTAGCTATATGTCCTAGAGGGGGGGGGGGTGAATAGGACTATGCCAAATAAATGTTATAACAGCGGAATTAAAAAACAATATGATAGCCAAAATAAATCACAATGCAAGAAAGTAAAACAACCTCAAAAATCTGATCTTGAGGGATTGATACAAATGTTATTCTAAGGACAACCTTTCACCAAAAACCAAAGTTTATGGTAGGACAACCTTATTTCTAGAAAGATCTTTGTATCAAATCTCAAACCAAAGAGGAAGACAGAATTAAGCACAAATTGAAATAAAGTGTAATCACAAATGTATTGTTCTAGGGATAGCCATACACCATAAAAATGGCAGGGCAACCTTCCTGGAACAACTTTAAAGGAAATTTAAATTTAAGCAGATAAAGGAATAGCAGAAAGTAAATTCTAAATTATTACAAAATTCCCATAATGCTTGAATTAAACGATTACAACATTCATCACCACACATACATCCCACAAATGAATATTAAAGATTAGAAATGTAAATCATTCAACCGCAACACAAGGGATTATAGTGGTTCGCCTGTGTGTTCACCAACTGTTAAACAACAGCCACACAGAATGCTACTCCACTCCCAATATCCTCACATAGGGGATATTATCGTTCACTCACAAAATAGGTTTTCACAGGTTCACCCAAAATCTTTACAATTGTGTCTTTGTCTGTGGGCTTACACAATAAAAAAAACCCCACTTCTGAGTTTTCCTGGCTCTCCTCAGATAGCCAATACAACAAGATTTTTCTGGCAAATCTTGAAAGAAACCAAAACAGAAAGAAATTTATAATTAAACATAAAATACCTGATTAACTCCTTCGTTGTAGCAGCCCGGTAGAACCAAATCAGAATAAATGATTGAATGTTCAAGTTCAATGTCCAGTACTCAATTACAATGGTTCTAGTTCTAATAATTTTAAATTAGACCAAATAGGGCTTGTCTTAATTGATTTTGATTCCAAAGAAAGGGAATAACAATTCCTCTTATCAAATTAGATTGGAATAGCAGAAATAAAATTAATTAAATAAAGCTAAAGAAAGAGAGTATAAAATAAGCACACTTACCTTAGATGGAGCACAAAATTACTTCTCAGAAGTTTGACAAAGATTGGCTTGAATAGATTAATTAATTGCTTGAATTCTTCTGAGTTTCATGCTCTATTTATAGGTGAGCAGATCGCATCTTCGACTGGTCTAAGGAGCTCTTCGACTAGTCGAAGAAATAACAGATTTGAAAAAAATCGGGCGCGATAAGCTTTGACCGTTCTATGACTGGTTGAAGGCCTCCTTCGACTAGTCGTAGGTCACCTTCGACTGTTCGAAGGTCTCCTTCGACTGGTCAAAGACCTTGTAAATTATCGCTGGACTTTGAATCGAAGATTTACGACTGGTTGTAGAAGTAGTCGACACTGTTCCTTCGACTGGTCGAAGACCTCCTTCGACTGGTCGAAGCCTAACAGAATTTATCCAAATTTTGTAACAAACTTACGACTAATCGAGAAATTTCTTGGACTGGTCGAAGCAAAGCCAAGACTAGTTGAAGAAAGCCTAGGAAAAGTCCCCGAACTGCCCAAACACAAGTGTCATATATATATGACTTATGTATCCAAAATGACCTACTTCTAAGGTCGACCCATGGTCATTCAAACCCCAATCAAGAAGTAAGGACATTGAAAACATTAGGAACAAGTGACCTAGAAGTTTAAGCCTTGAAGTCTTGATGTAGCTCAACCTCGAAAGTGACTTAAGTTCTACACGAACTACTTTGTACTCTTCTTGAAGTCTTGTATTCTTAAGTCTTGTCTTGAGAGCAATACTTGAAGTCAAGGTTGATCTTTGTACTTGTAATCTTTGCTTGTTGTGAGCTTTACTTGTTTATGAATGTTGATCTTTAGAAAGAGCTTCACTAAAGCAAGTTATATAACAGTGTTTTTGTCACCACTAATTTGACAACATACAGGGATATAAACTATAGCACTTACAGAGTCTTACTTACGTAATGAATGACATAGGGCTTCTTTTCTTTTCTCTGACCTAACATTGCCCAATAGCATAGTTAGATGCATCACACATAAGTTCAAAAGGAATGTCCCAATCAGGTAGCTGCATGATAGGTGCGGTAGTCAACATGCCCTTGAGTTTAGAGAAAGCTTCTTAGCATTGCTTAGTCCACTCATATGGAACATCCTTTTGAAGTAGATTACATAAAGGATGAGAGATGTGACTAAAGTCCTTTATGAATCTTTTGTAAAACCCATCGTGTCCTAAGAAGGCTCGCACGTCTCGTATGCTTTTGGGTGGAGGTAGGGTAGACATAAGATCAATTTTAGCTTTATCTACCTCAAATCCCTTGGATGAGATGATCTGTCCCAGAAAATTCCCTTACGAACCATAAGATGACACTTCTCCCAATTGAGTACCAAATTCTTTTTTTCACATCGCTTCAGCACACATTTAAGATTTTCCAAGCAGTCGTTGAAGGATAGACCAAAGACAGAGAAGTCGTCCATGAAAACCTTTAGATATTGCCCCACCATGTTAGAGAAAATACTCAACATGCATCATTGAAAAGTGGCGGGGGCATTACACAGTCCGAATGGCATCCTTCGGTAGGCAAAGGTGCTAAAGAGACATGTGAAAGTGGTCTTTTCCTAATCTTCAAGGGCTATCTCTATCTGGTTGTAGCTCGAATACCCATCAAGGAAGCAATAGTACGAGTGACTAGCTAGCCTTTCCAATATTTGATCAATGAATGGCAGAGGAAAGTGGTCCTTCCTAGTGATGGTATTCAACTTCCTGTTGTTAATGCACATTCTCCAACTAGTAGTAACTCTGCTTGGTACGAGTTCATTATTGGCATTGTCTACTATGGTGATTTTAGACTTCTTAGGAACCACCTGAGTTGGACTCACCCATTGGTTATCTGATATAGGGTATATGATACCCACACCTAATAGCTTAAGAACCTCGACTTTAACCACTTCTTTCATGTTTGAATTTAATCTACGTTCTGGTTGCCAGGAGGTCTTCCCATTATCCTCTAGATAAATATGGTGAGTACAAATCGAAGGGTCAATTCCCTTGAGGTCTGCAATTGACCATCCAAAGGCTCCCTTGTGCTCAATGAGAGTAGAGATGAGCATACTCTCTTGTTCATGCTCAAGGTAGAAAGAAATCACCATCAGGTATGTCTTATCTTGACCTCAATAGACGTATTTCAAATCAGAGGGCAAAGGTTTTAGGTTAAGCTTCAGTGCCTTGAGGTTAGACGATAGTGGCATTGCATCAGTTTGGGGTATTTCTTAAAATTGTAGTCTCCACTGATTAACTTCAAGTACCGGCACGGTATTTAACATGGTCCCTATCTCCCTAATCATATCATCATCAAAATCATGGGAGTGGGTCAGGCACGTATCTAGAGGGTCAGAGGATAAGGTCCAGAGTGTTTTATCTTCCATGAAAGAGTCAATCATGTTAATGTCGTGGGAATCGTCATCATCCTCTAATTGTTTGCTCGTATTGAAAAAGATTTTCAACTCCAATGTCATATTTCCAAAAGGCAAACTCATGATTCTATTCCTGCAATTAATAATTGCATTTGATGTGGCAAGGAATGGATGACCAAGAATGACAAGAATTTGAGTGCTCATGTCCACGATGAGTTGAGTATCCAGGACGATAAAATCTACCGGGTAGTAGAATTTGTCAACCTAGACCAACGCATCCTCAATTATCCCTTTTGGCACACGAACTGAGCGATCAACAAGTTGTAATTTAGTTCAGGTGGGTTTTAATTCACCCAAACCTAGTTGTTCGTAGACTGAGCAAGGAATCCGATTTACGCTTACTCCTAAGTCAAGAAGTGTGTGCTTAATTCGGTAGTTCCCAATTACACAAGCGATGGTTGGACTACCGGGATCTTTGTATTTTTATGGCACATCTTACTTTTGGATGACACTCCCTTTTTCAGTTAAAAAGATTTTCTTTTGAATATTTTGCCATCTTTTAATCGTACACAAGTCTTTCAGAAATTTGGCATATGAAGGTATTTGTTTAACAACATCCAGTTGAGGGACGTTGACCTTCACTTGTTTCAACACTTCTAGAATGTCTTGAGAGTTCGAAAAAGGTTTTGGTACCATCTACCATTGGGAAATGGAGCAATTGTTTTGCCTCGAGGTTTCGATTCTAACTCTTGTGGAGTGTTGTTAGGTTTATCAGTTCCATCTACATCCGAATCCTTAGATTTTTTAGCCCTTACCGGGATAGATTTGTTAATTATCTTCTCACTCCTAAGAGTGGTGATCGACTTAGCTTGCTCCATTTGATTTGAAGAACTTGGATCACTTATTTCGTATTGCAGTTTAGGATTGGGGAAAGGTTGAGCAGGAAGCATCCCATTCTCTATAACCATAACACGTGAATCCATCTTTTGCATAAATTTTATAAGTTCTCATATTTCTTGGGTAAGGTCCTGAATTTGTGTGGAATTTTGAACTAATTCCTCTTGAGGTTTCCCTTGATTTGGAATTTGATTAGAGAATCCTTGAGGAGTAGCACTTTGTCCATCCTCTAACTAAAATTTGGATGATTTCTCCAACTAGGATTATATGTATTAGAGATGGGTCTACTGAAAGGCCTTTGGAAATAATTCACGACATTGGATTGCTCATTCAACATCTCTTGAAAAGAAGGTATTATTAGGCAATTTTCATTTGTGTGAATGTTGCAAGCACAAATACCGCAAACAGTTTCCTTAGCCTTATCCTTCTTTAGTTCCATAGCCTCAAATTTCCTTATGAGGTTAGCCACTTTAACATTGATATCATCTTTCTCTTTCAGAAGGTATATTCTGTACCTCTCCTTTGATTGAGTGGGCCTAGGGGTGGTGCTCGATTTTGGGGAGACGTCCCATGATTATGCATTTTCAACAAGTTTGTCCAAATAATCCCATACATCATCGACGTTTTTACTCATAAATTCCCCATTGCACATTCTCTCGACCAATTGGCGCATGGAGGATGTCAGTCCATCATAGAAAAAGTGTGTAATGCGTCACATTTCAAAACCGTGTTGTGGGCATGAACTAACAAGATCCTTGAACTGCTCCCAACATTGGAAGAATGTTTCATCTTCCTTTTGGGCAAAGTTCATGATTGACTTTCTAAGGGTGTTCGTTTTATGGTGTGGGAAAATTTTCTTTATGAACTCCCTTATCATATCATTCCATCTACCAATAGATCAAGGACGTAGCAAATGCAACCACGTCTTAGCTTTCTCTTTCAAAGAAAAGGGAAAGAGTTTCAACCTAACCATGTCATCTGACACATTAGGAAAATATAAAGTGTAAATACGGGTTCTCAGATTTAAGCCATGGAATTGTGGAAGGAGTTGGATCACCCTTGGCTTTATATCCATTTGTCTCGTATTTTATGGAAAAACCATGCATGAAGGTATAGTCACCCCTGCCGATTGTAAATAGTCTCGCAAAGTATGAGGCGGGGGTACTTGATGCACCTCATTCTCATCCTGGATTTCCTCAACCCTAGGTTGAGGTGGATTTGGAGGTTGATTAGCCGGTTGATTGGCAACCATAACTTCAGTTAACTCTATGGATCTCGAGTGGTATCTAATCCTGTGATGGATAGATAACCCCTCAACCAATCCTCCTTCACTTAAGAGACAATGAGTATTATCACGGACCCACTTGGGCATGAAACACTCTCAACCCTCAATTTCAGAATCTAACCTACACCTAAAAAGAAACCTAAAGTAATAAGAGATATAGAAAAAGAAAGAGAGAGAATTAGAAAGAAGTTACCAAATTAGAAGTTTCTAAATTGTGATCCTACAAAGCAAAACAGCAAGTTAGTTTCTAAAAATAAATCTGGAAAGTTTCTAAAACAAAAATAGAAAGATGAGTTAGTTTCAAAAAATAATTCAGAAAAAACCCAAACCTAAAAATAGAAAGTAAACAAACCCTAATCTTAACCTAATTCTAAAACTAATTAATCTCAGAAAAATGCAAGCGTTAATCCCTGACAACAGTGCCAAAAACTTGTTCACAACCATAAGTGTAGGGTCACGAAGTAGTATTAATTTCGGTGAGACCAAGGTTGAATCCACAAGGACTAATCTCATGTGTTTTTTAAAAGAAAATAGAATCAAGACTAGGAGAAGAGAAATCTAGAATAAGGGAAATAATTGTGAATAAGGTGAAACTATCAATATAAAGGGACTAGGGTGCCAAGGATCCACTTGGAGGTTCTTAAGATGCTACCTTGCTTGATTCAAGGACATAACTGGAATCAGAGTCCTATCTTATCTAATTGGTAAGAAGAGATTTGTCAGATCTCTAAAATTCTCATGGATCTAATCATCAATGGATGAGAGTTGTGGGGATTTGAAAGTGATTCCATCACCTAACCATGCCAGGAGATGAGGCAAACAACAATATTTACCAATCCCACAACCAATCATAAGAGAATTGTGAAGGTTAGGAAGGATTCCATCATCCTACCATGCCCAAGGGACGATGGTGAACAACAGGATTTCCTAATTTTGCAATCTTAATTCAGGAAGATATTCAAAGTAATTGCAGATCTATTGTAATTTGTCACAACAAACGATTAAAAAACTAAAAATATTCCTTATAATCAAACTAGAATATAAGATAGTTCAACAAAACATGAATCAAAACAAAGCAAACTTCCTAATCACGCTACAAGCTTGACCTCTTAGCCCTACCTAAGAGATTTAGCCAACCATAGACATGATTGAACTAAAATCTCTTAAGAAAAGCATAAAAACAACTAAAACAACTAAGGAAGAGAAGAAAGACTCTTAGCGGCGGCTCTCTACGCTTTTATTCCACTCCTCAACTAGATGATGCCTAGGAATGTCCTAGGGACTCATATTTATAGTTGTGCATCCCCCTCTTACGCACCGACTTGAAATTTTTGGAATCTGATTGCAAAAGGCCTTAATTTACGCAATCTGCGTCGACCCTGCATTATAAATTTCCATGTTTTCGGTCGCACCGAAGTTGGTTCGGTAGCACCGACGTTGTATCTGAAATTTATTGCATTTGAAATTGTATGTGCAGATTGCTTAGGTAGCTACTAAAATTGGTTTTTGTGGTATCAAATTAAGCTTAGGTAGAACCAAACTAAGCTATTTTCTTGATGGACTGTTTCATGCACTTTAGGTAGCTACTGAAGTTGGCTTGGGTAGCAGCAGAATTGGTTGTTTTTCTGTTGTTTTACTTGTGCTCATGCCAATCTTTTCTCCGTACTTGGTTTCCTTCGATCTTTGACATAGGAATTCTCCGTTCTTGGTCTCCTAAGATCCCTCCTTTGCCTTGGTGATTCTTGAGCATTAAATTCATGCTTTTAGCATCCTTTTCAATCCAAGCTCTTAAATTCACCTTGCAACACAAACATGATTAAAATAGAACATTAAGCATTATCATGTTCATAAAACCATGTAATAAATTGGGGATAATATGCAATATTTGTCCCTCACCACCTCTCACCACAGACTTGACCGTACTACTCCTAAACATCATCGTCTCAATTATGATCAATATACTGTTGGAACTTAAGATCCACCGGGGTCGATGCCCATGCACCAGACACTAGTAATCGACGTTGCTATCCACCAGTGGGGTTACAACCTCCATTGTGTACACTAATAGCGGACATTATTTGCGCTTCTCCTAATCGGAGGGTTAAACCGGTCCCCGTTTGCCACCTCAGCTTTAAGGCGGTCGGACATACCCCTTCCCAACCTGGCCTCGTCAGTGGGAGTCAAATCCATGGCCCATGTGTCCACCCGGCCCAACGGTGAGGCATCCCTAGGTACCATTGGGGTTTAGGGTCTCTCAACCTAAGGGGTACATCATCCCCTACTATTTTCATATTTTCAGCGTCCCATGATTCAATATCATCATCCTTACTATAATACGATCAATCAATGGTGTTGTAGAGAATTAGGATACTAATTCTCATCATTTATCATGCCATGGAATGCATGGTGTTGCTAATGACAAGCGACTTAAGGATAACTAGAACTCAAGTATGCCGCTATGCAGGGTGCAAGATTACTAAAGAGTCGTGTACCTGGGTAGCCAATCCCTATGTGGTGCTGTCAACTCGAGGCCTCATAGCTTGGTATTTTCGACTAAGAAGTACTTTTCTCTACTTTCTTGATTGTGGTTAATCAAATTGTAGTCCTCATAATTCCTAAACTAGGGTACTTTGTAAGTGCTATAGTCTATATCCCTGTCGGTTGTCAAATTTGTGATGCCAAAATCACTGTTATATAACTTGCATAAGTGAAGCTCTCTCAAAGATCAACATTCTTGAACAATCAAAGCTCACAACAAGCAAAGATCACAAGTACAAAGATCAACCTTGACTGCAAGTATTACTCACAAGACAAGACTCAAGAATGCAACACTTCAAGAAGAGTACAAGGCAGTTCGTAAATAACTCAGGACACTTTCAAGGTTGAGCTACATCAAGACTTTAAGGCTTAAACTTCAAGGTCACTTGTTCCTAATGTTTTCAATGTCCTTACTTCATGATTGGGGTTTGATTGACCGTAGGTTGACCTTAGAAGTAGGCCATTTTGGATACATAAGTCATATGTATATGTCACATGAGTTTGGGCAGTTCGAGGACTTGTCCTAGGCTTTCTTCGACTAGTTGTTCGACCACTCGAAGGAACAGTGTCGACTGCATCTACGACTAGTCAAAAATATTTGACTCAAAGTTCAGTGATTAATTATAGGATCTTCGACCAGTCGAAGGTGACCTTCGACCAATCGTAGAACGGTCAAAGCTTATCGCCTCCGTTTTTTTTCAAATCTGTTACTTCTTTGACTAGTCAAAGAGCTCCCTAGACCAGTCGAAGACGCGATCTGCTCACCTATAAATAGAGTACGAATCTCAGAAGAATTCAAGAAATTAATCAATCTATTCAAGCCAATCTTCGTCAAACTTCTGAGTGATAATTCTGTGCTCCATCTAAGCTAAGTGTGCTTATTTTATATTCTCTTTCTTTAGCTTTATTTAATTAATTTTGTTTCTGCTATTCCAATCTAATTTGATAAGAGGAATTGTTATTCCCTTTCTTTGGAATTAAAATCAATTAAGGCAAGCCCTAGTTGGTTTCATTTAAAATCTATTAGACCCAGAACCATTGTAATTGAGTACTTGACATTGAACTTGGACATTCAATCATTTACTCTGACTTGGTTCTACCTGGCTGCTACAACGAAGGAGATAATCAAGTATTTTACATTTAATTGTAAATTCCTTTCTGTTTTGGTTTCTTTCAAGATTTGCCAGAAAAATCTTGTTGTATTGGTTATCTGAGGAGAGAGAGGAAAACTCAGAAGTGGGGTTTTTTTAATTGTGTAAGCCCACAGACAAAGACACAATTGTAAAGGTTTTGGGTGAACCTGTGAAAACCTATTTTGTTAGTGAACGCTAATATCCCCTATGTGAGGATATTAGGAGTGGAGTAACATTCTGTGTGGCTGTTGTTTAACAGTTGGTGAACACACAGGCGAACCACTATAATCCCTTGTGTTGTGGTTGAATGATTTACATTTCTAATCTTTAATTATTTATTTGTGGGATGTATGTATGGTAGTGAATGTTGTAATCATTTAATTAAAGCATTGTGGGAATTTTGTAATAACTTAGAATTTACTTTCTGCTATTCCTTTATCTGCTTGAAATTCAATTTCCTTTAAAGTTGTTCCAGCAAGGTTGCCCTACCAATTTTATGGTGTATGGCTGTCCCTAGAACAATACATTTGTGATTACAATTTATTTCAGTTTGTGCTTATTTCTATATTCCTCTTTGGTTTGAAATTTGATACAAAGATCTTTCTAGAAATAAGGTTGTCCTACCATAAACTCTGGTTTTTGGTGAAAGGTTGTCCTTAGAACAACATTTGTATTAACCTCTCAAGATCTAATTTTTGAGGTTGTTTTACTTTCATGCATTATGATTTATTTTGGCTATCATATTCTTTTTAATTCCACTGTTATAAGTTTTATTTGGCATAATCCTATTCACCCCCCCCCCCCCCCCCCTCTAGGACATATAGCTAGGCCTTTTCAAGTGGTATCAAAGCCTAATAGCTCGTTCTTATTGCTTTTTATTTGGATTTATTTCCTGAGCTAACGATCTAAGCTATATAAAAAGATGTCAAATTTTGATAATCTTTCAGTCACTAGGCCTCCACCATTTAATGGCTCTAACTATGCCTATTGGAAAGCCAGAATGAGGATCTTCCTAAAATCAATAGATGAGAGCGTGTGGCGAGCCACAGTTACTGAATGGAAAACTCCTACCATTGAAGTAACTGTAACGCCCTGAAAATCGGGGGTCGAGCATAAACGCAACTCCCGAGTTCCAGAACATCACTTATGCAACAAAATGAATGATGATTGAATGTTGACTGTATTCGTGCATTGAACATGAGTGAGATTAAGCCAAAACAAAGATATCATACTCCGAGACATTTAATTTTGCAAGCGGAAGACTATGATAGATAGATAAAATATATAAACTATGATGAGTCTCCAGAGTGTGATAACATTACCAGTTAAATAAATACAAGTACAGTTCTAAAATATACCAAATGTGTAAGTTTAATGTCTTCTATCCCCGCACCACAACCCCGACAATACAAGACCAGTGTCTTCGAGAGACCCGCCAGAGGGTTACATGACAGAGAACTCCTCCTCATCACCATAGAAGTAGTCCGGCCGCTTCATAAGCATCGCCATCACCCGAAACTCAACAAATGTTTGGTGTGTACAACACCGTCCCGTAACGTGGGAGTGAGTATCTAACTCAAGTGGAACAATAAGACATAAGTTATCATGTTCTCAATACGGTCAAGCAAAGAATGATAAAGCAAAATCAAACACTCCTAGTTACTCTCGTTAATGCAAGTATGAATGCGGTATGATGGATGCCCTCTCCGACATACTCCCTCAAGCGACACCATCTCACGTTCGCGCATGCTTACATCCCACAAGTGCTCCACATTTTCTGTGCACATGCGATGCATGATGAGTATGATTACCGAGTTTTTAATTAGTTCGTTTCAAACACAGGGATTGGGAAACTAAGGTACCTCCTTGTATCATTCCCAAACATGATCCAATCTAGGGTCGTCGTCCTAGTTAATATCGACGATGGTGTGTTTTCTAGGTCACCGCAGAGAGGTCGCCCCGTGGTGATACGCACAAAGGTTGCACCACTCCCCATCACCCCTTAAACGATTCATCACGATACAACTATACGAAATAGGCCTAGTTCATACTCTATATATCGCGGCGAACCCTAAGGCACGCTGCAACTTCGAATATGCTCGCGGTCACTACAAAGGGCTTCCAGGGGTTTGTACACACAAAGATTGCACCACTCCCCATCACCTTATCGGTGTAGGCCGACAAATAATATAGTGTCCCATACCACCATAATCGGCTCACGAGTTGAGTTGCTCACCGGTCACTACGGGAGGCACGTAGCCCCGGCCAGTAGGCGACAAATTTCGACCACGGTGTCCCATACCACCATGCCCGGCTCATGAGTCTTAGCGGATCGAGGTACCATGGTTAAAAGGGTTTTCACTGGTAAGTTTGGTACCCTAGGTTCAAGCATTAGTGACCAAACATGGTGAACATACATAAGGCATGCGGTTTACTTGACATGTTCGGCTAGCTCGAGCGCACAACAAGTTGGGCGATATGAGGCGCAGAAGCACCTCGTGTGGCCAACCACTATCGCCAACCGAAGTACGACACGGGTTCACCAACACATCGTGCGTGGCGGAACGAATCCCAACCACATCTTCAAGTTTGATACTGGATGCCTGGACTACTTAACATAGTCCCAAGCTCACCAAATCCTAACCATAGCATGTGAAATACTGACATGATAACATAGTAATTCAAGAACACTAGCAAGCATAATATAAGCATAACATGAAGCATGTTCAAAAGCATGTTATAAAGCATTATGTAAATAAGTATACAAATACTCACATTTCGTAAGCGAGTGGTTAGAGTGAACAACCACATGGAGAGTGTCGTATGTGACTCTAAGGTAGCCGAGAATCCCATCTCAGCACCTACCTAAGATTCTAACACTTAAGCACTTACACTCACAAGTGATTTCACCAACACTTAGAATGCAATCTTTCGACATACATGACGTATACTAGGGAAGTGTGTACTAGGGTTGTCCCTTTACCAAACTAGTATTTTATACATATACATCATGTTCATACAAAGAAATAAACATAGCAAACACATCAGCAAATTTTATACGTATAGGGTACTTTCACGTATTCCCAATGTCGACATACATAGTGTTTACAAAGGAACATAAATTTCGGCGATTCCTTTCGCCAAGCTAGTATTTTAATCATGTATTGTATAATCATACATTAAATACATATGTCAAACATTATTCCAAAAGAAATACGTATACGTATTTCTACAATACGTAATTTCGACATACAACAAATTTACAAGTAAACATATATTTTGGCGATTCCTTTCGCCAAACTAGTATTTTATTCATATGTTATATAATTAAACATTAAATAAACATGTCAAGCATTTGTCCAAAAAAATACGATACGGTATTTCTACGTATACCTAGAATATGTGAAATTCCATATTTCACACCGTTAATCAAAACAGAAACTAGAAAAGCACTTTGTACATGTGCAATTGCAAGCAGATCATGAATCTACCATTATCGGACATTGAAAGCACCGAAACCGTAACTTATAAGCTTAAAGTCCTCACCTTTGCCTTTGGAAACGAACGAATCAACAAGGGTGATGGATCTTCCGTCTACGGGCGATTTCTAGCCTAAAGAGCGGAATCGGTTAGTCGGTACACATCCTACCTCGATTCCACCACAAATCAGACCTAGGGTTAGGTTTTCTTACCTTCAAATGAGGCGGAAAACGCCGGGAAAACACTTAGAACGGAGCGGTGAAGGCCGTGTGGTGAGCCAATGCAGGTGGAGGAAGATCGGCAACGATCTCCAAGTCCTTCTCTCTCTTTTCTCTCTCTTTTCTCTCTCCCAAAACTCAAATTCGTATGGCTATGAGAGAGGGTGCTCTAAGGCCCTTATATAGCCTAAAACATTCTGAAATTAGACTCAGGTTCAAGGGGTACTGCTAATATAGGATTTTCGTCGCTTTCCAGTTCAAAAGGGAGGTTCGTAGCCCTCCTTAACCAAACGTCGACTTAAGCTCACCATCGATGGATCTACGTGGGATTACGTTTTTGACTCATTCGATACCCAGATCGCACGTGGCGGACCACTTTCGCCGACGGCCGGTGGGCATTACGATCGAAATTCCAAGTACATGTAAATGTTCCTAAATTTTTCTTAATCCGAGGGTGTAATTTGGTCCGATTCTGACGGCAGTTGCTTATCTTGACGCGTCAACGAACGATGCCAGATCACTATTCCGTATATTTATTTTGGCTTATGAATAGTGTTTTTCACACTACCTCGCTCCGATTCGAAACGAATGGCCGTGGAACATCGGATAAGGCCGATTTTTGAGATGATTGTTAAGCCCGTAGGGCGGTCCTAGTTCCTTAGCTTCGGTTAATCGAATCCGATGTGCGATCTAGACCTAACACGGTTTCGTTTCATTCCCGAGAGCAGACGGGAAATGAGTTTGGTTCTAAACTTTAGGGTAACCTAGCGCCAATGATTCTACAAGTTTTGGGTCTTGCAGATCGTATTTAAAACGATCCTAACGGATTTCATGGCTAATTGAGTTTAGTACTTAGTTAACTTTGTTAAATTTCTAAAGAATTTAATCCTAAGTGATTTTCGTCTGAGGTGGAACTTAGTCCATTGTAGTTTGTATATAAAGTGATCCAAGTTATACTACTTAGCTAGTTTAAGATAGTGTCTAGGGCGAAGGTGCTTTGAAAAATTGAAAGCACAAGGTAGTGAAGAGTGGGATTTGTGAAGAAAATGGTTTAAGGAGCGATTTGAGGCTTTAATTGAGCGTTTAAGAAGTTAAACCTATGTTAGGATTGATCCATTGCCTAAGGACGTCTAATCCCAGGTTGGCAAAAATCCGGGGCGTTACAGTAACTGAATCCGACGGTTCAAAAACTATGTCTGTACCTGCTTATTATTTATGGACCACCCTTCAGAAAAGTGAGTATAGTGCCAATGCTAAAGCACTAAATGCAATCACTTGCGCACTATCACCGGATGAGTTCAAAAGAATCAAATCCTGTGATACTACAAAGCGAGCCTGAGATATACTAGAAATGACACACGAGGGTACATCAATTGTCAAAAAGTCTAAAGTCCAACTCCTCACAACCAAATTTGAAGAAATTCATATGGAGGAAAATGAAATGTTTATGGACTTTTACACTAGACTAAATGACATTGTAAACTCAATGTGGGGTCTTGGCGATAAAATCTCTGAAAGTAAAGTGTGTGCAAAGATATTATGCTCACTTCCTGAACGGTTCAATTCTAAAGTAACCGCGATTCAGGAACTTTGTGATACGGATAATATAAGGGTAGAAGAACTAGTTGGTTCTTTACAAACCTACGAGTTAAACTTTAAAGCTCCTAAAGGTAAATCTATCGCACTAAAATCCTCTAAATATAATTCAGAAGAAAATTCTGATTCAGAAGATGATATGGCTCTTTTAGCTAAGAAATTTTACAAGATTTTCAAAAGTAAGAAAAGGGTTGATTTTCAAAAATCAAATGATAAAAAGAAGTTTAGACCCAAAACTCGAAAATCTTTGAAAGATAGTCAATGTTACAATCACAAGAATATGGGCACTTAGCAAATAGATGTCCTAAAAACCCAAGAAGAAGGGTATGTTGGCTACATGGGATGAATCATCTGATTCTGAAGCTTCTTTAGAATCAGAAGATTCTGAAACTGAGTCAGGCAATGAAGTTAAAGCACTTATGACTCTAGCCAAATTCACATTTTCAGATAATGACTCAACAAGTGAAGAAAATCTGAGTAGTGAATGTGAAAATGAAGATGATCTTCAAGACGCTTACAATGCCCTATATAAGGAAAGTTATAAAATTGCTGTCAAACTTAAACTTCAAAAAGAAAAGTTTTCTAAACTCAAAGAATGTTTTGAATCACTTATCTTAGAAAAATCACAAATCTCAGATTTTTTTGAAAAATCAAAATGTGATTTGGAATTTAAAAACTCATTAATTGTTGATTTGAAATCTGAAATTGAGAAACTCAAAAATGAAGTAACTTCTCTTCTAAGTCTAAAGGACACATGGAAATATGCCAAAGGTGATCCAAAGTTAGAAAAACTTTTATCCAAATCAAGAAAATGTGGCGATCTATCCGAGTTGGGTTATGATAAAAATTTATCTCCTAAACAAAAGTATACTCCTTCTATGTTTATGAAAGGAGAGTCCTCAAACTCAAAAGGGAAAAATACTAATCATGGTTTTTCTAGAAATTCAAAAACTTTTCAAAAACCTAGAAGCATCCATGTCAACTTTAATCAGAAACGAAATCCACTAGCTGAAAAGATAGTAGATTTACTTAAGGAGCTCCTAAAATCTAACTCTATAGGTTATTCTTAAAACTATAAACAAAAGAAGACCAACTATGTTCCTAAACCCAAAACAGTTATGAAATGGGTTCCTAAAGTCGCCTACTTGGTTGCTCACACTGCTTTCAAAGCAACAAGTCATTCAAAGTGGTACCTAGACAGCCAGGCATATGATAGGTGACAAAGCTTTATTCATGGATCTAAAAGATATGACTGATGGTTCAGTCACATTTGATGATGGTAGCAACTACAAGATTATAGGCCAAGGTACGGTTCAACTTTTTAATCGTCCTTTGTTTAAAAACATTTTATATGTTGAAGGCTTAAAACATAACTTGCTTAGCATATCTCAAATATGTGATAATAACCGTAGTGTTCGGTTCTCTAATCAAAGCTATGAGATACTAAACAATAAGGGTTCTGTAATATTAACTAGATGTAAAATGTCTTAAAATTGCTATATTATTAGTGAATCCAGCTCATCTAATCAAACATGTTACATGGTCCATACAGACGAGACTGATTTATGGCACAAACGTCTTGGACATGTACATTATCGAAATTTATATAGATTGAGCAAACGAGAACTTATAAGAGGTTTACCCAAACTTCAGAAATTAGATAAAATATGTGGTGGTGCCAGATAGGCAAACAAATAAGGAACTCACACAAAAAAGTGAATTCAAATACCACATCAAGACCACTCGAACTTCTCCACATGGATCTAATAGGACCTACCATAATGGAAAGTCGTGGTGGAAAAAAGTATATCCTGGTAATTGTTGATGAATTTACCAGATTCACTTGGGTAGTCTTCTTAAGGAATAAATCTGAAAACCTTGAAGAAGTAAGAAAAGTTCTCAAAAGGATTCAAACTGAAAAATCTTCTCAAATCAGTAAGATTCGTAGTGATCATGGATCTGAATTTGAGAATAGTAATTTTGAGAAGTTCTGTACCTACCAAGGAATATTACATGAATTCTCAGCTCCCAAAACTCTATAACAAAATGGAATTGTGGAAAGAAAGAATAGGGTACTTCAAGAAATGGCTAATGTCATGTTGAATAGCATGAAGCTCTCTAAAAATCTTTGGGCTGAAGCTGTCAACACAACTTGCTATATTATTAACCGAGTCTACACTAGCAAAGATAATAATAAAACAGCTTACGAATTATGGTTCAATAAAAAGCCTACTATCAAATACTTTCGAGTTTTTGGCAGCAAGTGCTATATTTTACGAGATCGTGAAAATTTGAAAAAATTTGATACAAAGAGTGATGAAGGGATTTTTCTTGGATATTCCTTAAACAGTCGTGTTATAGGGTTCTGAACAATAGAACTGGTGTGATTCAAGAGTCTATCAATGTTGTCATTGATGATCACTTAAATATGCCAATCCCTAATTCAGATAATGATGAAGTTCTAATCATTGATAAACCCGATACTTCATCGAATCAGACTGACTCTGAGTTAAGGACTGTTAAAGATCATCCAACCACTCAAATTCTTAGAAACCCTCTCACCAGTGTTCGCACTTGTAGACAACTTGAGGATATATGTAATTATGTATGTTTTACATCCCAAATAGAACCATCTAATGTAAAAGAAGCTCTTGCTGATGAGAACTGGATTGTTGCGATGCAAGAAGAACTTAATGAATTCGTAAGAAATGATGTTTGAGATCTTGTACCAAGACCTAAAGATAAACACATCATTGGAATAAATTGGATTTTCAAAAATAAGTCTAACAAGTGTGGAAATATAATTAGAAATAAGGCTAGACTAGTGGTACAAGGTTATACTCAAATTGAAGGAATTGATTTTGATGAAACTTTTGCACCAGTAGCACTTCTTGAATCTATCAGGCTATTTATATCCATTGCATATTTTAGAAAGATAAATATATATCAAATGGATGTGAAAAGTGTTTCTCTAAATGATGATTTACATGAAGAAGTCTATGTTGAACAGCCAATGGGATTTGAAGATCCCAAAAATACTGATCATGTGTATCGGCTTAAAAAGGCACTTTATGGATTAAAACAAGCACCTAGGGCATGGTATGAGAAACTAACAAAATTTCTTTTAAGTCATAATTTTCGAATGGGATCTGTTGATAAAACTCTGTTTGTAAAAAAAACATAATAATCATATCTTAATGGTACAGATTTATGTTGATGATATCATTTATGGATCAACCTGTACTAACTTGACTACTGAGTTTGTAGATTTGATGAAATCACAGTTTGAAATGAGCATGGTTGGGGAATTGACTTATTTCCTTGGATTGCAAGTAAAGCAACAACCTGAAGGAATATTCATTTCTAAATCTAAGTATGCTTTGAATCTAATCAAGAGATTTGGATTTGAGAATGACAAGAATTTTAATACTCCCATGAGTACTACCCTGAAACTTTCAAAAGACTCTAATGGTAAAAATGTTGATTCAAAACTTAATCGGAGTATGATTGGTAGTTTGTTATATTTAACTGCTAGTAGACCTGATATTTTTCTAAGTGTTGGTATTTGCATAAGATATCAATCTGATCCAAAAGAATCACACTTGATTGCTATTAAGCGGATTATTAGATATGTCACAAGTACTGTAAATCTTGGTCTCTGGTATCCTCATGAGACTAGTGTCCAATTAGCGGGGTACTCGGATGCTGACTGGGCTGGTAATCTAGATGATAGAAAATAAACCAGTGGTGGTTGCTTTTACATTAGAAATTGTCTAGTTTTCTGGTTTAGTAAGAAATATAATTCTATATCACTTTCAACAGCTGAAGCTGAATATATCGCAGCTGGTAGTGCGTGTACACAACTTGTTTGGATGCAACGAATGCTAAGTGATTATGGAATTAAACAGGATTCTATGTTATTACATTGTGATAATTCCAGTGCGATAAATATTTCAAAAATTCCTATTCAGCATTCTCGTACTAAGCACATTGACATTAGATTTCATTATATTTGGGAATTGGTAGAAGAAAAAGTTATATCTCTGGAATATATTCCTACCGAAGATCAGCGAGCTAATATTTTCATAAAACCTCTTGATAAAAACAGGTTTAAAAAGATGAAATTTGATCTTGGCATGTGCTTTTTAAAATGATTATTTATGCCTACTTGTATCATAGTGTATATATTTAATAGGTTGAATTTCAATTTTTTTTTAATTTGCAAGAAAAATGAATTTTTGGATATTCTTCGACCAGTCGTGAGTATACTCGACCAGTCGACCTACGACCGGTCGTAGATACACACGACCAGTCGTAGATCTCGAAAATCACTTAAAATTTGGGGATTTTGCTTTCTTCCTCATTTCGTTTCTCTTTTCTAAGGAGCCGAGCTTCGACTTGTTGAACCCATTGTTCTTGTTCTTCAAGGTTAGTATTCCATTTGCGTTTTTCTTACAGATCTGTGTCTAGATTATTTCCTTTTCTAGCTTGAAGCTTTCTATTTTGAATTTCATTAAGATTTGGGGTTTGGATTTAGAAAAATCTGTTTTGAGTAAACCCACTTCTCAATCCTTTGCAACTTCTTATTTCTTTGTTATTATTGTTGCAAATGGCTACTAGAGGTAGAAAAACTACTTCCCGTGGTCCTTCTTCTTTCTCCAGATCGACCAAATGTCATCTTCTTGTTCCCAATGATGACTCATCTTATGTTACAGATATTAGATTTCGTAATGTTATTGTTGAACATCCTGTTGATATTAATCATATTGCACCTTTTGATATCCTTCCTATGGTTGAAGCTTTAGGTTGGGTTAACTTATTACATTGGGGTGGGCCAGCATACCGGTCCATTGCCCAATCCATGTTTACATGTATTAGTGACTTCTCATAGGATAATTTAACTTTTAAAATATCTACTAGTGAAGGGCCATTTGACATTGATCGTCATTTAATTTCAGCCCTTATGGACATTCCTGTGAATGATGAGGGTATTCCTATTCATAATTTGACTGATAAACCCTCAGTTTATGAAAAACGTATGCTCACTAGAGACTTGTGCAACATAGATGTTCACTGGACTAAAAAAGGGAATGCGCTTCCCGCAAGGTATTTGTTACCTAAAACAGAGTTCTCCACAGAATCTGTGTCTAATCTGTATCCTCATTCGGGTAATAGAACTGACTTGACTTCGTTTATGGTTCGTGTTATTCATGCAATTGTCAGTGGTACTCAGATTTATTTACCATCCTTAATCTGTCATTTCATTCTTCAGTTTAGACTTCATCCTGGTCATAGTGACATTCCTTTTGGTTATTTAATGACTGTATTGGCTACACATATGTTAGTTGATATGCCGGTTAATGAGGCACCTATCCATCATCTGATTTTCAATAATTCTAATCTCAATAAGATGAAGCTGGAATTACTTCCTGAATAAGGTGGTGATGGTGGTGGTGGTCATGAAGAAGCTGGTGATGACATTAATATAGATGACATCTTTGAGGAACTGGATTCTGATTCTACAAATGATCCATATTTTGAACTATCTGAGTGCATTGGAGGGTAAAGTTAAGAATATAAATGAAAAGATGGAAAACATGTCTGTTGCTCATGATTTACAATTTAAGTACATGCGCAAATATCTTAAGCGATTGAACAAAGGCATGCACCAACTTGATCCCTCTATTCCTGCTTCGTCATCTGGTTCTAGTTCTGATTAGTTTATATGGGATTTTTTGGTCTGTAATAACTTTAAAACTTAGCACTAAGTTGACTGATTTGGAGTTGGATACTATTTTCTGATTAGTTTTATGCTGGGTATTTGTTCTTTGTGAAACTATGCTGATTTTGAGTTGGATACTATCTGTTTTGCTATAATCTCCTCATGTTTTCTCTCATATATCCCTTTATTTAGTTCTCCTTTATTGTTGTTTTCTTTGTTATATTGTGACAAAAAGGAGGAGAATGGTTTGTTCTTAACGATATGATTGTGAGAGGAGTAGCATTGGTTATGTTACTTAGGGGGAGTGACGATGTGATTTGATTATGAGTGGAGTAGTTGAATGTTGAATATTGAATTATAATTTGTAGGTAAGCTAGTTAATATTAACTGGTTCATGTTTATTTAACCAGTTCTTCTACTTTATGTTTATCTTGGTTATGTGTTTTGTCACTAATTTGACAAAGGGGGAGATTGTAAGTGTTATAGTTTATATCCCTGTCGGTTGTCAAATTTGTGATACCAAAATCACTGTTATATAACTTGCATAAGTGAAGCTCTCTCAAAGATAAACATTCTTGAACAATCAAAGCTCACAACAAGCAAAGATCACAAGTACAAAGATCAACCTTGACTACAAGTATTACTCACAAGACAAGACTTAAGAATGCAAGATTTCAAGAAGAGTACAAGGCAGTTCGTAAAGAAATTAGGACACTTTCAAGGTTGACCTACATCAAGACTTCAAGGCTGAGCTACATCAAGACTTCAAGGCTTAAACTTCAAGGTCACTTGTTCCTAATGTTTTCAATGTCCTTACTTCATGATTGGGGTTTGATTGACCATAGGTTGACCTTAGAAGTAGGCCATTTTGGATATATAAGTCATATGTATATGTCACATGAGTTTGGGCAGTTCGAGGACTTGTCCTAGGTTTTTTTCGACTAGTCCAAGCTTTGCTTCGACCAGTCCAAGAAATTCCTCGATCAGTCGTGAGTTTGTTACAAAATTCGGATATTTTCTGTTAGGCTTCGACTAGTCCAGGAATCTGTTCGACCAGTCGAAGGAACAGTGTCAACTGCATCTACGACCAGTTGAAAATCTTCGACTCAAAGTCCAACGATTAATTACAGGATCTTCGACCTGTCGAAGGAGACCTTCGACCAGTCGAAGGTGACCTACGACCAGTCGAAGGTGACCTTCGACCAATCGTAAAACGGTCAAAGCTTATCACGCCCGATTTTTTTCAAATCTGTTACTTCTTCAACTAGTCGAAGAGCTCCCTAGACCAGTCGAAGACGCGATCTGCTCACCTATAAATAGAGTATGAATCTCAAAAGAATTCAAGGAATTAATCAATCTATTCAAGCCAATCTTCGTTAAACTTCTGAGTGATAATTTTGTGCTCCATCTAAGCTAAGTGTGCTTATTTTATATTCTCTTTCTTTAGCTTTATTTAATTGATTTTGTTTCTGTTATTCCAATCAATTAAGGCAAGCCCTAGTTGGTTTAATTTAAAATCTATTAGACCTAGAACCATTGTAATTGAGTACTGGACATTGAACTTGGACATTCAATCATTTACTCTAATTTGGTTCTACCTGGCTGCTACAACTAAGGAGATAATCAGGTATTTTACATTTAATTGTAAATTCCTTTCTGTTTTGGTTTCTTTCAAGATTTGCCAGAAAAATCTTGTTGTATTGGTTATCTGAGGAGAGCCAGGAAAACTCAGAAGTGGGGTTTTTTTTATTGTGTAAGCTCACAAACAAAGACACAATTGTAAAGGTTTTGGGTGAACCTGTGAAAACCTATTTTGTTAGTGAACGCTAATATCCCCTATGTGAGGATATTAGGAGTGGAGTAGCATTCTATGTGGCTGTTGTTTAATCAGTTGGTGAACACACAGGCGAACCACTATAATCCCTT
Organism: Magnolia changhungtana; assembly: GCA_030180095.1. Classification (NCBI taxonomy): domain Eukaryota; kingdom Viridiplantae; phylum Streptophyta; class Magnoliopsida; order Magnoliales; family Magnoliaceae; genus Magnolia; species Magnolia changhungtana. The sequence goes on along the minus strand of JASAUF010000644.1, from coordinate 582,814 downwards.
GTGTTGTGGTTGAATGATTTACATTTCTAATCTTTAATTATTTATTTGTGGGATGTATGTATGGTGGTGAATGTTGTAATCATTTAATTAAAGCATTGTGGGAATTTTGTAATAACTTAGAATTTACTTTCTGCTATTCCTTTATCTACTTGAAATTCAATTTCCTTTAAAGTTGTTCCGGCAAGGTTGCCCTGCCATTTTTATGGTGTATAGCTGTCCCTAGAACAATACATTTGTGATTACAATTTATTTCAGTTTGTACTTATTTCTGTATTCCTCTTTGGTTTGAGATTTGATACAAAGATCTTTCTAGAAATAAGGTTGTCCTACCATAAACTCTGGTTTTTGGTGAAAGGTTGTCCTTAGAATAACATTTGTATCAACCTCTCAAGATCTAATTTTTAAGGTTGTTTTACTTTCCTGAATTGTGATTTATTTTGGCTATCATATTCTTTTTAATTCCACTGTTATAAGTTTTATTTAGCATAGTCCTGTTCATCCGCCCCCCCCCCCCTCTTTAGGACATATAGTTAGGCCTTTTCATACTTGATCGTGATTTTAGTTATTACGCCTTTTTATATACTAACATCCTGTCACGCCCCAAACTCGGAAACCGGGCTCACAAAATTTTCAATCGCCGAATCCGGCGCCGACAGCCTCCGTAGTACCCCATTCTCGGCTCCCAGCGCCCATACGCCAGATTCCGATCCTGGGATCCTACAAGGAGGATTTTCAGTGTGAATTTTTTTGTAATGTAGCATAACCACAAGCATAACCAAGTCACAAAACAACAACACCACATATCCACTATATTAAAAACTTTTAAGTACAATGCGGGAAGGGAAATACAATATAAAGATATCAAAGAAAACTCCGAAAGCTCCAGAAGACTGCTGTACGCTCCGAGCTCAACGCTGCTGCAACCTAACGCCACCTGCACGCATCTATCGTGCATAAGCTTACAAAAGCTTAGAGGGTGGTGAAAGTGTGTGTAAGGCGGGTGCCAAGTGTACAATATTAGAGTAATGCGAAAGTATGCGGTAAGTCCATGAATGCTATCAGCTATACTAAAGCTATGTAATGCAAGGCATGAATGCTGTCGGTCATACCAAGACCATGCGATGCGAGGCCTATGTAGCCAAATGTCATATGTGTTCACTCCCCAAGTATAGGGTTGTGATGTAGTAATAAACTCGGTAAGACCGAGGTTGAATCCACAGTGACTGAAACCTGTACGCTTTCTAAAAATAACTAGATCTAGAACTAGGCTAAGATGAAATCTAAACCAATTATGATTTGAGGAATAATGATGAAATATTAATCTAAAACTTAGGAAGAATCCGAGAAGGGAAACTAGGGATTCAGAGGATCCACTTGTAGAGATCAGGGAGATCTTATGCCTGTATTACAATTTAGGAAAATTAACTGAACTGCCTTTAGTGGGGAGTTCAGTTAATTTAGGAAAATTAACAGAACTCCCCACTTCAAGCCGATGGTTTTTGTCTTAAACAAAAGAAAATAAAAATAAAAAGGAAGAAAAACTTGTTCACTCCCCAAGTATAGGGTTGTGATGTAGTAATAACTCGGTAAGACCGAGGTCGAATCCACAGGGACTGAAACCTGTACGTTATCTGAAACTAATTAGGACTAGAACTAGAATGAGATGAATTCTAAATCAGATGAGTTTTGAGGAATAATGGTAAAATAATAATCTAAAACTTAGGAAAAATCAGAAAAGGAAAACTAGGGATTCAGAGGATCCACTTGTAGAAATCAGGGAGATCTTATGCCTGGATTAAAAATTAGGGATATTAACTAAACTTCCTTTAATGTAATTTTGAAGAGATGAAAGGTATATGAATTAGAATGGATTCCATCACCAAACCATGCCCAGGAGACAAAGCAAACAACAGAATTAAACTAATTACCAACCAATCAATGTATGAAGGTTAGGAAGGGTACCGACATCCAACCATGCCCAGGAGACGATGGTGAACAACAGGGCTTCCTGACGTCATAATCATAAGAGAAAAAGAACATGCTCAAAGCCATTGCAGACCCATTGTAATTTCAGTCACAATGACCATTAAAGACTGAAAACATTCCCTTAATAAAATTAAATCAAAATCAGATCAGTCTAAATAAAAGCCACAAGCAAGGAGGCCTCCCATCACGCTACAAGCTTCACCTCCTGGCCCTAGCCAAGAGGTTTAGCCACACATGAATGGGCTAGATCTCATGAAAGAAGGAAAAACAAAAACCAAAAAATTAACAACTAGAGTAAACTTTCCCTGTCTCTTTCTCTGCTCCACCTCCACGCTCCAGCCTCTCCCAGGATCTAAATGCCTTTCCCACGTCCACAACTCTCCTTTTATAGTCTGCCGATGGTCAGGGGTCTGGTGGCGCAGTCATGAAGGACTCGAGCACCAATTTTCGCACCAGTGCCGTGATCGGTGGGCCCCACGTGGTGTTTTTCGGAAAATCCACCCCATCCATTGGATTCGGACGAAATTTCACCGAGAATGGGTGGTTTTGAAGGTCCATTAGCACGGCCCACACGTAAGAAATCACAAAAAACTCGCTTTTTAACGTCCCAAGGCCCACTTTTGCCTCACTCGCACACATGTGTACGCATGGGAGTGGAATCTCAGCATGGTTTTGTAGTTATCGCGGCCCTCTACAAGATGGACGGCTCGGATCGTCCGTACAGGTGACGTACGAAGCCCACAATCTGACGCAAAAACTGGCAGCGGAAGATGCTACGCGGACGCGAAACGGCTTCCGTGGCAATGGTGGGACCCATTTCTTTAATTAAATGGCAAATCCACTCCGTCCACTGGGATGAGAGCGGAAAACCGGTCGGAAATGACCAGATCAGTTTGATTTAGGTGTGGTCCACCAGAGATTTGAACTCACCGTCCGTTTTGCGTTTTCCAGCGATCAAAGTCCGTACACATGCATGGGACCAAACAGACAGCTAGGCGATGGTAAGCAGGCCCTTATAGATCTGATGAATGGTGTAGATTCCTCATATGGACAATGGGTGGGGCCCACAACCGACGACCATCAATCGGTTCCGCAGACGCTGGACGGCGCTGCGTTTTCGACGAGAAAACCGCGGGTCAGCGGTTCGCTGACCCGACTTGTCATCCAGTGCATTCCCAGTGCACGCGTCCTGTGCACACTCATGCCTGATAAATGGGTCCCAACATGATGTTTCAAGAAATCTGATCCGTCCATCCTCTTTATCATATCATTTTAAGCGTTGGGACCAAAAATGAAGCATATCTAGGTAGCAGGCGGGTCCCGAATCAAGATTTTGGGAGCTGATATGTCAGTTTAGCCACTTCCACAGGGATCCAGGAGCTGAAATTCGACGTGTACGGTTCATTTATACTCTTCAGCTCATGTATAAAGTTTCGAGCAGAACGGATGGTGGGAACCCTGTGATCTTACATTTTGTCTGACTTTCAGGCCACTTGAGCTTCAGTTTCTCGATTTTCTGGTCTTTGGCGTGTAATTCCGTTGATCTTCGTACCCTGGGGTCCGTCCCTTGCTCGTGAATTCTGAGCGTCAAATCCACACTTTTAGTACCAAATTTCAGTTTAAGCTCCTAAATACATCCTGCATCGAAAACACGATTAATTTAAACCGTTAATCAGTACTATGTTCGTAAATTCAGGCAATAAATAAGGTCTGATATGCAATATTTGACCCTCAACACAACCCCCAACCAGCATTTTGCTAGTCCCAAGCAAAATATGCGAAAATTAATTTGAGAATTACGAGACAATTCTTACGAAGCCGAGTGATGTTTTGAAAAACAATCCAGATATGAGAAATCTTAAGATTCATGAATGGTGATTATCAATTTCTCCTGGCCTCTCATGCACGGTGAATTTCATAATCAAGTTCAAATATTAATCCATAAACTAGAATAATTTTAAACATTGAGTTCCATGGGTGTATAGTGAAATCTCAGCCTAACATCATTAAGAGATTAAATTGTCGATTTCATGATATCATTAGTAATCAATCAGAAAATTCATAACAACCATCACCTAAACCAAGATTTTTTGCCTCACAGATCATTCTTTCATTTTCTAGTTTTTTTTTTTTTTTTTTTTTTTTTTTTTTGTCAAGATGGGAATCAAAATTTCACTTATAGGGAGCAAACCTATGGTGAAACTAGTCGCCCAACTCTTTCCAACTGTTGATCATGGGAAAACGAAACCACACCTATAGGGAGCAAACCCATGGTGTAATTCCTTTTTTTTTTTTTTTTTTTTTTTTTTATACCCTGATGGCCAAATCTTTTAGGCTGGTTTCTTTCATGCTCAGTAATTACCAAGTTAATCATTCAATGTCAAACTGAAATCTCAATGTGTAGGTGGGATGTGGTATGTAAAACCATGACTCAATCAATGTGTACAACTTCTAATCATGGATTAACAATTCAAACTTAACTGTGAAATCTACAAATAACTGAATCCAAAAGTCATGAATTACCAACATCACGTATCTTGAAATTCTTAATCTAAGATGTCTTGTCAAAATTACTTTGAATTCGTAAGAAAGTCCAGAAAAAAAAAGCAAAAATTTTCACAATTTTTGCTCAAGACGAAGAAAAACACTGATTAGGTTGCCTAATCCACCACCCCCAACCTAAAATCTACATTGTCCTCAATGTAAAAGATGTGAGCATGGAATGCACATGGGACAACGAAAGTAAAAAAATTGATGGGAAGATAGTACCTGGATGATGAATCGTAAGAGACTTTCCAAGAGATCGCAGCATGGAATCCAGTCAGCACGAGAGAGAAAGTAGAACAAAAATAACAAAAATAAAATCCTACCTATACCACTTTCGCAGGTGCTTTCGATTGCATTTAGCGTATGCAACAAGCCTTTAAACCCCTAGGTTGCCCCTAGTGGACGAGTTGTAGTCTCGTGAGGGTTTGCAGTAATGTTACCCACAAACATTGAACTATCTACTCATGCTGCAAGGTTCATCTTCTGGCCAGTATCTTGATAAGTTCCTCAGTAAGTTCCTCAACAAGATCATCCAAAAGCCCTTTTTGCAAAAGGCTTGGGTGCCCTGAGCATGACTTTCCAGAGAGACTTATGTACCTCATAAGAAATTTTCCATTGCATTGCTTGAGGTAACCAGAGTATATGTACGATTCACCTGTGATATAAGAAGTTTCAACGTTAGTATCCCATGGTGAATCAGAGACTACAAGTAGATAAAGTTTAGAAAACTTCGCAAAAAGTGATGTAGCCTCAACACATTTCGAAGTGTCAATCTTCGGTTCAATTTTCAGCTCCTCCTCCTTTAATGGTAGACGGTTAGGATCAGGGGAAGAAGGGGCTTCAAAATAAGGGTTCTCTCGGTCAGTGATAACTACCGAGATGTTGTCTTGCAAGGCATCCACTTTGTCTTTTGACATGGGATCGTTTGACTTTGAAAAGTGTGCCCAGCAATTATCAAAAGAGTCGAAAATTTCAGCTGAGAGTGACTTATTTTCCTCATGGAAATCTGTAATGAGATGCTCAAGGACTCCCTCGCCCTTAAAAGTATATGAAGATATGTTCTCTTGCTCCAGCCCTGCACAAACATATTGAAGATCAATAGGGGAAGCATCGATGGGATCACTTTGTTCATTGAAACTACTCAATCGAGGCGTTGAACTGTCAGACGTGTACAGCTCAGATGGTGGTCTTAATTGAGTGGTTTCAAATTCTAGAGTCGTAGCGAGCAACTCATCCTTCTCCCGAATCAAATTATCATTCAATTCAAGAGAGTGGTCCAAACATGTCTCACAGAAGTTGGAAGGGTCGGTTTTAATGAGCTCATCTTCCACTTTTAAATCAGATATGTTAGGTGAGTGGAATAGCTCAGTATGACCGATCACTTCGTGTGCTTCTTGAGCATTGACCTGGACCATACTTGAGATTGATTCCAGGGGAATTTGGGTTGTGCTCTCATGAATCTCATCCCAATACTTCTCAGCTTCCAATTCAGTGCAGTACACACTTGAGATGGGACCGCTTTCCTCACAATCTATTCCTAAATTCGGTTGAGGTTCGAATGAACTAACCTCTACCTCATTATTGAATTCATGTGTGTCAAGTAAGGGAGGTGTGTCATCATCACTGTATTTGAAAGACACCCATGTATCTCCACCATTCTTTTGAACAGTCATCGAGATCGGCTCATTGGAAAATTGAACCACGTGCTCGTTAATGGAATCCAACTCCTCATTCCAAATTCCAGATTTCGTCAAAAGCGAGTGAGGATCACTTTCCTGGCATTGTATTTCTAGATTGGATTGTAGTTGGGATGCACGAGCTTCTTCTATCCTTTCAAGGCGCGAATTCAGTGCTTCCATTACTTTCATCGCTTCCGCAACATGTTGGTTGAATTGTTCTAGATTAAAACATGAATCCTCTTGGATCGTTTCTGGTTGGATCTCAAAGGTATGGGATCTAAGAGAATAATCATTACATGTTGTTGGTTCATCTTCCCAGTTTTGATGGTTCCACTGATTATAGTCATACGGATCATAGGTGGGAGAATCTGATGGTTGGTAATACTTATTATCACTCATAATATAATCACGCATTGTTTTCTTTTTCTCAGATGGGTGATAGTAATTCTCACTCCCATAGTTATGATAACCCCAACATTCACGTACGGTCCGTGGGGTGGAATTGTTCTCCGTATATGATCGCGTAAGGACTTCTTAATCGGTGGCTTTTTGTATTCCTACATTCTCGATGATAGTTTCGAGAAAAGTTTTGAGACATTGGTGGATTTCTATCATAATCATCATCCCAATATAGATTATTCTTCTCAAAGATACCGACGTTCCCACTCGTGCATATACATGGTGAAACTCTAACTCAATCTAATCCTAGAAGAAAGCAAAATCCTACAAAGAATACGTGAAAGTAAATGAGAAGTTAGAAAGATGTTACCGGACTAGAAGTTCCTATGTTAAAAACACGCAAAACAAACCAAAACACGTTAGTTTCAAAGTAAACCAAATCTAAAGAGTTAGAAAATCTAGAAATTTAGAAAGAGTTTACCAAATTAGAAGTTCTATCCTAACAACCTACAGAATAGGAAATAGGTTAGTTCTATAAACAAAATAGAAAACAAAATTAAAAATTAAAATTAGTAAAATCCTAATCTTAAACTAACTCTAAATCCAATTAATTTCAGAAGATCGTAGCGTCGGGTCCAAACCACGCTAAAAACTTGTTCACTCCCCAAGTATAGGGTTGTGATGTAGTAATAACTCGGTAAGACCGAGGTCGAATCCACAGGGACTGAAACCTGTACGTTATCTGAAACTAATTAGGACTAGAACTAGAATGAGATGAATTCTAAATCAGATGAGTTTTGAGGAATAATGGTAAAATAATAATCTAAAACTTAGGAAAAATCAGAAAAGGGAAACTAGGGATTCAGAGGATCCACTTGTAGAAATCAGGGAGATCTTATGCCTGGATTAAAAATCAGGGATATTAACTAAACTTCCTTTAATATAATTTTGAAGAGATGAAAGGTATATGAATTAGAATGGATTCCATCACCAAACCATGCCCAGGAGACAAAGCAAACAACAGAATTAAACTAATTACCAACCAATCAATGTATGAAGGTTAGGAAGGGTACCGACATCCAACCATGCCCAGGAGACGATGGTGAACAACAGGGCTTCCTGACGTCATAATCATAAGAGAAAAGAACATGCTCAAAGCCATTGCAGACCCATTGTAATTTCAGTCAAAGAGACCATTAAAGACTGAAAACATTCCCTTAATAAAATTAAATCAAAATCAGATCAGTCTAAATAAAAGCCACAAGCAAGGAGGCCTCCCATCACGCTACAAGCTTCACCTCCTGGCCCTAGCCAAGAGGTTTAGCCACACATGAATGGGCTAGATCTCATGAAAGAAGGAAAAACAAAAACCAAAAAATTAACAACTAGAGTAAACTTTCCCTGTCTCTTTCTCTGCTCCACCTCCACGCTCCAGCCTCTCCCAGGATCTGAATGCCTTTCCCACGTCCACAACTCTCCTTTTATAGCTGCTGGATGGCTGGGGTCGGTGGCAGAGTCATAGAAGGACTCGGAGCACCAATTTTCGCAGCCGTGATCGGTGGGCCCCACAGAGGTGTTTTCTGGAAAATCCACCCCGTCCATTGGATTCAGGACGAAATTTCAGTCAGGAATGGGTGGTTTTGAAGGTCCATTAGCACGGCCCACAGAAGAAATCACAAAAACTCAGTTTTTAATGTCCCAGGCGATCCACTTTTTGCCTCTGTACCGCACACATGTGTACGCATGGGAGTGGAATCTCAGCATGGTTTTGTAGTTATCGCGGCCCTCTACAAGATGGACGGCTCGGATCGTCCGTACAGGTGACGTACGGAGCCCACAATCTGGCGCAAAAACTGGCAGCGGAAGATGCTACGCGGACGCGAAACGGCTTCCGTGGCAATGGTGGGACCCATTTCTTTAATTAAATGGCAAATCCACTCCGTCCACTGGGATGAGAGCGGAAAACCGGTCGGAAATGACCAGATCAGTTTGATTTAGGTGTGGTCCACCAGAGATTTGAACTCACCGTCCGTTTTGCGTTTTCCAGCGATCAAAGTCCGTACACATGCATGGGACCAAACAGACAGCTAGGCGATGGTAAGCAGGCCCTTATAGATCTGATGAATGGTGTAGATTCCTCATATGGACAATGGGTGGGGCCCACAACCGACGACCATCAATCGGTTCCGCAGACGCTGGACGGCGCTGCGTTTTCGACGAGAAAACCGCGGGTCAGCGGTTCGCTGACCCGACTTGTCATCCAGTGCATTCCCAGTGCACGCGTCCTGTGCACACTCATGCCTGATAAATGGGTCCCAACATGATGTTTCAAGAAATCTGATCCGTCCATCCTCTTTATCATATCATTTTAAGCGTTGGGACCAAAAATGAAGCATATCTAGGTAGCAGGCGGGTCCCGAATCAAGATTTTGGGAGCTGATATGTCAGTTTAGCCACTTCCACAGGGATCCAGGAGCTGAAATTCGACGTGTACGGTTCATTTATACTCTTCAGCTCATGTATAAAGTTTCGAGCAGAACGGATGGTGGGAACCCTGTGATCTTACATTTTGTCTGACTTTCAGGCCACTTGAGCTTCAGTTTCTCGATTTTCTCGGGTCTTTGGCGTGTAATTCCGTTGATCTTCGTACCATGGGGTCCGTCCCTTGCTCTGGTGAATTCGGCGTCAAATCCACACTTTTAGTACCAAATTTCAGTTTAAGCTCCTAAATACATCCTGCATCGAAAACACGATTAATTTAAACCGTTAATCAGTACTATGTTCGTAAATTCAGGCAATAAATAAGGTCTGATATGCAATATTTGACCCTCAACAATATGCAAGATGCAAAGCAAGCGTGCCAGTACTCATCAAGTACACATATCAGTACAGTTCCCCTCTGGATATCACCGGGGTCTAATACACATCACACTGACTGCCTCCTCCCTAGCTGCACAGTCAAGCAAGTGGAAGAGACCACACTATCCGCCTGACCAGTAGTCTGCCAATACCTACCCGGTTCGTCGATAGCGGACACATTTGCGAGCTGGTCAAACTCAGCTTAGCTTATAGCCCCCTCACTCAGGCGGATAAGGCCACACCCCCTTCCAACCGACCACGACACAGTGGGAGACGCGGCCTACTGGTATTCGGCACTCGGGCGCTCGTGTATCCACTCGGTCTAGACGTTGGAGCATCTCCTGGTACCAAAAAGGTTCTGGGATTTTCACTCGAGGACATCCTAAGTGCCCACAGTGCTAGAACAAAGTATTTCCGGTATCCGATACGGCCATCCACGATGTGCCTGTGGAAGCCACAACCCTGATGTCGCTAGGGCGTGCAGTGATCAAGTCACACATATGCAAGATGCATGAGTCACACCGTCAAATCATGCAGCAATCTCACGCGTACCACGCGATCATGTGGGGCACTCTGTCTCATAAGGAGTCCCGTAAATGCCTCAGCCCAACAGCTTATGCTATGATCAATCATTCCTCATATCAAGCATACATATGATGCGTATGCACATGAATCATGGAAGTGTACTAAGCACGTTATAAAGTAATGAACTATCCTTATACCGAAGATGGGTCTAGATGGCATACGCACAAGAAGCATGGGCCCATCAACGAGCCTAATGGGAGAGTTATAATGCGGATATTTAACCAACACTATACTTGCAATGTGGACGTCAAACCAACATTGCCCCCAAGGCACGGTCCGTCATAAACATCATTACACGAACCATGGGGAATCACACATTGCAATGGACCTATACACATCTCATTGGGCCTCGACCCAAAGTCCTCAAATACATCAAATGGGCTGCCTCATATGGGCCTTTCATAAATCAAGTGGGCCGCATCAATGGGCCTTAAGTACATTGCAATGGGCCATGTCCCATGGGCCTTTGAATACATCACAATGGGCCTTGTAACATGGGCCTTATATACATTAAGGTGGGCCACATCAATGGGCCGCACCAATATAAGTGGTGATAATGAATTCCACCATTAAAATCCCTAGGGCCCACTATAACATTTATTTATCATACAATCTGTTCATAGAGTCACCAAGAACTTAGTGGCCCAAGGGTCTAATGGTGGACGTTCAATCGTCACTGTATAGTGTGGTCCACATGATAAATAGATCTATCTTATTTTTGGCCCCAAGCCTTAATACAAGCTTGCCAAATGGTGGACTGTTTAGATGCAACACAAGTATCATGGTGGGGCCCACATGAAGGCCCACCATCCCTTATAATATAAATAATATAACATTTAATTTATATATTATATATATATATATAGTTATATACACACGTATACACATGCACCCACATACACTCACACACACACACACGCATGCACACACACGTGCACACTCACACACGCACGCACACACTCTCAAGGGGCCCCACCGTCCACTGGACGGTGGGTTACAACTACATGCATCAGGGTAGGCTCCCACCGTCCGCTGAAGCGGTGGGAATAAAGCACATACATCACCGTGGGCTTCACGTGGGGCCCACTGTAATTTTTACTTACCATCCAACCCGTTCATGAGGTCACACAGACACGGAAATGAGGGGGAAAAATAAATTTCAGATTGATCCAAAACTTCGGTGGGCCCGGGAAGGTTCCGATGGTGGAATTCAATCACTGTCTTGTTTCTTGTGGTGTGGGCTACCCGAGCCATGGATCGGCCGATTTTCGGAGGGACCCACCTTAGGGGTGGTCCACCTCATGGACTGGTGCGGCAGATACAAAATATACATCATGGTGGGGACCACATGTGGGGCCGTGGCCCCCGCCCAAAACGGAGGACGCTTGTGCGTCCTTTCTGTTTCGACGGCAGCACAGCAGAAATGTTTCTTCTTGCCTTATATATATTTTTTTTAAACTGTATTTATGAGGTTTTTCAGGTGTGGGGCCCGTTTCAAGTGAATCCACCCCGTCCACTAGATTCTACGACCCAATACCTTCCAAAGGAGTCCAATATCCAATATTTTTCGGCGCATAAAAAGGTCAGGGTGACTTTCAACGGTAGGAACCACTGTTTTGCATGTTATGGCCCGCCTGAAAATCGGATGGACTTCATTCTTCGGCTTAGCGCCTAAAATAATACAGGGAAAAGGATGGATGGCGTGGATTGAAGCATGCATCAAGGTAGGGCCTACATGAATGACCCACCCAAGTAGCCATAAACAAAAAAATAAAGGTGTTTTCACCTTCACGTCCAGAGACAGACTCTGGACTCTTTTTCTTTTCTTCTCCTTCTCATTTTTTTTTGGGCTTATGGAAATCTTAAGGTGGGCCCTTCCTAGGTGGGCCACCACATGGTGAGGTGGTGTGGTTACAATACATATGTAAAGTGGGCCCCACCTTTAGATGGTTGGATCCAATACATGCTCCATAGAGGGGTCCATCGAAGTGGGTCATACAAACATAACATCACAAGAAAGAAAAAGAAAGAGAGATAGGAAGAAAGAGAGTGGGACACACGTGTGATGGAGGGACCCCGACACTATGGGCCCTTCCTTGCATTCCATCATACATAAAAAGGTAATCAAAGTGGGCCATTAGCCACATCATAGGGTCCCAAGTGAGATCCATACCATTGATCGGTAGGCCTCACTTGGCCCATCATAAAAACATAGAAATCTATCCTATCAAAGCACCCACCGTCCGATCTTCTTAGTCCGTTGGAAAGCCGACCTTCTTGTGCTCCTCTTTGACGGTGGAGATTGGAATTCAAGGGCTAGGATGGAGGGTTTTGGGAAGGGAAAGGTGGGCCTCACATATGCATTTTTTTTTTCTTCTCATGGAAGGCTCCCAACGTGGGATTTTTTTCTCATTTGGGTTGCTTGGAAAGATGTGAATGGAAAGAGAGAGAGAGAGAGATAAGGAGAGAGGGATGGGAGATGTGAGGTGAAAGGGTGAGTGATGTGTGATGTGTACTTGACTAGGTATGGGTGTGTAAGAGAGAGGGTGAGAAAGAGTTGACTTTGGAGAGAGAAAGCATGGTTGCTTGTACTTGACATTGAAGTGATTGATTGATTGATGTGATTGATTGATTGATGGGATTGATTTGACATTGTGTAGAGATTCTCTCGGGATCGTAAAAGTGCGGCGTTTCTTCGAAATAAACGCCAGCTCACATCTTCTGGTCAGGATATCGGATCGGTGCGTGAGTTGCGGCGTTGGAACCGCGGCGACGGTGCGGTCGCAACGATACAGGTCTCAAATTAAGTCGACATGAATTTAAAGAAAACGACATACGGTCGTGCGCAACGTCGATTATCAGTTACGGATTGCCGGACTTTGACGAAAAGGATCGCAGGATTCATCGGAACAGTACGAACTAGGATACGGGTCTTACACATCCCTTCTTACGTATGAATGCCCTACTAACCATCTAATTTCATACTACATTATTTGATCACTGCATGATATTGGGCGGTTTAGGTACCTGAAATGACTATTTAAGATATCCATGATATTGGGCTTCAAATTCCAATCATGTTGAGTGGCCCTAAGTCTAATACACACCTAAGTACTCATGGTGCACTTATATGGGCTTTGATTTGGGCTTTGTTGAGGAGAACATATAGTTATCAAGAGGCCCAAATCTAGGCCCATATCATCATGGTGAATTGGTAGTCATTCTGGCCCCTAACTAAATTTTTGACTCATAGTTTATTTCAATTTAAGATCACCGCCATTTTATTTATTTATTTATTTTTATTTAGGTCAACTTAGATGTTTGATCCGTACATTTCTATGACTCAAGGGATGAACCGTTTGAAGAAACTATGTATGCATCAAGATAAGCTCTAGAAAGGTTTTAATGACACGATTTAATTAGCATTATTTCCTATGGAGTGGTTCACATGAATTTGAATCTCTTTCAGTTCTTGGAACATGGCCCACCTAATGGACGAAGCAGATGGAACCCATACATTATGGTGGTTAGCCAAGGGTCCCACCATATGGATAACATAAATAAAGAACAAATACACCACGTGTCATGCCCCAAACTTGAAAACCGAGCTCACAAAATTCCCAATCACTGAATCTGGTACCGACAACCTCATAGTACCCCATTCTTGGCTCCTAGCACCCATATACTGGATTCCGATCCTGGGATCCTACAAGGAGGATTTTCAGAATAAAATTTCGTAAAGAAGCATAACCATAAGCATAACCCACAACCAACAACATCACCACATATCCACTATAATAAAAAAAAAAACTTTTGGGTACAAGGCATGAAGGGAAATACGATATAAATAATGAAGACTCTAGAAGCTCAGCTGCATGATCTTGCCTCAATACTATTGCGTCCTAGTGTCACTTGCACGCAGCGGTCGTGCATAAGCTTATAGAAAGCTTAGAGGGTGGAGTAAGTGTATGCGCAAGGTATGTGCCAAGTACGCAATATCAGAGTAATGCGAAAAATGCTGGCAAGTCCATGAATGCTATTAGTTATGCAATGTAAGGCTGAATACTGTTAGCCATACCAAGGCTATGCGATGCAAGACCTACGTAGCCAAATGTCATATGCAAGATGCAATGCAAGCACATCGGTCCTCAGTTGGATCCACATATCAGTACAGTTCCTCTCTAGGAAATCCACATATTAATATAATTCCTCCCTATACAGTCACTAGGGTCTAGTACACTACAGTTGACTACCCCTCCCCCAGGCGCACAATCCAATGTGAGTGTAAGAGACCTCATTATCTGCCTGACCAATAGTCTCCCAATACCTATCCTGCATGTCGATAGCAGACCCATTCCTCGAGTTGGTTAAATTCAACCTAGCTATGCCCCCTTCTTTATAAGCAGGTAAGGTCACACCCCCTTCAGTGGGAGACGCAGCCTCCTAGTATTTGGCACACAGGCGCTCATGTATCCACTCGGTCTCAACGTTAGAGCAACCTCTTGGTACCATAAGGGTTTTAGGAGTTTCACTTAGGGACATTCATCACACCCCAGTGTTATAAACAAGTATTTCCAGTATCTAATTTTGCCATCCACGTTATGTAAGACCCGTATCGTACATCGTACTGTTCCATAGACTCCCACGGTCCTCCCTATCAAATTTTGGTGACCTACGATCTGTAATCGGTATTTGCCCGTGACACTGAGTTACACCCTATCAACCCAAGTCAACTCGACCCGAGACTTGTACCCTTGCGATCGCGCTGTTGCCGCGGTTCCAACGCCATGACTTGCGCACTGATGCGACACCCAGGCTAGGAGTTGTGGGCCCCCGTATATTTTGAAGAAACGCCGCATGTTGCCAATAACGAGAGAATCTCTACCCAAACATCACATCAATTAATTAATCATATGTCAAGTACACATCCCATCTTAACCCATCACTCTATTCCATCCCCAAGTACACGACCCATCCCCAAAGTGAACTCTCTCTCTCTCCACTCATCCCTTACACCCATCACCATTCCTCTTTCCCATCCATCACTCTCTCTCTCTCTCATTTTTCTCTCTTCACTCCTAAGCTACCAAGGGAGCAACCATCCAAGCTTTCCAAGAGGAGAAGCTAGGTGTGGCCCACTTCCTACCCTAAGATCCTCACCATCCAACCCTTCAAATCTCATCATCCTCCATCAAAGAAGAAGCCAAGGAGCTAAGGAAGCCAAGGGATCAAGGAGTGCAATTGGTGGGTGAGTTAGGATTTCCACTATTGATTTTTACGAATTAAGGGCCCACATGTGGTGGGACCCATCTTGATGTATGCATTGTATCATAGAAGGGAGCTCATAGTGGCAGAGCTCCCTCCATCAACGCCATCTCTCTCTCTCTCTCTCTCTCTCTCTCTCTCTCTCTCTCTCTCTCTCCCCCCTTTGCGGCCCACCTTGATGTGTGGATGCTACCCACACCGTCTAGCCCGATAAGGGCAGCGGCCTAGTAGGTCCACCAATTTCATCCAGGTCGTCCGTCAGATTGACGTCCAGCAGGCCTGGACGATTAGGGTAACACAAATATCGGTTTGATGTAAAGTAGGTGGGCCACATGTGTGGACCCACCTGTTGTATGCTCTTCACTCATGCCATCCACTGTCCATTGGCTGGACGGTGGAGCCTACCTTGGTGACATGTTAATTACCCACACCGTCCAGTCTGCTGGACGGTGGGACACTCCCTGTGATATAAGTGTTTTATCTAGACCGTCTAGGTCATGGATGGTGGGCCACGTATGTGTGGACCCACCTCCGATATTTTCGTTTCATCCAAGTCGTCCAACGATGGGGATCCACCTTGATTTATATGTGTTTAATCCCAGCTGTCCGTATTGGACGGGCCTGGATGAAGGAAACGATAAATACCAGCTTGATTCAGAACTCTGGTGGGCACACTGACGTGGACCCACCCTTACATTTTGATTTTATCTTCACCGTCCATCTTTGGACGGTGAGATGGAAGTAGTTTGGCGGGTGCTTCTCACACCAACAATATATATTGATGTATGACGTCAGCAAGTGGGTCCCCTTTTGATGTATGTACTTCACCCACCATCCACGTGGATGGTGGGGCTTACATGTGATGTGTGTGGGGTCCACATCGTCTAGATGGATAGGACAGTGGGACCCACTAGATATATGCACTTTATATTCACTGCCCATCTGTGTGGGCCCCTCTACATGATGTATGTGTGGCTACAAGTGTTTCATCTGTGCTAGCCTGGGGTCCACCATGATGTATGTGTTGCACCATCCAGATCTTGTGGGACCACCACGATATATGTTTGATCTAGACCATCTGTGCATGGGGACCACCGTGATATGTGTTTTATTCTCATCGTCCATCTGGACGATGGGATCCACCATATTATATGTGCTTTATCCCCACCATCGAAATGGGACAGTGGGCCCTCACATGATGTATCCGTTGTATCCAGACCATCCATCTGGAGGATGGTGGGACCCCACATTAATGTATATGTTGTACCTCCTCACCGTCCAGTCCAACTAAGGATAGTGGGCAACAGTGATGTATGTATTATGTTTACGCCATCCAGCAGCCCAGTAGGGCCCACTTGTTGTATGTGATGTGGCCCAATGCGATGTATATGTGGCTCGAGTATGAGGCCCATTGTGGTGTATTTATGGCCCATTTAGCGAGGCCCATTATGGTGTATTTGTGGCCCATTTGGTGAGGCCCATTGTGATGTATGTGTGGCCCATGAGTGAGGCCCGATGTTTTGTATATGAGGCCCATATGATGAGGACCGATGTGTTGTATATGAAGCTCATGTTATGTGGCCCATGGTGATGTATATGAGGTCCATTGTGATGTGTATTAGGCCCATGAGATGCAACCCATTGCGTTGTGTAAGGCCCATGTGATGCGGCCCATTGTGGTGTATATGAGGCCCATACGATGCGGCCCACTTGATATATATGAGGTCCACACGATGTGGTCCACTTAATGTATATAAGGCCCATGTGATGCAGCTCAATGTGGTATATATGAGGCCCATGCAATGCAGCTTACTTGATGTATATGAAGCCCATGCGATGTGGCCCACTTGATGTATATGAGGCCCATGTGATGCGACCCACAGGATGTATATCAGGCCCATGTGATGCAGCCCATTGTGATGTGTATTAGGCCCATGCGATATGGTCTATTGTGATGTATATTGGGCTCTTATGTGAGGCCCATTATGTTGTATGTGAGGCCTTTATGTGAGGCTATGGGCCCCACTATATTTTAGGCTTTATGTAGGCCACTCCTTGGGAGCAATGTTGGTTAAATGTTCACATTGATGGGCAATGATGGTTAAATGTCCACATTGTGACCTTCCCATAGGCCCTTTATTAGGCCGATTATCGAGGCCGCTTGTCGATGCTGATTATCGATGCTGGTTATCGATACCGATTATGAGTATGTGACAACAAAGCACCATGATACATGCCCATACGTATCATCTGCATGCTTGATATGAGATGTGGTTGACCATTGCATATGTCATTGGGCGGATTATTATGGGACTCCCCGAGAGACGAAGTTGCCCCACATGATCACGCAACACATGCATGTTTAATGCATGACTGGATGGTATGACTCATGCATCTCTTATTTTGTGATATGACCACCATATGCCTTAATGACATCAGGGTAGTGGCCTCCACAGGCATGTCATGGATGGCCAGATGGGACACCGAAAATGTTTGGTTCTAGTATACGGGTGTCATAGATGTCTTTGAGTGAAAATTCCTAAAACCTCGAGGCCATGGGACGCCCCAACATCTAGACCAAGTGGATATATATGAGCGCATGAGGGCCATATACTAGTAAGCCGTGTCTCCCATTGTGTCATGGTTGGTTAGGAGGGGGTGTGACCTTACTTGCCTAAGTGAGGGGGTAATATCTAGGTTGAGTTTGGCCAGCTTGAAGAATGGGTCCGCCATCGACGAATCGAACCCAATATTGGCAGGCGGACAGTGAGGTCTCTTCTACTTACCCAGTTGTGTGCTTACATAGGGGTGGCAAGCTAGCGTAAAGTGTAATAGACCCTAGTGATGATCCTAAAGATGTACGATACTGATATGTGGATTTATTGAGTAGGAGTTGCATACTCATTTATTTATTCATTCACTATCCACTCGGGCTGGTGGTGCACAACTAATTATTATGTGTATCTTCGTAATGACTAGGATTTCAGTTGGGGTGTGCGACCAACCTGAGATCAGGAGTTTACCACATTGAGTCTGATTATCCAAATTTAGGTATGGGACTAGTTTGGATAGAAGTCCCTTGTGATGGACCCCATAGCCTACGATACTACGTACTATCATCCCGACTTGACACTCCAGCTTGGTTATTTCATTCGTACCGCATATTGCATTACATCTTCAACACATGGCATTTAGTTTACTATGCTTCTATATTACATGGTCTAGATACAGTTGTCGGTATTCGTAGACACGTCAGGATTTGCATATTGCATTGCTTCCTTAGTATATGATATTTGGCTTACTATGTCTTTGTATTGTATAGCTGGTATGCATTCCTCAATATATGATATTGCCTTATTATGTTTTTGCATCGCATAACCTGGATAAGCTGATGGTATTTATGGACTTACTAGTATATTTCGGCATTACTCTGATATTGTATTTTGAGCACGCTTATATTGCGCACACACTTACACCACCCTTTAAGCTTTCTATAAGCTTAAGTACGATAGATGCGTGCAGGTGGCATTTGGTCACAGCAGCTGATGTTTTATTTAAACCAACATGATTTAAATGATTTTTAAACTCGCAAGTATACGAATCAGATGTAGATATGGTACGTATTACGAGATCATTCCCACGAAGACTGGTCGTCACAATTCAAATATGTGATTCTCCTTAACTATCCAACAAATAATGGAGTGAATTACTAAGCACAATTCTAAAAAAAAAACAATTGAGAATAGGGAAGAAAATTCAATCAGAGAAAGAGCACTAGGACTTTCGAATCCACCCCTAATTATCCTAACCCTTGTTTTGTCTGTTGATTCACCTTAATCTAGATTGATACCACTTATATAGAGAAATCACGATCTGTGTCCTTAATCGGGCATACAGAATGTCTAATTCCTTTAAGCAATGCCATGAATAACATATCCCATGTCCTTGGTCGGGCACATGGTATGTACAATTCATTAAAGCACCCTGTTTCTTCCTTTATAGGAAACCTGTTCATGATCAGACACAAGCACCTAGAATAAGCATCCAAATAGCATCCATATATATACTTTGGTCAAGTTCATAGATGGAGAAGTACAAAATTCAAACCAATCAAGCCCACTTAGAGAAAGAAACAAATTAATTAAATTCAAGATGGAATCAACATAAACAAGAGTTATTCAAATTAGGAGCTTCATCTCAGCCCTAGACAAAGGATTTAGAAATCCATGTGATCAATTATAATGAAGGAAAAATAAAACATAAACACTAAAAACATCCTCTCTCTTCTCTTTCTTCTCTTTCTTCTCTTTGGCTCTGGATCTTCCCAAGCTCTGCCTCCAGCTATCGATCTCCTCTTCCCCCTGTCCTCCTTCTCTTCTTTTATAACTGTGAAAGACCGTGGAGAAGTCGCTAGAGAACCGACTCCAGTTCCGCAGCAGAAACCGGACGCCGATTCTGTTTTGATGTAAGAGGAACTTGAGTTTTGACCTGCGTTTGGCGCTGATTGGCCATCTATATTGGAGATCTGAATCATTCAGACTTATAGGTGACAGACGGAAATCCCCTGGAGTTAATTTGGACGTTCCAGATCACAAATCAGGCCATGTCCACGATCACACAAGGACCGTGAAGAACGGACTGCGTCCGGATGCCAGATTTATAAACTTTCTTACTGAGATGCTCGGTGAGCCCCGTAGTGCTGTTTTTGGAAAGATCCACCACATTCATTGGATTTATGGAGAAAAACCAGTAAATAAGGAGTGGTTTTGGCTTGGATTAGGTGTGGCCCACCGTAATTTTCATTTCACCGTCAATCTTCTGTTTGACTGAGATCTTCGCACTTTTACTTGCATGGAAATATACGGACACCTAGGTGAAGGTCTTGGCCACCTCCTGGGACAAGTGAACAGTTCGGATCATCGGAACGGGCAATGAGTGGGGCCCACTAGTGAAATTAGTGCCGGACAGCGTTCGGACGTTGTGACAGGGCATGCGGACTTTCTTCCGCTGTTGAAGTCGGTGGGTCCCATTTCATTATTATTTGCAAAATCCACACCGTCCACTGGATGAAGTATAAGATTTTGATTGGGAATATGTAGTTTCTTTCTTCTGTTGATGATGCCCACATGATGTTTTTATCTGCCATTCAATCTGCTTTTAAATGGTATTCTCATCTGTATGCGGGCATAGGGTTGGAAACCCTTCATTGTACGGTCGGTTTTCTCTCTTGAAACGAATGGACGGTCCGGATGGTCTTTATAAACGAAGGTGGTGGGCCGTTGAAATTCACACGGACCTCTGCTGCTTTTACGCAGCAGAAAACGGAAAAAAAAATTCATTTTTTTAGAAAGAAAGTCGGGTCAACGCCTGCTGACCGACTTAGTCCATACGGTGCACGGCTAGTGTACATATGCACTGTGTACACACTGCATACACAGGGCCCACTGTAATGTTTTTGAGAAATCTTCACTGTCCATCCTTTTTCTCATATTATTTCAACCGTCAGGACCAAAATTGATGTATATCCAAATATCCAGCGGGCCCCACTTAATGAATTAAGGGGCTGATCTGGCCGTTAGGATACTTCCCAGGATATCTAATGGCTGAAATTTTATATGTACGGTTTATTTATGGCCCCCATCACATGTATGAAGTTTCGAACCGAATGGATGGTTGGAACCATGTGATCTTGCATCTTGGACCAATTTCGGGCCTCTTTAACGTGAACGGCTTGATTTCCTCAGATCCCTGGCATGTAAATTCATTGATCTCAGTCCTCTGGAGTCCGTTCCTTGCTCTGGTGTCTTCGGAGCGTAAAATCCACGCTTTTAACATCATTTTTCAATCAACGCTCCTAATTACACTCTGCAACAAAAACACGATTAAAATACGATGTTAGGCATTATCATGTATGTAATATAGGGCAATAATCGGGGTCTAATATACAATATTCGACCCTCATCAGCAGCATTGAGCTTGGAGTGTGCAGCTGTCTTTTGGAGCTTCAATTTTTACAATATGCATTTTCCTTTCGGCACTGTATTCAACTGTTTATATTAGTGGATATGTGATGATGATGTTGCCTATGTGATTTCGGTAAACTTGTGGTTATGCTTCTTACGAGATAAATGTATGTTGAAAAATCCTCATTGTAGGATCCTAGGATCGAAATCTAGCGTATAGGCGCTGGGAGCCGAGAATGAGGTACTACGGAGGTTGTCGGCACTGAATTTAGCAATCGGGAATTTTGTGAGCCCGGTTTCTGAGTTTGGGGCGTGACACATTATGCCTGTGGAGGCCACAACCCCGATGTTGCTAGGGTATACAGTGATCATATCACATAAATGTGAGATGCATGAGTCATACTATCCAGTCATGCATCAATCCTACGCGTATCGTGCGTTCATGTGGGGTAAATCTGTCTTTCAGGGAGTCCTAAAAAGAACCAGCCCAATGGCACATGTTATGATCAATCACTTCTCATAACATCATACAATGATGCGTATGAGCATGTATCATGAATGCTATACTAAGTATAGTCTCAGGGTGTCTTACTAGACCAGGTACGCTAGCATGATTATCAGATATAAACAATAATCAACCCAAACACATGATGGGTGGTCTATGGAAGAACGGTGGATCTCTTCAAAACATCAAGATCAGTTCTAAATAGTGGTTATACCAAATCTAATACCACATATTCATCCATCTATAGCAAGGGGTGATGATGTACTCACCCATAGATAATGGATGGTCTATATGTCATACATCGAGGGTGGACCTCACGGGGTGAATCATACAATAAGAGGGAGTTAAGTAGATGAGCCTAAGTACATTAAGTGGGCTTCCTCACCCACCCTATCATATAGTACACCTCAGCTTTCTATGGGGGCCTGGTAAGCACAAGATGGGCTTTAAGGTTGGATAATCCTAATAGCATCAATGGAGTGATGGGTCATACTAATTCCAATGGGGGCCCAATTATTTGGGTTAGTCCAATAAGCGAAGATGAGAATAGGCCTAACAATGGGCCTAGGGAGGTTTACAATATGGACATTTAACCATCATTGGCCCCATAGTAATGGGTTTAATAATAGGCCCTAGGGAGGCTTACAATGTGAACATTTAACCATCATTGCTCCCAAGGTGTGGCCCACCTAAAACCTATCCTATAATGGGGGCCATTGGTCCTTATACTGCATAGAAAATGGATGGGCATCATGAGCATTATCATATACATCATGGTGGACTCACACATCACAATAGGGCCTCACACAAGGGTCTCACACATCATAATGGGCCTTATCACATGGCCTCCCATATACATCACAATGGGCCTCATCACAAGGGCTTCAACACATGGCCTCCCATATACATCACAATGGGCCTCAACACATGGCCTCCCACATACATCACAATGAGCCTCATATACATCACAATGGGTCTCATCACAAGGGCCTCATATACATCACAATGGGCCTTATGGCAAGTGCCTCATATACATCATAATAGGCCTCAACACATAAGCCTCATATACATCATAATGGGCCTCATGAAACAGCTCATGGCCTAAGAACAATGGGTGGATAGTGTGTGTAACACATATATTATAGTGGGTTGTTTGGGGCAGACCATGATCCAGCAAAACGGATGGGCAACATGTATATACAACAAGGTGGGCCCTGCACATTCAACAGGGTGGGCCTTGCACATACAAAGGTGGTGGGCCTACATATACATAGTAGGTGGGCCAGCTGGGCATCCCACTGACAGACGGCTTAGAAAAAACACATCATGATGGGCCTGTTGCCACTGGACGGCATGGATGAAACACATCAGGTTGGTCCCACTATGTAACGCCCTGAAAAATTGGGGGTCGAGTAGCAACTCAACTCCCAAGTTCCAAAACATCACTTATGCAACATATATGCTTAAGATTGAATGTTGTCCGTGTTAGTGTGTTAACCATGAGTGAGATTATACCAAAATAGTAATCCATACTCCAGATCAATTAATATAACACAAGCGGAAGACCAAAAGATGTGTATATAGACGGGTATGAGCCAAAAATTCACAATCAGTCTCCAGAGTATGAATACATCACTGAGTCACCATATACATGTAATAGTTCAAAATCAAAATGTTAAAAAAAAAAAGTTCAACTACAATGATAAGCCCTGTAGCCCTTCGATCCGGACGGCCTAAGCGAAACCGTCGGAGAACTGCATGAAGTGCGCAAGCCTGAGCGCATGACAAGTTGAATCAGGTTACTTGATGAGCTCGACTAGCCTGAGCGCATGACAAGTTGAACGACATGAAGTGCGCAAGCACTCCGCGTGGCATAGCCACTATCGCCAACCGAAGTACGACTTGGGATCACCGAACACATCTAATGCGGCGAAAATAACCTCAGCCACCAAAGCAGGGCCTATTACCGATTGCCTGGACTATATAATAGCCCCAAACGCATTCAATTACAACGATCTAGCATATGAGATACTCAAGCAGTAATGGAGCAATGATTCAAATCATACAATCAGTTGAGCATGTTATGAAGTACAACATAAACATGAATCCGCACTTATGCATTTCAGGTAAAAGCAATGAATATGAAACAAGGCATATGGAGGAAATCATACACATCATTAGAGTGGCTGAGAATCCTATCTCAACACCCATTTAAAGAATAGTTTACAAGTATTTATTCATATAGAGATGTGTACAAACACTTAGCATACACATTATATCATACATGGTATGTATTGGTTAGCATACATATTAGGGCAAGTCCTTTCGTCAAAGGATTGCCACCTACACAACAATCGCATAGCCACAATAGTTAGTCATGGCGTACACTAACGCAAGGTTTATACTCATTTAGTCTTTTGCTCAAACACTTAAGCTACGCATTGTAACATACACGACGTATGTTAATATAACATGTATTAGGCTAATCCGTTCACCCAGAAGTTGATACACATGCATCTAGCATACATAAACAGCAATTAATCATGGCAAGCACAAATTTGAATTTCATACATATACGGTATTTTCTACAAATATGAGGAATACAGTATATTCAACCTAGTTAACGTATAACTGAAAAATGAAACGGACATCACTTTATGCATGTGAAATAACACCTACATCAAGAATAAACCATTAACTGACATTGAAAGCCTTGAAAACCATAATCTATATGTCTATAGTCTGCACCTTACACTGATAAACTTATAACAGAGTCGTTTTAAACATGTAGACTTTGTCACCGGCAGAATGACAACCTATAGCATGAAATAGATTAGCTATTTCATCATTTCACTATTTAAAACCCTAGAACAGATTAGGGCTAGGTTTTCTTACCTAAGAACGAAGTTAGAATCGCTGGAATAACGATTTGGTAGTGATGGATAGGCATGTAGAATAGTAGGGATCGAATCCTAGGAGTGATTCTAACTTCTCTCTCACTTTTTTCACTTTACTCTCTTCTCTCTCCTAAGGTTTTTCCCAAATTCGTATGGAGTGAATGAGAGAGGGTTTAAGGTCCATATATAGGCCTAAAACTGATGGAAATGACCCTAGGGCCAAGGTATACTTAGGTTATAGCCAAAGGGCATCTATTTCAGCTCAACGGAGCACTTCCGGAGCCCCCCTGAGCCTAAGGTCGGACTTAAGCTCCCTTATGTTGGATCTAGGTCAAGCTGAGTTTTCGGTCCGATCGGGTTTACAGATCGGCCGTGGCGGACCAGTTTCAGTTCAACGGTCCACGATCACCGATCAGGGCCACAAGTATACTGGCCTGTGTAGGAAATTTTTCCTGATCCAAGGGTGTATTTGGATCAGATTCTGACCGTCTGAATTCTTATATTCGGCCTACAAGCGACAGGTCTCAGATGACTTAAATTTAGATTTTTATTTCTAAGATATCCACGTTTCTCACACACTTCACTCCGGGCTCAAGCGAATAGCTTTGGGACACTATCTGGACTTGATTTCCGAGGTGGTGGTCAAGTCCAGCAAGGCGGTCTTAATTATATAATTTTGTAGCAATCAGACTTTCGACGTGCGGTCTAGATCTGATACGGAGTTTCAATGTGCTCCCGAGAGCAACTAGGTAATGAGATTGATCCTAGATTTTAGGGTAACCTAGCGTCAATGATTCTACAAGTTTTGGGTCTTGCAGATCGATTTAAAGTGGATCAAGTGGATTTCGTAGCTAATCTAGTTTAGCACTTAGTTAATTTTGTCTAATTCCTAAAGGATTTGATCCTGAGTGATTTCTGTCTGAGGTGATACTCAGGTCTTTGTACGGAATTTTCTGAGATGTTCCAATCTACCCCCCCCTTAAAGAAAAATTTCATCCTCGAAATTAGTACGTTTTCGTACTCCTTAAGAATCTGAGGGTAGTTCTTTCTGACCTCGGCCTCTGTCTCCCAAGTAGCCTCTTCCTCAGTGTGATGCTTACACAATACCTTCACAAGTGGGATGACCTTGCTACGCAACACCTGCTCCTTCCTGTCTAGAATACGTGTTAGACACAGTACATATGTAGCATCCTCGCTCAACTATACCTGCTCCTACTTGATAATGTGGGAAGAATCAGGAACGTATTTCTTCAGCATAGATATATGAAATACGTTGTACACGCCCGTAAGTGGTGTGGGTAAAGTAAGACAGTATGCCACCACACCCACTCGGTCTAATATCTAGAATGGGCCAATGAACTGCGGCGCAAGTTTCCCTTTCTTGCCAAAACGCAGGACTTCCTTCACGGGAGAAACTCGGAGAAATACATGGTCCCCAACTTCGAACTCTAGCGATTACCGCCTCATATCGGCATAGCTCTTCTGTCTGCTCTGTGCTGTAAGAAGTCGATGCCTGATAATATCGATCTTCTTTGAGGTCGCTTGTACTAACTCTGGCCCAATCAAACTGCGCTCGCCAAACTCTGCCCAGCAATGCGGTGCTCGGCAAGGGCGCCCATACAAGGCCTCGTAAGGAGCCATGCCAATACTCGCCTAAAAACTGTTATTGTAGGTGAACTCTGTATACGATAGATAGTCATCCCAACTGTCCTTAAAGTCCAAAACACAAGCCCACAGCATATCCTCTAAAATCTGATTCACCCGCTCCGTCTGCCCATCAGTCTGTGGGTGGAATACAGTACTGAACTTCAACTTCACACTCATCGCTTCCTGGATACGAGTCTAGAAGATGGATGTGAATCGGGTGTCTCAGTCCGACACAACTCCAGAGGAAATTCATGTAAACACATTATTTCTTTGATGTACAATCTGGCCAAGTCGTCTACCGAGTTCGAAACTTTGATAGGGAGGAAATGGGCCGATTTCGTTAACCGGACCACAGCCACCCAAATGGAATCATGTCCCTTCCTCATCTTCGGTAGCCTTGAGATGAAATCCATGGAAATGAAATCTCATTTCCATTCTGCTATGGGCATGGGCTATAACAGTCCAGGAGATCGGCGATGCTCTGCCATGACTTGCTGGCAGGTAAGACAATGAGACACATAATCTGCTATGTGGAGCTTTATGTTGTCCCACCAGTACGATCTCTTCATATCTTGATACATCTTCGTGCTTCCTAGATGCATTGCTATTTTTGAACTATGTGCAGCCTCGAGGACTTCTTGTCTCAAGCCATGAAGATTTAGGGCGCATAGGCGGCCACGGTAATATAAGCCCCCATCTATACCAACTCTCCACTCGGCGTCCTCATCGTCGCTAGCCTGCTCACGAAGCTCAAACAATCGTCCATCGTCCTTCTGGGCCTCAATGATCCTATCATCAATAAGTGGTCACACACGAATGTGCGCGACACTCTCGAACGGCTCCTCCACAGTGAGTTTCTGCTCGAAGTCTCGTACGAACTCTACCATACCCCATTCTGCCACCATCAACGGAGCAGCAAATGTTATAGCCTTCTTGCAGCTCAACGCATATGCCACAAGGTTGGCCTTTCCAGGATGGTAGGAAACCTCAAACTTGAAGTCCTTCAAGGTTTCTATCCATCGGCGCTGCCTCATATTCAAGTCCCGCTGAGTGAATATATACTTAAGGCTCTTGTGGTCGCAAAAGAGCTCGAACTCGAGGTAATGTCTCCAGTGCTTTAATGCAAATATGACTGCCGCTAACTTGAGGTCGTGCGTAGGGTAATTCTCCTCGTGTTTCCTCAACTGTCTTGAGGCATATGAAATCACCCTGTCCTTCTGCATAAGGACACAACCTAAACCAACTTGAGACACATAGGTTTAAATCGTATACTAGACCCCTTGCTCTGACAATACTAGCACAGGGGCAGACGTCAGTCTGTCCTTCAGCTCCTGAAAAGCTGCTTCTATCTTCTCATTCTAGGCCAACTTCAGATCCTTTCGAGTTAACTAAGACAATGGTCTGACTATCTTTGAGAAGTCCCTAATGAAGCATCGGTAATAGCCTGTCAGGCCCAAAAAACTCCTCACCTCAGTAACCAAACCTGGCTGCTTCCAGTCCTGAACTGCAGCTACCTTAGCAAGGTCCACCGCTATCCCTTCCTTGGACACACATGTCCTAGGAACTTGACTTCCTCTTTCCAGAAGTCGCATTTCTTGTACTGTGAGAACAACTGGTTCTTCTTCAGAGTATCCAAGACTGCTCGTAGGTGTTCCTCGTGCTCTTCCCGACTCTTAGAGTATAACAGGATGTTATCAATAAATATGATGACGAATCGGAATAGAAATGACCGAAACACCCTGCTCATCAGGTCCCTGAACACGGCCGGTGCATTCGTAAGACCGAACGACATCACGAGAAATTCATAATGTCCAAAACAGGTCCTAAAAGCCATCTTCTGTACGTCCTCATCCCTAACGTGCAACTGATGATACCCTGACTGTAGATCGATCTTTGAAAAATAGCATGCCCCCTTCAACTGATCAAACAGGTCATCAATCCTGTGTAAGGGATACTTGTTCTTCACCGTCACCTGGTTCAATCTGGGATAATCGATACACAATTGCAGTGACCCGTCCTTCTTCTTTACGAACAATACTGGTGCTCCCCAAGGGGACACACTAGGCTGTATGAAACCGGCCTCTGACAGACCATTGATCTGCTTCCTCAGCTCCTCCATCTCACATGGAGGCATGCGATAAGTTGGCAATGAAATTGGTGTTGCACCAGGCATAAGGTATATGGTAAAGTCGATCTCACGCCGAGGAGGCAATCTACGAATCATCTCAAACACATCCACAAAATCTTGAACTACAAGTGTGTCTACAAACATCGGACATCAATACTCTTCAACGAAGAAGTGTAGTACCTCAACCGGGAAGTGTGACTGACTTGAATAGGGAAAGAAAAGGTTGTGCCCTCAGGTCCATGGGGTGTCACCACACTAGTCTCGCAATCGATCTCTGCTCGCATCCCAGTGAGCCAGCCCAATTCGAGAATAACGTCGTAGTGAAATAGGGGAACGACGATCAGGTTGACTAATATTGTCCTTCCCCCTTAGTCTATCGGGCAACCTTCGTACATCCTGGTAAGGTTAGAGAAGGTCCCTGTGGCGTTGATGAGCTTAACTCCCTTCGTAGGAGCAGTGTCTAACCCTAGTCACTTGACTGCTGAACATGATATCATAGAAGTACTGGACCCAGTGTCCACCAGCAAGAAGATTGAAGTACCTTAGATCTGTGCCATGATCTAAAAAGTCACCGGCACTACATCTACTATCTCGGCTGCCTTAGTAGTAAGTGAGTGCACATGAGCCTGATGCTGACGGTTCGGCTGCGGAACCATGGGCCATTGAGGCGGCCTAAATTGGGGTGTCGACAGTCGAAATAAAGGGTGTGCAGGTGCAGTCCATAGGAGTGGAGTCGATAAAACCTGAGGGCGAGGGCAGTCGATTCTCTGCGGCGGCGAAAACCCACGTCTCTCATACGTGTGAAATAGCTCTCCGCAGCGTGACCTGGTCTCCCACAATACGTACAGGTCACACCAGGTCGCCTCATCGAAACTAGTGGCACCGTGATCCTGGGAGGAGAGTTAGTACGGGACCTCTTGCCGAGGAATGGCCTGCTCGGCATATCTGGTCGTGGCATAGGGATCATAGGCCCACAAGAACGCGAATATCAGGTTGCAGGCCCTCGAAAAAATGCCGCATCTCATCTGTGCATCAACAAGTATAGTAGGGACGTATCAGCCTAACTCTATAAACCGGTGCTCGTACTCTGTCACTGACATGCCTCCCTGTCTAAGGTGCAAGAATTCATTTTCCTTCTCATGCCGGTACGTAAGGGGATAGTACTTCTCATGAAAGCAGTTCTCAAATGTTGCCCACGTCCATACATAGTCAACTGCAATGGTTCGTAGGACACTATCCCACCACAAGCTGGCCTCCTTCTCAAACATGAAGGCTACTAACTCAACCTGTTCCGACTCTATACAGTGTAGCATCCTCAGCATCTTGGAGACACGGTCCAGCCAACATTCGTCCTCCTCGGGTCTATGAGAACCCATAAAGATAGGGGGCCGCAAGCGCTGGAATCGTCGAGAAGGCCACTAGTACCCAAGTTCCTCATAGGGTATACAACAAGAGCAGGTAAAGTCACACCCTCATCCTGAGCGGAAGGCTCTATAGTCTCAGCAAGGTATATAGGTGGTGAAGGTGGAGTCGCACTCCCACCCTGAGCTAGGGCCCCTGCATAGTGGCCAAAAGCTACTGCTGCTGCTGCTGATGCAATATCTGTTATTGCTGGTGCTGCACCTGCTGCTGGTGCATCATCATCAATAACTGCTCTAACCTATCTGTAGATGGGGCTGCCTGAGGCATGTGTTGCGTCGAAGAAGACGCACGGTTCTGCTCACGAACCGATGGCATGTAAGGTGGCGGCCCAACTGTAGGACTAGTAGATGGCTGAGACTCAGGCATAGTCTCATAAACAGGGCCCAAACCAGGGTCCATACGACCATCACTCTGGGGAGGTGCCTGGTCCATCAAATCAGTAAGTGTGAGGCGTGCTGTGCTCCGCGTGCCTGCAAGTGGCATTCCCTATATTCAACATAGGGTGCAACCCAGGTCAGATTCAGCATACACACAAACTTATTACCTAGCATTCATACATAAATTAAAGCAACTTCATGCATTTCATTTATCAAAATCGTCATAATACATGAGACACAGTGTTACATGAATCATGACAGAAGATGCATGTGAGCTAATACAACCAAGACTTCAAATATTTAAAATATTCTACCAACCATTACACTACTAGGCCTATCAACATGAAAACACAAAAATCCTAATACAGCATCAAGCAAACACATAGGGCGACGGCGTGCATGACTAGGCATCCGAGTCTGGCGAAGGAGTTGGGGCACCCTTATCCTGTAGACAACATAGGATAGTTTTCAAGGTGCGAGTCACCTTCTTGAACTTATGTTTCACGAGGCCTCGAAGATCCATCATATCCTGTTGTAGGAAGCCTAACCCTCCTTAAGTCGAGCCAAATGGGCATCCCTAGTAGCCCGATCAGTGTCCTGCTCCGGTGCCGTAGGAGGGGAGCTCTCCTCCGTGTCCTGGGCCTCATCTTCTTCCTCGCTCTCTTCCTCTTCTATTTTAGCTCCACCTTCTTCCTCACTCTCTTCCTCTTCACTCTCTGTCTCATCTTCACTATCCTCAAGTCGGGCTTGTCGTTGTCGTGGCCCGACTTCCATCTGTTTCATTGATGAAACGTTGTGGCACTGGGAGTTCTGCACCAAGTTCGTAGCCGAACTCGCATGCAATCTTGCATATGAGTCGACCGAAGGAGAGCGAATCAGTCCTTCTATTGGAGCATGTGGTAAGAACTATCTGTAGCAACACGAACGTAAGCACGCACAACTTCTCCCCCTGCCCCACTTGAAACAGGAAATCTACCATTAGGTGTGTACACTCGTTGCGATTGCTCCACCTAGGGTAGACGTTAAACGTGCAAATATGGTGGAGTAGGCAGAAATTATCCGTCATGTTTGACGCTAGGAGGCTATTGTTTAGCTACCATTGAACCAGTCGACCATAAAGGAAACGCATACGGCGATCCCTTTCACATGCACTCCTCAGATTCTTCTTGCTCGCGTGGCTTGGCCAAATGGTATTCCCATGAGTCGAGCTATCAGGCCAACGTCAATTGTGACCTCCCGACCTCTTCCCGCCGGAATCTTGAACTCCAAGGGCTCTAGTGTAGGCTCTTAAATATGGGCATAGAATGCACGGACAGTGCCTACATTTGCACGATATTTTCCTTCAAACACAAGGCCCTACCTAGCTTTACCTAAGTGTTCCAATAACAGATACTCCCTAAAGAGCTTCTTATTCACATGTGCTTCAAAAAGGACCTTACGGCCCTCATAAACTCCATGCGATAAATTCACCGGTAGAGCTCTTGGGAGGGGAGCCTGGGGATTGTGGTCCCGCTTACTCCGTAAATTACGTTCAACGCCCGTGCTTACGGTGGCGCCTTTCTTTTTCCTTGAACGAGTAGGGCGACTAGGCCCAGCTTCATCCACGGTACCCTTTCTCTTTCCCATGAGAGAGAGGAAGGTGGAAATCGAAAATACGATAGTAATAAGATCGAATAGCGCCATAGAAAAATGAAGAAATGGGAGGAAAGGGTTGGGGTCTTTAGGTCTCCACGGATTTGAGCCTCCAAAGGGTGTGTCAAGGCTCAAATAACAGGGATTAAAGAAGGAAAATGAAGAGATGAGATGGGTTAGTGGGTTTACATGAATTTGAGGCTCACATGGGGAGTTTAAGAGCTCAAATGAGAGAGTATGGAGGGGTAGGCAGCAATGGAGAAGGGTTTATAGCAGGGTAGTGGAGAGGGTGCACGAAAATGGAAGAGAGAACTCTTGGTGGGACGATTTGAGTGAGGGATATGGGGTTTTTGAAGAAAAGGAAAGCTTGGAGGGGTAGTTTGTGAAGGAGGGGTGACCTAGGAGGGGTTTAAAATGGAAAACCTAACTTCAGTGGGCCACACAACCCTAAAATTACATCGGCTCGATCCAGCCCGCCCAACCAAGCCCGTTTGCCGGGGAGGCCTCACCAAACCGGTGAGGTCCTCGCCAATCTCTGGAGTTTCTTGCGAGGGCACTCCATTTGGGTGAGGTCATCCCCCTCCTTGGTCCAAAAACGTGCGAGGCCCACCTTGGGTCCCCTTGGACTTGCTCGGTTTGGCCCCCATCTTCGATTCGAGTCGTTTCAGGTCCTTATGAGTATGTTTCTGATGTACAGTTGCACATGGAGATTTTTAAAGGCTGTGATGGGGTCAACCATGGTCTAAACTCGCTGCTTGTAGGCCTAGGGGTGATCCGGGATCGTCTCATGTGATCAAGGAGGTATACAGACTCGATCTTGGTGATCCATTTCGGTGAATTTCACCAATTGGTGAAACCAGGAAACCTAAGCTTGTTTCTACTTGTCCTCGCACCCACCTAAGTGGAAATTGTGTCAGCGTACATCGTGCGACCATAACCCAGGTCCATTTTAATCCAAATCATGTTCTGATACCAACTTGTAATGCCCTGAAAAATCGGGGGTCGAGCAGCAACTCAACTCTCGAGTTCCAAAACATCACTTATGCAACATATATGCTTATGATTGAATGTTGTCCATGTTAGTGCGTTAACCATGAGTGAGATTATACTAAAATAGTAATTCATACTCCAGATCAATTAATATAACACAAGTAGAAGACCAAAAGATGTGTATATGGATGTGTATGAGCCAAAAATTCACAATCAGTCTCTAGAGTATGAATACATCACTGAGTCACCATATACATGTAATAGTTCAAAATCAAAATGTCAAAAAAAAAAATAGTTCAACTACAATGATAAGCCCTGTAGCCCTTCGATCCAGACGGCCTAAGGGAAACCGTCGGAGAACTGCATATATGAGAACTCGTCCTGATCGTCATAGTAATCAGGCTCCGCCTCTTGAGTCGCATCATCATCTGCAACTAAGACAGGCTCTAGTGGGTGTTCAGAACACCGTCCCAGAACGTGGGAGTGAGTGATCAACTCAGTGGAATCATAGAGCAAAGGTTAACTTGTTATCAACTCAGTCAAGCAGTAATGATAAAGTAAACATATCAGACAATCCTAGATACTCTTATTAATGCAAGGATGAAATGAATTCATGATGCATGCCCTCACCTACACTCCCTCGTGCGACACCATCTTACGGTCGCGGCATGCTTTCTTCCCTCTGTGCTCTTCAACCTAGGACATATGCAGTGCGATGTTATGAGCGTGATTACTGAGTTATTATTAGTTCCTTTCATACAATAGGATTAGGAATCTAAGGTACCTCCCTTATATCATTCCCAAACAAGGATCCATTCTAGGGCCGTCAGTCCTAGTAATATCCCATACGATGTTACGGTTCTAAGTCGCTGTAAAGGGCTCGTCACTTGATTTGTGTAGGCCTAGTTTATACTCTAGATGCTACAGAAGGCTCGTCGCCTCCATGTAGACTCAGAGTATGCTGGAGGTCACTATAAAGGGCTCGTCACCTGATCAGTGTAGGCCAACTGCTTGAATACAGTGTCCCATACCACCGTATTCGGTTCACGAGGTAATATTGCTCACTGGTCACTACGAGGAGGCTCGTCGCACCAGCGTAGGCCGACAGCTCGACCACAGTGTCCCATACCACCATGTCCAGCTCATGAGTCTTAGCGGATCGAGGTACCAAGGTTAAACAGGATTTCACTGGTGAGTTTGGTACCTTACGTTCAAGTAGTGGTGTCCATGCATGGTGAACATACATCGGGTCAATCGGGTTACTTGACGAGCTCGACTAGCCCGAGTGCATGACAAGTTGAATGACATGAAGTGCGCAAGCACTTCACGTAACACGTCTAATGCGGCGAAAACAACCTCAGCCACTAAAGCAGGGCCTATTACCGATTGCCTGGACTATATAATAGCCCCAAACACATTCAATTACAATGATCTAGCATATGAGATACTCAAGCAGTAATGGCGCAATGATTCAAATCAAATAATCAGTTGAGCATGTTATAAAGCACAACATAAACATGAATCCGTACTTATGCATTTCTAGGTAAAAGCAATGAATATGAAATAAGGCATATGGTGGAAATCATACACATCATTAGAGTGGCTGAGAATCCTATCTCAACACCCATTTAAAGAACAGTTTACAAGTATTTATTCATACAGACATGTTTACAAGCACTTAACATACATATTATATCATACATGGTATGTATTGGTTAGCATATGTATTAGGGCAGGTCCTTTTGTCAAAGGATTGCCACCTACATAATAATCGCATAGCCACAATAGTTAGTCATGGCTTACACTAACGCAAGGTTTATACTCATTTAGTCTTTTGCTCAAACACTTAAGCTACACATTGTAACATACACGATGTATGTTAATATAACATGTATTACGTTCACTCAGAAGTCGATACACATGCATCTAGCATACATAGACAGCAATTAATCATGGCAAACACAAATCTGAATTTCATATGTATACTGTATTTTCTATAAATATGTAGAATACAATATATTCAACCTAGTTAACGTATAACTAAAAAACAAAACGGACATCACTTTATGCATGTCAAATAGCACCTATGTCAAGAATAAACCATTAACCAACATTGAAAGCCTTGAAAACCATAATCTATACGTCTATAGTCCGCACCTTACGCCAATAAATGCGTAATGGAGTCGTTTTAAACACGTAGACTTTGTCACTAGTAGAATGACAACCTATAACATGAACTAGGTTAGTTATTTCATCATTTCATTATTTGAAACCCTAGAACGGATTAGGGTTAGGTTTTCTTACCTAAGAACGAAGTCAGAATCACCAGAATAGCAATTTGGTAGTGATGGATAGGCACGTAGAATAGCAGGGATCGAATCCCAGGAGTGACTCCAACTTCTATCTCACTTTCTCTCACTTTACTCTCTTCTCTCTCCTAGGGTTTTTCCCAAATTCGTATGGAGTGAATGAGAGAGGGTATAAGGTCCTTATATAGGCCTAAAAGTGATGGAAATGGCCCCAGGGCTAAGGTATACTTAGGTTATAGCCAAAGGGCATCTGTTTCAGCTCAACGGAGCACTTCCGGAGCCCCCCCCTCTCCTGAGCCTAAGGTCGGACTTAAGCTCCCTTATGTTGGATCTAGGTCAAGCTGAGTTTTCGGTCCGATCGGGTTTATAAATCGCCCGTGACGGACCAATTTCAGTTCAACGGTCCACGATCACCGATCAGGGCCATAAGTACACTGGCCTGTGTAGGAAATTTCCCCTGATCCAAGGGTGTATTTTAGTCAGATTCTAACGGTCTAAATCTTTATATTCGGCCCACAAGTGACAAGTCTCAGATGACTAAAATTTAAATTTTTATTTCTAAGATATCCACGTTTCTCACACACTTCACTCCGGGCTCAAGTGAATAGCTTCGGGACACTATCTAGACTTGATTTTCGAGGTGGTGGTCAAGTCCAGCAGGGCAGTCTTGAAAGGGCCAAGCTATATGCCCTAGAGGGGGGTGAATAGGGCAATGCCAAATAAAACTTAAAACAGCGGAATAATAAAAGATGTAAATAACAATGCTGAAATAATAACAATCTCAAAGCACATAAAATATGAGAATGATACTAAATCTTGTTCTAAGGACAACCTTACACCAAAACCAATGGCTTATGGTAGGACAACCTTATTTCTAGAACAAATTAGCAATCACAAATGATATGGCAAATAAATCAAGAATAACTTACAGAAATAAATCCTAAGTTATTACACCATTCAACCACACTTGCTTGAAATGAAAATTACAGCATTCATCCATAAAAGCAATCCACAATACTGAAGGAATAAATGAATAAAGAAATCAAGCACATCCACAACACAACAATATATAATGGTTCGCCTGTATGTTCACCAACTGTTAGCCAACAGCCACACAAAATGCTACTCCACTCCTAATATCCTCACACGGGGGATATTAGCATGCACTATCAAAAATAGGTTTTCACAGGTTCACCCAAAAACCTTCACAATTGTGTCTTTTTATCTCGGGCTTACACAATCCAAAAACCCCCACAATTTGAGTTTTCTGGCTCTCCTCAGATAACCAATACAATGAGATTTTTCTGGCAAATCTCAAACAAAACTAGAGAAAGTAAATTGCAAAGTAAAATACCTGGATCTCCTTTTGAAGTAGCCCAGTAGAACCAATCGGAGTAGATGTATGATACGTCGTTCAATGTCCAAAACTCACTTAAAGAATGGTTCTATGTCTAATTGATTTTAGATTAAATCAAGAAGAGCAAGGTCTATTTGATTTTGATCCGAGAAGAAGGAATATCACAAGTTCCTCTTTTCTAAATGAGATTGGAATGTGGATCAAAATCACAATAATGCTATCAAAAGGAATATTAAATATGCACAATAGCTTAAAAAATAATCACAACTTATCTCAGAGTATAGCCTTAAATCGCTTAAATTGAATGGAATTGAATGAATAAACTCTGAAATTTGTGCATTATTTATAGCCTAAAAAATCCCATCTTCGACTGGTCTTAGGATCCCTAGGACCAATCGTAGCATCAAAGATTTCAAAAGATTTCCGCGGGATTAGATTAGCTGTACTCACGACTGGTCTTAGGTAGCCTATGACCGGTTGTGAATCACCTACGACTGGTCGTAGGACTCGAGATAGGTCGCTGAAGTTCGAGTCGTAGGACTACGACCGGTCGAAGGATAAGTCGTACGACTTCCCAGGACTGGTCGAAGCAAGACCAGGACTTGTCGAAGGACAACCAGGAAAATCAGAAAATCTATAACAACCTAGGACTGGTCCTGAGAAACCTAAGACTAGTTGAAGTAAAGCTAAGACTGGTCTTAAGATTTCTAGGACTGGTCTTAAAACAGTCACACTAAGTAAATTAAAATATTTGGATTATGTATCTAGAATGACCTATCAAATAAACCAACCTAAGGTCAATCTAAGGTCAAACAAACCTTGAAGTGAGATGAACATTAAAGTCTTGAAGGTCTGTATTCTCAGATGATCCTGAAATAGAAGCTTGAATTGAGTTGACGGCTTCCTAGAGCTTGGTACTTTCTTGACTTGTCTTGATGAAGTCTTCTAATCTTGAACTTGTTAGAAGCAAACTTGAAGTCTTCTATTCTTGTAGACTTCATCCATGACATGTCTTGCAAACATTCTTCATTTATGATCTTGTCTTGAAAACATTCTTCATTCATGATCTTGTCTTGAAGCAGTGTGTAGTCACAAACAAGAAGCACAAGAAGTACAAGACATATAGGTTTTGGCACTACAAAATTTGACAACCAAAGGGATATGAAATCATAGCACTAACAATCTCCCCCTTTGTCAAATTTGTGACAAAACACATAAATATAAGAGTAAAATGAAGAAAGAATCATGAGGCATCAGAGCCATAAAAAATACTCTACTCCCCCCTAAGTAAGTAGAAACAATAAACCATATTTAATTACTCACTCTCTCCCTTTCTCCCATTCTCCCCCTTTCCATACTACTCCCCCTTTTTGTCACGAAATGACAAGGGAAGGCCAAAAGAGAGAAGAGAACACCATATGAAGAGTCAAGATTAATTATCAAATTAATTCAACACTTCAATGTCATCAATCCAAATAAAATAAAAACCAAACAGATAACAAAAGTTATCAACCATAATAATAATACAGTATCCATCATTAAAAAAAAAAGATAATCCACCTAATCAGATCCAGATGAAGGAGCAGGGATGGTTGGATCAATCTGATGTAAGCCCCTATTAATGCGACGAAGATATTTTCGCATATATTTAAATTGCATATCATGGGCTACACTCAAGTTATCAACCTTCTCCTCCAATGCACTTAGTCGTGCATCATAGCAAGAAGAGGGATCATAATCAGGATCATTTTGGGAGTCGGTTTCAATGTCTTTAAATATATCATCCATATTTATATCTGCCTGTGGAAGAAGATCAGCTGCTTCCACTTCATTTTCTACTTCAGCACCTTCACCACCACCTTCATAGAATTAACCAGGAAGCAAATCCAACTTCATCTTATTTAAATTAGTATTATTGAATGAAAGATGATGAATTGGCGCCTCATTCTCAGGTAAAGCAACAAGCATATTTGTGGCTAAACAAGTCATAAGATAACCAAATGGAATATCAATATGACCCGGATGAAGACAAAACTGAATGATAAAATGACATATCAAAGAAGGTAAACAGACAACGATGCCGGACACAACAGAGTGCAAAACCCGAACCATGAAAGCAGTCAACTCAGTTTTATTGCCAAACCGAGGGTACAAGTTTGAAATGAAGATCCGGTGCAAAACTCTGTATTTGGGTAATAAAAATTTTGAGGGGAGCGCATTTCCTTTATGCGTCCATTGTACTTCCATATTGCATAAATCTCTTGTCAACATTTATTTTTCCGATTCTGATGGTTTGTTATATAATGTATGAATCGGAATACTTTCATCCTTGACAGGTATGTCCATAATACCTGAAATCAAATGTCGATCTATTAGAAATTTCCCTTCTCTAGTAGCAATTGAGAATGTTAAATTATCAAGGGAAAAATCAGAGACACATGCAACCATAGATTGTGCAATGGATTGGTATGCAGGCCCACCCCAAAACAAAATGTTAGCCCAGCCAACAGATTCAAGGAGAGGAATAATCCCAAATTGTTCAATGTGATTGATACTTACAGGATGTTCAGCAATAACTTTACGGCTACGTAAATCGCGTACATCATTGGGATCATCTTCAGGTGACCGAAGGTGCCATTTTGTTATAGATGCAGATCTAGATGAAGATGGACCATGGGATGTTTTCTTTTTCCCTCTAACATCCATTTTCAACAAGATTTACCAAGGAGCAAGCACAAAGAACACTAGAAGTGGTGGGTTTCTCTAGATCAGATTTTTAGAGAGGAAACCCTAAACAATCAACAAAAGACGAGATCTAGCTTATGGAATAAGCAAATCAAAGCATAAATCTTCAATAAAAATGAAGAAAAATGACTTATCTTGAAGAAAATCACCAACTCTTAAGATTGGTCGAGCCACGACTCGTCGAAGGAAGAAGAGGAAATGAAGAACAAGGTGATTTTCCCCAAATTATATGATGCTCACGATCTCTACGACCAGTCGAGTGCAGTCTACGACCGGTCGAGTCAGGACCGGTCGTGTATTGCAAGGGCCGGTCGAGCATCGACAAGAATAAATATTTTTATGCAAAAATTGAAATTTATACACATAAAAAATTTAAAATATAGTACACTATGATACATGCAGACAAGTATATTCAATTTAAAATGCACATACCAAGATCAAATTTCATTTTAGTAAACCTGCTTTTGTCGAGCGGTTTAGTAAATATATCAGCAAGTTGGACATTGGTTGGAATATATTCCAAAGAGATAACTTTTTCTTCAACTAATTCACGAATGTAATGATACCCAATGTCAATATGCTTAGTACGCGAATGCTGAATTGGATTTTTGAAAATGTTGATAGCACTTGAATTATCACAATGTAAGATCATTGAATCTTGATTAATTCCATAATCGCTTAACATGTGTTTCATCCATACGAGTTGAGCACATGCATACCCCAGCATATACTCAAATTTAGCGATATTGAACTTTGCTTCTTGCTAAACCAAGAAACCAGACAGTTTCCAATGTAAAAACAACCACTACTGGTTGATTTTCTATCATCAATATTACCAGCCCAATCAACATCTCAATACCCACTAATTTAACATTAGTATCAAAAGGATACCAAAGACCCAACTCAGTTGTACTTACGACATATCTAATAATCCGTTTGACAGCAGTGAGATGTGAATCTTTAGGATTAGACTGATATCTCGCACAAATACCAACGCTAAAAGCGATATCAGGTCTACTAGCAGTTAGATATAATAAACTACCAATCATATTACGATATAGCTTAGGATCTACATCTTTACATGTAGAGTCTTTTGAGAGTCTCAAGGTTGTACTCATAGGAGTATTAAATTTTTTACCATTCTCAAATCCAAACCTTTTAACCAAGTTTGTAGTATACTTGGTTTGAGAAATGAAGATTCCATCAGGTTGTTGTTTTACTTGTAGCCCTAGGAAGTAATTTAGTTCACCAACCATGCTCATTTCAAATCTTGATTTCATCAACTCTGCAAACTCAATAGACATGTTAGAACAAGTTGATCCATAAATAACATCGTCTACATATATTTGAACCATTAAAATCTCATTATTATGTTTCTAAACAAATAGCGTCTTATCGACACTTCCCACTTGAAAACTATGACTAAGTAAGAATTTAGTCAATTTTTCATACCATGCTCTGGGCGCTTGTTTCAGACCATAGAGAGACTTTTTGAAACGAAATACATGATCAGAAAGCTTGGGGTCTTCAAACCCAGAGGGTTGTTCTACATAAACTTCTTCACGTAGATCGCCATTTAAGAAGGCACTCTTTACACCATCTGATAAATTTTAAACTTTCTAAAGCAAGCGATGGAAATAAAAAGTCTGATAGATTCAAGGCGAGCGACAGGAGCAAAGGTTTCATCGTAATCGATGCCTTCAATTTGAGTGTACCCTTGTACAACCAGTCTAGCCTTATTTCGTATAATATTTCCAAGTTCATCAGACTTATTTTTAAAGATTCATTTTGTTCCAATAATGTGTTTATCTTCAGGTCTAGAACAAGATACCGTATCATTACTCATTAAGTTCATCCCGCATAGCTACTATCCAATTTTCGTCGAAAGAGCTTTACATTGAGTTCTATTTGAGATGTAAAACAAACATAATTACATATGTTTTCAAGTTGTTTGTGTGTACGAACTCCAGTGAGAGGGTTTCCAAGGATTTGATTGGTTGGATGATCTTTGACAGTTCTAGGTTCAGATTGAGATGAAGAGGTATCTTGATTGTCGATTATAAGAATTTCATCATCATTTGAACTCGGAGCAAGTGTATTCAAATGATCATCAATGACCACATTGATGGACTCTTGAATCACACCTGTTCTTTTATTTAGAACCCTATAGGCTCGACTGTTTAAGGAATATCCAAGGAAAATACCTTCATCACTCTTCGTATCAAATTTTTCCAAATTTTCACAATCACGTAAAATGTAACACTTACTACCAAAAATTCGAAAGTATTTGATAGTAGGTTTCTTTTCGAACCATAACTCATAAGCAGTCTTATTTTTAGATTTACTAGTATAAACACGATTAATAATGTAGCAAGCAGTATTAATTGCTTCAAATTTCAAAGATTTTTGGAGAGCTTCATACTATTTAACATGACATTAGCCATATCCTGAAGCACTCTATTTTTTCTCTCAACTATACCATTTTGTTGAGGAGTTTTGGGCGTAGAGAATTCATGTGATATTCCCTGATTGCTACAGAATTTCTCAAAACTGTTATTTTCGAATTCAGAACCATGATCACTACGGATCTTATAAACTTGAGAACCTTTTTCATTTTGGATTCGTTTGATGATCTTCTTTACTTCATCTAGGGTTTCAGATTTTTCTTTTAAGAATGATACCTAAGTGAATCTAGTAAAGTCATCTACGATAACTAAGATGTATTTTTTGCCACCTCGACTCTCCGTTCTAGTTGGTCCAATGAGATCCATGTGGAGAAGCTCGAGAGGTCTAGATGTGGTATTGGAGTTCACTTTCTTGTGAGAGCTCCTAATCTGTTTGCCCAACTGGCATTCACCACATATTTTGTCTACTTTTTGTAATTTGGGTAGACCTCATATAAGCTCTCTTTTGCTCAATCTAAACAAGTTCCGGTAGTGTACATGTCCAAGGCGTTTATGCTATAATTCAGTCTCATCAGTATGGACCATGTAACACGATTGAGTAGATGAGCTAGCATCACTAACGATGTAGCAGTTTTCAGAAGTTCTACGACCAGTTAATATAATAGAGCCCTCTTTATCAATAATCTCACAACCTTAATTAGAAAACTTTACATTATGGTTGTTGTCACATATCTGAGATATACTCAGAAGATTGTGTTTCAAGCCCTCAACATATAAAACATTTTTAAATAAGGGAAATTTATAAAGTTGAACCGTACCTTGGCCAATGATTTTGCAATTGCTTCCATCACCAAAAGTGACTGATCCATCAGTCCTATCTTTTAGATCGGTGAATAAACCTTTATCGCCTGTCATATGCCTGGAGCAACCACTATCAAGGTACCACTTTGAATGGCTTGTAGCTTTGAAAGCAGTGTGGGCAACCAAGCAGTCAACTTTAGGAACCCATTTCAGTACTGTTTTGGGTTTAAGAGTGTAGTTGGACTTTTTGTCTGTTGTTATATGAATGACCTATAGAGTTAAATTTTAATAGCTCCTTGAGAAGATCAATAATCTTTTCAACCAAAGGATTTCAGTTTTGAAGATGGCTATTTTTAGGTTTTTGAAGGGTCCTTGAATTTTTTGGTAGACCTTGGTAAGTATTCTTTACTTTTGAGTTCGAAGACTCTCCTTTCACAAACTTAGGAGCAGTATTCTTATGTTTAGGAGAAGTATTCTTATCGTAGCCCAACCCTGATCAGTCACCACATTTTCTTGATCCGGATAACAATTTTTCTGATTTAGGATCACCTTGGGCATATCTCCAAGTGTCTTTCAAACTCAAAAGAGAAGCTACTTCATTTTTGAGTTTCTCGTTCTCGGATTTCAAATCATCAACTTGGGAGGTTTTGATTTTTAAATCACATTTGGTCTTTTTAAAAATATCAGAAATATGAGATTTTTCAAAAATAAGAGACTCATAATCTTCTTTAAGTTTAGAAAATTTTTCCTTTTGTAATTTAAGCTTGACAGCAATTTTACAATTCTCCTTATAAAGGGCATTGTATGCATCCTGAAGATCTTCTTCATTGTTGCAATCACTATTCAGATTCTCTTCGCTAGT
Organism: Magnolia changhungtana; assembly: GCA_030180095.1. Taxonomy (NCBI): domain Eukaryota; kingdom Viridiplantae; phylum Streptophyta; class Magnoliopsida; order Magnoliales; family Magnoliaceae; genus Magnolia; species Magnolia changhungtana. The sequence goes on along the minus strand of JASAUF010000644.1, from coordinate 539,454 downwards.
TACTTCATCATAATCTGAAAAAGTGACTTTGGCTAGAGTCATAAGGGCTTTAATATCATTTCCCGACTCGTTTCTAATCTTCTGATTTTGAAGAGGATTCCGAATCAGATGATTCATCCCAAGTAGTCAACATACTCTTCCTTTTTAATTTGCCTTTTTAGGACATTTGTTAGCCAGTGCCCATACTCTTGACAGTTGTAACATTGACTATCTTTCAAAGATTTTCGAGTTCTAGGTTTAGATTGTCTCTTATCGTTTGATTTTTGAAAATCTACTTGTTTCTTATTTTTGAAAAATTTATAAAACCTTTTTACAAAGAGTGCCATATCATCTTCAGAATTTTCAAAGTCTGAAGTGCTCTCTTGTGGAATATTTTTAGATGACTTGAGAGCAATTGATTTTCCTTTTGGAGCTTTAAAGTTCAATTTGTAGGTCTGTAAAGAACCAACTAGTTCCTCAACCCTCATGTTATCCGTATCATGAAGTTCCTGAATCCCGGTTACTTTTAAATTGAAACGTTTAGGAAGTGAGCGTAGTATCTTTGCACACACTTTATTTTCTGGGATTCTATCACTGAGACCCCACATTGAGTTTACAATATCATTTAATCTAGTGTAGAAGTCCATAAACATTTCATTCTCCTCCATATGAATTTCTTCAAATTTAGTTGTGAGGAGTTGGACTTTAGATTTCGTGACAATTGATGTACCCTCGTGTGTCATTTATAAAAGATCCCATGCTTGTTTAGCATTTTCACACAAGATGATTCTTTTGAATTCATCTGGTGACAATGCACAAGTAATTGCATTTAGTGCTTTTGCATTGGCACTACTCTCACTTTTCTGAAGTGTGGTCCAAAGGGCATAAGATATTACTTTCATTGATTTTGAACCATCTTCATTAGTTACTTCAGTGATAGGTAGTTTCCATTCATTCACTGTGGCCAGCCACACACTTTCATCCATGGATTTGAGAAAGATTCTCATCCTTGCTTTCCAATAGGCATAGTTTGTGCCATTAAAGGGTGGTGGCCTAGTGACAGATAGGCTATCAAAATTTGACATCTTAATATAGCTTAGATCGTTAGCTCAGGAAATAAATCCAATAAATAAGCAATAAGCACGAGCTATTTGGCTCCGATACCACTTGAAAGGGCTAAGCTATGTGCCCTAGAGGGGGGTGAATAGGGCAATGCCAAATAAAACTTAAAACAGCAGAATAATAAACGATATAAATAACAATGCTGAAATAATAACAATCTCAAAGCACATGAAATATGAGAATGATACTAAATCTTGTTCTAAGGACAACCTTACACCAAAACCAATGGCTTATGGTAGGACAACCTTATTTCTAGAAAAAATTAGCAATCACAAATGATATGGCAAATAAATCAAGAATAACTTACAGAAATAAATCCTAAGTTATTACACCATTCAACCACACTTGCTTGAAATGAAAATTACAACATTCATCCACAAAAGCAATCCACAATACTGAAGGAATAAATGAATAAAGAAATCAAGCACATCCACAACACAACGATATATAGTGGTTCGCCTGTGTGTTCACCAACTGTTAGCCAACAACCATACAGAATGCTACTCCACTCCTAATATCCTTACACTGGGGATATTAGCATGCACTCTCAAAAATAGGTTTTCACAGGTTCACCCAAAAACCTTCACAATTGTGTCTTTTTATCTCGGGCTTACACAATCCAAAAACCCCCACAATCTGAGTTTTCTGGCTCTCCTCAGATAACCAATACAATGAGATTTTTCTGGCAAATCTCAAACAAAACCAGAGAAAGTAAATTACAAAGTAAAATACCTGGATCTCCTTTTGAAGTAGCCCAGTAGAAACAATCGGAGTAGATGTAAGATACGTTGTTCAATGTCCAATACTCACTTAAAGAATGGTTCTTTGTCTAATTGATTTTAGATTAAATCAAGAAGAGCAAGGTCTATTTGATTTTGATCCGAGAAGAAGGAATATCACAAGTTCCTCTTTTCTAAATGAGATTGGAATGTGGATCAAAATCACAATAGAATAATGCTATCAAAAGGAATATTAAATATGCACAATAACTTAAAAAATAATCACAACTTATCTCAGAGTATAGCCTTAAATCGCTTGAATTGAATGGAATGGAATGAATAAACTCTGAAATTCGTGCATTATTTATAGCCTAAAAAATCCCATCTTCGACTGGTCTTAGGATCCCTAGGACCGGTCGTAGCATCAAAGATTTTGAAAGATTTTCGCGGGATTAGATTAACTGTACTCACGACTGGTCTTAGGTAGCCTACGACCGGTCGTGGGCCACCTACGACTAGTCGTGAGTCACCTACGACCGGTCGTAGGACTCGAGATAGGTCGCTAGAGTTTGAGTCGTAGGACTACGACCGGTCGAAGGATGAGTCGTAGGACTTCCCAGGACTGGTCGAAGCAAGTCCAGGACTGGTCGAAGGACAATCAGGAAAATCCAAAAATCAACAACCTAGGATTGGTCCTGAGAAACCTAAGACTGGTCAAGTAAAGCTAGACTCGGTCTTAAGATTTCTAGACCGGTCTTAAACGATCACACCAAGTAAATTAAAATATTCAGATTATGTATCCATAATGACCTATCAAATAAACCAACCTAAGGTCAATCTAAGGTCAAACAAACCTTGAAGTGAGATGAACATTGAAGTCTTGAAGGTCTATATTCTCAGATGATCTTGAAGTAGAAGCTTGAATTGAGTTGACGGCTTCCTAGAGCTTGGTACTTTCTTGACTTATCTTGATGAAGTCTTCTAATCTTGAACTTGTTAGAAGCAAACTTGAAGTCTTCTATTCTTGTAGACTTCATCCATGACATGTCTTACAAACATTCTTCATTTATGATCTTGTCTTGAAAACATTCTTCATTCATGATCTTGTCTTGAAGCAGTGTGTAGTCACAAATAAGAAACACAAGAAGTACAAGACATATAGGTTTTGGCACTACAAAATTTGACAACCAAAGGGATATGAAATCATAGCACTAAAAGGTCTTAATTATATAATTTCGTAGTAATCAAACTTTCGACGTGCGGTCTAGATCCGATACGGAGTTTCAATGTGCTCCCGAGAGCAAATGGGTAATGAGATTGATCTTAGATTTTAGGGTAACCTAGCGTCAATGATTCTATAAGTTTTGGGTCTTGCAGATCGTATTTAAGGTGGATCTAGCAAATTTCGTAGCTAATCTAGTTTAGCACTTAGTTAATTTTATCTAATTCCTAAAGGATTTGATCCTGAGTGATTTCTGCTTGAGGTGGTACTTGGGTCTTTGTACGGAATTTTCTGAGACGTTACACACTACCACTGGACGATGCAAATATAACACATACGTCATGGTAAGCCCCATAGTCCCTGCTTGGATGGTGTGGATAGAGCACATACATTATGGTGGATCCAGACCACGTCCAGGTACTGGACAACAGGGATAAAACACTTACATCATGTCGGGGTCCCCACCATCCCAATCTGATGGACGGTGTGGATTAAAACACATTCATCACTGTTGGGTCCCACCATCCCAGCTGAATGGTGTGGATATACAACATATATATCAAGGATGTCCCACCGTCCAGACTCTGGATGGTGGATGAAAACATATTTCTGGTGGAGCTCCACGTCCCACGAGGTATCAGTTGAAATACCCCAAACCTTGGATCTGATTTGGGGATGGCGATCGATTATTTAATGTACCGAACATTGTGTACCCCACACGCATGGTGGGTCCCTTATATGGACAGTGTGAATATAGCACAAGCATTAAGGTGGGTCCACGTGGTGGCCCACCAGTCAGCGGACCGAGTGGATATTTATATTTTCTCTTCATCAGGGCCTGTCCCAATGGCCAGACAAGCAGTAAGCTACTGGACGTTAGCAATGTGGGCCCCATAAATGGGACGACAGGGATACAGGACATAAATCATGATGGGGCCCACGGAGCAAGTTGATATGAGTGTTTTCGCTTCATCCAAGCCTGTATGGTCTGACTAGCCATGCAGGCTCAATCTGGGCAGCAAGCTAGGCCCTGTTCGCTAAATGGTGGGTGTCCCACTGTTTGGACAGCTAGGATAGAGTATATACATCATCAGGTGGGCCACACATCAACACCTAGAGAGAGAGAGAGAGAGAGAAACATGGCCATGGGAGGGGGGCTCTGCCATTATGAGCCCCTCCAAATAATCCAAACTATACATTCATGGGTTCCATTCATGCATAGACCCTACATCTGAAAGTCCGAGGTGGAGATACCTTCCCCACTATAGGTTTTGGTTTTGGTTATAGGTTTTGGTTAAGGTTTAGGTTTTTAGATTTTAGAATGGGTCGGGTTTAAGTTAGAGGTTTTGGTTTTGGTTTAGGTTACAAGTTTTGGTTAAGGTTTAGGTTTTTGGATTTGAGAATGGGTTCGGGTTTTAGTTATAGGTTTTGGTTTTTTTTTTTTTTTTTTGTTACGGGTTTTGGTTTAGGTTTAGGTTAAGGTTTAGGTTTAGGTTTAGGTTTTGGATTTGAGAATGGGTTCGTGTTTAGGTTATAGGTTTTCGTTTTGGTTTAAGTTTAGGTTTTGGATTTAAGAATGGGTTCGGGTTTAGGTTATAGGTTTTGGTTTTGGTTTTGGTTTTGGTTTGGGTTATAGGTTTTGGATTTGAGAATGGGTTCGGGTTTAGGTTATAGGTTTTAGTTTTGGTTTAGGTTATAGGTTTTTGTTTAGGTTATAGGTTTTGGTTAAGGTTTAGGTTAAGGTTATAGGTTTTGGGATTTGGGAATGGGTTCGGGTTTAGGTTATAGGTTTTCGTTTTGGTTTAGGTTATTGGATTTGGTTTAGGTTTAGGTTAAGGTTTAGGTAATAAGTATTGGGATTTGAGAATGAGTTCGGGTTTAGGTTATAGGTTTTGGATTTGGTTTAGGTTATAGGTTTTGGGATTTGAGAATGGTTTTGGGTTTAGGTTATAGGTTTTGGTTTTGGTTTAGGTTATAGGTTTTGGTTTAGGTTTAGGTTAAGGTTTAGGTTATAAGTTTTGGGATTTGAGAATGGGTTCGGGTTTAGGTTATAGGTTTTGGGCTTTAAGAATGGGTTCGGGTTTAGGTTATAGGTTTTGGTTTTGGTTTTGGTTATAGGTTTTAGTTTAAGTTTAGGTTTAGGTTATACGTTTTAGGATTTGAGAATGGGTTCGGGTTTAGGTTATAGGTTTTGGGATTTGAGAATGGGTTCGGGTTTAGGTTATAAGTTTTGGATTTGGTTTAGGTTATAGGTTTTGGGCTTTGAGAATGGGTTCGGGTTTATGTTATAGGTTTTGATTTTGGTTTTGGTTATAGGTTTTTTGGTTTAGGTTTAGGTTAAGGTTATAGGTTTTGGGATTTGAGAATGGGTTCGGGTTTAGGTTATAGATTTTGGTTTTGGTTTAGGTTAAAGGTTTTGGTAAAGTTTTAGGTTTTTGGATTTGAGAATGGGTTCGAGTTTAGGTTATAGGTTTTCGTTTTGGTTTAGGTTATAGGTTTTGGGATTTGAGAATGGGTTCCGGTTTAGGTTATAGGTTTTGGTTTTGGTTTAGGTTATAGGTTTTGTGATTTGATAATTGGTTCGAGTTTAGGTTATAGGTTTTGGTTTTGGTTTTCGTTATAGGTTTTGGTTTGGGTTTAGTTTAAGGTTATAGGTTTTGGGATTTGAGAATGGGTTCGAGTTTAGGTTCTGAGTTTTGGTTTTGGTTTAAGTTATAGGTTTTGATTAAGGTTTAGGTTTTGGATTTGAGAATGGGTTCGGATTTAAGTTATAGGTTTTGGTTTTGGTTTAGGTTATAGGTTTTGGGATTTGAGAATGGGTTCGGGTTTAGGTTATAGGTTTTGGTTTTGGTTTAGGTTATAGTATTTGGGATTTGATAATGGGTTCGGGTTTAGGTTATAGGTTTTGATTTTGGTTTTGGTTATAGGTTTGGTTTAGGTTTAGGTTAAGGTTATAAGTTTTGGGATTTGAGAATGGGTTCGAGGTTAGGTTATAGGTTTTTGCTTTGGTTTAGGTTATAGGTTTTGGTTAAGGTTTAGGTTAAGGTTATAGGTTTTGGGATTTGAGAATGGGTTCATGTTTAGGTTATAAGTTTTTGTTTTGGTTTAGGTTATACATTTTGGTTTAAGTTTAGGTTAAGGTTTAGGTTATAGGTTTTGGGATTTGAGAATCGGTTCGGGTTTAGGTTATAGGTTTTGGATTTGGTTTAGGTTAAAGGTTTTGGGATTTGAGAATGGGTTCGGGTTTAGGTTATAGGGTTTGGTTTTGGTTTAGGTCATAAGTTTTGGGATTTGAGAATGGATTCGGGTTTACATTATAGGTTTTAGTTTTGGTTATAGTTTTTGGTTAAGGTTTAGGTTTTGGATTTGAGAATGGGTTCGGGTTTTAGTTATAGGTTTTGGTTTTGTTTTAGGTTACAAGTTTTGGTTAAGGTTTAGGTTTTTCGATTTGAGAATGGGTTCGGGTTTAGGTTGTAGGTTTTGGTTTAGGTTTAGGTTTTAGGTTTTAGTTTAGGTTTAGGTTAAGGTTTAAGTTTAAGTTCAGGTTTTTGGATTTGAGAATGGGTTCAAGTTTAGGTTTCAGGTTTTGGTTTTGGTTTTGGTTTTTGGATTTGAGAATGGGTTCGAGTTTAGGTTATAGGTTTTGGTTTTGGTTTAGGTTATATGTTTTTGGATTTGAGAATGGGTTCTGTAATGCCCTGAAAATCGGGGGTCGAGTACAACTCAACTCCCGAGTTCCAACGCATTACTTATGCAACATAAATAATGATGATTAAATGTTGTCTGTGTTAGAGAAATAAGCATGAGTGAGATTATACCAAAACAATAATTCATACTCCAGATCATTTATATAAAGGCAAGTGGAAGACAGTACTGTATATATATGTATGTAAAGAAACAAAATCATTTCATTCTCCAGAGTATGAACCCATCTGAGTCACCATATACATATGTCTGTTTTATAAACAAAATGTCAAAAATAAAACTAAGTAACAATCCCTGTAAAACCCATCGATCTTGGCAGCCTACTCGAAGCCGTCAAAGTACTGCATATAGGAGAACTCCAGGTCCTCATAATAATCAGGCTCCGCCTCTTGAGTCATCGGCTCACCTAAACCTGAGACAGAGTCTAGTTGGTGTGCGCAACATCGTCCCGTAACGTGGGAGTGAGTAGCTAACTCAGTGGAACAATAAAACATAGGTTAACATGTTATCAATACAGTCAAGCAGAAATGATAAAGTAGTAAAATCAAACACTCCTAACTACTCTTATTAATGCAAGTATGGATGCAAGTATGATGGATGCCCTCACCACACCCTCCCTCGTACGACACCATCTCACGTTCGAGGCATGCTTTCATCCCTCAGTGCTCTACATCTTCCAGGCACATGCGATGCATGATGAGCATAATTACCGAGTTTTTAATTAGTCCATTTTAAACAGCAGGATTGGGAAACTAAGGTACCTCCCTTGTATCATTCCCAAATATGATCCATTCTAGGGTCGTCAGTCCTAGTTAATATCAGACGATGAAGTGTTTTCTAGGTCACTGCAAAGGCTGCCAGGGCTGTTACGTAAAAAGGTTACACCACTCCCCCATCACCTCTTAAACGATTCATCACTATACAGAAACAGACCTAGTTCATACTCTATATACCGCGGCATAACTCTAAGGTTCACCGCGATTTTAGAGTATGCTCGCGGTCACTACAAAGGGCTGTCAGGGCTGTTGCTCGCATTCGTTGCACCACTCCCCCATCACCTTATCAATGTAAGCCGACAGCACGAATATAGTGTCCCATACCACCATAATCGGCTCACGAGTCTGGTTGCTCACTGGTCACTACGGGGAGGCACGTGGCCCCATTGTAGGCCGACAGCTCGACCATGGTGTCCCATACCACCATGCCCGACTCATGAGTCTTAGCAGATCGAGGTACCATAGTTAAAGGGGATTTCACTGGTAAGTTTGGTACCCTAGGTTCAAGCAGTAGCGACCAAACATGGTGAACATACATTAGACACATCAGGTTACTTGACGAGCCTGACTAGCTCGAGCGCACAATCAATTAGATGACATGAAGTGCATAAGCACTTCGTATGGCCTAACCACTGTCGCCAACTGACGTACGACTCGGGTTCGTCAAACACATCCCACGTGGCGACATGAACCTCAGCCACGATCTCAAATCTGGTACCGACTGTCTGGACTATAGACATAGTCCCAAACTTAATCAATTCTCATCCATAGCATGTAGAGTAAAGCATGATAAACAAAGTAATTCAAGCATGCTAGTAGTCATGTTATAAGGCATGTTATAAAGCATGTTATAAAGCATGATATAAAGCATGTTGTAAAGCACTACATCAATAGGAATAGAAACACATATATTGTAAGTGAGCGGTTTAAGTAAACAACCTCATGGAGGTAATCATACATGTCTCTAGGGTAGTTGAGAATCTCATCTCAACACCCTCCTAAGGCATCAACATCCAAACACTTGCTCACACAAGCATTTCCACAAACACATAACATACACTATTTCAACATACTTAGTGTATGTTAGCAAACATGTATTAGGGCGAATCCTTTCACCAAGCAAACATTTTATGCAGACATAATATATTTATACAACAATTAATCATGGCAAACACATCTCTAAAATATACATGTATACGGTACTTCTTACAATACAGTATTTCTACATACATAGTGTATATTAGTAGAACATGTATTTAGGCGAATCCTTTCACCAAATAAGTATTTTATCCATATATCGTATATCCATACAACAAATAATCATGTCAAACACATTTCTAAAAAATATACGTATACGGTATTTTCTACGAATACCTAGAATATGTAAAATTCCATATTCTACAACTTTAATCGAAACAGAAATCGGAAAGTACTTTGTACATGTGCAATTGTATGCAGATCATGAATCTATCATTATCTGACATTGAAAGCATTGAAAACCATAACCTATACCCCTAAAGTCCTCACCTTGCACCTTGGAATCTCAACGGATCAGCAAGGTTTGATGAGCTTCCGTATTCAGGAGTTTTATAGCTTAAGGAGTGCAATCGGTTAGCTATTTCATAACCTACAGCCTTCATACCCCAAAACAGATCTAGGTTTAGGGTTTCTTACCTTAAAACAGAGTCGGTATCACTGGGAAAGCGACAAGAAAGAGGTGGTGCAGCCCGTGTGGTGATTGGAAACAGTAGGAGGGAGGTTCTCCCACAACTCTCTAGCTTTCTCTCTCTTTTTCTCTCTTCTTACTTAGGGTTTTCCCAAATTCGTATGGCTGTGAGAGAGGGTGCTCTAAGGTCCTTATATAGCCTAAAAAGTCTCTGAAATAGACTTAAGTTCAAGGTATACTTGGGTTATATCCAAATCGGCTTTAATTCAGCTCAAAAGAGGGTTTCTGGCGGCCCTCCTTGAGCCAAAAGTCGGACTTAAGCTCACTAACCTTGGATCTATGTGGGGTTATGTTTTCATCGCAGTCAAATTCTCAGATCATGTGTGGCAGACCAGTTTCAGTTCAGTGGGCAGTGGGCCTTGATCCAAATTTCCAAGTGCATGTAAATGTTCCTGAAATTTTTCCTGATCCGAGGGTGTATTTGGGTAAGATTCTGATGGTCTGGTTTCTTATAAATTAACCGCAAGTTTCAAGTCTCAGATCACTATTCCAGATATTTATTTTGTAAAGAAATTTTGTGTTTTCACACTCCTTCGCTCCGGGCTCAAGCGAACAGCCGTGGGACACTGTCTGGGGCTGATTTCCGAGATGGTTATCAAGCTCAGCGAGGCGGTCCTAAGTCCTTAACCTCGTGTTATTCAGAGTCCCGATATGCGGTCCAGACCTGATACGGAATTTCAACGTGTTCCCGAGGGCAGTCGGGTAATGAGTTTGATCCTAGATTTTAGGGTAACCTAGCGTCAATGATTCTACAAGTTTTGGGTCTTGTAGATCGTATTTAAATCGATTCTAACAAATTTCATGGCTAATCTAGTTAGCACTTAGTTAACTTTGTCAAATTTGTAAAGGATTTAATCCTAAGTGATTTCTGATCGAGGTGGTACTCGAGCCATTTTACGAAAATTTATGAGTTGTTACAATCTACCCGCCTTAAACAAAAATTTCATCCTAAAAATTTGTACCTTTTCGTATTTCTCGAGAATCTGACGGTAGTTCTTTTTTACCTCGGCCTCAGTCTCCCAAGTAGCTTCCTCCTCTGAATGATGCGTCTATAGTACCTTCACAAGTGGAATGACCTTGCTATGCAGTACCTGCTCCTTCCTGTCTAGTATACGTGTCGGACGCAGCTCATATGTAGCATCCTCGCTCAGCTGTGCCTGCTCCCATCTGATGATATGTGAAGGATTAGGAACGTACTTCTTCAGCATAGATACATGAAATATGTTGTGTACAGCTGCAAGCGGTGTGGGCAAAGCGAGACGATAAGCTACAGCACCCACTCGATCCAGTATCTAAAACGGACCGATAAATCTCGCTGTGAGCTTCCCCTTCTTCCCAAACCGAAGGACTCCCTTCATAGGGGAAACTCTAAGGAACACATGGTCACTGACCTCGAACTCAAGCGGTCACTGCCTCGTATCGACGTAACTCTTCTGTCTGCTCTGCGCTGTAAGAAGTCGATGCCTGATAATGTCGACCTTCTCTGTGGTCGCCTGTACCAACTCTTGGCCGATCAAACTACGCTCGCCAACCTCAGCCCAACAATGCGGTGCTTTGCAAGGACGACCATATAGGACCTCATATGGCGCCATACCAATACTCGCTTGGAAGCTGTTGTTGTAGGCGAACTCTGCGTAAGGAAGAAAGTCATCCCAGCTGTCCTTGAAGTTCAACACACATGCTCGCAACATATCCTTCAGAATCTGATTCACCCGCTCTGTCTGCCCATCAGTATGAGGATGAAACGCCGTACTGAACTTCAACTTCACACCCATCACTTCCTGGATACGAGTCCAGAAGATAGATGTGAACCGAGCGTCTCTATCCGATGCGATCTCTAAAGGAACTCCATGCAGATAGACGATCTCTCTGATGTACAATCTAGCCAGCTCGTCTGTAAAGTTCATAACTCTGATAGGGAGGAAATGGGGCGATTTGGTCAACCGGTCCACAATCACGCAAATGGAATCGTGTTCCTTCCTCGTCTTCGGCAGCCCTGATATGAAATCCATAGAGATGAAGTCCCACTTCCACTCTGCTATGGGCATGGGGTGAAGCAGTCCAGGAGGTCGGCGATGTTCTGCCTTGACCTACTGGTACGTCAGACAACGAGACACATACTCAGCGATGTGGGCCTTCATGTTATCCCACCAATACGACCGTCTCATATCCCGATACATCTTCGTGCTACCAGGATGCATTGCAAGCTTCGAGTTATGGGCAGACTCGAGAAGCTCATGTCTCACGTCAGGCATGTCAGGGATGCATAGGCGGCCACGGAATCGTAGACCCCCATCAGAACCAACTCTCCACTCGGAGTCCTTGGCGTCGCTAGCTTACTCTCGAAACTCAGACAACCGCGCATCGCCCTTCTGGGCCTCAACGATCCTATCATCCACAAGTGGTCGCACCCGAACATGCGCAATGCACTCAAATGGCTCCTCCACGGTGAGTCTCTGCTCGAAGTCCTGCACGAACTCAACCATGTCCCACTCTGCTACCATCAACGGAGCCACGAATCCTATAGCCTTCTTGCGGCTCAACGCGTCTGCCACAAGGTTTGCCTTGCCCGGATGGTAGGAAACCTCAAACTTAAAGTCCTTCAAGGTCTCCATCCATCAGCGTTGTCTCATATTCAAGTCTCGCTGCGTGAATATATACTTAAGGCTCTTGTAGTTGCAGAAAGGCTCAAACTCCTCTCCGTAGAGGTAATGTCTCCAGAGCTTCAATGCAAAGATGACAACTGCCAACTTCAGGTCGTGCGTAGGGTAATTCTCCTCGTACTTCCTTAATTGTCTCGAGGCATATGCAATCACCCTGTCTTTCTGCATAAGGACACAACCCAAACCAACGTGAGACGCATCAGTATATATCGTGTACTTAACCCCTTGCTCTGGCAATACTAGTATAGGGGCGGACGTTAACCTATCCTTCAGCTTCTTGAAAGCTGCTTCCGCCTTCTCATTCCAGGCGAACTTTAGGTCCTTCCGTGTCAACTGAGACAATGGCCTAGCAATCTTCAAGAAATCCCAAATGAAGCGTCTGTAATATCCTGTCAGATCAAGGAAACTCCTCACCTCGGTAACCGAGCCAGGCTGCTGCCAATTCTGAACTACGGCTACCTTGGCAAGGTCCATTGCGATCCCATCCTTGGACACCACATGTCAAAGGAATTTGACTTCCTCTTGCCAGAAGTCGCACTTCTTATACTGCTCGTATAACTGATTCTTCTTTAGCGTATTCATCACCGCTCTCAGGTGCTCCTTGTGCTCCTCATGCTCCTCCCGACTCGTAGAGTATATCAAAATGTCATCAATAAAGACGATGACGAATCAGTATAGGAATGGTCGAAGTACTCGGTTTATCAGTTCCATGAACATGGCTGGTGCGTTCGTAAGGCTGAACGACATCACTAGAAACTCGTATTGCCCAAAGCATATCCTGAAAACCGTCTTCTGCACGTCCTCATCTCTGACGCGCAGCTGATGATACCCTGACTGCAGATCAATCTTTGAAAAATACTTCGCCCCCTTCAACTGATCAAACAGATCATCTATCCTGCGCAAAGGATACTTGTTCTTCACCGTGACCTGGTTCAGCCTATGGTAATCAATACATAACCGTAGTGTCCCGTCCTTCTTCTTCACAAATAGGACAGGTGCTCCCCAAGGAGACAGACTAGGTCGTATGAAACCCTTCTCTACTAGCTCGTCAATCTGTCTTCGCAGCTCCTCCATCTCACATGAAGGCATACAATAAGTCGGCAATGAGATGGGTGTCGCACCAGGCGTAAGATCAATGGTAAAATCGATCTTGCACCGAGGAGGCAAACCAGAAATAGTCTCAAACACATCTATAAATTCCCCAAACTACTGGCGTATCTTCCAATGTCGGACCATCGATTGGCGCTAATCAAGCAGTATAACAGTCAACACGGCAGGGCCAACTGACCTGCACTGGAAACGTGAAAGCTTTGCCGTCAGATCCATAGGTCATCACGACAAGAGTATCACAATCTATCTCTGCCCTCATCTTCGAGAGTCAGTCCATACCGAGAATAACATCGTAGTGCCATAGTGGAGCAACAATGAGGTCGATGAGCACTGTGCTGCTACCCAAATTCACAGAGCAACTCTCGCATAACCGTGGGACATCCGAAAAAGTCCTAGTGGTCGTAGTGAGTCTCAATCCCTTAGTGGGAATAGTATGCAAAGATAGACGTTTAACTGCCCCATAAAAAATAATAGAAATAGTGGACCCAGTGTCCACCAACAAGAAAATGGAAGTACCATGAATGTGAGTCGTACCCTCAAAAGCTGTCAGGGCCGAAATTAACGTCTCAGGTGCCTCAGCAACGAGCGTATGTACTCGAGCCTGCTGCTGACGGTTCGGCTGCAGAACCAAGGGCCGTTGCGGCGGCCTGAAGCATGATACAGAAGGTCGGAAGGAAGGATGAGCAGGGGCAGTCTGTAGAGGTGGAGTCGATAAGGCCTGTGGGCGAGAACGACCCATCATCTATGGTAGAGAGAAACCACTATCCTTCATCCGCGTGAAATAACTCCCAATAGGATGGCCCTGTTTCCCGCAGTACGTGCAGGTCACAATCGGGCGCCTCATCGGAGCCACTGGCGCTGCGATCCTAGGAGGTGAGTCAGCACGAGGCCTCTTGCCTAGGATAGGCCTGCTCTGTACCTCCTGTCATGGTCTCGCAACTATAGTACTACGAGAACGAGCCAGCCGATCAACATCCTACTTGGCCATCATAAACAAGTGCACCAGCTCCGCATAAGAAGGTATACTGATGCAGCACATCTTCGACCGTATGTCAGGTCGTAAACCCAAAGAGAAACGACGCATCTGCATCTGCTCATTAACCAGTATAGTCGGGACAAAGCGGCCCAACTCTGTGAAGCGGTGCTCGTACTCAGTAACCGTCATACCTGCCTACCTGAGGCGCAGAAACTCATCCTCCCGCTCATGTCTGTACGTCTGTGGGTAATATTTCTCATGGAACCGGAACTCGAATGCCACCCACGTCCACACATGATCCACTGCGACAGACCGCAACACACTATCCCACCATAGACTGGCCTCCCTCTCAAACATGAAAGTGGCCAACTCGACCTGCTTTGCCTCTGTACAGTGCAGCATCCGTAGCATCTTGAAGATGCGGTCTAACCAAAACTCTGCCTCCTTGGGTCTGTGAGAACTCATGAATGAGGGAGGCCTCAAGCGCTAAAATTGGTCGAGTAAGCCGCGAGTACCGATATCTCCAGTAGGAGGTGCAACGGGTGAGGGTAGAGGCATATCCTCAAACTGAGCAGGAAGCTCTGAATGCTCAGCAGGACGTGCAGATGTCGGATGTGGAGTCACACTACCACCTGAGATAAGGCCTCAGCAATAGTGGTCATAAGCTGCTGGTGCTGCTACTACTGTATCTGTTGCTGCTGCATCTGCTACTGATGCATCATCAACATCAACTGCTCGATCCTATCAGTAGGTGGAGCAGCCTGTGAGTCATGTCGCGTAGATGATGATGCCCAGTATTGCTCGCGAACCGGGGGCGTATACAGTGGCAATCCACCAGTAGGACTAGCAGGAGGCTGATCAGAATCTAACCCTCAGTCCACAGGACCACCACTACCAGAAGGAGTCTGGTCCATCGAGCCCGTAAGAAGGAGGTGTGTCGTGCTCCATGTATACTGTCGCGGCATGCCCTATACAACATGAGGTGTAACGTTGGTGAGATTAAAGCATATCAACACATTATATAAGCACTTTAAGCATTCCACACATCTCATAGCAAAAGGGGCTACATGCTTTTCATTTACCCAAAATTGTCATAATACATGGACTACAAAGTTACATGAATCATGATAGAAATTACATGTGAGCCAGTTACATCCAAAGCATCAAACACTTAAAACATGTTACTAACTACTACATCATTAACATGAAAGCATAAACTGCCTAATGCGATAACCAAAACAACCACAACAACAACTTGGATAACTAGGCATCCGAATCAGGCGATGGAGGAGGAGCATTCTTGTCCTGTAGACAACACAGGATGGCCTTCAAGGTGCGAGATACCTTGCTTAGCTTGGTTTGGACCAGCTTGACTTCCTGTCGTAGGGTGGCATAGCCCTCCTCGAGACATGCTAAACTCGCATCTATGGAAGCCTGATCGGTACCCTGCTCCTGAGTCGCAGGAGGTGAACTCTCCTCTATATCCTGGGCCTCATGTTTCTCTTCTTCTTCTCCAGCTTTACTCCCATTCTCACTCTCGTCTTCTTCACTCTCTATTTCATCCTCACTCTCCACATGTCGGGCCCGTCGTCGCCGTGCCTCGAGTTCCATCTAATGGAGAGTACTCTCATCAATCTGGTGGATCGGTACTGGTCTTTCCACCCCCAAATTGTAGCCAAACTCTCGTACAATCCTGCATATGAGTCGGCCGAAGGGAAGCAAATCTGAGCTCCTGGTGGAGCGTGCAATGTTCACGATCTGTTGCAACACGAATGTAGGCACGTACAAGTTCGCCCCCTGTCCCATTTGGTACAGAAAGTCCACCATGAGTCGCGTGCACTCGCTGCGATTACTATGCCTGGGGTAGAGGTTATACGTGAAGATATGATGCAGTAGGAGGAAGTCGTCTGACATGTGGGATGATAGCAGGCTTTTGTTCGGCAGCCACTCAACCAATTTGCCACCACAAAGGTAACGTGTGCGACGATCCTTTTCACGAACAGTCCCTAGATTCTGCTCGCTAGCATGTACGTCACCAAGAAGCATATTCATAAGCCGCGCAATCACTCTCACATCAACAGTGACAAACAGATCCACCCCAACTATGAGCCAGAATTGCAAAGGGTCCAGTGTAGGCTCACGAATATTGGCGTAGAAGGCTCGGACAGTACCAAAATTTGCACGACCTTTATCCTCAAATAGTGGACCCCAGTGGGCTGCCTCCACTTGCTCAAACAAGTAGTATTCCCTGAAGAGCCGACCATCCACCTGGACTTCAAAAAGAACTCTGCGGTCCTCATACACTTCATGAGGTAGTGCCGCTAACTGAGCCCGTTCGGAAGGGATCCGGGGATCAAGGTCCCGCTTCATTCGAAATTCTCGGGCAAAGCTTGAGCTAGCGGTGGTGTCTCTCGGCCACCTTGATCGTGTAGGGCGACTAGGCCCAGCCTCATCAGCGGTGCTCTTCCTCTTAGCCATACAAGAGAGGATAGTGGAGATGGAGAAAATGGCTGAAACAATTTCAAGAAAGGCCATGAAAAATGAAGGAAAAAGGGAAAACGGGCTGAAAATATGGGTTCTCCACGGATTTAGGGCCCAACAGACATTGTAGTGGCCCAAAAGGTAGGGGTTTAAGAAAGAAAATTAAGGAAACAGGTGGGTGAGGAAGCTCACGTGAGTTTTGAGCTCCAAGTGGGCGTGTGGGGGTCCAAATGAGAGAAACGAAGAGGAAAAAGAGAGGAGGACAGCAATGCACGATGGAAAGGGATGAGTGATGGTCGAAATCAGTAGGGAGATCGATTGGAAAGGTAATTTGCGAGAGAGGACAGTAATGCAAGAGGGAAAAATGGCTTGGGGAGGGAGTTTGTGAAGGAGGTGGGGTTTTAAGAGATGGGATTAGGACAGGAGCTAGGGCAGGGGGTTTTAGGGACCCCCAAAAGTGATCGGACCGAGCCGCGGGCCCGGCCCAACCAAAAAAGCGGCAAGGCCTTGCCAAAAAATTTTAGATTTTGTAAAAGGAAGCCCTATGGTTGTTGTCGTCCAGTTCCCTAAGCCCCAAAAATCACTGGGTCCCACCATGGGTACCCCTGGATTAGTGTGGGTAGGCCCCCGACCCCGATTCTCTCTATTTTAGGCAGTTTCGAGTACTTTCGAACACATACTGACATTTGTAGATTTTTTACTGTGGGATAAGGTGTATTGTGATCTAGACACGTCAATAGATGGTCTAAAAGTGATTTGGGATCAACACGTACGATTTGGATCGAGTACGAACTCGATCAAAATGCCTAATTTCGATGAACTTCGCCAAATGGCGAAGTCGGGAAAACCTAGGACTGTTTCTATGTTTTTCTCGCACCCTCCTAGGTTGTAATGTGTCAGCGTACATAGTGGGAGCATAACTCAGGTCCAGTTTAATCAAAATCATGCTCTGATACTAACTTGTAATGCCCTGAAAATCGGGGGTCGAGTACAACTCAACTCCTGAGTTCCAATGCATTACTTATGCAACATAAATAATGATGATTAAATGTTGTCTATGTTAGAGCAATAAACATGAGTGAGATTATACCAAAACAGTAATTCATACTCCAGATCATTTGTATAAAGGCAAGCGGAAGACGAAACTGTATATATATGTATGTAAAGAAATAAAATCATTTCATTCTCCAGAGTAACCCATCTGAGTCATCATATACATATGTCTGTTTTATAAATAAAATGTTAAAAATAAAACTAAGTAACAATCCCTGTAAAACCCGTCAATCCTTGCAGCCTAGTCGAAGCCGCTAGAGTACTACATATAGGAGAACTCCTCCTGGTCCTCATCATAATCAGGGTCCACCTCTTCAGTCATCGGCTCACCTAAACCTGAGTCAGAGTCTGGTTGGTGTGCGCAACACCGTCCCGTAACGTGGGAGTGAGTAACTAACTCAGTGGAACAATAAAGCATAGGTTAACATGTTATCAATACAGTCAAGCAAAAATGATAGAGCAGTAAAATCAAACACTCCTAACTACTCTTATTAATGCAAGTATGGATGCAGGTATGATGGATGCCCTCACCACACCCTCCCTTGTATGATACCATCTCACGTTCGTGGCATGCTTTCATCCCTCAGTGCTCCACATCTTCCAGGCACATGCAATGCATGATGAGCATGATTACCGAGTTTTTAATTAGTCCATTTCAAACAGCAGTATTGGGAAACTAAGGTACCTCCCTTGTATCATTCCCAAACATGATCCATTCTAGGGTCGTCAATCCTAGTTAATATCAGACGATGATGTGTTTTCTAGGTCACTGCAAAGGCTGCCAAGGCTGTTACGTATAAAGGTTACACCACTCCCCCATCACCTCTTAAACGATTCATCACTATACAGAAATAGGCCTAGTTCATACTCTATATACCACGACATAACTCTAAGGTTCACCGCGATTTTAGAGTATGCTCACGGCCACTACAAAGGGCTGTCAGGGCTGTTGCTCGTATTCATTGCTTGTAACGCCCTGAAATTCGGGGGTCGAGTATGAACTCAACTCCCGAGTTCCAACGCATCACTTATGCAACATACACAATGATGGTTAAATGTTGTCTGAGTTAGAGCAATAAACATGAATGAGATTATACCAAAATAGTAAATCATACTCCAGTTCAATTTTATAAAGGCAAGCGGAAGACTGAAATTACATAACAAAATTTTATGAATACCAGAGTATGAGCACTAACTGAGTAACGATATATATGTACAGTTTCTAAGTCAAAAATCAAAATACAACTCCCTAGATAAGCCCTGGAATCCTCGCGATGCAGTCGGCCTAAGCAAAGTCGTCAGAGTACTGCATAAAGAAGAACTCGTCCTGGTCTTCGTCGAAATCGGGCTCGGCTCCTGAACCATCGCGCCGTCTATACCTGCGACAGAGTCTGGTTGGTGTTGCAAACACCGTCCCGTAACGTGGGAGTGAGTAGCTAACTCAGTGGAACAATAAAGCATAGGTTAACATGTTATCAATTCAATCAAGCAGTAATGATAAAGCAGTACAAATCAAACAATTCTAACTACTCTTATTAAGTGCGAGAATGAAATGACATGATGCTGTATGCCCTTGCCAAACCACCCTCATGCGACATCATCTTACGTTCGCGAATGCTTAACTCCCTCAGTGCGCCACATCTACTAAGCACATGCGGTACGATGATGAGCATGATTACCGAGTTATTATTAGTCCATTTCAAACAGCAGTATTGGGAAACTAATGTACCTCCCTTGTATCATTTCCAAACATGATCCATTCTAGGGTCGTCAATCCTAGTTAATCTCATACGATATTATGGTTCGAGAAGCATAGTGAAGGCATCGCAAAGGGCTCGTCACCCGTCACGCGGATCTGAGATCTCACCGTATGCGGCTCAATTGCTGGCCGTCAGCTCGAGTACAGGTCTCACCGTGCTCGGCTCAATCACTAGCCGTCAGCTCGAGTACAGGTCTCACCGTACTCGGCTCCACTCATACTCTAATTGCTGTGAAAGACTCGTCGCCAATCACAGACCCTTGGAGTATACTCGAAGATATTACGGAGGACTCGTCGCCCGTCAGCACGAGCACAGGTCTCACCGTACTCGGCTCTCGTCGTAAGTATCGACAGCTTGAATATAGTGTCCCATACCACCGTATTCGGCTCACAAGGTTTGGTTGCTCAATGGTCACTATGGGGAGGCACTTGGCCCTAGCATAGGCCGACAGCTCGGCCATGGTGTCCCATACCACCATGTCCGGTTCATGAGTCTTAGCGGATCGAGGTACCATGGTTAACGGGATCGCCACTGGTAAGTTTGGTACCCCAGGTTCAAACAGTAATGACCAAACATGGTGAACACACATTCAACATATCGGGTTACTTGGCGAACCTGACTAGCTCGAGCGCACAACAAGTTGGGCGATATGAATCGCAAAAGCACTCCGTGTGGCCAACCACTATCGCCAACCGGAGTACGACTCGGGTTCGTCAGACACACCCCTTGTGGCGACATGAATCTCAGCCACAATTTCCAGTCTAGTACCGAATGCCTGGACTATAAACATAGTCCCAAACTCATACAGTTCTCATCAATAGCATGTGGAGTTAAGCATGATAAACAACGTAATACAACATATTAGTAGGCATATCAATAAGCATGTTATGAAGCATGATATAAAGCATGTTGTAAAGCATGTTGTAGAGTACTATACAATTAGGGACACAATTACGTATATATCACAAGTGAGTGGCTAAGGTAAACCATCACATAGAGGGTATCCTACATGTCTCTAAGGTAGTCAGGAATTCCATATCAGCACCTATCTAAGGCACTAACACTTAAACATTTTCACTCACAAGCTTTTACACAAACACTTAGAGTACACCATTCCAACATACATGACGTATGTTAGCAAAATACGTGTTAGGGCTATCCTTTCACCAAGCGGTTATTTTATCCATATATACCATAACCATACAGCAAATAATCACGACAAATGCATTTCCAAAATTTACACATATACGGTATTTCTATAATACACAATTTCTACATACGTAGTATTTACAAGCGAGCATGTATTACGGCGATTCCTTTCGCCAAACTGGTATTTTATCCATATGTTATATAATCATACATTAAATAAACATGTCAAATATTTTTCCAAAAAAAATATGTATACAGTATTTCTACGTATACCTAGAGTATGTGAAATTCCATATTCTACAACGTTAATCGAAACAGAAAATGGAAAGCACTTTGTACATGTGCATTTGCATGCAGATCATGAATCTACCATTATCTGACATTGAAAGCGTTGAAAACCGCAACTTATACACCTAAAGTCCTCACCTTTGCCCTTGGAATCACAACGGATCTGAAGGGTTTGGTGAGCTTCCGTATTCGGGAGTTTTCTTGCCTAAAGAGCGGAATCGGTTAGCCTTTTCACAACCTATAGCCTATCTACTTCAAATCAGACCTAGGGTTAGGGTTTCTCACCTTCAAATGGAGTGGATACCGCCGGGAAAGCACCTGGAAAGAGGCCGTGTAGGCCGTGCGATGATCAAGAGCAGTAGGAGGAAGTTCTTCCACAAATCCCAAGCTCTTCTCTCTCTTTTCTCTCTCTCTCTCTAGGGTTTTATCCAAAATTCGTATGGCTGTGAGAGGGGCTGTTCTAAGCCTCTTTTATAGCCAAAAACCTCCCCAAAATAGACTCAGCTTCAAGGGTTACTGCTAATATAGGTATTTCGTCACTTTTCCAGCTCAAAAGAGAGGTTCTGGTGGCCCTCCTTGAGCCAAACATCAGACTTAAGCTCACCACTCATGGATCTACGTGGAATTACATTTTCGACTCGATCGGATTCCTAGATCGCACGTGGCGGACCACTTTCAGTTCAACGGTCAGTGGGCCACGATCCGAAATTTCAAATACATGTAAATGTTCCTGAAATTTTTCCTGATCCGAGGGTGTAATTTGGTCTGATTCTGACGGTCTGGTTGCTTAATACTGATGCGCAAGCGAATGGTGCCAGATCACTATTCCATATATTTATTTTGGAAAGGGAATAATGTTTTTACACTCCCTTGCTCCGGATCTAAACGAATGGTTGTGGGACATCGGCTGGACCTGATCTTTGAGATGATAGTCAAGCCCAGTGAGGCGGTCCTAGTTCCTTAACTTCGTGTTAATCGGACTTCTGATGTGCGATCTAGACCTAATACGAAGTTTCGTTTCATTCTAGAGCAGAGGAAATGAGTTTGGTTCTAAACTTTAGGACAACCTAGCGTCACTGATTTTGTAAGTTTTGGGTCTTGCAGATCATATTTAAAGCGATCCCAATGGATTTCATGACTAATCGAATTTTGCACTAAGTTAACTTTGTTAAATTTCTAAAGGATTTAATCCTAATTGATTTCTGGTCGAGATGGTACTCGAGCCAAAGTACGGAAATTTACGGGTCGTTACATTACACCACTCCTCCATCACTTTATCAATGTAGGCCGACAACACGAATATAGTGTCCCATACCACCATAATTGGCTCACAAGTCTGGTCACTATGGGGAGGCACGTGGCCCCAGTGTAGGCCGACAGCTCGACCACGGTGTCCCATACCACCATACCCAGCTCATGAGTCTTAGCGGATCGAGGTACCATGGTTAAAGGAGATTTCACTGGTAAGTTTGGTACCCTAAGTTCAAGCAGTAGCGACCAAACATGGTGAACATACATTAGACACATCGGGTTACCTGACGAGCCTGACTAGCTCGAGCGCACAATCAATTAGACGACATGAAGTGCATAAGCACTTCGCGTGGCCTAACCACTATCGCCAACTGACGTACGACTCGTGTTCGTCAAACACATCCCACATGGCGACATGAACCTCAGCCACCATCTCAAATTTGGTACCGACTATCTGGACTATAGACATAGTCCCAAACTTAATCAATTCTCATCCATAGCATGTGGATTAAAGCATGATAAACAAAGTAATTCAAGCATGCTAGTAGGCATGTTATAAGGCATGTTATAAAGCATGTTATAAAGCATGATATAAAGCATGTTGTAAAGCACTACATCAATAGGAATACAAACATATATATTGTAAGTGAGCGGTTTAAGTAAACAACCTCATGGAGGTAATCATACATGTCTCTAGGGTAGTTGAGAATCCCATCTCAACACCCTCTTAAGGCATCAACATCCAAACACTTTCTCACACAAGCATTTCCACAAACACATAACATACACTATTTCAACATACTTAGTGTATGTTAGCAAACATGTATTAGGGCGAATCCTTTCGCCAAGCAAACATTTTATGCACACATAATATATTTATACAACAATTAATCATGGCAAACACATCTCTAAAATATACATGTATACGGTACTTCTTACAATACAGTATTTCTACATACATAATGTATATTAGTAGAACATGTATTTAGGCGAATCCTTTCACCAAATAAGTATTTTATCCATATATCGTATATTCATACAACAAATAATCATGTCAAACACATTTCGAAAAAATATACGTATACGGTATTTTCTACGAATACCTAGAATATGTAAAATTTCATATTCTACAACTTTAATCGAAACAGAAATCGGAAAGCACTTTGTACATGTACAATTATATGCAGATCATGCATCTATCATTATCTGACATTGAAAGCATTGAAAACCGTAACCTATACCCCTAAAGTCCTCACCTTGCACCTTGGAATCTCAACGGATCAGAAAGGTTTGATGAGCTTCCGTATTCGAGAGTTTTATAGCCTAAGGAGTGCAATTGGTTAGCTATTTCGTAACCTATAACCTTCATACCCCAAAACAGATCTAGGGTTAGGGTTTCTTACCTTAAAACGGAGTCGGTATCACCGGGAAAGTGACAAGAAAGAGGTGGTGTAGCCCGTGTGGTGATTGGAAACAGTAGGAGGGAGGTTCTCCCACAACTCTCTAGCTTTCTCTCTCTTTTTCTCTCTTCTTACTTAGGGTTTTCCCAAATTCATATGTCTATGAGAGAGGGTGCTCTAAGGTCCTTATATAGCCTAAAAAGTCTCTGAAATAGACTTAAATTCAAGGTATACTTGGGTTATATCCAAATCGGCTTTAATTCAGTTCAAAAGAGGGTTTCTGGCGGCCCTCCTTGAGCCAAAAGTCGAACTTAAGCTCACTAACCTTGGATCTACGTGGGGTTATGTTTTCATCTTAGTCAAATTCCCAGATCACGCGTGGCAGACCAGTTTCAGTTCAGTGGTCAGTGGGCCTTGATCCGAATTTCCAAGTACATGTAAATGTTCCTGAAATTTTTTCTGATCCGAGGGTGTATTTGGGTAAGATTCTGATGGTCTGATTTCTTATAAATTAACCACAAGTTTCAAGTCTCAGATCACTATTCCAGATATTTATTTTGTAAAGGAATTTTGTGTTTTCACACTCCTTCGCTCCGGGCTCAAGCGAACAGCCGTGGGACACTGTCTGGGGCTGATTTCCGAGATGGTTGTCAAGCCCAGTGAGGCGGTCCTAAGTCCTTAACCTCGTGTTATTCGGAGTCCCGATATGCGGTCTAGACCTGATACGGAGTTTCAACGTGTTCCTGAGGGCAGTCGGGTAATGAGTTTGGTCCTAGATTTTAGGGTAACCTAGCGTCAATGATTCTACAAGTTTTGGGTCTTGTAGATCGTATTTAAAGCGATTCCAATAGATTTCATGGCTAATCTAGTTAGCACTTAGTTAACTTTGTCAAATTTCTAAAGGATTTAATCCTAAGTGATTTCTGGTCGAGGTGGTACTCGAGCCATTGTAGGGAAATTTACGAGTCGTTACAGGTTCGGGTTTAGGTTATAGGTTAAGGTTTTGGTTTAGGTTATAGGTTTTTGTTTAGGTTTAGGTTAAGGTTTAGGTTATAGGTTTTGGGATTTGAGAATGGGTTTGGGTTTACGTTATAGGTTTTGGATTTGGTTTAGGTTATAGGTTTAGGGATTTGAGAATGGGTTCTGGTTTAGGTTATAGGTTTTGGTTTTGGCTAGGTTTAGGTTTTTAGATTTGAGAATGGGTTCGGGTTTAGGGTATAGGTTTTGGTTTTGGTTTAGGTTATAAGTTTTGGGATTTGAGAATGGGTTCGGGTTTAGGTTATAGGTTTTGGTTTTGGTTTTGGTTATACGTTTTAGTTAAGGTTTAGGTTATGGGTATATTTTTAAGGTTTAAGTATTTAGATTTGAGAATGGGTTCGGGTTTAGGTTATAATTTATGGCTTTGGTTTAGGTTATAGGTTCTGGGATTTAAGAATGGGTTCGGAGTTTAGGTTATAGGTTTTGGTTTTAGTTTAGGTTGTAGGTTTTGGTTAAGGTTTCGGTTTTGGATTTGAGAATGGGTTCGGGTTTAGGGTATAGGTTTTGGTTTTGGTTTTGGTTATGGGTTACTGGGATTTGAGAATGGGTTTGGGTTTAGGTTATAGGTTTTGGTTATACGTTTTAGTTAAGGTTTAGGTTATAGGTATATTTTTAAGCTTTAAGTATTTGGATTTGAGAATGGGTTCGGGTTTAGGTTATAGGTTATAGCTTTAGTTTAGGTTATAGGTTTTGGGATTTGAGAATGGGTTCGGGTTTAGGTTATTGGTTTTGGTTTTAGTTTAGGTTGTAGGTTTTGGTTAAGGTTTCGGCTTTTAGATTTGAGAATGGGTTCTGGTTTAGGTTATAAGTTTTGGTTTTGGTTTACGTTATAGGTTTTCGTTTAGGTTTAGGTTAAGGTTATAGGTTTTGGGATTTGTGAATGCGTTCGGGTTTAGGTTATAGGTTTTGGTTTTGGTTTAAGTTATAGGTTTTGGTTAAGGTTTGGGTTTTTGGATTTGAGAATGGGTTTGGGTTTAGGTTATAGGTTTTTCTTTTTTGGTTTAAGTTTTTGGTTTTGGGGTTTGAGAATAGATTCGTGTTTACATTATAGGTTTTGGTTTTGGTTATAGGTTTTGGTTAAGGTTTTGGTTTTGGATTTGAGAATGGGTTCGGGTTTTAGTTATAGGTATTCGTTTTGGTTTAGGTTACCTGGTTTTGGTTATGGTTTAGGTTTTTGGATTTGAGAATGGGTTCGGGTTAAGGTTATAGGTTTTGGTTTAGGTTTAGGTTATAGGTTTTGGTTTAGGTTTAGGTTAAGGTTTAGGTTTAGGTTTAGGGTTTTGGATTTGATAATGGGTTCAAGTTTAGGTTTTAGGTTTTGGTTTTGGTTTTGGTTTAGGTTTTGGATTTGAGAATGGGTTCAAGTTTAGGTTGTAGGTTTTGGTTTTGGTTTAGGTTATATGTTTTTGGATTTGAGAATGGGTTCGGGTTTAGGTTATAGGTTAAGGTTTTGGTTTAGGTTATAGGTTTTTATTTAGGTATAGGTTAAGGTTTAGGTTATAGGTTTTGGGATTTGAGAATGGGTTTGGGTTTACGTTATAGGTTTTGGATTTGGTTTAGGTTATAGGTTTAGGGATTTGAGAATGGGTTCTGGTTTAGGTTATAGGTTTTGGTTTTGGCTAAGGTTTAGGTTTTTAGATTTGAGAATGGGTTCGGGTTTAGGGTATAGGTTTTGGTTTTGGTTTAGGTTATAGGTTCCGGATTTGAGAATGGGTTCGGGTTTAGGTTATAGGTTTGGTTTTAATTTTGGTTATACGTTTTAGTTAAGGTTTAGGTTATAGGTATATTTTTAAGGTTTAATATTTGGATTTGAGAATGGGTTCGAGTTTAGGTTATAGGTTATGGCTTCGGTTTAGGTTATAGGTTTTGGGATTTGAGAATGGGTTCGGGTTTAGGTTATAGGTTTTGGTTTTAGTGTAGGTTGTAGGTTTTGGTTTAGGTTTCGGTTTTGGATTTGAGAATGGGTTTGGGTTTAGGGTATAGGTTTTGATTTTGGTCTAGGTTATGGGTTCTGGGATTTGAGAATGGGTTCGGGTTTAGGTTATAGGTTTTGGTTTTAGTTTTGGTTATACGTTTTAGTTAAGGTTTAGGTTATAGGTATATTTTTAAGCTTTAAGTATTTGGATTTGAGAATGGGTTCGGGTTTAGGTTATAGGTTATGGCTTTGGTTTAGGTTATAGGTTTAGGGATTTGAGAATGGGTTCGGGTTTAGGTTATAGGTTTTGGTTTTAGTTTAGGTTGTAGGTTTTGGTTAAGGTTTCGATTTTTGGATTTGAGAATGGGTTCTGGTTTAGGTTATAAGTTTTGGTTTTGGTTTAGGTTATAGGTTTTCGTTTAGGTTTAGGTTAAGGTTATAGGTTTTGGGATTTGAGAATGCGTTCGGGTTTAGGTTATAGGTTTTGGTTTTGGTTTAGGCTATAGGTTTGGTTAAAGGTTTAGGTTTTTGGATTTGAGAATGGGTTCGGGTTTAGGTTATAGGTTTTTTTTTTTTTTTTTGGTTTAAGTTTTTGGTTTTGGGGTTTGAGAGTGGATTCAGGTTTACATTATAGGTTTTGGTTTTGGTTATAGGAGTTGGTTAAGGTTTAGGTTTTTGGATTTGAGAATGGGTTCGGGTTTTAGTTATAGGTTTTCGTTTTGGTTTAGGTTACCTGTTTTGGTTAAGGTTTAGGTCTTTGGATTTAAGAATGGGTTCGGGTTTAGGTTATAGGTTTTGGTTTTGGTTTAGGTTATAAGTTTTGGTTTTGGTTTAGGTTAAGGTTTATGTCTAGGTTTAGGTTTTTAGATTTGAGAATGTGTTCGACTTTAGGTTATAGGTTTTGGTTTTGGTTGAGGTTTTGGTTTTTAGATTTGAGAATGGGTTCGGGTTTAGGTTATAGGTTTTGGTTTTGGTTTAGGTTATAGGTTTTAGGATTTGAGAATAGGTCGAGTTTAGGTTATAGGTTTTGGTTTTAGTTTAGGTTATAGGTTTTGGGACTTGGTAATGGGTTCGGGTTTAGGTTATAGGTTTTGGTTTCGGTATTGGTTATAGGTTTTGATTTTGGTTTAGGTTTAGGTTTAAGTTATAGGTTTTGGGATTTGAGAATGGGTTCGGGTTTACGATATAGGTTTTGGTTAAGGTTTAGGTTTTTGATTTGAGAATAGGTTTGGATTTAAGTTATAGGTTTTGGTTTTGGTTAAGGTTACACGTTTTGGTTAAGGTTTAGGTATTTGGATTTTAGAGTGGGTTCGGGTTTAGGTTCTGAGTTTTGGTTTCAGTTTTGTTTAGGTTTTGGTTAAGGTTTAGGTTTAGGTTTAAGTTTTTGGATTTGAGAATGGGTTCGAGTTAACATTATTGGTTTTGGTTTTGGTTTAGGTTTAGGTTTCTGGATTTGAGAATGGGTTGGGCTTTAGGTTATAGGTTTTGGTTTTGGTTTGGGTTATCGGTTTGCGATTTGAGAATGGGTTCGGGTTTAGGTTATAGGTTTTGGTTTTGGTTTAGGTTATAGGTTTTGTTTAGGTTTAGGTTAATGTGTAGGTTATAGGTTTTGGGATTTGAGAATGGGTTGGGGTTTAGGTTATCCCTTTTGGTTTTGGTTTAGGTTATAGGTTTTGGTTAAGGTTTAAGTTTTTGGATTTGTGAAGGGGTTCAGGTTTAGGTTATAGGTTTTTGCTTTGGTTTAGGTTATCGGTTTTGGTTAAGGTTTAGGTTAAGGTTATAGGTTTTGGGATTTGTGAATGGGTTCGGGTTTAGGTTATAGGTTTTTGTTTTAGTTTTGGTTATAGGTTTTGGTTTGGGTTTAGTTTAAGGTTATAGGTTTTGGAATTTGAGAATGGGTACGGGTTTAGCTTATTGGTTTTGGTTTTGGTTTAGATTATAGGTTTTGGTTAAGGTTTAAGTTTTGGATTTGTGAATGGGTTCGGGTTTAGGTTATAGGTTTCGGTTTCGGTTTAGGTTATATGTTTTGGGATTTCGAGAATGGGTTCGGGTTTAGGTTATAGGTTTTGGTTTTGGTTTAAGTTATAGGTTTTGGGATTTGATAATGGGATCGGGTTTAGGTATAGGTTTTGGTTTTGGTTTTGGTTTTGGTTATACATTTTTGGATTTGAGAATGGGTTATGGTTTAGGTTATAGGTTTTGGGATTTGAGAATGGGTTCGGGTTTAAGTTTTAGGTTTTGGATTTGAATTAGGTTATAGGTTTTGGGATTCGAGAATGGGTTCGGGTTTAGGTTATAGGTTTTGTTTTGGTTTTGGTTATAAGTTTTGGTTTGGGTTTAGTTTAAGGTTATAGGTTTTGGGATTTGAGAATGGGTACGGGTTTAGCTTATAGGTTTTGGTTTTAGTTTAGGATATAGGTTTTGGTTAAGGTTTAGGTTTTGGATTTGAGAATGGGTTCGGGTTTAGGTTATAGGTTTTGGTTTTGGTTTCGGTTTCGGTTTCGGTTATAGGTTTTGGATTTGAGAATGGGTTCGGGTTTAGGTTATAGGTTTTGGTTTGGGTTTAGTTTAAGGTTATAGGTTTTGGGATTTGAGAATGGGTACGGGTTTAGCTTATAGGTTTTGGTTTTGTTTTAGTTTATAGGTTTTGGTTAAGGTTTAGGTTTTTGGATTTGAGAATGGGTTCGTGTTAGGTTATAGGTTTTGGTTTTAGTTTATTTATAGGTTTTGGTTTTGGTTTAGGTTATCGGTTTTGGAATTTGATAATTGGTTCGGGTTTAGGTTATAGGTTTTGGTTTTGGTTTTGGTTATAGGTTTTGGTTTAGGTTTAGGTTAAGGTTATAGGTTTTGGGATTTGAGATGGGTTCGAGTTTAGGTTATAGGTTTTGGGATTTGAGAATGGGTTTGGGTTTACGTTATAGGTTTTGGATTTGGTTTAGGTTATAGGTTTAGGGATTTGAGAATGGGTTCGGTTTAGGTTATAGGTTTTGGTTTTGGCTAAGGTTTAGGTTTTTAGATTTGAGAATGGGTTCGGGTTTAGGGTATAAGTTTTGGTTTTGGTTTAGGTTATAAGTTTTGGGATTTGAGAATGGGTTCGGGTTTAGGTTATAGGTTTTGGTTTTGGTTTTGGTTATACGTTTTAGTTAAGGTTTAGGTTATGGGTATATTTTTAAGGTTTAAGTATTTAGATTTGAGAATGGGTTCGGGTTTAGGTTATAGTTTATGGCTTTGGTTTAGGTTATAGGTTCTGGGATTTGAGAATGGGTTCAAGTTTAGGTTATAGGTTTTGGTTTTAGTTTAGGTTGTAGGTTTTGGTTAAGGTTTCGGTTTTTGGATTTGAGATTGGGCTCGGGTTAAGGGTATAGGTTTTGGTTTTGGTTTTGGTTATGGGTTAAGGGATTTGAGAATGGGTTCGGGTTTAGGTTATAGGTTTTGGTTATACGTTTTAGTTAAGGTTTAGGTTATAGGTATATTTTTAAGCTTTAAGTATTTGGATTTGAGAATGGGTTCGGGTTTAGGTTATAGGTTATAGCTTTAGTTTAGGTTATAGGTTTTGTGATTTGAGAATGGGTTCGGGTTTAGGTTATTGGTTTTGGTTTTAGTTTAGGTTGTAGGTTTTGGTTA
The DNA here is from genome assembly GCA_030180095.1 of Magnolia changhungtana. NCBI lineage: Eukaryota > Viridiplantae > Streptophyta > Magnoliopsida > Magnoliales > Magnoliaceae > Magnolia > Magnolia changhungtana. The sequence continues at coordinate 509,497 of JASAUF010000644.1, read as the reverse complement.
AGGTTTCGGCTTTTAGATTTGAGAATGGGTTCTGGTTTAGGTTATAAGTTTTGGTTTTGGTTTACGTTATAGGTTTTCGTTTAGGTTTAGGTTAAGGTTATAGGTTTTGGGATTTGTGAATGCGTTCGGGTTTAGGTTATAGGTTTTGGTTTTGGTTTAAGTTATACGTTTTGGTTAAGGTTTGGGTTTTTATATTTGAGAATGGGTTTGGGCTTAGGTTATAGGTTTTTCTTTTTTGGTTTAAGTTTTTGGTTTTGGGGTTTGAGAATAGATTCATGTTTACATTATAGGTTTTGGTTTTTTTGGTTAAGGTTTTGGTTTTGGATTTGAGAATGGGTTCGGGTTTTAGTTATAGGTATTCGTTTTGGTTTAGGTTACCGGTTTGGTTATGGTTTAGGTTTTTGGATTTGAGAATGGGTTCGGGTTTAGGTTATAGGTTTTGGTTTAGGTTTAGGTTATAGGTTTTGGTTTAGGTTTAGGGTTTTGGATTTGCTAATGGGTTCAAGTTTAGGTTTTAGGTTTTGGTTTTGGTTTTGGTTTAGGTTTTGGATTTGAGAATGGGTTCAAGTTTAGGTTATAGGTTTTGGTTTTGGTTTAGGTTTATATGTTTTTGGATTTGAGAATGGGTTCGGGTTTAGGTTATAGGTTAAGGTTTTGGTTTAGGTTATAGGTTTTGTTTAGGTATAGGTTAAGGTTTAGGTTATAGGTTTTGGGATTTGAGAATGGGTTTGGGTTTAAGTTATAGGTTTTGGATTTGGTTTAGGTTATAGGTTTAGGGATTTGAGAATGGGTTCTAGTTTAGGTTATAGGTTTTGGTTTTGGCTAAGGTTTAGGTTTTTAGATTTGAGAATGGGTTCGGGTTTAGGGTATAGGTTTTGGTTTTGGTTTAGGTTATAGGTTCTGGGATTTGAGAATGGGTTCGGGTTTAGGTTATAGGTTTGGTTTTAATTTTGGTTATACGTTTTAGTTAAGGTTTAGGTTATAGGTATATTTTTAAGGTTTAATATTTGGATTTGAGAATGGGTTCGAGTTTAGGTTATAGGTTATGGCTTCGGTTTAGGTTATAGGTTTTGGGATTTGAGAATGGGTTCGGGTTTAGGTTATAGGTTTTGGTTTTAGTGAAGGTTGTAGGTTTTGGTTTAGGTTTCGGTTTTCGGATTTGAGAATGGGTTTGGGTTTAGGGTATAGGTTTTGATTTTGGTCTAGGTTATGGGTTACGGGATTTGAGAATGGGTTCGGGTTTAGGTTATAGGTTTTGGTTTTAGTTTTGGTTATACGTTTTAGTTAAGGTTTAGGTTATAGGTATATTTTTAAGCTTTAAGTATTTGGATTTGAGAATGGGTTCGGGTTTAGGTTATAGGTTATGGCTTTGGTTTAGGTTATAGGTTTAGGGATTTGAGAATGGGTTCGGTTTAGGTTATAGGTTTTGGTTTTAGTTTAGGTTGTAGGTTTTGGTTAAGGTTTCAATTTTTGGATTTGAGAATGGGTTTTGGTTTAGGTTATAAGTTTTGGTTTTGGTTTAGGTTATAGGTTTTCATTTAGGTTTAGGTTAAGGTTATAGGTTTTGGGATTTGAGAATGGGTTTGGGTTTAGCTTATAGGTTTTAGTTTTGTTTTAGTTTATAGGTTTTGGTTAAGGTTTAGGTTTTGGATTTGAGAATGGGTTCGTGTTTAGGTTATAGGTTTTGGTTTTGGTTTCGGTTATAGGTTTTGGGATTTGAGAATGGGTTCGGGTTTAGGTTATAGGTTTTGGTTTTGGTTTAGGTTATCGGTTTTGGGATTTGATAATTGGTTCGAGTTTAGGTTATAGGTTTTGGTTTTTGTTTTGGTTATAGGTTTTTTTGGTTTAGGTTTAGGTTAAGGTTATAGGTTTTGGGATTTGAGATGGGTTCGAGTGTAGGTTATAGGTTTTGGTTTTGGCTTAGGTTATAGTTTTTGTTGAGGTTTAGGTTAAGGTTATAGGTTTTGGGATTAGAGAATGGGTTAGGGTTTATGTTATAGGTTTTGGCTTTAGTTTAGGCTATAGGTTTTGGTTTAGGTTTAGGTTAAGGTTATTGGTTTTGGGGTTCATTTGATAATGGGTTCGGGTTTAGGTTGTAGGTTTTGGTTTTGGTTTTAGTTATAGGTTTTCGTTTAGGTTTAGGTTAAGGTAATAGGTTTTGGGATTTGAGAATGCGTTCGGGTTTAGGTTATAGGTTTTGGTTTTGGTTTAAGTTATAGGTTTTGCTTAAGGTTTAGGTTTTGGATTTGAGAATGGGTTTGGGTTTAGGTTATAGGTTTTAGTTTCGGTTTAGGTTATAGGTTTTGGGATTTGAGAATGGATTCGGGTTTATGTTATATGCTTTGGTTTTGGTTATAGGTTTTTTAAGGTTTAGGTTTTGGATTTGAGAATGGGTTCATGTTTAAGTTATACGTTTTGGTTTGGTTTTTATAGGTTTAGGTTATAGGTTTTGGTATAGGTTTAGGTTATAGGTTTTGGATTTGGTTTAGGTTATAGGTTTTGGGATTTGAGAATAGGTTCGGGTTTAGGTTATAGGTTTTGGTTTAGTTTTGGTTTTGGAAATAGGTTTTTGTTTAGGTTTAGTTTAGTTAAGGTTATAGGTTTTAGGATTTGAGAATACGTTCGGGTTTAGGTTATAGGTTTTGGTTTTGGTATAGGTTATAGGTTTTGGTTAAGGTTTAGGTTTTTGGATTTGAGAATGGGTTCGGGTTTAGGTTTTAAGTTATGGTTTTGGTATAGGTTATAGGTTTTGGGATTTGAGAATGGATTCGGGTTTACGTTATAGGTTTTGGTTAAGGTTTAGGTTTTAGATTTTAGAATTGGTTTGGGTTTAAGTTATAGGTTTTGGTTTTGGTTTAGGTTACAAGTTTTGGTTTTGGTTATTGGTTTTGGTTTAGGTTTTTTTTTGGATTTGAGAATGGGTTCGGGTTTTGGTTATAGGTTTTGGTTTTGATTTTAGGTTATAGGTTTTGGTTTAGGTTTAGGTTAAGGTTTAGGTTTAGGTTTAGGTTTATGTTTTTTTTGGATTTGAGAATGGGTTCGTGTTTAGGTTATAGGTTTTGGTTTTGGTTTAGGTTTAGGCTTTTTTGAATTTGAGAATTGGTTTGGGTTTAGGTTGTAGGTTTTGGTTTTGGTTTAGGTTATAGGTTTTGGATTTGAGAATGGGTTCGGGTTTAGGTTAGAGGTTTTGGTTTTGGTTTAGGTTTTAGGTTTTGGGATTTGAGAATGGGTTCGGGGCTAGGTTATAGGTTTTGGTTTTGTTTAGGTTATAGGTTTTTGTTTAGGTTTAGGTTAAGGTTTAGGTTATAGGTTTTGGGATTTGTGAATGGGTTTGGGTTTAAGTTATAAGTTTTGGATTTGGTTTAGGTTATAGGTTTCGGGATTTGAGAATTCAGGTTTAGGTTATAGGTTTAGGTTATAGGTTTTGGTTTTAGCTAAGGTTTAAGTTTTTAGATTTGAGAATGGGTTCGGGTTTAGGGTTTAGGTTTTGGTTTTGGTTTAGGTTATAGGTTTTGGGATTTGAGAATGGGTTCTAAGTTTAGGTTATAGGTTTGGTTTTGGTTTTGGTTATACGTTTTAGTTAAGGTTTAGTTTATAGGTTATTTTTAAGGTTTACGTATTTGGATTTGAGAATGGATTCGAGTTTAGGTTATAGGTTATGGCTTTGGTTTAGGTTATAGGTTTTGGGATTTGAGAATGGGTTCGTGTTTAGGTTTTAGTTTTGGTTTTAGTTTAGGTTGTAGGTTTTGGTTAAGGTTTCGGTTTTTTTGGATTTGAGAATGGGTTCGGGTTTAGGTTATAGGTTTTAGTTTTGGTTTAGGTTATGGGTTCTAGGATTTGAAAATGGGTTCGGGTTTAGGTTATAGGTTTTGGTTTTGGTTTTGGTTATACGGTTTAGTTAAGGTTTAGGTTATAGGTATATTTTTAAGCTTTAAGAATTTGGATTTGAGAATGGGTTCGGTTTAGGTTATAGGTTATGGCTTTGGTTTAGGTTATAGGTTTAGGGATTTGAGAATGGGTTCGGGTTTTGGTTTTAGTTTAGGTTGTAGGTTTTGGTTAGGTTTCGGTTTTGGAATTGAAAATGGGTTCAGGCTTAGGTTATAAGTTTTGGTTTTGGTTTAGGTTATAGGTTTTCGTTTAGGTTTAAGTTAAGGTTATAGGTTTTGGGATTTGAGAATGCGTTCGGGTTTAGGTTATAGGTTTTGGTTTTGGTTTAGGTTATAGGTTTGGTTTAAGGTTTAGGTTTTGGATTTGAGAATGGGTTCGGGTTTAGGTTATAGGTTTTTTTTTTTGGTTTAAGTTTTTAGTTTTGGTGTTTGAGAATGGATTCGGGTGTACATTATAGGTTTTCATTTTGGTTATAGGTTTTGGTTAAGGTTTAGGTTTTTGGATTTGAGAATGGGTTCGGGTTTAGATATAGGTTTTCGTTTTGGTTTAGGTTATGTTTTTGTTAAGGTTTAGGTTTTGGATTTGAGAATGGGTTCGGGTTTAGGTTATAGGTTTTGGTTTTGGTTTAGGTTATAAGTTTTGGTTTAGGTTTAGGTTAAGGTTTAAGTTTAGGTTTAGGTTTTTGGATTTGAGAATGTGTTCGACTTTAGGTTATAGGTTTTAGTTTTGGTTAAGGTTTAGGGTTTTGGATTTGGGAATGGGTTCGGGGTTTAGGTTATAGGTTTTGGTTTTGGTTAGGTTATAGGTTTTGGGATTTGAGAATAGGTTTGAGTTTAGGTTTTAGGTTTTGGTTTTAGTTTTGGTTATAGGTTTTGGGATTTGGTAATGGTTTCGGGTTTAGGTTATAGGTTTTGGTTTCGGTTTGGTTATAGGTTTTGGTTTTGGTTTTGGTTTAGGTTAAGGTTTAGGTTTAGGTTATAGGTTTTGGGATTTGAAATGGGTTCGGGTTTACGTTATTGGTTTTGGTTAAGGTTTAGGTTTTTGGATTTGAGAATAGTTTCGGGTTTAAGTTATAGGTTTTGGTTTTGGTTTAGGTTACACGTTTTGGTTAAGGTTTAGGTTTTGGATTTGAGAATAGGTTTGGGTTTAAGTTATAGGTTTTGGTTTTGGTTAAGGTTACACGTTTTGGTTAAGGTTTAGGTATTTGGATTTTAGAGTGGGTTCGGGTTTAGGTTTTGGTTTGATGTTTTGGTTAAGGTTTAGTTTTAGGTTTAAGTTTTTGGATTTGAGAATGGGTTCGAGTTAACATTCTTGGTTTTGGTTTTGGTTTAGGTTTAGGTTTCTGGATTTGAGAATGGGTTGGGCTTTAGGTTATAGGTTTTGGTTTTGGTTTGGGTTATCGTTTTGCGATTTGAGAATGGGTTCGGGTTTAGGTTATAGGTTTTGGTTTTGGTTTAGGTTATAGGTTTTTGTTTAGGTTTAGGTTAATGTGTAGGTTATAGGTTTTGGGATTTGAGAATGGGTTGGGGTTTAGGTTATCCCTTTTGGTTTTGGTTTAGGTTATAGGTTTTGGTTAAGGTTTAAGTTTTGGATTTGTGAAGGGGTTCGGGTTTAGGTTATAGGTTTTGCTTTGGTTTAGGTTATCGGTTTTGGTTAAGGTTTAGGTTAAGGTTTTTGTTTTAGTTTTGGTTATAGGTTTTGGTTTGGGTTTAGTTTAAGGTTATAGGTTTTGGAATTTGAGAATGGGTACGGGTTTAGCTTATTAGTTTTGGTTTTGGTTTAGATTATAGGTTTTGGTTAAGGTTTAAGTTTTTGATTTGTGAATGTGTTCGGGTTTAGGTTATAGGTTTCGGTTTTTGGTTTAGGCTATATGTTTTGGGATTTGAGAATGGGTTCGGGTTTAGGTTATAGGTTTTGGTTTTGGTTTAAGTTATAGGTTTTGGGATTTGATAATGGGATCGGGTTTAGGTATAGGTTTTGGTTTTGGTTTTGGTTTAGGTTATACATTTTTGGATTTGAGAATGGGTTATGGTTTAGGTTATAGGTTTTGGGATTTGAGAATGGGTTCGGGTTTAAGTTTTAGGTTTTGGATTTGAATTAGGTTATAGGTTTTGGGATTCGAGAATGGGTTCGGGTTTAGGTTATAGGTTTTGGTTTTGGTTTTGGTTATAAGTTTTGGTTTGGGTTTAGTTTAAGGTTATAGGTTTTAGGATTTGAGAATGGGTACGGGTTTAGCTTATAGGTTTTGGTTTTAGTTTAGGATATAGGTTTTGGTTAAGGTTTAGGTTTTTAGATTTGAGAATGGGTTCGGGTTTTGGTTATAGGTTTTGGTTTTGGTTTCGGTTATAGGTTTTTGGATTTGAGAATGGGTTTGGGTTTAGGTTATAGGTTTTGGTTTGGGTTTAGTTTAAGGTTATAGGTTTTGGGATTTGAGAATGGGTACGGGTTTAGCTTATAGGTTTTGGTTTTGTTTTAGTTTATAGGTTTTGGTTAAGGTTTAGGTTTTTGGATTTGAGAATGGGTTCGTGTTTAGGTTATAGGTTTTGGTTTTGGTTTCGGTTATAGGTTTTGGGATTTGAGAATGGGTTCGGGTTTCGGTTATAGGTTTTGGTTTTGGTTTAGGTTATCGGTTTTGGGATTTGATAATTGGTTCGGGTTTAGGTTATATGTTTTGGTTTTGGTTTTGGTTATAGGTTTTCGTTTAGGTTTAGGTTAAGGTTATAGGTTTTGGGATTTGAGATGGGTTCGAGTGTAGGTTATAGGTTTTGGTTTTGGCTTAGGTTATAGTTTTTGTTGAGGTTTAGGTTAAGGTTATAGGTTTTGGGATTAGAGAATGGGTTAGGGTTTATGTTATAGGTTTTGGCTTTAGTTTAGGCTATAGGTTTTGGTTTAGGTTTAGGTTAAGGTTATTGGTTTTGGGATTTGATAATGGGTTCGGGTTTAGGTTGTAGGTTTTGGTTTTGGTTTTAGTTATAGGTTTTCGTTTAGGTTTAGGTTAAGGTAATAGGTTTTGGGATTTGAGAATGCGTTCGGGTTTAGATTATAGGTTTTGGTTTTGGTTTAAGTTATAGGTTTTGCTTAAGGTTTAGGTTTTTGGATTTGAGAATGGGTTTGGGTTTAGGTTATAGGTTTTAGTTTCGGTTTAGGTTATAGGTTTTGGGATTTGAGAATGGATTGATTTATGTTATTTGCTTTGGTTTTGGTTATAGGTTTTGGTTAAGGTTTAGGTTTTTGGATTTGAGAATGGGTTCATGTTTAAGTTATACGTTTTGGTTTTGGTTTAGGTTATAGGTTTTGGTATAGGTTTAGGTTATAGGTTTTGGATTTGGTTTAGGTTATAGGTTTTGGGATTTGAGAATAGGTTCGGTTTAGGTTATAGGTTTTGGTTTTGGTTTTGGAAATAGGTTTTCGTTTAGGTTTAGGTTAAGGTTATAGGTTTTAGGATTTGAGAATACGTTCGGGTTTAGGTTATAGGTTTTGGTTTTGGTATAGGTTATAGGTTTTGGTTAAGGTTTAGGTTTTGGATTTGAGAATGGGTTCGGGTTTAGGTTTTAAGTTATGGTTTTGGTATAGGTTATAGGTTTTGGGATTTGAGAATGGATTCGGGTTTACGTTATAGGTTTTGGTTAAGGTTTAGGTTTTTAGATTTTAGAATTGGTTTGGGTTTAAGTTATAGGTTTTGGTTTTGGTTTAGGTTACAAGTTTTGGTTAAGGTTTAGGTTTTTGGATTTGAGAATGGGTTCGGTTTTGGTTATAGGTTTTGGTTTTGATTTTGGTTATAGGTTTTGGTTTAGGTTTAGGTTAAGGTTTAGGTTTAGGTTTAGGTTTATGTTTTTGGATTTGAGAATGGGTTCGTGTTTAGGTTATAGGTTTTGGTTTTGGTTTAGGTTTAGGCTATTGAATTTGAGAATTGGTTTGGGTTTAGGTTATAGCTTTTGGTTTTGGTTTAGGTTATAGGTTTTGGATTTGAGAATGGGTTCGGGTTTAGGTTAGAGGTTTTGGTTTTGGTTTAGGTTTTAGGTTTTTGGATTTGAGAATGGGATCGGGGCTAGGTTATAGGTTTTGGTTTTTGTTTAGGTTATAGGTTTTTGTTTAGGTTTAGGTTAAGGTTTAGGTTATAGGTTTTGGGATTTGTGAATGGGTTTGGGTTTAAGTTATAAGTTTTGGATTTGGTTTAGGTTATAGGTTTTGGTTAAGGTTTCGGGATTTGAGAATGGGTTCGGTTTAGGTTATAGGTTTTGGTTTAGCTAAGGTTTAAGTTTTTAGATTTGAGAATGGGTTCGGGTTTAGGGTTTAGGTTTTGGTTTTGGTTTAGGTTATAGGTTTTGGGATTTGAGAATGGGTTCGGGTTTAGGTTATAGGTTTGGTTTTGGTTTTGGTTATACGTTTTAGTTAAGGTTTAGTTTATAGGTATATTTTTAAGGTTTACGTATTTGGATTTGAGAATGGATTCGAGTTTAGGTTATAGGTTATGGCTTTGGTTTAGGTTATAGGTTTTGGGATTTGAGAATGGGTTCGTGTTTAGGTTTTAAGTTTTGGTTTTAGTTTAGGTTGTAGGTTTTGGTTAAGGTTTCGGTTTTTTGGATTTGAGAATGGGTTCGGGTTTAGGGTATAGGTTTTGGTTTTGGTTTAGGTTATGGGTTCTAGGATTTGAAAATGGGTTCGGGTTTAGGTTATAGGTTTTGGTTTTGGTTTTGGTTATACGGTTTAGTTAAGGTTTAGGTTATAGGTATATTTTTAAGCTTTAAGAATTTGGATTTGAGAATGGGTTCGGGTTTAGGTTATAGGTTATGGCTTTGGTTTAGGTTATAGGTTTAGGGATTTGAGAATGGGTTCGGGTTTTGGTTTTAGTTTAGGTTGTAGGTTTTGGTTAAGGTTTCAATTTTTGGAATTGAAAATGGGTTCTGTTTTAGGTTATAAGTTTTGGTTTTGGTTTAGGTTATAGGTTTTCGTTTAGGTTTAAGTTAAGGTTATAGGTTTTGGGATTTGAGAATGCGTTCGGGTTTAGGTTATAGGTTTTGGTTTTGGTTTAGGTTATAGGTTTGGTTTAAGGTTTAGGTTTTGGATTTGAGAATGGGTTCGGGTTTAGGTTATAGGTGTTTTTTTTTTTTGTTTAAGTTTTTAGTTTTGGTGTTTGAGAATGGATTCGGTGTACATTATAGGTTTTCATTTTGGTTATAGGTTTTGGTTAAGGTTTAGGTTTTGGATTTGAGAATGGGTTCGGGTTTTAGATATAGGTTTTCGTTTTGGTTTAGGTTAACTGTTTTTGTTAAGGTTTAGGTTTTGGATTTGAGAATGGGTTCGGGTTTAGGTTATAGGTTTTGGTTTTGGTTTAAGTTATAAGTTTTGGTTTAGGTTTAGGTTAAGGTTTAAGTTTAGGTTTAGGTTTTGGATTTGAGAATGTGTTCGACTTTAGGTTATAGGTTTTGGTTTTGGTTAAGGTTTAGGTTTTTGGATTTGGGAATGGGTTCGGGTTTAGGTTATAGGTTTTGGTTTTGGCTTAGGTTATAGGTTTTGGGATTTGAGAATAGGTCGAGTTTAGGTTTTAGGTTTTGGTTTTAGTTTTGGTTATAGGTTTTGGGATTTGGTAATGGTTTCGGGTTTAGGTTATAGGTTTTGGTTTCGGTTTTGGTTATAGGTTTTGGTTTTGGTTTTGGTTTAGGTTAAGGTTTAGGTTTAGGTTATAGGTTTTGGGATTTGAGAATGGGTTCGAGGTTTACGTTATTGGTTTTGGTTAAGGTTTAGGTTTTGGGATTTGAGAATAGTTTCGGGTTTAAGTTATAGGTTTTGGTTTTGGTTTAGGTTACACGTTTTGGTTAAGGTTTAGGTTTTTGGATTTGAGAATAGGTTTGGGTTTAAGTTATAGGTTTTGGTTTTGGTTAAGGTTACACGTTTTGGTTAAGGTTTAGGTATTTGGATTTTAGAGTGGGTTCGGGTTTAGGTTACTGGTTTTGGTTAAGGTTTAGTTTTAGGTTTAAGTTTTTGGATTTGAGAATGGGTTCGAGTTAATATTATTGGTTTTGGTTTTGGTTTAGGTTTAGGTTTTGGATTTGAGAATGGGTTGGGCTTTAGGTTATAGGTTTTGGTTTTGGTTTGGGTTATCGGTTTGCGATTTAAGAATGGGTTCGGGTTTAGGTTATAGGTTTTGGTTTTGGTTTAGGTTATAGGTTTTTGTTTAGGTTTAGGTTAATGTGTAGGTTATAGGTTTTGGGATTTGAGAATGGGTTGGGGTTTAGGTTATCCCTTTTGGTTTTGGTTTAGGTTATAGGTTTTGGTTAAGGTTTAAGTTTTGGATTTGTGAAGGGGTTCGAGTTTAGGTTATAGGTTTTGCTTTGGTTTAGGTTATCGGTTTTGGTTAAGGTTTAGGTTAAGGTTATAGGTTTTGGGATTTGTGAATGGGTTCGGGTTTAGGTTATAAGTTTTTGTTTTAGTTTTGGTTATAGGTTTTGGTTTGGGTTTAGTTTAAGGTTATAGGTTTTGGAATTTGAGAATGGGTACGGGTTTAGCTTATTAGTTTTGGTTTTGGTTTAGATTATAGGTTTTGGTTAAGGTTTAAGTTTTTGGATTTGTGAATGGGTTCGGGTTTAGGTTATAGGTTTCGGTTTTGGTTTAGGCTATATGTTTTGGGATTTCGAGAATGGGTTCGGGTTTAGGTTATAGGTTTTGGTTTTGGTTTAAGTTATAGGTTTTGGGATTTGATAATGGGATCGGGTTTAGGTATAGGTTTTGGTTTTGGTTTTGGTTTAGGTTATACGTTTTTGGATTTGAGAATGGGTTATGGTTTAGGTTATAGGTTTTGGGATTTGAGAATGGGTTCGGGTTTAAGTTTTAGGTTTTGGATTTGAATTAGGTTATAGGTTTTGGGATTCGAGAATGGGTTCGGGTTTAGGTTATAGGTTTTGGTTTTGGTTTTGGTTATAAGTTTTGGTTTGGGTTTAGTTTAAGGTTATAGGTTTTGGGATTTGAGAATGGGTACGGGTTTAGTTTATAGGTTTTGGTTTTAGTTTAGGATAGAGGTTTTGGTTAAGGTTTAGGTTTTTAGATTTGAGAATGGGTTCGGGTTTTGGTTATAGGTTTTGGTTTTGGTTTCGGTTATAGGTTTTGGATTTGAGAATGGGTTTGGGTTTAGGTTATAGGTTTTGGTTTGGGTTTAGTTTAAGGTTATAGGTTTTGGGATTTGAGAATGGGTACGGGTTTAGCTTATAGGTTTTGGTTTTGTTTTAGTTTATAGGTTTTGGTTAAGGTTTAGGTTTTGGATTTGAGAAAATGGGTTCGTGTTTAGGTTGTAGGTTTTGGTTTTGGTTTCGGTTATAGGTTTTGGGATTTGAGAATGGGTTCGGGTTTCGGTTATAGGTTTTGGTTTTGGTTTAGGTTATCGGTTTTGGGATTTGATAATTGGTTCGGGTTTAGGTTATAGGTTTTGGTTTTGGTTTTGGTTATAGGTTTTGGTTTAGGTTTAGGTTAAGGTTATAGGTTTTGGGATTTGGGATGGGTTCGAGTTTAGGTTATAGGTTTTGGTTTTGGCTTAGGTTATAGTTTTTTGTTGAGGTTTAGGTTAAGGTTATAGGTTTTGGGATTAGAGAATGGGTTAGGGTTTATGTTATAGGTTTTGGCTTTGGTTTAGGCTATAGGTTTTGGTTTAGGTTTAGGTTTAGGTTATTGGTTTTGGGATTTGATAATGGGTTCGGGTTTAGGTTGTAGGTTTTGGTTTTGGTTTTAGTTATAGGTTTTCGTTTAGGTTTAGGTTAAGGTAATAGGTTTTGGGATTTGAGAATGCGTTCGGGTTTAGGTTATAGGTTTTGGTTTTGGTTTAAGTTATAGGTTTTGCTTAAGGTTTAGGTTTTTGGATTTGAGAATGGGTTTGGGTTTAGGTTATAGGTTTTAGTCTCGGTTTAGGTTATAGGTTTTGGGATTTGAGAATGGATTCGGATTTATGTTATATGCTTTGGTTTAGGTTATCGGTTTTGGTTAAGGTTATAGGTTTTGGGATTTGTGAATGGGTTCGGGTTTAGGTTATAGGTTTTTGTTTTAGTTTTGGTTATAGGTTTTGGTTTGGGTTTAGTTTAAGGTTATAGGTTTTGGAATTTGAGAATGGGTACGGGTTTAGCTTATTAGTTTTGGTTTTGGTTTAGATTATAGGTTTTGGTTAAGGTTTAAGTTTTTGGATTTGTGAATGGGTTCGGGTTTAGGTTATAGGTTTCGGTTTTGGTTTAGGCTATATGTTTTGGGATTTCAGAATGGGTTCGGGTTTAGGTTATAGGTTTTGGTTTTGGTTTAAGTTATAGGTTTTGGGATTTGATAATGGGATCGGGTTTAGGTATAGGTTTTGGTTTTGGTTTTGGTTTAGGTTATACATTTTTGGATTTGAGAATGGGTTATGGTTTAGGTTATAGGTTTTGGGATTTGAGAATGGGTTCGGGTTTAAGTTTTAGGTTTTGGATTTGAATTAGGTTATAGGTTTTGGGATTCGAGAATGGGTTCGGGTTTAGGTTATAGGTTTTGGTTTTGGTTTTGGTTATAAGTTTTGGTTTGGGTTTAGTTTAAGGTTATAGGTTTTGGGATTTGAGAATGGGTACGGGTTTAGCTTATAGGTTTTGGTTTTAGTTTAGGATATAGGTTTTGGTTAAGGTTTAGGTTTTTAGATTTGAGAATGGGTTCGGGTTTTGGTTATAGGTTTTGGTTTTGGTTTCGGTTATAGGTTTTGGATTTGAGAATGGGTTTGGGTTTAGGTTATAGGTTTTGGTTTGGGTTTAGTTTAAGGTTATAGTTTTGGGATTTGAGAATGGGTACGGGTTTAGCTTATAGGTTTTGGTTTTGTTTTAGTTTATAGGTTTTGGTTAAGGTTTAGGTTTTTGGATTTGAGAATGGGTTCGTGTTTAGGTTATAGGTTTTGGTTTTGGTTTCGGTTATAGGTTTTGGGATTTGAGAATGGGTTCGGGTTTAGGTTATAGGTTTTGGTTTTGGTTTAGGTTATCGGTTTTGGGATTTGATAATTGGTTCGGGTTTAGGTTATAGGTTTTGGTTTTTGTTTTGGTTATAGGTTTTGGTTTAGGTTTAGGTTAAGGTTATAGGTTTTTGGGATTTGAGATGGGTTCGAATGTAGGTTATAGGTTTTGGTTTTGGCTTAGGTTATAGTTTTTTGTTGAGGTTTAGGTTAAGGTTATAGGTTTTGGGATTAGAGAATGGGTTAGGGTTTATGTTATAGGTTTTGGCTTTAGTTTAGGCTATAGGTTTTGGTTTAGGTTTAGGTTAAGGTTATTGGTTTTGGGATTTGATAATGGGTTCGGGTTTAGGTTGTAGGTTTTGGTTTTGGTTTTAGTTATAGGTTTTCGTTTAGGTTTAGGTTAAGGTAATAGGTTTTGGGATTTGAGAATGCGTTCGGGTTTAGATTATAGGTTTTGGTTTTGGTTTAAGTTATAGGTTTTGCTTAAGGTTTAGGTTTTGGATTTGAGAATGGGTTTGGGTTTAGGTTATAGGTTTTAGTTTCGGTTTAGGTAATAGGTTTTGGGATTTGAGAATGGATTCGGTTTATGTTATATACTTTGGTTTTGGTTATAGGTTTTGGTTAAGGTTTAGGTTTTTGGATTTGAGAATGGGTTCATGTTTAAGTTATACGTTTTGGTTTTGGTTTAGGTTATAGGTTTTGGTATAGGTTTAGGTTATAGGTTTTGGATTTGGTTTAGGTTATAGGTTTTGGGATTTGAGAATAGGTTCGGTTTAGGTTATAGGTTTTGGTTTTGGTTTTCGGTAAATAGGTTTTCGTTTAGGTTTAGGTTAAGGTTATAGGTTTTAGGATTTGAGAATACGTTCGGGTTTAGGTTATAGGTTTTGGTTTTGGTATAGGTTATAGGTTTTTAGGTTTAGGTTAAGGTTTAGGTTTTTGGATTTGAGAATGGGTTCGGGTTTAGGTTTTAAGTTATGGTTTTGGTATAGGTTATAGGTTTTGGGATTTGAGAATGGATTCGGGTTTACGTTATAGGTTTTGGTTAAGGTTTAGGTTTTTGGATTTGAGAATGGGTTTGGGTTTAAGTTATAGGTTTTGGTTTTGGTTTAGGTTACAAGTTTTGGTTAAGGTTTAGGTTTTTGGCTTTGAGAATGGGTTCGGGTTTTGGTTATAGGTTTTGGTTTTGGTTTTGGTTATAGGTTTTGGTTAAGGTTTAGGTTAAGGTTTAGGTTTAGGTTTAGGTTTATGTTTTTGGATTGGAGAATGGGTTCGTGTTTAGGTTATAGGTTTTGGTTTTGGTTTAGGTTTAGGCTTTTGGGATTTGAGAATTGGTTGGGTTTAGGTTATAGGTTTTGGTTTTGGTTTAGGTTATAGGTTTTTTGGATTTGAGAATGGGTTCGGGTTTAGGTTAGAGGTTTTGGTTTTGGTTTAGGTTTTAGGTTTTGGATTTGAGAATGGGTTCGTGGTTAGGTTATAGGTTTTGGTTTTTGTTTAGGTTATAGGTTTTTGTTTAGGTTTAGGTTAAGGTTTAGGTTATAGGTTTTGGGATTTGTGAATGGGTTTGGGTTTAAGTTATAAGTTTTGGATTTGGTTTAGGTTATAGGTTTTGGGTAAGGTTTCGGGATTTGAGAATGGGTTCTGGTTTAGGTTATAGGTTTTGGTTTTAGCTAAGGTTTAAGTTTTTAGATTTGAGAATGGGTTCGGGTTTAGGTTTTAGGTTTTGGTTTTGGTTTAGGTTATAGGTTTTGGGATTTGAGAATGGGTTCGGGTTTAGGTTATAGGTTTGGTTTTGGTTTTGGTTATACGTTTTAGTTAAGGTTTAGTTTATAGGTATATTTTTAAGGTTTACGTATTTGGATTTGAGAATGGATTCGAGTTTAGGTTATAGGTTATGGCTTTGGTTTAGGTTATAGGTTTTGGGATTTGAGAATGGGTTCGTGTTTAGGTTTTAAGTTTTGGTTTTAGTTTAGGTTGTAGGTTTTGGTTAAGGTTTCGGTTTTTGGATTTGAGAATGGGTTCGGGTTTAGGGTATAGGTTTTGGTTTTGGTTTAGGTTATGGGTTCTAGGATTTGAAAATGGGTTCGGGTTTAGGTTATAGGTTTTGGTTTTGGTTTTGGTTATACGGTTTAGTTAAGGTTTAGGTTATAGGTATATTTTTAAGCTTTAAGAATTTGGATTTGAGAATGGGTTCGGGTTTAGGTTATAGGTTATGGCTTTGGTTTAGGTTATAGGTTTAGGGATTTGAGAATGGGTTCGGGTTTTGGTTTTAGTTTAGGTTGTAGGTTTTGGTTAAGGTTTCAATTTTTTTTGAATTGAAAATGGGTTCGGGTTTAGGTTATAAGTTTTGGTTTTGGTTTAGGTTATAGGTTTTCGTTTAGGTTTAAGTTAAGGTTATAGGTTTTGGGATTTGAGAATGCGTTCGGGTTTAGGTTATAGGTTTTGGTTTTGGTTTAGGTTATAGGTTTGGTTTAAGGTTTAGGTTTTGGATTTGAGAATGGGTTCGGGTTTAGGTTATAGGTTTTGGTTAAGGTTTAGTTTTAGGTTTAAGTTTTTGGATTTGAGAATGGGTTCGAGTTAACATTATTGGTTTTGGTTTTGGTTTAGGTTTAGGTTTTGGATTTGAGAATGGGTTGGGCTTTAGGTTATAGGTTTTGGTTTTGGTTTGGGTTATCGGTTTTGCGATTTGAGAATGGGTTCGGGTATAGGTTATAGGTTTTGGTTTTGGTTTAGGTTATAGGTTTTTGTTTAGGTTTAGGTTAATGTGTTTAGGTTATAGGTTTTAGGATTTGAGAATGGGTTGGGGTTTAGGTTATCCCTTTTGGTTTTGGTTTAGGTTATGGTTTTGGTTAAGGTTTAAGTTTTGGGATTTGTGAAGGGGTTCGTGTTTAGGTTATAGGTTTTTGCTTTGGTTTAGGTTATCGGTTTTGGTTTAAGGTTATAGGTTTTGGGATTTGTGAATGGGTTCGGGTTTAGGTTATAGGTTTTTGTTTTAGTTTTGGTTATAGGTTTTGGTTTGGGTTTAGTTTAAGGTTATAGGTTTTGGAATTTGAGAATGGGTTCGGGTTTAGCTTATTAGTTTTGGTTTTGGTTTAGATTATAGGTTTTGGTTAAGGTTTAAGTTTTGGATTTGTGAATGGGTTCGGGTTTAGGTTATAGGTTTCGGTTTTGGTTTAGGCTATATGTTTTGGGATTTGAGAATGGGTTCGGGTTTAGGTTATAGGTTTTGGTTTTGGTTTAAGTTATAGGTTTTGGGATTTGATAATGGGATCGGGTTTAGGTATAGGTTTTGGTTTTGGTTTTGGTTTAGGTTATACATTTTTGGATTTGAGAATGGGTTATGGTTTAGGTTATAGGTTTTGGGATTTGAGAATGGGTTCGGAGTTTAAGTTTTAGGTTTTGGATTTGAATTAGGTTATAGGTTTTGGGATTCGAGAATGGGTTCGGGTTTAGGTTATAGGTTTTGGTTTTGGTTTTGGTTATAAGTTTTGGTTTGGGTTTAGTTTAAGGTTATAGGTTTTGGGATTTGAGAATGGGTACGGGTTTAGCTTATAGGTTTTGGTTTTAGTTTAGGATATAGGTTTTGGTTAAGGTTTAGGTTTTTAGATTTGAGAATGGGTTCGGGTTTAGGTTATAGGTTTTGGTTTTGGTTTCGGTTATAGGTTTTGGATTTGAGAATGGGTTTGGGTTTAGGTTATAGGTTTGGTTTGGGTTTAGTTTAAGGTTATAGGTTTTGGGATTTGAGAATGGGTACGGGTTTAGCTTATAGGTTTTGGTTTTGTTTTAGTTTATAGGTTTTGGTTAAGGTTTAGGTTTTGGATTTGAGAATGGGTTCGTGTTTAGGTTATAGGTTTTGGTTTTGGTTTGGTTATAGGTTTTGGGATTTGAGAATGGGTTCGGGTTTCTGGTTATAGGTTTTGGTTTTGGTTTAGGTTATCGGTTTTGGGATTTGATAATTGGTTCGGGTTTAGGTTATAGGTTTTGGTTTTGGTTTTGGTTATAGGTTTTGGTTTAGGTTTAGGTTAAGGTTATAGGTTTTGGGATTTGAGATGGGTTCGAGTGTAGGTTATAGGTTTTGGTTTTGGCTTAGGTTATAGTTTTTTGTTGAGGTTTAGGTTAAGGTTATAGGTTTTGGGATTAGAAAATGGGTTAGGGTTTATGTTATAGGTTTTGGCTTTAGTTTAGGCTATAGGTTTTGGTTTAGTTTAGGTTAAGGTTATTGGTTTTGGGATTTGATAATGGGTTCGGGTTTAGGTTGTAGGTTTTGGTTTTGGTTTTAGTTATAGGTTTTCGTTTAGGTTTAGGTTAAGGTAATAGGTTTGGGATTTGAGAATGCGTTCGGTTTAGGTTATAGGTTTTGGTTTTGGTTTAAGTTATAGGTTTTGCTTAAGGTTTAGGTTTTTGGATTTGAGAATGGGTTTGGGTTTAGGTTATAGGTTTTAGTTTTGGTTTAGGTTATAGGTTTTGGGATTTGAGAATGGATTCGATTTATGTTATATGCTTTGGTTTTGGTTATAGGTTTTGGTTAAGGTTTAGGTTTTTGGATTTGAGAATGGGTTCATGTTTAAGTTATACGTTTTGGTTTTGGTTTAGGTTATAGGTTTTGGTATAGGTTTAGGTTATAGGTTTTGGATTTGGTTTAGGTTATAGGTTTTGGGATTTGAGAATAGGTTCGAGGTTTAGGTTATAGGTTTTGGTTTTGGTTTTGGAAATAGGTTTTCGTTTAGGTTTAGGTTAAGGTTATAGGTTTTAGGATTTGAGAATACGTTCGGGTTTAGGTTATAGGTTTTGGTTTTGGTATAGGTTATAGGTTTTGGTTAAGGTTTAGGTTTTTGGATTTGAGAATGGGTTCGGGTTTAGGTTTTAAGTTATGGTTTTGGTATAGGTTATAGGTTTTGGGATTTGAGAATGGATTCGGGCTTACGTTATAGGTTTTGGTTAAGGTTTAGGTTTTTAGATTTTAGAATTGGTTTGGGTTTAAGTTATAGGTTTTGGTTTTGGTTTAGGTTACAAGTTTTGGTTAAGGTTTAGGTTTTTGGATTTGAGAATGGGTTCGGGTTTTGGTTATAGGTTTTGGTTTTGATTTTGGTTATAGGTTCTGGTTTAGGTTTAGGTTAAGGTTTAGGTTTAGGTTTAGGTTTATGTTTTGGATTTGAGAATGGGTTCGTGTTTAGGTTATAGGTTTTGGTTTTGGTTTAGGTTTAGGCTTTTGAATTTGAGAATTGGTTTGGGTTTAGGTTATAGGTTTTGGTTTTGGTTTAGGTTATAGGTTTTGGATTTGAGAACGGGTTCGGGTTTAGGTCGAGGTTTTGGTTTTGGTTTAGGTTTTAGGTTTTTGGATTTGAGAATGGGTTCGGGGCTAGGTTATAGGTTTTGGTTTTTGTTTAGGTTATAGGTTTTTGTTTAGGTTTAGGTTAAGGTTTAGGTTATAGGTTTTGGGATTTGTGAATGGGTTTGGGTTTAAGTTATAAGTTTTGGATTTGGTTTAGGTTATAGGTTTTGGTTAAGGTTTCGGGATTTGAGAATGGGTTCTGGTTTAGGTTATAGGTTTTGGTTTTAGCTAAGGTTTAAGTTTTTAGATTTGAGAATGGGTTCGGGTTTAGGGTTTAGGTTTTGGTTTTGGTTTAGGTTATAGGTTTTGGGATTTGAGAATGGGTTCGGGTTTAGGTTATAAGTTTGGTTTTGGTTTTGGTTATACGTTTTAGTTAAGGTTTAGTTTATAGGTATATTTTTAAGGTTTACGTATTTGGATTTGAGAATGGATTCGAGTTTAGGTTATAGGTTATGGCTTTGGTTTAGGTTATAGGTTTTGGGATTTGAGAATGGGTTCGTGTTTAGGTTTAAGTTTTGGTTTTAGTTTAGGTTGTAGGTTTTGGTTAAGGTTTCGGTTTTTGGATTTGAGAATGGGTTCGGGTTTAGGGTATAGGTTTTGGTTTTGGTTTAGGTTATGGGTTCTAAGATTTGAAAATGGGTTCGGGTTTAGGTTATAGGTTTTGGTTTTGGTTTTGGTTATACGGTTTAGTTAAGGTTTAGGTTATAGGTATATTTTTAAGCTTTAAGAATTTGGATTTGAGAATGGGTTCGGGTTTAGGTTATAGGTTATGGCTTTGGTTTAGGTTATAGGTTTAGGGATTTGAGAATGGGTTCGGGTTTTTATAGGTTTTGGTTTTAGTTTAGGTTGTAGGTTTTGGTTAAGGTTTCAATTTTTGGAATTGAAAATGGGTTCTCAAGTTTAGGTTATAAGTTTTGGTTTTGGTTTAGGTTATAGGTTTTCGTTTAGGTTTAAGTTAAGGTTATAGGTTTTGGGATTTGAGAATGCTTCGGGTTTAGGTTATAGGTTTTGGTTTTGGTTTAGGTTATAGGTTTGGTTTAAGGTTTAGGTTTTTGGATTTGAGAATGGGTTCGGGTTTAGGTTATAGGTTTTTTTTTTTTTTTTTTAAGTTTTTAGTTTTGGTGTTTGAGAATGGATTCGAGTGTACATTATAGGTTTTCATTTTGGTTATAGGTTTTGGTTAAGGTTTAGGTTTTGGATTTGAGAATGGGTTCGGGTTTTAGATATAGGTTTTCGTTTTGGTTTAGGTTACTGTTTTGTTAAGGTTTATTTTTTGGATTTGAGAATGGGTTCGGGTTTAGGTTATAGGTTTTGGTTTTGGTTTAGGTTATAAGTTTTGGTTTAGGTTTAGGTTAAGGTTTAAGTTTAGGTTTAGGTTTTTGGATTTGAGAATGTGTTCGACTTTAGGTTATAGGTTTTGGTTTTGGTTGAGGTTTAGGTTTTGGATTTGAGAATGGGTTCGGGTTTAGGTTATAGGTTTTGGTTTTGGTTTTAGGTTATAGGTTTTGGGATTTGAGAATAGGTCGAGTTTAGGTTTTAGGTTTTGGTTTTAGTTTTGGTTATAGGTTTTGGGATTTGGTAATGGTTTCGGGTTTAGGTTATAGGTTTTGGTTTCGGTTTGGTTATAGGTTTTGGTTTTGGTTTTGGTTTAGGTTAAGGTTTAGGTTTAGGTTATAGGTTTTGGGATTTGAGAATGGGTTCGGGTTTACGTTATTGGTTTTGGTTAAGGTTTAGGTTTTTGGATTTGAGAATAGGTTTGGGTTTAAGTTATAGGTTTTGGTTTTGGTTTAGGTTACACGTTTTGGTTAAGGTTTAGGTTTTTAGATTTGAGAATAGGTTTGGGTTTAAGTTATAGGTTTTGGTTTTGGTTAAGGTTACACGTTTTGGTTAAGGTTTAGGTATTTGGATTTTAGAGTGGGTTCGGGTTTAGGTTTGGGTTTTGGTTAAGGTTTAGTTTTTAGGTTTAAGTTTTTGGATTTGAGAATGGGTTCGGTTAACATTATTGGTTTTGGTTTTGGTTTAGGTTTAGGTTTCGGATTTGAGAATGGGTTGGGCTTTAGGTTATAGGTTTTGGTTTTGGTTTGGGTTATCGGTTTTGATTTGAGAATGGGTTCGGGTTTAGGTTATAGGTTTTGGTTTTGGTTTAGGTTATAGGTTTTGTTTAGGTTTAGGTTAATGTGTAGGTTATAGGTTTTGGGATTTGAGAATGGGTTGGGGTTTAGGTTATCCCTTTTGGTTTTGGTTTAGGTTATAGGTTTTGGTTAAGGTTTAAGTTTTTGGATTTGTGAAGGGGTTCGGTTTAGGTTATAGGTTTTTGCTTTGGTTTAGGTTATCGGTTTAGTTAAGGTTTAGGTTAGGTTATAGGTTTTGGGATTTGTGAATGGGTTCGGGTTTAGGTTATAGGTTTTTGTTTTAGTTTTGGTTATAGGTTTTGGTTTGGGTTTAGTTTAAGGTTATAGGTTTTGGAATTTGAGAATGGGTACGGGTTTAGCTTATTAGTTTTGGTTTTGGTTTAGATTATAGGTTTTGGTTAAGGTTTAAGTTTTTGGATTTGTGAATGGGTTCGGGTTTAGGTTATAGGTTTCGGTTTTGGTTTAGGCTTATATGTTTTGGGATTTCGAGAATGGGTTCGGGTTTAGGTTATAGGTTTTGGTTTTGGTTTAAGTTATAGGTTTTGGGATTTGATAATGGGATCGGGTTTAGGTATAGGTTTTGGTTTTGGTTTTGGTTTAGGTTATACATTTTTGGATTTGAGAATAGGTTATGGTTTAGGTTATAGGTTTTGGGATTTGAGAATGGGTTCGGGTTTAAGTTTTAGGTTTTGGATTTGAATTAGGTTATAGGTTTTGGGATTCGAGAATGGGTTCGGGTTTAGGTTATAGGTTTTGGTTTTGGTTTTGGTTATAAGTTTTGGTTTGGGTTTAGTTTAAGGTTATAGGTTTTGGGATTTGAGAATGGGTACGGGTTTAGCTTATAGGTTTTGGTTTTAGTTTAGGATATAGGTTTTGGTTAAGGTTTAGGTTTTTAGATTTGAGAATGGGTTCGGGTTTTGGTTATAGGTTTTGGTTTTGGTTTCGGTGATAGGTTTTTGGATTTGAGAATGGGTTTGGGTTTAGGTTATAGGTTTTGGTTTGGGTTTAGTTTAAGGTTATAGGTTTTGGGATTTGAGAATGGGTACGGGTTTAGCTTATAGGTTTTGGTTTTGTTTTAGTTTATAGGTTTTGGTTAAGGTTTAGGTTTTTGGATTTGAGAATGGGTTCGTGTTTAGGTTATAGGTTTTGGTTTTGGTTTCGGTTATAGGTTTTGGGATTTGAGAATGGGTTCGGGTTTAGGTTATAGGTTTTGGTTTTGGTTTAGGTTATCGGTTTTGGGATTTGATAATTGGTTCGGGTTTAGGTTATAGGTTTGGTTTTGGTTTTGGTTATAGGTTTTGGTTTAGGTTTAGGTTAGGTTATAGGTTTTGGGATTTGAGATGGGTTCGAGTTTAGGTTATAGGTTTTGGTTTTGGCTTAGGTTATAGTTTTTGTTGAGGTTTAGGTTAAGGTTATAGGTTTTGGGATTAGAGAATGGGTTAGGGTTTATGTTATAGGTTTTGGCTTTGGTTTAGGCTATAGGTTTTGGTTTAGGTTTAGGTTTAGGTTATTGGTTTTGGGATTTGATAATGGGTTCGGGTTTAGGTTGTAGGTTTTGGTTTTGGTTTTAGTTATAGGTTTCGTTTAGGTTTAGGTTAAGGTAATAGGTTTTGGGATTTGAGAATGCGTTCGGGTTTAGGTTATAGGTTTTGGTTTTGGTTTAAGTTATAGGTTTTGCTTAAGGTTTAGGTTTTTGGATTTGAGAATGGGTTTGGGTTTAGGTTATAGGTTTTAGTTTTGGTTTAGGTTATAGGTTTTGGGATTTGAGAATGGATTCGATTTATGTTATATGCTTTGGTTTTGGTTATAGGTTTTGGTTAAGGTTTAGGTTTTTGGATTTGAGAATGGGTTCGGGTTTAAGTTATACGTTTTGGTTTTGGTTTAGGTTATAGGTTTTGGTATAGGTTTAGGTTATAGGTTTTGGATTTGGTTTAGGTTATAGGTTTTG
The DNA here is from genome assembly GCA_030180095.1 of Magnolia changhungtana. Classification (NCBI taxonomy): domain Eukaryota; kingdom Viridiplantae; phylum Streptophyta; class Magnoliopsida; order Magnoliales; family Magnoliaceae; genus Magnolia; species Magnolia changhungtana. Next base: position 487,256 of record JASAUF010000644.1, on the reverse strand, counting down.
GGATTTGAGAAATAGGTTCGAGGTTTAGGTTATAGGTTTTGGTTTTGGTTTTGGAAATAGGTTTTCGTTTAGGTTTAGGTTAAGGTTATAGGTTTTAGGATTTGAGAATACGTTCGGGTTTAGGTTATAGGTTTTGGTTTTGGTATAGGTTATAGGTTTTGGTTAAGGTTTAGGTTTTTGGATTTGAGAATGGGTTCGGGTTTAGGTTTTAAGTTATGGTTTTGGTTTAGGTTATAGGTTTTGGGATTTGAGAATGGATTCGGTTTACGTTATAGGTTTACGTTATAGGTTTTGGTTAAGGTTTAGGTTTTAGATTTTAGAATTGGTTTGGGTTTAAGTTATAGGTTTTGGTTTTGGTTTAGGTTACAAGTTTTGGTTAAGGTTTAGGTTTTTGGATTTGAGAATGGGTTCGGGTTTAGGTGTTTGGTTATAGGTTTTGGTTTTGATTTTGGTTATAGGTTTTGGTTTAGGTTTAGGTTAAGGTTTAGGTTTAGGTTTAGGTTTTGGATTTGTTTTTGGATTTAGAATGGGTTTTGGTTAAGGTTTAGGTTTTTAATTATAGGTTTTGGTTTGGGTTTAGGTTTAGGCTTTTGAATTTGAGAATGGGTTTGGGTTTAGGTTATAGGTTTTGGTTTTGGTTTAGGTTATAGGTTTTGGATTTGAGAATGGGTTCGGGTTTAGGTTAGAGGTTTTGGTTTTGGTTTAGGTTTTATGTTTTTGGATTTGAGAATGGGTTGGGTTTAGGTTATAGGTTTTGGTTTTGTTTAGGTTATAGGTTTTTGTTTTGGGTTTGGTTTAGGTTTAGGTTAGGTTTAGGTTATAGGTTTTGGGATTTGTGAATGGGTTTGGGTTTAAGTTATAAGTTTTGGATTTGGTTTAGGTTATAGGTTTAGGGATTTGAGAATGGGTTCGGTTTAGGTTATAGGTTTTGGTTTTAGCTAAGGTTTAAGTTTTTAGATTTGAGAATGGGTTCGGGTTTAGGGTTTAGGTTTTGGTTTTGGTTTAGGTTATAGGTTAAGGGATTTGAGAATGGGTTCGGGTTTAGGTTATAGGTTTGGTTTTGGTTTTGGTTATACATTTTAGTTAAGGTTTAGTTTATAGGTATATTTTTAAGGTTTAAGTATTTGGATTTGAGAATGGATTCGAGTTTAGGTTATAGGTTATGGCTTTGGTTTAGGTTATAGGTTTTGGGATTTGAGAATGGGTTCGTGTTTAGGTTTTAGGTTTTGGTTTTAGTTTAGGTTGTAGGTTTTGGTTAAGGTTTCGGTTTTGGATTTGAGAATGGGTTCGGGTTTAGGGTATAGGTTTTGGTTTTGGTTTAGGTTATGGGTTCTGGGATTTGAAAATGGGTTCGGGTTTAGGTTATAGGTTTTGGTTTTGGTTTTGGTTATACGGTTTAGTTAAGGTTTAGGTTATAGGTATATTTTTAAGCTTTAAGAATTTGGATTTGAGAATGGGTTCGGGTTTAGGTTATAGGTTATGGCTTTGGTTTAGGTTATAGGTTTAGGGATTTGAGAATGGGTTCGGGTTTTGGTTTAGTTTAGGTTTTAGTTTAGGTTGTAGGTTTTGGTTAAGGTTTCGGTTTTTGGAATTGAAAATGGGTTCTGGTTTAGGTTATAAGTTTTGGTTTTGGTTTAGGTTATAGGTTTTCGTTTAGGTTTAAGTTAAGGTTATAGGTTTTGGGATTTGAGAATGCGTTCGGGTTTAGGTTATAGGTTTTGGTTTTGGTTTAGGTTATAGGTTTGGTTTAAGGTTTAGGTTTTTGGATTTGAGAATGGGTTCGGGTTTAGGTTATAGGTTTTTTTTTTTTTAAGGTTTAAGTTTTTGGTTTTGGTGTTTGAAATGGATTCGGTGTACATTATAGGTTTTCATTTTGGTTATAGGTTTTGGTTAAGGTTTAGGTTTTTGGATTTGAGAATGGGTTCGGGTTTTAGATATAGGTTTTCGTTTTGGTTTAGGTTACTGTTTTGTTAAGGTTTAGGTTTTTGGATTTGAGAATGGGTTCGGGTTTAGGTTATAGGTTTTGGTTTTGGTTTAGGTTATAAGTTTTGGTTTAGGTTTAGGTTAAGGTTTAAGTTTAGGTTTAGGTTTTGGATTTGAGAATGTGTTCGACTTTAGGTTATAGGTTTTGGTTTTGGTTAAGGTTTAGGTTTTGGATTTGGGAATGGGTTCGGGTTTAGGTTATAGGTTTTGGTTTTGGTTTAGGTTATAGGTTTTGGGATTTGAGAATAGGTCAAGTTTAGGTTTTAGGTTTTGGTTTTAGTTTTGGTTATAGGTTTTGGGATTTGGTAATGGTTTCGGGTTTAGGTTATAGGTTTTGGTTTCGGTTTGGTTATAGGTTTTGGTTTTGGTTTTAGTTTAGGTTAAGGTTTAGGTTTAGGTTATAGGTTTTGGGATTTGAGAATGGGTTCGGGTTTACGTTATTGGTTTTGGTTAAGGTTTAGGTTTTTGGATTTGAGAATAGTTTCGGGTTTAAGTTATAGGTTTTGGTTTTGGTTTAGGTTACACGTTTTGGTTAAGGTTTAGGTTTTGGATTTTAGAGTGGGTTCGGGTTTAGGTTACAAGTTTTGGTTTCGGTTTTGGTTATAGGTTTTGGTTTAAGTTTAGGTTAAGGTTTAGGTTTAGGTTTAGGTTTTGGATTAGAGAATGGGTTCGAGTTTAGGTTATAGGTTATGGCTTTGGTTTAGGTTATAGGTTTTGGGATTTGAGAATGGGTTCGGGTTTTGGTTATAGGTTTTGGTTTTAGTTTAGGTTGTAGGTTTTGTTAAGGTTTCGGTTTCGGATTTGAGAATGGGTTCTGGTTTAGGTTATAAGTTTTGGTTTTGGTTTAGGTTATAGGTTTTCGTTTAGGTTTAGGTTAAGGTTATAGGTTTTGGGATTTGAGAATGCGTTCGGGTTTAGGTTATAGGTTTTGGGATTTGAGAATACGTTCGGGTTTAGGTTATAGGTTTTGGTTTTGGTTTAGGTTATAGGTTTGGTTTTTAAGGTTTAGGTTTTGGATTTGTGAATGGGTTCGGGTTTAGGTTATAGGTTTTTTTATGGTTTAAGTTTTTGGTTTTGGGGTTTGAGAATGGATTCGGGTTTATATTATAGGTTTTGGTTTTGGTTATAGGTTTTGGTTAAGGTTTAGGTTTTGGATTTGAGAATGGGTTCGGGTTTTAGATATAGGTTTTCGTTTTGGTTTAGGTTACTGTTTTGGTTAAGGTTTAGGTTTTTGGATTTGAGAATGGGTTCGGGTTTAGGTTATAGGTTTTGGTTTTGGTTTAGGTTATAAGTTTTGGTTTAGGTTTAGGTTAAGGTTTAAGTTTAGGTTTAGGTTTTTGGATTTGAGAATGTGTTCGACTTTAGGTTATAGGTTTTGGTTTTGGCTTAAGGTTTAGGTTTTGGATTTGGGAATGGGTTCGGGTTTAGGTTATAGGTTTTGGTTTTGGTTTAGGTTTTCGGTTTTGGTTTGAGAATAGGTTTTAGGTTTAGGTTTTGGTTTTAGTTTAGGTTATAGGTTTTGGGATTTGGTAATGGGTTCGGGTTTAGGTTATAGGTTTTGGTTTTGGTTTTGGTTATAGGTTTTGGTTTTGGTTTTGGTTTAGGTTGAGGTTTTAGGTTTAGGTTATAGGTTTTGGGATTTCGAGAATGGGTTCGGGTTTACATTATAGGTTTTGGTTAAGGTTTAGGTTTTGGATTTGAGAATAGGTTCGGGTTTAAGTTATAGGTTTTGGTTTTGGTTTAGGTTACATGTTTTGGTTAAGGTTTTGTTTTTGGATTTTAGAATGGGTTCGAGTTTAGGTTACAAGTTTTGGTTTCGGTTTTGGTTATAGGTTTTGGTTTAGGTTTAGGTTAAGGTTTAGGTTTAGGTTTAGGTTTTTGGATTTGAGAATTAGTTCGAGTTAACGTTATTAGTTTTGGTTTTGGTTTAGGTTTATGTTTTTGGATTTGAGAATGGGTTCGGCTTTAGGTTATAGGTTTTGGTTTTGGTTTGGGTTATAGGTTTTGGGATTTGAGAATGGGTTTGGGTTTAGGTTATAGGTTTTGGTTGTGGTTTAGGTTATAGGTTTTTGTTTAGGTTTAGGTTAATGTGTAGGTTATAGGTTTTGGGATTTGAGAATGGGTTCGGGTTTAGGTTATAGGTTTTAGTTTTGGTTTAGGTTATAGGTTTTGGTTAAGGTTTAAGTTTTTGAATTTGTGAAGTAGTTCGGGTTTAGGTTATAGGTTTTGCTTTGGTTTAGGCTATAGGTTTTGGTTAAGGTTATAGGTTTTGGGATTTGAGAATGGGTTCGGGTTTAGGTTATAGGTTTTTGTTTTGGTTATAGGTTTTGGTTTGGGTTTAGTTTAAGGTTATAGGTTTTGTAATTTGAGAATGGGTACGGGTTTAGCTTATAGGTTTTGGTTTTGGTTTAGGTTATAGGTTTTGGTTAAGGTTTAAGTTTTTGGATTTGTGAATAGGTTCGGGTTTAGGTTAAGTTTTTGGTTTTAGTTTAGGTTATATGTTTTAGGATTTCTAATGGGTTCGGGTTTAGGTTATAGGTTTTGGTTTTGATTTAAGTTATTAGTTTTGGGATTTGATAATGGGATCGGGTTTAGGTATAAGTTTTGGTTTTGGTTTTGGTTTTGGTTATACATTTTGGATTTGAGAATGGATTATGGTTTAGGTTATAATTTTGGGATTTGAGAATGGGTTCGGGTTTAGTTTTAGGTTTTGGATTTGAATTAGGTTATAGGTTTTGGGATTCGAGAATGGGTTCGGGTTTAGGTTATTGGTTTTGGTTTTGGTTATAAGTTTTGGTTTGGGTTTAGTTTAGGTTATATGTTTTGGATTTAAGAATGGGTTCGGGTTTAGATTATAGGTTTTGGTTTTGGTTTAGGATATAGGTTTTGGTTAAGTTTTAGGTTTTGGGATTTGAGACCGGGTTCGGGTTTAGGTTATAGGTTTTGGTTTTGGTTTCGGTTATAGGTTTTGGGATTTGAGATTGGGTTCGGGTTTAGGTTTTAGGTTTTTATTTTGGTTTTGGTTATAGGTTTTGGTTTGGGTTTAGTTTAAGGTTATAGGTTTTGGGATTTGAGAATGGGTACGGGTTTAGCTTATAGGTTTTGGTTTTGGTTTAGTTTATAGGTTTTGGTTAAGGTTTAGGTTTTGGATTTGAGAATGGGTTCGTGTTTAGGTTATAGGTTTTGGTTTTGGTTTCGGTTTTAGGTTTTGGGATTTGAGAATGCGTTCGGGTTTAGGTTATAGGTTTTGGTTTTGGTTTAGGTTATAGGTTTTGGGATTTGGTAATGGGTTCGGGTTTAGGTTATAGTTTTTGGTTTTGGTTTTGTTTATTGGTTTTGGTTTAGGTTTAGGTTAAGGTTATTGGTTAGGGATTTGAGAATGGGTTCGAGTTTAGGTTATAGGTTTTGGTTTTAGCCTAGGTTATAGGTTTTAGTTGAGGTTTAGGTTAAGGTTATAGGTTTTGGGATTAGAGAATGGGTTCGGGTTTAGGTTATAGGTTTTGGCTTTGGTTTAGGTTATAGGTTATGGTTTAGGCTTAGGTTAAGGTTTAGGATATATGTTTTGAATGTGGTTTAGGTTATAGGTTTTGGGATTTGATAATGTGTTCGGGTTTAGGTTATAGGTTTTGGTTTGGCTTTAGTTTAAGGTTATAGGTTTTGGGATTTGAGAATAAGTTCGGGTTTAGGTTATAGGTTTTGGTTTTGGTTTAGGTTATAGGTTTTGGTTTTGGTTTAGGTTTTTCGATTTGAGAATGGGTTTGGGTTTACGTTATAAGTTTTGGTTTTGGTTTAGGTTATAGGTTTTGGGATTTGAGAATGGGTTCGGGTTTAGGTTATAGGTTTAGGTTTTGGTTTTGGTTATAGGTTTTGGGATTTGATAATGTGTTCGGGTTTAGGTTATAGGTTTTGGTTTTGGTTTTGGTTATAGGTTTTGGTTTAGGTATAAGTTAAGGTTATGGATTTTGGGATTTGGGAATGCGTTCGGGTTTAAGTTATTATTTTCGGTTTTGGTTTTGGTTATAGGTTTTGGTTAAGGTTTAGGTTAAGGTTATAGGTTTTGGGATTTGAAAATGGGTTCGCGTTTAGATTATAGGTTTTGGTTTTGGTTTAGGTTATAGGTTTTGTATAGGTTTAGGTAAAGGTTTATGTTATAGGTTTTGGGATTTGAGAATGGGTTCGGGTTTAGGTTATTGGTGTTGAATTTGGTTTAGGCTATAGGTTTTGGGATTTGAGAATGGGTTCGGGTTTAGGTTATAGGTTTTGGTTTTGTTTTTTATAGTTTTTCGTTTATGTTTAGGTTAAGGTAATAGGTTTTGGGATTTGAGAATGCGTTCGGGTTTAGGTTATAGGTTTTAGTTTTGGTTTAGGTTTTAGGTTTTGCTTAAGGTTTAGGTTTTGGATTTGAGAATGGGTTCGGGTTTAGGTTATAGGTTTTAGTTTTGGTTTAGGTTATAGGTTTTGGGATTTGAGAATGGATTCGAGTTTATGTTATAAGTTTTGGTTTTGGTTATAGGTTTTGGTTAAGGTTTAGGTTTTTGGATTTGAGAATGGGTTCGGTTTAAGTTATAGGTTTTGGTTTTGGTTTAGGTTATAGGTTTTGGTATAGGTTTACGTTAAGGTTTAGGTTATAGGTTTTGGATTTGGTTTAAGTTATAGGTTTTGGGATTTGAGAATGGGTTCGGGTTTAGGTTATAGGTTTTGGTTTTGGTTTTTGAAATGCGTTTTCATTTAGGTTTAGGTTAAGCTTATAGGTTTTAAGATTTGAGAATACATTCGGGTTTATGTTATAGGTTTTGGTTTTGGTATAGGTTATAGGTTTTAGTTAAGGTTTAGGTTTTTGGATTTGAGAATGGGTTCGGGTTTAGGTTATAAGTTATGGTTTTGGTTTAGGTTATAGGTTTTGGGATTTGAGAATGGATTCATGTTTACGTTATCGGTTTTGGTTTTGGTTAAGGTTTAGGTTTTTGGATTTTAGAATTGGTTTCGGTTTAAGTTATAGGTTTTGGTTTTGGTTTAGGTTACTGAGTTTTGGTTAAGGTTTAGGTTTTTGGATTTGAGAATGGGTTCGGTTTTGGTTATAGGTTTTGGTTTTGGTTTTGGTTTAGGTTTAGGTTTAGGTTTAGGTTTAGGTTTATGTTTTTGGATTTTAGAATGGGTTCGTGTTTACGTTATAAGTTTTGGTTTTGGTTTAAGTTTAGGTTTTGAATTTGACAATGGGTTCGGGTTTAGGTTATAGGTTTTGGTTTTGGTTTAGGTTATAGGTTTTGGATTTGAGAATGGGTTCGGGTTTAGGTTATAGGTTTTGGTTTTGATTTAGGTTATAGGTTTTGGATTTGAGAATGGGTTCGGGTTTAGGTTATAGGTTTTGGTTTTGGTTTAGGTTAATGGTTTTTGTTTAGGTTATAGGTTTTGGTTAAGGTTTAGGTTAAGGTTATCGGTTTTGGGATTTGGGAATGGGTTTGGGTTTTGGTTATAGGTTTTCGTTTTGGTTTAGGTTATCGGTTTTTGGTTTAGGTTTAGGTTAAGGTTTAGGTTATAAGTATTGGGATTTGAGAATGGGTTCGGGTTTAGGTTATATATTTTGGATTTGGTTTAGGTTATAGGTTTTCGGATTTGAGAATGGGTTCGAGTTTAGGTTATAGGTTTTGGTTTAGGTTATAGGTTTTGGGATTTGAGAATGGGTTCGGGTTTAGGTTATAGGTTATGGATTTGGTTTAGGTTATAGGTTTTGGGCTTTGAGAATGGGTTTGGGTTTAGGTTATAGGTTTTGGTTTTAGTTTTGGTTATAGGTTTTGGTTATGGTTTAGGTTTTTGGATTTGAGAATGGGTTTGGTGTTCAGTTATAGGTTTTGATTTTGGATTAGTCTATTGGTTTTGGGACTTAAGAATGGGTTCGAGTTTAGGTTATCGATTTTGGTTTTGGTTTAGGTTATAGGTTTTGGGATTAGAGAATGGGTTCGAGTTTAGTTTAAAGGTTTTGGTTATAGGTTTTGGTTTAGGTTTAGGTTTTGGTTAAGGTTTAAGTTTAAGTTATAGGTTTAGGGATTTCTTAAATGGGTCGGGTTTTGGTTATAGGTTTTGGATTTGGTTTACGTTATAGGTTTTGCTTAAGGTTTAGGTTTTTGTATTTGAGAGTGGGTTCGGGTTTAAGTTATAGGTTTTGGTTTTGATTTAGGTTACACGTTTTGGCTAAGGTTTAGGTTTTTGGATTTTAGAATGGGTTCGGGTTTAGGTAATAGGTTTTGGCTTTTGTTTAGGTTATAGGTTTTGGTTTAGGTTTAGGTTTAGGTTTTTATATTTGAGAATGGGTTCGAGTTTACGTTATAGGTTTTGGATTTGGTTTAGGTTTTGGTTTTTAGATTTGAGAATGGGTTCGGGTTTAGGATATAGGTTTTGGTTTTGGTTTAGGTAATAGGTTTTGGGATTTGAGAATGGGTTCGGGTTTAGGTTAGGGTTTTGGTTTTGGTTTTGGTTTTGGTTATAGGTTTTGAAATTTGATAATGTGATTGGGTTTAGGTTATAGGTTTTAGTTTTGGTTTTGGATATAGGTTTTGGTTTAGGTTTAAGTTAAGGTTATGGGTTTTGGGATTTGGGAATGCGTTCGGGTTTAAGCTATTGTTTTTGGTTTTGGTTTAGGTTTTAGGTTTTGGATAAGGTTTAGGTTAAGCTTATAGGTTTTGGGATTCGAAAATGGGTTCGTGTTTAGATTATAGGTTTTGGCATTTGAGAATGGGTTCGGGTTTAGGTTATAGGTTTTGAATTTGGTTTAGGTTATAGGTTTTGGGATTTGAGAATGGGTTCGGGTTTAGGTTATATGTTTTGGTTTTGGTTTTGGTTATAGGTTTTCGTTTAGGTTTAGGTTAAGGTAAGAGGTTTTGGGATTTGAGAATAGTTTAGGTTGTAGGTTTTGCTTAAGGTTTAGGTTTTTGGATTTGAGAATGGGTTCGGGTTTAGGTTATAGGTTTTAGTTTTGTTTAGGTTATAGGTTTTGGTATTTGAGTATGGATTCGAGTTTATGTTATATGTTTTGGTTTTGGTTATAGGTTTTGGTTAAGGTTTATGTTTTTGGATTTGAGAATAGGTTCGAGTTTAAGTAATAGGTTTTGGTTTTGGTTTAGGTTATAGGTTTTGGTATAGGTTTAGTTAAGGTTTAGGTTATAGGTTTTGGATTTGGTTTAGGTTATAGGTTTTGGGATTTGAGAATGGGTTCGGAGGTTTAGGTTATAGGTTTTGGTTTTAGTTTTTGAAATAGGTTTTCATTTAGGTTTAGGTCAAGGTTATAGGTTTTGGGAATTGAGAATACATTTGGGTTTAGGTTATAGGTTTTGGTTTTGGTTTTGGTATAGGTTATAGGTTTTGGTTAAGGTTTAGGTTATAGGTTTTGGGATTTGAGAATGGGTTCGTGTTTAGGTTATATGTTATGGATTTGGTTTAGGTTATAGGTTTTGGGCTTTGAGAATGGGTTCGGGTTTAGGTTATAGGTTTTGTTTTTGGTTTTGGTTATAGGTTTTGGTTATGGTTTAGGTTTTTGGATTTGAGAATGGGTTCGGGTTTCGGTTATAGGTTTTGATTTTGGATTAGGTTATTGGTTTTGGGTCTTGAGAATGGGTTCGGTTTAGGTTATCGGTTTTGGTTTTGGTTTAGGTTATAGGTTTTGGGATTAGAGAATGGGTTCGGGTTTAGTTTATAGGTTTTGGTTATAGGTTTTGGTTTAGGTTTATGTTTAGGTTAAGGTTTTGGTTTAGGTTATAGGTTTAGGGATTTGAGAATGGGTCGGTTTAGGTTATAGGTTTTGGATTTGGTTTACGTTATAGGTTTTGCTTAAGGTTTAGCCTTTTGTATTTGAGAGTGGGTTCGGGTTTAAGTTATAGGTCTTGGTTTTTATTTAGGTTACACGTTTTGACTAAGGTTTAGGTTTTGGATTTTAGAATGGGTTCGGGTTTAGGTAATAGGTTTTGGTTTTTGTTTAGGTTATAGGTTTTGGTTTAGGTTTAGGTTTAGGTGGTTTAGGTGAGGTTTAGGTTTAGGTTTAGGTTTTGGATTTGAGAATGGGTTCGGGTTTAGGTTATAGGTTTTAGTTTTGGTTTAGGTTATAGGTTTTGGATTTGAGAATGGGTTCGGGTTTAGGTTATAGGTTTTGGTTTTGGTTTAGGTTGTAGGTTTTTGTTTAGGTTTAGGTTAAGGTTTAGGTTATAGATTTTGGGATTTGACGATGGGTTTGGGTTTAGGTTATAGGTTTTCGATATGGTTTAGGTTATAGGTTTAGGGATTTGAGAAATTCGGGTTTAGGTTATAGGTTTTGGTTTTGGCTAAGGTTTAGGTTTTTGGATTTGAGAATGGGTTCGGGTTTAGTGTATAGGTTTTGGTTTTGGTTTAGGTTATAGGTTCCGGGATTTGAGAATGGGTTCGGGTTCGAGTTATAGGTTTTGCTTTTGGTTTTGGTTATAGGTTTTGGTTAAGGTTTAGGTTATAGGTATTTTTTTTTAAGGTTTGGTTTGGATTTTGGATTTGAGAATGTGTTCGGGTTTAGGTTATAGGTTATGGCTTTGGTTTAGGTTATAGATTTTGGGATTTGAGAATGGGTTTAGGTTTAGGTTAAAGGTTTTGGTTTTGGTTAAGGTTAAGGTTTTAGTTTAGGTTATAGGTTTTGGATTTTAACGGGTTCGGGTTTAGGTTATAGGTTTTGGTTTTGGTTTAGGTTATAGGTTTTGGGATTTGTGAATGGATGCAGGTTTAGGTTATAAGTTATGGTTTTGGTTTAGGTTTAGGTTAGAGGTTTTGGATTTGAGAATGGGTTATGGTTTAGGTTATAGGTTTTGGGATTTGACAAATGGGTTTAGGTTTAGGTTATTGGTTTTGGGAATTGAGAATGGGTTCGGTTTAGGTTATAGTTTTTGGTTTTGGTTTTGGTTATAGGTTTTTTGATTTGATAATGGGTTTGGGTTTAGGTTATAGGTTTTGGTTTTGGTTTTGGTTATTGGTTTTGGTTTTGGTTTCGGATAAGGTTATAGGTTTTAGGATTTAGGAATGGGTTCGGATTTAAGTTATAGGTTTTGCTTATGGTTTAGGTTGTAGGTTTTGGTTAAGGTTTAGGTTATGGTTTTGGTTTTTGGATTTGAGAATAGGTTTTGGTTTTAGTTTATGTTTAGGTTATAGGTTTTTGTTTAGGTTTAGGTAAAGGTTTAGGTTATAGGTTTTGGGATTTAAGAATGGGTTTGGGTTTAGGTTATAGGTTTTGGATTTGGATTAGGTTATAGGTTTTGGGAATTGAGAATGTGTTCGGGTTTACTTTATAGGTTTTAGTTTTGGTTTTGGTTATAGGTTTTGGTTTCGGTTTAGTTTAAGGTTTTAGGTTTTGGGATTTGAGAATGGGTACGGGTTTAGCTTATAGGTTTTAGTTTTGGTTTTGGTTATAGGTTTTAGTTAAGGTTTAGGTTTTTGGATTTGAGAATGGGTTCGGGTTTCGGTTATAGGTTTTGATTTTGGATTAGGTTATATGTTTTGGGAGTTGAGAATGGGTTCGAGTTTTGGTTATTGATTTTGGTTTAGGTTATAGGTATTGGGATTTGAGAATGGGTTCGGGTTTAGGTTATCGATTTTAGTTTAGGTTTTGGTTTAGGTTTAGTTTATAGGTTTAGGGATTTGAGAATGGGTCGGGTTTAGGTTATAGGTTTTGGATTTGGTTTACGTTATAGGTTTTGCTTAAGGTTTAGGTTTTGGATTTGAGAGTGGGTTCGGGTTTAAGTTATAGGTTTTGGTTTTGGTTTAGGTTACACGTTTTGGCTTAGGTTTAGGTTTTTGGATTTTAGAATGGGTTCGGGTTTAGGTAATAGGTTTTGGTTTTGGTTTAGGTTTAGGTTAAGGTTTAGGTTTAGGTTTAGGTTTTGGATTTGTGAATGGGTTCGAGTTATTTTATAGGTTTTTGATTTGGTTTAGGTTTAGGTTTTTGGATTTGAGAATGGGTTCGAGTTTAGGTTATAGGTTTTGGTTTTGGTTTAGGTTATAGGTTTTGGGATTTAAGAATGGGTTCGGGTTTAGGTTATAGGTTTTGGTTTTGGTTTAGGTTATAGGTTTTTGTTTAGGTTTAGGCTAAGGTTTAGGTTATAGGTTTTGGGATTTGAGAATAGGTTCGGGTTTAGGTTATAGGTTTTAGTTTTGGTTTAGGTTATAGGTTTTGGTTAAGGTTTCGGTTTTTGGATTTGAGACGTGTTCGGGTTTCGGTTATAGGTTTTGGTTTTAGTTTAGGTTATAGGTTTTGGGATTTGAGAATGGGTTCGGGTTTAGGTTATAGGATTTGGTTTTAGTTTAGGTTATAGGTTTTGGGATTTGATAATGGGTTCGGGTTTTGTTTATAGGTTTTGGTTTTGGTTTTGATTTATGTAACATCCCGAAAATCTGAGGTCGAGCATAAACTCAACTCCTGAGTTCCAGAACATCACCTATGCAACAAAATGAATGATGATTGAATGTTGACTGTATTCGTGCATTGAACATGAGTGAGATTAAGCCAAAATAACATATTATACTCTAGAGACAGTTAAATTGCAAGCGGAAGACTATGATAGACATATAAAATATAAAAAACTGCAGTGAGTCTCCAGAGTGTGATAAAGTTACCAGGTTAAATAATTATAAGTACAATTCTAAAATTTACCAAATGTGAGGAAGTGTAATGTCTTCTATCCCAAGTACCATAGCCCCGTCAATACATTACCAGGTCTTCATAGACCTGTCAGAGGGTTATATGTAGGAGAACTCCTCCTCAACATCATAGTAGTAGTCCGGCTCTGCTTCATAAGCATCGCCATCATCTAAAACTCAACAAATCTGGTTGGTGTTGTAAACACCATCCCGTAACGTGGGAGTGAGTGATCAACTCAGTGGAACAATAAAGCATAGGTTCACAAGTTATCAATTCAGTCAAGCAGTAATAATAAAGCATTAAAATCAAACACTCCTAACTACTCTTATTAATGTAAGTATGAATGCAGTCATGATGTATGCCCTCACCACACCCTCTCTCATGCGACACCATCTTACGTTCATGGCATGCTTTCATCCCTCAGTGCTCCACATCTTCCAGGCACATGCAATGCATGATGAGCATGATTACCGAGTATTTATTAGTCCATTTCAAACAGTAAGATTGGGAAACTAAGGTACCTCCCTTGTATCATTCCCAAACATGATCCATTCTAGGGTCGTCAGTCCTAGTTAATCTCATACGACGGTGTGTTTCTAGGTCGCTCCAAGGGCTGTTACACGGAATCGTTACACCACTCCCCCATCACCTCTTTAACGATTCATCACGATATAGAAACAGGCCTAGTTCATACTCTATACACCACGGCAAAACTCTAAGGCTCACTGTAATTTCAGAGTATGCTCGAGGTCACTACAAAGGGCTGTCAGGGCTGTTACTCACAAAGGTTATACCGTTCCCCCATCACCTTATCAATGTAGGCCGACAACACGAATACAGTGTCTCATACCATCATAATCGGCTCACGAGTTTGGTTGCTCACTGGTTACTACGGGGAGGCACGTGGCCCCAGCGTAGGCCAACAGCTCGACCACGGTATCCCATACCACCATGCCCGGCTCATGAGTCTTAGCGGATTGAGGTACCATGGTTAAAAGGGATTTCACTGGTAAGTTTGGTACCCTAGGTTCAAGCAGTAGCATCCAAACATGGTGAACATACATTAGACAGATCGGGTTACTTGACGAGCTCGGCTAGCTCGAGCGCACAATAAGTTGAACGACATGAAGTGCATAAGCACTTCACGTGGCCAACCACTATCGCCAACCAAAGTATGACTCGAGTTCATCGAACATATCTCACGTGGCAAATGAATCACAGCCACGAATTCAATTCTGGTATCGTTTGTCTGGACTATAATCATAGTCCCAAACATAATCAATTGCAGATAGATAAAGCAGTAGTTGATCAAGATTCAAATCATACAATTAAAGTCTGGTATTATCCGTTTAGGGCTGTTGCACGCACCCGCTGCTCCACTCCCCCATCACCCATGATGGATCATACAACGTAAATATGAATTTAAACATATGCATTATATAGATAAAATCATAAAAGCAGTTGAGCATGTTATGAAGCACAACACAAGCATGAGTTGAACATATTCAATTCCTAATTACACAATTATCCAAGGAAATCATACACATAATTAAAAGAGTTGAGAATCATATCTCAACACTGTTAGTGCTATGATTTCATATCCCTTTAGTTGTCAAATTTTGTAGTGCCAAAACCTATGTCTTGTACTTCTTGTGTTTCTTGTTTGTGACTACACACTGCTTCTAGACAAGATCATAAATGAAGAATGCTTGTAAGACATGTCATGAATGAAGTCTACAACAATAGAAGACTCCAAGTTTGCTTCTATCAAGTTCAATATTAGAAGACTTCATTAAGACAAGTCAAGAATGTACCAAGCTCGAGAAAGACCATCAACTCGACTCAAGCTTCTACTTCAAGATCATCTGAGAATACAGACCTTCAAGACTTCAATGTCCATCTCACTCAAGGTTTGTTTGACCTTAGATTGACCTTAGGTTAGTCTATATGATAGGTCGTTCTGGATACATAATCCAAATATTTTAATTTACTTGGTGTGACTGTTCTAAGACCAGTCCTAGAAATCTTAAGACCAGTCCTAGCTTTGCTTCGACCAGTCTTAGGTTTCTCAGGACCAGTCCTAGGTTGTTACAAATTTTTGGATTTTCCTGGTTGTCCTTCGACTAGTCCTGGACTTGCTTCGACCAGTCTTGAGAAGTCCTACAACTCATCCTTCGACCAGTCGTAGTTCTACGACTCGAACTCCAGCAACTTATCTCGAGTATCACGACCGGTCGTAGGTGTCTCACGACCAGTCAGAGGTGGTCCATGACCGGTTATAGACTACCTAAGACCAATCATGAGTATAGCAAATCTAATCCCGCGAAAATCTTTCAAAATCTTTGACGCTACGACCAGTCCTAGGATTCTAAGACCAGTCGAAGATGGGATTTTTTAGGCTATAAATAGTGCACGAATTTCAGAGTTTATTCATTCCATTCCATTCAATTCAAGTGATTTAAGGCTATACTCTGAGATAAGTAGTGATTATTTTTTAAGCTATTGTGCATATTTAATATTCCTTTTGTTAGCATTTTTTATTGTTATTTTGATCCATATTCCAATCTTATTTAGAAAAGGGGGAATTGTGATAATCCCTTTTCCTGGGATCAAAATCAAATAGACCTTGCTCTTCTTGATTTAATCTAAAATCAATTAGACTTAGAACCATTCTTTATGTGAGTATTGGACATTGAACGACGTATCATTCATCTACTCCGATTGGTTCTACTGGGCTACTTTAAAAGGAGATCCGGTATTTTACTTTGTAATTTATTTTGTCTCGGTTTTGTTTGAGATTTGCGAGAAAAATCTCATTGTTTTGGTTATCGAGGAGAGCCAAAAAACTCAGTTGTGGGGGTTTTTGGATTGTGTAAGCTGAGATAAAAAGATACAATTGTGAAGGTTTTGGGTGAACTTTGTGAAAACCTATTTTGATAGTGCATGCTAATATCCCCCGTGTGAGGATATTAGGAGTGGAGTAACATTCATTGTGGTCATTGGCTAACGGTTGGTGAACACACACAGTGAACCACTATATATCGTTGTGTTGTGGATGTGCTTGATTTCTTTATTCATTTATTCCTTGATGTTGTGAATTGCTTTTGTGGATGAATGTTGTAATTTTCATTTCAAGCAAGTGTGGTTGAATGGTGTAATAACTTAGGATTTATTTCTTTAAGTTATTCTTGATTTATTGTAACACCTCGAATTTTTGCCAACCTGGGATTAGACGTCCTTAGGCAATGGGTCGATCCTAACACCTCATTAACTTGTCAGAACTGAATCTCATAGTCTAAAATCGCTCCTTAACCCATTTCCTTCACAAATCCCACCCTTCACTGCCTTGTTCTTTCAATTTTTCTAAGAACTTTCACCCTAGACACTATCTTAAACTAGCTAAGTAGTATAACTTGGATCACTTTATACACAAACTACAAAGGACTAAGTACCACCTCAGACAGAAATCTTATAGGACTAAATCCTTTAGAAATGAGACAAAGTAACTAAGTGCTAAACTAGATTAGCTACGAAATCCGTTCGAATCGCTTTAAATACGATCTGCAAGACCCAAAACTTGTAGAATCATTGACGCTAGGTTACCCTAAAATCTAGGATCAATCTCATTACCCGGCTGCTCTCGGGAGCACGTTAAAATTCCGTATCTGATCTGGACCACACATCAGGAGTCCGAATAATACGAGGTTAAGGACTTAAGACCGCCTCACTGGGCTTGACAATCATCTCTAAAATCAGGTCCAGCCGATGTCCCACGGCCATTCGTTTCGATTCGGAGCGAGGGTGTGTGAAAAACATTATTCCCATTCCAAAATAAATATCAGGAATAGTGATCTGGCACCATTCGTTTACACGTCAGTATTAAGTAACCTGACCGTCAGAATCAGACCAAATTACACCCTCGGATTAAGAAAAATTTCAGGAACATTTACATGTACTTGGAATTTCGGATCGTGGCCCACTGACCGTTGAACTGAAAGTGGTCCGCCACGTGCGATCTGGGAATCCAATCGAGTCGAAAACGTAATCCCACATAGATCCATGTGTGGTGAGCTTAAGTCTGACGTTTGGCTCAAGGGGGGCCACCAGAAACACTCATTTGAGCTGGAAAAGTGACGAAATACCTATATTAGCAGTAACCCTTGAACCTGAGTCTATTTTGGGAAGGTTTTAGGCTATAAAAGGACCTTAAACCCTCTCCCATTCCAGCCATATGAATTTAGATTTGAGAGAGGGAAAAGAGAGAGAAAGTGAGGGAGATGTGGGAGGAATTCCCTGCTGCTGTTCCCTATTTGCTATTCGGGCTCCACTTTGCACGATTCTCATCGCTTTCTCGATTCCGATCATTTCTAGGTAATAAACCCTAACCCTAACTTTGTTTGGGGGATTAGACAGATTGTAGGTTAGGAAATAGCTAACCTATTTCGTTCTTTAAGTTGCCAAACTCAGGTATACTGAACCTTAGCGAACCTATCGACTCCGTTACGATTCTACGACACAAGGTGAGGACTTTAAGTGTATAAGTTGAAGTTTTCAACGCTTTCAATGTCAGATAATGGTAGATTCATGATCTGCATGCAATTGCACATGTACAAAGTGCTTTCCGTTTTCAGTTTTGATTAGAATTGTAGAATTTGAAATTTCACATACTCTAGGTATTCGTATAAAATACCGTATACGTATTTTTTTTTTGAAAATGTGTTTGACATGTTTATTTGTCATATGGATATACGATATATGGATAAAAGACTTATTTGGCGAAAGGATTCGCCGAAATACATGTTTTACTAATATACACTATGTATGTAGAAATACTGTATTGTAAGGAGTGTCGTATACATGTATATTTTGGAAATGCATTTGCCATGATTATGTGTCGTATGATTATATGATATATGGATAAATTACTTATCTGGCAAAAGGAACCGCCGTAATACCTGTTTGTTTGTATACACTATATATGTTGAAAATGCGTATTCTAGAAAATACTGTATATGTATAAATTTTGGAGATGTATTTATCATGATTATTTGCTGTAGTAATATATTATACATGGATAAAATACTCACTTGGCTAAAGGATAGCCCTAATACATGTTTTGCTAACATACACCATGTATGTTGTAATAGTATATTCTAAGTGTTTGTGAAAATGACTGAATGAGTATAAATTCTCATTCGTGCTCGCCATGACTAATTGTCATGGATAATTGATTGTTGTATTGGCAATACCCCTTTGTGAAAGGATTTGCCTAAATCACGCCACGCCCAATATACACTATATATGCTAAAATGTGTGGCCCAAGCGTTTGTGGAAATGACTGAAGGAATATGGAACTTGGATTCCTGCTTGCCATGACTATCCGTCATGGGTATATATGTGTTATGATTGGGGTAACTCCCTAGTGAAAGGATTTGGCCTTATACCTCTGTGATCAACATATGTCATGTATGTTGATTCCTGTATTTTAAAGTGTTTGTTGAAATGTCTGAATGAGTAGTAGTTAGTAGATTGTAATGTTTAAGGGTGTTGAGATATGATTCTCAACTCCTTTAACTATGTGTATGATTTCCTTAAATTGCTGTGTGATTAGAAATTGAATATGTACAAACTCATGCTTGTGTTGTGCTTTATAACATGCTCAACTGCTTTTATGATTTTATTTATGTAATGCATATGTTAAATTCATGT
This sequence comes from Magnolia changhungtana, assembly GCA_030180095.1. NCBI lineage: Eukaryota > Viridiplantae > Streptophyta > Magnoliopsida > Magnoliales > Magnoliaceae > Magnolia > Magnolia changhungtana. Next base: position 468,922 of record JASAUF010000644.1, on the reverse strand, counting down.
TTACGTTGTACGATCCATCATGGGTGATGGGGGAGTGGAGCAACGAATGCGTGCAACAGCCCTGACAGCCCTAAACGGATATTATCAAACTCTGATTATATGATTTGAACCTTGATCCATTACTGCTTTACTATTTGAAATTGATTGTGTTTGGGGCTATGTTTATAGTCCGACAATCGGTACTGAATGAATTCGTGGCTGTGATTCATTTGCCACGTGAGATGTGTTCGACGAACTCGAGTCATACTTCGGTTGGCGATAGTGGTTGGCCACGCGAAGTGCTTATGCACTTCATGTCGTTCGACTTGTTGTATGCTCGAGCTAGCCGAGCTCGTCATGTAACCCGATTCGTCTAATGTATGTTCACCATGTTTGGTCGCTACTGCTTGAACCTAGGGTACCAAACTTACCAGTGAAAACCCTTTTAACCATGGTACCTTGATCCGCTAAGACTCATGAGCCGGGCATGGTGGTATGGGACACCGTGGTCGAGCTGTCGGCCTACGCTGGGGCTACGTGCCTCCCCGTAGTGACCAGTGAGCACCTTAACTCGTGAGCCGATTATGGTGGTATGGGACACTATATTCGTGTTGTCGGCCTACATTGATAAGGTGATGGGGGAGCGGTGCAACCTTTGTGCGTAACGGCCCTGTCAGCCCTTTGTAGTGACCGCGAGCATATTCTGAAGCTGCAGTGCGCCTTAGGGTTCGCCGCAATATATAGAGTATGAACTAGGCCTGTTTCTGTATAGTGATGAATCGTTTAAGGGGTGATGGGGGAGTGGTGCAACCTTTGTGCGTGACAGCCCTGGCATCCTCTGTAGTGACCTAGAAAATACACCATCGTCTGATATTAACTAGACTGACGACCCTAAATGGATCATGTTTGGGAATGATACAAGGAGGTACCTTAGTTTCCCAATCCTGCCGTTTGAAATGGACTAATTAAAAACTCGGTAATCATGCTCATCATGCATCGCATGTGCACGAAAGATGTGGAGCACTGTGGGATGTAAGCATGCTTCTGAACGTGAGATGGTGTCGCATGAGGGAGTATGTCGGTGAGGGCATCCATCATACCTGCATTCATTCTTGCATTAATCAGAGTAACTAGGAGTGCTTGATTTACTGCTTTATCATTACTGCTTGACTACATCGATAACATGTTAACCTATGCTTTATTGTTCCACTGAGTTAGCTACTCACTCCCACGTTACGGGACGATGTTGTACACACCAAACAGATTTGTTGAATTTCAGATGATGGCGATGCTTATGAAGCAGAGCCGGACTACTTCTATGGTGATGAGGAGGAGTTCTCCTATCATGTAACCCTCTGACGGGTCTCTGAAGACCTAGTACTGTATTGTCGGGGCTGTGGTACTGGGGATAGAAGACATTAAACTTACACATTTGGTATATTTTAGAACTGTACTTGTATTTATTTAACCTGGTAATGTTATCACACTCTGGAGACTCATCATAGTTTATATATTTTATCTATCTATCATAGTCTTCCGCTTGCAAAATTAACTGTCTCTGGAGTATGATATACTGTTTTGGCTTAATCTCACTCATGTTCAATGCACGAATACAGTCAACATTCAATCATCATTCATTTTGTTGCATAAGTGATGTTCTGGAACTCGGGAGTTGAGTTTATGCTCGACCCCCGATTTTCAGGGCGTTACATTTATTCTCTATATCATTTGTGTTTTCTAGATCGTTCTAGAAATAAGGTTGCCATAAGCCATTGGTTTTTGGTGTAAGGTTGTCCTTAGAACTGATTTAGTATCATTCTCATATTTTATGTGCTTTGAGATTGTTATTATTTCAGCATTGTTATTTATATCTTTTATTATTCCACTGTTTTAAGTTTTATTTGGCATTGCCCTATTCACCCCCCTCTAGGGCATATAGCTTGGCCCTTTCAAACACCCTTATACATTACAATTTGCTAACTACTACTCATTCAGACATTTCAACAAACACTTCAAAAGACATACATCAACATACATGACATATGTTAATCACATAGGCATTAGGCCAAATCCTTTCACTAGGGAGTTGCCCCAATCATAACACGCATACACCCATGACGAATAGTCATGGAAAGTAGGAATCTAAGTTCCATATTCGTTTGAACATTTTCACAAACACTTGGGCTACACATTTCAACATATATAGCGTATAGTGGCCGTGGCGTGATTTAGGAAAAATCTTTTCGTCAAAAGGGTATCGCCAATACAACAATCATATATCCATGATAATTAGTCACAATGAGCACGAATGAGAATTTTATACTCATTCAGTCATTTTCACAAACACTTAGAATACACTATTTTCACATACATAGTGTATATTAGCAAAACATATATTAGGGCGAGTCCTTTCGCCAAGCAAGTATTTTATGCATATATAGTATATTCATATGGAAAATAATCATGGCAAATACATTTCCAAAATTTACACATATACGGTATTTTCTAGAATACACTATTTCTACATACATAGTGTATATTAGCAAAACATGTATTAAGGCGAGTCCTTTCGCCAAATAAGTATTTTATCCACATGTGATATATTCATACAACAAATAATCATGGAAAAATTTTTCCAAAATTTATACGTATAGAGTACTTTCTCCAAATACCTAGAATATGTAAAATTCTATATTCTTCATCTTTAATCGAAACAGAAAACAGACAGCACTTTGTATATGTGCAATTGCATGCAGATCATGAATCTATCATTATCTGACATTGAAAGCATTGAAAACCATAACCTATACTCCTAAAGTCTGTACCTTTTATCGTAGAATCGAAATGAAGTCGATAGAATTGCTAAGTTTCTGAATATTACAGTTTGGTAACCTATAGAATGAAATAAGTTAGCTATTTCATAACCTACAATCTATACAACCCCAAAACAGATTAGGGTTAGGGTTTCTTACCTAGAAATGGAGCTGGAATCGCCGGGAAAACAAATAGAACGGAGTGGTGGAGCTCGTGGAGTGGCAGGGAAACATGGCAGGGAGATTCTCCCACATCTCTGAAAGGGCCTAGCTATATGCCCTAGAGGGGGGTGAATAGGGCAATGCCAAATAAAACTTAAAACAGTGGAATAATAAAAGATATAAATAACAATGCTGAAATAATAACACTCTCAAAACATATGAAATATGAGAATGATACTAAATCAGTTTTAAGGACAACCTTACACCAAAAAACTAATGGCTTATGGTAAGACAACCTTATTTCTTGAACGATCTAGAAAACACAAATGATATGGAAAATAAATCAAGAATAACTTAAAGAAATAAATCCTAAGTTATTACACCATTCAACCACACTTGCTTGAAATGAAAATTACAACATTCATCCACAAAAGTAATCCACAATAATAAAGGAATAAATGAATAAAGAAATCAAGCACATCCACAACACAACGATATATAGTGGTTCACTGTGTTTCACCAACCATGCTAGCCAACACCACACAGAATGCTACTCCACTCCTAATATCCTCACACAGGGATATTAGCATGCACTATCAAAATAGGTTTTCACAGGTTCACCCAAAACCTTCACAATTGTGTCTTTTTATCTCGAGCTTACATAATCCAAAAACCCCCACAATCTGAGTTTTCTGGCTCTCCTCAGATAACCAAAACAATGAGATTTTTCTGGCAAATCTCAAACAAAACCAGACAAAGTAAATTACAAAGTAAAATACCTGGATCTCCTTTTAAAGTAGCCCAGTAGAACCAATCGGAGTAGATGAATGATACGTCGTTCAATGTCCAATACTCACATAAAGAATGGTTCTATGTCTAATTGATTTTAGATTAAATCAAGAAGAGCAAGGTCTATTTGATTTTGATCCCAGAAGAAGGAGTATCACAAATTCCTCTTTTCTAAATAAGATTGGAATATGGATCAAAATCACAATAGAAAAATGCTAATAAAAGGAATATTAAATATGCACAATAGCTTAAAAAATAATCACAACTAATCTCAAAGTATATCCTTAAATCGCTTGAATTGAATGGAATGGAATGAATAAACTCTGAAATTCGTGCATTATTTATAGCCTCAAAAATCCCATTTTCGACTGGTCTTAGGATCCTAGGACTGGTCGTAGCATCAAAGATTTTGAAAGATTTCCGCGGGATTTGCTGTACTCACGACTGGTCTTAGGTAGCCTACGACCGGTCGTGGACCACCTACGACTGGTCGTGAGACACCTACGACTGGTCATGGGACTCGAGATAGGTTGCTAGAGTTCGAGTCGTAGGACTACGACCGGTTGAAGGATGAGTCGTAGGACTTCCCATGACTGGTCGAAGCAAGTCCAGGACTAGTCAAAGAACAACCAGGAAAATCTAAAAAGCTGTAATAACCTAGGACTGGTCTGAGAAACCTAAGACTGGTTGAAGCAAAGCTAGGACTGGTCTTAAGATTTCTAGGACTGGTCTTAGATCAGTCACACCAAGTAAATTAAAATATTCGGATTATGTATCCAGAATGACCTATCATACAGACCAACCTAAGGTCAACCTAAGGTCAAACAAACCTTGAAGTGAGATGGACATTGAAGTCTTGAAGGTCTGTATTCTCAGATGATCTTGAAGTAGAAGCTTGAGTCGAGTTGATGGTCTTTCTCGAGCTTGGTACATTCTTGACTTGTCTTGATGAAGTCTTCTAATCTTAAACTTGTTAGAAGCAAACTTGAAGTCTTCTATTCTTATGGACTTCATTCATGACATGTCTTGCAAACATTCTTCATTTATGATCTTGTCTTGAAAACATTCTTCATTCATGATCTTGTCTTGAAGCAGTGTGTAGTCACAAACATGAAACACAAGAAATACAAGACATATAGGTTTTGACACTACAAAATTTGACAACCAAAGGGATATGAAATCATAGCACTAACAATCTCCCCCTTTGTCAAATTTGTGACAAAACACATTTATAAATATAAGAGTAAAATGAAGAAAGAATCATGAGCCATCAGAGTGAGAAAAAAATACTCTACTCCCCCTAAGTGAGTAGAAATAATCAACCATATTCAAGTACTCACTCTCTTCCTTTCTCCCATTCTCCCCCTTTCCATACTACTCCCCCTTTTTGTCACAAAATGACAAGGGAAGGCCAAAGGAGAGAAGAGAACACCATATGAAGAGTCAAAATTTAATTATCAAATTAGTACAACACTTCAATGTCATCAATCCAAAACATACAACCAAAGTCATCAATCGTAATAATAATACAGAATCCATCATATTCAAACAAAAAAAAATAATCCACCTAATCAGATCCAGATGAAGGAGCAGGGATGGTTGGATCAATCTGATGTAAACCCTATTAATGCGACGAAGATATTTTCGCATATATTTAAATTGCATATCATGGGCTACACTCAGGTTATCAACCTTCTCCTCCAATGCACTTAAACGTGCATCATAACCAGAAGATGGATTGTAATCAGAATCATTTTGGGAGTCAGTTTCAATGTCTTCAAATATATCATCCATATTTATATCAGCCTGTGGAGGAAGATCAGCAGCTTCTCCTTCATTTCCTGCTTCAGTACCTTCACCACCACCTTCATAGAATTGACCAAGAAGCAAATCTAACTTCATCTTATTTAAATTAGTATTATTGAATAAAAGATGATGAATTAGTGCCTCATTCTCAGGTAAAGCAACAAGCATATTTGTGGCTAAACAAGTCATAATATAACCAAATGGAATATCACTATGACCCAGATGAAGACGAAATAGAATGATAAAATGACATATCAAAGAAGGTAAACAGACAACAATGCCGGACACAACAAAGTGCAATACCCGAACCATGAAGGCAGTTAACTCGGTTTTATTGCCTGATCGAGGATACACGTTTGAAGTGAAGATCCGGTGCAAAACTCTGTATCTGGGTAATAAAAATTTTGAGGGGAGCACATTTCCTTTGTGCGTCCAATGCACTTCCATATTGCATAAATCTCTTGTCAACATTTGTTTTTCCGATTCTGATGGTTTGTCATATAATGTATGAATCGGAATACCTTCATCTTTGATAGGTATATCCATAATACCTGATATCAAATGTCGATCTATCAAAAATTTCCCTTCTCTAGTAGCAATTGAGAACGTTAAATTATAAAGGGAAAAATCAGAGATACATGCAACCATAGGCTGTGCAATGGACTGGTATGCAGGCCCACCCCAAAACAAAATGTTAGTCCATATGAGATTCAAGGAGAGGTGTAATCTCAAATTGTTCAATGTGACTGAGACTTACAGGACGCTCAACGATAACTTTACGGTTACGTAAATCCCGTACATCATTTGGATCATCTTCGGGTGACCGAAGGTGCTGTCTTGTTATAGATGTAGATCTAGATAAAGATGGACCACGGGATGTTTTCTTTTCCCCCCTAACATCCATTTTCAACAAGATTTACCAAGGAGCAAGCACAAAGAACACAAGAGGTGGTGAGTTTCTCTAGATCAGATTTTTAGAGAGGAAACCCTAAACAATCAACAAAATACGAGTTCAAGCTTATGGAATTTACAAATCAAAGCATAGAAAGCATAAATCTTCAAGAAAAATGACTTATCTTGAAGAAAATCATGAGATCTCAAGACAGGTCGAGCCACGACTCGTCGAAGGAAGAAGAGGAAATGAAGAACAAAGTGATTTTCCCTAAATTATATGATGCTCACGATCTCTACGACTGGTCAAGTGCAGTCCACGACCGGTCGAGTTAGGACCGGTCGTGTATGGCAAGGGTCGGTCGAGCATCGATAAAAATAAATATTTTTATGCAGAAATTGAAATTATACACATAAAATTTTAAAATATAGTACAATATGATACATGCAGACAAGTATATTCAATTTAAAATGCACATACCAAGATCAAATTTCATTTTAGTAAACCTGCTTTTGTCGAGCAGTTTATTAAATATATCAGCAAGTTGGACATTGGTTAGAATATATTCCAAAGAGATAGCTTTTTTTCAACTAATTCACGAATGTAATGATACCTAATGTCAATATGCTTAGTACACGAATGTTGAATTGGATTTTTGGAAATATTGATAGCACTAGAATTATCATAATGTAAGATCATTGAATCTTGATTAATTCCATAATCGCTTAACATGCGTTTCATCCATACGAGTTGTGTACATGCATATCCTGCTGCGATATACTCAGCCTCAGCAGTGGAAAGCGATATTGAACTTTGCTTCTTGCTAAACCAAGAAACCAAACAATTTTCAATGTAAAAACAACCACCACTGGTTGATTTTATATCATCAATATTACCATTGTCCCAATCAAGATCGAATACCCACTAATTTAACATTAGTATCAAAAGGATACCAAAGACCCAAATTAGTTGTACTTGCGACATATCTAATACTCCGTTTGACAGCAGTAAGATGTGAATCTTTAGGATTAGGCTGATATCTCGCACAAATACCAACGCTAAAAGCGATATCAGGTCTACTAGCAGTTAGATATAATAAACTACCAATCATACTACGATAAAGCTTAGGATCTACATCTTTACATGTAGAGTCTTTTGATAGTCTCAAGGTTGTACTCATAGGAGTATCAAATTTTTTACCATTTTCAAATCCAAACCTTTTAACCAAGTTTGTAGCATACTTGGTTTGAGAAATGAAGATTCCATCAGGTTGTTGTTTTACTTGTAACCCTAGGAAGTAATTTAGTTCACCAACCATGCTCATTTCGAATCTTGATTTCATCAACTCTGCAAACTCAATAGACATGTTAGAATAAGTTGATCCATAAATAATATCGTCTACATAGATCTGAACCATTAAAATCTCATTATTATGTTTCTTAACAAATAGCGTCTTATCGACACTTCCCACTTGAAAACTATGACTAAGTAAGAATTTAGTCAATTTTTCATACCATGCCCTGGGCGCTTGTTTCAGACCATAGAGAGCCTTTTTGAGACGAAATACATGATCAGAAAGCTTGGGGTCTTCAAACCCTGAGGGTTGTTCTACATAAACTTCTTCATGTAAATCGCCATTTAAGAAGGCATTCTTTACATCCATCTGATAAATTTTAAACTTTCTAAAGCAAGCGATGGAAATAAAAAGTCTGATAGATTCAAGGACAGCGACTGAGCAAAGGTTTCATCGTAATCGATGCCTTCAATCTGAGTGTACCCTTGTACAACCAGTCTAGCCTTGTTTTGTATAATATTTTCAAGTTCATCAGACTTGTTTTTAAAGATCCATTTTGTTCCAATAATGTGTTTATCTTTAGGTCTAGGAACAAGATACCAGACATCATTATGAACAAATTGATTAAGTTCATCCTGCATAGCTACTATCCAATTTTCATCAGAAAGAGCTTCTTTTACATTGACCGGTTCTATTTGGGATGTAAAATAAACATAATTGTAAATGTTTTCAAGTTGTTTACGTGTACGAACTCCAGTGAGAGGGTTTCCAAGGATTTGATTAGTTGGATGATCTTTGACAATCTAGGTTCAGATTGAGATGAAGAGGTATCTTGATTTTCAATTATAAGAATTTCATCATCATCTGAACTCGGAGCAGGTGTATTCAAATGATCATCAATGACCACATTGATGGACTCTTGAATCACACCTGTTCTTTTATTTAGAACCCTATAGGCTCGACTGTTTAAGGAATATCCAAGAAAAGTACCTTCATCACTCTTCATATCAAAATTTCCCAAATTTTCATGATCTCGTAAAATGTGACACTTACTGCCAAAAATTCGAAAGTATTTGACAGTAGGTTTCTTTTCGAACCATAACTCATAAGTAGTCTTATTTTCAGATTTACTAGTATAAACACGATTAATAATGTAGCAGGCAGTATTAATTGCTTCAACCCAAAGATTTTTGGAGAGCTTCATACTATTTAACATGACATTAGCCATATCCTGAAGTACTCTATTTTTTCTCTCAACTATACCATTTTGTTGAGGAGTTTTGGGCACAGAGAATTCATGTGATATTCCCTGATCGCTACAAAATTTCTCAAAACTGCTATTTTCGAATTCAGAACCATGATCACTATGGATCTTATAAACTTGAGAACCTTTTTCATTTTGGATTCATTTGATGATCTTCTTTACTTCATCTAGGGTTTCAGATTTGTCTTTTAAGAACGATACCCAAATGAATCTAGTAAAGTCATCTACGATAACCAAGATGTATTTTTTGCCACCTCGACTCTCCGTTCTAGTTAGTCCAATGAGATCCATGTGGAGAAGCTCGAGAGGTCTAGATGTGGTATTGGAGTTCACTTTCTTGTGAGAGCTCCTAATCTGTTTGCCCAACTGACATTCACCACATATTTTGTCTACTTTTTGTAATTTGGGTAGACCTCTTATAAGTTCTCTTTTGCTCAATCTAAATAAGTTCCAGTAGTGTACGTGTCCAAGGCGTTTATGCCATAATTCAGTCTCATCAGTATGGACCATGTAACACGATTGAGTAGATGAGCTTGCATTACTAACGATGTAGCAGTTTTCAGATGTTCTGCGACCAGTTACTATAACAGAACCCTCTTTATTAATAATCTCACAACCTTAATTAGAAAACTTTACATTATGATTGTTGTCGCATATCTGAGATATACTCAGTAGGTTGTGTTTCAAGCCCTCAACATATAATACATTTTTAAATAAGGGAAGGTTATAAAGCTGAACCGTACCTTGGCCAATGATTTTGCAATTGCTTCCATCACCAAAAGTGACTGACCCATCAGTCCTGTCTTCAAGATCGGTAAATAAAGCTTTGTCGCCTGTCATATGTCTGGAGTAACCAATGTCAAGGTACCACTTTGAATGGGTTGTAGCTTTGAAAGCAGTGTGGGCAACCAAGCAGTCAACTTTAGAAACCCATTTCAGTACTGTTTTGGGTTTAGGAGTGTAGTTGGACTTTTTCTGTCTATTGTTATATGAATGACCTATAGAGTTAAATTTTAATAGCTCCTTGAGAAGATCAATAATCTTTTCAACCAAAGGATTTTGGTTTTGAAGATTGAAGTTGGCATGACTATTTTTAGATTTTTGAAAGGTCCTTGAATTTTTTGAAAAACGTTAATAAGTATACTTTACTTTTGAGTTCGAAGACTCTCCTTTCACAAACTTAGGAGCAGTATTCTTTTATTTAGGAGAAGTATTCTTATCATAGCCCAACCCGAATCTATCGCCACATTTTCTCGATCCGGATAATAATTTTTCTAATTTAGGATCACCTTGGGCATATCTCCAAGTGTATTTTAAACTCAAAAGAGAAGCTACTTCATTTTTGAGTTTCTCGTTCTCGATTTTCAAATCATCAACTTGAGAGGTTTTGATTTTTAAATCACATTTAGTTTTTTCAAAAAAATCAGAAATATGAGATTTTTCTAAGACAAGAGACTCATAATCTTCTTTAAGTTTAGAAAATTTTTCCTTTTGTAATTTAAGCTTGACAGCAATTTTACAACTCTCCTTATAAAGGGCATTGTATGCATCCTGAAGATCATCTTCATTGTCACAATCACTATTCAGATTCTCTTCACTAGTTACTTCATCATAATCTGAAAAAGTGACTTTGGCTAGAGTCATAAGGACTTTAACATCATTTCCGACTGCGTTTTGAATCTTCGATTTCAAGAGGATTCCGAATCAGATGATTCATCCCAAGTAGCCAACATACTCTTCCTTTTTGATTTGTCCTTTTTAGGACATTTGTTAACTAAGTGCCCATACTCTTGACAATTGTAACATTGACTATCTTTCAAAGATTTTTGAGCTATAGGTTTAGATTGTCTCTTATCGTTTGATTTTTGAAAATCTCCTTTTTTCTTATTTTTCAAAATTTTATAAAACCTTTTTACAAAAAAGTGCCATATCATCTTCGGAATTTTCAAAGTTTGAAGTGCTCTCTTGTGGAATATTTTTAGATGATTTGAGAGCAATTGATTTTCCTTTTGGAGCTTTAAAGTTCAATTCATAGGTCTGTAAAGAACCAACTAGTTCCTCAACCCTCATGTTATCCGTATCACGAAGTTCCTGAATCGCGGTTACTTTTGAATTGAACCGTTCAGGAAGTGAGCGTAGTATCTTTGCACACACTTTACTTTCTCGGATTCTATCACCAAGACCCCACATTGAGTTTACAATGTCATTCAATCTAGTGTAGAAGTCCATAAACATTTCATTCTCCTCCATATGAATTTCTTCAAATTTAGTTGTGAGGAGTTGGACTTTAGATTTCTTGACAATAGATGTACCCTCGTGTGTCATTTCTAAGAGATCCCATGCTTGTTTAGCATTTTCACACGAGATGATTCTTTTGAATTCATCTGGTGACAATGCACAAGTAATTGCATTTAGTGCTTTTGCATTGGCACTACTCTCACTTTTCTGAAGTGTGGTCCAAAGGGCATAAGATATTACTTTCATTGATTTTGAACCATCTTCATCAGTTACTTCAGTGATAGGTAGTTTCCATCCATTCACTGTGGCCAGCCACACACTTTCATCCATGGATTTGAGAAAGATTCTCATCCTTGCTTTCCAATAGGCATAGTTTGTGCCATTAGAGGGTGGTGGCCTAGTGACAGATAGGCTATCAAAATTTGACATCTTAATATAGCTTAGATCATTAGCTCAGGAAATAAATCCAATAAATAATCAATAAGCACGAGCTATTAGGCTCTGATACCACTTCAAAGGGCCTAGCTATATGCCCTAGAGGGGGGTGAATAGGGCAATGCCAAATAAAACTTAAAACAATGGAATAATAAAAGATATAAATAACAATGCTGAAATAATTACACTCTCAAAACATATGAAATATGAGAATGATACTAAATCAGTTCTAAGGACAACCTTACACCAAAAAACCAATCGCTTATGGTAGGACGACCTTATTTCTAGAACGATCTAGAAAACATAAATGATATGGAAAATAAATCAAGAATAACTTAAAGAAATAAATCCTAAGTTATTACACCATTCAACCACACTTGCTTGAAATGAAAATTACAACATTCATCCACAAAAGCAATCCACAATAATAAAGGAATAAATGAATAAAGAAATCAAGCACATCCACAACACAACGATATATAGTGGTTCGCTTTGTGTGTTCACCAACTATTAGCCAACCACACGAGAATGCTACTTCACTCCTAATATCCTCACACAGGGATATTAGCATGCACTATCAAAATAGGTTTTCACAGTTTCACCCAAAACCTTCACAATTGTGTCTTTTTATCTCGGGCTTACACAATCCAAAAACCCCCACAATCTGAGTTTTCTGGCTCTCCTCAGATAACCAAAACAATGAGATTTTTTTGACAAATCTCAAACAAAACCAGACAAAGTAAATTACAAAGTAAAATACCTGGATCTCCTTTTAAAGTAGCCCAGTAGAACCAATCGGAGTAGATGAATGATACGTCGTTCAATGTCCAATACTCACATAAAGAATGGTTCTATGTCTAATTGATTTTAGATTAAATCAAGAAGAGCAAGGTCTATTTGATTTTGATCCCAGAAGAAGGAATATCACAAATTCCTCTTTTCTAAATAAGATTGGAATATGGATCAAAATCACAATAGAAAAATGCTAACAAAAGGAATATTAAATATGCACAATAGCTTAAAAAATAATCACAACTTATCTCAAAGTATAGCTTTAAATTACTTGAATTGAATGGAATGGAATGAATAAACTCTGAAATTCGTGCATTATTTATAGCCTCAAAAATCCCATTTTCGACTGGTCTTAGGATCCTAGGACTGGTCGTAGCGTCAAAGATTTTGAAAGATTTCCGCGGGATAAGATTTATTGTACTCACGACTGGTCTTAGGTAGCCTACGACCGGTCGTGGACCACCTACGACTGGTCGTGAGACACCTACGACTGGTCGTGGGACTCGAGATAGGTTGCTGGAGTTCGAGTCGTAGGACTTCCCAGGACTGGTCGAAGCAAGTCCAGGACTAGTCGAAGGACAACCGGGAAAATCGAAAATCTGTAACAACCTAGGATCGGTCTTGAGAAACCTAAGACCGGTCGAAGCAAAGCTAGGACTGGTCTTAAGATTTCTAGGACTGGTCTTAGATCAGTCACACCAAGTAAATTAAAATATTCGGATTATGTATCCAGAATGACCTATCATACAGACCAACCTAAGGTCAACCTAAGGTCCTAACAAACCTTGAAGTGAGATGGACATTGAAGTCTTGAAGGTTTGTATTCTCAGATGATCTTGAAGTAGAAGCTTGAGTCAAGTTGATGGTCTTTCTCGAGCTTGGTACATTCTTGACTTGTCTTGATGAAGTCTTCTAATCTTGAACTTGTTAGAAGCAAACTTGAAGTCTTCTATTCTTGTAGACTTCATTCATGACATGTCTTGCAAACATTCTTCATTTATGATCTTGTCTTGAAAACATTCTTCATTCATGATCTTGTCTTGAAGCAGTGTGTAGTCACAAACATGAAACACAAGAAATACAAGACATATAGGTTTTGACACTACAAATTTGACAACCAAAGGGATATGAAATCATAGCACTAACAATCTCCCACACTTTCTCTCTCTTTTCTCTCTTCTCTCTCTAGGGTTTCTCTCAAATTCGTATGGCTACAATGAGAGAGGGTTTAAGGTCCTTATATAGCCTAAAAACTCACCGAAATAGACTCCAGGTCAAAGTATACTTAGGTTATAACTAAAGCGGACCTGTTTCAGCTCAACGGAGGACTTCTGGCGAGCCTCCTTGAGCCAAAGGTCGGACTTAAGCTCACAAACTATGGATCTAGGTTCTATTAAGTTTTCGTTCCAGTAGGGTTCTCAGATCACGCGTGGCGGACTAGTTTCAGTTCAACGGTCAGTGGATCTCGATCGGAGATTCCGAGTACATGGATATGTGTATAAATTTCTCCTGATCCAAGGGTGTAATTTGGTCTGATTCTGACGGTCTGGTTGCTTAAAACTGATCCGCAAGCGAGAGGTGCCAGATTACTATTTAAGATATTTTATTTTGAATTAATTTCACATTTCTCACACTCTTCACTCCGAGCTTAAGCGAATAGTGCTGGGATACTATCTGGATTTGATTTCCGAGATGGTTGTCAAGCCCAGCGAGGCAGTCCTAAGTCATTAACTTCGTATTATTCGGACTCCCGATGTACGGTCCATACATGATACGGAGTTTCAACGTGCTCCCGAGAGCAATCAAGTAATGAGATTAATCCTAGATTTTAGGGTAACCTGGCGTCAATAATTCCACAAGTTTTGGGTCTTGCAGATCATATTTAAAACAATTCAAATGGATTTTGTAGCTAATCTAGTTTAGCACTTAGTTACTTTGTCTCATTTCTAAAGGATTTAATCCTAAGTGATTTCTGGTCGAGGTGGTACTCAGGCCTTTGTAGTTTGTATATAAGGTGATCCAAGTTATAATACTTAACTAGTTTAAGATAGTGTCTAGGGTGAAAGTACATAGAAAAATTGAAAGAACAAGGTGGTGAAGGGTGGGATTTGTGAAGGAAATGGGTTCAGAAGCGATTTTAGACTGTGGGATTCAGTTCTGACAAGTTAATAAGGTGTTAGGAGCGGCCCATTGCCTAAGGACAACTAATTCCAGGTTGGCAAAAATCCGGGCTGTTACAATTTAGGTTATAGGTTTTTGGATTTGGGAATGGGTTATGGTTTAGGTTATAGGTTTTGGGATTTGAGAATGGGTTCGAGTATACGTTAAAGGTTTTAGATTTGGATTAAGTTATAGGTTTTAGGATTTAAGAATGGGTTCGGGTTTAGGATATAGGTTTTTGTTTTGGTTTTGGGTATAGGTTTTGGTTTGGGTTTAGTTTAAGGTTATAGGTTTTGGGATTTGAGAATGGATACGGGTTTAGCTTATGGGTTTTAGTTTCGATTTAGTTTATAGGTTTTGGTTAAGGTTTAGGATTTTGGATTTAAGAATGGGTTCGGGTTTAGGTTATAGGTTTTGGTTTTGGTTTTGGTTATAGGTTTGGGATTTGAGAATGGGTTCGGGTTTAGTTTATAGGTTTTGGTTTTGGTTTAGGTTATAGGTTTTAGGATTTGATAATGGGTTCGGGTTTAGGTTATAGGTTTTGGTTTTGGTTTTGGTTATAGGTTTTGGTTTTGGTTATAGGTTTTGGTTTAAGTTTAGGTTAAGGTTATAGGTTTTGGGATTTGAGAATGGGTTCGGGTTTAGGTTATAGGCTTTGGTTTTGGTTTTGGTTAAAGGTTTTAGTTAAGGTTTAGGTAAAGGTTATAAGTTTTGGGATTTGAGAATGGGTTCGGAGTTTAGGTTATATGTTTTGAGTTTGGTTTAGGTTATAGGTTTTGGTTTAGGTTTAGGTTAAGGTTTAGGATAAATGTTTTGGATTTGGTTTAGGTTATAGGTTTTGGGATTTGATAATGTGTTCGGGTTTAGGTTATAGGTTTTGGTTTTGGCTTTGGTTATAGGTTTTTGTTTGGGTTTAGTTTAAGGTTATAGGTTTTGGTTTTGGTTTTGGTTGTAGGTTTTAGTTTAGGTTTAGGTTAAGGTTAACGTTATAGGTTTTGGGATATGAGAATGGGTTCGGGTTTAGGTTATAGGTTTTGGTTTTGGTTTAGGTTATAGGTTTTGGATTTAAGAATGGGTTCGGGTTTAGGTTATAGGTTTTGGTTTTGGTTTAGGTTATAAGTTTTTCGATTTGAGAATGGGTTCGGGTTTAGGTTATAGGTTTTGGTTTTGGTTTTGGTTTAGGTTAAGGTTTAGGTTATAGGTTTTGGGATTTGAGATAGGGTTTGGGTTTAGGTTATAGGTTTTGGATTTCATTTAGGATTATAGGTTTAGGGATTTGAGAATAAGTTCGGGTTTAGGTTATAGGTTTTGGTTTTAGCTAAGGTTTTAGTTTTTAGATTTGAGAATGGGTTCGGGTTTAGGGTATAGGTTTTGGTTTTGGTTTTGGTTATAGGTTACGAGATTTAAGAATGGGTTCGGGTATAGGTTATAGGTGTTACTTTTGGTTTTGGTTATAGGTTTTGGTTAAGGTTTAGGTTTGGGTATTTTTTATGGTTTTGGTTTTTAGATTTGAGAATGGGTTCGGGTTTAGGTTATAAGTTATGGCTTTGGTTTAGGTTATAGGTTTTGGGATTTGAGAATGGGTACGGGTTTAGGTTATAGGTTTTGGTTTTGGTTTAGGTTTACGTTAGAGGTTTTTGGGTTTAAGAATGGGTTATGGTTTAGGTTATAGGTTTTAGGATTTGAGAATGGGTTTGGGTTTAGGTTATAGGTTTTGGGATTTGAGAATGGGTTCCTGGTTTAGGTTATAGTTTTTAGTTTTGGTTTTGGTTATAGGTTTTTTGATTTGATAATGGGTTTGGGTTTAGGTTATAGGTTTTGGTTTTGATTTTGGTTATTATTTTTGGTTTAAGTTTAGGTTAAGGTTATATGTTTTGGGATTTGGGAATGGTTCGGGTTTAAGTTATAGGTTTTGCTTATGATTTAGGTTATAGGTTTTAGTTAAGATTTCGATTATGGCTTAGGTTTTGGATTTGAGAATAGGTTTTGGTTTTAGTTTAGGTTTAGGTTATAAGTTTTTGTTTAGGTTTAGGTAAATGTTTAGGTTATAGGTTTTGGGATTTGAGAATGGGTTTGGGTTTAGGTTATAGGTTTTGGATTTGGTTTAGGTTATAGGTTTTGGGATTTGAGAATGGGTTCGGGTTTAGGTTATAGGTTTTGGTTTTGGCTAAGGTTTAGGTTTTTAGATTTGAGAATGGGTTCGGGTTTAGGTTATGGGTTTTGGTTTTGTTTTGGTTTAGTTTATAGGTTATGGTATTTGAGTATGGGTTCGGGTCTAGGTTATAGGTTTTAGTTTTGGTTTTGGATATAGGTTTTGGTTAAGGTTTAGGTTTTAGGTTTTTTTAAGGTTTAGTTTTTTAGATTTGAGAATGGGTTCGGGTTTAGGTTATAAGTTATGGCTTTGGTTTAGGTTATAGGTTTCAGATTTGAGAATGGGTTCGGGTTTAGGTTATAGGTTTTGGTTTTGGTCAAGGTTAAGGTTTTATTTTATGTTATATGTTTTTGGATTTGAGAATGGGTTCGGGTTTAGGTTATAGGTTTTGGTTTTGATTTTGGTTATAGGTTTTGGGATTTGAGAATGCTTTTGTGTTTACGTTATAGGTTATGGTTTTGGTTATAGGTTTTTCGATTTGAGAATTGGTTATGGTTTAGGTTATAGGTTTTGGGATTTGAGAATGGGTTCGGGTTTAGGTTATCGGCTTTGGATTTGGTTTAGGTGATAGGTTTTGGGAATTGAGAATGGTTTTGAGTTTAGGTTATAGTTTTTGGTTTTGGGTTATGTTATAGGTTTTGGTTAAGGTTTAGGTTTTTGGATTTGTGATTTGGTTCGGGTTTAGGTTATAGGTTTTGGTTTTGGTTGAGGTTATAGGTTTTGAGATTTGAGAATGGGTTTGGGTTTAGGTTAAAGGTTTTAAATTTGGTTTAGGTTATAAGTTTTGGGATATGATAATAGGTTCGGGTTTAGGATATAGGTTTTGGTTTTGGTTTTGGTTATAGGTTTTGGTTTTGGTTTAGTTTAAGGTTATAGGTTTTGGGATTTAAAAATGGGTTCGGGTTTAGGTTATAGGTTTTGGTTTTGGTTTAGGTTATAGGTTTTGGTTAAGGTTTAGGTTAAGGTTATAGGTTTTAAGATTTGAAAATGGGTTCGGGTTTAGGTTATAGGTTTTGGTTTTGGTTTTGGTTTAGTTTAAGGTATAGGTTATAGGTTTTGGATTTGGTTGAGGTTATTGGTTTTGTTATTTGATAATGGGTTCGTGTCTCAGGTTATAGGTTTTGGTTATAAGTTTTGGGTGGGGTTTAATTTAAGGTTATAGGTTTTGGGATTTGGGAATGGGTTCGGGTTTAGCTTATGGGTTTTGGTTTTGGTTTAGATTAAAGGTTTTTGTTAAGGTTTAAATTTTTGGAATTGAGAATGGGTTCAAGTTTAGGTTATAGGTTTTGGTTTTGGTTTAGGTTATAGGATTTAGGATTTGAGACCCGGTTTAGTTTAGGTTATAGGTTTTAGCTTTAGTTTAGGTTATAGGTTTTGGGATTTGATAATGCATTCGTGTTTAGGTTATAGGTTTTAGTTTAGGTTTAGGTTTAGGTTAGAGGTTTTGGTATTTGAGAATGGGTTCTAGTTTCGGTTATTGGTTTTGGTTTAGGTTTGGGTTATAGGTTTTGGTTAAGGTTTTAGGTTTCGGGATTTGAGAATGGGTTCGGGTTTAGGTTAATTTGTTTTGGTTTTGGTTTTGGTTATAGGTTTTGGTTTAGGTTTAGGTTAAGGTTTAGGTTATAGGTTTTGGGAGTTGAGAATGGGTTCGAGTTTAGGTTATAGGTTTTGGATCCGGTTTAGGTTATAGGTTTTCTGATTTGAGAATGGGTTCGAGTTTAGGTTATAGGTTTTAGTTTTGTCTAAGGTTTATGTTTTTTGATTTGAGAATGGGTTCGGGTTTTGGTTATATGTTTTATTTTTAGTTTAGGTTATTGGTTCTGGGATTTTAGAATGGGTTCGGGTTTGGGTTATAGTTTTTGGTTTTGGTTTTGGTTGTTGGTTTTGGTTAAGGTTTAGGTTATAGGTTTTTTTTTTAGAGGTTTAGGTTTTTGGATTTAAGAATGGGTTCGGGTTTAGTTATAAGTTAAGGCTTTGGTTTAGGTTATAGGTTTTGGGCTTTGAGAATGGGTTCGGGTTTAGGTTATAGGTTTTGGTTTTGGTTAAGGTTAAGGTTTTAGTTTAGGTTATAGGTTTTTGGATTTGAGATTAGGTTCGGGTTTAGGTTATAGGTTTTATTTTTGGTTTAGGTTGTAGGTTTTGGGATTTGAAAATGGGTTCGGTTTATGTTGTAGATTATGGTTTTGGTTTAGGTTTAGGTTATAGGTTTTTGGATTTGAGACCGGGTTATGGTTTTGGTTTAGGAAATCGGGTTCACGTTCGGATTGGTTTAAGTTTTAGATTTCAAGTTTAGGTTAGGGATTTGAGATTAGGATTAGGTGTAGATTTAGTATAGGGAATTGAGTTTAGGTTATAGGTTTAGGGAAAGGTTAGGTTTAGATTATAGGTTTTGGGATTTGGGAATAATTTTAGGTTCTAAGTATAGCTTTAGGTTAGGTTATAGGTTAGGGTTTAGGGAATTGAGTTTAGGTTATAAGTATTGGTTTTGGATATAAGTTTTGGTTTAGGCTATGGTTTAGGTTTTTAGATTTGAGAATGGGTTTGGGTTTAGGTTATAGGTTTTGGTTTTGTTTAGGTTACAGTTTATGGGATTTGAGAATGGGTTCGGGTTTAGGTTATAGGTTTTGGTTTTCGTTTTGGTTATAGCATTTGTTTTGGTTTAGGTTTATGTTTTGTTTAGGTTTAGGTTATAGGTTTTGGGATATGAGAATGGGTTCGGGTTTAGCTTCTGGTTTTGGATTTGGTTTAGGTTATAGGTTTTGGTTAAGGTTTAGGTTTTTGTATTTGAGAATGGGTTCGGGATTAGGTTATAGGTTTGGTTTTGGTTTTGGTTTATGGTTTAGGTTTTGGATTTGAGAATGGGTTCGAGTTTAGATTATAGGTTTTGGTTTTGGTTTAGGTTATGTTTTACGATTTGAGAATTTAGGTTATAGCTCTTGGGATTTGGTTTAAAATGGGTTTAGGTTTAAGTTAAGGTTTAAGTTATAGGTTTTGGATTTGAGAATGGGTTCGGGTTTAGGTTATAGGTTTTGTTTTGGTTTAGGTTATAGGTTTTGGGATTTGAGAATGGGTTAGGTTTTAGTATTTGAGAATTGGTTTTGGTTTTGGATTATAAGTTTTGGTTTTGGTTTTGGTTTAGGTTATAGGTTTTGGGATTTGAGAATGGGTTCGGGTTTAGGTTATAGGTTTTGTTTTTGGTTTAGGTTATAGGTTCGGTTCGTGTTTAGGTTATAGGTTTTGGGATTTGAAAATGGGTTTGGGTTTAAGTTAAGGTTTTAGGTTTTTTGGATTTGGAATGGGTTCGGGTTTAAGTTATAGGTTTAGTTTTGATTTAGGTTATAGGTTTTGGGATTTGAGAATGGGTTCGAGTTTAGGTTATAGGATTTGGTTTTGGTTTTGCTTATAAGTTTTTGTTTAGGTTTAGGTTAAGGTTATAGGTTTTGGGATTTGAGAATGGGATCGGGTTTAGGTTATAGGTTTTGTTTTTGGTTTAGGTTATAGGTTTTGGTAGGGTTTTAGTTTTTGGATTTGAGAATGGGTTCGAGTTTAGGTTATAGGTTTTGGTTTTGGTTTAGGTTTTAAGTTTTGGGATTTAATAATGTGATCGGGTTTAGGTTATAGGTTTTGATTTAGGTTTAAGTTAAGGTTATAGGTTTTGGGATTTGGGAATGGGTTCGGGTTTACGTTATAGGTTTTGGTTTTGGTTTAAGTTAAAGGTTTTGGTTAAGGTTTAGGTTAAGGTTATAGGTTTTGGGATTTGACAATGGGTTCACGTTTAGATTATAGGTTTTGGTTTTGGTTTAGGTTATAGGTTTTGGTATAGGTTTTGCTAAAGGTTTAGGTTATAGGTTTCGGGATTTGAGAATGGGTTCGGGTTTAGGTTATAGGTTTTGGTTTTGGTTTTGGTTATAGGTTTTGGTTTAGGTTTAGGTTAAGGTTAAGGTTATAGGTTTTGGGATTTGAGAATGGGTTCGGCTTAGGTTATAGGTTTTGGATTTGGTTTAGGTTATAGGTTTTGGGATTTGAGAATGGGTTCAGTTTAGGTTATAGGTTTCGTTTCGGTTTTTAAAATAGGTTTTCATTTAAGTTTAGGTTAAGGTTATAGGTTTTGGGATTTGAGAATACGTTCGGGTTTAGGTTATAGGTTTTGGTTTTGGTTTTGGTTATAGGTTTTGGTTTAGGTTTTAGGATTTGGGATTTGAGAATGGGTTCGGGTTTAGGTTATAGGTTTTGTTTTGGTTTTGGTTTTAGTTATAGGTTTTGGGATTTGAGAATGGGTTCGGGTTTAGGTTATAGGTTTTGGTTTTAGTTTAGGTTATCGATTTTGGGATTTGATAATGGGTTCGAGGTTTAGGTTATAGGTTTTGGTTTTGGTTTTGGTTATAGGTTTAGGTTTAGGTTTAGGTTGAGGTTATAGGTTTTGGGATTTGAGAATGGGTTCGAGTTTAGGTTATAGGTTTTGGTTTTGGTTTTGGTTATAGGTTTTAGTTAAGGTTTAGGTGAAGGTTATAGGTTTTGGGATTTGAGAATGGGTTCGAGTTTAGGTTATATGTTTTGGGTTTGGTTTAGGTTATAGGTTTTGGTTTAGGTTTAGGTTAAGGTTTAGGATAAATGTTTTGGATTTGGTTTAGGTTATCGGTTTTGGGATTTGATAATGTGTTCGGGTTTAGGTTATAGGTTTTGGTTTTGGTTTTGGTTATAGGTTTTGGTTTGGGTTTAGTTTAAGGCTTTAAGGTTATAGGTTTTAGGATTTGAGAGTGAGTTCGGGTTTAGGTTATAGGTTTTGGTTTTGGGTTAGGTTATAGGTTTTGGTTAAGGTTTAGGTTTTGGATTTGAGAATGGGTTCGGGTTTAGGTTATAGGTTTTGGTTTGGGTTTTGGGATATGAGAATGGGTTCGGGTTTAGGTTATAGGTTTTGGTTTTGGTTTAGGTTATAGGTTTTTGGATTTGAGAATGGGTTCGGGTTTAGGTTATAGGTTTTGGTTTGAGAATGGGTTTAGGTTATAGGTTTTTCAATTTGAGAATGGGTTCCGGTTCGAGTTGGTTATAGGTTATAGGTTTAGGTTTTTTAGGCTTAGGTTTAGGTTAAGGTTTAGGTTATAGGTTTTGGGATTTGAGAAAGGTTCGAGTTTAGGTTATAAGTTTGGATTTGGGTTAGGTTATAGGTTTAGGGATTTGAGAATGGGTTCGGGTTTAGGTTATAGGTTTTGGTTTTAGCTAAGGTTTTGGTTTTTGGATTTGAGAATGGGTTCGGGTTTAGGGTATAGGTTTTGGTTTTGGTTTACGTTATAGGTTCCGAGATTTGAGAATGGGTTCGGGTATAGGTTATAGGTTTTGCTTTTGGTTTTGGTTATAGGTTTTGGGTTAAGGTTTAGGTTATGGAGATTTTTTAAGGTTTTGGTTTTTAGATTTGAGAAAGGGTTCGGGTTTAGTTTATAAGTTATGGCTTTGGTTTAGGTTATAGGTTTTGGGATTTGAGAATGGGTTCGGGTTTAGGTTAAAGGTTTTGGTTTTGGTTAAGGTTAAGGTTTTAGTTTAGGTTATAGGTTTTTGGATTTGAGAATGCGTTCGGGGGTTTAGGTTATAGGTTTTGGTTTTGGTTTAGGTTATAGGTATTGGGTTTGGGAATGGGTTTAGGGTTTAGGTTAGAGGTTATGGTTTTTGTTTAGGTTTAGGTTAGAGGTTTTGGGTTTGAGAATGGGTTATGGTTTAGGTTATAGGTTTTAGGATTTGAGAATGGGATCGGGTTTAGGTTATAGGTTTTGGGATTTGAGAATGGGTTCGGTTTAGGTTATAGTTTTTGGTTTTGGTTTTGGTTTTAGGTTTTTTTTGGATTTGACAATGGGTTCGGGTTTAGGTTATAGGTTTTGGTTTTGGTTTTGGTTATTGTTTTTGGTTTAAGTTTAGGTTAAGGTTATAGGTTTTGGGATTTGGGAATGGGTTCGGGTTTAAGTTATAGGTTTTGCTTATGGTTTAGGTTATAGGTTTTGGTTAAGGTTTCGGTTATGGTTTAGGTTTTTGGATTTGAGAATAGGTTTTGGTTTTAGTTTAGGTTTTAGGTTATAGGTTTTTGTTTTTGGTTTAGGTTAAGCTTTTGAAGGTTTAGGTTATAGGTTTTGGGATTTGAGAATGGGTTTAGGTTTAGGTTATAGGTTTTGGATTTGGTTTAGGTTATAGGTTTTGGAATTTGAGAATGGGTTCGGGTTTAGGTTATAGGTTTTGGTTTTGGCTAAGGTTTAGGTTTTTAGATTTGAGAATGGGTTCGGGTTTAGGTTATAGGTTTTGGTTTTGTTTTAGTTTTGTTTATAGGTTATGGGATTTGAGTAAGGGTTCGGGTTTAGGTTGTAGGTTTTAGTTTTGGTTTTGGATATAGGTTTTGGTTTAGGTTTAGGTTTTAGGTTTTTTTAAGGTTTAATTTTTGGATTTGAGAATGGGTTCGGGATTAGGTTATAGGTTATGTCTTTGGTTTAGGTTATAGGTTTTGGGATTTGATAATGGGTTCGGGTTTAGGTTATAGGTTTTGGTTTTGGTTAAGGTTAAGGTTTTAGTTTAGGTTATATGTTTTTGTATTTGAGAATGGGTTTGGGTTTAGGTTATAGGTTTTGGTTTTGATTTCGGTTATAGGTTTTGGGATTTAAGAATGGTTTTGTGTTTACGTTATAGATTATGGTTTTGGTTATAGGTTTTTCGATTTGAGAATTGGTTATGGTTTAGGTTATAGGTTTTGGGATTTGAGAATGGGTTTGGGTTTAGGTTATCGACTTTGGATTTAGTTTCGGTGATAGGTTTTGGGAATTGAGAATGGTTTCGGATTTAGGTTATAGTTTTTGCTTTTGGGTTATGTTATAGGTTTTGGTTAAGGTTTAGGTTTTGGGATTTGTGATTTGGTTCGGGTTTAGGTTATAGGTTTAGGTTTTGGTTGAGGTTATAGGTTTTGAGATTTGAGAATGGGTTCGGGTTTAGGTAAAGGTTTTAAATTTGGTTTAGGTTATAGGTTTTGGGATCCGATAATAGGTTCGGGTTTAGGATATAGGTTTTGATTTTGGTTTTGGTTATAGGTTTTGGTTTAGGTTTAGGTTAAGGTAATAGGTTTTGGGATTTAAGAATGGGTTCGGGTTTAGGTTATAGGTTTTGGTTTTGGTTTAGGTTATAGGTTTTGGTTAAGGTTAAGGTTAAGGTTATAGGTTTTAGGATTTGAAAATGGGTTCGGGTTTAGGTTATAGGTTTTGGTTTTGGTTTTGGTTTAGTTTAAGGTATAGGTTATAGGTTTTGGATTTATTTTAGGTTATTGGTTTTGGTATTTAATAATGGGTTCGTGTTTAGGTTATAGGTTTTGGTTTTGGTTTTGGTTATAGGTTTATGGTGGGGTTTAGTTTAAGGTTATAGGTTTTGGGATTTGGGAATGGGATCGGGTTTAGCTTATAAGTTTTGGTTTTGGTTTAGGTTAAAGGTTTTTGTTAAGGTTTAGATTTTTGGATTTGAGAATGGGTTCGGGTTTAGGTTATAGGTTTTGGTTTTGGTTTAGGTTATAGGATTTGGGATTTGAGAATGGGTTCGTGGTTTAGGTTATAGGTTTTAGTTTTGGTTTAGGTTATAGGTTTTAGGATTGGATAATGCGTTCGTGTTTAGGTTATAGGTTTTGGTTTAGATTTAGGTTTAGGTTATAGGTTTTGGTATTTGAGAATGGGTTCGGTTTCGGTTATTGGTTTTGGTTTTCATTTAGGTTATAGGTTTTGGTTAAGGTTTTAGGTTTTGGGATTTGAGAATGGGTTTGGGTTTAGGTTATTGGTTTTGGTTTTGGTTTAGGTTTAGGTTTAGAGGTTTAGGTTTTGGTTTGAGTTTAGGTTTAGGTTTAGGTTTAGGTTTTCGAGGTTTAGGTTATAGGTTTAGGTTTTGGTTTAGGGTTTGGGATTTGAGAATGGGTTCAGTTTAGGTTATAGGTTTTGGATTTGGTTTAGGTTATAGGTTTTTTTGGTATTTAAGAATGGGTTCGGGTTTAGGTTATAGGTTTTGGTTTTAGGTGTCTAAGGTTTATGTTTTTTTATTGATTTAAGAATTATAAGGGTTTTAGAATGGTTTTTAGGCTAGGTTATACGTTTTATTTTTGGTTTAAGTTTTTGGTTATAGGGATTTTAGAATGGGTTCGGGTTTAGGTTATAGGTTTTTGTTTTGGTTTTGGTTGTAGGTTTTGGTTAAGGTTTTAGGTTTAGGTTATAGGTTTTATTTCAAGGTTTAGGTTTTTTTGGATTTAAGAATGGGTTCGAGTTTAGGTTATAGGTTATGGCTTTGGTTTAGGTTATAGGTTTTGGTTTTAGGTTTAGGTTACATGTTTTGGGCTTTGAGAATGGGTTCGGGTTTAGGTTATAGGTTTTGGTTTTGGTTTAGGTTTCGGTTAAGGTTTAGGTTACTGGTTTTGGGAAGGTTTTTAGGTTCTAGTTTGGAAGGTTTAGGTTATAGGTTTTTTTGATTTGAGAATGGGTTCGGGTTTAGGTTATAGTTTTGGTTTTGGTTTAGGTTGTAGGTTTTGGGATTTGAGAATGGGTTCGGGTTTAGTTTATGTTGTAGATTATGGTTTTGGTTTAGGTTTAGGTTATAGGTTCTGTTTATTTGAGACTGGGTTATAGTTTAGGTTTAGGAAATCGTGTTCACGTTTTGGTTTTGCTCGGGATTGGGTTTTTAAGTTTTAGATTTCAAGTTTAGGTTAGGGATTTGAGATTAGGATTAGGTGTAGGTCTAGCTACTAGGGAATTGAGTTTAGGTTATAGGTTTAGGGAAAGGTTAGGTTTAGGTTATAGGTTTTGGTGTTTAGGAATAATTTTAGGTTATAAGTATAGCTTTAGGTTAGGTTATTGGTTAGGGTTTAGGGAATTGAGTTTAGGTTATAAGTATTGGTTTTTAGATATAGGTTTTGGTTTAGGCTAAGGTTAAGGTTTTGGATTTGAGAATGGGGGTTGGGTTTAGGTGATAGGTTTTGCTTTTCGTTTAGGTTATAGGTTTTGGGATTTGAGAATGGGTTCGGGTTTAGGTTATAGGTTTTGGTTTTCGTTTTGGTTATTGGATTTGTTTTAGGTTTAGGTTTAGGTTAATGTTTAGGTTTAGGTTATAAGTTTTGGGATATGAGAATGGATTCGGGTTTAGCTTACTGGTTTTTAGATTTGGTATAGGTTATAGGTTTTGGTTAAGGTTTAGGTTTTTGGATTTGAGAATGGGTTCGGGTTTAAGTTATAGGTTTGGTTTTGGTTTTGGTTACAGGTTTTGGCTATGGTTTAGGTTTTTGGATTTGAGAATGGGTTCAAGTTTAGGTTATAGGTTTTGGTTTTGGTTTAGGTTACATGTTTTGCGATTTGAGAATGGGCTCGGGTTTAGGTTAAAGCTTTTGGTTTTGGTTTAGGTTATAGATTTTGGTTTAGGTTTCGGTTAAGGTTTAGGTTACAGGTTTTGGGATTTGAGAATGGGTTCGGGTTTAGGTTCTAGGTTTTGGATTTGGTTTAGGTTATAGGATTTAGTTAAGGTTTAGGTTTTTGTATTTGAGAATGGGCTCGGGTTTAGGTTATAGGTTTTGGTTTTGGTTTAAGTTATAGTTTTGGGATTTGAGAATGGGTTCGGGTTTAGATTATAGGTTTTGGTTTTCGTTTAGGTTAGGTTATAAGTTCCGGTTCGAGTTTAGGTTATAGGTTTTGGGATTTGAAAATGGGTTTGGGTTTAGGTTAAGGTTTTAGGTTTTTTGGATTTGGAATGGGTTCGGGTTTAGGTTATAGGTTTTGGGATTTTTGAGAATGGGTTCGAGTTTAGGTTACTGAGTTTTGGTTTTGGTTTTGCTTACAAGTTTTTGTTTAGGTTTAGGTTAAGGTTATAGGATTTAAGAATGGGTTCGGGGTTATGTTATAGGTTTTGGTTTTGATTTAGGTTATAGGTTTTGGTTAAGGTTTAAGTTTTTGGATTTGAGAATGGGTTCGGGTTTAGGTTATAGGTTTTGGTTTTGGTTTAGGTTATAAGTTTTGGGATTTGAGAATGGGTTCGGGTTTAGGTTATACATTTTGGTTTTGGTTTAGGTTATAGGTTTTGGGATATGATATTGTGATCGGGTTTAGGTTGTAGGTTTTGGTTATAGGTTTTGGTTTAGGTTTAAGTTAAGGTTATAGTTTTGGGATTTGGGAATGGGTTCGGGTTTAAGTTATAGGTTTTAGTTTTAGTTTAGGTTATAGGTTTTGGTTAAGGTTTAGGTTAAGGTTATAGGTTTTGGGATTTGACAATGGGTTCACGTTTAGATTATAGGTTTTGGTTTTGGTTTAGGTTATAGGTTTTGGTATAGGTTTAGCTAAAGGTTTAGGTTATAGGTTTTGGGATTTGAGAATGGGTTCGGGTTTAGGTTATAGGTTTTGGATTTCGTTTAGGTTATAGGTTTTGGGATTTGAGAATGGGTTTGGGTTTAGGTTGTAGGTTTTGGTTTTGGTTTTAGTAATAGGTTTTCGTTTAGGTTTAGGTTAAGGTTATAGGTTTTGGGATTTGAGAATGTGTTCGGGTTTAGGTTAAAGGTTTTAGTTTTGGTTTAGGTTATATGTTTTGGTTAAGGTTTAGGTTTTGGATTTGAGAATGGGTTCGGGTTTAGGTTATAGGTTTTTAGATTTGAGAATGGATTCAGTATACGTTATAGGTTTTGGTTTTGGGTATAGGTTATAGGTTTTGGTTAAGGTTTAGGTTTTTGGATTTGAGAATGGGTTCGGGTTTAAGTTATAGGTTTGGTTTTGGTTTTGGTTTGACTGGGTTTTAGGCTATGGTTTAGGTTTTTTGGAGATTTTTGAGAATGGGTTCAAGTTTTTGGTTTAGGTTATAGGTTTTAGTTTTTTGGAATTTTTTAGGTTACATGTTTTATAGGTTTTGGGATTTGAGAATGGGTTCGGGTTTAGGTTATAGGTTTTGGTTTTGGTTTAGGTTATAGGTTTTGGTTTAGGTTTCGGTTAAGGTTTAGGTTATAGGTTTTGGGATTTAAGTATGGGTTCGGGTTTAGGTTCTAGGTTTTGGTTTGGTTTAGGTTATAGGTTTTAGTTAAGGTTTAGGTTTTTGTATTTGAGAATGGGCTCGGCCAGTTTAGGTTATTGGTTTTGGTTTTGGTGAGAATGGGTTCGGGTTTAGATTATAGGTTTTGGTTTTCGTTTAGGTTATAGGTTCCGGTTCGTGTTTAGGTTATAGGTTTTGGGATTTGAAAAATGGGTTTGGGTTTGTTTAGGTTAAGGTTTTAGGTTTTTATAAGGATTTGGAAATGGGTTCGAGTTTAGGTTATTGGTTTTTGTTTTGGTTTAGGTTATAGGTTTTGGGATTTGTGAATGGATTTAGGTTTACGTTATAGGTTTTAGTTTTGGTTAAGGTTTAGGTTTTTAGATTTTAGAATGGGTTCGGGTTTAAGTTATAGGTTTTGGTTTTGGTTTAGGTTATAGCTTTGGTTTAGGTTTAGGTTAAGGTTTAGGTTTAGGTTTAGGTTTAGGTGGATTTGAGAATGGGTTCGTGTTTAGGTTATAGGTTTTGGTTTTGGTTTAGGTTTACGTTTTTGGATTTGAGAATGGGTTCGGGTTTAGGTTATAAGTTTTGGTTTTGGTTTAGGTGATAGGTTTTGGATTTGAGAATTGGGTTTGGGTTTAGGTTATATGTTTAGGTTTTGGTTTTGGTTTTTTGATTTGTTATGGGTTTTGGATATGAGAATGGGTTCGGGTTTATGTTATAGGGTTTTGGTTTTCATTTAGGTTATAGGTTTTTGTTTAGGTTTAGGTTTAGGTTTAGGTTATAGGTTTTGGGATTTGAGAATGGGTTTAGGTTTAGGTTATAGGTTTTGGATTTGGTTTAGGTTATAGGTTTAGGGATTTGAGAATGGTTTTAGGTTTACGGTTATAGGTTTTGGTTTTGGCTAAGGTTTAAGTTTTCTTATTTGAGAATGGGTTCGGGTTTAGGGTATAGGTTTTGGTTTTAGTTTAGGTTATAGGTTCCGGGATTTAAGAATGGGTTCAAGTTTAGGTTATCGGTTTTGCTTTTGGTTTTAGTTATAGGTTTTGGTTAAGGTTTAGGTTATAGGTATTTTTTTTGAAGGTTTTGGTTTTTGTATTTTAGAATGGGTTCGAGTTTAGGTTATAGGTCATGGCTTTGGTTTAAGTTATATGTTTGGGGAT
The DNA here is from genome assembly GCA_030180095.1 of Magnolia changhungtana. Lineage (NCBI taxonomy): Eukaryota > Viridiplantae > Streptophyta > Magnoliopsida > Magnoliales > Magnoliaceae > Magnolia > Magnolia changhungtana. The sequence goes on along the minus strand of JASAUF010000644.1, from coordinate 439,988 downwards.
TTGAGAATGGGTTTGGGTTTAGGTTAAAGGTTTTGATTTTAGTTTAGGTTATAGGTTTTGGTTAAGGTTTAGGTTATGGTTTAGGTTTCTAGATTTGAGAATAGGTTTTGGTTTTGGTTTTGGTTTATGTTATAGGTTTTTGTTTAAGTTTTGGTAAAGGTTTAGCTTATAGGTGTTTGGATTTGAGAATGGGTTCGGGTTTAGGTTATAGGTTTTGGATTTGGTTTAGGTTATAGGTTTTGGGATTTGAGAATGGGTTCGGGTTTAGGTTGTAGGTTTTGGTTTTGGCAAAGGTTTAGGTTTTTAGATTTGAGAATGGGTTCGGGTTTAAGTTATAGGTTTTGGTTTTACTTTGGTTTAGTTTATAGGTTATGGGATTTGAGTATGGGTTCGGGTTTAGGTTATAGGTTTTAGTTTTGGTTTTGGTTATAGGTTTTGGTTAAGGTTTAGGTTTTAGATTTTTTTTAAGGTTTAGTTTTTTGGATTTGAGATTGGGTTCGGGTTTAGTTTATAGGTTATGGCTTTGTTTTAGGTTATAGGTTTTGGGATTTGAGAATGGGTTTGGGTTTAGGTTATCGGCTTTGGATTTGGTTTAGGTGATAGGTTTTGGGATTTGAGAATGTTCCTGGTTTAGGTTATAGTTTTTAGTTTTGGGTTATGACAGGTTTTGGTTAAGGTTTAGGTTTTGGATTTGTGATTTGGTTCGCTTAGGTTATAGGTTTTAGTTTTGGTTGAGGTTATAGGTTTTGAGATTTGAGAATGGGTTCGGGTTTCGGTTATAAGTTTTGGATTTGGTTTAGGTTATTGGCTTTGGGATTTGATAATGGGTTCGGGTTTAGGATATAGGTTTTGGTTTTGGTTTTAGTTATAGGTTTTGGTTTAGGTTTAGGTTAAGGTTATAGGTTTTGGAATTTGAGAATGGGTTCGGTTTAGGCTATAGGTTTTAGTTTTGGTTTAGGTTATAGGTTTTTGTTAAGGTTTAGGTTTAGGTTATAGGTTTTGAGATTTGAGAATTGGTTCGGGTTTAGGTTATAGGTTTTGGTTTTGGTTTAGGTTTAGTTTAAGGTATAAGTTATAGGTTTTCGATTTGGTTTCACTTATTGGTTTTGCTATTTGATAATGGGTTCGGGTTTAGGTTATAAGTTTTGGTTTTGGTAAAGGTTATAGGTTTTGGTTTGGGTTTAGTTTAAGGTTATAGGTTTTGGGATTTGAGAATGGGTTAGGGTTTAGCTTATTGGTTTTGGTTTTGGTTTAGGTTAAAGGTTTTTGTTAAGGTTTAGATTTTTGGATTTGAGAATGGGTTCGGGTTTAGGGTATATGTTTTGGTTTTGGTTTAGGTTATAGGTTCCGGGATTTGAGAATGGGTTCGGTTATAGGTTTAGGTTATAGGTTTTGCTTTTTACAGGTTTCGAGTTTAGGTTATAGGTTTTGGTTAAGGTTTAGGTTATAGGTATTTTTCAAGGTTTTGGTTTTAGGATTTTAGAATGGGTTCGAGTTTAGGTTATAGGTTATGGCTTTTGTTTAGGTTATATGTTTTGGGATTTGTGAATGGGTTCGGATTTAGGTTAAAGGTTTTGGTTTTGGTTAAGGTTAAGGTTTTAGTTTAGGTTATAGGTTTTTGGATTTAAGAATGGGTTCGGGTTTAGGTTATAGGTTTTGGTTTTGGTTTAGGTTATAGGTTTTGTGATTTGAGAATGGGTACGGGTTTAAGTTATAGGTTATGGTTTTGGTTTAGGTTTAGGTTAGAGGTTTTTGGATTTGAGAATGGGTTATGGTTTAGGTTATAGGTTTCTGGGATTTGAGAATGGGTTCGGGTTTAGGTTATTGGTTTTAGGATTTGAGAATGGGTTCCTTTAGGTTATAGTTATTTGTTTTGGTTTTGGTCATAGGTTTTTTGATTTGATAATCGATTCGGGTTTAGGTTATAGGTTTTGGTTTTGGTTTTGGTTATTGGTTTTGGTTTAGGTTTAGGTTAAGGTTATAGGTTTTGGGATATGGGAATGGGTTCGGGTTTAAGTTGTAGGTTTTGCTTATGGTTTAGGTTATAGGTTTTGGTTAAGGTTTAGGTTATGGTTTAAGTTTTGGATTTGAGAATAGGTTTTGGTTTTGGTTTAGGTTTATGTTATAGGTTTTGTTTAAGTTTTGGCAAAGGTTTAGCTTATAGGTCTTGGGATTTGAGAATGGGTTCGTGTTTAGTTTATAGGTTTTGGATTTGGTTTAGGTTTTGTGTTTGGGATTTGAGAATGGGTTCGGGTTTAGGTTGTAGGTTTTAGTTTTGGCTAAGGTTTAGGTTTTTAGATTTGAGAATGGATTCGGGTTTAAGTTATAGGTTTTGGTTTTGTTTTGGTTTAGTTTATAGGTTATGGGATTTGAGTATGGGTTCGGGTTTAGGTAATAGGTTTTAGTTTTAGTTTTGGTTAAGGTTTTGGTTTTAGGTTTTTTAAAGGTTTAGTTTTTGGATTTGAGAATGGGTTCGGGTTTAGTTTATAGGTTATGGCTTTGTTTTAGGTTATAGGTTTTGAGATTTGAGAATGGGTTCGGGTTTAGGTTATAGGTTTTGGTTTTGGTTAAGGTTAAGGTTTTAGTTTAGGTTATATGTTTTTGGATTTGAGAATGGGTTCGGGTTTAGGTTATAGGTTTTGGTTTTGATTTAGGTTATAGGTTTTGAGATTTGAGAATGGTTTTAGTTTTACATTATAGGTTATGGTTTTGGTTATAGGTTTTTTGATTTGAGAATGGTTATGGTTTAGGTTATAGGTTTTAGGATTTGAGAATGGGTTCGGGTTTAGGTTATCTTTGTAGATTTGGTTTAGGTGATAGGTTTTGGGATTTGAGAATGGTTCCTGGGTTTAGGTTATAGTTTTTAGTTTTGGGTTATGTTATAGGTTTTGGTTAAGGTTTAGGATTTTGGATTTGTTATTTGGTTCTAGCTTAGGTTATAGGTTTTAGTTTTGGTTGAGGTTATAGGTTTTGAGATTTGAGAATGGGTTCGGGTTTAGGTTATAGGTTTTGGATTTGGTTTAGGTTATAGGTTTTGGGATTTAATAATGGGTTCGGGTTTAGGATATAGGTTTTGGTTTTAGGTTTTGGTTTAGATTATAGGTTTTGGTTAAGGTTTAGGTTAAGGTTATAGGTTTTGGGTTTTGACAATGGGTTCGCGTTTAGATTATAGGTTTTGGTTTTGGTTATAGGTTTTGGTATAGGTTGAGCTAAAGGTTTAGGTTATAGGTTTTGGGATTTGAGAATGGGTTCGGGTTTAGGTTATAGGTTTTGGATTTGGTTTAGGTTATAGGTTTTGGGATTTGAGAATGGGTTCGGGTTCAGGTTATAGGTTTAGGTTATAGGTTTTGGTTTTGGCCAAGGTTTAGGTTTTTATATTTGAGAATGGGTTCGGGTTTAAGTTATAGGTTTTGGTTTTGTTTTGGTTTAGTTTAAGGTTTTGGTAGGTTATGGGATTTGAGTATGGGTTCGGGTTTAGGTTATAGGTTTTAGTTTTGGTTTTAGGTTTTAGGTTTGAGAATTAAGGTTTAGGTTTTAGGTTTTTTTAAAGGTTTAGTTTTTTGGATTTGAGAATGGGTTCGGGTTTAGTTTATAGGTTATGGATTTGTTTTAGGTTATAGGTTTTGGAGATTTGAGAATGGGTTCGGTTATGTTTAGGTTATAGGTTTTGGTTTTGGTTAAGGTTAAGGTTTTAGTTTAGGGTTATATGTTTTTTTGGATTTGAGAATGGGTTCGGGTTTAGGTTATAGGTTTTGGTTTTGATTTAGGTTATAGGTTTTGGGATTTGAGAATGGTTTTAGGTTTACGTTATAGGTTATGGTTTTGGTTATAGGTTTTTTGATTTGAGAATGGGTTATGGTTTAGGTTATAGGTTTTAGGATTTGAGAATGGGTTCGGGTTTAGGTTATCTACCGTAGATTTGGTTTAGGTGATAGGTTTTGGGATTTAAGATTGGTTCTGGGTCTAGGTTATAGTTTTTAGTTTTGGGTTATGTTATGGGTTTTGGTTAAGGTTTAGGTTTTTGAATTTGTTATTTGGTTCGCTTAGGTTATAGGTTTTAGTTTTGGTTGAGGTTATAGGTTTTGAGATTTGAGAATGGGTTTGGGTTTAGGTTATAGGTTTTGGATTTGGTTTAGGTTATAGGTTTTGGGATTTGATAATGGGTTCGGGTTTAGGTTATAGGTTTTGGTTTTGGTTTTGGTTATAGGTTTTGGTTTAGGTTATAGGTTTTGGTTAAGGTTTAGGTTAAGGTTATAGGTTTTGGGTTTTGACAATGGGTTCGAGTTTAGATTATAGGTTTTGGTTTTGGTTTAGGTTATAGGTTTTGGTATAGGTTTAGCTAAAGGTTTAGGTTATAGGTTTTGGGATTTGAGAATGGGTTCGGGTTTAGGTTATAGGTTTTGGATTTGGTTTAGGTTATAGGTTTTGGGATTTGAGAATGGGTTCGGTTTAGGTTATAGGTTTTGGTTTTGGCTAAGGTTTAGGTTTTTAGATTTAAGAATGGGTTCGGGTTTAAGTTATAGGTTTTGGTTTTGTTTTGGTTTAGTTTATAGGTTATGGGATTTGAGTGCGGGTTCGGATTTTGGTGATAGGTTTTAGTTTTGGTTTTGGTTATAGGTTTTGGTTAAGGTTTAGGTTTTAGGTTTTTTTAAGGTTTAGTTTTTTGGATTTGAGATTGGGTTCGGGTTTGGTTTATAGGTTATTGCTTTGTTTTAGGTTATAGGTTTTGGGATTTGAGAATGGGTTCGGGTTTGGTTATAGGTTTTGGTTTTGGTTAAGGTTAAGGTTTTAGTTTAGGTTATATGTTTTTGGATTTAAGAATGGGTTCGGGTTTAGGTTATAGGTTTTGGTTTTGATTTAGGTTATAGGTTTTGGGATTTGAGAATGGTTTTAGGTTTACGTTATAGGTTATGGTTTTGGTTATAGGTTTTTAGATTTGAGAATGGGTTAGGGTTTAGGTTATAAGTTTTGGGATTTGAGAATGGGTTCGGGTTTAGGTTATCGGCTTTAGATTTGGTTTAGGTGATAGGTTTTGGGATTTGAGAATGGTTAGGGTTTAGGTTATAGTTTTTAGTTTTGGGTTATGTTATAAGTTTTGGTTAAGGTTTAGGTTTTGGATTTGTGATTTGGTTCGGCTTAGGTTATAGGTTTTAGTTTTGGTTGAGGTTATAGGTTTTGAGATTTGAGAATGGGTTCGGGTTTAGGTTATAGGTTTTGGATTTGGTTTAGGTTATAGGTTTTGGGATTTAATAATGGGTTCGAGTTTAGGATATAGGTTTTGGTTTTGGTTTTGGTTATAGGTTTTGGTTTAGGTTTAGGTTAAGGTTATAGGTTTTGGGATTTGAGAATGGGTTCGGGTTTAGGCTATAGGTTTTGGTTTGGGTTTAGGTTATCGGTTTTGGTTAAGGTTTAGGTTAAGGTTATAGGTTTTGAGATTTGAGAATTGGTTCGGGTTTAGGTTATTGGTTTTGCTTTTGGTTTCGGTTTAGGTTATAGGTTTTAGATTTGGTTTCGCTTATTGGTTTTGGTATTTGATAATGGGTTCGGGTTTAGGTTATAAGTTTTGGTTTTGGTTTTGGTTATAGGTTTTGGTTAGGGTTTAGTTTAAGGTTATAGGTTTTGGGATTTGAGAATGGGTTCGGGTTTAGCTTATTGGTTTTGGTTTTAGTTTAGGTTAAATGTTTTTGTTAAGGTTTAGATTTTTGGATTTGACAATGGGTTCGGGTTTAGGGTATAGGTTTTGGTTTTAGTTTAGGTTATAGGTTCTATGATTTGAGAATGGGTTCGGGTTTAGGTTATAGGTTTTGCTTTTGGTTTTGGTTATAGGTTTTGGTTAAGGTTAAGGTTATAGGTATTTTTAAGGTTTTGGTCTTTGGATTTTCGAATGGGTTCGGGTTTAGGTTATAGGTTATGGCTTTGGTTTAGGTTATAGGTTTTAGGATTTGAGAATGGGTTTCGGTTTAGGCTATAATTTTTTATTTTGGTTTGGTTATAGGTTTTTTATTTGATAATGGGTTCGGGTTTAGGTTATAGGTTTTGGTTTTGGTTTTGGTTATTGGTTTTGCTTTAGGTTTAGGTTAAGGTTACAGGTTTTGGTTTAGGTTTAGGTTAGAGGTTTTGGATTTTAGAATGGGTTATGGTTTAGGTTATAGGTTTTGGGATTTGTGAATGGGTTCGGGTTTAGGTTATAGGTTTTAGGATTTGAGAATGGGTTCCGGTTTAGGTTATAGTTTTTGGTTTTGATTTTGGTTATATGTTTTTTGATTTGATAATGGGTTCGGGTTTAGGTTATAGGTTTTGGTTTTGGTTTTGGTTATTGGTTTTGGTTTAGGTTTAGGTTAAGGATTATATGTTTTGGGATATGGGAATGGGTTCGGGTTTAAGTTGTAGGTTTTGCTTATGGTTTAGGTTATAGGTTTTGGTTAAGGTTTAGGTTATGGTTTAGGTTTTTGGATTTGAGAATAGGTTTTGGTTTTGGTTTTGGTTTTTATTGTAGGTTTTTGTTTAAGTTTAGGTAAAGGTTTAGGTTATAGGTTTTGGGATTTGAGAATGGGTTCGGGTTTAGGTTTTAGGTTTTAGATTTGGTTTAGGTTATAGGTTTTGGGATTTGAGAATGGGTTCGGGTTTAGGTTATAGGTTTTGGTTTGGCTAAGGTTTAGGTTTTTAGATTTGAGAATGGGTTCGGGTTTAAGTTATTGGTTTTGGTTTTGTTTTGGTTTAGTTTATAGGTTATGGAATTTGAGTATGGGTTCGGGTTTAGGTTATAGGTTTTAGTTTTGGTTTTGGTTATAGGTTTTGGTTAAGGTTTAGGTTTTTGATTTGAGAATGGGTTCGGGTTTAAGTTATAGGTTTTGGTTTTGTTTTAGTTTAGTTTAGAGGTTATGGAATTTGAGTATGGGTTCGGGTTTAGGTTATAGGTTTTAGTTTTGGTTTTGGTTATAGGTTTTGGTTAAGGTTTAGGTTTTTTTGATTTGAGTATGGGTTCGGGTTTAGGTTTATAGGTTTTAGTTTTGGTCTTGGTTATAGGTTTTGGTTAAGGTTTAGGTTTTAGGTTTTTTTTAAGGTTTAGTTTCTTGGATTTGAGAATGGGTTCGGGTTTAGGTTATTGGTTATGGCTTTGTTTTAGGTATAGGTTTTAGGGATTTGAGAATGGGTTCGGGTTTAGGTTATAGTTTTTGGTTTTGGTTAAGGTTAAGGTTTTAGTTTAGGTTATATGTTTTTGGATTTGAGAATGGGTTCGGGTTTAGGTTATAGGTTTTGGTTTTGATTTTGGTTATAGGTTTTGGGATTTGAGAATGGTTTTAGGTTTACATTATAGGTTATGGTTTTGGTTATAGGTTTTTCAATTTGAGAATGGGTTATGGTTTAGGTTATAGGTTTTGGGATTTGAGAATGGGTTCGGGTTTAGGTTATCGCCTTTGGATTTGGTTTAGGTGATAGGTTTTGGGGTTTGAGAATGGTTCCGTGTTCAGGTTATAGTTTTTAGTTACGAGTTATGTTATAGGTTTTGGTTAAGGTTTAGGTTTTTGGATTTGTGATTTGGTTACAAGCTTAGGTTTTAGGTTTTGGTTTTGGTTGAGGTTATAGGTTTTGAGATTTGAGAATGGGTTCGGGTTTAGGTTATAGGTTTTGGATTTGGTTTAGGTTATAGGTTTTGGGATTTGATAATGGGTTCGGGTTTAGGATATAGGTTTTGGTTTTGGTTTTAGTTATAGGTTTTGGTTTAGGTTTATGTTAAGGTTATAGGTTTTGGGATTTGAGAATGGGTTCGGGTTAGGCTATAGGGTTTGATTTTGGTTTAGGTTATAGGTTTTGGTTAAGGTTTAGGTTAAGATTATAGGTTTTGAGATTTGAGAATTGGTTCGGGTTTAGGTTATAGGTTTTGGTTTTGGTTTAGGTTTAGTTTAAGGTATAGGTTATAGGTTTTAGATTTGGTTTCACTTATTGGTTTGGTATTTGATTATGGGTTCGGGTTTAGGTTATAGGTTTGGTTTTAGTTTTGGTTATAGGTTTTGGTTAGGGTTTAGTTTAAGGTTATAGGTTTTGGGATTTGAGAATGGGTTCGGGTTTAGCTTATTGGTTTTGGTTTTGGTTTAGGTTAAAGGTTTTTGTTAAGGTTTAGATTTTTGGATTTGAGAATGGGTTCGGGTTTAGGCTATAGGTTTTGGTTTTGGTTTAGGTTATAGGATTTAGGATTAGAGAATAGGTTCGGGTTTAGGTTCTAGGTTTTGGTTTTGGTTTGGGTTATCCATTTTAGGATTTGATAATGGGTTGGGGTTTAGGTTATAGGTTTTGGTTTAGGTTTTAGTTTAGGTTATAGGTTTTGGTATTTGAGAATGGGTTACGGTTTAAGTTATTGGTTTTGGTTTTGGTTTTGGTTTTAGTTATAGGTTTTGGTTAAGGTTTTAGGTTTTGGGATTTGAGAATGGGTTTGGGTTTAGGTTATAGGTTTTGGTTTTGGCTTTGGTTTTAGGTTTAGGTTATAGGTTTTGGTTTTGGCTTTGGTTTTAGGTTTTGGTTTAGGTTTTGGTTAAGGTTTATGTTATAGGTTTTGGGATTTGAGAATGGGTTCGGGATTAGGTTATAGGTTTTGGTTTTGGTTTTGGTTTTGGTTATAGGTTTTGGTTTAGGTTTAGGTTAAGGTTTAGGTTATAGGTTTTAGGATTTGAGAATGGGTTCGGGTTTAGGTTATAGGTTTTGGATTTGGGTTAGGCTATAAGTTTTGGGATTTGCGAATGGGTTCGGGTTTAGGTTATAGGTTTTGGATTTGGTTTAGGTTATACGTTTATCGAATTTGAGAATGGGTTCGGGTTTAAGTTATAGGTTTTGGTTTTGGCTAAGGTTTAGGTTTTTGATTTGAGAATGGGTTCGGGTTTAGGTTATAGGTTTTATTTTTGGTTTAGGTTTTTATTTTTTAGAATGGGTTCGAGTTTAGGTTATAGGTTTTGGTTTTGGTTTTGGTTATAGGTTTTGGTTAAGGTTTAGGTTATAGGTTTTTTTTAAAGGTTTAGGTTTTGAATTTGAGAATGGGTTCGGGTTTAGGTTATAAGTTATGACTTTGGTTTAGGTTATAGGTTTTGGGCTTTGAGAATGGGTTCGGGTTTAGGTTATAGGTTTTGGTTTTGGTTAAGGTTAAGGTTTTGGTTTAGGTTATAGGTTTTGGATTGAGAATGGGTTCGGGTTTAGGTTTTAAGTTTTGGTTTTGGTTTAGGTTGTAGGTTTTGGGATTTGAGAATGGGTTCGGGTTTAAGTTGTAGGTTATGGTTTTGGTTTAGGTTTAGGTTATAGGTTTTGGATTTGACAATGGGTTATGGTTTAGGTTTAGGAAATCGTGTTCATATTCGGGATTGGGTTTAATTTTTGGTTTTCAAGTTTAGGTTAGGGATTTGAGATTAGGATTAGGTGTAGGTTTAGCTCTAGGGAATTGAGTTTAGGTTATAGGTTTAGGGAAAGGTTAGGTTTAGGTTATAGGTTTTGGAATTTGGGAATAATTTTGGGTTGTAAGTATAGGTTTAGGTTAGGTTATAGGTTAGGGTTTAGGGAATTGAGTTTAGGTTATAAGTATTGGTTTTGGTTATAGGTTTTGGTTTTGGCTAAGGTTTAGGTTCTTGGATTTGAGAATGGGTTCGGGTTTAGGTGATAGGTTTCGGTTTTCCTTTAGGTTATAGGTTTTGGGATTTGAGACCGGGTTCGGGTTTAGGTTATAGGTTTTGGTTTTCATTTTGGTTATAGGATTTGGTTTAGGTTTAGGTTTAGGTTTAGGTTTAGGTTAAAGTTTTGGGATATGAGAATGGGTTTGGGTTTAGCTTACGGGTTTTGGATTTGGTATAGGTTATAGGTTTTGGTTGAGGTTTAGGTTTTGGATTTGAGAATGGGTTTGGGTTTAAGTTATAGGTTTGGTTTTGGTTTTGGTTACGAGTTTTGGCTATGGTTTAGGTTTTGGATTTGAGAATGGGTTCGAGTTTAGGATATAGATTTTGGTTTTAGTTTTGGTTACAAGTTTTGGGATTTGAGAATGGGTTCGGGTTTAGGTTATAGCTTTTGGTTTTGGTTTTGGTTATAGGTTTTGGTTTAGGTTTAGGTTAAGGTTTAGGTTATAGGTTTTGGGATTTGAGAATGGGTTCGGGTTTAGGTTATAGGTTTTGGATTTGGTTTCGTGAATAGGTTTTGTTTAAGGTTTAGGTTTTGTATTTGAGAATGGGCTCGGGTTTAGGTTATAGGTTTTGGTTTTGGTTTAGGTTATAGGTTTTGGGATTTAAGAATGAGTTCGGGTTTAGATTATAGGTTTTGGTTTTGGTTCAAGTTATAGGTTCCCGGTTTAGGTTTAGGTTATAGGTTTTGGGATTTGAAAAATGGGTTCGGGTTTAGGTTGTAGGTTTTGGATTTAGTTTGGGTTTAGGTTTTGGGATTTGAGAATGGGTTCGGTTTAGGTTATAGGTTTTGGTTATGGGTTTTGTTTTGGGTTTAGTTTAAGGTTTTAGGTTTTTGGATTTGAAATGGGTTCGGGTTTAGGTTATAAGTTTTAGTTTTGCTTTAGGTTATAGGTTTTCGGAATTGAGAATGGGTTCGGTTTAGGTTATAGGTTTTGGTTTTGGTTTTGATTATAGGTTTTTTAGGTTTAGGTTGAGGTTTTAGGTTTTGGGATTTGAGAATGGGTTCGGGTTTAGGTTATAGGTTTTGTTTTGGTTTAGGTTATAGGTTTTGGTTAAGGTTTAGGTTTTGGATTTGAGAATGGGTTCGGGTTTAGGTTATAGCTTTTGGGTTTTGTTTTGGTTATAGCTTTTGGGATTAGAGAATGGTTCGGGTTTATGTTATAGGTTTTGGTTTTGGTTTTGGTTATAGGTTTTGTGATTTGAGAATGGGTTCGGGTTTAAGTTATAGGTTTTGGTTTTGGTTTAGGTTATAGGTTTTGGTTTAGGTTTAGGTTAAGGTTTAGGTTATAGGTTTTGGGATTTGAGAATGGGTTCGGGTTTAGGTTTGAGGTTTTAGTTTTGGTTTTGGTTATAGGTTTTGGTTTGGGTTTTGTTTAATGTTATAGGTTTTGGGATTTGAGAATGGGTTCGCATTTAGGTTATAGGTTTTGGATTTGGTTTTGGTTATAGGTTTTGGGATTTGAGAATGGGTTTAGTTTAGGTTATAGGTTTTGGTTATAGGTTTTGTTTTGCGTTTAGTTTAATGTTTTAGGTTTTTAGATTTGAAATGGGTTTGGGTTTAGGTTATAGGTTTTGTTTTGGTTTAGGTTATAGGTTTTCGGATTTGAGAATGGGTTTAGGTTTAGGTTATAGGTTTTGGTTTTGGTTTTGCTTATAGGTTTTTATTTAGGTTTAGGTTAAGGTTTTAGGTTTTGGGATTTGAGAATGGGTTCGGGTTTAGGTTATAGGTTTTGGTTTTGGTTTAGGTTATAGGTTTTGGTTAAGGTTTAGGTTATAGCTTTTAGGTTTGATTTTGGTTATAGCTTTTGGGATTTGAGAATGGGTTCGGGTTTATGTATAGGTTTTGGTTTGGTTATAGGTTTTGTGATTTGAGAATGGGTTTGGGTTTAGGTTATAGGTTTTGGTTTTGGTTTAGGTTATAGGTTTTGGTTTAGGTTTTGGTTAAGGTTTAGGTTATAGGTTTTGGGATTTGAGAATGGGTTCGGGTTTAGGTTATAAGTTTTGGATTTGGTTTAGATTATAGGTTTTGGGATTTGAGAATGGGTTCATGTTTAGGTTTTAGGTTTTGGTTTTGGTTATAGGTTTTGGTTTGGGTTTTGTTTAAGGTTATAGGTTTTGGGATTTGAGAATGGATTTGCATTTGGGTTATTGGTTTTGGTTTTTGTTTAGGTTATAGGTTTTGGTTAAGGTTTAGGTTTTTGGATTTAAGATGGGTTCGAGTTTAGGTTATAGGTTTTGGTTTTATTTTAGTTTATAGGTTTTAGGATTTGGGAATGGGTTCGTGTTTAGGTTGTAGGTTTTGGTTTTGATTTAGGTTATAGGTTTTGGGATTTGATAATGGGTTCGTGTAATATCCCAGGTTTTTGCCAACCTGGAATTAGATGTCTTTAGGCAATGGGTCGATCCTAACACCTTATTAACTTGTCAAAACTGAATCCCACAGTCTAAAACTGCTTCTTAACCCATTTCCTTCACAAATCTCACCTTTCACCACCTCGTTCTTTAAATCATTCTAAGTACTTTCACATTAGACACTAATCTTAAGGTTTTGGTGATGAAGAACAATACTTAAACTATAAATTGCTGTAATTAGTATATACAAAATTAAAATGGGCTTAATCCTTTCGAAATTTGACAAAGTTAACTAAGTGCTAAACTAGATTAGCCATGAAATCTAATAGAATCACTTTAAATACGATCTGCAAACCCAAAACTTGTAGAATCATTGACGTTAGGTTACCCTAAAATATAGGATCAATCTCATTACCCGGCTTCTCTCGGGAGCATCTAGAAACTCCATATCAGATCTGGACCGCACGTCGGAAGTCCGATTAACATGAAGTTAAGGAATTAGGACCACTTTGCTGGGGTTAACAACCATCTCAGAAATCAAATCCAAATAGTGTCCCAGCGCTATTCGCTTGAGCTCGGAGCGGAGAGTGTGAGAAATGTGAAAATAATTCTAAATTAAATTTAAAATAGTGAAATCTGAGACTTGTCGCTTGCGGATCAGTATTAAGCAACCAGACCGTCAGAATCACGCCAAATTACACCATCAGATCAGGGATATTTTCCCAAACATATCTATGTACTCAGAATCTCCGATTGAGATCCACTGACCGTTGAACTGAAACTGGATCGCCACGCGTGATCTGGGAATCCGACCAAAACGAAAACGTAACTCAACCTAGATCCAATGTCAGTGAGCTTAAGTCCAACCTTTGGCTCAAGGGGGGTGTTGAGGCATAAAATAAGCAAGTAAGTGAAGATGAGAAAGATCAAGAAATCAGTTTGAAGATCAAGAAATCAGCTTCAGGACCACTTTCTGTGAGGGTTCGCATAAAGTGGAATGCTTTGGGCGGATTTCTAAAGAGAATGGGTTGCGTGGGTTGATGAGAAAGATAGTTTGAGTGGAACAGACAGATTGCGCGAGACCGCGCAAAGCATGTCGTTTACGCGTGTCCGCGTAAAGTCTATGACGGTGGAATAAAAGTGGTTGAAAGTTATTTTTGTCCCACATCGACCAGAACAGAGATTTCTACTTGTAAAAATGTCTATAAATACCCTGTTCTTTCTCTTGAAAGGGGTTGGAAGATTTCAGAAGTGAAAGAAAGACGAAAGAGAAGACAGAAGGTGCGGGGTATTGGACTCCTGCACTTTGAGCGACTGTGCGCAAAGGAGTATTGGACTCCTGAAAGTTTGCGCCGATCTGCACAAAGTAGCATAGGGCTGATATAATTTGCGCGGACCCGCGCAAAGCATATCGTTCTTGTGAGATCCGCAAACCTGGTTATAGCTTGATTTTAACAAATGAATGGCTGTTATCTTTGTTGGAATGGCTAGAGTCTTCAAATCTTCAAGTTCCTCTTGTTCAGGAGAAAGAAAAAGAATCATCAACAAAGAAGTGTATTCCTCCTAAGTTTCAGGAGATGACCGAAATAGCCTCGAAATGCTGTTGAAATCTCCATTCTCTTGAAGACTGTTGATCGACCTGTCTATTCCTCCTAAGTCATTGGAGATGATTAAGATCATTGCCGTTATGCTGCCGAAAATTATATTTAGCTATAATAATTGTCATTTATAATAAATTCTTTGTAAATCATTTTAGAATCAAGGGATATCAGAGGATGTAAATGAATTCAGAATTAATAAAGTGTGATGATTGTCTTTGTAATTATTCCATTGTTATGTGTGAATAAGATAATTCTCCCAAATTAAATACATTTGTTTCCTTGTCGAAACAAAATGGCGACTCTGCTGGGGATAGATGGGGGACAGCCGACGATAGATGGCTTGCGAGAAATAAATTTGGGAACGGCAGAAGTGCCAAGGAATACATTCATCAGTGTCAGCCTTTCAGATCAGGAATTTGAGAAATATGGCCAACTTCTTAAATAAAATAAAGATGTCTTCGCCTAGACATATGAAGAAATGCCTGGATTGGAACCCTCCGTGGCAATGCATCGATTAAATATTTCCAAAGAAAAGAAACCAGTGAAGCAGGCACAAAGGCGATTTCACCCAGACCTGATTCCATTAATCGAAAAAGAAGTAAATAAACTAATAAAGGTTGGGTTCATCAGAGAAGTTAAATATCCCAAATGGATATCAAACATTGTTCCGGTGAAAAAGAAGAATGGGCAGATTAGAGTATGTATTGACTTCAGAGATCTGAATGAAGCCTGTCCAAAGGATGATTTCCCTCTCCCGATAACAGAATTATTAATTGATAGCACTACTCAGTATGCTATCATGTCCTTTATGGACGGATATGCAGGTTATAATCAAATCAGGATGGCACCCGAAGATGAAGAGGCGACGGCCTTCAGAACGCCGCTTGGAATTTATTGTTATAAAGTTATGCCTTTCGGTCTCAAAAATGCCGGGGCAACATATCAAAGGGCAATGAAGAATATCTTCCAAGATATGATGCATAAACATGTTGAATGCTACGTTGATGATTTGGTAGTCAGATCAGGGGATCATCAAGAACACCGCGAACATTTAGCATCAGTCTTCCGACGGCTCAGAAAGAAGCAATTAAAGATGAACCCTGCTAAGTGTGCATTCGGAGTATCTTCTGGCAAATTCCTCGACTTTGTTGTACGACACAGAGGAATCGAAATTGATCCAGAAAAAAATTAAAGCTATTCAAAATATGCCGTCACCAACGATGTTGAAAGAATTAAAAAGCTTACAAGGGAAATTGGCATATATTCGGCGTTTCATTTTAAACCTCGCAGGAAGATGTCAGCCATTTTCTCAGTTAGTGAAGAAAGATACAGAATTTGTATGGGATCATGCTTGCCAAAATGCATTTGATTCAATTAAGGAGTTATTAAAATAGCCGCCGGTGTTAACAGCTCCAGTGAAAGGTAAGCCACTTATCTTATATACATCTGCAGCTACAAATTCTTTGGGTGCTTTGTTGGCATAGGTAAATGAAGCCGGAAAAGAGACTGCTCTTTATTATCTAAGCCGAACACTGATGGGGGCAGAATGCAATTATTCTTTGATCGAAAAGGAGTGTTTGGCATTGGTATTCGCTGTGCAAAAGTTAAGGCATTATTGTCTCTCCCATGATATAACTCTGATCTCAAAAGCAGATCCGATAAAATTTGTTATGACCAGGCCAATGTTATCAGGAAGACTAGCCAAGTGGATGTTATTGTTATCAGAATATACTATTTCGTATAAACCGGCGAAAGCAGTGAAAGGATAAGCTATGGCAGACTTCCTCGTAGCGCATCCTATAGCAGAAAATGAAGAAATCAACAATGAATTCCCAGATGAACAGGTCATGTTGGCTGAATCTCAGAATCTCTGGCAGATGTATTTTAATGGTGTTGCTCGAGTAACGGGAGCAGGGGCAGGAGTAATATTCATTACGCCTCAAGGCGATTTATTACCATACTCCTTCACGTTGGGCACCGCATGCACAAATAATGAAGCTGAATACAGAGCCCTTATCATCGGAATGGAAATAGCACAGCAAATGGAAATAAAATTATTGCATATCTTCGGAGATTCTAAGTTGATTGTAAATCAATTGACGACAGAATTTGAAGTAAGGAAAGAAGAACTCCTGCCCTATTATCGAAAGGTACAACAGTTGCTTGAACAGTTTTGTTATGTGGAAATTAAACATATACTGCGGTCAGAGAATGCAAAACCAGATGCTTTAGCCAGTTTGGCAGCGGCTCCATCCTTCACAAACCGAAGTCCTCTTCAGGTAACTATAGAAGAAAGAAGATTCCTGCCATCTGTAAAGATTATCGAAGAAACCGTTGAAATGTTGCCTATATCTTGTCTATAGGTAATGACAGATGATTGGCGTCAGCCTTTTGTTGATTATCTCAAATATAATATCTTGCCAGAAGATAATGCACAAAGACAGCAGATTAAGCAGCGATTGGGCAAATTTGTCGTATACAGCGAGGTATTATATAGAAAATCTTATAATGGAATGCTGTTAAGGTGCTTAAACAAGCATGAAGCAAACCAGATGCTACGGGAGGCACATTCAGGTGAATGTGGAGCACATCAAGCTGGCCGAAATTTATGCCACAGAGTGCATCGAATGGGTTATTATTGGCCTACTATGTTTAAAATGCGATAAAATATGCAAAGCGGTGTCATGAATGTCAAATACATGGAGATGTAATACATGTTCCTCCAGAAGAATTACATCAGTCTATTGCTTCTTGGCCTTTCTCAGCATGGGGACTCGACGTGATTGGTCCTATAAATCCCCCTTCATCTAAAGGAAAACAGTACATTCTAGCAGCAACAAACTATTTCTCCAAATGGACCGAAGCAGTCGCCTTACGTAGTGTTAAAGAGAAAGACGTGGTCAATTTCATCCGGCATGCTATAATATACCGTCATGGTATTCCGAAAAAGATCATTACTGATAATGGCACCCCTTTTAAAAATAGAGGCATGGAAAAGTTATGTCAAAAGTTCGGTATTCAGCATTCTTTTTCAACACCTTATTATCCTCCTGCCAATGGATTAGTAGAGCCGTTTAACAAAACGATTGTCAAAATAATGAAAAAAACGGTGACAGGCAATAAGTGCGATTGGGATGAGAAGTTGCAAGAAGCATTATGGGCCTACAGAACCACCCATCGTACAGCAACAGGGGCGACACCGTATTCATTAATCTATGGTATGGAGGCAGTTATCCCAATTGAAATGCAGGTGGCATCACTCCGAATAGCAGTACATCAGTCTATAACAGATGATGAAAATGCAAAAATAAGGCTGAAAGAATTAGACTTACTCGATGAGAAACGTCTTGCAGCTCAGCAACGGTTGCAATCATATCAGGCCAGAATATCGGCTGCATTTGATAAACAGGTTAAATACCGTTCTTTCAAAAAAGGGGATATGGTGTTAATGTTGAAAAGACCTATAGTGGTCACTCGCCGGACAGGGGGCAAGTTCGAGCCTAAATGGGACGGTCCATATGTGGTAAAAGAAGTATACTCCAATGGGGCATATAGAATCACAAATCAAGAAGGACAGGGTATCAGTATACTTGTCAACGCCCGTTTCATCAAAAGATACTATCCCTAAAGATAGACATGTGGATTTTGACACAGAATATTATCGGCATAATGATTCTGTATCAAAAGGGGGCAAAGATGAATAAGATCATGTCTATATGTCAACAAAAGAAGCTATAAAGAAGAAATTCACAAGCATATCAATTATCAAAGCAGCAAATCTGGAAAATATATATATAATCATCATCATCAAATAAGATGGACAAAGTTAATATCATCTTGAAGATTCTCTTGAAGATATTGACAAAGTTATATTGCCTAACAAGGCACAAATTCTCTTGATTTTCTTGAAGATAGTGACAAAATTATATTGCCTTATAAGGCATGGATCTTCTTGAAGATATTATCTAAGCTGAGAATTATATTGCCTTACAAGGCATGGGTCTTCTTGAAGATATTTCGGAAATATCTACTATATTTGCAAATGATGATGATCATATATATATTATTGCCTTACAAGGCATGGATCTTCTTGAAGATATTATCAAAAGCAAGGATATATCAATATCAATCAAAGAGGCAGTATAGCTAAGCCAAATCCTAAAAGAGCCAAATTGAACCAAATCAAAAAAGATCAAGCTCGTAAATAAATAAATAAATAAATAAATAAAATGCTCTCAAAGGATCAAGCTCTAAAAGAGCTGGCCAACTATACGTAAGACCTATGAAGATCGCCATTCGGGCAGCGGCGAGGAGTCAGTGGCCCTAAAAAGCCCGCGAAGACCATCGTGCGCACCCATGCGGGTAGCTGACGAAGTCAAGGATTCAAAGCCTAAAAGGCCATAAATCCGTGAAGACTAGTCACCGTAACTCCCATGCCGTCTGTATAGCTTCCGGCAGCGCCACGGGGAACGGATGAAAATGTCCTCCCGTGAATGGGCTCGACCTTGCGGTACGAAGAAAACAGGGGCCGCAAAGTGCGAGCTTTATGCCAACCGTGCGTAAGACCCTCCAGGTCTAGGGTTTGATTTCAGTAGTAACTCGTGAGGAAGGGCTTAAACCTACTCATTGATGGACTGGCGACCCTAGATTTGGTGCCCAAAGGTAGCCTTGTGAGCCCTGCGAACTCTAGAGAGTTACCGTGGCCAACCCTGTGCGTAAAACGAACAGTTCACCGCCCGGTAGCGTCAATGGGCCCCTCTGATGGACCTTGGTCGTGAGCTCAAGGCAGTGAGAAGCCCAAAAGCAAACTCTAGAGAGTTACAGTGGCCATCACATAAGACCCATAAATGCTCCACTACTCATGAGCTTAAACTGTGTGTGTGCGCACGCTCCACTACTCATGAGCATAAACTATATGGCTAATTAAATTGAAACTTAGTACCGCCAATTTAAATACTCACCTAGAAAATCCCACACTAACAAAGCATAAAAGGTTTAAAAATTGTAAAGGATGTAATGAAATTATTATATAAAGAATAAATATAATATTAGTATAAATATCATCAACATGCAATAAGAAAATGCTATTATAAACATCTTAAAATGCTTTCATAAAAACATATGTGAAGTCAAATGAATTATATGTCCAAGAAACACGAAAGCAAAGATTACATGTTCAAAATTACATGTTTAAAGATCTTCTATAATCCCCATTGCCTCTGAGTATCTGCGCAAATCTTCTTTCAATTGTGCCTGAGCCGCATCATGTTTAGATTTTTCTTCAAAAATAAGTCTTGCCTGATCAGGAATGCCAGCAAGCTTATTCTCCAAAGAAGCAATCATTTCTTTACCTTGAAGTTGTGTGGACTTTTCGATATCAATAGATTG
This sequence comes from Magnolia changhungtana, assembly GCA_030180095.1. Classification (NCBI taxonomy): domain Eukaryota; kingdom Viridiplantae; phylum Streptophyta; class Magnoliopsida; order Magnoliales; family Magnoliaceae; genus Magnolia; species Magnolia changhungtana. Next base: position 420,994 of record JASAUF010000644.1, on the reverse strand, counting down.
AACATTCACCCGTATCTTCTCTTCAACATCTTGAATGATTAGGACCTGCTCATGATTCTTCCTCTCCAGCTGAGAGAGTTCTTCCTTCAGAACTGCAATGCGGTCTTGAATAGTCCTACTTTCATTAACATAAATCTTTAATTGATCCTGAAGAATTATATGCTCTTGTTCAAGTTTAGAAATTGATGAAGCTGTCAGAAGGGCTTGTTCTTGTGATGAAGCCAACTGCTTTCTACACTCTAAAATCTCAGGAGCAATTGTAATATTCTCTACCGACGCCAAAGAAATTACGGAATCACGAAATCTGAGGAGTGAATCCCGTAAAGGAGATATGTTGATTATGGCCATTTTGGCAGAACTCTCCAAAATTTCTATATCAACATCCAAGTCCAGCCATTGGTCAGGATTTCTGAAGATATGGATTATTGCTAACAAAGAATGTTTCACCATAAGCATTTTGTGAACAGGGATCTTCGCAAAGGATGATAGTTCAGAAGTAGTGGCTACAGAATCAGAACTAGCCGCACCGCTGCAGGAATGAGTTCCTATAGTAAAAGAAGAAGGATATTCAATATATTATTATGAAATATATATAGTCTTGAGTAAAGATATTCAGTATATATATATACCTGTCACTGGAATACAACTAACAGAAGGAGAAGTTCTCTGAGTCATGGAAGGGCCAAATTCCACCATATCAGCGAAAGATGGTGCTCTAGCTTCCGTACTGGAATCTCTGGTAGCCGGAGTTGGCAAGTCGTAGTTTCTGTAGAAAATATGATTTCACGAGCCACTACCCTCTGTACTACCAATGGAACTACAGGTGCTCTTGGTGAAGATATCACGAGAGGGCTCACTGAAGAGATAGCACCTATTTCTGCAACTTGGGCACCTAAAAAGGGAGACACAATGATTTTAAATAAATAATAGTTGTTAAAATATAAATTAAGATATGCATATGAAAATTTTCCTTTACCCGTGAATACCCATATTCCCCATAATCTAAAGGTTCTTCTTCATCTTCCTCAGCGCAAGAGATTTAGCAGGAACATTAATGCTAGGAGGAGTCTTAGCAGTTGCAGGGGAAGATTCCATCTCAACTTCTTTCGCAGCTGTTTCCTCTTCTTCGCCAATATCGACTTCACCTTCTTCAAAGTCATCATCTTTATCTTCACCACTATCGCTATCTCCGCTATCTTCATATTGCGAAGATTCAGTTGTATCTGATGATGAAGTTGAACTTTCATCTTCCAAAGTTTCTTCGACAACTTCTTCAATGATAACTTGCTTCCCTTTATAAGAAACGGGTTGGCTGCTCTCCGGTGTAGGCTCTTGGACTATGGGGGAAGTGGATGCTGGTCGAGTTCTTTCTGGAGGAATAGGGGATGATGATTGCAAACGCGTTCTTGATCTAGTCATCGGAGAAGATGGACTAGGACCAAGGGGTTGTGGAGGAGATGTGGAAGTACCAATAGTTGGTCCTTCTTGAACCACTGCAGTCTCTGCAGGAATTGGAGAAGATGTACCTTCAGCATCATCTGCAGCTTGATTTGAAGAGTCCCGACGAGATTTCTCAAATTCTCTCAAAACTCCATGGGCAAACCAGCCATCCAAAGTGTTGATAGGCTTGATTTCACGAATGGGATCTTCCAAAGATATCTTCCTACAAATTTCTCCAGGATGGGATGCATGGCTCTTCTCCGGAATATAGCCGATTCCACTCTCTAAATTTCTGCCCCTTAGCCTGGGTGGATGGAGAAAGATAGAAGAATCCACTGGCAGACATTTAGCAACCAAGTATGATTGGTGATCCCACCATCGCATCCAGCTATATGATGTACGGACTATGCGATCACAGCTTGGAATTATGAAGAGGGAGCCAACGCAGCCATTCAGCAACTGTTTCCATATCATGGCCCAGTTAAGAGGACCAGTTCCATAACATCGCATTTTTCTGGTAACCAGCCCGCAGTCTTGTGGCACAGTTTGATCATAACCAAACTGACGAGCAAAGCGACTAGGGTAGTAAGGTTCTCTCCAGAATTCCGTCCCTTCCCGAAGAGGTAAACTGCATGAGCGAATAGAAAAAAAGAAAGCTCTCTCTGTGATAGTGTTTCGTTGTCCACCATGTCTGTATCTTCGGTGTAGCGATAAAGGTGGAACTGAAAGAAGTTTATCTGGTCATTATCCCGAATTTTATTAGCAACCCACTCGTACGCTCTTTTTGCCATCGCTCTTTGCTGAAAGAACCAGAGTGGAAGGTGAGAAGGATGAGAATATGCTTGCTCCGAAGCCTCAAAAGTCCAGGGAAAATAAACTCTAAGCCACCCCGTAAAATAATGCCAAGATGTATGTGCAGACGAAGCTCCAAGAATAGGGTCTTTGACGTGGGTAGCTACTTCTCCAAGGGCTCTGTAGATGGAACATAATATAGGAGGAGCAAGAGAATATTTGTGGCCTTCCGCTAAAGCACCAGCCACAACGAAGACACTTGGACGAACAGCATCTACCCACTTGGAGCTGGGCAATACGACCAAGCTTAGCCAGTAAGCCAAGAATGCTGCAAGTTCTTCGAAAGAGCTATATTCTGGCTTTCCTCTTACTGCATCTCGAAGTTTCGTTAATTCTTAGAGCGGCAGTCACGAAACCTTCAAAAAAAAATGATGAAGGTTAATATGCAGGAATAGCTAAATAGTAAGAATATAAAGAAGGAGAATAATGGTCGGATTAGTAAATACCTGAGACCCCTAGAGAAATGAGCCAGCCATTGCAGAGGGGGAATTTTGTGGAAACTGGGAAATTTGCCCATCTCTTTGAATAATTCTATGGTAGTCTCAGAAATGGAAGGCTTGCGGTCTGGAGAGGATACAAAGGCCAATTCTCTGTTGGTAGGAATGAACTCATCATAAAATCTGCCTGTTATCGTGAGACTGGCTATACGATGAAGGTCCCAAAGAGATATGCTCATTTCACCATAAGGAAGATGGAAGGAGTTGGTTGTAGGCGACCAATATTCAAGGAAGCCTTTCAGAATATTGGGTTCCCTATAGAAGTATTTGGAGGTTACTTCTATGGCATCATAAAGACCGATCTTTGTAAAAGTACTTGTATGCTTCAGCAATATAGCCTCCGCCCATTCAGAGTAGTATCAGCGATCAGTTAACAGGCCTCTAATACGGAATTCTGCCTGTCCCTAGAGTTGCTCTCGATCTCTGAAGCGCTGTCACACTGTCTCATAAAAATGAGAAGGAAAGAGATCATGAGGACTATGGAAAGGAGTTAAGAAAATCATGGAATGAGCTTCTCCTATCCTCTGTCTTGGCTTCGAAGTTTGGATGATTCCCTCCAGAATCCGAGGCTCTCTTGAGGCCCATGATTCGGTATACATTAATCTCTCGCCATGAATGTAGTCTTTAGACTCGCAATCTAGCATAGACTGATGGCGATATACCTTGATTGGAATAATTGTCATGCCCTTCGCATGAGGGTTGTCAAACTTCATGATACCTTCAACAACTCGTACTGAATCCCATGAGTTTTGAATCCATTTTTTCTTGTGTTCCTTGATCTTTTCTGCAAATTCTTTTGCCTTATTACGGCGAGTTTTCTTCGGGCAGGAAGCAGGAGGAGTATCTTCACGGAGAGGTGGTCTCTCACTATCAGTATGAATATGAGCTGTGGTTTTCAACCATTCGTCCCAGTCATATTCTCTGCCATGTTTAGGCAGACATTTAATATCTCCCAAAGATATGGATCTGTGAATGGGAGAAGGCAAAGATCTAATACGGTCAGAAAAGTCGAAGGTGGGAAGAACAGGTTCTTTGAAATAAGCGGAAGTTCTGGAAGTAGTTTTTGTCCGTTTAGCAGGAGGTTGATCAGAAGAAGGCGAGTCAGAAGGAGTTATGAGGCGGGCCGTTTGTTTAATACGAGCCATGAGAGTAAGTAAGAAAGGAAGACAAAAAAATGACTAAGTGATTGAAAAAATTAGCTAAGTACAGAGTACTTTGCGCAAGGTCGCGCAAAGTATATAGTTTGCGCGGAAAAACTTCAAGCTCAAAGGACGTCGCGCAAAGTGAAATGCTTTGTGCGGGGTCGCGCAAAGTGGGAGCTTTGCGCGGGGAAAAATCGCCAGAGCAGAGTTTCAGCACAGGCGGTTCGTGAAAATGACTAAGTAGTTGGACTATTTATAGTATTTCTGGCCGAGTATGGTACACGACTGGAGCTTTGCGCGGGGTCGCGCAAACCCTACAGAAAAGGAGTGGTTTGATCCTTTACTTTGATTTTCTGAAAATACAAAGAACGGATCAAGGGGGCATCTGTTGAGGCATAAAATAAGCAAGTAAGTGAAGATGAGAAAGATCAAGAAATCAGTTTGAAGATCAAGAAATCAGCTTCAGGACCACTTTGCGCGGGTTCGCGCAAAGTGGAATGCTTGCGCCGGACCGCGCAAAGAGAATGGGTTGCGCGGGTTGATGAGAAAGATAGTTTGAGCGGAATAGACAGATTGTGCGAGACCGCGCAAAGCATGTCATTTGCGCGTGTCTGCGTAAAGTCTATGACGGTGGAATAAAAGTGGTTGGAAGTTATTTTTGTCCCACATCGACCAGAACAGAGATTTCTACTTGTAAAAATGTCTATAAATACCCCGTTCTTTCTCTTGAAAGGGGTTGGAAGATTTCAGAAGTGAAAGAAAGACGAAAGAGAAGATAGAAGGTGCGGGGTATTGGACTCCTGCACTTTGCGCGACTGCGCGCAAAGGAGTATTGGACTCCTGAAAGTTTGCGCCGATCCGCGCAAAGTAGCATAGGGCTGATATAGTTTGGCGGACCCGCGAAAGCATATCGTTTGTGTGGATCCGCACAAACCGGTTGCTTGACAGTTTTTAACAGCAATGGGATGTTATGCTGTTGGAATGGCTAGAGTCTTCAAATCTTCAAGTTCCTCTTGTTCAGGAGAAAGAAAAAGAATCATCAACAAAGAAGCGTATTCCTCCTAAGTTTCAGGAGATGACCGAAATAGCCTCGAAATGCTGCTGGAATCTCCATTCTCTTGAAGACTGTTGATCGACCTGTTTGTTCCTCCTAAGTCATTGGAGATGATTAAGATCATTGCCGTTTATCTTTGAAAATTATATTTAGCTATAATAATTGTCATTTATAATAAATTCTTTGTAAATCATTTTAGAATCAAGGGATATCAGAGGATGTAAATGAATTCAGAATTAATAAAGTGTGATGATTGTCTTTGTAATTATTCTATTGTTATGTGTGAATAAGATAATTCTCCCAAATTAAATACATTTGTTTCCTTATCGAAACAGGGGGCCTCCGAAAATGTTCCGTTGAGCTGAAACAGATGCCTTTTGGACAAAACCCAAGTATATCTTGGTCCTGAGTCTATTTCGGTGAGTTTCTAAGCTATATAAGGACCTTAAAACCCTCTCTCATTCAGCCACACGAATTTTAGAAAACTTAGGAGAGAGAAGAGAGAAAAGAGAGAGAAAATGTGGGAGATGTGGGAGAGTCTTCCTACCGCTATACGTGCTTAACTACTCCGATCTAATCTCTTTCTCAGCGATTCTGGCTTCGTTCTTAGGTAAGAAACCCTAACCCCAACCTGTTTTGGGGTTTGATAGTTGTAGGTTATGAAATAGCTAACCTATTTCATTTTATAGGTTACCCAACTGTCGAATACGAAAGCTTAGCAAACCTATCGGATTCGTTACAATTTTATGACAAAAGGTGCGGACTTTAGACATATAGGTTATGATTTTCTATGCTTTCAATGTCAGATAATGATAGATTGATGATCTGGATGCAATTGCACATGTACAAAGTGCTGTCTGTTTTCCGTTTCGATTAAATACGAAGAATTTGGAATTTTGTGTATTCTAGTTATTTATAGAAAGTACCATATACGTATAAATTTTGGAAATGTGTTTGCCATGATTATTTGTTGTATGAACATATTACATACGTATATAACACTTACTTGGTGAGAGGGTTCGCCCTAATACATGTTTTTGCTAATATACACTATGTATGTTAAAAATAGTATATTCTAAGTGTTTTTGAAAATGACCGAATGAATATTGAATTCGCATTCATGCTCGCTATGATTGATTGTCATGGATACACGATTGTTGTATAGGCGACACCCCTTTGACGAAAGGATTTGCCCTAAATCACGCCACGGGCAATATACACTATATATATGCTAAAATGTGTAGCCCAAGTGTTTGTGAAAATGTTCAAATGAATATGGAACTTGGATTCATGCTTGCCATGATTATCCGTCGTGGGTGCACACGAGTAATAATTCGGGCAACTCCCTAGTGAAAGGATTTGGCCTAATACTTAAGTGATCAACATACGTCGTGTATGTTGATGTATGTAGTCTAAATTGTTTGTTGAAATGTCTGGATGAGTAGTAGTTAGTAAATTGTAGTGTATAAAGGTGTTGAGATAGGATTCTTAACTACCTTAGTGATGTGTATGATTTCCTTCATGTAAGTTATTTAGTTTAATCGCTTACTGTTTTATGAAACGTATGTGTTTGGATTTCCTGTTTGCATTGTGTTTTATAACATGCTTATTAATATGTTTGAATTACTTATTTATTTAATTCTGCTCTGATTACTTCACATGTTTAAGTTGTATTCCATAAAATCCGTGAAGAGTGATGGGGGAGTGGTGTAATGTTTCCATGCAACAGCCTTGGCAGCCCTAAGCGGACAATATTGGATATTTGATTATATGATTTGAAATCTTGATCCATTACTGCTTTAACTGTTCTGTAATTGAATGTGATTGGGACTATGATTATAGTCTAGACAATCGGTAACAGACTTGAGTTCGTGGTTGAGATTCATTTCACCACGTAGGATGTGTCTGACGAACCCAATTCGTACTTCGGTTGGTGGCAGTGGTTAGGTCATGCGAAGTGCTTATGCACTTCATGTCATTCAGTTGGTTGTGCGCTCATGCTAGTCTGGCTCATCAAGTAACCCGATTTGTCTAATGTATGTTCACCATGTTTGGATGCCACTGTTTGAACCTAAGGTACCAAACTTACTAATGAAATCCCATTAACCATGGTACCTTGATCTGCTAAGACTCATGAGTCGGGCATGGTGGTATGAGACACCGTGGTCAAGCTGTCGGCCTACGCTGGGGCCACGTGCCTCCCCATAGTGTCCATCGAGCGACCAGACTCGTGAGCCGATTATGGTGGTATGGGACACTATATTCGTGTCGTCGGCCTACATTGATAAGGTGATGGGAGAGTGGTGCAATGAATGCGTGTAACAGCCCTGACAGTCCTTTGTAGTGACCTCGAGCATACTTTGAATTTACGGTGAGGCGACGAGTTTTGCCGTGGTGAATAGAGTATGAACTAGGCCTGTATCAATTTAGTAATGAACCATTAAAAGGGTGATGGGGGAGTGGTATAACAATTGCGTGTAACAGCCCTGACAACCTTTGCAGCGCCCTAGAACCACACTATCGTATGAGATTATCTAGGTTTGACGACCCTAGAATGAATAATGTTTGGGAATGATACAAGGGAGGTACCTTAGTTTCCCAATACTGCTGTTTGAAATGGACTGATAACAACTCGGTAATCATGCTCATTATCGCATTGCATGTGCCTGGAAGATGTGGAGCACTGAGGAATGAAAGCATCCCGCAAACGTAAGATGGTGTCGCACGAGGGAGTGTGTGGTGAGGGCATACATCATGATTGCATTCATACTTGCATTAATAAGAGTATTTAGAATTATTGATTGTACTGCTTTATCATTACTGCTTGACTGTTTTGATAACATGTTAACCTATGCTTTATTGTTCCACTAAGTTGATCACTCACTCCCACGTTACTGGACGGTGTTCCGAATACCTACCAGACTTTGTCTGATCGCAGATGACGACGCTACTTCTGAGGTGGAGTCGATCTTTTGTGATGACGAGGATGCTTTCTCATGTATGTTATTTTCTGGTGGCTTCATGTCACGCCCCAAATTTGGTAACCGGACCCACAAGGAACCCGATGACCGGTTCTGGCCACAACAGCCTCCGTAGTACCCCATTCTTGGCTCTTGAGACAGGTTCCGATCCTGGGATCTTACAAGGAGGATTTCCATAATAATACAATCAATTCCAATACGAGCATACCCAAGATCACAACAAGTAAATCTGAGAATAACAAAGGCACACATCACAAAATTCACTATGAATTTGAACTTTTACAAGCTTACATAAGATCCAAAAGGACATACATAAGATAATGGGAAAATAGAGAAAAGAGTCAGCAACACTGGAGTCCTCAAGCTCAGCTCTAATCCAAACTCTGCCACTGCAACGCCTGCTTAGGATCTCCTGCACGCATCAATCGTGCATAGGCTTATAGAAGCTTAGAGGGTGGGGTAAGTATGCGACAATGGTGCTCAGAAGAAGATAGAGAATGCAGAAGAGAGTCATAATCAATACCAATACCACTAGCCTTACCAAGGCTATCATGAACGCAAGAAACTATATTAAGGCAGTACAATAATGCAGGAAGTCATACCAAGGCTATATAATGCAATGAGTTCTGTAATGCCATGAGTACTGTAATGCAATATGAGGCTTACATAACCGATGTAAATACAATGCGAAGTAATGTCAGTGCTCATACCCAATCCACATATCAAATACATTTCCATCATAAGGAAATTACCGAGGTCCATTATACTGCTGGATGACTACTGCTCTATAGACCCCGCACAGTTAAACGAGCGTAAGAGACCTCACTACCCTACCTACGGATAGCCAATCACCAGCAAGGCCTGAAGGTAGCAGACTCATTCACGAGCTGGTCAGACTCAGCCTAGTAATGCCCCCTTACATCAGACGAGTAAGGCCACACCCCTATCCAACCGACTACATAACAGTGGGAGTCGCGGCCTAATGGTATAAGGCCCTCATACGCTCATATATACCACCCGGTCACGCCGTTGGAGTAGATCCTTGGTACAATGGAAGTTTTAGAAATTTCACCCATGGGCATCCTATGCACTCGGTATGCTCAAGTAACATTTTTGGTGTCCAAACATGGCCATCCACGATGTATCTGTGGAGGCTACAACCCTGATGAAGCAAGGGCGATATGCTCATATGCTATGCAATGTCAGATGCATGAATCATACAATCAACCATGCATCAATCCCAAGCATCTAACATGCTCAAGAGGGGATACTCGTCCCTCGAGGAAGGTATCATGCAATGCCCAATGACACAATATGACCACACACACAGTGTCAACCAAGCATACAATGATGCACATGGTCATGAGGATGAATTTAATCACAATATAGGGCGATACACAATATATATTACCTTCCTCCTATCCAAGAAGGAACCAAGACCAGGTACTTGACAATATCCTTAAGGAATCCAACTTCTAGTGGGGGCCCATTTACCTGGGGTAGCTCACGAACTAAGTATATAAGTTACGGGTCTAAGTAATGTGGAAATGAGCCTAATAAGAGTCTAAGATGAGTATCTAATCACATTTAGATACAATCGGGCCTAGAGGGGTCCATAATGGGGACATTTAACGACCATTCCCCAAGAGGCATCTCAACCACGAACTATATGGATACAAGGCCCAAGGCCCTACATTCACGATAAGAACACAGGTAACCACACACATATATCCCTCATAATAGGCCATAAAAAGATATAATACCAATTTTAACAACCTGGGCCCTAAGAGGAGAATTAAGGCCCAAGGCTCGATTCCTAATGGCCATAGAATCCATGCATTGAGTTGGACTTGGTGGGTAGCTTGCGTACACAATATACAACTAAATAAGTTTAAGTTTGGATGAAATGGGCCCCACTACCTCAGCCCAATAACTAGCGATTTAAGTGGGCAACCAGGAACCCAATACTATCCTTACCTCAGCCCACAAGTCCATCAAAATGGTGGAAGTTGGCCCAATGTGTGGTTAGGCTAAGATAGGACGTCCCAGCCCACTTTAGGCCTAAGGGATGTCTCAAAAATCTGATCTAAGATGGGGTCCTCATGTGATCACTAAAGGCGACCCAAAAGAATGCACTGATTAAGCCCAAAGATTATAAGAAAACACAAGCATGCAACACGTACACAAGTTCTCAATATGGTGGGTCCCATGTCCAATAAAGTTTCAACCATAACAATGTACATTTGAGGCTCCTTGATAAACGTTCGGCCCATTCAGCTTCTTGGGCCTGCTAAAGCCCATAAATTAGTCAAATAAGTGGGAATGATCTCATGAAGGCTAACAATATTCACAGGGGGGCCCCACCAGATGGAGGGTGTGTATACATCAAGAAAAGATTAAGTGGGCCTACTACTGGATTGTGAATCTAACAACAACCCAAGGCAGAGAGTGCCTCCATGATCAGACGATCCAAGGCTTGGACAGCCTGGACCAAACATGTGTTAAGGTAGGTTCCACATATATACACATTGAGCCTTAAACAAATGACCTAGGGTCTATGATGGGCCTTTAACCATCTATAGAAGAACCCATGGGCCTACCTTAGGACCACCCAGGAGGACATCCAACCTCAACTAGTTTCCAAAAGGTAGCTCGCCACTACTCGAGTATGAAATAAGGCCCAAGGCCTAAGCAATCCATGGCCTAGTGGGCCATACACTAAGCCCAATACTTAGGTAGCATGGTGGGCCCTTAAGCAAGGTTTGGGCCCAACCATAAAGGTCATAAATCCATATATTGTGGTGGGCTTCATGGGCAGCCCAATAATTCATTTACATGGGCAAGTTTCACATTTAACACAAGTGAGTTGGGCCTCACTTTTGGCCCAAGTACAGGGTCAGTTTAGTGGGCAACCAAGGGCCCAACTCTTGTGTATTATTGTCCCTGAGCCCATCACAATAGATAGGAGAGTATAGGCCCAAGATCAATGGGCCTATCCAAAAGAACTGAGTCCACAAGGCCTACTTACTAACACAACATGCATACAATATATCACATAATGGCCCCAAAAGAAATGGCCCAAACAAAAGCCATCCAATTCATACATTATGGTGGACTTGAGGGCAGCCTGTAAGTCCAATAATACATATGGGCAAGGCCTATACTGACAGTGTGGGCCTTGCCACATCAGCCCAAAGACTTAGCAAGGTCCTCCACAATATACATTTATGTGGGCCTTGCAAGTCAGCCTACAATTAAGCATTTTATGAGGACATCAAGGCTAATAAATACACATGATCAGCTTGTAGACAGCCCATTGGGCCCGTGAATCAATAAGGTCAGCCCTTGCACAATCTTGGGCTCAAGGGATAGGTTTCCAGGCCATTGGGCCTATAAAGCTATAAAAAATTTCTGGTTAAGGCTATCCCATGAACCACCACAAAGGTGGGCCTCAAGGGGCACTAATTAATCCCAAAATGTCTAACGAATGAGGAAAAAGAGTGTGTGCAACACTTCCTTAAATCTGGTGGGCTGCCACGGCTCCAAAGGATCAACTATGCATAAATTTGGGCCCCTTGCTGGAATTCCAACCCACCCACTTCTTGGGCCTGCTGGAGTCCAGAAATTTATTTAATTTAAATAGGTTACTGATCCATGGTGACCCACACATATTACAGTGGGTCCCACTAGATAAGAAGGGGGATATACAATACTTACTTCAAGTGGGCCATGCCGTTAGAATGCAGGCTTAGCAGCCCAAGGTAGGGGCATGCCATGGTGGTTAGTCATTTGGGCCTATGTATTTGGCCCAAAACTGACCCAATTTACAGGCCATACCGCGGTCAGTCCAGGGGCCTGATGGCCCTGAAAATTTGTAATATTGTCCTTCCATAGGTGGACCACATCCCCATAAAATTTTAGAATTTTTGGACATCTAGAAATAATTTAATTAATTTTAATAAAACAAGCTGTCCAGAAAATCGGACTAGCCTGGACGTCCCAATGTGGTGGGCCAGTACGGGCCTTACCACAGTGTGAAAAAGGGTCCATTGGTCCTAAAATTTTGTAGGTGGGTCCCACCATGAGTGGACCACCTCCCTGTAAATTTTCATAATTTTTGGATACTCAGAAGTATTTTAATAAATTCAGGAGTTACAATGTATCCAGGGTGGAATGTTGCTGGAAATAACTGTATAGAATTTGGACCATCCAAATGGGTGGGTTCTGGGCCTCCAAAATTCCTGAAATTTGGACACAAGGTCCCTCATCAAGCCTACAACAAGGTGGGACCTGAAAATATGACCCACCTTCTGAGAAAATATATTTTTTTTTAATTTATTTTTATGAAACTATGTTGCTAGACTGCATAGAAGAAATTTCTTGCAGCCCACTATATTGACCCACCCTTTTGGATGTCCAAATGGGGTCTATTGGCCCTAAAATTTTGCAGGTAGGCCCTACCATGGGTGGTACACCTCTCTTCAAAATTTTAGAATTTTTGGGATAGTAAAGGTATTTTATTTAACTCCTACAATTTATGGAAAGCAAGGTATTTCTGAAACAATGTTGCTGCTGAAACAATGTTGCTGCCCCTGATTTGTGCACCCCACTAGAGTGGGCCCAGGTTTGCCAAATTTTAAGAAAATGTAGTACCAACATCCCTACACACGTATACAACAAGGTGGGGTCTACAAAGGTGGCCCACTACTTCAAAAACATACTGATAATTATGTTTGTACAACAAGCACAGTTGCTAGACAGTCTAGAAAATCTGGACTATCCCCCCTCCTTGGCCCACTCTTTTGGGTGATCAAACAAGGACGGATGAGGGTGAAATTTGGGGAACATCTAGGTGGGATCCCCACCTTTAATAGGTATATATCAAATAGGACCAAACACCCCACCAATCATCTACAAAACCGAGCTCAAGACAGCTTAAAAATCTATCCAGATGGCTTTTGGACAGCAACATAATACTGAATTAAAATAATTGTAATCACTATAAAAAGAGGAAATCAATCCATGAAAATTGTGGTATGGACCACCCCAGTGGGACCCACAAACATTCAGACCATACCCTCGCCATGAAACCCATTGCATGTGCCCAAAATGGAGCAAATAGAGTGTTAACGTCTAAGGAATGGACAGCCATGGGCGTCCACTTTGCTTGGACGGTCTGGATATTCTGGGGCCACTAAGTGGGCTACACACATCAGAAAATTAAGAATAGAATAATAGAAAATAAAAATAATCCAGCCACAAGAGAGGAAAATGACATGCATCAAAGGAAAATGCTATGATGGGGTCCATGGAGAATGGCCCCATTCATGGAACATGCGTGCAAAGAAATGGGCCATTGGCCTTAACTATGGAGACATGAGGGACCTCCATCACCACTTAATGGGTCCCACAAGCTTCTAAGAAAGAAATGAAGAAGGATCTAAGAGCACCCACCTAGATCAACCTTGAAACTTACATCACCATCATCTAGAGGCTCCAAGCAACATGGATCAATGGCTAAGATCAAGTGAGAAGGGGTAGATGAGGCAGTATTTTAGAGAGAAGGGGCTGGAATGGAGGGAAGATGGGGAGAAGGTTGCTGGATTTTTATAAATGGGAGAAGAAATGAGGGAATGAGAAGAAAGAGAGAGAGAGAGAGAGAGAGAGAGAGAGAGAGAGAGAATTGTAGGGAGGCAATCAGGGCCTCTCTCTCCTTGGTTAGAGAAACAATAATAGCCTATGGTGACAATAACAAAGTGCTATACTTAGTAGGTCTCTTGGTGGTGTGTGTGGGGTGGGTAATGTTTATTCCATAGGAATTGTAGTGTGTGTGGATGGTATGCATGGAAACTTGTGCCATGAGAGTGGTCCATATGCTTTTGTACAAAAAGTGGGCCACATGATGAAATGCTCACAACTTTTGATCTACATATCGGATTTATGCGCAAGACGCAGCGTTGGAACTGCGGCAACGATGCTGTCGCAATGGCACAAGTCTCGGGTCAATCTGAGTAGGGTTTACATGACCGAACTCAAGGATGATGTAAACACTACCCGATGGTCGTGGGTCACCGAAATTTGACTGGTAGGACCGCGAGACCAAGATGAACAAGATGCATACTCACACACGCACATGTACACATGTGGACTCGGGTCGGGTCTCACACTTCATATCAGCCGTGTCTTGATCGACGGAATTACAGAGATGTCTAGATGACACTACTCCTTTGGTATATTTTGAAATTGTACTTGTAATTCATTAACCTGGTAACCTTATCACACTCTGGAGACTTACAATAGTTTATATATTTTATCTATCTATCATAGTCTTCCGCTTACAATTTAACTGTCTCTGGAGTATGATATGCTATTTTGGCTTAATCTCACTCATGTTCAATGCACTAATACAGACAACATTCAATTATCATTCATTATGTTGCATAAGTGAAGTGTTGGAACTCGGGAGTGAGCTTTTCTCGACCCCCGATTTTTAGGGCGTTACAGTTCAGGTTTAGGTTATAGGTTTTGGTTTTGGTTTTGGTTATGTAAGTGCTATGATTTGATTCCTCTTTGATTGTCAAATTTTGTGTGTCAAAACTTCTCTGTATGTCGTGTGTTTATATTTTGATAAATTTGTTTGAGACACCTTGTCAACACTTGAAGTCTAGCTCAAAGAATTCTTCAAGCTTCATGATAGTTCAAGCTACAATATTAAGAGAGAACTCAGGGTCAAGACTCAAGTTCAAGTGCAAGTTGAAGTTCAAGATTCAAAACAAAATGTGGGACTCAAGTACAACTTAAAGTAACATTGAAGCTTCTGAAGTAGTCAAGCTACATCGAGAAGAAATCAAGCTTCGTAAAGATCCAAGTCTAAGCAAATGAAGTGTTCAATGTCCATACTTCATGTTCTAGGTTTAATAGACCATTAGATTGACCTTAGGGTAGGTCACTTTGGATACATAATCTAAATGAATATTATTACATGATTTTGGTCTACTCTAAGACCAGCCCTAAACCCTGTTCGACTAGTCCTAGCACTATCTCGACCAGTCTAAGAAGTTCTAAGACCAGTCCTAAAATGGTTGCAATTTATCAGATTTTTTGGTTCGCCTACGACCAGTCCTGGAGCCTGCTCAATCGGTCATGAGATGGTCTCGACTCGACCTTCGACCAGTCATAAGGCTTCGACTCAAACTCCAGCAATTAAATCAATTGTTGCACGACCAGTTGTAGAGGGGTCTCGACCAGTCATGGACAGCTTTCAACCAGCCACAGACTGCCTATGACCGGTCGTACAACGGTCTGATGCGATCGCGCTTAAAAAATTCAAAAATCAGTTTATTCCAAGACCAGTGGTGGTGACCCTAGGACCAGTCGAAGACGAACTTCTTCAGCTATAAATAGCACACGAATTTCAGAGTTTTTCATTGAATAATTAAGTGAATTCAAGGCTCCACTCTGAGATAAGTCTGCGTTTATTTTTAAGTTATTTTGTTGCATAATTTCTCTCTTTTTTATAGCTTCTTTAATTTGATTTTGTTTCTGTATTCCAATCTGATTTGAAAAGAGGAATTAACTTATTCCTTCTTCTTGGAATCAAAATCAAATATAGCTATGCCTAACTGGTTTAAATCTAAAATCAATTAGAACTTAGAACCATATTAAAGTGAGTAGTGGACATTAAACTTTTATATTCGAATGTCTACTCCTATTGGTTCTTCTTAGCAGCTACAAGAGGAGAAATTCAGGTATTTTACAATTCTGTAAACTTCTATGTTCTAGAAATAAGGTTGTCCTACCATAAACCCTTGTTTATTATGGTGTAAGGTTGTCCTTAGAATTGAATTTGTATCAATCTCTCAATACTTATTTATTAAGGTGATTTGATTTCAGCATTGTGAATTGATTTATAATTGTAAGGTGATTGATTTATTCTATTATTGGTTAATTTTTTTTTTTGAGAATCCCCCCGGAGTTTAGATTATAGGTTATGGTTTTACATATATGTTTTGGCCTTTTGGGTTCGGGTTATAGGTTTTGGTTTTGGTTAAGGTTTAGGTTTTTGGATTTGAGAATGGGTTCGGGTGTTTAGGTTATAGGTTATGGTTTTGGTTTAGGTTATATGTTTTGGGATTTGAGAATGGGTTCGGGTTTAGGTTATAGGTTTTGGTTTTTTAGGTTATAGGTTTTGGATTAGGTTTTTATTATTTTGGGATTTGAGAATGGGTTTGGGTTTAGGTTATAGGTTTTGGTTTTGGTTTAGGTTATAGGTTTTGGTTTTTTTTCGGTTATAGGTTTTGGGATTTAAGAATGGGTTCGGGTTTAGATTATAGGTTTTGGTTTTGGTTTAGGTTATAGGTTTTGGATTAGGTTTAGGTTAAGGTTTAGGTTATAGGTTTTGGGATTTGAGAATGGGTTTGGGTTTAGCTTATAGGTTTTGGTTTTTGGATTGGTTTAGGTTATAGGCTTTGGTTTTATAGGTTTTGGTTTTGGTTTAGGTTATATAGGTTTTTTGGTTTTGGAATGGATTCGGGTTTAGGTTTTTGGTTTTGGTTTAGGTATTTTTAGGATTTGAGAATGGGTTTGGGTTTAGGTTTAGGGATTTTGGTTTAGGTTGAGAATTTGATAGGCTTCGGCTTTTAGGTTTTGGCATAGTTTTGGTTTTTTTGTTTTGGTTTAGGTTATAGGTTTTGGTTTGAGAATGTTCGGGTTTAGGATATATGGTTTTGGTTAGGTTATTATAGGTTTTAGGATTTGAGAATAGGTTCGGGGTTTAGGTTATAGGTTTTGGTTTTGGTTTAGGTTATTAGGTTTTTATAAGGTTAAGGTTTAGGTTTTGGTTTAGGTTTTGAGAAATGGATTCGGGTTTAGGTTATAGGTTTTGGTTTTGGTTTAGGTTATAGGTTTTTTTGGATTTGAGAAATGGGTTTGGGTTTAGGTTATAGGTTTGGATTTTGGTTTAGGTTGTAGGTTTTGGGATTTGATAGGGTTCGGGTTTAGGTTATAGGTTTTGGCTTTAGTTTTGATTTGTAGGGTTTGGTTTGAGAGATGGGTTTTTAGGTTTAGGTTTTGGTTATAGGTTTTGGGATTTGAGAATGGGTTCGGGTTTAGTTTAGGTTATATGCTTTGGTTTTGGTTTAGGTTATAGGTTTTAGGTTAAGGTTATAGGTTTTGGGGTTTTGGAATGGGTTCGGGTTTAGGTTATAGGTTTTCATTTTTTAGTTTAGGATTATTGGTTTTGGTTTAAGTTTAGGTTAAGGTTTAGTTTAGTTATAAGTTTTGGGATTTGAGAATGGGTTCGGGTTTAGGTTATAGGTTTTGGATTTGGTTTAGGTTATAGGTTTTGGGATTTGAGAATGGATTTGGGTTTAGGTTATAGGTTTGGTTTAGGTTATAGGTTTTGGGCTTTGAGAATTTATGTTATAGTTTTGATTTTGGTTTAGGTTTAGGTTAAGGTTTAGGTTTAGGTTATAGGTTTAGGATTTGAGAATGGGTTCGGGTTTAGGTTATACGTTTTGGATATGGTTTAGGTTAAAGGTTTTGGGCTTTGAGAATGGGTTCGGGTTTAGGTTATAGGTTTTTTTGTTTTGTATAGGTTTTGTGATTTGAGAATGGGTTCGGGTTTAAGTTATAGGCTTTTGGTTTTTTAGGTTTAGGTTATACGTTTTGGTTAACGTTGGGTTCGAGGTTATAGGTTATAGTTTTGTTTTGGTTAGGATTTGGGATTTGAGAATAGGTTCGGGTTTAGGTTATACGTTTTAGGTTTTGGTTTAGGTTTTGGTTTTGGTTTGATTGGGTTCGAGGTTTAGGTTAAGGTTTTGGTTTTGGTTTAGTTTAGTATTGGGATTTGAGAATGGGTTCGGGTTTAGGTTATAGATTTTGGATTTGGTTTAGGTTATAGGTTTTGGGAATTTGAGAGTGGGTTCGGTTTAGGTTATAGGTTTTCATAGGTTTTGGTTTTGGTTTAGGTTTAGGTTAAGGTTTAGGTTATAGGTTTTGGGATTTGAGAATGGGTTCGGGTTTAGGTTATAGGTTTTGGATTTGGTTTAGGTTATAGGTTTTGGGCTTTGAGAATGGGTTCGGGTTTATGTTATAGGTTTTGATTTTGGTTTTTTTTAGGTTTTGGTTTAGGTTTTAGGTTAGGTTTAGGTTTAGGTTATAGGTTTAGGAATTTGAGAATGGGTTCGGGTTTAGGTTATAGGTTTTGGATTTGGTTTAGGTTATAGGTTTTGGACTTTGAGAATGGGTTCGGGTTTATGTTATAGGTTTTGATTTTGGTTTTGGTTTTTTAAGTTTTTAGTTTAGGTTTAGGTTAAGGTTATAGGTTTAGGAATTTGAGAATGGGTTCGGGTTTAGGTTATAGGTTTTGGTTTTGGTTTTGGTTTAGGTTTAGGTTAAAGGTTTTGGTTATAGTTTTTTGAGAATGTTTTTGGATTTTGGATTTGAATGGGTTTTGAGTTTAGGTTATAGGTTTTCGTTTTGGTTTTTTAGGTTATAGGATTTGGGATTTGAGAAATGGGTTCGGTTTAGGTTATACGTTTTGGTTTTGGTTTAGGTTATAGGTTTTGTGATTTGATCATGGGTTCGAGTTTAGGTTATAGGTTTAGGTTTTTTAGTTTAAGGTTATAGGTTTTGTTTAGATTTGAGAATGGGTTTAGGGGATTTGAGAATGGGTTCTTATAGGTTTAGGTTTTGAGAATGGGTTCGGGTTTTGGTTTACTTTTGGTTTTGGTTTAGGTTATAGGTTTTGGTTAAGGTTTAGGTTTTGGATTTTGCGAAAGGGTTCGGGTTTAGGTTATAGGTTTTTTTGGTTTTTTGGTTTTAGTTATACGTTTTGGTTAGGTTTTGGTTATAGGTTTGGATTTGAGAATGGGTTCGGTTTAGGTTATAGGTTTTGCTTTTGGTTTAGGTTATAGGTTTTGGGATTTGATAATGGGTTCGAGGTTTAGGTTATAGGTTTCGGTTTTGGTTTTGGTTATAGGTTTTGGTGGTTTTAGGTTTTAGGTTTTGGTTTGCGAAAGGGTTCGGGTTTAGGTTATAGTTTTTGGGATTTTTTGAGAATGGGTTCGGGTTTAGGTTATAGGTTTTGCTTTTGGTTTAGGTTATAGGTTTTTGGGATTTGATAATGGTTCGAGTTTAGGTTATAGGTTTTGGTTTTGGTTTTGGTTATAGGTTTTGGTTAAGGTTAGGTTATAGGTTTTGGGATTTGATAGGTTTTGGGAGGTTTAGGTTTTGGGTTTAGGGGTTTAGGTTATAAGTTTTGGTTTTGGTTTTTAGGTTTAGAATTTTGGTTTTATAAGTTTTGGTTTTGGTTTAGGTTATAGGTTTTGGGATTTGAAATGGGTTTGGGTTTAGGTTATTGGTTTTGGATTTGGTTTAGTTAAAGGTTTTGGGATTTGAGAATGGGTTCGGGTTTAGGTTATAGGTTTTGGTTTTGGTTTTGGTTATAGGTTTTTGTTTAATTTTAGGTTAAGGTTATAGGTTTTGGGATTTGAGAGTGGGTTCGGTTTTAGGTTCTAGGTTTTAGTTTTGGTTGAGGTTATAGGTTTTGGTTAAGGTTTAGGTTTTTGGGTTTGGAGAATGGGTTCGGGTTTAGGTTATAGGTTTTAGTTTTGGTTAAGGTTTAGGTTTTGGAATTGAGAATGGGTTTGGGTTTCGGTTATAGGTTTTGATTTTGGATTAGGTTATAGGTTTTGGGACTTGAGAATGGGTTCGAGTTAAGTTATCGGTTTTGGTTTTGGTTTATGTTATAGGTTTTGGGATTTAAGAAAGGGTTCGGGTTTAGGTTATAGGTTTTGGTTTAGGTTTAGGTTTAGGTTATTGGTTTAGGGATTTCAAAATGGGTCGGGTTTAGGTTATAGGTTTTGGATTTGGTTTACGTTATAGGTTATGCTTAAGGTTTAGGTTTTTGTATTTGAGAGTGGGTTCGGGTTAAAGTTATAGGTTTTGGTTTTGGTTTAGGTTACACGTTTTGGCTAAGGTTTAGGTTCTTGGATTTTAGAGTGGGTTCGGGTTTAGGTAAAAGGTTTTGGTTTTCATTTAGGTTATAGGTTTTGATTTAGGTTTAGGTAATGGTTTAGGTTTAGGCTTAGGTTTTTGCATTTGAGAATGGGTTTGAGTTTACGTTATGTGTTTTGGATTTGGTTTAGGTTTAGGTTTTTGGATTAGAGAATGGGTTTGGGTTTAGGTTATAGGTTTTGGTTTTGGTTTAGGTTATATGTTTTGGATTTGAGAATGGGTTCGGGTTTTGGTTATAGGTTTTAGTTTTGGTTTAGGTTATAGGTTTTGATTTTGGTTTAGGTTATAGGTTTTTGTTTAGGTTTAGGTTAAGGTTTATGTTATAGGTTTTGGGATTTGAGAATGGGTTCGGTTTAGGTTATAGGTTTTGGTTTTGGTTTAGGTTATATGTTTTGGTTAAGGTTTCGGTTTTATATTTGAGAATGGGTTCGGGTTTAGGTTATAGGTTTTGGTTTTGGTTTAGGTTATAGGTTTTGGGATTTGAAAATGGGTTTGGGTTTTGGTTATAGGTTTTGGTTTTGGTTTTCATTTAGGTTACGAGTTTTTAGATTTGGGAATGGGTTATGGTGTAGGTTATAGTTTTTGAGATTTGAGAATGGGTTCGGGTTTAGGTTATAGGTTTTGGATTTGATTTAGGTTATAGGTTTTGTTTTGGTTTTGGTTATAGGTTTTGTTTTGAGTTTAGTTTAAGGTTATACGTTTTTGGATTTGAGAATGGGTACGGTTTAGCTTATAGGTTTTAGTTTTGGTTTAGTTTATATGTTTTGGTTAACGTTTAGGTTTTTGATTTGAGAATGGGTTCGGGTTTAGGTTATAGTTTTTGGTTTTGGTTTCGGTTATAGGTTTTGGGATTTGAGAATGGGTTCGGGTTTAGGTTATAGGTTTTGGTTTTGGTTTTGGTTTTGTTTATAGGTTTTGGGATTTAAGAATGGGTTCGGGTTTAGGTTATAGGTTTTGGTTTTGGTTTTGGTTATAGGTTTTGGTTTAGGTTTAGGTTAAGGTTATAGGTTTTCGGATTTGAGAATGGGTTCGGGTTTAGGTTATAGGTTTTGGTTTTGGTTTAGGTTACATGTTTTAGTTAAGGTTTAGGTTAAGGTTATAGGTTTTGGGATTTGAGAATGGGTTCGGTATAGGTTATTGGTTTTGGTTTTGGTTTAGGTTAGCGGTTTTGGGATTTGAGAATGGTTTCGGGTTTAGGTTATAGGTTTTGGTTTTGGTTTAGGTTATTGGTTTTGGGATTTGATAATGTGATCGGGTTTAGGCTATAGGTTTTAGTTTTGGTTTTGGTTATAGGTTTTGGTTTAGGTTTAAGTTAAGGTTATAAGTTTTGGGATATGGGAATGGGTTCGGGTTTAAGTTATAGGTTTTGGTTTTAGTTTAGGTTATAGGTTTTGGTTAAGGTTTAGGTTAAGGTTATAGGTTTTGGAATTTGACAATGGGTTTGCGTTTCGATTATAGGTTTTGGTTTTGTTTTAGGTTATATGTTTTGGTATAGGTTTAGGTAAAGGTTTAGGTTATAGGTTTTAGAATTTGAGAATGGGTTCGCGTTTAGGGTATAGGTTTTGGATTTGGTTTAGGTTCTAGGCTTTGGGATTTGAGAATGGGTTTGGGTTTAGGTTATAGGTTATGGTTTTTGTTTTGGTTATAGGTTTTCGTTTAGGTTTAGGTTAAGGTTATAGGTTTTGGGATTATAGAATGTGTTCGGGTTTAGGTTATAGTTTTTGGTTTTGGTTTAGGTTATAGGTTTTAGTTATGGCTTAGGTTTTTAGATTTAAGAATGGGTTCGGGTTTAGGTTATAGGTTTTAGTTTTGGTTTAGGTTATAAGTTTTGGGATTTAAGAATGGATTTAGGTTTACGTTATAGGTTTTGGTTAAGGTTTAGGTTTTTAGATTTGAGAATGGGTTCGGGTTTAGTTAAAGGTTTTGGCTTTGGTTTAGGTTATAGGTTTTGGTATAGGTTTAGGTTATAAGTTTTGGGATTTGAGAATGGGTTTGGGCTTAGGTTATAGGTTTTGGATTTGGTTTAGGATATAGGTTTTGGGATTTATGAATGGGTTCGGGTTTAGGTTATAGGTTTTGGTTTTGGTTTAGGTTTTGGATTTGAGAATGGGTTCGGGTTTAAGTTATACGTTTTGGATTTGGTTTAGGTTATAGTTTTTGGGATTTGAGAATGGATTCGGGTTTACGTTATAGGTTTTGGTTTTGGTTATAGGTTTTGGTTAAGGTTTAGGTTTTCGGATTTGAGAATGGGTTCGGGTTTTGGTTATAGGTTTTGGTTTTGGTTTTGGTTATAGGTTTTGGTTTTGGTTTAGGTTAAGGTTTAGGTTTAGGTTTAGGATTTTGGATTTGAGAATGGATTCGTGTTTAGGTTATAGGTTTTGGTTTCTGTTTAGGTTTAGGTTTTTCGATTTGAGAATGGGTTCGGGTTTGGTTATAGGTTTTGGTTTTGGTTTCGGTTATAGGTTTTGGTTTAGGTTTAGGTTTTGGTTTAGGTTTTGGTTTTGAGAATGGGTTCGTGTTTATGTTATAGGTTTTGGTTTTGGTTTAGGTTAAGGTTTGGTTTAGTTTATAGGTTTTCGGATTTGAGAATGAGTTCGGGTTTACGTTATAGGTTTTGGATTTGGTTTAGGCTATAGGTTTAGGGATTTGAGAATGGGTTCGAGTTTAGGTTATAGGTTTTGGTTTTGGCTAAGGTTTAGGTTTTTGGATTTGAGAATGGGTTCGGGTTTAGGGTATAGGTTTTGATTTTAGTTTAGGTTATAGGTTCGACTTTTGGTTTTGGTTATAGGTTTTGGTTAAGGTTTAGGTTATAGGTATTTTTAAGGTTTGGGTTTTGGATTCTAGAATGGGTTCGGGTTTAGGTTATTGGTTATGGCTTTGGTTTAGGTTATAGGTTTTGGGATTTGAGAATGGGTTCATGTTTAGGTTAAAGGTTTTGGTGTTGGTTAAGGTTAAGGTTTTAGTTTAGGTTATATGTTTTTGGATTTGAGAATGGGTTTGGGTTTAGGTTATTGGTTTTGGTTTTGGTTTAGGTTATAGGTTTTGGGATTTGAGAATGGGTACGGGTTTAGGTTATAGGTTATGGTTTTGGTTTTGGTTTAGGTTAGAGGTTTTTGGATTTGAGAATGGGTTATGGTTTAGGTTATAGGTTTTGGGATTTGAGAATGGGTTCGGGTTTAGGTTATTGGTTTTGGGATTTTAGAATGGGTTCCGGTTTAGGTTATAGTTTTTGGTTTTGGTTTTGGTTATAGGTTTTTTTATTTGATATTGGGTTCGGGTTTAGGTTATAGGTTTTGGTAATTGGTTTTGGTTTAGGTTTAGGATAAGGTTATAGGTTTTGGGATTTGGGAATGGGTTCGGGTTTAAGTAATAGGTTTTGCTTATGGTTTAGGTTATAGGTTTTGGTTAAGGTTTAGGTAATGGTTTAGGTTTTTGGATTTGAGAAACAGAGTTTTGGTTTTGGTTTAGGTTTAGGTTATAGGTTTTTGTTTAGGTTTATGTAAAGGTTTAGGTTATAGGTTTTGGGATTTGAGAATGGGTTCGGGTTTAGGTTATAGGTTTTATATTTGGTTTAGGTTATAGGTTTTGGGATTTGAGAATGGGTTCGAGTTTAGGTTATAGGTTTTGGTTTTGGATAAGGTTTAGGTTTTTAGATTTGAGAATGGGTTCGGGTTTAGGTTATAGGTTTTTGGTTTTGTTTTGGTTTAGTTTATAGGTTATGGGATTTGAGAATAGGTTCGGGTTTAGGTTATAGGTTTTAGTTTTGATTTTGGTTATAGGCTTTGGTTAAAGTTTAGGTTTTAGGTTTTTTTAAGGTTTAGTTTTTGAATTTGAGAATGGGTTCGGGTTTAGGTTATATGTTATGGCTTTGGTTTAGGTTATAGGTTTTAGGATTTAAGAATGGATTCGGGTTTAGGTTATAGGTTTTGGTTTTGGTTAAGGTTAAGGTTTTACTTTAGGTTATATGTTTTTGGATTTTAGAATGGGTTCGGGTTTGGGTTATAGGTTTTGGTTTTGATTTAGGTTATAGGTTTTGGGATTTGAGAATGGTTTTGGGTTTATGTTATAGGTTATGGTTTTGGTTATAGGTTTTTCGATTTGAGAATGGGTGATGGTTTAGGTTATAGGTTTTGGGATTTGAGAATGGGTTCGGGTTTAGGTTATCGCTTTGGATTTGGTTTAGGTGATAGGTTTTGGGATTTGAGATTGGTTTCTGGTTTAGGTTATAGTTTTTGGCTTTGAGTTATGTTATAGGTTTTGGTTAAGGTTTAGGTTTTTGGATTTGCGATTTGGTTTGGGTTTAGTTTATAGGTTTTGGTTTTTGTTGAGGTTATAGGTTTTGAGATTTGAGAATGGGTTCGAGTTTAGGTTATAGGTTTTGGATTTGGTTTAGGTTAAAGGCTTTGGGCTTTGAGAATGGGTTCGGGTTTATGTTTTAGGTTTTGATTTTGGTTTTGGTTATAGGTTTTGGTTTAGGTTTAGGTTAAGGTTATAGGTTTTGGGATTTGAGAATGGGTTAGGGTGCGGTTATAGGTTTTGGTTTTGGTTTAGGTTAAAGGTTTTGGGATTTGAGAATGGGTTCGAGTTTAGGTTTTAGGTTTTGGTTTTGGTTTAGGTTATAGGTTTTGGGATTTGAGAATGGGTTCGGTTTAGGTTATAGGTTTTAGTTTTGGTTTAGGTTATAGGTTTTGTGATTTGATAATGGGTTCGAGTTTAGGTGATAGGTTTTGGTTTTGGTTTTCGTTATAAGTTTTGTTTTGGGTTTAGTTTAAGGTTATAGGTTTTGGGATTTGAGAATGTGTTCGGGTTTATGTTGAGGTTTTGGTTTTGGTTTAGGTTATAGGTTTTGGTTAGGTTTGGGTTTTGGATTTGAGAATGGGTTCGGGTTTAGGTTTTAGGTTTTGGTTTTGGTTTAGGTTATGGGTTTTGGGATTTGAGAATGGGTTCGGGTTTAGGTTATAAGTTTTAGTTTTGGTTTAGGTTATAATTTTTGGGATTTGATAATGGGATTAGGCTTAGGTTATAGGTTTCGGTTTTAGTTTTGGTTATAGTTTTTGGTTTAGGTTTAGGTTAAGGTTGTAAGTTTTGGGATTTGAGAATGGGTTCGGTTTAGGTTATAGGTTTTGCTTTGGTTTAGGTTATAGGTTTTGGTTAAGGTTTGGGTTAAGGTTATAGGTTTTGGGATTTGAAAAGGTGTTTGGGTTTAGGTTATAGGTTTTGGTTTAAGTTTAGGTTAAGGTTGAGGTTATATGTTTTGGTTTAAGTTTAGGTTAAGGTTTAGGTTATAGGTTTTGGGATTTGAGAATGGGTTCGTGTTTAGGTTATAGGTTTTGGATTTGGTTTAGGTTAAAGTTTTGGGATTTGAGAATGGGTTCGGGTTTAGGTTATAAGTTTTGGTTTTGCTTTTGGTTATAGGTTTTGTTTAGTTTTAAGTTAAGGTTATAAGTTTTGGGATTTGAGAATGGGTTCGAGTTTAGGTTATAGGTTTTGGTTTTGGTTGAGGTTATAGGTTTTGGTTAAGGTTTAGGTTTTTGGGTTTGAGAATGGGTTCGAGTTTAGGTTATCGGTTTTAGTTTTGGTTTAGGTTATAGGTTTTGGGATTTGAGAATGGGTTCGGGTTTAGGTTATAGGTTTTGGTTTTGGTTTAGGTTATAGGTTTTGGGATTTGAGAATTGGTTCGGGTTTATGTATAGGTTTTGGTTTTGGTTTGAGGTTTTGGTTAAGGTTTAGGTTTTGGATTTGAGAATGGGTTTGGGTTTAAGTTATAGGTTTTGGTTTTGGTTTAGGTTGTTTGACGTTTTGGTTAATGTTTAGGTTTTGGATTTGAGAATGGGTTCGGGTTTAAGTTATAGGTTTTGGTTTTTTAGTTTAGGTTTAGGTTAGGTTTAGATTTTTTGGATTTGAGAATGGGTTCGAGTTTAGGTTATAGGTTTTAGTTTTAGTTTAGATTTTGGGATTTGAGAATGGGTTCGAGGTTTAGGTTATAGATTTTAGGATTTTTTTAGGTTAAAGGTTTTGGTTAAGCTTTATTTAATTTGAAATGGGTTCGGGTTTAGGTTATAGTTTTAGTTTTGTTAGGTAAGTTTTGGATTTCATATCCCTTTGGTTGTCAAATTTTGTAGTGCCAAAACCTATATGTCTTGTACTTCTTGTGTTTATTGTTTTTGATTACACAATGCTTCAAGACAACATCATGAATGAAGAATGTTTTCAAGACAAGATCATGAATGAAGAATATTTTCAAGACAAGATCATAAATGAAGAATGCTTGCAAGACATGTCATGAATGAAGTCTACAACAATAGAAGACTCCAAGTTTGTTTCTATCAAGTTCAAGATTAGAAGACTTCATCAAGACAAGTCAAGAATGTACCAAGCTCGAGAAAGACCATCAACTCGACTCAAGCTTCTACTTCAAGATCATCTGAGAATACAGACCTTCAAGACTTCAAATGTCCATCTCACTCAAGGTTTGTTTGACCTTAGATTGACCTTAGGTTGGTCTATATGATAGGTCATTCTGGATACATAATCTGAATATTTTAATTTACTTGGTGTGACTGTTCTAAGATCAGTCCTAGAAATCTTAAGACCAGTCCTAGCTTTGCTTCGACTAGTCTTAGGTTTCTCAGGACCAGTCCTAGGTTGTTACAGATTTTTGGATTTTCTTAGTTGTCCTTTGACTAGTCCTGGACTTGCTTCGACCAGTCCTGAGAAGTCCTACGACTCATCCTTCGAGCAGTCGTAGTTCTACGACTCGAACTCCAGCGACTTATCTCGAGTATCACGACCGGTCGTAGGTGTCTCACGACCAGTCGTAGGTGGTCCACGACCGGTCGTAGACTACCTAAGGCCAGTCGTGAGTATAGCAAATCTAATCCCGCGGAAATCTTTCAAAATCTTTGACGCTACGACCAGTCCTAGGATTCTAAGACCAGTCGAAGATGGGATTTTTGAAGCTATAAATAGTGCACAAATTTTAGAGTTTATTCATTCCATTCCATTCAATTCAAGCGATTTAAGGCTATACTTTGAGATAAGTAGTGATTATTTTTTAAGCTATTGTGCATATTTAATATTCCTTTTGTTAGCATTTTTCTATTGTGATTTTGATCCATATTCCAATCTTATTTAGAAAAGAGGAATTTGTGATATTCCTTCTTCTGGGATCAAAATTAAATAGACCTTGCTCTTCTTGATTTAATCTAAAATCAATTAGACTTAGAACCATTCTTTATGTAAGTATTGGACATTGAACGACATATCATTCATCTACTCCGATTGGTTTTACTGGGCTACTTCAAAAGGAGATCCATGTATTTTAGTTTGTAATTTACTTTCTCTGGTTTTTTTTAGATTTGTCAGAAAAATCTCATTGTTTTGGTTATCTAAGGAGAGCCAGAAAACTCAGATTGTGGGGGTTTTTAGATTGTGTAAGCCCGAGATAAAAAGACACAATTGTGAAGGTTTTGGGTGAACCTGTGAAAACCTATTTTGATAGTGAATGCTAATATCCCCTGTGTGAGGATATTAGGAGTGGAGTAGCATTCTGTGTGGCTTGTTGGCTATTTTGAGTTGGTGAACACACAAAGTAACCACTATATATCGTTGTGTTGTGGATGTGCTTGATTTCTTTATTCATTTATTCCTTTATTATTGTGGATTGCTTTTGTGGATGAATGTTGTAATTTTCATTTCAAGCAAGTGTGGTTGAATGGTGTAATAACTTAGGATTTATTTCTTTAAGTTATTCTTGATTTATTTTCCATATCATTTGTGTTTTCTAGATCGTTCTAGAAATAAGGTTGTCCTACCATAAGCCATTGGTTTTTGGTGTAAGGTTGTCCTTAGAACTGATTTAGTATCATTCTCATATTTTATGTGCTTTGAGATTGTTATTATTTCAGCATTGTTATTTATATCTTTTATTATTCCGCTATTTTAAGTTTTATTTGACATTGCCCTATTCACCCCCCTCTAGGGCATATAGCTTGGCCCTTTCAGTTATAGGTTTTGGGATTTGATAATGGGTTCGGGTTTAGGTTACAGGTTTTGGTTTTGGTTTAGGTTATTAGTTTAGGTTTAGGTTTAGGTTAAGGTTTAGGTTTAGGTTTAGGTTATAGGTTTTGGGATTTGAGAAAGGGTTTGAGTTTAGGTTATAGGTTTTGGGATTTGAGAATGGGTTCGGGTTTAGGTTATAGGTAATGGTTTTGGTTTTGGTTTAGGTTATAGGTTTTGATTTGAGAATGGGTTATGGTTTAGGTTTTAGAAATCGGGTTCATGTTCGGGATTGGGTTTAAGTTTTAGTTTTCAAGTTTATGTTTGGGTTTGGGTTTACATTAGGGAATTGAGATTAGGATTATGTGTATGTTTAACTCTAAGGAATTGAGTTTAGGTTATAGGTTTAGGGAAAGGTTAGGTTTAGGTTTTGGGATTTGGGATTTGGGAATAATTTTAGGTTATAAGTATAGGTTTGGGTTAGGTTATAGGTTAAGGATTAGGGATTTGAGTTTAGGTTATTAGTTTTGGTTTAGGTTATAGGTTTTGATTTAGGTTAAGGTTATAGGTTTTGGAATTTGAGAATGGGTTAGGGTTTAGGTTATAGGTTTTGGTTTTGGTTGAGGTTATAGGTTTTAGTTAAGGTTTAGGTTTTGGGTTTGAGAATGGGTTCAAGTTTAAGTTATAGGTTTTGGTTTTGGTTTAGGTTATACGTTTTGGGATTTGAGAATGGGTTCGGGTTTAGGTTAAAGGTTTCGGTTTTGGTTTAGGTTATAGGTTTTGGGATTTGAGAATGGTTTCTGGTTTAGGTTATAGTTTTTAGTTTTGAGTTATGTTATAGGTTTTGGTTAAGGTTTAGGTTTTTAGATTTGATATTTGGTTCGGGTTTAGGTCATAGGTTTTGGTTTTGGTTGAGGTTATAGGTTTTGAGATTTGAGAATGGGTTCGGGTTTAGGTTATAGGTTTTGGATTTGGATTAGGTTATAGGCTTTGGGCTTTAAGAATGGGTTCGGGTTTATGTTATAGGTTTTGATTTTGGTTTTGGTTATAGGTTTTGGTTTAGGTTTAGGTTAAGGTTACTGAGTTTTGGATTTGTGAATGGGTTCGGGTTTAGGTTATAGGTTTTGGTTTTGGTATAGGTTAAAGGTTTTGGGATTTGAGAATGGGTTCGGGTTTAGGCTATAGGTTTTGGTTCCGGTTTTGGTTATAGGTTTTGGGATTTGAGAATGGGTTCGGTTTAGGTTATAGGTTTTGGTTTTGGTTTAGGTTATAGGTTTTGTGATTTGATAATGGGTTCGACTTTAGGTTATAGGTTTTGGTTTTCGTTATAGGTTTTAGGTTTGGGTTTAGTTTAAGTTTATAGGTTTTGGGATTTGAGAATGGGTTCGAGTTTAGGTTCTGATTTTGGTTTTGGTTTAGGTTATAGGTTTTTGTTAAGGTTTAGGTTTTGGATTTGAGAATGGGTTCGGGTTTAAGTTATAGGTTTTGGTTTTGGTTTAGGTTATGAGTTTTGGGATTTGAGAATGGGTTCGGGTTTAGGTTATAGGTTTTGGTTTTGGTTTAGGTTATAGTTTTGGGATTTGATAATGGGTTCGAGTGTTTAGGTTATAGGTTTCGGTTTGGTTTTGGTTATAGGTTTTGTTTAGGTTTAGGTTAAGGTTATAAGTTTTGGGATTTAAGAATGGGTTCGGGTTTAGGTTTTAGGTTTTAGCTTTGGTTTAGGTTATAGGTTTTGGTTAAGGTTTAGGTTAAGGTTATAGGTTTTGGGATTTGAGAATGTGTTTGGGTTTAGGTTATAAGTTTTGGTTTTGGTTTAGGTTATAGGTTTTGGTTTTAGTTTAGGTTATGGTTTAAGTTAGGTTATAGGTTTAGGATTTGAGAATGGGTTCGTGTTTAGGTTATAGGTTTTGGATTTGGTTTAGGTTAAATGTTTTGGGATTTGAGAATGGGTTCGGGTTTAGGTTATAGGTTTTAGTTTTGGTTTTGGTTATAAGTTTTGTTTAGTTTTAGGTTAAGGTTATAAGCTTTGGTATTTGAGAATGGGTTCGGGTTTAGGTTATAGATTTTGGTTTTGGTTGAGGTTATAGGTTTTAGTTAAGGTTTCGTTTTTAGGTTTGAGAATGGGTTCGAGGTTTAAGTTATAGGTTTTGGTTTTGGTTTAGGTTGTTGGTTTTGGGATTTGAGAATGGGTTCGGGTTTAGGTTATAGGTTTTGGTTTTGGTTTAGGTTATAGGTTTTAGGATTTGAGAATGGTTTTTGGTTTAGGTTATAGTTTTTAGTTTTTACTTATGTTATAGGTTTTGGTTAAGGTTTAGGTTTTGGATTTGAGATTTGGTTCGGGTTTAGGTTATAGGTTTTGGTTTTGGTTGAGGTTATAGGTTTTGAGATTTGAGAATGGGTTCGGGTTTAGGTTATAGGTTTTGGATTTTGTTTATGTTATAGGCTTTGGCTTTGAGTATGGGTTCGGGTTTATGTTATAGGTTTCGATTTTGATTTTAGGTTATAGGTTTTGGTTTTTTGGTTTAGGTTAAGGTTATAGGTTTTGGGATTTGAGAATGGGTTCGGGTTTAGGTTATAGGTTTCCGTGTTGGTTTTAGTTATAGGTTGTTGTTTAGTTTTAGGTTAAGGTTATAGGTTTTGGGATTTGAGAATGGGTTCGGGTTTAGGTTATAGGTTTTAGGTTTGGTTGAGGTTATAGGTTTGTCCAAGGTTTAGGTTTTGGGTTTGAAAATGGGTTCGGGTTTAAGTTATAAGTTTTGGTTTTTGGTTTAGGTTGTTGGTTTTGGGATTTGAGAATGGGTTCGGGTTTAGGTAATAGGTTTTGGTTTTGGTTTAGGTTATATGTTTTGGGATTTGAGAATGGTTTTAGGTTTAGGTTATAGTTTTTTTTTGAGTTATTATAGTTATAGGTTTTAAGGTTAAGGTTTAGGTTTTTGGATTTGAGATTTGGTTCGGGTTTAGGTTATAGGTTTTGGTTTTGGTTGAGGTTATAGGTTTTGAGATTTGAGAATGGGTTCGAGGTTTAGGTTATAGGTTTTGGATTTGGTTTAGGTTATAAGCTTTGGGCTTTAAGAGAATGAGTTCGGGTTTATGTTATAGGTTTTGATTTTAGTTTTAGTTATATGTTTTGGTTTAGGTTTAGGTTAAGGTTATAGGTTTTGGGATTTGAGAATGGGTTCGGGTTTAGGTTATAGGTTTTGGTTTTGGTTTTGGTTATAGGTTTTGTTTAGTTTTAGGTTAAGGTTATAGGTTTTGGTTTTGGTTGAGGTTATAGGTTTTGGTTAAGGTTTAGGTTTTTGGGTTTGAAAATGGGTTTAGGATTAAGTTATAGGTTTTGGTTTTGGTTTAGGTTATAGGTTTTAGGATTTGAGAATGGGTTCGTGTCACGCCCCAGACTCGGTAACCGGACTCACAAGGAACCCGATGGCCGGTTAGGTTATACTTGACCTCAGTACCCCATTCTCGGCTCTGAGGCGGCAGTTAGATCCCTGGATCCTACAAGGAGGATTTTCATAACAGTATAATCATTACCAATACGAGCATACCCAAGATCACAGCAAGTACATCTGGAAGTAACAAAGGATACATATCACAAAATTCACTAAGAATTTGAACTTTTACAAGCTTACATCAGGTCCGAAAGGACATACATAAGATAATGGGAAAAGAGAGAAGAGTCAGCAACACTGGAGTCCTCAAGCTCAACTCTACTCCACGCTCTGTTGCTACGATGCCTGCCTAGGATTTCCTGCACGCATCAATCGTGCATAAGCTTATAGAAAGCTTAGAGGGTGGTGAAAGTGGGTGATAATAGTGCTCAGAAGAAGATAGAGAATGCAGAAGGAAGTCATGATCAATACCAATACCACTAGCCTTACCAAGGCTATCATGAATGCAAGAAACTATACCAAGGCAGTATGATCATGCAGGAAGCCATACCAAGGCTATATAATGCAATGAGTACTATGATGCAATGAGTACTGTAATGCCATGAGTACTGTAATGCTTATGCGATGAGTACTATAATGCAATGAGTACTGTAATGCAATATGAGGCTTACACAGCCAATGCAAATGCAATGCGAAGTAATGTCAGTGCTCATATCCAATCCACATATCAAATACATTTCCATCATAAGGAAATCACCGGGGTCCATTACACTTCTTGGATGACTGCGCGCTCTACAGACCCGCACAGTCAAACGAGCGTAAGAGACCTCACTACCCCTGCTGCGACAAACCAATCACCGGCAAAGGGCACGAAAGTAGCGGACCCATTCACGTTAGCCGGTCGACTCGGCCTAGCAATGCCCCCTTACGTCGGTGAGTAAGGCCACACCCCTATCCAACCGACTACACGACAGTGGGAGTCACGGCCCTAACGGTATAAGGCCCTCATGCGCTCATATATACCACCCTAGGTCACGCGGTTGGAGCAGATCCTGGTACCACGGAAGTTTTAGGAATTTCACCCATGGGCATCCTATGCACCCGGTATGCTCAAGTAACATTTTCGGTGTCCAAACATGGCCATCCACGATGTATCTGTGGAGGCTACAACCCTGATGAAGCAAGGGCGATAATGCTCATATGCTATGTAATGTCGGATGCATGAATCACACAATCAACCATGCATCAATCCCAAGCATCCAACGTGCTCAAGAGGGGATACTACGTCCCTCGGGGAAGGTATCATGCAATGCCCAATGACACAATATGACCACACACACAGTGTCAACCAAGCATACAATGATGCACATGGTCATGAGGATGAATTTAATCACACTATGCGGCGATACACAATGTATATTACATTCCTCCTATCCAAGAAGGAACCAAGACCAGGTACTTGACAATATCCTTAAGGAATCCAACTTCTAGTGGGGGCCCATTTACCTAGGGTAGCCCACGAACTAAGTATACAAGCTACGGGTCTAAGTAATGTGAAAATGAGCCTAACAAGAGTCTAAGATGAGTATCTAATCACATTTAGATACAATCGGGCCTAGAGGGGTCCATAATGGGGACATTTAACCACCATTCCCCAAGAAGCATCTCAACCACGAACTATATGGATACAAGGCCCAAGGCCCTACATTCAAGATAAGAACACAGGTAACCACATACATACATTCCTCATAATAGGCCATAAAAAGATACAATACCACTTTTAACAACATGGGCCCCAAGAGAGAAATTAAGGCCCAAGGCTCAATTCCCAATGGCCATAGAATCCATGCATTAAGTTGGACTCGGTGGGCAGCCCGCATACACAATATACGGCCCAAAATAAGTTTAAGTTTGGATGATGAAATGGGCCCAACTACATCAGCCCAATAACTAGCAATTTAAGTGGGCAACTAAGGGCCCAATAATATCCTTATATTAGCCCACAGGTCCATTAAAATGGTGGAAGCTGGCCCAACATATGATTGGACTAAGCTGGGACATCCTAGCCCACTCTAGGCCTAAGGGATGTCCTAAAAATCTGATCTAAGATGGGGTCCTCATGTGATCACTAAAGGTGACCCAAAAGAATGCATTTATTAAGCCAAAGATTATAAGAAAACATAAGCATGCAACACGCACACAAGTTCTCAATATGGTGGGTCCCATGTCTAATAAAGTTTCAACCATAACAATGTACATTTAAGGCCCCTTAATAAACGTTCAGCCTACTCTGCTTCCTGGGCTTGCGAAAGCCCAGAAATTAGTCAAATAAATGG
The DNA here is from genome assembly GCA_030180095.1 of Magnolia changhungtana. NCBI lineage: Eukaryota > Viridiplantae > Streptophyta > Magnoliopsida > Magnoliales > Magnoliaceae > Magnolia > Magnolia changhungtana. Next base: position 387,287 of record JASAUF010000644.1, on the reverse strand, counting down.
GAATGATCTCATGAAGGCCAACAATATTCATAGGGGGCCCACCAGATGGAGGGTGTGTATACATCAAGAAAAGATCAGGTGGGCCTGCTATTGGATTATGAATCCAAGATAGCAACCCAAGCTGCGAGAGAGTGCCTCCATGATCGGGCGATCCAAGGCTTGGACAAGCTGGACCACATGCATTAAGGTAGGTTCCACATACATACACATTGAGCCTTAAACAAATGGCCTAGGGTCTATGGTGGGCCTTTAACCATCCATAGAGAAACCTATGGGCCTACCTTAGGATCACCCAGGAGGACATCCAACCTCAACTGGTTTCTAAGAGGTAGCCCGCCACTACTCATAAATGTAAGGTCTAAAGCCCAAGCAATGCATGGCCTAATGGGCCATACACCAAGCCCAACTCATAGACCATATAGTGGGCCCCCAAGTAAGGTTTGGGCCTAACCACCAAGGTCATAATTCCACATGTTGTGGTGAGCTTCATGGGCAGCCCAGTAATTCATTTACATGGGCAAGTTTCACATTTAACACAAGTGAGTTGGGCCTCACTTTTGGCCCAAGTATAGGGTCAGTTTAGTGGGCGACCCAAGGGCCCAACTTCTTGTGTATTATTGCCCCTAAGCCCATCACAATAGATAGGAGACTATAGGCCCAAGATCAATGGGCCTATCCAAAAGAACTAAGTCCACAAGGCCTACTTGCTAACACAAACATGCATATAATATATCACATAATGGGCCCAAAAGAAATGGCCCAAACAAAAGCCATCCAATTCATACATTATGGTGGACTTGAAGGCAGCCCGTAAGTCCAATAATACACATGGGCAAGGCCTATACTGACAGTGTGGGCCTTGCCACATCAGCCCAAAGACTTAGCAAGGTCCCCACAATATACATTTATGCGGGCCTTGCAAGTCAGCCCACAATTAAGCACTTCATGAGGGCATCAAGGCTAATAAATGCACATGATCAGCTTGTAGACGACCCATTGGGCCCATGAATCAATAAGGTCAGCCCTTGCACAATCTTGGGCTCAAGGGATAGGTTTCCAGCCCATAGGGCCTATAAAACTATCAAAAATTCTGGTTAAGGCTAACCCACAACCACGACAAAGGTGGGCCTCAAGAGGGCACTCATTAAGCCCAAAATGTCTAAGGAAGGAGGGCAAAGAGTGTGTGCAACACTCCCTTAAATCTGGTGGGCCGCCATGGCTCCAAAAGATCAACTATGCACAAATTTGGGCCCCTTGCTGGAATTCCAGCCCACCCACTTCCTGGGCCTGCTGGAGTCCAGAAATTTATTTAATTTAAATGGGTTACTGACCCATGGTGACCCACACATATCACAGTGGGTCCCACCAGATAAGAAGGGGGATATACAACACTTACTTCAAGTGGGCCATGCCGTTAGAATGCAGGCCCAGCAGCCCAAGGTAGGGGCATGCCATGGTGGTTAGTCATTTGGGCCTGGGTATTTGGCCCAAAACTGACCCAATTTACAGGCCATACCACGGTCAGTCCAGGGGCCTGATGGCCCTGAAAATTTGTAGGATTGTCCTTCCATAGGTGGACCACAACCCCACAAAATTTCAGAATTTTGGACATCTAGAAATAATTTAATTAATTTGAATAAAACAAGCTGTCCAGAAAATCGGACTGGCCTGGACGTCCCAACGTGGTGGGCCAGTCCGGGCCTTGCCACGGTATGCACAGGGGTCCATTAGACCTGAAATTTGGTAGGTAAGTTCTACCATAAGTTTAATACCTTCCTGTAAATTTTTATAATTTTTGGATACTCAGAAGTATTTTAATTAATTTAAAGAATACAATCTGTACAGGGTGAAATACTGCTGGAATATAACTGTCCTGAATTTGGGCCATCAAATGGGTGGGTTCTGGGCCTCCAAAATTCTTGAAATTTGGACCTAAGGTCCCTCATTAATCTCACAACAAGGTGGGACCAAGAAATATGGCCCACCTTCTGAGAAAATATATTTTTTTTAATTTATTTTTATGAAACTATGCTGCTGGACTGCATAGCAGAAATTTCTGGCAGCCCACTATATTGGCCCACCCATTTGGATGCCCAAATGGGGTCCATTGGCCCTAAAATTTTGCAGGTAGGTCCTACCATGGGTGGGACACCTCTCTGCAAAATTTTAGAATTTTTGAGATATTAAAAGTATTTTATTTAACTCCTATAATTTATGGACAGCAAGGTATTTCTGAAATAATGTTGCTGCTGAAACAATGCTGCTGCCCCTGATTTGTGCACCCCATTAGAGTGGGTCCAGGTCTGCCAAATTTTAAGAAAATGTAGGACAAACATCCCTACACAAGTATACAATAAGGTGGGGTCCACAAAGGTAGCCCACCATTTCAGAAACAGACTGATAATTATGTTTGTACAACAAGCACAGTTGCTAGACAGTCCAGAAAATCTGGACTATCCACCCTCCTTGGCCCACTCTTTTGGGTGATCAAACGGGGGACGGATGATGGTGAAATTTGGGAACATCTAGGTGAGATCCCCACCTTTAAGAGGTATATATCAAATGGGACCAAACACCCCACCAATCATCCCCAAAACTGGCTTAAGACAGCTCAAAAATCTGTCCAGATGGCTTTTGGACAGCAACATAATACTTGAATTAAAATAATTATAATCACTATAAAAAGAGGAAATCAATCCATGGAAATTGTGGTATGGACCACCCCAGTGGGCCCAACAAACATCCAGACCATACCCCCTCCATAAAACCCATTGCATGTGCCCAAAATGGAGCAAATAGAGTGCCAATGTCCAAGGAATGGACAGCCATGGGCGTCCACTTTGCTTGGACGGTCTAGATATTCCGGGGCCACTAAGTGGGCCACACACATCAGAAAATCAAGAATAGAATAATGGAAAATAAAAATAATCCAGCCACAAGAGAGGAAAATGACATGCATTAAAGTAAAATGCCTTGATGGGGTCCATGGAGAATGGCCCCATCCATGGATCATGCATGCAAGGAAAAAGGGCCATTGGCCTTAACCATGGAGACATGAGGGACCTCCATCACCACTTGATGGGTCCCACAAGCTCCTAAGAAAGAAATAAGAAAGATCTAAGAGCACCCACCTAGATCAACGTTGAAACTTACATCACCATCATCTAGAGGCTCCAAGCAACATGGATCAATGGCTAAGATCAAGTGAGAAGGGGTAGATGAGGAGGTATTTTAGGGAGAAGGGGCTGGAGAAAATGGAGGAATTGCTGGCCATGGAGAGAATGAGAAGGAGGGAGAGAGATAAGGAGATAGAGAGAGAGAGAAAATCATAATTACCTATGGGAGGAGAAAACAAGGTTGTAGGGTAGAGTAGGCTTTTGGGTGGTGTGTGTGGGGTGGGTAGTGTGTGTGGGGTGGGTAGTGTTTATTCCATGGGAATTGTAGTGTGTGTGGGTGGTGTGCATGGGAACTTGTGTCAAGAGGAGTGGGGTCCACATGCATTTGTACAAAAAGTGGGCCACATGATGAAATGCTCATAACTTGAGATGTACACGTCGGATTAACGCATGGGATGCGGCGTTAGAATCGCGGCGCCGATACGGACAAGATGGTATGGGTCTCGGGTCAATCCGAGTCGGGTCTATGTGACCAAACTTAAGGATGACCACAACATAATCCAAGGGTCGCGAGTCGCCGGGATTCGACCGGTAGGACCGCGGGACCAAAATGAACGAAATGCACACTTATGCACACACATGCACACATGAGAACTTAGGTCGGGTCTCACAGTTCGGGTTTAGGTTATAGGTTTTGGTTTTGGTTTTGATTATAGGTTTTGGGATTTGAGAATGGTTTCTTGTTTAGGTTACAGTTTTTAGTTTTGAGTTATGTTATAGGTTTTGATTAAGGTTTAGGTTTTTGGATTTGAGATTTGGTTCGGGTTTAGGTTATAGGTTTTGGTTTTGGTTGAGGTTATAGGTTTTGAGATTTGAGAATGGGTCGAGTCTAGGTTTTAGGTTTTGGATTTGGTTTAGGTTATAGGCTTTGGGCTTTGAGAATGGGTTCGGGTTTATGTTTTAGGTTTTGATTTTAGTTGGTTATAGGTTTTGGTTTAGGTTTAGGTTAAGGTTATAGGTTTTAGGATTTGAGAATGGGTTCGGGTTTAGGTTATACGTTTTGGTTTTGGCTTAGGTTAAAGGTTTTGGGATTTGAGAATGAGGTTATAGGTTTTTTAGGTTTTAGTTTAGGTTATAGGTTTTGGGATTTGAGAATGGGTTCGGGTTTAGGTTATTGGTTTTGGTTTTGGTTTAGGTTATCGGTTTTGTGATTTGGATAATGGGTTCGAAGTTTAGGTTATAGGTTTTGGTTTTGGTTTTCATTATAAGTTTTGGTTTGGGTTTTCGGTTTAAGGTTATAGGTTTTGGGATTTGATAATGGGTTCGGGTTTAGTTTAGGTTTTAGTTTTGGTTTTGGTTAAGGTTTAGGTTTTTGGATTTGAGAATGGGTTCGTGTTTAAGTTATAGGTTTTGGTTTTGGTTTTAGTTTTGGTTAAGGTTATGGGTTTTGGGATTTGAGAATGGGTTCGGGTTTAGGTTATAGGTTTTGGTTTTGGTTTACGTTATAGTTTTTGGGATTTGATAATGGGTTCGAGTTTAGGTTATAGGTTTCAATTTTGGTTTTGGTTATAGGTTTTGGTTTAGGTTTAGGTTAAGGTTATAAGTTTTAGGGATTTGAGAATGGGTTCGGGTTTAGGTTATAAGTTTTGCTTTGATTTACGTTATATGTTTTGGTTAAGGTTTTGGTTAAGGTTATAGGTTTTGGGATTTGAGAATGTGTTCGGGTTTAGGTTATAAGTTTTGGTTTTAATTTAGGTTATAGGTTTTGGTTTAGGTTTTGGTTAAGGTTTAGGTTATAGGTTTTGGGATTTGAGAATGGGTTCGTGTTTAGTTATAGGTTTTGGATTTAGTTTAGGTTAAAGGTTTTGGGATTTGAGAATGGGTTCGGGTAGGTTATAGGTTTTGGTTTTAGTTTTGGTTATCGGTTTTGTTTGGTTTTTAGGTTAAGGTTATATGTTTTGGGATTTGAGAATGGGTTCGGGTTTACGTTATAGGTTTTGGTTTTGGTTGAGGTTATCGGGTTTGGTTAAGGTTTAGATTTTTTTTGGGTTTGAGAATGAGTTCGGGTTTAATTTATAGTTTTTGGTTTTGGTTTAGGTTATAGGTTTTGGGATTTGAGAATGGGTTCGGGTTTAGGTTATAGGTTTTGGTTTTGGTTTTGGTTATAGGTTTTGGGATTTGAGAATTGGTTCCTGGGTTAACGTTATAGGGTTTTGGTTTTGGTTATAGGTTTTGGTTAAGGTTTAGGTTTTGGATTAGAGAATGGGTTCGGGTTTAGGTTATAGGTTTTGGTTTTGGTTTAGGTTATAGGTTTTGGTTAATGTTTAGGTTTTTGGATTTGAGAATGGGTTCGGGTTTAGGTTATAGGTTTTGGTTTTGGTTTAGGTTTAGATTTAGGGATTTTGGATTTGAGTGTGGGTTTAGTTTTTAGGTTAGAGATTTTAGTTTTGGTTTAGGTTAAAGGTTTTGGGATTTAGAATGGGTTCGAGAATGGGTTCGGGTTTAGGTTATAAGTTTTGGATTTGGTTTTGGTTATAGGTTTTGGTAAAGGTTTAGGTTTTTGGATTTGAGAATGGGTTCGGGTTTAGGGTTATAGGTTTTGGTTTTGGTTTTGGTTATAGGTTTTGGGATTTGATAATGGGTTCGGGTTTAGGTTATGAGGTTTTGGTTTTGGTTTGAGAATGTTATTTAGGTTATAGTTTTGGTTTAGGCTTAGGTTAAGGTTTAGGTTTAGGTTATAGGTTTTGGGATTTGAGAAAGGGTTAATTTAGGTTATAGGTAATGGTTTTGGTTTAGGTTTAAATTATAGGTTTTTGATTTGAGAATGGGTTATTTAGGTTTAGGTTTTGGGTTTTGGTTCGGGTTCATGCTTTTGGATTTGGGTTTAGGTTTTAGTTTTAAGTTTATGTTTGGGTTTAGGTTACAGGTTTTGGGAATTGAGATTTCGGATTAGGTTATGTTTAACTTTAGGGAATTATAGAGTTTTAAGGTTAGGTTATAGGTTTATGGAAAGGGTTAGGTTTAGATTATAGGTTTTGGGATTTGGGTTTTGGCTAATAATTTTAGGTTTTGGGTTTAGGTTTAGGTTAGGTTTTAGTTTTAGGTTTAAGGTTAGGGATTTGAGTTTAGGTTATTAGGTTTGGTTTAGGTTATAGGTTTTGGTTTTGGTTTAGGTTATAGGTTTTGGTTAGGTTTAGGATTTTGGATTTGAGAATGGGTTCGGGTTTAGGTTATAGGTTTAGGTTTTCCTTTAGGTTATAGGTTTTGGGATTTGAGAATGGGTTCGGGTTTAGGTTATAGGTTTTGGTTTTGGTTTTGGTTTAGGTTTTGGTTTAGGTTTAGTTTGGGTTAAGGTTTAGGTTTAGGTTATATGTTTTGGATTTGAGAATGGGTTCGGGTTTAGGTAATAGGTTTTGGATTTGGCTTAGGTTATAGGTTTTGGTTAAGGTTTAGTTTTGGATTTGAAAGATGAGTTCGGGTTTAAGTTGTAGATTTTGGTTTTGATTTAGGTTCTGAGTTTTGGCTAAGGTTTAGGTTTACTTGGATTTGAGAATGGTTCGGGTTTACTTTATAGGTTTTGGTTTTGGTTTAGGTTATAGGTTTTGGTTAAGGTTTGGTTTTGGATTTTAGAATGGGTTCGAATTTAGGTTATAGGTTTTGGTATTTGAGAATGGGTTCGGGTTTAGGTTATAGGTTTTGTTTTGGTTTAGGTTATAGGTTTTAGTTAAGGTTTAGGTTTTTGTATTTGAGAATGGGCAGTGCACGGTTTAGGTTATATGTTTTACTTTTGGATTAGGTTATAGGTTTTGGGATTTGAGAATGGGTTCGGGTTTAGATTATATGTTTTGGTTTAGGTTTAGGTTATGGGTTTTGGTTTAGGTTTTGGTTAAGGTTTAGTTTATAGTTTTTGGGATTTGAGAATGGGTTCGGGTTTAGGTTATAGGTTTTGGGATTTGAGAATGTGTTCGGGTTTAGGTAATAGGTTTTGGTTAATGGTTTTGGTTTTGGTTTAGTTTAAGGTTACAAGTTTTGGGATTTGAGAATAGGTTCGGGTTTAGGTTATAGGTTTTGGTTTAGGTTATAGGTTTTGATTTAGGTTAAGGTTTAGGTTTTGGATTTGAGAATGGGCTCGGGTTTAGGTTATAGGTTTAGGTTTTCCTTTAGGTTATAGGTTTTGTGATTTGAGAATGGGTTCGCGTTTAGGTTAGAGGTTTTGGTTTTGGTTTTGGTTAGTGGTTTTGGTTTAGGTTTAGGTTTGGGTTAAGGTTTAGGTTTAGGTTATATGTTTTTGGATTTGAGAATGGGTTCGGGTTTAGGTAATAGGTTTTGGATTTAGCTTAGGTTATAGGTTTTGGTTAAGGTTTAGGTTTTTGGATTTGATGATGGGTTCGGGTTTAAGTTGTAGATTTTGGTTTTGATTTAGGTTACAGGTTTTGGCTAAGGTTTAGGTTTCTGGATTTGAGAATTGGTTCGGGTTTACGTTATAGGTTTTGGATTAGGTTTAGGTTTTTGGATTTTAGAATGGGTTCGAATTTAGGTTATAGGTTTTGTGAATTGAGAATGGGTTCGGGTTTAGGTTATAGGTTTTGATTTTGGTTTAGGTTATAGGTTTTGGTTAAGGTTTAGGTTTTGTATTTAAGAATGGGTACGGGTTTAGGTTATAGGTTTTACTTTGGATTAGGTTATAGGTTTTGGGATTTGAGAATGGGTTCGGGTTTAGATTATATGTTTTGGTTTTGGTTTAGGTTATAGGTTTTGGTTTAGGTTTAGGTTAAGGTTTAGTTTATAGGTTTTGGGATTTGAGAATGGGTTCGGGTTTAGGTTATAGGTTTTGGGATTTGAGAATGAGTTCGGGTTTAGGTAATAGGTTTTGGTTAATGGTTTTGGTTTTGGTTTAGTTTAAGGTTACATGTTTTGGGATTTGAGAATAGGTTCGGGTTTAGGTTATAGGTTTTGGTTATAGGTTTTGGTTTGGGTTTAGTTTAAGGTTAAAGGTTTTGGGATTTGAGAATGGGTTCGCCTTTAGGTTATCGATTTTGGTTTAGGTTTAGGTTTTGATTAAGGTTTAGGTTATAGGTTTTGGATTTAAGAATGGGTTTGGGTTTAGGTTATAGGTTTTGGATTTGGTTTAGGTTATAGGTTTTGGGATTTGAGAATGGGTTCGGGTTTAGGTTATAGGTTTTGGTTATAGGTTTTGATTTAGGTTTAGGTTAAGGTTATAGGTTTTGTGATTTAAGAATGGGTTCGGGTTTAGGTTATAGGTTTCGGTTTTGGTTTAGGTTAAAGGTTTTGGTTATGGTTTAGGTTTTTAGTTTTGAGAATGGGTTTGGGTTTAGGTTATAGGTTTTGGTTTTGGTTTAGGTTATATTTTTTGCAATTTGAAAATGGGTTCGGGTTTAGGTTATAGGTTTGGGTTTTGGTTTAGGTTATAGGTTTTGGGATTTGATAATGGGTTCGGGTTTAGGTTATAGGTTTTGGTTTTGGTTTTAGTTATAGGTTTTAGTTTAGGTTAAGGTTAAGGTTATAGGTTTTGGGATTTGAGAATGGGTTCGGGTTTAGGTTGTTGGTTTTGGTTTTGGTTTAGGTTATAGGTTTTGGCTAAGGTTTAGGTTAAGGCTATAGGTTTTGGGATTTGAGAATGGGTTCGGGTTTAGGTTGTAGGTTTTGGTTTTGGTTTAGGTTATTGGTTTTGATTTAGGTTTAGGTCATGGTTTAGGTTATTGGTTTTGGTTTTGGTTTAGGTTATAGGTTTTGGTTAAGGTTTAGGATTTTGGTTTGGAGAATGGGTTCGGGTTTAGGTTATAGGTTTTGGTTTTGGTTTAGGTAATAGGTTTTGGGATTTGAGAAGGGGTTCGGGTTTAGGTTATAGGTTTTGGTTTTGCTTTTGGTTTAGGTTTAGGTTTGGGTTTGGGTTAAGGTTTAGGTTTTGGTTATATGTTTTTGGATTTGAGAATGGGTTCGGGTTTAGGTAATAGGTTTCGGATTTGGCTTAGGTTATAGGTTTTGGTTAAGGTTTAGTTTTTGGATTTGAAGATGGGTTCGGGTTTAAGTTGTAGATTTTGGTTTTGATTTAGGTTACTGAGTTTTGGCTAAGGTTTAGGTTTTCGGATTTGAGAATTGGTTCGGGTTTACGTTATAGGTTTTGGTTTTGGTTTAGGTTATAGGTTTTAGTTAAGGTTTAGGTTTTGGATTTTAGAATGGGTTCGAATTTAGGTTATAGGTTTTGGTATTTGAGAATGGGTTCGGGTTTAGGTTATAGGTTTTGGTTTTGGTTTAGGTTATAGGTTTTAGTTAAGGTTTAGGTTTTGTATTTGAGAATGGGTACGGGTTTAGGTTATAAGTTTTACTTTTGGATTAGGTTATTGGTTTTGGGATTTGAGAATGGGTTCGGGTTTAGATTATATGTTTTGGTTTTGGTTTAGGTTATCAATTTTGGTTTAGGTTTTGGTTAAGGTTTAGTTTATAGGTTTTGGGATTTAAGAATGGGTTCGGGTTTAGGTTATAGGTTTTGGGATTTGAGAATGTGTTCAGGTTTAGGTAATAGGTTTTGGTTCTTGGTTTTGGTTTTGGTTTAGTTTAAGGTTACAAGTTTTAGGATTTGAGAATAGGTTCGGGTTTAGGTTATAGGTTTTAATTATGGTTTTGGTTTGCGTTTAGTTTAAGGTTAAAGGTTTTGGGATTTGAGAATGGGTTCGCCTTTATGTTATAGGTTTTGGTTTTGGTTTAGGTTTTGGTTAAGGTTTAGGTTATAGGTTTTGGATTTGAGAATGGGTTCGGGTTTAGGTTATAGGTTTTGGATTTGGTTTAGGTTATAGGTTTTGGGATTTGAGAATGGGTTCGGGTTTAGGTTATAAGTTTTGGTTTTGGTTTTGGTTATAGGTTTTGATTTAGGTTTAGGTTAAGGTTATAGGTTTTGTGATTTAAGAATGGGTTCGGGTTTGGGTTATACGTTTTGGTTTTGGTTTAGGTTAAAGGTTTTGGTTAAGGTTTAGGTTTTTAGTTTTGAGAATGGGTTTGGGTTTAGGTTATAGGTTTTGGTTTTGGTTTAGGTTATATTTTTTACAATTTGAGAATGGGTTCGAGTTTAGGTTATAGGTTTGGGTTTTGGTTTTGGTTTAGGTTATAGGTTTTGGGATTTGATAATGGGTTCGGGTTTAGGTTATAGGTTTTGGTTTTGGTTTTAGTTATAGGTTTTAGTTTAGGTTAAGGTTAAGGTTATAGGTTTTGGGATTTGAGAATGGGTTCGGGTTTAGGTTGTTGGTTTTGTTCTGTTTAGGTTATAGGTTTTGGCTAAGGTTTAGGTTAAGGCTATAGGTTTTGGGATTTGAGAATGGGTTCGGGTTTAGGTTGTAGGTTTTGGTTTTGGTTTAGGTTATTAGTTTTGGTTTAGGTTGTAGGTTTTGGTTTTGGTTTAGGTTATAGGTTTTGGTTAAGGTTTAGGATTTTGGTTTAGAGAATGGGTTAGGGTTTAGGTTATAGGTTTTGGTTTTAGTTTTGGTAATAGGTTTTGGGATTTGAGAATGGGTTCGAGTTTAGGTTATAGGTTTGGATTTTGGTTTAGGTTATAGGTTTTGGGATTTGATAAGGGGTTCGGGTGTAGGTTATAGGTTTTAGTGTTGGTTTTAGTTATAGGTTTTGGTTTTGGTTTAGGTTAAGGTTATAGGTCTTAGGATTTGAGAATGGGTTCGGGTTTAGGTTATAGGCTTTGGTTTTGGTTTAGGTTATAGGTTTTGGTTAAGGTTATAGGTTTTGGGATTTGAGAATGTGTTTGAGTTTAGGTTATAAGTTTAGGTTTTGTTTTAGGTTGTAAGTTTTGGTTTAAGTTTAGGTTAAGGTTTTACAATTTGATAATGGGTTCGGGTTTAGGTTATAGGTTTTGGTTTTGGTTTTGGTTATAGGTTTTAGTTTAGGTTAAGGTTAAGGTTATAGGTTTTGGGATTTGAGAATGGGTTCGGGTTTAGGTTTTTGTTTTGGTTTTGGTTTAGGTTATAGGTTTAAGCTAAGGTTTAGGTTAAGGCTATAGGTTTTGGATTTGAGAATGGGTTCGGGTTTAGGTTATAGGTTTTGGTTTTGGTTTAGTTTTAGGTTATGGTTTAGGTTATAGGTTTTGGGATTTGAGAATGGGTTCGGGTTCAATAGGTTTTGGACTTGGTTTAGGTTATAGGTTTTGGCATTTGAGGTCCGGGTTTGGGTTTAGGTTATAGGTTTTTATTTTGGTTTTGGTTATAGGTTTTGGTTTAGGTTTTGGTTAAGGTTATAGGTTTTGGTTTTGGTTTTGGTTATTGGTTTTGGGATTTGAGATTGGGTTTGTGTTTAGGTTATAGGATTTGGTTTTGGTTTAGGTTATAGGTTTTGCTTTAGGTTTTGGTTAAGGTTTAGTTTATAGGTTTTGGGATTTTAGAATGGGTTCTGGTTTAGGTTGTTGGTTTTGGTTTTGGTTTTGGTTATAGGTTTTGGCTAAGGTTTAGGTTAAGGCTATAGGTTTTAGGATTTGAGAATGGGTTCGGGTTTAGGTTATAGGTTTTGGTTTTGGTTTAGGTTAATGATTTTGGATTTGAGAATGGGTTCGGGTTTAGGTTATAGGTTTTGGTTTTGGTTTAGGTTATAGGTTTTGGGATTTGAGAATGGGTTCCTAGGTTTAGGTTATAGGTTTTGGTTTTGGTTTAGGTTATATGTTTTGTGATTTGATAATGGGGTCAAGTTTAGGTTATAGGTTTTGGTTTTGGTTTTCGTTATAAGTTTTGTTTTGGGTTTAGTTTAAGGTTTTAGGTTTTGGGATTTGAGAATGGGTTCGAGTTTAGGTTCTGAGGTTTTGGTTTTGGTTTAGGTTATAGGTTTTGGTTAAGGTTTAGGTTTTGGATTTGAGAATGGGTTCGGGTTTAGGTTATAGGTTTTGGTTTTGGTTTAGGTTATAGATTTTGGGATTTTATAATGGTTTCGGGTTTAGGTTACTTGGTTTTGGTTTTGGTTTCGGTTATTAGTTTTGGTTTAGGCTTAGGTTAAGGTTTAGGTTTAGGTTATAGGTTTTGGGATTTGAGAAAGGGTTCGAGTTTAAGTTATAGGTTTTGGTTTTGGTTTAGGTTATTGGTTTTGGGATTTGAGAATGGGTTCGGGTTTAGGTTATAGGTAATGGTTTTGCTTTAAGTTTAGTTTATAGGTTTTTGATTTGAGAATGGGTCATGGTTTATGTTTTGGAAATCGGGTTCATGTTCGGGATTGGGTTTAAGTTTTGGTTTTCAAGTTTGTGTTTGGGTTTTGGTTTACATTAGGGAATTGAGATTAAGATTAGGTGTATGTTTAACTCTAGGGAATTGAGTTTAGGTTATAGGTTTAGGAAAGGTTAGGTTTAGGTTATAGGTTTTGGGATTTGGGAATAATTTTAGGTTATAAGTATAGGTTTAGGTTAGGTTATAGGTTAAGGATTAGGGATTTGAGTTTAGGTTATTATTTTTGGTTTAGGTTATAGGTTTTGGTTTAGGCTAAGGTTTAGGTTTTTGGATTTGAGAATGGGTTCGGGTTTAGGTTATAGGTTTAGGTTTTCCTTTAGGTTATAGGTTTTGGGATTTGAGAATGGGTTTGGGTTTAGGTTAGAGGTTTTGGATTTGGTTTTGGTTAGAGGTTTTGTTTTAGGTTTAGGTTTAGGTTTATGTTATAGGTTTTGGGATTTGAGAATGGGTTCGGGTTTAGGTAATAGGTTTTGGATTTGGTTTCGGTTATCATTTTGGTTTAGGCTTAGGTTAAGGTTTAGGTTTAGGTTATAGGTTTTGGATTTGAGAAAGGGTTCGAGTTTAGGTTATAGGTTTTGGTTTTGGTTTAGGTTATAGGTTTTGGGATTTGAGAATGGGTTCGGGTTTAGGTTATAGGTAATGGTTTTGGTTTAGGTTTAGTTTATAGGTTTTTGATTTGAGAATGGGTTATGGTTTATGATTTAGAAATCGGGTTCATGTTCGGGATTGGGTTTAAGTTTTGTTTTCAAGTTTGTGTTTGGGTTTTAGTTTACATTAGGGAATTGAGATTAGGATTAGGTGTATGTTTAACTCTAAGGAATTGAGTTTAGGTTATAGGTTTAGGGAAAGGTTAGATTTAGGTTATAGGTTTTGGGATTTGGGAATAATTTTAGGTTATAAGTATAGGTTTAGGTTAGGTTATAGGTTATGGATTAGGGATTTGAGTTTAGGTTATTAGTTTTGGTTTAGGTTATAGGTTTTGATTTAGGCTAAGGTTTAGGTTTTGGATTTGAGAATGGGTTCGGGTTTAGGTTATAGGTTTTGGTTTTCCTTTAGGTTATAGGTTTTGGGATTTGAGAATGGGTTCGGGTTTAGGTTAGAGGTTTTGGATTTGGTTTTGGTTAGAGGTTTTGTTTTAGGTTTAGGTTTGGGTTAAGGTTTTGGTTTAGGTTATAGGTTTTGGGATTTGAGAATGGGTTCGGGTTTAGGTAATAGGTTTTGGATTTGGCTTAGGTTATAGGTTTTGGTTAAGGTTTAGGTTTTTGGATTTGATAATGGGTTCTGGTTTAAGTTATAGGTTTTGGTTTTGGTTTAGGTTACGTGTTTTGAATAAGGTTTAGGTTTCTGGATTTGAGAATGGGTTCGAGTTTACGTTATAGGTTTTGGTTTGGGTTTAGGCTTATAGGTTTTGGTTAAGGTTTATGTTTTTAGATTTTAGAATGGGTTCGGGTTTAAGTTATAGGTTTTAGGATTTGAGAATGGGTTCGAGTTTAGATTATAGGTTTTGGTTTTCGTTTAGGTTATAGGTTTTGGTTAAGGTTTAGTTTATAGGTTTTGGGATTTCGAGAATGGGTTCGGGTTTAGGTTATCGGTTTTGGGATTTGAGAATGTGTTCGTGTTTAGGTTATATGTTTTGGATTTGGTATAGGTTAAAGGTTTTAGGATTTGAGAATGGGTTCGGGTTTAGGTTATAGGTTTTGGTTTTGGTTTTGGTTATAGGTGTTTGTTTAGTTTTAGGTTAACATTATATGTTTTGGGATTTGAGAATGGGTTCGGGTTTAGGTTATAGGTTTTGGTTTTGGTTGAGGTTATAGGTTTTGGTTAAGGTTTAGGTTTTTGGGTTTGAGAATGGGTCCGTTTAAGTTATAGGTTTTAGTTTTGGTTTAGGTTATAGGTTTTGGGATTTGTGAATGGGTTCGGGTTTAGGTTATAGGTTTTGGTTTTGGTTTAGGTTATAGGTTTTAGGATTTGAGAATGGTTTACGGTTTAGGTTATAGTTATTGGTTTTGTGTTATGTTGTAGGTTTTAGTTGAGGTTATAGGTTTTGTGATTTGAGAATGGGTTCGGAGTTTAGGTTATAGGTTTTAGCTTTGGTTTAGGTTATAGGCTTTGGGCTTTGAGATTGGGTTCGGGTTTATGTTATAGGTTTTGATTTTGGTTTTGGTTATAGGTTTTGGTTTAGGTTTAGGTTAAGGTTATAGGTTTTGGGATTTATGAATGGGTTTGGGTTTAGGTTATAGGTTTTGGTTTTAGTTTAGGTTAAATGTTTTTGGATTTGAGAATGGGTTCGGGTTTAGGTTATAGGTTTTGGTTTTGGTTTGGGTTATAGGTTATGGTATTTGAGAATGGGTTCGGTTTAGGTTATAGGTTTTGGTTTTGGTTTAGGCTATAGGTTTTGTGATTTAATAATGCGTTCGAGTTTAGGTTATAGGTTTTGGTTTTGGTTTTCGTTATAAGTTTTGGTTTGGGTTTAGTTTAAGGTTATTGGTTTTGGGATTTGAGAATGGGTTCGGGTTTAGGTTCTGAGTTTTGGTTTTGGTTTAGGTTACTGAGTTTTGGTTAAGGTTTAGGTTTTGGATTTAAGAATGGGTTCGGGTTTAGGTTATAGGTTTTGGTTTTGGTTTAAATTATAGGTTTTGGGATTTGATAATGGGTTCGGGTTTAGGTTACGGGTTTTGGTTTTGGTTTAGGTTATTAGTTTTGGTTTACGTTTAGGTTAAGTTTAGGTTTAGGTGATAGGTTTTGGGATTTGAGAAAGGGTTCGAGTTTAGGTTATTTTGGTTTAGGTTATAGGTTTTGGGATTTGAGAATGGGTTCGGAGTTTAGGTTATAGGTAATGGTTTTGGTTTAGGTTTAGTTTATAGGTTTTTTGATTTGAGAATGGGTTTTGGTTTATGTTTTGGAAATCGGGTTCATGTTCGGGATTGGGTTTAAGTTTTGGTTTTCAAGTTTATGTTTGGGTTTAGGTTTACATTTGGTAATTGAGATTAAGATTAGGTTTATGTTTAACTCAGGAAATTGAGTTTAGGTTATAGGTTTAGGGAAAGGTTAGGTTTAGGTTATATGTTTTGGGATTTGGGAATAATTTTAGGTTATAAGTATAGGTTTAGGTTAGGTTATAGGTTAAGGATTAGGGATTTGAGTTTAGGTTATTAGTTTTGGTTTAGGTTATAGGTTTTGATTTAGGCTAAGGTTTAGGTTTTGGATTTGAGAATGGGTTCGGGTTTAGGTTATAGGTTTTGGTTTTCCTTTAGGTTATAGGTTTTGGGATTTGAGAATGGGTTCGGGTTTAGGTTTGAGGTTTTGGTTAGAGGTTTTAGTTTAGGTTTAAGTTTGGGTTAAGGTTTAGGTTTAGGTTATAGGTTTTGGGATTTGAGAATGGGTTCGGGTTTAGGTAATAGGTTTTGGATTTGGCATAGGTTATAGGTTTTGGTTAAGGTTTAGTTTTTGGATTTGATAATGGGTTCGGGTTTAAGTTATAGGTTTTGGTTTTGGTTTAGGTTACTGAGTTTTGGCTAAGGTTTAGGTTTGGATTTGAGAATGGGTTCGGGTTTACGTTATAGCTTTTGGTTTTGGTTTAGGTTATAGGTTTTGGTTAAGGTTTAGATTTTGGATTTTAGAATGGGTTCGGGTTTAGGTTATAAGTTTTGGGATTTGGTTTAGGTTATAGGTTTTTGTTAAGGTTTAGGTTTTTGTATTTGAGAATGGGTTTGGGTTTAGGTTATAGGTTTTGGTTTTGGTTTTGGTTTTGGTTATAGGTTTTGGGGTTTGAGAATGGGTTCGGGTTTAGCCATTAGGTTTTGTTTTTGGTTTAGGTTTTGGTTTGGTTTAGGTTATAGGTTTTGGTTTCGGGTTTAGGTTATAGGTTTGGGATTTGAGGTTTCGGGTTTAGGGTTTAGTTAATGGTTTTGGGTTTGGTTTAGTTTAAGGTTACAAGTTTTGGGATTTGAGAATAGGTTCGTTTAGGTTATAGGTTTGGTTATAGGTTTTGGTTTGGGTTTAGTTTAAGGTTAAAGGTTTTGGATTTGAGAATGGGTTCGCCTTTGGGTTATAGGTTTTGGTTTTGGTTAAGGTTACAGGTCTTGGTTTAGGTTTTGGTTAAGGTTTAGGTTATAGGTTTTGGATTTGAGAATGGGTTCGGATTTAAGTTATAGGTTTTGGATTTGGTTTAGGTTATAGGTTTTGGGATTTGAGAATGGGTTCGGGTTTAGGTTATAGGATTTGGTTTTGGTTTTGGTTATAGGTTTTGGTTTAGGTTTAGATTAAGGTTAGAGGTTTTGGGATTTGAGAATGGGTTCGGATTTAGGTTATAGGTTTTGGTTTGGGTTTAGGTTAAAGGTTTTGGTTAAGGTTTAGGTTTTTAATTTTGAGAATGGGTTCGTGTTTATGTTATAGGTTTTCGTTTTGGTTTAGGTTATAGGTTTTGCAATTTGAGAATGGGTTCGGGTTTAGGTTATAGGATTTGGTTTGGTTTAGGTTATAGGTTTTGGGATTTGAGAATGGGTTTGGGTTTAGATTATAGGTTTTATTTTTGGTTTAGGTTATATGTTTTGGTTTAGGTTTAGGTTAAGGTTTAGGTTATAGGTTTTGGTATTTCGGAATGGGTTTGGGTTTAGGTTATAGGTTTTGGATTTTTTTAGGTTATAGGTTTTGGGATTTGAGAATGGGTTGGGTTTTAGGTTATAGGTTTTAGTTTTGGTTTTGGTTTTGGTTTAGGTTAAGGTTATAGGTTTTGGGATTTGAGAATGGGTTCGGGTTTAGGTTATAGGTTTTGGTTTTGGTTTAGGTTTAGGTTATAGGTTTAGTTAAGGTTTAGGATTTTGGTTTGGGGAATGGGTTCGGGTTTAGGTTATAGGTTTTGGTTTTGGTTTAGGTAATAGGTTTGGGATGTATGAATTGGTTCGGGTTTAGGTTATAGGTTTGGATTTTGGTTTAGGTTATAGGTTTTGGGATTTAATAAGAGGTTCGGGTGTAGGTTATAGGTTTTAGTTTTGGTTTAGGTTATAGGTTTTGGTTTAGGTTTAGGTTAAGGTTATAGGTTTTGGGATTCGAGAATGGGTTCGGTTTAGGTTATAGACTTTGGTTTTGGTTTTGGTTTAGGTTATAGGTTTTGGTTAAGGTTTAGGTTAAGGTTATCGGTTTGGGATTTGATAATGGGTTCGGGTTTATGTTATAGGTTTTGGTTTTAGTTTAGGTTATTGGTTTTGGTTTATGTTTAGCTTGAGGGTTAGGTTATAAGTTTTGGAATTTGAGAATGGGTTTGCGTTTAGGTTATATGTTTTGTATTTGGTTTAGGTTATAGGTTTTGGATTTGAGAATGGGTTCGCGTTTAGGTTAATGGTTTTGGTTTTGGTTTAGGTTATAGGTTTTGGTTTAGGTTTAGGTTAAGGTTTAGGTTATAGGTTTTGTTATTTGAGAATGGGTTCGGGTTTAGGTTATTGGTTTTGGAATTGGTTTTGGTTATATGTTTTGGGCATTGAGAATGGGTTCGGGTTTATGTTATAGGTTTTAATTTTGGTTTTGGTTTTTTTGGTTTTGGTTTAGGTTAAGGTTATAGGTTTTGGGATTTGAGAATGGGTTCGGGTTTAGGTTATAGGTTTTGGTTTTGGTTTAGGTTAAAGGTTTTGGTTAAGTTTTAGGTTTTGGATTTGAGAATCGGTTCGGTTTAGGTGATAGGTTTTGGTTTTAGTTTTAGTTATAGGTTTTGGGATTAGAGAATGGGTTCGGGTTTAGGTTGTAGGTTTTAGTTTTAGTTTAGTTTTTAGGTTTTGGGATTTGATAATGGGTTCGGGTTTAGGTTATTAGTTTTGGTTTTAGTTTTCGTTATAGGTTTTGGTTTGGGTTTAGTTTAAGGTTATTGGTTTTGGGATTTGAGAATGGGTTCGGGTTTAGGTTCTGAGCTTTAGTTTTGGTTTAGGTTATTGGTGTTGGTTAAGGTTTAAGTTTTTAGATTTGAGAATGGGTTCGATTTTAGGTTATAGGTTTTGGTTTTGGTTTAGGTTATAGGTTTTGGGATTTGAGAATGGGTTCGGGTTTAGGTTATAGGTTTTGGTTTTGGTTATAGGTTTTGGGATTTGGTAATGGGTTCGGGTTTAGGTTATAGGTTTTAGTTTTGGTTTTAGTTATAGGTTTTAGTTTAGGTTTAGGTTAAGGTTATAGGTTTTGGGATTTGGGAATGGGTTTGTGTTTAGGTTATAGGTTTTTGTTTTGGTTTAGGTTATATGTTTTGGTTAAGGTTTAGGTTAAGTTTATAGGTTTTGGGATTTGAGAATGGGTTCGGGTTTAGGTTATAGGTTTTAGTTTTGGTTTTGGTTTAGGTTATAGGTTTTGGTTTAGGTTTAGGTTAAGGTTTAGGTTATAGGTTTTGGGATTTGAGAATGGGTTCGGGTTTAGGTTATATGTTTTAGATTTGGTTTCGATTAAAGGTTTTGAGATTTAAGAATGGGTTTGGGTTTAGGTGATAGGTTTTGATTTTAGTTTTAGTTATAGGTTTTAGTTTAGGTATTTGAGAATGGGTTCAGGTTTAGGTTATCGGTGTTGGTTTTGGTTGAGGTTATAGGTTTTGGTTAAGGTTTAGGTTTTTGGGTTTGTGTAGCACCTTGAAAATTGGGGGTCGAGCATAAACTCAACTCCCGAGTTCCAACGCATTACTTATGCAATAAAATGAATGATGATTGAATGTTGTCTGTATTTGTGCCTTGAATATGAGTGAGATTAAGTCAAAACAACATATCGTCCTCCAGAGACAGTTAAATTGCAAGCGGAAGACTGTGATAGATAGATAAAATATATAAACTGTGATGAGTCTCCAGAGTGTGATAAGGTTACTAGGTTAAAGAATTATAAGTACAATTTCAAATTATACCAAGTTGTGGGAGTGTAATGTCTTCTAACTAAAATACTATAGTCCCGTCAACACAATACCAGGTCTTCAAAGATTTGTCAGAGGGTTACATGTAGGAGAACTCCTCAACATCATAATGGTAATCCGGCTCTACTACATAAGCATCGCCAACACCTGAAACTCAACAAGTCTGGTTGGTGTTGCAAACACCGTCCCGTAACGTGGGAGTGAGTGATCAACTCAGCGGAACAATAAAGCATAGGTTAACATGCTATCAATTCAGTCAAGCAATAATGATAAAGCAATACATTCAAACACTCCTAACTACTCTTACTAATGCAAGTATGAATGCAGTCATGATGTATGCTCTCACCGACATACTCCCTCATGCGACACCATCTTACGTTCGCGGCATGCTTGCATTCCTTAGTGCTCCACATCTTCCAGGCACATGCAATGCATGATGAGCATGATTACCGTGTTATTGTTAGTCCATTTCAAACAGCAGGATTGGGAAACTAAGGTACCTCCCTTGTATCATTCCCAAACATGATCCATTCTAGGGTCGTCAATCCTAGTTAATCTCATACGATGGTGTGTTTCTAGGTCGCTGCAAGGGCTGTTACACAGAATCGTTACACCACTCCCCCATCACCTTATCAATACAGGCCTAGTTTATACTCTGTTACTACGGGAAGGCCCGTCGCCTCATCGCAGATTTAAAGTATGCTCGAGGTCACTACAAGCATGCAGTCGAGGGATGCTATGGTCATTACATGAAATCATTGCACCACTCCCCCATCACCCATCAAAGCATTGTAGGCCGACAGCTCGAATATAGTGTCCCATACCACCATAATCGGCTCACGAGTCTGGTTACTCACTGGTCACTACGGGGAGGCACGTGGCCCCAGCGTAGGCCGACAGCTTGACCATGGTGTCCCATACCACCATGCCCGGCTCATGAGTCTTAGCGGATCGAGGTACCATGGTTAACGGGATTCCACTGGTAAGTTTAGTACCCTAGGTTCAAGCAGTAGCGACCAAACATGGTGAACATACATTAGACATATAGGGTTACTTGACGAGCCTGATTAGCTTGAGCGCACAATCAACTAAATGACATGAAGTTCATAAGCACTTCATGTGGCCTAACCATTGTCACCCACTGAAGTATGACTCGGGTTCGTCAAACACATCCTTCGTGGGGAAATGAATCTCAACCACGATCTCAAGTCTAGTACCGAATGTCTGGATTATAAACATAATCCCAAACTCAATAAATCCTTATTCATAGCATGCGGAGTAAAGCATATTAAACAAATTAATTCGAGCAAGTTAATAAGCATGTCATAAAGCATGTTATAAAGCATGTTATAAAGCACCATATAAATAAGAATATAAACACATATTTCATAAGTAAGCAGTTTAAGTAAACAACCTCATAGAGGAAATCATACATGTCTCTAAGGTAGTTGAGAATCCCATCTCAACACCTACCTAAGGCATCGTCATCCAAACAATTACTCTCACAAGCATTTTCACAAACACTTAGCATACACTATTTCAACATACTTAATGTATGTTAGCAAAACATGTATTAGGGCGAGTCCTTTCACCAAGCAAGTATTTTATACATATATAATATAGTTATACAGCAAATAATCATGGTAAACACATCTCTAAAATATATACGTATACGGTATTTTCTACAAATACCTAGAATATGTAAAATTCTATATTCTACATCTTTAATCGAAATGGAAAACAGACGGTACTTTGTACATGTGCAATTGCATGCAGATCATGAAACTATCATTATCTGACATTGAAAGCGTTGAAAACCATAACCTATACACCTAAAGTCCTCACCTTTTATCATAGAATCGTAACGGAGTCGATAGGTTTGCTAAGCTCCCGTATTCGGCAGTTTGGTAGCCTATAGAATGAAATAGGTTAGCTATTTCATCACCTACAACCATTACAACCCCAACACAGATTAGGGTTAGGGTTTCTTACCTAGAAACGAAGTTGGTATTGCCAGAAAAGCGATGAGAATTGGGTGGTGCAGTTTGTGTAGCGGCAGGGGATGGTAATAGGGAGATTCTCCCACTTCTCTCACTCTTTCTCTCTCTTTTCTCATTTCTTTCTCTAGGGTTTCTCTCAAATTCGTATGGCTGTGAGAGAGAGAGAGAGTTCTAAGGTCCTTATATAGCCTAAAAATACTCTAAAATAGACTTATGGTCAAGGTATACTTAGGTTATAACCAAAGCGAGTTTGTTTCAGCTCAACGGAGGACTTCTGGCGGGTCTCCATGAGCCAAAGGTTGGACTTAAGCTCACCAACCTTAGATACAGGTGGAGTTAAGTTTTCATTTCAGTCGGATTCCCAGATCACATGTGGCAGACCAGTTTCAGTTCAACAGTCAGTGGATCTCGATCGGAGATTCTAAGTACATGGATATGTTTATGAAAATTTTCCTGATCTGAGGGTGTAATTTGGCCTGATTCTGACGGTTAGGTTGCTTAATACTGACCCACAAGTGACAAGTCTCAGATTACTATTTGAGATATTTATCTTGTAAAGAAAACAAGTGTTCTCAGCATCTCACGCTCCGGACTCAAGCGAACAGTCGTGGGACACTGCTTGGATTTGATTTCCGAGATGGTTGTCAAGCCCAGCATAGCGGTCCTAATTCCTTAACTTTGTATTATTCGGACTTCCGACGTGTGGTCAAGATCTGATACGGAGTTTCAACATGCTCCCGAGAGGAGTCGGGTAATGAGTTTGATCTTAGATATTAGGGTAACCTAGCGTCAATGATTCTACAAGTTTTAGGTCTTGCAGATCGTATTTAAAGTGGATCAAGTGGATTTCGTAGTTAATCTAGTTTAGCACTTAGTTACTTTGTAGTCCTATAAGATTTCTGTCTGAGATGGTACCTAGGCCTTTGTAGTTTGTACATAAACACCCCGTACTTCCCGATTTCTGGGTGTTACCGTATAACCAAGGTTTAGGATAAATACAAACTTAGCTTAGTGAACATTCACGAGCATCCTAGTTTAAATCTGACCGTCGAGGGTGATCCCTATCCACATATCAAACCACCCAGTAGTCAAATAATGTATATACTAAGTGTATTATTTTATCTATTCATCACATTATAAATTTTACACAAACATGGATTAAAAGGTTATGGACCTATTTTGATAATTTTACACAAAATAAATAATATACTGAAAATGTATCGTAATGGAGTGACATGTATGTAATTAATGTACATGAAATATTGTGAGTATAATATTATAAGAAATAATAATTTCACAATATCATAGATATTAATGTAATATTAAGATATCGTTTATAAATATGTATATAAGAAATTATCAGATACTTTAATAAAAATTGTACACTATTTAATAATGTGATTTTAAATAAAATATTGTACAAATTTTCAATTCATACATATGTAGAATATGATGTTGTGTATTACAAATTAGGTATACTGATGAATGTGTGAACAACAACACGTAAATTAGTAATATGCTAATATTAAAATTATATTTATATATACACACATGTATAAAAGTTTAAATATTGTACTTATAAGTAGTATACAAATAATAAAAATTATATTAATTTTAGTCTCTGGTTAGTCAATCATTACAAGAGACATACAAACAGCCAATAGGACCCCTTTTTAACCGTCGACGCTAAATCCCGAGATGATCCGACCATTAGGTTGACAGAAAACCCACTAAAACGACCCAAATCAAGTGGTGGGCCCCAGCCAGGAATTTCATCGGCCTGATCTTTGATTCCAGGCCCTTCTTAGGTCCTCCACGTGGAATGGACGGTGTGGATTGATCTCGAACGTCTTAGTGGACCTCACAAAAATGTGGCATGTGCACTAGGAGTGGTGCACTCACTTTGTGCACCAGATCCAAAATCTCGGTCGCAAGCGCTGACCCGATATTTCCCTAAAGAGAGAATATCTCTCTCTCTTGTTTCCACCCTCGCACGCTGACGAGGCACCGACCGAACCCATCTGTTTCGACGGTGGCCCACCATCAGTGGTCGCGTACATGATCCAAGCCGTCCATCGTGTCGGGAAGCTCCGTCTGACCAAACCCTACTCATTTCTGCTTGCTAGAACGCGAGTGCATGGTCACAAATTCCGACTGAGACGGTGTGCGTGGCTGTTTTGCTTCCAAAAATAGAAACTGTCAGCGCCTTAGCTAGCCACCTGCCTGCACACGTCCCTTTCAATCCCAGGCGTCCAAACAGCTGGAAAATCTCGGCCCTCCACCTAGGTAGCGTGGTTTAGGGTGTTCGAGCGAAACCAATAGCCAGTGGCGGTTCCTGCCCACTGTTTTGATGACGGTTTCGGGCAGATTCAATCCCCACCGTCGGCTCTCATCTGATGGCCCTAGGGAACCAGGGTTCTTTATAAAGGAAGGAGGATCGAGCAGCAACAGCGTCTACGCTCCCATCCCTGCGACTGCACTCAGAAAATCCGCCGTTCTCTTCTCCTTTCGAAACCAGCACCAAAACTCCAATGAAGCTTTATTTTGCTTCTTCCTCGAGCTTCGTGACATCATTTTGAGCCATCCCATGCTCTCGTTTCAAAGAAACGGATGTAGATAACAAATCTGCCATTATCTTCCTCGTTGAAGAGGAGCCGCAGCACGTCGAGTTGAGGTGAGTCCAGGCGTGTCAAATGTGCTCGTCTGAGTCCAGTAGGGTTGCTGGCCCTCATAAGGAGTTGAGGGAAGAAAAAGAAGAAGAAAAGAGAAGAAAATGAAGAGGGAGAATGGGTGCACCGTTGCACCAGGCGACTCGAACCGAGCCGAGATCGACTCACTGCCGGGTTAAGCTTTCTGGACGTCCATTGCTGGACGTTCCAGCACATGAGGAGAAACAGAGGAGAAGAAAGGAGAAGAAAGAATAGGAATAGAGGGAGAGAGGGTGTGTCGGCTGTTCTAGCCAAACCGAGTCAACTCGGTCCGGAACCGAGTCCAGTCTAGCTGAGTGGAGTTTGGTCTGTCCAGACTCATAGTTGGGCATTCCAGCAGATAGAGAAAGTGAGAGAAGAAAAGGGGAGGAAGGAAAGAGAAGAAACAGAGGAAGAGTGAGGAGGTGCATGTTACACCAACTCAAAAGCCGAGCCGAGTTCAACTCACCGATGGGTTTGAGCTCGAGTTCAGGTCGAGCGAAAGGTGAGTTGGCATGGATCTATTCCAGGCCTCACTAGAGTCCTAACTCAAATGAAAGGAAGTAGAGAAGGGGTACGGTAAGGAAGAAGAAGAGAAGGAAGAAGGAGAGAGGAGATGGAGTCAACTCGATTTCAAGCCGAGTCGACTCACCGAGTTGACAAGGTGAAAATCTTCATTTCCTTTCACCAATCAGGTCCGTCATTAGTAACCTTGCTATTAATATTATTTTTTAGTTGTTGTAACGATTAACGTTATTTTGATGATATTGACTAGAAATTATAATTAATATTGCGATGTATTAATTAGTGTTATAGTAACTATTATCATCGATTATAACTCTATTATTAATTATCATCATCATTAGAGTTACCATAATTATTGCAATTATCAAATATGGTTAACCAATAGTAGGTTAATTTTGCTAAATATCGGTTATTATAATATTTGGTGTTAACATTATTCACGTTCTTCCTATTTTATCATGGTAGGCTATTGACAATAAGATTAGCACTATTAGTATTAATAGGCAGTTATTATTCAATTTTACTCCATTCTAATATTATTACAATCTAATTATATGAGTTGAACTTCAACCCCTAAACCAAGGTCTAAGATTAGATGAATGAATAAAACCCTAAATCTAAATGATCCAAACCTTAGGTCATGATCTTAACCATAAATAACATATGAAACTTGGATCTAACCATACAAAATTTATAATTCATGATAGGATTCGGTTCTAAGGGCGCAAGTACTTAGTGACACTAGAAGGTGATTCGGTTCATCAGGTGATGATTCTTCCCCTTGAGCTTTCCATCTTCTCATTAGCTTAAGTTATAGTTTTTATTTAAATTCATAATTGATATCTCTCCTTATAATCACATGTGTTAGTTTGGTAGAAATTAAATTGTTTGTCTTACATGCTTTATGATTATCCTGTATAATTGTTCATGCTTGTGGATTATTTGTGGATTGCTTACGGAACCTAAACTGGTACATTAGTGGGAAATTTCCACGTATGAATGTACACCCATACTTGGGATGTAACTTGACTCTTTGTGATCGTAATGGACCTTCGACTCGGTGGTTTTTGAGTGGTGGTCTAGATGGATCATTGATGTGGGCCTACCATCCAGGGTTGTTGTGCCCAATAGTTTTTAAGGATGGTCTTTATCGTATGATTTTAATATTCGCCCTATGTGGCATATTTTGATACTCGCCCTACGTGGTTTTATTTGATACTTTCCCTACATGGGTTCGATGTTTTATACTTTGCAACCATGCGATGGTAAGCCTCACATATTGTAATATGATTGGCCACTAGTCGATGGGTTTCCATTAAACATCCTAAGGTGGTAGCCTCATGAGCCGTGATGGTGGAATGGGACACTATGCCTGAGTCCGGCCGGGCCTACGTGGGCCTTGTGCTCCCCGTAGTGACCTTTGAGCTTATTAAACCCGTCGGTTGTAATTGAATTAATAACGGATTGGCTAATCATGCATACATGGCATATTTCGATGACTTGGATCACTTTGCCTGCGCGATTACGCCCTTTGAATGTTGCGCTTATGACCGGTTATTCGATTATGATGATGATCTGGATCTTCATGCCCCCGCGATTACGCCTGTTGAATGTTCTTGGCCGATGACCACCACATCGCTTTGTCTGGATGTTTTACCCGGGCACCGACCGTCCGGATGTTTTACCCGGGTCGACGATTGCATGGGGACCCGACTGGATGATGTTTCCCAGGTTCGATGATCGCACGGATGAGCATCCCCGGGGCGATGATTGCATACTTCACGCATCCATGCACATAATAAGATTTGCATCATGTATTGTTTTGTATGCTTTGTTTTATAACTAAGCTTACCTAATGCGGCGGTGTGTAATCTTGAGGGGAGTTCACACTGAGTTGGCCACTCATCCATCAAATATATAACCGTACAGGTAGCACAGGTGGCTCCAACGACATTCATGTTCATATTGATGAGGAGCAGGCTATGGTTGATAAGGGTGCATGATTATATTTGCTAAGGGTTGCTACAGGATTTCATATCTCAAATTTGTTGTAATTTACTTTATTTCACATGTAATATTACTTCATTTTGTAATTGTAAGAATGAGGACATTGGTTTGTATAAGTCATTATGGGCACTCTTTTGTATATTCTAAATGATAATGGAACTTTCCTTTATGCTTACTTGTCCATTCTACGCTCATCTGCTTACTCTGATAAAAGAAGAAAAGAAAAATATATATTTGACCATCCTTTAAGGTTAACACTCGGGTTTTTGGGAAACGGGTCGTGTACTCGGGTCCTGAAAATTCGGGTTGTTACAGTTGGTATCAGAGCATAGTTTGGACAAACTTGGCCTTGGGAAATGATCTTATACAAATTTTAGATGTCCCAGATTATGATATTTGAAATTAGAAAGTTGAACTTAGGTGAATTTCCCCTAGAATTAAAAGAATGGTTGAGAACGTAGAGATCCAAACTTAGGCTCCCCCATAAATTGTTTTGGTAGTCATGTGAGTTGATGTGAGATCCCCTTGTAGCTAGGAGAAATTGAGAACATAGAAACTTGAGGTTTTACGCTCCCTGTGGAATTGTTTGGGTGGTCATAAAACCTAGAAATGGACTTAAGTTCCCTTAGAAGTTATTTGGATGTCAATCCAAACTTGTATAACATTCAATTTGAACTAAAGATAAATTGAGAACTTATAGTAAACTTAGGCCCCCAAAATAATTGTTTGAATGATCGTAGAACTTAGAAATGAAACTGGTTCCCTTTAAACATTTAGTCATTTGAACTTATGAAAAGTTCTCTTAAAGAATTTGGAGAACATAGATACTTTAAACTCTAGGCTTCCCAGAAATTTTGTAGGTTAGACTTTTGGACCTTAACTTATGTAGAAACCCCTAGAACTAGGAAGAAATAAGGATGTAGAAGACCCAAATGTTAGGTTCCCTAGAGAATTGTTGGGTAATTGTAAAACCTAGAAATGAACTTAAATCCCTTGAACATTTTAATTTTGGGTTATTGAACTTAGCAACAGAACTTTAGTTTCCTTGTAAACTACCAGAATGGGTGTTTGGACTTAGAAATTAAATATGTGTACCAAGTACTCATTGTGATGTACACAAGGCTACCTGAGGACATCCCTATACTTGGCTTCCAAATCAAATTTTCTAGAAACTTAGGATATGAACTTTCCTAAAATTTCATAGTTAGAAATCACACTCTTGTAATAATCAGCAAATGGGTTGAACTTAGGCCCGTAAGAATTTTCCTTAACCACCATATTGTACGCTTGATCGAAAACAAATGCTCGCTAAACTTGAGGAATCATGCTAAGAATCGTAAGTTAAACTTCCCTAATGCATCTCTTTGTTTAGAAATAATATTTCCTACAATCCCACCACGAAATTTATTAGAGGCGGAATTATAGGATTTTAGGTGAATTTCCGACTATAGACTAAGTATATTGGAATTTGATTTGAAACCCCAGATAGATCTAGCAAAATTTTAAACTTAGGTTTCTTGTAGGAATCCTAAACCTGGAATTTCCGAGTAGTGCTTAGATGATCAGAGTGCGCAGCGGAAGCGTAATGGACCACATAGGCTTGTCCCTTACAAGGATACAAGATTACCTAACATTCCCCATAAGTCTAGAATAATCAGGATCACGGATTGATGAAACCATGTTTACGCGATGTGTACGCGGTTTGACTCAAGTTCTAAGTCCTAGCAAATCTCAATGATTTCAATGCTCTGATCAAGCAAAGAATCGAGATTTAATAGGATTGTGAATTGATACCAAAATCTTTTGTCCTGCAGGCAGGAGATCAACATATCGGGCTCAAACCCACTACAACCATTTATCCGTGACAGCTCGAACACTGAAAACTAGGAAATTGTATTGTACTTTATATGTTGGGAACTATCATTCAAGGTAAAGACAAAGCTAGGGGATTAGTGTTCGCCACCTAAATGTACTTAAAATCCTAGTAGGCACTATAAGAAACCCTGATGTTGACAATCATTAGTAAGGTCCCCTAGTTCTAGTTAATACTGAAATGATTTCTAAAATT
This sequence comes from Magnolia changhungtana, assembly GCA_030180095.1. NCBI lineage: Eukaryota > Viridiplantae > Streptophyta > Magnoliopsida > Magnoliales > Magnoliaceae > Magnolia > Magnolia changhungtana. The sequence goes on along the minus strand of JASAUF010000644.1, from coordinate 358,786 downwards.
TAGTAGAACCTAAACACATCAGTTGATTTGCTAAGATGGAGAGTTAAGGGTTGTGGTGGATTAAAATATGGCATTGAAATTTCATAATTTAGGCATACATTAAATAGGGTATACTTATTCTTACCGAATCTCGGGGACGAGATTTTTCTTTAAGGGGGGTAGATTGTAAGGACCTCAGTATTGGGCGCCTAGTGGTATACAATTGTACATATAAGAAAATAATGAATATTATCATCGTCCTTAATCATACTAGAAGCATTGAATTTCGGGGGTGAAATTCTCTTTAAGGGGGGTAGATTGTAACACCCCGTACTTCCCAGTACTCGGGTGTTACCGTATAACTAAGGTTTAGGATAAATACAAACTTAGCTTAGTGAACATTCACGAGCATCCTAGTTTAAATCTGACCGTCGAGGGTGATCCCTATCCACATATCAAACCATCCAGTAGTCAAATAATGTATATACTAAGTGTATTATTTTATCTATTCATCACATTATAAATTTTACACAAACATGGATTAAAAAGGTTATGGACCTATTTTGATAATTTTTACACAAAATAAATAATATACGAAAATGTATCGTAATGGAGTGACATGTATGTAATTAATGTACATGAAATATTGTGAGTATAATATTATAAGAAATAATAATTTCACAATATCATAGATATTAATGTAATATTAAGATATCGTTTTATAAATATGTATATAAGAAATTATCAGATACTTTAATAAAAATTGTACACTATTTAATAATGTGATTTTAAATAAAATATTGTACAAATTTTCAATTCATACATATGTAGAATATGATGTTGTGTATTACAAATTAGGTATACTGATGAATGTGTGAACAACAACACGTAAATTAGTAATATGCTAATATTAAAATTATATTTATATATACACACATGTATAAAAGTTTAAATATTGTACTTATAAGTAGTATACAAATAATAAAAATTATATTAATTTTAGTCTCTGGTTAGTCAATCATTACAAGAGACATACAAACAGCCAATAGGACCCCTTTTTAACCGTCGACGCTAAATCCCGAGATGATCCGACCATTAGGTTGACAGAAAACCCACTAAAACGACCCAAATCAAGTGGTGGGCCCACCAGGAATTTCATCGGCCTGATCTTTGATTCCAGGCCCTTCTTAGGTCCTCCACGTGGAATGGACGGTGTGGATTGATCTCGAACGTCTTAGTGGACCTCACAAAAATGTGGCATGTGCACTAGGAGTGGTGCACTCACTGTGCACCAGTCCAAAATCTCGGTCAGGCAAGCGCTGACCCGATATTTCCCTAAAGAGAGAATATCTCTCTCTTGTTTCCACCATTCACGCCTGACGAACCGACCGAACCCATCTGTTCTGATCGGTGGCCCACCATCAGTGGTCGCGTACATGATCCAAGCCGTCCATCGTGTCGGGAAGCTCCGTCTGACCAAACCCTACTCATTTCTGCTTGCTAGAACGCGAGTGCATGGTCACAAATTCCGACTGAGACGGTGTACGTGGCTGTTTTGCTTCCAAAAATAGAAACTGTCAGCGCCTTAGCTGGCCACCTGCCTGCACACGTCCCCTTCAATCCCAGGCGTCCCAAACAGCTGGAAAATCTCGGCCCTCCACCTAGGTAGCGTGGTTTAGGGTGTTCGAGCGAAACCAATAGCCAGTGGCGGTTCCTGCCCACTGTTTTGATGACGGTTTCGGCAGATTTAATCCCCACCGTCGGCTCTCATCTGATGGCCCTAGGGAACTAGGGTTCTTTATAAAGGAAGGAGGATCGAGCAAAGAATGTTCTCTACGCTCCCATCTCCATGCGCCGCACTCGAAAAATCCGCCGTTCTCTTCTCCTTCGAAACCACCACCAAAACTCCAATGAAGCTTTATTTTGCTTCTTCCTCGAGCTTCGTGACATCATTTTGAGCCATCCCATGCTCTCGTTTCAAAGAAACGGATGTAGATAACAAATCTGCCATTATCTTCCTCGTTGAAGAGGAGCCGCAACACGTCGAGTTGAGGTGAGTCCAGCGTGTCAAATGTGCTCGTCTGAGTCCAAGGGGGTTGGGCCCTCATAAGGAGTTGAGGGAAGAAAAAGAAGAAGAAAAGAGAAGAAAATGAAGAGGGAGAATGGGTGCACCGTTGCACCGTGAGCGACTCGAACCGAATGCCGAGATCGACTCACTCGTTGGGTTAAGTTTTCGGGCGTCCATTCTTTGGACGTTCCAAAGACATGAGGAGAAACAGGAGAGGAGAAGAAAGGAGAAGAAAGAAAAGGAATAGAGGGAGAGAGGGTGTGTCGTTACCTGTTCTAGCCATCAACCGAGTCAACTCACTTCGGTCAGAACCGAGTCAGTCTGGAGCGGAGTGGAGTTTGGTCCGTCAGGACTCATAGTTGGGCATTCAGGCAAGAGAGAGAAAGTGAGAAAGAAAAGGGGGAGGAAGGAAAGAGAAGAAACAGAGGAAGAGTGAGGAGGTGCATGTTACACCAACTCAAAAGCGAGCTTAGAGTTCAACTCAACTCGATGGGTTTGAGCTCGAGTTCGGTCGAGCGAAGCGAGAAGTTGGCATGGATCTATTCCAGGCCTCACTAGAGTCCTAACTCAAATGAAAGGAAGTAGAGAAGGGGACGGTAAGGAAGAAGAAGAGAAGGAAGAAGGAGAGAGAGAGATGGAGTCAACTCGATTTCAAGCGAGTCGACTCACCGAGTTGACGGGTGAAAATCTTCATTTCCTTTCACAATCAGTCATTGTCATTAGTAACCTTGCTATTAATATTATTTTTTAGTTGTTGTAACGATTAACGTTATTTTGATGATATTGACTAGAAATTATAATTAATATTTCTATGTATTAATTAGTGTTATAGTAACTATTATCATCGATTATAACTCTATTATTAATTATCATCATCATTAGAGTTACCATAATTATTGCAATTATCAAATATGGTTAACCAATAGTAGGTTAATTTTGCTAAATATCGGTTATTATAATATTTGGTGTTAACATTATTCACGTTCTTCCTATTTTATCATGGTAGGCTATTGACAATAAGATTAGCACTATTAGTATTAATAGGCAGTTATTATTCAATTTTACTCCATTCTAATATTATTACAATCTAATTATATGAGTTGAACTTCAACCCCTAAACCAAGGTCTAAGATTAGATGAATGAATAAAACCCTAAATCTAAATGATCCAAACCTTAGGTCATGATCTTAACCATAAATAACATATGAAACTTGGATCTAACCATACAAAATTTATAATTCATGATAGGATTCGGTTCTAAGGGCGCAAGTACTTAGTGACACTAGAAGGTGATTCGGTTCATCAGGTGATGATTCTTCCCCTTGAGCTTTCCATCTTCTCATTAGCTTAAGTTATAGTTTTTATTTAAATTCATAATTGATATCTCTCCTTATAATCACATGTGTTAGCTGGTAGAAATTAAATTGCTGTCTTACATGCTTTATGATTATCCTGTATAATTGTTCATGCTTGTGGATTATTTGTGGATTGCTTACGGAACCTAAACTGGTACATTAGTGGGAAATTCCCACGTATGAATGTACACCCATACTTGGGATGTAACTTGACTCTTTGTGATCGTAATGGACCTTCGACTCGGTGGTTTTTGAGTGGTGGTCTAGATGGATCATTGATGTGGGCCTACCATCCAGGGTTGTTGTGCCCAATGGTTTTTAAGGATGGTCTTTATCGTATGATTTTGATATTCGCCCTATGTGGCATATTTTGATACTCGCCCTACGTGGTTTTATTTGATACTTTCCCTACATGGGTTCGATGTTTTATACTGTGCAACCATGCGATGGTAAGCCTCACATATTGTAATATGATTGGCCACTAGTCGATGGGTTTCCATTAAACATCCTAAGGTGGTAGCCTCATGAGCCGAGGATGGTGGAATGGGACACTATGCTGAGAATGTCGGCCTCTGCCGGGCCTTGTGCTCCCCCGTAGTGACCTTTGAGCTTATTAAACCTGGCTTTGGTTGTAATTGAATTAATAACGGATTGGCTAATCATGCATACATGGCATATTTCGATGACTTGGATCACTTTGCCTGCGATTACGCCGAATGTTGCGCTTATGACCGGTTATTCGATTATGATGATGATCTGGATCTTCATGCCCCGCGATTACGGCTGAATGTTCATGCGGCGATGACCGGTCACATCGCTGTCTGGATGTTTTACCCGGGCACCGACCGTCCGGATGTTTTACCGGGTCGACGATTGCATGGGGACCCGACCGATGATGTTTCCCAGTTCGATGATCGCACGGATGAGCATCCCAGGCGATGATTGCATACTTCACGCATCCATGCACGTAATAAGATTTGCATCATGTATTGTTTTGTATGCTTTGTTTTATAACTATGCTTACCTAATGCGGCGGTGTGTAATCTTGAGGGGAGTTCACACTGAGTTGGCCACTCATCCATCAAATATATAACCGTACAGGTAGCACAGGTGGCTTCAACGACATTCATATTCATATTGATGAGGAGCAAGCTATGGTTGATAAGGGTGCATGATTATATTTGCTAAGGGTTGCTATAGGATTTCATATCTCAAATTTGTTGTAATTTTCTTTATTTCGCATGTAATATTACTTCATTTTGTAATTGTAAGAATGAGGACATTGGTTTGTATAAGTCATTATGGGCACTCTTTTGTATATTCTAAATGATAATGGGACTTTCCTTTATGCTTACTTGTCCATTCTACGCTCATCTCGCTTACTCGATAAAAGAAGAAAAGAAAAATATATATTTGACCATCCTTTAAGGTTAACACTCGGGTTTTTGGGAAACGGGTCGTGTACTCGGGTCCTGAAAATTCGGGTTGTTACAGTTGGTATCAGAGCATAGTTTGGACAAACTTGGCCTTGGGAAATGATCTTATACAAATTTTAGATGTCTCATTATGATATTTGAAATTAGAAAGTTGAACTTAGGTGAATTTCCCCTAGAATTAAAAGAATGGTTGAGAACGTAGAGATCCAAACTTAGGCTCCCCCATAAATTGTTTTGGTAGTCATGTGAGTTGATGTGAGATCCCCTTGTAGCTAGGAGAAATTGAGAACATAGAAACTTGAGGTTTTACGCTCCCTGTGGAATTGTTTGGGTGGTCATAAAACCTAGAAATGGACTTAAGTTCCCTTAGAAGTTATTTGGATGTCAATCCAAACTTGTATAACATTCAATTTGAACTAAAGATAAATTGAGAACTTATAGTAAACTTAGGCCCCCAAAATAATTGTTTGAATGATCGTAGAACTTAGAAATGAAACTGGTTCCCTTTAAACATTTAGTCATTTGAACTTATGAAAAGTTCTCTTAAAGAATTTGGAGAACATAGATACTTTAAACTCTAGGCTTCCCAGAAATTTTGTAGGTTAGACTTTTGGACCTTAACTTATGTAGAAACCCCTAGAACTAGGAAGAAATAAGGATGTAGAAGACCCAAATGTTAGGTTCCCTAGAGAATTGTTGGGTAATTGTAAAACCTAGAAATGAACTTAAATCCCTTGAACATTTTAATTTTGGGTTATTGAACTTAGCAACAGAACTTTAGTTTCCTTGTAAACTACCAGAATGGGTGTTTGGACTTAGAAATTAAATATGTGTACCAAGTACTCATTGTGATGTACACAAGGCTACCTGAGGACATCCCTATACTTGGCTTCCAAATCAAATTTTCTAGAAACTTAGGATATGAACTTTCCTAAAATTTCATAGTTAGAAATCACACTCTTGTAATAATCAGCAAATGGGTTGAACTTAGGCCCGTAAGAATTTTCCTTAACCACCATATTGTACGCTTGATCGAAAACAAATGCTCGCTAAACTTGAGGAATCATGCTAAGAATCGTAAGTTAAACTTCCCTAATGCATCTCTTTGTTTAGAAATAATATTTCCTACAATCCCACCACGAAATTTATTAGAGGCGGAATTATAGGATTTTAGGTGAATTTCCGACTATAGACTAAGTATATTGGAATTTGATTTGAAACCCCAGATAGATCTAGCAAAATTTTAAACTTAGGTTTCTTGTGAATCCTAAACCTGGAATTTCCGAGTAGTGCTTAGATGATCAGAGTGCGCAGCGGAAGCGTAATGGACCACATAGGCTTGTCCCTTACAAGGATACAAGATTACCTAACATTCCCCATAAGTCTAGAATAATCAGGATCACGGATTGATGAAACCATGTTTACTTGCGATGTACATGGCGGTTTGACTCAAGTTCTAAGTCCTAGCAAATCTCAATGATTTCAATGCTCTGATCAAGCAAAGAATCGAGATTTAATAGGATTGTGAATTGATACCAAAATCTTTTGTCCTGCAGGCAGGAGATCAACATATCGGGCTCAAACACACTACAACCATTTATCCGTGACAGCTCGAACACTGAAAACTAGGAAATTGTATTGTACTTTATATGTTGGGAACTATCATTCAAGGTAAAGACAAAGCTAGGGGATTAGTGTTCGCCACCTAAATGTACTTAAAATCCTAGTAGGCACTATAGAGAAACCCTGATGTTGACAATCATTAGTAAGGTCCCCTAGTTCTAGTTAATACTTGAAATGATTTCTAAAATTTAGTAGAACCTAAACACATCAGTTGATTTGCTAAGATGGAGAGTTAAGGGTTGTGGTGGATTAAATATAGCATTGAAATTTCATAATTTAGGCATACATTAAATAGGGTATACTTATTACTGAATCTCGGGGACGAGATTTTTCTTTAAGGGGGGTAGATTGTAAGGACCTCAGTATTGGGCGCCTAGTGGTATACAATTGTACATATAAGAAAATAATGAATATTATCATCGTCCTTAATCATACTAGAAGCATTGAATTTCGGGGGTGAAATTCTCTTTAAGGGGGGTAGATTGTAACACCCCGTACTTCCCAGTACTCGGGTGTTACCGTATAACTAAGGTTTAGGATAAATACAAACTTAGCTTAGTGAACATTCACGAGCATCCTAGTTTAAATCTGACCGTCGAGGGTGATCCCTATCCACATATCAAACCATCCAGTAGTCAAATAATGTATATACTAAGTGTATTATTTTATCTATTCATCACATTATAAATTTTACACAAACATGGATTAAAAAGGTTATGGACCTATTTTGATAATTTTTACACAAAATAAATAATATACGAAAATGTATCGTAATGGAGTGACATGTATGTAATTAATGTACATGAAATATTGTGAGTATAATATTATAAGAAATAATAATTTCACAATATCATAGATATTAATGTAATATTAAGATATCGTTTTATAAATATGTATATAAGAAATTATCGATACTTTAATAAAAATTGTACACTATTTAATAATGTGATTTTAAATAAAATATTGTACAAATTTTCAATTCATACATATGTAGAATATGATGTTGTGTATTACAAATTAGGTATACTGATGAATGTGTGAACAACAACACGTAAATTAGTAATATGCTAATATTAAAATTATATTTATATATACACACATGTATAAAAGTTTAAATATTGTACTTATAAGTAGTATACAAATAATAAAAATTATATTAATTTTAGTCTCTGGTTAGTCAATCATTACAAGAGACATACAAACAGCCAATAGGACCCCTTTTTAACCGTCGACGCTAAATCCCGAGATGATCCGACCATTAGGTTGACAGAAAACCCACTAAAACGACCCAAATCAAGTGGTGGGCCCCAGCCAGGAATTTCATCGGCCTGATCTTTGATTCCAGGCCCTTCTTAGGTCCTCCACGTGGAATGGACGGTGTGGATTGATCTCGAACGTCTTAGTGGACCTCACAAAAATGTGGCATGTGCACTAGGAGTGGTGCACTCACTGTGCACCAGTCCAAAATCTCGGTCAGGCAAGCGCTGACCCGATATTTCCCTAAAGAGAATATCTCTCTCTCTTGTTTCCACCGCACGCCCTGACGAACCGACCGAACCCATCCGTTACGATCGGTGGCCCACCATCGATGGTCGCGTACATGATCCAAGCCGTCCATCGTGTCGGGAAGCTCGTCGACCAAACCCTACTCATTTCGCTTCTGAAACGCGAGTGCATGGTCACAAATTCGGCCGAGACGGTGTACGTGGGCATTTTTGCTTCCAAAAATAGCTGTCGGCGCCTTAGGCGGCCACCGCCTGCCACGTCCCCTTCAATCCCGTGCGTCCAAACAGTGGAAAATCTCGGCCCTCCACCTAGGTAGCGTGGTTTAGGGTGTTCGAGCGAAACCAATAGCCAGTGGCGGTTCCTGCCCACTGTTTTGATGACGGTTTCGGCAGATTTAATCCCCACCGTCGGCTCTCATCTGATGGCCCTAGGGAACTAGGGTTCTTTATAAAGGAAGGAGGATCGAGCAGCAACAGTGTCTACGCTCCCATCCCTGCGGCTGCACTCAGAAAATCCGCCGTTCTCTTCTCCTTTCGAAACCAGCACCAAAACTCCAATGAAGCTTTATTTTGCTTCTTCCTCGAGCTTCGTGACATCATTTTGAGCCATCCCATGCTCTCGTTTCAAAGAAACGGATGTAGATAACAAATCTGCCATTATCTTCCTCGTTGAAGAGGAGCCGCAGCACGTCGAGTTGAGGTGAGTCCAGGCGTGTCAAATGTGCTCGTCTGAGTCCAGTAGGGTTGCTGGCCCTCATAAGGAGTTGAGGGAAGAAAAAGAAGAAGAAAAGAGAAGAAAATGAAGAGGGAGAATGGGTGCACCGTTGCACCAGCGACTCGAACCGAGACCGAGATCGACTCACTGCCGGGTTAAGCTTTACGGGCGTCCATTCTTTGGACGTTCCAAAGACATGAGGAGAAACGAGAGGAGAAAAGAAAGGAGAAGAAAGAATAGGAATAGAGGGAGAGAGGGTGTGTCGGCATTTGTTCTAGCCAACTGAAAGTCAACTCGGTCCGAGCCGAGTCGATCTAGGCGAGTGGAGTTTGGTCTTGTCCCGGACTCATAGTTGGGCATTCCAATGGATAGAGAAAGTGAGAGAAGAAAAGGGAGGAGGAAGAGAAGAGAGAAGAAACAGAGGAAGAGTGAGGAGGTGCATGTTACACCAACTCAAGCCGAGCCGAGTTCAACTCATCGATGGGTTTGAGCTCGAGTTCAGTTCGGGTCGAGCGGCGAGGTGAGTTGGCATGGATCTATTCCAGGCCTCACTAGAGTCCTAACTCAAATGAAAGGAAGTAGAGAAGGGGTACGGTAAGGAAGAAAAAGAGAAGGAAGAAGGAGAGAGGAGATGGAGTCAACTCGATTTCAAGCCGAGTCGACTCACCGAGTTGACAGGGTGAAAATCTTCATTTCCTTTCACCAATCAGGTCCGTCATTAGTAACCTTGCTATTAATATTATTTTTTAGTTGTTGTAACGATTAACGTTATTTTGATGATATTGACTAGAAATTATAATTAATATTGCGATGTATTAATTAGTGTTATAGTAACTATTATCATCGATTATAACTCTATTATTAATTATCATCATCATTAGAGTTACCATAATTATTGCAATTATCAAATATGGTTAACCAATAGTAGGTTAATTTTGCTAAATATCGGTTATTATAATATTTGGTGTTAACATTATTCACGTTCTTCCTATTTTATCATGGTAGGCTATTGACAATAAGATTAGCACTATTAGTATTAATAGGCGGTTATTATTCAATTTTACTCCATTCTAATATTATTACAATCTAATTATATGAGTTGAACTTCAACCCCTAAACCAAGGTCTAAGATTAGATGAATGAATAAAACCCTAAATCTAAATGATCCAAACCTTAGGTCATGATCTTAACCATAAATAACATATGAAACTTGGATCTAACCATACAAAATTTATAATTCATTATAGGATTCGGTTCTAAGGGCGCAAGTACTTAGTGACACTAGAAGGTGATTCAAAGTTCATCGGTGATGATTCTTCCCCTTGAGCTTTCCATCTTCTCATTAGCTTAAGTTATAGTTTTTATTTAAATTCATAATTGATATCTCTCCTTATAATCACATGTGTTAGCCGGTAGAAATTAAATTCTTTGTCTTACATGCTTTATGATTATCTGTATAATTGTTCATGCTTGTGGATTATTTGTGGATTGCTTACTGTAACCTAAACTGGTACATTAGTGGGAAATTTCCACGTATGAATGTACACCCATACTTGGGATGTAACTTGACTCTTTGTGATCGTAATGGACCTTCGACTCGGTGGTTTTTGAGTGGTGGTCTAGATGGATCATTGATGTGGGCCTACCATCCAGGGTTGTTGTGCCCAATAGTTTTTAAGGATGGTCTTTATCGTATGATTTTAATATTCGCCCTATGTGGCATATTTTGATACTCGCCCTACGTGGTTTTATTTGATACTTTCCCTACATGGGTTCGATGTTTTATACTGTGCAACCATGCGATGGTAAGCCTCACATATTGTAATATGATTGGCCACTAGTCGATGGGTTTCCATTAAACATCCTAAGGTGGTAGCCTCATGAGCCAGGGATGGTGGAATGGGACACTATGCTGAAGCTGTCGGCCTACGCTGGGCCTTGTGCTCCCCGTAGTGACCTTTGAGCTTATTAAACCTGCTGGTTGTAATTGAATTAATAACGGATTGGCTAATCATGCATACATGGCATATTTCGATGACTTGGATCACTTTGCCCTGCGATTACGCTGAATGTTGCGCTTATGACCGCTATTCGATTATGATGATGATCTGGATCTTCATGCCCCGATTACGTTGAATGTTGCGCTGATGACCAGTCACATCGCCTGTCTGGATGTTTTACCCGGGGCACCGACCGTCCGGATGTTTTACCCGGGTCGACGATTGCATGGGGACCCGACTGGATGATGTTTCCCAGGTTCGATGATCGCACGGATGAGCATCCCCGGGGCGATGATTGCATACTTCACGCATCCATGCACATAATAAGATTTGCATCATGTATTGTTTTGTATGCTTTGTTTTATAACTAAGCTTACCTAATGCGGCGGTGTGTAATCTTGAGGGGAGTTCACACTGAGTTGGCCACTCATCCATCAAATATATAACCGTACAGGTAGCACAGGTGGCTTCAACGACATTCATGTTCATATTGATGAGGAGCAGGCTATGGTTGATAAGGGTGCATGATTATATTTGCTAAGGGTTGCTATAGGATTTCATATCTCAAATTTGTTGTAATTTACTTTATTTCACATGTAATATTACTTCATTTTGTAATTGTAAGAATGAGGACATTGGTTTGTATAAGTCATTATGGGCACTCTTTTGTATATTCTAAATGATAATGGAACTTTCCTTTATGCTTACTTGTCCATTCTACGCTCATCTGCTTACTCTGATAAAAGAAGAAAAGAAAAATATATATTTGACCATCCTTTAAGGTTAACACTCGGGTTTTTGGGAAACGGGTCGTGTACTCGGGTCCTGAAAATTCGGGTTGTTACAAATACTTAGCTAGTTTAAGATAGTATCTAGGGTGAAAGTACTTGGAATAATTGAAAGATCAAGGTGGTGAAGGGTGGGATTTGTGAAGGAAATGGGTTCAAAAGCAGTTTTAGACTGTAGGATTCAGTTCTAACAAGTTAATAAGGTGCTAGGATCGACCCATTGCCTAAGGACGTCTAATTCCAGATTGGCAAAAATCCGGGATGTTACAGTTTGAGAATCGGTTCGGGTTTAGGTTATAGGTTTTAGTTTTAGTTTTGGTTATACGTTTTGGGATTTGAGAATGGGTTCGGGTATAGGTTATTGGTTTTAGTTTTGGTTATAAGTTTTGGGATTTGAGAATGGGTTCGGGTTTACGTTATAGGTTTTAGTTTTGGTTATAGGTTTTGGTTAAGGTTTAGGTTTTTGGATTTGAGAATGGGTTCGGGTTTAAGTTATAGGTTTAGGTTTTGGTTTAGGTTACCTGGTTTTGGTTAATGTTTAGGTTCTTGGATTTGAGAATGGGTTCGGGTTTATGTTATAGGTCTTAGTTTTGGTTTAGATTTAGGTTAAGGTTTAGGTTTTGGTTTAGATTTTGGATTTGAGAATGGGTTCGAGTTTAGGTTATAGGTTTTGGTGTTGGTTTTGGTTATAGGTTTTGGTTTTGGTTTAGGTATAAGTTTAGGTTACCGGTTTTGGGATTTGAGAATGGGTTCGGTTTCGATTATAGGTTTTGGATTTGGCTTAGGTTATAGGTTTTGGTTAAGGTTTAGGTTTTGGATTTGATAATGGGTTTGGGTTTAAGTTATAGGTTTTGGTTTTGGTTTAGATTCTTGGTTTTGGCTAAGGTTTAGGTTTTGGATTTGTGAATGGGTTCGGGTTTAGGTTATAGGTTTCGGTTTTGGTTTAGGTTATAGGTTTTGGGATTTGAGAATGGGTTCGGGTTTAGGTTATAGGTTTTGGTTTTGGTTTAGGTTATTGGTTTTGGTTAAGGTTTAGGTTTTGTATTTGAGAATGGAGTCGGGTTTAGGTTATAGGTTTGGGTTTAGGTTTAGGTTATAGGTTTTGGGATTTGAGAATGGGTTCGGGTTTAGATTATAGCTTTTGGTTTTGGTTTAGGTTATAGTTTTTTGTTTAGGTTTAGGTTAAGGTTTAGGTTATAAGTTTTGGGATTCCAGAATGGGTTCATGTTCAGGTTATAGGTTTTGGGATTTGAGAATGGGTTCGGGTTTAGGTTATAGGTTTTAAATTACTGAGGTTTTGGTTTTTTGGGTTTAGTTTAAGGTTCTGAGTTTTTGGGATTTGAGAATGGGTTCGGCTTGAGGTTATAGGTTTTGGTTTTGGTTTAGGTTCTGAGTTTTGGTTTAGGTTTAGGTTAAGGTTTAGGTTATATGTTTTGGGATTTGAGAATGGGTTCGTGTTTAGGTTATAGGTTTTGGATTTGGTTTAGGTTATAAGTTTTGGGATTTGAGAATGGATTCGGGTTTAGGTTATTGGTTTTGGTTTTGATTTTAGTTATAGGTTTTAGTTTAGGTTTAGGTTTAGGTTATAGGTTTTGGGATTTGAGAATGGGTTCGGTTTATGTTATAGGTTTTGCTTTTGGTTTAGGTTAAAGATTTTGGTTAAGGTTTAGGTTTTTGGTTTTGAGAATGGGCTCGAGTTTAGGTTATAGGTTTTCGTTTTGGTTTAGGTTATAGGTTTTGCGATTTGAGAATGGGTTCGGGTTTAGGTTATAGGTTTGGATTTTAGTTTAGGTTATAGGTTTTGGGATTTTATAATGGGTTTGGGTTTTGGTTATAGGTTTTGGTTATAGGTTTTAGTTTAGGTTTAGGTTAAGGTTATAGGTTTTGGGATTTAAGAATGGGTTCGGGTCTAGGTTATAGGTTTTGGATTTGATTTGGGTTGTAGGTTTTAGGATTTAAGAATGGGTTCGGGTTTAGATTATAGGTTTTGGTTTTGGTTTTGGTTATAGGTTTTGGTTTAGGTTTAGGTTAAGATTATAGGTTTTGGGATTTGAGAATGGGTTCGTGTTTAGGTTATAGGTTTTAGTTTTGGTTTTGGTTATAGGTTTTGGTTTGGGTTTAGGTTAAGGTTATAGGTTTGAGGATTTGAGAATGGGTTCGGGTTTAGGTTATAGGTTTTGGTTTTGGCTTAGGTTATAGGTTTTAGTTTCGGTTTAGGTTTTGGATTTAAGAATGGGTTCGAGTTTAGGTTATAGGTTTTGGTTTAGGTTATCCGTTTTCGATTTGAGATTAGGTTTTGGTTTAGGTTATAGGTTTGGTTTTGGTTTAGGTTCTGATTTTGGCTAATGTTTAGGTTTTTGGATTTGTGAATGGGTTCGGGTTTAGGTTATAGGTTTTGGTTTTGGTTTAGGTTATAGGTTTTGGTTAAGGTTTAGGTTTTGGATTTGAGAATGCGTTAGTGTTTAGGTTAAAGGTTTTGTTTTGGTTTAGGTTATAGGTTTTGGGATTTGAGAAATGGGTTCGGGTTTAGGTTATAGGTTTTGCTTCGAGTTTAGGTTTTGTATTTTAGAATGGGGTTGGATTTAGGTTATAGGTTTTGGGTTTTGGTTTAGGTTATTGGTTTTGGGATTTGAGAATGGGTTCGAGTTTAGATTATAGGTTTTGGTTTTAGTTTCGGTTATATGTTTTGGTTTATGTTTAGGTTTAAGTTTAGGATATAGGTTTTGGGATTTGAGAATACGTTCGGGTTTAAGTTATATGTTTTGGGATTTGAGAATAGGTTCGGAGTTTAGGTTATAGGTTTTGGTTATAGGTTTTGGTTTGGGTTTAGTTTAAGGTTATAGGTTTTGGGATTTGAGAATGGGTTCGACTTTAGGTTATAGGTTTTGGTTTAGGTTATAGGTTTGGTTTTGGTTTAGGTTAAGGTTTAGGTTATATGTTTTGGGATTTGAGAATGGGTTTGGGTTTAGGTTATAGGTTGTGGATTTAGTTTAGGTTATAGGTTTTGGGATTCGAGAATGGGTTCGGGTTTAGATTATAGGTTTTGGTTATAGGTTTTATTTTAGGTTTTGGTTAACGTTATAGGTTTTGGGATTTGTGAATGGGTTCGAGTTTAGGTTATAGGTTTTGGTTTTGGTTTTGGTTAATGGTTTTGGTTAAGGTTTAGGTTTTTGGTTTTGAGAATGGGTTCGGGTTTAGGTTATAGGTTTTGGTTTTAGTTATGGTTATAGGTTTTTATTTGAGAATGGGTTCGGGTTTAGGTTATAGGTTTGGGTTTTAATTTTTGTTATAGGTTTTGGGATTTGATAATGGGTTCGGGTTTAAATTATAGGTTTTGGTTATAGGTTTTAGTTTAGGCTTATGTTAAGGTTATAGGTTTTGGGATTTGAGAATGGGTACGGGTTTAGGTTATAGGTTTTGGTTTTGGTTTAGGTTATAGGTTTTGGCTAAGGTTTAGGTTAAGGTTATAGGTTTTGGGATTTGAGAATGGGTTTTGGTTTAGGTTATAGGTTTTGGTTTTAGTTATTGGTTTTGGTTTAGGTTTAGGTTAATGGTTTTGGGATTTGAGAATGGGTTCGGGTTTTGGTTTAGGTTTTAGTTTTTGTTTAGGTTATAGGTTTTGGGATTTGAGAATGGGTTCGGGTTTAGGTTATAGGTTTTGGTTCGATTTAGGTTTTTGTATTTGAGATTGGGGTTGGGTTTAGGTTATAGGTTTTGGGTTTTAGTTTAGGTTATATGTTTTGGGATTTGAGAATGGGTTCGGGTTTTGATTGTAGGTTTTGGTTTTGGTTTAGGTTATATGTTTTGGTTTAGGTTTAGGTTAAGGTTTAGGATATAGGTTTTGGGATTTGAGAATGCGTTCGGGTTTAAGTTATATGTTTTGGGATTTGAGAATGGGTTCGGGTTTAGGTTATGGGTTTTGGTTATAGGTTTTGGTTTAGGTTTAGTTTAATGTTTTAGGTTTTGGGATTTAAGAATAAGTTACGGCTTTAGGTTATAGGTTTTGGTTTTAGTTTAGGTTTAGGTTCTGAGGTTTTGGTTTAGGTTTAGGTTTAGGTTAAGGTTTTAGGTTATATGTTTTGATTTGAGAATAGGTTCGGGTTTAGGTTATAGGTTTTGGATTTGGTTTACGTTATAGGTTTTGGGATTTGAAAAATGGGTTCGGGTTTAGATTATAGGTTTGGTTTTTGATTTTGGTTATAGGTTTTATTTTAGGTTTAGGTTAATGTTATAGGTTTTGGGATTTGAGAATGGGTTCGGGTTTAGGTTATAGGTTTTGGTTTTGGTTTAGGTTAATGGTTTTGGTTAAGGTTTAGGTTTTTGGTTTTGAGAATGGGTTCGGGTTTAGGTTATGGGTTTTGGTTTTGGTTATGTTTATAGGTTTTTTATTTGAGAATGGGTTCGGGTTTAGGTAATAGGTTTGGGTTTTAGTTTAGGTTATAGGTTTTGGGATTTGATAATGGGTTTGGGTTTAGTTTATAAGTTTTGGTTATAGGTTTTAGTTTAGGTTATAGGTTTTGGGATTTGATAATGGGTTTGGGTTTAGTTTATAAGTTTTGGTTATAGGTTTTAGTTTAGGTTTAGGTTAAGGTTATAGGTTTTGGGATTTGAGAATGGGTACGGGTTTAGGTTATAGGTTTTGGTTTTGGTTTAGGTTAAGGTTATAGGTTACAGGATTTGAGAATGGGTTAGGGTTTAGGTTATAGGTTTTGGTTTTGGTTTAGGTTATTGGTTTTGGTTTAGGTTTAGGTTAATGGTTTTGGGATTTGAGAATGGGTTCGGGTTTAAGTTATAGGTTTTGGTTTTGGTTTAGGTTATAGGTTTTGGCATTTGAGAATGGGGTCGGGTTTAGGTTATAGGTTTTGGTTTTGTTTAGGCTAAGGTTATAGGTTTTGGGATTTGAGAATGGGTTCGGGTTTAGGTTATAGGTGTTAGCTTTGGTTTAGTTTATAGGTTTTAGTTAAGGTTTAGGTATTTGGATTTAAGAATGGGTTCGGATTTAGGTTATAGGTATTGGTTTTGGTTTTGGTTATCTGTTTTCCGATTTGAGTTTGGGTTCTAGTCAAAATACGAAAGAGGAATGGAGAGGGGAGCTGCAATATACGATGGAGAAGGGTAGGGTGTGGTCAAAATTAGTAGAGAAGAGGGTTGGAGAGACGATTTGCGAGAGAGGTCAGCAAGGTAAGAGGAAAAACAGCTAGGGGAGGGGGGTTTGTGAAGGAGGTGGGGTTTTAAGAGATAGGATTAGGATGGGAGCTAGGGCAGGGGGTTTTAGGGACCCCCAAACACATCCGGCCCAGGCCACAGGCCCGGCCCAACCAAAAAGTCGGCGAGGCCTTGCCAAAAAAATTTTGAATTTTTAAAAGTGAGCCCCATGGCCCTGTTCGTACAGCCCCCTGGGCCCCAAAAATCTCTGGGTCCCACCGTGGGTACCCCTGGATTAGCGTGGGTAGGCCCCTGACCCCGATTCGCTCAATTTTGGGTAGTTTCGGGCAAACCGGACGTATCTTGCAATCCGGAATGAGTTATCTGACGTAAAATATATGAATTTGGGGTAAAATGAGCTAATGAAGCCAATCAACCCAGCTATGCTGGGTTACGAAGCCCAGAATTGCGAGAAACCCCTCCGATTGACGGTCGTTTCCTTGTTTTAATTTCATTTTACTAAAAATAGTAGTTTTGGTTTGGTTACTCTTACTCCGTTGGGTTTTAGGAGTTGCGCTCATCGTGTAAAGGGCTTAAAATAATTAGGAGAATGGTTTGGTGAAGTCAAATAGGGAACTTACTATTTTTGGCCGAAAACCTTGCACATTAGTAGACATCACAACCTAGGTGTTTTAGTTGTAGTTTGTTTTTTATTTCCTTCCCATTGCTTGGTATCCCTATTTAAAGGGTTGTGAACTCATTTTTCTTTTGTCATTCATTAATCAATTTTGAATTTATTAGAATTTATTTTTTACTTTCTACTTTCTTTTCTCGTAGACTCGAGAAGTCTCTGTGAGGAGTCCAGAGAAGCTCCGAGGATTCGGAATAGTTACATCATCACTCTTATTACCGATTTTCAACGGTTGGGGTGAGGTGGATTGTAATCTAGAATTATCTATAGACAGCCTAGGAATATTTTAAGGTCGACCCATGCGACCAATGGTTAATACGGATTCGATTTCGGCGTTTATTTTCAACGAACTTCGCCAATTGGTGAAGTCGGGATACCTATGACTATTTCTACATTCCATCACTCCCTCCTAAGTCAGAGTGCGCAGAGTGCGTCGTGTGACCATAACCCAGGTCCGGTTTAATCTAAATCATGCTCTAATACCATCTGTAACATTTCAAAAATTGAGGGTCGAGTAGTAACTCAACTCTCGAGTTCCAGAACATCACTTATGCAATAAAATGAATGATGATTGAATGTTGACTGTATTAGAGTAGTGAACATGAGTGAGATTAAGCCAAAACAACATATCATACTCCAGAGACAGTTAAATTTGTAAGCGGAAGACTGTAATAGATAAATAAAAAATATAAACTATGATGAGTCTCCAAAGTGTGTTAACATTACCAGGTTAAATAATTACAAGTACAGTTCTAAAATATACCAAATGTGTAAGTGTAATGTCTTCTATCCCAAGTACCATAGCCCGTCAATACAAGACTGGTCTTGAGAGACACAGTCGAGAGAGTTACATGTAGGAGAACTCCTCCTCGACATCATAGTAATAGTCCGACTCTGCTTCAGGAGTAGCGTCGCCATCTGAAACTCAACAATCTGGTTGGTGTGTACAACACCGTCCCGTAACATGGGAGTGAGTAGCTAACTCAGTGGAATAATAAAGCATAGATTAACATGTTATCAATACAGTCAAGTAGTAATGATAAAGCAGAACAATCAAACACTCCTAACTACTCTTATTAATGTAAGTATGAATGACATGATGTATGCCCTCACCGACATACTCCCTCATACGACACCATCTCACGCTCGCGGCATGCTTTCATCCCACAGTGCTCCACATCTTCCAGGCACATGCAATGCATGATGAGCATGATTACCGAGTTTTTAATTAATCCATTTCAAACAGCAGGATTGGAAAACTAAGGTACCTCCCTTGTATCATTCCCAAACATGATCCATTCTAAGGTCGTCAGTCCTAGTTGATATCAAACGATGGTGTGTTTTCTAAGTCACTGCAGAGGCTGCTAGGGCTGTTACGCACAAAGGTTACACCACTCCCCCATCACCCCTTAAATGATTCATCACAATACAAAAACAGGACTAGTTCATACTCTATATATCACGGCGAACCCTAAGGCGCACTACGATTTCAGAGTATGCTCGAGGTCACTACAAAGGGCTGCCTGGGCTATTGCTCGCATTCATTGCACCACTCCCCCATCACCTTATCAATGTAGGCCGACAGGACGAATATAGTGTCCCATACCACCATAATCGGTTCACGAGTCTAGTTGCTCACTGGTCACTACGGGGAGGCACGTGGCCCTAGCGTAGGCTGACAGCTCGACCACGGTGTCCCATACCACCATGCCCGACTCATGAGTCTTAGTGGATCGAGGTACCATGGTTAAAAGGGTTTTCACTGGTAAGTTTGGTACCCTAGGTTCAAGCAGTAGCGACCAAACATGGTGAACATACATTAGACAAATCGGGTTACATGACGAGCTCGGCTAGCTCGAGTGCACAACAAGTTGAATGACATGAAGTGCATAAGCACTTCGCATGGCCAACCACTATCGCCAACCGAAGTACGACTCGAGTTCGTCGAACACATCTCACGTGGTAAATGAATCACAGCCACAAATTCAATTCTGGTACCGATTGTCTGAACTATAATCATAGCCCTAAACACAATCAATTGTCATCCATAACATGTGGAGTAAAGCATGATAAATAAAGTAATTCAAGCATGATAAACAAAGTAATTCAAACATGCTAGTAGGCATGTTATAAGCATATTATAAAGTATGATATAAAGCATGTTGTAAAACACTACATCAATAGGAATACAAACACATGTATTGCAAGTAAGTGGTTTTAAGTGATCAACCTCATGGAGGTAATCATACATGTCGCTAGGGTAGTTGAGAATCCAATCTCAACACCCTCCTAAGGCATCTACATCCAAACACTTACTCACTCAAGCATTTCCACAAACACTTAACATACACTATTTCACATACATAGAGTATGTTAACAAACATGTATTAGGGCGAATCCTTTCGCCAAGCAAGTATTTTATATACACATAATATATTTATACAACAATTAATCATGGCAAACATATCTCTAAAATATACATGTATATGGTACTTTTACAATACAGTATTTCTACATACATAGTGTATATTAGTAAAACATGTATTTAGGCGAATCCTTTTACCAAATAAGTATTTTATCTATATATCGTATATTCATACACCAAATAATCATGTCAAACACATTTCCAAAAAATATACGTAAACGGTATTTTCTACGAATACCTAGAATATGTAAAATTCTATATTCTACAACTTTAATCGAAACAGAAAATGGAAAGCACTTTGCACATGTGTAATTGTATGCAGATCATGAATCTATCATTATCTGACATTGAAAGTATTGAAAACCATAACCTATACACCTAAAGTCTGCACCTTTTGTCGTAGAATCGAAACGAAATCGATGGGTTTGCTAAGCTTTCATAAACGGCAGATTGGCGACCTAAAGAACGGAATAGGTTAGCTATTTCATAACCTACAACCACCCAAGCCCCAAATCAGATTAGGGTTAGGGTTTCTTACCTAAAAATGGAGCTGGAATCGCCGGAAAAACGATGAGAACGGAGAGGTGGAGCTCGAATAGCGGCAGGGAACAGCAGCAGGGAGTTCCTCCCACATCTCCCACACTTTCTCTCTCTTTTCTCTCTCTCAATCTAGGTTTTCTCTCAAATTCGGATGGCTGCAATGAGAGAGGGTTTAAGGTCCTTATATAGCCTAAAATGTGCCCAAAATAGGCTTAAGGTCAAGGTATACTTGGGTTATAACTAAAGCGGGGCAGTTTCAGCTCAACGGGGGACTTCTGGCGGGCCTCCTTGAGCCAAAGGTCAGACTTAAGGTCACCGAAACCGGATCTTCGTTCTATTAAGTTTTCGTTTCAGTCGAATTTCCAGATCACACGTGGCGGACCAGTTTCAGTTCGATGGTCAGTGGGTCTCGATCGGAGATTCCGAGTACATGTAAATGTGTATGAAATTTTTCCTGATCCGAGGGTGTATTTGGGTCAGATTCTGACAGTCTAATTGCTTAAAACTGATCCGCAAACGAGAGATGCCAGATTACTATTCAAGATATTTATTTTGTAAAGAAACATGTGTTTTTACACTCTCTCACTCCGGACTCAAGCGAATAGCCGTGGGACACTGGCTGGATTTAATTTCCGAGATGGTTGTCAAGCCCAGCGAGGAGGTCCTAAGTCCTTAACCTCATATTATTCGGACTCACGATGTGCGGTCTAGACCTGATACGGAGTTTCAATGCGTTCCCGAGAGCAGTCGGGTAATGAGTTTGATTCGAGATTTTAGGGTAACCTAGCGTCAATGATTCTACAAGTTTTGGGTCTTGCAGATCGTATTTAAAGTGATTCAAACGGATTTCGTAGCTAATCTAGTTTAGCACTTAGTTACTTTATCTAATTTCTAAAGGATTTAATCCTATAAGATTTATGTTTGAGGTGGTACTTAATCCTTTATAGTTTGTATCTAAAGTGATCCAAGTTATACTACTTAGCTAGTTTAAAATAGTGTCTAGGGCGAAAGTGCTTTGAAAAATTAAAAGAACAAGGTAGTAAAGGGTGGGATTTGTGAAGGAAATGGGTTAAGGATCGATTTTAGACTGTGGGATTCAGTTCTGACAAGTTAATAAGGTGTTGGATCGACCCATCACCTAAGGACGTCTAATCCTAGGTTGGCAAAAATCCGGGATGTTACAGTTTTGGTTTTGGTTTTGGTTTAGGTTATAGGTTTTTGGATTTGAGAATGGGTTATGGTTTAGGTTTAGGAAATCCTGTTCATGTTCGGGATTGGGTTTAAGTTTTGGTTTTCAAATTTAGGTTAGGGAATTGAGATTGGGATTACGTGTAGGTTTAGCTCTAGGGAATTGAGTTTAGGTTATAGGTTTAGGGAAAGGTTAGGTTTAGGTTATAGGTTTTGGAATTTGAGAGTAGTTTTAGGTTATAAGTATAGGTTTAGTTTAGGTTATAGGTTAGGGTTTAGGGAATTGAGTATAGGTTATAAGTTTTGGTTTAGGTTATAGGTTTTGGTTTAAGGTATAGGTTTTTGAATTTGAGAATGGGTTCGGGTTTAGGTCATAGGTTTTGGTTTTGGTTTAAGTTATAGGTTTTGGGATTTGAGAATGGGTTCAGGTTTAGGTTATATGTAACGCCCCAGATTTTTGCCAACCTGGGATTAGACGTCCTTAGGCAATGAGTCGATCCTAATACTTCATTAACTTGCCAGAACTGAATCCCAAAGTCTAAAGCCGCCTTTGAACCCATTTCCTTCACAAATCTCACCCTTCACCACCTTGATCTTCCAATTTTTCTAAGAACTTTCACCCTAGACACTATCTTAAACTAGTTAAGTATTATAACTTGGATCACCTTATATACAAACTACAAAGGCCTGAGTACCACCTCGACCAGAATTCACTTAGGACTAAATCCTTTAGAAATGAGACAAAGTAACTAAGTGCGAAACTAGATTAGCTACGAAATCTGTTTGAATCGCTTTAAATATGATATGCAAGACCCAAAACTTGTAGAATCATTGACGCTAGGTTACCCTAAAATCTAGGATCAAACTCATTACCCGGCTACTCTCGGGAGCATCTTGAAACTCCGTATCAGATCTAGACCGCACGTCGGAAGTCCGATTAACACGAAGTTAAGGAACTAGGACCGCCTCACTGGGCTCGACAACCATCTCGGAAATGAAGTCCAGACGATGTCCCACGGCCATTCGATCGCCTCCGGAGTGAGAGAGTGTGAAAACACTTGTTTTCTTTAAAAATAAATATCTTGAATAGTAATCTGGCATCTCTCGTTTGCGGATCAGTTTTAAGCAACCAGACCGTCAGAATCAGACCAAATTACACCCTCGGATCAGGAGAAATTTCATACACATTTACATGTACTCGGAATCTCCGATCAAGATCCGTTGACCGTTGAACTGAAACTGGTCCGCCACGCGTGATCTGGATATCCAACTGAAACGAAAACTTAATAGAACGTAGATCCAACGTTAGTGAGCTTAAGTCCGACCTTTTGCTCAAGGAGGTCCGCCAGAAGTCCTCCGTTGAGCTGAAAAAGTTCCGCTTTGGCTATAACCTAGGTGAACCTTGTCCAGAAGTCTATTTTGGTGAAGTTTTAGATTATATAAGGACCTTAAACCCTCTCCCATTTCAGCCATACGAATTTGGATTTGAGAGAGAGAAAAGAGAGAGAAAGTGTGGGAGATCTGGGAGAAACTCCCTACTACTGTTCCCTGCCGCTATTCAGGCTCCACCGCCTGATTCTTATCACTTTTTCGGCGATTTCGGCGTCTTTTCTAGGTAAGAAACCCTAACCCTAACCTGTTTTAGGGTTGTATAGGTTGTTGGTTATGAAATAGCTAACCTGTTTCGTTCTCTAGGTTGCCAAACTCCCGTATACGGAAGCTTAGCAAACCTATCAACTCCGTTACGATTCTACAACACAAGGTGAGGACTTTAGGTGTATAGGTTGCGGTTTTCAACGCTTTCAATGTTAGATAATGATAGATTCATGATCTGTATGCAATTGCACATGTACAAAGTACTTTCTGTTTTCTGTTTCGATTAGAATTGTAGAATTTGGGATTTCACATACTCTAGGTATTCGTATAAAATACCGTATACGTATTTTTTATGGAAATATATTTGACATGTTTATTCGTCATATGGATATATGATGTATGGATAAAACACTCATTTGGCGAAAGGGTTCGCCTAAATACATGTTTACTAATATACACCATGTATGTAGAAATACGGTATTGTAAGAAGTACCGTATACGTGTATATTTTAGCGTTGTGTTTGTCATGATTAATTGTTATATAAATATATTATGTGCGTATAAATTAATTTCTTGGCGAAAAGAATCGCCATAATACATGTTTACTTGTATACACTATGTATGTTGAAAATACGTATTCTAGAAAATACTGTATACGTATAAATATTGGGAGATGTATTTATCATGATTATTTGTTGTAGTAATATATTATACATGGATAAAATACTCACTTGGCTAAAGGATAGCCCTAATACATGTTTTGCTAACATACACCATGTATGTTGTAACAGTGTATTCTAAGTGTTTGTGAAAATGATTGAATGAGTACCGAATTCTCATTCGTACTCGCCATGACTAATTGTCATGGATTCATGATTGTTGCATTGACGATACCCCTTTGACGAAAGGATTTACCCTAAATCACGCCACGGCCAATATACACCATATATGCTAAAATGTGTGGCCCAAGTGTTTGTGAAAATGACTGAATGAATATGGAACTTGGATTCCTGATTGCCATGACTATCCGTCGTGGGTGTACGCATGTTATGATTGGGGCAACTCCCTAGTGAAAGGATTTGGCCTAATGCCTATGTGAACGACATATGTCATGTATGTTGATGTATGTTTGTTTAAGTGTTTCTTGAAATGTCTGAATGAGTAGTAGTTAGCAAATTGTAATGTATAAGGGTGTTGAGATATGATTCTCAACCTCTTCTAACTATGTGTATGATCTCCTTGGATAGTTGTGTGATTAGGAATTGAATATGTACAAATTCATGCTCGTGTTGTGCTTCATAACATGCTCAACTGCTTTATGATTTTAACTATGTAATGCATATGTTTAAATTTATAATTACATTGTATGATCCGTCATGGGTGATGGGGGAGTGGAGCAACGAATGCGTGCAACAGTCCTGGCAGCCCTAAACGGATACTACCAGACCTCGATTGTATGAGTTGAATCTTGATTCACTACTGCTTTATCTATCTGCACTTGATTGTGTTTGGGGCTATGATTATAGTCCAGACAATCGGTACCCGAATTGGATTTGTGGCTATGATTCATTTGCCACGTGAGATGTGTTTGACGAACCCGAGTCGTACTTCGGTTGACGATAGTGGTTGGCCACGCGAAGTGCTTATGCACTTCATGTCGTTCAACTTGTTGTGTGCTCGAGCTAGCCGAGCTCGTCAAGTAACCCAATTTGTCTAATGTATGTTCACCATGTTTGGTCGCCTCTACTTGAACCTAGGGTACCAAACTTACCATGAAATCCCTTTTAACCATGGTACCTCGATTCGCTAAGACTCATGAACCGGGCATGGTGGTATGGGACACCGTGGTCGAGCTGTCGGCCTACGCTGGGGCCATGTGCCTCCCCGTAGTGACCATTGAGCAACCCAAACTCGTGAGCCGAATACGGTGGTATGGGACACTGTATTCGAGCTGTCGATACTTACGGCGAGAGCCGAGTACGGTGAGACCTGTACTCGTGCTGACGGGCTACGAGTCCTCTGTAATATCTTCGAGTATACTCCAAGGTCTGTGATTAGCGACGAGTCTTTCATAGCAACTAGAGTATGAGTTGAGCCGAGTACGGTGAGAACTGTATTCAAGTTGACGGCTAGTGATTGAGCCGAGTACGGTGAGACCTGTACCCAAGCTGACGGTCAGCAATTGAGCCGCATACGGTGAGATCTGTATCCGTGCTGACGGGTGACGAGCCCTTTGTGATGCCTTCGTTATGCCTCTCAAACCATAATATCGTATGAGATTAACTAGGACTGACGACCCTAGAATGGATCATGTTTGGGAATGATACAAGGGAGGTACCTTAGTTTCTCAATACTGCTATTTAAAATGAACTAATAATTACTCGGTAATCATGCTCATCATTGCACTGCATGTGCCTGGTAGATGTGGAGCACTGAGGGATAGACACATTCACGAACGTAAGATGATGTCGCATGAGGGTGGTTTGGCAAGGGCATACATCATGTCATTTCATACTTGCATTAAATAAGAGTAGTTAAAATTGTTTGATTGTACTGCTTTATCATTACTGCTTGACTGAATTGATAACATGTTAACCTATGCTTTATTGTTCCACTGAGTTGATCACTCACTCCCACGATACGGGACGGTGTTCCGAACACCCACCAGACTTTGTCGATTCGCGTGATGATGATGACGCTACTTCTGAGGCGGAGCCGGACTTCTATGACGACGAGAATGCTTCCTCGTATATGCTGTTTTCTGGCGGCTTCGTGAGAGCCGTGCCTTGATTGTCGGGGCTACAGGGATGTTGACTAGATCATACTACACAACTTGGTATAATTTAAAATCATACTTGTAATTATTTAACCTGGTAACTTTATCACACTCTGGAGACCCACCACAGTTTATATATTTTATCTATCTATCACAGTCTTCTGCTTGCAAATTTAACTGTCTCTGGAGTATGATATGCTGTTTTGGCTTAATCTCACTCATGTTCAATGCACAAATACAGTCAACATTTAATCATCATTCATTTTGTTGCATAAGTGATGTTCTGGAACTCGGGAGTTGAGTTTATGCTCGACCCCCGATTTTCAGGGCGTTACATTATAGGTTTTGGTTTTGGTTTTGGTTATAGGATTTGGTTTAGGTTTAGGTTTAGGTTAAGGTTTAGGTTTAGGTTATAGGTTTTGGGATTCGAGAATGGGTTCGGGTTTAGCTTATAGGTTTTGGAATTGGTTTAGGTTATAGGTTTTGGTTAAGGTTTAGGTTTTTGGATTTGAGAATGGGTTCTGGTTTAAGTTATAGGTTTTGGTTTCGATTTAGGTTACAGGTTTTGGCTAAGGTTTAGGTTTTTGGATTTGAGAATGGGTTCGGGTTTAGGTTATAGGTTTTAGTTTTGGTTTAGGTTATAGGTTTTGAGATTTGAGAATGGGTTCGGGTTTAGGTTATAGGTTTTGGTTTTAGTTTAGGTTATAGGTTTTGCTTTAGGTTTAGGTTTTAGGTTATGGGATTTGAGAATGGGTTCGGGTTTAGGTTATAGGTTTTGGTTAAGGTTTACGTTTTTGTATTTAAGAATGGGTTCGGGTTTAGGTTATAGGTTTTGATTTTGGTTTAGATTATAGGTTTTGGGATTTGAGAATGGGTTCGGGTTTAGATTATAGGTTTTGGTTTTGGTTTTCGTTATAGGTTTTGGTTTAGGTTTAGGTTATAGGTTTTGGGATTTGAAAATGGGTTCGGGTTTAGGTTATAGGTTTTGGATTTGGTTTTGGTTATAGGTTTTGGGATTTGATAATGGGTTCGGGTTTAGGTTATAGGTTTTGGTTTGGGTTTAGTTTAAGGTAATAGGTTTTGGGATTTGCGAATGGGTTCGGGTTTAGGTTATAGGTTTTAGTTTTGGTTTAGGTTATAAGTTTAGGTTAAGGTTTAGGTTTTTGGATTAGAGAATGGGTGGGTTTAGGTTATAGGTTTTAGGTTTGGTTTAGGTTATAGGTTTTGGGATTTGACAATAGGTTTGGGTTTAGGTTATAGATTTTGGTTTTGGTTTAGGCTATAGGTTTTGGGATTTGAGAATGGGTTTGTGTTTAGGTTATAGGTTTTAGTTTTGGTTTTGGTTATGGGTTTTGGTTTAGGTTTAGGTTATAGGTTTTGGGATTTGAGAATGGGTTCGGGGGTAGGTTATAGGTTTTGGATTTGGTTTAGGTTATAGGTTTTGGGATTTGACAATGGGTTCGGGTTTAGGTTATAGGTTTTGGTTTTGATTTTGGTTGAAGGTTTTAGTTTAGGTTTAGGTTAAGGTTATAGGTTTTGGGATTTGAAAAGGGTTCGGGTTTAGGTTATAGGTTTTGGTTTTGGTTTTGGTTATAGGTTTTAGTTAAGGTTTAGGTTTTTGGATTTGAGAATCGGTTCGGGTATAGGTTAAAGGTTTTGGTTTTGGTTTTGGTTATAGGTTTTGGGCTTTGAGAATGGGTTCGGATTTAGGTTATAGGTTTTGCTTTTGGTTTAGGTTATAGGTTTTGGAATTTGATAATGGGTTTGGGTTTAGGTTATAGGTTTTGGTTTTGGTTTTTGTTATAAGTTTTGGTTTAGGTTTAGCTTAAGGTTATAGGTTTTTAGATTTGAGAATGGGTTCGGGTTTAGGTCATAGGTTTTGGTTTTGGTTTAGGTTATCGGTTTTGGTTACGGTTTAGGTTTTTAGATTTGAGAATGGGTTCGGGTTTAGGTTATAGATTTTGATTTTGGTTTAGGTTATAGGTTTTGGGATTTGAGAATGAGATCGAGTTTAGGTTATAGGTTTTGGTTTTGGTTTAGGTTATAGGTTTTGGGATTTGATAATGGGTTCGGTGCCTAGGTCGTAGGTTTTCATTTTGTTTTTGGTTATAGGTTTTGGTTTATGTTTAGGTTAAGGTTATAGGTTTTAGGATTTGAGAATGGGTTCGTGTTTAGGTTATAGGTTTTGTTTTGGCTTAGGTTATAGGTTATGGTTAAGGTTTAGGTTAAGGTTATAGGTTTTGGGATTTGCAATGGGTTCGGGTTTTGGTTATAAGTTTTAGTTTTGGTTTAGGTTGTAAGTTTTGGTTTAGGTTTTGGTTATAGGTTTCGGGATTTGAGAATGGGTCGGGTTTAGGTTATAAGTTTTGGATTTGGTTTAAGTTATAGGTTTTGGGATTTGAGAATGGGTTCGGGTTTAGGTTATAGGTTTTGGCTTTAGTTTTGGTTATAGGTTTTGGTTTAGGTCTAGGTTAAGGTAATAAGTTTTAGTATTTGAGAATAGGTTCGGGTTTTAGTTATAGGTTTTGGTTTTGGTTTTGGTTATAAGATTTGGTTATGGTTTAGGTTTTGGATTTGAGAATGGGTTCGGGTTCGGGTTATAGGTTTTGGTTTTGGTTTAGGTTATTGGTTTTGGGATTTGAGAATGGGTTCGGGTTTACGTTATAGGTTTTGGTTTTGGTTATAGGTTTTGGGATTTGAGAATGGGCTTGGGTTTATGTTATAGGTTTTAGTTTTGGTTAAGGTTTATGTTTTTGGATTGTAGAATGGGTTCGGGTTTAAGTTATAGGTTTTGGTTTATGTTACGAGGTTTTGGTTAAGGTTTAGGTTTTTGGTTTTGAGAATGGGTTCGGTGTAGGTTAGAGGTTTTGTTTAGGTTTAGGTTTAGGTTATGGTTTAGGTTTAGGTTAGGTTTTGGATTTGAGAATGGGCTCGAGTTTAGGTTATAGGTTTTAGTTTTAGTTTAGGTTATAGGTTTTGGGATTTGAGAATGGGTTCGGGTTTAGGTTATAAGTTTTGGATTTGGTTTTGGTTATAGGTTTTGGTTAAGGTTTAGGTTTTGGGATTTGAGAATGGGTTCTGGTTTAGGTTATAGGTTTTGGGTTTAGTTTAGGTTATAGGTTTTGAGATTTGAGAATGGGTTCGTTTTAGGTTATATGTTTTGGATTTGGATTAAGTTATAGGTTTTGGGATTTGAGAATGGGTTCGGGTTTAGGTTATAGGTTTTGGTTTTAGTTTAGGTTATAGGTTTTGGTTATAGGTTTTGGGATTTGGGAATGGGTTTGAGTTTAGGTTATAGGTTTTGGTTTTATTATAGGTTATAGGTTTTGGGATTTGAGAATGGGTTCGGGTTTAGGTTATAGGTTATGGTTTTGATTTAGGTTTAGGTTAAAAGTTTTGGATTTGAGAATGGGTTATGGCTTAGGTTTAGGAAATCGGGTTCATGTTCGGGATTGGGTTTAAGTTTTGGTTTTCAAGTTTATGTTTGGGTTTAGGTTTAGGTTAGGAGTTGAGATTAGGATTAGGTGTAGGTTTAGCTCAATGGAATTGAGTTTAGGTTATAGGTTTAGGAAAGGTTAGGTTTAGGTTATAGGTTTTCGAATTTGGGTATAGTTTTAGGTTATAAGTATAGGTTTAGGTTAGGTTATAGGTTAGGGTTTAGGGATTTGAGTTTAGGTTATAGGTTTTGGTTTAGCTTATAGGTTTTGATTTAGGTTATAGGTTTTAGTTTAGGCTAAGGTTTTGATTTTTTTATTTGAGAATGGGTTCGGGATTAGGTTATAGGTTCTGGTTTTGGTTTTGGTTATAGGTTTTGTTTAAGGTTTAGGTTATAGGTTTTTTCTTTTAAGGTTTAGGTTTTTGGATTTGAGAATTGGTTCGGGTTTAGGTTATAGTTTATGGCTTTGGTTTAGGTTATTGGTTTTGGGCTTTGAGAATGGGTTTGGGTTTAGGTTATAGGTTTTGGTTTTGGTTAAGGTCAAGGTTTTGGTTTAGTTTATAGGTTATCGGATTTGTGAATGGATTCGGGTTTAGGTTATAGGTTTTGGTTTTATTTTAGGTTATAGGTTTTAGGATTTGAGAATGGGTTCGGGTTTAGATTATAAGTTATGATTTTGGTTTTGGTGTAGGTTATAGGTTTTTGGATTTGAGAATGGGTTATGGTTTAGGTTTAGGAAATCCTGTTCATGTTCGGGATTGGGTTTAAGTTTTGTTTTCAAGTTTAGGTTAGGGAGTTGAGATTAGGATTATTTGTAGGTTTAGCTCTAGGGAATTGAGTTTAGGTTATAGGTTTAGGGAAAGGTTAGGTTTAGGTTATAGGTTTTGGGATTTGGGAGTAGTTTTAGGTTATAAGTATAGGTTTAGTTTAGGTTATAGGTTAGGGTTTAGGGAATTGAGTATAGGTTATAAGTTTTGGTTTAGGTTATAGGTATTGGTTTAGGCTAAGCTTTAGGTTTTTGGATTTGAGAATGGGTTCGGGTTTAGGTGATAGGTTTTGGTTTTAGTTTAAGTTATAGGTTTCAGGATTTGAGAATGGGTTCGGGTTTAGGTTATAGGTTTTGGTTTTGGTTTTGGTTATATGATTTGGTTTAGGTTTAGGTTTAGGTTAAGGTTTAAGTTTAGGTTATAGGTTTTGGGATTTGAGAATGGGTTCGGGTTTAGCTTATAGGTTTTGGATTTGGTTTAGGTTATAGGTTTTGGTTAAGGTTTAGGTTAAGGTTTAGGTTATAGGTTATATGGATTTGAGAATGGTTTCGGGTTTAGGTTATAGGCTTTGGATTTGGTTTAGGTTATAGGTTTTGGTTAAGGTTTAAGTTTTTGTATTTAAGAATGGGTTCGTGTTTAGGTTATAGGTTTTTGTTTTGGTTTAGATTATAGGTTTTGGGATTTGAGAATGGGTTTGGGTTTAGGTTTAGATTATAGGTTTTGGTTTTGGTTTTCGTTATAGGTTTTGGTTTTGGTTTTGGTTATAGGTTTTGGGATTTAAAAATGGGTTTGGGTTTACGTTATAGGTTTTGGATTCGGTTTAGGTTATCGGTTTTGGGATTTGATAATGGGTTTGGGTTTAGGTTATAGGTTTTGGTTTAGGTTTTGGTTTGGGTTTAGTTTAAGGTTATAGGTTTTGGGATTTAGGAATGGGTTCGGGTTTAGGTTATAGGTTTTGGTTTTGGTTTAGGCTATAAGTTTTGGTTAAGGTTTAGGTTTTTGGATTTGAGAATGGGTTCGGGTTTAGGTTATAGGTTTTGGGTTTGGTTTAGGTTATAGGTTTTGGGATTTGAGAATGGGTTTGGGTTTACGGTATAGATATTGGTTTTGGTTTAGGCTATAGGTTTTGGGATTTGAGAATGGGTTCGTGTTTAGGTTATAGGTTTTGGTTTTGGTTTTGGTTATGGGTTTTGGTTTAGGTTTAGGTTAAGGTTTAGGTTATTGGTTTTGGGATTTGAGAATGGGTTCGAGTTTAAGTTATGGGTTTTGGATTTGGTTTAGGTTATAGGTTTTGGGATTTGAGAACGGGTTCCGGTTTAGGTTATAGGTTTTGGTTGTAGGTTTTAGTTTAGGTTTAGGTTCGGGTTATAGGTTTTGGTTTTGGTTTAGGTTATCGGCTTTGGTTAAGGTTTAGGTTTTTGGATTTGAGAATCGGTTCGGGTTTAGGTTAAAGGTTTTGGTTTTGGTGTAGGTTATAGGTTTTAGGATTTGAGAATGGGTTCGGGTTTAGGTTATAGGTTTTGCTTTTGGTTTAGGTTATAGGTTTTGGGATTTTATAATGGGTTTAGGTTTAGGTTATAGGTTTTAGTTTTGGTCTTCGTTATGGGTTTTAGTTTGGGTTTAGCTTAAGGTTATAGGTTTTGGGATTTGAGAATGGGTTCGGGTTTAGGTTATAGGTTTTAGTTTTGGTTAAGGTTTAGGTTTTTAGATTTGAGAATGGGTTGGGGTTTTGGTTATAGGTTTTGATTTTGGTTTAGGTTATAGGTTTTGGGATTTGAGAATGAGATCGAGTTTAGGTTATAGGTTTTGGTTTTGGTTTAGGTTATAGGTTTTGGGATTTGATAATGGGTTCGGGTCAGGTTATAGGCTTTGGTTTGTTTTTGGTTATAGGTTATAGGTTTAGGGAAAGGTTAGGTTTAGGTTATAGGTTTTCGGATTTGGGTATAGTTTTAGGTTATAAGTATAGGTTTAGGTTAGGTTATAGGTTAGGGTTTAGGGATTTGAGTTTAGGTTATAGGTTTTGGTTTAGCTTATAGGTTTTGATTTAGGTTATTTGTTTTATTTAGGCTAAGGTTTTGATTATTTGATTTGAGAATGGGTTCGGGATTAGGTTATAGGTTCTAATTTTCGTTTTGGTTATAGGTTTTGTTTAAGGTTTAGGTTATAGGTTTTTTTTTTTTAAGGTTTAGGTTTTTAGATTTGAGAATTGGTTCGGGTTTAGGTTATAGTTTATGGCTTTGGTTTAGGTTATAGGTTTTGGGCTTTGAGAATGGGTTCGGGTTTAGGTTATAGGTTTTGGTTTTGGTTAAGGTTAAGGTTTTGGTTTAGGTTATAGGTTATCGGATTTGTGAATGGATTCGGGTTTAGGTTATAGGTTTTGGTTTTGTTTTAGGTTATAGGTTTTGGGATTTGAGAATGGGTTCGGGTTTAGATTATAAGTTATGATTTTGGTTTTGGTGTAGGTTATAGGTTTTGGATTTGAGAATGGGTTATGGTTTAGGTTTAGGAAATCTGTTCATGTTCGGGATTGGGTTTAAGTTTTGGTTTTCAAGTTTAGGTTAGGGAGTTGAGATTAGTTGAGATTAGGATTATTTGTAGGTTTAGCTCTATAGGTTTTGGGATTTGAGTTTAGGTTATAGGTTTAGGAAAGGTTAGGTTTAGGTTATAGGTTTTGGGATTTGGGAGTAGTTTTAGGTTATAAGTATAGGTTTAGTTTAGGTTATAGGTTTTGGTTTAGGCTATAGCTTTAGATTTGAGAATTTCGGGTTTAGGGTTTAGGTTTTGGTTTAATTATAGAGAGAATATTTAGGTTATAAGTTTTGGGTTTAGGAGGTTAGGTTAGGTTTTGGTTTAGGTTTAAGTTTAGGTTTTTTTGGATTTGAGAATGGGTTCGGGTTTAGGTTATAGGTTTTGGTTTGGTTTAAGGTTATAGGTTTTGGGATTTGAGAATGGGTTCGGGGTTTTGGTTTTGGTTTAGGTTATATGTTTTGGGATTTGAGAAATGGGTTCGGGTTTAGGTTATAGGTTTGGGTTCGGTTTTAGGTTTAGGTTTAGGTTTAGGTTTAGGTTTAGGTTAAGGTTTAGGTTATAGGTTATGGGATTTGAGAATGGTTTCGGGTTTAGGTTATAGGTTTTGGATTTGGTTTAGGTTATAGGTTTTGGTTAAGGTTTAGGTTTTTGTATTTAAGAATGGGTTCGTGTTTAGGTTATAGGTTTTTGTTTTGATTTAGATTATAGGTTTTGGGATTTGAGAATGGGTTCGGGTTTAGATTATAGGTTTTCGTTTTGGTTTTCGTTATAGGTTTTGGTTTTGGTTAAGGTTATAGGTTTTGGGATTTGAAAATGGGTTCGGGTTTATGTTATAGGTTTTGGATTTGGTTTTGTTTATAGGTTTTGGGATTTGATAATGGGTTCGGGTTTAGGTTATAGGTTTTGGTTTTGGTTTTGGTTATAGATTTTGGTTTGGGTTTAGTTTAAGGTTATATGTTTTGGGATTTAGGAATGGGTTTGGGTTTAGGTTATAGGTTTTGGTTTTGCTTTAGGCTATAAGTTTTGGTTAAGGTTTAGGTTTTTGGATTTGAGAATGGGTTCGGTTTCGGTTATAGGTTTTGGGTTTGGTTTAGGTTATAGGTTTTGAGATTTGAGAATGGGTTTGGGTTTAGGTTATAGATTTTAGTTTTGGCTTAGGCTATAGGTTTTGGGATTTGAGAATGGGTTCGTGTTTAGGTTATAGGTTTTGGTTTTGGTTTTGGTTATGGGTTTTGGTTTAGGTTTAGGTTAAGGTTTAGGTTATTGGTTTTGGGATTTGAGAATGGGTTCGGCTTTAAGTTGTGGGTTTTGGATTTGGTTTAGGTTATAGGTTTTGGGATTTGAGAATGGGTTCGGGTTTAGGTTATAGGTTTAGGTTGTAGGTTTTGGTTTTGGTTTAGCTTAAGTTTATAGGTTTTGGTTTTGGTTTAGGTTATAGGCTTTGATTAAGGTTTAGGTTTTGGATTTGAGAATCGGTTCGGGTTTAGGATTTAAAGGTTTTGGTTTTCGATTAGGTAATAGGTTTTGGGATTTGAGAATGGGTTCGGGTTTAGGTTATAGGTTTTCTTTTGGTTTAGGTTATAGGTTTTGGGATTTTATAATGGGTTTGGGTTTAGGTTATAGGTTTTGGTTTTGGTTTTCATTATGGGTTTTGGTTTGGGTTTAGCTTATGGTTATAGGTTTTGGGATTTGAGAATGGGTTCGGGTTTAGGTTATAGGTTTTGGTTTTGGTTTTGGTTATAGGTTTTGGTTAAGGTTTAGGTTTTTAGATTTGAGAATGGGTTCGGGTTTTGGTTATAGGTTTTGATTTTGGTTTAGGTTATAGGTTTTGGGATTTGAGAATGAGATCGGGTTTAGGTTATAGGTTTTGGTTTTGGTTTAGGTTATAGGTTTTGGGATTTGATAATGGGTTCGGTCCGGGTTATAGGTTTTGGTTTTGTTTTTGGTTATTGGTTTTGGTTTACATTTAGGTTAAGGTTATAGGTTTTGGGATTTGAGAATGGGTTCGTGTTTAGGTTATAGGTTTTGTTTTGGCTTAGGTTATAGGTTTTGGTTAAGGTTTAGGTTAAGGTTATAGGTTTTGGGATTTGACAATGGGTTCGGGTTTAAGTTATAGGTTTTGGTTTTGGTTTAGGTTGTAGGTTTCGGTTTAGGTTTAGGTTAATGTTTAGGTTATGGGTTTTGGGATTTGAGAATGGGTCGGGTTTAGGTTATAAGTTTTGGATTTGGTTTAAGTTATAGGTTTTGGGATTTGAGAATGGGTTCGGGTTTAGGTTATAGGTTTTGGTTTTGGTTTTGGTTATAGGTTTTGGTTTTGGTCTAGGTTAAGGTTATAAGTTTTGGGATTTGAGAATGGGTTCATGTTTAGGTTATAGGTTTTGGTTTTGGTTTTAGTTAGAAGATTTGTTTAAGGTTTAGGTTTTTGGATTTGAGAATGGGTTCGGGTTCAGGTTATAGTTTTTGGTTTTAGTTTAGGTTATAGGTTTTGGGATTTGAGAATGGGTTCGGGTTTACGTTGTAGGTTTTGGTTTTGGTTATCGGTTTTGGTATTTGAGAATTGGTTCGGGTTTACGTTATAGGTTTTTGTTTTGGTTATAGGTTTTGGTTAAGGTTTAGGTTTTTGGATTTGAGAATGGGTTCGGGTTTAAGTTATATGTTTTGGTTTATGTTACGAGGTTTTGGTTAAGGTTTAGGTTTTTGAATTTGATAATGGGTTCGGGTGCGGTTTAGAGGTTTTGGTTTAGGTTTAGGTTTAGGTTATGGTTTAGGTTTAGGTTTAGGTTTTGGATTTGAGAATGGGTTCGAGTTTAGGTTATAGGTTTTAGTTTTAGTTTAGGTTATAGGTTTTGGATTTGAGAATGGGTTCGGGTTTAGGTTATAAGTTTTGGATTTGGTTTTGGTTATAGGTTTTGGTTAAGGTTTAGGTTTTTAGTTTTGAGAATGGGTTCGGGTTTAAGTTATAGGTTTTGGTTTTGGTTTATGTTATAGGTTTTGGGATTTGATAATGGGTTCGGGTTTACGTTATAGGTTTTGGTTTTGGTTTTGGTTTTAGGTTTTAGGTAGGTTAGGTTAAGGTTATTGGTTTTGGGATTTGAGAATGGGTTCGGGTTTAGGTTGTTGGTTTTGGTTTTGGTTTAGGTTATAAGTTTTGGATAAGGTTTAGGTTAAGGCTATAGGTTTTGGGATTTGAGAATGGGTTTGGGTTTAGGCTATAGGTTTTGGGTTTGGTTTAGGTTATAGGTTTTGGATTTGAGAATGGATTCGGGTTTAGGTTATAGGTTTTGTTTTGGTTTTGGTTATATGTTTTGGTATTTGTGAATGGGTTCGGGTTTCGGTTATAGGTTTTGGTTTTGGTTTAGGTTATGGGTTTTGGTTTAGGTTTAGGTTAAGGTTTAGGTTATAGGTTTTGGGTTTTGAGTATATGTTCGTTTTAGATTAAAGGTTTTGGATTTGGTTTAAGTTATAGGTTTTGGGATTTGAGAATGGGTTCGGGTTTAGGTTATAGGTTTTGGTTAAGGTTATATGTTTTGGGATTTGAGAAAGTGTTCGGGTTTAGGTTATAGGTTTTGGTTTTGGTTTAGGTTATTGGTTTTGGTTTAGGTTTAGTTTAATGGTTTTTAGGATTTGAGAATGGGATCGGGTTTAGGTTATAGGTTTTGGTTTTGGTTTAGTTTAGGTTTAGGTTTAGGTTATAGGTTTTGGGATTTGAGAATGGGTTCGGTTTTAGCTTATAGGTTTTGGATTTAGTTTAGGTTATAAGTTTTAGTTAAGGTTTAGGTTTTTTGGATTAGAAATGGGTTCGGGTTTAGGTTATAGGTTTTGGGTTTGGTTTAGGTTATAGGTTTTGGGATTTGAGAATGGGTTTGGGTTTAGGTTATAGATTTTGGTTTTGGTTTAGGCTATAGGTTTTGGGATTTGAGAATGGGTTCGTGTTTAGGTTATTGGTTTTGGTTTTGGTTTTGGTTATGGGTTTTGGTTTATGTTTAGGTTAAGGTTTAGGTTATTGGTTTTGGGATTTGAGAATGGGTTCGGGTTTAGGTTATGGGTTTTGGATTTGGTTTAGGTTATAGGTTTTGGGATTTGAGAATGGGTTCGGGTTTAGGTTTAGGTTTTTTGGTTTTGGTTGTAGGTTTTGGTTTAGGTTTAGGTTAAGGTTATAGGTTTTGGTTTTGGTTTAGGTTATAGGCTTTGGTTAAGGTTTAGGTTTTTGGATTTGAGAATCGGTTCGGGTTTAGGTTAAAGGTTTTGGTTTTGGTTTAGGTTATAGGTTTTGGGATTTGAGAATGGGTTTGGGTTTAGGTTATAGGTTTTGCTTTTTAGGTTTAGGTTAAAGGTTTTGGGATTTTATAATGGGTTTGGGTTTAGGTTATAGGTTTTGGTTTTGGTTTTTGTTATGGGTTTTGGTTTGGGTTTAGCTTAAGGTTATAGGTTTTGGGATTTGAGAATGAGTTCGGGTTTAGGTTATAGGTTTTGGTTTTGGTTTAGGTTATCGGTTTTCATTAAGGTTTAGGTTTTTAGATTTGAGAATGGGTTCGGGTTTTGGGTATAGGTTTTGATTTTGGTTTAGGTTATAGGTTTTGGGATTTGAGAATGAGATCGGGTTTATGTTATAGGTTTTGGTTTTGGTTTAGGTTATAGGTTTTGGGATTTGATAATGGGTTCGGTCTGGATTATAGGTTTTGGTTTTGTTTTTGGTTATAGGTTTTGGTTTATGTTTAGGTTAAGGTTATAGGTTTTGGGATTTGAGAATGGGTTCGTGTTTAGGTTATAGGTTTTTGTTTTGGCTTAGGTTATAGGTTTTGATTAAGGTTTAGGTTAAGGTTATAGGTTTTGTGATTTGACAATGGGTTCGGGTTTAGGTTATAGGTTTTGGTTTTGGTTTAGGTTGTAGGTTTTGGTTTAGGTTTAGGTTAAGGTTTAGGTTATGGGTTATGGGATTTGAGAATGGGTAGGGTTCAGGTTATAAGTCTTGGATTTGGTTTAAGTTATAGGTTTTGGGATTTGAGAATGGGTTCGGGTTTAGGTTATAAGTTATGGTTTTGGTTTTGGTTATAGGTTTTGGTTTTGGTCTAGGTTAAGGTTATAAGTTTTGGGGTTTGAGAATGGGTTCGTGTTTAGGTTATAGGTTTTGGTTTTAGTTTTAGTTAGAAGATTTGTTTAAGGTTTAGGTTTTTGGATTTAAGAATGGGTTCGGGTTCGAGTTATAGTTTTGGTTTTGGTTTCGGTTATAGGTTTTGGGATTTGAGAATGGGTTCGGGTTTACGTTATAGGTTTTGGTTTTGAATATCGGTTTTGGTATTTGAGAATGGGTTCGGGTTTACGTTATAAGTTTTGGTTTTGGTTATAGGTTTTTGGTTAAGGTTTAGGTTTTGGATTTGAGAATGGGTTCGGGTTTAAGTTATAGGTTTTGGCTTATGTTACAAGTTTTGGTTAAGGTTTAGGTTTTTGGGATTTGAGAATGGGTTCGGGTGCGAGTTAGAGGTTTTGTTTTAGGTTTAGGTTTAGGTTATGGTTTAGGTTTAGTTTTAGGTTTTGGATTTAAGAATGGGTTCGAGTTTAGGTTATAGGTTTTAGTTTTAGTTTAGGTTATAGGTTTTGGGATTTGAGAATGGGTTCAGGTTTAGGTTATAAGTTTTGGATTTGGTTTTGGTTATAGGTTTTGGTTAAGGTTTAGGTTTTTAGATTTGAGAATGGGTTCGGGTTTAGGTTATAGGTTTTAGTTTTGGTTTAGTATATAGGTTTTGGGATTTGATAATGGGTTCGGGTTTACGTTATAGGTTTTGGTTTTAGTTTTGGTTGTAGGTTTTAGTGTAGGTTAAGGTTAAGGTTATAGGTTTTGGGATTTTAGAATGAGTTCGGGTTTAGGTTGTTGGTTTTGGTTTTGGTTTAGGTTATAATTTTTGGCTAAGGTTTAGGTTAAGGCTATAGGTTTTGGGATTTGAGAATGGGTTTGGGTTTAGGTTATAGGTTTTGGGGTTGGTTTAGGTTATAGGTTTTGGGATTTGAGAATGGGTTCGGGTTTAGGTTATAGGTTTTTGTTTTGGTTTTGGTTATAGGTTTTGGGATTTGTGAATGGGTTCGGGTTTCGGTTATAGGTTTTGGTTTTGGTTTAGGTTATAGGTTTTGGTTTAGGTTTAGGTTAAGGTTTAGGTTATAGGTTTTGGGTTTTGAGTATATGTTCGGGTTTAGATTAAGGTTTTGGATTTGGTTTAAGTTATAGATTTTGGGATTTGAGAATGGGTTTGGGTTTAGGTTATAGGTTTTGGTTTTGGTTATAGGTTTTAGGTTTTGGTTAAGGTTATAGGTTTTAGGATTTGAGAAAGTGTTCGGGTTTAGGTTATAGGTTTTGGTTTTGGTTTAGGTTATTGGTTTTGGTTTAGGTTTAGGTCAATGGTTTTGGGATTTGAGAATGGGATCGGGTTTAGGTTATAGGTTTTGGTTTTGGTTTTGGTTATAGGATTTGGTTTAGGTTTAGGTTTAGGTTAAGGTTTAAGTTTAGGTTATAGGTTTTGGGATTTGAGAATGGGTTCGGGTTTAGCTTATAGGTTTTGGATTTGGTTTAGGTTGTAGGTTTTGGTTAAGGTTTAGATTTTTGGATTTGAGAATGGGTTCCGGTTTAAGTTATAGGTTTTGGTTTCGATTTAAGTTCTGAGGTTTGGCTAAGGTTTAGGTTTTTAGATTTGAGAATGGGTTAGGGTTTAGGTTATTCTGTGTTTTGGGATTTGAGAAT
Source organism: Magnolia changhungtana (assembly GCA_030180095.1). NCBI lineage: Eukaryota > Viridiplantae > Streptophyta > Magnoliopsida > Magnoliales > Magnoliaceae > Magnolia > Magnolia changhungtana. The sequence continues at coordinate 319,494 of JASAUF010000644.1, read as the reverse complement.
GGGTTCGGGTTTAGGTTATGGGTTTTGGATTTGGTTTAGGTTATAGGTTTTGGTATTTGAGAATGGGTTCGGGTTTAGGTTATAGGTTTTGGTTTTGGTTTTGGTTGTAGGTTTTAATTTAGGTTTAGGTTAAGGTTATAGGTTTTGGTTTTGGTTTAGGTTATAGGTTTTGGTTAAGGTTTAGGTTTTTGGTTTTGAGAATGGGTTCGAGTGTAGGTTAGAGGTTTTGGTTTAGGTTTAGGTTTAGGTTTAGGTTATGGTTTAGGTTTAGGTTTAGGTTTTGGATTTGAGAATGGGCTCGAGTTTAGGTTATAGGTTTTAGTTTTAGTTTAGGTTATAGGTTTTGGGATTTGAGAATGGGTTCGGGTTTAGGTTATAAATTTTGGTTTGGTTTTGGTTATAGGTTTTGGTTAAGGTTTAGGTTTTTGGATTTGAGAATGGGTTCTGGTTTAGGTTATAGGTTTTGGGTTTGGTTTAGGTTATAGGTTTTGAGATTTGAGAATGGGTTCGAGTTTTAGGTTATATGTTTTGGATTTAGATTAAGTTATAGGTTTTGGGATTTAAGAATGGGTTCGGGTTTTTAGGTTATAGGTTTTGGTTTTGGTTTAGTTTATAGGTTTTGGTTTAGGTTTAGGTTAAGGTTTAGGTTTAGGTTATGGTTTTGGTTTTGGTTATAGGTTTTGGTTTTGGTCTAGGTTAAGGTTATAAGTTTTGGGATTTGAGAATGGGTTCTTGTTTAGGTATTAGGTTTTGGTTTTGGTTTTTGTTAGAAGATTTGTTTAAGGTTTAGGTTTTTGGATTTAAGAATGGGTTCGGGTTCGTGTTATAGTTTTTGGTTTTGGTTTCGGTTATAGGTTTTGGGATTTGAGAATGGGTTCGGGTTTACGTTATAGGTTTTGTTTTGAATATCGGTTTTGGGATTTGAGAATGGGTTCGGGTTTACGTTATAAGTTTTGGTTTTGGTTATAGGTTTTGGTTAAGGTTTAGGTTTTTGGATTTGAGAATGGGTTCGGGTTTAAGTTATAGGTTTTGGCTTATGTTACAAGTTTTGGTTAAGGTTTAGGTTTTTGGATTTGAGAATGGGTTCGGGTGCGAGTTAGAGGTTTTGTTTAGGTTTAGGTTTAGGTTATGGTTTAGGTTTAGGTTTAGGTTTTTGGATTTGAGAGTGGGTTCGAGTTTAGGTTATAGGTTTTAGTTTTAGTTTAGGTTATAGGTTTTGGGATTTGAGAATGGGTTCGGGTTTAGGTTATAAGTTTTGGATTTGGTTTTGGTTATAGGTTTTGGTTAAGGTTTAGGTTTTGGATTTGAGAATGGGTTCGGGTTTAGGTTATAGGTTTTGGTTTTGGTTTAGTATATAAGTTTTGGGATTTGATAATGGGTTCGGGTTTACGTTATAGGTTTTGGTTTTAGTTTTGGTTGTAGGTTTTAGTGTAGGTTAAGGTTAAGGTTATAGGTTTTGGGATTTTATTATGAGTTCGGGTTTAGGTTGTTGGTTTTGGTTTTGGTTTAGGTTATAAGTTTTGGCTAAGGTTTAGGTTAAGGCTATAGGTTTTGGGATTTGAGAATGGGTTTGGGTTTAGGTTATAGGTTTTGGGGTTGGTTTAGGTTATAGGTTTTGGGATTTGAGAATGGGTTCGAGTTTAGGTTATAGGTTTTTGTTTTGGTTTTGGTTATAGGTTTTGGGATTTGTGAATGGGTTCGGGTTTCGGTTATAGGTTTTGGTTTTGGTTTAGGTTATGGGTTTTGGTTTAGGTTTAGGTTAAGGTTTAGGTTATAGGTTTTGGGTTTTGAGTATATGTTCGGGTTTAGATTATAGGTTTTGGATTTGGTTTAAGTTATAGGTTTTGGGATTTGAGAATGGGTTTGGGTTTAGGTTATAGGTTTTGGTTTTGGTTATAGGTTTTAGGTTTTGGTTAAGGTTATAGGTTTTAGGATTTGAGAAAGTGTTCGGGTTTAGGTTATAGGTTTTGGTTTTGGTTTAGGTTATTGGTTTTGGTTTAGGTTTAGGTCAATGGTTTTGGGATTTGAGAATGGGATCGGGTTTAGCTTATAGGTTTTGGTTTTGGTTTTGGTTATAGGATTTGGTTTAGGTTTAGGTTTAGGTTAAGGTTTAAGTTTAGGTTATAGGTTTTGGGATTTGAGAATGGGTTCGGGTTTAGCTTATAGGTTTTGGATTTGGTTTAGGTTGTAGGTTTTGGTTAAGGTTTAGATTTTTGGATTTGAGAATGGGTTCCGTTTAAGTTATAGGTTTTGGTTTCGATTTAAGTTACTGAGTTTTGGCTAAGGTTTAGGTTTTGGATTTGAGAATGGGTTAGGGTTTAGGTTACGAGTTTTGGGATTTGAGAATGGGTTCGGGTTTAGGTTATGGGTTTTGGATTTGGTTAGGTTATAGGTTTTGGTATTTGAGAATGGGTTCGGGTTTAGGTTATAGGTTTGGGTTTTGGTTTTGGTTGTAGGTTTTAATTTAGGTTTAGGTTAAGGTTATAGGTTTTGGTTTTGGTTTAGGTTATAGGTTTTGGTTAAGGTTTAGGTTTTGGTTTTGAGAATGGGTTCGAGTGTAGGTTAGAGGTTTTGGTTTAGGTTTAGGTTTAGGTTAAGGTTTAGGTTTAGGTTTAGATTTTTGGATTTGAGAGTGGGTTCGAGTTTAGGTTATAGATTTTAGTTTTAGTTTAGGTTAAAGGTTTTGGGATTTAAGAATGGGTTCAGGTTTAGGTTATAAGTTTTGGATTTGGTTTGGTTATAGGTTTAGGTTTTTTTGGATTTGAGAATGGGTTCTGGTTTAGGTTATAGGTTTTGGGTTTGGTTTAGGTTATAGGTTTTGAGATTTCGAATGGGTTCGCTTTTAGGTTATATGTTTTGGATTTAGATTAAGTTATAGGTTTTGGGATTTAAGAATGGGTTCGGGTTTAGGTTATAGGTTTTGGTTTTGGTTTAGTTTATAGGTTTTGGTTTAGGTTTAGGTTAAGGTTTAGGTTTAGGTTATAGGTTTTGTGATTTGGAAATGGGTTTGAGTTTAGGTTATAGGTTTTGGTTTTATTTTAGGTTATAGGTTTTGGGATTTGAGACAGCGTTCGGGTTTAGGTTATAGGTTTTGATTTTGATTTAGGTTTAGGTTAAAGGTTTTTGGATTTGAGAATGGGTGATGGCTTAGGTTTAGGAAATCGGGTTCATGTTCTGGATTGGGTTTAAGTTTTGGTTTTCAAGTTTATGTTTGGGTTTAGGTTTAGGTTAGGAATTGAGATTAGGATTATGTGTAGGTTTAGCTCTATGGAATTGAGTTTAGGTTATAGGTTTAGGAAAGGTTAGGTTTAGGTTATAGGTTTTCGGATTTGGGTATAGTTTTAGGTTATAAGTATAGGTTTAGGTTAGGTTATAGGTTAGGGTTTAGGGATTTGAGTTTAGGTTATAGGTTTTGGTTTAGCTTATAGGTTTTGATTTAGGTTATAGGTTTTAGTTTAGGCTAAGGTTTTGATTTTTTTATTTGAGAATGGGTTCGGGATTAGGTTATAGGTTCCGGTTTTGGTTTTAGTTATAGGTTTTGTTTAAGGTTTAGGTTATAGGTTTTTTTTTTTTAAGGTTTAGGTTTTTGGATTTGAGAATTGGTTCGGGTTATAGTTTAGGTTATTGGTTTTGGGGGCTTTGAGAATGAGTTCGGGTTTAGGTTATAGGTTTTGGTTTTGGTTAAGGTTAAGGTTTTGGTTTAGGTTATAGGTTTTCGGTTTGTGAATGGATTCGGGTTTAGGTTATAGGTTTTGGTTTTGTTTTAGGTTATATGTTTTGGGATTTGAGAATGGGTTCGGGTTTAGATTATAAGTTATGATTTTGGTTTTGGTGTAGGTTATAAGTTTTTGGATTTGGGAATGGGTTATGGTTTAGGTTTAAGAAATCTGTTCATGTTCGGGATTGGGTTTAAGCTTTGGTTTTCAAGTTTAGGTTAGGGAGTTGAGATTAGGATTATTTGTAGGTTTAGCTCTAGGAATTGAGTTTAGGTTATAGGTTTAGGAAAGGTTAGGTTTAGGTTATAGGTTTTGGGATTTGGGAGTAGTTTTAGGTTATAAGTATAGGTTTAGTTTAGGTTATAAGTTAGGGTTTAGGAATTGAGTATAGGTTATAAGTTTTGGTTTAGGTTATAGGTTTTGGTTTAGGCTAAGCTTTAGGTTTTTGGATTTGAGAATGGGTTCGGGTTTAGGTGATAGGTTTTGGTTTTGGTTTAAGTTATAGGTTTTGGGATTTGAGAATGGGTTCGGGTTTAGGTTATAGGTTTTGGTTTTGGTTTTGGTTATACGATTTGGTTTAGGTTTAGGTTTAGGTTAAGGTTTAAGTTTAGGTTATAGGTTTTGGGATTTGAGAATGGGTTCGGGTTTAGCTTATAGGTTTTGGATTTGGTTTAAGCTATAGGTTTTGGGTAAGGTTTAGGTTTTGGATTTGAGAATGGGTTCCTTTAGGTTATAGGTTTTGGTTTCGATTTAGGTTACTGAGGTTTTGGCTAAGGTTTAGGTTTTGGATTGGAGAATGGGTTCGCGTTTAGGTTATAGGTTTTAGTTTTGGTTTAGGTTATAGGTTTTGAGATTTGAGAATGGGTTTGGGTTTAGGTTATAGGTTTTGGTTTTAGTTTAGGTTATAGGTTTTGGTTTAGGTTTAGGTTAAGGTTTAGGTTATAGGTTATGGGATTTGAGAATGGGTTCGGGTTTAGGTTATAGGTTTTGGATTTGGTTTAGGTTATAGGTTTTGGTTAAGGTTTAGGTTTTCGTATTTAAGAATGGGTTCGTGATTAGGTTATAGGTTTTTGTTTTGGTTTAGATTATAGGTTTTGGGATTTGAGAATGGGTTCGGGTTTAGATTATAGGTTTTGGTTTTAGTTTTCGTTATAGGTTTTGGTTTTGGTTTAGGTTATAGGTTTTGAGATTTAAAAATAGGTTTGGGTTTACATTATAGGTTTTGGATTTGGTTTTGGTTATAGGTTTTGGGATTTGATAATGGGTTCGGGTTTAGGTTATAGGTTTTGGTTTTGGTTTTAGTTATAGGTTTTGGTTTGGGTTTAGTTTAAGGTTATAGGTTTTGGGATTTAGGAATGGGTTCGGGTATAGGTTATAGGTTTTGGTTGCAATCGGACGGTGAGACGCTGGAGACGGCGTCCGTTTTCAACGAAGACCTCGGTCACTGGCTTGACAAATTTTAAGCCCAGTCAGTCCTGCAGCGGGGCCGTGTACGCATGGTGTACATGCATCATATACGGGGTCCACTGTGATGTTTTTGAGAAATCTGCACCATCCATCCTTTTTCCCATATTATTTAACTCGCCAAAACCAAGTTTGAGGCAGTTCCAAATATCAGGTAGGCCCTAAATTGAAGATTAATGGGCTGATCTATCCGTTGGACCACTTCCCGAGATCCTCAATGGCTGAAATTTAATATGTACGATTAATTTGCGGCTCCCATCACATGTATGAAGTTTCGAGTCAATCGGATGGCGGGAAACATGTGATCTTGCATTTTATACCAATTTCAGGCCTCTTTATCATGCTTTCCTCAAATCCCAGGCGTGTAAAATCTTCATTATTGGTTTTCTGGTGTCCACCCCATGCTCTGGTAATTTTGGAGCGCCAAATCCATGTTTTTAACATCATCTTCCAATACACACTCCTGATTTCATCCTATAATAAAAACATGAGTAAAATCTGGCATTAAACTTTATCATGTATGTAAAATTAGGCAATTACTGGGGTCTAATATGCAACATTCGACACTCATCACTAGCAACCATAAGGATTGATGGGACATCATCAAGAGCGGCAAATTGAATGAGGTGCTTATAGATATAGTGAATGGTAGATGTAGATCGAAACTTCTATGGAAGTATGAAGTGGTATGAGGTTTTTTGCTTGCACATATCCATGAACGTAAACGATATCATTTTGGAAAGGCACCTCTTTATTTTGTTGTCAAATTTCTTATGATTGACAGCTATACATCCCACTCAACGCGAGGAACCGCATTGGTTCCTGGCCGTTGTTAATTTGAAGAATAAAGATGTCAATGTGTACGACAACCTGAGTACCGAGATGTAAGAGAAAAATGAGTTGATTGTCGCGCAGGTTATGGATGGACTGCAATGACTATTCCATATTCTTGATGATGGATCTAAGATCTGGGGGAAGCCATGGACTTTGAAGATAGTCAGTGACAGACCGGGGTAAGATAACTCGGATGACTGTGGCGTATTCATGCTGAAGTATATAGACTTCTTGAGCAACATGCGCAAAATTGACTTCACGAAGGTCCGTGTGTGTGTGCGCACGCGTGTGTATCCCAGTAGACTAAATCTTATTAACTCTGTCCTTTGGTTTAACACTAGTTCGTTCCTTTTTTGGCAGGAGGACATCCCGAAATTTCAAACGACGATTGCATACGACTGTTTACAGCTCGCGAGGTCAGAAGAGGCGGCTGAGACGAACAATAGACCACAGAAGAGAGTCAGATTTTTTACTGATAATTAAATGCTAGATGGATTGGTGTATTCAATTTTTGTTAGATAAATACTTTCCATTATGATCCACTGAATGATATGGGTCGTGAATATGACGAAGGTTGATTGCAACAATCGAACATGGACGACAACCACGAACAATTACAATTGCTAACCACGACCAATTTAACATGACAGCTGCGATCCAGATCAACTATGACCATTGCTTCACGTATAGCACGACCAACATAAAACGACAACAACAACCTACATTTCAATCCATCTCAGGATACACGTGTCATGAAAACGAAGACCTAACCAATGACAGTCATGACCCAGGTTTCATGACAACCACGACCCAACGTGGATGATAATCACTGGCCTTTATGCACCTGAGCCATGAATATAGTGTACACGACCATAGGTAGTGGTTTTCATGATACAATGATTATGGTTGTAAATGGTTGGTGCAAAAAATCAGTGCAAGAAACCACGATCTGACCATATCAAATAACAACTTTGTCAAATTATTCACATCAAATACGAAACATATTACACGAAAACCATGAACGGAATAAGAAGACAACCACGACCATCTGATAATTTCATTCAGGACTCAAAATTCATCAGAACCAAGTCATATACAACGTTACAACAACCCATATCAAACGATACCACGAACCACGTAGCTTTGATCAATAGTGGGGCATGATTGTCCCTTGCGTTGTGCCGTGGTTATGATGGGTAGTTTGTCAAATACATCATGACCAACTATTCATGTGAAACAAGACCCACATGCCCTGATAGTCACGACCCAGTATTCATGTGAAACACGACCCACATGCCCTGACAGTCACGACCTAGTATTCATGTGAAACACGACCCAATCTAAGTCAGCCACGACTGATCTAATAGGGCAAATACATCCCATATTACATTACAAGCCACAAAATGTTCAATCCCACATCCAAGAATATATTTATAATAGGGAACAAGGGTAATGAGGAAGGTAACTGCCGCTGTCGTTGAAGCATTGATCGGTGCATACCTTAGCATAGGAGGTGAAATGTTAGCATTATTTTTCATAGAGTGGCTTAGTATGTAGGTCAGAATGCTCGACAAATTTCCAGAAGTCAGACAAGTGCTGGTGAAACCTAAGAGTTATGTGAATATTAGCCATCTTGAATCACTATTACATTATTGATTTCATGATTGATCTTTACTGGTTGAAGCATTGACTCATGGGTCATATCTGATTCCACATATCCCAAGATGTTATTAGGTAATCGCTTGATCAATGTTCGTCTACAAAATTTTCTTTTGATCATGATTATAATCTATAAGAAGGACACATGGAATTAAGTGGAAGAGAATGAGGGAACATGTTTAGGTAGGATCCATTCCATCAATCTGATAAGGAGTCATATGTTCACCATGTATCATAGATTACATTGAGTACTTCAGTGAGAAGAACGGGGTTGTCCTCCACCACCATAATTACAATTAGTATAGATCGTGGTGAACATGCAACAACCGCGACCAATATTACATTACAACAATGACATATATACGTACCTTTGATTTTCGACATCCATGAATGCCATGTCCTGAACATTTTCCATTATCTGGGTGCCACATGAAACTGTCGAGTTGGCAGAGATTTGAAATGGTCTTCATTGGAGATTCGAATATCAGCTCCATCATTTTGAATGAAAGCGCAAGGAAATGCATGAATCGGTGATAAGAAGTGTCGCCAGAGAACCACTCTTATAGGCTGGCCATTCAATGGTGAAGGCGCCGATTCCAACCAATAGTCGCACTACCTCCTACTGACATTAACCACTCGATTGCCAAGTTCGAGGTTGAACAAAGCGATATATATATATTGCATAATTTACGATTACAAAAACTTCCATAATTTCATATTTATGTTATTCAAGAAGACAATTTACAACTAATAACCTCCTGTATTGTCATCTGATCCATCAGAACTGTTATTGGAGGAGTGCCTTCCTGTATTGTCATCTGATCCATCAGAACTACTATCTATTTTTCCATATACATATTGGTTCACTTCATCTGAGTAGGAAGGCGAAGAGATATATCCCTTGTGCTCTTTTACACTTTGAACTAGATTTTTCAAACTTTCTTTGTTTGAAGAATTGTATGTAGTACCCAATGCCCTATAAAATTCACCGAGACGAGTCAGGAATTTGAATTTCTTACTCTTTTTCTTCTTCTTGGTTATTGCACTCGATCCTGCTTCAATATCATGTTGTGTTTGACCTAAATATCACTGGGATCTAGAAACTTCTTCCATACTGCGTTTTAAGGAAAGTTAGATATGTTTTTCCTCCAAAGCTATTTATCTGGCTTCCTCCTCTGCGTCTTTTGTGATTGTCATTCGTGTACTAGATCCAGAAGCACATGGTTTGGATCCAGTGGAAGGGTTTCTATTTGAATCTAACAGGGCTTGAAACAGTTTTTGGACCTCGTCGGGGGCATTGGGGTATGGTTTTGCATCACCACCTCGACATGACAAGTGTAACCAAAACCGATGGGTATTATTCACAATCTTTGCACCACACAAACCACACTTGATCTTTGATTTTCTAGTTCCTGGTGGTGATTCAACAAGGTAAGCATAGACCCAAATGTCTGATGATGGGTAAGATGACGACATATCTACACTCAGTTTGTAATGAAAAAAAATTTGAATGAGAATATTGATAAATAATTATAACAACGATATTGTGGTTGTTATTATGATTTATGTTGGCATAACCACGACCCATATAACACTACTACCATGATTCACGGCCACGGCCCAGGGAAGATGGGACAACACCCAAATGCTCTAGATACAAATAAATATGTCACAACCGGCGTCGATGCACTTTCGTCCCTGCTGGCAGAGGCCGAGGTTGATTATGACTTCATATGTTTGTTTAAAATTTACATTGTTTGCGACAGGTCATTTGAACTGTAATACATATACTTCATGGTACATTTTCAAGGGACCAGACTAGGGGGTGGTTATGAACCATGAACCAACATGGACAATAACCATGATCCAACGTGGACAGTAACCACGATATACCATGCATGTGAACGATGGGATCAGATCACGCCACAGTTTCGTGATTGTCATACAGACTGTGTCGTTGTTCTTAAAATTCAATGGTTTTCATTTTAGACGGGTCATGGCTATGATGTTAGACGGATCATGATTGTAACATGATATGCGTTGTGGTTCTGATATCACAGGGGTCCTGGTTATCACGATATATGGATCTTGGTTGGCATCCACATTTAACCACCCTTATACAACAATGATCCATTATGCATGTCAACCAACTTCCAATTGTTCGCGAACAACTACGACCCATCTCATTCACCAACCCATTATAGACTATAAGCAAAAGAAACATCAAATGTAACAAATCAATTCACCATTCAAAGTCAAATCAGTGTTTGGCTTTCTTCGCTGACGCCCCATCTGTAATCTATGATCCATTATGCACTAAGCCACGACGACGACCGTGATCGCGGTTGTCATACCATACATATCGTTCATGTCATATACATTAAGACATGATTCTTCATGTCATATACATTGAGGCATGATTCATAGCCACGACGCACATAACATGTTGGCCACGATACACTGACCGTGTCAACCACGATCCATTAGGGGTTGATTGTCATGCTATACATTTCGTTATAGTCATATCCATTGGGTCGTGGTTGACACACATGACCCACATAACATAATAACCAGTGTACACCGACCTTGTCAACCATTACCTTGCTTTGCACTGAAATACACTGAACTTGTAGGTGTGCTCGCTGACTGGCAATGGAGGGGCCCAGCAAAGATGATTTAAAACCAGTAAAAATCAGAAAATAAGGATTAGGGATAAAAAGTTAAGGGTAAAGTGAAGTGGTCTCAGAGAAGAAGCTCCAAGATATAGTTGGTGATTCCAATGGGGAGACGCAAGCGTCCGTAAAAGTGGCAAAGATATAGTCAGTGATCCACATGGGGACACGTAAGCCTCCGACCACAGAAACGTGTCAGAAGGCCTTAATTTATGGATGCGTAATGCGTACTACCCCCGCAAGACTAAATCTGCAGACGGGCTGTCCTGTGGGCGTGCCCATCGTGATGTATCTATACATCCAAGCCGTCTATCCCTTTTCAGACGATATTTTAAGGTATCGAAACTAACATGGAGTAGATCCAACAGTTAACTGGATCACACCATAGATGACACTTGAAACTAATGCAACTGACATTTAACGCTTTGTACATTTTATAGCAACCAGCTTATTATTTGGTGTGGTCCACTTGTGTGTTGGATCCACCGCATTTTTTGTGCTCCTTCCTTGTCCATCATGTATGTATTTCATCCACGCCGTCCATATATATTTCAAGATCATTTCATAGTAACCATAAAACATGGCTACCCAAAAAAATAAGTTTATCCCAATTGAATAGAAAGTGGACCACATCACAGGAAACAATGGTGAATGAGCGTCGTAGGTGATCCCTATTATTTTTTAGATCAAGCCCCAGAATGTTCTATCATAATAGATTTACGATCGTGCCTGATGAATATGTCACTAACCTCTTTTCAAAAGACGCGATGGCCTGGGGTGAAGTAGAGGTGACCTGCTGTTGTAACCCCGAAAAACAGACGGATCGACTACTCCTCAAGAGACCGGCCAATGGCTGGTGTTCGGCACGCCGTGGGGCCCATGAATATTACATGAAAACAACGATGCATATTACATTACAATCACGACCCATATACATCGACAACAATGATGCATGTTACATTATTGCCACAACAAATATTACATGATAACAATGATACATATTACATTACAATCACGACCCATATACATCAACAACAACGATTCATGTTACATTACCGCCACGAATATTACATGATAACAACGATGCATATTACATTACAACCATGACCCATATTACATCGACAACAACGTTGCATGTTACATTACAACCATGACCCATATACATCGACAACAATGATGCATGTTACACACCGCCACAATGAATATTACATGATAACAACGATGCATATTACATTACAATCACGACCCATATACATCGACAACAATGATGCATGTTACCTTACTGCCACAACGAATATTACATGATAACAACGACCCATAGTACAATATAACCGGCGCCGATGTTCACCACAACCCACATAACATGATAACAACGGCTGATGAGCACCATGAAAAAACAGTTGCAATATTATGAATGGCTATGTTTATTGCACGACCCATAAGATGAGATATTCGATATCTACATATGCCATGTCCTAACTTTGATGAACTAGATTTCCAAACTTGTCCACGTGAACAAATCAAACTATGTGGATGGGCAGATTTTCATACACTCAGAGTTCATAACATCATTTCTTTAGCTAGGCCTCTCCTTTATAAACACGACGGCCGTCCTTCAGAGGGAGGGGGAGAGTAACCTTCATGTGTAAAAACTCTCTATCCCTTTAGAGAGAGAGGGAGAGTAACCTTCATGTGCTATTCATGGTGCTGCATCCTCAGTCATCCTTATGATCAACTCATTGACCATTGAAGTACCGGATCGTCGAATGACCATTGAAACACCACAACTCATATTTCATGATAACCATGACCCATAAAACATGACAACCACGACCATAATTAAAATACATTATGAGGATCTGTTCTATTCGAAGGGCACCCAGTGAGATGAAAAACTCTTTTGGGAGTGTTTTGTTTTACCCTGACCAATAACTCTGTCGAGAAGGTGAGGCTTAAACAAGACACTCCCAAAAGTGCTTTGCATCTCGCTGGGTGCCCTTCAAAGAGAACAGTTCTTCACATTGTATTTTAACTATTGTCATGGTTATCATGTTTTATGGGTCGTGGTTATTATGAAATATGAGTCGTGGTGTTTCAATGGTCATTCAAAGATCCGGTCCTTCATAGGTCAATGAGTTGATCACACTGACGACAGAGGATGGAACACCATGAAGAACACACCAAGGTTACTCCTACTCTCCCTACGGATAGAGGGAGTGTTTTCTTCCTACCGTCGTGTTTATCAAGGGGGAGGTGTGGCTGAGAAATATTATGAGCTATGAGTGTATGGAAATCTGCCTATCCACAGTTTAATTTGTAATAGTTGAGAATGATGGAAATCTACCAATCAAAGCTAGGACCTGGAATATGTAGATATTGATTATCTCATGTTATGGATCGTGGTGAACATGCAAATAGGGGGCCCATGTAACATTCCAACCACGACCATATTACATGATAACCATGACCAATGTTTCATGACCGCCACAACCCATGAAAACCGCACTCTCACTTCTCTAGTCTGAATGTCGGGTTGTGGGTGTGCGATGGAGACATTTATCTCGAAATCACGGATGACGACTATAAGCCACGACGATGAAGAAAAGTTCTCTTCGAAGGAAGGGTAAGGAGCCGAAGACATTTGTTGAGGAGGAGTCGCTGATCTGCTACGGGCACCAAACAATCTTCGGAATTTTAGGTAGCGGCCATTGATCTTCAGGAAGATTGTCAACATTCTTGAAGAAAGGGATGGGATCACCCATGAAGGAAGAACGTGAGATGGACTTGTGGTTCGGATTGGCTTCTGAAAAATGTAACCAGAGTACCACTTTTATAGGCTGTTCAACCAGTGGTTAGTGTGGGGGTGGTGATTCCGACATATAGCTTTGATTCTAAAGAATCCTGGGTAGGTATCGTCATGAATGTGATTTCCTGCATTTAATTTTGGTGCTGATTCCGAAGAGAATGGTCATGGATAGAATGAAGGTTAGGTCGGGGACCCCTCTAAACTGTTGTATCTGGTGTGTCCCACCAAAGTCATTGATTGACTTGATTTTAAGCCCGTAGCCCATTATGGAATAATGCATCTGACTGATGGGGGTGATGTTTGACAAACACCGTGGTTGGGCCCACACAGCTCGACCTAAGGATACGGATTTCCTGCGAAAGCCTTTCGCAGGAAGTTCCTGCACAAGATTCTATGTGGAGCCCACTATGATGTTTGTGAGAAAACCACTCTGTCCATCCATTTTTAGAAGTATATGGAAAACTGCCCATCAAAGTTAGGACATGGCGACCAGTAGATATCGAATATCCCTATATATATATATATATATATATATATGCACAATGAGGTCGACCTCATGATAAGCTCCCATGATTATACACACACACACACACACACAATGAGGTCGACCTCATGATAAGCTCCCATGAGGTTGAGCTGTGTGGGCCCCAAAGTTAGGGCATGGCAACCAGTAGATATTGAATATCCCATGTATGTATGTGTGTGTGTGTGTGCGTGTGTGTATATACAATGAGGTCGACCTCATGATAAGCTCCCATGAGGTCGAGCTGTGTGAGCCCCACAGTGATGTTTGACAAGCATCAACACCATGCATTTGATGGGTCCCCCTTAGTTTACGGGATATCCCAAAAATCTGCCACCACAATGGGTGGGCTGGAGTTGTGAACCACATCTCGGTGGGCCTAATAAATGATTATGAATGTTTTAATGGGAGGGGGACCCGTCTCAACTGTTATATCTGGTGTGTCCCGCCCTAGTCATTGATTGACTTGATTTTTAAGCCCATGGCCCCCCATGGAATGGTGCATCTGAATGGTGGATGAATCACAATAAAAATTTCAAAGATAGAGCATTTGAACTATTTAAAATTTAGTAATTTTCCTTTGCTATGGAATCGCCATGATTACTTTTGTGTAATCAAGTGATTAAATTATTCAATCTAATTAATTTTTTTTAGCATCCCCCATTCAAGAAGAGCCATATCACATACATGAATTGGGTCATTGAACAAACTCTAATTTTAATAAATAAAGTCTAATGTATCATATTATAGTACAGTGGATGCATTTGAGCCAACTTCAACATAAGATGACTATTGTCTAATAAATGTGTGTTTAAGTTATCTAGATTGAACCCTAAATTATTATTTTTTATAAATTATTTTTAAATTAAGTCTCGACCCAATTGAGTTTTTGTCTTTAAGTTTTTAGTTGGATTTTTATTTATTTATTTATTCATGGATATTTTATACTTTAAATATTCTAAAACAGAATTTAATGATGTATTGTTGTATGAAAGTGTAGAGAGGTGCAGATGCTTGTAGGACCATGGGTCGTGGTTGTGATGGAATATGGACCGTGGGTTCTGGTAGGTATGGCTCATTCATGTCGTGTTACATGGGTCATGGTTTGCATGTTGGAAGGGTCGTGATTGTAAGAAGACAACCATGACCAATTAAGACCACAACCATGAACCCACGACCTTGACCCATTATCAAGACAACCCCGGACCCATTAACCTAACAACCACGACCAATTAAGACCGCAACCACGAACTGATTAACAGGACAACCACGACCCATTAAGACAACCACGAACCCATTCACATGAACGACCAGGACCTAAACTCTGTCGTGACGCGATCGTTTACCCATACATGGAATGTTCTGGGAAATGTAATGTAATGCAAGTGGAGAGGGACCGTTTACCTATGGGGGCGTGCCAAACAGACTCAGTGAACTTGCCCCGGGATATAGCAATCTCATGGATCTTAAACCAATCCACTGACACCACCATCATTGTAACAGCCCGAATTTTTGCCAACCTGGGATTAGACGTCCTTAGGCAATGGGTCGCTCCTGACACCTTATTAACCTGTCAGAACTCAATTCCAAAGTCTAAAACCGCTTTTGAACCCATTTCCTTCACAAATCCCACCCTTCACCACCTTGATCTTTCAATTTTTCTAAGTACTTTCACCCTAGACACTATCTTAAACTAGCTAAGTAGTACAACTTGGATCACTCTATATACAAACTACAAAGGACTAAGTACCACCTCAGATGAAAATCACTTAGGATTAAATCCTTTAGAAATTTGACAAAGTTAACTAAGTGCAAAACTAGATTAGCTACGAAATCCGCTAGAATCGTTTTAAATACGATCTGCAAGACCTAAAACTTGTAGAATCATTGACGCTATGTTACCCTAAAATCTCAGATCAAACTTATTATCCGACTGCTCTCGAGAGCACGTTGAAACTCCGTATCAGATCTGGACCACACATCGGGAATCCGAATAATACGAGGTTAAGGAATTAGGACCGCCTCGCTGGGCTTGACAACCATCTCGGAAATCAAACTTAAACAGTGTCCCACGGCTGTTCGCTTGAGTCCAGAGCGAGGGAGTGTGAAAATACTTGTTTTCTTTACAAAATAAATATCTTAAATAGTAATCTGAGACTTGTCGCTTGCGGGTAAGTATTAAGTAACCTGACCGTCAGAATCAGGCCAAATTACACCCTCAGATCAGGAGAAATTTCATACACATTTACATGTACTTGGAATTTCGGATCTAGATCGGCTGACCGTTGAACTGAAACTGGCCCGCCATGCGTGATCTGAGAACCCTACTGGAACAAAAACTTAATATAACCTAGATCCATAGTTTGTGAGCTTAAGTCCGACCTTTGGCTCAAGGAGGCCCACCAGAAGTCCTCTGTTGAGCTGAAACAGAAGCCCTTTGGACAAAACCCAAGTATACATTGTTCTCAAGTCACTTTCGGTGAAGTTTTAGGCTATATAAGGACCTTCAATCCTCTCTCATTTCAGCCATCCGAATTTAAGAAAAACCCTAGGGAAAGAGAGAGAAAGTGAGAGAGATGTGAGAGATTCTTCCCTGCATTGCTTCCCTGCTGCTATCCATGCTTAACCGCTCCATTATAATCGCATTCCCAGTGATTCCGGCTCCGTTTCTAGGTAAGAAACCCTAACCCTAATCTGTTTTGGGGTTGTTAAGGTTGTAGGTTATGAAAAGTTAACCTATTTCATTCTATAGGTTGCCAAACTATTGAATACGGAAGCTTAGCAAACCTATCAACTCCGTTATGATTCTACGACACAAGGTGCGGACTTTAGGTGTATAGGTTATGGTTTTCAATGCTTTCAATGTCAGATAATGATAGATTCATGATCTGCATGCAATTGCACTGTACAAAGTGCTGTCTATTTTCTGTTTTGATTAAAGATGAAGAATATGGAATTTTACATATTCTAGGTATTCGTAGAAAATACCTTATATGTATAGATTTTGAAAATGTGTTTGACATGATTATTTGTTGTATGAATATATGGTATATGGATAAAATACTTATTTGGCAAATGGATTCGCCCAAATACATGTTTTACTAATATACACTATGTATATAGAAATACTATATTGTAGAAAGTACTGTATACATATATATTTTAGAGATGTGTTTGCCATGATTATTTGTTGTATAAATATATTATATTTGCATAAAATGCTCGCTTGGCGAAAGGACTCGCCCTAATACATGTTTGCTAACATACACTAAGTATGTTGAAAAGTGTTTGTGAAAATGCTTGTGTGAGTAAGTGTTTGGATGTTGATGCCTTAGGTAGGTGTTGAGTTGGGATTCTCAACTACCTTAGAGACATGTATGATTTCCTCTATGAGGTTGTTTACTTAAACCGCTTATTTGTGCGATATATGTGTTTGTATTCCTATTTATGTAGTGCTTTATAACATGCTTCATAACATGCTTCATGACATGCTTACTAACATGCTTGAATTACTTTGCTTATTATGCTTTACTCTACATGCTATGAATAAGGATTGATTTAGTTTGGGACTATGTCTATAGTCCAGACAATCGGTACCAGACTTGAGATCGTGGTTGAGATTCATGTCACCACGTAAGATGTGTTTGACGAAACTGTGTCGTACTTCAGTTGGCGACAGTGGTTAGGCCACGCGAAGTGCTTATGCACTTCATGTCGTCCAAGTGATTGTGCGCTCGAGCTAGTCAAGCTCGTCAAGTAACCCGATATGTCTAATGTATGTTCACCATGTTTAGTCACCACTGCTTGAACCAGGGTCCAAACTTACCAGTGAAATCCCTTTTAACCATGGTACCTCGATCCGCTAAGACTCATGAGCTGGACATGGTGGTGTGGGACACCGTGGTCGAGCTGTCGGCTTACGCTAGGGCCACGTGCCTCTGTAGTGACCAGTGAGCAACCAGACTCGTGAGCCGATTATGGTGGTATGGGACACTATATTCATGCTGTCGGCCTACACTGATAAGGTGATGGGGGAGTGGTGCAACGAATGCGAGCAACAGCCCTGACAGCCCTTTGTAGTGACCTCGAGCATACTCTGAATTTGCGGTGAGGCGATGAGTTTTGCCACAGTGTAGAGAGTATAGACTAGGCCTGTTTCTGTATAGTGATGAATCGTTTAAGAGGTGATGGGGGAGTGGTGTAACCTTTGTGCGTAACAGCCCTGGCAGCCTCTGTAGTGACCTAGAAAACACACCATCATCTGAGATTAACTAGGACTGACGACCCTAGAATGGATCATGTTTGGGAATGATATAAGGGAGGTAGCTTAGTTTCCCAATCCTGCTGTTTGAAATGGACTAATAAAAACTCGGTAATCATGCTCATCATGCATTGCATGTGCCTAGAAGATGTGGAGCACTGAGGGATGAAAGCATGCCACGAACATAAGATGGTGTCGCACGAGGGAGGGTGTGGTGAGGGCATACATCATGACTGCATTCATACTTGCATTAATAAGAGTAGTTAGGAGTGTTTGATTGTACTGCTTTATCATTACTGCTTGACTGTATTGATAACATGTTAACCTATGCTTTATTGTTCCACTGAGTTAGCTACTCACTCCCACGTTACGGGACAGTGTTGTACACACCACCAGATTTGTTGAGTTTCAGGTGATGGCGATGCCTATGAAGCAAAGCCGGACTACTTCTATGATGATGAGGAGTTCTCCTACATGTAACTCTCTGACGGGTCTATGAAGACCTGGTATTGTATTGACGGGGCTATGACACTTGGGATAGAAGACATTACACTTCCTCACATTTGGTATATTTTAAAATTATACTTGTAATTATTTAACCTGGTAACATTATCACACTCTGGAGACTCACCATAGTTTATATATGTTATTTATTTATCTATCACAGTCTTCCGCTTGCAATTTAACTGTCTCTGGAGTATAATATGTTGTTTTGGCTTAATCTTACTTATGTTCAATACACTACTACAGACAACATTCAATCATCATTCCTTTTGTTGCATAAGTGATGTTCTGGAACTCGAGAGTTGAGTTACTACTCGACCCTCAATTTTCGGGATGTTACAATCATTACCTTAAAATCCATCCCATCCCTCCTAATCCCATGGGATTCACCCAGCCAAATAGGCCCTTAATGTATGATAACCACAATCATTCACTTTGTTAAAAAATGACCTTTTATTACTTACAAGCAGGATCTAAATATGGTAACTGAAAAGAAATATACAAAATTACAACAACACGACCCATATGCCGTGACAGTCATGACCCACTAATTAATGTGAAACACGACCCATGTCGTCATTACACCACTCTTTCATGCAAACCACTACCAAACCTCGATGGGTGCCCGTTGAAGATGATTGTTCATGGAAAGATAGCCATGACCAGGCCTCGCATCGGAAATCCAGCGCCGGTACTCAGTTTGCAGATTTTGCTTTCTTGATTACGACCCTTCACGATCAAAGGAACCAATGGTGGCAATGTCTTTAATCATTTGCTCCACACTATTTCTACATTCTCAACCACAGAAACAATGATAGCCAAATGAATATGGGTTTAAGACAATATCTTAGGCTCGATGAAATCAGTCTTACAGTGAAAGTGTGTTGCTGCTTGGCTGCACCATAGCTTTCTTTCATAGCCCTGCCAGCAATTGCACGCTTTCTTTTTGGATTATTGCTTTTTGTAATGATAAATCTACTCACCATATGAACGGTTTAGATTTCCTATAAACATCGTTGTCAACTTCAAGCAGCTTTCAACGGTGCATGTTTCTATTCCTAGTTTTTCATTTTATGCGGCCCATCTGAGTTTTATGCCGCCTTGAATGGTTTTATATTGAGATCCCCCATTCTTTTGATCCCGATCCCAATTGATGCATGGCCAATGAACATATATCCTCAGAAACCTGCAAGGTAAGGAAAGCTTCACCATGAGTTTTTTTCCTTCTCTTTTCTCCTCTGTTTATTTTTTTAGTCTTTCTAGTGAACTTGAACAAGTTGTCCTCTGTTAGAGACACATAACAATTTACATAATTACTTGCTTCTCATTTCTAAAACCAAGTATATGCACAGCTATATATATATATATATACATGGGATTTTCGATATCCATGTATGCCATGTCCTAACTTTATTACATAACCATATGTATGGTTCAGATTTTCTATAAACATCGTTGTCAGCTTCAAGAAGCTTTCAACGATGGATGTTTCTATTCCTAGTTTTTCATTTTTTGCGGCCCACCTAAGTTATATGCCGCCTTTATATTGACATCACCCATTCTTTTGATCCCATTCTTTTGATCCCGATCCCAATTGATGCATGGCCAATGAACATATATCCTCAGAAACCTGCAAGGCAAGGAAAGGTTCACCATGAGTTTTTTTCCTTCTCTTCTCTCCTCTGTTTATTTTTTTGGTCTTTCTAGTGAACTTGAACAAGCTGTCCTCTGTTAGAGACACATAACAATTTACATAATTACATGCTTCTTGTTTTTAAAACCAAGTCTATACACACACATATATATATATATATATACACACACACACCTAGGATTTTCGATATTCATGTATGCCATGTCATAACTTTTTTTCCACTGGCTGGGTGCCCGTTGAAATTGTCAAGTTGGCGGAGTTTTGAAATTGTCTTCAAAACTTCATGTGGAGGCGTTGAGCTTCAGGAAGATCGTAAAAGTCCCTGAGGAAGGAACAGGGATCACCCATGAAGGAAGAACACAATAGGGGCTCTATTGTTTCTTCGAATATCTACTCTGTTTTTTTTAACAAGATGGCGTATAAATGCATGAATTGGCTTGTGGGACTATCACCAAAGTACCACTCTTATAGGATGACCATTCAATGGTCATGACGCCGATTCCGAAGGGTCCCATGTGATTCGGTACGGTCGCACAGATAACGAAGGGTCACGTTCGGTGCTCAATGTTTTACAGGGAACCAGCGACCCTTCGTTATCCATGCCACCGCATTTATAGGTTGGTCAAACATCGGAAAGGTCGCTCTGATTCTGAAGGGAAGGATCATGGATATGAGGACACATATAACACGACCCAGTGTGTATGACAACCACGACCCTTTTATGTGATTGTGAATAACATGCACAGTGTATTGTGGTTTTTATCCATGTAAGATCGTGAAAATAATAATTAAGAACCACGACACATATGACCTGAAAACCATGACCCATGTTAATCGCACCACGACCCATATCACACTAGAACCACGATCCATATACATGTTATAACATCATGTATAACAATATACTTGTTAAATTAGTCGTGAAGCACAGTTGTTGTGGAACGTGGTTCTTGTCCGTGTTAGATCGTATTTGACAATCAAGACCTTATGAGGAACATGACCCATACAACATGGACACCTCTCCAGGTGTCATGAGAACCACGACCATACAACTTGCAGAATCTTGCGCACCATAACCACGATCAAGGCAGCATGACAACCACATCCATATAACATGGCAACTACAGTGCATATAACATTACAATCACAACAATATAAAATGGCAACCTCGACCCTTACAACATTACAACAACAACCTATAAAATACAGTAACTGCCAGAAGTGAAGCTCGGTGATGCGTAAGACTCCACTAGTTTCTTCCACTTAAGTTTAAATATATGAACCACAATTACATATATGAACCATGAAAGTATTAATACGACAACGACAACCAATATTAACACGACCAGCAATCCATTTGTTCCTTTTGCAACTTTCTTAAACGACCAATATATATATATATATATATATATATATATATATATATATATATATATATATATATATATACTGTCATGGCAACTATGACCCATCGAACAATAACGCCACGACCATTTTTCGTATTTGATTTGATGTGAATAATTGGTCGTAGTTGCAATTTGTTATGGTAAGATCGTAACAAGACGCACTAAATTTTTGCACCAACCATTTACAACCACGATCATTATATCATGAAAACCACGACCTATATTCATCGTTCATATGGTTTTCTGAATGAAAGTATTTAATGGTCGTGGCTGAGATGCATAAAGGCCCATGATTATCATCCACGTTGGGTAGTGGTTGTCATGAAACACGGGTCATGACTGTCATTGGATAGGTCTTGGTTTTCATAATACATGGATCCTAAAATGGATTGAAGCATAGGTCGTTGTTGTCATACGATAGTGGTCGTGCTATACGTGAAGCAATGGTCGTAGTTGATGTCACGTTAAATTGGTCGTTGTTCGCATGCATGATCGTTCGTGTAAAAGGTGGATGAATCATTACGAATGGTTTGGTAGAAAAATAAAGAGAACACGTTAAAAACCACAACCATGATAAAGAAAACATGACAACCACGATCAGTATAACATGGAAACTACAAACCATATAGAATTACAATCACGACCCATATTACATGAAAACCGCGACACATAAAAAATTGCAACCTGGACCTATTTAACACAGTAACTGCAAGAAGAGAAGCTCAGTGTTGCGCAAGACTCTGCAAGTTTCTTCCACTTAAGTTTGTAAATGGGGATATAATTATATTGTATTCCTTCCACTTAAGATTCAGTGCAACCTATCGGAATCGGCGCCACATGCAGCATGCAACCGACAGCCCTCTTGATGTTTGGGGCTCAATGATAAAATTAATCATATGGCATGCTGATTCTGAAGTGTAGCGCTGCTGCGATAGACAAGCTAAGTAGAAGAAAAGGTAAGTAGTCCCATGTCATTGCAGAGAACTCTTCTTCAAAAACTTTTTCCGCTGGCTGGGTGCCCATTGAACTTATCGAGTGACCAGAGTTCTGAAATTATCTTCGGAACTGTTTGTGAAGGCCGTTGAGCCCTGAGGAAAGAGAAGGGATCACTAAGAAAGGAAGAACGAGAGATGGACTCAATGGCTTCTTCGAACATCTCCTCCATTGTTTTGTATGAAAGAGCAAAGAAATCCATGTACGCGTAAGGTGATGTAATAAATAAGGATTCTAATTCGAATTGGATTGTGGAAGTAATATGAAGCCCAAGTGCCACTTTTATAGGCGATCATTCAATGGTTAATGCGCTGATTCCGAAGAGAGGCACTGTGTTACCAAAGGATTGCGTGTGGATGTCACAACGCAAAACAACGACACATAAAAAGTAACAACAACGACCCATAGAACATGGCTAGTGGTTGTTATAACGGTCGTGGTTATAATATCATATGGGTCGTCCTTGCCATTCCTTTGTCAACTATCCACGACATAAATTACATGGAAACCACGATCCAACGTGGATAAATAACACGATCCAGTGTGCATGTGCATCACGATCCATCATGAAAGATAACCACGACCGTCCCTTTTAGATTGAGCGCGAACATCCGAAAATAGTGCCACATTCTACTTTTTCAGGAGAGGACATTAAATCGATACTTCCTCACAATCCGTTGGGCACCGAGCGTGATCCTTGGGAATCTGCACGACCGTTTGGAATCAATGCCTTAACCATTGAATGACTCGCTACTTCCCCGCAATCCGTTGGGCACCAAGCGCGATCCTTGGGAATCCGCACGGCCGTTCAGAATCAGTGCGACTCTTTGGAATCGGTGCCTTGACCATTGAATGACCACCCTATAAGAGTGGTACTTCATCAAGCTTATTGCAACACCTTTCTCATTAATCGACTTCATTCTCCCTTTCATTCAAAATAATGGAATCAATGTTTGAAGAAGCCATCGATTCCCTATTGCCTCCTTCCTTTAATGGTGATTTCGTTTCTTTACGCGGGGATTTGATTATTTTCCTGCAGCCACACCGCCCCTGCAGGAAGATCTGAAGACGATCGTGGCATGTCTTTCGACCCTTAGTAATCAGCGCGCCCCCATGATAATAAGTTCTTGCCATACAACAAGACAACCGCGACCGCTATAACATGACAATCAGGACCACAATCACAACACAGTAGAAAGGACAGTCTCTTCAACGGGACTTAGTGAGCTGGAAAAAACATTGTCGATAATGTCTTATTTAAGACTGACCTTCTCAACAGAGCTGTAGATCAAGATAAAACAGCACATTCTTGCTAGAGTTTTTTCGGTTGACTGAGTTCCTGTTGAAGAGAACTGCTCTTGGGATCGTCACCGTGAATATGGTCTTGGCTGGCATGTTAAATCTGTCGTGGTTGTCATGCTTGAAAGGAAGTAGTCCGATGGTTCGTTTATCTTGGTTGTCATGTTAAATGGGTCGTGGCTTGCATGTTGCATGTGTCGTTGTCCGTGTTCAATCGTATTCGACACCACAACCTTTTTTTTTGTCGTGGCGCAAAGTTATCATGGATCGTGTGTATATATATATATATATATATATATATATATATATATATATATATATATCCTAACCTTTTTTTACCCGCTGCCTGGGTGCCCATTGCATTTGTCGAGTTGACAGAGTTCTGAAATTGTCTTCAGAACTTCCTATGGAGGCTGCTGAGCTTCAGGAATATCATGAACGTCCCCGATGAAGGAGTAGGGATCTCACCCATGAAGGAATAACGCGTTAGGGGCTCTATTGTTTCTTCGAATATCTGCTCCATTATTTTGAACGAGAGGCAAATAAATGCATGAATTGGCTTGTAGAAGTGTCACCAAAGTACCACTCATATAGGATGGTCATTCAATGGCCAAGGCACTGATTCCAAACGGTCGCACTGATTCAATGGAGAAAGGGTATACACTTGCCTCGGAGTCGACCCATGAATTTGGGTCATAGACACTTTTCAAACAGACGAGTGAACCTGACTCTCTGACAACTCTTAACTCATCCTCTTCGGCATCGGTTAGAGTTTGGTGGAGTTCACTGAGCCCCTGACGAGGCTCTATTATAGGTAGAGCTCTGTCTGGATCCGCTGTATCGTAGCGTGGTCTTCCTTCCTCACTCAGTTGCGGGGTAACAATGTTGTGCTGTAGTAAAATGACATATTATCTATGGAGTTCATAATATAATGACCGATTTAAACCACGATCCAAATGTAATTCCACGTACAATTGCGCGCCATAGTGCAACATTCTTGTCTTTAAGATGGGTCATCCCAGCTTCAAAACTAGAGACCTGGCTGATCTCAGCCTCAAAATTAGAGCTGTTGACATTAACCACGATCCAAGGTGGAACACAGCAACGACCAATTTTCCATTTTAGACACAGTTATTGCTTCTACCTCCTCTCGAAGCTTCATTCAAGTAAGCATTCTCATGCCTGAGAGGACTCGTTGAATGGGCAAGGGCATGTAACAACGACCCTCACTTGATCATGACCACTACCTAAAAAGGAACACAACAATGACAAAATATGACAAGGGAAAATTTCAATTTTGTATACCTTTATTCGTTATATTTCCTCCCCATGTTGCCTCGTCTGCTCTAGCAGTGGAGCATTATCTACGATCAGAGAGCTAGTCAAAGGAACATTGTCCTATAATGAAATCGTATATCAAAAACGATTATTACGGCCACTGGAGCCTTGTTGTCGTCCATAGTGGGTCGTGATTCACATCCATGGAGTTTCGTGGAAGTCACGAACGATCCACTATGTATGATAATCACAATCCACATTGGATGGGAATAACGATCGCAATGAAGGATAATACAATCCACAGTAAACGATAATCACGATCCACATCGCGTAGAAACCATGTCCATTGTCTAGATAGAAGACTAACATGCAGTGTCGATCGCGACTCATCAACTATTCAGTGTGCATGTCAACCACGACCCCCTGGTGTATGATAACAACGATCCAGGATAGATTCAACTTCATATACCTTCATTGTCTAGATCTCCTCTCTGAGTTGCTTCACCAGCTCCTGCAGTGAAGAATTGATGTCCTCTCTGATTTGCTTCACCTGCTCCTACATCGAAGCATTGATCTCTACCCTGAGTTGCTTCACCCGCTCCTGCAGTGAAACATTGACCT
Organism: Magnolia changhungtana; assembly: GCA_030180095.1. Classification (NCBI taxonomy): domain Eukaryota; kingdom Viridiplantae; phylum Streptophyta; class Magnoliopsida; order Magnoliales; family Magnoliaceae; genus Magnolia; species Magnolia changhungtana. The sequence goes on along the minus strand of JASAUF010000644.1, from coordinate 293,804 downwards.
CCTCACTGAGTTGCTTCACCTGCTCCTGCAGTGAAGCAATGATCTCGTCCCTAAGTTGCTTCACCTAGTCCTGCAGTGTAGCATTGATCTCCTCTCTACACTGCTTCACCTTCTCCTACAGTGAAGCATTGATCTCCTCCCTATGTTGCTTCACCTACTCATGCAGTGAAGCATTTTCTGCACTGAGAGGGGTGATTAGTGTTTCTCAACCGTATTGGGTCGTGGTTGACAGATATGTCGGTGAGAGCTCCAATAAAGGATAGGGTCATGGTTATTATGACCAACGGGGCGTGGTTGACGTCCATGTTAGGTCGTGGTTCAACCACACGAACCATCGTGGATAAACACCATGATCCATTGTGTACAATAGGAACGGTTCATATTACATCTAAACCACGAACCACATTTCACGACCCTAAGCCATGAATGTTGTGTTGTGGACCCTATGCACATGAAAACCACGACCCATACTATATGATATTAATGAACCTCAAGCTTATGACAAGCACGATCCATTTTTTCAGTTTCCTTTACATGAGTTATTAGCAAATAGGTTAGATGAAGCAAGGCGATTTCACGTACATGTTTTGTATTAATATCATCTCTCTTCAACGTCACTTCTCGTAAAGATGCATAATCCCCCATGAGGTGCTTTATTTCTACTCGAGACTCGTTAATCTGCTTCAATTCACCCATTGGTCGTGGTTCAACGGCACAAATGATCTTGGTTAGCATACAATTGGAAAGTAAATAACATGCAACAAAGTTGATGAATCAATAAATCAATAAAATAAGTATATATATTACAGTTCACATTACATTATCACAAGCAAAAAAAAAATTATCATCACCAGCCTCGGCCTCATCCTCAGCCAGTAGGCACGAAGGTGGATCGACGACAATTGTGACTTATTCGTTTGCATCTCGAGCATCTGGGTGTTGGCCCATCTTCTCGCTGGGATGTAATTCGAACCTTCACCTTGTCCGAAATGTCTTGTGTAAACTGGCTGCCCGTACACTTCATTTCCCTTAGATTCACTACATCGGTCATTCCCCGTGGGGTGATGCACTTCCGAGTTGCCTCACCGTACACAACTTTAATTATCAAATCGAACTCAACCGACGCAGTCTTCGTAATCTTATGGTAATCAAACACACTGGGTCCTAATCTTATGGTAATGAAGCGCATTGGATCGTGGTTCTCATACACGTTTGATTGTGGTAATGAAGAACACTGGGTCATAGTTGTATCCAGAGCCATATCCCTGATGAGCACGATCCATATAACATCACATCTAGAGTTGTGACAGGTGGTAGCCACGATCTAAATACCATCACAAACATGATGTCGTGGCTGCATACCATCCAATGGTGGGGTTTTGATTAAGGTGTGCCCTACGTTCGGCTCTCTTTCGCGTGACCGCCAAAGTACCTTGGCTTCTCGACTATCCTTCATCTACCTTTGCAGGTGGCTACATACAGTTGAAACAAAATGAAATACAAACCTCACGGTAGAAGAGGGATTAAGATAAGAGAAGCGAAGAGGAGAAACATCATCGCTCTCCTGCTGCTGGTCCCTGGATCTTGGCTTCTCTAGGAAAACGAAAGAAGAGGAAGGAGGGTCTTTCAAATGTACATTAGTGCGACATCTGTCCCATCCGAAGCTCGTAGTGCAGGTGATCGGTGGTCTGTGGGCCCCAGAATAATGTATGTGCTTCGTCCATGCTGTTCGTCCAGTTTAAAATATTATTTTATGGCTCGAACCCAAAAATGAGAGTGGTATAACTATCGGGTGGACCACACTGCAGGAAAATTATAGTTATTGGATATCCATCGTTAAATCCCCCTAGGGCCGGCATGGATGAAACACGTACATGGTGTCGGGGCCCACAGAGCGCTGAGTACCAGCAATTATCAGGTGTCCCGGGGAGTAGCCGATCCGTCTGTTTCTCGGGAGTTGTAACAGCGGGTGACTTTCGCTTCACTCTAGGACCGTAAAATTCCTGAACCATGGTCAGTGGCATTTTCGTTTGAAACTGTAACATCCCAGATTTTTGCCAACCTGAAATTAGACGTCCTTAGGCAATGGGTCGCTCCTGACACCTTATTAATTTGTCAGAACTCAATCCCACAGTCTAAAATCGCTTCTTAACCCATTTCCTTCACAAATCTCACCTTTCACCACCTCGTTCTTTAAATACTTCTAAGTACTTTCACATTAGACACTAATCTTAAGGCTTAGGTGATGAAGAACAACACTTAAACAATAAATTGCTGTAATTAGTAAATACAGAAATAAAATGGGCTTTTAACCAATACCCTAATGGAATTTCACAAAACGAATAGGTTATTTAGAACATCCGCCTCTCCTGCCCTAGGATTTCCTTCTGTTGTAATTAGGGCGTGCTTTAGTAAGTATTGATAACTTTAATCACTGTATGTGCCAACTACAAAGGCCCAAGTACCACCTCAGACAGAAATCTTACAGGACTAAATCCTTTAAAAATTTGACAAAGTTAACTAAGTGCTAAACTAAATTAGCCATGAAATCCGCTATAATCACTTTAAATACGATCTGCAAGAACCAAAACATGCTGAATCATTGACGCTAGGTGACTCTAAAATTTAGGATCAATCTCATTACCCGGCTGCTCTCGGGAGCATCTCGAAACTCCGTTTCAGATCTGGACCGCATGTCGAAAGTCTGATTAACACGAAGTTAAGGAATTAGGACTGCCTTGCTGGGGTTGACAACCATCTCAAAATTTAAATCCAGATAGTGCCCCAGCGCTATTCGCTTGAGATCGGAGCGGGGAGTGTGAGAAATGTGAAAATAATTCTAAATTAAATTCAAAATAGTGAAATCTGAGACTTATCGCTTGCAGATCAGTATTAAGCAACCGGACCGTTAGAATCAGGCCAAATTACACCCTCGAATCAGGGATATTTTTTCAAACATATCCATGTACTCGGAATCTTTGATCGAGATCTACTGACCGTTGAACTGAAACTGGACCGCCACACGTGATGTGGGAATCCGACCAAAACGAAAACGTAACTCGACCTAGATCCAATGTCAGTGAGCTTAAGTCCGACCACATGCAGAAAAGGGGCCGGTAGAAGTGCTCCGTTGAGCTGAAACTGACCCACTCTGGATATAACCTAAGTATACCTTGACGTGAAGTCTAATTTGGTGAGTTTTTAGGCTATATAAGGACCTTAAAACCCTCTCTCATTCAGCCATACGAATTTGAGAGAGAAGAGAGAAAAGAGACAGAAAGTGTGAGAGAAGTGGGAGCATCTCCCTACCATGCTTCCCTGCCGCTATACGTGCTCAAACACCCCTAACTTATCGCTTTCCCGGCGATTTTGGCATCGTTTCTAGGTAAGAAATCCTAACCTTAACCTGTTTTGGGGTTTTGATAGTTGTAGGTTATGAAATAGCTAACCTATTTCGTTCTATAGGTGGCCAAACTGCTGTATACGAAGGTTTAGTAAACCTATCGAATTCGTTATGGTTTTACGACAAAAGGTGCGGACTTTAGGTGTATAGGTTATGGTTTTCAACACTTTCAATGTTAGATAATGATAGATTCATGATCTACATGCAATGCACATGTACAAAGTGTTGTCTATTTTCCGTTTCGATTAAATACGAAGAATATGAAATTTTGTGTATTCTAGGTATTTGTAGAAAGTACCGTATACGTATAAATTTTGGAAATGTGTTTACCATGATTATTTGTTGTATGAACATATTATATATGTGTGTAACACTTACTTGGCGAGAGGGTTCGCCCTAATACATGTTTTTGCTAATATACACTATGTATGTTAAAAATAGTGTATTCTAAGTGTTTGTGAAAATGACCGAATGAATATAGAATTCGCATTCGTACTCGCCATGACTGATTGTCATGGATACATGATTGTTGTATAGGCGACACCCCTTTGACGAAAGGATTTGCCCTAAATCACGCCACAGCCAATATACACTATATATGCTAAAACGTGTAACCTAAGTGTTTGTGGAAATGACTGAATGAACATGGAACTTGGATTCCTGCTTGTCATGACTATCCGTCGTGGGTGCAGGTGTGTTATAATTGGGGCAACTCCCTAGTGAAAGGATTTGGCCTTATACCTATGTGATCAACATACGTCATGTATGTTGACGTATGTAGTTTAAAGTGTTTGTTGAAATGTCTGAATGAGTAGTAGTTAGTAAATTGTAATGTATAAGGGTGTTGAGATAGGATTCTCAGCTACCTTAGAGATGTATATGATTTCCTCCATGTTGCTTGTTTAATTTAACCGCTTACTTATGAAATATAGGTGTTTGTATTTCCTATTTATATTGTGCTTCATTACATGTTTTAAGACATGCTTGTCAACATGCTTGAATTACTTTGTTTATTTTGCTTTACTCTACATGATTCTGGTCATGGATTGATTGTGTTTAGGGCTATGATTATAGTCCAGGCAATCGGTAACAGGATTGAATTTGTGGCTGAGATTCATTTGCCACGTGAGATGTGTTCGACGAACCCGAGTCGTAATTCAGTTGGCGATAGTGGGTGGCCACACGAAGTGCTTATGCGCTTCATATCGTTCAACTTGTTGTGCGCTCGAGCTAGCCGAGCTCATCAAGTAACCCGATCTGTCTTATGTATGTTCACCATGTTTGGACGCCTCTGCTTGAACCTAGGGTACCAAACTTACTAGTGAAATCCCTTTAACCATGGTACTCGATCCGCTAAGACTCATGAGCCGGGCATGGTGGTATGGGACACCGTGGTCTAGCTGTCGGCCTACGCTGGGGCCACGTGCCTCCCCGTAGTAACCAGTGAGCAACCAGACTCGTGAGCCGATTATGGTGGTATGGGACACTATATTCATGTTATTGGCCTATGTTGATAAGGTGATGGGGGAGTGGTGCAATGAATGCGTGTAACAGCCCTGACAGCCCTTTGTAGTGACTTCGAGCATACTCTGAAATTGCGGTGAGACGACGAGTTTTGCCGCGGTGAATAGAGTATGAACTAGGCCTGTATCAATTTAGTGATGAACCGTTAAAAGGGTGATGGGGGAGTGGTGTAACGGTTCCGTGTAACAGCCCTGACAGCCTTTGCAGCGACCTAGAAACATACCATCGTATGAGATTAACTAGGATTGACGACCCTAGAATGGATCATGTTTGGGAATGATACAAGGGAGGTACCTTAGTTTCCCAATCCTGCTATTTGAAATGGACTAATAACAACTCGATAATCATGCTCATCATTATATTGCACGTACCTGGAAGATGTGAAGCACTGAGGAATGCAAGCATGCCGCGAACGTAAGATGGTGTCGCACGAGGGAGTGTGTGGTAAGGGCATCCATCATGACTACATTCATACTTGCATTAATAAGAGTAGTTAGGAGTGTTTGATTATACTGCTTTATCATTACTACTTGACTGGATTGATATATATTAATCTATGCTTTATTGTTCCACTGAGTTAGCTACTCACTCCCACGCTACGGGACGGTACTTGCAACACCAACTAGATTGTCTTAGCTGCAGGTGATGGCGATGCTTATGAAGCAGAGCCGGACTACTATTATGATGTTGAGCAGGAGTTCTCCTACATGTAACTCTCTGACAGGTCTATGAAGACCTGGAATTGCATTGACGGGGCTATGGTATTTGCCATAGAAGACATTACACTTCCACAACTTGGTATATTTTGAAATTATACTTGTAATTCATTAACCTGGTAAACTTATCACACTGTGAAGACTTACTATAGTTTATATATTTTTATATCTATCACAGTCTTCCGCTTACAATTTAACTGTCTCTGGAGTATGATATGCTGTTTTGGCTTAATCTCACTAATGTTCATTACACTAATACAAATAACATTCAATCATCATTCATTTTGTTACGTAAGTGATGCGTTGGAACTCGGGAGTTGAGTTTATGCTCGACCCCCAATTTTTAGGGCATTACAAGATGGTATCAGAGCATTATTTGGATTAAACCGGGCCTAAGTTATGGTCACACATCGCACTCTAACGCACTCTGACTTGGGAGGGAGCGACAGAACGTAGAAACCGACTTAGGATTTTCCAAATTCGTCGAATAGCGAAACCGACCAAAATCGACAGCTGAGATTGGGCCCGTACACACCTATGATCACGCGAAACGATCCCGAACCACTTCTGGGCCTTCAGTCGACGGGTTTGAGTCGTTCCCTAAAAATGAATGTCCTTAGGTTGTGTGTCAACCAAAACACCTTACACTTCATCTCAAAGCCTAGAACCCCTTTTTATCCAATTCCTTCAGAATCTCTCCTTGCACCACTTCATTCTTTAATTTTTTCTAAATCCTTTCATACCAGATATAAAGTCTAACGTATAATTGATGAAGAATAATACTTAAATAAAAATTTACTATAAACAGTAAATACATGTATAAATTGGACTTTTTACCATTAAAACTTTGGAATCTAACCAAATAAATGGGTTAGTTGGATAGATTAACTCCTCCTACCCCAAAATCATATGCCACATGTCACATAAACTCATTCCGGTTTGCAAGTTGGCCCCGAAAATGCCTCAAATGGAGTCAGGGGCCACATATGAAATCCGGAGGGACCCGGGACAGACCTGGGGTGCCATTGGCACCTTGGGAGGGTGGTGAGCACCGTCCTACCAAAGAGGGACCACGGCTGGTCCGGTGGACCGCAGCAGAACCGCGGTCAACAGGGTCGACCACGGTCAAGTTGGGCCGGTCAGGTCGGGCCGGTGCTAGTCTTGGTCAGCCCGACCCCTTGGCACGTGTGGTGCATGCGAAATTGCGGGGGGACCCCTATTTCACATCGTTTTGCCCCCCTCTCTCTCAAACGCCCCTCCAAGCCCCCTTTTCTCTTTAGGGTTATTGTTTTCTCCCTCAAGCCTCTCTCCCAATCGCCCAATCCCTCATTTTTGGGCACAACCCATCCACATTCATCATTCACAACAACACCTACTCTCTACCCTTTTCGTTTTCTCTCATTTGAGCTCCTACACCTCCCCATTTGGAACTCAAAAATGTGTAAGCTCCCTAACCCATCCCACATTTCCATTTTTCATCTTTAATCACTGTCTTTTGGGCCTTCACAATCCCTGTTGAGGTTCAAACTCGTGGAGAACCAAAAACTCAAGCCCCACATTTCCCCTTATCCTCATTTTCCATGGCTCTATCCGAGCTTGTACGGCCATTTTCTTGGAGGCCTAATCATTCATACTATGTTTTGAATGTAGGCAATTAAACGTAAATCCCATATTTTCCTTTCAAATTACACTTAGAAATTCCTTATCCTGGGATTTGGAACTCCCATCTCACGCTTTCCCACACAAGACTCATTTTTCAAAGCCTATAAAATTAATCCCCACCCACCCTCCTACCAAATATGTCATTCCCAATCCCGAAGTGAGATTAGCAATGCAGTCCCATTTAAGACAATAGGCCTTAGAGTTTTGGACCTAGAGCGGTGCTCCTAGATTTCGACAGGCCTGATCATGTAGGAAATCAAACAATTTATAATGTGAACCTTAGGACCCTCTTAGTTGGAATGAGCATATGTGAAATGCTCGAGCGTCAAGTACAGACAACTCAGTTCCAATTCGATAACTTTGACCCTAAGTGATTAGAAATGATATGAAATCATCCAGCGTATGAGTATAGACTTTGGATTTCAACTATTAGATTACCACTACTCATAACTTAAGACTAGGCTACTGGTTCTACTAAGGAATGTAAAAGACTGATCATGCTAAGATAATTGAAAGATAGTTAAAAGATAGACTTAGTTAATAGGCTGGATTAGGTTGGAGTAAGACCTCACTCCTTCGTCGGACCCCTTAATACTCATAGTCTCCTTTAATAACTCTTAGGAAGGTTGTATGACGTAGAAACTATTCACGCTCATAGAAAACTTATATATCCCTTGGATTTAATGTTAGGTCAAATCAATACAACCCTTAAAATTGCTTTCCCAAAAACTTATTATAATCGGGAACATGGAGTAGAGGAACTATATATATAAGCGAGGTATTCGCGGTTTGAATTGAATTCTCAATCCTGGTAGTTACCAATGAACCCTATGCTCTGATCAAGCAGAAGGTCGGGATCAACTAGGATTAAGAAATGATATGATAATTTTCTGTCTTAGCTAGGCAGAAGGTCCATGTATCCGGCTCAGACCCACTACACAACTTTCCTTTCGTGTTGGCCCGACCACTTACAACCAAAAGTTTATAACTTCATCTTTGAGAAGTGTTAAGAACATATAGTCAATAAAGATTTTCTTTTTAGGCCCAAGGAATTTCCCGAATGGACAACAGACAGTTAGGAATTTGATCCCAAATCACATGCCATGTTGGCATACATATTGTGCACATGAACGTAGAAAGATAGCCTGCCTGTTAAGCTAGACATGACTAAATAGGATAAGTCTGGACCGTGACAAAACTCCTTGGTAGAATTAGGCATCTTGCCTCAAACTCACACCTGCCCTTGAAATCAACTACAATACCCATCATCTTTAGCTCCTTTCTATAATCATAGGTACCAATGCCATAATACGCATCATCGATAAAAAGAAGACATATGTTTTGGGAAACAATGTCCCATTTCATGTCAAGGATAGGTCCTAAATTACACATGGATCAGGACATAGATCTTGAACCCTGGAGGTAGAAATAAATTTTTAAGGGAGGTAGAACACCTAATACATCTCTTTGATCTGGGTGGCGCAGCGGAAGAGTAGTGGACCCTTGCCCCACTGGCCCAGGATTGAAACTGTGCTCATTAAATACGAACATTATAGAAGCCCTAGCAAGTTCTACTATGAGAAAACGTTCTAGGATGATCTAGTAAGATTTGATTCACCATTTCCTTGGACATAGATAATAACAAGGACTCTCTTAGACTAAGACCTAAAGGGCAACCTTAGAAATAGACAATTTGAGCCTTTCAATGATGGACATTCCCTACATTTTTTTTGAGTGATCGGACTACGAAGTTACTGACATATACAACTGAGAAGTATTCGCGGCTTGACCCAATTCTCAATCCTGGGCGACTAGCAACGGACTCACTACTTGACCGAGCAGAAGACCAGGATCTACCAGGACTGGGAAGGGATACGATGAGCCTTCTACCCTGGTCAGATAGATGATCGATGTATCGGGATCAAGCTCACTATAACCGTCTCTCCGTGTTGGTCAAACAATGGAAACAATTATCTTACTCTAAATAATTGGGGATTGTCGTCAAGACTCCAAATAGGTAAAGAAATAAATTGTAGCAAACCATCAAGATATAAGAAATTGATAAAGAAATAAGTTTTAAGGGGGGTAGACTAAAATGAACAAAGCTGGTATATACCCTACCACACGTAGAAACTTGAAATCATTAAGTCTTAGGCAAATGAAATAATAGAGATCTTTCCTCATTACCCTTAGGCAATTTCGGGGATGAAATTTTGTTTTAAGGGGGGTAGATTGTAACATCCCGAATTTTTGCCAACCTGGAATTAGACGTCCTTAGGCAATGGGTCTATCCTAACACCTGATTAACTTCTCAACCACTTAATTCAAAGGTCTTAAATCCTTTCTTTCAACCATTTCTAGAAAACCTCACCTTTCTTTCACAAATCTCATCTTTCACCACCTCGTTCTTTAAATCCTTCTAAGTACTTTCACTCTAGGCACTATCTTAAACTAGCTAAGTATTATAGCTTGGATCACCTCTTGTACAAACTACAAAGGCCAAGGTACTAACTCAGACAAAAATCTTACAGGACTAAATCCTTTAGAAATTTGACAAAGTTAACTAAGTGTTAAACTAGATTAGATACGAAATCCACTTGATCGACTTTAAATACGATCTGCAAGACCCAAAACTTGTAGAATCATTGACGCTAGGTTACCCTAAAATCTAGGATCAATCTCATTACCCAGTTGCTCTCTGAAGCACATTGAAACTCCGTATCAGATCTGGACCGCACGTCGGAAGTCCGATTAACACAAAGTTAAGGAATTAGGACCGCCTTACTGGGCTTGACAACCATCTTGGAAATCAAAGCCAGATAGTGTCCCAGCGCTGTTCGCTTGAGTCCGGAGCGAGAGAGTGTGAGAACACTTGTTTCCTTTACAAAATAAATATCTTAAATAGTAATTCGAGACTTGTTACTTGCAGACATTTTGTAAGCAATCAGACTGTCAGAATCTGACCCAAATATACCCTCGAATCAGGAAAAATTTCATAAACATATCCATGTACTCGGAATCTCTGATCAAGATCCGCTGACCGTTGAACTGAAACTGGTCCGCAATTTGTGATTTGGGTATCCGACTGGAACGAAAACATAATGGTACCTAGATCCGATGTTGATGAGCTTAAGTCCGACCTTTGGCTCAAGGAGGCCTGCCAGAAGTCCTCCGTTGAGCTGAAACAGGGTCACTTTGGTTATAACCTAAGTATACCTTGACCTGGAGTCTATTTTAGAGTGTTTTTAGGCTATATAAGGACCTTAGAACTCTCTCTCTCACAACCGTACGAATTTGAGAGAAACCCTAGGGAGAGAAGAGAGAAAAGAGAGAGAAAGTGTGAGAGAAGTGGGAGAAACTCCCTGCTACTATTTTCTGCCGCTACACAAGCTACACCACTCATTTCTGTAACGCCCCGAAATTCAGGTTCGTCAACTGAAGTATGACTCGGGTTCGTCAAATACATCCTACGTGGGGAAATGAATCTCAACCACGATCTCAAGTCTGGTACCGATTGTCCGGACTATAAACATAGTCTCAATCGCAATTAATCCATATTCAAATCATGTGGAGTAAAGCATAATAAACAAAGTAATTTAAGCATGTTAACAAACATGTCATAAGCATGTATAAAGCATGTTATAAAGCATATCATAAAGCACCATATGAACAAGAATATAAACACATATATTTCACAAGTAAGCGATTTAAGTAAACAGCCTCATGGAGGAAATCATACATGTCTCTAAGGTAGTTGAGAATCCCATCTCAACACCTACCTAAGGCATCATCATCCAAACACTTACTCTCACAAGCATTTTCACAAACACTTAGCATACACTATTTCAACATACATAGTGTATGTTAGCAAACATGTATTAAGGCGAGTCCTTTCACCAAGCAAGTATTTTACACACATAGGATATATTCATAAAGCAAATAATCATAGGAAACACACTTCCAAAATATATACGTATACGGTACTTTCTACAATACACTATTTCTACATACATAGTGTATATTAGCATAACATATATTAGGGCGAATCCTTTCGCCAAATAAGTATTTTATCCATATATCATATATTCATACAACAAATAATCATGTTAAACACATTTCCAAAATATATACGTATACGGTATTTTCTACAAATACCTAGAATATGTTAAATTCCATATTCTACGTCTTTAATCGAAATAGAAAACAGAAAGCACTTTGTACATGTGCAATTGCATGCAGATCATGAATCTATCATTACCTGACATTGAAAGCGCTGAAAACCATAACCTATACACCTAAAGTCCTCACCTTATACTATAGAATCGCAACGGATCAGATAGGTTTGTCAAGCTTCCGTATTCGGCAGTTTGGTAGCCTAAAGAATGAAATAGGTTAGCTATTTTATAACCTATAACCTTCACACCCCAAAATAGATTAAGGTTAGGGTTTCTTACCTCAAAACGGAGTCGAAATCGCCGGGAAAGCGATGAAAATCGGGTGGTGCAGCTTGTGTAGTGGCAGGGAACGGTAGTAGGGAGTTCTCCCACTTCTCTCACTCTTTCTCTCTTTTTTCTCACTTCTCTCTCTAGGGTTTCTCTCAAATTTATATGGCTGTGAGACAGAGGGTTCTAAGGTCCTTATATAGCCTAAAAATGTACTAAACTAAACTTAAGGTCAAGGTATACCTAGGTTATAACCAAAGCAGCACTTTTCCAGCTCGATGAAGGACTTTCGGCGGGCCTCCTTGAGCCAAAGGTCGGACTTAAGCTCACCAACCTTAGATCTAGGTGAAGTTAAGTTTTCATTTCCGTCGGATTCCCAGATCACACGTGGCGGACCAGTTTTAGTTCAACGGTCAGCGGGTCTCTATCTGCAATTCCAAGTACATGGATATGTTTATGAAATTTTTCCTGATTTGAGGGTGTATTTGTGTCAGATTTTGACGGTCAAGTGGCTTACAAAATGTCTGTAAGTAACGAGTCTCAGATTACTATTCAAGATATTTATTTTAGAAAGAAAACAAGTGTTTTCACACTCCCTCACTCCGGACTCAAGCGAATAGCCGTAGGACACTATCTGGGTTTGATTTTCGAGATGGTTGTCAAGCCCAGCGAGGCAGTCCTAAGTCCTTAACCTCGTATTATTCGGACTCCCGATGTGCGGTCTAGACTTGATAATGAGTTTCAATGCGCTCCCGAGACCAGTCGAGTAATGAGTTTGATCCTAGATTTTAGGGTAACCTAGTGTCAATGATTCTACAAGTTTTGGGTCTTGCAGATCGTATTTAAAGCGATTCAAATGGATTTCATGGCTAATCTAGTTTAGCACTTAGTTAACTTTGTCAAATTTCTAAAGGATTTAATCCTAAGTGATTTCTGGTCGAGGTGGTACTCGGGTCATTGTACAGAAATTTACGAGTCGTTACAATCTACCCCCCTTAAATAAAAATTTTATCCTCGAAATTTGTACCTTTTTGTACTCCTCGAGAAATTGAGGGTAGTTCTTCTGACCTCGGCCTCTGTCTCTCACGTAGCCTCCTCTTCTGAATGATGCGTCCATAGTACCTTCACAAGTGGAATGACCTTGCTACGCAGTACCTGCTCCTTCCTGTCAAGTATATGCATTGGACGCAGCTTATATGTAGTATCCTCGCTCAGCTGTACCTGCTCCCATCTGATGATATGTGAAGGATCAGGAGCGTACTTCTTCAGCATAGATACATGAAATACGTTGTGTACAGCTGCAAGTGGTGTGGGTAAAGTGAGACAATATGCCACAACACCCACTAGATCCAGTATCTAAAACGGACCGATAAACCTCAGTGTAAACTTCCCCTTCTTCCCGAACCGAAGGACTCCCTTCATAGGAGAAACTTTGAGGATCACATGGTCTCCAACCTCAAACTCAAGCGGTCGCCGTCTCGTATCGGCGTAACTCTTCTGCCTGCTTTGCATTATAAGAAGTCGACGCCTGATAATGTCTATCTTCTCTGAGGTCACCTGTACCAACTCTGGGCCAATTAGACTATGCTCTCCAACCTCAGCCCAACAATGCGGTGCTCTGCAAGGATGACTATACAAGGCCTCATATAACATCATACCAATACTCGCTTGGAAGCTGTTGTTGTAGGAGAACTCTGCATAAGGAAGACAGTCATCTCAACTGTCCTTGAAATCCAACACACATGCTCGCAACATATCCTCCAGAATCTGATTTACCCGCTTTGTCTGCCTGTCAGTCTGTGGATGAAACGTCGTATTAAACTTCAACTTCACACCCATCGCTTCCTGGATATGAGTCCAAAAGATAGATGTGAACCGAGTGTCTCTGTCTGACACGATCTCAAGTGGAACTCCATGCAGACGCACAATCTCTCTGATGTACAGCCTAGCCAGCTCGTCTGTAGAGTTCGTGACTCTGATAGGGAGAAAATGGGACGATTTGGTCTACCAGTCCACAATCACCCAAATGGAATCGTATCCCTTCATCGTCTTCCGCAACCCCTATATGAAATCTATGGAGATGAAGTCCCACTTACACTCTACTATGGGCATAGGCTGAAGTAGTCCAGGAGGTCGGCGATGTTCTTCCTTGACCTGCTGGCATGTCAGACAACGAGAAACAAACTCAGCGATGTGGGCCTTCATGTTATCCCACTAATACGACCGTCTCATGTCCTGGTACATCTTCGTGCTATCAGGATGCATCGCAAGCTTCGAGTTATGGGCAGACTCGAAAAGCTCATGTCCCAAGTCAGGTATGTCAGGAACGCATAGGCGGCCACGGTATCGTAAACCCCCATCCATGCTAACTCTCCACTCGGAGTCCTCGGTGTTGCTAGCTTGCTCTCGAAACTCAGACAACCGTATGTCGCCCTTCTGGGCCTTGACAATCCTAACATCAATAAGTAGCAGCACACGAACGTGGGCGACACACTCAAATGGCTCCTCCACTGTAAGTTTCTGGTTGAAGTCGCGCACAAACTCTAGCATATCCCACTCTGCTATCATCAGCGGAGCCGCAAATGCAATCGCCTTCTTGCGGCTCAACGCATCCGCCACAAGGTTGGCCTTGCCAGGATGGTAGGAGACCTCGAACTTGAAGTCCTTCAAGGTTTCCATCCATCGGCACTGCCTCATATTCAAGTCTCGCTGCGTGAATATATACTTAAGGCTCTTGTGGTCACAGAAAAGCTCGAACTCCTCTCTGTAGAGGTAATGTCTCCAGAGCTTCAATGCAAAGATGACAACTGCCAACTCCATGTCATGTGTAGGGTAATTCTCCTCGTGCTTCCTTAATTGTCTCGAGGCATACGAAATCACCCTGTCCTTTTGCATAAGGATACAACCCAAACCAACGCGAGAAGCGTCAGTATATATAGTGTACTTGACCCCTTGCTCTGGCAATACTAGTACAGGGGCGGACGTCAACCTGTCCTTCAGCTCCTTAAAAGCTGCTTCCACCTTCTCATTCCAAGCAAACGTCAGGTCCTTCCATGTCAACTGAGACAACGACCTAGCAATCTTTGAGAAATCTCAAATGAAGTGTCTGTAATACCCTGTCAGACCAAGGAAACTCCTCACCTCGGTAACTGAGCCAGGCTGCTGCCAATCCTGAACCACAGCTACCTTAGCAAGGTCCACAGCTATCCCATCCTTAGACACCACATGTCTGAGGAACTTGACTTCCTCCTGCCAGAGTCGCACTTCTTATACTGCGCGAACAACTGGTTCTTCTTCAACGTATCCAACACCGCTCTCAGGTGCTCCTCGTGCTCCTCCCGACTCGTAGAGTACATCAAAATGTCATCAATAATGACGATGATGAATCGGTATAGGAATGACGGAAATGCTAGGTTCATCAGGTCCATGAACACGGCCGGTGCGTTCGTAAGACCGAATGACATCATTAGAAACTCGTAGTACCCAAAGCATGTCCTTAAAGCTGTCTTCTTCACATCCTCATCTCTGACGCGCAACTAATGATACCCTGACTGTAGATCAATCTTCAAAAAGTACTTCACCCCCCGTAACTGATCAAACAGATAATCTATCTTGGGCAAAGGATACTTGTTCTTCACGGTGACCTGGTTCAACCTACGGTAACCAATACACAACCGTAGTGAACCATCCTTCTTCTTCACAAACAGTATAGGTGCTCCCCAGGGAGACACACTAGGTCGTATAAAGCCTTTCTTTACCAGCCCATCAATCTGTTTCCGCAGTTCCTCCATCTCGTACGGAGGCATGCGATACGTCGATAAAGAGATGGTGTCGCACCGGGCGTAAAATCAATAGTAAAGTCGATTTGGCTCCGAGGTGGCAACCTAGGAATCGGTGCAAAAACGTCCCCAAAAGCTTGAACTACCGACGTATCCTCAAGCATCGAGATATCAGTAGCCTCTAATGAAGAAGCGTAACATCGCAACCGAGTAGCGTGACTGACATGAACAGGAAAAGTAAAGGTCGTGCCATCAAGCCCATAGCAGTCACCACCCTAGTCTCACAGTCGATCTCGGCTCACATCTCAGTGAGCCAATTCATACCGAAGATAACGTCGTAATGGAATAGAGGGATGACGATCAGGTCAACTAGTAACACTCTGCCACCCAAGTCTATTGGGCAGCCCTCACACATACGCGTAACCTCAGATGAAGTCCCAGTAGCAGTGATAACCCTCACTCCTCTTGTAGGAGCAGTAACTAAACTCAGTCGCCTGGCTGTCGTGCATGAAACCATAGAGGTAGTGGACTCAGTGTCCACCAATAAGAAGACGAGAGTACCTTGGATGTGAGCAGTGACCTCGAAGGCCATAGGTGCAGAAGGTGCAATATTTGGTTCTTCTGCGGTGAGCGCATGAACATATACCTGCTATGATCGATTAGGCTGAGGTACCATGGGCCGTTGAGGTAGCCTGAAACGGGGTGCAGGGGGTCTGAAGGACGGATGTGCAGGTGTCGTCCAAAGTGGCGGAGTCGATATAACCTGTGGGTGAGAACGACCAATCATCTGCACCAGAGAGAACCCGCTATCCTTCATCCATGTGAAACAACTCCCAACAGAATGACCCTGTCTGCCGCCATACATACAGGTCACAATAGGACGCCCCACTGGAGCCACTAGTGCTGTGATCCTGGGAGGCGAGTCATCACGAGGCCTCTTGCCTAGGAAAGGCCTGCTCTGCATCTCTGGTCGTGGTCTCGTAACCATAGTACCACGAGAACGGGTCAGCCAATCCACATCCTGCTCGGCCATCATAGACATGTGAACTAGCTCCGCGTATGTAGATATACTGATACAACACATCTTCGACCGTATATCATGTCGCAAACCCCTAGAAAAATGGCGTATCCGCATCAGCTCATCAGAAAGTATAGTCGGGACAAAGCGGCCCAACTCGGTGAAGCGATGCTCGTACTCCGTGACTGTCATGCCTCCCTGCCTGAGGTGTAAAAACTCATCCTCCCACTCATTCTGTAGGTCTGCGGGTAATACTTCTTGTGGAACCGGAACTCAAACGCTGCCCAAGTCCACACATAGCCCACTGCGACAGACCGCAGCACACTGTCCCACCATAAGCTAGCCTCCCTCTCGATCATGAAAGTGGCCAACTCGACCTGCTCTGCCTCAATACAGTATAGCATCCGTAGCATCTTGGAGATGCGGTCTAGCCAAAACTTAACTACCTCGGGTCTGTGAAAACCCATGAATGTGGGAGGCCTTAAGCGCTGGAATCGCTCGGGTAGGCCACGAGTACCAACATCTCCAATAGGGGTACAACAGGTGTGGGCATAGGCACGTCCTCAAACTGAGCAGGAGGCTCTGTATGCTAAGCAGGATGTGTAGATGTCGGAGGTAGAGTCGCACTCCTACCCTGAGACAAGGCCTTGGAAATAATGGCCATAAGCTACTGGTGCTGCTGCTACTGCTGCATCTGCTGTTGATGCATCATCAACATCAACTGCTCAAACCTATCAGGAGGTGGAGCAGCCTACGGGTCATACCGTGTAGATGAGAATGCCCAGTTCTACTCGCGAACCGGGGGTGTATAAGGTGGCAAACCACTAGTAGGACTAGCAGAAGGCTGATCAGAGCCAAAACCCAGGCCTGTAGGACCACCCCTGCGGGAAGGAGTCTGGTCCATCGAGTTAGTGAGAAGGAGGTGTGCCGTGCTCCGTGTAAACTACCACGGCATGCCCTATACAACATAAGGTGCAACGTAGGTGAGATAAAGCATAGCAACACATTATACAAGTACTTTAAGCATTCCACACATCTCATAGCAAAAGAGGCTGCATACTTTTCATTTACCCAAAATTGTCATAATACATAGGATACAGAGTTACATGAATCATGACAGAAATTACATGTGAGCCAATTACATCCACAACATCAAACACTTAAAACATACTACTAACTGCTACATATCAACATGAAACATAAACCTACTACAAAGGAAACCAAAACAACTACAAAACAGCAGTATGGATGACTAGGCATCCGAGTTAGGCGATGGAGGAGGGGCATTCTTGTCCTATAGACAGCATAGGATGGCCTTTAAGGTGCAAGACACCTTGCTGAGCTTGATTTGGACCCACCCGACTTCCTGTTACAGGGCGACTTGGCCCTCCTCGAGACGGGCTAAACGCGCATCTATGGTATCCCGATCGGTGCCCTGCACCTGAGCCGCAGGAGGTGAACTCTCCTCTGTATCCTGGGCCTCAGGTTCCTCTTCTTCTTCCTCTATTTCATCACCACCCCCATCTTCAGTCTATTCTTCTTCGCTCACCAACTCATCTTCGATCCCCATATGTCGGGCCCGTCGTCGCCGCGCTCCAAATTCCATCTGATGGAGAGTACTCTCATCAATTTGGTGAATCGGTGCTAGCCTTTCTACCCTCAGACTATAGCCAAACTCCTGTGCAATCCTGCATATGAGTCAGCCAAAGGGAAGCGAATCAGAGCTCCTGGTGGAGCGTGCAATATTCACGATCTGTGGCAACATGAATGTAGGCACGCACAAGTTCACTCTCTGCCCCACCTGGTACAGAAAGTCTACCATGAGTCACGTTCACTCGCTGCGATTATTGTGTCTGGGGTAGAGGTTGTATGTGAAGATGTGATGTAGCAGGCGAAATTCGTCTGACATGTGGAAAGCTAGCAGGCTTTTGTTCGGTTGCTACTCAGCCAGTCGGCCACCACAAAGGTAACGTGTGCCACTATCCTTTTCATGAACAGTCCCCAGATTCTACTCGCTAGCATGTACATCACCAAAGGGCATATTCATAAGTCGCGCAATCATTCTCACATCAACAGTGACAAATAGATCCACCCCAACTAAGAGCTGAAACTACAAAGGTTCCAGTGTAGGCTCACGAATGTTGGCGTAGAAGGCTCTGACAGTACCAGGATTGGCGCGACCCCTGGCCTTAAATAGCGGACCCCAGTGGGCCGCCTCCACTTGCTCGAACAAGTAGTATTCCTTGAAGAGTTGTCCATCTACCTGGGCTTCAAAGAGAACCCTGCGGTCCTCATACACTCCATGAGGTAGTGCTGCCAACTGAGCTCGTTCGACAGGGATCCGGGGATCAAGGTCCCGCTTCGTTCGAAATTTTCGGGCAAAGCTCGAGCTAGCAGCGGTGTCTCTCGGCTACCTTGATCGTGTAGGGCGACTAGGCCCAGCCTCATCAGCGACACTCTTTCTCTTGCCCATCAGAGAGAGGATGGTGGAGATGGAGAAAATGGTCGTAATGACTTCAAAAAGGGCCATGGAAAATGAAGGAAAAAGAGAGAAGGGGCTAGAAATGTGGGGTTTCCATGGATAAGAGGCTCAACAGGCGTTGTAGAGGCCCAAAGAACATTGAATGGGGAAATAAAATGGAGAGGTAAGATGGGTGAGAAAATCCATATGATTTTTTAGCTCCAAATGGGGGTGTGGGAGCTCAAACAAGAGAAACGGAGAGGGGAGGGAGGAATGGACTGCTATGGACGATAATAATGGGTGAGTTGTGATCGAAACTAGCAGAGAGGACGATTGGAAGGGCAATTTTGAAGAGAAACAGCAAGTTAAGAGAGAAAAAACGGCTTGGGGGGAAGATTTGTGAAGGAGGTAGGGTTTTGGGACATTGAAATGGGACGGGAGCTGCTTCAGGGGGTTTATTAGACCCCCAAAGAGGATCGGCCTGAGCCGCTGGCCCAGCCCAGCCCAATTTTCGGCGAGGCCTCGCCGACCAACTATTCAGATTTTGAGGTCCCACCCCATGGGTGAGATCCCCCTGTCCCTTAAGCCTCAAAAAACCCTGGGTACCCCTAGATTAACGTGGGTAGGCCCCCAACCCTGATTCGCTCAATTTCGGGCAGTTTCGGGTACTTTCGGACACATACTTGCATTTACAGATCTTTGACTGCTGGGATGAGGCGTATTGTGATCTAGACACATTAATAGATGGTCTAGAAGTGATTTGGGATCGACTCGTGTGATCAGGATCAGGTACGATCTTGATCAAAATGCATATTTTCGATGAACTTCGCCAAATGGCGAAATCGGGAAAACCTAGGACTATTTCTATATTTTTCTCGCACCCTCCTAAGTTGTAATGTGTCAGCGCACATCGTGGGAACATAACTCATATCCGGTTTAATCAAAATCATTCTCTGATACCAACTTGTAACGCCCTGAAATTCGGAGGTCAAGGATAAACTCCACTCCTGAGTTCCAACGCATCACTTATGCAACATAAATAATGATGATTAAATGTTGTCTGTGTTAGAGTAATAAACATGAGTGAGATTATACCAAAATAGTAATTCATACTCCAGATCAATTGTATAAAGGCAAGCGGAAGACTGAACTGTATATATATGTATGTAAAAGAAATAAAATCATTTCATTCTCCAGAGTATGAACCCATCTAAGTCACCATATACATATATCTATTTTATGTTCAAAAAGTCAAAAATACAACTAGGGAAGTAATCCCAGCAAATCCCGTCGATCCGGCAGTCTAGTCGAAGCCGCCAGAATACTGCATAAATGAGAACTCGTCCTGGTCCTCGTCATAGTCCGGCTCAGCCTCCTGAGTCGTCAGCCCATCTAAACCTGAGATAGAGTCTGGTTGGTGTGTACAATACCATCCCATAACGTGGGAGTGAGTAGCTAACTCAGTGGAACAATAAAGCATAGGTTAACATGTTATCAATACAGTTAAGCAGTAATGATAAAGCAGAACAATCAAACACTCCTAACTACTCTTGTTAATGCAAGTATGAATGAAGTCATGATGGATGCCATCACCGACATACTCCCTCGTCCGACACCATCTTACGTTCACGGCATGCTTACTTTCCTCAGTGCTCCACATCTTCCAGACACATGTAATGCACGATGAGCATGATTACCAGGTGTTATTAGTCCATTTCAAATAGCAAGATTGGGAAACTAAGGTACCTTCCTTATATTATTCCCAAACAATGATCCATTCTAGGGTCATCAGTCCTAGACAATCTCATACGATGGTGTGTTTCTAGGTCACTGCAAGGGTTGTCAGGGCTGTTACACGGAATCGTTGCACCACTCCCCCATCACCTTATCAATACAGGCCTAGCTTATACTCTGTTACTATGGGAAGGCTCATCGCCTCACCGTAGATTTAGAGTATGCTCGAGGTCACTACACCGGGTACGGTCAGGGCTGTCAGGGCTGTTACATGGAATCGTTGCACCACTCCCCCATCACCCATCAAGTAGTGTAGGCCGACAACTCGAATATAGTGTCCCATACCACCATAATCGGCTCACGAGTCTGGTTGCTCACTGGTCACTACGGGGAGGCACGTGGCCCTAGTGTAGGTTGACAGCTCGACCACGGTGTCCCATATCACCATGCCCAGCTCATGAGTCTTAGCGGATCGAGGTACCATGGTTAACGGGATTCCACTGGTAAGTTTGGTACCCTACGTTTAAGCAATAGCGACCAAACATGGTGGACATACATTAGACATATCGGGTAACTTGACGGGCCTGACTAGCTCGAGCGCACAATCAACTGAACGACATGAAGTGCATAAGCACTTCGTGTGTCCTAACCACTGTCGCCAACTGAAGTATGACTCGGGTTCGTCAAACACATCCTACGTGGCGAAATGAATCTCAACCGCGATCTTAAGTCCGGTAACGATTGTCCGGACTATAAACATAGTCCCAATCGCAATTAATCCATATTTGAAGCATGTGGAGTAAAGCATAATAAACAAAGTAATTCAAGCATGCTAACAAACATGTCATAAGCATGTATAAAGCATGTTATAAAGCATATCATAAAGTATCATATGAACAAGAATACAAACACATATATTTCACAAGTAAGTGGTTTAAGTAAACAACCTCATGGAGGAAATCATACATGTCTCTGAGGTAGTTGAGAATCTCATCTCAACACCTACCTAAGGCATCATCATCCAAACACTTACTCTCACAAGCATTTTCACAAACACTTAGCATACACTATTTCAACATACATAGTGTATGTTAGTAAACATGTATTAGGGCGAGTCCTTTCACCAAGCAAGTATTTTACTCACATAGGATATATTCATACAGTAAATAATCATAGCAAACACCCTTCCAAAATATATACGTATACGGTACTTTCTACAATACACTATTTCTACATACATAGTGTATATTAGCATAACATATATTAGGGCGAATCCTTTTGCCAAATAAGTGTTTTATCCATATATCATGTATTCATACAACAAATAATCATGTCAAACACATTTCCAAAATATATACGTATACGGTATTTTCTACGAATACCTAGAATATGTAAAATTTCATATCATACGTCTTTAATCGAAACAAAAAACAGAAAGCACTTTGTACATGTGCAATTGCGTGCTGATCATGAATATATCATTATCTGACATTAAAAGTGTTGAAAACCATAACCTATACACCTAAAGTCCTCACCTTATACCATAGAATTGCAACGGATCAGCTAGGTTTGCCAAGCTTCTGTATTCGGCAGTTTGGTAACCTAAAGAATGAAATATGTTAGGTATTTCATAACCTACAACCTTCACACCCCAAAACAGATTAGGGTTAGGGTTTCTTACCTCAAAATGAAGTCGAAATCACCGGGGAAACGATGAGAATCTGGCGGTGCAGCTTGTGTAGTGGCAGGGAACAGTAGTAGGGAGATTCTCCCACTTCTCTCACTCTTTCTCTCTCTTTTCTCACTTCTCTCTCTAGGGTTTCTCTCAAATTCGCATGGTTGTGAGAGAGAGGGTTCTAAGGTCCTTATATAGCCTAAAAATGCACTAAACTAGACTTAAGGTCAAGGTATACTTAGGTTATAACCAAAGCAGTACTTTTCTAGCTCAATGGAGGACTTCTGTCGGGCCTCCTTGAGCCAAAGGTCGGACTTAAGCTCACCAACCTTGGATCCAAGTGAAGTTAAGTTTTCATTTCCGTCGGATTCCCAGATCACGCGTGACGGACCAGTTTCAGTTCAACGGTCAGCGGGTCTCTATCCGTAATTCCAAGTACATGGATATGTTTATGAAATTTTTCCTGATTCGAGGGTGTATTTGGGTCAGATTCTGATAGTCAGGTTGCTTACAAAATGTTTGCAAGTAACAAGTCTCAGATTATTATTCAAGGTATTTATTTTGGAAAGAAAACAAGTGTTTTCACACTCCCTCGCTCCGGACTCAAGCGAACAGCCGTGGGACACTGTCGAGGTTTGATTTCTGAGATGGTTGTCAAGCCCAGCGAGGTGATCCTGAGGACTTAGCCTCATATTATTCGGACTCCCGATGTGCAGTCCAGACCTGATATGGAGTTTCAATGTGCTCCCGAGAGCAGTCGGGTAATGTGTTTGATCCTAGATTTTAGGGTAACCTAACGTCAATGATTCTACAAGTTTTGGGTCTTGCAGATCGTATTTAAAGCGATTCAAATGGATTTCATGGCTAATCTAGTTTAGCACTTAATTAACTTTGTCAAATTTCTAAAGGATTTAATCGTAAGTGATTTCTGGTTGTCACGCCCCAAACTCGGAAACCGGGCTCATAAAATTGCCGATCCCCAAATCCGGCGCCGACAGCCTCCGTAGAACCCTATTCTGGGCTCCCAACGCCCATACGCCAGGTTCTGATCCTGGGATGTTACAAGGAGGATTTTCACCATCAGTTTAATTCGTCATAAGCATAACCAAAGGCATAACCCACAAACAATAACCAAAAATTCCATCACATTTTCACTATGATAAAAAATTTTACAAGTACAATGAGCATAAAGGGAAATACAATAATGATAGACAAAAGCTCTAAAATGATCTTCTCTGTGCTCCTACCTCAGCGCTACTGCGTCCTCACGTCACTTGCATGCAACGGTCGTACATAAGCTTATAGAAAGCTTAGAGGGTGGTGAAAGTGTGTGTGCAAGGTAGTAATGCAGATATGCAGTATCAGAGTAATGCGGAACATGCTGATGAATCAATGAATACCAGTAGCCGTACCAAGGCTATACGATGCAAGGCATGAATGATGTCAGCCATACCAAGGCCATGCAATGCAAGATGTAACTTAAGCATACAAATCCTCATCTACATCCACATATCAATACAGCTCAAATCTGGGATATCACCGGGGTCTAGTACACTCTAAACCAGATTGCCGCCCCATCACGTGCAATAAGGTAATTGGAAGAGACCTCACTACCCGCCTGCCAATATCGGGCACGGTTCGTCGATAGCGCACCCATTCCTCGAGCTGGTCAAACTTAGCCTAGCATTGCCCCCTCCTCTCGGGCGGGTAAGGCCGCACCCCCTTCCAACCGACCATGACACAGTGGAAAGCGCAGCCTTTTGGTAATCGGCCCTCGGCGCTCATGCACCCACTCGGTCTAGACATTAGAGCAACCTCTTGGTACCATAAGGGTTTAGGGACTTTCACCCAGGGATATCTATAGCACCCCATGTAGAACAAGATTTTCAGTATCCAATTCTGCCAACCACGATACGCCTGTGGAGGCTACGGCCTTGATGTCGCTAGGGTGTATAGTACCATATCACACCATGCGAATGGATGAATCACACTATCTAATCATGCAGCAATCCTTCGT
Source organism: Magnolia changhungtana (assembly GCA_030180095.1). Taxonomy (NCBI): domain Eukaryota; kingdom Viridiplantae; phylum Streptophyta; class Magnoliopsida; order Magnoliales; family Magnoliaceae; genus Magnolia; species Magnolia changhungtana. Next base: position 269,373 of record JASAUF010000644.1, on the reverse strand, counting down.
GTATCGTGCGCTCATGTAGGGCAACACCGCCTATCCGGGAGCCCCTAAATAATCTACCCGAAGGCATATGCTACGATCAGTCACTTCTCATATCAAGCATACATATGATGCGTAGGATCATGAATCATGGAACTATACTAAACATGTCATAAAGTAGTGAACTATCCTTACAATGCAGATGGGCCTAGACATAGACGGCCTACACATAACCAGCACGGGCCTATCAATGGCATTAGGGAGAGTCATAATGCGGACATTTAACCAACACTATACTGCAATGTCGTCGTAAACATCATTACATAAACCCTGTTAGGATCACACATTGCAATGGACCTTAGGTACATCCCATTGGGCCTTAAATACATCAAATGGGCCGTATCACATGGGCCTTACATTCATCAAATGGGCCACATTAATGGGCCTCACCAACGGGCCTTATGTACATTGCAATGGGCCATAACCCATGGGCCTTAAAATGCATCAAAATGGGCCTCGTAACATGGGCCTTATATATATCAAAGTGGGCCTCAACCACGGCCACAAATACATCGAATGGGCCCCATAACCTAGGCCCTACATCCACATCAAAGTGGGCCCCAATGGACTACCATAGGTAAATCAAGATGGGCCTCATAACATACCAAGGTGGGGTCCACTTGAACTATGGATCTGGCTCATATTTAGCTCATGCCATAGAAATGAGCTTGCAAAAATAGATGGACAGCTTGCACGCAACACATGTATCATGGTGGGTCCCATGAAGGCCCACCATCAGGTATATGTATATTACATAATATAATATATATATATATATATACACACACACACACATAATACATATATCTTTAATATATATACAATATATAATATATATATATATATATATACACACAGACACACGTGCACACACCACACACATGCACACGCACCACCCACATGCATACACGCATGCACCCACGCACACCCACACCATCCCCTGGACGGTGGGGATTTAATAAATACATAACTATGGGCTCCACAGTCTAGGCGGACAGTGGAGACAAAATGCATACATCATGTGGGCTCCACGTGGGGCCCACCTTAATGGTTATCTCCCATGCAACCTGTTCATAAGGTCACGCAGACCTAGATGAAGGGTAAAAACGAATTTCAGCTTGATCCGAAACTTCTGTGGGCCCAAAAAGGGTTTCAATGGCAGACCTTCAATTCGCACTGTTTCCTTTGGTGTGGGCCGCCAGAACGGTGGATGGGCCTGATCTTTGGAGGGGATCCACTCCATGTAGGGGCCCACCCAATGAATGGGATGGATGACACATACATTATGGTGAGGCCCACGGCTGGAGCCGTGGGTGGCTGCTCACCCGACCGTCACGTCATCAAGCGGCAGGCAGCGGCGCCTGCCCTCTCCGACAATGGCAGAAGATCATGCAGCGAAGCAATTGCCTCTTTTCCCTTTTTTTATTTTTCTTGCGAAAAATCGCATGTGGGGCCCACTATTTAAGAATCCACTCTGACCAATGGATTCTAGGGCTCGAAATACACCAATTAAGTCCAATATCCAGTATTTTTGGCATGTAGAAACAGAAAGGAGGGCTTGAATAGCCTTGAACAGTAGGAAATACAGTTTCCTATGGTATGGTCCGCCTGATTATCGGATTGACCTCATTTTTTGGCTCAACACCTAAAATGAGCCAAAGAATAGGATGGACGACATGGATTAAACACATATCGTAAGGTGAGGCCTGCATGAGCGGTCCACCCAAAAAGCACCAAAATATCAAGCTCATATTTGCATTTTCATTTCTACGTCTAGAGATGCTAGACCGTTCTTGGCTCAATAAAATCTTCAAGGTGGCCCCGCCTAGGTGGGCCACTACACGGTGATGGTGTAGAACATACATACATATAAAGTAGGCCCCAGCTACAAATGGGTTGGATCCAAAACATGCTTTATGGTGGGGTCCAACAGGGTGGGCCACATGGCCATTTCATCACACAAAAAGAAGAAGAAAAAGAGGGAGAGAGAGAGAGAAAGAGAGATCGGTGAGGATGGAGGGACCTCGCCACTATGGGCCCTCCCTTGCAATAAATCATACATCAAGTGGGCCCTAAAGCATGTGGGCCCATCAAAATCGAAAATCAACGATGGAGATCCTTTCCCCACCAATATGGACGGTATAGATGGCCTATCTAAAGCAGGGAAATAAACATCATAATGGGGGCCATGGAGAATGGCCCCATCATGAAATGATCATGATGATCAAAACGGGCCCTCGGCCACATCTTAGGGCCCCAAGTAAGATCCAAACCATTGATCGGTTGGCTTCACTTGGCCCATCTTTAAAAAAACATGAAAAACTACTCTCTTCAAGCACCCACCGTTCGATCTTCTTGCTCCTATGGGTTCCTTAGCTCCTTAGCTTTTGATTCCAATGGAGGAGATGAGGAATGGATGGCTAGGATGGGAGATCTTAGGATGGAAAGGTGGGCCACACTTGGAGCTTTGAAGGAGAGGGGGTAACATCCTGAAAATCAGGGGTCGAGTAGTAACTCAACTCCCGAGTTCCAGAACATCACTTATGCAACAAAATGAATGATGATTGAATGTTGACTGTATTCGTGCATTGAATATGAGTGAGATTAAGCCAAAACAATATATCATACTCCAGAGAAAGTTAAATTACAAGCGAAAGACTGTGATAGACATATAGAATATAAAAACTGTGGTGAGTCTCCAGAGTATGATAATGTTACTAGGTTAAATAATTACAAGTACAATTCTAAAATTTACCAAATGTGAGGAAGTGTAATGTCTTCTATCCCGAGTACCATAGCCCCGTCAATACATTACCAGGTCTTCATAGACCTGTCAGAGAGTTATATGTAGAAGAACTCCTCCTCAACATCATAGTAGTAGTCTGGCTCTGCTTCAGAAGCATCGCCATCACCTGAAACTCAACAATCTGGTTGGTGTTGTAAACACCGTCCCGTAACGTAGGAGTGAGTGATCAACTCAGTGGAACAATAAGGCATAAGTAAACATGTTATCAACTCAGTCAAGCAGTAATGATAAAGCAGTACAATCAAACAATTCTAAGTACTCTTATTAATGCAAGTATGAAATGACATGATGAATGCCCTTGCCAAACCACCCTCATGCGACATCATCTTACGTTCGCGGATGCATACCTCCCTCAGTGCTCCACATCTACCAGGCACATGCGGTGCGATGATGAGCATGATTACCAAGTAGTTATTAGTCCATTTCAAATAGCAGTATTAGGAAACTAAGGTACCTCCCTTGTATCATTCCTAAACATGATCCATTCTAGGGTCGTCAATCCTAGTTAATCTCATACGATATTATGGTTCAAGAGGCATCGCGAAGGCATCACAAAGGGCTCGTCACCCGTCAGCACAGATACAAATTTCACCGTATACGGCTCAATTGCTAGCCGTCAGCTCGAGTACAGGTCTCACCGTACTCGGCTCAATCGCTGGCCGTCAGCTCGAATACAGGTCTCACCGTACTCAGCTCAACTCATGCTCTAGCTGCTGTGAAGGGCTCGTCGCCAATCACAAACCTTAGAGTATACTCGAAGACACCACGGAGGACTCGTCGCCTGTCAGCACGAATACAGGTCTCACCATACTCGGTTCTTGCCGTAGGTGTCGACAGCTCGAATACAGTGTCTCATACCACCATATTCAGCTCACAAGTTTGGTTGCTCAATGGTCACTATGGGGAGGCACGTGGCCCCAGCGTAAGCCGACAGCTCGACCATGGTATCCCATACCACTATGCCCGGCTCATGAGTCTTAGTGGATCGAGGTACCATGGTTAACGGGATTTAACTGGTAAGTTTGGTACCCTGGGTTCAAACAGTAGCGTCCAAACACGGTGAACATACATTAGACAAATCGGGTTATGTGACGAGCTCGGCTAGCTCGAGCGTACGACAAGTTGGACGACATGAAGTGCATAAGCACTTCATGTGGCCAACCACTATCGCCAACCGAAGTACGACTCGGGTTCGTCGAACACATCTCACGTGGCGAATGAATCATAGCCACAAATTCAATCCCGTTACCGATTGTCTGGACTATACAATAGCCCCAATCACATTCAATTGCAGATAGGTAAAGCAGTAATGGATCAAGATTCAAATCATACAATCAAAGTCTGGTATTATCCGTTTAGGGCTAACAGGGTTGTTACACGGAATCGTTACACCACTCCTCCATCACCCATGACGGATCATACAACATAAACATGAATTTAAACATACGCATTACATAAATAAAATCATACAATCAGTTGAGCATGTTAACAAGCATATCATCAAACATATTATAAAGCATGTTATAAAGCACTATATAAATAGGAATACAAACACATATATTTCATAAGTAAGTGGTTAAAGTGAACAACCCACATAGGGGAAATCATACATGTTTCTAAGGTAGTTGAGAATCCCATCTCAACACCTACCTAAGGCCCCATCATCCAAACACTTACTCTCACAAGCATTTTCACAAACACTTAGAGTACACTATTACAACATACATAGTGTATTCTAGATAAACATGTATTAGGGCGAGTCCTTTCATCAAGCAAGTATTTTATGCATATATAATATATTCATACAGCAAATAATCATGACAAACACATCTCCAAAATTTATACGTATACAGTACTTTCTACAATACACTATTTCTACATACATAGTGTATATTAGCATAACACATATTGGGGTGAATCTTTTCGCCAAATAAGTATTTTATCCATATATCATATATTCATACAACAACTAATCATGTCAAGCACATTTCCAAAATATATACGTATACTGTATTTTCTACGAATACCTAGAGTATGTAAAATTTCATATTCTATGTCTTTAATCGAAATGGAAAATAGACGGCACTTTGTACATGAGCAATTGCATACAGATCATGAATCTATCATTATCTGACATTGAAAGCATTGAAAACCTTAACCTATACACCTAAAGTCTGCACCTTTTTTCATAGAATCGTAACGGAGTCGATAGATTTGCTAAGGCTTTGTATACGGCGATTCGGCAACCTATATGATGAAATAGGTTAGCTATTTCATAACCTACAACTCTTAAAACCCCAAATCAGTTTAGGGTTAGGGTTTCTTACTTAGAAATGTCGCTGAAATCATCAGGAAAGCGATAAGAATGAGGTGGTTAAGCACCTAAGGCAGTAAGAAAGAAAGGCAAGAAAGATCTCCCACAACTCTCTCACTTTCTCTCTCTTTTCTCTCTTCTCTCTCTTAGGTTTTCTCCCAAATTCGTATGGCTGTGAGAGAGAGGGTTCTAAGGTCCTTATATAGTCTAAAAAGTCTCCAAAATAGACTCCATGTCAAGGTATACTTGGGTTATAGCCAAAGTGGGCTAGTTTCAGCTCAACGGAGGACTTCAGGTGGGCCTCCTTGAGCCAAAGGTCGGACTTAAGCTCACTAACACTGGATCTACGTTTAGTTAAGTTTTTATTTCAGTCAGATTTTCAGATCACGCATGGTGGACCAGTTTCAGTTCGACTGTCAATGGGTCTCGATCGGAGATTTCGAGTACACTGACACGTGTAAGAAATTTTTCCTGATCCGAGGGTGTAATTTGGTCTGATTCTGACGGTCAGGTTGCTTAATATTGACCCGCAAGCGACAAGTCTCAGAGTACTATTTGAGATATTTATTTTTAAAGAAAATCAAGTATTTTCACACTCCTTGCTCTGGACTCAAGCGAACAGCCGTGGGACACTATCTGGATTTGATTTCGGAGATGGTTGTCAAGCCCAGCGAGGCGGTCCTAAGTCCTTAACCTCATATTATTCGGACTCCCAATATGCGGTCTAGAACTGATATGGAGTTTCGAGATGCTCCCGAGAGCAGCCGGGTAATGAGATTGATCCTAGATTTTAGGGTAACCTAGCGTCAATGATTCTACAAGTTTTGGGTCATGCAGATCGTATTTAAAGTGGATCAAACGAATTTCGTAGCTAATCTCGTTATCACTTAGTTACTTTGTCGCATTTCTAAAGGAGTTAGTCCTATAAGATTTCTATCTGAGGTGGTACCCAGGCCTTTGTAGTTTGTATATAAGGTGATCCAAGTTATAACACTTAACTAGTTTAAGATAGTGTCTAGGGTGAAAGTACTTAGGAAAATTGAAAGAACAAGGTGGTGAAGGGTGGAATTTGTGAAGGAAATGGGTTCAAAAGCAGTTTTAGACATTGGGATTAAGTTCTGATAAGTTAATAAGGTGTTAGGATCGATCCATTGCCTAAGGACGTCTAATTACATGTTGGCAAAAATCTGGGATGTTACAGAGGGAGAGGCTCATACGTATGGAAGTTTTCTCTCTTGCTTGGGAATGAATTTAAAAATGAGCGAGAGAGAGAGACTTGTAAAGGGAGAGAGAGAGAGTGATGGGTGATGGAGTGATAGATGTGGTGGTGATGGGTGTGTAAGACACCTTTTTGACTTTGTTGGCCATTTGTGTAAGAAAGGCATGGCTTGTCTAAGAACTTTTTTGGCTTTGAGGCTTGCTTGGGAAAGGGTGAAAAGTTGACGGATTGATGGGATTGATTGATGGGTGATTGATGTGACATCTCGTTGAGATTCTCTTGGAATTCGTAATGCGCGGCATTTTTCTCACACCGAACGTTGGCCCACATCTCATGGCTAAAGAATCGGATCGGCACGCGAGTCGTGGCATCAAAATCGCGAAAACGGTGCGGTCACAAGGGTACAACTCTCGGGTTGAGTCGACTCGGGTTGACAGTGTGTGAATTAGGGTCACGCGCAACGCCGGTTAAGGGTCGAAGGTTGCCGGAATTCGACCGGAAAGACCGTGGAAGTCTATGTAACGGTACGGTCGAGGATACGGGTATAACATTGGTCGAGGTGGTACTCGGGTCATTATACGGAAATTTACGAGTCGTTACAATTTCTAATCGCTTTCCCGGTGATTTCAGCTCCGTTTCTAGGTAAGAAACCCTAACCCTAATCTGATTTGGGGCTTTGGTGGTTGTAAGTTATGAAATAACTGACCTGAACATGTAATAGGTTGCTAAATCATCGTAGGAGGAAGCCTAACCAGTCTAGCGAGTTTATTTCGCTTTTACGGCTTAAAGGTGAGGACTTTAGGTGTATATGTTATGGTTTTCAATGCTTCCAATTTCAGATAATGATAGATTCATGATTTGCATGCAATTGCACATGTACAAAGTGCTTTATGCTTTCTGTTTCGATTAAAGACGTAGAATATGAAATTTTACATATTCTAGGTATTCGTAGAAAATACAGTATACATATAAATTTTAAAAATGTGTTTGTCATGATTATTTGTTGTATGAATATAATATATATGGATAAAATACTTAGTTGGCGAAAGGACTCGCCATAATACATGATTTGCTAATATACACTATGTATGTAGAAATAGTATATTATAGAAAGTACCGTATATGTATAAATTTTGGAGATGTGTTTGCCATGATTAGTTGTTGTATGAATATATTATATATGCATAAAATACTTGCTTGGTGAAAGGACTCGCCCTAATACATGTTTTGCTAATATACACTAGGTTTGTTGTAATAGTGTATTCTAAGTGTTTGTGAAAATGCTTGTAAGAGTAAGTTTTTGGATGATAGTGTCTTAGGTAGGTGTTGAGATGGGATTCTCAACTACCTTAGAGACGTGTATGATTTCCTCCATATTGGTTGTTTACTTTAACCGCTTACTTATGAAATATGTGTGTTTGTATTCTTATTTATATAGTGCTTTATAACATGCTTTATGACATGCTTGTTAACTTGCTTGAATTACTTTGTTTAATATGCTTTACTCTACATGCTCTAAATAAGGATTGATTGAGTTTGGGACTATGCTTATAGTCCAAACAATCGGTACCAAACTTGAGATCGTGGTTGAGATTCATTTCGCCACATAAGATGTGTTTGACGAACCCGAGTCGTATTTCAGTTGGCGACAGTGGTTAGGCCACGCGAAGGGCTTATGCACTTCATGTCGTTCAGTTGATTGTGCGCACAAGCTAGTCAGGCCTGTCAAGTAACCTGATATGTCTAATGTATGTTCACCATGTTTGGTCGCTACTGCTTGAACCCAGGGTACGAAACTTACCAGTGGAATCCCGTTAACCATGGTACCTCGATCTGCTAAGACTCATGAGCCGGGCATGGTGGTATGGGACACCGTGGTCGAGCTGTCGGCCTACACTAGGGCCTCGAGCCTCTCTGTAGTGACCATTGAGCAACCAGACTCGTGAGCCGATTATGGTGGTATGAGACACTATATTCGAGCTGTCGGCCTACACTACTTTGATGGGTGATGGGGGAGTGGTACAACGATTCCGTGTAACAGCTCTGACAGCCCTGACCGTACCCGGTGTAGTGACCTCGAGCATATTCTAAATCTGCGATGAGGCGATGAGTCATCCCGTAATAACAGAGTATAAACTAGGCCTGTATTGATAAGTGATGAGGGAGTGGTGTAACGATTCCATCTAATAGCCCTAACAGCCCTTGCAGCGACCTAGAAACACACCATCGTATGAGATTGTCTAGGACTGACGACCCTAGAATGGATCATTGTTTAGGAATGATATAAGAAAGGTACCTTAGTTTTCCAATCCTGCTGTTTGAAATGGACTAATAATAACTTGGTAATCATGCTCATCATGCATTGCATGTGCCTGGAAGATGTGAAGCACTGAGGAATGCAAGCATGCCGTGAACGTAAGATGGTGTCGCACGAGGGAGTGTGTGGTGAGGGCATCCATCATGACTGCATTCATACTTGCATTAATAAGAGTAGTTAGGGGTGTTTGACTATATTGCTTTATCATTACTGCTTGACTGCATTGATAACATGTTAATCTATGTTTTATTGTTCCACTAAGTTAGCTACTCACTCCCACGTTACGGGACGGTGCTTGCAACACCAACCAGATTGTCTTAGCTGCAGGTGATGGCGATGCTTATGAAGCAGAGCCAGACTACTATTATGATGTTGAGGAGAAGTTCTCCTACATGTAACTCTCTGACAGGTCTATGAAGACCTAGAATTGCATTGACGGGGCTATAGTATTTGGGATAGAGGACATTACACTTCCACAACTTGGTATATTTTGAAATTATACTTGTAATTCATTAACCTGGTAACCTTATCACACTCTGGAGACTTACTATAGTTTATATATTTTTATATCTATCACAGTCTTCCGCTTACAATTTAACTATCTCTGGAGTATGATATGCTATTTTGGCTTAATCTCACTCATGTTTATTACACTAATACAGACAATATTCAATCATCATTCATTTTGTTGCGTAAGTGATGCGCTGGAACTCGGGAGTTGAGTTTATGCTCGACCCCCAATTTTCAGGGCGTTATAATGGGTATGACAGAACGAAGTCGGACCATTGTGTGTTCACATGCAAGTTCTCAAATGGTGATTTCTTAGTTCTATTATTATACATTGATGACATGCTCATCATGGGAAAAGACATCAAGAAGATCGACAGGCTGAAATAAGAATTAGGCAAGTCTTTTGCGATGAAAGACTTGGTCCCGGCTAAACAGATCCTAAGAATGAAGATAACCCATGACAAAAGCAGTAGGAAGCTTTGGCTATCACAAGAGCGTTATATTAAGAAAGTCCTAGAGCGGTTCAACATAAATGCAGTGAAGTCGGTCAGTACTCCATTGGATGGTCACTTCAGATTGAGTGACAAGTAGCGTCCCAAGATGAAGGCAGAGATGGAAGAAATGCAGAAGATACCCTGCACGTCAGCTGTAGGAAGTTTGATGTGTGCTAGGATGTGTATACACCCAGACATAGTATATGCGGTTGGTGTTGTCAGCCGATATCTTGTCAATCATGGCAAAGAACACTGGGCAGCAGTGAAGTGGATATTGTGGTATCTAAAAGGCTCATCCAGATTGACCCTATGCTATGATGACGGTAAACTTGTGTTAAAGGGCTACGCAAATGCAAATATGACAGGCAATATAGACTCCAGGAAGTCTACCTCATGGTTCATGTTCACGTTTGCAGGGGGAGCGATTTCTTAGCAGAGCAAGATATAGAAGGTTGTAGCTTTGTTGACGACAGAGGCCGAGTACATTGCAGTCACAGAGGCATGTAAAGAGATACTTTGGATGAACAGGTTCCTATAGGAACTTATCCTAAAGTAGGAGGAGCATGTGGTTATTGCGATAGTCAGAGTGCTATACACTTGAGGAAGAATCCAAGTTAGCATTCCAAGTCAAAGCACATAGAGATTCGGTATCACTGGATCAGGGATTCTTTGGAACAAAAGGTGTTACAGCTTGAGAAGGTCCACATGGATAATAATGGGTCAGACATGATGACCAAAGCTTTGCTCAAGGGCGAGTTTGAGGTTTGTAGAAACCTGACTGGCTCGAAGAAGGTAAATCCCCCCTAGGCCAAAAAGGGAGAGATTTGATGGAATTTTTTGTCCCGTGCTCGACCGGTCGTAAGCGTCGTTCGACCGGTCGAGGGCTGGTGCACGACCAGTTGTGGAAGTCGAGTCATGACTCAACTCAAAGTCCAGCGATATTGGACTATTTTTCTCTGGGGTGCTCGACCAATCGAAGGAGGTGCTCAACCAGTCGTGGGTGTGCTTGACCGGTCGTGAACTAGACACGACCAGTTGTAGTTACGCAGATTCGTTCCGCGATTTTGCATGGATTTCATTTCGCAAGTCCTTTCATAACTGGGATGCAGAAATGAATTTCCTAAAACTATAAATAGGGGTCCCTAGGGTTTTTCTAGTGAGATGAAAAACATAATAGAGAAAGGAACGAGAGAAATGAAGCTTGTGGAAGGGAGGCTATATTCGTAAAGGTAATCTACCATATCTCAGCGCTTCTATGTCCTTGTAATCGGTGAGATCTCTCCGTTATTCTTTTGTTTTTCTTACTGTTTATTCACTCCTACGTGAGTAATGGAGGTTTAATCATAGCAAGGTGTGCCTGTGATCGGTTGTAACGTTCTACTTTATAGTAGATTGTTGATCTGGACGAGGTCCCGTGGTCTTTACCTCCTTAAGGGTTTTCCACGTAAAAATTTCTTGTAGTGTGTGGTTGATGCTTTGATTTATTTCATTGCTTTGTTATTCCATAATTCTGTTTTGTTCTGGAGGTCTAGATCCTAAGGTTTTGTGCCAGGCCCCCAACACTTTTCATTGGCCTTGCATCATGGAATCCGCTCACTTACAACTTAGCATTGGCAAAGCTTCAACTGAATCATTTAGGAGTCTATCTTGACTGGAGATCTTTTCAATCCCTTGACTGTAAATCTGAACCCATTAATGATCAATCTGACTGTCAATATCACAGATTAGATATAACCATTTGATTATTAGATCCACTTACACAAGTGTTACATATGGCTGTTAACATCAAAGTGATAGCTGTCCCAAACTACTGCCAATTGATGGTTCTAAGAACACAAGTGATTGGTCTGATTATCGGACTCGAAATTGCAATCATTCCGTGATCAGACTCAATTCAATCTCTAAGTACAAACTCTAGTTGAAGTTGAATACACGGAGACATTTAGATTACGTAAATTTCATTCCCTTTGCTGGAAATCCTTTCCAATATTCATTTAAAACCCAAAAGTCTCGGAAGAATAATTGCATGGGTAGACATGCTTATAGCTACCGAACTTATTTGTTGTCGAGATATTATCTCACCATGCAGGAAAATTAGTCACATGCCAATGTTTCATATTTGTGTAACATTCAGTACGATAATTTGATGTGACCAACCACGGACATCCCCTGGCCCATAAATCAGGTCGATGTTCTCATCTGTTTGGGCACAACGTTATCTACAAAACGGATGGTTAGAAAGAAACTCACCACCGACATATATTCCATTTGCACATGTAGGCCAATCTGCTGAGCGAACCGCGTGGGGCTTTTTGTATGGGAGCGGATTAGGTGCGGCCGTGGGGCCCACTTCTTGTATTTAATGTATACCATGCCGTCCATCCATCTGTTGATCCTTTTAGGGCATGAGCCCATGAATGAAGAAGATCCAAATCTCAGGTAGACCGAAAAAATTGGTGATTGAACGTCCACCATTAAAAACATCATAGAGCTCACCTTACTGCCCGCGGTAATGTTTATTTGTCATCCCACCTATTAATAACGTTACACGGACCTGGATAAAGGGAAAAGAAAAATATTAGCTTGATCCAAAACTTTGGTGGCCCAGATTAAGATTTTAATGTTCAATCACCACTGTTTCCTGTGTTGTGGTCCACCTGAGATTTAAATCTGCTTCATTTAAAATGAGCTCAAAAAACGGATGGATGGCATGGATATACAATACATGCATCAAGGTGGACCCCATGGTTTGGGCCGCACCATGTTGCGTGAGGCCGTGCCCGCACCTAGTCCGCTCCCTTTCGGTATGGCCCGTACGAGGCATGTCCATCAAAACCTCTCCCCTGTGTGGCCTAGATCTCAAAAATGCATAATCGCACATGTGCCATGTTCACATAAAGCAATTTTCAATCTCTATCAAACCTACCAAATCACTGCCGAATCTCGGGACGGTGGTTGTGTTTACTCTAATCAGATGCGACTTACAGGAATCCCCTCCAACTTTTTGCTTTTTGGGGACACCGTGATGTTAGCTTCCATCCTCTCCGTCCATATGTTTCACCAGCTCATTCCAGGACACGAGCTCAAACACGAGGGAGATTCAAAAATCAAGTGGGCCGCATCACAAGAAACAGGTATTGGACGTACGCCATTGAACCCTTCTTGGTGGCCTTAGAAGTTTCGGATGATTCTGATATCCGTGTTTACCCTTTCATCTAATTGGGAGTCTCCTTCTGAACAGGTTGGAATACATGTAAACATCAGGGATGCCCAAAGAAGGTTTTAACAGTAGGCATTTCCATTTCTATGGTTTTTTTGTGCTGTGGTACACTTGAATATTGGATCATTATCAAAAACACTTTAAGGAACTCCCGAGTTATCTCAGCCCATATCCCTATTGATCATAGTCTTAAAGAGTGTAGCCAAGACTTAGCATTCTCTTTCAAAGAGATAGGAAACAATTTCATTCTTAAAGTGTCCTCGGAGACGTTATTAAATTGTAGGGTTGTTATAATCTCATCAAATTTCTTGAGATATAAATATGGACTTTCAGAGTCAAGTCCATGAAACTTTGGAAGTAGTTGGATCACTCCCAGTTTAAAATTCATGGTTCCTGTATTGTGTGAGAACACCATGCAAGAATGTATACTCGCCCTCACTGGTTGTAAGTAATTAAGCAACATTTTAGGTAGAAGAATGTTGCATACATCATTCTTATCTTATTGTTCTTCAGCATGATGGTGCGATTGATTTGCAGCCATATTTTTTTGTTAACTCAGAGGATCTCAAGGTGTGTCTAATCTGATGATGGATAGACAAACCTTCAACTAATCCTAATTCACTTAAGAGACGTAGAATGCTGTGACATATCCACTTGGGCATGAAACACTCTCAATCCCTAAGTCTAAACTAAAACATATATATATATATATATATATATATATATATATATATATATATATATATATATATATATATATATATATATAAGTTGGAAGGATATTTCAAGATTGGAGATTCTATGTTAGATTCTACAAAAACAGAAAGCAAGGTTAATCGAGAAAAACTTAATCTAAAAACACAGGAAAAATTAAACATAATCCTAACCTAATTATAGTACTAATGTATTTCAGAAAAATGTAACCGAAGTCTCCAGCAACGACATCAAAAACTTATTCATGAACCTCAAGTGCAGGGTTATGATGTAGTAATAACACGGTGTTCAGAACACCAAGTGTAGGGCTGAGCTATAATAATAATCTTTGTGAACCGAGGTCAAATCCATAGAGACTTGCTAAATGTGTTCTTTCTAAAATAAACTAGGATTAGAACTAGAATCATAACTAAACTAGAATCTATAATTTAAAAGATCAATTAAGAATAATTTATCAAACATAAAGAGAAATGAGAGCGTAAAGGATTCACTTGTAGTCATCTTAATGTTACCTTATGTGAGGCTCGTATCCTAACCTGTATCGTTCCGTAGATTCTCGCAGTCCTCACAGTCGAATTCTGGCAACTCGCGATCTGTTATCGGTGTTTGCGCACGATTCGGAGTCATGTCCTATATATTAGAGTCGATTCAACTCGAAACTTATACCAGTGTGACCGCGCCATCGCCGCAGTTTCGATGCTGCGTCTCATGTGCCGAGGCGATACCTGAGCCAAGAGATGTGGGCCCGCGTTCAATTCGAGGAAAAGCGTCGCGCGTTGCAATCCCTATAAAACATCACATCAATCCCATCAATCACATAAATCAAGTACACATCACTCGTATCACTCACACCCATCCCCAAGTACAACCACCCTCCCCAAAGTCAACTTTCTCTTACAATAAAGTACACCCATCCATCCCTCTCTCCCATCACTTCTCTCCCATCATCTCTCTCTCTCTCTCTCCATTTTTCAAGCAACCCCATGAGAGGTGGACATCCAAGTTTCCCATGAGAGAGCTAGTGTGGCCCACTTTCCTACCTCCCATCTCCACCATCCAAAGTCCATCTCGACCGTTGAATCGCACCCCTTGGAGCTCTAGATCGCTTCGGCGGAAGAAGGAAAGGGAGATCAAAGGTGGGTGTTTTCTAGGATTTGAATTGTTTCTTTTGCTTAAATTTGATGATTCCACTTGTGGTGGGAGCCATTTGATGTACGGTTTGTATCGTCTAGAGGGGCCCATAGTGGCGGGGTCCCTCCTCCATTCGTCCTCTTTTTCTCTCTCTTTCCCCTCTTTCTTCTCCCTGTTTTAATGGCCCACCTTGATGATATATTGCATCCATACCATCTAGCAGTTTGGTGTGTGTGAGATCCACCTAATGGATGTGTTGGATGGTGCCATGAGGGCCCTACCTTAATAGTGTTGGGAAAACACAAATGTCAGATTAATCTAAATCAGGTGGGCCACGTTTACGTGGGACCCACCAGCCATGGGCCCCACACGTGGGACCCACATGCAAATCCATACCGTCCAATGTCCAGGGACGCTGGACATGCCTATTCAGTGAAGTGTGAACTGGCAGTGGAGTGTACTAGCCAGCTAACAAATATATATATATATATATATATATAAATATATAATATGATATTATAATATATGTATTATATACATCATATATAAATGTTATGGTGGGCCCTACATGGGACCCACCTCTACCGTTGAAGCAGCAATAGCTGGCTGCATCGTATAACAACTATATTGCTATTGTACTGACGTCACAGACCCTGCTGACGTGAGACCCGGCTGCTGTGTGGATGCCATCCACACCGTCCGTCCATTTACATGGACCCCACTGTTGTACATGTATTCTCCCAGTCGTCCATCAAGTGGACGTGGACCCCACCATGGTAGCGTGTGGGGCCACCTTGATCTGATGTGTTGGATCCACCATCCAGCCCTTGGATGGTGGGACCCACCGCATATAAGTGTTTTATCCATCCTGTCCGTCCGTGAGACCCCCACCATGATGTACGTGTGATATGCTTGGACAGTGTGAACCACCTTGATGTATGTATTTGATATCCACGTCGTTCATCTGTAGGGCCCACCCTGCACGTGTGTGTTGTACCACATTGTCCGGCTAGGGATGGTAGGTCCCACGTGATGTATGTGCTGCTCCATGCTATCCGTACACATGAGACCCCACCTTGATGATATGTATTTCATTCACACTGTCCAGGGCAACGACCCACTCTGATGAATGCATTGTATATCCAAGCTGCCCATCCATTTCTTTTTTGGATTATGGGCTGCCTCATAAGGCCCATTGGCAAGGCCCATTGATGCGGCCCACTTAATGTATATGAGGCCCATTGGCGTGGCCCATTGATGAGGCCCACTTGATGCATATGAGGCCCATTGGTGTGGCCCATGTGATGTGCCCCACTTGATGTGTTGGAGGCCCATGGGTGAGGCCCATTGTGATGTATTCAAGGCCCATGGGCGTGACCCTTTGTGAAGCATTTGTGGCCCATGAGTGAGGCCCAATGTAATGAATGCAAGGCCCTTAAGTGAGGCCCATGATGATGTATATTAGGCCCTTGTGTGAGACCGTGGGCCCACTACATGTTTGGCCTTATGTGGGCCACTCCTTGAGAGCAATGTTGGTTGAATATCCACATTGATGGGCAATGATGGTTAGATGTCCACATTGTGACCTTCCCTTAGGCCTTGTTAGGCCCATTCTCATTAATTCTGATTCTGATTTTCGAGGCCTAATGTCGAGGCCGATTCTGATTGTCAAGGTTGATCTGATTGTTGAGGCCGATTTTGATTGTCGAGGTCGATTGTTGAGGCTGATTCTGATTGTCGAGGCCGATTCCGATTGTTGAGGCCAATTCTAATTATCAAGGCCGATACCGATTCTAATTGTCGATACCGATTCCGATTATCGATTCCGACTCCGATCGTCGAGGCCGATTATTGAGGCCAATTCTGATTCTAAGTGTCGAGGCCGATTGTTGAGACCGATTTCGATTCTGATTATCGAGGCTGATTATTGAGGTCAATTTCGATTGTCGATACTGATTCCAATTGTCGATTCCGACTCTGATTGTTGAGGCCGATTCCGATTTCGAGTGTCAAGGCCGATTGTTGAGGCTAAATCGTATTCCGGTTGTCGAGGTCGATTCTGATTATTAAGGCCGATACCGATTTCGATTTTCGATACCAATTCCGATTGTCAATTCCAACTCTGATTGTCGAGGCTAATTGTTGAGGCCGATTCCGATGCCGATTGTCGAGGCCGATTATCGAGGCCAATTCCGATTGTCGAGGCTGATTCCGATAGTTAAGGCTGATTCTGATTGTTGAGGCCAATTCCAAATGTTGTTGAGGCCGATTCTGATTGTCGAGGCCGATTATCAAGGCTGATTACGATTGTCAAGGCTGATTCTGATTATCGAGGTCGATTCCGATTGTTGAGGACAGTTGTATAGGCCGATTATCGAGGTCGATTACGATTGTCGAGGCCTAATGTGATGTATATGCAGTCCGTGTTTGAGGCTCATTATGATGTGTATTTAGCCCGTATTTAAGGCCCATTGTGATGTATATGAGGCCTATGTGAGAAGGCCCATTGTGATGTATATGAGGCCTATGTGAGAGGCCCATTGTGATATATTTGAGGCTCAGATGATGGAGCGCATTGTGATGTTTATTAGGCCTATGTGAGAGGCCCATCGTGATATGTATTAAGCTCTTGAGTAAGGCCCATGATGTTGTTTATTAAGCCCTTGTGTGAGGCCATGGGTCCACTATATGTTAGGCTCTATGTGGGTCATTCCTTGGGGGCAATGTTGGTTAAATGCTCCCATTGTCGAGGCCGATTGTTGATGTCGGTTATTAATACCGATTATGAGTATATGACAGCATAGCATTATGATATATACACATACGCATTATCTGCATGTTTGTTATGAGATATGATTGACCATTGCATATGTCATAGTGTCGGTGGTTTATAGAACTCCCTGATAGGCGAAGTTATCTCACATAAGCACACGGTATGTGCAGGATTGATGCATGAATGGATTGTATGACTCATGCACCTTGCATTGTGTGTTGTGATTACTATACGCCCTAGCTACATCAGGGTCGTAGCCTCCACAGGCATTTCGTTGATGGCCAGATGGGGCACCAAAAATCTGTTACTAGCATCGGGCTGCCATAGATGGCCTTGGGTGAAAATTTCTAAACCCTCTTGGTACTAGAGGAAGCCCTAACGTCGAGACCGAGTGGATATATATGAGCACATGAAGGCCGTATACCAGTAGGCTGGGTCTCCCACTGTGTTGTGGTCAGTTGGGAGGGGGTGTGGCATTACGCACATGAGGGAGTAAGCATAGCTAGACTGAGGTTGACCAGCTCATGAATGGGTCCACTATCGACGTGCCGGGTAGATATTGGCTGACTACTAGACATGACAGATAGTTAAGTCTCTTACACTTACCTAGTTGTGCGCTTGATGGGGCGGCAAGCTGGTGTGAAGTGTACTAGACCCCGATGATGATCCCAAAGATGAACAGTACAGATATGTGAACTTATTGGGCAGGAGTTGCATACTCATTCATTCATTCATTCACTATCCACTCGGGCTGGTGGTACGCAACTATTTGTTACGTGTGCCTTCGCAATGGCCAGGATTTTGGTTGGGGTGCGCGACTAACCTGAGACCAAGAGTTTACCACATTGAGTCTGACTATCCGAATTTAGGTATTGGACTGGTTTGGATAGAAGTCCCTTGTGGTGGACCCCGTAGCCTGCAATTCTATGTACTATCATCCCGACTTCACACTTCAACATGGTCATTCCATTCCCACTGCATATTGTATTACATCCGTGGCATATGACATTTTGGGTTACGGTGTTTCTACATTTATATAGTATAGATACAGCAGACAGTATTCGTGAACTCATCAAGAATTGTATATTACATTGCATTCTCGACATTTGATATTTGGCCTTTATGACTCCTCATTTTCATAGCTGATCTATATTGTGTATTCTGATAGTGTTTGGCTCATGGACTTGTCAGTATTTTCACTTACTCTGATATCGTATGATTCATGATCTTACCAGTATTTTTGATATTGTATGATTATGGCATTGTATTGAATACTTGACACTTACCTTGTGTACAAACTTACACCTCCCTCTAAGCTTTCTATAAGCTCATGCATGATAGATGTGTGCAGGTGATGTTAGGTTGCAGCAGCGTGGAGCTTGGAGTATGTAGCTAACTTCTGGAGCTTTGATTTTGACATATATATTTCCCTTTCAGCATTGTATTCAAATATTTATATTAATGGATATGTGATGATGATGTTGCCTTTGTGATTGGGTAAACTTGTGGTTATGCTTACTATGAGTAAACGCACATTAGAAAATCCTCCTTGTAGGATCCCAGGATCGGAATCTGGCGTAGGGACACTAGGAGCCGAGAATGGGATAATACGGAGGTTGTCGGCACCGGATTCGGTAATCGGGAATTTTGTGAGCCCGGTTTCCAAGTCTGGGGCGTGACACCTTACTTGATGCAATAATAACACAATTAGAATAGAAGACTTATCATATCCAATCGGATCATGGAACAGTTAAAACATAATGGGATTCTGAACTTTCATTGGATTAGTTCCCTCATATAGCACCAATTTAATGATCACGGGGAATTCAAAGCATTTACCATGCCCTGGAGACAGTGGTAGATCACAAAATTTTACAAATCACACAATTGCAAAACAGGTAAGAAAATATCAAAAGCTTCCTAAACATCTAATTGTGCCCAGAGACAAGATCATAGTAAAGTAAAAATCTTCCTTCATTCAAACCAAAAATCAATGGAAGTTCAACATAGACTTGAATTAAAGTAATATAAACATCAAAATAAATTACAAGCTTCACCACTTAACTCTAGCTAAGAGATTAGTTAACCATAGACATTATTAAACAAAAACTCTTTAAAAAAATATGAAAAACTAACTAGAAAAGAAAGAAAAAACTCCTTGGAGCAACATCACTCCTTGCTCTACTCTTCCTACCCAAATTCGCGCTTAGAAGAATTCAGAAAACCACTTTATATAGGATTTGTTTGGACAGACTTTAATTTACATAGGTTATGTATCTTTGATGGAAGCTTCAATGGGATCAACGTTCAATCAATGAGTTTGATTCAAATTTGGAAACCGACAACAATCGACTTTTGTATTCTATGTAAGTCCTTCGATGAGATCGCCCTACCTTCGATGGCATCAAACTGGCTTCGATGTCATCGAACATGTGCTCGATGGGAACAAGAAACGTCTGAAATAGTCCAACGAATTCACCCCAAAATTCATGATAATTTTGATGTCATTGAATTGGCTTCAATGGGATCGAGAATTGCACCCAATTGTCTAGTAACCAAAATTAATTTCCACTATTTTTTCGATGGGATTAAGCCTCCTTCGATGGCATCGAAGCTGTGTCTGATGTCATCGAACTATCAAGTTCAGCAGTTCTAGTTTTCTGCACTTTGCAATCTTGATTTTCTTTATTCTTCACCTAGTTTTCTTGGATATTTGACTCTTGAAATCTTCAATCTTGACCTCCAAAGATCCAATCCTTGCTTCGGCAATTCTTAAGCGTCAAATACATGCTTTTAACACCATTTTCACCTTAAGCTTTCAAAATCACCTTGCAATAGAAAACATGTAAAAATATATCAATTAAGCACCACATGATCATAAAACCAACGAATAATTAGGGGAAAATATGCAATATTTCACACTCAACACACCCCTAACCAGCATTTTGCTAGTCCCTAGAAAAACATGTGTAAAGCAATCATTCAAACTTGAAAGTTTCAAACCTCTTTCAGAAAAAAAAAATTGCACTATCATGTATGAGTTAGTAAATTTCGAAGATGGAAGAATGAAACCTTAACAACCCATAGCTTAATTCATGAGTAATCAGATGAACTAAATCATTCTTCATCAGCTAACCAATAGAACATATTGAAATGTCAAGTTCCAAGTGTGCCTACTGATTCCTAACTCATGTTTTCATAGAAGTTGACTTTCCTTTCATAATGTTAGCCATGTTCATAAATTCAAAGTGGACAAATCAACACAAGTATTGATTCTGAACCTATCTCCTTTTTATTTATTTTTTCAGCTTTTCAATTTTATATCTACGACTTTTACACTATTTTCAGTCATTTTCTTTCTTTTTCACATATTTTTCATTAAAATACACTGAATATGTAGCCTTTTTTGATCTCATTGTTTTCTAGCTGGTTCTTTTCTTCTTTTTCATTATTTTTAAGGAAGATAAGGATCTTCAGACTTGGTTCCTAGCGCTTTCTAGTACACATGCAAAGGTTAGAAATTCAAGTATTCTTCCCAGAAATTGAGTCAAGTGTGATTTGTGAGCTAGACCTAATTGATGTTCAAATTTTCTATCAATGAGTTTATTAGGAGAACTTATCTAATGGTTTACTCAGCCAATCAAGTTCTAAATTTTCAAAGATTTCATTCTCTATATCTTATCATGATACTCAAAATATACTCAACTACACAGATTTTCACTTTCTAAGAGAGTTTTGAAATGAAAATTTTCAAAGATTTAATCTACATTGTCCTCAATGTAAAAGATATAAATAATCAACTCAATATGAGACAACAAAAATAGAAGTGGCGTGACAAGAAGGATAGTACCTGAAGAAGGGAATTTAAAACAACTTAAAGCCTTAATCATTCTAAAGGAGTTAGCATGAAAATAAAATAAACCAAAAAAACTATCCTAGTCCTAAATTCCTAAGAAAATAGTAAACCTAAGTATACCTCCATCAAACTAGGAGGTCAATCCTAATACACAGGATCAATCAAAGGGATGGACAGAACCTCTGAAGAAAATTTCTTAACAAATGGCTTGAGACGATGTTCGTTCACTTTAAAGATGTTACCATTTATCGGAATTTCAATCTCAATAGCCAAATGAGGATAAACTATTTTAACTATAAAGGGGTCGGTGTCATGAGATCTAAGTTTACCTGGGAAAAGGTGAAGTAAAGAATTATAAAAGAGGACCTTTTGATTTGGTGTGAATGAATTGCTAAGAATGTTCTAGTCATGAAACACCTTCATCCTATCCTTGTAAATTTTAGAAATCTCATATGCATCATTTCGGATTTATTCAAGTTCATTTAATTAATGTTTAGATTTTTAATTGCCTAGTAGGTCTTATGATCCAACTCTATAGGCAAGTGAAAAGGCTTCCCATAGATAAGTCTAAAAGGAGACATTCCAATAGGTGTTTATAAGCTATACGGTAAGCCCATAACGCATCAGTCAATCGAAAAGACCAATCTTTACAATTGGGGTTAACCATTTTCCCCACTATTTGTTTGAGATCCTTATTGAAAATTTCTGCTTGACCTCCTGTCTGCAGGTGATAGGTAATGCTCACTTTGTGTAATGTCATATTTCTTCATTAAGGTCTCAAATGGCCTGTTACAAAAGTGTGACCCACCATCACTGATAATGACTCGAGGCATTCCAAACCGAGAAATAATGTTCTCTTTTAAAAACTTAATGACTGTGTGTTGATCATTATTTCAGCACAAGATAGCTTCAACCCATTTAGTAACACAGTCAACTACTAGTAATATGTAAATATTTTCAAATGATTAGGGGAATGCTCCTATGAATTCCATGCCCTAACAATCAAATGCTTCAATAATGAGAACGGGGTTCAATGGCATCATGTTTCAACGGGACAGTCCTCCCAATTTTTGACAACGCTAATAAGCCTTGCAAAACTCATGAGTGTCTCTGAACATAGTGGGCCAGTAAAAAACTAAATTGAAAAATTTTGGTCATGGTCTTTTTAGCAGAGAAGTGACCACCACGGGCCTGTGAATGACAAGAGGAGATTACACTTTGTTGTTCGTTGTTGGGCACACATCTCCTTATGATATGATCCAAGCAATGTTTGAATAAATGTGGATCTTCCCGAATAAACTTGCACACCTCAATGTAGAATTTCTTCTTATCTTACACAATCCAATGAGTCGGCCTGAAACTTGTAGCAATATAATTTAATGCCAGTAAACCAAGGTAGTTGGGAGAGTTTAAAAAGTTGTTCGTCAGGGAATGTATCATTAATTGGTGTCAGCTCAAGGGAATATGATAGAACAAGGCATGAGAGATGGTCAGCTACTACATTATCTACTCCTTTCTTTTCATGTATTTCAATATCAAATTCTTAGAGTAGGAGGATCCATCGTATCAGGCAAGGCTTGACAACCTTCTAAGAAAAAAGATACTTCAGCGCTGCATGATCGGTGTAGATGATCTTAGATCCAATCAAGTAGGACCTAAATTTGGCCAAAGTGAACAGTATGAATAAGAGTTCCTTCTCCTTAGTAGAATAGTTCACTTGGGCAGAGTTTAGATTCTACTTATGTAGTAGACTATGTAGGGCTTCTTCTCCTTTCTCTGGCCCTACATTGTTCCAATAGCATAATCACTCGCATCACACATGATCTCAAAAGGATCACTCCAATCAGGTGGTTGTATGATAGGAGTGGTAGTCAACATACCCTTGAGCATAAAGAAAGCTCTCCAGCACTCTTTACTCCACTCGAATGGGGTGTCTTTTTGGAGGAGATTACATAAAGGACGAGAGAGATGATTAAAGTCCCTGATGAATCTCCTATAAAAACTAGCTTGTCGTAGAAAGGATCACATGTCACGTATGATTTTGGTGGAGGTAGGTTAGAGATCAAGTTTATTTTGGCCTCGTCTACCTCGTTTCATTTGGACAATATTATGTGTCCAAGGACTATTCCCTTCGAAACCATAAAATGACACTTTTCCCAATTCAGCATAAGGTTCTTCTCTTCACATCTCTTCAGCACAAGTTTAAGATGTTTAAGGAATTCATTGAAGGATGGACAAAGATAGAAAAGTCATTCATGAAGACATCTAGATATTTTCTCACAATGTCAAAAAATATGCTCCACACGCATCGCTGAAATGTGGCGGGGGCATTACACAATCCGAATAACATCCTTTGGTAGGCGAAATTGCCAAAGGGACATGTGAATGTTGTTTTCTCTTGATCTTCAAGGGCTTTCTCTATCTGGTTTAGCTTGAAAACCCATTCAAAAAGCAGTAGTAGGAATGAACTGCTAACCTTTTAAAATTTGATCAATGAAAGGTAAAGGAAAGTGGTCTTTCCTAGTGACAGTATTCAACTTCTTGTAGTCAATGCACATCCTCCAACTAGTAGTTACTCTAGTTGGCACAAGTTCATTATCAGCATTGGTGTTCACAACCCCAAGTGTAGGTTTGCACTGTAGTAATAAATCGGTGAGACCGAGGTCAAATCCATAGGGACTTTCTATGTGTGTTTCCGAAATCAACTAGAATTAGAACTAGAATCTATACTAAAATTAAGTTATGAAATATAAGAGATTAATGGTGATAAATTATCAATAATAATGGAAAAACTAGAACGTCAAGGGTCCACTTGTAGTTATTATGATGCTACCTTACTTAATTCAATTGAACATAATTGGAATCAGAGTCCTATCCTATCCAATTGGATGATGAAATAGTTAAAACTGAATTTGAACTTTCATTTAGTTCCCCCATGAAGTGCTAATGTAATGATTGTAGATAATTTAAGAATCTACCATGCCCATAGACGATGGTGGATCATGAATTTTACAGATCATACAATTGCAAAATAGGTAAGAAGATATTAAAAGCTTCACGAGCATCTACTATAATTGTAGTTACAATAAATCATAAAAACTGAAAATATTCCTTCATTCAAACTAGTAATTAATAGAAGTTCAACATAAACTTTAATTAAAGTAAAATGAGCATCAAAATAAACTACAAACTTCACCACTTAGATATATCTAAGAGATTTAACCAACCAAAGACATGGTTAAAACTAAAACTCTTAAATAAAACATGAAAAACAAACTAAAATGGAGGATTCGATGAAGATGTAATACTCCTTGAAGTTCTCCAGCACCTTTCTCTACACCCCCTACCTTAATTCGTACTTAGAAGCTCCTCAAAGACCCCTATAAGCTTTAATCGGAGCAACTTCGTAACCACCTCAATTTTCACAGTCAGCTTCTGCTTCGACTGCAATTGATCTATTTTGATCACATCGAACTTTGAACATCGGTCGGACCGAATTAACTTTTGGTCGAACCGAATTAACTCCTTTACATGTTTGAACTCTCTGTTCACCTTCGATTACACTGAAGCTTCCTTCAGTCACGGAACCTAACTTCAGTCGCACCAAATTAGCATTTGGACAAACCGAATTAGCTCTAAAAATCATTATTCTTCACTGGACTATTTTGTGCAACTTCAGTTGGACTGAAGATCGAGCCAAACAGTCTGTTTTCTCCATTGCTTCTTTGATTTTTCTAGTCTTTTCTTCATCCTTTACACTTGGTTTTCTTGGATATTTGGGATGTAAATTCTTCATTCTTGACTTTAAATCTCCAAGTCTCACTTTGGTAATCTTTTGAGCATTAATTCACCACTTTTAGCGTCCTTTTCTCCAAAGCTCTCGAAATCACCTAGTAAGAGAGAACAAGTGAAAATAGATCAATTAAGCATTATCATGTTCATAAAACTAAGGAGTAAATTGGAAGAAATATGCAATATTTCATACTCAAAATTGGTTATGATGGTGATTCTGAACTTCTTAGGAACCACCTGTGTTGGACTCACCCATTGACTGTTAATATAGAGTATATAATACCCACATCCAACAACTTGAGAACCTCAAGCTTTACCACTTCCTTAATATTTAGATTTAAGTGGTGTTGTGGCTGTCGGGAGGTTTTCATATTATCTTCAAGATGAATGTGGTGAGTACAAATTAAAGAGTTAATTCCCTTGAGGTCCGCATTCATCCATCGAAGGGCTCCCTTGTGTTCTTTTAAAGTAGCATACTCTCTTACTCTTTCTCAAGGTGGGAAGAAATCACCATTGAATATGTCTCGTCTTGACATAAATAGGTGTATTGAAGATCATCAGGCAAAGGTTTTAGGTCAAGCTTCGGTGCCTTGAGACTAGACTGTGGAGGCATTGTATCGGTTTGGGGCAAAGTCTCAAATTATGGCCTCCACCAGTCAATTTCCAGTACCGGCATCGCATCAAGCAAGGCATCCTTCTCCCTAGTCATATCATCATCTAAATTAGGGGAGTGGGCCAAGCATGTCTCCAAACTGTCGGAGTATCGAGTCGAAAGTGCTCTATCTTCCATGAATGAGTCGATCAAGTTAACATTATGGGTATCATCAACATCCTCAAGTTGTTTGCACATATTGAAAACTCTAATGTCATGTTCCATAAAGATAATTTCATCACTCCATTCCTATAATTGATAATCGCGTTTGATGTAGCTAGAAATGGTCGGCCATGAATGACGGGAATCTGAGTGTTTATGTCTATGACGGGCTGAGTGTCCAAAAAGAATAAAATCTAATAGATAGTAGAATTTATCAACTTGGACTAGTACATCCTCGATCATCCCTCTTGGCACACGAAACGAATAATCAATAAGTTATAGTGTGATCCTTGTGGGTTTCAATTCACCAAGCCCAAGTTGTTCGTAGACCGAGTAAGGGATCGAATTTACACTTGCCCCTAAGTCAAGAAGTGCATGCTCAATCCGGTGATTCCCAATTATACAAGTGATGGTTGGGCTACCGGGATCTTAGCATTTTTGCGGCACATATTGCTTGAGGATGACACTCACTTTTTCTGTCAAAATTATCTTCTTTTATATATTTTGTTGTCTTTTAGTAGTGCATAGATCTTTTATGAACTTGGCATATGAGGAAATTTTCTTAATGTCATCTAATAGAGGGATATTGACTTTCACCCGTTTGAGAATCTCTAAGATGTCTTAAGTGTTGGCCAAAGGGTTAGATGAAATCAACCATTGTGGAAATGGTGCAGCCGGCTTGTATTGTGTGCCCGGTTCTTTCTCTTGTGAGGCATCACTAATTCTATCATCCTTCTTAGATTCATCCTTCTTATATTTCCCCTTTGGAGAAGGTCCCACTATACAAACTTATCCGGTCAAGCACGCCTTTTCTATTCTAGCCTTTATGTTCCAGGACCCTGAGCAATGGTCTTTCCTTGGTGATGCTCTAGGAATTTTGGACAACTCTGCAAAGCTGACCAAGTTTAATGTTTCAAAAATTCACGATTCCTTAATTAAATTATGTGTGTCAATGCATCAGCTAGAGTCAGCTCATAATATAGTCATTCCTCCAAATGTACTTCATCACCAGAGAGAATTATTACACCTTAAAGATAAAATATTTAGGACTTATGCTATCATTTCTTAATACAACAGGGAGTGTGATTCTCTTCAAGAGCAGATGAAGATCTCTGAGAAGACTTTGGTGGCTATTAATGAGCAGACTGCCAATCTCGAAGCCTAAAAGCAAGTTGAGGAGTTGAAGTTGAGCAAAGCTAAGCCTACATGCCGAGAATACCAACATAAACAATCTTGAAAAGTCAAAGTTATCGAAGGATAAGGCGATTGCTACTTCCTTGAAACATGAGCTCATTGGGGCACCTAATCAAGCCAAACTTATTATCGAAGTCGAGCGTAACATTGAATTAGCCCAAGTCCAATTCAAGCAAGATCTGCAAAAAGTTTATACTTGCTTCAGGTATTTTGGAATAACTGTAATATCTTGACGATTGCTATGTATCGATATTTTCATATATATACAAGAATTTTGACAATATCTTAAAGCAGTTTTTTGAACATGGATGGCATGAGTGATCTATACCTTTTAGCACATAATCATAAATGATTGTTTTATCGAATCATGCTTTAGTTGCATATTTTTTCATAGCATGAAACATAATATAATGATCATACTTCAATTGCATAATTTCATAATTGGGAACATGGCATGGCGACAACATAATTCTTACTTGTTAGCAAGCTCTACGTAATATTCTCCTTAGTGGACAAAACTACCTTAAAGTTTAATTAGTAGTCCTAAGGCGCCATACATAGTTTAATATTTGGAGTAACCATAGTTTAGGCTCCTAAGTAGTTGGCCTCAAGTAGAGCTATTCAAGCTGGTCTCTGTAACTCTCATCAGTTCATTGAACCACCATGGCTGGGGAGTCCACACATCACGGTCCATCAGAGGGGGACCATTGAAGCTACCCAAGCTATGAACTCGGTAGGATTTAGGGTCAAGGTTGGCTTTAGTAACTCTCTAGAGTTCGCGGGGCTCATAAGGCAACCTATAAGTGTACTAGATCTAAGGCCACTAGCCCATTAATGAGGTGGGATCTCATGTAGAGTTTGACCATTCCCCATGAGTTGGTACTGAAATCAAGCCAGGAACCTAGGGGGTCTTATGCACGGTTTGACTATCTATGGATGAACCAAAGAGCTTACACTGTAGCTTACTTTTTCTTTACTTATATGACCTGAGTCCATGCATAGGGGGCATTTTCTCTCACCCATTCCCATGGCACTACCAAAGAGCGATATAGGTTGCATAGGTCTCACGTGTGGTTGGCCTTCATAGGCTTTGAAGTTGCTTGCGCTCTCCGCTGCCCACATGGGTCTTATGTGTGTGGTTGGCCTTTGTGAGCTTTAAGCTGCTGGAACTCACCGCTACCCTATAATATTCATTGAATCAGCGATATAGCATAGGTCTTATGCGTGGTTAGCCTTCATGGGGTTTGAACTCGTTGGCACACACCACTCCCTAGCATAATATTTGGCGAATCGTTGATACAACATAGGTCTTATGCCTAGTTGGCCTTCATGGGCTTTGAAGCCACTGGTGCACACCACTACCTTACATAATATTTAGTGAATCGACAATATTTTTTGATAATCAGAAATAATCAATCAGTGATAACCAAAGATAATCGGTGATACTCCTTGATAATCGATGATATTCCTTGATAATCGACAATAATCAATTGGCGATAATCAGAGATAATTGGCGGTATTCCTTGATAATTGGAGATAATTTGTGATAATCAGTGATATTCCTTGATAATTGGAAATAATCAATCAGCGATAATCGGCGAAGCCTTTCGAGACATGTATACAAATTTATTTAAAGACCTTTCAAAGGCTACAATAGTAATTTGGCTGAAATAGTCATTTTATAGCATTACTATTGCTAATTATCATCCCCTACTATCGGCGATTATCTCTTTTTAGAACCACATGATTGGTGATCATATCCTTTTGATAATAGGAGACTTTAAAGGTGCACACCACTACGATTATCTCTTTTTAGAACCACACGATTGGTGATCATATCCTTCTGATAGTAAGAGATTTTTTTTTTTAATGAATGTTTGTAGGCTTGTCTCTCTTTTGACTTCTCTTTTTCTTTTATTTTATTAATCACTCATCATCCTTGCTTCGTCAGAGAAGGGAGGTTTATGAAGATACATGGCCACACATCGCACTATTATATTACAGGATTGTTCATCTTGTTGCGCTTATTTTGGTTATTATATGGTTGTACATGTTCTTCCCCTTTTTATTGGGCGATATTTTCCTGAATAATCTTCGCAATCAAAATTGTGTTTCTTTTAAGGATAATACCTTTTGATAAAATAGTTATTGACAGGTATTCCTATGCCCTACCCATTCTGATTTATGACCTGATAAGCCTCATTGGAATAAACTTCCATTACGATATACGGGTTGTCTCATCTAGGATCAAACTTTCCCTTGTCCTATGAGTAACCACGATGAGCCTTTTTAACATTAGTACCGTGTCCCTTCTTCAAGGAGTGGTATTTAACTTTCTTATCGAAAGCAGTGGCTATTTGCGATTGATACAATTCTTGCCGTTGTTGTGCTACTAGCCATTTTTCATGAAGAGCATCTATCTCCATTAACCTTGGCATTTTCATCTTCTGTTATTGACTCTTGTATTGTCACCTTGAGCAATGCAACCTGCATTTCAATTGGCATAACAACTTCGATCCCATATACTAATGAGTACGGGGTAGCTTTTGTCATTGTTCGGTGAGTCATTCGATAAGCCCATAAGGCCTCTTGCAATTTTTCATTCGAGTCGTGCCTATTTTTCGTGATGATTTTTTTTAGAATTTTGACTATCATCTTATTAAATGCTTTTGTCAATCCGTTTGCCGACAGATAATAGGGCATTGAAAAGGAATACTAGATAACTTTTCTATATTTTTATTCTTAAAAGGAGTACCATTATCAGTACTAATTCTTTTTGGAATGCCATGTCAGTATATGATTATGTGGTGAATAAAGTTAGTGACATCCCTTTCCTTAACACTACATAGAGCAATTGCCTCTATCCATTTGGAGAAATAATGTATTACTGCCAGAATATATTGGTATCCTCTCGAGGATGGCAGGTTAATGGGATTGATAACATCTAATCCCCAAGCCGTGAAAGGCCACAAAGTTACTGATTGATGAGGTCTTCAGGAGGCACATGTATAATGTCACCGTGTATTTGACATTCATGACATCTCTTAGTGAAAGTTATCGCATCTTTAAACATGCAATGTATACGCTGAAATAGATTTCGACCGGCTTGATGAGCCCCTCATTCACCTGAATGGACTTCTCGTCACACATAATCGGACTCTTCCATGTTTAAACACCACAACAACATTTCATTATAAGATTTTTTGTATAACACTTCATCGTGCATGATGAATCTTTTTTTTTTTTAATCTTTAGTTAACATGCAACTTTAGTGACTGCTCTTTTAGTAAGATCCTGTTATTGGGGCACAAAAAATGCTCGAGTCAATAGGAGTTTGGTTTGTTGCGCATCAAGGATCCAAGATAGGCAACCCTGCCCATTACGTGGCCCTCTCTCTATCATCCCTCTCTAGAAAATCTACCATGATGAATAGTGCCACGATGAATAGTGGTACG
This sequence comes from Magnolia changhungtana, assembly GCA_030180095.1. Taxonomy (NCBI): domain Eukaryota; kingdom Viridiplantae; phylum Streptophyta; class Magnoliopsida; order Magnoliales; family Magnoliaceae; genus Magnolia; species Magnolia changhungtana. The sequence continues at coordinate 238,728 of JASAUF010000644.1, read as the reverse complement.
ATGAATAGTGTTGTGATGAATAGTATTGTGGATGAATAGTTACACAGGATGAATAGTTGCATGGATGAATAGTTTACAGGTGAATAGCATTGTATGGATGAATAGTTGCGTAGGATGAATAGTGTTACGCGGGTGAATAGTTGCATGAGTGAATAGTGTTGCGCAGAATGGGGCCTGTGGCATAAAAATCGATGCCTCACACATGGAGAAGCCTATAAATACTATTCACAACCTCAAGTGTAAGGTTACGATATAGTAATAACTCGTGAGAATGAGGTCGAATCCACTAGGATTAAACTTGTACGTATTCTAAAAAGAACTAGAATTAGAACCAGAAGAAGATTTAAATCTGAATTCTGGAATAAAAGAGAGTAGTTGTGAATAATGTTTAAACTATCAATTAAAGGTGGGAACTAGGGTGTCAAGGATCCACTTGTAGCTATTAAGTTGCTACCTTGCTTGATTTAATAAACACAATTGGAATTGGAGTCCTATCCTATCTGATTGGAAGATAAAACAATTTAAATCAAATCTGAACTTTCCATTGACCTAATTCTCAATGGAAGAGAATTGTGAAGATTGGAAGGGATTCCATCACCCTAACATGCCAAGGAGACAATGGTGAATAATGGGATTTACAAATCTCACTCTCTCAAAATAGGAAAAGAAGATATCCAAAGTTATCATAGCATCTATTGTAATTTGAGTCAGAATAAATCATAGAAAATTAAAAATATTCATTTAATATTAAAATAGAAATCAATGAAGTTCAATAAGAACAATAATTAAAGCAAAATAAACATCCCAACACGTTACAAGCTTCACCTCTTAGCACTAGCTAAGAGGTTTAGCTAACCATAGACATGATTGAAACCAAATCTCTTAAACAAAACATGAAAAATAAGCTAGGGAATAAGAAAAACTCTTTAACAGCTGTTCCACCCCTTTGTTATGCTCCTTGAGACCATTCCAAACCCTAGAAGATGATTTTGAGCATCCTAGGGAGTCCTATTTATAGTTGTGGAACTCCAACTTTCGCACCTAATTAGAAAAATTTAGAAACTGCCTCAAATTTACACACTTCACAGTTTGCTAAATTAAACTTCACTCTACGTAGTTTTTCAAAATATACTCCACTCTACATAGCTAAAATAAACTCCGAGTTTCAGAATATGCTTTTTCAGGACAATTTCAGGAATATGTTTGTTTTCAGGATAATTTCAGGATTCCTTTTTTTCACTTTAAATATTTTATTCTCTTCATTCCTCACTTGATTTTGTTGGATCTTTGGCATGTGAATTATTCATTAATGACTTCCAAATCTCCAAATCTTCATTTAGTAATCTTTTGAGCATAAATCTTCCTTTTAGCATTAATTTTACCTTAAGCTCTCGAAATCACCTCGCACATGAAAACATGTATAATTAAATCAATTAAGTACTATCATGTTTATAAAACCAAGGTATAAATAGGGAGAAATATGTAATATTTCACACTCAACAGATACCCTTCCCCCTCTCATTTGTATCGTCATCAAAGGTTTTAGAGAGGTGCCAGGAGAGAGTGAGAGAGAGAGAGAAGGAATGAGTATTGGGAGGATGAGTTGTGTTGTAACGCCCTGAAAATCGGGGGTCGAGCATAAACTCAACTCCCGAGTTCCAGAACATCACTTATGCAACAAAATGAATGATGATTGAATGTTGACTGTATTCGTGCATTGAACATGAGTGAGATTAAGCCAAAACAACATATCATACTCCGTAGACAGTTAAATTTGCAAGCGGAAGAATCAGATAGATAGATAAAATATATAACTTATGATGAGTCTCCGAGTATGATAACATTACCAGTTAAATAAATACAAGTGCGGTTCTAAAATGTACCAAATGTGAGGAAGTGTAATGCCTCCTATCCCATGTACCATAGCCCCGTCATCATACAATATCGGTCTTCATTGACCTACAGAGAGATACAGATAGGAGAATTCCCCTATCATCATAGAAGTAGTCCCGGCTCACTTCACAAGCATCGCCACCACGAAACTCAACAAATGCGGTTGGTGTGTACAACAGATCCCAGTAACGTGGGAGTGAGTGATCAACTTCGGTGGAACATGAAAGCATAGGTTGCATGTTATCAATTCAATCAAGCAGTAATGATAAAGCAGTACAAATCAAACATTTCTAACTACTCTTGTTAAGTGTGGAAATGAAATGACATGATGCTGTATGCCCTTGCCAAACCACCCTCAAGCGACATCATCTTACGTTCGCGAATGCTTACTCCCTCAGTGCGCCACATCTACAAAGCACATGCGGTGCGATGATGCTCATGATTACCAAGTTATTATTAGTCCATTTCAAACAGCAATATTGGGAAACTAAGGTACCTCCCTTGTATCATTCCCAAACATGATCCATTCTAGGGTCGTCTAATCCTAGTTAATCTCATACGATGTTATGGTTTGAGAAGCGTAGTGAAGGCATCGCAAAGGGCTCGTCACCGTCGGCGCGGATACAGATCTCACCGTATGCGGCTCAATTTGGCCGTCGGCTCAAGTACATATCTCACCATACACTGCTCGATCACTAGCCGTCGGCTCCAAGTACTGGTCTCACCGTACTCGGCTCAACTCATACTCTAATTCTTGTGAAAGACTCATCGCCATGTCACGGAGACACTTGGAGTACACTCGAAGATACTACGGAGGACTCGTCGCCGTCGGCACGAGCACATGTCTCACCGTACTCGGCTCTCGCAGTAAAGTATCGGCAACTCGAATATAGTGTCCCATACCACCATAATCGGCTCACGAGTTTGGTTGCGCAATGGTCACTTCGGGGAGGCACATGACCCCGGCGTAGGCCGAATTCGACCACGGTGTCCCATACCACCATGCCGGCTCATGCGTCTTAGCGGATCGAGTACCATGGTTAAAGGGATTTCACCGGTAAGTTTGGTACCCTAGGTTCGGCGGAGGCGACCAAACATGGTGAACATACATATACACATATCGGTTTGTTGACGAGGCTTCGAGCGCACCACAAGTTGAGCGATATGGAGCGCAAAAGCACTCCGTGTGACCAACCACTATCGCACCGAAGTACGACTCGGGTTCGCCCGGTTTCACGTCCGTTGTGGCGATATGAACCTCGGCCACAACCGCAAGTGATCAGAATGTTTGGACTATAGGCATAGTCCCAAACTCAAACAGTTGTAAAGCATGAAGTAAAGCATGAGGTAAAGCATGTATTATAAAGCATGAAGTAAAGCATGTTATAAGGCATGTTGTAAAGCATGTTGTAAAGCATGTTATAAAGCACTATACACATAGGGATACAAATACTTAGAGTTCATAGGTGAGTGGTTAGAGTGAACAACCACATGGAGAGAGTCATATGTGACTCTAAGGTAGCAGAGAATCCCATCTCAGCACCTAACTAAGGTTCTAACACTTAAGCACTCACACTCACAAGTGAATTCACCAACACTTGGAATGCAATATTTTAACATACATGACGTATGCTAGAGAAATGTATACTAGGATTGTCCCTTTACCAAACTAGTATTTTATACATATACATCATGTTCATACAAAGAATTAAACATGGCAATCACATCAGCAACTTTTATACGTATAGGGTACTTCCACGTATACCCAATTTCGACATACATAGTGTTTACAAAGGAACATAGATTTCGTGATTCCTTTCGCCAAGCTAGTAATTTAATCATGTATTGTATAATCATACATTAAATAAATATGTCAAACATTATTCCAAAAGAACTACGTATACGGTATTTCTACAATACGTAATTTCAACATACGGCGCATTTACAAGTAAACATATATTTTGGCGATTCCTTTAGCCAACTAGTATTTTATTCATATGTTATATAATTATACATTAAATAAACATGTCAAGCATTTATCCAAAAAAATACGTATACGGTATTTCTACGTATACCTAGAATATGTGAAATTCCATATTTCACACCGCTAATCAAAACAGAAACGGAAAGCACTTTGTACATGTGCAATTGCAAGCGATCATGAATCTACCATTATCGACATTGAAAGCGTTGAAAACCGTAACTTATACACTTAAAGTCCTCACCTTTGCCTTTGGAATTCCAACAAATCGAAGCCAGGTAATAGAGCTTCCGTATACGGGAGATTTCTAGCCTAAAGAGCGAATCGGTTAGCTTTTACACAACCCACGACGATTCTACCTTGAATCGGACCTAGGGTTAGGGTTTCTTACCTCCAAATGGGCTGGATACCGGGAAAATCACTTAGAACGGAGCGGTGATGGCCGGGTGTGGTGAGCCAATGCGGTGGAGGAAGATCTTCCTTCTCTCTCTTTTCTCTCTCTTTTCTCTCTCCCAAAACTCAAATTCGTATGGCTGTGAGAGAGGGTGCTCTAAGGCCCTTTTATAGCCAAAAACATTCCGAAAATAGACTCAGGTTCAAGGGGTACTGCTAATATAGGATTTTTGCCGCTTTTCCTGAGGGAAGTTACGTGGCCCTCCTTGAACCAAACGTCGACTTAAGCTCACCATCGATGGATCTACGTGGGCTTACGTTTTACTCATTCGATACCCGGATCGCACGTGGCGGTCCACTTTCGATTCGACGGTCATGGGTGGTACGATCGAAAATTCAAGTACATGTAAATGTTCTGAAATTTTTCTTAATCCGAGGGTGTAATTTGGTCCGATTCGACGGTCGTTGCTTAATCTTGTTCAACGAAGGATGCCGATCACTATTCCAGATATTTATTTTTGGATATGAATAGTGTTTTTCACACTACCTCGCTCCGATTCGAAACGAATGACCGTGGGACATCGGATGGAGCTGATTTTTGAGATGATTGTTAAGCCCAGTGGGGCGGTCCTAGTTCCTTAGCTTCGGGTTATTCGGACTCCCGATGTGCGATCTAGACCTAATAATTTCGTTTCATTCAGAAGCTCGGGAAATGAGTTTGGTTCTAAACTTTAGGGTAACCTAGCGTAATGATTCTGCAACTTTTGGGTCTTGCAGATCGTATTTAAAGCAATCCTAACGGATTTCATGGCTAATTGAATTTAGTACTTAGTTAACTTTGTTAATTTCTAAAGGATTTAATCCTAAGTGATTTTCGTCTGAGGTGGAACTTAGTCCATTGTAGTTTGTATATAAAGTGATCCAATACTACTTAGCTAGTTTAAGATAGTGTCTAGAATGCGAAGGTGCTTTGAAAAATTGAAAGCCAAGGTAGTGAAGGGTGGGATTTGTGAAGAAAATGATTTAAGGAACGATTTGAGACTTTAATTGAGCGTTTAAGAAGTTAGACCTGTGTTAGGATTGACTCATTGCCTAAGGACGTCTAATCCCAGGTTGGCAAAAATCTGGGGCGTTACATGTGTGGACCCTCGTAACTCAAGATGAGCTGCGCAAACCAGTGCAACTTAAGATGAGTTGTGCGCACCCATGCGACTCAAGATAAGAACTCAAGATGAGTTGTGTAGACCCGCGCAACTCAAGATGAGTTGTACGTACCTGCGCAACAAACGAATGTCAGCTTGAAGTGAGGATCTTGGACCCGCACACCACCTCTGTCGCTTTGACATATTCAAAAATGCCGAAATGTTGCTAAAATTGCCATTGAACTGCTTTTCCTTTTATGCTTGTACTAATTTTTTATACTTTGTTTCAGAATCAAGGTAGATATGAGGATGTAAACAACTCAGAATTAATAAAATCTATGATGATGAATGTTCTTTTATTTTCTTTATTATTATTGAATGATAAATCTCCAAACCAAACCCATTTGTTTCTGATTGAGACAACTGTAAGTAAGATAATCAATAAATGGTTGTTGCCAGTCCTCAATTGCAACTTCTAGGGAAGATATTGGTTGTGTTTTGACAATTTCACTTATGAGCTCAGGTGACACCAAAAATCTCTGTTCTTCACTTATGACAAAGGCATTATATTCGACCTCGTTATTTATACAATTCGTACTCAACGCGAAGGAGTATGGAAACATATCGCCATGGGACTAATAAAGATCACTCTAGCACTTGCTTCTAATGCTCATGAAGCATCATCAAAATATTTTAAGTCGTAATTATGGGAGAGCAATGCAAGTGTTACATGTCTTAGTGTATCAAGTTGTAAATCATTTATATTTGACATTTAATATTTTGAGTTTTTTTGGTATGTCAATGGTATGGACCATGAAATGGTCTTAGGTTAGGTTTTTGTCATGTAATTGACATGGGGGAAGGGGGGATTGTTAGTGCACTAATTTTTGCACCCTATTTGTGTTGAGTGTGGAATATTGCATATTTTTTCCTATTTATACTTTGGTTTTATAAACATGATAGTGCTTAATCGATTTAATTATGCATGTTTTCATGAGTAAGGTGATTTCGAGAGCTTAAGGTGAAATTGATGCCAGCAAGAAGATTTATGCTCAAAAGATTACTAAATAAAGATTCGGAGATTTGGAAGTTATTGATGAAGAATTCACATGCCAAAGATCCAAGAAAACCAAGTAAGGAATGAAGAAAATCAAAGATTTGAAGTGAAGAAAAGGAATCCTGAAATTATCCTGAAAACAAACATATTCCTGAAATTGTCTTGAAAAAGCATATTCTGAAACTCCGAGGTTATTTTGGAAAACTGTACAAAATGTGTAAATTTGAGGCGGTTTAAACTTCGAGTTTATTTTGAGAAACTACGTAGAGTGCCTAAATTTGAGGTGGTTTCTAGATATTTCCAACTCGGTGTGAAAGTTAGAGTTCTATAACTATAAACAAGACTCCCTACGATGCTCCAAAGCATCTTCTAGGGTTTGGAAAGGTCTCAAGGAGCTTGACACAAGGGTGGAGCAGCTGCTAAAGAGTTTTTCTTTTTCCCTAGTTTATTTTTCAAGCTTTGTTTAAGAGATTTGGTTTCAATCATGTCTATGGTTGGCAAACCTCTTAACTATGGCTAAAAGGTGAAGCTTGTAGCGTGTTTATATGTTTATTTTTCTTTTATTCTTGTTCTTATTAAACCTCATTGATTTCTAGTTTGATATTAAGGGAATATTTTCAGTTTTTTACGGTTTGTTGTGACTCAAATTACAATAGATTGTGTGATAGCTTTGGATATCTTCTTTTCCCGTTTTGAGATAGTGAGATTTGTAAATCTCATTATTCACCATTGTCTCCTTAGCATGGTAGGGTAATGGAATCCCTTCCAATCATCACAATTCTCCTCCATTGAGAATTAGGTTAATGAAAAGTTCAGATTTGATTTAAATTCCTTTATCTTCCAATTGGATAGGATTGGACTCCAATTCCAATTGTGTTCCTTAATTCAAGTAAGGTAACATCTTAATAGCTACAAGTGGATCCTTGGAACCCTAGTTCCCACCTTTAAATTGTAATGTCTCACAAAAATCTGTACAAAGACCTGAGTACCACCTCAGTCAAAAATACCTAAGGACCGTATCCTGTCGTAATTTAGGCGAAAATTAGTTAAGTACTAAACTAAATGATGGTGGATTTAGGTCAAACCACCATTTCCACAAATGAGATTACCAAAAACCATTAATACCACTTACTTAACACTACATAATGACCTAAGAAAAATCCTAAGAGCCTGTCGCTCTCGGGAGTACATAGAAACTCTGTATCGAACCTGAACCGCATGTCAAAAATCTGATGACCGCAAAACTATAGGGTTATGTCCATCATGCTGGGCTTGACAGTTATCGTGGGAATTGAGCCCAGATAGTGTCCAGAAATGTACAACTTAAACCCTGTGTGAAGTGTGTGAAAAACGCGAATATCTTTAAAATATGAAATAAAGCTTAAGTGAATTGGACCACTCACTCACACGCAAAATTAAGGATTTTGGACCATTAGTTTCTTACCAAACTCCACCATGGGAAAAGGAAATTTTCCCACACATATCTGTATAACTGTGGCCCCAATTGAGTAAGTACGATCGTTGATCTGACACAGGTCCTCCACGGTCGATCGGTTTATCCAATCGCACCGAAATCACATCCTGTAATAGATCCATTGCCAGGGAACTTACCCAACGATGTATGTGAGTAGTTGGCCTTCCTATGAGCTCTGTTTGTCAAAAATAGCGTCCTAAAGTATATAAACCATGTATATGTGGCCTTGGGGCCATTTACATCACTACTGGGCCTATAAATAGCCTCCCACACACCCTCTCTCTCACATACCCTCTCTCTCACATATACAAATTTCTCCAAACCCTAGGAGAGATAAGAGAGAAAAGAAGAGAAAAAGAGAAAGGAGAGAAGAGAAATCTTAGGAGATCGTTGTCGTGATTCTCTCCCACTACTCCACGTACTAAATCACCTTCCCGTTATGCTACACGTTCCGTTTTGGCTATGATTTGGGTAAGAAATTCTAACCCTAATACCGTAGTTGAGATCCAGAATTGTAACACCCAAAATTTTTTGCCAACCTAGAGATAGACGTCCTTAGGCAATGGGTCGATCCGAACACCTTATTAACTTGTCAGAACTCAATCCCAAAGTCAAAAATTACTTTTTAACCCTTTTCCTTCACAAATCTTACCTCACACCACCTCGTTCTTTAAATCTTTCTAAGTACTTTCACATTAGACACAAATCTTAGAGTTTAGGTGATGAAGAACAATACTCAAACTCAAAGTAGCCTTATGGAATCATCGACGAATAGGTTATTTAGAAACATCAGCCTCTCCTCCCCTAGGACCTTCTTCTGTTGTAATCAGGGCGTGATTTAGTTAAGTGTTAATTCTTTAAACCACCTTCTATACAAATAACTAAAGGCTCGAGTATCATCTCAGACAGAAATCTTATAGGACTAAATCCTTTAGAAATTAGACAAAGTTAACGAAGTGCTAATGTAGCATCCCAGATTTTTCCCAACCTGGTGATAGACGTCCTCAAGTAATGGATCGATCCTAACACCTGATTAACTTTTCAAAGGCTCAATTCAAAAGTCTCAAATCCCTTTTCAAACCATTTTCTTCAAAATCTCACATTTCCTTCAAAATCTCACATTTCACTACCTCGTCCTTCAAAATTTTCTACGTTCTTTCATATTAGACACAAATCTTAAAGTTTAGGTGATGAAGAACAATACTTTAGAAATCCGTACAAAGACCCGTGTGCCACCTCAGGCAGAAATCGCTCAGGATCAAATCCTTTAGAAATGAGACAAAGTAACTAAGTACTAAACTAGATTAGCTACGAAATTCGTTTGATCCACTTTAAATATGATCTGCAAGACCCAAAACTTGTAGAATCATTGATGCTAGGTTACCCTAAAATCTAAGATCAATCTCATTACCCAGCTGCTCTCGGGAGCAACACGAAACTCTGCATCAGATCTGGACCGCACATCGAAAGTCTGATTAATGCGAAGTTAAACGGTTAGGACCGCCTTGTTGGGCTTGACAACCATCTTGGAAATCAAATCCAAATAGTGTCCCACGACTATTCGCTTGAGCTTGGAGTGAAGAGTGTGAGAAAACGTAGATTTCTTTAGAAATTGGGTCTCATTTAAGTAATCTGAGACTTGTCACTTATGGGCCTGTTATAAGAAATCAGACCATCAGAATCTGACTCAAATACACCCTCGGATTAGGGAAAATTTTATACACATGGTAGTGTACTTTGGCCCTGATCGAGTCTCAGGGACCATTGAACTGAGATTGGTCCGCCACTGGCGATCTGTAAATCCGATCAGACTGACAACGTAACTCGACCTAGATTCAATGTTTATGAGCTTAAGTCTGACCTTTGCCTTAAGGGGGGCTTCCGGAAGTGCTCCATTGAGACGAAACAACCTCACTTTGGTTATAACCTAAGTATACCTTGACCTGGAGTCTATTTTAGTGATGTTTTAGCCTATATAAGGACCTTAAAACCTCTCTCATTCAGCCCATACGAATTTGGGAGAAACCTTAGGAGAGAGAAGAGAGAAAAGAGAGAAAGTGTGAGAGTTGTGGGAGCATCTCCTTGTCACTCTACCCTGCTGCTATCCGTGCCTAACCACATCGTTCTTATTGCTTTTCTGGCATTTTCAACTTCGTTTCTAGGTAATAACCCTAACCCTAATATGGTTTAGGGTTATGAACATTGCAAATGATGAAATAGCTAATCTACTTCATTCTATAGGTTGCCAAACTGCCGTATACTAAAGCTTAGCGAATCTATTGAGTCTGTTACGATTCTACGGCATAAGGTGTGGACTTTAGATGTATAGGTTATGGTTTTCAATGCTTTCAATGTCATATAATGATAGATTCATGATCTGCATGCAATTGCACATGTATAAAGTGCTGTCCGTTTTATTTTTCGATTATACGTTAACTATGTTGAATATACTGTATTCCTCGTATTTATAGAAATACCATATACATACAAATTTTGAAAGTGTGTTTGTCATGATAAATGATTGTATGAACATGCTATATATGAGTGTAATACTTACTCGGTGAAAGAATTTGTCCTAATACATGTTTTAGCTAATGTATGTTATGTATGTTAATAAGTGTATTCTAAGTATTTGTGAAAATGCTTGTATGAGTAAGTACTTAGATGATTGTGCTTTAGGTAGGTGTTGAGATAGGATTCTCAACTACCTTAGTGATGTGTATGAGTTCCTTCATGTACAGTGTTTAGTTTAACCACTTACTGGTTTATGAAATGTATGTGTTTGGATTTCCTGTTTGCACTGTGTTTTATAACATGCTTGTTTATATGTTTAAATTACTTGTTTATTTAACTCTGCTCTGACTACTTCACATGTTTAATTTGTATTCCATAAAAATCTGTAAAGGGTGATGGGGGAGTGGTGTAACGATTCCGTGCAATAGCCCTGGCAGCCCTAAGTGGACAATATTGGATATTTGATTGTATGATTTGAAATCTTGATCCATTACTGCTTTAACTGTTCCGTAATTAAATGTGATTGAGGCTATTGTATGTCTAGGCAATCGGTAACGGGATTGAATTCGTGGCTGAGATTCATTCGTCGCGTGAGATGTGTTTGACGAACCCGAGTTGTACTTCGGTTTGCGATAGTAGTTGGCCACGCGAAGTGCTTATGCACTTCATGTCATTCAACTTGTCGTGCACTCGAGCTAGCCGAGCTCGTCAAGTAACCCGATCTGTCTAATGTATGTTCACCATGTTTGGACGCTACTGCTTGAACCTAAGATACTAATCTTACCAGTGGAATCTCGTTAACCGTGGTACCTCGTTCCGTTAAGACTCATGAGCTGAGCATGGTGGTATGGGACACCGTGGTTGAGTTGTTGGCCTATGCTGGGGCCACGAGCCTTACCTAGTGACCATTGAGCAACCAGACTCGTGAGCCAATTATGGTGGTATGAGACACTATATTCGAGCTGTCGGCCTACACTGCTTTGATTGGTGATGGGAGAGTGGTCCAACGATTCCGTGTAACAGCCCTGATAGCCCTGACCATACCTGATGTAGTGACCTTGAGCATACTTTGAATCTGTGCAGAGGCGAAGAGCCTTCCCGTAGTAAACAGAGTATAAATCAGGCCTGTATTGATAAGGTGATGGGGGAGTGGTGCAACGATTCCGTGTAACAGCCCTGACAGCCCTTGCAGTGACCTAGAACCGCATCATCGTATGAGATTATCTAGGATTGACGACCCTAGAATGGATCATTGTTTGGGAATGATATAAGGGAGGTACCTTAGTTTTCCAATCTTACTGTATGAAAATGACTAATAACAACTCGGTAATCATGCTCATCATATCACTGCATGTGCCTGGAAGATGTGGAGTACTGAGGGTGAAAGCATGTCGCAGACGTAAGATGGTGTCGCACGAGGGAGTATGTTGGCGAGGGCATGCACCATGACTACATTTCATACTTGCTTTAACAAGAGTACTTAGGGTTGTTGATTGTACTTCTTTATCATTACTGCTTGACTGTATTGATAACATGTTAACCTATGCTTTACTATTCCACTGAGTTGATCACTCAGTCCCACGTTACGGGACGGTGTTGTACACACCAACCAGACCCTGTTGTAGATACAGGTGCTGGCGATGCTTATGAGGAGGAGCCGGACCTTTGCGATGACGATGATGTTTGCTCGTGTATGTCGTATTCTGGCGGCTTCATGTGAGCCGTGTCTTGATCGACGGGGTTACAGGGATGTTAACTAGAGGACCTTACACATTTAGTATATTTTGGAATTGTACTTGTAATGAATTAACCTGGTAACATTATCACACTCTAGAGACTCACCACAGTTTATATATTTTATATATCTATCACAGTCTTCCGCTTGCAAATTTAACTGTCTCTGGAGTTTAATATGCTATTTTGGTATAATCTCATCCATGTTTCCATGCTCTCATCATAATCATCCTCATCTATGTTGCATAAGTGATGCGTTGGAACTCAGGAGTTGAGCTTTTATCGACCCCCGATTTTCAGGGCGTTACAAGATGGTATCAAAGCATGATTTCAATTAAACCGAACCTGGGTTATGGTCTCACGACGTACGCTGATGCTTTTTGACTTAGGTGGGTGCAAGAAAAACGTAGAGACAGTCATTGGTACCTCGATTTCACTGATCGACGAAGTTCATTGAAATTGGTCGTGTTGTTGGAGTCTGTTCGCAACCGGGATCACACGAGTCGACCCCAAAACACTACTAGACTGTCAAACGACGGGTTTAGATCACAACTCACCCCATCCCAGCCGTTAGAAGTCGATAAATATAGCTGTGCATTAGAAACCACCCGAAAGGATTCGAAACAAAGCAAATTGGGGTCGTGGGCCTACCCACGCTCATCCAGAGGGACCCAGGGTGGACCTCACATCTTTTTGGGACCTAGGGATCACGAGGACCTCGCCCAAGTGGCGAGCCATCGCCACTTTGTCCAGGGAGTGGCAAGGCCCTCATCGGTCAGCGGGCTAGGCCAGGCTTGCGGCTCGGGCCGATGGTGTTTGGGGGCTAGGGTGACCCCTAGTGTGTGGGCCGTCGCTTAAAACTCCCCCAAACTAGTACCTCCTTCACAAATCACCCCTCCAAGCTCCCTTTTCTCTCCAAACTTGTTGTCCTCAATCTTAAACCTCCCTTCCAATCGTCCAATCTACCATTTTCGACCACAACCCATTCCCTTCCAACGTTTCCAGCAATCCATACCTCATACTCACTCCATTCTCTCTCATTTGAGCTCATACATCTCCCATTGAAGCTCAAAATCATGTAAACTCTCAACCCCTCCCATCTCATTTTCTTTCTTTAAATTATGTCATTTGGGCATGTACAACCTCTGTTGAGGCTCAAATTCATGGAGAACTAAGGACTCCAGCCCCTATTCCCCTTATCTTTGCTTTTCCATAGCTCTATTCGAGCTTATTACGGCAGTTTTGATTTCCACCTCCCTCTCTCTCATGGGAAAGAGAAAGGGTGCCCCTCCTCCGTCTCTAGACTCGGATGCTTAGTCATCCATGCCGATGTTTGCAGCTTGTTTTGGTTGCTGCTTTAGGATATGTTTGTGATTTCACGTGGCTAGGTCTAATAGAGTAATGTTTGGTAGAAAGAAATAAGTGTTTGAAGCCCTGGTTGTATTAGCTCACATGTATCTTCATTTGTGTCCCATAACCTTCATAACCTCCAAATGTTAGGACGTTTAGGGCCCGTTCCGCCAATTACATTAGGTAAGATTAAGGTGGCTAGAAGTGTAAACGTAACAATAAATGCACGTGTAAGGTATGGTCCCTAGATTGGGTGTATCCCTTGTTTTCCAATGCCATGTTTGGAATGTATGCAATGAAAAGTATATTATGAGATTTCCTTTCAATTACACTTAGAAATTCATCATCATGGGATTTGGAAATCCCATCTCACACCTTCCAACATAAGGCTCATCTTCCACAGCCTATAATATTAATTTTAATCCCCTCCCACCTGATCAGGGTCAAATATTACATATCAGACCCCAATCATTACCAGATTTTACGTACATGATAACGCTTAACATCATATTTTAATTGTATTTTTATTATAGGATGAAATCAGGAGCGTTAATTGAAAAATAATGTTAAAAGCATGGATTTCACGTTCCAAAGTCACCAGAGCACTGGAACGACCCCAGGGAATCAAGATCAACGCCCGAGATCCAAGGAAATTAAGAAACTGAAGCTCAAGTGGCCCGAAGGACGTCCAGAATGCAAGATCACATGGTTCCCACCATCCGATCAACTCGAAACTTCATACATGTGATGGGGGCCGTAAATTAACCGTACATATTAAATTTCAGTCATTGAAGATCTCGAGAAGTGGGCCAACTAATAAATCAGCCCACAAACCATCGATTCTGGGCTCACCTGATATTTGGAACTGCCTAAAATTTGGCTTTGGCAGTTGAAATAATATGAAGAAAAGGATGAACGGTTCAGATTTCGCACAAACATCACAGTGGGCCCCATATATGATGCATGTACACCATGCACTCAGTACGTGTGCGGTGCACCGCACCAGCGTTTCGGTCAGCGCCGCCTTCGCCGTTTCCAACAGCGTTAACGCTGCCGACTGCGAGATTCAGTTGTGGACCCCACCTATCATCCAGATCGACAATACAGACCGTTCATTAGATCATAATGGCCTACATTACCATTGCCTAGGTGGCAAAAATTCAAATGAAAGCATAGATGAGATCCTAGCCGTTCAAACGTCGGACGGATGGTGGCGCAGAAAGTCAGGTGGACCTCATCGACAGAAGGTGGAAGTTGCATATTCCCAACCGGAATTTCCTCCTCCATGCAATGGACGGAGTGGATTTTCCATTTAATCAAAGGAATGGGCCCCACCATTGTCACAGCGGAAGAGCTCCGCGTCCGCGTAACGACGTCCGACCGTTGCCAGTTTTACGGGAGTTTTTGGGCCCCGTACGTGGTCTGTCCGGTCGATCTGATCCGTCCATCTTGTAGAGTGGCTCGAGAGTTTCAAAACCATGTTAATATTTTACACCCATGCGTACACACATGTGCGGTACAGAGGCCACAAACAGGCGATCTTGTGACGTTCAAAACTGATTTTGTTGAGATTTATTCTCTGGGCTGCGTCAATGGATGTTCAAAACCACCCATTATTGACTGAAATTTTATCCTGAATCTAATGGACGGAGTGGATTTTCCAGAAAATACCTCTGTGGGGCCCACCGATCACGGATGCGAAAAATTGTACTCCGTGTCCTTCTACGACTCCGCCACCAACTCCAGCCATCCAGCAGCTATAAAAGGGGAATTATGGATGTGGGAAATTAATTGAGAACCAGAGAATTCCAGATCCAGAGCAAGGGAGAGAAGAAAGAGAAGAAAGAGAAGAAAGAAGAGAGAGAGATCGATTGGTTTGATGTTTTGTTTTTATGAATTTTGTTTAATATTTTTGATGGATTTTATGGGTCACTAATCTCTCAGCTAGGGCTGAGATGAAGCCCCTAATTTGATTAGCTCTTGTATTGGTTGATTTACTTTGAATATTCATTAATTTGTTTCTTTCTCTAAGTGGGCTTGATTGGTTTAAATTCTATACTTCTCCATCTATGAACTCGACTAAAGTATATATATGGATGTTGCTTAGATGCTTATTATAGGTGCTTGTGTCTGATCAAGAACAGGTTTCCTATAGAGGAGGAAACATGGTGCTTTAATGAACTATACATTCCATGTACCCGATCAAGGACATGGGATGTGTTATTCATGGCATTGCTTAAAGGAATTAGACATTCTGTATGCTCGATTAAGGACACAGATTGTGCTTTCTTTATATAAGTGGTATCAATCTAGATCAAGGTGAATCAACAAACAAAACAAGGGTTATGATAATTAGGGGTGGATTCGAAAGTCCTAGTGCTCTTTCTCTCATTAAATTTTCTTCCCTGTTCTTAATGGTTTTTTTTTCCTAGAATTGTGCTTAGTAGTTCAGTCCATTATTTGCTGGATTAGTTAAGGAGAGTCATAGATTTGAATTGTGACGACCAGTCCTCGTGGGAATGATCTCGTAATACGTACCGTATCTACATCTGATTCGTATACTTGCGAGTTTAAATATCATTTAAATCATGTTGGTTTAAATAAAACATCATGTTTTTGGCGCCGTTGCCGGGGACTGTTTCGTTCCAAATTGAATTTAAGATTCTCTCATATCATAATTCATAGCTTAGGATTTTACTAACTTTGGTCTTAGATTATTTATTTATTTGATTTTTAGAACCAATTTTCCTGTCTTGTAGGGTCGTTGATAGATCTTCTAGCTTGGTAACTTCGTCTTAATTTTTTTACTTTCTTTATTTTTTAGATTAGGTCTTATCCCCTAGATACTGACTTGGGTTGTTTTGTTTTGCAGGATCTTAACATAAAAACTTCTTATTTGGTAACACCTTTCTAACTTCTCCTCTTACTTTCCATATTACTGTAGGATTTTTTTTTTCTTTTCTTCTACGATTAGAGTAAGAGTTAGGGTTCTACCATGGAATCGTGGGTACGTGCATACGCTGAGATGGATAGGAGATATTGGGGAATGCCTGAAGGTTGTGGAATTCAACGTATACCTTAAGATTTCTCTCCATCGAGAACATACATTGAGAACCGACTAGAACGTTATGTTCCATCGGTTAATAGGGCCGTCTACGATCGTAATTATCGGAATGAGGATTATTATCAACCATCATATTCTCCCATGTATGATCAGTATGACTATAACCAGTGGAACCATCAAAACTGGGAAGATGAACCAACAACATATTGTAATAATTATTCTCTTGGATCCCATACCTTTGAGATCCAACCAGAAACGATCCAAGAGGATTCATGTTCTAATCTAGAACAATTTAATCAGCATGTTGCGAAAGTGATGAGATCATTAGAAGTACTCAATTCGCGCCTTGAAAGGATAGAGGAAGCTCGCTCATCCCAACTACAATCCAATCCAGAAATACAATGCGAGGAAAGTAATCCTCACTCGCTTTTGATGAAATCTGGAATTTGGAATAAGGAGTTAGATTCCATTAATGAGCATACGGTTCAATTCCCCGATGAGTCAATCTCAATGACTGTTCAAAAGAATGGGGAAGAAACATGGTTGTCTTTCAAATATAATGATGATGACACACCCCACTCACATGACACACTTGAGTTCAATAAAGAAGAAGAGGTTAGTTTATACGAACCTCAACCCAATCTAGAAATAGAATGTGAGGAAAGCGATCCCATCCCAAGTGTGCACTGTATGGAAGTAGACGATGATGCATATTGGGAAGATGATTATGAATGTACAACCCAAATTCCCTTTGAATCAATCTCAAATTTGGTCCAAGTCAATGATCAAGACGTACACGAAGTGGTTGGTCATAATGAGCCACTCCCCTCACCTAACATGTCTGATTTTAAGGTAGAGGACGGGCCCCTTACAACCGACCCTTCTAACTCTTGTGAAACGTATTTGGACCACTCCTCAGAATTACATGATGATATGATTCGGGAGATGGACGAACTACTCAATATGACTCTTGAATTTGAAACCACCCAGTTGAGGCCACCATCTGAACTGTTGAATAATGACGATTCATCGCCTCTTCTGAGTAGTATCGATGAACAGAGTCTACACATCAATGCTACGTATACTGATCCTCAATCTGTTTGTGCAAGGCTGGAGCAAGAGAACACACCTCCGTTTACCTTAAAAAATGATGGATTCCTTGGGCAGATCATCACGAGCTCTAATGTGAAAAATAAGTCACACTCAACTGAATTTTCCAACTCTTTGGATGATTGCTTGGCACACTTTGCAGATTCAAATGATCACATGATAAGAGACATAGTGAATGCCTTGCAAAACAATATCTCGGTAGTCATCACTGACCGAGAGAACCTTTACTCTGAAGCCCCTCCTTCCACAAATCCTGAATATTTACCATTAAGGAAGGAGGAGCTAAAAATTGAACCGAAGTTTGGAACTTCGAAATGTATTGAGACTACACCACTTTCTAAAGATTTTTCTGAAATTCATTTATGTGTAGTCACTGATTCACCATGGGATACTAACGTTGAAATTTCTTCTGTCGCAGGTGAATCGTATATACTCTGGATACCTCAAGCACTTCAACGAAAAATTTCTAATGAGGTACATAAATTTCTTTGGAAAGTCAAGCTCCAGGGCGTCCAAGCCTATTGCAAAAATGGCTTTTGGATGATCCTGTTAAGAAACCTACTGAGAAATTTATCACGATACTGGCCGGAAGAGGAACCTTGCAGCCTGACTGAGGAGTTTTTCCCTGCTTTCTTAGGACTAGGGTAGTTTCCTTTATGCTATTTTAGGATAGACAGTAAACTTAGCGCTCCTGGGAGGCAACCCAGCCTTTTGTTTGATTATATTCATTTTTCTAGTTAGTTAGTTCAATGTTTGTGGGTAACATTACTGCAAACCCTCATGAGACTACAACTCATCCACTAGCGGTAACCTAGGGGTTTAACGGCTTGTTGCATGCGCTAAATGCAATCGAGAGCACCTGCGAACGTGGTATAGGTAGGATCTTCTTTTATTATTTTTTTTGTTATTTTTGCTTCTGTTAATTTCTCTCTTGTGCTAACTCGCTTTTACGTTGAAATTTTTTGAGAAAGCCTCTTGATTCTCCGTCCAGGTACTATCTTTCCATCACTCCTCTTTTATTCTCGTTGTCCCATGTGCATTGTTTGCGTATTTCTTTTACATTGAGGACAATGTAGATTTTAGGTTGGGGGTGGGAGATTAGGTTACCTAATCAGTATTTTCTTGGTCTTGAGCAAAATTTGTGAAAATTTTAAAATTTTTTCTGGAATTTCTATTGAATTCAAGGTGATTTTGATGGATAGTTGTGATTTTAACATTATAAGATACGTGATGTTGGTAACTTATGACTCTTGGATTCGGCCATCTGCTTGATTTCACAGTCAATTTTGAATTGTTAATCCATGATTAGAAGTTGTAAACATTGATTGAGCCATGATTTCACATATCACATCTCGCTTACACATTAAGTTTTGGTTCGATAACTGAATGATTAACTTGGTAAAAAGAAGAATTAAAAGGCTAAATCTTCACCATAGGTTTGCTCCCTATAGGTGTAGATTTGATTCTCCATAGTTGACATATATATAAAAAAAGAAAAAGAAAAAAGAAGTTAGGCGACAAGTTTTCACCATAGGTTTGCACCCTATAGGTGAGAATTTGATTCCCCTCATTTGCGTTACTGCTCATAAAGAAAATCAAAAGCTGGTAAAATGAAAAGTTAATCTGTGAGATAAGTGTTGGTTTCAAGCTTGGTTGTCACGAATTACTAATGATATCATGAAATTGACAATTGGATCTTTTAATGATTGTAAGCCGAGATTACACTATACACTCATGAAGCTCAATGTTTGAAATTGTTCTAATTAATGGATTAATATTTTAAACTTGATTATGAAATCTACCGAGTGCTTGATTCCAAGAGAAAAATTCCACACACCAATCATGAATCTTAGAATTTTCACATCTCAGCTATCTGTTCACTTGTCACTTGAATTTACAGGAATTGTCTTTTATTTCTGAAATTATTTTTCGCATGTTTTGCTCGGGACTAGCAAAATGCTGGTTGGGGGTTGTGATCAGGGTCAAATATTACATATCAGACCCCAATCATTACCAGATTTTACGTACATGATAACGCTTAACTTCATATTTTAATTGTATTTTTATTACAGGATGAAATCAGGAGCGTTAATTGAAAAATAATGTTAAAAGCATGGATTTCACGTTTCGAAGTCACCAGAGCATGGGAACGACCCCAGGGAACCAAGATCAACGCCCGAGATCCAAGGAAATCAAGAAACTGAAGCTCAAGTGGCCCGAAGGACGTCCAGAATGCAAGATCACATGGTTCCCACCATCCAATCAACTCGAAACTTCATACATGTGATGGGGGCCGTAAATTAACCGTACATATTAAATTTCAGCCATTGAAGATCTAGAGAAGTGAGCCAACTGATAAATCAGCCCACAAACCATCGATTCTGGGCCCACCTGACATTTGGAACTGCCTCAAATTTGGCTTTGGCAGTTGAAATAATATGAAGAAAAGGATGAACGATTCAGATTTCGCACAAACATCACAGTGGGCCCCATATATGATGCATGTACACCATGCACTCAGTACGTGTGCGGTGCACCGCACCAGCGTTTCGGTCAAGGTAGCCAGCATCGCCGTTTCCAACGGTTTCCAGCGTTAACGCGCCGCCTAACGCGGATTCATTATGGGCCCCACCTATCATCCAGATCGACAATCCAGACCATCCATTTGATCATAATGGCCCACATTACCATTGCCTAGGTGGCAAAAATTCAAATGAAAGCATAGATCAGATCCCAGCCATTCAAACGTCAGGCGGACGGTGGCGAAGAAAGTCAGGTGGACCTCATCGACAGAAGGCGGAAGTTGCATATTCCCAACCGAAATTTCCTCCTCCATGCAATGGACGGAGTGGATTTTCCATTTAATTAAAGGAATGGGCCCCACCATTGTCACAGCGGAAGAGCTCCGCATCCGCCTAACAACGTCCTACCGTTGCCAGTTTTACGGGAGTTTCTGGGCCCCGTACGTGGTCTGTCTGGTCGATCTGATCCGTCCATCTTGTAGAGTGGCTCGAGAGCTTCAAAACCATGTTAATATTTTACACCCATGCATACACACATGTGCGGTACAGAGGCCACAAACAGGCGGTCTTGTGACGTTCAAAACTGATTTTGTTGAGATTTATTCTCTGGGCTGCGTCAATGGATGTTTAAAACCACCCATTCTTGACTGAAATTTCGTCCTGAATCTAATGGACGGAGTGGATTTTCCAGAAAATACCTCTATGGGGCCCACCGATCACGGATGCGAAAATTTGCACTCCGTGTCCTTCTACGACTCTGCCACCGACTCCAGCCATCCAGCAGCTATAAAAGGGGAATTATGGACGTGGGAAATTAATTGAGAACCAGAGAATTCCAGATCCAGAGCAAGGGAGAGAAGAAAGAGAAGAAAGAGAAGAAAGAAGAGAGAGAGCTCGATTGGTTTGATGTTTTGTTTTTATGAATTTTGTTTAATATTTTTGATGGATTTTATGGGTCACTAATCTCTCAGCTTGGGCTGAGATGAAGCCCCTAATTTGATTAGCTCTTGTATTGGTTGATTTACTTTGAATATTCATTAATTTGTTTCTTTCTCTAAGTGGGCTTGATTGGTTTAAATTCTATACTTCTCCATCTATGAACTCGACTAAAGTATATATATGGATGTTGCTTAGATGCTTATTATAGGTGCTTGTGTCTGATCAAGAACAGGTTTCCTATAGAGGAGGAAACATGGTGCTTTAATGAACTATACATTCCATGTACCCGATCAAGGACATGGGATGTGTTATTCATGGCATTGCTTAAAGGAATTAGACATTCTGTATGCTCGATTAAGGACACAGATTGTGCTTTCTCTATATAAGTGGTATCAATCTAGATCAAGGTGAATCAACAGACAAAACAAGGGTTATGATAATTAGGGGTGGATTCGAAAGTCCTAGTGCTCTTTCTCTGATTGAATTTTCTTCCCTGTTCTTAATTGTTTTTTTTTCCTAGAATTGTGCTTAGTTGTTCAGTCCATTATTTGTTGGATTAGTTAGGGAGAGTCATAGATTTGAATTGTGACGACCAGTCCTCGTGGGAACGATCTCGTAATACGTACCGTATCTACATCTGATTCGTATACTTGCGAGTTTAAATATCATTTTAATCATGTTGGTTTAAATAAAACATCATGTTTTTGGCGCCGTTGCCGGGGACTGTTTCGTTCCAAATTGAATTTAAGATTCTCTCATATCATAATTCATAGCTTAGGATTTTACTAACTTTGGTCTTAGATTATTTTTTTATTTGATTTTTAGAACCAATTTTCCTGTCTTATAGGGTCGTTGATAGATCTTCTAGCTTGGTAACTTCGTCTTAATTTTTTTACTTTCTTTATTTTTTAGATTAGGTCTTATCCCCTAGATACTGACTTGGGTTGTTTTGTTTTACAGGATCTTAACATAAAAACTTCTTATTTGGTAACACCTTTCTAACTTCTCCTCTTACTTTCCATATTACTGTAGGATTTTTTTTTTCTTTTCTTCTACGATTAGAGTAAGAGTTAGGGTTCTACCATGGAATCGTGGGTACGTGCATACGCTGAGATGGATAGGAGATATTGGGGAATGCCTGAAGGTTGTGGAATTCAACGTATACCTCAAGATTTCTCTCCATCGAGAACAAACATTGAGAACCGACTAAAACGTTATGTTCCATCGGTTAATAGGGCCGTATACGATCGTAATTATGGGAATGAAGATTATTATCAACCATCATATTCTCCCATGTATGATCAGTATGACTATAACCAGTGGAAACATCAAAACTGGGAAGATGAACCAACAACATATTGTAATAATTATTCTCTTGGATCCCATACCTTTGAGATCCAACCAGAAACGATCCAAGAGGATTCATGTTCTAATCTAGAACAATTCAACCAGCATGTTGCGAAAGTAATGAGATCATTAGAAGCACTCAATTCGTGCCTTGAAAGGATAGAGGAAGCTCGCTCATCCCAACTACAATCCAATCCAGAAATACAATGCGAGGAAAGTGATCCTCACTCGCTTTTGATGAAATCTGGAATTTGGAATAAGGAGTTGGATTCCATTAATGAGCATACGGTTCAATTCCCCGATGAGTCAATCTCAATGACTGTTCAAAAGAATGGGGAAGAAACATGGTTGTCTTTCAAATATAATGATGATGACACACCCCACTCACATGACACACTTGAGTTCAATAAAGAGGAAGAGGTTAGTTTATACGAACCTCAACCCAATCTGGAAATAGAATGTGAGGAAAGTGATCCCATCCCAAGTGTGCACTGCATGGAAGTAGAAGATGATGCATATTGGGAAGATGATTATGAATGTGTAACCCAAATTCCCTTTGAATCAATCTCAAATTTGGTCCAAGTCAATGATCAAGACGTACACGAAGTGGTCGGTCATAATGAGTCACTCCCCTCACCTAACATGTCTAATTTTAAGGTAGAGGACGGGCCCCTTACAACCGACCCTTCTAACTCTTGTGAAACGTATTTGGACCACTCCTCTGAATTACATGATGATATGATTCGGGAGATGGACGAGCTACTCAATATGACTCTTGAATTTGAAACCACCTAGTTGAGGCCACCATCTGACTTGTTGAATAATAACGATTCATCGCCTCTTCTGAGTAGTATCGATGAACAGAGTCCACACATCAATCTACGTATACTGATCCTCAATCTGTCTGTGCAGGGCTGGAGTAAGAGAACACACCTCCGTTTACCTTAAAAAACGATGGATTCCATGGGCAGATCATCACAAGCTCTAATGTGGAAAATAAGTCATACTCAACTGAATTTCTCAACTCTTTGGATGATTGCTTGGCACACTTTGCAGATTCAAATGATCCCATGATAAGAGACATAGTGAATGCCTTGCAAAACAATATCTCGGTAGTCATCACTGATCGAGAGAACCTTTACTCTGAAGCCCCTCCTTCCACAAATCCTGAATATTTACCATTAAGGAAGGAGGAGCTAAAAATTGAACTGAAGTTTGGAACCTCGGAATGTGTTGAGACTACACCACTTTCTGAAGATTTTTCTGGAATTAATTTATGTGTAGTCACTGATTCACCATGGGATACTAACGTTGAAATTTCTTCTGTCGCAGGTGAATCGTATTTACTCTGGATACCTCAAGCACTTCAACGAAAAATTTCTTATGAGGTATATAAATTTCTTTGGAAAGTCAAGCTCCAGAGCGTCCAAGCCTATTGCAAAAATAGCTTTTGGATGATCCTGTTAAGAAACCTACTGAGAAATTTATCACGATACTGGCAGGAAGAGGAACCTTGCAACATGACTGAGTAGTTTTTCCCTACTTTCTTAGGACTAAGGTAGTTTCCTTTATACTATTTTAGGATAGACAGTAAACTTAGCGCTCCTGGGCGGCAACCCAGCCTTTTGTTTGATTATATTCATTTTTCTAGTTAGTTCAATGTTTGTGGGTAACATTACTGCAAACCCTCACGAGACTACAACTCGTCCACTAGGGGTAACCTAGGGGTTTAACGGCTTGTTGCATGTGCTAAATGCAATCGAGAGCACCTGCGAAAGTGGTATAGGTAGGATCTTCTTTTGTTTTTCTTTTTATTAGTTTTACTTCTGTTGATTTCTCTCTTGTGCTAACTCGCTTTTACGTTGAAATTTTTTGAGAAAGCCTCTTGATTCTCCGTCCAGGTACTATCTTTCCATCACTCCTCTTTTATTCTCGTTGTCCCATGTGCATTGTTTGCGTATTTCTTTTACATTGAGGACAATGTAGATTTTAGGTTGGGGGTGGGAGATTAGGTTACCTAATCAGTATTTTCTTGGTCTTGAGCAAAATTTGTGAAAATTTTAAAATTTTTTCTGAAATTTCTATTGAATTCAAGGTGATTTTGAAGGATAGTTATGATTTTAACATTATAAGATACGTGATGTTGGTAACTTATGACTCTTGGATTTGGCCATCTGCTTGATTTCACAGTCAATTTTGAATTGTTAATCCATGATTAGAAGTTGTAAACATTGATTGAGCCATGATTTCACATATCACATCTCGCTTACACATTAAGTTTTGGTTTGATAAATGAATGATTAACTTGGTAAAAAGAAGAATTAAAAGGCTAAATCTTCACCATAGGTTTGCTCCCTATAGGTGTAGATTTGATTCTCCATAGTTGACATATATATATATTAAAAAAAAAAGAGAAAAAAAAAGAAAAAAGAAGTTAGGCGACAAGTTTTCACCATAAGTTTGCTCCCTATAGGTGAGAATTTGATTCCCCTCATTTGCGTTACTGCTCATAAAGAAAATCAAAAGCTGGTAAAATGAAAAGTTAATCTGTGAGATAAGTGTTGGTTTCAAGCTTGGTTGTCACGAATTACTAATGATATCATGAAATTGACAATTGGATCTTTTAATGATTGTAAGCCGAGATTACACTATACACTCATGAAACTCAATGTTTAAAATTGTTCTAATTAATGGATTAATATTTTAAACTTGATTATGAAATCTGCCGAGAGCTTGATTCCAAGAGAAAAATTCCACACACCAATCATGAATCTTAGAATTTTCACATCTCAGCTATCTGTTCACTTGTCACTTGAATTTACAGGAATTGTCTTTTATTTCTGAAATTATTTTTCGCATGTTTTGCTCGGGACTAGCAAAATCTTTGGTTGGGGTTGTGATCAGGGTCAAATATTACATATCAGACCCCAATCATTACCAGATTTTACGTACATGATAACGCTTAACTTCATATTTTAATTGTATTTTTATTACAGGATGAAATCAGGAGCGTTAATTGAAAAATAATGTTAAAAGCATGGATTTCACGTTTCGAAGTCACCAGAGCATGGGAACGACCCCAGGGAACCAAGATCAACGCCCGAGATCCAAGGAAATCAAGAAACTGAAGCTCAAGTGGCCCGAAGGACGTCGAGAATGCAAGATCACATGGTTCCCACCATCCAATCAACTCGAAACTTCATACATGTGATGGGGGCCGTAAATTAACTGTACATATTAAATTTCAGCCATTGAAGATCTAGAGAAGTGGGCCAACTGATAAATCAGCCCACAAACCATCGATTCTGGGCCCACCTGACATTTGGAACTGCCTCAAATTTGGCTTTGGCAGTTGAAATAATATGAAGAAAAGGATGAACGATTCAGATTTCGCACAAACATCACAGTGGGCCCCATATATGATGCATGTACACCATGCACTCAGTACGTGTGCGGTGCACCGCACCAGCGTTTCGGTCAGCGCAAGCGCTGACCCGCATCCGCCTTCGCCGTTTCCAACAGCGTTAACGCTGCCGACTGCGGGATTCAGTTATGGGCCCCACCTATCATCCAGATCGACAATCCAGACCGTCCATTAGATCATAATGGCCCACATTACCATTACCTAGGTGGCAAAAATTCAAATGAAAGCATAGATCAGATCCCAGCCATTCAAACGTCGGACGGACGGTGGCGCAGAAAGTCAGGTGGACCTCATCGACAGAAGGCGGAAGTTGCATATTCCCTACCGAAATTTCCTCCTCCATGCAATGGACGGAGTGGATTTTCCATTTAATCAAAGGAATGGGCCCCACCATTGTCACAGCGGAAGAGCTCCGCGTCCGCGTAACGACGTCCGACCGTTGCCAGTTTTACGGGAGTTTTTGGGCCCCGTACGTGGTCTGTCCGGTCGATCTGATCCGTCCATCTTGTAGAGTGGCTCGAGAGCTTCAAAACCATGTTAATATTTTACACCCATGCGTACACACATGTGCGGTACAGAGGCCACAAACAGGCGGTCTTGTGACGTTCAAAACTGATTTTGTTGAGATTTATTCTCTGGGCTGCGTCAATGGATGTTTAAAACCACCCATTCTTGACTGAAATTTCATCCTGAATCTAATGGATGGAGTGGATTTTCCAGAAAATACCTCTGTGGGGCCCACCGATCACGGATGCGAAAAATTACACTCCGTGTCTTTCTACGACTCTGCCACCGACTCCAACCATCCAGCAGCTATAAAAGGGGAATTATGGATGTGGGAAATTAATTGAGAACCAGAGAATTCCAGATCCAGAGCAAGGGAGAGAAGAAAGAGAAGAAAGAGAAGAAAGAAGAGAGAGAGATCGATTGGTTTGATGTTTTGTTTTTATAAATTTTGTTTAATATTTTTTATGGATTTTATGGGTCACTAATCTCTCAGCTAGGGCTGAGATGAAGCCCCTAATTTGATTAGCTCTTATATTGGTTGATTTACTTTGAATATTCATTAATTTGTTTCTTTCTCGAAGTGGGCTTGATTGGTTTAAATTCTATACTTCTCCATCTATGAACTCGACTAAAGTATATATATGGATATTGTTTAGATGCTTATTATAGGTGCTTGTGTCTGATCAAGAACAGGTTTCCTATAGAGGAGGAAACATGGTGTTTTAATGAACTATACATTCCATGTACCCGATCAAGGACATGGGATGTGTTATTCATGGCATTGCTTAAAGGAATTAGACATTTTGTATGCCCGATTAAGGACACAGATTGTGCTTTCTCTATATAAGTGGTATCAATCTAGATCAAGGTGAATCAACAGACAAAACAAGGGTTATGATAATTAGGAATGGATTCGAAAGTCCTAGTGCTCTTTCTCTGATTGAATTTTCTTCCCTGTTCTTAATTGTTTTTTTTTTCCTAGAATTGTGCTTAGTAGTTCAGTCCATTATTTGTTGGATTAGTTAGGGAGAGTCATAGATTTGAATTGTGACGACCAGTCCTCGTGGGAACGATCTCGTAATACGTACCGTATCTACATCTGATTCGTATACTTGCGAGTTTAAATATCATTTAAATCATGTTGGTTTAAATAAAACATCACCACCCTCCTACCAAACATGCCACTCCCAAATCCCGAAGTGGAATTAGCAATGCGAGCCCATTTAATACAACATAAGCCCACTGGCCAAATTGGCCCTTGGAGTTTTGAACCTAGAGTAATATTCCTAGATTCGAACGACCTAACAGTATGGGAAATCCACTAAATTGATAACGTGAACCCTAGGACATTCTTAACTAGTATGAACATGTGTGAAGTGCTCGAGCGTAGTTAAATTCAAGTTCGGGCAACTCGATTCCAATCAGACAATGCTTGACTCTAAGCGATAAAACAATTTCCCTTATTTAAAATGGTATGAAATCATCTAGTGTAGAAGTATAGATTTTAGATCACCACTAGTGGATTACCACTACTCATACGTTGCGACTAGGCTACTGGTTAGACTAAGGAATGTAAAAGATTCATTATGCTAAGATAATTGAAAGATAAATTTCGTTAGTTAGCTTGATTAGGTTGGAGTGAGACCCCGTTCCTTTGTTGAATCCCCTCGGTACTCATAGACTTTTTTAATAACTCTTAGGAAGGTTGTTTGATTAGTAACTATACATGCTCAGTATCCCTTGGATTTAATGTTAGGTCAAATCAATACACCCTTTTGAATTACTTTCCCAAAGACTTATTACAATCGGGAACACGGAGTAGAGAACTATGTATAAGTGAGGTATTCGCGGTTTGAATTGAATTCTCAATCCTGGTAGTTATCAATGAACTCTATGCTCTGTTCAAGCAAAGGGTCAGGATCGACTAGGATTAAGAACTAATAACAATTTTCTATCCTAGCTAGGCAGAAGGTCCATGTATCCGACTCAGACCCACCACACAACTTTCCTTTTGTGTTGGCCCGACCACTTACAACCAAAAGTTTATAGCGTCGTCCTTGAGAAGTGTTAAGAAAATATAGCCGCTAGAGACTTTGTCTTTTTTGACCTAAGAAATTTCTCAAATGGGCAACAGAGAGTTGGTGATTAGGTCTCGAAGCACAGACCATTCTGGCATGCATATTGTGCCTATGGACTTAGAAGGATAGGCTGTCCATTAACCTATTTGTCTAGATTCTTTATGTACTACGAGCGTGTAGATTATCTTACAGTATTTAACTAGATATGATTAAAGAAAGTAAGTCGGGACCGTGGTAAAGGTCCTTTCCTGGTATAGTTAGGCATCTTACCACAAACTCACGCTCATCCATGAAATCAACCGCAACACCCATCATTTTTAGCTCATTTCTGTAAATATAGGTACCAATGCTATACTACACATCATCGATGGAAGGAAGACTAATGTATTGGGAGATCGTATCCCATTTCGTGTCAAGTATAGGTCTTAAATCACACCCTGTTCCGACATACGGATTAGGACAGATCCTTGAGCCTTGAGAGTGAAAATTATTTTTAAGGGGGGTAGAAAGATTATGAATCCAGTCGAGATAGGTAGGTATGCTCGTCTACCCACTCATAGGCGCAATGAAAGCGTGGTTGGCCCCTACCCCACTGGCCCAGGATCGAATGGAATTGATCCAGACTATACGTAAGGATAGGTCACTAAATAGGATCTGAATCTCCCTGAGAATGTCAATAGTGAAGTTATCGAAGGAAATTAATTACAGCTCAAGTATTAAACTAATTCGTATTAAAGAAAGGGCCTAATAATGATGTAACAACTCAAATCTTCAGGACCCGAGTACACGACCCGTTTCCCAAAAACCAGAGTGTTAACCTTAAAGGATGGTCAAATTTAAGTGTACTTTTTTTATTCTTTTATCAGAGCAAGCAAATGAGTGTAGTGTGGACAAATCGACATAAAGAAAATTTTCATTATCATTCCAATATACAAGAAGCTGCCCATAATGACTTACACAAACCAATGTCTCCAAAAATAGTAAATACAAGGATTACATGATCTAAATACATGAGAAGTAATAGAATGCAAATAAATTTGAGCCGTAAGACCCCTCAGCTTCTCAAGGTTGGTACAGTCATGCAACCCTCGCACTTGGACCCGACTCCTCATCAGCCTGAACCTGAAAATCACTTAAGCCACCTGTACTACCTGTACGGTTGTATATTTGATGGATGAGTGGCTAACTCAGTGTGAATTCCCCTCAAGAGTACACACCGCCGCATTAGGTAAGCATAGTTATAAAATAAAGCATACAAAATAATACATGATGCAGGTCTTGTTAGATGCATGAATGCGTGAATGCAATCATCGCCCCGGGGATGCTCATCCATGCGGACAGTGGGCCGTCACCCATGCAGTCATCGAACCTGGGAAATATCATCCAGTCGGAATCATCGAACCCGAGAAAATCATCCAGTCGAAACAATATGTGCCATGTATGCATGATTAGCCAAGTCGTTATTAGTCTATTTACAACCAGCCAATTTAAATATGCTTAAAGGTCACTACGGGGAGCACATAGCCCAGCGTAGGCCAACAGCTCGGGCATATGTCCTATACCACCATTCCCGGCTCATGAGACTACCACCTTAGGATGTATAATGGTACCCCATCGACTAGTGGCCAATCATATTACAATATATAGGGCTTACCATCGCATGGCTGCATGGTGTAAAACGTCGAACCCATATAAGGAAAATATCAAATAAAACTATATATGGTGAGTATCAAAATATGCCACATAGGGTGAATATCAAAACCATACGATAAAGACCATCCTTAAAAACCACTGGACACAACAACCCTGGATGGTAGGCCCCCATCAATGATCCATTTAGACCGGCACTCAATAACGACTAAGTCGAAGGTCCATTTTAATCACAACCAGTCAGGTTACATCCCAAGTATGGGTGTACATTTATAGGTGGGGGTTTCCCACTAATGTACCAGTTTAAAGTTCATAAGCAATACACAAGCATGAACAAATATACAAGATGAATATTAAGCAGGCAATATAGCAATTCAATTTCCACCAGCTAACACATGTGATTTCAAGAGAGATATCAATTATGAATTTAAATAAAAACTATAACTTAAGCTAATGAGAAGATGGAAAGCTCAAGGGGAAGAATCATCACCTTATATTTTGAATCTACAACTGATGTTGCTAGGAAGCGTGTTTCCTTAAAATCATATCCTACCATAAATCAGGAACTTATATGATTAGATCCAAGTCCTACAAATTGCCTAGGGTTTTAATTACTTGTCTTTAGGTTTTTAGTGTAGAATTAGGGTCTTATCCAAGAGTTTGGTTAAACACATAGGTTCTAGGAGTTGAACGTTAATTGAAGTATAATCACAACATCACCCCTATCCTTAATGATATGATTAAGGTTATCT
Source organism: Magnolia changhungtana (assembly GCA_030180095.1). NCBI lineage: Eukaryota > Viridiplantae > Streptophyta > Magnoliopsida > Magnoliales > Magnoliaceae > Magnolia > Magnolia changhungtana. The sequence goes on along the minus strand of JASAUF010000644.1, from coordinate 207,797 downwards.
ACGTGATGTTAATAATCCTCGTGATGTAATAAATAGTATGATCTACTATTAGTGATTGTACGTAAGATTGATAGATAAAGTACTAGTACTTAGTAACGGTGATCTTTATTTGTAACAACCACTATTAGCATGGATAACCTACCAATGGTTAGGATCATAGCTTATGTTTTAGATTGCCTAGGTCTAGGCTAGATTTAGGGTTTGGGCTTTAGTTGGTGTGAAAATAATTATAATACAAATTTTAATTATTTTAGAATATTGCTATCATTAATGTTATGATTTATATTAGCCTACATGATACTAATGAAAACGCATGGTATGTCTCAACATTAATATTAATATTTTAAGAATGGTAAAATAAGGTACTAATATTTTAACAATGATACTTCTCATGTGTATTAACCAATGTTAGCATGGATAATTTACTAATGGTTTATATCCAAATTTATTAATCTTAAAATGATGATAATGACCATAATGATAATAGAAGTAGTTCAATCAAGAAAGAAAACATGGACTCACCTCAGTCGACTCGGTTTGAGTTGAGTCAACCCAGTTCGGCACCCGAGTTGGCCCGACTCACACCTCTACCAACACCACTCCTACTCTTTTTCTTTTCCTCTTCTCCTCCTTTTCTTTTTCTCTTCTTTCTACCTTGTTGGAATGTCCAGCAGACAGACCACCACAACTCAATCGGTTGGACTGAGTTCCAGCCAGGTCAACTCAACCATCAACCCGATCTCCCTCTCCTTCTTCTTCCTCTCCTCTATCTCCTTCCTTTTCTTTCTCTCACCCTCTGATGCAATGCCCAGCAGGGTGGCTGAGACAGGCCCAACCGAGTGTGTCAGGTGCACCAGACCCAACTCAACTCGGGCGAACTGAGCCGAGTCGATGCATCACGGTGCTAGCTAATACCAGCCCGCCTCCACATCTCTCTCCCTGCCTTCTCTACTTCTCTCCTACACTCTTTCTTTTCTCTCACTCTCCCTAGCTCTTTTCTTTCTTTCTTATTTGATGGTCATCCAACACTGCTAGCTACGGACAAGGCTTGAGCAGCTGGTAGGGTTGAGATGGTGCGGTGCAACAGCCGCACCTCTCCACCTCCGTTTTCCCTTCTTCTTCTTCTCTTTTCTTTCCTTCATTCTTTTCTCACGCCCATGCAGCAAGGTCGCTGGACTGAACCTCGACTCAACTCAGAACGAGGTCGACTCGGCATTGTACAAAATCGGACAGCAGCATGACCCTGTGCGGCACTGTGCACACACCCTCACCCTCTTTTCTTCTTCTCTCCCTTCTTTTGTCTAGACAGCATCGCTGGACACAATCCAACAACTCAGGTAGGTTGGAACTTGGACACCGAATCAGCAGCAATGGTAACAGCGACAGCCACAACCTCATCTCTCTCCCTCATTCTTTTTTTTTCTTTCTTTCTGTCTCTACTCCCTATCTCCCACCTCTTCTTCCTTTCTCTCTTTGCTGTTGCTGGAAGAATCTAGCAGCACTCAAAACGGTCACAAACAAGCCCCGTTTCTGGCCTGAATCGGACCCAACTCTGTTCAGCTTCAACGAGGGAGATGATCCGTTGTTAATGGCGGATGTCAAACGGGGGTTTCTCCCACCAATCTATCTTCTCCAGACTGTCCGCGAGGACCCTAGAAGGCTTATGAAAGGGTTCTTTCGAAGCTCTAAGAAGGTTTGGGAGGAGTTAGCTCGGTAGGTTCGTATGAAGGAGGAAACGGCCGCTCTCTCTTTCTCTTATTCTATTTCTTATACAACAACCTAACTTGAAAGGCTAGGATTTGCTCTAGGATGAACGACTGGGATTTGGAATGGGGAGAGCACACGGATTGCCCTCGTGGCAAGGAGGACAGTTGCTATTTTTAGAAATATGGTTTTGTAGGGTCATTTTACAGCGAGTTTTGTGTGTCCATACATGCATGAAAGTTTGATGTGAAAGTTGGGTTTTGGTCTTACGCACGTCCTCTATCAGATGGACGGTTTGGATCATCAAGGTGGGGACCAAATGGTGGGCCGTGATCAGAGATTGGGGACGCCTGTGCGTCCGCTATTGAAACCGAAGGGAGAGAGAGTTTCTCCTTTGAGAAAGCTCGGTCAAGGCAGTTTTGACTGCTTTGACAGGTACGTTGCACAGCGAGTGTGCACCAGCTGTGCGCACGCACCCCATTAGGTGGGGTCCACAGTGATGTTTTTAAGAAATCCTCTCCATCCATTCCACTTGTAAGGCCAAATAAAGGCCCTTGACCAAGGATGGGGCAGATCTAAAATTTAGGTGGGCCATACTCTCAGCTATAGGCTCTAATTGAGGGTTTCCGCTGAATTGGCGATCAGATCGTCCTGAACTTGGACCTCAACGATTAAGATGGTCCTAGGGATTTATTCAAGCACCCAGGACCACCCAATCTATGATTTTTGATCATTAAATGGTTTTATTAGGGTTAATTCAACATTCATTATTTATTATTATCATTACTATTTTTATTATTTTTATTATTAATTATTTTATTTACATATCTTGTCATATATAATTTATATTATCACAATTCGTAAATATATATAAATTATATGAATATCAGTAGCAGAAATTAGTATACATATTATTTGTATGGTCATATATGTGTTAGGTTTTAAATTTTATATAAGTCATTAAGTTGTTTGAAATATGTTACTCATTATAAATTTTTCCAGTATATTTTATTTTTATGTATTATAGATTATATGGTTTGTAATTTATATTAATGATATTACAAGTATATGCATATAATATGGATTATAGTTATATATCGTTCTAATATGAACTTTAAATATTTATAAAATATATAAATAATATTTCATAATACATATATTTAAGTAGTATTATTTTTCGTATTCATATTAAATTAAATTAAATGGTAACACCTGAGTACGGGAAAGTACGGGGTGTTACAAATGAGTACGAGTTCAACCACTACCATAGACATGAATTAAGATGAGGACTCTCCTAAACTAAGACCCAACGGGCAACTTTATAGATAGAAAATTTAAGCCTTTCAATGATGGACATTTCCTAAGCTTTTAGAGTGATCGGACTACGGAGTTATTGAAATATACAACTGCGAAACATTCGTAGCTTGACCCAATTCTCAATCCTGGGCGACTACCAATGGACTCACTACTTGACTGAGCAGAAGACCAGAAGCCATCAGGACTAGGAAGGGATACAATGGGCTTTCTACCCTGGCCAGGTAGATGATCAATGTATCGGGATCAAGCCCACTATAATCGTCTCTCCGTGTTGGTCAAACATTGAAAACAACTATCTTACTCTCAATAGATGGGAATCGTCGTCAAGACTCCAAATAGGGAAAGAAACCATTGTAGCAAACCATTGGGGTATAAGCATGAGACAAAGAAATAAGTTTTTAAGGGGGGGGGGTAGACTAAAATGAACCAGAATAATATGGACAATATACACCCTACCACGCTTCTAACCTTGAAATAAATAAAACTTAGGTAAATGAAATAATCAAATTGTTATTTATTCCTCTTAGGCAATTTCGGGGACGAAATTAATTTAAAGGGGGGTAGATTGTAACATCTCAGATTTTTTCCAACCTGGTGATAGATGTCCTCAGGCAATGGGTCGATCCTAACACCTGATTAACTTCTCAAATGCTCGATTCAAAAGTCTCAAATCCCTTTTCAAACCATTTTCTTTAAAATCTCACATTTCCTTCAAAATATCACATTTCACTACCTCGTCCTTCAAAATTTTCTACGTGCTTTCATATTAGACACAAATCTTAAAGTTTAGGTGATGAAGAACAATACTTTAGAAATCTGTACAAAGATCCGTGTGCCACCTCAGGCAGAAATTGCTCAGGATCAAATCCTGTAGAAATGAGACAGTAACTAAGTACTAAACTAGATTAGCTAAAAAATCCACTTGATCCACTTTAAATACGATCTGCAAGACCCAAAACTTGTAGAATCATTGACGCTAGGTAACCCTAAAATCTAGGATTAATCTCATTACCCAGTTGCTCTCGGGAGCAACACGAAACTCCGTATCAGATCTGGACCGCACATCGAAAGTCTGATTAATACGAAGTTAAACGGTTAGGACCGCCTTATTGGGCTTGACAACCATCTCAAAAATCAAATCTAAATAGTGTCGCACGACTATTCGCTTGAGCACGGCGTGAAGAGTGTGAGAAAACATAGATTTCTTTAGAAATTGGGTCTCATTTCAGTAATCTGAGACTTGTCACTTGCGGGCCTATTATAAGAAATTAGACTGTCAGAATCTGACCCAAATACACCCTCAGATTAGGAAAAATTTCATACACATGGCAGTGTACTTGTGGCCCTGATGGAGTCTTAGCGACCGTTGAACTGAAACTGGTCTGCCACAGGCGATCTGTAAATCCGATCGGACTGAAAACATAACTCGACCTAGATCCAATGTCTGTGAGCTAAAGTCCAACCTTTAGCTCGAGGGGGGCTTCCAGAAGTCCTCCATTGAGACGGAACAACCTCACTTTGGTTATAACCTAAGTATACCTTGACCTGGAGTCTATTTTAGTGATGTTTTAGCCTATATAAGGACCTTAAAACCTCTCTCATTCAGCCCATAAGAATTTGAGAGAAACCCTAGGAGAGGGAAGAGAGAAAAGAGAGAGAAAGTGTGAGAGTTGTGGGAACATCTCCCTGCCACTCTACCCTGCTGCTATCCATGCCTAACCACATCATTCTTATCGCTTTCCTGGCGTTTTCAACTTCGTTTCTAGGTAAGAAACCCTAACCCTAATCTGATCTAGGGTTATGAACATTGTAAATGATGAAATAGATAATCTATTTCATTCTATAGGTTTGCCAAACTGGCGTATACTAAAGCTTAGTGAATCTATCGAGTCTGTTACGATTCTACGACATAAGGTTCGGACTTTAGATATATTGGTTATGGTTTTCAATGCTTTTAATGTCAGATAATGACAGATTCATGATCTGCATGTAATTGCACATGTACAAAGTGTTGTTCGTTTTATTTTTCGATTATACGTTATCTATATTGAATATACTATATTCCTTGTATTTGTAGAAAATACCGTATACGTACAAATTTAAAAGTATGTTTGCCATGATAAATGATTGTATGAACATGCTATATATGAGTATAATACTTACTCGATGTTCACTCCCCAAGTATAGGGTTGTGATGTAGTAATAAACTCGGTAAGATCGAGGTCGAATCCCACGAGGACTGGTCGTCACAAATCAAATCTATGATTCACCTTAACTAATCCAACGATTAATGTAGCGAATTGTTAACACAAATTTATGGAAAATAACTATTGAGAGTAAGGAAGAAAATTCAATCAGAGAGAGCACTAGGACTTTCGAATCCACCCCTAATTATCCCAACCCTTGTTTTGTCTGTTAATTCACTTTAATTTAGATTGATCCAACTTATCTAGAGAAAGCACAATCAGTGTCCTTAAACGGGCATACAGATTGTCTAATTCCTTCAAGCAATGCCATGAATAACATATCCCATGTCCAAATTGGGCATATGGAATATGCGATTCAAGAAAGCACCGCTGCTTTTTCCTCTATAGGAACCATTCATAATCGACACAAGTACCTAGATAAGCATCCGACCACATCCATGCATAGACTCTGATCAAAGTTGATAGATGGAGAAGTATAGAATTTAAAGCAATCAAGCACACTAGGGAAAGAAACAAACCAATCTAATTAAAGTAAAATCAACATAGAACAAGAGTATTCAAATTAGGGTTTCATCTCACTTTAGCCGAGATTAGTTACCCATAAAATCCATTAAACAGATGGATAAATAAAATTCAATAACAAACATCAAACCAATTTCTCTCTTTCTTCTTTCTTCTTTTTCTTCTCTCCTTTGCTCTAGATCCGAATTCTCCACTTTTTTTAATTTCTCAATGCCCTTCCTCATGTTTTGCAACTCTTTTTATAGCCGATGGAGTGGGGCCGGAGTGGTGAAATTCGGATTTGGGAAGTCGTCGCATGAGCAAAAAAATTCCTTTTCGCAGCCCAAGTTCAGACCTCAAAACACCATACTTTCCTCGTTCAAATTCCAACAAATACCGTCCCTTAGGACTTTCTTGGGTCCTCTACATGATGTGACGGTTCAGATCGCCATATGATCAAAGATGGTGGCCCACAACCGCCTGAAAACCGGATTTCCAAATTTGTGCAAAACTTTCGTACCCTTTCGCTGTCGTGATCGGTGGGCCCCATGGAAGTGTTTTCTGGGAAATCTACCCCGTCCATTGGATTCAGGACAAAATTTCAGTCAAGAATAGGTAGTTTTAAACATCCAATGATGTGTCCCGGAGAAGAAAACACAAAAGATCGATTTGGACGTTGCAGAGCAAAAATGCCCTTTTGTGGCCTCTCTCAGCACGCACACGTGTGTACGCATGGGAGCAAAGTAGTAGCATGGTTTTGTAGTGCTCAAGCCCATCTTCAAGATGGACGGATTGATCGGCCGGAAGGGACACGTGTGGGGCCCACTGCCGTTCGCAAAACGGACCAGCAGCGTCCGTTCACTGACGCTAGAGCAGGGACACGAGCTACCTGCGCTGCGAAAATGGTGGGGCCCACGTTGTGGTTTTTCTCGAAAATCCAGCCCGTCCACCAAATTCCTCTCGAAAAACCGTTCGAAAAGGGATAGTTCTGGTGCCCATTGATGCGGTCCACCTGATTGTCTGTTCCACCGTCCAATATGTGTTGAACGGTTAAAAAAAAACAATATTCGTTGTCTTCAGCACTGCCACCTAGGCGATGTTAATATGGACATTGGAAAGCTAATGGACGGTCTAGATTGTCCATTTGGACAATGGGTGGGGCCCACAACTGTCCGTAAAATCGGCCGCCCGTCGGTTTGCTACGCGACCCAAAAATAAGGAAATTTCCTTTTTTTAAAAGTCGGTCGCGGTGCAAATGGCCGACGCCTTAAGTTGATTTGGTGCGGCTCGGGCATAGTGCACAATGCACGTTCGCTTCTTATGGAGGGCCTACTGTGATGTTTTCGAGAAATCCAAGCCGTCCATACTATTTCTCATATCATTCAAACCGTCTAGGTAAATTTTGAAGAAGTTCCAGATATCAGGTGGGCCTTAATCAACGGTTTATGGACTGATCTGTCAGTTGGGGCACTTCCCTAGTGATCCGAGGGCTGAAATTTGAAATGTACGGTTAATTTATGTCCCTAATCCCATGTATAAAGTTTCGAGCCAATTGGATGGAGGGAACCATGTGATCTTTCATTCTGTACCAATTTCAGGCCTCTTTAAACGTGAACGGCTTGATTTCCTCGGGTCCCTGACATGTAAATTCTTCAATAGTGGTCCTCTGAGGTTCATCCCGTGCTCTGGTAATTTCGAAGCATCAAATCCATCCTTTTAACATCATTTTTCAATACACGCTCCTGATTTCATCCTGTAATAAAAACACAATTAAAATATGGCATTAAGCATTATCATGTACATAAAATTAGGTACTAATCAGGGTCTAATATGCAATATACGACCCTCATCACAACCCCCAACCAGCATTTTGCTAGTCCCGAGCAAAACATGCGAAAAATAATTTCAGAAATAAAAGACAATTCCTGTAAACTCAAGTGACGGGTGAACAGATAATTGAGATGTGAAACTCCCACGATTCATGCATTGTGAGTGGAATTTTTCTCCTGGAATGAAGTTCACTGTAAATTTCATAATCAAGTTCAAAAAATTAAGACATGAATTAGAATAATCCTAACACATTGAGTTTCATGAGTGTATAGTGTCATCTCAGCTTTCAACCATTAAGAGATTCAATTGTCAATTTCATGATATCATTGGTAATTAACAACGAAGCTCATGTCACCCAAAACTGGAACCACACTTGCCTTACAGATTAACCTTTCATTCTACCATTTTTTTGATTTTCTTTATGAATAGTATGCCAAGGAGGAGAATCAAATCTGCATGTAACGCCCCGGATTTTTGCCAACTTGGGATTAGACATCCTTAGGCAATGGGTCAATCCTAGATCATTTTCTTCCCAAATCCCACCTTTCACTACCTTGTGCTTTCAATTTTTCAAAGCACCTTCGCCCTAGACACTATCTTAAACTAGCTAAGTAGTATAACTTGGATCACTTTATATACAAACTACAATGGACTAAGTTCCACCTCAGACGAAAAAATCACTTAGATTAAATCCTTTAGAAATTTGACAAAGTGAACTCGGTGTTAAACTAGATTAGCCATGAAATCCATTTGAATCGCTTTAAATACGATCTGCAAGACCCAAAACTTGCGAAGCATTGACGCTTAGGTTACCCTAAAGTTTAGAACCAAACTCATTTCCCGTCTGCTCTCTGAATGAAACGAAACTTCGTATTAAGTCTAGATCGTACATCGGGAGTCCGATTAACCCGAAGCTAAGGAACTAGGACCGCCCTCCGGGCTTAACAATCATCTCAAAATCAGCCTTATCCGATGTTCCACGGCCATTCGTTTCGAATCGGAGCGAGGTAGTGTGAAAGACACTATTCATAAGCCAAATTAAATATCCGGAATAGTGATCTGCATCGTTCGTTGACGCGTCGCCATAAGCAACCTGACCGTCGAATCGGACCAAATTACACCCTCGGATTAAGAAAAATTTCAGAACATTTACATGTACTTGGAATTTCGATCGTGGCCCACCGACCGTCGAACTGAAAGTGGTCCGCCACGTGTGATCTCGCGTATCCGAATGAGTCAAAAACGTAATCCCACGTAGATCCATCGATGGTGAGCTTAAGTCTGACGTTTGGCTCAAAGAGGGCCACCAGAACTTCCCTTTTGAGCTGGAAAAGCGTCGAAAATCTTATATAGGCAGTACCCATGAACCTAAGTCTATTTCCGTAATGTTTGAGGCTATAAAAGGGCCTTAGAGCACCCTCTCTCACAGCCATACGAATTTGGGTTTTGGGAGAGAGAAAAGAGAGAGAAAAGAGAGAGAAGGACTTGGAGATCGTTGCCGATCTTCCTCCACCTGCACTGGCTTGCTACACGGTCTACACCTCTCTATTCTAGACGATTTCCCGGCGTTCTCCGCCTCATTTGAAGGTAAGAGAACCTAACCCTAGGTCTGATTTGCGGTGGAATCGAGGTGGGATGTATACCGACTAACCGATTCCGCTCTTTAGGCTAGAAATCGCCCGTAGACGGAAGATCTATCACCCTTGCTGATTCGTTCCGTTTCCAAAGGCAAAGGTGAGGACTTTAAGCTTATAAGTTACGGTTTTCAACGCTTTCAATGTCAGATAATGGTAGATTCATGATCTGCTTGCAATTGCACATGTACAAAGTGATTTCCGTTTCCTGTTTTGATTAGCGGTGTGAAATATGAAATTTCACATATTCTAGGTATACGTAGAAATACCGTATACGTATTTTTTTTGGATAATTGTTTGACATGTTTATTTAATGTTTAATTATATAACATATGAATAAAATACTAGTTTGGCGAAAGAGATCGCCAAAATATAGGTTCCTTTGTAAATGTGCCGTATGTTGAAAATACGTATTGTAGAAATACCGTATACGTATTTCTTTTGGAATAATGTTTGACATATGTATTTAATGTATGATTATACAATACATGATTAAAATACTAGCTTGGCGAAAAGAATCGCCGAAATCTATCATGTATGTCGAAATTGGGTACACGTGGAAGTACCCTATACGTATAAAATTCGCTGATGTGTTTGCTATGTTTAATTGTTGTATGAATATGTTGTATATGTATAAAATACTAGCTCGGTAACGGGACAACCCTAGTACACCCTTCTCTAGCATACGTCATGTATGTTGAAATAGTGCATTCCAAGTGTTGGTGAAATTGCTTGTGAGTGTAAGTACTTAAGTGTTAGAACCTTAGGTCGGTGCTGAGATGGAATTCTCAACTAACCTAGATACATGTATGATTACCTCCATGAGGTTGTCCACTTAAACCGCGTACTTGTAATACGTGTGTTTGTATTTAGTGTTTCATAATATGCTTACAACATGCTTTATATCATGCTTTATAATATGCTTATAACATGCCTACTAGCATGTTTGAATTACTTTATTTATCATTCTTGAATTACTTTGTGCTTTACTCTACATGCTATGGATGACAATTGATTGTGCTTGGGGCTATGATTATAGTCCAGACAATCGGTACTAGATTGGAGATCGTGGTTGAGTTTCATGTCGCCACGTGAGATGTGTTCGTCGAACTCAAGTCGTACTTCGGTTGGCGATAGTGGTTGGCCACGCGAAGTGCTTATGCACTTCATGTCGTTCAACTTGTTGTGCGCTCGAGCTAGCTGAGCTCGTCATGTAACCCGATTTGTCTTATGTATGTTCACCATGTTTGGTCACTAATGCTTGAACCTAGGGTACCAAACTTACCAGTGAAATCCCGTTAACCATGGTACCTCGATCCGCTAAGACTCATGAGCCGGGCATGGTGGTATGGGACACCGTGGTCGCGCTGTCGGCCTACACTGATAAGGTGATGGGGGAGTGGTACAGTCTTTGTGTGTACAGCCCTGGCAGCCCTTTGTAGTGACCGCGAGCATACTCTGAAGTTGCAGCGTGCCTTAGGGTTCGCCGCGATATATAGAGTATGAACTAGGCTGTTTCGTATAGTTGTATCGTGATGAATCGTTTAAGGGGTGATGGGGAGTGGTGCAACCTTTGTGCGTAACGCCACGGCGACCTCTGCAGTGACCTAGAAAACACACCATCGTCGATATTAACTAGACCGACGACCCTAGATTGGATCATGTTTGATATGATACAAGGGAGGTACCTTAGTTTCCCAATCCCGCCGTTTGAAATGGACTAATAAAACTCAGGTAATCATGCTCATCATGCATTGCATGTGCCCGGAAGATGTGGAGCACTGTGGGATGTAAGCATGCGCGAACGTGAGATGGTGTCGCATGAGGGAGGGTGTGGTGAGGGCATCCATCATACCTGCATTCATACTTGCATTAATCAGAGTAACTAGGAGTGTTTGATTTACTGCTTTATCATTACTGCTTGACTGTATTGATAGCATGTTAACTTATGTCTTATTGTTCCACTGAGTTAGCTACTCACTCCCACGTTACGATCTGTGTTGTACACACCAAACAGATTTGTTGAGTTTCAGGTGATGGCGATGCTTGTGAAGCAGAGCCGGACTACTTCTATGGTGATGAGGAGGAGTTCTCCTATCATGAACTCTCTGACGGGTCTCTGAAGACCTGATACTGTATTGACGGGGTTATGGTACTGGGATAGAAGACAGTAAACTTACACATTTGGTATATTTCAGAACTGTCCTTGTAATTATTTAACCTGGTAATGTTATCACACTCTGGAGACTCATCATAGTTTATATATTTTATCTATCTATCATAGTCTTCCGCTTGCAAAATTAAATGTCTCTGGAGTATGATATGTTGTTTTGGCTTAATCTCACTCATGTTCACTACTCTAATACAGTCAACATTCAATCATCATTCATTTTGTTGCATAAGTGATGTTCTGGAACTCGAGAGTTGAGTTACTACTCGACCCCCGATTTTCAGGGCGTTACAAGATGGTATCAGAGCATGATTTTGATTAAACCGGACCTGGGTTATGGTCACACTACGCACTCTGACGCACTCTGACTTAGGAGGGAGCGACGGAATGTAGAAACAGTCTTAGACATCCCTGTTCCGTCTAGCGGCTAGTTCAATGAAAACGAACGCCGAAATCGAGTCTGTATTCAACCATGGTCGCACGGGTCGACCTTAAAACATTCCTAGGCCGTCTATCAATGAGTCTAGATTACAATCCGCTTCACCCTAACCGTTGACCATCGGTAGAATATAGGATAGGCGTGATGAGGATAACTACTCCGAATCCTCGAAACTTCTCTCGACTCCTCAGAGACTTCTCGAATCCATGAGGAAAGAAAGCAGAGACTAGAAATAAATTCTAAGAAATCCAAAATTGGTTAATGAATGAAAAAAAAAAATGAGTTCACAACCCTTTAAATAGGAATGCCAAGCAATGGTAAAGAAATCGAAAAACAAACTACAACTAAAACTCCTAGAATTCGCGACTTACCATAAGGTGGTGATGTCTCCTAGTGCGCAAAGTTTTCAGCCAAGAATAATAAGTGTCTTATTTGACTTCACCAAACCATTCTCCTAATCATTCTAAACTCTTTTCTCATTGGGCACAACTCCTAAAGCCCAACGGATGAAGAGAAATCAAACTAACACTACTATTTTGGCAAAACGAAATTGAAACGGAAATGACTGTCAATCGGAGGCTTTTTTCGCAATTCCGGGCTGCGCAAACCCAAAGATAGCTGGGTTGGCTGGCTTCATTAGCTCGTTCTACCCCAAATTCATATATTTTACGTCAGATAACTCTTCCGGATTACGAGATATGTTCGGTTGTCTTAACTATCCGAAATGAAGCGAATCGGGATCGGGGGCTAAACGGAGCACTTCCGAGGGATCCGGTGGGACCCAGCAATTTTGGGGCCCAGGGGACTGGAGGAACACGTCCCCACCGCGGCGGCGCGGTTCCGGCCAAGTCCGACCGCGGCGCCACCGCGCCACCGGCGGCGGACCGCGGTCCGGTGGCCCATCTGAGGTGGTTCCAGGGCTGGGGTTGGTCGGCCCGACCTCCCCTACCCCCTGGCACGGCGGTTTTGGCTGGGGTTTCCAATTTTTAGGTCTGGAGCCCCCCTCTCTCTCACATCTTCCCTTCCAAATGCCCTCCCCTTCTATTTCCGATTTTCTCCCTCAAATCTTTCCTCCAGTCTTTCAACCCCCCATTTTTATCCATAACTCACCCGCTCCCATCGATCACAACATCCTAGCCACCTACCCTACCCTTCCTTTCATGTTTGAGCTCTCATCTCCCCCCATTAAGGCTCAAACCGTGTGATGCCAAACCTACCTCATTTCTCCCTTTTACCTTCTACATTCCCTACCTTTTTGGCATTCACAATCCCCGCTGTTGAGGCTCAAGTCCATGGAGAACCAAAAACTCCAAATTTCTATTTCCTTATCCTCATTTTCCATGGCTCTATCCGAGCTCATCCATATGTTGTCTTGTAGTTTGCGTGGGCTACTATCGTAGGGTGGTTCTGTTTTCCTGATGATAGGTGTAGTAGTTGGTAGAATGTTCAAGGTATTTGAGGACGTTTAGGGTCCGTTCGGCCAAATTACATTAGGTAAGTTTACGGTGGATAGAATTGTAAGAGTAATAATAAATGTGTATGTAGGGTATGGCCCCTGGATTGGGTGTATCCTATGTCTTCCGACACCATGTTTAGAACGTAAGCAATTAAGAGTAAATTCCGAGAATTCCTTTCCAATAACACTTAGAAATTTTCCTATCGTGGGTATGAAAAATCCCATCTCACACTTTCCGACACAAGGCTCATTTTTCCAAAGCCTATATCATTAATTTTAATCCCCACCCACCCTCCTACCAAACATGACATTCCTAATCCTGCGGTAGGGTTAGTAATGCAATCCCATTTAGTACAACTTAAGACCACTGGCCAAATAGTGTTGAAATGATAAAGTCCTTGATACACATTAACCCACCACACTCGATAGTTTAAGCTTTTGGAGTAAATGGTTGTTTGACAAATAGACTCTTACAGTTTTGGACCTAGAGCGATACTCCTAGTTTTCGACAGATCTGATCATATAGGAAATCCAACAAATTAATAATACAAACCCCAAGATCTTCTTAGCCGATGTGAGCATGTGTGAAATGCTCGAGCGTCAAGTACAGACAACTCAATTCCACTTAGACAACATTTGACCCTACACGATGAATAATTTCTTGTATTAGAAATGATCTAAAATCATCTAGTGTGTAAGCATAGACTTTAGATTACAACTGGTGGATTACCGCTACTCATCAGTTGAGCCTAGGCTGCTGATTAGACTAAGAAATGTAAACAACTAACAATGTTAAGATAATTGAGTGATAGACGTAGTTAATTGGCTTGGATAGGTTGGAGCGAGACCCCGTTCCGTTGTTGAATCCCCTTAATACTTTAGGCTTCCTTAGTAACTCTCAGGGAGCTTGTTTGACGTAGAAACTATTCACGATTAGAGGAAACCTATTTATCCCTTGGATTCAATGTTAGGTCCAATCAATACAACCCTTAGAATTTCCTTCTCAAGGACTTAGTACAACCGGAACACGGAGTAGAGAAACTATATATAAGCGAGGTATTCGCGGTTTGAATCGAATCCTCAATCCCGGTAGTGACCAATGAACCCTATGCTCGATCAAGCGGAAGGTCGGGATCGCCCAGGATTAAGGACTGACCGACGACGATTTTCTCGTCTTCGCGAGGTAGAAGGTCTATGTATCCCACTCGCACCCACTACGCAACTTTCTTCCGTGTTGGCTTGACTACTTACAACCAAAAGTTTATAACTTTGTCTTTGAGAAGTGTGAGAATATATAGCCAATAGAAATATTTCCTTTTAGGCCTAAGGTATTGCCCAAATGGGCAACCGACAGCTAGGAATTAGGTCCCAAATCGCATGCCATGTCGGCATACATATTGTGCATATGAACGTAGAAAGATAGCCTGCCTATTAAGCTAGACATGATTAAATAGGATAAGTCTGGACCGTGACAAAATTGCTTGGTAGAATCAGGCATCTCGCTACAAACTCACACCTGACCCGAATCAACCACAATACCTTTCATCTTTAGCTCCTTTCTATGACCATAGGTATCAATGCCATAATACACAACATTGATGAAAAGAAGATCAACGTAGTGGGAGATCGCATCTCATTTCATGTCAAGGATAGATCCTAAACTACACCTTGTTCCGATATACGGAGCAGGACATAAATCTTGAGCCTTGAGGGTGAAAATAAAGTTTTAAGGGGGGTAGAATATTATGATCCTAATCTAGTTAGGTTACCTATTGCATCTCTTGATCTGGGTGGCACAGCGAAAGCATGGTGGACCCTACTCCACTGGCCCAGGATCGAAACGGTGCTCGTTAACATGCACACATTATAGAAGCCCTAACAAGTTCTACTATGAAAATGTTTTAGGATGATCTAGTAAGATTTGATTCACCCTTCCCTGGGACGTAAATAATATCGAGGACTCGCTTAGACTAAGACCTAAAGGGTAACCTTAGACATAGACAATTTGAGCCTTTCAATGATGGACATTCCCTACTCTTAGAGAGTGATCGTACCACGGAGTTACTGAAATATACAACTGCGAAACATCCGCGGCTTGACCCAATTCTCAATCCTGGGCGATTACCAATGGACTCACTGCTTGGCCGAGCAGAAGACCAGGATCCACCAGGATTCGGAAGTGATACGATGAGCTTCCTACCCTGGCCCGGTAGATGATCGATGTATCGGGATCGAGTCCACTATTACCGTCTCTCCGTGTTGGTCAAACAATGAAAACAGCTGTCTTACTCTAAATTGATGGGAGTTGTCGTCAAGACTCCAAATAGGTAAAGAAATAAATTCTAGCAACCCATCAGGGTATGAGAAATGGATAAAGAAATAAGTTTTAAGGGGGTAGACTAAAATGAACTAGCTAGTACATACCCTACCACGCGTAAGCAACTTGAAATCCATAAAACTTAGGCAAAGGAAATAATTAAATCTTTCCTTATTACCCTTAGCCAATTTCGGGGACGAAATTTTGTTTTAAGGGGGGTAGATTGTAACGCCCCGGATTTTTGCCAACTTGGGATTAGACATCCTTAGGCAATGGGTCAATCCTAGATCATTTTCTTCCCAAATCCCACCTTTCACTACCTTGTGCTTTCAATTTTTCAAAGCACCTTCGCCTAGACACTATCTTAAACTAGCTAAGTAGTATAACTTGGATCACTTTATATACAAACTACAATGGACTAAGTTCCACCTCAGACGAAAATCACTTAGATTAAATCCTTTAGAAATTTGACAAAGTGAACTCTGTTAAACTAGATTAGCCATGAAATCCATTTGAATCGCTTTAAATACGATCTGCAAGACCCAAAACTTGCAGTAAGCATTGACGCTTAGGTTACCCTAAAGTTTAGAACCAAACTCATTTCCCGTCTGCTCTCGAATGAAACGAAACTTCAGATTAAGTCTAGATCGTACATCTGAGTCCGATTAACCCGAAGCTAAGGAACTAGGACCGCCCCTCGGGCTTAACAATCATCTCAAAATCAGCCTTATCCGATGTTCCACGGCCATTCGTTTCGAATCGGAGCGAGGTAGTGTGAAAGACACTATTCATAAGCCAAATTAAATATCCGGAATAGTGATCGGCATCGTTCGTTGACGCGTCGATGATAAGCAACCCGACCGTCGAATCGGACCAAATTACACCCTCGGATTAAGAAAAATTTCGAACATTTACATGTACTTGGAATTTCGATCGTGGCCCACCGACCGTCGAATCGAAAGTGGTCCGCCACGTGTGATCTGCGTATCCGAATGAGTCAAAAACGTAATCCCACGTAGATCCATCGATGGTGAGCTTAAGTCGACGTTTGGCTCAAAGAGGGCCACCGAACTTCCCTTTTGAGTGGAAAAGCGTCGAAAATCTTATATAGGCGAGACCCCATGAACCTAAGTCTATTTCCGTAATGTTTGAGGCTATAAAAGGGCCTTAGAGCACCCTCTCTCACAGCCATACGAATTTGGGTTTTGGGAGAGAGAAAAGAGAGAGAAAAGAGAGAGAAGGACTTGGAGATCGTTCGATCTTCCTCCACCTCGCACTGGCTTGCTACACGGTCTACACCTCTCTATTCTAGACGATTTCCTGCGTTCTCCGCCTCATTTGAAGGTAAGAGAACCTAACCCTAGGTCCGATTTGCGGTGGAATCGAGGTGGGATGTATACCGACTAACCGATTCCGCTCTTTAGGCTAGAAATCGCCCGTAGACGGAAGATCTATCACCCTTGTCGATTCGTTCCGTTTCCAAAGGCAAAGGTGAGGACTTTAAGCTTATAAGTTACGGTTTTCAACGCTTTCAATGTCGTATAATGGTAGATTCATGATCTCGCTTGCAATTGCACATGTACAAAGTGATTTCCGTTTCTGTTTTGATTAGCGGTGTGAAATATGAAATTTCACATATTCTAGGTATACGTAGAAATACCGTATACGTATTTTTTTTGGATAATTGTTTGACATGTTTATTTAATGTTTAATTATATAACATATGAATAAAATACTAGTTTGGCGAAAGAGATCGCCAAAATATAGGTTCCTTTGTAAATGTGCCGTATGTTGAAAATACGTATTGTAGAAATACCGTATACGTATTTCTTTTGGAATAATGTTTGACATATGTATTTAATGTATGATTATACAATACATGATTAAAATACTAGCTTGGCGAAAAGAATCGCCGAAATCTATCATGTATGTCGAAATTGGGTACACGTGGAAGTACCCTATACGTATAAAATTCGCTGATGTGTTTGCTATGTTTAATTGTTGTATGAATATGTTGTATATGTATAAAATACTAGCTCAGAACGGACAACCCTAGTACACCCTTCTCTAGCATACGTCATGTATGTTGAAATAGTGCATTCCAAGTGTTGGTGAAATTGCTTGTGAGTGTAAGTACTTAAGTGTTAGAACCTTAGGTCGGTGCTGAGATGGAATTCTCAACTAACCTAGATACATGTATGATTACCTCCATGAGGTTGTCCACTTAAACCGCGTACTTGTAATACGTGTGTTTGTATTTAGTGTTTCATAATATGCTTACAACATGCTTTATATCATGCTTTATAATATGCTTATAACATGCCTACTAGCATGTTTGAATTACTTTATTTATCATTCTTGAATTACTTTGTGCTTTACTCTACATGCTATGGATGACAATTGATTGTGCTTGGGGCTATGATTATAGTCCAGACAATCGGTACTAGATTGGAGATCGTGGTTGAGTTTCATGTCGCCACGTGAGATGTGTTCGTCGAACTCAAGTCGTACTTCGGTTGGCGATAGTGGTTGGCCACGCGAAGTGCTTATGCACTTCATGTCGTTCAACTTGTTGTGCGCTCGAGCTAGCTGAGCTCGTCATGTAACCCGATTTGTCTTATGTATGTTCACCATGTTTGGTCACTAATGCTTGAACCTAGGGTACCAAACTTACCAGTGAAATCCCGTTAACCATGGTACCTCGATCCGCTAAGACTCATGAGCCGGGCATGGTGGTATGGGACACCGTGGTCGAGGCGTGTCGGCCTACGCTGGGGCTACGTGCCTCCCGTGTGACCAAAGTGAGCAACTCAACTCGTGAGCCGATTATGGTGGTATGGGACACTATATTCGCGCCGTCGGCCTACACCGATAAGGTGATGGGGGAGTGGTACGCAGGTCTTTGTGTGTACACCACAGCGTTCCCTTTGTAGTGACCGCGAGCATACTGGTTGCGGCGTGCCTTAGGGTTCGCCGCGATATATAGAGTATGAACTAGGCCTGTTTCTGTATAGTTGTATCGTGATGAATCGTTTAAGGGGTGATGGGGGAGTGGTGCAACCTTTGTGCGTAACCCTGACAGCCTCTGCAGTGACCTAGAAAACACACCATCGTCTGATATTAACTAGGACTGACGACCCTAGATTGGATCATGTTTGGATATGATACAAGGGAGGTACCTTAGTTTCCCAATCCTGCTGTTTGAAATGGACTAATAAAAACTCGGTAATCATGCTCATCATGCATTGCATGTGCCTGGAAGATGTGGAGCAATGTGGGATGTAAGCATGCGCGAACGTGAGATGGTGTCGCATGAGGGAGGGTGTGGTGAGGGCATCCATCATACCTGCATTCATACTTGCATTAATCGTGAGTAACTAGGAGTGTTTGATTTATCGCTTTATCATTCTTGCTTGATCCGTATTGATAGCATGTTAACTTATGTCTTATTGTTCCACCGAGTTAGCTACTCACTCCCACGTTACGGGACGGTGTTGTACACACCAAACAGATTTGTTGAGTTTCGGTGATGGCGATGCTTGTGAAGCAGAGCCGGACTACTTATGGTGATGAGGAGGAGTTCTCCTATCATGAACTCTCCGACGGGTCTCCTCAAGACCCGACATCAGATTGTATTGACGGGGTTATGGTAGTCTTGGGATAGAAGACAAGAACTTACACATTTGGTATATTTCAGAACTCATCCTTGTAATTATTTAACCTGGTAATGTTATCACACTGAGACTCATCATAGTTTATATATTTTATCTATCTATCATAGTCTTCCGCTTGCAAAATTAAATGTCTCTGGAGTATGATATGTTGTTTTGGCTTAATCTCACTCATGTTCACTACTCTAATACAGTCAACATTCAATCATCATTCATTTTGTTGCATAAGTGATGTTCTGGAACTCGAGAGTTGAGTTACTACTCGACCCCCGATTTTCAGGGCGTTACACTGCACCTATAGGGAGCAAACCTATGGTGAAAACTTGTCGCCTAAATCTTTTCTCATGTCAACTATAAGGAATCGAATCTTCATCTATAGGGAGCAAACCTATGATGACGATTATGCGACTTAATCTTTCAATTCTTCTTTATAGACTGATGCAAAAAAATTTTTTTTTCAGGCTGGTTCCTTTCATGCTTAGTGATTACCATGTTATCAATTAATATCGAACTGAAAACTTAATGTGTAACCGAGATCTGATATGTGAAATCATGGCTCAATCAATGTTTACAACTTCTAATCATGGATTAACCATTCAAACTTAACTGGGAAATCTACCAGACAACTGAATCCAAGAGTCATAAATTACTCACATTTTGTATCTTGTAATTTCAAAATCACAACTATCCTTCAAATTCACTTCACAATTTTTGCTCAAGACTAAGAAAATACTGATTAGGTAACCTAATCTCCCACCCCCAACCTAAAATCTACATTGTCCTCAATGTAAAAGAAATAAGCATGCAATGCACATGAGACAACGAAAAGAAAAGAGGAGTAGGGAAAGATAGTACCTGGATGGAGAATCAAGAAGCTCTCAAAAATAGCAGCGTAAAAGCGAGTCAGAACAAGAGAGAAATCAGTAAAATAAAAGATCCTACCTATACCACTTTCGCAGGTGCTCTCGATTGCATTTAGCATATGCAACAAGCCTTTAAACCCCTAGGTTACCCCTAGTGGACGAGTTGTAGTCTCGTGAGGGTTTGCAGTAATGTTACCCACAAACATTGAACTAACTAACAAGGAAAAAGAAATCAAATGAAATGCTGGGTTGCCTCCCAGGAGCGCTAAGTTTAACGTCTTCAGCCAGACAAGAACGGACCATGAATTCATTAATCTTTAAGACCAAGGTCCGCCAAAGAACTTACCTCAACACTAATTAACCAATCCCAGACAAGTGATGCGAGTTCCCATAAACTGTGCTATCTGAAATGAGGTAATTGACACTATCATCAAACAATTTAAGGACTTCTGCTCGAACAACTTCTTCCATGTTAAGATCATGCTTCCTTTGTATTTTACGTGACATTTCCACAGCATGATCCTTACATACAGTGGGGCACACTCCTTGTATTTCTGCTATCTTCCGTTCAATTGCTGCCTTGTATGTTCGAAGAACATTAAGCAACCCGTTCTCTATTGCCTTCTCAGAGTTAGAAACTGTGCTGTCAGGAAGAGTCTCAGAAGGATGAAGAGGTTCCACCTTCGCTCTCCATTTTTCAGTCTCCAATATAGGAGTAGAGTCGAGCAATGCATTGACTTCATGGATGGGACTATCAATGTCAAAATTCATGCCCGATTGTGCTAAGCAGGTCTCAAGAGGATCTTCAAAAGATGTACGGAAGGAGTCCTGCACAAGGCTCTCGATCATGTCCACTTCAAAAATGTCATCCAAATCCGCGGGTTGTTGTCCTGCATTAAAAACATTAAGTTTAATATTCATGTTACCAAATGACAACTTCATAACTCCATTTCGGCAATTTATAATAGCATTAGATGTGGCCAAAAATGGACGACCCAAGATGACTGGGATCTGACTATGAGGATTCTGGACAGGCTGAGTATCTATAACTATGAAATCCACTGGAAAATAGAATTTATCAACCTGGATTAGCACATCTTCAATAATACCCCGGGGAACTTTGACAGATCTTATCAGCCAGTTGTAATGTTACCTTAGTCGGTTTCAACTCACCAAGTCCTAGCTGCTCATAAACCGAATAAGGTAACAAATTAACACTCGCCCCTAAATCAAGCAATGCTTTCCCGACCTTATGATCTCCTATGCCGCAAGAAATGGTGGGAGCTCCTGGATCCCTAAATTTAGGAGGAGTGTTATGTTGAATCATGGAGCTGAGCTGCTCTGCCAGGAAGACCTTCTTATGAACATTCTGCTTACGCTTTTGAGTGTATAAATCTTTAAGAAACTTAGCGTAAGGAGGGACTTGCTTGATGGCATCAAGTAACGGAATGTTGACTTGCACTTTTTTAAACACATCCAGGATTTCATCAAAGTCATTTCTTTTCTTCATTGGTGCCAGACGTTGAGGAAAAGGTGCTTTGGGCACGTAAGGTGGCACATCAGTAATTCCTGGAGAGTCAGAGAGCTTTTGAATTTTGGATGCATTGGTGTGTCTCTCTGCTTCATCTTGATCTTCCGCTTTAGAATTTGATTCATCCCTAGGCATCTCTATTCTGTTATCAATCTGTTTGCCTGACCTAAGGGTAGTGATCGATTTGGCTTGCTCATGATATTGTCCTTGGTTAGAATTAGAGCCAATCTCATACTGTCCCTTTGGATTAGCCACAGGTTGACTAGGGAACTTGCCTTTCTCTCTCACTCAATGTGGCAACTAGTTGACCCATTTGTACTTCCAACTTGGCAATGGATTGCGCATTTGCATGTAAGCTTTCTTTGGTTGGCTAGTAAGGTTTGTTGGGTGTCTTTTTGGAATTGGAGAGAACTCGCATAAAAGATGGAGTGTATCCTCAAGAGATGGTTTCCTTGATTGTGCGAGGGACTTGTTGATATTGCGAAACTGTTGGAGTTGTTGATTGCCGGCTTGAGGGTAAGGTTGCATGGGAGGATTTCCGGATGGTCCTCCTTGTTGTGGCCCTTTGCCCAAGAAAATTTGGATGCCTAGCCCAACCTGGGTTGTAAGTGTTTGAGTAAGGATCATTCCCAGGTTTCTGAAAGGTGTTCAAAGCATGAACTTGTTCAGAGAGGAATTCTGGAAATGCTGTACCAGATGGGCAAGATTGCGTAGGATGGGCAGGACTAGAACATATGGCACATGCCTCGACTTGAGCTGTTTGTGGAGGTCCATTATTTAATACCAGAGCATCAACTTTCTTTGTAAGGTTATCAAGCTTGGCGCACAGATCTGGCATGACTCCTATCTCATATATACCACCTCTCTTTTGTGGTTGGGAACTTCTTTCACCTCTATCTGAATAGTCCCATTGCTGGGAGTTTTCACACAAGGTTTCAAAGAATTTCCATGCTTCGGTATCGCTTTTGGTCATGAAGGACCCTCCACTGGTGGCATCAACCATGCGACGGTTGGGGTGTCGAGACCGTCAGTCATAAAAGTATTGCACTTGTTGCCACTTCTCAAAACCGTGGTGTGGACATTTAAGAAGCAAGTCCTTCCATCTTTCCCAACATTCATGAAAGTGCTCTCCTCTTTTTGTGTGAAATTAGTGATTTCTCTACGGAGAGCATTGGTTTTGTGAACGAGGGAAGAACTTGTTTAAGAACTTTCTAGACAATTGGTCCCATGTAGTGATAGAACCAACTTCTAGAGAATTCAACCATGCTTTCGCCTTATCCTTCAAAGAAAAAGGAAATAGGCGTAGGCGATCGAATCGTCGAGAAGTTTTGGAATTTAAAGGTGGAGCAAATGTCTAGGAATTCTTTCACATGATGATATGGGTCCTCCTTGTCCAACCCATAAAAGGAAGGCAAAGAATCAGTATGACCCCGTCTTGAGTTCAAAGTGTCTTTGCGTGGTGGTGGGCAACACTATGCATGAAGGTGCATTGAATTGGACAGGAGCTGAATAATCTCTAAGAGTTTTAGTTCCATTCTCTTCTGCCATTTCAACGGGGATGTCTTTCAATCTTCTATGGAATGTTCTTTCTATTTCAGGATCAAAAGGTGCTAGTTCTTTATCTAGAGATCTACGTCCTAGCATAAACTAAGTTATTGCAATGTAAGAAAGGAAACTAAACTAAAAAGCAACCTAAGAGAAATAAAACTAGAACTAGAAACTATGAGATTCTAAAACAAGTTAAAACTATATCAACAAGAATGGGAAGAAAGAACCCAGGAAAGGAGATGATTGATGTCAGAAGATTTAAGAAGCTCCTCCTTCACTTAGTAGCTTCCTTCCTCAATTCCTGTAAATAAAAACAAAAACAAATCAAGTTTCCTAAAATAATGCTAGAAAAATCCTAAGCAACGGTTAATTTCTAAAAAAAAAAAGTTTCTAAAACTAGAAAATAGAAAGTTACCAAATCCAAAGTTATAAAGTAGAAAATTCCTAAAAATTGAAATCCTAAATCTCAAAATAGAAAGTAGAGAGGACTGGAGAATTTAGAAAGATGTTACCAATTGGAGATCTATGTTAAAATCCTGCAAAAGAAAATAAAACAAGTTAGTTTCTAAAACAGAAAATCTAAAATTAGAAACCTTCTAAAGAACTTAAAAAAAAAAAAGTTAGTTTCTAAAAAGGAAAAAAAAAAATTTCTAAAACTAGAAAATAGAAAGTTACTTAAAAGAAGAATCTAAATCTAAAATTAGAAACTAAAAATTTCTAAAAAAATAAAATCCTAATTCTAAAAATAGAAATTAGAAAAGTAAGAAACTTAGAAGGGATTACCAAATTAGAAGTTTATTTCAGGGACCCTACAAAACAGAAATAGGTTAGTTTCTAAAATAAAGAAAATAACTCTAAGTTAGTAAAATCCTAAGCTATGAATTATGATAAGAGAGAATCCTAAATTCAATTTGGAACGAAACAGCCCCAAGAACTGGCGCCAAAAACTTGTTCACTCCCCAAGTATAGGGTTGTGATGTAGTAATAAACTCGGTAAGATCGAGGTCGAATCCCACGAGGACTGGTCGTCACAAATCAAATCTATGATTCACCTTAACTAATCCAACGATTAATGTAGCGAATTGTTAACACAAATTTATGGAAAATAACTATTGAGAGTAAGGAAGAAAATTCAATCAGAGAGAGCACTAGGACTTTCGAATCCACCCCTAATTATCCCAACCCTTGTTTTGTCTGTTAATTCACTTTAATTTAGATTGATCCAACTTATCTAGAGAAAGCACAATCTGTGTCCTTAAACGGGCATACAGATTGTCTAATTCCTTCAAGCAATGCCATGAATAACATATCCCATGTCCAAATTGGGCATATGGAATATGCAGTTCAGTAAAGCACCCTATTTCTTCCTCTATAGGAACCTGTTCATAATCAGACACAAGTACCTAGCATAAGCATCCAGACCACATCCATGCATAGACTCTGATCAAAGTTGATAGATGGAGAAGTATAGAATTTAAAGCAATCAAGCACACTAGGGAAAGAAACAAACCAATCTAATTAAAGTAAAATCAACATAGAACAAGAGTATTCAAATTAGGGGTTTCATCTCAGCCCTAGCTGAGAGATTAGTTACCCATAAAATCCATTAAACAGATGGATAAATAAAATTCAATAACAAACATCAAACCAATTTCTCTCTTTCTTCTTTCTTCTTTTTCTTCTCTCCTTTGCTCTAGATCTGGAATTCTCCACTTTTTTTAATTTCTCAATGCCCTTCCTCATGTTTTGCAACTCTTTTTATAGCTGATGGAGTGGCTGGAGTGGTGAAATTCGGATTTGGGAAGTCACGCATGCGCAAAGAAAATTCCTTTTCGCGACCAAGTTCGGGACCTCAAAACACCATACTTTCCTCGTTCAAATTCCAACAAATACCGTCCCTTAGGACTTTCTTGGGTCCTCTACATGATAGACGGTTCAGATCTGCCATATGATCAAAGATGGTGGCCCACAACCGCTGGAAAACCGGATTTCCAAATTTGTGCAAAACTTTCGCACCCTTTGTCGTGATCGGATCGGTGGGCCCCATGGAAGTGTTTTTCGGGAAATCTACCCCGTCCATTGGATTCGGGACAAAATTTCACCAAGAATAGGTAGTTTTAAACATCCAATGATGTGTCCCGAGAAGAAAACACAAAAGATCGATTTGGACGTTGCGGAGCACCCTTTGTGGCCTCATGCTTGCACACGTGTGTACGCATGGGAGCAAAGTAGTAGCATGGTTTTGTAGTGCTCAAGCCCATCTTCAAGATGGACGGATTGGATCGGCCGGAAGGGACACGTGTGGGGCCCACGCCGTTCGCAAAACGGACCAAAGAAGCCGGCGTCCGTTCACCGACGCCAGAGCGTGGACACGAGCTACTGCGGCTGCGAAAATGGTGGGGCCCACGTTGTGGTTTTTTCTCGAAAATCCACGGCCCGTCCACCAAATTCCTCTCGAAAACCGTTCGAAAAGGGATAGTTCTGGTGCCCATTGATGCGGTCCACCTGATTGTCTGTTCCACCGTCCAATATGTGTTGAACGGTTAAAAAAAAACAATATTCGTTGTCTTCTGAAGCACTGCCACCTAGGCGATGTTAATATGGACATTGGAAAGCTAATGGACGGTCTAGATTGTCCATTTGGACAATGGGTGGGGCCCACAACTGTCCGTAAAATCGGCCGCCCGTCGATTACTGTGACCGAAAAAATAAGGAAATTTCCTTTTTTTTAAAAGTCGGTCGCGGGTGCAGCGCTGACTGCCTTAAGTTGATTTGGTGCGGCTCTGGAGCATAGTGCACAATGCACGTTCGCTTCTTATGGAGGGCCTACTGTGATGTTTTCGAGAAATCCAAGCCGTCCATACTATTTCTCATATCATTCAAACCGTCTAGGTAAATTTTGAAGAAGTTCCAGATATCAGGTGGGCCCAGAATCAACGGTTTATGGACTGATCTGTCGATTGGGCACTTCCCTAGTGATCCGAGGGCCAAATTTGAAATGTACAGCTAATTTATGTCCCTAATCCCATGTATAAAGTTTCGAGCCAATTGGATGGAGGGAACCATGTGATCTTTCATTCTGTACCAATTTCAGGCCTCTTTAAACGTGAACGGCTTGATTTCCTCGGGTCCCTGACATGTAAATTCTTCAATAGTGGTCCTCTGAGGTTCATCCCGTGCTCTGGTAATTTCGAAGCATCAAATCCATCCTTTTAACATCATTTTTCAATACACGCTCCTGATTTCATCCTGTAATAAAAACACAATTAAAATATGGCATTAAGCATTATCATGTACATAAAATTAGGTACTAATCAGGGTCTAATATGCAATATACGACCCTCATCACTCGATGAAAGAATTTGCCCTAATACATGTTTTGGCTAATATACGTTATGTATGTTAATAAGTGTATTCTAAGTGTTTGTGAAAATGCTTGTATGAGTAAGTACTTAGATAATTGTGCTTTAGGTAGGTGTTGAGATAGGATTCTCAACTACCTTAGTGATGTGTATGAGTTCCTTCATGTACGGTGTTTAGTTTAACCACTTACTGGTTTATGAAATGTATGTGTTTGGATTTCCTGTTTACACTGTGTTTTATAACATACTTGTTAATATGTTTGAATTACTTGTTTATTTAACTCTGCTCTTACTACTTCACATGTTTAAGTTGTATTACATAAAAATCCGTGAAGGGTGATGGGGGAGTGGTGTAACGATTCCGTGCAACAGCCCTGACAGCCCTAAGCGGACAATATTGGATATTTGATTGTATGTTTTCAAATCTTGATCCATTACTGCTTTAACTGTTCCGTAATTGAATGTGATTGGAGCTATTGTATAATCCAGGCAATCGGTAACGGGATTAAATTCGTGGCTGAGATTCATTCGTCACGTGAGATGTGTTCGACGAAGCCGAGTCGTATTTTGGTTGGCGTTAGTGGTTGGCCACGCGAAGTGCTTATGCACTTCATGCCGTTCAACTTATCGTGCGCTCGGACTAGCCGAGCTCGTCAAGTAACCTAATCTGTCTAATATATGTTCACCATGTTTGGACGCTACTTCTTGAACCTAACGTACTAACCTTACTAGTGGAATCCCGTTAACCGTGGTACCTCGATCTGCTAAGACTCATGAGCCGGGCATGATAGTATGGGACACCATGGTCAAGCTGTCGCCCTACGCTGGGGCCACAAGCCTCCCCATAGTGACCATTGAGTAACCAGACTCGTGAACCAATTATGGTGGTATGGGACACTATATTCGAGCTGTTGGCCTACACTGCTTTTATGGGTGATGGGGGAGTGGTGCAACGATTCTGTTTAACAGCCCTAGCAGCCCTGACCGTACCCGGTGTAGTGACCTTAAGCATACTCTGAATCTGTGGAGAGGCGATGAGCCTTCCCGTAGTAAACAGAGTATAAACTAGGCCTGTATTGATAAGGTAATGGGGGAGTGGTGCAACGATTCCATATAACAGCCCTGGCAGCCCTTGCAGTGACCTATAACTGCATCATCGTATGAGATTATCTAGGATTGACGACCCTAGAATGGATCATTTTTTGGGAATGATATAAGGGAGGTACTTTAGTTTCCCAATACTGTTGTATGAAAATGACTAATAACAACTCAATAATCATGCTCATCATAGCATTGCATGTGGCTGGAAGATGTGGAGCACTGAGGGTGAAAGCATGCCGCAGACGTAAGATGGTGTCGCATGAGGGAGTATGTTGGCGAGGGCATGCACCATGACTACATTTCATACTTGCATTAACAAGAGTGCTTAGGGTTGTTGATTGTACTGCTTTATCATTACTGCTTGACTGTTTTGATAACATGTTAACCTATGCTTTACTGTTCCGCTGAGTTGATCACTCACTCCCACGTTACGGGACGGTGTTGTACACACCAACCAGACCCTGTTGTAGCTGCAGGTGCTGGCGATGCTTATGAGGCGGAGCGGGACCTTTGCGATGACAATGATATTTACTCGTGTATGCCGTATTCTGGTGACTTCATGTGAGCCGTGTCTTAATCGACGGGGTTACAGGGATGTTGACTAGAGGACCTTACACATTTGGTATATTTTGGAATTGTACTTGTAATGAATTAACCTAGTAACATTATTACACTCTAGAGACTCACCATAGTTTATATATTTTATATATCTATCATAGTCTTCCACTCACAAATTTAATTGTCTTTGGAGTATGATATGCTGTTTTGGTATAATCCCATCCATGTTTCCATGCTCTCATCATAATCATCATTATCTGTGTTGCATAAGTGATCCATTGGAACTCGAGAGTTGAGCTTTGCTCGACCCCCGATTTTCAGTGCATTACAGCTAAACTAGATTACATAGGAAATCCGCACTAATCACTTGAAATTCGATCTACAAGACCCAAAACTTGTAGAATCAGTGACGCTAGGTTACCTTAAAATCTAGGATCAATCTCATTACCCGGCTGCTCTCGAGTGCATCACTAAACTCCGTATCGGATCTGGACCGCACATTAAAAGTTCAAATAATACAAAGTTATAGAATTAGGACCCCTTTGCTAGCCTTGACAACCATCTCGAAAATCAAATCCAAATAGTGTCCCACGGCTATTCTCTTAAGCTCGGATGAAGAGTGTGAGAAAACGTAGATTTCTTTAGAAATTAAATCTCATTTAAGTAATCTGAGACTTATCACTTGCGGGCCTGATATAAGAAATCAGACCATCAGAATCTGACCTAAATACACCCTCGGATCAGGGGAAATTTCATATAAGTTGCGGTAACCATTGAACTGAAACTGGTCTGCCACGTGTGATCTGGGAACCTGACTGGAACAAAAAATTAACTTGACCTAGATCCAAGGTCAGTGAGCTTAATTCCGACCTTTGGCTCAGGGGGGGCTCCGAAAATGCTCCGTTGAGATGAAACAGATGCCCTTTGGACAAAACCTAAGTATACCTTGGGCCTGGGTATAATTTGGTGAGTTTTGGGCCTATATGAGGACCTTAAGCTCTCACTCTCTCATCTCATACGAATTTGAGAAAAACCTAGGAGAGAGAAGAGAGAAAAGAGAGAGAAAGTGTGAGAGAAGTGAGAGATTCTTCCTGATGCTCTACCCTGCTATCCTACGTGTTTAACCATCGCTATCTAATTACTTTTCCAGCGATTCCGTCTTTGTTCTTATGTAAGAAAACCTAATCCTAATCTGTTATAGGCTTTCTATTGTTGTAGGTAGCGAAATAGCTAACTTATTTCATCATTCAGGTTGTTATACCATCGTTGACAAAGACCTAAAGTCTCTATCCAGTTCGTTACGATTCTACGGCAAAAGGTACGGACTTTAGACGTATAGGTTATGATTTTCAACGCTTTCAATGCTACATATTGATAGATTCATTATCTGGATGCTATTGCACATGTACAAAGTGTTGTCCATTTCAATTTTCGGTTATACGTTAACTATGTTGAATATACTGTACTCCTCGTATTTGTAGAAAATATCATATATGTATGAAATACGGATTTATGCTTGCCATGATTAATTGCTGTCTAGGTATGCTAGATACATGTGTATCAACTTTTGGGTGAACAGATTAAACTAACACCTGTTATATTAACATACGTCGTGTACGTACTAGTTGTAGCCTAAGTGTTTGTAGAAATATTCAAATGAATATGGAACTATGATTTATGCTTTCCATGACTATTGGTCGTTAATGCATGATCGTGGTTCATGTGGTAATCCTTTATGAAAGGATTCGCTATGACTTGTGTTTTAATTAGTATATTATAGGTATGTTAGAATGGGTAGTCTAAGTGTTTATGAAAATGCTTGTATAGATATGTACTTAATCTAGTAGTTAGTGCCTTGAGTAGGTGTTGAGATAGGATTCTCAACTACCTTAGTGATGTGTATGATTTCCTTCATGTAAGTTGTTTAGTTTAATCACTAGTGGTTTATGAAACGTGTGTGTTTGGATTTTCTGTTTACATTTTGTTTTATAACATGCTTGTTAATATGTTTGAATTACTTGTTTATTTAATTCTGCTCTGACTACTTCACATGTTTAAGTTGTATTCCATAAAATCCATGATGGGTGATGGGGGAGTGGTGTAACGATTCTATGCAATAGCCCTGGCAGCCCTAAGCGGACAATATTGGATATTTGGTTGTATGATTTGAAATCTTGATCCATTACTGCTTTAACTGATCCGTAATTGAATGTAATTGGAGCTATTGTATAGTCTAGGCAATTGATAACGGGATTGAATTTGTGGTTGAGATTCATTTGCCACGTGAGATGTGTTCGGCGAACCCGAGTCGTACTTCGGTTGGCGATAGTGGTTGGCCACGCAAAGTGCTTATGCACTTCATGTCGTTCAACTTGTCGTGCGCTCGAGCTAGCTGAGCTCATCAAGTAACCCGATCTGTCTAATGTATGTTCACCATGTTTGGATGCTACTGCTTGAACCTAAGGTACCGAACTTACCAGTGCAACCCCGTTAACCTTGATACCTCGATCCGCTAAGACTCATGAGCCGGGCATGATGGTATGTAACAATGTGGTCGAGTTATCGGCTTACGCTGGGGCGATGTGCCTCCCCGTAGTGACCAGTGAGCAACGCAAACTCTGAGCTGAATACGGTGGTATGGAATACTGTATTCGAGCTGTCGGCCTACACTGCTTTGATGGGTGATGGGGGAGTGGTGTAACAATTCTGTATAACAGCCCTGTCAGCCCTGACAGTACCCGGTGTAGTGACCTCGAGCATACTCTAAATCTACAGCGAGATACGAGCCTTCCCGTAGTAAATAGAGTATAAACTAGACCTGTATTGATAAGGTGATGGGGGAGCGGTGCAATGAGTGCGTGTAACAGCCCGGGCAGCCCTTTACAGTGACCTAGAACCGCATCATCGTATGAGAGTATCTAGGACTAACGACCCTAGAATGGATCATCGTTTGGGAATGATATAAGGGAGGTACCTTAGTTTCTCAATACTGCTGTATGAAAAGGACTAATAATAACTCGGTAATCATGTTCATATCACACTGTATGTACCTGGAAGTTGTGGAGCACTGAAGGATGAAAGCATGTAGCAGACATAAGATGGTGTCGCATGAAGGAGTATGTTGGCGAGTGCATGCATCATGACAGCATGTCATACTTCCATTAATAAGAGTACTTAGGATTGTTGATTGTATTGCTTTATCATTACTGCTTGACTATTTTAATAACATGTTAACCTATGCTTTACTGTTCCACTGAGTTGATCACTCACTCCCACGTTACGGGTCGGTGTTCTAGACACCCACCATACTCTGTCTGATTGTAGATGGCGATGCTACTCCTGAGGCAGAGTCCGACTTTGTGACGACAAAGATGCTTTCTCATATATGCTATTTTTTGGCGGCTTCATGTGAGTCGTGCCTTGATTGACGTGGTTACAGGGATGTTGATTAGATGACACTACACCTTTGGTATATTTTAAAATTGTTCTTGTAATTCATTAACCTGGCAACATTATCACACTCTAGAGACTTACCATAGTATATATCTTTTATACATCTATCACAGTCTTCCGCTTGCAATTTAACTGTCTCTGGAGTATGATATGCTGTTTTGGTATAATCTCATTCATGTTTCAATGCTCTCATCATAATCATCATTATCTATGTTGCATAAGTGATGTGTTGGAACTCCTGAGCTTTGCTCGACCCCCGATTTTTAGGGCGTTACAAGATGGTATCAGAGCATGATTTGGATTAAATCGGACCTAGGTTATGGTCGTACGATGTACGCTGATGCTTTTCAACATTGGTGAGTGCGAGAAAAATGTAGAAACATTCATAGGTGTCTCGGTTTCACCAATTGGCGAAGTTCACTAAAATCGGTCGTTTGGCTTGAGTCTGTACTCGACCACGATCGCATGAGTCGACCCCAAACTACTTTTAGACCGTCAAATGATAGGTCTATATCACAAATCACCCCATCCCAGCCCTTAGGAATGTACATATACAGCTGTGCAACAACAATCATCCGAAATGAGGGACCCGGGGTGGGAACCACACCTTTTTGGGGTCCAGAGGGTTGGAGGGCCTTGCCGAAATGGCGAGCCCTCACCGACTTGTCCAGAGAGTGGCGAGGCCCTCGCCGGTCGGTGGGCTCAGCCGGGCGGGCCGGTCGGGTCGATGATGTTTGAGGGTTGTTGGACCCCCCTGATATAGGGCCCGTCCCCTAAAACCTTCCTAAACACCTACCTCCTTCACAAAGTGCCCCCTCAAGCTCTCTTTTCTCTTCCAAATGTCTGATTTTTGACAAAAAACTGCCCCACCAATCGATCCCTCTCCCATTTTCGTGCACTCGCTCCACCACCCTCTCAAGACTCTCCTCCATTACTTCCTACCCTCTTCATTCTCTCTCATTTGAGCCCTTACATCTCCCATTCTTGGCTCAAAATCTTGTAAGCTCTCTAACCCATCTCAACTCTTCCTTTTTTTTCTTTAATCCTTATGATTTGGGCCTGTACAACCTCTGTTGAGGCTCAAATTCATGGAGAACTAAAGACTCCAGCCCCTATTATCCCTTATCTTCGCTTTTCCATAGCTCTATTCGAGCTTATTACGACAGTATTTTCGATTTTCACCTTCCTCTCTCTCATGGGAAAGAGAAAGGGTGCCCCTCCTTCATCGTCAGACTCGGATGTTGTAGTTGGTTGTTGCTGGGTTAGGATTTTTGTGTTTTCATGTTGATGGAATGTGTAGAATGTTTGACTTGTTGGAGTTGTACATGATAATTGTGAACTCCTTCCGACCCTCCACTATTACTCCTCTTGGCCTCACCATTTCACACCCATATGGGCACAATAATCCACATTTTTGTGTCCCATAACTTTCACAACCTCCAAATGTTAGGATGTTTAGGGCCTATTCGGCCAACTGCATTAGGTGAACAATAAAGGTAGGTGTAAGGTATTGCCCCTAGATTGGGTGTATCCCATGGTTTCCAACACCATGTTTGGAATGTATGCAATTAAAAGTAAATTCTGAGATTTCCTTTCAAATTACACTTAGAAATTCATCATCATGGGATTTGGAAATCCCATCTCACACTTTCCAACACAAGGCTCATTTTTCAAAGCCTATGAAATTAATTTTAATCCCCTCCCACCCTCCTACCAAACATGTCACTTCCAATCCCGTGGTGGGATTAACAATGCAGTCCCATTTAATACAACTTAAGATCATTGGTCAAATAGGCCCTTGGAGTTTTGGACCTAGAGTGGTGTTCCTAGATTCGAACGACTTAACAGTATGGGAAATCTAATAAATTGATAACGTGAACCTTAGGACCTTCTTAACTAGTATGAGCACGTGTGTAGTGCTCGAGCGTAGTTAAATTCAAGTTCGGGTAACTCGATTCCAATCAGACAATGCTTGACTCTAAGCAATAAAACAATTTTCCTTATTTAAAATAGTATGAAATCATCTAGTGTAGAAGTATAGATTTTGGATCACAACTAGTGGATTACTGCTGCTCATATGTCGCGACTAGGCTACTGGTTAGACTAAGGAATGTAAAAGATTCATTATGCTAAGATAATTGAAAGATAAATTTCGTTAGTTGGCTTGATTAGGTTGGAGCGAGACCCCATTCCTTGGTTGAATTCCCTCGGTACTCATAGACTTCTTTAATAACTCTTAGGAAGGTTGTTTGATTAGTAACTATTCACGCTCAGAGGAAACTCATATATTCCTTGGATTTAGTGTTAGGTCAAATCAATACACCCCTTAAAATTGCCTTCCCAAAGACTTATTACAAACGGGAACACGGAGTAGAGAACTATATATAAGCGAGGTATTCATGATTTGAATCGAATTCTCCATCCCGGTAGTCACCAATGAACTCTATGCTCTGATTAAGCAGAAGGTCGGGATCAAGTAGGATTAAGAACTGATATGATAAATTTTCTGTCCTCGCGAGGCAGAAGATTTATGTATCTGGCTCAGACCCACTATACAACTTTCCTTCCATGTTGGCCCTACCATTTACACCCAAAGTTTATTATTTCATCTTCGAGAAGTGTTAAGAACATATAGCCAGTAGAGATTTTCTTTTTAGGCCCAAGGAATTTCCCAAATGGGCAACAGACAATTAGGAATTCGGTCCCAAATCACATGCCATGTTGGCATACATATTGTGCGTATGAACTTAGAAAGATAGCCTGCCTGTTAAGGTAGTTATGATTACATAGGATAAGTCTGACCGTGACAAAACTCCTTGGTAGAATTAGGCATCTTGCCTCAAACTCACACCCATCCCTGGGAATCAACCTCAACACCCATTATTCTTAGCTCCTCTCTATGACCATAGGTGCCTATGCCATAACACACATCATCGATGAAAGGGAGACAAATGTATTGGGAAATCGTATCCCATTTCATATCAAGGATAGGTCTAAAATTACACCTTGTTTCAACATACGGATCAAGAAATAGATCTTGAAACCTGGAGGTAGAAATAATTTTTAAGGGAGGTAGAACATTATGAGCCCAATCTAGTTAGGTCGGCTAATACACCTCTTTGATTTGGGTGGTGCAGTGGAAACGTGTTTGGCCCTTGCCCCACTGGCCCAGGATCAAAGGAAATTGATCCAGGATATGTAAGGTTAGGTCATTAAATAGGATCTAAATCTTCCTTAGAATGTCAATAATGAAGTCATGGAAGGAAATCAATTAGGGTTTAAGTATTAAACAAATTCATAGTACAAAATAGGCCGAGTGCGAACTAAGTTACAATAGCCAAGGTCAACGCATCTACAACTGTGCTCGTTGAATACGAACATAATAGAAGCCCTAACAAGTTCTACTATGAGAAACCGTTTTAGGATGATCTAGTAAGATTTGACTCACCATTTCCTTGGACATAGATAATATCGATGACTCTCCTAGACCAAGACCTAACGGGCAACTTTATAGATAGGAAATTTGAGCCTTTCAATGATGGACATTCCCTACGTTTTTAGAGTGATCGGACTACGTAGTTACTAATATATACAACTGCGAAGTATTCGCAGCTTGACCCAATTCTCAATCCTGGGTGACTACCAATGGACTCACTGCTTGGCTGAGCAGAAGACCAGGATCTATCAGGACTAGGAAGGGATACGATGAGCTTTTTACCCTGGCCAGGTAGATGATCTATGTATCGGGATCAAGCCCACTATAACTGTCTCTCCGTGTTGGTCAAACATTGAAAACAACTATCTTACTCTAAATAGGTGGGAATTATCGTTAAGACGTCAAATAGATGATGAAATAAATTATATTAACCTGTTAGGGGATAAATAAGGGATAAAAGAAATAAATTTTTAAGGGGGGTAGTGCCTAAAATGTACTAGATTAGTATGCACAATATACACCCTACCGCGCATATAAACTTGAAACGAATAAGTCTTAGGCAAATGAAATAATAGAATCCTTACTCATTACCCTTAGCTAATTTCGGGGACGAAGTTATTTCTAAGGGGGGTAGATTGTAACACCCCGAATTTTTTGCCAACCTAGAGATACATGTCCTTAGGCAATGGGTCGATCTGAACACCTTAACAACTTGTCAGAACTCAATCCCAAAGTCAAAAATCGCTTTTTAACCCTTTTCCTTCACAAATCTCACATCGCACCACCTTATTCTTTAAATCTTTCTAAGTACTTTCACATTAGACACAAATCTTAGATTTTAGATGATGAAGAACAATACTCAAACTCAAAGTAACCTTATGGAATCATCGACGGATAGGTTATTTAGAAACATCAGCCTCTCCTACCCTAGGACCTTCTTATGTTGTAATTAGGGCGTGATTTAGTTAAGTGTTAATTCTTTGAACCACCTTCTATACAAACTACCAAAGGCCCGAGTATCACCTTAGACAGAAATCTTATAGGACTAAATCCTTTAAAAATTAGACAAAGTTAACAAAGTGCTAAACTAGATCACATACGAAATCCGCACTAATCACTTAAAATCCGATCTACAAGACCCAAAACTTGTAGAATCAGTGACGCTAGGTTACCCTAAAATCTAGGATCAATCTTATTACCCGGTTGCTCTCGAGAGCATCATGAAACTCCGTATCAGATCTAGACTGCACATCGAAAGTCCGAATAATACGAAGTTATAGAATTAGGACCACCTTGCTGGGCTCGACAACCATCTCGGAAATTAAATCTAAATAGTGTCTCACGGCTATTCGCTTGAGCCCGGAGTGAAGAGTGTGAGAAAATGTAGATTTCTTTAGAAATCAAATCTCATTTAAGTAATCTGAGACTTGTCACTTGCGGGCCTGATATAAGAAATCAGACCGTCAGAATCTGACCCAAATACACCCTCGGATCATGAAAAATTTCAGATACATGTCCATGTACTTGTAACCCTGATCGAGTTGCAGTAACCGTTGATCTGAAACTAGTCCACCACGTGTGATCTGGGAACCCGACTGTAACAAAAACTTAACTTGACCTAGATCCAAGGTTAGTGATCTTAAGTCCAACTTTTGGCTCAAGGGGGGCTCTGAAAATGCTCCGTTGAGCTGAAACAGATGCCCTTTGGACAAAACCTAAGTATACCTTGGCCCTGGGTATAATTTGGTGAGTTTTGGGCCTATATAAGGACCTTAATCTCTCACTCTCTCATCCCATACGAATTTGAGAAAAACCTAGGAGAGTGAAGAGAGAAAAGAGAGAGAAAGTGTGAGAGATGTGAGAGATTCTTCCTGATGCTCTACCCTGCTATCCTACGTGTTTAATCATCGCTATCTAATCACTTTTTCGACGATTCCGGCTTCGTTCTTAGGTAAGAAAACCTAACCCTAATTTGTTCTAGACTTTCTATTGTTGCAGGTAGCGAAATAGCTAACCTATTTCGTGATTCAGGTTGTTATACCATCGTTGGTAAAGACCTAGAGTCTCTGTCCAGTTCGTTACGATTCTACTGCAAAAGGTGCGGACTTTAGATGTATGGGTTATGGTTTTTAACGCTTTCAATATCAGATAATGATAGATTCATGATCTGGATGCTATTGCACATGTACAAAGTATTGTCCATTTCATTTTTCAGTTATACGTTAACTATGTTGAATATATTGTACTCCTCATATTTGTAAAAAATACCGTATACGTATGAAATACAGATTTGTGCTTGGCATGATTAATTACTGTCTAAGTATGCTAGATACATGTGTATCAACTTTTGGGTGAACGGATTAGCCTAACACCTGTTATATTAACATACGTCGTGTACGTACTAGTTGTAGCCTAAGTGTTTGCAGAAATGTTCAAATGAATATGGAACTATGATTTATGCTTGCCATGACTATTGGTCGTGAATGCATGATCGTGGTTCATGTGGTAATCCTTTATGAATAGATTTGCTACGACTTGTGTTTTAATTAGTATATTATAGGTATGTTGGAATGGGTAGTCTAAGTGTTTGTGAAAATGCTTGTATAGATATGTACTTAATCTAGTAGTGCCTTGAGTAGGTGTTGAGATAGGATTCTCAACTACCTTAGTGATGTATATGATTTCCTTCATGTAAGTTGTTTAGTTTAATCACTACTGGTTTATGAAACGTATGTTTTTGGATTTCCTGTTTACATTGTGTTTTATAACATGCTTGTTAATATGTTTGAATTACTTGTTTATTTAATTCTGCTCTGACTACTTCACATGTTTAAGTTGTATTCCGTAAAATCAGTGATGGGTGATGGGGGAGTGGTGTAACGATTCCGTGCAACAGCCCTGACAGCCCTAAGCAGACAATATTGGATATTTAATTGTATGATTTGAAATCTTGATCCATTACTGCTTTAATTGTTCCGTAATTGAATGTGATTGGGGCTATTATATAGTCTAGGCAATCGGTAACGGGATTGAATTCGTGGCTGAGATTCATTCGCCACGTGAGATGTGTTCGGTGAACCCGAGTCATACTTCGATTGACGATAGTGGTTGGCCACGCGAAGTGCTTATGCACTTCATGTCGTTCAACTTATTGTGCGCTCGAGCTACCCGAGCTCATCAAGTAACCCGATCTGTCTAATGTATGTTCATCATGTTTGGACGCTACCGCTTGAACCTAAGGTACCAAACTTACCAGTGCAACCCCGTTAACCTTCGTACTTTGATCCGTTACGACTCATGAGCCGGGCATGGTGGTATGGGACACCGTGATCGAGCTGTCGGCCTATGCTGGGGCGATGTGCCTCCCCGTAGTGACCAGTGAGCAACCCAGACTCGTGAGCTGAATATGGTGGTATGGGACACTGTATTCGAGCTGTCGGCCTACATTATTTTGATGGGTGATGGGGGAGTGGTGTAACGATTCTGTGTAATAGCCATGACAGCCCTGACCATACCCGGTGTAGTGACTTCAAGCATACTCTGAATTTACAGCGAGGCGATGAGCCTTCCCATAATAAATAGAGTATAAACTAGGACTGTATTGATAAGGTGATGGGGGAACGGTGCAACGAGTGCATGTAACAGCCCTGACAACCCTTTACAGCAACCTAGAACCGCATCATCGTATAAGAGTATATAGGACTGACGACCCTAGAATGGATCATTGTTTGGGAATGATATAAGGGAGGTACCTTAGTTTCTCAATACTGCTGTATGAAGAGGACTAATAACAACTCGGCAATCATGTTCATATTGCACTGCATATGCCTAGAAGATGTGTAGCACTGAGGGATGAAGGTATGCTGCAGACGTAAGATGGTGTCGCATGAGGGAGATGTTGGCGAGGGCATGCATCATGACAGCATTTCATATTTGCATTAATAAGAGTACTTAGGATTGTTGATTGTATTACTTTATCATTACTGCTTGACTGTTTTAATAACATGTTAACTTATGCTTTATTGTTCCACTGAGTTTATCACTCACTCCCACGTTACGGGACGGTGTTCCAGACACCCACTAGAATCTGTCTAATTGTAGATGGCGATGCTACTCCTGAGGTGGACTCGGACTTTGTGACGATGAGGATGCTTTCTCGTATATGCTGTTTTTTGACGGCTTCATGTGAGTCGTGCCTTGATTGACGTGGTTACAGGGATGTTGACTAGATGACACTGCACCTTTGGTATATTTTGAAATTGTACTTGTAATTCATTAACCTGGCAACATTATCACACTCTGGAGACCTACCATAGTATATATCTTCTATACATCTATCACAGTCTTCTGCTTGCAATTTAACTGTCTCTGGAGTATGATATGCTGTTTTGGTATAATCCTATTCATGTTTCAATGCTCTCATCATAATTATCATTATCTATGTTGCATAAGTGATGCGTTGGAACTCAGGAGCTGAGCTTTGATCGACCCCCGATTTTCAGGGCGTTACAAGAATTGTTGTTTGCCAACCTAGCTAACTGGTTTCACCATTTAGGTACCCGACGTTCCATTTTCGATAACGTAGAATTTGAACCGAGTCAGAATCAAGTATTCCGACGAAAGGTGCGGATTATAAATGTTTAGGTTATGCTTATCAATGCTTTTAATGTCAGCTAATGATTTATGTCTAACTTGATTGCTGCCATATTATCTTAGATACGCCGTTTTTGATATAATATACATGTATGAACTATGTTGAACAAAAGATGCATCCAATGTGTTTGTTAAAATGTTTGAATGAATATGTAAACATGATTTGTGATTGCCATGACTACTAATCTAGGATTCATTGTTGTCATATGTATGCCCACCTCTCTATATAAGGATTTGCTAAAATATGTATTATAACTAACCTAGTCTATATATTTGGTGAAGTGTAGTCAAAGTGTTTGATGAATTGTCTGAATGAGAAATTGGTTATGATTTGTATGTATTATGAGTGTTAAGATAAGATTCTCTCTTGCCTTATACATACGTATAGTTTCTTTTATGTAATCATATTCACCTTTATGCAAATGATTGATAAAATGCTAGTATTTGCTAACATGATCAAGGTGTTTAATGAAATGCTCAAATGAGGATTTCACTTGGATTGTTTATTAAATGCTGAATTGATTATCACATGTATTTAATTGTTGCATTTGAGTAAGATTGGGGCTACAACCTAGCCTAGGCAATCGGTAATAGTTCCTGTTCAGGTGGCCGAATTAGTCTCACCACATTGAATATATTTGATGAATCCAGGTTGCACGACGATTGTCGACAGTGTTTAGGCCATGAGGGGTGATTATGCGCTCCATGTTGATTAAGTCAGCGTGTGCTTATACCAATCAGATTTTCCTAACAAACTGATTGACCTATTGTGTATTTACCTTGTATGGACACCACTGCTTAAATCTAAGGTACCTATTTCCAATATAAAGACCCTCTCTAATCATGGTACCACGATCCACTAAGACTCATGAGCCGAGCATGGTAGTATGGGACACCGTGTTCGAGTTGTCAGCCTACGATGGGGTGATGAGCCTCACCGTAGTGACCACTGAGCAACCAAGACTCGTGAGCAGAGCATGGTGGTATGGGACCCCGTGTTCGAGTTATCGGCCTACGCTGAGGTAACGAGCCTCTCCGTAGTGACCGCGAGTATAAACTTTGAATTTTCCTATCAACTGCTTTTCATTAGGAGTGATGCCTTACAACTTTCTGATCGTATGTGATTAACTATGATTGACAACCCTAGATGGTTCCTTCAGTTTGGGTTAATGATATAAAGGGAGGTACTTTAGCTTCCCAAACCTGCTGTATGAATAAGGTTAATTAAGTACTCAGGTAACACAACCATGCATCGCATTACATTAGTTAGGATGTGCTTTTGCTGAGGAAGGTACACTTTAGGGAGCGTTGTCATATGCGAAATGGTTTTCGGAGTCGCTTCTGAGGGAGCTTTGTGCAAGGGCATACATCATTACTTGCACACCATCCATGCATTTACAAGAGTTGTTAGGAAGTGATTGTTGTATTGCTTTATCATTACTGCTTGATGACTTGATAACGTGTTAACCTTTGCCTTATAGTACCATTGAGTTGATCACTCACTCCCACCCAGGGATGGTGTTTTAAAACACCAATCAGACTCTGGTTTAAATGTAGGTGATGATGAAGTCTACGCAATGGAGCCGAGCTTCATGGATGAGAGGAAGAGTTCTCTTACGTTCAGCTCTCAGGCTGGTCTATGTAGACCTCGTGCTAATTCGACGGGAACACGGGGATACTTAGCTTAGTTGGACATCTTACATTCTTACATTTTGTATATTTTGAAACAATACATGTATATATTTAGCCCAATTACATACTCCTACCTGTGAAACACTTACCTGTTCAATATATATATATATATACGTTTCGGTCTTTCACTTGTTTAAATTTAATTATATTTGGAGTATGATATGCTGTTTTGGTATAAATTCACTCATGTTTATCTCATTAATATGGATGAAATCTGAAAATCATTATCCATGTTGCATAAGCGATGTGCTGGATCTTGGGAGCGGAGCTTTGCTTGACCCTCAAAATTCAGGGCGTTACATAAATTCATAAGTTTTTATCAACATTATTCACCATTACTCTAAATTATTCAGATTTCAATTTAGATATTTTTCTAGTTCTAGTTCTAATTATTTTTAGAATACGTACAAGTTTAGTCCATGTGGATTCGACCTCAGTCTTACTGAGTTATTACCACATCGCGACCCTACAGTTGGGGTTGTGAACAAGTTTTTGGCGTCGCTGCCGGTGACCTCGGTCTTAGTATTTTTTTCTAAAATTATTTTTAGAAACTAACATTGTTTTCTATTTTATACGATCCTAACATAGCAACTCTTATATTGGTAATTTTTTTCCAACCCTCTCTTATCTTTTTTAAAATATCTTATTTATTTTAGTTTTTCTAGTTTTCTTTTTACGTTTAATTGTTTAGTTTCTTGAGGGCTGAGAGTGTTTCATGCCTAAGCGGGTTTGTGACAACACCCTCTGTCTTTTGAGTGAATGAGGATTAGTCTAAGGGTTGCCTATCCATCATAGGATTAGACACCACTTGATATGCTCTCAGTTAATTGAAGTGATGGATCCAAATCAATATTAACCTCAACCTCAACCTCCAGTTGAGGAAGTTCAAGATGAAAATAAGGTGCATAATACACCCTTGCCTCGTGCTATACAAGATTATTTACAACTGGCAGAGGTGAGTACACCTTCTGGCATAATATTTTCATTGAATGCAGGAACTGTGAATATTAAACCAAGGGTAATTCAACTCCTTCCTAAGTTTCATGGACTAGAATCTGAATGTCCATACTTGCATATGAAAGAGTTCGTTGTGATAATATCTACATGACACTTCCCAAATGTGTGAGGACACAATTACACTGAAATTGTTTCTTTTCTCTTTGAAAGAAAAGACTAAGTCATGGTTACATTCCTTAAGACCAAGGTCCATTGGCACGTGGGCTGAGATGACAAGTGAGTTCCTTAAAAAGTTCTTTCCCTATCATAAAACAAATACCTTAAGGAAAGCAATCATGAATTTTATGCAAGAGGATGAGACCTTCTTCCAATGTTGGGAGTGATTTAAGGATCTCATAAATTCATGTCCACAATATGGCTACGAAACATGACATGTAACAAGCTTTTTCTACGAGGGATTGACCTCACTCATGCGCCAATTTGTGGAGATGATGTGTAATGGGGAGTTCATGAATAAGCAAACCGATGATGCATGGGATTATTTTGATAAACTTGCTGAAAATGCGCAATCATGGGATACCTCTTTAAGACTTACCACTTTTAAGCCTGTTCAATCAAAGGAAAGGGGAGAAAAATATGTTCTAAAAGAGGAAGATGATATAAATACAAGAGTGGCCAAATTCACAAGAAAAATCAATGCCATAGAACTTAAGAAGGTAGAACCCGAAAAGACTACGGAAGTTGTTTGTGGTATTTGTACTTATAACATACATACAATTGAGAATTGCCCAACAATTCATGCTTTTCAATAGATATTGAATGAACAATCAAATGCCGTAAATAACTACCAAAAACCTTTCAGTGGACACACCTCAAATACATATAACTCAAGCTGGAAGTACCATCTAAACTTCGGTTGGAGCAATGGACAAATGGCAACTCCTCAAGGGATCCTTAACTAATTTCTGAATCAAAGGAAACCTCAAGAGGATCTAGTCTTAAAACATATACAAAATAAAAATATTTTTAATCAGGGTATGCTACAAGCCTTTCAAGACCTTGTAAAGGCTATACAAGGGCTTGAAACAAAAAATTCGATTGGGGAGAAAGGGATCCTTCCGGCTCAGCCTCTCCCCAACCTAAAACAGCAATATGAAATCAGTGACCCAAGGTCTGCAAAACAGATGGAGAAGGCTAAGTCTATCACCACTCTTACGAGTGAGAAGATAATTGACAGATCTATTCCGGTGAGGGTTAAAAAGCCAAAGGACCTAGAAATAGATGAGAATGATCGACCTAGTAATGCTCCACATGGGTTAGAACCAGAACCTCAAAGTAAGTCGATTGCGTCATTCCCTCAACAGTTGATTGCACCAAAATCCCTCTCTAACTCTAAGGATATTCAAGAGGTTCTTAAGTAAGTGAAGGTCAACATCCCTCTACTGGATGTTGTTAAACAAATCCATTCATATGCCAAATTTCTGAAAGATTTATGTATGAACAAAAGATGACAAAACATACAAAAGAAAATCTTTTTGACAGAAAAGGTGAGTGTCATCCTCAAGTAAGATGTGCCACAAAAATATAAAGATCCTGGTAGCCCAACCATCACTTGTGTAATTGGAAACTACTATATTAAGCACACACTTATTGACTTAGGGGAAAGTGTAAATCTGATCCCTTGGTTTACGAACAATTGGGTCTAGGTGAATTAAAACTCACACGACCACAT
This sequence comes from Magnolia changhungtana, assembly GCA_030180095.1. Lineage (NCBI taxonomy): Eukaryota > Viridiplantae > Streptophyta > Magnoliopsida > Magnoliales > Magnoliaceae > Magnolia > Magnolia changhungtana. The sequence continues at coordinate 163,665 of JASAUF010000644.1, read as the reverse complement.
TAAAACTTGCCGATCCTCAGTTCATGTACCAAGATGGATTATTGAGGATGTGTTAGTCCAAGTTGATACATTCTACTATCCAATAGATTTTATTATCCCGGATACTCAACCTATCATATATGTAAGCACTCAAATTCCCGTCATTCTTCGTCGCCCATTCCTTTCTACATCAAATGCCATCATTAATTGTAGGAATGAAATTATGAATTTATCTTTCAAAAAAATAACATTGGAGCTCAATATCTTTTTCAACATGAACAAACAACCAGAGGATGATGACGATACCCATGACATTAACATGATTGATTCTTTCATCGAAGATAGATCACTCCCGACTTTATACTCTGACACTCTAGATACGTGCTTAGCCCACTCCCCTGATTTAGATGATGACATGATTAGGGAGATGGATGCCTTGCTTGATGCTATGCCGGTACTTGAAGTTAATCGGTGGAGGCCACAATTTGAGAAATTGACACAAACCAATGTAGTGCTGTTACCGTCTAGCCTTAAAGTATCGATGTTTGACCTAGATCCTTTGCCCACTGATCATAAATATGTCTACTTAGGTCAAGATGAGACATACCTGGTGGTGATTTTTTCTAACCTATAGAAAGAACAAGAGAGTATGCTTATTTGTACTCTCATTGAGCATAAAGGAGCCCTTGGATGGTCAGTTATGGACCTCAAAGGAATCGATCATTGGATTTATACTTACCGCATTCATCTTAGATGGTCAATTTTGACCTAAAGCAACCCAAGAAGATGATACAAAAGGAGCCCAATTTGATAAGTAAGTTATTATTTTAAGAGTCAAAGTTTAGTATCTTTCCTTGTGTAGAATTAAGGCTAAGAGTTTGTAAACCTAAACTCAAATTAGGTGCTTTCGTAAGACCTTGGCCTTTATGTAGGGCCTAAAGCCCTAGGTTTTTGTGTAGGACATTGGCTCTTGTATAGAGCCTAAACCTTTGGATTCTTGTGTAGTACCTTGGCTCTTGTGTAGGGCCTAAACCTTTAAGTTCTTGTGTAGGACCTTTGCTCAGGAGTAGAGCCTAAATTTAGGGTTCCTGTGTAGGATATTGGCTCGGGAGTAGAGACTAAATTTTAAAGTCCTTGTATAGGGCTGTAAAGGTTTGAGTGAACCTGATTTAAAACCTCTGATAGTAAAATCCGTTATACTTATGAGTTGAGTGTGTCCACCAAGAGTGGAGTAGGCAAGTTCCCGAAGCACTTATATGTTCGTATTTGGAATTGTCATTTGCGTACTTATTTAATTATGCTTATGTGTTTAAATGCTTAATTATAAATGTATGATTTGATGAGTGCTTAGTAATTTATAGGTAGTAAATCTCATACACACATATACACTATCTCGATATAGACTAGTTGTTTATTCGCATATCATTTGTAGTATATGTGATTGGACCCTCTATTGGCTTGGAAGCCTTAAAGTTAAATTGCCTTACTTAGTTTAATTATTAATTAGTTTAAGTTAGGCAATTAGTTTTTAAAAGGAATATATTTTAAATAGGTCCTAATCACCCCCTCCCCTCTCCCCCCCTTTAGGACATAGCCTTCACTCCTTAGCTCCTCCAAGCTTTTGCAAGCACAGCCGTGGTAATCCCATTATGCCATAGGCTCACATTTTCAGGTTCATAAGCAGTCATAAATTCAGAAAGAAGTAACATCCATTTGGATAGCCTTCTAGATAACATTAGTCGTGTCATCAAGTACTTTATCAGATTTGCTCAAGAAATTAACATTACCTCGTGGGAGAACTAATAATGTTACAGTTTCTACACCATGAACACATGGGTTATGCATATTTTCTCAATAGGCAAATAGTTACAGTCTGCCCTATTAGAGTTCTAATAAGGTAATAGAGGGCATTTTCTTTCCCTTGTTCATTGCATTGGGCTAGCAGAGCTCCCAAGGAACTTTCACATGTAGTGATGTATAAGATCAAAGGCCTACTTTTTATAGGTGTTGTTAACACTGGGGGTTATTTCTGTACCTCTTTAATGAAATTGAAATCATTTTCACATGCTTCGTCTCATACAAATTCCACTCCCTTTCTCATGAGGTGAGCAAATGGCTGGAATCTTTTTTCTAACTTTGAGATAAAGTGTTTAATATATGTCAGTTTTTCTTGCAAGCTTTTTAATTCTCTTAATATTTTCAGCGATAACATTTATTGAATTGCCCTAATCTTCACTGGGTTGACTTTAATTCCTTGATGCCTAATAATAAACCCAAATCTAACCAGATGATACCCCAAATGCACACTTTGTCAGATTCATTTTTAACCATTTCTTCTTGAGCAGGTGAAAGACCGACAATAAATATACCCGATGCTCTGCATGGTTGTAGGATCGTACCACTAGATAATTGACAAAGAATTCAATGTGCTTGTGCATCATGTCCTGAAAAATATTTTGCATTACTCTATAATATGTAGCCCCGACATTTTAAGCCTGAAAGGCATGACCTTATAACAATATATTCCCCAGGATGTTTTGAATGTTATAGCCTCTTCGTCTTTTGGTGCCATGCTTATCTGATTGTACTCGACATACCCATCTATGAAGGACATAACTGCATACTTCATTGTATTGTCGATCAACAATTTTGTTATGGGCAGTGGGAAATCATCTTTCGAGCATGCCTCGTTTAGATCTCTAAAGTCAATGCATACTCTGATTTTTCCTCTCATTTATTTACAAGGACGATATTAAAGATACACTTGTGATACTTCACTTATCTTATAAAACTCACTTTAATCAATTTATTTACCTCTTCCTTTATTGAAGGTATTAAGTTGGGATGAAAGTATTTTTGTGCCTACTTGACCGGCTTCTTATCTCTAGAAATGTTGAGCCAGTGCATTTCTACCATCAGTTCTAAGCCGGACATTTCCGTGTATGTTCATGCGAACACATCTATATTACTTTTCAACAATTCAACATAGTAGTCTACCTCTTCTTCTGGCAAGCCAGTGCTTATGTATGTATTTCGATGTTCATCTTTTGTCCCCATGTTTATTTCTCATAATTCATCGACGATCAATTGTCCTCCATCTTCTATTTGCATGGGCCCTATTTCTGGGTATTTCACTTCTTCTTTGTTACTTTCACTTATCTTTGGACTTGTTTTCCTACTGACTGCCTAGCATGCATGAGTCACATTCACTTACGTGCATGTAGGGGATGCCCCCAGTCAGTAAACTTTTTCTTGTTTTCTTTCATACATGCCGATCGGGATTTCAATACCTCTGTCATTGCCCAATTCCATTGGTCCATCGCAGTCGAACCCAGTGTCCTACATAATTTTTGTACTTACTGAATTGTGTCTTTTCAGATCTTCTGGTAGGAGTTTGTTGTTCACAACCCAAAGTGTAGGGTCACAATGTAGTAATAATCTCAGTAGGACCAAGGTCGAATCCACAGGGACCGAACTTGTGTGTCTTCTGAAAGTAACTAGAACTAGAACTAGAAGAAGATGTAAACCTAAATCTGGAAGTATAGGGGGTAATTGTGAGAGATATAATGAAAAACTTAAGAAATTCAAAGGTGGGAAACTAGGGTTTCTAAGGATCCACTTCTAGAGATTAGGGAGATTTATGCCTAATTCAAGTCACATGATTGGAATCGAAGTCCCATCCATTCCAATTGGAAGATATCTCAGTAAAATTAAATTTGAACTTCTTTTGACCTAGTTCCCAGTGGATGAGAGGTGTGAGAACTGAAAGTGATTCCGTCACAAAACCATGCCTAGGAGACAAGGCAAACAACAGGATTTACCAATCCGAAAACCAATCTGAGAGATTTATGAAAGTTAGGGAGGATTCCATCATCCGACCATGCCCAAGGGACGATGGCAAACAACTGGATTTCTTAAATTCACAATCTCAATGCATGAAAAGAACATACTCAAAGCTATTTCAGATCCATTGTAATTTAAGTCACAACAAACCATTAAAAACTGAAAGTATTCCCTATAATCAAACTATAATCAAAGAGAGTTCAATATAAACATGAATCGAAGCAAAATAAACATCCCATCATGCTACAAGCTTCACCTCTTAGCCCTAGCTAAAATGTTTAGCTAACCATAGACATGATTGAACTAGAATCTCTTAAGAAATGCATAAAAATGTAAGGAAAAGGAAGAAAAAACTCTTGGCGATGATTTCTCCATGCTTTTGCTCCACTCCCCAAACCATAGAGTGCCTAGGGGTGTCCTAAGGACCCCTATTTATAGTTTTGTAGCTTAAACTTTCGCACCGAGTTGGAAATTTCTGGAAACGACCTCTAATTTACGTAGTACGCGTAAAATCTACATAACGCTTGACTAGTGGTAGACCTTTGACTGGTCATATGGACCTCCCTCGATCGGTTGAAGATTGCCCGAATTTAGAATCTGATGTTGCTGGAGTTTGAGTCAAAGTTTCCTCGGCTAGTCCTGCAACAGCCAGGACTAGTCGAGTGAAAGCCAGGACTAGTCTCGTATCCTAGTCTGTACCGTTTTGTAGACTCCCGCGATCCTTCATGTCAAATTTTGGCAACTCTCGACCTATAATCAGCATTTTTACACGACCCTGAGTTGCATCCTGTGATTCTGAGTTGGCTCGACTCGAAACTTGTACCATCATAATCATAATGTCGTCGCGGTTCCAACACCGTGTCTTGCACACCGATACGATACCTAGGCCAGGAGTTGTGGGCTCGCGAATATTTCAAAGAAACGACGCGTATTGTGAATTCCGAGAGAATATCTATAACCCATCCCATTAATCAGTCAGATCAATCAAGTACTTAACCCATCACTCAACCTATCAAACCCATATCTCACATGTCACCTCTCTTACACAACCCATACCCCTCTTACACAAGCTACCCCAAAGTCAACTCTTACATCACTCCATCCATCACTCACACCCATCACTTCTCTCTTACAACCACCCTCTCTCTCTCTCTCTCTCTCTCTCTCTCTCTCTCTTTCTCTACTCACTTTTCCAAGCAACCAATGAGGTTGGCCATCCAAGAAATTCTAAGCTCCAAGAGAGCCAAGTGTGGCCCACCTCCTACCCCTCTAATCTCCCATCTCAACCCTCCAACCTCCATCATCTTCCATCAAATAGAGAGCTATGGAGTTTGGCATTCCATCAGACCAAGAAGATCCAATAGTGGGTGTTTTTATAGGCCTAGATTTCATGTTTTGATGATGGGCCAAGTAGGGCCTACCGATTGATGGTATGGATCCCACTTTGGACCCTAGGTGTGGCCGATGGCCTACCATGATTCTCAAGATCATTCATGATGGGGCCATTCTCCATGGATCCCATTATGATGTTTATTTTTCCTAGTATGTAAAAGGTCATCTAGACCTTACATTTTGGCGGAGATGGGATCTCCACAGCTGATTTTGATTAGTGGGCCCACATGTAATGAGACCCACTTGATGTATGTTGTAATGTATGGAAGGGAGGGCCCATAGTGCCCCTCCATCTCACCATTCTCTCTCTCTCTCTCTCTCTCTCTCTCTCTCTCTCTCTCCCTAGTTTGATGGCCCACTATTGAAATTGTATGATGATTCATGCCATACATTTTAGCGAGCCACCCGCTATCCACATTTGGGGCCCACCTATTGCTGAATTGCCTGTTCAAACGGATCACCCAGTCCGTTCATTTTGGACAGGCCCGTTAAAGAGAAAACACAAATATCAGCTCATATTTAGAGCCGTGGGCCACACGTGTGGACCCACCTTGATTTTCCATGTGTGACTCCACTGTCCAATAGCAAGGACGGTGGGTCCCACATGGTATCATGTATATCCAGTCCGTCCATCAAAGGACATCCAGAGCCTGGACGATTTTAAATAAAAAAAATAATAATATATAATATGTTATATATTCATATATATATATATATATATTATAATGTTATGGTGGGCCCCATGTGGGAGCCCACCTGATGTACTTGTTTATCCACCACCGTCCAGATGGGACGGTGGGGCTCCACATGTGTGGCAATCCATACTTTCCAGCAAAGGCAGTGGGATCCACTGTGCTGTAAGTATTTTATTTGAGTCGTCCATTTGATGGGCCCCCATGATGGATGTGTTGTATATCCATCCAAGCCGTCCATCTTTTGAACGTGTGGCCCACCCCCATGGGACCACCATGATATATATATATATATATATATATATATATATATATATATCAAGACCATCCATCTGTGGTCCCACTAGTAGCAGTTAACTGATGGTCTTGATGTCAGGAAGTTCTGTGGGTCCTGCTGATGTAGGTGTTACATCTAAACCGTGCATCCAATTAGCAAGTGAGAAGGCCGAGCAAAGAGTCCTGGGGGGGGGGGGGGGGGTTGAATAGGACTGTACCAAATTTAAAAATTAAATGTGGAATTTAAACAAATATAAATAATGATAGGACTTAAACAATCCCACAATGCAGAAATGTAAAATAACCTCAAATGTACAAGTATTGAGAGGTTGATACAAATGTTGTTCTAAGGACAATCTTACACCAAAAACCAATGGCTTATGGTAGGACAACCTGATTCTTAGAACGGTATGTGTATCAAAATCTCAAATTGATAAAAAGGAATAAAGAAAAGAATAGCAAAGAAAGAAACTGAGCTATTACAACATTCTCACACTTGCATAAAAGGAAATTACAACATCCACACAATGTAATAATCAATCAATCAATCAATCACCACAAGACAAGAAGTTATAGTGGTTCACTGGTGTGTACATCAACTGTTTAGAAAAATAGCCACACAACTACTCCACTCATAATATCCTCACACAGTGGATATTAGCGTTCACTGTGAAATAGGTTTTTCATGGTTCACCTAAAACTTTCATAATTGTGTCTTTCAAGTGGGCTTACACAATTAAAAAACCCCACACTCTGAGTTTTCTTGATCACCTCAGACAAACCAAAACAAAGAGATTTTTCTGGCACAATCTCAAAGAAACCAAAAGAATATATTTATAAAACTGTAAAATACTTATCTAGATATTCTCCTTTATTGCTGCCCGGTAGAACCAATTCGGAGTAGAAGTTTAATCGTAGATGTTCAATGTTCACACTCACTTATTAAATGGTTCTAAGTTCAAAATGGATTTTAGATTAAATCACTTTGGGCTAGCTTGATTTGATTTTAATTCCAAGAAATGAGAAAATTTTAATCCCTTCTTCAAATAAGATTGGAATGTAAAATACAAAATTATATGCAAAAAGCTAATTAAAGGGAATATTAAATGAGCACCTAATAGCTAAAGAATATCACAAACTTATCTCTCAGAGTGGTGTCTTGATTTTTCTTGAATTAGATATCTAACTCTGAAAATCGTGCTCTATTTATAAGTGCAGAACTACTCACTGGACTGGCCCTGGGGTCAGCTCCACTGGTTGAAGGACCAAAAAATATTTGAAATTTTGGGCATGATAAGATGAGGTCGTTCCACGATTGGTCAAAGAACCTGCTCGACCGATCGAGTGGCCTCCACGACCAGTTGAGTCCTGTCCACGACTGGTCGTGTGGGACTCATTTTAGTTGCTAGACTTTGAGTTGAGTCTGCTGGACTGGTCGAGCACTGTTCACTCGATTGGTCGAGCAGTCACCAGGACTGGTCGAGGCTTTAACAAAAAATTTCAAAAATTAGTAACAAACCTTGGACTGGTCGAGGAATTTCTTTAGGATTAGTCGAACATAGTCTAAGACTAGTCGAGAAATAGCCTATACACTTATAAAGTGACCCAATTAAAGTATATAATCAATATGACTTAACCTATGGTCAATCTAGGGTCATTCATACCTTATAAACGATGTTCGAACATTGAAACATTTTTTGCTTCGGTTGATAGTTGATCTTGACATACTTGAAGCTTGTTGTCTTGACGAACATAAAGCTTGAACTTGAGACATTTTGAAGCTTCAACTTAAAGTACTTTGAAACTTGAATTTGTAACCTTTCGAAGCTTGAACTTAAAATATCTTGAAGCTTAAGCTTGATGTACTTGAGTTATATTTCACCTTGAGCTTTGAGTACCAAAGTAATGACTATTGTCTAGACTTAGATGAAGCTTTGAAAGCTTAAACTATCAGTTGATGTTGAACTTGAATTCTCATACTTGTGATGCTTGAATCTCAAAACGGAACACGTTATAATGGATCATCTTGAACTTGTACAAGAATTGTTTTGAACATGAAGATGAGCTACACAAGATACAAATTCCAAGAGGTTTTGGCACTATAAAATTTTACAATCATAGAAGCTAGAAAAAATAGCACTTACAATCTCCCCCTTTATCAAATTAGTGATAAAACACACTTCATAATAATAAGATAAGCATAACACGCACAATAAATAATCATGCACCTATTTTAGCTTGGTCAAAGAATCATGCACCTGTTATAAATAGGTTAATGAAATATGCATCAATATTCTCTCAACAATACTCCCCCTTACTTACTCCCCCTTACTACCAACTTCATACAATGAAAAAGTTGTCTACCTATATCCACACAATAGCACATTATCATAAACATTATCATTATATCATAAATTCTCCCCCTTTTTGTCACAATATGACAAAGGAAAGAGCGATAATGGAAGTAGATCACTAAAGAAGTAAATAGAAGAGAAAAAGAGAATAATGATCAAGAGAAGTTCACAAGTAAGTTAACCAAGTTAACTAAATCCATAAGAAAGCATGTTCAAGCATGTGCAAGCCCATAAAAGAAGAGAAATTCAAGTATCTTAAAAGCTATTACAAACCACAAATTCAAATACTAATCAGAGCCCAATGAAGGAGCAGGTATGGAAGGGTTAATTCCATGAAGTCCCTTGTTAATGCGCCTAAGATATTTGCGCATATATTTAAATTACATATCATAGGGACACATTCATGTTTTCAACCTTCTCCTCAAGTGAGCGCAAACGCGCATCAAAGTCAGATGGCTAAAAGTTAGGATCAGTAGCAGAATCAGATTCGATTTCATCAAAAAGGTCATCCATATTTACATCATCTGGAGGCAAACCACCCTCCTCTTCATTTCCAGTTGCAACTCCACTAACACCCACATCAACCTGGCCTGGGGACAACTTCAAATTCATCTTGTTAATGTCAGTGTTGTTGAAAGGGAGTTGAGAAATGGGAGCCTCTCCATTAGGCATAACCACTAAACTATGGGTGGCTAACACAGTCATAAGATAAGCAAAGGGAATGTCACTGTGATCTAGATGGAGATAGAATTGAACAATGCTATGACAAATTAGAGAAGGAAGACAAGCAAAAGTTCCAAAAAAGATGGAATGAAGAATACGAATCATGAACGCAGTAAGTTCGTTTTGTTACCAGATCGAGGATAAACATTAGAAATGACAATGCTGTGAAGGATTCTGTATCTGGGTAACAAAAACTTTGAGATAAGTGCATTTCCAGCAGTATTCCATTTCACATCCATATTGCATAAATCTCTAGTGAGCATTCGCTTCTCAGTTTCAGATGGTTTTTCCACTAGAGTGCTAATGGGAATACCTTTGTCATTGACAGGTATATCTATTAATCCCGAGATAAGATGATGGTCCACATCAATTGGACCTTCTCTGGTTGAGATAATGAATATCATATTTTTAGTAGAAAAATCGGTAATGCAAGCATACATAGCCTGCATAATAGAACGGTATGTAGGACCACCCTAATGTAGTATGTTATCCCATCCTACAGACTAAAGGAGAGATACGATTTCAAATGATGCCACATGAACAAGATTGACAATTCGTTCTACTATTACATTGCGCAATCGAATATCCCACACATAATCAGGTTCATCCTCGGGCAACCGAAGGTGGCGCACTGTGATAGGAGCCGAACGAGATGAAGATGGACCACAAGATCCTTTCTTCTTATTTCTATATTTCGTTTGCAATAAAGAACGCAATGAATAAATATATTACAATAGAAGCAAAGTGGGTTTCTAGTAGATCAAATTTTTGAGTAGAAAACTCCAAAAACCAACATAAAACAAGAAATAAACCACACAAATGAGGAAAAGGAAGTACAAAGGACTTGAATCTATAAGAAAAATGAAACAATGCACTAACCATGAAGGAATCGAAGATGGGTTCAACCGGTCAATATAGGAGACATTGGAGAAGAAGACCCAAATGAAGAAAAAAGTGAATTTTCCCAAATAAAAGGCCAAACCTGTGATTCATGACTGGTCGAGTACATGCTCGACTGGTCGTGTCATGACTGGTCGAGTATGTACTCGACTGGTCCTGCACAACCCAAAATGTGCAATTTTTCATAAAATTTAAATTTTAAACATTTCAAAAGAACAAATATATGCATTATGATACAGAAAGAGATGAATTATCAATTCAAATTGCACATACCAAGATCAAATTTTAATTTTGCAAACCCGCTTTTGTCAAGCAGTTTTGTGAATATGTCAGCTAGTTGATTCTCGGTAGGAATATAATCCAAGGAAATTGTCTCGTCTTCCACTAATTCACGAATGTAGTGATATCTAATGTTAATATGCTTGGTTCGTGAATGCTGGATTGGATTTTTGGAGATATTAACTGTGCTTGAATTATCATAATATAAAACCATAGAATTTTGCACAATTTTGTAATCCCTTAACATTCTTTTCATCTAAACAAGCTAAGTGCATGCATTACCTGCAACAATGTATTCAGCCTCAGCTGTTGAGAGCGATACGGAACTTTGTTTCTTACTTAGCTAAGAAACTAAACAGCTACCTACATAAAAACAACCGCCACTGGTTGATTTTCGATCATCAATGTTACCAGCCCAATCAGCATCCGTGTAACCAGCTAATTGCACACTAGTATCATGTGGGTACCAGAGACCAAGATTTGCTGAACTAGTGACATATTGCAAAATTCGCTTAACAACAAATAAATGTAACTCTTTAGGGTCAGATTGATATTTAGCACAACCACCTACGCTAAAAGCAATATCAGGTCAGCTCGCAGTTAAATAAAATAAATTACCTATCATACTACGATACAACTTAGGATCTACATTCTTACTTGTAGAGTCCTTTGAGAGTTTTAAAGTAGTACTCATTGGAGTATCAAAATTTTTCCCACTCTTAAAACCAAACTTTTTATCTAAGTTTAGAGCATATTTGGTTTGAAAGATAAAGAAATCATCAGGTTGTTGTTTAACTTGCAACCCAAGAAAATAATTCAATTCTCCAACCATGCTCATTTCAAATTTAGACTTCATAAGATCTGCAAACTCAAAAGTCATATTAGCATAGGTAGATCCATAAATAATATCAGCAACATAAATTTGCACTATTAGTATATGATCATTATGTTTCCTTACAAACAATGTCTTCTTAACACTTCCCATTATAAAGTTATGACTTAATAGAAACTTAGTCAACTTGTCGTACCATGCCCTGGGAGCTTGTTTCAAACCATAAAGTGACTTTTTTGGCGATAGACACGATTAACATGCTTAGGGTCTTCAAAACCTAAAGGTTGTTCAACATATACTTCTTTATGCAAATCGTCATTCAAGAATGCACTCTTTACATCAATTTGGTAAATCTTGAATGTTCTAAAGCACGTAATGGATATAAATAGTCTGATTGATTCAAGACGAGCTAGTGGGACAAAGGTTTCATCATAATCAATGCCTTCAATTTGAGTGTACCCTTTTACAACCAGCCTAGCCTTGTTTCTAATAATATTACCAAGTTCATCAGACTTAGTTTTGAAAATCCATTTTGTTCCGATAATGTATTTATCTTTCAGTCTTGGAATTAAGTACCAAACATCATTTCTAACAAATTGATTGAGTTGTTCATGCATCGCAACAATCCAGTTTTCATAAGTAAGAGCTTCTTTTACGTTAGTCGGTTTTATCTGAGATATAAAGCACACGTAATTATGCATATCTTCTAGTTGTTTATGAGTGTGCACACCAGTGAGAGGGTTTCCAAGAATCCGATTAATTGGATGGTCTTTTAAAGATTTCCAAGTTTTAGATCTAAATCTTTTCTTTTCATTGGGTTTTTGTAAATCAACCCTCTTTTTACTTTTGAAAATCTTATAAAACTTTTTAGCTAAAAGAGCTATATCATCTTTAGAATTTTCTAAATCATAATTGTTATTTTCTTGAGAAATAATTACCTTTAGGAGCTTTAAATTTTAACTCATAGGTCTGTAATGAGCCAACTAATTCTTCTACCTTCATATTCTCCGTATCACGAAGTTCCTAGATCGCAGTCACCTTTGAATTGAACTGTTCAGGCAGTGAGCGTAGTATCTTTGCACAGACTTTACTTTCTGGAATTCTATCACCAAGACCCCACATAGAGTTGACAATGTCATTCAATCTTGTATAGAAGTCCATGAAAGTTTCACTTTCTTCCATATGTATTTTCTCAAATTTGGTTGTGAGGATTTGGACTTTAGATTTCTTGACAATTGTTGTTCCCTCGTGTGTCATTTCTAAAATATCCCAGGCTTGCTTTGTAGTATCACATGATATAATTCTTTTGAATTCATCCGGTGATAGTGCGCAAGTAATTGCATTTAGAGCCTTTACATTGGCACTACTCTCACTTTTCTGAAGAGGAGACCAAGAAAAATAAGGTGAGACTTTTATCATTTTAGATCCATCAGTGCCAGTTATTTCAGTAGTAGGAGGGGTCCAATGGTCACTGTGGCTTGCCACACGCTCTCATCCATGGATTTCAAGAAAATCCTCATTCTGGCTTTCCAACAGACATAATTGGAGCCATCAAATGGTGGAGGCTTAGTGACTGAAAGGCTATCAAGATTTGACATCTTAAAAAGCTAATATCAATTAGCTCAAGAAATTAATCCAAAAATAAATAAAGCGAGCTATTAGGCTCTGATACCACTGGAAAAGGCCGAGCAAAGAGTCCTAGAGGGGGGGGGGTGAATAGGACTATGGCAAATTTAAAAATTAAATGCAAAATTTAAATAAATATAAATAAAGATAGCACTTAAACAATCCCACAATATAAAAATATAAAACAACCTTAAATGTACAAGTATTGAGAGGTTGATACAGATGTTGTTCTAAGGATAACCTTACACCAAAAACCAATGGCTTATGGTAGGACAACCTGATTCCCAGAACGGTCTATATATCAAAATCTCAAACGGATACAGAGGAATAAAGAAAAGAATAGCAAAGAATGAAACTAAGCTATTACAACATTTCCACACTTGCATAAAAGGAAATTATAACATCCACACAATGTAATAATTAATCAATCAATCAATCACCACAGGACCATAAGTTAGAGTGGTTCACTTGTGTGTACACCAACTGTTTAGAAAAACAGCCACACAACTACTCCACTCTTAATATCCTCACACAGTGGATGTTAGCATTCACTATGAAATAAGTTTTTCAAGGTTCACCTAAAACCTTCATAATTGTGTCTTTCAAGTGGGCTTACACAATTCAAAAACCCCACACTCTGAGTTTTCTAAATCACCTTAAACAAACCAAAACAAAGAGATTTTTCTGACATAATCTCAAAGAAACCAAAAGAATAGATTTAGAAAATTGTAAAATACTTATCTGGATATTCTCCTTTGTTGCAGCCCGATAGAACCAATTCGGAGTAGAAGTTTAATCGTAAATGTTCAATTTTCACACTCACTTATGAAATGGTTTTAAGTTCTAAATGGATTTTAGATTAAATCACTTTGGGCTAGCTTGATTTGATTTTGATTCCAAGAAATGGGAAATTTTCAATCCCTTCTTCAAATAAGATCGGAATGTAGAATACAAAATCAAATGCAAAAAACTAATTAAAGAGAATATTAAATGAGCACTAAATAGCTAAAGAATATCACAAATTTATCTCTCAGAGTGGTGACTTGATTTTGCTTGAATTGGATATCCAACTCTGAAAATCGTGTTCTATTTATAAGTGTAAAAACTTTTCACTCGACTGGTCGAAGGACCAACAAACATTTGAATTTTGGGCGCGATAAGATCAAGTCATTCCACGACCGGTTGAAGGACCTGCTCTACCGGTCAAGTGGCCTCCACGACCGGTCAAGTCCTGTCCACGACTGGTCGTGTGAGACACATTTTAGTTGTTGGACTTTGAGTTGAGCCTGTTGGACTGGTTGAACACTGTTCACTCGACCGATCGAGCAGTCTCCAGGACTAATCGAGGCTTTAATAAAAAAATTTCAAAAATTAGTAACAAACCTTGGACTGGTCAAGGAATTTCTTGGACTGGTCGAAGAATATCTTGGAGTAGTCCAGACAGTACTATGACTAGTCGAACATAGTTTAAGACTAGTCGAGAAATAGCCTATACACTTATAAAGTGATCCAATTAAAGTATGTAATCAATATGACCTAACTTATGGTCAATCTAGGGTCATTCATACCTTATAAGCGATATTTAAACATTGAAACATCTTTTTCTTCGGTTGATAGTTGATCTTGACATACATAAAGCTTGTTATCTTGATGAACATAAAGCTTGAACTTGAGACATTTTGAAGCTTCAATTTGAAATACTTTGAAACTTGACTTTGTAACCTTTTGAAGCTTGAACTTGAAATATCTTGAAGCTTGAGCTTGAGGTACGAGCTTTGAGTACCAAAGTAATGACTTTATCTTGACTTAGATAAAGCTTTGAAAGCTTGATCTATCAATTGATGTTGAACTTGAATTATTATACTTGTGATGCTTGAATCTCAAAACGGAACACCTTGTAATGGATCATCTTGAACTTGTACATGAATTGTATTGAACATGAAGATGAGCTACACAAGATATAAATTCCAAGAGGTTTTGGCACTACAAAATTTGACAATCATAGGAGCTAGAAAATATAGCACTTACAGCAAGCTCGTCTTAGGCCTGAGACTAAAAATGTGGCAGATCTATCAGGTGGACCACACTACAGAAAACAGTGGAGAGATGAACCCCTACCATTGAAATCCTTTTAGGACCACAGCAGTTTTGGATCAAAATTATATTTGTTTTTCCTCTCAACCAGGTCTTTGTGACCTTATGAATAGACTGGATGGAAAATAAACATGATCGTGGGCCCTAGAATTTTTAAATGGTGAAAATCATTATCTCCATTGCTATTTGTGGTATGGTACAGATGATCTTTTGATATGATTCATTTGGAAATGCTGTAGAATGATCTCTAAAAATAAGTGAATAGTGTAGATGGCGTGGCCCATTTGATGTATATGATGCCCATTGGTGCGGCCCATGTAATGCGATCGACTTGAGGTATATGAGGCTCATTGGTGCGACCCATGTGATGTGGCCCACCTGATGTATATGAGGCCCATTGGTGCAGCCCATTGATGCGGCCCACTTGATGTATATGAGGCCCATTGGTGCGGCTCATTGATGTGGCCCACTTGATGTATATGAGGCCCATTGGTGCGGCTCGTGGATGTGGCCCACTTAATGTATATGAGGCCCATTGGTGCGGTCCATGTAATGTGGCCTACTTGATATATATGAGGCCCATTGTGATGTATTTGAGGCCCATGGGCTGAGGCCCAATGAGATGTATATAAGGACCATGAGTGAGGCTGAATGAGACATATGCGAGGCCTTTGTGTAGGGCCAAATGTAATGTATATGAGATTCATTGCTGTTACACCCCAAACTCGGAAAACGGGCTCATGAAATTTCTGATGGCCGAATTCAACGCCGACATCCTCCGTAGTGCCTCATTCTCAGCTCCCAGCACTCATGTGCCACATTCCGATCCTAGGATCTTGCAAGGAGGATTTTCAGTGTCATTTTTTTTTTGTAATGGAGCATAACCACAAGCATAACCAAGTTACAACATAACATCACCACATATCCGCTAATATAAATATTTGAATACAATGCTAAAAGGGAAATACATATGTATCAAAATCAAAGCTCCAGAAGTCCGCTGCACAATCCAAGTTCAACACTGCTGTGACTTAACGCCACCTGCACGCATCTATCCTACATAAGCTTATAGAAAGCTTAGAGGGTAGTGAAAGTGTGTGTAAGGTAAATGCCAAGTATACAATAAAGCCCAGAAATCATACATCATCGGAATAAGCGGAAATACTGACAAGATCATGAATCATATGATATCACAGTACGCAATGTAGACCATAATGAGCCAAATATCATATACTGCAGATGCGATGCAATATACAGATCCTGCCAAGTCCATCTAAGCCATATAAGTACAAAAATGTAGCAATCCAAAATGCCATATGTCGTGGATGAAATACAATATGCGATGCGAATGAAATGACCAAGCTGGAGTGAAGGCGGGATGATAGTACATAGTATCGCAGGCTATGGGGTCCATCACAAGGGAATTCTATCCAAACCAGTCCCATACCTAAATTTGGATAGTCAAACACAATGTGGTAAACTCCTGATCTCAGGTTAGTCGCGCGCCCCAACCGAAATCTTGGTCACTGCGAAGGTACACATAACAAATAGTTGTGCACCACCAGCTTGAGTGGATAGTGAATGGATGAATGAATGAGTATGTAACTCCTGCTCAATAAGTCCACGTATCAGTTCTGTACATCTCTAGGATTATCACCGGGGTCTAGTACACTCTATACTAACTGCTGCCTCCCTAGCCATACAGCCCAGCGAGTGGAAGAGACCACACTATCTGCTTGACTAATAGTCTGTCAATACCTACCCGGCTCATCGATAACAGACTTATTTGTGAGCTGGTCAAACTCAGCCTAGCTTATAGCCCCCTCACTTAGGCGGATAAGGCCACACCCCCTCCCAACCAACTATGACATAGTGGGAGACACGGCCTACTGGTATTCGGCACTCGGACGCTCATGAATCTAGCCGGTCTTGACGTTGGGGCGTCTCCTAGCCTTGAAGGTTTAGGGACTTTCACCCACGAACATCCAAAGTGCCCAGATGCTCAAACCTAACATTTTTGGTTTCCATCTGGCCATCTATAACATGCCTATCGAGGTCAAAGCCCTGATGTCGCTAGGGCATATAACAATCACAATCACACAATGTAAGATGCATGAATCATGTAGTCCAATCATATATTAATTCTGCACATACTGTGTGCTCATGTGGGATAACTCCACCTATTAGGGAGTCTCATAAACTATTTGTATTATGGCATATGCAAGGGTCAATCACATCTCACAATAAACATGCAGATAATGCGTATGGGCATGTATCATGATGTTATGCTGTCACATACTCATAATCGATATTAATAACCGTCATCAACAATCGGCTTCAACAATGTGGACATTTAACCAACATTGCCCCTAAGGAATGGCCCACATAGAGCCTAACATATAGTGGACCCATGACCTCACACAAGGGCTTAATATATAACACCATGGGCCTCACTCAAGAGCTTAATACACATCACGACGGACCTCTCACATGGGCCTAATATACATCACAGTGGACTCCATCGACTGGCCCTCAAATGCATCACAATAGGCCTAATCACATAGACCTTATATTCATCACATCAGGCCTTAAACACAGGCTGCATATACATCACATAGGTCTCGACAATTAGCCTTGGCAATCGAAATTGGCCTCGACAATCAGAATCGGTTTCAATAATTGAAATCAACACTCGGAATCGGCCTCGATAAATCGAAATCAGCCTCGACAATCGAAATTGGCCTATACAATCGGTTTCGACAAATCGGAATCAGCCTCAATATTTGGCCCCGATAATCTGAATCGACCTATACAATTAGCCTCGATAAATCGAAATCGGCGTTGATACTTGGCCTTGACAATCGGAATTAGCCTCGACAAATCAGAATTAGCCTTGATACTCGGCCTCGACAATCAGAATCGGCCTATACAATCGGCCTCGACAAATCAGAATTGGCCTCAACAATCAGAATCGGCCTATACAATCGACCTCGACAAATTGGAATCGGCCTCGATACTCAGCGTCGACAATCGGAATCGGCCTAGATACTCGGCATCGATAATCGGAATCGGCCTATACAATTGGCCTCGATAAATCAGAATCGACCTCAACAATCGGAATTTGCCTATAGAATCGGCCTCGATACTCAGCCACGACAATTATAATTGGCCTATACAATCTGCCTTGACAAATTAGAATCGACCTTTATACTCATCCTCGACAATCGGAATTGGCCTCAATACTTGGCCTTGACAAATCGAAATCGGCCTTGATACTCAGCCTCAACAATTAGAATCGACCTATACAATTGGCCTCAACAAATCGAAATCGGCCTCGACAATCGGAATCGGCCTGAATCATGGATTTATGCTAAGCATGTTATATGGTGATGAACTATCCTTACAACGAAGATGGGCCTAGACGGCTTACACACAACAATATGGGCATATCAATGGGCCCTATGGAGAGTTACAATGCGGACATCTAACCAACATTACTCTTACAATGTGGACACCAAACCATCATTGCTCCCAAGGCACTACCCGTCATAAATATCATTACTAATGAGGACATTGTGCACATACATGGCCTCACACCACCACCCCTACGCACATACGTACGCAGAAGGAGGATTCTATCATCGATTTGGTTTAATGACGATGTCCAAGGAGGGCCTCCTAGCTAGAAGACAAGTTTTGGTTCAGAAAAGTGGGCTTAATAGTCAAGAAAAGTCCATAATGGGATCTCGTGATCATGGCCCACTCGTTGGATTGATTTCATTTTTTAGGTTTTGCTTATTTTTATTATTTAGAATATTGTGAACGCTTTAGATTTCTGTGTTTGGTTTTTATTTTAGTTTACTTCATCGCCAAGTAATAGATTGCGTACATGGTGCATGTTTTTAGGGTATAGGGTTTTCCTATAAATAGGCACCCCTTGTAGTTCTTTTGATTCATTGAAGTTTAATAAAAATTTCTGCTTGATTTTTCTGCTCTCTTTATGAGTTGCGGAAGAATTCAAAAGTGGGTGTGAAGCCCTCCCTTTTTGAAAGGCTAACTACCGTGGTGCGAAGCCACATTGATCCTGATTCATTCACATCCTCTATCATCTCTTTTCTTCTATCTTCCACCACTATCCATACTTCACATTCATCCTTAGTTACATCATTTTTCTTTTATTACAGTAGGTTCTTAGATTTTAACCTGTAGTGGGGCTGAAACTTCGACGGAGCACCACGCCCAGACCAGAGCTCGGATCGACGTCAGAATTGAAGGTTTTGCAGCCCAGGCATGGTCGACTAAGGCCTAGGAATCCTTTTCTAGATTCCCTCCCCCCTCACACGTGCGGCCAGCCTCAGGCACACGTGCACCCACACCTGGCCTACTGTCCACACGCCGGGATCATCTCGGGTTCATGTTTTTCCTATTTTCCTCTTTTTTATACCTAATTGCATAACCCTATACCTATATTACATTATCCCTCACTGATTTACCATTTTACTCAACATAGGGTTTCTTGAATTAATATTAGGGAATCCTTTAGATTAGGGACTGATTTTTATGCATGAGTGGTTGATTTTATTTCCCTTTAACATTGTTTGACTTATAATTTTTATTGGTCTAACCCTAGCCTGTGTCGGTTTGGACCTGCATAAATTCCCCTTCTTAATTGAATGTTTAAATTTTCATGTGGGATATGAAATTTGTGTGATTATTTTGGAATTGGTAGGATCTAAGCCTGAAATCTTGCATGTCATATTTAATTTTCCATGTCCTGCATCAATTACTCAAACCATGGTGGAATCACACATTGCAATGGGCCTTATGTACATCCCATTAGGCCTCGACCCATGGGCCTCATATATATCAAATGGGCCGCATCACATGGGCCTCATATATATCAAGGTGGGCCCTAACAACTGGCCATAAATACATCAAGATAGGCCTCCTCAAATGGGCCTTATATATATCAAAGTGGGCCTCAACGGACGGGTCACACATACATCAAGATGGGCCTCATACATACCCAAAGAGAGTCATATTGAAGTATCATTTAGACCATACCACAAATAGTAGTGGAGATAATAATTCTCACTATTAAACAAATCACAGGGCCTGCCATAAAGTTTATTTTCCACCCAATCTAATCACAAGGTCCTAAAGACCTGGATTAAGAGGGAAAACAATTTCCCTATTGATCCAGAACTTCTGTGACCCAAATGGGTTTCAATGATAGATGTTCAAATCCCATTATTTTTGCTATGTGGTCCACCTGATCGATGGCTGGACTTATCACGAAGTGGCCCGCCGTGATGTATTTGAGATCCAACCTATTAGTAAGTTAACATAATGATAGATGAAGTGAAGACAAATATCAACTTTATTGAAAACTACTGTGGCCTTTAGAAGTTTGAATGGTGGATGTCACTATCCACATATTTCATTGGTGGGGCCCATGTTTAGTGAATGGATGGTTAGGATATAACACATGCCACAAGGAGTGGCCCACCAGTTAAACAGATTTGTCTCATTTTTGCCTCAAGCCTTAAGACAAGCTAACTGGATGGACGGTTTGGATGTAACACATGCATCATGGTGGGTGCCTATAGGGATGGACAACATAGATAAAGCACATACCTCAAGGTGGGGTCCACATGTGTGGCCCAGCAAATGGACGGACGGTTGGATACAACACATACATCACAGCAATGCCCACCGTCTGGCTATCTGGATGGTGGAATACAACATGGTACGACCCACCGTGCAGCCATCTGAACGGTGTGGACCAAACATATATATCAAGGTAAGGTCCCATGTGAGGCTCACCATAACGTTTATTTTCCATCCAATCTGTTAATAAGGTCACACAGACAAGGATGAAGAGGAAAAATAAATTTCATACTGATCCAAAACTTCCATTACCCAAATAGGGTCTCAATGGTAGACGTTCACTCCCATTGCTCTTACCGTGTGGGCCACCTGAGTTCCACATATGACTGATTTTTAGGGTGGCCCACTGCCCTAAGGGCCCCCATCAAAATTCACGGTGTTGATGTTCCCACACATCACGGTGGGGCCAACGGCTAGGACCTGTGGTCCCTGCCCTTCTATCCACAGCGCAGCATGACGCTGTTGCGCGTCCTCTGGATGTCAGCAGCAACACTTCCTGCTTGAATATTTTCTTTTATTTTTGTTTTCTAGTTTTTTTTTATGGATTTTTCATGGTAGGGCCCGCATCAGGTGGATCTGCTTCATCCGTTGGATCCTAAGACTTAAGACAGTCTAAATGAGCCCAATATGTAGCATATTTTGGTGTACCGAAACATTAATGTGGGTCCTAATAGCCTTTAACAGTCAAAATCACTGTTTTTAATGATATAGTCTGCTTGATAATCGGATTAA
Organism: Magnolia changhungtana; assembly: GCA_030180095.1. Taxonomy (NCBI): domain Eukaryota; kingdom Viridiplantae; phylum Streptophyta; class Magnoliopsida; order Magnoliales; family Magnoliaceae; genus Magnolia; species Magnolia changhungtana. The sequence continues at coordinate 142,273 of JASAUF010000644.1, read as the reverse complement.
CTTCATTTTTCGGCTCAACGCCTAAAATGAGTTGGGAAATAGGATGAACAGCGTGGATTAAACTCATATATCAAGGTGGGGCCTACATAAGCAGCCCACCCCCAAAGTTTGGAACCAAGCTGATATATATATATATATATATATTTATTTGCTAGAAGTACACGACACCGTCAGTTCACACTTCACTATATAGCCACGTCCAGCATCCCTAAACACTGGACAGTTTGGGTACCACATATATAAGGTGGGGGCCACCTACTCAATGGCTTGGACAAATACATGCTTGATGGTGGGGTCCATCCGGATGGGCCACACGGCCACACAATCACAAAGGAAGATGAAAGAGAGAGAGGGATAGAGAGAAAGAGAGAGAGAGAGAGAGAGAGAGAGAGAGAGAGAGATGAGTGATGGAAGGGCCCTAGCACTATGGGCTCTCCCTTCCATAGTTTACAACGTGCATTGAGTGAGTCCCATTACATATGGGCCCACCGATCAAAATCTACGGTGGAGATCCTTTCTCCACCAAGATGCAAGGTCTAGATGACCCTATTCATGCAAGGAAAATAAACATCATGATGGGTCCATGGAGAATGGCCCCATCATGGAATGATCATGAGAATCGAGGTGGACCATCGACAACATCTAGGGTCCAAAGTGAGAACCATACCATCAATCGGTAGCCTCACTTCACCCATCATCAAAAGAATGAAATATATGCCTATAGAAACACCCACCGTTCGATCTTCTTGGTCCAATGGAACTCCGAGCTCCTTGTGTCTCACTTTGATGGAAGATGATGAGAAATGAAGGGCTAGGATGATGGATCTTGGGAGAGGAAGTGGGCCACACACAACACTTTTCTCTCTTGGAATAGCTTGGATGTGCATTTTTTTCTCCTTCTTTGTTGCTTGGAAAATGTGAAGATAAATATAGAGAGAAAGGGTGGTTATAAGGGAGAGGTGATGGATGTGAGTTGATAGGTGTACTTAACTTGAGAGTTGACTTGGTAGGTTGCTTGACTTGGGGAGAAAGAAAGCATGGGTTGTGTACTTTAATTGATTGATTGATTGATTGATTGATGGAATGAGTTATAGAGATTCTCTTGGGATTGCAAACGTGCGGCATTTCATATAACTAAACAAGGGCCCACATCTCCTAGCTTGGGTATCGCCTCGGTGCGCGAGACACGACGTCGGAACATTCGCGATGGCGCGGTTGCAATGGTACAAGTCTCGAGTCGAGCTAACTCTGGAATACGGGATACGACTCAGGGTCACGTGCAACTGCAGATAAAAGATCACGGGTCACCGAAAATTGACTGGGAGGACCGAAGAAGCCTATGGAACGGTACGGGCTAGGATACGGGTCTTATAGTTGCGAGGTGTGATTCCACTATGATGTATGTAATGATGTTTATGGTGTGCCATGCCTCAGGAGCAATGATGGTTTAACTTACACATTGTAAGAGCAATGATGGTTAAACGTCCACATTGTAACTCTCCCTAGGGCCCATTGTTAGGCCCATACTTATTGTGCGTAGGCCATCTAAGACCATCTTTGTTATGAAGATAGTTCATCACCATATAACATGCTTAGTATAACTTCATGATTCATGCCCATATGCATCATATGTATGTTTAATATGAGGAGTGACTGATCAGAGCCTATGCCACTGGGCAGATTGTTTGTGGGACTCACTAATAGGAGTTATCTACATGAGCGCACGGTACACGCAGGATTGTAGCATGACTGGATAGTGTGATTCATGCATCTCACATTTATGTGACATGATCACTGTACGCCCTAGTGACATCAGGGTCGTGGCTTCCACAGGCACATCGTGGATGGCTGGATTGAATACCGAAAATATTAGCTCTAGCACTGTGGGCACATAGGATGTCCTTAGGTGAAAGTCCAGAACCTTTTTAGTACTGGGAGATGCTCTAACGTCTAGACCGAGTGGGTACATGAGCGCATGAGTGCCGAATACTAGTAGGTCACGTCTCCCACTGTGTTGTGGTCAGTTGGAAGGGGGTGTGGCCTTATCAGCTCAAGTAATGGGGCTGTAAGCTAGGCTGAGTTTGACCAGCTCGTAAATGGGTCCGCTATCGATAAGCCGCGTAGGTATTGGCAGACTACTGGTCAGGTGAATAGTGTGGTATCTTCCACTCGCTGGGCTGTACAGCTAAGGAGGTGACAGTCACTGTGGAGTGTGCTAGACCCTGGTGATATCCTAGAGAGGAACTGTACTGACATATGTACTTGATGAGGACTGACATATGTACTGGATGAGGACTGACATGCTTGCGTTGCATCTCACATATGACATTTGGTTACGTAGGCCTCGCATCGCATGGCCTTGGTATGGCTGATAGCATTCATGCCTTGCATTGCATCATCTTAGTACGGTTGATAGTATTCATGGACTGGCCAACATTTCCACATTACTCTAATATTGCATACTTGGCACTTGCCTTGCGCACACACTTACACCACCCTCTAAGCTTTTCGTAAGCTTATGCATAACTGTTGTATGTAGGTGACGTTGGATTGTAGCCACGCTGAGGCAGGAGCGCGTTGCAGATTATTTTAGAGTTCTTTTGATCATCTTATATTTCCTTTTCTGCAGTTTACTCAAAGTTTTTGATATAATGGATATGTGGTGATGTTGTTTTGTGACTTGGTTATGATCCATTACAAAAAAAATCATACTAAAAATTCTCCTTGTAGGATCCTAGGATCGAAATCTGGCGTATGGGTGCCGGGAATCGAGAATGGGGCACTACGGAGGCTGTCGGTGCCGAATTCAGCGATCGGGAGTTCTGTGAGCCCAATTTCTGAGTTTGGGGCATGACAGCCAGGACTAGTCGAGCAGGAGCCAGGACTAGTCAAGGATCACAGAAATTTACTTTAAAACTTCAATTCTCTTCATTATTGACTTAGTTTTCTTGGATCTTTGGCATGTGAATTCTTCATTCTTGGTCTTCTAATATCCAAAATTTCGCTTGGTGATTCTTGAGCGTTAAATTCATACTTTTAGCAACCTTTTTAATCCAAGATCTTAAATTCACCTTGTAACACAAACATGATTAAAATAGAACATTAGGCATTATCATGTTCATAAAATCAAGTAATAAATGGGGTCTAATATGCAATATTTGACCCTCAACACAATCCCCAACTAGCATTTTGCTAGTCCTGAGCAAAGTATGCGAAAAATATTTTGAGAACTACATGACAATTTCTATATGCTCAAGTGATTTTTAAAAACAATCCAAGTGATAGAATTCTAAGATACATCAATGTTGAGCGGCAACTTCTCCCAGCTTTAGCACTCAGTAAATTTCACAATCTAGTTCAAAGCATTAATCCACGAATTAGAACAATTCTAAACATTGAGTTCATAATGAAATCTGGACTTATCATAATCAAAGGTTTAATTCTTAATTTTTATGATATCATTGATGATCAAAAGAGCATTTATAACAACCAAAACTTGCCTTACAGTTCATCTTTTCATTCTTCTAGCTTTTAATTTTTCCATCGATGACTTTCACACTACGTCAACCTTTTTAAAGATTTTCAATAGGTAGCCGTTTTCGACGACAACTATTTTTTTTAGCTGGGTATTTATTTATTTTTCTTTCTTTTCAATTCTTCTTATTAAACATGATGGACAAATTCCCCAGGTTGGTTCCTTCCATGCTTAATAATTACTAAGTCAACAATTCAATGTTGACTGAAGCTTTAATGTGAAAGCTAGATGTAACATGTGAAATCATGACTTAATCAATGTTTAAAACTTCTAATCATGGATTAATAATTCAAACTTAACTGTGAAATCTAACAAGTAACTGAATCCACGAGTCATAAATCACCAACATTAAGTATCTTATACTTCTAAATCATGGATGGACTTCAAAATCACTCGAATTTACAAAATTTTCAAATTTTTTTTTAAAATTTCCACAATTTTGTTGCTCAAAGAGTAAGAAAACACTGATTAGCTTGCCTATTCCACACCCCCAACCTAAAATCTATATTGTCCTCAATGTAAAAGATATAAGCATGCATTGCACATGAGACAATGAAAGTAAATGAGAAGTGATGGAAAGGTATTACCTGAAGATGAAATTTTGGGGTGTTTCTAATAATCTCATTGGGAAAAATGTGTTAGCACAAAAGACTCAAATCGATGATAAGAAAACTATCCCATTGAGGTACAAAAAATATCTCATTGCAGTGGTCAGAAAATTCCATGATACAGGTCCTTTCCAGGGTTGCACGATCTTTATTTTGGTAAAAATCATGTCCGGGGGTATTTTGGTAAAAATCCATGTCCGGGGGGTATTTTAGGTATTTTGGTAAAAATCCATGTCCAGGGATATTTTAGGTATTTTAGTAAAAATCAATGTCCAGGGGTAGTTTAAGTATTTTGGTAAAAATCCATGTCTAAGGGAAGTTTAGGTATTTTGGTAAAAGGGATTGAAAATGGTATTTTGGTGAAAAAGGGTGCATAGGTGTCATTTTAAGGGAGAGAGGTTGTACACCACCATTTAAGAGGGAGCTTGGTGGACATCATGGTTTAAGAAAAGAAGATGTTTATATATAAAGGGATAAGTGGTGGTGATCACAACTCTGTAAGAGTGGTGGGGCCTATAAATACCCCTCGCCTCTTCATTTGAAGGGTTGGATCAGATTAGATCAGTTGATGGATCAGAAAATGAGAGAGAAGCATAGTGGGAAAGAGAGGTCCGCGCAACCGAAGTTGCTTGCGTGGAGCTGCGCAACTGAAGATGCTTGCGGGCAATCGCGCAACTGAAGCAGAGATGGCCTTCGCGCCACTTTTCAAGGGATTTGGAGAAGATCCTTTACGCAGCTCTGCGCAACAAGAATGGGAGAATTCCCATAATCTAAATGTCTCGTAATACTGTTCGAGGAGAGTTTTCCCTTGCGCAGGACCACACAACTGACCGAATTTATGGTCGTGCGTAAATAGAGGAAGAAAGCTTCTTCCTTCCACCATGTCGCTGGTAATGCTCATTAAAGCATTCTTTTGAGAGATCAACACGGTCCATTGTCTTCCTCTTAAAATTTTGACCTTGAAAGGCCGGTTTTGATCATCCGATGAGGTGGCCAATTGAGATAATCAAGTTGGAATGGAAGCTCCACAGTCTGTTTACGATCGCCATAGCGATCATATGAATGAGCATGGTCGCCAAGGCTTAACATAGTTTCAATTGGTTTTTCTCCCTCTACCAAATGAATGCTTCAGATTCACCTTTCACTTAATGATGGTGGCCGACAATGAAAACATTGACTCTCTGTTACAAACAGAGTCAACGCAGACTCTGTGAGGTGTGTTGGTCCACTTATTGAAGCCAACTGGAGAATCTACTTCATCCATTGATTTCAGGACAAAAAACCATCCAGAAAGGAGTCTTTTTAGAGTGGAATCGGTGCAGTCCACGAGCCTATCTACTTCGCCGTCCATTTCATGTTTGACGGTTAGGATGTTGCAACAGCCTGCATGGTTTCAAAATGCCACCTTGGCAAGGGTTAAATATCCCTTCTGTACACAATGGACGGTACAAATTGATTATTTGAATATGGAGTGGGCGCACTAAGAAAATTGCAAAAGGAGAGTGAGGACGCTGTTGCATTCATCCTGAATGAAGAAGGAGTCGGTCAGCGTGCGCTGACCGACTTTGGTTGTAATAGTACATGGCCGGTGCACTCGTACACCATGTACATGCAATGTACACATGGTCCCAACATGATGTTCGTGGAAATCTGCTCCATCCATCCGCTTTGCCATTGCATTTAACGTGTTGAAATTGAATATGAAGCATATCTAAATACCAGGCGGGCCCCAAATTATGATTTCAAGGGCTGATCTATCAATTTGGCCATTTCCACAGAGAGCCAGGAGCTGAAATTCAACGTGTACAGTTAATTTATGGTCCCAAGCCTACATATAAAGTTTTGAGTTGATCGGATGGTTGCAACCCTATAATCTTACACTCTGGGTGATTTTTTAGGCCCGTTGAACATGAATGGCCTAATTTTCTCGAATCCTAGCCGTGTAAATTCATTGATCTCAGTATTTTAGTCGTCTCTGCACCTCACTTCAATGGATGATTCCACATTTCAAAAAGGATTCAAGGAAGGATGACTGGAAGAATGATCAGAACTGATCTTTAAGCCCGCGATTGGTTGATCAATTCAACGTTCCTCCTAAGTTTTAGGAGATGACTGAAGCAACTGTCGAAATGCTGCCGAAATTTCCATCAGACTATCTTCTCTTTCATTCATTGCATTACATTAATTGTATTTTATTTTCAAAATTAAGGGAATCCGAGGATGTAAATGAACTCAGAATAAATGTGATCAATGTTCTCTCATTCTTTCTTTGTTATCATTGAATAAATCCCTCAAATAGAATGGTTTTATTTCTTGTTGAAACAAAATGGCGACTCTACTGGGGATTTATTATTCGATGGGAACTTAGAAAATATTTTGAGAACATTTATCACTTTTTGGCGTCTTTACAGATGCCAAAATGGTGACTCTCAACGGGAACATCCTCCCCTTCATCTCTGAAGATAAAGTATGATTTTATTTAATAAATTAACTTACACTCTATTCTGAATGACGGATATACCACAATGATCTTTCTCTCGATTAATAAAATGCTTTACTTCACATCCAATAGACTTCCACTAGAAAGTGTCAGAAAAGATCAAACCAGTTTCGATCAAAGAAAAATCTTGCCAGAACAATGACAGTTTTTAAAGAGAGTTAGCTTCTTGTACGAGAGCGATTCAAACATTAATTAGTCAGCACGTGTCTAAGCACAGGTCTTGCCCTTGCTTGTAGATAAGTTATCATTGGAAGAATAGGCTGCCTTGGTCTTGTAGTTCTTTTGCAGCATCCCTGTGGATATGATGGTAGAGTTCCTTCCATGGCTTTCTTCTTCTATTTCACTTGATGAGCATTAAGATATGCTGAATTGCTTGTGCAAGACAGTCCCATATGAAAAGCTTCTTCAAAAGGTCATATTCACCTGAATGGAAGGGAAAAATACTGCCAAGGTCATTAAAAGTTCTAAAGATGATCCTAAACTGCAGTGCTGTGTGGATCTGACACATGGCCAGTTAATAGATTGAACAGAGAAAGGAGGGTGCGCTTGTGAATCTTCCAAGACTGAAAAAAGGAAACATCTGGAGTCAGCTGGTGATTCAATTGTAGCACATCTAATTGATGAAATATTGTAGTGGCACAATGCTATAACAAGAGAGTTGAATGATATAGCTGAAGAGGTAAGGAAGATACAACTTTCTGGAGATTTCTCCAATTTATCAGCGTTCAATGAGAGGTTACAATTCATTGCCGAAGTATGCATCTTTTACGGCATTGCTGAGGATAAGGTTATATTCCCAGTGGTAGATAAAGAATTATCGTTTGCTCAGGAGCATGCTGAAGAAGAAAGTCAATTCGACAATTTTAAGTGCTTGATAGAAAGCATTCAGAGTGCTGGAGCCAATTCAAATTTAACTAATTTTTATGCAAAGCTGTACTCACATGTCAACCAAATAATGGGCATCATACAAAAGCACTTTCATGGCGAGGAAGTTGAGGCTCTTCTGCTTGCTCGTAAGCATTTCAGTCCTATAAAATAGCGAGAGCCTCTGTATGAAAGCTTGTGTGTGATGTCACTGAAATTGGCAGAATGCATCTTGTCATGGCTGGTAGGATCACTTGTGAAGAAGAAGTGAGGTAATGTTGAAAGTATAAAAATAAATATACCAGAAAGTATCAAGGAAGATCAAATCAGTTGTGAAAAAAAAAAAGAAGACAATGTCAGGTAATGTCAAAAGTAAATTTTGCTTCATCAATACAATAGTGAAACAATGAAGGATATGGATGATAGTGTGCTAACGCACAAAAGTATACTTAGTTTCCAACATATGTTGCCTTTGAGAAATGAGAGGATATTGTAGACAAGAAAGAAAGAAGAAAGAAGATTAGAAAGAAAGGATATGTAAAGAAGAATGAGGTAAAGAGTAGGAATTCACGTGTTTACATCGGTCCACGCAAGCTGTGACTGGTTGTGCGGGGCGGCCACACAAATGGTATAGGATGCCACATGCACCTATGCAACATCGGACTAATAAGTGTGTTGAGACCTTTACACCAACTCGCGTAAACCATGATTGATTGTGTAGAACGACGCAAAAGATATAGGGTATTGTGCATATAGTGACAATGGTGATTCGATCAAGCTGATGATGACATTTGAGATTTGGTAAGAGATGGGCCCGTGGCATGCATATCAAGAGTTCGTACGTATGGAGGTTTTTTTTTTTTTTTTTTTTTTTTTTTTTTTTTTTAAGAAGGAAACATAGTGATATCTGGAAAAAATGAAGGGTTCAATCTTCTTTTACAAGGAATATCATCTTGCCGATTACAGATACCAGTACATTCGAAACATGCAGAAAATAGAGAATTCATCAACAAGATGTTAATCAGTCTTCACCAGATGAACATGTTACTAGAGACCCTACTTTTCCAATAGTATTACCGTGAACAATAGCAAACCCTAAAGAAAGTCTTCAGATGAGAAGTTAATTTGACTTAATCAGGCATTGCTTGCCAATAAGTAGATGGATCAATTAATGAATTAGCAAATTCATTGGTCAATAGAGAACCTGGGGGCATCGTCACAACTTAACAGAGTAAAAAAGCAAGTTAAATTTGCAATTTGCAAAGGGTCAAAGTGAAGCTAGTTAACTCTCATATGAATCAGTTACTTGAAAATCTTCAAAGAGTAGCAACAGGCACCGTCGAAGGAAGAAAGCAAAACAAAAGATTTCTAAAAGTAAAGAGTTGAAATTCTACTAAAGAGAACATCGACAATTTTACAAATAAGAAAGTAAAGAAAGGGTTCAGACAATTAAAGGATTACTGGAATATACATTGGAAGAAGATGACATACTCTTTATGATTGCTAGTTATGAAGAAAATCAAATCGCCATGGCTACAATATTAAAGGAAATAAAGCAAAGAAGAAAATAAGAATGGGCAAGAAGATAGCAAGACAAGTATGTCCATCATGTTGGCAAATTTTCATCAATATATTTGCCAGTTCAGCAAAATATATCATTTCTGAATACCAAAAAGAATCGCTACGTTTTGATCAAGAAGTTTCGCGGCATTTTGACTCAGAAGATTCATGGCACAATTATTCAAAGGGCAGATAAACGCATACAAAATACATTATCCTTGAAGATAAACAACAGTTCTGATTTCGAAGATTGTTAGCATAATGCTTAGGGGCAAGATAAACAGAGTCTCAGAATGTCAGCAAAGTCTCAGAATGCCAAAATCTTAGAATCCAAGATGGGGTAATCGTTGATTCCTCGAGATGATAATTGTCTATATCAACTTTTGTAGGTCAAAGTTGGGGCAAAAGCAAGCATTGATGATTGCTATCAAGTATTGACTATTGTCGCCAACAAGTAGAAGAACAAAAGGATTGTGAAAGACAAAGTCATGTACTCTCCCTTATGTGAATGAATAAAAGTGCGAATTTTCAATTGACTTCGAATCTCAGGAGAAATTCAGGAGATATAATTGAAAATAAAAAAAGTGAATGGACAAGGAATATCTGAAATGAGAAATACGACTACATATACGGCTAAGAAAATGAAGAAAGAATTTGTACAGCCCAAGATTGTGGATGTATTCACTCGAAGAAGATGATGTACTCCCTATGCTGAACATCGAAAGGAAAATTCTTTTGGCTTAAAGAACAAGTTACAAAAGACGATTGATAAAGGCGAAATTGTTAAGGAGTGTGACATAAAAGAAGAAATAAGAGTACACAGGCATTATTAGTTCGAGACCAGGGGCAAAGCTAAGCTTGGGCAAAAAGTATGAGATGATGCGGTGTTAGTATATATGTTAAAGGTCGCAACATTGTGATTTTGATTACGAAGATTCCTAGAGTAATACTTCTTAATCAAAAGGGGACAAGACAGGTGAGTAAAAACTATGAAATATATTTCTCACCATAGAATGTGCTTCTTTTATGTATATGAATGAAATGTAGGCTTTCAAGCATATTAAGTCATCGCCAAATGAAAAGCATTGATGACCATTATCAAGCGTTGATGATCGTTGTCAAGCATTAATGATTGCTATCAAGCATTAACGATTGTTGCCGACGCCAAAGATTTTCGTCAGAATCACCAGGTATCAATGATTATCTAAAAAAAAATGTAGCAACTATCGCTGTCGCCAATCAATCACTTATCAAAAGTACTATCATCGCCAAGCTGATACACTATTTTAAACATAATATGAAAGTTTTTATAACATTATCAGCAACAGCGAAATATCAATTATTGATCTACCATCTTTTGACAGTGTAATAAACTATATATAGTCAACCACATATGAAGTCAATGACATCGATGGTTGCTTATCATAAAAAGGCAGCCTAGTCAAGCCAATGGCCAATTGTGCATAAGACCTATCATTTTCGCCATTCGGGCAACGGTGAGAAGCTAGTGGCCCTAAAATACCCGTGAAGGCTATCGTACGCATACCCATGCAGGCAACTGACGAATCTAGTGACCAAAAGCCTAAAAGGCCAAAAGTCCTCAACGGCCAGTCATACGTAACCCCCATGCCGTCTGTATAGTTTTCCGGCAGCGTTACGGGGAATTGAGGAAAATGCCCTCTCGTGAATGGGCTCGACCTTGCAGATGAAGAAAATGAGGGCCATAGTGTGAGCTTTTATAGGCCAACCGTGCATAAGACCCCCCCACGTTTACGGTTTGATTTCAATACTAACTCATGAGGAAGAGCTTAAACCTACTCATTGACTGTCTGGCGGCCCTAGACTTGGTACCCCAAAGGTCACCTTGTCAGTTCTGTTAACTCTAGAGAGTTATCGTGGCCAACCCTGTGCGTAATTCCAATCAAGTTCACGGCCCCGGTAGCTTCACTGGGCCCCTTTGATGGATCGCGGTTTGTGAACTTCTTAGGCAATGAGAAGTCCAGCGAACTCCTAAGAGTTACAGAGACCATCACGTGAGACCCAACTCCACAACTCAAGAGCTTAAACTGTGTGTAACTGACTAAATTGAAACTTAGCACCACTAAAATTTAAAAAAAAATCATATAGGAAATCCTGCACTAACAAGCATAAAATGTTGGTGTTTTATACTTAGTTCTTTATTGAATATCATGTTAAACTATGTGCAACATTCAAAATGCTGTAGATACATATTTCAATTTAGATATGCTCAAATATGCAATTGCCTGATGAAAATTTTAAATGTTGAGTAAACAACATGAAAAAAAATGCGTTCCTCTTGAATCGGGTTCAAATTACAGCAACAGTAAATGCCTTCATGATATTAGCGATTATCTACTCAAAAGTTCAAATCTTCAAGATCAACTATTAGTCTTCAATTGCAATATATGTATTCTTTTGACAAAGATCGAAATTCTTTAAAAGGAGCAGTAAAGATTATCCATCCTTCAGGAGTATCAGTTGTCATTACTTCAGAAATATTATCTTCTGAAGAAATCTTTATGCGACATTAATCGGGAAAGGGGGCAGGATCTATGTCTTCAAAAATCAGAAAAGATTTAAGGAATGTTAAGGAGCACAAGCTAGAAACAACTCAGCAAAAAGACTCAGCGATTGAACCTTTGGAGCTGAAGATAAATTCTTCAAGAGCGCGATTTAATGAGCAAAAGATCAATGCGAAGCACAATGACAGAGCGAATATCACAATCAACCTGAAAGAGAGAAGAAGCTTTCAATATATTTAAATAATTATCAATGCTTCATGAAGCTAAATTAGAAAATTATAATGTCTTGAGATACTAATTCCGACTAATTTGGCAGGAAAGACTATCATTCAAAAGCTTGGGTTATGCAAATCATGAATAAAGGAAACAATCGAAAAAGTTGTTGCGGCAGGAGCAACATTAAAGAACAACTCTCTAGACACCGAATTAAAGGAAAAATCACTGGAATTTATCAAAGAGATTGTTGCAATAGCAACAGTGTTGAAAGATGGTTCTCTGATCAAATTGCTCAAAGAAGAAGTCGTCACAGCTGTTGTAGAGACGTGTTTTGATAAAAAGAGAGTTTTATCCTCTTTAGTGAAACATCCACTCGACACTACTGGCTGGGGGCATTCCAATCTTTCATTCGAACGCAATTATTAAGTCTTCTATTTGAGCACAATCATTCAAGTCTTCCGTTCAAGCACGATCATCACGATTATCAAGTCTTTTGTTTGAGCACAATCATTCAAGACTTCCGTGCAAACGTGATCATTCAAGTTTTATGTTTGAGTACAATCATTCAAGTCTTCCGTTTGAGCACGATTATCCAGTCTTCCATTCAAATGCAATCATCCAATCTTCCGTTCGAGCCTAATTATTCAAATCTTTCATTCGAACGTGAGCATTCAAATCTTCCGTTCCAGCGCGAGCATTCCAGTCTTCCGATCGAACGCGATCATTTGATCTTCTGAGTCAAGTATGATCATCCAGTCTTCCATGCAAGCATGATCATCCAGTCATCCTTCAATTACAGTTCATTTAAGTTCTTCAGGCGGAGGAAGATCGATCCTCCATTTGATTTCAGGAATCAATCAAAGAAGGATTGAGGGGGCATCTGTTGAGGCACAAAAAATATCTCAGTCAGAGAATTCCATGATACAGGTCTTTTCTAGGGTTGCACAATCTGTATTTTGGTAAAAATATTGTCCAAGGGTATTTTGGTAAAAATTCATGTCCGGGGGTATTTTAGGTATTTTGTTAAAAATCTATATTCGGGGGTATTTTAGGTATTTTGGTAAAAATCCATGTTCAGGGGTAGTTTAGGCAATTTGGAAAAAAATCCATGTCTAAGGGTAGTTTAGGTATTTTGGTAAAAGGGATTGAAAATGGTATTTTGGTGAAAAAGAGTGCACAGGTGTCATTTTAATGGAGAGAGGTTGTACACCACCATTTAAGAGGGAGCTTGGTGGACACCATGGTTTAAGAAAAGAAGATGTCTATATATAAAGGAAAAAGTGGTGGTGATCACAACTCTGTAAGAGTGGTGGCGCCTATATATACCCCTCCCCTCTTCATTTGAAGGGTTGGATCGAATTAGATTAGTTGATGGATCAGAAAATGAGAGAGAAGCATAGTGAGAAAGAGAGGTCTGCGCAACTGAAGATGCTTGTCGGTAGCCAAGCAACTGAAGCAGAGATGGCCTTTGAGCCACTTTTCAAGGGATTTGGAGAAGATCCTTTGCGCGGCTCTACGCAACAAGAATGAGAGAATTCTCATAAGCTAAATGTCCTGCAATGCTGTCTGAGGAGAGTTTTCCCTTGTGCGGGACCGCGGAACCGACCAGATTTACAGTCGTGCATAAACAGAGGAAGAAAGCTTCTTCCTTCCACTGTGTCCTTGGTAATGCTCATTAAAGCATTCTTTTGAGAGATCAACACCATCCACTGTGTTTCTCTCAGAATTTCGACTGTAAAAGGCCAGTTTTGATCATCCGATGATGAGGCCCACTGAGATAATCAAACCGCAATGGAAGCTCAACTGTCCATTTGCGATCGCCATAGTGATCATATGAACGAGCATGGTCGCTAAGGCTTAACATGGTTTCGATTAGTTTTTCTCCCTTTACCGAATGAATGCTTCAGATTCACCTTTCACTTGATGATGGTGGCCCACAATGAAAACACAGACTCTCTGTTACGAACAGAGTTGACGCACAGCGACTCTGTGAGGTGCGTTGGTGCACTTATTGAAACCAACTAGAGAATCTACTCCGTCCATTGATTTCAGGACGAAAAACCATCCAAAAAGGAGTCTTTTTAGAGTGGAATCGGTGCAGTCCACGAGCCTGTCTACTTCGCCGTCCATTTCATGTTCGACAGGTAAGATGTTGCAACAGCCTGCATGGTTTCAAAATACGACCTTGTCAAGGGTTAAATATCCATTCTGTACACAATGGACGGTACAGATTGATTATTTTAATGTGGAGTGGGCCACACTAAGAAAATTGCAGAAGGAGAGTGAGGACGCTGTTGCATTCTTCCTAAATGAAGAAGGAGTCGGTCAGTGTGCGCTGACTGACTTTGGTTGTAATAGTACACGGCCAGTGCACTCGTATACCATGTACATGCAATGTACACATGGTCCCAACATGATGTTCGTGGGAAATCTGCTCCGTCCATTTGCTTTTCCATTGCATTTAATGCCTTGAAACTAAATTTAAAGCATATCCAAATATGAGGCGGGACCCAAATCATGATTTTAGGGGCTGATCTATCAGTTTGTCCATTTGCACAGAAAGTCAGGAGCTGAAATTCGATGTGTACGGGTAATTTATGGTTCCAAGCCTACATATAAAGTTTCGAGTTGATCGGATGGCTGCAACCCTGTAATCTTACATTCTGGGTGATTTTTTAGGCCCGTTTAACATGAATGGCCTGATTTTCTTGGATCCTAGCCGTGTAAATTCATTGATCTCAGTATTTTAGTCATCTCTGCACCTCACTTCAACAGATCATTCCACATTTCAATGAGGATTCAAGGAAGGATGACTGGAAGAATGATTAGAACTGATCTTCAAGCCCGCGATTGGTTGATCAATTCAACATTCCTCCTAAGTCTTAGGAGATGACTGAAGTAACTGTCGAAATGCTGCTGAAATTTCCATCGGACTATCTTCTCTTTCATTCATTGCATTACATTAATTGTACTTTGCTTTCAAAATTAAGGGAATCCAAGGATGTAAATGAACTCAAAATAAATGTGATCAATGTTCTCTTATTCTTTCTTTGTTATCATTGAATAAATCTCCCAAATCGAATGCTTTTGTTTCTTGTCGAAACATATCCTAAAACACCTGAAAGCAAACTTTCCTAAATTCCATGAAAGCAATAAACTAATCCTAAACTAGGAAAGCATGGGAAAAGTTACTCAGTCATGCCACAAGGTTCCTCCTCCAGCCAATATCTTGATAAATTTCTTAGTAGGTTTCTGAACGAGATCATCCAAAAGCCCTTTTTGCAATAGGCTTAGATGCCTTGGAGCATTATTTTTAGAAAAACTTATGTATCTCAGCATAAGGTTTCCTTTTATTCTCTTGAGGTGTCCAAAGTATATATGATTCACTTGTGACAGAGAAAGTTTCAGAGTTAGTACCTCGTGGTGAATCAGAGACTACTAATAGATAACATTTAGAAAAATTCCCAGCAGATGATGTACCCTCAACACATTCCGAAGTTCCAAATTTCGGTTCAATTTCTATCTCTTCCTCCTTTAATGGTAAACATTCAGGGTCTGGGGAAGGAGGGGCTTCAGAATAAGGGTTCTCTCGGTCCATGACAACCACCGAGGTATTGTCTTGTAAGGCTTCCACTATTTCTTTTATCATAGGATCATTTGAATCTGCAAAGTGTGCCAAGCAATCGGCCAAAGAGTTGAGAAATTCAGCTGAGAGTGACTCATTTTTCACATTAAAGTTTGTGATGATCTGCCTAAGGATTTCATCATCTCTGGAAGTGGATGGACACATGCTCTCTTGCTCTTGCCCTGCACAGATAGATTGAAAATCAACAGATAAAAAATTGATGTGAAGACTCTATTCATCGGTACTACTCAGTAAAGGCATTGTTTGTCAAGGGTTAACAACTCAGATTGTGACCTTAACTGGATACTTTCAAATTCTAGAGTCATATCAGTAACTCGTCCATCTCCTGAATCATATCATCATTCAATTCAGGGGAGTGCTCTAACCATACCTCATAATGGTTAGAAGGGTTAATTGAAAGTGGTTCATCCTCCACATTTAAATCGGTCATGGCAGATGGGTGGAGTAGATCACTATAGTCGACAACTTCCTGAACCTCTTGATCATTGATATGGGGCCAAACTTGAGATTGAATCTAGGGAGATTTGAGCTATACATTCATGATTGTCATCCCAATACTCATCATCTTCCAATTTAGTGTAGTACACACGTGGAATGGGATCTCTTTCCTCACATTATGTTCCTATATTGGGTTGAGGTTCGAATAAACTAACCTCTTCCTCGTCATTGAAATCAAGTGTGTCATGTGAGTGAAGTGTGTCAGTATCATTATATTTGAAAGACACCCATGTCTCTTGATCATTCCTTTGGACCATCATCGAGATCGACTCTTCAGGAAATTGAACCATATGCTCATTAATACAATCCAACTCTTCCTTCCAAATTCTAGAGTTCTCTAAAAGCGAGTTAGGATCACTTTCCTCATATTGTATTTCTGGAGTGGGTTGAGGTTGGGGTAAACTAGCCTCTTCCCTCTTATCGAGGTGTGGTTCAATTGCTTCCAATGATTTCATCATGCCCGCGACAAGTTAGTTAAGTTGTTCTCAATATTCCGTGAAATTGAAACATGAATCCTCTTAGATCATTTCTGGTTGGATCTCAAAGGTAGGGGATCCAAGAGAATAATCACTATAATATGTTGTTGGTTCATCTTTATAATTTTGATGTTTTCACTGATCATAGTCATACGGATCATGGGTGGGAGAATCTGATGGTTGTAAATACATATTATCACCCATAATATAATCTTTCATTGTTTTCTTCTTGTCTGATGGGTGATAATAATTTTCACTCTCATAGTTATGATGACCCCAACACTCACATATTGTTTTCTTAATCCATGAGGTGTAATTATCTCCTGCATATGATCACACAAGGACTTCTTAATCGGTGGAGCATTATATTCCGGTCAGTTCTCGATGATGGTTTTAGAAAAATTTTGAGACAGATTTATTTCTATCATAATCATCATACATCCCTTCCCAGTATCTCTTATCCATCTCAGCATATTGACGTAACCACTCTTGCAAGGTAAAACCCTAACTCTGAATCTAGTCCTAAGAAAAGAATAAAAGAAAAATCCTACAGCAATAAGAAATCTAGAAATAAAAAGAGAGAATTAGAAGGAAGTTACCAAATTAGAAGTTCCTAAATCAAAACAAAACAAAATAAGTCAGTTTCTAAAAATAGAAATTATAAAATTATAAAATTTTTAAAAATAAAAAATAAAAAGATGAGTTAGTTTCTAAAAAGGAAAGTTTCTAAAAAGTTAGTTTTTAAAAATAAATTTGGAAAGTAAACTAGTTTCAAAAAAGAGAAAAGGAAAGTTTTTTAAAAAATATTCGTTTCTAAAAACAAATGAGGAAAATTTCTAAACCTAAAAATAGAAAGCTAAGTTAGTTTCTAAAATAATTCAGAAAACCCTAATCCTAAAAATAGAAACTAAAAAAAGCCTAATCTTAAACTAATTCCAAAACTAGCTAATCTCAGAAAAACGCAACCGTTAATCCCCAGCAACAATGCCAAAAACTTGTTCATAACCCCAAGTGTGGGGTCGCGATGTAGTAATAATCTCGGTAAGACCGAGTTCGAATCCACAGGGACTAAACTTGTGTCTTCTGAAAGCAACTAGAACTAGAACTAGAACTAGAAGAAGATCCAAACCTAAATATGGAAGTATAAAGAGTAATTCTGAGAGATGTAATGAAAAACTTAAGAAATTCAAAGGTGGAAAACTAAGGTTTCCAAGGATCCACTTGTAGAGATCAGGGAGATCTATGCTTAATTCAAGTCACACGATTAGAATCGTAGTCTCATCCTATCCAATTGGAAGATATCGTAGTAAAATCAAATCTGAACTTCCTTTGACCTAGTTCTCAATGGATGAGAGGTGTGAGAACTGGAAGTGATTTCGTCACAAAACCATGCCCAGGAGACAAGGCAAACAACAACATTTACCAATCCCAAAACCAATCTGAGAGATTTGTGAAAGTTAGGGAGGATTCCATCATCTAACCATGCCCAAAGGACAATGGTGAACAATAGGATTTCTTAAATTCACAATCTCAATACATGAAAAGAACATACTCAAAGCTATTGCAAATCCATTGTAATTTGAGTCAAACAAACCATTAAAAACTGAAAGTATTCCTAATAATCAAACTATAATCAAAGAGAGTTCAATATAAACATGAATCAAAGCAATAGGAACATCCCATCACACTACAAGCTTCACCTCTTAGCCATAGCTAAGAGGTTTAGCCAACCATATACATGATTCAACTAAAATCTCTTAAGAAAAACATAAAAACAACTAAGGAAAAGGAAGAAAAAACTCTTGGCGATGGCTTCTCCATGCTTTTGTTCCACTCCCCAAACCCTGGAGATGCCTAGGGGTGCCTTAGGGCCCCCTATTTAAAGTTTTGCAACTTAAACTTTCACACCGAGTTGAAAATTTCTTGAAACTGCATCTAATTTACCCAGTCCGCTCAAAATCTGCGCAACCCTCAACTAGTCGTGGACCATCCTTGGTCGAGGGCTACCTTCGACTAGTCGTGGACCTCCCTCGACTGGTCGATGATCGCGCCTATTTAGAATCTGATGTTGCTGGAGTTCGAGTCGAAGTTTCCTCGATTAGTCCTGCAAGAGCCAGGACTAGTTGAGCGGAAGCCAGGACCAGCCTGGCCAAAGTCAGGACTAGTCGAGCAGGAGCTAGGACTAGTCGATGATCACATAAATTTACTTCAAAACTTCAATTCTCTTCATTCTTAACTTGGTTTTCTTGGATCTTTGGCATGTGAACTCTTAATTCTTGGTCTTCTAAAATCCAATCCTTGGCTTGGTGATTCTTGAGCGTTAAATCCATACTTTTAGCATTCTTTTTAATCCATGCTCTTAAATTCACCTTGCAACACAAACATGATTAAAATAGAACATTAAACATTATCATGTTCATAAAACCGAGTAATAAATGGGGTCTAATATGCAATATTTGACCCTCAACATTTGTCATTGGATGTTGATTTGCTTATTTATTCTTCTGTTTCCTTTCCTGGTAAGGCATAAAGCATTATCAGCCTCATGTTAGTGGAAATGAATTGTACAAAGAATCTGTCCGGCATAGTGGCGAATGGTTTATTCCTTTCCGATCATGGTGAAGGCATTCTATAATTTGATTGCATAGTTTCTATCTGTTTTGGTGAAAATAACACCAGAGGAGGTTGTCCCGGTTGTCTCAAATGCTTCGGGATAAAGTAAAATTTCCTTTTATTCCCTGATGTCATGCCTGATTCTTGAACTTTTGTTTGCCTCCTGCCCTTTTCCTCGGACAGCTTAACCTGTGTGACCTTTGTTCTTAGTACTTGGGCCTCACTACCTTTCTGCTATAGATTTTCTCTACCTGGTCTTTCATCTTCTTCTATGGCGAATTTGAAAGTGCCCTAGTTTGTCAATTGTGTGAGTGTTGAGTTAAATAGACTACAGAGCCTGATAGGAAGATCAATTCAAGCGTATGCCTTAACCGGATGTGTGCAAGCTCGCCACAGGTAAATCTGAGCCTCACATCCCTTGTTCCAAATCACCAAGTATACTAAAACCCTTAAATAAACTAGATCATCTTAGGGTTTTTAGGGTAAGAAAACGTGTTCAGGAATCGAAAAAATCTATAAGTTTTCTTGCCCTGTTGATTTTATCAATACACATCTCGATATGATTGACCTGCACTGTCGAGTCCTTGATACTCCATCGATACCATCGAAAAGAGGACCAAATATATCCAGCAACCTTATTCACATCTGGACGGAATTATCGATGTATCGATATCATCGATATTCAAATCTCGAGTTTATCGAAGTTGACTTGATAATATCAACAGACAGATTTTCGCCACCCCTGTTTTTTCTTTAAAATATCATATGGGCATCGATATATCGAAGCCTCCTCGATACCATTGAAATTAAAACCTCGATGATATCAAAAGGCCTTCGATGATATCGGTCTTGGGCACCAAGTTCTCCAGCAAAATATTTCAGGGTGGTTTATTTATGATCGGGGGTTACTCGATAGAATCGATATTCAAATATCAATGATATCGATGCTGTATCGATTGCATCGAGCATGAACATAAACTGTCCAGCAAGCTTTATGAAAAATCCTTTTGATTTATTGATGCATCGACACATCTATCGATATCATCGACATTCAAATTCCGATGATCTCGAAGGTCCCTCGATCATTCATGAAAACCTGAAATATTTTTAGTAAAGTTTCTTTCATTTTTCAAGTGTCGATGAATCGAACCTCTCATCGATGGAATCGGAGTTCGAAATTCGATGACATCGACAATCGTTTCGATTCATCGACCAGCTGGCAAAAGGTTTAAAAACATATGACATTGAGTTCGAGTCATCGAGCGGACCATCGATGCTATCGAGATTATACGCTCGATGAAATCGAACCTGCTTGATGATATCGAACTCTGTCATAAATGTGACCGTTTTATATCCGTCGGAACCTTTTGCCTATATAAAGAGGACTTGTCTAATATTGCTGGTAGAGAAAGAAGAGAGTCCTTTTGTGTGTTTTACCTTAGATCATATACCTAAAGCCCTTTCTCTTAGGGAAGTTCATCCTCCAATCCAACCTCACCATTGACATTCAATATAGTGGATTAGGGAATGAATTTCGCGTTCAAGGATCCTCCAACTACTACCTTAATGGCAAATCATTAAGATGGGATGCCTTGAATGCATAATCGAAATCACTCTATCTTCCTTATAGGAAAACATTTCATAGAGTTGGATTCCATCTTAACCTTGACCCAACCCGAAGCCTCGCATTGGTACATCATTTGTGTTGCGGATCAAGGAAGTCGAAGAATCTTCGTCAACAAAGGAGGAGATCTTCGTCAACGTGCTTAATAAGACTCATCCACTTATCTGTAACTATCTAGAGTCCAAAGGACACTTGCGATCATTCCTTTTTAGGATTGGGTCTTAGGTGTTTTTCACCCCTTCAAGCCCTCGTAGGAGGCCTTCGGCAGGAGTGTACATGGTAGGTGCATTGTGTGGACCCTTACTCTGTGGAGAGCATAAACATCTGGTTGAAGGTGAGCCAGTCAAAACCTTAAGTTTGAGGTGAACCGTGTGAAACCTCGAGTTTGGGGTAAACCACGTAAAACCTCCGATAGGGTCTTATGGAAGATCCTTGGCCAGTGTGCCTAAAATCAGGTGCATTGTATTGACCCTTGCTCATAAGAGAATAAACAGTTAGCCTTAGTGTAGGTTGTGAAGGTTAAAGGTGAACCTGATTTAAAACCTTAGGTTTGAGGTGAACCACTGTGAAACCTCCTCAGTGAAATCCGACACACTCAAAGGTTGAGTGTGTCTGCAGGGAGTGGAGTAGACTAATCATCGAACCACTATAAAAATAATTGTGTTTGAGATTGTCATTCTTCTGTTTGTGTGATTTAATTTAATACGTTCATATCTGAATATCTGAGATCACACCTCACACACATACATAGTCATATCCATCATAAACTAGTTTGCATTTTGTTCACTTCTCAAATAGTTTGTGATTGGATCCTCTATCGGGCTTGGAAGCCAGTAGAGTTATTTTTTAGTAATCCTATATGTGTTTGCTGATTAAGATTAGTGTAATACGATTTTAAATAAACCATAAAAACTTTAAAAATCCTATTCACCCCCCTCTAGGACATATTGGCATATTCTTACTTCAACTAAAGCAGTCTTCGCCACTATTTCAGAATTTGTCATAATAATTTTCATCTGAGAACAATTTATACATCGTATACAACTTCATATTGGCTATGATTTTATGTTAAATGCCATTTTGACAATGCTCAAAGCATTGATGCAGCGTAGATGGTATGATACCATGTTGGTGCATCCATGATCACCTTAAAAGAAGATTATACATTGTTACTGCATCGATCACGTGGCATACAACGGTTGTTACTAGGTCTCCAATTTCCCATACTAACATGATTTTTCCAAGTGCTCTTTGGTTGTCTTGATTAAACACCTGAATCATCATCCACTAGTGCATAGATATGAACGACGATATCACAGCTTTTCGAGCATGTTCATCGGTAACAAGTTCACTACAGAGCTGTTATCCAACATTATATGCTTGACTTGTTTCTCACTGATGTAACTAGTAATCATTAGTGGTCTATTATGTTCCTTTTTGGCTAACGGTAGGTAATTATCCGAGAACGTGATAACAAACATGCAGTCGGCACCTTCATTACTTTGGATGTAACGTCTCATACCATACAATCGTCTTTTTCTGCCTTTGTGTTTCGAACAAGAAACAAATGCATTCGATTTGGGGAAAATTATCTTATTCGAACGTAACAGAGAGTGTATTAAGAATAATCATCCTATTTATTAATACTGAGATCATTTACATCCTCAAATATCCCTTGATTCTAAGATAGATTATTTAGAATGTAGAAATTAACAAAGTTCAAAATGTCCAAGTCAGATATTAAATCCAGCATTCGACTCATGATTTGATCATCTCTTTAAGAGGAATATGATATAGATCTCTTCAACTAATTTCTCTTCTTAAAGCTTTGACAGAAGAAAATCTGGAGATTTGGTCATTTCAGCAGCATGTTAGCTTCTTAACATCACAGACTATAGGGCAATTTGGTTACACGGACCCACATAACCGATGCAATTTGGTTGCGCAGACCCGTGCAACTGATATCGTTTGCGCAAGTCGGTGCAACCCGCGGACATCACTCCAGACCTACCTTCGGTCTTCTTCGCTGCTTCTGCACTCCTCTCAAAATCTTCGATCCCTCCAAATGAGGGGGAGAGGGGTATTTATAGGCCTTCACATGTGTGAAACCTCAATTTTGGTGCCATTGGACCCACCTTTCATTGCTTCAGATCTTTCATAGAGAACAAGTCCGGAAGTCAGTTGTACAAACCCGCACAACTGTTATTTTAGTTACGTGGTCCTGCGCAATCAATATCGTTTGCGCCAACCCACGCAAACCCCTTCTATAAATACTTATTCTTCTTCATTCTCTTTCACTTTTAGTCTTCTTAGTCTTCAATTCTTTTCCTCTCATTTTTATGCCTCAACAATGCCCCCTTGATCCTTTCTTTAATTCTCCAGAAATCAAAGAAAAGGATCAATTTCTCACCCTGACAGGGTTTGTGTGAGCCCGTGCAACTGAGACCCACGTACCGTACTCGTCCACACACCCTATAAATACCCTGAATCTTTCACTCACTTTGCACTTGCTTCTGTCATAGTGAACCTCTGTCCCTCTATCAGACTTCTGCATAACCTACTTCTCTTGCGCGAACCCGTGCAACAAGTTTCCTGTTCGTGCAAGATTATTGGCTGTTGCGCCGTTTTGCGCAAAGGTCTTTGATTGCGCGAGTCCGTGCAATCAACACTTGGACAATTTTCCAGCTTTCACCTTTCCTTTCTCAAATATCTTCAAGACTTGAAACTTCTTTTTACTATGGCCCATACTAAGCCAACTTTTCATGCTGTAAACCCACCGTCTGAACAACCTTCTCACCCAGATTTGGCAGACCCATCTTCTTTCTGTCCTTCCCCTTCTTCAAATTAACAACCAGCGAAACACACTAAAACCACTGCTCATAACCCCTTGTATTTCAAGGAGCCTGTACTACTAACCTTGAACTTCATCGATCGTATTTCTTCCTTACCTTCTCCCATTCACCGAGCAATTACGATGGGAGACATAGAACGACCTCTGAAGCAAGGTTGAGAATATGATTGGGACAATCAACCACCCATATTCGCATAGACAGCCAAAGACCTCCCGTTCGAGAAGACACTCATGCTTTTTGTTCAAAGAGGACCCGCCGAAACAAGGCCAAGGAGTTTGAGGAGCAGATCAAGGAGCACAACAAGAAGAAGCTCCAGAACTCATGGGAATTAATCAGAGTAATTGAGGGCATTATGAAATTTGATAATCCCCACTTGGAGGGTATGAAGGTGATTCCCATCAACCTTCATCGTCACCAATCCATGCTCGATTGCAACTCAAGGGATCACATAGATGGAGAGAAGCTAATGTACACTTCTTCGTGGTCATCAAGAGAACAGCACATCCTTGAGGGGATATTGCTAGCACATAAGCCGCGGTAACGTATTGGTGAAGTCCACCCTATGATTTTTCTTACCCCTTTTCAGAGTCCTCACAACCTATTCCCCACATATTTCAATGAAACAATCAGGCAACGCTTTCGAGATAGTGAGCAACTTTGGGAACCCGAAGAATTCCGAACAAGGGGTCTTTTAAATTCAAGACGTTATTATTTAGATTGGGCAGAAGCCATCTTGCAAAAACATGCGGGTATGCTTACTAAGATAGGCTTGTATAACATCATAGAAGTTACGTCCCAATATTTTTATAAAGAGCAGACTATGATAAAGGGCTTCCTCGATTACTGGTCTCCCACCACTAACTCCTTCCATCTGCCAGTAGGTGAAATGAGCACCACACTCTGGGACCTCCATCGGATGGTGGGCCTACCACTGACAGGGAAGTTCTATGATGAACTCGTCCCATCTAATAAGGAATTGTCCTTTGTTTCTTTTCCCGATCGCAAGCCTTCTATAATGGCAAATTTTCCAAACATTCACAAACTCTCTCCTCTACAATGGCTTGCTCATTTTTTTAGGGCCCTCAAGTACTTTTAAGTCTAAGAATCAACTTTCCTTTTTCTTTCTTTCTTTTTTTTTATTATACATTTCCTCATACTAATCTTTTACCTTTCCCTACAGATTCCACGATTGTCGGTCTAAAGAGCTAACGGAGCTTCGTGACAACATTAAGGAAAGAGCATAGTATAACTTATACGGGGAGCTCGTGGCCTTCTTAGCCTATTGGCTGAGCATCGTAGTACTTCCAAGCTCAAAATGGGCAGATTTATTTGCCCTACAGTCTTTGTCGTAGTATTCACTCGCACCTCCAGTGTTATGCTCTATTTATAGAGCCCTCGGAGAAGTAGCCACTCATGTCAAGAATCCTACCATCGGAGCTTCCTTAGCGCACACTCCATGGCATTATATCATTGGCTAGTTGGGAGTAATTTTCCTTGGACTTTTGAAGCGCCGGAGAAGGCATATGTTCATCCTGCACACCTTCCACTCTGGTTTTTTTCAACAAAGGGCTATGGCAAAAAGGTCATACAACTAGGTAGCCAACAAAATCTGGGACACTGATCAAGTGGATTTCTTTCAATTTCATCTTCATCGCTATATCGAAGATACTGACATAGTGGACCAGGCAACGCTCACCGTTTGAGAAAGGGCTTTTTTCCTCTCTATATGCTCTTGCAGCCCGCCACTACGAGAAGGAACGGAGTTTTGGTGAGAACAATACTATCCCAGTCACTTTGCTCACCAATTTGGCTATGACCAGGCCATTCCAGAAGACTGCGGATTGGTCACTAAGAGAATGTGTTGTTATGGCACTGGTCTTATCAATTGGGTCATGGTATGAAAATAGCTATTAGGCAGTCGTGTTTATTCTTTCTTCATAATCCCCGGTTGCAACCGCATAGTTCATACTTCTTATAGATGGATGCAATGGTGGGATCACCAGTCATTCTTTGTCAACCATTGTTTACTAGTAGATTCACCCATCTAGCTTAACCCACCTAGGCTAAGAGGTAGAAAGCTTGAAGACGGAATTAGTTACATACTAGAGAATAATCGCACACCTTTTCATGGTGATATTTGCAGAAAGATATCTTTAGAAGATCCAATTCGTGAAAAGAAAGCCAACAATACTTTAGAAGGCTGGATTGCTCATGAACTCTTGATAGAATTCGAGCAAGTCCCTCATGACTTCAATGGCTGGGTCACAAATGATGTTGAAGGAACGTTTTCTCTTATTCCGGCAGAAACTGGTGCGGCACAAGGTGAACTAGCCCCTCCTTCACTGCCTACTCCTCCCGGCCCATCATCTCCCATGATAAGGTCTCGAACATGCTTACAAGAATCACCATCCATTCCTCAAGAAGGAAGTAGATCAGCCTCTACATCCCCTTTAATACCAGTTAATAGAGAACCTCAACCAGAAGATAGTCAAGCTCCTCCTTCTAAAGGGAAACAAGTCATGATTGAAGAAGTCGACGAAGAAGACTTACGTAATGAGAGTTCACTTCTTCATCGGAGGGTACTGTTTCTACCGAATATGAAGATGATGAAGATGACAAAAATGATGAAAATGATGACAATGATTTCAAAGAAGGAGAAGTCAACACAGATGTCAAAGAGGATGTTATTGTAGAAAGTGCTAACAAAGAGCATACCCCTCCTAATTTTGAGACTCTTCCTAGCATGAATGTTCCTGCAAAATCTCCTGCAATAGTAGAGGAGGAAGAAAATGAGCCTTTGGATTATGGAGAATATGGATATTCCCCAGGTAAGGAAATTTTAGTTACATATATATTTATATGTGTATTATGTGATAGTTATCTCATTATCATTATCATATCTTTATTTCAGGTGCTCATGTTACAAATGTTAGGACGGGTGATACTCCTCCTATGAATCCTCCTACAACTGCTCCAGTGATTTCATCGAGAGCTCCTCTAATTCCTTAGATGGCACCAAAAGTGGTGGCTCGTGAAATTATTTTTCCAATAGAGACCACTCATCTGCTAACCCCAACAACTAGAGATTCAAGTACATATGCCAGAGCACCTTCTTTTGCCGATATGGAAGGAGCTGGTCTTTCTATGGTTCTGGAAGTTCCACCTCCTATCTGTCATACCTCTACAGCCGGTACATATATATATATATATTGATTACTTTATCAAGATTTTCACATCTTCTAATTCTATCATTACTATTTTGAGTTCGTTTCTTCCTTATGTTACAGGAACTCCTCCTTGTGGTGGAGCAGCGAGCTCAGAATCTTTAGCCACTACCTCTGAACTATTGTCCTTCGCGAAGATTCCCACACAGAAGATGCTCTTAATGAAGAATTCCATGTCAGCAATAATTCATATTTTCAAGGATCCTGAATAATGGTCGGATTTGGATATTGTCATCGAAATCTTAGAAAGTACTGCAAGGATGACAAAGATCAAAATTTCTGGTCTACGTGACTCTCTTTTCAGATTCCACAATTCGATAATTTCTTTAGCATCAGCGGAAAATGTCACCGTTGCTCCTGAGATTTTGGAATAAGGGAAACAACTAACTCTTTCTAAGGAAAAGGCTTCTCTCATTACTTCTACTATTTCTGAATTTAATCAGGAGCAATCAACTCTTTGAGAATAGTTAAAGGTTTGATCTAATGACAGGGCAGTTATTCAGGACCGCATTGCTACCTAAAAGAGGAGATTTCACAGCTGGAGTTGAAGGTGAAATTACGGTGAAGACCGCTTTAGTTGAAGTCAGGATATGCCAATATGTCCTAGAGGGGGGTGAATAGGATTTTTAAAAGTTTTATGATTTATTTAAAATCCTATTACACTAATCCAAACAATAGGCACAGATTAGGATTACTAAAAAATAACTCTACTGGTTTCCAAGCCCGGTAGAGGATCCAATCATAAACTGTTTAAGAAGTAAACACTATGCAAACTATTTTATGATGGATATGACTGTGTAGGTGTGTGAGGTGTGATCTCAGATATTCAGATATGCAAAATATTAAAGTAAATCACACAATTAGAAGAATAACAATCTCAAACACAGTCATTTTTATAATGGTGCGACGACTTGTCTACTCCACTCCCGGTAACTGCACTCAACCCTTGAGTGGACTGGATTTCACTAAGGAGGTTTCACAGCGGTTCAATTCAAACCTAAGGTTTTAAATTAGGTTCACCTTCAACCTTTACAACTTGTCTACTCCACTCCCGGTAACTGCACTTAACCCTTGAGTGGACTGGATTTCACTAAAGAGGTTTCACAGCGGTTCAATTCAAACCTAAGGTTTTAAATTAGGTTCACCTTCAACCTTTACAACTTACACTGAGGCTGACTGTTTATGCTCTCACAAGCAAGGGTCAACACAATGCACCCACTTTTAGGCACACTGGCCAGGGATCTTCCATAAGACCCTACTGAAGGTTTCTACATGGTTCACCTCAAACCTGAGGTTTCACAGTAGTTGACATCAAACCTAAGGTTTTGTTGGTTTACCTTCAACTAGATGTTTATGCTCTTTACAAAGCAAGGGTCCACACAACGCACCCACCACGTACACTCCCGCTGGAGGCCTTCTTGAGGACTTCAAAGGGTGAGAACCACTTAAGACCCAATCCTACAAAGAAATGATCATAAGTGTCCTCTTGGATTCAAGATACTTACAAATAAGTTGATGAGTCCCATTTATTACAATGTCGAAGATCTCCTCCTCCTTGTTGACGAAGAGTCTTCTGCACCCTTGATCCGCAACACAAAATGATATCCCAATACTCAGCTTCGGGTTAGGTCAAGGTCAAGATGGAATCTTACTCTCAAAATGTTTTCCTATTAGGAAGATAGAGTGATTCTAATCTTATGCATTCAAGGCATCCCAGCTTAATGATTTGTCATTAAGGTAGTAGTTGGAGGATCCTTGAATGCGAAAGTTCATTCCCCAATCCACTCTATTGAATATCAATGATGAGGGTGGATTGGAGGATGAACTCCCTTGAGAGAAAGGGCTTTGTATATAAGATATAAGTTGAAACACATAAAAGCACTCTCTACTTTTGTCTCCCAGCAATAATAGACAAGTCCTCTATATATAGGCAAAAGGTTCCAACGGATATAAAACGGTCACATTTATGATTGAGTTCGATATCATCGAGCAGGTTCGATATCATCGAGCGTATACTCTCGATAGCATCGATGGTCTGCTCAATGACTCGAACTCAAAGTCATATGCTTTTGAAACCTTTTGTCAGCTGGTCAATGAATCGAAACAATTGTCGATGTCATCAGATTTCGAACTCCGATTCCATCGATGATAGGTTCGATCCATCGACACTTGAAAAATGAGAGAGACTTGACTAGAAATATTTCAGATTTTTAGGATATGATCGAGGGTCAGCCGATGTCATTGAAATTTGCATATCGATGTTATTGAAGGCAGTGTCGATGTGATCGATAAATCCTATAGATTTACCAATAAGCTTGCTGGACAGATTGTGTCCAGACTCGATCCAATCAACTTGGCCTCAATATCATCGACATATGAATATCGATTTCCTCGAATGGCCCCCAATCAAAGAATAAACCAACCTGAAATATTTGCTGGAAGAGATGCACACCCTCGTTAATATCATCGATGGACTTCCAATCTTATCGATATTTGATTTCAGATCATATCGAAAGGAGCATCGATATATCGAAGGAATTTGAAATTTTCTTTAAAAAACAGGGGCGCTGAAAACCTATCTGTCGATTTTATAGATCCATTATCGATGGACTCGAAATTCAAGTATCGATGATATCGATACGTGGATCGATACATCAATAAATCAGTCCAGATATACATGTGGTTGCTAGACATTTTTGTCCTCTTTTCGATGATATCATTTAAGCATCGAGGACATCGACAGAGCAAGTCAATCATATCGAGATGTATATCGATATAATCGACATGGCAAGAAAACTTAAAGAATTTTTCTATTTTAAAAAACACTTTCTAACCCAAAAACCCTATGATGTTCTATTTTGTTTTTAAGGGTTTTAATATGCTTGGTGATATGAGACAAGGGATGTGAGGCTCAGATTTACTTGTGGTGAGCTTGCACACATCCGGTTGAGGCAGACGCTTGAATTGATCTTCCTATTAGGCTCTGTAGATGAACTGACTCAACACTCACGCTAATTGACAAACTAGGGCACTTTCATTCTCCCCCTTTGTCAATTACGTGACAAAATCCCAAAACACCCTACAACGTTCTAGACAAACACATCCTAAATTTTGTGTACATGCTTTTACATAATTTTACAATTTCTAGCCCATGTACACAACTAGTAACTGCTTCCCCTGACTTGTAAACTCCCCCTTTCTTATTGTAGTTGCTCCCCCTAACACCTGCACAACATCTAATAGATATACAATTTTCCATTCGGGGTGTGGGGTGTTTGGACTATTCTCCCCCTTTTTGTTAATTATTGACAAAGATATAGCAATTGATATTTGATTGAAGCTTGGAGTATGTGGGAAACTACTCAGCTAGTAGAATATGCATATAAAGATAGATGTATAATGGTCAATCAGTTGTTGAATTAGACATCATTTGCAGTGAAGATATATGCATAGCAGATCAGATATATGCAGTGTCATAGCAGATAGAATATTCATTAAAGACATCACATGCAATCCAAGATAAGTCAAGGGATCGTAAAACATAAGTATGACAATAAGAATGTGAATTATACCCAACCATATTTAAAAATTATCCAAATCATATCTATACTGCCCAAGATTGGCAGTAGATCAACAGTTATCCCCACAACATTACCAAGCCCATTTAAGAGCACCCAAAAACAACCATCAGTTTTTAGCCCATTCATGGGCAACACAAAATAAAAAAGAACTGTTTAGATTTTGACAGTTAGTAATGTATCACACACATATATACGAGCAAAGGGCATTCAAAAAGATATTTATGGCCTTAGCATTTTATGGAGACTCCAGGTATGTGATGCATTGGGCGTACTATAGACAGCCTTCACAGTCATTCAACGCTTTCATTATGTAAGATTGTCTATCAAGCAGATCTTGTATAGTGTCTCGTTCTATGACATTAACAGAGACGGGGCTGTGCACAGGATAACCTTTGCATGAGCTTGAATCGGTTTTTCCCCCATGAGGTGTGTTGTCCACGATATTCAGATTGCAGATATCTTTGTGATTGAACCAGGCACATGGGCGTGGGAGATAATTGGTAGGAGGCAGCCCAAATTGTCCTGATACCTTGGACATAAGACATGGGAATGGAATTGTAGTGATCTTCTACCCCAATCAGTCGACTTATTACTCTAGAAGTGATGTGCTTTGTTCGATTTGTGATAGCGACTGAAACGATTGGAGGATTATTTTCAACATTGTAGATTAAACTTGAAGACTGATGCACTAGATTATGCTGAAATCCTCCACCAAACTTCACGATATTCCTCCACCTAATTAGTTCTAAGAGATCAAGAATCCTAAAGGATTCAATGCATTTTCTCTGAACAGTTTGTTCTACCACAAAATTTTAAGTTAAAACATGGAGATGAGCCAGTTGCACTCTTCTTACCTTTCTTGCTCTCTGTTGAGAAACGTTGTGGAGGAACTACTTCTTTAGACAAGAAAAAAACTTTCTAAGAGATGCAATCCCATTCTAAGATCAACCAGTGAGTCTCTTTTTCTATTCTCCCATCTTCAATTTAGCAGTAACCGTCGATATCATCGAACATCATTTCGATGACATCGGGTACCCTATTTGATGTTTCCAATGAAGATCAGAGGGAAGTCCAACCGACCCGATGATTCAGCTTCTCGAGAGTTCGTCGATGGTATCAATTTGTGGTCGATGTAATCGAACCGGTCACTCAATGTATCGATAGTTATCTCAAAGGTGAATGTTTTCAATTTTCAGCATTCAGACAATCTTTCATGTATACTATTAGTATATCTATGTATCAACAGTATACACAACAAAATTTTGTACATGCATTGTACAAATCAAAATGATAAACATTAGGATGTTTTTATATAAAAAGGATTGAGGTGAGGAACCTCAGATATATCATTATGAGCTCAGCAAAAGTTGTATCATTTCAGCAAATATCCAAATCTTGATGCATGACCTAGAGTTGTCTTTTTATGCTTGATGTTTCAGAGTATATGAATAGAGTTAGTTATCAAACAATTTAGCTTTTCTTTCACTATCCATTTTGAGATAGAATTCTTTACTGTGGGAGATTTGGTTTTCATGTTTGTCTTACCCACTTTATCTACTGACTCCTTCATTCTGTCATTTATCTTAAGTGGTGATGGATGAGTATTTCTTTTAACCAATCTCCTAGGTGGACTTTTGACATTCTGTATTGTTCTTCTGGTTGGTCTATATTTACCAGTATGATTTAGACCAGAAATGAGTTGAGTCCTCCTAGGCGACAAGCATAATGACCAGAGTCTCCACATGAATTACAAATAGAAGTAGCTTTTGTTTTACTTCCTGATGTAGCTGATTTTTCGAACATTGGTGCTGCATTTTTGGATTTCGATTTGAATTTGTCATATCCTAATCCACTCTTTTCTTTTCTAGGTCTTCCCATCCCTAAGAGTTTTTCTAATTTTTTCACTGTTCTGGGAAAATTTATAATTTACTTTAGCAGATTTTCTGTATTTCTCTACATCAAACATGAGTGTGTGATTTTCATTCTTTAGATGCTCATTTTCATCTTTCATTAGTTAAATATGTTTAGTAAGTTTCAAAGATTCAGATTTAAGGGACAGATTGATTCTTTCCAGTTTATCATCTTCAGAGTGGTATTGTTGTAGATCATTAATCAAGTGTGTATTGATTTCAAATGTTTTGTCTAGATCTAATTTCAATAATTTTTATTTATTCCAAGTCTTTTAAGGATATTGATGCTATGAATATAAAGTTGATTATAGGCATCCTGCAGTTTATCATTTTCTTCTTCTTCTTTTTATGTTTCCTCATTATCAGATGAAAATGATTCAATGGCTTGAGGATCTTCAGTTTTCTCAGTTTCTATGTGAATGATGGAGGCTGTGGAGACCATGAGAATTTTCAAGGATTTTCTATCTCCATCACTTTATGAGTCACTACATTTAGAATTTGACTCTTTAGTATCATCCCATGTGGCTGCCATTGCCTTTCCCTTGGTTTTTCTATTTGGGCATTCAGTAGTCAGATTTTCAAGCTTTCAACAGGTATAGCATTATGGTTCCTTGTTCTTTTTACCAGATTTACCTGTAGAATGGTTGTTGTCCAGCTATCTTCTGTTAAATGGTCGGCCATGATTTCTAAACCGTTGAATCAACAAAGCCACTTTCTCATCTTCATTTTCCCTTTCACTTTCATCTTCCTCATTTAAAGTATTCTTTGAAGTTTGAGGACAGTAATTTTTGGATTTAGGAGTTTATTTGAAGTGTAGTTAAAAAGTTTATAGGGAACTTACTAGTTCTTCTACTTTCATTCATTTTCCTACACATTTTTAGACTAGAACTTTCTTTCCTAATCCACCCATGGAATTACAAATGATATTCAGTTTTTAAAAAAAAATCTATGAAGGTCTCATCATCCTCCATTCTGATGTGTTCAAATTGAGATGTTAAGAGTTGTACCTATGACCTTTTTACTATACTTGCTCCCTCATGGGTTGTTTCCAATGGACCCATGCCTCTTTAGATGTGTCGCACGAATACTTCTTGGGACACAACACAATAGATCAAATTCATTGCTTTTGCTTCAGACGTTTTTTTTTTCCTTTCTCGAATGCAGTCCATATTTCATTGGATTTATGTTTGGAGATAGTTGTGCCATTTTCAAGAATCGCTCGGTGGCACATATCTGGTTTCAACTATGTTCAAACATCATGATCCAAATAGTGCATCCTAGACTTTCAATATGCATAATTTGAACCATCAAATACTAAAGGCGTAGAGACCAATGAGCTCTCTCCTTTGGCCATATTTCCTACTTCAGTCAAGATCACTCTTTAGGCGATGAAGACCTTAAAGAGAGACCCGCTCTAACACCAATTGAAATTGCAGTGAAGACCGCTTTAGTTGAAGTCGGGATATGCCAATATGTCCTAGAGGGGGGTGAATAGGATTTTTAAAAGTTTTATGATTTATTTAAAATCCTATTACATTAATCCTAACAATAGGCACATATTAGGATTACTCAAAAATAACTCTAATGGCTTCCAAGCCCGGTAGAGGATCCAATCACTAACTGTTTAAGAAGTAAACACTATGCAAACTAATTTATGATGGATATGACTGTGTAGGTGTGTGAGGTGTGATCTCAAATATTCAGATATGCAAAATACTAAAGTAAATAATACAATCAGAAGAATAGCAATCTCAAACACAGTCATTTTTATAGTGGTTCGACGACTTGTCTACTCCACTCCCAGTAACTGCACTCAACCCTTGAGTGGACTAGATTTCACTAAGGAGGTTTCACAGCGGTTCACCTCAAACCTAAGGTTTTAAATCAAGTTCACCTTCAACCTTTACAACCTACACTGAGGCTGACTGTTTATGCTCTCACAAGCATGGGTCAACACAACGCACCCACTTTTATGCACGCTAGCCAAGGATCTTTCATAAGACCCTACTGAAGGTTTCTACACGGTTCACCTCAAACCCGAGGTTTCACAGCGGTTGACCTCAAACCTAAGGTTTTGATGGTTCACCTTCAACCAGATGTTTATGCTCTCCACAGAGCAAGGGTTCACACAGCGCACCCACCATATACACTCTCACCGGAGGCCTCCTTGAGGACTTCAAAATGTGAGAACTACTTAAGACCCAATCCTACAGAGGAATGATCACAAGTGTCCTCTTGGACTCTAGATACTAATAAATAAGTTGATGAGTCTCATTTAGCACAATGCCGAAGATCTCCTCCTCCTTGTTGATGAAGAGTCTTTTGCTTCTTTGATCTGCAACACAAAATGATATACCAATACTGGCTTTAGGTTGGGTCAAGGTCAAGATGGAATCCTACCCTCAAAATGTTTTCCTATTAGGAGGATAGAGCGATTCCAATCTTATGCATTCAAGGCATCCCAACTTAATGATTTGCCATTAAGGTAGTAGGTGGAGGATCTTTGAATGCGGAGGTTCATTCCCCAATCCACTCTATTGAATATTGATGATGAGGGTAGATTAGAAAATGAACTCTCTTGAGAGAAAGGGCTTTTGATATAAGATATAAGTTGAAACACACACAAGCACTCTGTACTTTCTCTCTTAGCAACAATAGACAAGTCCTCTATATATAGGCAAAGGTTCCAACGGATATAAAACGGTCACATTTATAACTAAGTTTGATATCATCGAGCAGGTTCAATATCATCGAGCATATACTCTCGATAGCATCGATGGTCTGCTTGATGACTCAAACTCAAAGTCGTACACTTTTGAAACCTTTTGCCAGCTGGTCGATGAATCGAAACAACTGTTGATGTCATCGAATTTCAAACTTTGATTCCATTGATTATAAGTTCGATCCATCAACACTTGAAAAATGAGAGAGACTTGACTAGAAATATTTCAGGTTTTTAGGATATGATCGAGAGTCAGCCGATGTCATCGAAATTTGCATATCGATGCTATCGAAGGCAGTGTCGATGGGATCGATAAATCCTATAGATTTACCAATAAGCTTGCTGGACAGATTATGTTTAGACTCAATCCAATCGACTCAGCCTTGATATCATCGACATATGAATATCAATTTCCTCGAATGGCCCCCGATCAAAGTAAAAAACTAACCTGAAATATTTGCTGGAAGAGACGCACGCCCTCGATCGATACCATCGATGGACTTCCGATCTTATCGATATTTGATTTCAGATCATATCTGAAGGAGCATTGATATATCGAAGGAATTTGAAATTTTCTTTAAAAAACAAGGGTGCCGAAAACTTGTCTATCGATTTTATCTAGCCATTATTGATGGACTCGAAATTCAAGTATCGATGATATCGTTACATGGATCGATACATCGATAAATTAGTCCAGATGTACATGTCGTTGCTGGACATTTCTGTCCTCTTTTCGATGATATCGTTTAAGCATCGAGGACATCGACAGAGTAGGTCAATCATATCGAGATGTGTATCGATATAATCGACAGGGCAAGAAAACTCAGAGAATTTTTTTATTTTGAAAAACGCTTTTTAACCCAAAAACCCTATGATGTTCTATTTTGTTTTTAAGGGTTTTAATATACCTAGTGATTTAAGACAAGGGATGTGAGGCTCAGATTTACCTATGGCGAGCCTGCACACATCTTGTTGAGGCAAACGCTTGAATTGATCTTCCTATCAGGCTCTATAGATGAACTTACTCAACACTCACGCTAATTGACAAACCAGGGCACTTTCAGAAGGATCATGCGAAGGAATCAACTATGAAGGAAATTGAAGAAAAGATACGAGTCAGTATCCAATCTGCTAAAGCTGAGAGATCCGAACTTCTCCACAGCGAAGAGACGATCGCATCCTTAGAAAACAAACTTGTTGGGATTCCTGATCAAGAAAAAATTATCCTTGAAGAGAAGTCAAAGGATGTCGCAGCCCAGGTGCAGTTAAAGGAGGATTTGCAAAAGTATATGGGAATATTAGGAATTACAGAGGAACTTTGAGCATGTAATTTCTTCTTGTCTATGTTTTTTTTTTTTTTTTAACATGTAATTTCCCTTGACTCCCAGCGTATATGAATGAAGACATGATGTTATTTTGAGATATTTTGTTCTTCTATGAATTTCTACATCATATATCACTTCAAGCATACGCGATAATCTTGACATGTTATTAAATGAAGACATGATGATATTTTGAGATATTTTGTTCTTCCATGAATTTCTACATCATATATCACTTCAAGCATACACGATAATCTTGACATGTTATATATATATATATATATATATAAAAGAAAACATCATCATATTATAATTTTTAGTATGGGATTTCCTATATGATTTTTGATTTGATAGGCAGTACTAGATTTCAATTCAGTTAGATGATCACACATAGTTTAAGCTCTTGAGTAGTGGAGCAACCCAGTTTTTTAGACTCTTGAGTAGTGGAGTTGGGTCTCACGTGATAGTCTTTGTAACTCTTATGAGTTCACTGAACTTTTCACAGCCTAGTGAGTTCATAAACCGTGATCCATCAAAGGGGCCCAGTGAAGCTACCGGGGCTATGAACTCGGTTGGATTTACGCACAGGGTTGGCCGCAGTAACTCTCTAGAGTTCACGGGGCTCGCAAGGAAAGCTTTGGGGTACCAAATCTAGGGCCGCTAGTCCATCATGAGTTAATACTGAAATCAAGCTAGAGATCTAAGGGGTCTTACGCATGGTTGGCCTATCTATGGACATGGCTAAAGAGCTCACACTATAGTCCATGTTTTCTTCATCTGCAAGGT
Organism: Magnolia changhungtana; assembly: GCA_030180095.1. Lineage (NCBI taxonomy): Eukaryota > Viridiplantae > Streptophyta > Magnoliopsida > Magnoliales > Magnoliaceae > Magnolia > Magnolia changhungtana. The sequence continues at coordinate 105,193 of JASAUF010000644.1, read as the reverse complement.
CGGACCCATTCATAGGAGGGCATTTTCCTCCATTTCCCGTGACGTTGTCAGAAAGCTATACAGGCGGCATTGTTCTCATGCATGACTAACTGTTGAGGACTTTTTGGCCTTTAAAGGCTTTTAGTCATTGGCTACGTCCACTGCCCACATGGGTATGCATATGATGGCCTTTATGGGCTTTTTAGGGCCACTAGCTTCTCACTGCTACCCGAATGGTGAAAATGATAGGTCTTATGCGTAGTTGGCCATATAAGACTTTGCTAGGAAGCCTTAAGAAGTAAGCTACCATTGTTGTCATTAACTTTTTATGTAGTTCGCTATATAGTTCATTCCACTGCCAAAATTGGTGAATCAATAATTGATATTTCTCAATTGCTGATGTTCTAAGAACATTCATATTATATTTAAAATAGCGCATCAACCTGGCAATGATAGCAATTACGGTAGAAAAAGTTTCTATGAGCGATTAATGACGACATCGATAGTTGCTAACTTTGGCAATAATCATCGATGTTTGGTGATCGTCATTGTCAAGTAGCAATCATTAATACTTTGGTGGCGATCAATCGTCAATACTTTGGCGACGATCATCAATGCTTCTAATATGTTTGAGAAGCTTCACTTGAAAATTTGTGCTCCTTTTTTAATTCATTCTCATGAGGGGGGAGTACATGGATTTATCTTTCGCAGTTCCTTTGCCTTTCTACTTGTCATGCCCCCTTTTGATGCAAATCATTATTCTAATAATATTCTGAATCAAAATCAATAGTATCTTTAGGGACAATATCTTTTGATAAAGCGAGCATTGACCGGTATACTGATACCTTGTCCATCTTAATCTACAACTATGTACTCTCCATTAGAGTACACTTCTTTTATTATGTACGGCCCATTCCATTTGGGCTCGAATTTGCCCCTCATTCTATGGGTGAGCACTTATAACACCCCGTACTTTTCAGTACTCAGGTGTTACCAGGGAGAACAAATAATTCATTTTAAATGGGATATAATTGTATATATATTAAATTACAATATATATATATATATTATAATTATTTGTAAAAATACGTATCCTACTTAAATTATTTAAATTATGTATATTATATAAACTATATACAAAACAAATTGTAAAGCAACACAATATTATATAATCAATATATAAATTAATATTTACATTTTATAACTTTAACTATATACCAATGTATTATACTAATATATATATATATATATATATATATATATATATTATGAAATCTAAAACATTATTACCAATATTATTATAATGAATGTATAAGAACATTACAGAAATTAATTATAGTACACTTTGAATAATTAATATTTATATATATGAAAAAAGAAAAATATACATGTATATATATATACATATATGTAATATTTCAAAGTAAATAAATAATCTTTATTATAAAATATAAATGTAATATAAGTTTTATGTATGTTACATTTATTATTACTTAGTATATAGTATTCTGGAATTAATGGACGGGCCAGATTTCACTTAAGAATACCATGGGCTGCGCAAACTGCCAATCGAACACAAATGTGGTGTGTACGGCCCACCTAAGACCTAGATCTGCCTCATCCTTTAGGCTAAGCCCTAATTTGAGCCGACCAAACAAATGGAGAGAGTAGATTGCTAGGATCATCGTGGTGGACCCCACTTTTGTGTGGTGCATGTACACCACGTGTGTATAGCCACCGAGCACTAGACCGGGCACTCAGTCAAACTAAGAGCTGACCCGATATCTCCAAAAAATGGAGATTTCTCTCCTTGCTTCCCATAAGGACGATCTTCAAAAAGGGGAGACTGCTGTGATGGATCGCAGCCCACCATCACGACCTAAATGGTCGATCTGAACTGTTCCACATTAAAGAGAACCAAAAACCCCATAATCAATGATCGATTTTAGCCGTTGAATCGCAATCGTCTGCACACAACGTTAGCCGCAAATCAGGCTTAACACTCTCCTTTCTAAAAACGAATACCCTCCATTTTTCTTGCTTTTCCATGCTGGCAATCTGCGTAAATGTACTTCTTCCCATCCTAGCCCTTCATTTAGGCCAATCTAAGCCATCCATTTCTGCCCTCACGGATTGGGTTTTTGTGAGAAAAACTGTCGCCAATGCCCACCATTTTTCTAGCTGTTTCAAGAAGCTAGGCAGTGGTATTGGATCCTGGCCATCCATCCTCCATCCGATGGCTTAGGGAGCTTTAGGGCATTAAAAAAGGGAGCATATATTGCAGAGGATGCGTTGCTTCATTCATTTGCAGCTGCACTTCCCAAACTCGATGATTTCTTTCTAAGCTTAAACCCACTACCAAAACCAACTAGGAGCTTTGAAATCTCCCTCCTACTAACCTCCTTGGATTGATTTCTACCACCCTCATGGCTCAGATTGGAGAATGCTTTGTCAGATGGCAATCCTCCATTGAAGCTCGAGCTTCTTCCTCGAGAGCACCGCCGAGATTGTTAGGTTATAGGTAAGCTAGGATCGAGTCCATTAGAGTCTAGAGGTCGTCTGACTTCTAACAGAAGGAAGGAGGAGAAAGAAAACATGAGGGAGTAGTTGTTGAGTCAGGTCAGCCGGTAAGTGCGGCACCTTGTTGTTGCTCAAGCTGTGAGCCTTAGTCTTTGGGTTGCTACGGGCCACGTTCTAATGCAGCTGGGGTGAGGGGAATGTGGAGAAGAAAGAAACAAAAGAAACAAATGAAGGGAGAAAGAGAGTGAAAGAGGGAAGAGAAAAGAAAGGGAGAGGGAGAAAGGCAGCGTGGGGCTGCTGTTCTGCTGGAACCGAGTCAACTCGGTTCAGACCTAGCATTGAGTCGAACTAGGCGTGGGCCTGGTCCATTTGGGTTTCCAGTAAGAAAAAGGAAGGGGAGAGAGAAAGAGAGAAAGGAAGAGGAGAGGGAGAGAGAGAGTAAGGAAGAGGAGAGAGAGGGAGAGAGAGTGTTGCGAGTCAACTCACTGATGAGTTGAGTCCGAGTTGACTCGATCCAGATTGTTGCTGGATATTCCATCATTTAAGAAAAAGAAGAAGAAGAAGAAAAAAAAAATGTGAGAGAGAGAGAGGGGAGAAAGAAAGAAAGAAAGGAAGAAGAAAGGAATAAGGGAGCTTGGGTTGGAGTTGTTGTCGAGTCGACTTATAAAGCGACTCAGCCACTATCATTTCGGTGGGTCATAGTTGCATCCATGCCTTGCTGGTTGACCTGGATCTGAGTCACCAAGAAAAACTTCAACTCAAAGTAAATCAGAACCCATTTCATTTGTTTGCTTCTAAGTTGACTCAACAAGTCTTCATTGGGTTTATTGACCCTTGAAGCCAAGCATTTAGCATGCTCATTGATATGTCGATTTGGTCATGGTCGCATGTGTATCAATTAGGGTTGACTCAATTGGGCTACATTCGTGTTACCTAGCAGGCCATACACAACTAGGTTATTTGACCAAGGTAAGGACTCACCCTTTGAGCGTCCCACTTTAATTCACCAATCTAGGCTTAAATGATACTTTAATTCCATGAAATTGGTAGCTATAAATTCTTCCATAGTTTATTTGTCTTATTATATAATTTTTCCAACATGTTGTATGATTGAACTATGAAATGAACAACTGCTATGCCCCTTTAATGTTAGCAAACATGAATGAACTAGTTGCCACATGTTATCTCGAGTTGTAGAGTTTACTAATTAATTAGATGTTGTCGTTTGCGATTATCTTATGGTTTGAACATAACATGTTAAGGACTAACCATCTTATGGCCCCTATCTGACTTATACGGGCTTGATCATACATCTGTCTTACATAGTCGGGTCACACTTTGCCTTGCATGGCTTGGACCGCATGATTGTCCTATGTGGCTTGGACTGTTTATTTGCCCATGGTGGCCTTGATGGAATATTGGTGCTCTCTTGTGGCTAGTTGTTCTCTCTTCATCTTGCAGTGTTCAATCGTATGTGATTTTCGGGTGGAGTGGGTGTTCACTTAGCGATTTCCTAACCATCTTACGGTATTCATGTACGATATGATTTTTGGGTGGAGTAGAGTTTTGTATGTTAGTTGTCTAGTCATCTTGTGGTGTTCAGTCGTGCGGTGATTTTCGGGTGGAGCGGGTGTTCGCATAGTGATTTCCTAGTCATCTTATGGTGTTCACGTATGATATGATTTTCGGGTGGTCTAGAGTGGGGGTGTTGTTGTCTATTCATCTTGAGGTGTTCAGTGGTACCATGATTTTTGGGTGGAATGGGTGTTCTCTTAGCAATTTTCTAGCCATCTTGTGGTGTTCACATATGACATGATTTTTGGGTGAAGTAGACGTTGTACGTTGTTCTCTCTTCATTTTGCGGTGTTCAATCATACCATAATTTTCGGGTGGAGCGGGTGTTCACTTAGCAATTTCCTAGCCATCTTGCGGTGTTCACGTATGATATGAATTTCGGGTGAAGTAGAGGTTTAAAGCTTGACTTTCTAGCCGTTTTGTGGAATTTGAATGATTGAATTATTGATTATCTGGACACGTCCACTTGCGTTGTGATTTCTGTTACATTTCTTTAATGTTGAAATTGTGTAACTAGCTTAGTTCTGAATGCATGATCATGATTCTTGAATTACGTTACTTAAAATGCCCCTTCTCATATATTGCGATACGTATTATATTATGAATGATAAGTGCATAATCTTAGAGGGTGCTCCTCACTGCAATAGCCATTGACGTTATCAAACCGTAACAATTGATGCAGGTGTAGGGCGAGCCGAGGCTGTTCACTGGGTTGCTAAAGCAGATCGGGTAGCTGAGGAGCTAGACGGGGTCTCTGCAGCCCATATTGAGCTTCACCACTAGTTGATAGATTCCTGCTTATGTTTAATGAACTTGGTTATTTGTGATTATATAAGTCCTGTATGGGCACTGCATTTGGAATTTTATAATGATCAGATTGTTTTATACAATGCATGGTTTATCTAGCTTCATTGCTATTAACTCTAATTAATGATAAACGGTTCAAATTTACACTATATTTTATGAGCTAACACTCAGGTTTTTGGGAAACAGGTTATATACTCGGGTCTTGAAAGCATGGGGCATTACACCACTATCGATCTTTTCAACATTAGTATCATATCCCTTTTTTTAAAAGAGCGATATTTGACTCGTTTATCAAAGACGGTCGATATCCTTGCCTGATGTGATTACAATCGTTGTTGGGCTGCCAGGTGTTTCTCGTCAAGCAAATTCAGCTCCTTTAGCCTTGTTTTTACATTTTCATCATCTGTAATAGACTAATGTACTACCACCCCCAGTGACATTACCTATATTTTAATCAGAATCACTGCTTCTACACCATAAACCAGTGAGTACGGTGTTACTCTTGTTGTTGTCCGGTGGGTAGTTCTATATGCCCACAATGCTTCTTGTAACTTTTCATCCCAATCACGTTTGTTTCCTGTCATTGTCTTCTTCAGTATCTTGACTATTATTTTATTAAATGCCTCTTCTAATCCATTGGCTGGTGGATAAAAAGGTGTTGAAAATGAATGACGAATGCTGAATTTCTGACATAGCTTTTCCATGCCTTTGTTTTTGAAAGGAGTGCCATTATTTGTAACAATTTTCTTCGGAATACCATGGCGGTATATTATTGTGTGCCGGATGAAATTAACCACATCTTTCTCTTTAACACTGCGTAATGCAACTGCTTCGGTCCACTTGGAGAAATAATCTGTCGCTGCCAAGATATATTACTTTCCTTTGGACGAAGGCGGATTTATAAGACCAATGATGTCAAGTCCCTAGGCAGATAGGGCCAAGAGGTGACTGACTGATGCAGGTCTTCTGGAGGAATGTGTATAACATCTCTGTGAATCTGACATTCATGACACCACTTCGTATAATCAATCACATCTTTGAACATGGTAGGCCAATAATACCCCATTCGATGTATTCAATGGAATAAATTTTGGCCAGATTGATGTGCCCTGCATTCTCCAGAGTGTGCCTCTCACAACATCTGGCATGCTTCTTGTTCGTCTAAGCAACGTAGCAACATTCCATTGTAAGACTTTTTATACAGCACTTCACTACATATGATGAATCTGCTTGATCTTTGCTTGATTTGTTGTCTCTGCACTGGATCTTCTGGCATGATATCATATTTGAGATAATCTATGAAAGGCTAGTGCCAATCATATGTCATTACCTCTGAACACGATACAGGAAGTCTCTCAACATTTCATCATGACCTCCGAAGATGGTAAAAATCTTCTTTCTTCTATAGTTACTAAGAGAGGGATTTAATTTGGGCAGGACAGAGCAGTTGCCAAGCTGGCCAAAGCATCTGCTGTTGCATTTTCAGACCACGGTATGTGCTTGATTTCGACATGACAAAACTACTCTAGCAATTGTTGTACTTTTCGGCAGTATGGCAAAATCTCTTGCTTTCTTATCTCGAATTCAGTCGTCAATTGATTTATAATCAATTTAGAATCTCTAAAGATATGCAACATTTTTATCTTCATTTCCTGAGCAATTTCATTCCGATGATAAGGGCTCTATATTCGACCTCATTGTTTGTGCAAGTAGTTCCCAATATGAAGGAGTAAGGTAACAAGTTAGCTTGAGGAGTAATGAATATCACTTCTGCCCCCGCTCCCAATGCTCGAGAAGTTACATCTGCCACGGGCTTTACGACTTGGCCAACATAACTTGTTCATCGGAAAAATCATCACTGATGATCTCACACTCTACTACGGGGTCTGCTGTAAGGAAGTCCGCCACTGCTTGCCCTTTTACTGCTTTTACCGCCTCATACGTGATAGTATATTCCGAAAGTAACAACATCTATTTGGCTAATCTCCCAGATAACATTGGTCTTGTCATCAAAAACTTTATTGGATCTACTCTTGAGATCAAAGTTATGTGATGGGAGAGACAATAATGTCTTAATTTCTGTACTGCGAATATCAGTAATAGACATTCTTTCTTGATTGGAGAGTAATTGTATTTCACACCTATCACAGTTCTGCTTAAGTAATAAAGAGCAGTCTCTTTCCCCGATTCAGTTTTATTAGAGTTGTCAATACTGGTGGTTGTTTTAGCAATTCCTTTAGCGAATCAAATGCATTCTGTGTAATGCCCCGTGTTTTCAGGACCCAAGTATATAACCCGTTTCCAAAAAATCCAAGTGTTAACCTATAAAATCCAGTGTAAATTTAAGCCGCTTATCATTAATTAGAGTTAACAGTAATGAAGCTAGAGTAAATCATGCATTGAATTAAAATATTATAACCATAATGATACTTTAAATGTAGTGCCCATATAGGACGTATACAATCTCAAATAATAAAGTTAAAGTAAAAACATGAGTCTATCAACTAGCAGTGGAGATCAATGCGGGCTGCAAGGACTCCGTCTAGCTCCCTAGCTACTCGATCTGCTCCAACAACCTAGTGAACAACATCGGCTCGCCCTATACCTGCATTAACTGTTACAGTTTGTAGAGTCAATGGTTATCGTAGTGAGGAGCACCCTCTAAGATTACGCACTCATCTTTCATAACCCAATTAGATTACAAGTTATGAAATTATATACACTAAACGGAGCATTTTTTAGTCATACTCATATTAAGAAAATCGAACGAATCAACGAGATTTCATCATAAGAAAAATATATTGGCAGTCGCAATGCAAGGAAGCATGTCCAGAAAACTAATCAATCAACCATATGACTTTCTATTAAACCCAAGAATCGCATTTGTATGTGAACTTCGTGAGATGGCTAGAAATTTATAAACGAACTTCAGCTTCACCCGAAAATCATGGTACAAGTGAAATCCATGAGGTGAATAGAAAATCAACTTTCAAACCTCTTCTTTATTCGGAGATCATATCGTACATGAACTCCGCAAGATGGCTAGAAAATTGATAAGCGAACTTCAGCTCCACCTGAAAATCATGGTACGACTGAACACTGCAGATGAAGAGACAAATAACATACAGACCCTAGACCACCCGAAAATCATGTCATACGTGTTTTGACAAGAAAACAAATGTATTTGATTTGGGGGATTTATTCAATGATAACAAAGAAAGAACAAGAGAACATTGATCACATTTATTCTGAGTTCATTTACATCCTCTGATTCCCTTGATTCTGAAAATAAAGTACAATCGATCAAAGTAGATAAGATAGTCTTATGAAAATTTTGGCAGCATTTCGACGCCTGTTTCAGTCATCTCCTAAGACTTAGGAGGAATTGCTGATCTGATCAACCAGTTTTCAATAAAAATAGGGATTCCGGTAGACATTCTGGTGCTATTTCAATCATCTCCTGAGACTTAGGAGGAATACGCCTTTCAGTCGATGACTCTTCCTTCTCTCTTGAATAGGAAGAACTTGAAGATTTGAAGACCCTGATCATTTCAGTAGCATGACAGCCCATTGCTGTTATAGACTGCAGGGCAGTCGGTTTGCGCGGTCCCGCGCAAACCCTATCGTTTGTGCGGGTCTGTGCAAACCCTATCATTTGCGCGGGTCCATGCAACCTGCAGGAGCCCAATGCTCCTATCTTCGATCTTCTTCTTCACCCTTCTTTCGCTCCGAAATCTTTGAACCCCCTTTTGAGGGAGAGAGCGGGGTATTTATAGGCATTTCACTGGTGTAAAACTCCGACTTAGGCGATGTGGGACAAAATGACTTGCAGTCATTTATATGTCACTACTACATGCTTTGCGCGGACACGCCCAAATGATATACTTTGCGCGATTCCGCGCAAATGATATGCTTTGCGCAGTTCCACGCAAACGATATACTTTGCGCGGTCTCGCGCAAAGTGTTCCCAGAACTATTTCTTTGTTCCTTTCTTCCAACTTTTTCCTAAATGCCTTGATCTTTCCCTGCTCCAATTCTTCTCTTTATTTTATGCCTCAACATACCCCTTGAGTTGGAACTTTCCTAAAATACCTAAACTACCCCTTGAGCTGGACCTTTCCCAAAATACCTAAACTACCCCTTGAGCTGGACCTTTCCCAAAATACCTAAACTACCCCTTGAGCTGGAATTTTACCAAAATACCTAAACTACCCCTTAAGCTGGAACTTTCCCAAAATACCTAAACTACCCCTTGAGCTAGAACTTTCCCAAAATACCTAAACTACCCCTTGAGCTGGAACTTTCCCAAAATACCTAAACTACCCCTTGAGCTGAAATTTTACCAAAATACCTAAACTACCCCTTTAAGAAGATCAGCACCATGAGATTCTTTGACCACTGCAATGAGATATTTTTTATACCTCAACAGATGCCCCCTCGATCCTTCTTTGATTGATTTCTGAAATCAAATGGAGGATCGATCTTCCTTCGCCTGAAGAATCTTGACTGAACTGCAATCAAAGGATGACTGAATGATTAGGCTTGCATGGAAGAATGGATAATTGTCTTTGACCAGAAAATCAAATGACTGCGTTCGATCAGAAGACTGGAATGCTCGCGCTCGACCGGAAGATTTGAATGATCACATTCAAAAGGAAGACTTGAATGCTCCTATTTGACCAGAAGATTTGAATTCTCGCGCTTGAATGGAAGATTTGAATGATCACGTTCAAATGGAAGATTTGAATGATCACGTTCAAAAGGAAGACTTGAATGCTCATGTTCAAACGGAAGACTTGATTGATCACGCTTGAATAGAAGATTTGAATGATGATGTTCGAACAGAAGATTTGACTGATGGCGCTCGAATAGAAGACTAGAATGCCTCCAACCAGTAGTGTCGAGCGGATGCTTCACTAGAAAAGATGAAGTTCTCTTTTCATTGAAACACATCTCTGCAACAGCTGTGATGACTTTGTCTTTGAGCAACTTGATTAGGGAACTATCTTTCAACAGCAATAGTCTCTTCGATCAACTCTAGCGACTTTTTCCTTCAATTCTGCAACGGTCTCTTTGATCAACTCCGTTGCTCCTACCGCAGCAACCTTTTTTATTGTTTCCTTTATTCATGATCTGTATAATCCAATCTTTCAAATGATAGTCTTTCCTGCCAAATTAGTCAAAATTAGTATTTTAAGACATTATAATTTTTTAATTTAGCTTTATGAAGCATTGATAATTTTGAAATTTATATTGAAAACTTCTCTTCTCTTTTAGACTGATTGTAATATTCGCTCTGTCATCGTGCTTTGCATTGCATTCTTTGTATTCTTTATATCTTGCTCATGGAGACGTCATTTCCAACTCTAAAGGTTTAATTGCTGAGTTGTTTTTAGCTTGTACTCAGCATTTCTTCATAGACTTTTCCTAGGATCTTTGCTGATTCTGAAAAATAGACAATACTTCTTTTAATTTTCACTTAGTAACTTTTTAAAGGTTATAGAAATTACTGATAATGATTCTGTTTGCTCTGCCTCCATAGATCTGGTACTTGGAGTCTTGGGATATCATTATTCATAATCCTCGGTATGAATTCCTCCCCTTCCTACAGTGGAGATGATCTAGAGATGGGATTTATATTCCATTTTCTGTTGAAATAGGAGGAAAAATAAGAAAGCATTGGATATAGAATGTTCAAATGCAATGCTATATAATCAACCACACGTATCAGAAAACAGTGGTCCCTATTTCTGTCCATTTCAATCCATTCGATCCATTTTGGTGAGAATGTACCTGGCACAATTATTTTTTTTTTCTAGTAGTCCCCGATGCAATGAGGGGCATTTTAATTAAAAAAAGAGACAAGGTTTTTGTATTTTCTTAATTTTTTTCATGTGTCTTTCCCAAAACGAATCATAAAAATGGCGGGGATGCCCAGACGTTCCACTCCTGTAGGAGAGTTTGAGAAATCCATCAAAGCAGGATTAAATTCATTGCCTTCTGAGAAGAGCATATCTTGACTAGATTTTAAAACCACTCTATATGCAGTAAGCATCCATGAGATGTAAACTAACAATCTTACAAAGCATCTGCAAGCACTCCATGTTGCCATGGAGAGCAGCTACTAGTGATTCCCAAGGGAACAAACCCTTTTTTTAATATTTGAGTCAAATAATTTCATTTCATCTTCGCAAAAGAATGCTTACAGCTACTTATAGGTAGAGTCTGTGGAGACAACATCTTTAAACGACATGGTTTTGAAGATGGGTTGGGGATGCTCTACTCACCCCAATCATTCTAGACAAGTGGGTTTTAAGGGCCTGTTTGGCTGCACCCTCTGAATGGGCATTTGGGGCCTGAACATTGTTTTGATCCAAGTGGCAGTTGATGTTTTACTTTTGGATGCACTTTGCTCAAACCCTTCTCATTCTTGCTTGACAAAATAGGCAACTCAAAATGGTGTACCCCTTCTGAGGAATTGCATCCAAACAGGCCCTTGCGTAGGAGGCTGCAATTCATTTTTTAGGAAGCATGAATAGGGAATGAAAATGAATTTGTTTTTCTAAGAAGTGGAAAACCTACTAGGAAATGTGGGAAAAAATGTGGGGCCAGGCAAAGGAACGTGGTGCAGACTAGGTTCTATAAATCAAATCTCCATTTTGCTAATGATCTCAAATAAGTACTTTTCATTAATCAATCCACAAATCCACTAAATAGCTGAAGAAAATCCCCAAATTCACCAAATTGAATAATAGGACAAAAAAAGACCTTAAAAAAAACATGTCTCTAGTTTTCAAGAGAACTTCAACAGCTGTAGTACAGGAATTTCTAGCACAAATAATAATAGAACCTAGTAAGAAAGTCCCCATGCAACTTTTTGCATGGACATAGGGAATAGAAACCTGTATTTAGTCTCAGTCCTTGATAATGAACTAATGCAATCCTTTTAGTACTAGGCTAAGCCCAGCAGCAAGCCTCAAAGAGGAGCTATAGACGAATCGATTCTGCATCTTCCTTTGTTAGCTGATGATTGGAACCATGTGTTCTCCTAATAAAAATTGTTATTCCACCTTTTGAAGATTAACACAATCTTGGTGTATCTGTGGAGTATCTCCCAGATTACATTACATTAGATCCTAGATTATCTCATAATATCTGATAAGATACGTTCTCTTGTGCATGTGTGTATATATGGGTTGTTGTTTATCAATGAATAATATAGACATACAATTCTTCACCATGTGGTCCCTAATCTTCTCTAACAATCTATAACAGCATTCCTATTCTTCTTTCATAGAACTAGTCAAAGTACCAGGGGAAATCATTATTCATAATCCTCGGTATGAATTCCTCCATATTGCGTAAGAGATTATCAGAAAGACCAAGGCATAAATTACTTTGAAGACCAAGACATAGATTGATTTGAAGACCAAGGCATATATTGATTTGAAGACCTTCCCTCTTTCCCAGTCAATATTACATAAAAATTTCTTCAGAAGATAATACTTCCGGAGTAAAGCCTATCGATGCCTTTGAAGGATGGATAATCTCTGTTGTTCCTTTAACGAATATAAAGAGTATATCTGGAAAAATGATAATTCTTCACTAGTTTATTCTCTTCCCCCTTTAAGAGTTTTGTGCAATAATATTCCCTTATATCGAGAAGGCGAGAGATAAAAGGACCTTACATCTCTTATCATCAGAATAGATATATTGCAATTGAAGACTAGTAATTGACTTTAAAGATTTGAACTCTTGAGTAGATAATTGCCAATATCTTAAAGGCATTTTTTGTTGCTGTAATTTGAACCTGTTTCAAGAGAAATGAATTTTTTGCACATGTTGTTTACTCAATACTTAGGATTTTCATCAGGCAAATGTATAATTGAGCATATCTAATTTGAAATGTGTATTTGCAGCATTTTGAATGTTAAACTTAATTTATGCTTTTTGAGCAGTGGTGCTAGTGCACTTTGACTAACCATACTTTGACTAGACATGACTCGACTTAACAGGACGTGACTGGCCTAGACTTGACTGGACTGAACTGGATGACCAGATTTGACTGAACTGGACTTGACACTGGGCTCAAAGAGCAAGATAGTTTACCACCAATTTCGGGCAATTGGCTCAAAGAGCAATTATAGTTTACAGCCAATTTCGGGCAATTGGCTCAAAGAGCAATTATAGTTTACCGCCAATTTCGGGCAAGCCAATTTAGGGCTTTGTAGGTCTTATGCGTAGTTGGCCATATAGGCTTGGCTAGGCTGCCTTAAATGATCATTTGCCATCGCTGTCATAAGATTTGTGTGGTTGGCAAATTTAGGCTTATTCCACTGCTTATTTCACTGCCATATATGGTGAATCCATAACTGATATTTCACTGCTGCTGATAATATTTTGAGAATCAATAATTGATATTTCACCGCTGCTGATAATGTTTTGAGAATCCATAACTGATATTTCACCGCTGCTGATAATATTCTGAAAATTCTGATAATTAATTTTGGCGATTGATGATGACAGTGATAGTTGCTAATTTTGGAGATTGACTTTTCCTTTAGCGATTGTCATTGGCGCTTGGCAGCGATCATCAACGCTTGTTAGCAATCATTAATGCTTGATAACGATCCTTAATGCTTAATAGTGATCATCAACGCTTGATAGCAATCATTAATGCTTTCCATTTAGCGACGACTTGATAGCTTTATATGCTTGAAGGCCTGTCTTATTTTGGAAATGACTTGAAAGTGCTAATCTTGGCGATAATCGATGATCATCGACACTTTTCACTTGGCAATTATCTTTGGCGCTTTCTTGTTTGTCTTATTTTGGCAATAATCATCGACGCTTTTCATTTGGCGATGACTTGAATATGCTTGAAAGCCTGCATTTCATTCAAATATACAAAAGAAATACATTTTATGGTAAGAAACACATTTCATAGTTTCTTACTTATTTTGGCGATAATCATTGACGCTTTTCATTTGGCGATGACTGAATATGATTGAAAGCCTGCATTTCATTCAAATATAAAAGAAATACATTCTAAGGTGAGAAACACATTTCTTAATTTTTTACTTATTGGTTTACTCACCTGTCTTGCCCCCTTTTGATTTTGGAAGTATTATACCAATACCTTTCGAAATCAAAACAGTGGTCATTTCCTGAACTGACAGGTATTGTAGTGCATATTTGCAACGAATATGCTTTTTATCATGGCTTTACATGTTTTACCTCACTTGGTTCTTTTCTTTTGAATATTTAGGCTATGATAGCTCGATCTTGTCAATTACTGACGATTTGCCATACAAAACATGCTATCGTCTTTTAACGCCGATGCCCCCAGAATTTTCTTTATTGAGCTTCTGTCATTTTTCTCTATTTTCTCTTTCTGTTGTGCTCTTTCCATCACAATTTCTCCTTTATCGATCATCTTTTGTAGCTTGTTCTTAAGGGGATTACAGTTTTTCGTATGATGTCCAAATTTACGATGATAATGACAATAATCCATTCCTCTTGTATTTTCAATTTCTTCGATGTGTCTTTGCCGAGGTAATTCAATAATCTTCATAGCCAACAATTGATTCAACATAGGAAGTATATCTTTTCTTGCAAACGAATACTTCATATGATCTTTATTTTGCCTGGACCTCTTATATGTCATGATGACCACACGACCATTTCTATCTTCTTCATCACTTTCTCTTTCAACATCCTGATAATCGTTTTTAGTTTTTTCTTTCCGAGTGATGCAAGCTGATTTTGATTGGAAAGCAGACACTCTTCCCATCATCTTTTCAAGAGCATAAGCCTTCGTAGCAAAATTACGAAAGGTTTTTCAATCTTTATTGATTAGGTGGCATGTCAGTTTTGGTCTTAGACCTTCTAAGCATAGTTCTACTTGTTCTGATTCTCGCAGAGGATGTTGACATGATGCTGCCAAGTCCTTCCATCGACTAATGAATTCTTTAACTGATTCATTTTCTTCTTGGCGAATAGAGGCCAATTCGGTCAAACTAACTTCTCGATTGGAAGAGAAAAAGTTTGACATAAAAGCATCCTGCATCTGTTCCCAGGTATAAATAGATCCTGAGATTAAACTTGAATACCATCTGAAAGCTCTTCCTGTCAGAGAAGATCCGAATAATCGTAGACAATATTGAGGAATTCTAGAAAAATTTCCCATTTTTGCTATGAAATGCATCATATGCTCTTCTGGTGATCCATTCCCGTTAAATTTCTGAAAATCCGGGTGTTTGAAATCGACAGGAAATGGCATGTTTTCTATTTCAGGAGGGTATGGTGTCTGATATCGAAACCTTTTATTCTGACTTTGTTTATTCTCTAGATGAGTAAACTCGATAACCATCTGCCGAATTTCTTCCTGCGTTATATTCTGAGTAATATTAAGTATTGACTCTTGAAATTTAATCGATTGCGGTTGTGGCTCTTCTTCTTACGGTTCAGTGTTGTTCACAACAATTACTATCGGAATATTAGGGACTTCTTCAGTCACATGTTCATCTAGTGAAAACTGATTAGGCTGATTAATATCTGTTGATGATCTCTCTGTTTCTTCATACTTTGATTGTCTTGATATTGAGGGAGAAAATAAGAGTTGTGCTGCTGATGCTGTTGAAGAGGATGAACTATCATTTGATTTGAAACCAGCCTGCTGTCGTTTCAAAGGACTAACTGACTCGAATCGTAGCATTCTCAATGCATGAGTTTGCTTAAAATTTTTCGCAGGAGGTGCTGTGAGTGAATATTTGCTGGTTACGGTCGTTTTCCCTTTGTTTCTCTGAACTTGCAATGATTCTATGGAAGATTTGTTTACGGTTATAATTGATGGTATCGAAAGACCTTTTGGAGTGACGGGCCTTTCCGTTTTTCTTGAATGAGATAATTGTATGACTAAAGCAGGACTGTCTCATGGCACTTCGCATAATTGACCCAGTACTTGGCGAGATGGTGCTTCTTGAGGAAGCAGATCGATCTTTCCGACTTTTGGGTATTACTATCCTTCATTCCCCCTCATCTTCTTGAGCTACAGGCGAAATAGAGATTGTTCCGTCCATTATACGAAATTCACTGCTCTTGATCACAGCAACTTTGCTTCCTCTAACGCTTTCTATTTACTCTTAACTCTTTTCTCTTCTATTCTAAAAGGTTGTGGCGATGTCGCCTGGATTCTCTATTGGGTAATGAATTTGTTAATTCATTGACTACTTTGTCTACTTGTCGGCGAGCAGCGTATGATTCAGTCGAACTAACTTCTCATCTGACATTGTCTATCCTTGATCATAACTGACTTGATCTTCTCTGATATTTTTGGTGGAAATCCGTTGGACAGGAGAAAGGTCGTTACGATATACCTTCATTCATAACAGAATGTTAGTTAATTTATTTAAATAAAATTGTACTTTGCTTTTAGAGATGAAGGGGAGGATGTTCCCACTGAGAGTCGCCATTTTGGCATCTTTACAGACCCCAAAAAGTGATGAATGTTCTTTGAATATTTTTTCTAAGTTACCATCGAATAATAATGATCCCTAGCAGAGTCGCCATTTTGTTTCGACAAGAAAACAATTGTGTTTGATTTGGGAGATTTATTCAATGATAACAAAGAAAGAACGAGAGAACATTGATCACATTTATTCTGAGTTCATTTACATCCTCTGATTCCCTTGATTTTGAAAATAAAGTACAATCGATCAAAGTAGACAAGATAGTCTTATGAAAATGTTAGCAGCATTCTGACGCGTGTTTCAGTTATCTCCTAAGACTTAGGAGGAATTGCTGATCTGATCAACCAGTCTTCAATAAAAATAGGGATTCCGACAGCATTCTGGTGCTATTTCAATCATCTCCTGAGACTTAGGAGGAATACGCCTTTCTGTCAATGACTCTTCCTTCTCTCTTGAATAGGAAGAACTTGAAGATTTGAAAACCCTGGTCATTTCAAAGAAGATGACAAATTTCCATTGCTATTATAGATCATAGCAGGCGGTCGGTTTTTGCGCGATCCACAAGAAACCCTATCATTTTGTGGTCCGCAGAACCTACAAGAGCCAAATGCTCCTACCTTCGATCTTCTTCTTCACTCTTCTTTCGCTCTGAAATCTTCGAACCCCCTTTTGAGAGAGAGAGCGGAGTATTTATAGGCATTTCGCAGGTGTAAAACTCCGACTTGGGCGATGTGGGACAAAATGACTCGCAATCATTTATGTGTCACTGCTACATGCTTTGCGCGGACACGTGCAAACGATATACTTTACGTGATTCCGCGCAAACGATATGCTTTGCGTGGTTCTGCGCAAACAATATACCTTGCGCGGTCTATCACAAAGTGTTCTCAGAACTATTTTTTTGTTCTTTTCTTCTAACTTTTTCCTAAATGCCTTGATCTTTCCCTGCTCCAATTCTTCTCTTTATTTTATGCCTCAACATACCCCTTGAGCTGGAACTTTCCCAAAATACCTAAACTACCCCTTGAGCTGGAACTTTCCCAAAATACCTAAACTACCCCTTGAGCTGGAATTTTACCAAAATACCTAAACTACCCCTTGAGGTGGAACTTTCCCAAAATACCTAAACTACCCCTTGAGCTGGAACTTTCCCAAAATAGCTAAACTACCCCTTGAGCTGAAACTTTCCCAAAATACCTAAAC
Source organism: Magnolia changhungtana (assembly GCA_030180095.1). Taxonomy (NCBI): domain Eukaryota; kingdom Viridiplantae; phylum Streptophyta; class Magnoliopsida; order Magnoliales; family Magnoliaceae; genus Magnolia; species Magnolia changhungtana. Next base: position 87,638 of record JASAUF010000644.1, on the reverse strand, counting down.
TGCCCCTTGAGCTGGAATTTTACCAAAATACCTAAAATATCCCTTAAGCTGGAATTTTACCAAAATACCTAAACTACCCCTTTAAGAAGATCAGCACCATGGGATTCTTTGACCACTGCAATGAGATATTTTTTATGCCTCAACAATACGTGAACACCGCAAATGGTTATAAAATCAATAAACGAACTTCAGATCCAACCGGAAATCATGGTACGACTGAACATCACAAGATGGCTAGGAAGTAATGAGATATATGGATGTAACCATTAAGCTACAAGAGGGCACCAATAATTCATTAACACCACGAAGGCAACTAGACGATCCAAGGCACATAGGCAACATGCGGTCCAAGTTATGTAAGGCAAGTTGTGATCTAACCCATGTAAGGCAAATAGAGACCGCATGATAGTAAATCCAAGATAGGTTCCATTTATCCCATCACTTAAGTGAAAATGGTAACATGTAGTTAATCAATGCATATACAACTAAAGAAAATAGCATGTTATCATCAAAACATTTGTGCATGTCATAATTAAAGAGAGACGCCTATCATCCAACACATGAATTTATTTTACCACAAATTAGCATATTCGATAGCAAGGTAAGTAACTCAATTAGAGGAATCATGTCATCATCTATATCCAGATTGATGAAATTAAGTGGGAAACTTAAAGGGTGAGTCTTCACCTCAGAGCGCAGCTTCAATCGAGTATAAACTCCAATATGAACAAAATGAGAAACTCCATATCCCTACATTTCAGTCAAAATTTGACGTAATTAAACCAAAATTAAATCCTAATCTAAAATCTATTAGGAGCATGGAGACTAAATCTCCTGGATTTACAATTCACCTGGCCCTAGGGGCGATTTGGCCTAGCTTCAGCTCAATTGAATAAGTCCTAATTGAGGATTTTGAATATCTTACTTCACTTGAAACAATGTGATTAGAGACCGAATCATCACTTTAATAGAATGATTTTACCTACTAATCAAGGGAAATAAGTCGCCTGATTTGACCCAACTCAGTGTCAAGTTCAACCATGAACTGGTGTGGGAACGTTAACCCGAACATGATCGATCCCAATGCACATCGATTGATACTAAAATCGGCCTACAAAAGACCAATGCCTCAGTGAAGACCCATTGAGTTAAGAAGACATTACCTTAACCTGGTGTTGCTCAACTCAGTGGAAAAAATCGATTCATCCATGAATCCAGCTATCGAGCCAAGCTTTCTGATGTAAACTTATGGTAATAGGCCCAACCCAATACTCTCTTGAAGCTTGGCTCGAAGAAGGATACCGAGTCGACTTGGTATCAACCAGATAGCAACCCCAAGACCCTAGGCGCCCTTAAATTCTCTCCTTCTCCTCTATCTTCCTCTCCAAATCCATGTCGCATTTTTCTCAAGTATCTTTTATGGTGTATGGTAAGATGAGTATCATATATTTAATCCACATGGATTTTGGTATAAACATTCTAAAAATCCCATGCTATATTTGATTGTAATGTGGACTTCTGTTGTCTTTCTGACCTTCCATCAAACGACATGGTGAGAATGAGGCGCCATGGGTTGGTTAAACAACAATTGTGGGAGAGAGAGTATCAATCAGGACCATCCATCTACTGGAATTGCCATGGATGACATATGCTCAAAAAATTAGACTGAACAAGGGATCCTAGCCACCACTTTGAAAACTGCAAAACGTTTGGACGGTCCCAATTGTTAGATCACACTCCATGTCTCAATGCAGAGTCATCTGATTGTTGGACCGACACAGTTTTGTACACATGTTGTGGTCCCCATGGTTTGGTCATCTAAACTGTTTATCTGATGAGAGAAATTTTTTTAGTAAAGAGAGCCAGGAGTGCCTTACCCAGATTGAGTCTGACCTAATGTGGTGCATTGAACGAACTCAGCTCGATCTCAATTTAAGCCCAACTGGTGCGGCAATGGCAAGCGACACAGCTGGTACAACATCGACAGGAAAAAGAGGACGGTGTCCTCTCTCTCCCTCTATCTCTCTCTCTCTCTCTCCTTCTTCTTTATTCCTTCCTCAAAAAGATCCAACAATGCCAGATCAGACCAGCGTTTGAGTCATGTTTGACTCCACTAAGTCAGGTAGGAGCAAAAACCATGCCTGAAGTCCTCTGTCTCTCTCTGTCACCTTCCCTTCTCCTTTATCCTTCTCATTTGACAACTCAAGAAGTCCTGCTCGAACCTAGATTTAGACAACCTGAATCTGTTGGTGCGGCAGTGGCGACTCTCAGCATTCTCTTTCATTTTTCTTTCTTCTCTGCTAATGGTAAATATCTAATCGGCGTTTGTTTCCTTGAAATGAGAACATTGGGCGACTTAGATTGATGTCACGGAGCTTGAGGGAGTGGGAAATCACAGCTCCATTGAAGTTTGCTCAATGGGTTCAGAGCTTATAAGTTGTTGTCATTCTCTCTCCCATCCGTGTCCTTTTCTAAAAGCCTATCTTAAAGGGCTAGGATTGCATGGCGGTGAACGGCTAAGATGGAAGGAAGTACAACAGCGTGGATCGCTAGCGTGGAAAGTAGAAGGATTTCCATTTTTGGAAATGTGGTTTTGCACAGCCTCATTGAGACAGTGTTTGTGGACGTATGAGTGTGATTCAATGAGTGGTCTGATCGTGGTTCTAGTAGGTTTCTATTTACCTATAAGATGGCGGATCGGATCATCCGATGGACCCTTGATGGTGGGCCACGATCGATCACAGCCGCAACCCCTTTTTAAATTCCTCCGGGTGGGAACAAAGAGGGAAATCCTCTGTTTTTGGGACTTTTTGTGTCAAACGTGGTTTAACCACGTGACTATCTCGGTGCACTGCGGGTGCAAGTGTATGGTGTACACACGCTATAGAAAAGTGGGGTCCAAAATGGTTTGTAGTCCTATCTTCACCGTTCATTTTCCTTGTCAGCCCAAAATAGGGCATAGTACGAAGAATAAATCAGATCCATGACTTAGGTCACATAGTTTGTGATTTGGGGTCCTTAGTCATAGGTTTTCATTAACCCGATGGTTTGATCATACCGAATTTGAACGTCAACGGCAGTGAGGGTGTATGGGAGCATTTAACTAGATATTAATGCCTAGATTAGGGATTAGATGGCCAAATACTTATTTGTAATATTAAATGTCATTTTCACAATGTTTTAAATATCAAAATTATTATTATTATTATTAAATTTATTATTGTGTTTTCGGTTAATAATTATTTATATTTAAATACCATGGTTCTCTCTTCTGGAGATGCCCGCTGTGTTTTTCAAAGATAAATTAATTATTTGTATTTAGATTATTTATCTATATATATATGTGTGTGTGTGTGTGTGTGTGTGTTTATAAATTGATCACGTGGGTCACACCCCAATTAGTACTATTTATTCACTCACTTAGTCCACTATAGGTCTTTGATTATAAAATTTTGATTATTTGGGTTTGCAAGTGGGCCTAAAATGCATGGATTTTATTATTTAATTATCAAATTATCTAAATTAATGGTTGGATACGAGATGTTGGTATTCTAAATACTGCAATTTACTAGTGAGTTATGACTTGTCAAATGATGGTGAATAATGTATATAGTTACGCTAATCTAGATTATAATAGTAATGCCCTAGTACTCGAAAGCACTTGGTGTTACATTCTGACAGGCTTGATCCCATACAAACTCTGTACCTTTCTTCATCAAATGGAAAAATGGCTGACACCTGCCGACCATATTTGAAATGATACGATAAATGTATTTCCTTGCAAACTTTTCAATTCTTTTAATGTCTTTGGTGGTGGCATATTTTGAATGGCTCTAACTTTCGCTGGATTAATCTCAATGCCCCTATGTTGGATAACAAAACCGAGAAATTTACCTGAAGACACCCTAAATGCACATTTAGGCAGATTCATCTTCAATTGTTTCTTTCTGAGTCGATGAAAAACCGATGCCAGATGTTCGTGATGCTTCCGGTGATCTCCTGACCTGAGTACCAAGTCATTGACATAACACTCAACATATTTGTGCATCATGTCTTTGAAGATATTCTACATTGCCCTAAGATATATCGCCCTGACATTTTTGAGACTAAATGGCATAACTTTATAACAATAAATCCCCAGCGAAGTTCTAAATGTTGTTGCTTCTTCATCTTCAGGTGCCCTCCTGATTTGATTGTAACCTGGATAGCCATCCATGAAGGACATGATAACATACTGAGTCGTACTATCAATCAGCAATTCTGTTATCGGGAGAGGAAAATCATCTTTCAGATAGGCTTCGTTCAAATCTCTAAAGTCGACGCACACCCTGACTTGTCCGTTTTTCTTCTTCACTGGGACAATGTTCAATATCCACTTGGGATACTTAACCTCCCTGACGAACCCAACTTTTATCAACTTATTCACTTCTTCTTTTATCAGGGGAACCAAGTCTAGATGAAATCACCTTTGCACTTGTTTAACCGGCCTTTTCTCTTTAGAAATATTTAATCAGTGCATCACTACGGAAGGCTGTAAACCCGACATTTCTGTATATGTCCAAGCGAAGACGTCTTTATTTTCTTTGAGAAGTTGAACGTATTTCTCACTCTTGTTCAAAAAGACCGACGCTAACGAATATGTTCCTCATCTCTTCCTCCGTACCTAGGTTTATTTCTCGCACATTGTCTATCGTTGGCTGCCCCTCGTCTTCCATTTTCTTTGGAGCCATCTCAGGATGCTCGACTATTTTAGGTTCTTCTTCCAATAACTTCTCAGTTGTAACCATGTTCTGTAACGCCCTGAAAATCGGGGGTCGAGTAGTAACTCAACTCTCGAGTTCCAGAACATCACTTATGCAACAAAATGAATGATGATTGAATGTTGACTGTATTAGAGTAGTGAACATGAGTGAGATTAAGCCAAAACAACATATCATACTCCAGAGACATTTAATTTTGCCAGCGGAAGACTATAATAGATAGATAAAATATATAAACTATGATGAGTCTCCAGAGTGTGATAACATTACCAGGTTATATAAATACAAGTACAGTTCTGAAATATACCAAATGTGTAAGTTCACTGGCTTCTATCCTAGTACCACAAATTACAATACAAGACCGGGTCTTCGAGAGACCCGCCAGAGAATTTCATGATAGGAGAACTTCTCTCTCATCACCATAGTAGTAGTCCGGCTCGCTTCATAAGCATCGCCATCATCCGAAATTCAACAATTACTGTTTGGTGTGTACAACACCGTCCCGTAACGTGGGAGTGAGTAGCTAACTCAAGTGGAACAATAAAGCATAAGTTAACATGTTATCGATGCAAATCAAGCAAGTAATGATAAAGCAAGAAATCAAGCACTCCTAGTTACTCGATTAATGCAAGTATGAATGCAGTATGATGGATGCCCTCTCCGACATACTCCCTCATGCGACACCATCTCACGTTCGCGCATGCTTACATCCCACAAGTGCTCCACATCTTCCAGCACATGCGATGCATGATGAGCATGATTACCGAGTTTTTAATTAGTCCATTTCAAACAAGCAGATTGGGAAACTAAGGTACCTCCCCTGTATCATTCCCAAACATGATCCATTCTAGGGTCGTCAGTCCTAGTTAATATCAGACGATGGTGTGTTTTCTAGGTCACTGCAGAGGCTGCCAGGGCTGTTACGCACAAAGGTTGCACCACTCCCCCATCACCCCTTAAACGATTCATCACGATACAACTATACAGAAACAGGCCTAGTTCATACTCTATATATCGCGGCGAACCCTAAGGCACGCTGCAACTTCAGAATATGCTCGCGGTCACTACAAAGGGCTGCCAGGGCTGTACACACAAAGATTGCACCACTCCCCCATCACCTTATCAGTGTAGGCCGACAGACAAATACAATATAGTGTCCCATACCACCATAATCGGCTCACGAGTTGAGTTGCTCACCGGTCACTACGGGAGGCACGTAGCCCAGCCAGTGGGCCGACGACACTCGACCACGGTGTCCCATACCACCATGCCCGGCTCATGAGTCTTAGCGGATCGAGGTACCATGGTTAAAAGGGTTTTCACTGGTAAGTTTGGTACCCTAGGTTCAAGCATTAGTGACCAAACATGGTGAACATACATAAGACAGATCGGGTTACATGACGAGCTCGGCTAGCTCGAGCGCACAACAAGTTGAACGACATGAAGTGCATAAGCACTTCGCGTGGCCAACCACTATCGCCAACCGAAGTACGACTCGAGTTCGTCGAACACATCTCACGTGGCAACATGAAACTCAACCACGATCTCCAATCTAGTACCGATTGTCTGGACATAATCATAGCCCCAAGCACAATCAATTGTCATCCATAGCATGTGGAGTAAAGCATGATAAACAAAGTAATTCAAGCATGATAAGTAAAGTAATTTAAACATGCTAGTAGGCACGTTATAAGCATATTATAAAGCATGATATAAAGCATGTTGTAAAACACTACATTAATAGGAATACAAACTCATGTATTGTAAGTAAGTGGTTTAAGTGATCAACCTCATGGAGGTAATCATACACGTCGCTAGGATAGTCGAGAATCCAATCTCAACACCCTTAAACGTTACAATTTACTAACTACTACTCATTCAGACATTTCAACAAACACTTTAAAATACAGGAATCAACATACATGACATATGTTGATCACAGAGGTATAAAACCAAATCCTTTCACTAGGGAGTTACCCCAATCATAACACGCATACACCCATGACGGATAGTCATGGCAAGCAGGAAACCAAGTTCCATATTCATTCAGTCATTTCCACAAACACTTGGGCCACACATATTAGCATATATAGTGTGTATTGGCCGTGGCGTGATTTAGGGTAAATCCTTTCGTCAAAGGGGTATTGCCAATACAACAATCAATTATCCATGACAATTAGTCATGGCGAGCACGAATGAGAATTCTATACTCATTCAGTCATTTTCACAACACTTAGAATACACTATTACAACATACATGGTGTATGTTAGCAAAACACGTATTAGGGCTATCCTTTAGCCAAGTGAGTATTTTATCCATGTATAATATATTACTACAACAAATAATCATGATAAATACATCTCCAAAATTTATACTTATACAATATTTTCTAGAATACGCATTTTCAACATACATAGTGTATACAAGCAAACATGTATTATGGCGATTCCCTTCGCCAAGTAAATATTTTATACGCACATAATATATTTATACGACAATTAATCATGACAAACACATCGCTAAAATATACATGTATACGGTACTTGCATACAATACCGTATTTCTACATACATAGTGTTTGTTAGTAAACATGTAATTAGGCGAATCCTTTCCCAAGCTAGTATTTTATTCATATATTGTATAATCATATATTAAATAAGTATATCAAACATTATTCCAAAAGAATTACGTATATGTGGTATTTCTAACATACACAATTTCAACATACGTCGCATTTACAAGTGAACATGTATTTTGGCGATTCCTTTCGCCAAACTAGTATTTTATTCATATATTATATAATCATACATTAAATAAACATGTCAAACATTTATCCAAAAAATACGTATACGGTATTTCTACGTATACCTAGAATATGTGAAATTCCATATTTCACAACGTTAATCAAACAGAAACGGAAAGCACTTTGTACATGTGTAATTTCAAGCGGATCATGAATCTACCATTATCCGACATTGAAAGCGTTGAAAACCGTAACTTATACACTTAAAGTCCTCACCTTTGCCTTTGGAAACGAACGAATCGGCAAGGGTGATGGATCTTCCGTCTACGGCGATTTCTAGCCTAAAGAGCGGAATCGGTTAGTCGGTACACACCTCCTACCTCGATTCCACCACAAATCAGACCTAGGTTAGGTTTTCTTACCTTCAAATGAGGCGGAAAACGCCGGGAAAACGCCGAGAATAAGGCGGTGTAGGCCGTGTAGCAAGCCAATGCAAGTGGAGGAAGATCGGCAACATCTCCAAGTCCTTCTTCTCTCTCTTTTCTCTCTCTCTCTCTCAGGGTTTCCACCAAAATTCGTATGGCTGTGAGATGGGCTGTTCTAAGCCCCTTTTATAGCCACAAACATTACGAAAATAGGCTTAGGTTCATGGGGTACTGCTTATATAGGATTTTCGCCGCTTTTCCAGATTCAAAAGGAAGTTCTGTGGCCCTCTTTGAACCAAACGTCGACTTAAGCTCACCATCAATGGATCTACGTGGGATTACGTTTTGACTCATTCGGATACGCAGATCGCACGTGGCGGACCACTTTCGCCCGATTCGACGGTTGGTGGGCCACGATCGAAATTCCAAGTACATGTAAATGTTCTGAAATTTTCTTAATCCGAGGGTGTAATTTGGTCTGATTCGACGGTCGTTGCTTAATACTGACGCGTCAACGAACGATGCCAGATCACTATTCCAGATATTTATTTTGGCATATGAATAGTGTTTTTCACACTACCTCGCTCCGATTCGAAACGAATGGCCGTGGAACATCGGATAAGGTTGATTTTTGATATGATTGTTAAGCCCAGTGGGGCGGTCCTAGTTCCTTAGCTTCGGGTTAATCGGAATCCCGATGAGCGATCTAGCCCTAATACGAAGTTTCGTTTCATTCTCGAGAGCAGCCGGGAAATGAGTTTGGTTCTAAACTTTAGGGTAACCTAGCGTCACTTGTTCTGCAAGTTTTGGGTCTTGCAGATCGTATTTAAAGCGATCCCAACGGATTTCATGGCTAATTGAGTTTAGTACTTAGTTAACTTTGTTAAGTTTCTAAAGGATTTAATCCTACGTGATTTCTGGTCGAGGTGGTACTCAGGCCTTTGGAGTTTGTATATAAAGTAATCCAAGTTATACTACTTAGCTAGTTTAAGATAGTGTCTAGGGTGAAAGTTCTTAGAAAAATTGGAAGATCAAGGTGATGAAGGGTGAGATTTGTGAAGGAAATGAGTTCAAAGGTGGCTTTAGATTTTGGGATTCAGTTCTGACAAGTTAATGAAGTATTATGATCGACCCATTGCCTAAGGTCATCTAATCTCAGGTTGGCAAAAATCCGGGGCGTTACAATCTACCCCCCTTAAAACAAAATTTCGTCCCCGAAATTGCCTAAGGATAATAAGGAAAGATTTCTATTATTTCATTTGCCTAAGACTTATTGATTTCGAGTTCCTACGCGTGGTAGGGTATATACTAGTCTGGTTCCTTTTAGTCTACCCCCCTTAAAACTTAATTCTTCATCCATTTCTCATACCCTGATGGTTTACTACCATTTATTTCTTTACCTATTTGGAGTCTCGACGACAATTCCCACAATTTAGAGTAAGATAGTTGTTTTCATTGTTTGACCAACACGGAGAGACGGTAATAGTGGACTCGATCCCGATACATCGATCATCTACCGGGCCAGGGTAGGAAGCTCATCGTATCGCTTCCGAATCCTAGTGGATCCGAGTCTTCTGCTCATCAGCAGTGAGTCTGTTGGTAGTCGCACAGGATTAAGAATTTGGGTCAAGCCGCGAATGTTTCGCAGTTGTATATTTCAGTAACTCCGTAGTACGATCACTCTAGAAACGTAGGGAATGTCCATCATTGAAAGGCTCAAATTGCCTATTCTAAGGTTGCCCTTTAGGTCTCAGTCTAAGAGAGTCCTCGATATTATCTATGTCCAAGGAAAGGGTGAATCAAGTCTTACTAAATCATCTTAAAACGGTTTCTCATAGTAGAACTTACTAGGGCTTCTATAATGTTCGTATTTATCGAGCACTGTTTCGATCCTGGGCCAGTGGGTAGGGTCCACCACGTTTCTGCTGCGCCACCCAGGTCAAAGAGGTGTATTAGGTGACCTAACTAGAGCGGGTTCATCATATTTTACCCCCCTTAAAATTTATTTTCACCCTCAAGGCTCAAGATTTATGTCCTGCTCCGTATATCGGAACAAGGTGTAGTTTAGGATCTATCCTTGACATGAAATGGGATGCGATCTCTCACTACATTGGTCTTCTTTTCATCAATGTTGTGTATTATGGCATTGATACCTATGGTCATAGAAAGGAGCTAAAGATGAAGGGTATTGTGGTTGATTCGGGGTCAGGTGTGAGTATGTAGCGAGATGCCTAATTCTACCAAGAAATTTTGTCGCGGTCCAGACTTATCCTATTTAATCATGTCTAGCTTAATAGGCAGGCTATCTTTTTACGTTCATAAGCACAATACGAATGCCGACATGGCATGCGATTTGGGACCTGATTCTTAACTGTTAGTTGCTCACTTGGGAAATTCCTTAGGCCTAAAAGGAAATATTTCTATTGGCTATATATTCTCACACTTCTCAAAGACAAAGTTATAAACTTTTGGTTGTAAGTGGTCAAGCCAACACGGAAGAAAGTTACGTAGTGGGTCTGAGTCGGATACATGGACCTTCGCCTCGCGAAGACAGAAAAAATCATCGTATCGGTCCTTAATCCTAGCGATCCCGACCTTTACTTGATCGAGCATAGGGTTCATTGGTCACTACCAGGATTGAGAATTCGATTCAAACCGCGAATACCTCGCTAATGTGTAGTTTCTCTGCCCCGTGTCCCCGATTGTACTAAGTCCTTGAGAAGGCAATTCTGAGGGTATATTGATTTGACCTAACATTAAATCAATGGGATACTGAGCGTGTATAGTTACTAATCAAACAACTTTTCTAAGAATTATTAAAGGAGCCTATGAGTATTAAGGGGTCCGACGAAGGAGTGAGGTCTCACTCCAACCTAATACAGCCCATTAATTAAGTCCATCTTTCAACTATCTTGCAATTATCTTAGCATAATCAGTCTTTTACATTCCGTAGTAGAACCAGTAGCCTAGTCTCAATTTATGAATAGTGGTAATCTATTAGTCTATACTTACACACTAGATGATTTCAGATCATTTCTAATACAAGAAATTATTCATCGTGTAGGGTCAAACGTTGTCTAAGTGGAATTGAGTTGTCTGTACTTGACGCTCGAGCATTTCACACATGCTCACACCAGCAAGAAGATCCTGGGGTTTGCATTATTAATTTGTTGGATTTCCTATACAGTCAGGTCTGTCGAAAACTAGGAGCACCGCTCTAGGTCCAAAACTCCAAGGGTCTATTTGTCAAACAACCATTTACTCAAAAGCTTAAGTCAGAGTGTGGTGGGTTAATGTATATCAAGGGACTTTATCACTGCATCACTACTTGGCCAATGGTCTTAAGTTGTATTAAATGGGACTGTATTGCTAATCCTACTTTAGAATTGGAAATGACATGTTTGGTAGGAGGGTGGGTGGGGATTAATTTTTATAGGCTTTGGAAAATGATCCTGGTGTTGGAAAATTGTGAGATGGGATTTCCAAATCCCAGGATGAGGAATTTCTAAGTATAATTTGAAAAGAAAAATACGGATTTACGTTTAATCGCACTTACATTCCAAACATAGTATGGATGATTAGGCCTCCAAGAAAAAGGCCGTACACGCTTGGATAGAGCCATGAAAAATGAGGATAAGGAAAATGGGGGGCTGGAGTTTTTTTTTTTTTTTTTTTTTTTTTTGGTTCTCCACGGATTGGAGTCTCATCAGGGATTGTAAGGGCCAAAAAGGCAGGGAATGAAGAAGGGAAGGGAAGAAAATGGATGGGTTGTAGCTGAAAATGAGGGATTGAGTGATTGAGAGAAAGATTTGAGAGTAAAAAATAATAATTTTTGGAGAAACAGAGAGCTTGGAGGTGTAGTTGAGAGAGAGAGGCAAAACGGACGTGAAACAGGGCCCCACAAAATTTGGTGGGCACCACACAGACCTATGGAAGTTCTACGCCTTTTCTGGTATTTCTAGTTAGTCTATTACTTTAATTATTTTTTAGTAGTTCATCATCAAGTTTACTTCATCTCCACCAAATTTCATTAGATTTCGTCTTGTAGAAAAATTCTAAAAATTCAAGAAGCAAGCTGTCCAAACTAATAATTTTTGGACAGTTGACACAATGACCCATGTTTAACTATATTAAATAATTTATTATATTTTTTACTTATTTTTATATGAAACTAAACTTGTCAATATTAAATCTGGATTTTGAATCACCTAATTCGGAGTTATAACGAGGGAGTTATGACTTTTCAAAGTTGGACTAAATTTGCAGAAAAATTGTGGCCGAAAACGGGCCAGCCAATGACTGCATGCCCGCCCGGCCGTTGGGCCGCGGTCTCTGCCATGTAACACGGTGGAACCGCGGTCCAACTTGTCCGGTGCCGCACCACCGCAGCTGGGGGTGTTCTCCACCCTCCCAAGGGGCCAATGGTACCCCGGTCACCTCGGGTCCCCCCGGATTGATGCGTATGGCCCACGACTCCGTTTCAAGTCGTTGCGGGTCAAAGCGGACGTATCTTGTAATCCAGAATGAGTTATCTGACATATAATATATGATTTTGGGGTAAAACGAGCTAATCTATCCAAATAACCTATTTATTTGGTTATATTCCAAAGTTTGAACTATCAAAAGTCCAATATATACATATATTTACTATTTATAGCAACTTTTTGTTTAAGTATTATTCTTTATCATTTATACATTAGAATTTATATCTGGTATGAAAGGATGTAAAAAAAAATTTTAAGAATGAAGTGGTGCAAGGAGAGATTTTGAAGAAATTGAGCAAAAAAAGGTTTTAGGCTTTGGTGTTGTGATTGACCCGCAACCTAAGAACATTCGTCTCTAAGGAACGACTCAAACCCGTCGACTGATGGCTTAAAGTGATCGGGATTGTTTCATGCGTGATCATGGGTGCGTGCGGGGCCAAAATCGTGGTCGATTTCGGTCGGTTTTGCCGTTCGGCGGAATTTAGAAAATCCTAAGTCAGTTTTACGTTTCGTCGCTCCCTCCTAAGTCAGAGTGCGTCAGTGTGTGTCGTGTGACCATAACCCAGGTCCGGTTTAATCAAAATCATGCTCTGATACCATCTTGTAACGCCCTGAAAATCGGGGGTCGAGTAGTAACTCAACTATCGAGTTCCAGAACATCACTTATGCAACAAAATGAATGATGATTGAATGTTGACTGTATTAGAGTAGTGAACATGAGTGAGATTAAGCCAAAACAACATATCATACTCCAGAGACATTTAATTTTGCAAGCGGAAGACTATAATAGATAGATAAAATATATAAACTATGATGAGTCTCCAGAGTGTGATAACATTACCAGGTTATATAAATACAAGTACAGTTCTGAAATATACCAAATGTGTAAGTTCACTGGCTTCTATCCTAGTACCACAGCCCCGACAATACAGTACCAGGTCTTCAGAGACCCGCCAGAGAATTTCATGATAGGAGAACTTCTCCTCATCACCATAGAAGTAGTCCGGCTCTGTTTCACAAGCATCGCCATCATCCGAAATTCAACAAATCCGTTTGGTGTGTACAACACCATCCCGTAACGTGGGGGTGAGTAGCTAACTCAAAGTGGAACAATAAAGCATAAGTTAACATGTTATCGATGCATCACGGCAAGAATGATAAAGCAAGAAATCAAGCACTCCTAGTTACTCTGATTAATGCAAGTATGAATGCAAGTATGATGGATGCCCTCTCCGACATACTCCCTCATGCGACACCATCTCACGTTCGCAGCATGCTTACATCCCACGGTGCTCCACATCTTCCAGGCACATGCGATGCATGATGAGCATGATTACCGAGTTTTAATTAGTCCATTTCAAACAGCAGATTGGGAAACTAAGGTACCTCCTCAGTATCATTCCCAAACATGATCCATTCTAGGGTCGTCACCCTAGTTAATATCGACGATGGTGTGTTTTCTAGGTCACCACAGAGGTCGCCAGTACGTTACGCACAAAGGTTGCACCACTCCCCCATCACCCCTTAAACGATTCATCACGATACAACTATACGAAAACAGCCTAGTTCATACTCTATATATCGCGGCGAACCCTAAGGCACGCCGCAACTTCAGTATGCTCGCGGTCACTACAAAGGGCTCGCCGTGGTCAGTACACACAAAGATTGCACCACTCCCCATCACCTTATCGGTGTAGGCCGACAAATATGCGAATATAGTGTCCCATACCACCATAATCGGCTCACGAGTTGAGTTGCTCACTTTGGTCACTACGGGAGGCACGTAGCCCCAGCCAGAGGCCGACGACTTTCGACCACGGTGTCCCATACCACCATGCCCGGCTCATGAGTCTTAGCGGATCGAGGTACCATGGTTAAAAGGGTTTTCACTGGTAAGTTTGGTACCCTAGGTTCAAGCATTAGTGACCAAACATGGTGAACATACATAAGACAGATCGGGTTACATGACGAGCTCGGCTAGCTCGAGCGCACAACAAGTTGAACGACATGAAGTGCATAAGCACTTCGTGTGGCCAACCACTATCGCCAACCGAAGTACGACTCGAGTTCGTCGAACACATCTCACGTGGCAACATGAAACTCAACCACGATCTCCAATCTAGTACCGATTGTCTGGACATAATCATAGCCCCAAGCACAATCAATTGTCATCCATAGCATGTGGAGTAAAGCATGATAAACAAAGTAATTCAAGCATGATAAGTAAAGTAATTTAAACATGCTAGTAGGCACGTTATAAGCATATTATAAAGCATGATATAAAGCATGTTGTAAAACACTACATTAATAGAATACAAACTCATGTATTGTAAGTAAGTGGTTTAAGTGATCAACCTCATGGAGGTAATCATACACGCCGCTAGGATAGTCGAGAATCCAATCTCAACACCCTTAAACATTACAATTTACTAACTACTACTCATTCAGACATTTCAACAAACACTTTAAAATACGAGAATCAACATACATGACATATGTTGATCACAGAGGTATAAACCAAATCCTTTCACTAGGGAGTTACCCCAATCATAACACGCATACACCCATGACGGATAGTCATGGCAAGCAGGAAACCAAGTTCCATATTCATTCACCATTTCCACAAACACTTGGGCCACACATATTAGCATATATAGTGTGTATTGGCCGTGGCGTGATTTAGGGTAAATCCTTTCGTCAAAGGGGTATTGCCAATACAACAATCAATTATCCATGACAATTAGTCATGGCGAGCACGAATGAGAATTCTATACTCATTCAGTCATTTTCACAACACTTAGAATACACTATTACAACATACATGGTGTATGTTAGCAAAACACGTATTAGGGCTATCCTTTAGCCAAGTGAGTATTTTATCCATGTATAATATATTACTACAACAAATAATCATGATAAATACATCTCCAAAATTTATACTTATACAATATTTTCTAGAATACGCATTTTCAACATACATAGTGTATACAAGCAAACATGTATTACGGCGATTCCCTTCGCCAAGTAAATATTTTATACGCACATAATATATTTATACGTCAATTAATCATGACAAACACATCGCTAAAATATACATGTATACGGTACTTCGTACAATACCGTATTTCTACATACATAGTGTTTGTTAGTAAACATGTAATTAGGCGAATCCTTTCGCCAAGCTAGTATTTTATTCATATATTGTATAATCATATATTAAATAAGTATATCAAACATTATTCCAAAAGAATTACGTATACGGTATTTCTAACATACACAATTTCAACATACGTCGCATTTACAAGTGAACATGTATTTTGGCGATTCCTTTCGCCAAACTAGTATTTTATTCATATATTATATAATCATACATTAAATAAACATGTCAAACATTTATCCAAAAAATATACGTATAATGGTATTTCTACGTATACCTAGAATATGTGAAATTCCATATTTCACAACGTTAATCGAAACAGAAACTAAAAGCACTTTGTACATGTGTAATTTCAAGCGATCATGAATCTACCATTATCCGACATTGAAAGCGTTGAAAACCGTAACTTATACACTTAAAGTCCTCACCTTTGCCTTTGGAAACGAACGAATCGAAGAAGGGTGATGGATCTTCCGTCTACGGCGATTTCTAGCCTAAAGAGCGGAATCTTAGTCTGTACACATCCTACCTCGATTCCACCGCAAATCGACCTAGGGTTAGGTTTTCTTACCTTCAAATGAGGCGGAAAACGCCGGGAAAACGCCGAGAATAAGGCGGTGTAGGCCGTGTAGCAAGCCAATGCAGTGGAGGAAGATCGGCAACGATCTCCAAGTCCTTCTCTCTTTTCTCTCTCTCTCTCTAGGGTTTCCACCAAAATTCGTATGGTGTGAGAGGGGCTGTTCTAAGCCCCTTTTATAGCCAAAACATTACGAAAATAGGCTTAGGTTCATGGGGTACCGCTTATATAGGATTTTCGCCGCTTTTCCACCTCAAAAGGAAGTTCTCAGTGGCCCTCTTTGAACCAAACGTCGACTTAAGCTCACCATCAATGGATCTACGTGGGATTACGTTTTTGACTCATTCGGATACGCAGATCGCACGTGGCGGACCCTTTCGCTTCGACGGCGGTCAAGTACACGATCGTAAATTCCAAGTACATGTAAATGTTCCCGAAATTTTTCTTAATTCGAGGGTGTAATTTGGTCTGATTCTCGACGGTCAAAGTTGCTTATCTTGACGCGTCACAACGAACGATGCCGATCACTATTCCGGATATTTATTTTGGCATATGAATAGTGTTTTTCACACTACCTCGCTCCGATTCGAAACGAATGGCCGTGGAACATCGGATAAGGTTGATTTTTGATATGATTGTTAAGCCCAGTGGGGCGGTCCTAGTTCCTTAGCTTCGGGTTAATCGGAATCCCGATGTGCGATCTAGCCCTAATACGAAGTTTCGTTTCATTCCCGAGAGCAAATGGAAATGAGTTTGGTTCTAAACTTTAGGGTAACCTAAGCGTCACTTGTTCTCAAGTTTTGGGTCTTGCAGATCGTATTTAAAGCGATCCCAACGGATTTCATGGCTAATTGAGTTTAGTACTTAGTTAACTTTGTTAAGTTTCTAAAGGATTTAATCCTACGTGATTTCTGGTCGAGGTGGTACTGTGCCTTTGAGTTTGTATATAAAGTAATCCAAGTTATACTACTTAGCTAGTTTAAGATAGTGTCTAGGGTGAAAGTTCTTAGAAAATTGGAAGATCAAGGTGATGAAGGGTGAGATTTGTGAAGGAAATGAGTTCAAAGGCGGCTTTAGATTTTGGGATTCAGTTCTGACAAGTTAATGAAGTATTAGGATCGACCCATTGCCTAAGGTCATCTAATCCTAGGTTGGCAAAAATCCGGGGCGTTACATGTTCACTGACGATTCTGCCCCCAATCCTTGAAATTTTCCTCTCTTTTTTCTGACCAACTCCAACAGGAATTTGAATTCCTTTCCCATGATTCAAGCTGGTGGGTTCTACGTAATCAAAACCCATGTTTCTCATGATTGTCATGCTTGTCGGGCTATATGCTTTAAGATCTTGCGGTGTCAGCCTGCCATAGTACACATTATTCTTGGTCTCTTCTCCTGCCTTTGCTTCCACTAAGGCGTAAAATTCTATTAGTTCAGGGTATTTTTCGCTAGCCCTGACCCGAAATCTTCCTGGAGCAACCAAAAATAGCCTATTTCTTTCAACATATGACAATGGCACTGTATAATTAGACTGGAAAATTTTCAACTGTTCCGTTGATAACAGGGTTAGTGGTGGTTGCTCTGGTTGTCTCAAATGTTTTGGCACAAAATATAATTTCTTCTTTGCTTCTGTAACCCTAGATGATTATGCCTTTTCTGTTTCTTCTTTCATCACCTTTACTTGAATGTCCTTTAGGACTTTACTTTCATGATTCTTTCTTTTGTATTTAGCGAACCCTTTATAATAATTGACGTCTGCTAAGAAGGACTCAACCTCTGTATAGGGCTTTGTATCAGCCATTACATTATACTATATCCCACCTTTACAGTATTTGAAGTATTGATGCAAAGTAGAGTGTATGATGCTATACTGATGCATCCATGGCCTTCCTAGGAGAAGATTGTATGTTGTCACTGCATTTATAATATGACATACAACATCAGTAGTCAACTCTCCTATCTCCAGCGTCATTGTAATTTTACCAAGTGCACATTGCCCATCTTGACTGAAGCCCTGTATCATCATTCCACTATGGCGTAGATCAGAACGACGATAACTTAGTTTACTCAACATCGAGAGTGGTAAGAGGTTCACTGCAGACCCATTATCTATCATAATACGCTTAACCTTCTTCCCACAGATATGGCCTTCTATTATTAACAGCCTGTTATGCCCAGTATCATAGATTAGATCATCATCGGAGAAGGACATGATTGACAGGCAGTCTTCTTGCTCTTTATACTCTTCGTGTTCCATCTCTACCAGCAATGTCTCTCTGACATCATGATCAGATAATGCTTGAACCAAGTTCTACCAAAATTCCTCTGACAACTTAAGTGCGTCATATATGCTTAATCGAGTCGGTATGCCCTTTAAATGATGTTTCGACAAGGAAACAAAGGTATTTGATTTGGGAGAATCATCTTATTTAAACATAACAATGAAATAATTACAAAGACAATCATCACATTTTATTGATTCTGAATTCATTTACATCCTCTGGTATCCCTTGATTCTAAGATAGCTTACAAAGAACTCATTACAAATGTCAATTATTATGGCTAAATATAATTTCGACAGCATAACGGCAATGATGTCAATCATCTCCTATGACTTAGGAGGAATAGACAAGTCAATAAACAGTCTTCAAGAGCACGAAGATTCCGGCAGCATTTCAATGCTATTTTGGTCATCTCCTGAAACTTAGGAGGAATACGTTTCTTCATCGATGACTCTTCTTTCTTGAACAAGAAGAACTTGAAGATCCGAAGACTCAAACCATTCCAACAGCATTTCCACACATTGTTGTAAAAAACTGTCAAGCAATAGGTTTGCGCGGGTCCGCCAGAATCGTATGCTGCTTACATGGTGTGCAAACCATAAAAGCCCTTAGTTACTTTGCACTGATCTGCAGAATCTTCCAGAGTCCAATACTCCTTTGCGCTGGTCGCAGTGCAGGAGTCCAATACTCCACACCTTCTGTCTTCTTTCTCGCCTTTGCTTCACTTCTGAAATCTCCGAACCCCTTTTGAGAGAAGGAATGGGGTATTTATAGACAATTTCACCAGTGAAAATCTCTAGATCTGTCGATGTGGGACAAAAAATATCATTTCAACCACATTCATCGCACAATTACAGACTTTGCTAATGGACACGCGCAAACGATATGCTTTGCGCGGTCTCGCATGAACGTCCAATCTCGCAAAAATTGTCTTCTTTCTTTGACCACAAACCTCCACTTTACGCGTGCAGATTCACTTTTACGCGATCCCGCGCAGTGGTCTTGAAACTATTTTTTCTTTGTTCTTTCTTTATTTCTTGATTTTTCTTGTTTTCAATCTCATGCTTATTTTTATGCCTCAACAAATGATTTACCAAATCGTAAGTTACTTTTGTTGCCTTATCCCTCTCTTTTTTCTTATCATCATCATTTTGTCTTTCAACAACTTCTCTTTTTATAACTCCTATTTTTTGCTTGGTAGGGCTTGTTATCTTCTTTCCTGATCGTAGCGTAATCACTGCTACCTTCCTTATCATCTTACTATCCTCGTTCTCCTTCATTTCTTGGGCCTTTTCCCAGATCGTGAGCATATTTACTGATATCATTTGCGCTGGTCGGCGTAACCCGCGGGCTTCACTCTAGACCTACCTTCAATCTTTTTCGCTGCTTTTGCACTCCTCTCAAAATCTTCGATCCCTCCAAATGAGGGGGAGAGGGGTATTTATATGCCTTCACACATGTGAAACCTCGATTTTGGTACCATGGGACCCACCTTTAATTGCTTCGGATCTTTCATAGAGGACAACAACAACTGTTATTTTGGTTGTGCAGTCCCACGCAATCAATATCGTTTGCGCAGACCCGCGCAAACCCCTTCTATAGATACTTGTTCTTCTTCATTCTCTATTTCCTTCCATCTTTCACTTTTAATCTTGTCTTCAATTCTTTTCTTCTCATTTTTATGCCTCAACACTGTAACATCCCGAATTTTTGCCAACCTGGAATTAGACGTCCTTAGGTAATGGGTCGCTCCTGACACCTTATTAACTTGTCAGAACTCAATCCCATAGTCTAAAATTGCTTCTTAACCCATTTCATTCACAAATCTCACCTTTCACCACCTCGTTCTTTAAATCCTTCTAAGTACTTTCACATTAGACACTAATCTTAAGGTTTAGGTGATAAAGAACAATACTTAAACTATAAATTGTTGTAATTAGTAAATATAGAAATAAAATGGGCTTTTAAGCAATACCCTTGGAATTTCACAAAACGAATAGGTTATTTAGAACATCCACCTCTCTTGCCCTAGGATTTCCTTCTGTTGTAATTAGGGCGTGCTTTAGTAAGTATTGATAACTTGAATCACTGTATGTGCCAACTACAAAGGCCTAAGTACCACCTCAGATAGAAATCTTATAGGACTAAATCCTTTAGAAATTTGACAAAGTTAACTAAGTGCTAAATTAGATTAGCCATGAAATCCGCTATAATTGCTTTAAATATGATCTACAGACCCAAAACTTGTAGAATCATTGACGCTAGGCTACCCTAAAATCTAAGATCAATCTCATTACTCGGCTGCTCTCGAGAGCATCTCAAAACTCCGTATCAGATCTGGACCGCACGTCAGAAGTTCGATTAACACGAAGTTAAGGAATTAGGACCGCCTTGCTGGGCTAGCCAACTAACTCGGAAATCAAATCCAGATAGTGTCCCAGCGCTATTCGCTTGAGCTCAGAGTGGGGAGTGTGAGAAATGTGAAAATAATTCTAAATTAAATTTAAAATAATGAAATCTGAGACTTGTTGCTTGCAGGTCAGTATTAAGCAACCAGACCGTCAGAATCAGGCCAAATTACACCCTCGGATCAGGGATATTTCCCCAAACATATCCATGTACTCGGAATTTTCGATCGAGATCCACTGACCGTTGAACTGAAACTGGACCGCCACGCGTGATCTGGGAATCCGACCAAAACGAAAACGTAACTCGACCTAGATCCAATGTCAGTGAGCTTAAGTCTGACCTTTGGCTCAAGGGGGGCCTTCGGAAATGCTCCGTTGAGCTAAACAGATGCCCTTTGGACAAAACCCAAGTATATCTTGGTCCTGAGCTGTTTTGGTGAGTTTTGGGGATATATAAGGACCTTAAACACTCTCTCATTTCAGTCATACGAATTTGAGAAAAACTCTAGGAAAAGGGAGAGAAAAGAGAGAGAAAGTGTGAGAAAAGTGGGAGAAACTCCCTACTACTTTACCCTGCCACTCTACAAGCCCCACCGCTTCCTTCTAATCTCTTTCCCGGCATTTCAGCGTCATTTCTAGGTAAGAAACCTTAACCCTAAACTGATTTAGGGTTTTGATAGTTGTAGGTTATGAAATAGCTAACCGATTTCGTTCTATAGGTGGCCAAACTGCCGTATACGAAGGTTTAGCAAACCTATCGAATTTGTTACGGTTCTACGAGAAAAGGTGTGGACTTTAGGTGTATAGGTTATGGTTTTCAATATTTTCAATGTCAGATAATGATAGATTCATGATCTGCATGCAATTGCACATGTACAAAGTGCTATCTGTTTTCCGTTTCGATTAAAAACGATGAATATGGAATTTTACATGTTCTAGGTATTTGTAGAAAGTACCGTATACATATAAATTTTGGAAATGTGTTTGCCATGATTATTTGTTGTATGAACATATTATATATGTGTAAAATACTTGTTTGGTGAAAGGACTCGCCCTAATACATGGTTTGCTAATATACACTATGTATGTCAAAATAGTGTATTCTAAGTATTTGTGAAAATGACTGAATGACTATAGAATTCTCATTCGTGCTTGCCATGACTAATTGTCATGGATATATTGATTGTTGTATTGGTGATACCCCTTTGGTGAAAGGATTTGCCCTAAGTCATGCCACGACTAACATGTTAAATTGTGTAGCCTA
This sequence comes from Magnolia changhungtana, assembly GCA_030180095.1. Classification (NCBI taxonomy): domain Eukaryota; kingdom Viridiplantae; phylum Streptophyta; class Magnoliopsida; order Magnoliales; family Magnoliaceae; genus Magnolia; species Magnolia changhungtana. The sequence goes on along the minus strand of JASAUF010000644.1, from coordinate 65,540 downwards.
AGTGTTTGTGAAAATGTTCAAATGAATATGGAACTTGGATTCATGCTTGCCATAATTATCAGTCGTGGGTGCACATGAGTAATAATTGGGGCAACTCCCTAGTGAAAGGATTTGGCCTAATACCTATGTGATCAACATACATCATGTATGTTGATGTATGTAGTCTAAATTATTTGTTGAAATGACTGGATGAGTAGTAGTTAGTAAATTGTAGTGTATAAGGTGTTGAGATAGGATTCTCAACTACCTTAGTGATGTGTATGATTTCCTTCATGTAAGTTATTTTGTTTAATCGCTTACTATTTCATGAAACGTATGTGTTTGGATTTCCTGTTTGCATTGTGTTTTATAACATGCTTATTAATATGTTTGAATTACTTGTTTATTTAATTCTGCTCTAATTACTTCACATGTTTAAGTTGTATTCCATAAAATCCGTGAAGGGTGATGGGGGAGCGGTGCAACGGTTCCGTGCAACAGTCCTGGCAGCCCTAAGCGGACAATATTAGATATTTAATTGTATGATTTGAAATCTTGATCCATTACTGCTTTAACTATTCTGTAATTGAATGTGATTGGGACTATGATTATAGTCCAGACAAGCGGTAACAGACTTGAGTTTGTGGTTGAGATTCATTTCACCACGTAGGATGTGTCTGACGAACCCGAGTCGTACTTCGGTTGGCGGCAGTGATTAGGCCACGCGAAGTGCTTATGCACTTCATGTCGTTCAGTTAGTTGTGCGCTCATGCTAGTCTGGCTCGTCAAGTAACCCGATCTGTCTAATGTATGTTCACCATGTTTGGACACCACTGTTTGAACATAGGGTACCAAACTTACCAGTGAAATCCTGTTAACCATGGTACCTCGATCCGCTAAGACTCATGAGTCAGGCATGGTGGTATGGGACACTGTGGTCGAGCTGTCGGCCTACGCTGGGGCCATGTGCCTCCCTGTAGTGTCCATTGAGCAACCAGACTTGTGAGCCGATTATGGTGGTATGGGACACTATATTCATGTTGTCGGCCTACATTGATAAGGTGATGGGGGAGTGGTGCAATGAATGCGTGTAACAACCCTGACAGTCCTTTGTAGTGACCTCGAGCATACTCTGAATTTGTAGTGAGGTGATGATTTTTGCCGCAGTGGATATAGTATGAAGTAGCCCTTTATCAATTTAGTGATGAACCATTGAAAAGGTGATGGGGGAGAGGTATAACAAGTGCATGTAACAGCCCTGACAACCTTTGCAGCACCCTAGAACCATACTATCGTATGAGATTGACTAGGACTGACGACCCTAGAATGGATCATGTTTGGGAATGACACAAGGTAGGTACCTTAGTTTCCTAATTCTGCTATTTGAAATGGACTAATAACAACTCGGTAATCATGCTTATCATTGCATTACATGTGTCTAGAAGATGTGGAGCACTGAGGAATGCAAGCATGCCGCGAACGTAAGATGGTGTCGCACGAGGGAGTGTGTAGCGAGGGCATACATCATGACTGCATTTTCATACTTGCATTAATAAGAGTATTTAGGAGTGTTTGGCTTTATTGCTTTATCATTACTGCTTGACTGTTTTGATAATATGTTAACCTATGCTTTATTGTTCCACTGAGTTGATCACTCACTCCGACGTTACAGGATGGTGTTGCACACACCAACCAGACTTGTTTGAGTTTCAGATGATGGCAATGCTACGAAGCGGAGCCAGACTTTTATGAGGATGAGTAAGATTCCTCCTTTATGCAGTTTCAGGCGGGTTCTTGTGAGCCATGTCCTAATCGACGGGGTTTTCTGGGATATTGACTAGATGACCTTACACAACTTGGTATAATTTTAAATTGTACATGTAAATAGTTAACCTGGTAACATTATCACACTCTGGAGACTCACCACAGTTTATATATTTTATATATCTATCATAGTCTTTCGCTTGCAAATTTAACTGTCTCTGGAGTATGATATGTTGTTTTGGCTTAATCTCACTCATGTTCAATGCACTAATATAGACAACATTCAATCATCATTCATTATGTTGCATAAGTGATGCGTTGGAACTCGGGAGTTGAGTTTATGCTCGACCCTCGATTTTGAGGGCGTTACAAGATGGTATCAAAGCATGATTTGGATTAAACCGGACCTGGGTTATGGTTACACAACACACTCTGAGGTACTCTGACTTAGGAGGGAGCGACGAAACGTAGAAACAGTCGTAGGTGTCCCAGTTTCGCCAATCGGTGAAGTTCACTGAAATTGGTTGTTATGTTTGAGTCTGTACTCAACCGTGATCGCACGAGACGATCCCAAATTACGTCTAGACCGTCAGTTGATGGGTTTGAGTCGTTCCCTAGAAATGAATGTCCTCAGGTTGTGGGTCAACCAAAACACCTTACACTTCATCTCAAAGCCTAGAACCCCTTTTTAATCCAATTTCTTCAAAATCTCTCATTGCACCACTTCATTCTTTAATTTTTCTAAATTATTTCATACCAGATATAAAGTCTAACGTATAAATGATGAAGAATAATACTTAGACAAAAAGTTACTATAAATAGTAAATATGCGTATAAATTGGACTTTTTACCATTTAAACTTTGGAATCTAACCAAGTAAATAGGTTAGTTGAATAGATTAGCTCCTCCTACCCCAAAATCATATGCTACACATCATATAAACTCATTCAGGTTTGCAAATTGGCCCCGAAAATGCCTCAAATGGAGTCGGGGGCCACACTATAAAATCCAGGGGGACCCGGTGTACCATTGACACCATGGGAGGGTGGTGAACACCACCCTACCGCGGCAGCACCGTGGCTGGTCCAGTGGATCGCGGCAGAACCTCAGTCACCGCGGTAGACCGCGGTCAAGATGGGTCAGGCTGGTCTGGTCGGTGCTAGTCATGGTCGGCCCGACCCCTTGGCACATGTGGTGCCCACCAAATTTTGTGGGGACCCCTGTTTCACGTCCGTTTTGCCCTCTCTCTCTCAATTACACCTTCAAGCTCTCCTTTTCTCCAAAAGTTTCTGTTTTCTCTCTCAAACCTCCCTTCCATCCACTCGATCCGCCATTTTCTGTCACAACCCATTCACCTCCATCATTCACAGCCATCCCTACCTCCCTATCCTCTCCATTGACTCTCATTTGGGCTCTTACATGCCCCATTTGGAGCTCAAAAAACGTGTAAGCTCCCTAACATATCCTACCTTTCCATATTTCATCTTCAATCACTGTCTTTTGGGCCTTCACAATCCCTGTTGAGGTTCAAACTCGTGGAGAACCAAAAACTCCAGCCCCCATTTCCCCTTATCCTCATTTTCCATGGTTCTATCCGAGCTTGTATGGCCATTTTCTTGGGGGCCTAATCATCCATACTATTGTCTTGTAGTTTGCATGGGTTACCGTCTTTGGATGTTTTTGTTTTCATGTTGATGGGTGTAGTAGTTGGTAGAATATTTTAGATGTTTAAGGACGTTTAGGCCCCGTTCGGCCAAATTGCATTAGGTGAGTTTAAGGTGGATAGAATTGTAAAGGTAACAATAAATGTATGCGTAAGGTATGGTCCCTAGATTAGGTGTATCCCATGGTTTCCGATACTATGTTTGAAATGTATGCAGTTAAACATAAATCCCATATTTTCCTTTCGAATTACACTTAGAAATTCATTATCCTGGGATTTGGAAATCCCATCCCACACTTTCTAACACTAGGCTCATTTTCCAAGGCCTACAAAATTAATTTTTATCCCACCCACCCTCCTACCAAACATGTCATTCCCAATCCCGAAGTGAGATTAGCAATACAGTCCCATTTAATACAACTTAAGACCACTGGCCAAATAGTGTTGAAGTGATAAAGTCCCTTGATATACATTAACCCACCACGCTCTGACAGTTTAAGCTTTTAGAGTAAATAGTTGTTTGAACAATGGGCCCTTGGAGTTTTAGACCTAGAGCGGTGCTCCTAGATTTCGACAAACCTGACCGTATAGGAAATCCAACAAGTAATAATGTGAACCTTAGGACCCTCTTAGTTGGAATGAGCATATGTGAAATGCTCAAGCGTCAAGTACAGAGAACTCAATTTCAATTAGACAACCTTTGACCCTAAGTGATAAAACCCTTCCTTATATTAGAAATGATATGAAATCATCTAGCGTATGAGCGTGGACTTTGGACTACACCAATGGATTTTCCACTACTCCTAAATTAAGACTAGACTACTGATTACATTAGGGAATGTTAGAGACCGATAGACTTAGTCGGTTTGATTAGGTTGGAGCGAGACCCTATTCCTTCGTTGAATCCCCTTGGTACTCATAGACTTCTTTAATAACTCCTAGGAAGGTTGTTGCTTTGTAACTATTCACGCTCTGAGGAACCTCATATATCCCTTGGATTTTCTGTTTTTACTTCCCAAAGATGTACTACAATCGGGAACACGGAGTAGAGGAACTATATTTATAAACGAGGTATTCGCGGTTTGAGTTGAATTCTCAATCCTGGTCGTTACCAATGAACTCTATGCTCTGATCAAGCAGAAGGTCGGGATCAACTAGGAATAAGAACTGATACGACAATTTTCTGTCCTAGCTAGGCAGAAGGTCCATGTATCTGGCTCAGACCCACTACACAACTTTCCTTCCGTGTTGGCCGAACCACTTGCAACTAAAAGTTTATAACTTCGTCTTTGAGAAGTATTAGGAGTATATAGCCAATAGAGATTGTCTTTTAAGCCTAAGAAATTGCCCACATGGGCAACAAACAGTTAGAAATTAAGTCCCCAAAATCACATGCCATGTCGGCATACATATTGTGCATATGGACTTAGAAAGATAGCCTGCCGGTTAAGCTAGACATGATTAAATAGGGTACGTCTAGACCGTGGCAAAACTCCTTAGTAGAATTAGGCATCTTGCCACAAACTCACACATATCCCTGAAATCAACCACAATATCCATCATCTTTAGCTCCTTTCTATAATCATTGGTACCAATGCCATAAAACGCATCATCGATGAAAAGAAGATTAATGTATTGCTAAATTCCTTCCCGTGTCATACCAAAGATAGGTCTCAAATTTCAACTCGTTCTGACATACAGATCAATGTACAAATTCTTGAACCTTGAGGATAGAAACAATTTTAAGGGGGTAGACAAGTCATGAACCCAGTCGAGTTAAGTAGGTATACACGTCTAACTGTTCATGGGCGCAGCGGAAGCATGGTTGGCCCTCGCCCCACTGGCCCAGGATTGAAAGAAATTACTCCCAATAATATGTAAAGATAGGTCACTAAGTAGGATGAGTTACCCTATCTCGGACATAGAATGAGACGAGGATTTTCTTAGACCAAGACCTGAAGGGCATCCTTATAAATAGGACATTTGAAACTTTCAATGATGAACATTCCCTACACTTTTAGAGTGATCGGTCTACGGAGTTACTGAAATATATACAACTGCGAAGCATTCGCTACTTGACCCAATTCTCAATCCTGGGCGACTACCAATGGACTCACTGCTTGACCGAGCAGAAGACCAGGATCTACTAGGACTAGGAAGGGATACAATGAGCCTTCTACCTTGGTTAGGTAGATGATCGATGTATCGGGACCAAGCCCACTATAACTGTCTCTCCGTGTTGGTCAAACATTGAAAACAACTATCTTACTCTAACTAGTTGGGAATCAAAATTAAGATTCCAAATAGGGAAAGAAATCCATTGTAGCAAACCATCAGGATATGAGAAATGGATAAAGAAATAAGTTTTAAGGGGGGTAGATTAAAATGAACCAGGCTAGTATATATACCCTACCACACGTAGAAACTCAAAATCAATAAAACTTAGGCAAAAGAAATAAGTAAATCTTTCCTTATTACCCTTAGGAAATTTCGGGGACAAAATTTTGTTTTAAGGGAGGTAGATTGTAACATCTCGGATTTTTGCCAACATGGAATTAGACGTCCTTAGGCAATGGGTCGCTCCTGACACCTTATTAACTTGTCAGAACTCAATCCCACGGTCTAAAATCGCTTATTAACCCATTTCATTCACAAATCTCACCTTTCACCATCTCGTTCTTTAAATCCTACTAAGTACTTTCACATTAGACACTAATCTTAAGGTTTAGGTGATGAAGAACAATACTTAAACTATAAATTGCTGTAATTAGTAAATACAGAAATAAAATGGGCTTTTAAGCAATACCCTTATGGAATTTCACAAAACGAATAGGTTATTTAGAACATCTGCCTCTCCTGCCCTAGGATTTTCTTCTGTTGTAATTAGGGCGTGCTTTAGTAAGTATTGATAACTTGAATCACTGTATGTGCCAACTACAAAGGCCCAAGTACCACCTCAGACAGAAATCTTACAGGACTAAATCCTTTAGAAATTTGACAAAGTTAACTAAGTGCTAAACTAGATTAGCCATGAAATCCACTAGACTCGCTTTAAATACGATCTGCAAGACCCAAAACTTGTAGAATCATTGACGCTAGGTTACCCTAAACTCTAGGATCAATCTCATTACCCGGCTACTCTCGGGAGCATGTTGAAACTCCGTATCAAATCTGGACCGTACGTCGGTAGTCCAATTAACACGAATTTAAGGAATTAGGACCGCCTTGCTGGGCTTGACAACCATCTCGGAAATCAAATCCAGATAGTGTCCCAGCGCTATTCGCTTGAGCTTGTGGCGGGGAGTGTGAGAAATGTGAAAATAATTCTAAATTAAATTTAAAATAATGAAATCTGAGACTTGTTGCTTGCGGGTCAGTATTAAGCAACCAGACCGTCAGAATCAGGCCAAATTATACCCTCGGATCAAGGATATTTCTCAAAACATATCCATGTACTCGGAATCTCCGATCGAGATCCACTGACCGTTGAATTGAAACTGGACCGCCACGCGTGATCTGGGAATTCGACCAAAATGAAAACGTAACTCGACCTAGATCCAATGTCAGTGAGCTTAAGTCCAACTTTTGGCTCAAGGGGGGCCTCTGGAAATGCTCCGTTGAGCTGAAACAGATGCTCTTTGGAGAAAACCCAAGTATATCTTAGTCCTGAGTCTGGTTTGGTGAGTTTTGGGAATATATATAAGGACCTTAAATCCTCTCTCATTTCAGCCATACGAATTTGAGAAAATCCTAGGAAAAGAGAGAGAAAAGAGAGAGAAAGTTTGAGAGAAGTGGGGGAAACTCCCTACTACTTTACCCTGCCACTCTACAAGCTCCATGGCTTCCTTCTAATCGCTTTCCCCACGATTCCGGCGTCATTTCTAGGTAAGAAACCCCAACCCTAAACTGATTTGGGGTTTTGATAGTTGTAGGTTATGAAATAGCTAACCTATTTCGTTCTATAAGTGGCCAAACTGCCGTATACGAAGGTTTAGCAAACCTATCAAATTCGTTACGGTTCTATGACAAAAGGTGCGGACTTTAGGTTTATAGGTTATGGTTTTCAACGCTTTCAATGTCATATAATGATAGATTCATGATCTGCATGTAATTGCACATGTACAAAGTGCTGTCTGTTTTCTGTTTTGATTAAAGATGAAGATGAAGAATATGGAATTTTACATATTCTAGGTATTTGTAGAAAGTACCGTATACGTATAAATTTTGGAAATATGTTTGCCATGATTATTTGATATATGAACATATTATATATGTGTAAAATACTTGTTTGGCGAAAGGACTCGCACTAATACAGGTTTTGCTAATATACACTATGTATGTTGAAATAGTGTATTCAAAGTATTTGTGAAAATGACTGAATAAGTATAGAATTCTCATTCGTGCTTGCCATGACTAATTGTCATGGATATATTGATTGTTGTATTGGCGATACCCCTTTGGCGAAAGGATTTGCCCTAAGTCACGCCACGGCCAACATGTTAAATTGTGTAGCCCAAGTGTTTGTGAAAATGTTCAAATGAATATGGAACTTGGATTCATGCTTGCCATGATTATCCATCGTGGGTGCACACGAGTAATAATTGGGGCAACTCCCTAGTGAATGGATTTGGCCTAATACTTATGTGATTAACATACGTCGTGTATGTTGATGTATGTAGTCTAAATTGTTTGTTGAAATGTCTGGATGAGTAGTAGTTAGTAAATTGTAGTGTATAAGGTGTTGAGATAGGATTCTCAACTACCTTAGTGATGTGTATGATTTCCTTCATGTAAGTTATTTTGTTTAATCGCTTACTGTTTCATGAAACGTATGTGTTTGGATTTCCTGTTTGCATTGTGTTTTATAATATGCTTATTAATATGTTTGAATTACTTGTTTATTTAATTCTGCTCTGATTACTTCACATGTTTAAGTTGTATTCCATAAAATCCGTGAAGGGTGATGGGAGAATGGTGCAACGGTTCCATGCAACGGCCCTCACAGCCCTAAGCGGACAATATTGGATATTTAATTGTATGATTTGCAATCTTGATCCATTACTGCTTGAACTGTTCTGTAATTGAATGTGATTGGGACTATGATTATAGTCCAGACAATCGGTAATAGACTTGAGTTTGTGGTTGAGATTCAATTCACCATGTAGGATGAGTCTGACGAACCCGAGTCGCACTTTGGTTGGTGGCAGTGGTTAGGCCACGCGAAGTGCTTATGCACTTCATGTCATTCAGTTGGTTGTGCGCTCGTGCTAGTCTGGCTCGTCAAGTAACCCGATCTGTTTAATGTATGTTCACCATGTTTGGATGCCACTGTTTGAACTTAGGGTACCAAACTTACCAGTAAAATCCCGTTAACCATGGTACCTCGATCCGCTAAGACTCATGAGCAGGGCATGGTGGTATGGGACACCGTGGTCGAACTGTCGGCCTACGCTGGGGCCATGTGCCTCCCCGTAGTGTCCATTGAGCAACCAGACTCGTGATCCGATTATGGTGGTATGGGACACTATATTTGTGTTGTCGGCCTACATTGATAAGGTGATGGGGGAGTAGTGCAACGAATGCGTGTAATAGCCCTAGCAGCCCTTTGTAATGACCTCGAGCATACTCTGAATTTGTAGTGAGGCAACGAGTTTTGCCGCAGTGGATAGAGTATGAACCTGGCCTGTATCAATTTAGTGATGAACCGTTAAAAAGGTGATGGGGGAGTAGTGTAACAAGTGCATGTAACAGCCCTGACAGCCTTTGCAGTGCCCTAGAACCATACTATCGTATGAGATTAACTAGGACTGACGACCCTAGAATGGATCATGTTTGGGAATGATACAAGGGAGGTACCTTAGTTTCCCAATCCTGCTGTTTGAAATGGACTAATAACAACTTGGTAATCATGCTCATCATCGCATTGCATGTGTCTGGAAGATGTGGAGCACTGAGGAATGCAAGCATGCAGCGAACGTAAGATGGTGTCGCACGAGGGAGTGTGTAGCGAGGGCATACATCATGACTGTATTTTCATACTTGCATTAATAAGAGTATTTAGGAGTGTTTGACTTTATTGCTTTATCATTACTGCTTGACTGTCTTGATAACATGTTAACCTATGCTTTATTGTTCCACTGAGTTGATCACTCACTCCCACGTTACGGGACGGTGTTGTACACATCAACTAGACCTGTTTGAGTTTCAGATGATGGCGATGCTGCGAAGCGGAGCCGGACTTTTATGAGGATGAGGAGGATTCCTCCTTTATGCAGTTTCAGGCGGGTTCCCGTGAGTCGTGTCCTGATCGACGAGGCTTTCTGGGATATTGACTAGATGACCCTACACAACTTAGTATAATTTAAAATTGTTCTTGTAAATATTTAACCTGGTAACATTATCACACTCTGGAGACTCACCACAGTTTATATATTTTATATATATATCACAGTCTTCCGCTTGCAAATTTAATTGTCTCTGGAGTATGATATGTTGTTTTGGCTTAATCTCACTCATGTTGAATGCACTAATACAGACAACATTCAATCATCATTCATTATGTTGCATAAGTGATGCGTTGGAACTCGGGAGTTAAGTTTATGCTCGACCCCTGATTTTCAGGGCGTTATAAACACTTTGTACTTTCCACTTCAACGAGTACTTCCTGCCTCATACCGTCATATGACAGTGCCTGTACTCGCGTTTGTCGGAAGTCCTTGGATAGACATAACGCATCATATATACTTAGCCGAGCGGGGATCCTTTTCAAGTGGCTTACGACATCGTAAGTCACTTTACCAGCCAGCGGGGCATCACCGCATGGTGTTCCATCACCTTGATCTTCTTCATCATGTGAGGGATCCTTACCCCCATGAACTTCCTAAGGCCTTCTCCTACGTTATTACAAAGTCATATTTTCGTGAGGGGTTGGCTATTTTCCTTCTCGAGCGTAGTGTGACTACCATTGCTTTATGGGTTCGATCTATTGAGTGTCAAATATTGCATATTCCCCTATTTATATCTTGGTTTTATAAACATGATAATGCTCAATGGGTATATTTTATACATGTTTGTATTGTGAGGAGAATCTGAGAGCTTGGATTGAAAAGAATGTCAAAAGCATGGATTTTACGCTCACGAATCACCAAAGCAAGGAGCGGATCTTAGGAGACCAAGATTGAAGATTTCAAGACCTCGAGATTCAAGAAAACTAAGTACAAAGAATGAAGGAAGACTGGAGAAGATTACCAAGTCCACAATAGAAAAGCAGACAAGTCCGGTCCGTCCGAAACTAAGTTCGGTCCAACCAAAATCATTCAAAATAGTCAGCGACTAATGATGAAATTTAGATCTAATTTGGTTCGACCAAAGGATAATTTAGTTTGACCGAAACCCGGTTCGGTCTGACTGAATGAAGGTTTCGGTGCGACCGAAAGTGTACAAAAAGCTTCAGTGCTGAAAGGAGTTAATTTGGTCCAACTGAACCCAAGTTTGGTATGATCGAAATCGAGCAATTGCTAAAATAATATCCTATCACAACTCGAACTTGACTTTGGTCTGACCAAAGGTGGCTTCGGTCCGACAAAAGCATAACTCTGCTTTGTAAATTTGAGGCGGTTTCAAAGTCAGTCCAAGCAAAGGCTATAAATATGGGTTCTTTGAGGAGTTCTAAACACAAATTAGGGTTGGAAGAGTGGAGAAAAGTTTTGGAGAACATCAAGGAGTCCTTTCTTCTTCCCCAATCTTCTTCTTCTAGTTAGTTTTTTTTTTAATGTTTTCTCTAAGAGTTTTGGTTTCAATCATGTCTTTGATTAGTTAATCTCTAAGCTAGGGCTAAGAGGTGAAGCTTGTAGTGTATTGGGATGTTTATCTTGCTTTAATTCTTATTTATGTTGAACTTCATTGATTTCTAGTTTGAATTTAAGGATTATTTTTAGTTTTCTATGGTTTATTGTGACTTAAATTACAATAGACGTTGCGATAACTTTAAATATCTTATTTTCTATTTTAAGATTGGTGAAATTCGTGATTCACCGTAGTCTCCTGGGCATGGTGGATGGATGAATTATCTTCCAATCATTACAATACTCCTTCATGTGTGAACTAATTCAATGAGAAATTCAAATTGTTCTTTAATTACTTATCCCCCAACTGGATAGGATAGGACTTAGATTCCAGTTGTGTTTATAGAATCAAGTGACGTAGTATCCTGATAGCTACAAGTGGATCCTTAGTGCTCTAGTTCCCTTTTGATTATTAATAGCTCATTTACAATTACTTTCACTTATTCCAGAATTCAGTTTAGATCTTATTCTAGTTCTAGTTCTAGTTATTTTCAGAATATGTACAAGTTTAGTCCATGTGGATTCGACCTCAGTCTCACCGACTTATTACCACATCGTAACCCTACACTTGGGGTTATGAACAAGTTTTTTGGGGCCGTTGCCGGGGACTACGGCTACATTTTTCTAAGATTAATTAGTATTAGAATTAGGTTAAGATTAGGGTTAATTTCTGTTGTATTTTTAGGTTAGTATTTTCTGAAATTATTTTTAGAAACTAACTTTATTTTCTGTTTTGTAGAATCCTAACATAGCAACTCTAATCGGGTAACTTTTCTCCAACTCTCTCTTATCTTATTTCATTTCTTTTGTTGTGGTTTTTAATTTTCTTTTTCTTAGATCCTAGTTGTTTAGAATTTGAGGACTGCGAGTGTTTCATGCCTAAGTGGGTTCATGATAACACTCGACGTCTCTTAAGTGAAGGAGGATTAGTCGAAGGGTTGCCTATCCATCAGTGGATTAGACACCACTTGAGATTGAAAGTGCCCTGGTTTGTCAATTAGCTTGATAGTTGTGTCGGTGAGTCAGCTGAGCCCCATATGAAGATTAATCAAGCTATTGCCACAACCAGATGTGTGTTTCGAGCTCGTCACAGGTAAATCAGCCTCACATCCCAAATCCTTGGTAAATAAAAGGCTTAAAAGACTTAGAACAACATAGGATGAAAAATCGTAAGTGCTATGTTGTAAATCTAGTACCCTAAGTTGTCAAATTTTGTTGTGCCAAAACACTTCAGTATGATTGACTTGTTTTTATAAATGGAAAGTTCACCTTCGAGTTCAAATTGATGGAAAGTTCACCTTTATTCGAAAATGAGCGTGGTGTTATCTACATCGACATTATATGTGCTACAAGTATGCGTGTTTAACTACAACGACAAGTTGAAGATCATTCAGTCGAGGTACTCAAGCTCAAGTGCATCATTACTTTAATCTTCAAGCTAAAAGTTCAAGTTTATGTTAAAGCCTAAGATCAATCTCAAATTTAAGCTCATGTACACTACTTCAAGCTCAAGTCACAAGAACAAGCTCAAGTACATTTGCTCAAGTCTCAAGACACAAGTTCGAGACGAGTTCAAGAATTCAAGGTCAAGCTTCATGTGCTTCACAGTGTCCTATTTACCGAAGCGACCAATGGTTCAATTTCAATACTCACATTTAAGGTATACATGACCCTAAAAAGATCTTAGGATTAGGTCATTAACATTATGTGGTTAATTTAGGTCATTGTACTTAATTTAGGCTTTGCTTCAACTAGTCCTAGTCTTGGTTCGACTAGTCCAGGCACTGGCTCGACCGGTCCAGGGTTTTTCTCGACCGGTCCAGATTTAAATTCAAAATTTCAGAATTTTCTGGTAGGTCCTCGACTAGTTGAGTACCCCGCTCGACCGGTCGTGGAGACTGGTTCGACCAGTCAAGTGTGGCTCGACTTAAACTCCAGCAACATGATTTTTATTCACTTGACCAGTCGAGTGAGCCACTTGACTAGTCGAGGGTCTGTTTTATCCTCATTCAGCTAGGACCAGTCGAGCAGAACCTAGGACCAGTCGAGTGAACCGATTTACAGCCTGTAAATAGTGGACATTTCTCAGAAATTTTCATTCATTCCAAGCCAATTCAAGTCACTACTCTGAGAGATAAATCTCCGCTATTGTGAAGCTTTTGTGAGGTATTTTAAATTTATTTTAATAGCTTTTTAGTTATTTAATTTCTTGATCTCTTGATTGCATTCTATTTGAAAGTTATTATGAGGTATTTAAAATTTATTTTAATAGCTTTTTGGTTATTTAATTTCTTGATCTCTTGATTTCATTCTATTTGATTTAAAAAGGGGATTTTGATTTAACCCTTTGTGAGATCCAAGAAATTGAATCCAAGTAGCCTAAGGTTGGATTTACTTTAAAATTCATTTAGACCTAGAACCCCTTCTTCTGTGAGATTGTACATTGAACATCTTCGTTTACAAAGAAGCAGTTCTACCGGCTACATCAAAGAACATTCTTTAGATAAGTATTATATTTCTTTTCTTTTTTTTTGGTTTGTGAGATTCAGCCAGGAAAATCATTATTTGTGGTTTTGACTGAGATCAGCTAGGAAAATCTCACATGGGGTTTTTAATTGTGTAAGCCCATTGAAAAACACATCTATAAAGGTTTTAAGGTGAACCTTGGAAAACCTTCTTTCTTAGTGAAAGCCAATATCCCATGGGTGTGGATATTGGGAGTGAAGTAGTTGTGTGGTTGTTTTCGAACAGTTGGTGTACACACACGAACCACTATAATTCTTGGAGTTATAGTGGATGATTGTATTTGTTTATATGTGTGAATGTTGTAATCTATTTTATGCTTTTGTGGTGAATGTTGTACTAGCTAGGTTTATTTCTTTTGCCTTTGTATCAGTTTGAGTTTTTGATAGTCACAAACATTTTAGAACTCAGGCTGTCCTACCATAAGTCATTGGTTTTTGGTGTAAGGTTGTCCTCAAAACAACATTTTTATCAACCTCTCAATACTTATGCATTTGAGGTTGTTTTTAATTTCTACTATTTGTGTTATCTTTCCACATTTTATTTTAATTTGGCATAGTCCTATTCACCCCCCCCCCCCCTCTCTAGGACTTGGAGCTCACCCATTTCAAAAAGTCTAAAAACTTAAGTTTTAAATAAGAAAATCTTCTGAGTTTTTCGGCTAAGATCAATGACATCAAGTCTATCTCATAGACATCGACCTATGTTTGATGACATCGACCAATACTTAATGACATCGAATTAGGCCGATTTATGTCCAGCAACCACAAAGTATTTTGGACAAAATGTTCGATAAATCGAAAGGATCTTCGATAATATCGAATTTCAAATATCGATGACATCGAAGGTTAGTCGATGATATCGAAGGTCTTAGAGTACTGTCCATTGAACTTTCTTGGAAAATATTCAGACGTTACTCGAGGAATCGAATCATTGGAATTCAAACTTCAATGACATCAAGAGTTGATCGATGATATCGAATTTGGACAGATTGTGTCCAGAGAGTTTAACAAGAAAATCAAGTGGAAATGATCAAGGAATCGAGACAACCTCGATAACATCGATATTCAAACTTCGATGATATTGAGAAAGTCTCAATGATATCGAATTTAGACAAAATATGTCCAGTAAGCTTTCAAGAATATATTGAGAAATTAGTTTCGATGATATCAGAATTTGAATTTTGATGACATCGAAACAGTATCGATATCATCATGGTCAACTCTGAAATGTCCATCAAGCTCTTATGTTATAATGTCGAGGAATCAAAACATAAATCGATGACATCAAAAATTCAAATATCGATGAAATCGAATCTGCTTCGATATCATCGATAGCCTATCAAAAAGTTCCCGATATAATTTTTAGGAGAGTTCTTATCATTGAACTATGATTCAATGGCATCGAAAATATACGTTCGATGACATCAAATTAAGATCGATGATATCGAACTCAGTTAGATTCTGACAATTTTATTTTTGTTGGAACTTTTTGGCTATATAAAGGATCTTGTTCTTGGCTGCTTGTGAGAAAAAATAGAGAGAGCTTTGAGAGAGTAATTGCATATCACCTACCCTAAGCTCATTTTCTCATAGAAGTTCATCCTTCAATCCACCCTCCTCATTTATTTTGAATAGAGTGGATTGAGGAATGAACTTTCCCATTCAAGAATCATCCAGCTACTATCTTAATGACAAATCATTGAGCTGGGATACCTTGAATGCTTGAAAGCTTGCATCACTTCTTCTCTAAAATATGAAAATAAAAATAAAAAATTAGAGTAGGATTCCAATATAACCTTGACCCAACCCATCGCCTTTATTGTAACATCATCAAGTGTTGCGGATCAAGGGAGCGGAAGAATCTTCATCATCAAGGAGGAGGTCTTCATCAACATACTTAACTTGGCTCATCTACTTATCTGTAAGTCATTAGAGTCCAAAGACCCTGTTGATCATTCCTTGTGTAGGATTAGGTCACAAGTACATCTCACCCCTTATAAGTCATCATAGGAGGTCTCCGACAGGAGAGTACATTTAGGTATTGTGTGTTGACCCTTGCTCTTATGTAGGGCATAAACTTAAGCCCTTTATGTAGTTCCTTGGCCTATGTGGCCTAAACCTAGGTTCCTTGTGTGGATCCTTGGCTTGTGTGGCCTAAAATCTCGGTTCCTTGTGTGGATCCTTGGCTTGTGTGGCCTAAAACCTCGGTCCCTTATGTGGATCCATGGCCTATGTGGCCTAAAATGGAGGTTCCTTGAGTGGATCCTTTGCTCTTGTGTAGGGCATATGTTGAGGCATAAAAAGAGAGAAAGATAGCAGGTGATCATTGTGCACAGATCACTATTGTGGGCAGAAGATCATTGTGCGCAAAAGATCATTGTGCACAAATGACCATTGTGCACATATCACTATTATGCACAGGTAATGTTGTGCGACAAGAGGAGTCAATCCGCACAGGAATTTGCATAAAGGAATCCGCACAGAAGAATCCGCGCAAAAGAATTTGCACAGTGACTACGTGGCATGTTCACATGTGTAAGAAGGTTATAAATACGCCTGACCCCTCAGTAGGATGTCATTAGCAACCAATCAAGTAGAAGAAGAAGATTTCGAGAAGAGAGAGAGGTAGAGTCCACATTCATTGTACAAGAGAGGTATTGTGCTAAGCACAACGCTATTGGAGCACAACGCTGTTGGTGCACAACAACTACAAGTGCACAACACTGCGAGCACACAATACTGTCGAGTGCACAACACTAGTGAACGTGCAATAGGTTAAGCACACAACAGGGCGAGCGCACAACATTGTCGTCAAGCGCACAACAGCCCAAGTGCACTACAATATTCAGTGCGCAATAATGTTTAGTGCATAACAATTTTTAACATACAGCGTTTCCAACACATATTGTATTAGTGCATGATACTTTATTTGTTTTCTATCATAAGGCATGAATATTCTATTTTGGAATCAAAGGAAATAAAAAGGGATGTAAAGAACTTGGAATGAAATAATAATGTGATTGTCTTCTTTATCTTCTTTTATTTATCATTAAGTGAATAAAATCCCCAAATCAAATGCATTTGTTTCTTACTCAAAACAAAATGGTGACTCTACTAGGGAACTTCTATCTCTCATACTCACTTAATGTTAACTTAAGAACATTACAAAAGACATTCACAATTATTTGGCACCTATAAGGCACCAAAATGGCGACTCTCAATGGGAACATCCTACCTTTCATCTCCAAAATAAAATATGACTTAATATAAGTACTAATTTTTATCATTTTGTAAATGTGGGAGATTCAAGAGAAAGAATATTACAACTAACCAATCAATGGCAATCGTTCAAGGAAATACAGTTTTCTACTTCAATATGACAGGGTTTGTCATGGAGTATGCTGATAAATAAACCGGATGCTGCAAAGATAAAGCGGTGACAAGCAAGCAAATAGAATCACGGGCAATTGTCACAGTTGTAACTACGTCGCCAATAGAACAGGGAGAAAGAGATGACTAGATCATCGTCACTCACAGAAGGACAAGGACCCAGAACGTCACTATAGCAGGAATGAACTCACCACTGAGAAGAGTTAAGGAGCCGATAACATAAAACACAACTAAGAAACATCTTGAACTTTCCTCACCGGTAATCTACCCCACACAAGCGATGATTCCTTCAACAGCATAAGATTTCCCTACTTTACCTGTTAAGAGACCCTGATGGACAAAAGAGTAGAAAGGGAAGGCTTTACGAACAAACCCACCGGGATCCACATCTCCAATCTCTATGTCTCCCCGCTTAGCCGATTACTCCAGAAATACATGAGGTTCAAGCGAGTCCCCTCTGTCGGCAACTCCCATAATGTTAATGCACTCCCATATTTCGACTACTGCCTCATTAAGGAATGGAGAGGCTGTTGTTCATATGGCCGGAACGAACCATGGACCTTCTCCGACTATAGAGGATCGCATCGCTGAGATGACAGAAACGCAAAAAGCATTAATGGGGGAATGTAGGAACCTCCGGGAAGCTTTGGGAACTCTGGTACATAATGTGGCATGAATGGTAGCACCCCCAATGACCGATAACATAAACGAACGAGAACAATATCCTGAAGGGTCACAGCTGCCACGGACTGGGTCACACAGGTCTGCCCCTACGATGAGAGCATTAATACAAGAAGAGGTACGACAGGTTGTTGAAGAAGCGGTCATATCAGAAAAGGACCGTGAGAATATAGGAAGATTCAGATATCGGACATCATATTTGAGAGAAGTCAAGGATATCCCGTTCCTAAATAATTTTAAGCATCCATATTTTCAAAAGTTCAATAAGGATGGGTCACCGGAGGAACATCTGATGCATTTTATTACAAGCACGGGGAATTTCTCCATGATACCACAGTACTGCCTATGTTTGTTCGGATCATCCTTGATAAGTAAAGCATTTCGATGGTATTCTAGTTTAGCCCCAGGATCGATATGCACATGGGAGCAGATGCTAGATGCATTTATGTCAAATTTCTTCTCTTCAGAACGCGATGCCAACTTTACAGAGTTGGCTTCAGTACGACAGAGAGAAGGGGAACCAGTGGAGAAGTTTATAGATAGATGGAAAACACTAGGAGCCTCATGCAGACAACTACCGAAAGAAAAAAGAACAGGTCAAGATGTGCCTCAATTTGTAACGCCCTGAAAATTGTGGGTCGAGTAGCAACTCAACTCCCTAAGTTTTGAAACATCACTTATGTAACATATATGCTTATGATTAAATGTTGTCTGTGTTAGTGCGCTAATCGTGAGTGGGATTATACCAAAACAGTAATTTATACTCCAGATCAATTAATATAATGCAAGCGAAAGACTAAAAGATGTATATATATATACGTGTATGAGCCAAAAGCTTACGATCGGTCTCCAGAGTTTGAATACATCACTGAGTCATCATATATATGTAATAGTTTCAAAATCAAAATGTTAAAAACATAGTTCAACTACAATGATAAGCCCTATAGCCCCATCGATCCAAACGGCCTAATCGAAACTGCTAGAGAACTGCATATACGAGAACTCGTCCTGATCATCATAGTAATCAGGCTCCTCCTCTAGGGTCACGTCGTCATCTGAAATCAAGACAGAGTTTGGTTGGTGTTTAAAACATCGCCTCGTAACGAGGGAGTGAGTGATCAACTCAGTGGAACATTAAAGTAAAGGTTAACATGTTATCAATTCGATCAAGTAGTAATGATAAAGCAATACAACAATTAGGTCTTAAGTACTCTTGTTAATGCAAGAATGATATGAATGATATGATGCATGCCCTCGCCTACGCTTCCTCGGCGACTTCATCTCACGATTGTGCATGCAACCCTTCCTCAGTGCTTGACCTGCTACACCAAACACACACGTAAGGTAGTGCATGCACATGATTACCAAGTTCTTATTAGTCATTTTCATACAGCGGGATTGGGAAACTAAGGTACCTCCCTCATTTCATTTCCCAAACAATGATCCATTCTAGGGTCATCAATCTTAGTAAATCTCATACGATGTTACGGTTCTAGGTCGCTGCAAAGGGCTCGTCACCTAATCAGTGCAGGCATAGTTTATACTCTTGTTGTTACGGAAGGGTTGTCGCCTCCATGTAGACTCAAAGTATACTTAAGGTCACTACAAAGGGCTCGTCACCTTATCAGTGTAGGCCGACAGCTCGAATATAGTGTCTCATACCACTGTATTCAGCTCACTAGGTGATGTTGCTCACTGGTCACTACGGGGAGGCTCGTCACCCCAGCGTAGGTCGACAGCTCGACCACGGTGTCCCATACCACCATGTCCGGCTCATGAGTCTTAATGGATCGAGGTACCACGGTTAAACGGGATTTCACTGGTGAGTTTGGTACATTAAGTTCAAGCAGTAGCATCCATACATGGTGAACATACATCGGACAAATCGGGTTACTGGACGAGCTCGACTATTATCAGCGCACCTGAAGTTGATTAACATGGAGTGCGTAAACACTCCATGTGGCCTAACCACTGCTAACAACTCTAGTACGACTCGGGTTAATCTCAGCCACGAACTCAAAGCCTGCTATCGATTACCTGGACTATATTGTAGTCCCAAACACATTCAATCCTTAACCAGTAAGCATGTGGAGTAGTCAGAGCAGAATTAACCAAGTAATTCAAACATATTAACAAGCATGTTATAAAACACAATGTAAATAGGAAATCCAAACACATACATTTCATAAGTAAGCGATTAAACTAAACAACGTGCAAGGAGAAAATTGTACACATCTCTCAGGTATTTGAGAATCCTATCTCAACACCCACCTAAAGCAGTATCTCCTAAGTACTTACTCATACAAGCATTTTCACAAACACTTAGACTACGCTTATTAATATACATAACGTATGTTGGCCAAATCATGTATTAGGGCGAATCCTTTCGCTGAGGAGTTATTCACAAACAAAGAGCATATACACATAATAGTTAATCATGACAAACACTCTTTCATATTTCGTACGTATACGGTATTTTCTACACAGACACAGAGTACACTAAACTCCACAAATTTCATATATTACTGAATCGCAAAATGAACATCGCATTTTGCATGTGAAAAAACACCCACATCATGTATCTATCATTATCCGACATTGAAAGCTTTGAAAACCATAACCTATAAGTCTATATTCTGCACCTTACGCCGTAGAAGCGTAACGAATTCGACAGAGACTCTAAGTCTTTGTCAATGATAGAATGACAACCTATAACATGAATTGAGTTAGTTATTTTACTACTAGCGACAATTGAAAACCCTAGAACAGATTAGGGTTAGGTTTTCTTACTTAGGAATGAAGTCAGATTCGCCAAAATAGCGGTTTGGTAGTAATGGATAGGCACGTAGAATATCAGGGATCGAATCTCAGGAGTGACTCCAACTTCTCTCTCACTTTCTTTCTCTTTCCTCTCTTCTCTCTCCTAAGGTTTTTACCAAATTCGTATGGAGTGAATGAGAGAGGGTTTAAGGTCCTTATATAGGCCTAAAACTGATGGAAATGGCCCCAGGGCTAAGGTATACTTAGGTTATAGCCAAAGGGTATTTGTTTCAGCTCAACAGAGCACTTCCGGAGCCCCCCCTTGAGGCTAAGGTCAGACTTAAGCTCCCTGACCATGGATCTAGGTCAAGCTAATTTTTCAATCCAATCGGATTTATAGATCGCCCGTGGTGGACCAGTTTCAGTTCAACGGTCCATGATCACTAATCAGGGCCACAAGAACACTGACTTGTATATGAAATTTTCCCTGATCTGAGGGTGAATTTGGGTTAGATTTTGACGGTCTAAATCCTTATAGTCAACCCGCAAGTGACAAGTCTCAGATTACTTAAATTTAGATTTTTATTTTTAAAATATCAATGTTTCTCACACACTTCACTCCGGGGTCAAGCGAATAGCCCCGAGACACTATCTGGACTTGATTTCTGAGGTGATTGACAAGTCCAGCAAAGCGGTCTTAATTATATAATTTCGTATGAATCAGAATTTTGACGTGCGGTCTAGATTCGATACGGAGTTTCAATGTGCTCCTGAGAGCAACGAGTTATGTGATTGATCCTAGATTATAGGGTAACCTAACATCAATGATTCTATAAGTTTTGGGTCTTGCAGATCCTATTTAAAGTGATTCAAGCAGATTTCACAGCTGATCTGGTTTAGCACTTAGTTAATTTTGTCTAAGTCCTAAAGGATTTTGTCCTGAGTGATTTCTGCCCGAGGTGGTACTTGGGTCTCTGTATGGGATTTTTTGAGTCATTATAATCTACCCCCCTTAAAGAAAAATTTCATCATTAAAATTAGTACCTTTTCGTATTCCTCAAGAATCTGAGGGTAGTTCTTTCTGACCTCGGCCTCTGTCTCTCAAGTAGCCTCTTCCTCAGTGTGATGCGTCCACAATACTTTCACAAGTGGGATTACCTTGCTACGCAACACCTGCTCCTTCCTGTCTAGAATATGTGTCGGACGCAGTACATATGTAGCGTCCTCGCTCAACTGTACCTGCTCCCACTTGATAATGTGGGAAAGGTCAGGAACATATTTCTTCAGCATAGATACATAAAATACGTTGTGCATGCCTACAAGTGGTGTGGGCAGGGCAAGATGGTATGCCACCATACCCACTCAGTCTAATATCTGGAATAGGCCAATGAACTGCGGCGTAAGTTTCCCCTTCTTGCCAAAACGCAGGACTCCCTTCATGGGGGAAACTCAGAGGAATACATTGTCCCCAACTTCGAACTCTAGCGGTTGCCGCCTTGTATCAGCGTAGCTCTTCTGTCTGCTCTGCGCTGTAAGAAGTTGACGCCTGATAATGTCGATCTTCTCTGAGTTTGCCTGTACTAACTCTGGGCTAATCAAACTGCGCTCGCCAACCTCTGCCCATCAATGCGGTGCTCGACAGGGTCGCCCATATAAGGCATTGTAAGGAGCAATGCCAATACTTACTTGAAAATTGTTATTGTAGGTGAACTCTGCATACGGGAGGTAGTCATCCCAACTGTCCTTGAAGTCCAAAACACAATCCCGCAGCATATCCTCCAAAATCTGATTCACCTGCTCCGTCTGCCTGTCAGTCTGTGGGTGGAACGCCGTACTGAACTTCAACTTTACACCCATCGCTTCATGGATATGAGTCCAGAAGATGGATGTGAATCGTGTGTCTCGGTTCGACACGATCTCTAGAGGAACTCCATGTAGACGCACTATTTCTTTGATGTACAATCTAGCCAAGTCGTCTGTTGAGTTCGAAACTCTAATAGGGAGGAAATGGGCTGATTTCGTTAACCGGTCCACAATCACCCAAATGGAATCATGTCCCTTCCTCATCTTCGGTAGCCCTGAGATGAAATCCATGGAAATGAAATCCCATTTCCATTCAGCTATGGGCATGGGCTGAAGGAGTCCAGGAGGTCAGCGATGCTCTGCCTTGACCTGCTGACATGTGAGACAATAGGACACATACTCTACAATGTGGACCTTCATATTGTCCCACTAATATGACCTCTTCATATCTCGATACATCTTCATACTCAAGGATGCATCGCAAGCTTCGAACTGTGAGCTGCCTCGAGAACTTCCTGTCTCAAATCATGAATGTCTGGGACGCATAGGAGGCTAAGGTAACGCAAGCCCCCATTCATATCAACACTCCACTCGGGCTCCTCATCATTGCTAGCTAGCTTTCTAAGCTCAACCAGTCGCTCATTGTCTTTCTGGGTCGCAATAATTCAGTCATCAACAAGCGGTTGTACTCGAATATGCGCGATACTCTCAAACGGTTCCACTACCATGAGCTTCTGCTCAAAGTCATGCATGAATTCCACCATGTGCCATTCCCCAACCATCAGCGGAGCCGTAAATGCAATCACCTTCTTACGGCTCAATGTGTTTGCCATAAGGTTAGTCTTGCCAGGATGGTAGGAAACCTCGAAATTGAAGTCTTTTAAGGTTTCCATCCATCGGCGCTGCCTCATATTCAAATCCCGCTAAGTGAATATATACTCAAGGCTCTTGTGGTCGCAAAAGAGCTCGAACTCCTCTCCATAGAGATAATGTCTCCAGAGCTTTAATGCAAATATGACCGCTGCTAACTCGAGGTCGTGCGTAGGATAATTCTCCTTGTGTTTCCTCAACTTTCTTGAGGCATATACAATCACCCTGTCCTTCTGCATAAGGACACATCCCAAACCAACACGAGACGTGTCGGTATATGTCGTATATTTGACCCCTTGCTCTGACAATACTGGCACAGGGGCAGACGTCAACCTGTCCTTCAGCTCTTGAAAAGCTGCTTCCGCCTTCTCATTCTAGGCGAACTTCAGATCCTTTCGAGTTAACTGAGACAAAGGTCTCGCTATCTTTGAGAAGTCCTGAATGAATTGTTGGTAATAGCCTGCCAAGCCCAAAAAACTCCGCACCTCAGTAACCAAACCAGGCTCTTTTTAGTCCTGAACTGTAGTTACCTTGCAAGGTCCACCGCTATCCCTTCCTTGGACACCACATGTCCCAGGAACTTGACTTCCTCCTTCTAGAAGTCACATTTTTTATACTGTGCGAACAACTAGTTCTTCTTCAAAGTATCCAATATTGCTCGCAGGCGTTCCTCCTATTCTTCCCGACTCTTAGAGTATATCAAGATGTCATCTATAAACACGATGATGAATCGGAATAGAAACGGATGAAACACCCTATTCATCAAGTCCATGAACATGGTTGGTGCGTTTGTAAGGCCGAACGACATCATGAGAAACTCGTAGTGCCCAAAACAAGTCCTGAAAGCCGTCTTCTATACGTCCTTATACCTGACGCACAACTGATGATACTGTGACTGCAAGTCGATTTTTGTGAAATACTGTGCTCCTCTCAACTGATCAAACAAATTGTTTATCCTGGGCAGAGGGTAGTTGTTCTTCACCGTCACTTGGTTCAATCTGCAGTAATCAATACACAACCGCAGTGACCTATCCTTCTTCACAAACAACACAGGTGCTCCCCAAGGAGATACACTCGGTCGTATGAAGCCAGCATCTAATAGATCATCGATCTGTTTCCTCAACTCCTCCATCTCACAAGGTGGCATGCGGTATGCCAGGAGTGAAATGGGCATCGCACCAGGCGCTAGATCAATGGTGAAATTAACCTCGCGACGAGGAGTAGCCCCGGTATCTTACTGAACACTTCCCCAAAATCCTGAACTACAGGCGTATTTTTAAGTGTCATGCCATCAATATTCCTCAGTAAGGAAGAGTAAAAAATAACTCGAAAAGGGCAACTAACCTGCACGGGAAATGTAAAGGGCATGCCCTCAGGCCCGTAAGCTGTTACTAGACGGGTCTTGTAGTCAATCTCGGCCCTTGCTTCAGTTAACCAATCCATACTAAGGATGACGTCGAAATGGTATAGTGTGGTGACAATCAAGTCAATACATATCATCCTGCTCCCTAGATCTATCAAGAAACCCTCACACATTTTGGTGGCATCTGTAAAAGTCCCTAGTGCCGCGATGACTCGCACCCCAACCATCGGGGTCGTAATCAGTCCAAGTGCTTGACCGCAGAACATGATATCACAAAAATAGTGGATCCCATATCCACCAATAGAAATATAGGGGTACCTTCGATGTGGATGGTGAGATCGAAGGCCAAAGGTACAGTAGCTGTAGAATCAGGTGCTTCTGCTGTAAGTGCATGGACGCTCGCCTGCTGGGATCGGTTGGGCTAAGGTGTCGTAGGTCGTTGGGGCAGCCTAAATCGAGGTGCAGGGGGCCTGAAGGATGGATGTGCAGGTGCAGTCCGTAGGGGTGGAGCTGACAAAACCTTAGAGGGAGGGTGGTTGATTCTCTACGGCGGCTAGAACCCGTTATCTCTCATACGCGGAAAGCAACTCTCTGCAACGTGACCTGGTCTCCCACAGTAATACATGTCACACCAGGTCACCTCATCAAAACTAGTGGCACCACGATCCTGGGAGGAGAGTCGGTATGGGACCTCTAGTCGAGGAATGGCCTGCTCGGCACATTTGGTCATGGCCTAGGGATCATAGGCCCATGAGAACATGACAATCGATCTCCATCATTCTTTGCTCGCATAGACATGTGTACTAGCTCAACATAGGAGGGTATGCTAGTGCAGCACATCTTTGAGCGAATATCAGGTCACAGGCCCTCGAAAAAATGCCACATCCGCATCTGTGTGTCAGCAACCAAGACATCAAATGTTTAACACACTCTACCAACCACAACTTTTTAACTACAAATCATAACAGTGATACCACTCCTAAACTACTAGGCCTATCAACATGAAAACACAAAGATCCTAACACAGCAACAAAACAACCACACAGGGCGACAATGTGGATGACAAGGCATCTGAGTTTGGCGAAGGAGGAGGGGCGCCCTTGTAACGTCTCGAAAAATTCTATAGAAAGACCCGAGTACCACCTCAGACAGAAATCACTCAGGATCAAATCCTTTAGGAATTAAACAAAATTAACTAAGTGTTAAACTAGATTAGCTATGAAATCCGCTTGATCTACTTTAAATACGATCTGCAAGACCCAAAACTTGTAGAATTATTGACACTAGGTTACCCTAAAATCTATGATCAATCTCATTACCCAGTTGCTCTCAGGAGCACATTGAAGCTCCATATTGGATCTGGACCGCAAGTCGAAAGTCCGATGACCATGAGACTAAACGTTTAGGATCGACATGCTGGGCTTGACAACCATCTCGGAAATCAAATCTAGATAGTGTCCCGGGGCTATTCGCTTGAGCCCGGAGTGAAGTGCGGGAGAAACGAGGATATTTCAGAAATAAAAATCTAAATTTAAGTAATCTGAGACTTCTCGCATTGCAGGCTGAATATAAGGATTCAGACCATCAGAATCTGACCCAAATACACCCTCGGATCAGGGAAAATTTCATACACAGGCTAGTGTACTTGTGGCCCTGATGGGTGATCGTGGACTATTGAATTGAAACTGATCCACCACGGGCAATCTGTAAATCTGATCAGACTGAAAACTCAACTCAGCATAGATCCATAGTCAAGGAGCTTAAGTCTGACCTTTGACTCAAGGGGGGGCTCCGGAAGTGCTCCGTTGAGCTGAAACAGACTCCCTTTGGCTATAACCTAAGTATACCTTGGCCATGGGGCCATTTGCATTAGTTTTAGGCCTATATAAGGAACTTAAACCCTCTCTTATTCACTCCATACGAATTTGGTATAAATCCTAGGAGAGAGAAGAGAGGAAAGAGAAAGAAAGTGAGAGAGAAGTGGGAGTCACTCTTGGGATTCGATCCCTACTATTCTACGTGCCTATTCATCGTTACCTAATCGCTATCCCGGTGATTCTGACTCCGTTCTTAGGTAAGAAAAGCTAACCCTAATCTGTTCTAGGGTTTCCAATTGTCGCTAGTAGTGAAATAGCTGACTTAATTCGCACTATAGGTTGTCATTCCATCGTTGATGAAGACTTAGAGTCTGTTAAATTCGTTACGCTTCTACGGCGTAAGGTGCGGACTATAGACATATAGGTTATGGTTTTCAAAGATTTCAATGTCAGATAATGATAGATTCCTAATGTGGGTGTTATTTCACATGCGAAAAGCAATGTTCGTTTTGCGATTCAGTTATGTATGCAATTTGTGGCGTTTAGTGTATTCTGTATATTTGTAGAAAATACCGCATACGTACAAAATATGAAAGTTTGTTTGCCATGATTAATTACTGTGTGTATATGCTAGGTATATGTGTAATAACTACTCGACGAAAGGATTCACCCTAATACATGTTTTGGCCAACATACATTATGTATGTTAACAAGCGTAGTCTAAGTGTTTGTGAAAATGTTTGTATGAGTAAGTACTTAGGAGATAGTGCTTTAGGTGGGTGTTGAGATAGGATTCTCAACTACATTAGAGATGTGTATTATTTCCTCCATGCAAGTTGTTGAGTTTAATCGCTTACGTATGAAATGTATGTGTTTAGATTTCCTGTTTACATTGTGTTTTATAACATGCTTGTTAATATGTTTGAATTACTTTGGTTAATTCTACTCTGACTACTCCACATGCTTGTTGATTAAGGATTGAATGTGTTTGGGACTACAGTATAGTCCAGGCAATCAGTATCAGGCTTTGAGTTCCTGGCTGAGATTCATTCGTCACGTAGGACGTGTTTGACGAACCTGAGTTGTGCGTTGGTTGTCGGGAGTGGTTAGGCCACACGAAGTACTTACGCACTTCATGTCGATCGATACGATGTGCGCTCGTAATAGTCGAGCTCGTCCAGTAACCCATTTTGCCTGATGTATGTTCACCATGTATGGACGCTACTGCTTGAACATAAGGTACAAAACTCACCATTGAAATCCCGTTTAACCTTGGTACCTCGATCCGCTAAGACTCATGAGCTGGACATGGTGGTATGGGACACCATAGTCGAGCTGTCGGCCTACGCTAGGGCAACGAGCCTCCCCGTAGTGACCAGTGAGCAACCCAGACTCATGACCTAAATACGGTGGTATGGGACACTGTATTCGAGTTGTAGGCCTACACTGATTTGATGACGAGCTCTTTTATAACGCCCTGAAAATTAGGGGTCGAGTAGCAACTCAACACCCGAGTTCCAAAACATCACTTATGCAACATAAATGCTTATGATTGAATGTTGTCTGTGTTAGTGCATTAATCATGAGTGGGATTATACCAAAACAGTAATTCATACTTCAGATCAAGTTATAAAATACAAACGGAAGACTGAAAGATGTATATAAATGTATATAAAACCAGAAACGGTCACAATCGGTCCCAGAGTATGAACACCCTACTGAGTCACCATATACATGTATTAGTTTCAAAATCAAAATGCCAAAAAAATGGTACAACTATAATGGTAAACCCTATAGTCCCGTCAGTTGAATGGCCTAAGCGAAGCCTCTAAAGAACTGCATGTAGGAGAACTCATCCTATAGTAATCACGCTCAGCCTCCTACGTCTCGTTAACACCTGCATCTAAGACAGAGTCTGGTTGGTTTGTACAACACCATCCCATAACGTAGGAGTGAGTAGCTAACTTAGTAGAATGATAAAGCGTAGGTTAACATGTTATCAATTCAGTCAAGCAGTAATGACAAAGTAGTATAATCAAACACTCCTAAAATACTCTTATTAATGCAAGGATGAAATGCAGTCATGATGCATGCCCTTGCCAAACCTCCCTCGTGCGACACCATCTTACGTCCACGGCATGCGTTCATCCCTCAGTGCTCCACAACGCCAGGCACATGCAGTGCTATGTTATGAACGTGATTACCGAGTTGTTATTAGTCCTTTTCATACAACAGTATTGGAAAACTGAGGTACCTCCCTAATATCATTCCCAAACAATCATCCATTCAAGGGTCATCAGTCCTAGATAATCTCATACGATGATGCGGTTCTTGGTCACTGTAAAGGGCTGTCAGGGCTATTACACATGCTCGTTGCACCACTCCCTCATCACCTTATCAATACAGGCCTAGTTTATACTCTGGTTACTGCGGGAAGGCTCGTCGCCTCACCGCATATTCAGAGTATGCTCGAGGTCACTACAAAGGGCTGCCAGGGCTATTACAAGCAATCGTTATACCACTCCCCCATCACCTTATCACTGTAAGCCGACAGTTCGAATATAGTGTCCCGTACCACTGTATTTGGCTCACGAATCTGGGTTGCTCAGTGGTCACTACGAGGATGCACATCGCCCCAGCATAGGCGACAGCTCGACCACGGTGTCCCATACCACCATGCCCGGCTCATGAGTCTTAACGGATCGAGGTACCAAGGTTAACGGGGTTACACTGGTAAGTTTGGTACCTTAAGTTCAAGCAATAGCGTCCAAACATGGTGAACATATATTAAACAGATCAGGTTACTTGACGAGCTCGACTAGCACGAGCGCACAACCAGCTGAATGACATAAAGTGCATAAGCACTTCGCATGGCCTAACCACTATTGCCAACCGAAGTATGACTCGGGTTCGTCAAACACATCCTACATGGTGAAATGAATCTCAACCACGACTTCAAGCCTGTTACCGATTGCCTGGCTATCACATAGCCTCAATCACATTCAAATCCTTTCCAGAAGCATGTATAGTATTCTAAGCAGAATTAACAAAGTAATTCAAGCATGTTAACAAGCATGTTATAAAGCTCGATATAAACAGAAAATATAGACACATACATTTCATAAGTAAGCGGTTAAATTAAACAACTAACATGGAGGAAATCATATACATCTCTAAGTTAGTTGAGGATCCTATCTCAACACCTACCCAAAGCACAATCATCTATGTACTTACTCTTACAAGCATTTTCACGAACACTTAGAATACACTTATTTAACATACATAACGTATATTACCAAAAACATGTATTAAGGCGAATCCTTTCGCCGAGTAAGTATTACACATATATATAGCATGTACATACAGTAATTTATTATGGCAACCACACTTTCAAAATTTGTATATATACGGTATTTTCTACAAATATACAGAATACACTATACGCCATAATTTGTATATGTAACTGAATCACAAAACAAACATCACATTTTACATGTGAAATAACACGTAGATCATGAATCTATCATTATCTGACATTGAAAGCTTTGAAACCTTAACCTATATATCTAAAGTCCGCACCTTACGCCGTAGAAGCGTAACGAACTTAATAGAAACTCTACACTTTCATCAACGTCGATACGACGACCTATAAAATAAGGTAAGTCAGTTACTTCGCTACTTGTACCAATAGAAACCCTAAAATAAGTTAGGGTTAGGTTTTTCTTACCTAGAAATGAAGCCGGAATCACCGGAAAAGCGATTAGATCGTGATGGTTAAGCACGTAGGATAACAAGGTAGAGTATCAGGAAGAATCTCTCACTTTTCTCACACTTTCTCTCTCTTTCTTCTCTTCTCTCTCCTAGGGTTTTCTCAAATTCGTATGGTGAGAATGAGAGAGGGTTTAAGGTCCTTATAGAGGCCTAAAACTGATGGAAATGGTCCCACGGCCAAGGTATACTTAAGTTATGTCCAAAGGGCATCTGTTTTAGCTCAACGGAGCATTTCCAGAGCTCCCCTTGAGCCACAAGTCGGACTTAAGCTTACAGACTATGGATCTAGGTCGAGTTAAGTTTTCAGTCCAATCGGGTTCCCAGATCACACGTGGCAGACCAGTTTCAGTTCAACGATCACCGAAACTCGATCAGGGTTACAAGTACACTGGCCTGTGTATGAAATTTCCCCTGATCCGAGGGTGTATTTGGGTCAGATTTTGACGGTCTGATTGCTTACATCAGGCCCGCAAGTGACAAGTCTCAGATTACTTAAATTAGGTTACATTTCTAAAGAAATCTTCGTTTCCTCACATCCTCACTCCGGGCTCAAGCGAATAGCCCCAGGACACAATCTGGATTTGATTTCCGAGATGGTTGTTAAGCCCAGCAAGGAGGTCCTAATTCTATAACATCGTATTATTCAGACATTCGATGTGTGGTCCAGATCTGATACGGAGTTTCGTGATGCTCCCGAGAGCAGCTGGGTAATGAGATTGATCCTAGATTTTTAGGTAATGCAGCGTCAACGATTTCATAAGTTTTGGGCCCTGCAGATCGTATTTAAAGTGATTAGTGCAAATTTCATATGTAATCTAGTTTAACACTAGTTAATCCTGGTCTAATTTCTAAAGGATTTGGTCCCGAGTGATTTCTGCCTGAGGTGGTACTCAGGCCATTGTACAGGAGTTTTCGAGTCATTACACCTTTGTAGCGACCTCGAGCATACTCTGAGTCTACGTAGAGGTGACAACCCTTTCGTAGCAACAAGAGTATAAGCTAGGCCTGCACTGATTTGGTGACAAGCCCTTTGCAGTGACCTAGAACTGCAACATCGTATGAGATTTACTAGGACTGATGACCCTATAATGGATCATTATTTGGGAAGTGAAATAAGGAAGGTACCTTAGTTTTCCCAATCCTTCTGTATGAAATGGACTAATAAGAACTCGGTAATCACGTTCATAACATCGCACTACATATGCCCCGACTTGAAGAGCACGGAGGGAAGAAAGCATGCCGCGACCGTAAGATGGTGTCGCACGAGGGAGTGTAGGCAGGGGCATGCATCATTGTTCATATCATTCTTGCATTAATAAGAGTATCTAGGTATGTTTGATTTTACTACTTTATTATTACTGCTTGACTGAATTGATAACATGTTAACCTTTACTATATATTTCCACTGAGTTGATCACTCACTCCCACGCTACGGGATGGTGTTTTAAACACCAACTAGACTCTGTCTTGATTTCAGATGATGACGTGACCCCAAAGACGGAGCCTGATTACTATGATGATCAGGATGAGGTCTCTTATATGCAGTTCTCTGGCGACTTCGCTTAGGCTATCTGGATCGACGGGGCTACAGGGATTATCATTGTAGTTGTACTGTTGACATTTTGATTTTTGAGACTATTACATGTATATAGTGACTCAGTGATGTGTTCATACTCTGAAGACCTATCATGATTTTTTGAGTTATATACGTTTATTTATGTCTTTCAGTCTCTTGCTTGCATTTTACAACTTGATCTGGAGTATGAATTACTATTTTGGTATAATCCCACTCATGATTAATGCACTAACATAGACAACATTTAATCATAAGCGTATATGTTGCATAAGTGATGTTTTGGAACTCGGGAGTTGAGTTATTACTCGACCCCCAATTTTCAGGGTGTTACAAGTTGGTATCAGAGCATGATTTGGTTTAAACTGAACCTGAGTTATGGTCACACAATGTATGCTGATGCATTTTGACCTAGGTGGGTGTGATATGAACATAGAAACAAGTGTAGGTTTCCCAGTTTTGCCAATTGGCAAAATTCACTGAAAACGATCACTGAGATCGAATTTATACACATCCGTGATCACTTGAGGTGATCCCGTGTCACTTATAGATTGTCTATTGATGAGTTTAGATGACAAGTTACCCATTCCAACTTCAAATAACCTGAAAAACATGAATGTACAGTAGTTTGGACCTGAAACTACTTGAAACGGAGTCGAGGGCCAGAGGATGCAATCCAGGGGGACCCACGGTGGACCCGGGGTATCATTGGCACCTTGGGAGGGGGATGGCCACCACCCTACCCCGGCGGCACTGTACCCAGTCCAGAGGACCGCAGTGCACCGCGGCTCAGTCTGTCCGGGCCTGTCGGGCCGACCTCCTGGACTGCTTCAGCTCATGCCCATAGCTGAATGGAAGTGGAACTTCTTCTCTATGGATTTCATATCGTGGCTACCAAAGACGAGGAAGGATGATGACTCTATTTGGGTAATTATGGACTGGTTAACAAAATCGGCCCTGTCAGAGTTTCGAACTCGGTAGACGACTTGGCCAGATTGTACATCAAAGAAATAGTGCATCTACATGGAGTTCCTCTAGAGATCGTGTCGGACAGAGAAACGCGATTCACATCCATCTTCTGGACTCGTATCAAGGAAGCAATGGGTGTAAAGTTGAAGTTCAGTACCGCGTTCCACCCACAGATCGATGGGCAGACGGAGCTAGTGAATCAGATTTTGGAGGATATGCTGCAGGCATGTGTTTTGGACTTCAAAGATAATTAGGATGACTATCTCCCGTATGCAGAGTTCGCCTACAATAACAGCTTTCAAGCGAGTATTGGTATGACTCCTTACGAGGCCTTGTACGGGCGCCCTTGCCGAGCACCGCATTGCTGGGCAGAGATTGGCGAGCGCAGTTTGATTGGCCCAGAGTTAGTACAGGTGACTTCGGAGAAGATTGATATTATTAGGCGTCGACTTCTTACAAAACAGAGTAGGTAGAAGAGCTATGCCGATACGAGGCAGCGAATGCTGGAGTTCAAGGTTGGAGATCATCTGTTTCTTAGAGTTTTCCCTATGAACGAAGTCCTTCATTTTGGCAAGAAAGGGAAACTTACGCCGCGGTTCATTTGCCCATTCCAGATATTAGAGTGGATGTGGTGGCATACCGTCTTGCTTTGCCCACACCACTTGCAGGCGTGCACAACGTATTTCATGTATCTATACTGAAGAAATACGTTCCTGACCCTTTCCACATTATCAAGTGGGAGCAGGTACAGTTGAGCGAGGACGCTACATATGTACTGCGTCCAATGCGTATTCTAGACAGGAAGGAGCAAGTGTTGCACAATAAGGTTATCCCACTTGTGAAGGTATTGTGGACGCATCACACTGAGGAAGAGGCTACTTGGGAGACAGGCGGAGGTCAGAAAGAACTACCCTCAGATTCTTGAGGAATACAAAAAGGTACTAATTTCTAGGATGAAATTTTTCTTTAAGGGGGGTAGATTGTAACGACTCGAAAAATCCCGTACAAAGACCCGAGTACCACCTCAGGCAGAAATTACTCAGGACCAAATCCTTTAGGAATTAGACAAAATTAACTAAGTACTAAACTAGATCAGCTATGAAATCCGCTTGAATCACTTTAAATACGATCTGCAAGACTCAAAACTTGTAGAATCATTGACGCTAGGTTACCCTATAATCTAGGATCAATCTCATTACCTAGTTGCTCTCGGGAGCACATTGAAACTCCGGATAGAATCTGGACCGCACGTCGAAATTTTGATTAATACAAATTTATATAATTAAGACCGCCTTGCTGGACTTGTCAATCACCTTAGAAATCAAGTCCAGATAGTGTCCCGAGGCTATTCGCTTTAACCCAGAGTGAAGTGTGTAAGAAACGTGGATATTTTAAAAATAAAATTCTAAATTTAATTAATCCAAGACTTGTCGCTTGTGGGCTGACTATAATGATTCAGACCGTCAGAATTTGACCCAAATACACCCTCAGATCAGGGAAAATTTCATACATAGGCTAGTGTACTTGTGGCCCTGATTAGTGATCGTGGACCGTTGAATTGAAACTGGTCCGCCACGGGTGATTTGTAAATCCGATCGAATTGAAAACTTAACTCAACCTAGATCCATAGTCAGGGAGCTTAAGTTCGACCTTTGGCTCAAGGGGAGTCTCTGAAAGTGCTCCGTTGAGCTAAAACAGACTCCCTTTGGCTATAACCTAAGTATACCTTGGCCCCAGGGCCATTTCCATCAGTTTTAGGCCTATATAAGGACCTTAAACCCTCTCTCATTCACTCCATACGAATTTGGTATACCCTAGGAGAGAGAAGAGAGAAAAGAGAAAGAAAGTGAGAGAGAAGTGGGAGTCACTCCTGGGATTCGATCCCTGCTATTCTACATGCCTATTCATCGTTACCTAATCGCTAACCCGACGATTCTGACTCCGTTCCTAGGTAAGAAACCCTAACCCTAATCTGTTATAGGGTTTCAAATTGTTGTTAATAGCAAAATAGCTGACTCAATTCGTGTTATAGGTTATCATTCCATCGTTGACGAAGACATACAGTCTCTGTTGAATTCGTTATGCTTCTACGGCGTAAGGTGCAGACTATAGACGTATAGGTTATGGTTTTCAAAGCTTTCAATGTCAGACAATGATAGATTCCTGATATGGGTGTTATTTTACATACAAAAAGTGATGTTTATTTTGCGATTTAGTTATGTATGCAATTTGTGGCATTTAGTGTATTCTGTATATTTGTAGAAAATACCGCACACGTACAAAATATGAAAGTGTGTTTGCCATGATTAATTACTGTAACATCCTGGATTTTTGCCAACCTGGGATTAGACGTCCTTAGGCAATGGGTCGCTCCTAACGCTTTATTAACTTGTCAAAACTCAATCCCACAGTCTAAAATCGCTTGTGAACCCATTTCCTTCACAAATCCCACCCTTCACCACCTTGATCTTTCAATTTTTCTAAGTACTTTTACCCTAGACACTATCTTAAACTAGCTAAGTAGTATAACTTGGATCACTTTATATACAAACTACAAAGGACTAAGTACCACCTCAGACTGAAATCTTATAGGACTAAATCCTTTAGAAATGAGACAAAGTAACGAGGTGTTAAACTAGATTAACTATGAAATACGCTTGATCCACTTTAAATATGATCTGCAAGACTCGAAACTTGTAGAATCATTGACGTTAGGTTACCCTAAAATCTAGGATCAAACTCATTACCCGACTGCTCTCGGGAGCACATTGAAACTCTGTATCAGGTCTGGACCGCACATCCGGAGTCCGAATAATACGAAGTTAAGGACTTAGGACCGTCTTGCTGGGCTTGACAACCATCTCAGAAATCAAATCCAGACAGTGTCCCACGGCTGTTTGCTTGAGTCCGGAGCGAGAGAGTATGAGAACACTTGTTTTCTTTACAAAATAAATATCTCAAATAGTAATCTGAGACTTGTTACTTGCAGTCATTTTGTAAGCAACCAGACCGTCAGAATCTGACCCAAATACACCCTCGGATCAGGAAAAATTTCATAAACATATCCACGTACTCGGAATCTCCGATCGAGATGCACTGACCGTCGAACTGAAATCGGTCCGCCACACGTGATCTGAGAATTCGACTGAAACGAAAACTTAACTCCATGTAGATCCAATGTCTGTGAGCTTAAGTCTGACTTTTGGCTCAAGGGGGGCCGATAGAAGTCCTTCGTTGAGCTGAAACTGGCTCACTTTGGTTATAACCTAAGTATACCTTAACTTGGTGTCTATTTTGGATTGTTTTTAGGCTATATAAGGACCTTAGAACCCTCTCTCTCACAACCATACGAATTTGAGAGAAACCCTAGAGAGAGAAGAGAGAAAAGAGAGAGAATGTGTGGGAGCAGTGGGAGAATCTCTCTGCTACTTTACCCTGCCACTCTACCACCTCCACCACTCCGTTCTAATCGCCTTTTCGGAGATTCCGACGTCATTTCTAGGTAAGAAACCCTAACCCTAACCTGATTTGGGGTGTTGATAGTTGTAGGTTATGAAATAGCTAACCTATTTCATTCTATAGGTTGCCAAACTGCCGAATACGGAAGCTTAGCAAATTTATCGACTCCGTTATGATTCTATGACAAAAGGTGCGAACTTTAGGTGTATAGGTTATGGTTTTCAATGCTTTCAATGTCAGATAATGATAGATTCATGATCTGCATGCAATTGCACATGTACAAAGTGTTGTCTGTTTCGATTACAGATGTAGAATATGGAATTTTACAAACTCTAGTTATTTGTAGAAAGTATTGTATACATATAAATTTTAGAAGTGTGTTTGTCATGATTATTTGTTGTATGAATATACTATATATAGATAAAATACTTGTTTAGCGAAAGGATTCGCCCTAATACATGTTTTTGCCAATATACACTATGTATGTTAAAATAGTGTGTTCTAAGTGTTTGTGAAAATGTCCGAATGAGTATAAAATTTTCATTCATGCTCGCCATGACTAATTGTCATGGATATATGATTGTTGTATTGGCGATACCCCTTTGACGAAAGGATTTGCCCTAAATCACGCCACGGCCAATATACACTATATATACTAAAACTTGTAGCCCAAGTATTTGTGGAAATGACTAAATGAACATGTAACTTGGATTCCTGCTTGCCATGACTATCTGTCATGGGTACTTGCGTGTTATCCATGGGGCAGCTCCTTAGTGAACGGATTTGACCTAATACCTGTGTGATCAACATACGTCAGGTATGTTGATATATTAATCTAAAATGTTTGTAGGAATGTCTGTATGAGTAGTAGTTAGTAAATGGTAATGTATAAGGGTGTTGAGATAGGATTCTCAACTACCTTAGTAGTGTGTATAATTTCCTCCATGTTGTTTGTTTAGTTTAACCACTTACTTATGAAACGTATGTGTTTGAATTTCCTGTTTGCATTATGTTTTATAACATGCTTGTTAACATGTTTGAATTATTTGTTTATGTGATTCTGCTCTGATTACTTCACATGTTTAAGTTGTATTCCATAAAAATCCGTGAAGGGTGATGGGGGAGCGGTGCAATGAGTGCGTGCAACAGCCTTGACAGCCCTAAGCGGATAATATCAGACTTTGATTGTATGATTTGAATCTTGATCCATTACTGCTTTAACTATCTGTAATTGAATGTGATTGGGGCTATGATATAGTCCAGACAATCGGTACTGGACTTGAGTTCGTGGTTGAGATTCTTTTCACCACGTAAGATATGTTTAACGAACCCGAGTCGTGCATTACTTTTCGGTAGTGGTTAGGCCACATGAAGTACTTATGCACTTCATGTCGTACAACTCAATGGGCGCTCGAGCTAGTCAGGCTCATCAAGTAACCCGATTTGTCTAATGTATGTTCACCATGTTTGGTCGCTACTACTTGAACCTAGGGTACCAAACTTACTAGTGGAATCTCGTTAACCATGGTACCTCGATCCGCTAAGACTCATGAGCTGGGCATGGTGGTATGGGACATCGTGGTTGAGCTGTCGGCCTACATTGGGGCCACGTGCCTCCCCGTAGTGACCATTAAGCAACCAGACTTGTGAGCCGATTATGGTGGTATGGACACTATATTCATGCTGTCGGCCTACATTGATAAGGTGATGAGGGAGCGGTGTAACCTTTGTACGTAACAGCTCTAACAGCCCTTTGTAGTGACCTCGAGCATACTCTGAATTTGCGGTGAGGCGACGAGTTTTGCCGCAGTGTATAGAGTATGAACTAGGCCTGTATCTGTATAGTGATGAACCGTTAAAAAGGTGATGGGGGAGTGGTGTAACCTTTGTGCGTAACAGCCTTGGCAGCCTTTGTAGTGACCTAGAAATACACCATCGTATGAGATTAACTAGGATTGATGACCTTAGAATGGATCATGTTTGGGAATGATACAAGGGAGGTACCTTAGTTTCCCAATACTGCTGTTTGAAATGGACTAATTGTTGAGGCATAAAAAATATATCATTGCAGTGCTCAAAGAATCCCATGGTGATGATCTTCTCAAGGGGTAGTTTATATATTTTGGTAAAAGTTCTACTTCCATGGGATCTGTTGAAGAAAAGAGAATGATGAAAGAATTGAAGCAGAAGAGCAATTGCGCAGACCGCGCAACAAAGTCCTCCGTTGCGCGGATCGCGGGAGTTAAGTCCTCCGTTGCGCGGATCGCGAAAGTCAAGTTCTCTGTTGCGGGTCGTAGAGTCAAGAAGTTCTGTTGCGCGGGTCGCTCAACCAAGAAGTCAGTTGCGCATCAAGACACAAGAATGTATTCTGGGGGCATCCGCGTAAATCGTCAGTAATTGACAAGATCGAGCTGTCATAGCCTGAATATTCAAAAGAAAAGAAGCAAGTGAGACAAAAGATGTAAAGCTATGATAAAAAGCATATTCATTGCAGATATGCATTGCAATACCTGTTAGTTCAGGAAATGACCGCTATTTTGATTTCGGAAGGTATTGGTATAATACTTCCAAAATCAAAAAGGGGGCAAGACAGGTGAGTCAACAGGTAAGTAAGAAACTATGAGATGTGTTTCTCACCATAGAATGTATTTCTGTTGTATATTTGAAGGAAATGCAAGATTTCAAGCATATTCAATCATCGTAAAATGAAAAGCGTCAATGATTATTGCCAAAATAAGACAAACAAGAAAGCGCCAAAGATAATCGCCAAACGAAAAGTGTCGATGATCATTGATTATCGCCAAAATTAGCACTTTCAAGTCATTTCCAAAACAAGATAGGCCTTCAAGCATATAAAGCCATCAAGTCATTGCCAAATGGAAAGCATTAATGATCGCTATCAAGTGTTAATGATCGCTATCAAGCATTGATGATCGTTGCCAAGCGCCAATGACAATCGCAAAATTAGCAACTATCGCTGTCATCATCAATCGCCAAAATTGATTTTCAGAATATTATCAGCAGCGGCGAAATATCAATTATGGATTTTCAGAATATTATCAGCAGCGGTGAAATATCAATTATGGATTTTCAGAATATTATCAGCAACGGCGAAATATCAATTATGGATTTTCAGAATATTATCAGCAGCGGCGAAATATCAATTATGGATTTTCAAAATATTATCGGCAGCGGCGAAATATCAATTATGGATTTTCAGAATATTATCAGCAGTGGCAAAATATTAATTATTGATTCTCAAAACATTATCAGTAGCAGTGAAATATCAGTTATGGATTCACCATATATGGCAGTGAAATAAGCAGTGGAATAAGCCTAAATTGGCCAACCACACAAATCTTATAACGGCGATGACAAATGATCCTTTAAGGCAGCCTAGCCAAGCCTATATGGCCAACTACGCATAAGACCTAGAAAGCCTTAAATTGGTCTGCCCAAAATCGACGGTAAACTATAATTGCTCCTTGAGCCCATTGCCCGAAATCAGCGGTAAACTATAATTGCTCTTTGAGCCTAATGTCAAGTCCAGTTCAGTCGTCTAGTCAAGTTCAGTCAAGTCATGTTCGGTCTTGTCCAGTCAAAGTATGATCAGTCAAAGTACACTAGCACCATTGCTTAAAAGCATCAAACATGCTCAAAAGCATCAATTATGTGTAGCATTCAAAATGCTGCAGAACATATTAAATATGCTCAAATATGCGATTGCCTGATGAAAATTTTAAATGTTGAATAAAATATATGCAAAAATGCATTTCTCTTGAATCAGGTTCAAATTACAACAATAGTAAATGCCTTCAAGATATTGGCGATTATCTATTCAAAAGTTTAAAATCTTCGAGATCAATTATGAGTCTCGAAGTACTAAACAATGATATTGCAAGTCTCCGAGTACCAGATCTGATGAAGACAAAGAACAAGCGAAATCTTCATCAGTAACTTCTATGACCTTTGAAAATTATTAAATGAAAATCGAAAAAGAAGTCTTGTCTATTTTTCAAATTTTCAGAATCAACAAAGATCTAAGAAAAAGTCTATGAAGAAATGCTACAGAACACAAACTAGAAAAGACTAGACAAAAGACTCAGCAATTGAAGCTTTTGGAGTTGGAAATGATATCTCCAAAAGTGCGATATAAAGAGCAAAGAATGCAATGCGAAGCAAGATGACAGAACGAATATCACAATCAACCTAAAAGAGAAGAGAAGTTTTTAATATAAATTTCAGAATTATCAATGCTTATTAAGGCTAAATTGAACAATTGTAATGTCTTGAAACACCAATTCTGACTAATTTGGCAGGAAAGACTATCATTCAAAAGATCAGATTATGCAGATCATGAATAAAGGAAATAATCAAAAGATTGTTATGGTAGGAGCAACAGAGTTAATCAAAGAGACCGTTGCAGAATTGAAGGAAAAAGTCGTTAGAGTTGATCAAAGAGACCGTTGTAGTAGCAGCGGTGTTGAAAGATAGTTCTCTAATCAAGTTGCTCAAAGACAAAATCGTCACAGCTGTTGCAAAGATGTGTTTCGATGAAAAAAGAACTTCATCTTCTATAGTGAAGCATCCGCTCGACACTACTGGCTGAGGGCATTCCAGTCTTCTGTTCGAGAGCCATCAATCAAGTCTTCCGGTCAAACACAATTAATCAAATCTTCCGTTCAAAGCGCGAACATTTCAATATTCCAGTCAAACACCATCATTCAAATCTTTTGTTCAAGCGCAATCAATCAAGTCTTCCATTTG
Organism: Magnolia changhungtana; assembly: GCA_030180095.1. Classification (NCBI taxonomy): domain Eukaryota; kingdom Viridiplantae; phylum Streptophyta; class Magnoliopsida; order Magnoliales; family Magnoliaceae; genus Magnolia; species Magnolia changhungtana. The sequence continues at coordinate 24,542 of JASAUF010000644.1, read as the reverse complement.
AACATGATCAATCAAATCTTCCGTTCAAAGCGCGAACATTTTAGTATTCCGATCGAATGCGAACATCCAGTCTTCCATGCAAGCATGATCATCCAGTCATCTTTCAGTTGCAGTTTATTCGAGATTCTTCAGGCAGAGGAAGATCGATCCTCCATTTGATTTCAAGAAACAATCAAAGAAGGATCGAGGGGGCATTTGTTGAGGCATAAAAAATATATCATTGCAGTGCTCAAAGAATCCCATGGTGCTGATCTTCTCAAGGGGTAGTTTAGGTATTTGGTAAAAGTTCCAGTTCCATGGGATCTGTTGAAGAAAAGAGAATGATGAAAGAATTGAAGCAGAGGAGCAATTGCGCGGACCGTGTAACAAAGTTTTCCATTACGCGGACCGCGTAACAAAGTCCTCTGTTGCGCGGGTCGCGGGAGTTAAGTCTTCCGTTACACGGATCGCGGAAGTCAAGTTCTCTGTTGCGAGGGTCGCAGAGTCAAGAAGTTCTGTTGCGCGGGTCGCGCAACCAAGAAGTCAGTTGCGTGTTAAGACATAAGAATCGAGGATTAGCACGTGTGTGGGGTTATAAATACCCCGCTCCTCCTCTCATTTGGAGGGGGAAAGATTCTGGGAAGCTGGAGCGGAGCAACTGAAGGTATATAGCAAAAATAAAGATCAGTTGTGCGGACTGCGCAATAAGAAGAGAAGTTATGCGGACTGCGCAACATGAAGAGTAGTTGCGCGGGTCGCGCAACAAGGTTCGCCACTGCGCGGACTGTGCAACCAGTTTAATGGTTGCGCGGGTCGCAGAACTGGGTGACTGAAATGGCGTCGAAATGTTGCTAGAACTTCAGGCCTTCTTCTCTAGAGAGAGAGAAACTAGCTGATCAATTCAGCAATTCCTCCTAAGTGTTGGGAGATGACCAAAGAAGCTGTCAGAATGCTGCCGAAATTCCTATCTCCTCAGAGACAAGCTAATCAAATCAACAATTCCTCCTAAGTATCTAGGAGATGACCAAAATAGCGCCACTATGCTGCCAAAATTTCCATAAGGCCATCTTGTCTGATTTAGATTAATTGTGCTTTATTTTTCAGAATCAAGGGAATTCGAGGATGCAAATGAACTCATAATAAATGTGATCAATGTTCTCTTGTTCTTTCTTTGTTATCATTGAATAAATTCCCCAAATCAAATACATTTATTTTCTTGTCGAAACACTAATAACTACTCGACAATCATGCTCATCATCGCACTACATGTGCCTGGTAGATGTGGAGCACTAAGGGATGAACGCATTCGAGAACGTAAGATGGTGTCGCATGAGGGTGGTTTGGCAAGGGCATTCATCATGTCATTTCATACTTGCATTTAATAAGAGTAGTTATGATTGTTTGATTGTACTGCTTTATCATTACTGCTTGACTGAATTGATAACATGTTAACCTATGCTTTATTGTTCCACTGAGTTGATCACTCACTCCCACGTTACGGGACGGTGTTTCAAACACCCAGCAGACATTGTTTGATTGCAGATGGCGACGCTACTCCTGAGGCGGAGCCGGACCTTTATGATGGCAATGCTACTTGTTCGTGTATGCTGTATGCTGACAACTTCAAGTGAGCCATGGGATGTTGACTAGATAATACTACACCTTTGGTATAATTTGAAATTGTACTTATAGTTCATTAACCTGGTAACATTATCACACTCTGAAGACTCACCACTGTTTTTATATTTTATATACCTATCACAGTCTTCCGCTTGCAATTTAACTGTCTCTGGGGTATGATATGTTGTTTTGGCTTAATCTCACTCATGTTCACTACTCTAATACAATCAACATTCAATAATCATTCATTTTGTTGCATAAGTGATGCGTTGAAACTCGGGAGTTGAGTTTATACTCGACCCCCGATTTTCAGGGTGTTACAGTTGGTATCAGAGCATGATTTGGATTAAACCGGACCTGGGTTATAGTCACACGACGCACTTTGACTTAGGAGGGAGCAATGGAACATAGAAACCGACATAGGATTTTCTAAATTCACCGAACAGCGAAATTGACCGAAATCGACCGCTGAGATTTAGCCCGTAGATCACGCGAAACGATCCTGAATTATTTTTAGGTCGTCTATTGATGAGTCTAGATCACAATCCACCTCATCCCAACCGTTGAAAATTGGTTGAATACGGAATAAACGTGATGAGGACAACTACTCCGAATCCTCGGAGCTTCTCTGGACTCCTCACAGAGACTTCTCGAATCTATGAGAAATGAAAGTAGAAAATAAAAATAAATTCTAATAAATTCGAAATTGATTAATGAATGACTAAAAACAAAAATGAGTTCACAACCCTTTAAATAGGGATACCAAGTAATGGGAAAGAAATCAGAAACAAACTATAACTAAAACTCCTAGAATTCGCGACTTACTATAAGGTCGTAATGTCTACTAGTGCGCAAGGTTTTCGGCCAAAAAATAGTAAGTGTCCTATTTGGCTTCACTAAACTGTTCTCCTAATTATTCTAAGCTCTTTTCACGTTGGGCGCAACTCCTACAGCCCAATGGATGAAGAGTAATCAAACTAAAACTACTATTTATAGTAAAGACGAAATTGAAACAGGGAAACGACCATCAATACAGAGTTTTTTTACAATTTCGGGCTACACAACCCATCATTTTTGGGTTGGTTGACTTCGTTAGCTCATTCTACCTAAAAATCATATATTATACATCAGATAACTCATTCCAGATTGCAAGATACGTCCATTTTGACCCGAAACGACTCAAAACAAAGTCGGGGGCTAAACGGAGCACCTCCGAGGGGACCCAGGGTGGGACCCAGGGTTTTTTGGGGCCTAGGGGACAGGAAGATCTCGCCCATGGGGTGGGACCTCAAAATCTAGACAGTTGGTCGATGAGGCCCTCGCCCGATCGGCGAGGCCTCGCCGGAATTTGGGTTGGGCCGGGCCCGCGGCTCGGGCTGATCGCGTTGGGGGGTCCAATAACCCCCTTGATATAGCTCCCGTCCATTCTCCCTCTCCCAAAACCCTACCTCCTTCACAAACCTCCCCTCCAAGCCATTTTTTCTATCTTAACTTGTTGTTTTCTCTTCAAAATCACCACTCCAATCGTCCCCTTTCTCATTTTCGACCATACATTACCCATTTTCATCGTCCACAGCAGTCCCTTCCTCCTACCCTCTCCGTTTCTCGTGTTTGAGCTCTCACACACCCATTTGAAGCTCAAAATTGTGTGAGCTCCTTAAGCCATCCTACCTCTCCATTTTCCATCTTTAATCAGTCTTTTGAGCCTTCACAATTCCTGTTGAGGTTCAAACTCGTGGAGAACCAAAAACTCTAGCCCCCCGTTTCCCCTTATCCTCATTTTCCATAGCTCTATCCGAGCTTGTACGGCCATTTTCTTGGAGGCCTAATCATCCATACTATGTTTGGAATGTAGGCAGTTAAACGTAAATCCCGTATTTTCCTTTCAAATTACACTTAGAAATTCCTCATTATGGGATTTGGAAATCCCAACTCACAGTTTTCCAACACTAGGCTCATTTTCCAAAGCCTATACCATTAATTTTAATCCCCTCCCACCCTCCTACTAGACATGTCACTCTCAATCCCGAGGAGGGATTAGTAATGCAGTCCCATTTAATACAACTTAAGACCACTGGCCAAATAGTGTTGAAGTGATAAAGTCCCTTGGTATACATTAACCCACCACACTCTGATAGCTTAAGCTTTTAGAGTAAATGGTTGTTTGACAAATGGGCCCTTAGAGTTTTAGACCTAGAGCAGTGCTCCTAGATTTCGACATGCCTGACTGTATAGGAAATCCAACAAATTTATAATGTGAACCTTAGGATCTTCTTAGCTAGTATGAACATGGGTGAAATGCTCAGGCATAATTAAATTCAAGTTCAGGCAATTCAATTAATAACCTTGACCCTAAGTGATAAAATCCTTCCTGTATTAGAAATGATGTGAAATCATCTAGCGTATGAGCATAGACTTTAGACTACACCTACGGATTTACACTACTCCTAAATTAAGACTAGACTACCAGTTACATTAGAGAATGCTAGAGACCAATAGATGTAACTAGGTTAAATTAATACACCTCTTTGATCTAGGTGGCACAGTGAAAGCGTGGTGGACCCTACCCCACTGGCCCAGGATTGAAACTGTGCTCGTTGAATACGAACATTTTAGAAGCCTGTTCTACAATGAGAAACCATTTTAGGATGATTTAGTAAGATTTGATTCACCATTTCCTTGGGCATAGATAAAAACAAGGACTCTCTTAGACCAATGGCCAACCTTAGTAATAAGACAAGTTGAGCCTTTCAATGATGGACATTCCCTACGTTTTTCAAGTGATCGGACTACGAAGTTACCGAAATATACAACTATGAAACCTTCGCGGCTTGACCCAACTCTTAATCCTGGGCGATTACCAATGGACTCACTGCTTGGATGAGCAAAAGACCAAGATCTACCAGGACTAGGAAGGGATACGATGAGCTTTCTACCCTGACCCGGTAGATGATCGATGTATCAGGATCAAACCTACCATAAACATCTCTCCATGTTGCTCAAACATTGAAAACAGCTATCTTACTCTAAATTGTTGGGAATCGTGGTCAAGACTCCAGATAGGTAAAGAAATAAATTGTAGCAAACCATCAGGGTACGAGAAATGGATAAAGAGATAAGTTTTAAGGGGGGTAGACTAAAATGAACCAGGCTAGTATATACCCTACCATGCGTAGAAACACGAAATCAATAAAACTTAGGCAAAGAAATAATTAAATCTTTCTTTATTACCCTTAGGCAATTTTGGGGATGAAATTTTATTTTAAGGGGGGTAGATTGTAACATCCTAGATTTTTGCCAACCTGGGATTAGACGTCCTTAGGCAATGGGTCGCTCCTAACGCCTTATTAACTTGTCAGAACTCAATCCCACAGTCTAAAATCGCTTATGAACCCATTTCCTTCACAAATCCCACCCTTCACTACCTTGATCTTTTAATTTTTCTAACTACTTTCACCCTAGACACTATCTTAAACTAGCTAAGTAGTATAACTTGGATCACTTTATATACAAACTACAAAGGACTAAATACCACCTTAGACAGAAATCTTATAGGACTAAATCCTTTAGAAATGAGTCAAAGTAACTAGGTGTTAAACTAAATTAGCTACGAAATCCACTTGATCCACTTTAAATATGATCTGCAAGACTCAAAACTTGTAGAATCATTGACGCTAGGTTACCCTAAAATCTAGGATCAAACTCATTACCCGACTGCTCTTGGGAGCACGTTGAAACTCTGTATCAGGTCTGGACCGTACATCGGGAGTTTGAATAATACGAAGTTAAGGACTTAGGACTGCCTTGCTAGGCTTGACAACTATCTCGGAAATCAAATCCAGACAGTGTCCCACGGCTCTTCGCTTGAGTCCGGAGCGAGAGAGTGTGAGAACACTTATTTTCTTTACAAAATAAATATCTCAAATAGTAATCTGAGACTTGTTACTTGCCGTCATTTTGTAAGCAACCAGACCGTCAGAATCTGACCCAAATATACCCTCAGATTAGGAAAAATTTCATAAACATATCCACATACTCGGAATCTCCGATCGAGATCTACTGACCGTCGAACTGAAACCGGTCCGCCACGCGTGATCTGAGAATCCGACTGAAACAAAAACTTAACTCCATGTAGATCCAATGTCTATGAGCTTAAGTCTGACTTTAGGCTCAAGGGGGGCCGATAGAAGTCCTCCGTTGAGCTGAAACTGGCTCACTTTGATTATAACATAAGTATACCTTGACCTGGAGTCTATTTTGGAATATTTTAAAGCTATATAAGGACCTTAGAACCCTCTCTCTCACAGTCATATGAATTTGAGAGAAACTATAGAGAGATAAGAGAGAAAAGAGAGAGAATGTGTGGGAGCAGTGGGAGAATCTCCCTGCTACTTTACCCTGCCACTCTAGCAGCTCCACCACTCCGTTCTAATCGCTTTCCCGGCGATTCCGGCATCATTTCTAGGTAAGAAACCCTAACCCTAATCTGATTTGGGGTGTTGATAGTTGTAGGTTATGAAATAGCTAACTTATTTCATTGTATAGGTTGCCAAACTGCCGAATACGAAAGCTTAGCAAACCTATCAACTCCATTACGATTCTACGACAAAAGGTGCGGACTTTAGGTATATAGGTTATAGTTTTCAACGCTTTCAATGTCAGATAATGATTGATTCATGATCTGCATGCAATTGCACATGTATAAAGTGATATCTGTTTTCCGTTTCGATTAAAGATGTAGAATATGGAATTTTACATACTCTAGTTATTTGTAGAAAGTATTGTATATATATAAATTTTGGAAGTGTGTTTGCCATGATTATTTGTTATATGAATATACTATATATGGATAAAATACTTGTTTAGTGAAAGGACTCGCCCTAATACATGTTTTTGCTAATATACACTATGTATGTTAAAATAGTGTGTTTTAAGTGTTTGTGAAAATGTCCGAATGAGTATAAAATTCTCATTCGTGCTCGCCATGACTAATTGTCATGGATATATGATTGTTGTATTGGCGATACCCTTTTGACGAAAGGATTTGCCCTAAATCACGCCACGACCAATATACATTATATATACTAAAACGTGTAGCCCAAGTATTTGTGGAAATCACTGAATGAACATGGAACTTAGATTCCTGCTTGCCATGACTATCCGTCGTGGGTGCTTGCATGTTATCCATGGGGCAGCTCCCTAGTGAAAGGATTTGGCCTAATACCTGTGTGATCAACATACGTCAGGTATGTTGATGTATCTAATCTAAAATGTTTGTTGGAATGTCTATATGAGTAGTAGTTAGTAAATGGTAATGTATAAGGGTGTTGAGATAGGATTCTCAACTACCTTAGTAATGTATATAATTTCCTCCATGTTGTTTGTTTAGTTTAACCACTTACTTATGAAACATATGTGTTTGAATTTCCTATTTGCATTGTGTTTTATAACATGCTTGTTAACATATTTGAATTATTTATTTATGTGATTCTTCTCTGATTACTTCATATGTTTAAGTTGTATTCCATAAAAATCCCTGAAGGGTGATGGGGGAGCGGTGCAACGAGTGCGTGCAACAACCCTGGCAGCCCTAAGCGGATAATATCAGACTTTGATAGTATGATTTGAATCTTGATCCATTACTGCTTTAACTATCTGTAATTGAATGTGATTGGGGCTATGATATAGTCCAGACAATCGGTACCGAACTTGAGTTCGTAGTTAAGATTCTTTTCGCCATGTAAGATGTGTTTAACAAACCCGAGTCGTGCGTTGCTTGTCGGTAGTGGTTAGGCTACATGAAGTGCTTATGCACTTCATGTCGTACAACTCAACGGGCGCTCGAGCTAGTCAGGCTCATCAAGTAACCTGATTTGTCTAATGTATGTTCACCATGTTTGGTCGCTACTGCTTGAACCTAAGGTACCAAACCTACCAATGGAATCCCGTTAACCATGGTACCTCGATCCGCTAAGACTCATGAGCCGGGCATGGTGGTACGAGACACCATGGTCGAGCTGTCAGCCTACGCTGGGGTCACATGCCTCCCCGTAGTGATCATTGAGCAACCAGACTCGTGAGCCGATTATGGTGGTATGGGATACTATATTCGTGTCGTCGGCCTACATTGATAAGGTGATGGGGGAGCGGTATAACCTTTGTGCGTAACAGCCCTGACAGCCCTTTGTAGTGAACTCGAGCATACTCTGAATTTGTGGTGAGGCAATAAGTTTTACCGCAGTGTATAGAGTATGAACTAGGCCTGTATCTGTATAGTGATGAACCGTTAAAAAGGTAATGGGTGAGTGGTGTAACCTTTATGCATAACAGCCTTGACAGCCTTTGCAGCGACCTAGAAACACACCATCGTATGAGATTAACTAGGATTGACGACCCTAGAATGGATCATGTTTGAGAATGATACAAGGGAGGTACCTTAGTTTCCCAATACTGCTGTTTGAAATGAACTAATAACTACTCGACAATCATGCTCATCATCGCACTGCATGTGCCTGGTAGATGTGAAGCACTGAGGGATGAACGTATTCGCGAACGTAAGATGGTGTCGCATGAGGGTGGTTTGGCAAGGGCATTCATCATGTCATTTCATACTTGCATTTAATAAGAGTAGTTAGGATTGTTTGATTGTACTGCTTTATCATTACTGCTTAACTGAATTGATAACATGTTAACCTATGCTTTATTGTTCCACTGAGTTGATCACTCACTCCCACGTTACGGGATGGTGTTCGAAACACCTACCAGACTTTGTCTGATTGTAGATGCCAACACTACTCCTGAGGCGGAGCCGGACCTTTATGATGACAATGCTGCTTGTTCGTGTATGCTGTATGCTAACGGCTTCAAGTGAGCCGTTTCTTGATCGACGAGATTACAGGGATGTTAACTAGATAACACTACACCTTTGGTATAATTTGAAATTGTACTTGTAGTTCATTAACCTAGTAATATTATCACACTCTAAAAACTCACCACTATTTTTATATTTTATATACCTATCACAGTCTTCCGCTTGCAATTTAACTGTCTCTGGAGTATGATATGTTGTTTTGGCTTAATCTCACTCATGTTCACTACTCTAATACAGTCAATATTCAATCATCATTCGTTTTGTTGCATAAGTGATGTGTTGGAACTCGGGAGTTGAGTTTATGCTCGACCCCCAATTTTCAGGGCGTTACAATTACTGTGTGTATATGCTAGGTATATGTGTAAAAACTACTCGATGAAAGGATTCGCCCTAATACATGTTTTGGCCAACATACATTATTTATGTTAATAAGCGTAGTCTAAGTGTTTGTGAAAAATGTTTATATGAGTAAGTACTTAGGAGATAGTGCTTTAGGTGGGTGTTGAGATAGGATTCTCAACTACCTTAGAGATGTGTATGATTTCCTCCATGCAAGTTATTTAGTTTAATCACTTTCGTATGAAATGTATGTGTTTGGATTTCCTATTTACATTGTGTTTTATAACATGCTTGTTAATATGTTTGAATTACTTGGTTAATTTTGCTCTGACTACTCCACATGCTTACTGATTAAGGATTGAATGTGTTTGGGACTACAGTATAGTCCAGGCAATCGGTATCAGGCTTTGAGTTCGTGGCTGAGATTCATTCGTCATGTAGGACGTGTTTGAAGAACTCGAGTCGTGCGTTAGTCGTCGGCAGTGGTTAGGCTACACGGAGTACTTACGCACTTCATGTCAATCGATACGATGTGCGCTCGTAATATTTGAGCTCATCCAATAGCCTGATTTTCCTGATGTATGTTCACCATGTATGGACGCTACTGCTTGAACCTAAGGTATCAAACTCACCAGTGAAATCTCGTTTAACCTTGGTACCTCGATCCGCTAAGACTCGTGAGCCGGACATGGTGGTATGGGACACCGTGGTCAAGCTGTCGGCCTACGATGGGGTGACGAGCCTCCCCGTAGTGACTAGTGAGCAACCCAGACTCGTGAGCTGAATACGGTGGTATGTGACACTATATTCGAGATTTTGGACTACACTGATTTGGTGATGAGCCTTTTGTAGTGACCTCAAGCATACTCTGAGTCTACGTGGAGGCGACAACCCTTCCATAGAAATAAGAGTATAAACTAAGCCAGCACTGATTTGGTAACGAGCCCTTTGCAGTGACCTAAAACTGCAACATCGTATGAGATTTACTAGGACTGACGACCCTAGAATGGATCATTGTTTGGGAAGTGAAATAAGAGAGGTACCTTAGTTTTCCCAATCCTACTATATGAAATGGACTAATAAGAACTCAGTAATCACGTTCATAACATCACACTGCATATGCCCCTGGTTGAAGAGCACAGAGGGAAGAAAGCATGCCACGACCGTAAGATGGTGTCGCATGAGGGAGTGTAGGCAAGGGCATGCAACATTGTTCATATCATTCTTGCATTAATATGAGTATCTAGGTATGTTTGATTTTACTGCTTTATTATTACTGCTTGACTGAATTGATAACATATTAACCTTTGTTGTATAGTTCCACTGAGTTGATCACTCCCACGTTACGGGATGGTATTTTAAACATCAACCAGACTCTGTCTTGATTTCAGATGACGACGTAACCTCAGAGGCGGAGCCTGATTTTTATGACGATTAGGACGAGTTCTCTTATATGCAGTTCTCCAACGACTTCGCTTAGGCTATCCGGATCGACTGGGCTACAGGGATTATCATTGTAGTTGTACCGTTGACATTTTAATTTTTGAGACTATTACATGTATATAGTGACTCAGTGATGTGTTCATACTCTGAAGACCAATCGTGATCTTTTGACTTATACAAGTTTATTTATGTCTTTCAGTCTTCCGCTTGCGTTTTACAACTTGATCTGGAGTATGAATTACTGTTTTGGTGTAAGCCCACTCATGATTAGTGCACTAATATAGACAACATTTAATCATAAGCATATATGTTGCATAAGTGATGTTTTGGAACTCAGGAGTTGAGTTGCTACTCGACCCTCGATTTTCATGGCGTTATAGCCCTTATCATGCAGACAGCATAGGATGGTTTTCAAGGTGCGAGTCACCTTCTTAAGCTTATGTTTCATGAGGCCCCGAAGATCCATCAGATCTTGTCGTAGGACAGTGTAACACCCCGGATTTTTACCAACCTGGAGATAGACGTCCTTAGGCAATGGGTCGATCCGAACACCTTATTAACTTGTCAGAACTCAATCTCAACGTCTAAAATTACTTTTTAACCTTTTTCCTTCACAAATCTCACCTCGCACAACCTCATTCTTTAAATCTTTCTAAGTGCTTTCACATTAGACACAAATCTTAGAGTTTAAGTGATGAAGAACAATACTCAAACTCAAAATAACCTTGTTTAGAACCATCAGCCTCTCCTGCCCTAGGACCTTCTTCTGTTGTAATTAGGGCATGATTTAGTTAAGTGTTAATTCTTTGAACCACCTTCTATACAAACTACAAAAGGCCCGAGTATCACCTCAGTCAGAAATCTTATAGGACTAAATCCATTAGGAATTAGACAAAGTTAATGAAGTGTTAAACTAAATCACATACGAAATTTGCACTAATCACTTTAAATCTGATCTGCAAGACCTAAAACTTATAGAATTATTGACGCTAGGTTACCCTGAAATCTAGGATCAATCTCATTACTCGACTGCTCTCGAGAGCATCATGAAACTCCGTATTAGATCTGGACTGCACATCGAAAGTCTGGATAATATGAGGTTATAAAATTAGGACCACCTTGTTGGGCTTGACAACAATCTCGGAAGTCAAATCCAGATAATGTCCCACGACTATTCGCTTAAGCCCAGAGCGAGGAGTGTGAGAAAACCTAGTTTTCTTTAGAAATTTAATTAAATTTAAGTAATCTAAGACCTGATGTTTGCAGGCCAAATATAAGCAATCAGACCATCAGAATCTGACCCAAATACACCCTCGTATTAGGAAACATTTCCCATATAAGTCTGTGTACTTGTAACCCTGATTGAGTTTCGGTGACCGTTGAACTGAAACTGGTCCGCCTGTGTGATCTGGGAACCCATTTGGAATGGAAACTTAACTCGACCTAGATCCATAGTTAGTGAGCTTAAGTCCGACCTTTGGCTCAAGGGGGGCTCCAGAAGTGCTCCGTTGAGCTGGAACAGATGCTCTTTGGACATAAGCTAAGTATACCTTTACCCTGGGTCTATTTTAGAGAGTTTTGGGCCTATATAAGGACCTTAAAACCTCTCTCATTCTCACCATACGAAATTAAGAAAACCTAGGAGAGAGAAGAGGGAAAAGAGAGAGAAAGTGTGGGAGAAGTGGGAGCATCTTTCTGATACTCTATCTTGCCGATCTACGTGCTTAACCACCATCTTCTAATCATTTTTTTGGCGATTCCAGCTTCGTTCTTAGGTAAGAAACTCTAACCCTAATCTGTTCTAGAGTTTCACAAGTTACAAATAGCAAAATAGCTAACTCAACTCGTGATATAGGTTATTACAACAACGCCAACGAAGGCTTAGCGATTCTAGCGAGTTCGTTACGTTTCTACGGCGTAGGGTGCGGATTTTACACGCTTAGGTTGTCATTTTTCAAAACTTTCAATGTCAAATAATGATAGATTCATGATCTGGATGTTATTTCACATGTACAACATGCTGTCCATTTTCCATTTCAAATACATACGAAGTATATGGAATTTTATGTATTTTAAATATTTGTAGAAAATACTGTATACGTATAAATTTTGTAAATGTGATTGCCATGAGTATTTATCGTATATACATGCGAGTTATGGATGCAGTACCTGTTTGGTGAAAGGATTCGCCCTAATATAGGTTTTAGCCAACATATGACGTGTAGGCTAATTTGTGTAGTCTAAGTGTTTGTATAAATGCTTGTATGAGTAAGTATTTAGATGATTGTGCTTTATGTAGGTGTTGAGATAGGATTCCCAACTAACTTAGAGATGTATATGATTTCCTCCATGTTGGTTGTTTAATTTAACCGCTTACTTATGAAATATATGTGTTGTATTTCCTGTTTATATTGTGCTTTATAACATGCTTTATGACATGCTTGTTAACATGCTTGAAGTACTTTGTTTATTCTGCTTTACTCTACATGCTTCTGGTTAAGGATTGATTGTGATAGGGACTATGATTGTAGTCCAGACAATCGGTAACAAACTTGAGTTCGTGGTTGAGATTCATTCGCCACGTAGGATGTGTTTGATGAACCCGAGTTGTACTTCGGTCGGTGACAGTGGTTAGGCCACGCGAAGTGTTTATGCACTTCATGTCGTTTAGCTGCTTGTGCGCTCGTGCTAGTTAGGCTCGTCAAGTAACCTAATTTGTCTAATGTATGTTCACCATGTTTGGACGCCACTGCTTGAACCTAGGATACCAAACCTACCAGTGTAACCCCGTTAACCTTGGTACCTCGGTCCTCTAAGACTCATGAGCCGGGCATGGTGGTATAGGGCACCAAGGTCGAGCTGTCGGCCTACGCTGGGGCCACGAGCCTCCCCGTAGTGGCCAGTGAGCAACCCAGACTCGTGACCCGAATATGGTAGTATGGGACACTGTATTCGAGTTGTCGGCCTACACTGTTTTGATGGGTGATGGAGGAGTGGTACAACGAGTGCGTGTAACAGCCTTGGCAGCCCTGACAGTGCCTGGTGTAGTGACCTCAAGCATACTCAAAATCTGCGGTGAGGCAATGAGTCTTCCCGTAGTAACAGAGTATAAACTAGGCCTGTATTGATAAGGTGATGGGAGAGCGGTGCAACGAGTGCGTGCAACAGTCCTGACAGCCCTTTACAGTGACCTAGAACCGCATCATCGTATAAGATTATCTAGGACTGACGACCCTAGAATTGATCATTGTTTGAGAATGATATAAGGAAGGTAACCTAGTTTCCCAATACTGCTGTATAAAAAGGACTAATAACAACTCGGTAATCATGTTCATATCGCACTGCATGTGGTTAGAAGATGTAGAGTACTGAGGGATAAAACCATGCTGCGGACATAAGATGGTGTCGTATGAGGGAGTATGTTGGCGAGGGCATGCATCATTATTGCATCTCATCCTTGCATTAATTACAGTACTTAGGAATGTTTGATTTGCTTGCTTTATCATTATCGCTTGATTGATTTGATAACATGTTAATCTTTACTCTATGATTCCACTGAGTTAGCTACTCACTCCCACGTTACGGGACGGTGCTTGTAACACCAACTAGACTGTCTTAGCTGCAGTTGACGGCGATGCTTATGAAGCAGAGCCGGACTACTACTATGATGTTGAGGAGGAGTTCTCCTACATGTAACTCTCTGGCGGGTCTATGTAGACCTGGAATTGCACTGACGGGGCTATGGTATTTGGGATAAAAGACATTACACTTTCTCATTTTGTATATTTTAAAATCAAACTTGTAATTGTTAACCTAGTGACATTCATACTCTGAGGGCTTACTATCACTTTTATATTGTTTATATACTTATTACAGTCTTCTGCTTGCATAATTTAGATACCTTGGGAGTATGATATGCTATTTTTGGTATAATCACATTCATGTTTCAATGCTCTCATCACAATCATCATTATCTATGTTGCATAAGTGATGCGTTGGAACTCGGGAGCTGAGCTTTGCTCAACCCCCAATTTTCAGGGCGTTACAAATAGCCTAACCAACCTCAAGCCGAGCTAAACGGACATCCTTAACAGCCTGATCAGTGTCCTGTTCCGGTGCTATAGGAGGGGAGCTCTCCTCCGTGTCCTAGGCCTCCTCTTCTTCCTCGCACTCTTCCTCTTTTATTTGAGCTCCATCCTCTTGCTCACTCTCTTCCTCTTCACTCTCTGTCTCATCCTTACTCTCCTCAAGTTGGCTTGTCATTGTCGTGGCCCGATTTCCATCTGATTGAGAGTAGTTTTATTGATGAAGTGTTGCGGCACTGGGAGTTCTGCACCAAGCCCTTAGCCGAACTCGCGTGCAATCTTGCATATAAGTCGGTCGAAGGGGAGTGAATCAATCCTTCTATTGGAGCGTACGGTAAGAACTATCTGTCATAAAACATATGTAGGTGCGTACAGCTTCTCTCCCTTCCCCACTTGATATAAGATATCTACCATCAGGCGCATGCACTCGCTGCGGTTGCTCCACCTGGGGTAGACGTTAAACGTGAAGATGTGGTGTAGGCGGAAATCATCCATCATGTTTGACACCAGGAGGCTATTGTTTGTCTGCCATTGCACCAGTCGACCACAAAGGAAACATGTACGGTGATCCCTTTCACATGTACTCTTCAGATTCGTCTCGCTCACGTGAACTTGGCCAAGCGGTATTCCCATGAGTCAAGCTATCAGGCCAGCGTCATTTGTGGTTTCCTGACCTCTTCCTGCGGGAATCTTGAACTGCAAGGGCTCCAATGTAGGCTCTTGAATGTTGGCATAGAAAGCTCAGATAGTACCCACATTTGCACGGTATTTTTCCTTAAACACAGGGCCCCACCCGGCTTCACCCAAGCGGTCCAATAATAGATACTCCCCAAAGAGCCGCCCATCCACCTGAGCTTCAAAAAGGACCCTATGGCTCTCATAAACTTCATGTGATAAATTAGCCAGTAGAGCTCTTGGGAGAGGAGCCTGGGGATTGAGGTCCTACTTAGTCCGTATCTCACGTTAAACGCTCGTGCTTGCGGTGGCGCCTCTCGGTCTCCTTGAACGAGTGGGGCGACTAGGCCTGAATCCATGACACCCTTTCTCTCTCCCATGAGAGAGAATGGTGGAAATTGAGAAAATTACCGTAATAACCTCTAATAGAGCCATAGAAAAGTGAAGAAAAGGGAGAAAAGAGTTGGAGTCTTTAGGTCTCCACGGATTTATGCCTCCAAAGGGTGTGTCAAGGCTCAAATGATAGGGGTTAAAAAAGAACAATGAAGAGATGGGATGGGTTAGGGGGTTTACACGAATTTGAGCCACAGATGGGGGGTTTAATAGCTCAAATGAGAGAGAATGGAGAGGGTAGGCAGCAATGGAGAAGGGTTTACAGCAGGGTAGTGGAGAGGGTACACAAAATGGAAGAGAGAACTCTTGGTGGGGCGATTTGAGTGAAGGATATGGGATTTTTAAAGAAAAGGGAAGCTTGGAGGGGTAGTTTGTGAAGGAGGGGCGACCTAGGAGAGGTTTAAATCAAAACCCCGTGGACAGGTGGGACACACAATGCCCAAAACATCATCGGCCCAATCGGCCTTCCCGCCTGGGCCTGTTTGGCAGCGAGGCCTCACCGGGGAAGCTTGGAGGGGTAGTTTGTGAAGGAGGGGCGACCTAGGAGAGGTTTAAATCAAAACCCCGTGGATAGGTGGGCTACACAATGCCCAAAACATCATTGGCCCGATAGGCCCACCCGCCTGGGCCCGTTTGGCGGCGAGGCCCTCGCCAGTCTCCGGAGATTCTAGCGAGGGCTCACCAGTGGGGCAAGGTCCTCCCGCTCCCTGGGTCCCAAAAATGTGTGGGGCCCACCCTGGGTCCCTCTGGATAGGTTCCTTTAGGCCTCCGACTCCAGTTTATTTCGGGTCCATTCGGGCATGATTCTGATGTACAGTTGCACATAGGGATTTTTTAAGGCTGGAATGGGGTAATTTGTGGTCTAGACCCATCGTTTGACGGTCTAGGAGTGATCCGTGGTCGCCTCAAGCGATCACGGAGGTGTATGAACTCGATCTCGATGATCGATATCGATGAACTTCGTCTATTGGCAAAATCGAGAAAACTTAGGCTTGTTTCATATTTTCCTCGCACTCGACAATGTTAAAGAATGTAAACGTACGTCGTGTGACCATAACCCAGGTCCGGTTCAATCCAAATCATGCTTTGATACCAACTTGTAATGCCCTGAAAATTAGGGGTCGAGTAGTAACTCAACTCCCGAGTTCTAAAACATCACTTATGCAACATATATACTTATGATTGAATGTTATCCATGTTAGTGTGCTAATCATGAGTAAGATTATACCAAAATAGTAATTCATACTCCAGATCAATTAATATAACATAAACGGAAGACTAAAAGATGTATATATATACGTGTATGAGCTAAAAGCTTACGATTGGTCTCCAGAGTATGAATACATCATTGAGTCACCATATACATGTAATAGTTTCAAAATCAAAATGTCAAAAACATAGTTCAACTACAATGATAAGACCTGTAGCCCCGTCGATCCAGATGACCTAAGCGAAATCGTTAGAGAACTAAATATACGAGAACTCGTCCTGATCGTCATCTGATATCAAGACAGAGTCTGGTTGGTGTTTAAAACACCGCCCCGTAATGTGGGAGTGAGTGATCAACTCAGTGGAACATTAAAGCAAAGGTTAACATGTTATCAATTCGATCAAGCAGTAATGATAAAGTAATACAACAATTAGGTCCTAAGTACTCTTGTTAATATGAGAATGATATGATGCATACCGTCGCCTACGCTCCCTCAGCGACTTCATCTCACGATCACGCATGCAACCCTTCCTCAGTGCTTGACCTACTACGCCAAATGCACACGTAATGCGGTGCATGCACATGATTACCAAGTTCTTATTAGTCATTTTCATACAACTGGATTGGAAAACTAAGGTACCTCCCTTATTTTATTTCCCAAACAATGATCCATTCTAGGGTCGTCAATTCTAGTAAATCTCATATGATGTTGCAGTTCTAGGTCACTGCAAAGGGCTCATCACCTAATCAATGCAGGCCTAGTTTATACCCTTGTTGCTATGGAAGGGTTGTCGCCTCCACATTGACTCGGAGTATGCTCGAGGTCACTACAAAGGGCTCGTCACCTTATCAGTGTAGGTCGACAGCTCGAATACAGCGTCCCATACCACTGTATTCGGCACGCGAGGTGATGTTGCTCACTGGTCACTACGGGGAGGCTGGTTGCCCCAGCGTAGGCCGACAACTCGACCATGGTGTCCCATACCACCATGGCCGGCTCATGAGTCTTAGCGGATCGAGGTACCACGGTTAAACGGGATTTCACTGGTGAGTTTAGTACCTTAGGTTCAAGCAGTAGCGTCCATACATGGTGAACATACATCGGGTAAATTGGGTTACTGGATGAGCTCGACTATTACGAGCGCACCTGAAGTTGATCGACATGGAGTGCGTAAACACTCTGTATGGCCTAACCATTGCCAACAACTCTAGTACGACTCGGGTTCATCAAACACGTCCTACGTGGCGAATGAATCTCAGCCACAAACTCAAAGCCTATTACCGATTGCCTAGACTAATAGTAGTCCCAAACACATTCAATCCTTCACCAGTAAGCATGTGGAGTAGTCAGAGCAGAATTAACCAAGTAATTGAAACATATTAACAAGCATGTTATAAAACACAATTTAAGCAGGAAATCCAAATACATACATTCATAAGTAAGCGATTAAACTAAACAACGTGCATGGAGGAAATCATACACATCTCTAAGGTAGTTGAGAATCCTATCTCAACACCCACCTAAAGCATTATCTCCTAAGTACTTACTCATACAAGCATTGTCACAAATATTTAGACTACGCTTATTAACATACATAACGTATGTTGGCCAAATCATGTATTAGGGCGAATCCTTTCGCCGAGGAGTTGTTACACATACAACGAGCATATACACATAGTAGTTAATCATGGCAAACACTCTTTCATATTTCGTACATATACAATATTTTCTACACAGATACAGAATACACTGAACTCCACAAATTTGATATATTACTGAATCGCAAAACGAACATCGCATTTTGCATGTGAAATAACACCCACATCATGAATCTATCATTATCTGGCATTGAAAGCTTTGAAAACCATAACCTATACGTCTATAGTCCGCACCTTATGCCATAGAAGGGTAATAAATACGACAGAGACTCTAAGTATTCGTCAAGGATGGAATGACAATCTATAACATGAATTGAGTCAGCTATTTCACTATTAGCAACAATTTAAAACCGTAGAACAGATCATGGTTACGTTTTCTTACCTAGGAATGAAGTCAGATTCGCCGGAATAGTAGTTTGGTAGTGATGGATAGGCACGTAGAATAGCCGGGATCGAATCCCAGGAGTGCTCCAACTTCTCTCTCACTTTCTTTCTCTTTCCTCTCTTCTCTCTCCTAGGGTTTTTACCAAATTCGTATGGAGTGAATGAGAGAGGATTTAAGGTCCTTATATAGGCCTAAAACTGATGGAAATTGCCCCAGGGCCAAGGTATACTTAGGTTATAGCCAATGGGCACCTGTTTCAACTTAACAGAACACTTCTTGAGCCCCCCTTGAGCCTAAGGTTGGACTTAAGCTCCCTTACCATGGATGTAAATCAAGCTAAGTTTTCAATCCGATCGGATTTATAGATCGCCCGTGGCGGGCCAATTTTAGTTCAACGGTCCATGATCACCGATCAGGGCCACAAGTACACCGACCTGTGTATGAAATTTCCCTTGATCCGAGGGTGTATTTGGGTCAGATTCTGATGGTCTGAATCCTTATAGTCAGCCCGCAAGTGACAAGTCTCAGATTACTTAAATTTAGATTTTTATTTTTAAAATATCCACGTTTCTTACACACTTAACTCCGGGCTCAAGCGAATAGCTCCAGGACACTATATGGACTTGATTTCCAAGGTGATTGACAAGTCCAGCAAGGCGGTCTTAATTATATACCTTCGTATTAATCAAAATTTTGACGTGTGGTCCAGATTCGATACGGAGTTTCAATGTGCTCCCGAGAGCAACTGGGTAATGAGATTGATCGTAGATTATAGGGTAACCTAGCGTCAATGATTCTACAAGTTTTGGGTCTTATAGATTGTATTTAAAGTGATTCAAGTGGATTTCATAGCTGATCTAGTTTAGCACTTAGTTAATTTTGTCTAATTCCTAAAGGATTTGGTCCTGAGTGATTTCTGCCTGAGGTGGTACTCGGGTCTCTGTATGGGATTTTCCAAGTCATTACAACATCCCATGGAAACGAGAATTGTATTCGGTCTCACTAGCACCTATATTAAGACTTTCCATGACTTGGCCTCCAAAGCCCATGCCCTAAAGCTGATGACCCGAAAAATGCTAGTGTTTCATTATGAAACGGCCAGAAAGGGACCCAGTAGGTTAATCGCAAATGCTGTGGACCATGATAAAAGGAGTTAAGAAATAAGAGATTCAGGAGAAAAAAGGACAGAACGGAAGGAAGAATCAAATCATCCTAGAAGCAGGTTCACTGGAAAAAGGCCCAGATCAGCATTTGACAGAGAAGACATTATCCCTATGATGAACCAGTTGTTGAAAGCCAATACGATAGAATTACCCACATCCAAGTCCCCTGAAGATGTAGGAAGATCAAGAGAAAGAGATTTTGCCACTACCATCATTTAGTAGGGCAACCGACAGAAAATTGTTACACATTAAAATGCAAATACAAAGAATAATTAACAGGGGCGAAATAGTGATCGAAAAAGAAAAAAGAAAGGGACGCAAAGGCGACAGTAAACATATTGACGGCTCGGGAAAATGCACATGAAAGAGCAGAGAAAGAAAGTCGCGAGATGATAAGGAAAGCCGCTGTAATTACGTTACGATCAGGAAAAAGAATGGCAAGTCTCTCAAGGCAGAAAGTCGTAACGTGAGAGTACGACAGTACTGGAAGAGGTACGACAGGTTGTCGAAGAAGTGATCAGATCAGAAAAGGAACGTGAGAGTACAAGAAGATTTAGATATCGGACACCATATCCAAGATAAGTCAAGGATATCCCATTCCCGAATAATTTCAAGCATCCATATTTTCAAAAGTTCAACGAGGATGGGTCACCGGAGGAACCTCTGATGCATTTTATTACAGCATGGGTAATTTCTCCATGATACCACAATACTGCCTATGTTTGTTTGGATTATCCTTGACAAGTAATGCGTTCTGATGGTATTCTAGTTTGGCCCTAGGATCGATACACACGTGGAGCAGATGCAAGATGCATTTATGTCAAACTTCTTCTCCTCAAAATGTGATGCCAGCATTACAGAGTTGGGTTCAATACGGTAGAGAGAAGGGGAACTAGTGGAGAAGTTTATAGACAGATGGAAAACACTGGGAGCCTCATGCAGACAACTACCGAAAGAAAAAAGAAAAGGTCAAGATGTGCCTAAATTCTATGGAAACGAGAATTGTGTTTGGTCTCAATAGCACCGATATTAAGACTTTCCATGACTTGGCTACCAAAGCCCATGCCCTAAAGTTGATGACCCGAAAAATGCCAACGTTTCATTACGAAACGGCCAGAAGGGGACCTAGTAGGTTAATCGCAAATACTATGGACCATGAAAAAAGGAGTCAAGAAATAAGAGATTCAGGAGAAAAAAAGGACAGAACGGAAGGAAGAATCAAATCGTCCTAGAACCAAGTTCACTGGAAAAAGGCCCAAATCACTTAATTCTCACGAAGGGTTTTCATTTGATAGAGAAGTCGTTATCCCTATGATGAACCAGTTGTTGAAAGCCAGTATGATAGAATTACCCATGTCTAAGCGCCCTGAAGATGCAGGAAGATTAAGAGAAAGAGATTTTTGTCGCTACTATCCTTTAGTAGGGCATCCGACAGAAAATTGTTTGTAACGCTCTGAAAATCGGCGGTCGAGTAGCAACTTAACACCCAAGTTCCAAAACATCACTTATGCAACATAATTGCTTATGATTGAATATTGTCTGTGTTAGTGAAATAATCATGAGTGGGATTATACCAAAACAGTAATTCATACTCTAGATCAAGTTATGAAACGTAAGCGGAAGACTGAAAGATGTATATAAATGTATATAAAGCTAAAAACAGTCACAATTGGTCTCTAGAGTATGAACACCTTACTGAGTTACCATATACACATATTAGTTTCAAAATCAAAATGCTAAAAAAAGTAATACAACTATAATAGTAAACCCTATAGCCATGTCATCTGAATGGCCTAAGCGAAGCCTCCAAAGAATTGCATGTAGGAGAACTCATCCTAATCATCGTAGTAATCAGGCTCAGCCTCCTGCGTCTCATCGATACCTGCATCTAAGACAGAGTCTGTTGGGTGTTCAGAACACCGTCCTGTAACGTGGGAGTGAGTAACTAACTCAGTGGAATAATAAGGCATAGGTTAACATGTTATCAATTCAGTCAAACAGTAATGATAAAGCAGTACAATCAAACACTCCTAAATTACTCTTATTAATACAAGGATGAAATATAGTCATGATGTATGCCCTCACCAAACCTCCCTCGTGAGACACCATCTTACGTCTGCAGCATGCGTTCATCCCTTAGTGCTCTACAACGCCAGACACATGCGGTGCTATGTTATGAGCATGATTACCGAGTTGTTATTAGTCCTTTTCATACAGCAGTATTAGAAAACTAAGGTACCTCCCTTATATCATTCCCAAACAATGATCCAGTCTAGGGTCGTCAGTCCTAGATAATCTCATATGATGATGGCCGTCAGGGCTGTTGCACACACTCGTTGCACCGCTCCCCCATCGCCTTATCAATACAGGCCTAGTTTATACTCTGTTTATTATGGAAAGACTTGTCGCCTCACCGCAGATTTAAAGTATGCTCGAGGTCACTACAAAGGGTTGTTAGGGCTATTACACGGAATCGTTACACCACTCCCCCATCACCTTATCAGTGTAGGCCGACAGCTCGAATACAGTGTCTCATACCACCGTATTCAGCTCAAGAGTCTAGGTTGCTCACTAGTCACTACGGGGAGGCACATCGCCCAGTGTAGGCCGACAGCTCGACCACGGTGTCCCATACCACCATGCCCGGCTCATGAGTCTTAGCGGATCGAGGTACCAAGGTTAAACGGGATTTCACTAGTGAGTTTGGTACCTTAGGTTCAAGCAGAGGCGTCCATACATGGTGAACATACATCGGCAGATTGGGTTACTTGACGAGCTCGACTAGCACGAGCGCACATTGCATCTATCGACATGAAGTGTATAAGCACTTCGTGTGGCCTAACCACTGCTGACGACCAACACACGACTCGGATTCATCAAACACGCCCTACATGGCGAATGAATCTCAACCACGACTTCAAACCTATTACCGATTGCCTGGAATATAACATGGCCCTAATCACATTCAATCTGTAACCAGCAAGCATGTATAGTAATTGAAACATGTAAATAAGCATGTTATAAAGCACAATATAAACAGGAAATACAAACACATATATTTCATAAGTAAGCGATTAACTTAAACAACTTGCATAAAAGAAATCATACACATCACTAAGGTAATTGAGAATCTTATCTCAACACCTACCCTAAGCATTATCATCTAAGTACTTACTCTCACAAGCATTTTCACAAACACTTAGAATACACTTATTTACATACATAACACATATTAGATAAAACATGTATTAGGGCGAATTCTTTCACCGAGTAGGTATTATACACATATATAGCATGTACACATAGTCATTAATCATGGCAAACATACTTTCATATTTTATACGTATACGATATTTTTCTATAACATACAAAATACACTAAACGCCACAATTCGCATACGTAACTGAATCGCAAAACAAACATCGCATTTTTTATATACAATAACACCTAGATCATGAATTTATCATTATCTGACATTGAAAGCTTTGAAAACCTTAACCTATATGTCTAAAGTCCGCACCTTATGCCGTAGAAGCGAGTAACATACTCAGTTAAACACCAAGCCTTAATCACTGGCAAAATGACAACCTAAGACATGAAATAGGTTAGCTATTTACTCACTTGTAACAATCATAACCCTAGAATGGATTAGAGATAGGGTTTCTTACCTATGAACAAAGACGGAATTGTCGGAAAAGCGATTAGATAGTGATGGTTAAGCATGTAGGATAGCAGGGTAGAGTATCAGGAAGAATCTCTCACTCTTCTCACACTTTCTCTCTCTTTTCTCTCTTCCCTCTCCTAGGATTTCTCTTAAATTCGTATGGGCTGAATGAAAGAGGGTTTAAGGTCCTTATATAGGCTTAAAACTCACGAAATTAGACTCAGGGCCATGGTATACTTAGGTTATGTCCAATTACGGACTGTTTCATCTCAACGGAGCACTTCTGGAGCCCTCCCTTGAGCCAGAGGTCGAACTTAAGCTCATTGACCTTGGATCTAGGTCGAGTTAAGTTTTCGTTCCAGTCAGGTTTCCAGATCACACGTGGCGGACCAGTTTCAGTTCAACGGTCAACGAAACTTGATCAAGGTTACAAGTACACGGACATGTATGGGAAATGTTCCCTGATCCGAGGGTGTATTTGGGTTAGATTCTGATGGTCTGATTGCTTATATTTGGCCCACAAATGACAGTCTCAGATTACTTAAATTAGATTTAATTTTTGAAGAAACCCTATTTTCTCACACTCCTTGCTCCGGGCTCAAGCGAATAACCCAGGGACACTTTCTGGTTTTGACTTTCAGGATGGTTGTCAAGCCCAGCGAGGTGGTCCTAATTCTATAACCTCGTATTATTCAGACTTTCGATATGCGGTCCAGATCTGATACAGAGTTTTGTGATGCTCCCAAGAGCAGCCGAGTAATGAGATTGATCCTAGATTTTTGGGTAATGTAGCGTCAACGATACCACAAGTTTTGGGTGTTGCGGATCTTATTTAAAGTGATTAGTGTGGATTTCATATGCAATCTAGTTTAACACTAATTAATCCTCGTCTAATTTCTAAAGGATTGGTCCTGAGTGATTTTTGCTTGCGGTGGTACTTGGGCCTTTGTACGGGATTTTTCGAGTCGTTACAATCTACCCCCTTAATGAAAAATTTTATCCTCGAAATTAGTACCTTTCATACTCCTCGAGAATTTGAGGGTAGTTCTTTTTACC